>CP019382.1:0-2611572 GCA_001302255.2 Trametes hirsuta | reverse complement strand
CCCTAACCCTAACCCTAACCCTAACCCTAACCCTAACCCTAACCCTAACCCTAACCCTAACCCTAACCCTAACCCTAACCCTAACCCTAACCCTAACCCTAACCCTAACCCTAACCCTAACCCTAACCCTAACCCTAACCCTAACTCCGGAACGGAGAAGAGTCGAAGGGGAGAAGTCAAAAGAGGAGAGACGAAGACAGACGGAGGGAGGTCGGAGGTCGGAGGTCAGAGTCCGGACAGAAGTCCGGCAGAGGTATGGAGAAGGAGTTGGATTCGGAGTAGGAGTTACAAGCAGATGAGCAGGCGAGTAAACGAGTAAACGAGATATTCGAACTGAGGAATACGCTAGCAAACTCGAGGCTTATAATCTAATCGTAGATAGGAGTTAGGGGTCGGAGTCCGGAGGTCGGACTTCCGGTCGGACTCCGCGGAGTGGAGCATCCGACCGGGAGTGACGTGCGATGACGTGTGGTGACGCACATCCACACATCCGCGCGGAAGCTAGTGGAGCCCCGGAGCGGATCGCGGTCCGAGCGGAACTCCGACCGGAGTATGAGTAAGTATGATTGGAAAGGACTGGAGGGGACTAGAAGGGCTGAGACTTGTACTGGATGGAACGGGCTGGAACGGTCTAGGTGTTACAGGATGAACGGAAGTCCGGGCGGAGTTCCGGAACTCCGGGCCTGGTTGGCACGGACTGTAACGTCTTGTCTGATAATTAAATATGACCTGTCTCGGATATCTCCTGGCGCTTTCTGCCGTTCTCCACAACTGCTCACAAGGTCTACAAGATGCGCAAGACTTACGAATTTTGGTAAGAGTTGGTAAGACAGTCAGTACTTGGTAATAGCTAGCATTGTGCGCAGCACATTAAATGGCGCTTTTTTCACCAATCCGATTGTTCCATATTGTATACCTTGTACAGCCATATAATGCCAGAAAAGACTGCGGCAAATTCCCCGATGAGATCGTTGAGCGCCGGCAGAGATATGCACATTAGCGCGCGAACTTTAATTCATTGGAGATATCGAGTTACAATACAGTATTGCGATTTACAGCGAAAAGTCTCGCGAGAATTAGCCACATGCTCCACGTCCCGGTCATCCGAATGGTGTCCGGACGACATCCTCGCGCAGACGTCCGCAGGATATCACCTACAGATATCTCCGGAAATCTCACCCAGGTGCGATATCTCCGGACATCTTCCGGGATTGGGTGTGTAGCCATAGATGTTGTGATGTCCAGGTGCGTAGTAATTTCAGTTATTACGTAAGCCCGCCAATTGTGTTTATATGCTTCTGCCGCTGCGAAACTCTAACCGCCGCCCTCACCATGTTCCCATCAGGACGAATGCGCGGATGGGTATTCTACGCCGTCCTTGGGATGATAGCGGATACTATAGACACCATACTTACAATCATAAGGCCGCCAAAGAAGCCTCAAAGAAGTATCACTGTGAGTAACACCCAGTGCTCGGTGACACCCAAGAAAGGTACCGTTTATATCCGACATACACTCATCTTATTACTCAGCCATCGGATATTGATCACTTGAGCGATGAAGAGCTCCTCGAGCTCAGGAAAACCGCTCACCGACTGCAACCGGGTGCCGATATTTTCCAACTATCGTCTGGCACGGTCGCAAAGCCGTCACAGGACGTTGACGAATGGGCAACAAACCCTTCCGAAGCCAACACTCTCAACCTCGTCTTCGCGTCTACTACGATACCTGTTCCCCGCGTTCGTCGCGTCGTCAAGCGTCAATGGGACTTTCTTATCGTCATGGACTACATCGAGGGACCCACACTCGCCCAGCTCTGGCCCGCGTTGTCTATGTGGCGCAAACTCTTTATCGCATTCACCCTGCGGCGCTACGTCCGCCAGCTCCGTCGCCACCTCAGGGCGCCTGCCGGGACACCCCCAGGCCCGCTCTGTGCAGATGGATCGGCGCGAACATGCGAGTCGCCGCCTGTGTTTGGGCAAGTACAGTCGAATCGTGGGCCGTTTGCATCCTATGAAGAACTATCCACATTCTTCTACGAACGGCACCGCATGGCGCTCGACATCAAGAATGTGCCCCAGGACGACCCTGCGCGGGCGGACCTGTTCGATGACTCGGAGCCGCTCGTCCTGACCCATCAGGATATCAACCTACGGAACGTCGTTGTCGACAAGGAGGGCCGCCTGTGGCTCATCGACTGGGCGTGGGCAGGCTACTACCCAGTTTGGTTCGAGTACGTAGCAACCCATAACCAGAGCGAGGATCCAGTCATCAGCGGGACCGACGACAAGCTCTGGGAGGTGATGGTTCCTTTTATATGTGGACCATATTTCAAGCAGGAGAGATGGCTGAAAAGGATGGGGCTATCGCTGTACTACTTATAAGTAACGGCGAGTTCGACTTGTACTCAAGAGACCATGCATGTATACGGATACGGAGCCTAGGGCACCAAAGCAATATCTCCGACATGCACCCTACAGGTAGACTACACGCTTTAGATGAAGTCCAGCACCAAAACCTCAGAGGGGTTAATGCCCGTGCAGAGGTTCCGACCCGGAAGAAGGCCAGCTTCAACCCAAGGGACCACGATGATTCCCGCAGTGAACGAAGGAAGGAAGGAACGTCGAGTCGACTGCATCCACCGGTCTATTACATACGGATCTAGTACATATAACACCAACCTACAACACCCAAAGATCGACTCGAGCTACATCGTACAGCATACTGTATCGTGCGCAGGTAGGTTACACCCGCTCGCCCTCGCGCTCCGCCTTCTCCGGGTCCGACACGGCCGCACGCTCCCCAGATGCTGCCGTGCCGCCGACGGGCACGACGCGCTCGCCCTTGAGGTCCGCGGCGTCGACGGCGTTCTGGGCGTCGCCGAGGTACCAGTTCGGCATACCGAGGGAGAGCAGGATGGGGACGATGGAGAGGACGGTGGCCGCAATGAGCATATCGCGCATGGTCGCACCGTATGCTGGACAACGCCAGTGGTGAGTATTGCGCATGCGTTCGGATCAAACGAGGAGAGGAGATGTACCTTCGATGACACCCTGGCGGATAGGGCTGTCGTACGGGAGTGCGATGACGCTTGTAATGCTGCCGAACAGCTGTGTGCGCTCGGTCACGTTGAGGCTCGGGAGATGCTTCTCGAGGTTCTTGGGCATTGTGTTTGTCCAGATCGCGCCAGCTACCATACCCCGCACGAATCGTTAGCGAATGAACCCGGATGTAGTAGTCGTGGACACGTACCGACACCACTACCGACCGCGCCACCAATCTCAGTCCAGAGGAGCACGACGGCGGTGACCATCGCGACGTCGACGTGAGGCACGGACGCCTGCGCGCCGACTTGCGAGGCGACGGAGGCGAAGCCACCGCCGATGCCCTGGAGGAGCTGGGTCCAGACGATCTCGGCGTCCGATGCATTCGCGCCGCGCGAGTGGATCATGAGGCCGACGCCGCTAAAAGGGAAATGTCAGCGAGGCGACAACGCGACGAGCTGCTGGCAGTACGTACACCATACGAATGCACAAGCCCACGGTCAGGACCCACTGTAGGGAATGCTCGCCTTAGCATGCGGAGTAGATGGAGCGCGCCCCGCGTACCTTGTAGCGACGGATGAAGCGCATCGCGAACCCAGCAGTGATACCGAAGACGGTGAGCGCGACCGTTTGCGTTTGGTTGAAGTATGTGGCGTCAATCAGAGACCTGTTAATTATCTGTGAGCTCGCGCGCACGACAGTGACAACGAGTACGTACCAGGACTTCGTGACCAAGACGAAAGAGTACAGATATGTGAACGAAAGATAGAACGAGAACTGCGTCGCCGCGGGGCGAGTCAGCGGGGGACCTATGGCAGCAACCACACATATTACTTACGAAATCGAAGAAGCCGATCCACGATGCGAACATGACGGAGCGGTTAATGAGGAAGCGGTGCGCGATGACGGGGCGCTTCGCAAAGTAGACGTCCCAGATACCGAAAACGGGAAGGAGAACACAACCGACGACGATCATGGCAATCATCGAAGCTGCGCGAGCACGAACGTTTAGAGCGCAACCATTACCGAACGCCACCGGGAGGACTCACGGTTATGCCATCCACCCTTCGCGCTCTTTGCGAGCGTAAGCGGGAGGAGAATGAGCGCGACGGCCGTACCGAGGATGGCGAGACCGATGATGTCGAGCTGCTCCGCATACAACCAAATGCGGCGGATGATCGGCACGCGGACCTTGGGCTCGAGGCTTGCACTCGGTGGGGGCGCATCGACGAGACCGAGCTTCTTGGCCTTGCGCTCGGCCCAGAAGAGGGTGACGATGAGGGGCGAAAGCGATGCGGGGACAAGGATCGCGAACATGCCATCTATGAGACGCCAGTTAGCAGGGAACAAGGGAAAGGGGGAGGGAGGCTTACAGCCCCAGCGCCAGGTCGAGTGCTCGAGCATTGAGGTGGAGACGTTCGAGCCGATGAACGCGTTGATGATGAACGGAGCGGAGGTGAGGGAGGAGACGAGACCACGCCATTTAAGGGTGGTGATGTCGGCAATGATGATCTGGGTTAGCAATTGTAGCCCACTGCAGATAACTTTCAGCGCATGTACGTCTCGTCTGCTGAAGGAGAAACGCACGTATATCCACTGTATGCGCCCGAATTGTCGGTCAATAGTCGCGGTGTGAGAACGAGCTACGACGTACATGGCGTAAAGAATGATACCCGCCGCGAGGGCGCCGACGCCATTTGCAGACGCGATGACGATGTACCCAATGACATAGAAGACCACTGCGCACGAGAAATCAGTCAACCATTCCAATACGCGGGGAAGAGGCACGAAAGGGGATCAAGGACGCGCGCAGTGATCGCGGGAGGGGGAACTGTGACGGACGACCAAGACCAATACTCACATACGACGATGTAGGACGTGCCACGAGAAGAGACGTCGGCGACCTTGGCAATAACCGGCTTTCCGCATGCGACTGTGTGAAAAGGTCGGTATATGCGGACATGACCAGGGCGAAGAACGCACTGATGACGGACTGGGCGACCTGGATGGTGGAGATGAGGCCGTGCTTGTCGAATGCCGAGGTCGCAAAGGCGAGGTAGCTGTAGGTGGTCTGACCGTCGAGGGAATAGATGTAGGACGCGAGGCCGATGCTAGCGAGGCGCGTGCGGTCAGCGGAACGCGTCCTGCGGCGTCGAGGAGGAGAGGAGAGCTCACCCGACGAATAGGAACCATTTGGAGTAGCGGCCGTATACCTTCTCTGCGGCCTCTACGGTCTTAACGCCGGCATGGGCGTCCTCCTCCTCCTGAATTTTGAGGGCGAGGGAGGGGTCTATTTTGGGGATGGCGTCCTCTGGGAGGGAGTGCTCCGAGGGGGCGGGGATCTTCTTCTCGTTGTCGAAGGACATGACGGGGTCGTCAGCGCCGGGGACGGGGGGGAGTGGGGGGCGGGAGAGAAGGCGGGGGCATGGCGGCTGATGGCGGAAGGAGTTATATACTGAGCTCGTGCCGTCCTCGACCCAGAGGCCGCTGCAGCCCTCGACCGCGCAGAGAGTGAGGACAACTGTCAACGGCTGGCCAGCCGAGCGGATGCAAGACAATCTTATCAGATACTCCAGACTCCGCTTATCAGATACCCCCAGAAGGGCCATCACTCCTCCTGATTAGATCTCCCTCTGCTCTTCCGGCCGGCTCCGACGTCATCACGCCTCTTCTCCGCCCCCTCTCCTCCTTGTTCTGCCCCTCTGAACACCACCGTGCGCGCAGAGATTGAAACCGGCGGTCTCTCCGCACTCGGAGGGCCCACGGCGGGTATCTGATAGGATAAGCGCGGGGCGGAGAGCTTTGGACGCATCCACTGGCACAAACAACGGTGAGATCTGCACTCGATGGGTGTGATGATCGGCGATCGCCCCGGTTTAGGCCAGGCACTTGACTGACGACCTCCCACTTGGCGTTGCAGCCCAACTGCTCCGTCTCCCTCCTCAATATATGTTCTCTCCCTGCATGCGAGTCGCGACCGTTGTCTTTCCAACGTCGCTCGCACACTCGAACTTTAGCCCCGCAAAATTATCTGACAGCCAAGACAGACGTCTCTCTGGCAGCATGTGAACCCGCCCAACGTCTTACCGCAAGTTCTCGTGTGCGCATGCACATTCCCCGCATCTCTCGGTCACCAGGCCATCCTCGCTCCAGGCACGCTCCCTCGGCGGCCTCCGTTGTGGGCGGCCTCATGCACGCAGCGTCTGGCCTCGTTATGAATCTCCCCGCGATCCACGGCTGACCCATGCGAAACTGCCTCTCGAGACTCCAGTCACGCAACTCCCGCCAACGACTCGCGATCGTTCGACCTGGCCCCTCCCTCCGGCCCCGCTACCCCTCGTCTCGCTAAACCTCTTTTCATTTACGCACGACGCCGTGGAATTCCATTGCCAAGCGCTTCCCCCGCCAGGGGCCGACGACGAACGCTGGCGGGCGTCGGGACGACCACTCGATATATGCGACCGTCGTCGCGGCCCAGGGTCCGTCTTTCTTCACCCACGTATAGGAAGAGCTATCTACCTGCTTCCCGGACTATCCTGGCGTCGGAGGTAGTACTCTACGGTTCTGCACACCGGAGCAAGTTCCCCCGAAGAACCTTACGCCCTCCGGGCGTCGCACACGAATGTTCTGCGCGAGATCTGTGTATTCGTCGTAACGCTCTCCGGGTGCGCTCTTTCCCTCCAGCGACACCTCGGGCATACTGACAACCTCGCGGCTTCGACCCCACCCAAAGGCACGCACGCTATCATGTCATGTTCAAGCCCTGTGCGTCTTATTCTTCCCCTCTGCGTCGGCCGACACCACCACCCTCGTCCGACACATCCACCTCTTCAGCACAACGAAACCGTCGGTTCACCCCCCGGCATTCGCTACGACCCGTTGGATCTTATTACTAGGAACTTATAGGCGGTCCCTTCGACTAGTGTATGCTCCAGATACGCTAAATTGCAGCCCTCCTCTTTCACATACGACGCGCGCGTTGTGTATCGACCTCTCCCACGCTCGAAGAATTCTGATCCCCCTACGCAGTCGTACGCGGGGCATCTCGGGCAGAAGGTGCCCCAAGGCGTACAAAGTTCGAGCGGGACCCTATCGAAGGGCACCGTTCAGCGTCTTCCCTGCCATCCTCGTACGTATTAGGCCGCTCTGCGCGGACAGAGAAATCTAGGTGCGTACAGCGCGCACTATCGACCTCCTTGTCCCCAGTCCTCCCGAAGAGCCGGAAACGAAATCCAACAGTCGTGCTCTGCGTATACGCATGTCCACGACTGGGTCACGACAGAATCGTCTCTCCGCACGACGACGTCGCCCTGATCTAAAACAAGGAGCCCATGCATGCACGTCACGTACGTTGTGCGCTGGCGGAACGAACCCGGCGACGCGAACGCCCGTGTGTCCCCGCCCAACGCGTCGAGCAGCGCGGGCCGGT
Source organism: Trametes hirsuta (assembly GCA_001302255.2). Taxonomy (NCBI): domain Eukaryota; kingdom Fungi; phylum Basidiomycota; class Agaricomycetes; order Polyporales; family Polyporaceae; genus Trametes; species Trametes hirsuta. Next base: position 2,604,099 of record CP019382.1, on the reverse strand, counting down.
CCTTCCACTCTCTGACTCTCTGACGTACACCGGGATCCGCCTCGGTCGCCCACCGTTTTCCCCGCTCTGCACACAACATAGCGCACGGCACGGCATGCCCCTCAACACCATTTTCTCCCCCTCCGTCTATTCCGTCCCGCCAACAACGCCCGCAGCCCCGTTATCGACACACGAACGACCTGCGCCCCGCGCCTCAGAAAAAATCCCTCCCCACATCGTATGTCGCCCCAAATCTTGTGCATGTGTCCGCCGTCGGCCTCGCCGTCCCCGCCCTGCTGAGTCCGACGCCGAACCCCTAAGCCTCCGGACAACATACGGGACTCGGAGGCGCAGCCCCGCCGCGAGCCGCGGCGGCCCAAGGTTCCGCGCTCCGTCATTCCGAAATCCGTCTCGGGCCCATAGGACTCGCTGATTAACAACTTTTCAAGCTCGCCCTCTGCCTATGGACACGCTCGTGTGACCGACGCCGACGCCGCTCGCTCACGAAGGGGACACTCGCCGGCTGCTCCGCGCGCAACTACGGACGGCGCAACATCCCGCCCACGCGGAAGCATCGCAGCTCGCAGTCATAGCCGATCCTGGGAGAGCGCTGTGTAGCGAATCGCGGCCGTCTCAGAAGGTCTGACAGTGTCATCCGCCCTCGTTCTTGCCGGGCTCGGCAAACGCCAGTAAGTTCGAGGGACGTGAGGGCAGTCCGAATACGACGCATCGCAAAGCTGTTAACCCTCTCCAATTATGAGTACGTCCAGCGACAGTAACGTCTGTACATGCACGCGTACGTCAATGAGCATGATAATAAATGTTTCTCGCATGTCTGAACGCGCCCTAAGGTCGGCATCGTGCTAGACTTCCCTTCTGCGCACTCTGAGTCTCAAACTCCTCGACGCCGGCCAATCACACTGGAACACAACATGCACACAGAACCAGCGCGTTACGAGAACGACATCACATTAAGGAGCCCTCACTGCTCCGTACAGTAACATACAACGCCCTGGACATCCACGAGAGCACATAAAAATAGGTAAGTAAAGCTAGCAATACACCTCTTCATCCCTATCGTAGCATCGACGCGTGAATAAGGATAAGGTGTGTGTGAGCGTGAGTGTGGAGCAATACAGTAGAGTAGCATGTAGTGTAAAGTACAGATGGGCGGAGCACGAGTCGCCAGCGAGCATCCCCCCAAAAGCCGAGTGCGATTACGATTATACCAGAACCCCGAGGGTAGAAAGAGACCAGAGCGTGCGTCCGACGATGAATCACGAGCGCACATAACCAGTAAAGCAAAACATCCCGTCGTACCAACGCTCACCGGGCGCGCAGGTTCCGCAGCTGCTGCTGCACCTCGCGGATGTCCCTCCGGTTCCACTCGCCCGTCCAGCTCCCATTACCCGTGACCCACACGCGGGACGACCTCCGCGCGCCCTCAGGCGCGGACACCGTCTGCTGGAAATCAACAGACACGCTGCGCCTGCGCGGGGCCGGGCGAGGGAGCGTCTGTGCCTGCGACGACTTCGGCGGGGGCGAGTTGAGCGGCGGGGGCGAGTACGTCTGCGGCGCGGGTGGGGGCGTCGTCGGCGACGCCTCGGGCTGGCGAGCGCGTGCGGACGAGTGCGAATTGGAATGGGAGGGGGCGGAGCGGAAGGGCAGGATGAGCTCGGGCGGGACGTTCTCGCCGAGGGTGCGCTTGAGCTTCGCGAGGCGCTTCCGTCGCGTCTCGGTCACCGTCGGGGTGACGGGGGACGTGGGCGAGGTGGGGATCATGTTAAAGCGAGGCGAAGACGAGGACGCGGGAGCAGCAGGAGAGTTGAAGGTGAGAGTAGCGGAGGAGTCCGGGGTTATGGGCTGTACGCGCGGGTCTGAGGGGGGCAGGGGCACTGCGTTGAGGCGAAGGACGAGCGGGGTCGGGAGCGGTGCTTGTTTCCCCCTCGAGCGGGATTTTTCGCGGACGTGCCGGGTGAAGGACTTGGCCGGGGGAAGGCTCGATGCGGAGTCGACGGAAGTGGTAGACTCGAAGCTGGAGCGGCCGAGGGAGAGCGAGCTCGCGGAAGACGCAGCGGAGCAGTCCGAGTCGTAAAGGCCGGGTGGGGGAAACTCGAAGACGGAGCCCTGGCGGCGTTTGCGGTACACAGACGTCTGACGAATGGGGGAGCGGCGGAGGCCGCTGGGGCCTATGGGAAGCACGATGGGAATGGGAGAGTCTTGCTCGAGGAGCTGGGGGGTGGTGCCGAGGACGGCGCCGAGTTTGCGGGTGGAGCGGATGAGACGGGCGCGCTGGCGTGCGTCGAGGGTGTTGGACGTCGGAGGCCGCGAGAGAGGCTCGTAGAGGAGAGTGGTGGTGTAAGCTGAGGAGGCGGCCATCTGAAGGGAGCAATGTATAAGAAGGGTCGGTGTCGTTGTCGCCGTCGCACGCAGTACGGATGGGATCAAAGTCGGCAGGACCAAGACAACGGACGGCGAGAGAGCGTACATATAGAACAAGACACAAAAGAACAGAGCACGCCTGCGGAGAGAGAGCGCGGGGATTGTCCTACAAGCGTTGCCATCAGCAGCACAATAGCCAGCGTCCGCAACAACAACACCTCCCATTCCAGGATCTCAACTCCCCCCCATCCCCGCTCTCACCGCTGCTCTCCTCTCTCTCCCGCAGTCCCACAGCCAAGGCATGCACAGACACAGCTCAAGCACAAGGTTGTCGACACAGTGTCCGTCGTCGTCGAACAGCAGATCGTCGTCGAGGTAGAGGTGCAATCAACTAGACGCCCAACGAGGGCTACGCGCGCCTGTTCTTGTTTGGCTCCCCGGCGACCAAACAACCGTCCTCCTTCCGTTGCCATCCTCCAACTCCCGCTCCCGCTCGTCCATCTCCCGACCGTTGTTTATGCTTGGAAAGTGGCTATATATCCCTCCTACTTGATCATTAGGCCACCCCCTCTCTTCCATTTTCTCCTCTTCGATACACCCCTACAATCACCCGCAGTCGGCCACCACCACTTTGATGTCCTGCGATGCGCTCCCGTCAATATCAATGCTTTCCTCTGATTACTCCCGTGCCCGTGTCGGACGTCCGACCAACCGCTCTTCTGCGCTGTTTCACGGCGGTCTTGATACTCAGCCTAACGCACAGCTAGCGGCCTGATCCTGTGTTAATTCGCGTGGACTCGGTATGTGCGCGGCTCGGTCTGCAATAAATATGCCCTCTAGATCTACTCTTCATGTCCACGTCGAACGCTCTGCCTCCTTACTCTTGATCAACTCAATCCCATAAACTCTCTTGTCACGCTTCATGGTAAAGGTACTTACATTCAACGACGCCCATGCCAAGAAAGCTATCCGGCTTGTACGTTCGATGCTCTCTTACCTGCTTGCCTATGTTCTGCATTCCCAGTCCAACTACCTAGGATTGTGAGTTAACTGTTCGCCTGTGTATGTCTCTATCTCACCATCTATGTAGTGAACGATCGATTCTTGAGTTCCAAACCCCGACTGTCCCGCTTCCTCCCGCCGGCCTTTAGATCGCGGCGCGTTATGAAGAGACAGCCTGCATGAGCTACCCTTCCTAAGGCCTCGTGCGATATAATGCACACTCTACCGACAAGACCGAGACGTACACTAATGAACACGACATAGAGACAACCCCTCATGTCCTCTACTCGCGAATCACAGCTTAGCGCCGAAGGTCGGTCTATCTTACAGTTTCCCTGATGACGTTGGCAGTCCCTCTGCCTCCTACAAGCATAATCGGTTCGCGTACGCATCGCCGCCCCGCTCAGCAGTTTTCTCTGCCGCAAATGGCCTCACCGAAGCCCGAAGAACACGTTACCCCGGACCCCGAGCTTGTTGTTGGCGGGCTCCGCATCTACCACCGTCAACAGGAGCAGCCGAGCGGCGCCCAGAACCCAAGAATGACCTCGAGCGTAGATATGGATCGCCATCTGTTTCTATGCCACACTGGGACCGATCGTCATCGCATCGCGAGCTCGACGGGACCGTCGCATGATGCATGCTACATGGGCGGCAACGCGATCTCAGACGTCGAGGATGGCAAGCTAGCGCTGATCTTTTACCACAGGCGATGGCGTCCGCAGCTCGCCTCCGGTTCTCTCGCCCGCCCCGCGTTGTGGGTGGAAGAACCTCCATTTGCAGACCTACAGTTCGCCACTGATCGGCGCGCGCGGGGTCTCAACCTTCAGAGTGTGGTGGTACGTCCACGCTCGCGTTAAGCTCTTCAGCAAAGTATTATTCCGTCCAGAACGCGTCCCACCCTAATATAGTCTTACGCGGCTCAACCATCTCTTCCGCGATGACATCGCGCCCATGAAAACGCGTGCGATGGACATCTCAAGCTGTTGGACGTACAATGTATCGTCTTCGACGCATCGCCTCGTCTCTCTCCCCCTTCCTACCTTGCCACCTTGGGGCACAAGAGTCCCCGGCTACCACGGGACTGAGAGAAAACGCCAACTCGGCGGGCGTACAGGAGGTATACGACCCTACCATACTCGCTTGCCGATCTAGGCGTGAAGTCTGTGGCACGTAGGCCATCGTCATCGTCACACTGGTCCACGACCAGGCCGTGCTCAGCGAAGCTCACTCGCAGCTGTGGTCATGAATCGCCGCCATGACGTGTGCAACGGGATGTGCCACATCGTTTTCCATGTTCTTTCGAAGTTCTTAGCGCAGTGTCCGACCACTTTCCTCTCTACCGATGGCACGCAGGATTACCGAAGTATCATTGGGGTCTGTTCGTGGAAACTACGAGAGGGTCAACGGCTAACCCGTCTGTACAGCACGTCCGCAATACACCGATCCCCGTAGTATCATCTTGTCAAAGATGCCCGCCCGCCTGGCGACAGCGATGGGGCTAAAGCCAGTCGAAATGCCATCCAAATCAACGCGATGCATGCGTCGCAGACCAGCAGAGAAATGAACGAGCATCCGAGTCGCTGGAACCAAAGGTTACATATTTCACAATACCCCTGCGCGTTCCTTCGCTCCCCTCCAGAACGGATGTTCCTCCCAGTTTCCGGAGACCCTTCGTGGGCCCACCGCCCGCCCGGCGGCGTTCATAGTACCAGAGCGTTCGAGCGCCCACAGCTCGCGGATACCCACTCGGCGCGCGTACTCGGGTATTCGGTGGTAGTTGAGCCCGACGGCGTGTGGACCGTGGCTATCATCCGAGAGGGCGAAACGCCCTCCTGCTTGCAAAATGATCTGTGGATCGCCCGCCGTCGTCAGTTCTCGGCGCCACGATATATCGGCGCGACTCCAATACTATTAGATGGCTCACTTCCACCACATCTTCACCAGGGTAGGCACCGTCCCACCCTTTGCGGAAAGCTGCCGCGTTGAGCTCAAACAGCGCGCCGTACTCGACCGCAAAGTGGACGTTCCTCCGTATCCGTTCCAAAGCACTAGGATAGTCCGCGAAGCGCAACGTCGGGTTGTACAGACGGCAGAGGTCGAAGTGGCCAATCACCTCGGGGCGGAAGCGACGCATGAGCTCATATTGCGCGTCGAAGTACGAGTTCAAGAACGATTCCATAGTCGTGTGGGCGTCTGTTTCAGGGGTCGGAGCGAAGCTGTGGAGGGCTTTGGTGAACGTTTCGCGATCAAAGTCGATCGGCTTAGCGTTGACGTGATGGACCGAGCCGACGAGATATTCGATGCGGTCCCCCCATGCTTGTAGCGACGTTTCGAGCCGGTCCATGTCTGTACTAGTGATGAACTCAGTCTCCAGCCCGACGAAGAGAGCGACCTGGGCGGCATATTTGGTTTTCAGCCTGTGTGCCTCGACGAGAAAGTCCTCGAATTGGGAACGTAAAGCGTCCAGAGGGATACCCTCCTATATTACTCAAGATCAATAAATTTCTCGTAGTATGCATGGGCACAGTACCTCCTCCGGGTACAAGTCTTCCGCACGATACCGCGGGACGTGCTCCGTGAGGCCGAAGGTGTCGAAGCCTTGTCGGATGGCTTCGAGGACGACTTCTTCTAGCGTCCCAGCGGCGTGCTTGCAAAACTGGCCTGAGTGAGAGTGGTGGCTCTGAGGCATGTGTTGCGATTTGGGGCGTTCCGCCGTGGTGCGTGCTATCTCAGCGGATAAGTCTAAGGGATGGCCCTGGCCAGGAAAACGAGTCAAAGTTGGTCGCGATCACTGAGTGGCGATGCACCTAGGAAGGAAGCTGTTTAAAATTTGGCGCCCAAAATACTACCACGCCATCTCTAACTCCAGTACTGCTCGAAATCCCCCAGTGGTACTGAGGTAGTGCTGATTGACTGAGGCATGTGTTACGCCGGTATAATATGGGTGAGCATTGTATTTATCTAAGGGATATCCCGAGCCTATAGTTACAACTTATCAAGCTACGATGAGCCAATGCTGTTGGCGAAGCTTCTTGAACTCGTTTAATAGCATATCTACAGCATGCCGCTCCTATGAAGTAAGGTACCACCCACGTCCAGCACACCAAAAACGTAGTATCCCTTCCCTTTAAGATGGTCCAGTCGCAAGGCTACCTATCTTCAGACAAGCATGACCACGATCACCATGGCAATAGCCTGGCTCGTATAAATCTGGGCTACCGTCCGGTGAGATTCGGGTTATGTTTAGGTCTGCAGCGCCCCTTAGCGAAGCATCTACCCGATGAGATCATTTTGTTCCATTTTCAAACACCAGCAGTCAGCGCATATGATAATCGAGACTGGAATCCGCCGGGTCGCGACCCATCAGACGTCCTTGTAGTGTACGTCTGAAGCTCAGCATTCAGCGCTGATACATCCTGGAATAACAGTGTTCGACACTAGAAGACTGTGCGGGCTAAATCAGTGCTAGAGGAACCGCGCAACTCTCGCAGGCAAATATAGAAGAATTGAACATGCCGAAATAGCACGGTATCCGAGTCGACCATATGATGCTCGCCTCTACAAGGACCCCGGCCATCGAGCGCGGGACCTCAGCAACGCTAGCGACGGTATGCATTAAGGTCACCCGACTCGCGCGGACCCGCTGAGCGAGGATAAAGTTGACATGCATGGTAAGATTGAAGCGTTGTGTGTGACCTTGTCCTAGAGTGGCGACTTGCCGTGGTACGCGTTCTAAGATCTGAGCTTCGACCCAGGGGACGACGAATCTCGGTACCGAGGGCATGTTCACTACGGGTAGGTTCAGCGGATCCGGCGGTGGGTGCGAAGGTTGTCATCGCCTGTAAGTCAGACTCCGCCTGGGAGTCGGGGCAACGGGCCTGGGTGATCTCTCGGCCCGAGAGGGCGAGTGTACGTCTCGCATAATGGCATGGAAGTTGATGTTCGCATCAAGATACTCACTACGAGAAACCTGCCAAACAACCTTTAAGTCGACCTAGAAGATACGAACAGAGCAGAGACCTCAGCATAATCGCGTTGTGCTCACAACCCACCGATTTATCTGCGACGAACGTCGTAAGTAACACATTAGCGCCGATTCAAGGCAATTTAACGAACCATGTACCAATATCGATTAATGTGCGCTATGACCCTAACATCACTACGTTTACGAGAGTGGGATAAGGAGTAGTCTCGTAGTCTATGCATACGCTTGAGAGCGCAGTAGCTAACTCCCTTGATCAAGAAGGATAATCCAAGTCTTATCCGACAACAACTTCGCGGTGAATGGGATGGCTCGCATCCCGTTCCCCGTAGATCGGCGCACCGGATTGAGTGTAATGTGTATCAATTGGACTTATTTGCGTCGGGAGGAAGCGTGAGACACGGGCGGACTGTAGCATATGGGAAATGACGTACTTGTAAGCTATCAGTCGTGCCGCTTTCAAGGTTGGATGGAAAAATAACCGGTTGTGGAAAAGGTTACTCACGCACTGCAAACGTGCTTTGAGACCCCAGACAGATCGTCTTTGGCACGCGTCGACAGCTTCTAGGGTACTTCTCGCTCTTGGAACAGACCCATCCCGGGTTGGCAGACTCTGGAGACAAAGCTAAGGCCGGCTGAGATCGTCACAAACGGGGCCCGAGCACATAGGGTCCCGGGAAGATGAGCTAAACGAAAACAGCACCAAGCTTCCTTCACTTGAGGCAGCGAGGGCGTCCCGTGCAGCGATCCCTCGGAGAGAATACACGAACGTCGCGTTAATACCATTAGCTCAAATGAAGACGCACGGTAGGTACCCATGCCTATGTGGGTCCGGAGAACGAACGATGCGTTGGGAAGTCTTACTGCCGATCGTACACATCTCTCGCATGCGGGCCTTTGTCCGCCCGAACGTCTACTTCCGCGGCGAGAGAGGGCATAGAGCCTGTAATAATAGATGAGAGTCCGACGCGGCCTCCGTCGGGCGTCCGCCCTTCACCTCACGCGTGCGCGAGCGGCCCATTGAGCACTCACCTAGAGAGGACGTGTTTTGCAACCATCGATAACGCGCGGATACGCTTCTCCCATGGCTGCGCACGGCGAAGCAGCATAGTATCTAGCGTTTCCCGCGAAGCAGCCAAACGAAGCAAACCCTCAACGGCCGTCTAGGGCGTTCGCACGCGTGACGCCTTCCCGAAGCCTGCGCGCGGCGCTGGTGCTAGTCACAAGTCCCCGTGCGTATTGAAGCAGGGGACGGAGAGGTTTCGGCGGGAACCGTCCTCGCGTGTGGTGCATGTGCACGAAGGTGCTGTCTATCACAAAGCAGGCGGCGCGAGTCTGGCCCGCCATGTGCTGCGTCAATGGTTGCGTCAGCAAGACGATGGTGCGAGCATGTTTGAGACCTCAACGCCGTCGCCTGTACTCAGAACGCCGAGGGTCATCTAACGCCGAGGGTCGTCAACTCGGCGGACGTAAGGAGTGCCATGGGTCGTGAAGGCCACAGTTCCGGTACCAAAGGCTGCTTCTGGCCGTCCGACCTCATTCAGACACCCGGCCCGAGGCCTATGACCCGCGTCGATATATCCGTAGGTCAGATCTACGCGGAATGAGGACGGAAGCGAGGGTAATGCTGCTCACCGTTAGCCTCCGGTGACAATGGATAGAATGCCGAGCAAGCAAGGCACATTGCATGCATCCTATCGAATGTTCTTTCCGGTTAAGCGACTGGGAGAATTTCCAGGAATCTCCCTGTCTTCACCGCCGCGGGACGTTCCCCGCATACAGAATATTCCTGTACTGCCCCCAGCTACCCTGCCTGAGGCGCCAATCTCTGGAGGCGTGTCGGGTGCCTTCGAGCACCGGACGCTGAGTTACCCAGAGACTCAGGCTCCAAACACGCTGCAGAACGCAATCAGCTTCCAGAACGACAGGCCCAGAGGCACTCAAATCGCCCACCTCTCCATCAGACCGCCGAGTGCGCAACATTCGACCCTTCCCAATGCGCAGCTGGACTTAAACCCCCGAATGGATGTTTTCCATCCAAGCGGGCGTGGGCACAGCCGCGTCCCCGACCCTGAGCGCACCACGTCAAGATTCAATGGGAGATGCGCCAGGCGTCCTGCCCCACCCAGCTCAGATCGGTCGGCACGTGCTACATCCCGACAAACAAACTCTGAGGCTTACCGCAGATGGCCGCCGATCGCCCCCAGCGGTCCCAGCCATCTCCGCCTTTGGCAGCACGCCGTATTCTCGGCGAATCCGGACGGCGTTCGAACGAGCGAGCGAGGCGCGATAGGGAAAGACTGGTGGAAAATAGCATGGACGCGGACATGGCTCGCTTGTCGGCCGGCGCGCGACAGCGTCCCAGCGTTCTAGCATGCTCTACATACAGAGAAGTCAGTCGGGCAGGAGGCCGCATCAGCATCCGGCTAGAGAAGGGCGTTCACAGCACCCACCGGAAGCCGCCATTACCCGACGTAGTCGTTTGGAGCCACCCTTGCCAGAGGGGTTGGCAGTTTCGGGCAGATATCGCTCCAGGCCCTCGACGGCGGCCGCGGGCACAATCAGCCAAAACGTCGCGAGGTGTTGAGGCACATTACTGACCGCTCGTCGCTTCAGTACAGCCAAGTTCACCCCGGCGACTAAGTAGCTCCACATCATAATGGATATTGAATGACGGCTCGGGACTCGGAGAGCGCTCGAGGCGCAATCGGGTTTATGAGGGCCTGACTTCGGTACCGCTGGGTGGCAAACGGCCCTGACGTGCGGCCCCCGCTGATGCTGAGGCTGTCTGACAGGGCGCGCGACTGTGGAGACGTCCCCGAGAATGACGGAGTGCGACAGTGGTTGATTGCGGAACACTTGGTGGGCGCACGGCGCCGCCGCACCTGCGTCATAGCCATCAGCGTACGGCCTCCGTTCGAGAGGGGCTCCCAATTGTGCAGTGCCCACCTATCAAGCCACGCCTGTCGGCACTCCCTTCGCAGCGAGTGGTGGGAACGACACTAGTCTGCTGCACGCAATCATGGCGCAAACAAACTGCCGAGTTTCGCCTGCACTGTACGTTCCGGGTAGCTCACGAGATGAAGACCACTGAACCCCCGAGTCGATAGTTAATGTCGGTCCCGACAAGACGTACGCACGCGTTCGGGCGTCGCAGCAGTCGCAGAACACCGTGCCCGCCCCCCACTAATACCCCCGCGGTTGTCGGACCACGATGCCAGCGACCGCCGACCGATTCAATAGCAAGCTCATCGAGCACGCTGCCCGCTGCAGCACACACACCTGATACGCTGATACACGACCCGCGAGAGCCACACGTACCGCAGTCGCGATGCCGTACCCCGTTCAGGCGCCATACCGCCGCAGCGCTTCGTCGAACCCCGAACCTTGAGCTTGAACCTTGTCCAGTCGCCGCCCTACCCTGCATCGAACGGCATCCGAGGTTCCATAAACGGACGCGGGAAGGGAGTGGGGTTCGGGGAGGGAGGTGTTAGGGAACGACGCAAGAAAATCCGAGCCGAGTCGTCCAGGCTCGACACTCCAGACGCAGACGGGCCCCGCACGCGTGTGAGAAGGTCTAGAGCGTCACGTCTCGCTAGCCAATGCCGTCGCGCGGTAAGTCACCGGCGAGCGCGTCCACGGTGGTTAACAGGCCACGGACCACGGTGCGCGGTGCACGTCCTGCGAGGCTGCAAGGGTTCCGGCATTCGAGAAAGCGCGACAGCGGCGGGTACTCACTTATGCCACGGCATACACGTACACGCACGAGCAGCGATTGGGCGGACGTCCGAGCCGCGAGTGACACTTATCATCGGCTGTCCAGTGGTTCAGGAGATCGCAGCCTGGACCTTGCACTGTAGAAAGAGACGATGAACGACCATGAGGCGTGGCCCGGGGATCTATACGCAAAATATATGACGCGACGGGCACTTACCAGCACTCTTCTCCGCCGGGATCCTCATGCAATCCTGACGAGCACCCGAGCAGTCCGACTTCCCAGCACGTTCTCCGCTGACACTCACAGCGCCTCCAGCTAGAAGTCTATTCATCAGCTAAGTGCACGGCGCGAGCGTCGGGCAGAGAAACACATCAAAAACGCAACAACATTGTATTGCGTTCGACCCTGCGCACGTCCGGTCTAGCGAACAACTAGCCTGAGAGCAACTTGCCCGCCGAGCACAACACCTCCGCGAGCGAATGGCGAGCCGCCGTCGCAGTGGCCGGGGGGTCGAGCTAGCCACTTCGCGCGGCGCAGAATGGATCGCAGATCCTCACACCGGGTTTCCGCGCAGCACTCCGCGGCAGGAGGGGAGGGGGGAGGGGAGGATGGGGAGAGGAAGGTCCGAGTCCGGATCTGGTCCAACGTCCAACGGCGGATCTGAGATGCTGCCGTACGCCTGTGAGCCCGAGGGGGTCAAGTGCGCGCTTGGCGGCGAGGGGCCGGGGCTGGGCCGCTCGCTGTGGGCGCGGTCGAGGCCGGCGGGGTTGTGTCGTGTCGTATCGTATTGGCAGGGAAGCGGGGTGAGGTTCACTATCCGCGGCACCAAGTAGTACCTCTGCGTGTCCAATGGTGAGCACGGAATTCCCGGAGGATGTACAGACGTCGAGGATCGGGTGTGTTGTAGCCAGAGTCGGCCATGACGACGACTTGCCCATATCAGTCGCTCACGAATCCCTGAGTACCGTGTCATCCGCATAACGCTGGTGACAAGCGCGAGGCCGACGCAGAGGCCCACGTCGGAAATTCCTTGACACACCCCACATCGTCAGTAAGCAAGCACGAACATGAACAGCTCACGCGACCAAAGACACAGACTCACCACGATTACCGGCCCCAATCCCGCCGTCCTCCGTCCGAGTCCCTCTCCCTCTCTCTCGCCCTACCCCCGCCGCGAGTCCTACCAAAATCCCGATCCCGGTCCCTCTCCCGATCCCACTCCCGGCCCCTCATCCGCTCCCTCCTCACCTCCTCCACCTCCCTCCGGTTATACACGTCCCCATACCCGCCTCCGCGCACGGTGCTGGGCGTCTCGCTCCCAGCCATCTCGCGCTTCTTCCGCGCAATAAGCTCGAGGGCGCGCTGGCGCTCCGAAGACTCGCGCTCGAGGCGCGCGGCGACTGCCGGGGGCGCGTGCGGCCGCGAAGCAGAACTCGAGCTCGAATCCGCGCCAGGACCAGGACCATGACGAGAACCAGAAGCGGAGGGGAGAGCGTGCGCGCGTTGCCGGGACTTAGACGCGTGCGTGGGCGCTGCAGAGGCGGACGGGGCGGTCGTCGAGCGGGCCGCGAGCTGGGTGTTGATCGCCGTAAGGGGGTCGTGCGCCGACTTGCGCTGCAAGTCCCGCCGCCTGCACCGACCGACCGAGTTGTGTTCAGTCAGCATTGGCGCTCGCTCCTTGTACGCAAACGCAACGAAAACACGCACCGTTTCCCTTCGTCCGTCTCGCCCTCCTTCTCCTTCTCCGCGCTTCCGCCCGTGTACCACGGCCTGAGATCCTTGGCAGACGGCGCGAGCGCGACGCCCTTCTCGCTCTCCGCCGGCGGGGCCTGCCTCTTCGTCGAGCGCGCAGCCCCGTGCACCGGAATCACGCTCTATAATAAGCGACGGCGCGCACGAGATCCGGGTCAGTCACACCGCACACTGCACACTGCACGCGCACAGGGGCACAAGGAAGAAGAGACGGCAGAAGAGATGGCAGAGACGGGGGGAGGGCGTGTGTGTGTGCGGAGACGCTGCACGCACCCGCTCGAGGTCCTCGAAGAAGTTGATGTGCCCGGTCGTAGACGTGAGCGTCGGGACCGATCCCGCGCCCGCCGTCGCCGTGCCACTGTCAGACGACCCTGCGCCGCCGCCGACGTCTTCGTCGTCTTCATCATCTTCGTCGTCGCCCGTCTTCCTCGCCTTCCCTCCGCCCTTGGAACCCGAACCCGCACCCGATCCCGAACCGCCAAGCCCCGCGCGAACCCTAAGCAAGTCCATCCGCGCCTCCGAGTCCTGCATGCACACCACCCAAACCAACCGCCGTGCGCGTCAGCAGAAACCCCCAACCCCGTCGCACGCATGCCCAGAGAAGAGTGAGCGATGCACACGGTGACGGTGCACGACCGCAGGGCACGTACCGCAAGGCGCATGCGGCCCTCCTCGACCGCCTCTTTGAGGCGCGCCTCCTCCTCGTCGCGGCGGACGCGCTCGATGTTGTCCCGCCGGTAGGGGTGGTACGACTTGTGGTGGGCGATGTTGAGCTTCCCCATGTCGTCTCAGCAGCCGTGGGTTAGAACAGATACAAATGTATGTAGTTGAGAGGGCAGAGGGTCAACGTCAGATGTCTACCAAACGCTAGGGACTCCGTGCCCGCGAGAGGACTGAAAGGCCGAGGTGGCTGTATGCGGGGAAGACACGCAAACAGATACGCTCCTCCTCCCTGAATATAAGCGCCCGCATCATTGCCCAGAGCGCCGGGCGTACGTCCCATCTCAATGTCATCTCTCAGTCTGAAAAAAAAACAAGTACGCTTCATCGAAGCTCAAGCCCACGCGTTCGATTGATCGCTCTCACAGATCCATCCATACACCCCCGTAAAAAATGCGGAGGGCAGCCCCCCGATGTTCAGCGCCACATAACAGCATCCCGGCGCGCGGTAATACATATAGTAACACATGCACCATCTCCGTGATTCTCCAGCCTCCAGCTGGTAGAGACGTCGACGGCGGAGACGGACCAAGAGCCCGAGCGCGAAGCACCGTACCGCACCATACCGTACGCGTACCGTGACGGACATAGAGGACAGGACAAGACAGGCCAGGCACATGTACACACACGTACGCACGCCAAGCGCGCGCACATGTACATACATGTACCGACCCGTATTATAAAGCATCCGGACGTGCACGCAGCTAGCGCTAGCTGCATCAGTGTATCAGTGTATGTATGTGCCAGCGCGGTCCCAGTGCGGAGGAAGAAACGAGAGAGATCTAGAATATATATATATGCTCAGGAGCCCGCGCGCGCGTAACGTACGGTATCGTCATCGTCAGGGCCGTGCGTAGTACGTACGTCGCGAGCTGCAGACGGGGCTGTGGGATCCAAGTACTCCCTATCATGGCATGGCATGGTGCTGCGAAGGCACCGTTCAACTTCCAGTTCGGGCTCAGGCCTAGGATATCGCGAACACGCGCAGAGCAAGGTACCGGTGTAGAAGGAAAAAAAAAAAAAAAAACCCCAACGGCCGCCGTCCGCGCGCGGCATTAGATACGATTAATACGAGTTACACACGACGAGGGGGGGAAAGCGGGGAGATGTACCACGACCCGCAATCGCAAGCACAAGCACAAGCACAAGCATAATCACCACAACAGACCTAGGATAGATAGAGAGAGAGAGAGAGAACGCGGCGCAGCGCAACGAGCACGCCCTCGAGCTCGACCGCGAACGAGCCGTCGCCCACTGCATGCTGCACAGCGCATCATGCATGCCTCCAAAGTCCCGGACGCTCAGAACCCGAAGCGCGTCTCCCTCCCCCCCCGGTCCCCTACCGTCGCCTGAACCAGCCCCCCCCCCAAGTCAACTCCCCAGCCCACCCGCACCCCGCACCCCGCACCCCGCACCCCGCGTCCCCGCCTCGACTGCCGAAACCCCACGCCTCGCCACGTGCCGTCGCGTCTCGTCATGCACGCACGAGCGAGCAGAAGGACGAGCGAGAGAGCGAGCTAAAACCCCCGGGGCGGCGGAGATGCCGATAAGCTCAGGCAGTGCGGTGCAGGCGTGGGCGTGGGTGAGCGATGATGGCATCCGGAATGTGCGGATAGCCTCGGATAGACTTCAATGGGAGAGGGTGGGAGGGGGTGATGGCGCGCAGATGCGAAGCAGACTGGGCGGGTGGGTGAGTGAGAGACTGGGCGGGTGGGAGCGCACACTTGGGGTTCGGGCCTGAGTGCCGTTCCGGGGGCTTCAGCTGCGGGCGGAGATCGGCGGGAGGATTGGGAGGTGCGGGGTGCGAGGCGCGAGGCAAGGCGAGAGGTAGGCTGTCAACGAGAACGAGAACGAATGGAGCAGCCGACGCGGCTCCCGGGCTGTGATGCATGCATGCGTGCGTGCGTAGAGCCACGTCTTCTCGGACGAGGGCGATGGCGGGGGGGGGAGGGCGAGGACGGGCGCGGTGCGTATGTGTGTGGACATGGACAGTGTGAGGGGGTGTACGCCGTGACAACTTGGAATCGTGAACGTGAACACATGTGCGTGCAGACAAGGACGCAGCCGCAGCTGCGTATTCGTGCGTCCGGCTCCGGCAGGAGGCGGGGGCCGAGGGTCGAGAACCAAGGGTGGGGGATCGGAGCAGCAGCGAACGCAAACGGTCGCGGGGGCGGGGGCGGGGGCGCTCAGAGCACGCCGCAGGCGGCGATGACGATGTCCGCGGAAGGCTTCCAGAGGATATGGTCGGACGAGTAACCCTCGATCTTGCGGACGACGTCCATGCCCTTGACGACCTCGCCAAAGACGACGTTGCGCTGGTTGCACCAGGGCGCGGGGACGGTGGTGATGAAGAACTGCGCGCGGGCGGGCGCAGGGGGGTGACGCGTGAGTTGTTTCGTGGGCGGGGGAAGGGGAGGGGGGACGCACCTGGGAGGAGTTGGTGTGCGGGCCGCGGTTGGCCATGGAGAGCAGCCCGGGGCGGTCGTGGCGGAGACAAAAGTTCTCGTCTGTGATGGGGGAGCAGAGAGAGCGCCCTCATCAGCGCGCGCGCTCAAAATGGGCAGAGGGGGGACGAATGGGGAGGAGGGATGGGGCACGCGACGCACCGGCAAAGGTGTCACCGTATATGGAGCGGCCGGTGGTGCCGTTCCCGTCGACGATGTCACCGCCCTGGATGAGGAACTGCAAGAGGAGGGAGCGAGGGCGTGAGCACGGACACGATGGCGCATGGGAGAGAGGGGGGGAGGGGACGACGGACGTTGGGGACGACTCTGTGGATGTAGGAGTGGGCGTAGCCGTAGCCGCGCTCGCCGGTGGCGAGCTCGCGGAAGTTGCGTGCGGTGAGGGGGCAGACGGCGTCGAAGAGGCGGAAGACGATGCGGCCTGCGGGAGCGCCGCCGATGTCGATGTCGAACTGGGGGAGCGCATGAGCTCGGGCGGCGGGGGTGGGAGAGACTGGAGGGGTACTCACGAAGACGTCCGGACCGGAGGAGGGGCGGGGGCGGGGAGGGCGAGAGGACATGGGTGCGGTGGGCGGCGGGGAGGAGATGGGGTGGATGGGGACGAGGGACGGGTACTTATTGACGTCGGTGGACCAACAGCCCGAAACAGGCTGAGCGTGGACGATCGAGATCAGAGTCGGCCTCTGCGCGCTCTCTCTCTCTCTCTCTTTCTCGTCCGTCGCGTCCTTTGCCCGACCGTCCGCTGCGCCTCGTCCCATGCCGCCCCTTGCCGCTCGGCGTCCCCCGCCCGGCATCTTCCCCCCACACCCGGGACACCTGGCACCGCCCGCGATCGCTCAGATCGCCGAGATGCGATCCAGCTTCCGTTTCGGGCACTGCACCCCTCTCCTCCTCCTCCTCCTCCTCGTCGATGGGGGCAGCGGGGGCTACCGCCAGCAGCCAGCGCGCGCCATCAGCTGCTCCCCGCCGCAACACGCGCGCGCGAGCACGAGCACCGCCGACACGCAGCGCTCCTGCCCACCGCCGCTCTGACGCCTCCCGCTCGGATCGTATACCACCACCTCTCCCGCCACACCCTGGCCCTCCCCCTTCCCCCTCCAAAGCCTCCGCGCGCGCGTGCCCCTCCTGCCCCATCCCCCTCCTCCATCACTTATCTCCGTCCCGTCCGCCGCACAAACCTTCGCGGCCTCGAGCCCCCTCCCCCTCCCCCGCCTCCATCACCTCCTGACCCTCCCCTCCCCCACCACGCCTCGTGTCCCCCACGTTCTCCCTCCCCCGCGCGTCTAGCCGTCCGCGACCCCGCCCCCCACCCGTGCCATTCCCCTCCTCCGTTCTCTACAAGGCAATACACACTCAGGCCCTGCTATCAGCCCTCCGCAGCTGCACCGTCCCCGGCCGATCGCCCCGGACTCTCCCTCAGATCTCCCTCCCTACACACTGCTGCTCGAGCTCCACAACGCCCGTCGCGCGTGCCCAAACCTACTCACTCCGCATCGTACATTAATATCCCCCGCCTATTCTTGGCCCGCCCACCCTTCTCCCGCCCACGCTCGCGCTCGCGCCATCGCCATCGCCCATCTGCCCCCTTCAAGTTGCAGTCGGACGCCCCGTCGCCATAGACAGATACCATCACATTCCGGCTCATCTTCAGCGCACGCGCGACGCGCCCCAACCTCCTGACCCCCGCCGAATCTCCCCCTCGAACTCGGACTCGGGCGTGAACTCGGCCATCGCGTCGCCACCCCCGCGCCCCCACCACTACCACCCAGAGCGAACAAACCGACTACCATATCCACACCCGCGAAGCGTCCTGCACCGCTTACGCGTGCGATCCGATCCCGGGTCGCCGACCCCGACGTTCATACAGTGTCCACCTGCCGCAGGCGGCCCTGTCGTACAAACGCAAACGCAGACGCAGCCAGCGCCCATTTCATGTACCGCGCACGACGCCGTATCGGTAACGTCGTAACGTACACACCCCGACGCGCCGTACGGACCGCAGCCCGCCCTCGCCCTCGCCCTCACTCTCGCGCTCTCTCTTTATCGACGTTCGCTCAGCGCCCACCAACTCCGCGACGAACCCAGCGCCGTCCACGCCTATGTCTAATACCCCCGACCCTCGACCCCCGAACAACCAACCAACCCACCAACCTACCCGTCCATCCCCGTCCGTCGCACCCCGTCGAAGATCAAGCCCTCCCCGCCCGACAAGGCAACCGCGCCCCGTCCACCCCCGCCCCCCATCGCCCATCGCCCATCCCTCAGTCTCACCGCTACTCGCGCACAAGCTTCTGCGTTCTACTCTGTGTTCTGTGCCTTGCGCGTCGCCGTCTTCGCTCGCTCTCTTCGGCACCTTCTCGCAGTGCATCGCGACGACCGCAGACCGACCGATCCTAGTAGCTTCCTGGCCTCTACCTCAGCCTCAGCCTCAGCCTCACCGTCTCACCGTCCCCGCGCGCACCTCCCGCCCATCTGCAAGCCTCGTACACTCAACGCTATCACCCCGCCCCAAGTCCTGAATCCTGAATCCTGAATCCTGAATCTCCCGATCGACAACCGCCCCGCGCCGACGCCACACCCGCATGCCATAGCATCCGCGAGGCAGTGACGGCATCGGCACGTCGGTACAACCTGCCACCCATCCGGATCCCGTCTCGCTCGGGCCGCCCGCTCGACGTCCCGCGTGCACGTTTCGGGCATGCTTATCACTCACTCGTCCGTCGCTGTCGCTCGTCGCTCGTCGCTCGTCACTCGTCGCTCGTCTCTCGTTTCTCCCGGGCCCGCGTGTTTCCCAGGCTAAGGCGTGCAGTGCTGGTGTCGGTGCTTCCACGGGCTCAGACCGAGATCCGAGAAGTTGGGCCTCCCCAGGCCTGCTCTGCGTCTTCCGCTGCTGCTGGCTCCAAGCCCAACCCCCCCCCCCCTCTCTCGCGCCCTCCCGGTACGTGCACGCGTGTCTAGACACAGCACACACTCGCTCGATCTACACACCTTTTTACCTACCTATCTTAGTATCTATCTATCTATCTATCTATCTATCCACGCCGACCGCTCCCCGCCCAGCGTCGACACACACCATAACACACACCAACGCCGTGAACCGTGCGGACCCCCCGCAGCCCCTCCCCCTCCCCCTCCCCCTCTCACAACCAAATCAACACACAACCGCAGCCCGCAAGCCAGCACCCGCCGGGCCGCCTCGAGGCCCGACCGACAGACCGACCGACCGATCGCGCACCCCGTCCCTCCCCCTCCTCTCTTCTCGCCGCCGATCACCTCCACCCCCGTGCGTTCCCGTATGCCAGTAGTAGTCATGTATAGGTATAGCTGCGCCTGCAGCCATCGGCCTGCGCAGCGCACACGTCAAGTCGTCAAGTACTACGGGTTAGACCCGGCACCCGCCGCGCGTCCGCCGTTCGCTGTTCGCCACGGCCTTCTAGCGTCCCGGACTTGGCTTCGAAATCGACATCGGGCGACAGTGCCACCGATCGCGAGGGCGTGCGAGGTGCGAGGTGCGAGGTGCGAGGTGCCAAGTGCGAGTGAGTATGTGCTAAACGGCTGGTCACGGTCAAGAGACGATGGGTGTGTCCGTACGTGTATGATGTGTATGTCACAGGGTCCGAATCCGGAACTGAGGCCCCGCTGTCCGCCGTCCTGCACTCGCTGCTCGCCGCTCTCTCTCTCTCTCTCTCTCTCTCTCGGCGATAGCCACCTGCAAGTACCTGCGGCAGGCTTAACTCAGCCGCGTGCTCGTTCGGAGTGCCCCGACGTCCCGTGCGCATCCAAACTCACAGAAGGATGACAGCTAGGTTCGCTTCGCCCGGCATTCTCCACACATCGAAGGATGAAGGGGGGGGCCGGCTAAAGAAGAAAGGGGGCACGACGGCGCCGAGTACGTCTTGCTCACGTTTACGCAGACGCAGACACAGACGCGGACGTCGACGTCGACGGCTGCAATGCCTGCGCACACGCGCTAGAGCTCGAGCTTGAGCACAGACCGGAGAAGGCCGATACGCGAATAACGTACGTACGCTGTCACGCTGGCGGCAGTGCAGGAACGCAAGATGCCTACGCGCGCGGTAAGTACAGTGCAGGGTACAGGTACGTCCGAGCCCGGGCCTGGCGTGCAGCTGAGCACCGGCAGCTTCCAATTAGACGCACACCCAGGCCTCTCGAGACCGCCGAAGGCGACGTGAGAAGCGGATGGGACGGGGTGTACCGTGACGGCGACGCAGGGCACACTGGCACCCGAACTCAATCCGTGGCCAACGCCCAGCGCAGCCGCTGTGCGCACGTTTTGAGGGGGATAGTGGCACTGACCGCGCGAGGAGCCCGACAAGGCCGGGAGACCCCTCGCTTCTCGTCCTTCGTCGGTCGACGGTCGACGGTCGAGCTCCCAATGCATACAGCCCCGCGCTGTATGTACGTCCGAAGGGAAGGTCCATCTCCGCGCGCAGCCCTGCCGACGACGGGAGCACTGTGTCTGTGTCGGAGTGGATGCACCCGGTGTTTAGGCACACCTTGCAGCCCGAACCCGCCTGCAGCTGCGCGCGTCCCGCCGGGGCACGCTTCGAACGTCGCGCTCGTCCGTGATGACACTGACAGCGAAGCGGCGCTGCTTCATGCTAAACGACACCCCCGCGCCCAATCGGGCAGGCGCGCTGCCCATCCTGCGAGTGCCGCTTGCACCCAGAGCGCCGCGTCCCTCGCTCTCAGTGCCGCTGCGGCGGGAGATGCCGTGCGGTGTCGGGGTCTGCTCCCGTGACGACCGACAAAGTTCGCGTCCTCGGGCGAGGGCGAGGGCGAGGGCGGGGAGGAGCGTCGAGACCGCCTTGGTGCCAACTCTCTCCACCATGCTGTGCGCACCACGCAGCCCCCGACGCGACCCTGCAGGGCAGCTGCAACTTGGGTGCCGAGGACGGAAGATGCTCTCCCTGTGGCGATCCCGACGCGGCCGCGAGTCGTCGAGCTCCTCGGTGGCGTCCGCCGTACTACCCGCCGTGTAAGCTCCAGCTCGGGCCCTGCCATCACGGATTTCCCCCCTCCTCTCCTCTGTCTGAACCGCTCCGTCTCGCGATCGGGGCCTTTTCTTTTCGCCTCTGCGGTCGTAGGCTGTGATTGATGGTCTCTGCCGACCCGTCAATCCTTCAAGGTGGGCTATACTTCGACCCCTTCGTACAGCCGAATACTAGCCTCACGAACCTCTCGTGTTCCCCCGTGCCCAACTTCTGACCTGCGCCTATCGCACACCAGCGACACCCTGCTTCTCCGTCACGCAATCAACACCCTTACACCGTTTGATAGTAGTTCTCAGCGCCACCGTTCTCTTATCCTCGGTTCTCCCCTCTCCGATCCTCCCATCACTCGTTTCGTTATCCTCCTCCACTATTGCATCCCCCTCGTCCATCCAGATGAGCACACTTGGGCTCTTCCAGCCCACTCACTCGCGTGCGCCGCAGCCGTCCCCCCCCACCACCAGCTAGCACTCGTGTCTCGCATCGCGTGTCTCGTGGGGGACTAACCCATTTCCGTCCCAATTTGACATGGGCACCCACTCTCTCCTGTGCCGTCGCTGCGGGCACGGCCCCGCATTCTGTCCCCATCCGCGTTCGCAGCCACCACGCACAGACAAACGCTCGGACCTACGTACCCTGTCCTGACCGTCTGCCGCCCGACCACCCGCCCTGTGGTCCCGAAGCTCGAAGCTCGACGCTCGAAATCAAATCTCCACAACAACAGTACCCGGCCTTTCCCCTCAGCTCCGACCCCGAAACGCCACGGCCACCGTCGCACCACCCGCCGTGCCGGACGTGCCCTGACGCCCGCCTAAAGGACACTGGACAGCAGCTGCCGCGTATGGTCCGCGCCGGGCTTGACGCCACGCCTCGGGTCCTGCCTTCAAGTTCTGCACCTACTTAAGGCCGCACTGGCTTGCCATGTGCGCGACTATGGCGCTTTTCCCGGGGGATGGGGGGCTGTCTATCCTACCCTGTCCCGGGGTTCGCTTGCCCCGTCTCACCAACGGTCTCTGAGTCGTCACGCATTGTGTCGTTTGGAACCCCCTGATGACCACGCCCCGCCCGCGTCTAGTACCCGGCAGCCACTGTATACTCGATGCACTCGCCTTCTCAACGTCCTTGCGCAGACTCGGCACGCGACCCGGCGAGCGTTCCTGCGTACTGTAAGGAGCTGCAGCGGTTCAGCGCTCAGCAGCCCCCCAAGTCCGACCTCGTCGGGGCGATCGTTGGCGCAGTAAGTAGTAAGTATCCACGCGCCACATGTACACCCACCCGTGCGCATACGTCTTGTTGACATCTGAGCACATCTTACTACTCAAGGCCTGGTCTTCCGATGCGGCGCTGTCCCAAGGTGGAGAGCGCGCCTCTCCCTCAGGCTTGGGGCCCGAACATGCATCGACATTGGATAGTCGACAAATGCACGCCCGTCACTCTCTTAATCCACGCCGCGCGCCCACCGCCCTTCCCGCTATCCGCGCCGCATCCCGCTTTAGCACCCCGACCACCACCACCCGCTCAGAAACTAGCACTCACGCGAGCCGACGTCGCTCGCACACCCATTAATTAATATCCACGATCTCATCACACAGCATGCGTACGTATACGCCTACGCGTACGTCCCGTCCCCGTCCTGCCCATTAGCATTAAGCTCTGCGCGGCCTATCGCGTGGGCGCGTGAAGCGTGGCGCGTGGGTGCCGTTACCCGTACGTATGCACATACGTACCGAGTTACGAGGTACGGGTGACGAGCTAGTGGAACGTCCCCCTCGCGCCGTGCACATCGGGTTTAGCGCAGGGGACGACAGTCCGCATCGCCGCGTTCATTAAGATGCGTATGAGAGCGTGTGACGCTGTGGACGGGGGGACGTCGCTTAGTTGATACGTACAGTTTAGGTACATAGCGCACCTACTTATTTCTAAACCGCTACTCGTCATTAGCACACCCGTCCCTTGAGCCGTATGAGTGTATGGACGGCCCCTCCCTCTCAATACAAGAAAATACCGCAGCATCCGACGTTCGCGTCTACATCTGACATCACCGTACACTGGCACACCGCGCGACCCGTGCGCGCCCGCCATCATGGTCGACGTCTGCGCGGCATATCCTGTCCGTCCACTGTCGAGATGTCCACACCCGGCATGCACGGACTCAGCCCACCTTCATCCGCTATCCCCCCAAGCCCAAGTCTGATGGTTGAACTCCGGATCCCTCTTCCTGCAGAACCTGCGGACTCAGCGTAGCCCTCAGTCGATGTACCCCGCCCCCGGGTTGAAAGGGGATTGCCGCCCCGCAGCGGCGACACCCTCTACGTCTTCTTACGTGTACGCACGTCCCGCGCCTTGGGGTCGACTCGGGCTCGGAGGTTCGCGTGCAACGTTGCCACGTCTGCGCATTGCGCAGGTGTAAGTATGCTGGGCCCGCCGGTACGTCAGTGTACTCTATTCGAACGTTCGGACGTTCGGCCGGGGCACCGGCGGGTCGGCGGGTCGGAGGCTTCCGCTGCGCCGCGGTACGCCTCGAGGGCTGGAGCGCTGGACTCCCACCACCCGCCTATGCTTGTCTCCCGAGCTGTGGGCGTGGTCTGGCGCGGTGGGGGTGTCAGTCGCGGCAACCGCCGTGCTGGGGGCTGGGGTGGACAGTGCTGTCCAGTGGGACTTGGGGGATTCCTCGTGCATGGTATCGATGCGCATGTCTATAGCATAGGCAATTCGGGGCGTCCCATTCGCCTTTGGGCGGTACGTGTTCGGCATCCTGCGTCCTGCGTCCTGTATTCTGGGGTTCCGATGGGGTAGCAAGTCGAAGAACGTGGCGGTTTTTTCGCACGACGCGGTCGAGCATACTGTTCGGTGGCCGGTGGTGATAATCCAAAGCCTTGAGCTTCGAGAGTAAGGCGACTTTTGCAGGTGCGTTTCCGGATCGGGCCGTCCCACTTCTCATGTCCCAGAGCCGCAAGTTCCACAACGGTCCGTCCATCGATGGGCAGCTTTCTTAGAAAGGCAGGACTCGGATATCCGGCGGGAGGGGATAATCGGAGAAAGCTAGACAGGCCACACAGATGCACGCCCGCCGGGCTCGCGGCGATCAAGAGCAGGAGCTGACTACGGTGGTCCGTTCGTTCGTGTCGGTGTCAGATGAAACCTGGAAGAAAACACACGTTGTGCGCATGTTTCCGCTGATCTGCCAGTATGCCGTGCCCGCCAGCAGGCGACCCGTGCACCGTGCACCGTATCCGGGTCAAGCCGGCGTGGTCGTGAACAGGGCACAGGTGGTAAGCGGTACGCCCGTCGCAGCTCACCGGCGATGAAGGCAAGCTGGCGTCACTCCCCACGGTCCCGCGCACACCGCACCCACACGCTGGAAAGACCCGCGAGCATACACGCCGGGTGGGGGCTGCGCACGACAACACGGAGCCTTCGCCGCCTCGAGACGTCTCGCATGAGAGTCCGGCCAAGGCGGAGTAACCGAGTACCCACTACGTACCCACGTACCTAAGGACCCAGGGACCCAGTCGTCAGTATCGAGCTTCGGGTGTAACCGCTCGCACGGCCCGCTCCGAGCTCGACCGTAACGCAGCCCACGACGGCAAAAAACCCAGAGACTGCCGCCCCCACCTCCTCTCCAAGCTCCGTCGTCGCCGCCGCCGCCGCCGCCGCCGCCGCCACTACCGCCGCATCGTCGTGTGCGCGGGGTCCCTCAAGGAACTTGAGGCTCGGCATCGCCCCGCTCACAGACACGGCAAATCCCACCGGAATCCAAGCACGGGGCGCGCAACCACGCATGACATCAGAAAACGCCGCCTGCTGGCAGGCTGCACGACGGACAGGCGTGGGGCTCGGCGCGCGGCAATGACAGTTGTAGTAAACCTGGCAGCGTGTCTCGCCCGGCATCTGCCCCCTGGGCACGTCGTGGCGTTCGTAGTCCTCATTCCCCACGGCGGTGGGTGTGGGTTGCAATCTGGTGATCGTGCTACCTCGGGCTGTCGCGGTGTCGGAGGGGACGGCTCATGGCAGCCCACGCTGATCACGTTGAGGTTCGGGAGGTCCCGCACCATCTCAGGACGCGGAACCCAACGAGCAGCTCAGAGTGTGGGTGTATGTGAGCCCCAGCACACCCGTTTAGAGTGCAGAGCAGCGTGTGCAGACGCTCCTAGGACCCCAAGAGACTACAGGCGGCAAACGGCGAGAGACGACATGCGTACTCACCGTGGGTTCTTCGGGCGAACGCCGGCTGGGCGCGCGCGACGTGAGAGAAGGCCTGCCAGGGATGCGCCGACGAGCATTCCTGGGAGCCTCCGTTGACGCTGAGGTACGTTGGAAACGACAACCCGTGTACGAGTGTAGGGGATTGATCGTCACGGTCTGTAGCGAGGCGCTGCCTGCTGGTGGTCAGCACGAGACCTGTGTTCCGTTCGTGGATCGGATGATCCACTGAAAATAAGTATCCTCCCTCGTGGAGAGATGCTTGCGCGCCGATTAGAACGTGGGGGTGACGGGAGAACCGAAGCTCTTCCTCCCATGTCTTTAAATTGTTGAGTTTTAGGTAGTGTAAATTTACCTTCATGGGAGCCGCGCAGGGCAAAAAGCGCCGCACACCCTGCGTGGCACAAGTGGGGCGGTCGCCTCGTGCTGAGACACACTATGAAGTACCGAGGAACTGATACCGCGCTGTGTGGCCTGGGGGCTTGAAGCTTCCACACGGAAGTGAGAGCATATATTTAAAGTGTTCTGAGCAGGTAGGCGTCGGTAGGTAACTCGACCTCACCAAAAGAACAGGTCCCGCTGCGTTCCGTGCTTCCAAAGGCTGCAATGACGTTAAGAGAATGATCTGGGCGGGACGCTGGGAGCTCGAACGCGTTTCTACTCACCGTAGACTTCGACGACAGCTCGAGCGTTTGGGGCGGTCTCGTGGAAGGCCGCATGGGGCAGATGGGTGAGACCCTGTGAGACCCCCACGAGGGGATCAGAACAGGCTCAAGACGCTGGACGTCCTCGTGGCAGGACCCCGTCAAGAGTCGCGATCGAGCCGAAGATCGCGGGTGGTTGTTTGCGGATGTTTGCCAAGAGCCCCAACCAGATCGCCAAATCGGTCATTGGGCGCTCCCTCTAACGCCTTCACTTGCTGTCTCATTCCGACTCGGAGTCCTTCACCGCGACTACTTTTGATGCTCCAAGTCCCTACTGGATGGACATTCTATCTTTGCTGTCTCTTTCGACTTATTACGCTTTGCGAATAGAACGACGTGCTCCGACTGTGTTTCGTAGCTGTGCACGCCTTGTCGGCTGTCATTAGTGACGACTCAACAGAGTCAACACGATATTCTCATACACGGAGTACTCGCAAGCACCCATTTTTCAAACAATCTCAACAAAGATGTATACTGCCATGAATACTTCCGTACTTGCCGACATCTGCAGTTGCGTTCTCATCTATGTCTTGATGTGGATTCACAGTAATCGTCACCGCCGTGCCTGCTCGTGTTGATGTTGATTCTCCTGTCTAGTGTCTAGTCCGCCGGCACTTAGCATGCTCTTTAAATACGTCTTACAGGGCATCTAGTTATTCTCGGAGTTCTTACTCCATGTGTCCAGCCAGTCTTACACTAGCTCTCAAGTTAGGGCACACATGGAATCTCAGGTTCCTGGACACGAGTGCCTACCATATGATTAACCGCGCTGTCACTCCCCTTACTCCGCGCTAGGTCGCAAGATATCGATTCAAGATGCTTACCCGTAAATGGACGTAATTCATTGACCTAAGTCTATCTCAGGATGAGACCGGTCAGTATCGATCAATCGGGAATCATTCCGGCCTAGGTGCGTGGCAACCCGAAACGATTTTAGCATACCAGATTCAATAGAGTAGGTGCCCAAATCTCTTCTTCCAAGCCGTTGTACTGCAGGTCTTCACGTCGGCGTAGTGTTCTTCGTGCGCGCTTCTCATTCTTCCTTCGACATTTGTTCCCCTCAACAGTTCACAGCGACGTTCCATTCGCTCCCCCATCTGCTATCCTATTCGTTATGAACGCCTGTTGCATCGCACGTACGTGTCACCGAACACCGCTGTCTTGCGACGGTTTAGCTGACGTAATTAAGGGTTCTCAGCGCTCTAACTCGTGGCGACTGTCAGTCCAGAGGAACATGTTTCCTAGATGACTTAGGGATGACACCAAGATTAGGCCCTCAGTCCTCCATTCAAAGACGAGGCAAGCTTGTGAATCAAATTGTATACGACAAACGCCATTGTAATCGATTGAAAGCAAATCCCTAACTTTCCATACCTATGGGCTACCCATCCATTCCATGCAAGGGCTCCCGGGGTGCTGATAACGCTCGTCAGGGACTTCGCCGCCTTCCGCGACACGCTGAGTGCGAGAAAACTCCATCTTCAAGTATTCAAACACAATCCACCGGCGGCTGCCGTAACTTGGTTCCATCCCTCACGTCGGAAGGGCCGTCACGAGGAGCCGTACGAGCGCTGTAACGTTCCGTACCTCGGCTACCCTACCCGCGAAGTTGCACCGTCGCCCTATCTCGTCGAGTCTAAGTCGGCGCGACGGAGGTGGTCCCGAGTACACCCCGGCGGTACTCGCGTCTTCTTCTGCCGCGACGCAATGCGAGTCTGTCAGAACACCGACGCCGGCACTGTCTAGCTTGTATATCGGTGCGTGGAAGCCCCCTGCTACGATGAATCGGACGGGCAGCTTCGTGACCCGATAGCGTGGCGCTATCCTGCAGTCCGATAGAGTCCAACTCAGTCTCTGTGACAGCTGACTTTGGTTCACCGCCCGGAGCTACCACGATCACAGGTACATGTCACAAGCTATAGACAGCGTCCTTGGACGACTAGGACTTCTACACCACCCAGAACCGGACGTCCGATTCTCCCGTGATGCTTGGTGCATTCGCCGAGGCCTTGTGGCCTCAGCAACATGGGCTATTTCCCGGACGTGCGGGACAGTCGCTCGAAGTAGCGCACCGATTAATGATCAACGCTCGCCGGTGGATCTACTACTATCGCCCCCGGGATAGACCGCTTGGCATTTGCTTTGTATGTGAACAAATTCAGAATGATGCGAGCACCACGGTAGACGGATAAATACTCCGAATCAAGTCTTGATATCACTCATAGGAGTCCCTGACCAAGTGCACCATTCTGCCAGCGCCAGTTCGAATGTAGTAGGCCGCTGACAACTACATGGTTGCGGCAGGGGCGGAGGACCCAATACACGAGTTTCTGGTTTTCCCTACAATATAGTATTGAGCCGGATTGGCTCTCTTCGAGTACCTGCGTTGAGGAGAGTCATTCCGAGGCAGGTTTCTGACTTGCCGTATGTGAATTTGTAGGGGACCGCAATCACATATAATCGCGTCGTACATACTAGGTCCTACTAGGTCGTGCTCCAAGTTCACAATTTGTTTAGTGACCATAGATCAAAATGTTCCTAAGCAGAGGCCCCCGGCGCCGTGACCTCTGTTGGTAAGCCGGATCGTTGGTTGCATTCGCCCTGGTTAATTCTCGTAATACGGATGGTGCTATGAAGCTTTGCTTACCACTTGGAGTGTGCCACCGTCACTGACTTCCCGCGTCGATGTTTTTGCGAACGGCGCTTAGTGTTGACCGGTGCCGCGAGGGCCGAGAATGCATCCGCCGGAGTGCTCCTGGCTCGCCGTTTTTTCGACTCTCCGCAGTGCAGGCTCAGGCCGCCGTTATTTTGGACCGCCCGTTGAGGGCGGAAGTCGGTTGAAGGAACTCCAGGAACGACATTATGGGTCAAAGTCATAGACGTTTTTCTGCCCCTTGCCAAGCCAGCTGATGGTGCGGACCCAGGCCATCGTCGAGGGCCGTGTAGCGGTGGAAGAACTTGGAAGAGGCGATGCCCGAACGACGTCCGGTCTTCAAAGTATTTAGGAGATTTTAGGCTGCGGGGCCGGGGCGGGGAGGCACGATTCAAAATTGGTTCCAGGGCGATCAGGCACAGCGAGGCACAAACGGGACATGCAGAAATCTGATAAGATGAAGACGGCCGTTTCGGCAGTATCAGATTAGATTACCCTCGCCCGCCCCGCCACTCTAGATCCCGCTCCTCCGGCTTCATCTTTCTCTCCCAACTTTTCTCAAAATTGTTGCGCCTTGGCGTCCGCCCAGGTATATAATCATGGCCCGTGCTCCAGGCCATTTTCTCCAGGTGCCCCTCGCCGCTCCCTTCTTCGTCTCCGACCAGTCTCTGTTCGCGATCTCTGGCCGCCATGTCCCACGACGACGAGAAGAACGCTCCCTCTTCGTTCGGCAGTCACGCCGCACTCGAGGAGACCGTACAAAAGCTCGACTTCTCCACAAAGGTCGAGATCGACGCTGAGGCTGACGCGCACACCGGCGTCAAGACCGTCCAGGCCGCGGAGAAGGTCTACGGCCGTTACTCCAAGTGGTTCCTCTTCCTTGGGTACGTGCTCGCGTGTTCAGTTCTCGCCCTCCGGTCTCACATTTGAGACCGCTACTACTAGAATCGCACTTGCGTCGTACATCTACTCTCTCGACGGTCAGACGACGTACAGCTACCTCGCCTTCGCCACTTCGGCCTTCGATAAGCACGGCCTCATCTCTACTATTCAGGTTGCCCAGTCCATCATCAGTGAGTTGTGCCCGTTACGCCCTGTCACCTACTGAGACTTACTCCTGCGTTCAGTTGCGTGCGGAAAGCCTGTCATTGCCAAGGTCGCTGATGTCTCGTCGCGTGGCACTTCGTACTGTGTCGTCCGTGAGTCTCCTCACTTTGTTCTGCCTAGTGCCACTTTTTAAGGAACATCACAGTGGTATTCTACGTCATCGGCTACATTGTGATCGCGTCTGCGAACGGTGTTGGCGCCCTCGCTGCTGGCATCATCCTCTACGCCATGTACGTTACACGTCGTTTCGTATGCAACCTTCGCTAACGCATCGCTTCTCAATAGCGGTTACACCGGTCTGCAGCTGCTCACACAGATCATTGTTGCCGACATCACGTCCCTCAAATGGCGTGGTCTCATCTCTTCACTCACGTCGATGCCGTTCATCATCAACGCCTTTATTGGCTCGAACGTATCGACCCAGGTCCTCGAGCACTCGACCTGGCGTTGGGGCTGTAAGTCTCTTATACCGACTTAGACTGTGCAGTTTTCTCACAACATCTCTAGACGGCATGTTCGCCATCCTCATCCCCGTCTCGCTCTCGCCCCTCATTATCACCCTCCTCTGGGCTGAGAACAAGGCGCGCCGCCTCGGCCTCGTCAACCCCGTCTCCCCCCACGCCAACACCGAGGCGAAGTCCGAGACGCCAATCCTCCGTCGCATCTGGAACGTCGCTGAGCAGCTCGACGTCGTGGGCCTTATCATCCTCGGTACTGCCGTCGCGCTCATTCTCCTCCCGCTGACGCTCGCGAAGGGCGCGAAGGGCATGTGGCACAACCGTGAGTGACAAACCCCATATCCGTTTCCTTGTACAGCGTCTGACTTCCGTGCCGCTAGCCTCCATGATTGCCATGATCACTGTTGGTTGCATCCTCCTCCCCGTATTCGCCCTGTGGGACGTCTATTTCGCGAAGCGCCCCGTCATCGCCCGCCGCTTCCTCACGAACTGGTCTGTCGTTCTCGCGTCCTGGATCGGCTTCTTCGACTTTGTGGGTGCCCTCCCCCAATGCATGCCTATCCTCACCCTGACATATACCGTCCAGTTCTCGTTCTATCTGTCGTTCACCTACCTCTACTCCTTCGTGCTCGTCACCAAGGACTGGTAAGCTCCAGTTTATCCCTTTTGCGTATGGCATATCACTTATCCTCCCGCGCAGGTCGTTGATCAACGCAACCTACTTCAACCAGACCCAGACTGTTGCGCTGACCGTCTTCGGTATCATGTCCGGATTCTTCCTCACCTGGTTCCGCCGCTATAAGGTACACTTTTAGTGAGGACCTTCACTGTTACGTCGCCGCTTACGATCACCTCCTACCCATTTAGTGGGTTCTCACTACCGGTCTCGCCATCCGTCTTGTGTACGTGACAGGTTTATTCCCTGCCTCATTTCCCTAGGCTTATCCCCTTTCTCAGTGGTGTCGGCCTCATGATTCACTCTCGCGGGGCCAACTCCTCGGACGCCGAGATCGTCTGGACCCAGCTCCTTCAGGGCATTGGCGGTGGTTTCGCCTCCGTCTGCTCGCAGGTTGGCGCGCAGGCCTCAGTCCCCCACGTCGACGTCGCGATGGTCACCGCCGTCGTCCTTCTCTGGACTGAGATCGGCGGGTCTGTCGGCAGCGCAGTTGGTAAGCCATCCTCCACCTCCCCCACCTTTGCACGATCACACCTCCTAACGCGACATCGCCCTAGCTGGCGCGATCTGGACGAACACGATGCCCGACAAGCTCGCTCAGCACCTCCCCACGCTCAACCAGACCACGCGTGACACGCTATTCGGCTCCATCACGAGCGTCATGGTGCTCCCCTTCGACGACCCGACGCGCCAGGGTGTGATCGCTGCATACAGCGACACGATGCACATCATGGTCATCGCCGCGACGGTGCTCGCGGTTGTGCCGATGCTCCTGTCGGTGGCCATGCCCAACTGGTACCTCGGCGACGCGCAGAACGCTGTCGAAGGCACGAAGGAGACCCCCTCCGAGACCCCTGCTGCGCTCACGCGCGAGACGTCTCGGGTATAAAAAGTATTTATTCTTTATTTCATGCATGCTTTACGCTACGACTGCACGCCCCATAGATCTATCACGACGTATACGTTAATGGTATAATAGAGGTGTTTTGATACACGTTTTCATGGAAACCCGAGGCTCCGTTTTGCGTGCCGTTTGCCCCCACTAAATTGCAGGCAAGCTCGGCGAACGTGAAAATACGACTGATTGTTTCGTGCTTGCCGCCGCGTAGTAGGCTCGTTCCAAGCTCAGGACACGGCAACGTCGACCTACTGCACTTCTGCTTCATTTGCGGGTGTTATCCGCTCCGGCCGCGACCTATCTTGTTATACACATCGACCATGACACTATGCTGCTGCCCAAGACGCCGCACACCCCCTACCTCCTGCCTGACGATGCCTGGCTGCTCGTCGGAGCCTGCTCTGCCGCGCCCAACAAGTTCGCGACGACGCTCGCGCCTTCCTGTATCCGCCGCTGTCTTTCGTACAGCGCCTGCACCGCGCGTGTCGTCTCCGCGAGCATCTGCTCCTCCGTCCGGGGGTCGGGCACGGGCGGCGGGTCGAGCGGAAGCGCGCCGACCCCCGTCTGGCGGAGGAACTCGACGAGGACCTGGATGGCGCTCTTGAGCGCCGCGATGTCCGCTGCCGGGGACGTTGGTTTCCGTGTTATGGTTGCGCATGATTGTGAAGTGGACGCACCTGCCGTTTGCACGGGATTCGTACCGGGGTGGTAGGCGTGTTCGCTGGGACGTGGGAGAATTAAGATCGGTCTCTCGAAACGGCCGGGCGCAGAGGATACGGTCTTACATCCCGGCTAATGCGCTTCTGGCGAGACTTTGCACACGTACGACTTGCCCTTGTACGAGCTGAATGTTTTGCTTGAATATCTCTGGCGAGTTCGGGTCTGCACTAGCCAAAGAGCCACCCTGAGAGCTTAGCAGTGACTGAGACGAGAACGAGGGCTGCATGCCCAAATTCGCTGAAACATCGAAGTTGAGCGACGAAAAACCAAGGCCTGTATTGTAGAATTGCTGTTGCTGCGACATGGGTACTAGGTAGGACCGCAGTCGAAAATTAAAGGCCCGTCGTCGTGGTTGTCGAACAAGAAGTCTGGCTCTGGATTCTTGACAAGCACGCGCAAGCGCCCAGCCCCCGATGTTTAATATGTAGCATGTACAGACTGTAATGCTCTCGGGCCGGGCGAACGCAAGGAGACGACACACGGTGGAGAGATGCCACCGGACCATGATGCATACATTCCATGTGACATAAACATACGCTGACATGCATGTAATACAACGACTACGACGGCCGTGACAGAATCTGTCTTTTTGAAAGCCGATACGACCCCATACCGACCCCATCCACGGCGCAGCACTAAACTTAGAGCTTCTGCGCGTTGGCGACAGAGAGGGTCTGGCCAGCAGCCTTGGCACGCTTGCGGAGCATCTGGGTGGACTTGGAGCCACGGAGGCCACCACCCCAGTGGCGGCGCTGCTCCTCGTACTTGTCAGTGCTGAGAGGTAGCGTCAGCATACAATCAGGATATTGATATGGAATGCACGTACAAGTTGGCCTTAGCGGCGCTGACGAGGGTAGCGAGCTCGCGCTGGTCCTCGCTGCGGACGTCCTGGAGGGTGAGGACAGCAGCAGTCTTCTTGTGGACGACCGTGCCGAGGCGGGCCTTGCCCTTGACAATAACATAGGGGACACCCATCTTGCGGCAGAGGGCGGGGAGGAAGACAACGAGTTCAATGGGGTCGACGTCGTGGGCAATGACGACGAGCGATGCCTTCTTGGCCTCAATGAGAGCAACAGTGTGGTTGAGACCGTACTTGACGAACAAGGGCTTCTTGGAGTCCTGCGAGACGACATCAGCGATGACTTAAGTATGCGCTCACGATATACGTACCTTGGCCTGAGCCTCCTTCTCCTCAGCGGTGGCCTTGGCGAGGGCGTCAATGCGAGCCTTCTTCTCCTGCTTAGTCTCGGGGCGGTACCTGGGAGCCGTTGTCAGACGACGCGTGCAACGCGAAGCAAAAATTTTCGACGCACTTGTTCAGGAGCTTGAACAGCTGGGTAGCAGTGTTCTTGTCGAGAGTGTGGGAGAACTGCGCGATAGCCGGGGGAACCTTCAGGCGCTGGCTGAGGATGACCTTCTGGCGCTGGAGGCGGACGTATTCGGGCCACTTGACGAAGCGGGTGAGGTCCTGCTTGGGCTGGATGTCCTGACCTGTAGTAGAGGATGAGTACAAGGGAACGACAAATTCAAACGACAATCGTCGTACCGATACCGAAGTTCTTGGGGTGGGACTCGAAGAGGGGGTTCTTCTGAACCTTCGAGCTACCCTTGTTGGCGCCGTAGGGCGCGGGGGCAGGCTTCTTGCCAGATCCTTTGGTGGCCTTGGGCTGGTCATTGAGACGAGGCAGTCAGCAAGGCTTGTTGGTAGCAAAAGCCGCCGCCATCGCTGTGCACCCGGAGCTCTAACGCTCGCACACACTCGCCCGTGAGGGACGAGCAGATGCGAGCCCAGCAACGACTCATGCGTCAACGCAACCCTTTTATCGAGGGAGCTCAGCTAGAGTAGTCATTTGCTAGTAGGGATATCCTGCCTGCAATGAAAGTGAGGGGGACGCGTGAGATTGACATCCAGGCTAAAGACGTACCATCCACCCTAGATCTCTCAGCCTGGCAGGAATCTCCGTTGCTCCGTATGCACTGCGAGGTCTGACGACGACGACGATGCTCTTACCATTGTCGTAAATGTGGTCTTGAGGTCGGCTTGAGGGCGTCGGCTTGAGGATGGTGATCGGTCGACAGCGAAAACAAGCTTCGCACTGTGTCGGGAGTTGGGTCTCCGACCCAAACGTTAGCGCACACAGACGTAACTCCGACGGAAACACGCGCCCACCAAGCCGACGAGCGTCAATTGGACCCTGTTCCTCGTGGTTCCCTTTGACTGTTGTGCTCCGCCGGTTGTGGAAAATCGACATACTGGCAAACATGACCCCATTATGGCCGTCGACGATCTTCTAGCGGCCTTTACAAAAATGGTTAGCAGCGAAAACTACCATATACTGGCGACTACTCGTACCCGACCAAACGCGAGACCAGCTCGTGTACTCGACCGCCCTTCCGATGATGCGACCGTAGTGTTTGCGCGTCTGGACAGTTCTATGACATCGTTCACTCCCTCGCAACTGAATAGAAAATTTGTATCCCAGGTCTTGGGCTGCGTAACACTAAAATTGGCCCTTAATGTTCCGTCGTGGCGGGCTCCCGCAGCTTCCATGGGAGAGCCCTCCCTCGAACCTTTTGATTCAATTATTGTATTCTGCCCCCAATGTCCTGGCGAAATTTGGCAAAGCAACCCCGACCCGGATGTACCCCAAACTTGTAGGGCTCTCCGCCGAACATCAAGGCCACCCTACCGGCGGGTAACGTACGCTTTCCTATAGACCCTACCGTGTTCTCGAGCCCACACATACAGTATCTCGTTCCTGCCGAGTTGCTCATCATTTAATCCCGTTCATAGTGTCTCCCGCGCCGTTTGTGCGCCGTCCGTCCTTACCGCCCATCATACGACAACCAGCAGCTGACCATGGCCCGTTGCAACGACGCGTCTGCCCCGTCATGCCGACCCCCACACCGGCCCCCGCCAGGCCCGACGCACGGCGTTCAGTATCTGATGCACGTCAAACAGCCTTAGGCTCCGAGGGGCGTGCCTGTGCCCACACCTCTGCATATGATGCCCCGTATGGCGGAGCCGTTCTGGCTGCGCTGCCACGCCCGATCCCAGTCGCGCCGCACAACGCCCCCCGCACAGTGAGCCTTATCCCGATTTGGCGGTGGCAGGTGCGGTGCCGGCATTCGTGCGTTCTGCCCGATACAGTTCCTACAGCGTGCAACGCCCGACACATCGTTGCACCCCGATGATCCTAGCGCAGGCTTCGAATTACAGCATGCATGCAACCAGTGACCCTCTGGCGTTGTCGCGAAGACGGCGAAGGGCTTCGAAAACGCCACCATTCTTTGCGGGTGCTCCGGGACTCTCGCAGGAACGGTTCTTGTAGCGCTGCGACGCATAACGCCAGGGTCCTATCGTTCGACAACCACCCCATCGGAACCCCCACGACCCACGCGCGCACGAGTTCTCTGCGAGCTGTTGAGAACCCCTTTGACACTCCGATCCGCGGTCGTGGAAGGTATGTCGTCACTGAGGGTGCACGCTAACGGGTTCAACGAAGCTTCTGAAGATGTCTGCCCAAACACCGTTCGAACTACAAATTACGAGACTATGCACGGCTCGCGCCGCGTCGCGAGAACCATCTCGTCCCACGTATACAGCCGCTCCGCGCCCGCTCAGGATCCTTGTGATTGTCGTGCGAGGGTCTTCGTGTGCTACACATGGCGCCGCCGGTGCAGTCAAATCATCGAGCCATTCAATCCTCCAATATAATCCTGACCAAAAGCGTTAGACCTGCCCGCTACGCCCGACTGCCAAGCACCCGGAGCGCGCTGACGCCCATATATCACAATCATCCCATCGACACCAACCAGACACACGGCCATGCTCTTGCCGCTTGAGCATGTCGGACGCCATTCCAGCGGCAGCGGCAAATGCTCCGGTGCCACAAAGTTGCCTTGGCCTTCCACTGTCAGGCCAGTTCAGCCACACCGCACTGCGCCCACTCCATCCGGTCGTGTCGCCCGTACCAATCCTTGCGGCCGCCACCACCCAGCAAGCGATGCGGACCCTACTGGGGACGCTCTCGCGAGGCATGGGTACGTGGCACCCAAGGAAGGCACGGGGTGCACCCGAACTGGCGTGGACGCGCGCATCCTTGCTTACGCTACGCCGAAGACCGCAGGAGACGTCGCAGACGACATCCCGCAGGCGGGCGTAACAGCCTCCGACGAGTAAACGGAGCGCTCACCTCGCGCTGGCAACGGCCTGCGCTGCAAGGCGTTGTCTTCCCAAAGGGAGTAATGACGGGTGACAAGCTGAGGCCCAGAGGAGCTGTGGGCAATGGAGCCTGTTGCAGGAGGAGACTCGGGCTTTTATACCTGTACGTCCGGGCGGCACATCATCAGCTCGACGCGCTTCGCGAGATCCAGAAGATAAGAGCCAAACTAACCTCGATATGTCGAAAGCTTTCCGGGGAATGTCGTGAGCGCGATCGCCGTTGCCACGTCCGCGCGCCCCCACAGCGTGACCCACGAACAGAGAGGTCCCGCCACCGTCCACGTCCCGAGTGGCGAATCTGAGACGCCCGCGACATGTCCACGGTGCACGGCGCACGAGCGACCCATGACACAGTGCAGACTTCATACCCGAGTATATAGCCGCCGCCTCTACCCGTTCTACAAATGAGAGCGTCACAGTGAGCTATTCATGACCCGCTCGAAGCTGCTCGAAGGGGACTCACTGGCACACGCGATGCGGGTGCACGGAACAGACGGCGTTGGCGAGGACCAAGAAGATCAATCTTGGACCTCGGCAGCTAACGTTGGAAGGCGAGAGGTAGCGCCAGGATGACGAATGTGCATGCAAGCGGTGCGGGGAGATTGAGGGGCGCACAATCCAAGACAGACCGCGAGGCACGAGTCTGCGGGTGGAGGAAGAATGCTGCTGAGCCAGGGGTTGCGAGACAGAGTGGCTGGGCCAGCGCGAGTTTATATACGAGATCTGCTGTTTAGCCTCAAATGCCTCTCATGGCATCGGCGAGCCTAGAATGGACGATTCCTTGCTGACCGACAGCCGTCGAGCAGTTCTTGTCACTACAATAGCACCGAGGGCAGGCGGAGACTGAGTTGCGGAAGTTGTAGAAGCTGTTCCTGCGAAACCATCTCTCAGAAGTCGGCCTCGTTTATCTCTCTCGCTGGATGGAGTCGCTGAATCGCCCATGGGGGATCCGCTTACAGATGTCCGTTACGCACCCAGGCACCCTAGCGCCTCCTAGCGCGGAGGGAATGCCGTCCGCCCAACGGTGGGGCACATTCGAATCAGGGCGTGAGAGCGCCGACTGAGAAGGGCGGAGTGACAGTGTAGTTGTGGTCGAGATGGTCCCTGGAGGAGCAGGACAAAAGCGGAAAAGCATGTACTCCGTAACCCTAACCTACGGACAAAGTTGGCACTCAGCTGTCCGAGTGCTCCATCCTTCGTCATCGAGCCCCTCGAGCCCATCCCGCCCCATAAAGCGGCGGCGGCCGTGGGTGCCATCCCGCAACCCCACAGAGACCACCAAGCTCGGCCTGTACGCCCACATAGACGACATGGCCAACGAACAACGCAACACAAACACAAACACGATTCCATCCGGCGGGGCGGGTGCGGCGGGAGACAGCCGCAACCAGAAGCTCAGGTCCGTACCATCTCTGCCCATTTTATCATTACGTCCAGGAATCTTAACGGTCCGGCGCGCCACAGAGGAGCAGTACAAGTCGTTCACGGTACGTCCCTTTCTCGGCCCGCCGCTCAATGGTCCGCAGCGTTTTTCGGGACCTGTCACCCTCCCCGAGATACTTCACGCGAGATCGCCACATTTTGGCTCCATATCCGTGCTTCTCTCCATTTCCTCCAGACCATATCCGCGTTCTCTGATACCACTCGTCTGTCACAGGCGTGGGAGAAAACCTCCGCGGCCGCTTTATGGACGCTGTAGATTCCAGCACGAACACCCAAGCTGGGCCCGGAGACGGCCCCCGCCCCGAGGTCGAGCGGGGCCGGCGCGAAGTCGAGCAGGGCATGGCCAAACTTACGGGCGGCCCCGGGGTGACCGACGCGCCCCCCACCTCGCGCACAAACCCCTCCCCGCGCGCCCCGCAAAATACTTCAGCGCCGCTAGCCCACGAAGGAAACGGCCTGGGACCTACGACTCGGAGTGGCATCACCGCAGGTCTGAATGCTGGCCCCGAGACTGCAGTCGCACAGGGCCCGGGGCAGACGCAGTATAATACATCGGGCGCAGACCTGGTTGGTGCCTCTGCATTCCAGCAAGGACCAACGAACCGCGATTTCCAACCCGGGGCCGCCGTAGACCAGCCACAAGGCGCAGGCGGGACGCCGGGCCCGGCACCAGATCGGAACACACTGTCCAGCGGCCCTCAGCGGCTCGGATAAGACTGTGCGCATTCTAGGTGTGTGCGAAGCATCCATGGTTGAGAGAACACAGCTGAGTACGAACGCTCACGCGGGGAATCCCGTAGGGTCCGGCCGCTCCCCGTTGCTGGGATGGACTGGGAAGTAGGAAGCGATTGATCGTGACGTCACGGCGGCCGCCGACTTCTCGAATTGTACGATATCTTGTAGCCATAGTTCAACCACAGAACCAGGTTCAGCAGCCGCCTTCACCGGGAGTGCCCGTCGTCGAAATGCCTAGGCGGCTGCCGCCCGCCGAGAAGATTTTCGGTGCCGCATTGGTGGGACAATACCGACTGCGCCAGACAATCCAGGCTCGTCGTTGCTATTTACTAGCACCCGCCGCTAACGCTTGCGAGCTAGCTTCGACCATCACATGTGGACCCAGCCGTAAGCTCCCGCCACGGCAAACGCGACTGTGCTGCCGCTCTGGGCACGGAAGGCTCTCCCCATCTATTCATGCATGTATTTTCGACGCCTCCACCACCCGCGCGTGAGTAACGCAGCACGACCCGTCCCTCATCCTCACTGCAGAGCACTGAAGAACCAAGACGGCTAGCCAATCGGCTCCGCTGGGGGGGATCACCTTCGTGGAGCAAGAGTTGCCGAGCGTGCCTGCCTCGATCGAAGCGGACCCGTCCGGCCACCCAAGCTACGCGTGCGAAGAGCAACTCACCTACGCTATATCCGCCGGCGTCCGACGGGAAGGTTGATGCTACCGGCAGCATCCTCGCCTCGCTTCGCCTCGTATTGCTCACAGCGCTGACATTCCCCGCATCGCTGCGGGGGAACGCAAGTACCTTCTCCGACCCGTCAAGAGTAAGAGTACTATGACGCCAGCGGCAGGGAAGCAGGATGCAGCGCTACGCTTCATAAAACGCCCCCGTCCAACAATTGCAGAATGTACGGGAGCGGCGGTCTGCTGACCATGCCTCCCGCGAAGGCCTCGCGAAGGTGGTAAAGAGCTGTCCGTACCACGGCGGGGGCTGTGAGCGTGACAGCGCGGGTTCACAGGGAATATATTGGGTACGTACAGGGAAGTGGAGCGGCAGCGGTTGCGCACCAGTTCGTGCGGCTTGGCTTGCGTCGGGACGGGCTGCTCTCGACGCGGCCATATGCTGCAGAAGCGGATGAGGGGTCAGCAGCCCACCGAAAATAGAAAGTGTCGATGTAGATGGGGCAACGTTCAGTAGAGGGCGCGCCCATGTCGCCGTCTGCCCAATAGCGTACGCGACGGTGCACCGAAGATCATTGCAACCAATCCAGTGAGGACGGGTGTCCCGGTCGACCATAGCCAATGTAAAATGGGCGTTCAGAGAGTGGTCCAGGCCTAGTAGACGGTGAAAGGATCAGCGTTCCCGCCGCCATTATAAGGAAGCGAGCAAAGGCCCATGTTCATTGGGCCGTTGCTAGCGCACACGTACAGGCGTGGACAGTGTGGTGTCCAATAGGCATCTCGAGACCAGGTAGCCAATCCGACGCGTTCTTACCTATGCGTATACTCCCGTACCCGCCCTCGTAGCCCCCCTTATGCGTCAAGCGGTGAAAAAATATTTCGGCCTTTAGGCCGCGTGAGGAGCTAATTCACGACTTCGAAGGGCTGAACCCGGCCCAAACTCCCTCACTTAGACCCGAAAAGTGCCACGGTCAGCCTTCGACTCGAGTCAGGAAAAAAAGAGCTAGGCTCGCCGAGATCCGAAGAGTACTAGTGAAGTGAAGAGTACCATCCCTTGGCCGTCTGCTGCAGAGCTCGCAAATATCAAAGACAAGTCCAGGATATGAGCCTAAAACACGGTTTGGTGAGATATAAACTCGTGGGATTTTGTTGAAGAGCACGAGCAGCAAGTTACTACCTGCGGCGATGCTATGCCATTACCATTAGCTAACACAGTAATAGAGCCGAGGCGTGAAACATTCAACATTACCTCGCGATGAATCATGTTCGTCGTGCCGCCCCAAACCAAGACCATGAAATCCTAGCAGCCGTGACGATGGTGGTGGCTTCAGTACAAGGAGCTCGAGGGCCGAGGCCGAACAGGGTGGTCTTTCGTCCACGAACAATCACAATGGAAATTGTCTTTGAGAGCCACCTTCCAGTCCGATATGGTGTAGTGGCTAACATTATCGCCTCTCACGCGATAGCCCGGGGTTCGATTCCCCGTGTCGGAATATTTTTACTCAGTGTTGTCCGACGTCATAGACACCAGCAGGCGAGGATGTCATTGCATCACAGGTTTATTGGCGCCACAGTTGCGCTGCTCTTCACCGGCACTGCCGTGGAGTATCACACCAACAGCAGAACATATAAAACGAGTACAAATGCGAAAACAGGTCCTGTACCAACCTTCTCGACACACCCACTCAGCACTCAGTCTATACTAACTCACCTTCCCCACAATTACTTCACGATCCACTATGTCAACCTCCACCAACCCAAACCGTGGCGAGAGCGTCGGATCAGGACTCGGTAACACCCTGAAGTGAGTTGGCCTGCCCTCTACTAACCCGACGTATGCGTGGTTAACAAGTGGTACAGAGGCGCCTTCCAGACGGCCCAAGGTCCGCCTCCTACCCTCCTTCACATCTGACACCAGCGTATAATCTAACCATACTCGCCGCGACACAGGCCTCGGCGACGCGATCCGCGGAAACGCCATGGACTTCGTGGATTCCGCGACCGGCACCAGCAGGCGCCACCACGAAGAAACTGACATCGGGCGCGCAAAGACCGAGCAGGGCATCAACCGGATGGAGACGAGCACGACCACCAACCCGACTGGCACCACACAGCCGTCTACGACGAGTACGGCGGCGCCCCCACTGCCGGCGCGTAACCCTCAAGGTGGAACGCTTGAGTCGAACGGGGCGGTCGTCGGCGGGCAGCAGTAGACTGCACTTGTGGGAGATCGATCAGGATTGGACGTATTGTGGTGCGAACAACGTGTACATCTGTCTTGTCTGTATGATTATTCGAGGAAGCATAAAGCTGCAACAGAGAACCACGAGGCCGCGGAGCGGACGAGAATGGAGCTGAAGGATATGTCGTCAGTCGGTCGGTAAATTCAAGTTTCAACATACTGGGTATGACGGGTAGCAACCCTTGGAACCGAGGGAACGAACGTGATTACGGGATGTCAGACAAAATATCCATAACTAGAGTACACACAACATGGCAAAGCAGCGAAACACAACGTAGACCTACTGTGCAGTTCCAAATTAGACACCAGTCATAGAGCACGACTTGGGTAGAAGGAACTCACGCAAAACCAGCCCTTTAGCTACCTGTACGCGCATTGCCATTCGCATGCGCAGCAGCGCCCCTTCCTCGACCACGTCCCCTTCCCCTTCCCCTCCCTCGCCCCCTCCCGGTCGAAGGCGGCGGAGGCGGTGCCGACTCAACCACGAGTCCATGCACCTGTTGCAAGTGACCATGTAGCGGCGGCGCCTGCACGAGCTGTGGCCCGTGCGGATGCTGGTGCGGCGGCGGGGCATGCGAATGCGAGCGC
This sequence comes from Trametes hirsuta, assembly GCA_001302255.2. Lineage (NCBI taxonomy): Eukaryota > Fungi > Basidiomycota > Agaricomycetes > Polyporales > Polyporaceae > Trametes > Trametes hirsuta. The sequence continues at coordinate 2,561,765 of CP019382.1, read as the reverse complement.
GATAACGGGTGGGGATGCGGGTGGTGCTGCATGTGCATTGGCGGTGGCGGAGAGGGTGGCGGGCCGTGAGGGTGCGCGTGGGGATTTGCTGGCGGCGCTGATGGGGGCCGGGGGTGGTGGTGGGATGTGTTGCGGGATGGTCGCCTCCGGGGGCAGGTTGGCGGGGACGGGAACGGTATGTGAGTAGTATTGGGGTGGGATGGGGTCGCGTTTTAGGTAGTGTACGAGAGTGGGTTGGGCCGGGACGGCGATGTCCACCGCGTCGAGAAGAAGACTGTATGTGCGTCAGCATGCCGCAGTACGGACGAGCACTGCTGGAGTGACGCACTTGCACTCTTCTTGCAGCCGTTTCAGCTTTTCGTCTGCGCGCACTAACTGGCGTTCCAGGTCTTCATGGTTCTGCTCGCGTTGCAATATTCATTAAGGAAGAAGAACATACGTATCGAGATCTGACTGCACTCACCGCTGTAACTGTGTCGTACTTTTCCCTCAACGCCAAGAACCTGCCGCCAGTCGTCAACCACTGCATACAACGCCGCGACACAGCACCCACTTGTCCTTGTACCGCGTCCCGCGGGGGCCAGATGTCGAAGGCTTCCGTTGATACACGAGTAAGCCGACCATTCGATACTCTAGCACTGCGCGAACATGGACACACCTTGATGCCACTCGCGGATGACTGAGGATATGGCGCGGAGCTTCCGGCTCTATCCTCAGCTCTACCGCTCGAGTTTGTGCGAATGGGGCCCTCGGGGCGTACTTGTCTAGTGACCAAGACAGACTCCATGAGCGAAGGCGATGTGGAGGTCCCAGTGAGGGTCGAGTTTGAAGCGTACTGGGGCGAGCGCCGGGTGCACTGTTCGCAACTGCCCTGGCGCGTCTGCCCAAGTCCCAATACATATATTATATATAATCAGCTCTCCAGCATCATCCGGTATGGTGTAGTGGCTAACATTATCGCCTCTCACGCGATAGCCCGGGGTTCGATTCCCCGTGTCGGAACTTTTTACTTAGTAACAGCACGGTCTTCGAGGTTCCACCATCGCTTGTCGTAACCATGTCTAGATTAGTTTTGCTACATCGAAGGCATGGACGTCGAGGCAGACCATACTGACCGGAAACTCGAGTCTCGCGTCTACCCTTGCCCGTGGATTGTTTTAGTGCTTTCCCACGGTCACTCGTTTGTCTATTTTCGTGCTTAGCGCGTCCTTCCCTTTATCCAGTGTTAAGCTCCTAGCTGCCTGGAGGGCTTATCGACGTTCTTGTATGAACATGGACGCCAAACTCACTCTGGAACGTCATCCCCGTCTATACTACTCTGACGGGGACGTGGTCCTTCAAGCTCCCTTTCAATCCGAGAAAAAAACTGGCCATTACGAGCTCTACCGAGTCCACAAGGCTTTTCTTAGCCGTCATTCCGACGCGTTTGCAAACCTCTTCGAGGACGGAAACGCCGGCCTCGGACCCTCCTACGACGGACAACCCCTCGTAGAGCTGTCCGACCCAGCAGAAGACTTCTCGCGCCTCTTGGTGTTCTTATACAATCCCTCGTAAGGGTTCTCCTTTACGAAACCCCTAACTGCCTGACCGTGCTACCATACCCTAGTGAACAACTTACTCGGCGCTCCGATGTACACACCGCGTGGGAGCTCGCTCCTGTCGTCCGCCTAGCAGACAAGTACCTCCTTGATGCCCTGCGCGCCAGCCTCATCAAGTTAGTCGTGGACCAGTGGCCACGCACCCTCCAGGAGTGGGACGTCAGCGAAAGCCAAGCCCAGGCGATGGCGGACTCTATCCGGCGAGGACAGCTCCCCAAGGTCCGCATCCTCGCGGAGTGCGTCCCGGAGCCCGCAGCCGCCATCAGCTTCGCACAGGAGTTTGGGTGCACCGAGATCCTTCCCGCGGCGTTCTACCAGCTCTCGCGCATCAACGTCAAGGAGGACTTTGACTTGGTGGCCGAGGATGCCCCCACAGTGTACTCGCGCACCGACAGGCTCGCACGCTGGTCCCTCCTCGACAAGGGCGACCTTCTCCGGTATCTGCACGGCGGCATAGCGCTGGAAGACTACTCTCGCGACGCTGTTATGGCGCAGCTCGAGCACGGTAACTTCATGTCACCGCCCTGCCGGCCATGGTGGGCGTCTGGGAACCCCTCGTGGGTACCGGAGCGGGAGAAACATCGCTATGAATATCCTTGTTTCGCGTTCGTAGAGCGTACTTTTCTACCCGCCTGGCCGAAAGACGACCCATGCGATCCTTTGCGGGGGCTCCTCAACCTTATAGAATGCTACGAGGGCATACCGGACGAGGACATGGATGCCTACGATGGGATGTGTGAGAAGTGTCAAATGGAGTTGTGGGAATTGATCACGCGGGAACGGGAGGACCTATGGAAGAGGCTCCCAGAGCTGTTTCGATTCAGGTACTGAAGAGATCGCTTGCTTTTCGGTGAGCCTTTTAGTCGGGGTCAACGCGTGCATATACTGACCACCAATTACTATAAATTCTGCCCCGCCTGGCACGCAGATCTCGCTCCCATCACTGTTGCCTTATATTTATTCAACACAGTGCACGACCCCAGACGTATACATAATACATAGCCTGTTACTGTTACGATCACCAGGGCTGCTCGCGCCGTGTGATATACGCTACTACAACAGATCCACCACGCCCCGCCGGGGAGATGCTACACCCACGACCTTGCTATACTCTAGCAGGTCCCCGCCAAGAGTAGCAACGAGGTCGTACTCTCCATCGTCCCTCTCCACGCCCAACAGCTTCTCCACATTAGTAGAAACGAGCGCGATCGCCTCTTCCTTCGAGATCGTTCCGTTTGCCTCCAGCGCAGCCTGGAAGACGCAATATAACATATGCACTTAAGCTCAATAACCTGCAGACATGGATCGACAGGCTTACCCAGGCAGCATCGAACCGCGTATTCAGCGTCCTGTCGGCGTCATGCACGCCCAAGCCCACAGTGACACCGTGATCGAGCAGAACTCGTACAGCGTTCTTCTCCGACAACGGCGGCCCAGGAAGTCTGAAGACGCCCACAAGTCAGCCACTGGTACTTAGGGGCGAAAGGCAACGAGCCCTCACATTCTGCGCGATTCCCATGAGCTGGGGAAAGGTCGCGATGGTGTGAGTATTACACCAATATCTGCTTCGCGCAGCTCGGCGGCGAGTATATGCGCCTCGCGCGCGCCCGTAATCGTGAGCTTGATGCGCACCCCGACCTCCCGCTCGACTTCACGCTTCAAGCTAATGAGCGTCGCGATGATGTCCGCGCTCTCGACCTCTACGACGAGCGGCACTTCCCCCTACATCGGCCGTGCCTTATGAGCGAGCTGAAAGGAAGGTGGACGAGGTGCAGAAACATCCTTACATTCCTTATTTTGTCGAACCATAACCCGAGCTCTCCTTCGGAAGGCCGCAGTAGGAGACGGCGCAGAGCAGCAATCTGGGTACTCACGCTCGGGGCGCCCCGCGGGTGGATGGCGACATGCACGGCGCCCGTCTCTTGCACGATGGCGCCATCGTCAAGCTTGTGCTTAGCGGCGAGCGAGAATGCCGTGCTGACTCCCGAAAGGAACCCGCGACTGAGGGGAGCGACGATGCCGGTGGTAACGCCCGCGCGGTACGATACACTGCTAGTCGAGTTAGTAGGGGATATTCGGTGCTCGCGCTATACCTACAGCGCGTTACGTGTACCGAACTGTAGGCCGTCGAAAGCGTAGGCCAGTGCGCCATTTCCCCCAGCCGCCGTCGGGATGTTACCTAGGAGAGGGTCAAAGGCGTAGCCGTCCTTCGTTGAAATCTCGCCGCTGATCTCTTCTAGCCCGAGAGGAGAACCGAAGGTCGTAAGGCCAGGCGATACTGACCCGCCTTCCAGATCGACATATTCCATCTTTCCCTTTTCCAGTAGCGCACCGCGTACACATGCGCTCGTGGCGGTGTCGGCACAAACAATCTTGCCCTCCCTTACCACGACGGATAGTGAGCCCTCGTCGTCCTGGCTTGCGATTACCTGTCTGATACCTGCGGTGCTACGAGCGTCGCGCAGGAACACGCTGCTCACGTTCGCGAAAATAATAGTGTGCATGACGGATACTTTAGGCTCGAGCGGCGGCAGACCTTCGTATTTGAGCGCGGCCTTGGCCTCTTCGTCGAAATCAGGAGTCTTGGGCAGACGTTGGAAAGGTGCAGGTTTCTTGATAGTATGAGGCGCGGAGAGCTGCGGTACGCCGTCGATCCAGACCTGCTGCGGGGTAGCACCGAGTGCGAGTGGATGGCTGTCCCAAAGTACGACATCTGAAACGCAAACTTTAGAAAAATGGCGGTTTTTTACTCTACACTATCACCCACCGGCATCGTACCCTGCGAAGTTACAAGTACAAGTGAGTCAATGAACCAACTAAGACGTCCATGAATGAGACCCACCCTGTCTCACGAAACCGATTCGATGGTCGAGTCCCAATACCGAGGCTGGCGTCGTCGTGACGGCGGACAACGCGATGTTATGCGGCAGCCCATAGTAGTATGCCTGTTGTGCCTCGAAGAGGAGGAAGCGCGAGTCGAGGACGGGATGGTCGGACTAAAGGGGAGGTATCAGTTACTCGATGGCGCGCGTTCCACGGAGGCGGATTATTTACCTTCATCACCACTTGTATACCAGCTTCCGCCAGAATCTTGGGTGCAAACTCAGACCCGCGGTATGCTTCCCGCTTGTACCGCGCATGTGTGGCAAACAATGCCGCGGCGGGCGGTTTACCTAGCAGAGAGATGAAGCAGTCTAGAAAGGCTGTCCGAACGTTGCGCACCATAGGCAGACTTCAGGGTATCAGGCACGAGGTAAGTCTCGTGCGCGTGGTGGAAAGCCGCGATGGGGAACTTGAACTCGTTGGAGATCTGATAGGACATCGTTCGGTGCACGCATAGGGGGAACACATACGGCATGACTTACCCGGACAAGGTCATCCAAGTCTACAGTCTCGTAACAGTGAGTGTGGACCTATTAGGTCACCACGATTAGCGTGGAGCTATGAACCATAAGATCGAGCTAACCTTGACGCGTCCTCTCAAAACGTCGACGAGCGCCTCCCACTGGAGGTCCTCGGGGAACTCGCCTAGACCAGCCCACTGGCCCCGGACTGCTTTCAAGCAGTAGTTGTCTTGCGCCTGCTTGAGCTGCCGCGCCTTCTCGTATCTAGCCAAATGTTAGTTCGAGCGATATCGTGGGCTCTTTTCAGCACGTACGCCTCGCGGAAAGCCCATGCCGTATCCATGCGTGTTCCGGAGTAGACACGATCTATGTTAACGTCAGCGTCTCTGCGGCACGAGGCTCGTGATGCGCAAGCAGACCGGGATTCTCGCCGCACGCATGTCTGACGCAGACATTAAGCTAATATGCGCGAGGATGGAGCGTCAAAGTACGCGTACTTCATCTGACGAAACCGGAAGGAGCGCGCGCGATCGTACTTCGTGGTATTTGTCTCGTATGGGCTCTCCAGAAGCATGCCGGTTGGCGAACGATCTGTGGGAGGCCGCAACTTGATGACGACTCCTTGCCCACCTATCGCGTTAGCCGATCCGGGAAGCACCAGCGCGGTCTACCGTATTCCAAGTAAGTATCGAAAGGAGGCGTGCGCGTACAACGGTGCATACCGTGATGCCACCGGATGCACTCAGTTTGTACGCGTTGTCGTGTGTATTCAGGCCGTCGACGGCACGTAGCCACTGCGAGGAGTATGTTTAGCGAACGCTACGGTGCAGCGTGACGCTTGTATGCGTACAGGGAGTATGGGTCCTTTACGGGAGTTGCCGTCACTAGCTCCGCGAAGCCCAGGAGAGGAATGAACACCACTGAAGTGTACAACACGGGATTAGAGGAGTTACTCATGCGCAAGAGGGCGTCCTACAGATGACTATGCATATCGACAATCCTGAATTGAGGACATTAGTAGCAATTCGCAATCGTATGAAACGGGCTGCTTACCCTGGAGTAACCCATCTTCCCTCTGCATCGATGTGATAGAGCTCTTGATAGTTTTCGAGCCACTTTCTATCTACACGCCCGACTTGTTTAATGAGTCCTTGATCCAACAGGATGTCTCCTTTGAGAATTTGAAGGCCACCCCCACGTCCGGTCCAGATGGAGGCGTTCTGAACTTAGAGTGAGAAACACAAAAGTACTTGGAATGCAGGCTGTAAAGAACTCAGGTAAAGCGACTACCACTCGATATAAATCACGTTCAAGTCAGGGCGTAAGTCAAATCTCCACAGTAATTCAACAGTTTATGAGAACCCTCGAAGCTCAATCGGTGTTGGGAATTAAGGTATTAACAACGAAACGTGGATGTAGCATATTCGCTCGCTCCAGTCAAACATATCTTACCGCGATGAGTGTGGCCCTAGTACCGGGAACATTCCGGTCGGAGTGCTTGCGAGTCGTAAAGTCCTTCGTGGACACATGCTCCGCCGTCAGGGTTCGACATTTGTACAAAGACTCCTGTGCATGCCACGGGGCGGCTTCCAAGATTGTATTAGAGCCAGGGTGTGACGTCCCCAGAATGCGAAGGAGCTGTGTCAAGAGCAAGAGTGCCACAACAGACAAGACGATAGGGCGGACATGAGACCTTCGGGTTGTGGTGAGGCTTGAAGGGGTGAGAACCTCGGTTTTCGACAAGTCTCCCAGCGATGCATCCCCCAGGACGCTGGTAGGCATATTGTCAAGACTCTCAGTAGAACAGCCGGTGACCAAGCTGAGCCTGTTGCTGGCGACGCCCAACTACGCGCAGACCGGGAGAGAAGCAGAGAGTACAGGAGAGTACAGTCTGGATAAAAGCAAGTTTTCCGATAGAGTTGTGTGGGAAGAGACTGCCTAACGTTGCCGAATGAGCGTGTCGACATCGCACGCAACTGCGAAAGCCATGGCCAGTGCGAGTCGTGCGCGCGAGGACCATACGCCGCGCACATGGCATCGGAGCTGCCGGGCCGGCTTCCCGTTGGACAAGTATTCCACGTGGGGTTCCCGATAGGGTAACGCGGAATCTACCCGCTGAGTTCAACCCCTTTCGAATACACATTCAGGTCGAATCGTGGCAGCGCGGATACGAAGGTGGCAATAACACCCATTTCGTTTCCGAATACCTTCCAGAGCCCGCATTTCTGACCGTCTTTGCGCGAGAGTTCGGCATTACGGAGACGGCGGCGTACTACCGACTGGCGCAAATCAGTGTGGCGGAAGACTAGGGAATGCATCGCCTCCCAGGACGAGCCAGGGGTCCAACTTGACACGCCACGCCTCGGGCAATGATAGATTCTTGACGTAACTAGTATATATGCTGCGATATCTCCGCGGGCTAGAGGCACTAAACGCATACTGCCACGACGAGTTCTCAAACGAGTACCGGCTCGGCGTCCCGCTGTATACGTCCTGCGTCCCGGAGCCATGCCACTTTAGTGAAATCTCCGATGAGAAGGAACGTTACCCGTACTGCCAGTGTTTATGCTACGTACTCCCGGAGCGTATCCGGCGCAGCTGGTTGAATCAGGCTGGCCACAACCTTCTCCGAGTCAAGCGCCTTCTAACCAGTTCAACTAGCGCGACAATTTCCGTGAACTCAATAAAACGTCGTAAGGTTCCTGCGAGGAATATGAATGGACTAACGGGGACTGACTTGTTTGAAACCGCGAGATCTCATGTGAGACCCCCCCTTAACTCCTTTGCATTGTCCTAGAAACTGTCGGACCTCATGTGTCGTTATATTCGTTGACGCTTCTGTTCACTTCATTACCTTGCTGACCAGTCACGCAGGAGATTTCATACACGCAATCCCAAATCACACTCGCGTGGTCGTTTGCTGGTTATCCATGAATTTTTTTTTCCGGATTTAACTCGCAAAACGCGGCCTGAGTTTTTGCTTCACACAACATATGCGAGAACTTCGGGGGTGCTTCGCCTACTATATGACCTGATCCGCATCCGGTTTACACGCGTTCTACGACTCGACCCCAATACTAAATGTGTGCTAGCGGAAGCCAATACAGGGACTGAGGCCAATTGCATCATTCCTACGACGCACAGCCCAACACCACTCCGTGAGCATATTAAATCGTGGCACCATGGGAAGCATATTCGCGCGTACCGTGGTAGGTGCAGTGAGCGTGTTCGCTATGTGTAGGGCAAGCTCCTCGCTAGTAATTGTCCTATTTTCATTTCTGAACCTCAGCAGCACTTGAGTCCCGCCACATCTGTCGTTCGGAAGCTTTTCGGGTTGGTAGGGTGTCAGCGTTCACTAAGTTATAGTGGACGGTGACATACCCCAAAACAGAGGAACATTTCCTTGCTAGCAATGGTGTTCAGAAGAGCATGCTTAGCGTCAAGGCCAGGGTCCGGCAGCATATCTACGTTACACCCGATATTGATGTAAATGCCACGCAAATTCCCCGAGTCGTTGCTATACTGGCAGTAATGATTGGCCCCTTGCATGAGGATCTAAATTAATGGGTGATATTCGTGAGCAACGTTTTAACACATTTTTAATGGTAAGCCATTCAATACGGCGAACCTCTAAGTGGTTGTCGCGCATCTTGACTGTGGGACATAACTTTCTGAATGCCAGGCACCAGCTCCCGTCCTCTTCCTTCATATAAACAACCGATTCCCGGGGGCGCAGCACAGAGACGACCATTCCAGTAGGAAACTCGTTGCCCTAGAGGAGATTATCAAGTGCGTTGGCTTCATACTATACTCACATCATTCACATCATGGCGGTCTCGAAGACACACCTCCATGCGCGGACGGAAGAGAACGCTTGACGAATCAACAGCGTACGTCCGTGTCCATGAATTTGCGCCACGCTTTAGGTAGAGATATTGCATTTCGAAATCGTGAATATAGATCGCAGCCGTAGAGAGTGGGAAGAGGGTGGGATCGTCCTGCCAGCGCGCACGGAATCGACGTCAAAAGATCCAAAATTGTGAAATCAAAATGAGAGGCCCACCAAAATCGCCGGGAGGTTGAGAGGGTCTGAGAATACCATTCTTCTCAGTGTAACGATTCTCAAAGTCCGAAGTTCACAAACGCCTGGTGGGAGGACACAAACCGTAGGTCTGAAGAAACATTGACCATCCCCCAAGTGCTGCTAGTATATACCAGATCGCGTCTCTCGAATATCCACAATAGTACTTCGGCGTACAAGTAACTACCGGCTCCACCCTGAGACAATCCACAGCGTTGGTAGTCACTAGATTCAGTTATACCACACTTTATGGTTTAATGGTTTACATCCAGAGCAGCCGGATACCCGGGGAATGTCGAACCGATTAACCGCCCTGGGACAGCCACAGAGCTCAGAGGCCCCAAATTATGAGTTGGTTGGGCGGCCGCATTCGGCTACGCATGCCAATGGCGCTCATGCGATAACCGGCACTACATGCCATCCAACGTACGGACCAGGGGACGTTAGCCATCTCATGTTCCGAGTCGCTCGCTTATTGTGAGAACGGGCGGGCTAGGTCCACACCTCGCATATCCGAGACACCTGCATATCCTGAAAACTCATCTGGTTGACTGGATAAGCCCCTGCGAGTGGAGGTATCCCGATTTGATTAAGTTCACATCGAGGATAGCAAGTACTCGCGCCCGCTTTAGGATAACCAATGCTTTGAGGGAGTCAAAACACTCGCATCGTATATCAATGAAGCTTCCAGGCGTTACAGCCCAAGAGGCACCAGCAAATCCCACTGAGGGAGTTGACGGCGCGTCGAGTCGAATATGCCTCTTATATCATATATGATGGACATGGAACGGGGCCGGGCCGAGACTGACCCAGAACCGTCGTTCAAATTTGCAGTCTGTCGTGACTATGGCCAGCGGACTCTGGACGGTGCAGAATATTCAATAAGGAGTCCGAGCAGATTCGGACATACCTATGTGGTCGCATCTTTGACAGAGTCAGTTGACCGTCCCGTGCACAGGCGTAGACTCTCAAACGGACGTGCATGAGAACGCACTTCACAATTTGACTTTGTCCGACCGACCGCCTCGGAGGCAAACGGTGCAATCGCCGCGCTGCCGGTCGGCGAAGAACGAATCGTAATTCTATGAAAATGATCAGTCGACGACTGTGTAGAAAACCTAAAGAAACCGTGGAAAGAATCACCTATTCATAGCGAACGAACGCGACGATGACCAGATTCGGCACCGACAATGGATAGGAAGGTGCTTCGCCCGCGACATGTCCATCAGCGCCTGTACGACATGCGGCGCCAGCGTTCCCAAAGAGGATAACCGCCCCTGGCACAGCCATTCTTTCCCGTCGTTCATCACCGCCGTCGGCGTGCCCAAGACCGTTGCGAACGCTTCCTAGGCGGTGTTCCGTCAGATGTACCTGATATACTGGTGCCGAAGGTGAAAGTGAGCTCAAGGGTGCTCACGACGAGTCATCCTCGATGAAAGCGGTAAAAGGAAGGAGCGTCTAGAGCACAGAGAACGCTCACCAACATATAAAAAGCTCAGCGTAAGGCCGTTCAGCCCCAGTGCTGAGCTTGCCCTAGCATCCTTCGAGTCCTTGAACGCTCACTTTTTCATGACCATGTTCTCCCGCTCTACCGTCGTTTTCGCCGCTATTGCCATCGCGGCCGTAGGTGAGCCCGTTCCCAATCGTTGTTGTATTAATGAGCCTGATGGGAGCTTTGACGTCCCCACAGTTCGCGCCCAAGAGCCGAACTGCGCACGCAACTACACCGTGGTTGCGGGGGACACCTGTGACGGGATTTCAGCAAAGGAGAACGTATCTACGTAAGCACATCGTGGTGGCGACATGGCGAGATACTCACTATGTTGTCGGCCAGGTTCCAGCTCGCGACGGTGAACGCTGACAAGATCGACGCCGCTTGCGATAACTTGGCGATCGGGGAGGTTTGTCCAATGTTGATATGATGCTCACAAGGCTAGCTGAGCAATCGCACAGCCGCTCTGTCTCGGAATAACCGGGCAGGACTGCCAGGTTACCCACGTCGTGGAGAGCGGTGACAGTTGCGACAGCATCGCACAGGGTGCTGGAACGACTGTAGCTATTCTCCTCGCCAACAACCCAAACGTCAACAGCGAGTGTACTAATATTGGAATTGGGGAGGTAAGTAGGTGTACGAAAGATGATACACTGAACTGACCGTTTGTCACGTGACATCACAGGTTCTCTGTACTGCGAACGAAATTATCGTTACCAACTCAACGAACCCCAGCGCCTGATCAATCAATAGCGCATTTTATATCTGTCGCGTCGAATTTCTGTAGGGTTGCGGATGCCATTCTCTCGCGTTTCCACGTATATGCAACGGATGAAAGGGATATCACGGTATCACCTTACTACCAAGGTGTCTGACTTCGGCCGTTATCTTCGCACTGATATACAGTCGGCGAGTACAGCCTTTCTGCGGGGCGCATGCGCGGTAAGGATTCAGGGCTCAATTGTATAATCTTGGCCGCCGGTCAACGGATATTCTCGAAAGGAATAACAATGACCAAATATCGAGCCTGTGAAGATTCAAGCTCTAATAAGACTCACTTTGGACGTAAGACCTTACTATATGCTTCAACTTAAGGCTCGGAGAGATACCATGATGGGAGCGTAGCAGAGAAAGGCGAACTACCAAAATGGCTTTCAATCCGATGGATCTGGTTCAACGACTCATCATTCCCACGCTTCGCACAGGCGCACGCCGCGCAGCTGGGCATTTGCCCGCAACGGTCTGTTGTTGAAACTGTTGAATTACGAGTTGCCTACTAACTCACGCGCTCGGGTGTGATGTCCATGGGCCTCAACTCGTGAATTGAATAGAACTTACTATATATGTGGTTATAGCACATCTGGCGACAACTGAGCCTATGCGTCCAACTCGTTTCGATTCCCGCGCTAAATACTAAGACCAATGTAGATCAAAATACAGATATATAGTCTCCGTGGATTCAAACATGGCAGGAAAATGAGAAAATAGGAGTTTTGCCCATCCCCGGAGGACATTTTCAAACTGGAACACCTATCTCGGCCTGGAACGTCGCCCTGGACTTGAGGCGCAGCTCTCTCAGAACAAGTCGGTCAAAGGAGACGGCCTGGCCGTTATGAATGAGCGGTCGAGTTTCCTAAAGATGCAGCATCAGAACGGCATCCTGGACCGCTTAAGACAAATAGTTCTGGTTAGGTATCACATACCATGTCGCTCCATACGGCTTGTGCTGTCACAGACGCCAGTTTCCCGCGGAGGATCGGGGTCTTCGTGGCATCCCGAGCGAACCACGCATTGTATTGCTGCGTTTTGACAAAATTTGAGTCGTTATAGCTAGATCCGTGAAACTGCAGTTCGTGTCAATAATGCGTCCGGGTTGGAATGCTTCCCTAACGATCGCGCAGCTCGCTCACCCGGAAGCAGACAGATAGCTTGCAACCAAATTTGGAATCGCTGTCGAACGCTGGCTTGTCTTCGTCTTCGACGTCGCCTTTCAGTGCACGGCTCAGGGGAACATCTTGGTACGGAACAGTGATATCTTCACAAGGTTCCTTTAGGTTCTTTCCCTGTAACGCATAACAATCTTGAGGGAGTATCTGCACCGTGAAACTACCGATCAGGATACCTCAAGGGTCAACGTCGCATTGGAGCTCACCTCGACTCGAAATCCTGCGGATTCACTCGCTACCGCCAAGAGGGCTCCAACCCATGCGGGAGGTGTTATCTCGATGTCTTGGATGGGGACTCGCAATAACCCCCATCCCCGTGAGTCTCTCCACTTGTAAAAAACGGTGCCATCGGGGGCGACCGCACAGGTGCCAGGTTGCACCACCTAGTACCCCGACGTGTTGATCACTGGCGTTGGTGCACATTAAGGCGCAAGCGTGGCACATACCCCATCAATTCCCTCTCCCTCCGGTGCATCTGCGCACAGTGGTTCAACGACGAGCATTCTAAAGGCGAAGTCGTGGACTTCATTGCTCTCCAGGTCTTCGTCTTCGATCGGCGGCTCTCGGACAAAGAACTTCGTGTTCTGGTGTTGCAGCAATTCCTAGACGTCATAGGCGTTGAGGTGCGCGTCAGGGACACAGCAAAGGTGATACACTCACTGGAGTAGCCATGGGTGGAGTTTGTGGGCAGCCTTCATAAGGTATTGCGATGCTTCATATACTCAGCACTCTCTCAAAATCCCCGCACATGGTGTACACTGAGTGGAAGCCCGAAGTCAGGATAACTAACGCGCCAGGTGCGCCCGCGGCGAGATATCTCCACGCACCCTTGGGCAGAATGCATACGTCGGACTTGACAGTCGTCATCCGGACCCTCTGCAAAGCCAGCCACGTCATGGAGGAGAAATATTTGGTGTAGCTAGCAGCGCTTAATTAAAATATCCTTTCCGCGAGGATTGAGGTCATCGAAAGTCCGAACTAGTACAGAATGTTTGCCTGGTCAAGTGCCCAATATGACTTTAAAGTTTCGGACGTGTCGTAATAATCTATCGAAACATGAGTTATCTGGGGAAGTGAAGGTGTCAGAGCTTAGCGTACCGCTTGGAGTGTTGTATCCAGTTATAACTATGAGGGCGGCAGTCGTGCGATGAAGCGATCTTTTGTGGAGAGGTCCCTCTAAGACGTCTGCTGGGGTTATCCCGTTGAAGAGCCAGATACCAGAGAACTGCGGTAAATTAGGGTCGCGTTAACGTGCCAACTGGAAACGAGTCACCCAGCAAAGGTAACTAAATCCCAAGTTAGTCGACGACTCGAATAGTGATCAGCCTTCGAAATGTGCATGGGTGGGACTATGTCCGAGTCGACGGTGCCGGATTGTCACAAGCTGGAACAGGCTGTTCTCTGAGCAGGCCCTAGCTTCCTGGAAACACCGTCATAATTCGAACGAGTCGAGGATTCCAGAAACGACAGATTCGAGTTTCTTGAGGTTGAGGGGATCTACGTGGTGGTTGAAGCAGGAACTCAAATTACCGCCGTATCGACTGTGTCGTTCGAGCGCCCAAACCCCGGAGGCGCCGGACCGTGTTAGATTTCGAGCACGCCCGCCGCCAGTCGCTGTAACCACAGATTGTTTAGTCGTTCTTCTCTCAGGCTTAGAGTCTTGGCTCTCTCGATATCGGCGCAGATGTGGGCCCGAAACCATAGTCTTCAAGACTATTTAAGACAGACAGAATTGAAGGGAAAATACAGCGAGAGAGAATTGTTCTTTTCCAATCTCTTCTTACTCCGCCGCGCGCACCAAAATTCAGTGCGATGACATGCATTCAAGCTGGACGCCTTCGATAGCGTGGAAGCGGTGCAGTTTGTTGAAGGTGAGAGAGGCTCGGACTTCGACGATATAGATCTGTAAAGCGCGGGATAAGTAACAAAACCGGCTGAGAGATGCTCTTAGGCAGTCTCGTCTCGGGTTAGTGCGTACCTTGTACGCCTCGAGCTGCCCAGGTGTCTAATCGTAACGCGTTCTCTTCTTTGATGCATAGAGAAGATCCAGGTCCCGGTTTGAACAGACCTCCTACCTCCGTAACTTCTGATCGGGTCGGTGTTGATGCAGTGCGCACGGCCGCACTACGAAGGTCCGTGATCGCTATACAGTATACTACACATGACGCCCTATGACACTCGCCGTGAGTGACGCTTGTTCCAGTACGCATTCATCGAAGGGAACCAGCGGCGAAACGCATGGTTCCTATCAAGAGATCCCTGACGAGACCCAACAGAAACCACCCACTATCTGGCGCTCGTTCCTAGCCCTCATCGCTCTTACAGCGCTCGGACCCAGGACACATTATGCCAGCCCACGATCTATCACGGCCTACTTTTCCCCAGAGAGGGCCCTGATATATAAATACTTCGGCGTACAGCGAAGACACCGTTCGCTTCCCATGTGTAGTGCGTCCGAGTCGATAAGGCGGATGGGTGCGCCCGCACGACCATTTCTCCGTCTTCATCAATGATACCAATAAGGATACTTCCTGCTTTTGAATTTCGTTTCGAGGTATATCAAACGCGAGATGCTACTTTGGAAACAGGCCCGCTCCCCCAATACTCTTCATAACGATTCCGGAGTAGCCATGATGCTTTCCTTCCTCTCAGTTCTTGGGCTCCTTACTACGGGAATGAGAGGTACGGCTCACTTATCTCTGGAGTGCGAATCCATGCTGACCTGATACGCCTCTACATTCATCTACAGTGATGGCGCACGTGCCGAACTGCGCCCGCACCTATAAAGTCAAACAGGGCGACATCTGCGACAGCATTTGCGCAAAACAGCACGTCTCGACGTCAGCTCTATTTACCCTTGGAGCATCACAGGACCCGAGCCTCATACGCCCCCCCTTTAGGTTCCAGCTATTCCATGTGAACGCGGCGTAGATAGATCAGTTTTGTTTGAACCTGCAAGTCGGCCAGGTGTGCAAAAGCCCTTTCGAGAGAGCAGGGCCGCGCGCTGATTCACTCCTCTCTCGAATTCCTAGTTACTTTGTCTCGGGATCCTCGGACAAGACTGTCAAGTGACACACGTTGTTAAGGCCAACGAGGATTGCGACGGGATCGCGACCGACGCAAAGACCACCGTAGCGATCTTGCTCGCAAACAACCCTAACGTGGACAAAGCCTGCGATGACCTTCAAATTGGAGAGGTGCGTACAACTCGGAGGAGCCATCTTGTACGCAGATTGCATAGCGGGGACTAATAGTGCATCTCTCCCCTCTCGTTGCGCTTTCGAACTCGCAGGTCCTTTGCACGGCCGACGACATCATCGTCCCTCAAAGCCAAGCAAAAGGCGGAGTATGACGGCGCGCTTTGATCGTTCTATTATGTTGATGATTACTTGTTGTACGATTCTCTGCGAGCGCATATGAAGATGGTTACAAACTGATGATATGCATTTATTCGGCCCGCAGCGACCTCGTTCGTCTCCTCTACAGGAAACGACACGCTATGAGCCGAATGGCCCCGGGATTGGAGTCGGACGTCTCACAGAGTGCGCCACACGTCCCTTGGGCACGAGTGGCCGCGAGGTTCAGAACATCGACCATGGTTTCGCTGTCACCTTCGGCGCCGTGTCAAGTTGCCGGGCCATATCATCGTAGCTGACATGGGAACGGAAATGCGTATGCGAGCGGCCGAGTTTGACACAACTCTAATACCATGCAGGTTCTCGGCAGGGCTGTTACGTTTACGAACTGTTCTGAGGGACACGTACGGTCCGACGCTTGGTGAGGGGCGTCAGATGATTCTGGTGCTGGATCCCGGCACGACCTTCGTTTATACAAAGGGGGTGCAAAGGCCGGTATGTGCCATGTGCGTGAGGGGCACGACCCGCTGGATTATTGCTGCGAATCGCGCGCCAGACTGATACTTATAGTCTCTTGAGAAGCACTATGGGGTTTCGTAGGCCCCACTCGTCTTGCTTCGTCTCGCTAGAGCCTCGTGCACCATGAAAGCCGTTTCCCGTCTCCACTTCGTTGTCGCCGCTTTCGCTGCTGCATCGTGTCAAGGTATTATATGAAAACATCGCCTCTAGTTGCGGCAGGCGAAAGCTGATCGATTGCTCCTGCATGGCTGGAGTAAGTTTACGCCCAGGTGCCGAACTGTGCTCGTAGCTACGTTGTACAACCGGGAGACACCTGCGACACCATAGGCGCAAAAAATCACGTACCTAGGCAAGTTGGCTCTTAGGAAAACGAGGGAATAATTCATGACCGATGTCCCTAAACAGCTTCCAGCTTGAAACCGCGAATTCTGGAAAGATAGATGCGAGTTGCGATAACCTGAAAGTCGGCGAGGTGAGCGAAGGTCTAGAAATAATCATCACGACGAACTGAAACCGACTTATGTATGCCACCAGTTGCTCTGCCTAGGCATAATTGGGCAAGACTGCGAAGTCACGCAAGTCGTGAAAACGGGTGATAACTGCGAAAGCATCGCGACAGTGGCGGCAACTACAGTTGCCATAATGCTAGCCAACAACCCTAACGTGGACAGCAACTGCGACAACCTTCACGTAGGAGAGGTGCGCTGACATACGCACTACGCTGCGGCGATCTCGACTTTCTGACATCTGCATCGTGGAGCGCAGGTGCTTTGTACTGCGGACGACATCATCGTCGTTCAGAAATACCAGGTGGAAGACGAGTAGTGATGAGCATATTGTGTATATATTCTTGTATCGAGACGGAAATACAGTTGCGATCCGTCGTCCCGTAGGCGATGGTGACGAGATTTCGACAGTCACCAGGAGGTTGTCGTCATGGGTATGCCACCGAGAACTAGTTATAGAGACACTCGGTAGTATTGCTAGCAGTGGTGCAAAGACAAGCCGTTGCGCTCACATTTTCGGCGGTTCTGAGCCAACGAGCCGGGCCGACGGTGCCTCTGGGCGTCTTTGGACGGCTGCAGTTTCCCCGGAGACGTCATGCCACCCGCACAGGCTCTATCCACCGTTCTCGGAGGGATGGCTACGAGACTTGCTTTAGAGAGCGGGCGGCGCCGCCTCATGTCCGATTCTTCTTATTCTGTTACAATCAACGGCCAAAAAATCAGGTTGCACGAGCCTCAAACATATCTATGTAGCAAGAGTGTACATCATACAGCTCGGGCCCCATTGACTTGCGCAATCCCCGTAATCAAATATAGTACACCGTTTCGAGAACAAAGTGGATCTCGAAACCCAGTACGTCTGGGTTCCCCCGATCTACCAACATGTCCACTAGTGCAGCGTCACCTACTATCGCAAGACCAGTTATAGGCACCCGGGACAGCATTACTGTCGGCCTCATACGATAAGTCACGTCGTACAGTTCCCGGAAAATCTACAAGTTGTAATATTGTAAGCATCCGCCCTGAAATCCCGCGGATTTACTCACTTCACTTCATGTTTGCTGCTCAAAGTCCTCGCCATCTTCATAACGTCCGGGAAATGCCCGGTGCTCGTCCAAAGAACAACACTCGCATATGTACGTTACAATCTACGATAGACTGAGTGTACAGTACCGGTCTAGTACTGGTGAGGCGAAGTATATTGCTGCGACGGGCGTCGCAATGGAGAGTGAATTCAATGAATTGGTACTAGTAGAGGTGATCACCGATGGCGCATGACGGGTGTTTGGACGTCTGCTCACCCGGGCAAGAAGGTGTCGGGTCTGCGGCCGGCTTCCGTGCATACCATTACGGAGCCTTGCACGGCTCACGCTCAATCTACACCGGGTACATGTTCGCATTTGATTGCGAGCTAATCGCACTATCGTTAGCAGCTGCCTACGCCTACCGAAAACGTTTCAAGAGGGTGCACATATTCTCGGACAGCGAGAGCGCCCTAAAATCCGTCCTCGACACACGCGGTGGGCGCATGGCCAATGTTAACACATGCCGCATCCTCCGAGACTGGTTTGAGCGAAACGCAGCCAACCACCTCCTCCTCCACTACTGCCCCGCGCACTGCGGGATAGAGGAGAACGAAGCCATCGACCTCGACGTGAAACATGCAGCTCGCGAGGGCCCGGAACGTGGCATCAGGTATGGCCGCGGAGGCTTCCCAAGATCGTACGCCCTCATCAAACACAGCATCACCCGCTCGCTCGTGGAGACCGATTGGAGTGAGCTGGCAGAAAAGAAACCGCGCGCATACTGGGGGCGCTACTACCCTTGGCACCCCGCATTCCGTCCTCTCCGGCACTCCGGCAACTTCCCCCTCAAACGCCTAGGCGGACGCCCCACGCTGGCCGCACGGTTTATTCGGTGCATCACAGACCACGGCCCCACCGGCCGGTATCGCGACCGCTTTCGGGGGCGGCACCTCGAGCCAACCCTGTGTACCCTCCACTCCGGGCGCCCTGCATACCAGACCCGCGAACACATCTTGTTCCAGTGTGATCACTACACACGCCGATACCGATACTCGTCTATCGAAGACCTCCTTACCTCCCTGGACCCATTCTACGACATCCAACAATTCCTCGAGGATAATCCCTCAGCGATGACATTCGACGACCTGCCGGGGGCCCGGTCTCGCAGCCCATAAGCCCTCCGCAATACACCACCACGCCGCAACGCGGACACTGTCTCCAGGCGTCCCTCCGACCCCTAGTACTTCTCACAAGCTCGCGGTCGGTAGCTTCAAACCCCGCACATCTCGCAGACGGCTGTTAAAGCACTGCGCCCCGTCTGGTAGACGTTGTACAGTAGTATACCCCGATCCAAAAAAAAAAAAAAAAAAAAAAAAGACGGGTGTTTGGACTTTGCCGACGCCGGTAGCGCCGATGCGGCTTCGGGTGATAACGGGTCGAGATCGGGAAAATGAGGGTCTCGATTTGCACGTGCACGGAGCGAGCAACTGCCTGTTGATAACCGATTCTTAGAAGAATCGGAATAAACTCGCGCTGCTTTCTTACATCCTGCCACACCTCTCATGGCGACCGATCCGCTCTCGTCCATCGTCTTAGCCCTCCAGCGGGAGCAGATCATACCTGATGTTCTACCCGAAACCCTCGCCTTCACGCCGTCCGTCCTATTCTCAGTCGTATACCCCAATGGTGCGGAGGTGAACCTCGGAAACTACATGACCGTCGAAGAGACGCAGGATGAGCCTGAGATACGTTTCGCGGCACTCAACGGGCCATGGGACGACTCTGCGGGCGAGGTGTCGTACACCCTCGCGATGCTCGATCCTGACGCGCCGTCGCGCAGCGAGCCAACATACAGATCGTTCAGGCACTGGGTGGTAAGCATACCGTTTGATACATAGATTTACTTGTAAGGATGTACGGCTCTTCCTGCGCAGATCACGGGCCTCAAGTCGCCTCCGCTCACTGCGAACTCGGCGGATGCGCTTAACGCGCTCAAAACCCATCCCTCTGTAGCACCATACCGCCCCCCTGGCCCGCGTCCCAACTCCGGATTGCATAGATACAGTGAGTTGTTCTGTCACTCCTATATAGCGGTCAGTATGACTGACTCCATCTGATGCACACTGCCCGGTGTCTAGCCTTCCTTTTATTCCAAGAGCCCGAATCCGCGCCGCCATTCACCGTCCCCCAAGGTGCACCAGAGTACGGCGCGGCACTCGAGGAGCGTAGGAGTTGGAACCCTGTCGCGTTTGCAGACCAACACGGATTGAAGCTTGTGGGCGCGAGCTATTTCCTTGTTAGCGCCCCCGAGGTGGCTCCGGAGTAAAAGGCCAAGGTCACTGCATTATATCGTCCCTACGGGGCTATCACTCGATTTCCGAGGTTATGTAGTATTGACATCCTCCTTGTATAGTAGCTCAGCGTGGCATTGCCACATGGTGTACGAACCACCGTTTCGACGAGCAGACGCTTCATCGCTTATGTTCTTGACAGTTCGACCTAACCCATCCCATTTCCCGAAATTGACTTACAGTATCCCTTCGATCGTCTTTCAGTCAAAACCAACACGCTGAACGTCCTCGCCTGCTTGGGAATTTACAAAGGGAGCTAACAGTCCCAACTGAACCCGTACGAGGCCGGCTACATCAGTCCAACACGTCCAAGCGGTTTTCGTAGACAGAATATCATTGATTCGTTCGACGAACAACAAAAATGATGTCTACTGTATATAGTGATAGAAAATGAAATTTAGCAATACTTAGGAGCTGAGCCGCATACGAGACAGGAGTGTAACTTTGTACAATCGCATCCCGCGGAACACGGCAACTCCGAGATGGACAAGAAACTACGCTCGTTCCTGACACGTCGACGCCGGGTAGCGGCAGCGCGTGCGTGTGGCAAAGGAGGAGAGGAGGTAGTGGTCGAAAGCAGGAATACAAGAAAGCGAAACGAGATCTGATAGCACTGCGAGAAAGCATCAGAGCACGAGACGATGGGGCATAGACGATATGTTCATAGCATAGACACGAAACCCTCGCTGAGTGATTTGGAGCGTCCGCGAGTTGAGCTGCGGGGACGATGACAACGAGGGAGCCGGAAAGGGATTTATGGATTGTTGGTGAGCGTTGAGGTCAAACCGCAGGCACCGGGACGCGGGCTGGAGTGGGCCGACCCCTAGGACGAGGGCGATTAATCCTCAGCGAGTCCGAAGGCCTGTATGTTATGGGTAAGCATTAAGAACACTCCAATACATAGTGCGCTTACGTCGGGATGATCATGCTAGAAGAAATGTTCTCCTTGCCATCATAAGCGGCCGACTTGCCCGAGCTGCGCTTCGACCATCCAAGCGCCGCGCGACGAGTGCTTGATGTGACGCGAGGACGCGCCGGAATGAAGGCACTCTTGTCCTGCTTCGAGACGTCGAGCTCGATGTGCAGAGGCGAGAAAGGCTTGATCTCGCCGAGTGCGGGCGCAGGTGAGGCCTTAAGCAGGTTGGTGTCGCGCTGAACCTCGCGGAGGATGGACTTCTCTTGTGCGGGCATGACGAAGGAGTGAGCTGGGCTGTCCGTGAACACCTGCATGGGCGAAGACCGCGGCTTCTCGGGAGAAAACGAAGCCCTCATCATGTTCCTGACGGGGTACGGCGAGGCTCTCGATGACGTTCTTGATCGGATACGTCGAGGACGCAATTCAGAAGGAAGGGGCCCGTAGTTCTTCTGCGAATGTTCCAACATGGCTTGCATGACAGCGGGCTCCTTGGGTGGCTGGAACGCTGTGAGGGAGTGTGAGATCGGTAATCGTGTACAAAATTAGCGCTGGCACTCACATTGCAGTGCGAAGACAGAGAACGGTGTGTCGACCCAGACGCGCCTGCTCTCCTCGACGGTGACGTGGGCCTCGTCGCGGAGCGCGTAGTAATGACGCAGCGTCATGATGCCCCGCTCCTCGTTCCAGTCGCTGTATATCGACTCGCTGTCCCCGTCGACGACATACACCGAGTTATTCAACAACGGACTACCGAGCTGCTTTGCCGCGCTCTGGGGCGTAGGGTGTTTAGCCTCCGGCGAACTCGAGATGACGGATGCTTCCTCCTGAATGGTCTCATACACCGACGAACGTGACATGCGCGCCTGGTCGATGCGGCGGCGATGTCCCATGCCCCGGGCCCTTGCACGAGAGCGTGCTCTTGCGACACCGCTGCTAGGCTGCGTGACGTTCGTGAGGATAGTGTTAAGGTGCCCGAGGTCAATGCTCGACTGGGAACCACCAGAGATCGAAGAACCATCGGACGCAGAAAGAGGAGGGGTCTCCGCTCCCGAAGAGCTTGAGGTGCAAGTGCTGGACCGAGAGCGCGCCGCCGACACAGGCTTGTTGAAGATCGAATGCTCACGCACTATATGAGACTTCAGTCAACGTGTATAAATAAAGCGCATTCACACTTACGAGAGGCAAGCAGATCTTCGCCATGCGCAACGAGCGCGCTATCCTCGAGGGACTGGCGCTCCAACAAGCCGTGACGAGCCTTGATCATGCGCTCCCCGCCGAACTGGTACGACGATGTCGACGCGATAGAGGGCTTCTCGATGAGCCGGGATTTGTTGGGAGAGTCCTTTACAGGGGGCTCGAGGTCGAACTGCAGGACGCGGCCAGGGAGGGCGGCTTGCTTGTGTCGCTCCATCCTCACGCATGGCGAAGCGTCCACCAATGAGCTCACGGAGCGCCTCCGGACGTGCCCACCGCCGAGCATCTGCACCGCGTAACGTTTTAGCTTGAGCGTTAACTTAGAAGACCTCGACGAGGTCACTCACCGTGATCATCGTGTCGTCCTCCTTGGCCGGACTGTGCACGCTCATCTCGCTCATGATCGACAACGGGCGGAATTGCTGGCTCGGCGGCGGGCGCGCGTATTGCGCATACGGGTCGAACCCAAACACGCTCTCGGATGACGTCGACGTCCGGTTCCGCGTCTTGTCGAACAGCGAGTCCTCCACAGTAGCAGACATGTACCGGTCCGCGTCTGCGTCCATGATAGAGTCCCACGACGTGCGGTTTGCACCCGCAGCGTCACTATAGGTGCTCTCCGGCGACGCCGAGATCGCGCTCAACGGCGCCCCGCGCGACGTCTCGAACATCTTGTCGCCGAGCCCCGGCCGCGCAATGTGCTGCTGCTCTGAGTAGTCGCTCATGATCGAGTCCACTGAGAAGTCACGAGTGTGTTGTGCCCAGGCCGCGCGTCCTCCACCTGCACCGTGCATCGCGTACGACAGCGCGACGGAGCTCGCGCTGGTGTTGGAGTCGTTGCGGAGGTGTCCAGCGAAGCTACGGTTATAGAGGCTGATGGGCGGAGCGTTGGACGCGACAGACATTGCGGATGGACCACGACGGTGTCCACGGCGGTATGGGTGCATCATCTGCTGCGAGCTGCCGGGAGCGCGGAAGTAGAAACTTGATGCGTCGCTATCGACCCGCTTGCGTGGCTTGTTGCGATGGATGAAGGAGAACGTGTCGTCAACTGACATCGACATCGACATAGACATCGACATGTCGTCCATCGAGGGCGGGCGGCTCGGCCCGTTGGCATACCCGAAGGGATCCTGCTTGCCGGAGTTAACGACCGCACCGTACGACGAGATCGAGGCGATGCTAAACATGGACTCCTGTTGCTTGTGCGCGGGGCGGAAGACGGCTTCCTGTGGTGGCCAAAACGCTGGACGATTGGGACCGAACTCAAACCCGCGGCGGACCTCGTCGAAGGAGTCGAATCCTGTGAAACTCAAGCCAGACTCGGTGCGGGCGTGGCTAACGGGCCGCGAGACATCTTCGGGGAAAGAAACACGCTTGGAGCTAGCTTGAGAGTCGGTACGGCCATGTCCGCTGGGTTCGCCGGGGAGAACATCTGTAGCTTTCGCCAGGATTGATTTGAGAACTGAATCGTCTTCCGTCGTCGAAGTATGCGAGCGAGACCTGGAATGTGACTGAGACTGGGAGCGTGAGTGCGACAGCGGAGGAATGATGTCCGACAACGTGAGCGGCCTCTCGTCCGCACTCTCCGCCTCCATTGACGGCGACGGCCGCCCACCGAACTTGAAGTCCTTGTTCAGCCGCCCGTCGGACGGCTTGGAGCGTATCGGGCGCAACTCGGGGTATACGCGGCATTCATCCTCGAGCTCGCGCATCATGAAGCTGATGTCGTGTTCGTGGTCCTGCGACACACCAGAGTCGCGGCTCCCTGCGTCCGAGCCAAACATCGATGTCACCTCTTCCTCCGTATGCGAGAAGCTGCGCGGGACATCCTCAGGCGCTGGGGCGGCCCGGAACGCCTTGGGGAGCGCAGGGACAGGAGGAGCAAGAGTGCGCCCGGCACCGTCGGCACCGTCGATGGCGAAGTCGAATCCAAGCTCGATACGCGCAGGCGTCTTGAACGCGTTCTCAAGCTGCTCGACAAAGCTGGCGCGGTCGGAGGCACCCGATTCGTTCAGCTTTTGCAGTTCGCCCGTGAAGTCGAACGACTTCTTGGTGTCGTCCTCGGACGCAGAGCCATGCCCGCCCTCGCCATCGTCGAGCTCCGCCTGGTTGTCCTCGGCGTCGAAAAGCTGAGCCTGGAAAACCGGCGCAGCAGGCTCAAGGTTAAGCCCGGTAGTCTGAACATCAGGGAGCGGGAGAGCAGTCTTCGGCGGCGAGCCAGGGGACGGCGGGCGGAAGGAAAGCGTGTCGTTGAGCGGCTGGGTCATGTCGTCGTCCGATTGGCCAGAGAGGATGACCTGCAGCTCATCCGGAATGTCCGAGTCTGGGTCTTCAGGATCAACGTCCGGCTCGGTTGACCCGCCTAGCGTACCACACAAACCCAAGCCCTTACGCGCCTCCGCTGACATGGGCACACCCATCCGACGCAGGCTGCCAACGCTTCCCTTGCTGTTCATCGGGATGAGCGACGAGCTCTTGCGGTGGTGACCGCCGATACGGCTGAAGACAGGTGTCGGTGACGGTGCGACCTCGGTGCTCTCGAGTTTCGCCATGTCCACCCCAACCTTCGAGGGCTTGTTACCGAATGTACGAGACGAGGGCGTACCTTCGTTGGCACCCACGGGAGGCGTCAGCGTACGCACAGATGGGGACGTCGACAACACCGAAGCGGACGACTTGAGCTTCGCCGGACGCAGTGGTTGGAACACCGGAACGGAATCGGCGGGGGAGGGTGTGAGGGTCCGCTTATGCTTGAGATGGGCTGCGGCCTTTGGTTTGATAAGAGGCTTCCTCGGCGAGACCTTCCAATCGAGCTCGCTCCATGGGGCGATCTGCTGTCCGACAAGACCAGCGGGTTTCGACAGCTGAACAGATGGCTTGGAAGAGAGCATCGGCGGGGGACCAGATGGCTGAGACTTGGCGTACGGCCGGAGGGACGCGATAGACGAAGTACTCTCGCGCAGCTCCGCGTTGAGAGGGCTCCCTTGGCGGGTGGCACGGGACTTCAGAGGGCTCTCCTGGGGGTTCTGGAAAGGCGAAAGCCGCAAGGGGGTGTTATTCGTACTAGCAGGCGTCGCCTCCAGGTCCAGGCGGTTGATGAGAGAAGCAAGCTCATTGGTCGCTTGATCAAGAATCGACAGTACGCCTATAACACTGTAAGTGACGCTTTCACACCAATACTGACAGACTAACTCACCATCGCCCTCGCCGTCATCATGGATCGGTTGGGGACGCGGACGCCCAAGCATCTGCTCGGACATTGGGCGCGGCCTAGCACGCTTAACAGGTGTGTCGCCCAACCCAACATCCTCGCCGAGCGCCTCCTCCTCGTCATCTGTAGGCGGCGAGTGTCCGTCCGCAGTCGCCTCTTCGACCCTCACGATCGGCCGCTCGACAATCGAGGCGGGCGGCGAAACGGACGGTTCACGCTGCATCTGCGTCTCGGGGAAGATCTCCGAGATGGGCGTACGGCGTCGCGAGTCGGATGACCGGCGACTCTCGCGCGTCGTCTTCCCGCTCTCCTTCTCTTTCTCGCGCCGCGTGCGGCGCTCCTTGCGCTGCTGCTCCTTGGCAGTCTTGATGCCTGCTTCGTCCCAGCGGACGGAAGCGACGGAGCTAGACGACGAGCGCGGGGAGCGACCGGAGAACGTGGAGATTCCGGAAGCCGTCGAAGGCGGGCGCAGCGAGGAACCACTGGAGAGGATAGAGGACGGGCGACCTTGAGCGTTGAGAATGAGATGAGCTGAGTCGACAGAAAGTCGCTGAGGGGCTTGCGCAACACCAGTGGCTGAGCCTGTCGTCGAGCTGGAGGCGTCACGTATGGTAGCCATGCGCAATGTAGACGGGATGCCGAGACCAAGCACGCTCTGTTTCTTACGGTTGAGCGTACGCGTGCCGTCCTCGACCTTGACAGGAGCGGGGCTGCACTGCGCGCTGAGCGCCCCTGCCTCGAAGCTACTACCGGAGTAGCGGATTGTACCTCCCTTCTCCTTACTTTCCTTCTCCTTCGTCTTTTCCTTGTCATTTTTCTTCTTTTTCTTCATCGTCTCGCCCTTGTCCTTGCTCTTGCGTTCGTCCTTGTCCTTTGTCTTGCGTTCCTCCCTTGTTTTGGACCTCACTGTGTTGGTGACAGGCCCCGCGTTGCCTTCCTTGTCGTTAGAGAGCTGCGCCCAGCTAGCCATCCGCGCGAGGGATCGCATCGAGCGAATCGCGCGCACGGCAATGGAGCCAGTGGGTGGGACATCAGCAGAGAGAAGGCCGTTCGTAACGGGGGCATTCTCGTCCGCGTCGGGTCGTGGTGTGGCGATAACAGGAACCTCGAGCAGAGACTTGAATGAAGATACGGTCCCCTTCTTCGGAGGTCGGTTGGCGGGGCTGTTGAGGAGAATGCCAGAGTCGAGTGAGTTGAATCGGGTGCGGGTTTCAAGCGGTTTAGAAGGCTCAGGAGCTATGCAAATAACGTCAGAACAAAATACCAGTGCTCTTGTCAGGCACACTTACTCTTCGAGCGAGCAGGAGCTTTCTGTTCCTTATCCTTGCTCTTCGAATCCTTCCTGCCGCGACCGATGCTCCACCACTTCTGGGTTTCATCGCCCTTGACCTTAAGAAGGTTGTCGGATGGCGCCTTCTGCTCCTTGGGTGCTGAAGGGACATTGGTGACCTCCCCGAGAGTGCCCCACTTCATACCGTCTAGTCCGAGGCGGGACTTCTTCTTCTTTACTACGACGATTTCGCCCAGCTCCGGATCATCGTTTTGGTCAACGTAGATCTCGAAGCCGCCCCTGCCCGTAGAAGGAGCGCCTCCAACACGGCGGACAACGTCGGAGAAGTCCTTGTTGGTTTTCTCCTTCGTCTTGGAACTGCCGAGAAGGCCTAACTTGGACTTCTTGGGGACGATACGCTTCCGGGGCGCATCCGAGTTGGGCTTAGGCGCAAGAGGCGAAGATGCAAATGGAGCGATGGACGCGTAAGAAGAGCTGGCGAATGAAGTACTAGCATCGCCAGCGGAGCCTGCCGCAGACGGGGTAGCGGAGATGAGGCGAATGGTGGGGACGTGTTCTTGAGGGGTGATGTCGGATTGAGGAACGGGAGACACAGAGCGTGCAAAGGACGATCCGGGAGCAGGGGGACGAGACAAGAGTGGCAAAGTGTTACGCATCTTGCTAATGTCAACGTCTAGTCGTTATGGTGCTTCGTGCTTCGTGAGTGAGATAGAAACCGTTGGTTGTCGTGAGTACAACAGAGTTGTGCTTGGCGCGTAATAGTCGCGTGAGATCGTTAGTACAATCGAGAGAAACAGAATCCAGATGAGATATAGTGCAGTCGTGAGATGATGCGTGAGATGGAGGATGCCTGAACGTGTCGTAAAGCCAGAATGCCTGTAGACTCGTAGGATCGTTACTTGATGTGTTGAGTTGTTGATATTCCTTCCGTTGGCTGCTTACCGCTGCTCGAGGGGGGAAGGGTGCGTTGAGCGCAACGACGACGAGGGGAGTATGGGGAGGCATACCTTGCTCTTTTGGCAAGGTTGCTTTGCCAACTAGTCACCGTGACCTCCACCGCACCCCAGAGCAACGAAAAACCAAAGACCGAGGAAGAAATTCCTGGCAAAGAGAATCGGAGCGTCGACGAGGAGCGAAAGAAGCGGACGAGTCGAGCGGAAAGCCGAACTCGCCAACACCGCCTGTTTGGCGCTGGGAACGCAACCGCGTCGTTCACAACACACGAAAACAACGCGCACATCACGGGACCGCGTCTCAACCACGTCATCACAGCCCAGGGTGGCTGCCCAGCCCCTGCTACCGCTAGCAGCTAACGCCAGCCGCCCCCCCTCCCCATCATCAAGCCTATTTTAACCCGAGAGCTGAGAAGGCTTGTCAACGCACACCATGTCAATGTCGATAAAACAGCTACTTATCTTCGCATCTGCTCCTTAGCAGTTTGCCAGCCTTCTCCAACATTTGTCGGATGACAGCGACGCCTTGTCGAGTCGCGTCCAGCTTGTGGAAGTACGCACTCGGGCGGACTTGTGCTCACTGAGTAGATCCGTTGCGACAGCGGGGCTTTCTCAACGGGACTTTATATAGACGGAGTGCCTTGCGGGGTTCACCGAGCATGCTGAATTGGTTTCTGGGAAGCGACGGAGGTCTCACGATGATCCATGTGAGTTCTCCTTGTCAGAAACAAGGCATCTTTAGGGCTCTAGCTTGCTCCAATGTGCTTGCTGGAGGTGAGACGCCGGATGCATGCGCTCACCGCCGCTCAGTGGAGAGCGCATACAGCGACGTACGGCCGCACACTATCTTCGAGTTCAACGAGAACTAACCTGGAGTTTGAGAGTTTCACTCGTTCGAAACACACGTCAACTGACGGTTTTCAATCATTACAGCTGATTGCGAAATGTTTGGACTCCGCCACGCGAACACACATTTGACGCGAAAAAATCGAAAAAATCGAAAAACTCAAACAATGTTCATACCCTCCGCGGGCTGTCGCATGGGTGCATAATGGTCGTCGGTGACCGTAAAAGACATGTATTTAACAGTCTGAATGCGATGCATGGAGTTCCGGCTACGCTGGGACCGTAGAAGCCTGATACATTTCATGCCTTGTTGTACTAGTAGTCAAGATGCCGGCTCTACTGCAATCGATGTAATGGGGTTTGTGGGGCTATCAGTCGTCCCCCTCTTGGTCAACATTGGTCGGGAGTACACTCAAGTCCTAGGTGGGTGGTCCTGTATTTCAGTACAAAGACTTCTATGAGTCTCTAGGGTAATAGCTATGGTACTAGTACTTACGCCCCGTAAGCCCGTCTACTAGTACTACTAATACGCCATTCTCTGAGGAGCTCTTGAAGGATGAGAACATTCTATCACGGTTAACGGGTGTTCTGTTAGCGATAAATCTGAAGAAGCTGTGGGAGTTGATTCAGAGACAGGTGAACACGAGTATGATGTGGCATCTCTAGTAGCAGTAGGATGAACTTTCACATAGTTTTTTATAGAGCGAGCCTTGTCATTCCCGGCATCACATACCTATACCATGCTGGACCGCAGACTGCTGGAGCTTCTCCTATACATGTATGTGCGACCGTCATTGACCGAGGGATATGAGCATCATCATGAACAATATCAATGGGCCCGGCTCCCATAGGATGTACATGTTAGATAGTGTGGTCACAGTCTCTTCGAGATATTCATAGGGAGTAGCACGCATGAAAGCGATGAGATTATTTAGAATTGCCCCCTTGAGGACTCGTGGCCGGCCTTGAAGGATAATTCATCGGTCTGCCCATTGAGCGGCACTCCGTCGCGAGACTCGGACTAATTCGGCCACAAAGGGTGCACTCCAGCCCAACTGGACCAGCAAAATACATCTCACCTTGAGGTCCCGGCTGATCCTGTGCCATACCATGCAGTAAATGCACATAGAAGAGACCGTTCTACATCGTAGCTATTTTTCGAGTATTTCGAGTACTTTGGATTTATTCAGTCGCCGCGCGTCGTCGGAGACGCCGGTCCATTGTTTATGGAAATAGCTGTATTCTGAGCAGAAGCTAGGAACACTCAATACCGCTCGTAAAACGAATTGTGTCCACGGCCCCACGATCAAGCTCAACACAGAATCTACTCGCTGCTCTAGGCGTGCAAACCTGCCATTACATTGCGTACAACACCATTACTGACAATAGTTCCGGTCACATCTAACCACAGTGTGCAAGGGCGTCGGAGAGCTTAGGCGAGGAGGAAAGAGGAGTAGTGGTATGTATGCCGTGAAAGTCGGCTAGCCGGAGAGTACACAAGAGTTGCACAAACGAGCGCGAGCCCGCGTGATGCGTGAGTGAGATAAGGGTGGCGAGAGTAATCAAAAGGCGACGGGCGAAGGCAATACGAAGACGAGTCGAAGTCGCACAGGGGTGAGTAGCGCGCGAGAAGACTCGGCCGCGGAATGCGCACCCGAGTCCGAGCTGGGGGCGTGGGGTGCTCATATTCGACGGAGACGAGATACAGGCTTATATTTGGTACGTGCGAGCGCTGAACCAGTCTGGATTGGGGCTTTGGGGAAGTCGGAACTGGGGGCGGATGCAAACAGGGCGGGAGAATATGAGCACAAAAAGCTGCGTAGCGTAGGCCTGCAATCAGAATGAAACACGATAAGTGTGCGGAACGAATGAAATGGGGACTGTGGAGCGAATGCTGACCGAACCCCCGCTAGCATCAGAGCCTCGGACCTCGCGAGAGCCTTCGAACTGCCCAACATCGTGGGCCATCCACCATTTTGCATGGCATATCGTAAGACGATCTCAGCACCATATCCCACCTTCCGACGCGACTTTCGCCTGAGTGTGCTCCTGATTCCCTACGGTCGGCAGCTAGAGCTCGTCGTGTTTGAGTTCGTAAAGCAGAATGTCTATGGCGTCCAGTAGCTGTTCATGGGTCATACGTTCACCTCGATGGAACATCGCATCCATGCCGTTCTCCGCGCGCCACTTCTTCCGTATACTAATCATCTTCTCTTTCCATGCATCACCTTTCGCTGGGTCATCGGGCGCGTCCTCGCGGCTCGGACACTGTTTTAGCAACGTCCAAACCAAAGTGAGAAACAGCGACAGCGGCCGACAACCTTCCTTTTGTTCGACAAAGCGGGCCAGCTCCTCGATCCCGCTCATGTCGTCCGCGTCCCGACGCATGATGGCAGCCTCTCTGCGGACCCAGAGAGACTGGAAGGAGTCTCCAGAATAGAGTCGGTCGAACTCTCCCCTGAGCACTTCATATTCATCGCTATCCAGCTTGCCCCTGTCGAGAGTGTGCCGGTATACCACATAAATAATGACCCATCCGAAGGACTCGACATCATGGTGGGCTTCACGGCGTACATAAGCCAGATCCTTGCCGCTCTTGGCCTGATTCGACAGATGATTGAGCAGGCTGCATGCCATGAAGATAGGCGTGCCCTAGTGGCATCGATAGGAAGATGGTCATTATAAGCATTCATCGCCACCGTACTTCCGGGTAATCGCACTTGAAGAGTACTCACCGACAGACCACCGTGCCTGGATCTAGTTAACGGCGCCATACCTTGAGTGTCTGGCTTGATGTTCTAGTACGATTGCAGTGCACGCATATCACAACACGTGAGTTCAAATGAATCAGATGCATGATAATATTTGCCTGTACCTCTCCCTGCGCAGTGACGGCTGTTGCGATTGAGGCAAGTTCGAAGTCAGAGAGAAAACCTTCCGGTGACGTGCACTCCTGTCCCATGGCGATGTCCTCAGAATCAGTGCGGACCTCCCACAAAGGGCCTGTTCTGATGAGGATGTTGCCTGCGCTGATGTCCCTGTGGAGTATGCCATCGGCGCACAGCGTTTGGTGTGCTGCATCATTTGAAGGGCGTAAATGATACGAATGCGCTCGAAAGGAAAATAGTGGCGCACTTTGCACGACCATGCGGAGTACCAGAGCGAGTTCCGCCGCGTCGGCATATTTCCATAGGGGCTTTCCAACATCCGCAAGCACGACGCGGTGGAGGACCGTGTCTGAAACCCCCGTGACACAAAGCGCATCCAGAACAGGGCCATCCTTGAGCTCAAGCTGTCGGAGACTGTACACCGACAACGGGCGAGCTTCATGAATGACGTCCCATCCAGCACAGAACCTTGCAATTCCACGTGGTATCTCCTGATTTCTATCAGCGTAGAGGCGACGGATCTGCTCGTACTTGCGAGACTCTGAATCACGGTACTCCGACCGCCACGACATCTTCAAGATAACTGATGTGTCCTCATTGGGGAATCCTGTCGCTGACCACACATGGGTGCCACGCCCGAGGAGGGAAAAAGAAACCCAAAGAGGTAATCCCACTGTTTTGAGCACGACCGCATCCGGACTATCGCCCATCTTCACGGCAAATCGAGGATACTCAACCTTGTAATATGCAGACCCCTCCAGAAGTGATACAGTCGGGTCGTGTCCAAGATCAACGTCGCTTGCGTCCCAAGTGAAGCGCAGTACGGTGCGGACAAAGACCTCAAGACCTTCGGATTCTAGGATAGAGTAGCGGGGGGAGACCAGTATGCCGCGGCGGTCGAAGAGCGCAAGCGCGAAACAATGGCCACAGAATAACACCCCATACGCGCTCAGCTGAAAAGGCCGAGCAGCCAGAATGAGGCGAGCATAGTCGGCGGCCTGAGCGAGGGTCAGTGAGGCATCAGTCGAACTTCTGTTCGCGGGGAGCTCTCCGGGACTGGCTTTCACCTGAATGAACGCTGGACATTGACGCCATCGTGCGCAATCGGCCAAAAGACGGTTATCGAGGCGGTTTCCAAGTTTTGAAGGTTCCACCTCAGCAATAGTAAAGTCTGGTTTGGAACGTACGTCGGGATATTGAAACTCGTCCAGTAGCAGAGATCTTTCGCTGTTAACGAGGACTTGACGCCATTTGGATCTAGCTCCGAAGAAGCCTGAGCTGCCCCGAGCGCAGACCTGTTCGATGGTCGCGAAAAGATTGCTCTATGATTATAACATCAATATTGGACAATGGATACGATGGTAAACATGGCGTACGAGGGGTTCATACAATGCCTTCTCTCTTTTGTTTTCGCGTGGGTCGTCGGAGACCTCCCGTATCATGTCAATATCATCTCCGCATAGCGACATCACCTCGGCACATATGGTTTGGACGATCGACTGATCAGCGGAAACGTTCGGATCTCCTTCTGCAAGGAATTTATTGATAACCTCTCGCTTGCCGTGTAGTACGGTTTTCAAGAGTTCCTGTCCGAGTCCAGAATAGGTACCACCGGATGCATGCGCCAGGTTTCCCCTACCGGTATTCATCACTATTTTGGTCGGAGGTTACAGGAGTAGTCATTGGAGGGGTGAGACTACGGGACGTACTATTCGGGCCAACCAAATCGATGATCTTATATATTCAAAGAGACCACAATCGTTGGATACTTCGAAGATTGCGGTTACGAGGCAAACTGCAACGGAGCGGGTCTTATTGGAGAGCGTCCTATAGGTGTGTATCATAATCAATCGCAAGGTGGAGAAGAAGAAAAGAAACGCTAGATGAGACTCACAGAGAAGCAACGCTTCCTTTAGTGTCACGGGTAGAGATCACACCAAGAAGGCGTCGATCCTCGGGCTAGCGGCCAATCGCTCACAGATGAGCCTGGGGAGATGCAGCGATTGATATGATAAGGCCACGTTTGTGGGGAAGAGAATTGCTGCTCATGTTGAACATTAGCCAGCCTGAGGGAAAAATGAAAAGCAACTTGCGCTGGACAGCAGTGTTAGTACGTCGAACGAGATCCAACCGGACGAGATCGGGCGAGCGGGTAGCCGTCCGTGCCTTGAAGTATTCAGGTGGGTGAGCAACGTATGTCCAGCTCTTACGGGTACTAGGCAGACCGGCGTGACCCTTCAAGCATCCAGAGCACCTAGGCCAACTGTAGTCGTGGGTGCTGACTATCTCAGCAACGAACACAGACGAACATAGTACCTATGGTCGTACCCTTGTACATACCTACGCTACGCCTTCACTGTGACCTGAAAACAGTTCCCGCCATTAACTTGGAGTGACTCGGAGCGCGTCGTTCGCTGCAAGTTGAGTTCTTGTGCCCTAGAATTATCGTTCCTAAAGAGGAAATCGTGAGAAATGAAATTCGCCTCGGGTGAGTGATGGCCCGCGGCTCTCGTGCTGTTCTCTCACTCACCACTTTACAAATCAATTTGGCGCGCAATTTCAGAAAAACAGCGCACTGCACAAAGCATAAGGGTACGTATTTTCCGGAATCGTACTCATAGGGTGAATGTACGGGGCGAAGAAGCCTCTCTAGCAGCCAACCTCAGCACCCTCCGAGGAAGCTCTCCAGCACCAAGTTCAATACGGGTTCCGGCCCAAAACTACTCACGCAATCGATTGATAATCCCCAACATCGAACAAGTGAAGTACGTGCCTTTCTCATAGCGATACGTAAGCTGAAACGTTGGCTCACCGTCAACCCCCCGACAGATCCGGGCCTACTATGGACGAAGAGTTTTACGAGTATCGTCCCCCTGCTCCGGGGGTACAACACAACAGGCTGGTCGCTCTGCGACAACTTAATTCTCGCGGAATTCCGACTATCCTATGGGGCGAAGATGCTCTGTGTTACGTGCACAACGTTGCCACGTCCCTTTTCGACCAGCAGATCATCATACCGGACGACCTTCTCAACACAGCGGCAGCCGGGCTGCAAGAGGGCCGTTACGTCCTGACAGCACCCGCCCCGGACTACGCCGAGTGCTATGGCCCAAACAGAGGTTCTTCTCCTTTCCCCCGGTCTATTCGACTGCGTCACCTGGATATTCCGGAAAACGATCCCTACAAACTGGACCCGATTCCCGGTTATATTCTATTACTACCGCAATCTTACTTCGCGCTTGATGTTCGAGTGAAGGAACGCTTCCAGTCTTTAGTCCCACCCCTGCATCCCTCCAACGCTGATATCCTTGTTCCAAAGTATCATACCTTCTTGGAGGGGCTGACGCACTTCATCATGAACCCACCCACCGGACTTCTAAACGTTCCCGTGCCACATATAATGGGCAAGATGAAGCACAACATCTTCATCGGGTACCTCATATCCTGGAGAGTTAAATATGATCCCGAAGTAGAGCTCCCCACTCACCAGCTTCTCCCAGAAGAGGAGAAGATCCTTGACGAGTTTCAGACAGATGAGGCCCGCTGGTACTTGCATACTGCTTTCTGGGGACGAGGAACTGTTACCTTCGAGGAGATGATCGAGTACAAGCGACAGAAGCTCGCCGACAAGACTCCAGGGTATGTGCTTCCATCCTCAGATCTAGTTAGAGCGTCTACTAACGCATCCCAGGTTAGTCCTACGCAACATCGTGTCCAGCACCACGACGAACGATAGGACGTCACTCCCCGTTGTCGACGCGCGAGGGTAAGTAGCATCACTCCTGCGTGGCTTAGGTCATACCGGTTAACCGCCCGCGCTATGTCTAGATGTCGACACTACAGTACACCGTCCTACTCCGGGGCCTCTGCGAGTGTAATGACGCATTTCGGTTCGGGCCGCCGGTATGAAGTCCAGAAAACATCTCGTACTCGCATGTCGATCATGGGGTTCATCCGTTTTTTGCGACGAGGTCTTTAGGTTGATTCATCGCACAGGATCAAAATAACTACGTCCTTGTGTTCCTCGTAATTCTAGTATGTGATAAGTGGGACCCGATCTTTACGAGAGACGCGCTCATTACCACAGCTAGTACGCTTGGGTATGGGGGTGAGCTCAACATTCTTGACCGATTGGAGAGGTGACCACAAGGTTTACATCTCGTGTCTGACTAGCTATGTTCGTGCCTGGCGTTGCCTGCTATGCTACCCCGTTTGCTCAGTGACCTACTATGACCTCCTAGTAGCCACATTCACTGGAGGATAATGCCCCGTCTCTCCCGCCCGGCTTGTCAGGCTGCACAGTGGCTCGGGGCTGAGATGCCGGCCGCATTATCTCTCGTAGGCGCTTATTTAAAGATCTGGTCCTACGACCTCAGCCCATCGCGCACGGGGTCGTCAGGTTCATGCTGAAGAACCCGAACATGCGCCTCCTATCTACTGGTTTGTGTATGAATGGCGTGAGTGTAACTCGCGAGCGGGGTGTCGAATCACGAAGCTCGAGGACCAAGGTGCATAATTTCCCTTTCATTGAGAAATAATAAAAAGCGTATGCACGACTCACGCGGACTCTACGAGAGGTTCCGCTACCTTAGTATCCACTTCTTTCAGCTTTTCCACGGCCGCACCCATCTTCCCGCGCTTCCACTCACCGCCCCAACCCTGCCTACGTTCCCTGCGCATAGTACGAGGCGTTGGCGGCGGACGCGAGGCTGCACGCCTCGACTGGCTCCTCCGGATCGACCCGTGCGTACTGTCACGCGCTCGATACGCGCTGCGCACCCAATAGGGTGCCTTCGGGGACTTGATACTCGCGAAGGCTCGCAGCGGCGTAGAGGGAGTTGCGGGGAGCGCGTGGATGCGGAAACCACGGCGGAAGTTCTCCATGCGTTGGGCGTCGGTACCGAGGATAGCAGCTTTTGCCTGCGCGACGGACTGCTGTTGCTGGAGCGGGGACTCGTCCGTTGCCGCTGAGAAGGCGAGAGTGGGGGAAAGGGCCGGGGAGCCGAGCGCAATGACGTATGGAGCAATAGAGGCGGAAAGCGGTACGATATAGCTCGCGCGCGGACCGGGGCTGCTGATAGACAACACATCTGCGATACTCTGGCGTTGAGGCTCTCCAACGGAGCTGCTACGTCTCCGACCAGAGACTATCTGCGAGCGCCGAGGC
The DNA here is from genome assembly GCA_001302255.2 of Trametes hirsuta. Taxonomy (NCBI): domain Eukaryota; kingdom Fungi; phylum Basidiomycota; class Agaricomycetes; order Polyporales; family Polyporaceae; genus Trametes; species Trametes hirsuta. The sequence goes on along the minus strand of CP019382.1, from coordinate 2,525,078 downwards.
TGCCTCGTGGACATGCAGTACAGATCGAGGTAAGTCTTGACGTTGTCCATATCCTGGCTAGCCTGACCCAGAGAGGGAGGAGCAAGCTCGGCCGTCGCGTTGCCGCGGAACGCGCGGGACGTGCGAGCGAGTCGGCGGAGACTTTGCAACTTGCGTTTATGGAGGTCCGAGCTGACGATAGGGGACAAAGGAGATACAGGAGGCAAAGGGCTCAAATAGTCGGGTGTGATCGGGGTTCTGAGGAGGTCAGCGATACTGTCGTGTCCCCAAATAGGGATAATAAAACCTACTCCAAGTACCCGTAACGCGACACAGTGTTCTCGGCCCGCATCGCAGGAGAAACGAGGTCGAGAGAATTGGGAATGGCCTTCCGTGGTCTCGGAGTCGGCTTCTCGGATCCTTCTGCAACGATGCTTACGGGTCGAGTTGACGGCAACTTGTACCGCAAGACTGGTACCGGAGGTGCCTTGCGTTTGGACTTGACAGCCTTTTTCCTCTCCAGCGGCGAGTTCGTCCCATGAGCTTCACTCATGAATACGGAGTTGGCGTTCGCCGGAGTAGAGGGGACGACATCGACAACAGGCATCTCCCCTAGCAACTTTCCGATCTTCTGGCTTGACTTGGCTAGTCTGAGACGCTGTTCAGGGTCGAGCCTCTGCAACGCGGGGGAAAGGCTGCGTGAGCCGTGAGCGAAGTAGTCGGCGGTCCTGTTGAACATTGCGAGTCGTGAACGTATGATAGACAGCGAAAATTATCAAGTGCAGAAGCAAGGAAGAATGAACGAGCGTAACGGGAAGATGGACCAGCCAGAATGTGAAAGTCGCGTAAAGCACGGTCGACGTCGGCCAGGACAAGACGGGGAGAACGTAGAGCACAACACTGGACTTTTATACGCGCGTCTGTGCTCTCCTTTGTCGGGTGAGTTACCAACAACGGGACGTCGGGTGCACAGGTTTGCACATCACCATCAGTGATGTTATCGCTCGCCCTGGTAGGTCAGGAGCAAGGTAGCATGGGGTAACACCTCACAGGCTGAGCGTCGCCGGGTCTTCAAGGTGACAGACTGCACAGAGAAGAGTCAAACGAAGCCTACGCGGTTGATCCATCACACGCAAGGCTCGCGAGGAGCTGCCGCGCAGTTTTCTGTACCCAGTACCTGGTCGCGTCGGTGCGGATATTCATGTTCCATCTTGCCATCGTGTGGTGCTGATTCTTGTGCCTGATTTTCTGTCTCCTGCAGTCGGAAGGTGCCTCAGGCTGGAGAAGACGCAAAGCGGGTAGATGGAAGTCATGGTTAACACTCAGTACTACTAAGTACCAAAGCTTAAAAGCCCAAGGGCAAACGGAATGCGCTATGATGGATTAGTCCACTCCTGCTTGTATCTATATTGTGAGATTATTGAGTTTAGCAATCCGATATGGTGTAGTGGCTAACATTATCGCCTCTCACGCGATAGCCCGGGGTTCGATTCCCCGTGTCGGAAGTGTTTTTTTTCCCTACGCGATTCTTAGTAGACCACAGATTCACAGCGCGCAGCGATAGATTTTTGCGTGAGAATATTTGAGCGACATCCGTGCATTCCCCTCGAATTCACTGTAAATGTTGCTCAAATGCTCCCTAAGACGAACTTACGACGTAACTCAAGGATTACGCGCACATTCCCACCGCATTCCGTCCAGCATCTAAATATGTTCCTTTTGATTCTTCGAACAATGCAAAAACAATTAGAGTTCTTCCCGTTAAGTCCCAGTTTAAGACGTGTCGCGTCGGTCCTCTGCCTTCATTCCTAACTCTTCATCGGACCACTACCATCTGCTACTTGATCCTGCCTACTCCTCTTCCACGAACACCCCTCTTCTGAATCTAAGGCGAGCACTCCCAGTTGAAACAGCTTTTCGGGCGCGCTCACAATAGCTGTTAACTTTGCCTTGCCATGGGGGCCGGGGTATCGACCGCGCGAGCTTTGCAGGCGCATACAGCCAACTAATAAGGTACGCCTACCTTCTTATGCGCTTACCTCACACATTAATGGCTTTTAGGCGCTTCTCCCCCAGTGGCTTGGCGTCACTTCTCAAACTCGGTGAGCCTTTCATGAATTGGTTAAGTTGACATTTACACTCACGGTTACTAGTCAGTAGTGCAGGTCTCTCGTATTTGGACTACTGGTGAGTAGCCTTAACATGCGCTCCCTTTGTCGGTACGTTATCTAAGTAGGTGTCAACAGTGCCTCATAACTTTTGGAACCAGTAGGTACCGCATATAGGCACTACTAATTCATCTCTGACTAGCTGGGCTTTTGTTAGGCAGACTGCAACCATTCACCAAGCCACCTTAGCGCCCAAAAGCCAGGATGGCCAACATCGCCGTGAGTAACGGCCTCAACTACTCCGAATATATATATATGTGCTTACTTGGCTCACGAGTGCTTTGTGAGAGTGACTCGGACACACAGCCTCATGTTCTTATTTCCTGTTCCCTCTACATATACCTTTATCTTTGTAGCTTCCACTCTCCTGTATGTACATATGAAGTCCAATATATTTCATATTTCATGCCCATCCCTGAAGCAAGCATGTGGGCGGTGAGGAGCACGGAGGGGCCCGGTCGGCAACCACGCACGAGTAGTGCCATAATAGGACTTGTCGTGATTATGTAATTACCGTTTGGAAGATGTATTCGAGATGCCGCCACAAATGTTGCTGCAGGCGAATGCGTGCGACATTTGAGAGGGAATGTGAGCAGAATGCGACAGGAATGTGATCATTCGACTTAAATGTTCCGCACGCAGGAATCTGGTCGAAATCTGGGCGGAATGTGGGCGAAATCCTCAGATTAGCCGCTCATTCCCCGTCGCGAAAATTCGTCGCTGCGCGCTGTGATTGTCTATACCCCAGCTGGCCGATCAAAGCTATGTACGGTAAATCGTTAGAACCAACGAGTGGTGACGTAGAGCAGATCGTGTCTTATATTTCCCGAAGACCCAAGTCATCACATACATTTGAAATATATACCATGGACTGGAGAGCATTAATACGATATACAAAACATAGGCAATACAGTTCAACTTAGCCCAGTGTAAGCAGCGCAATTCGTTCCTGACGTATCCCATACAGTAGCACACAATGTTGTCCGTCGTCCTTCTGCCGCTTGACTGCGTCCCGGATCTGATACACGTAGTTGCCATACTGTGCGGGTAGTGCGGCGGCGATAGGCCTCAGCGCCTCTTCTTCCTTGATCCAGCTCATGTTCTTCGCCATCTCCTCAAACACCACGTTCGGCACATCGATCGCAATTGTCCGTGCGCCCGGCAGAGCGTTCTTGACCGCGACAGAGTGATCATGCGCTATGTCAAGTAGGAGTTTAACCATCAGTGAACGGGTCTGGTTGGATGAAGAGACGCACCCTTGTTCTGCATCACCGATTTCGTTCCCTTGCGCTGCTTCTTCATGTCTCCCGAGAGCACAACCATAGTCTCGGCAGTAATTGAAGGCTCCTTCGCGACGGGCTGGGATTGTGGGCTGTCGATAATCGCAGCGCCGGACGTCGTCGCGTCGATGCGTTTTTGCTCGGCGATCTGTTGCTGCAGAAACGATGCTAGTTCGTTCGGCGCCACTGTACGAAATCAGCGCCATAATCCCATATCAGGGTTTTAGCAGCCTACCTTCAGTCTCCGTGCCCCTGAGGACACTCTTGACTTTGTACACAGGTACTGATCCGATGCGAGGCTTTGCATGGACGATGAAGCTGAGAGCGCTAATTGGTATAGGTCCGTAGGGAGCACGATTGTACTCACAGAATACCCTCCCTCGAGCATTGCTCGAGGTAGTTCTCACTCTCTACCATCCCACGCAAGGATGCCTCATACATCACATCGGCGCTAATGTTATGTTTCCACAACGTTGCAGCAATCTCCAGACGTTCCGTCAAGTAGCCCGGCTGGTAAGACACCACATAAACGTCGCAGCGTCGGGGACTCCAGTAGCCGAACGACTTCTGCTCCTTGAGCAGCGTCCTCAGAGAGGCACTTTGGTACGTGGCAAGCGCAGCTGTGATCTTCTCCAGATGGATCTGAACAACAACGGCACAGCTCAACTCCGCCTTAGGCTTCGGAGGCGAGTAGCGCCTGATTACATGGTCATAACTAGAGCGTATTCAGAGCCGGTAGGAGGATAAGAAATACGGAGCACATACCGCCCGCCCGTCGCCAGCACGTCGGAGAACTTATTCTTCCGTACGACCTCGAAGCACACGCCGTCTGCGTAGTATTGACTACGGTTCTGCAGCATCAGCGGGTTTACCTTCATCGGGCGTGTGACGCCGGAGGCGGTAGCGAACTGGACTGTGGTCTTCATATCCTCGATGTACGGGTCGAGAAGTTCTCGCAAGGCAGGAGAGGACTTTTCCAAGCGCTCCACGAAAGCATCAACAGTCTCATCTAGTCGTGAGTTGTCAGGTATACACCGGCGGGAACGAAAAGTATCCACACTGACACGTGTCAGACAGGAGCTCGAGCCAGTCATTAACCGCCCTTGTCACGCCTTTCCGAAGAAGGCTGGAGCGTTTCTGGGGAGTCGACGACTTTGGTTGGCTTAGGATCTCGATGGTTTCAACGCGAATTTCAGGAGGCACGTGTTCGAGTGCCTGCTCCAGGACTAGCACGCGCCGTCGCAACTTAGTTATGAGTATACGACCAATAGACGGAGATGACCTACTTCTCGAGTGAGATAGATGGATCTCATAGTGCATCCACAGGTTGCCAAAGCTATCCAAACACTCGCTAACGATCGACACGGCTTCCGAAGTCGCCGCACTTGGACCGGTGATGAGGTCCGGGGTGATGATGTCAAACACAGCAACCTTCGATGCCCTGGGATGTCCAGCTATCACACTGTACATATGGTCATCAGCATATCTGTGTCCGCGCCTGCCCGCAGTGACAACATACTTGGGATGATAGACGTCGCTGATGTGGTACCGTTTGATACGTTTGATGTCTGCTCGGGCAGCGGCGCGTGCGAACGGGACCAGAGCGTTGCTGGGAAGCGTGACGACCTCGCCCTGTCGGTCAAGGAGCAGCGTACGGCTACGGTCGTCCTTCGGGTTCGTGACGGGCATGAGCAGTGGAGGCTCCATATCAACAGCGCCATGCAGATGGAATATCTGTGCGAGGCGGTCGATAACGAGGGTATTGAGAGCTGAATGTTCTGGAGGCTCTGCGTCGGCGTCATAGAGGTAAGTACGAACGGGCTTGACCGGCTGGCTGAACAGGGTCGACAGAACAGCTTGCAGGTGCGGAGAGTCTGGCTTCGCAATCAGTTTCATCGCACTCTTCACATATTCGTCCTCGATCCTGGCAGGAAGTAATGGACTTTGCGAGAGCTCCAACGCAGTGGGCCTCTGCTCCGGATCATGCTGGAGCAACCAGGTGATGACTGTGGGGAGGTGTTAGTGTCCGTGGATCGAGGATATATTCGGCAGCTTACTCTGCCGCTGCCTGGAACGTCTGGCATCCCAGTCAGCTGGGAACTTAATCGAGGGAAGTCTGAGGTCCCTGAGAACGTCCCAGCGCTCAGACTCCGTGTTGAAGAAGTAGTTCATCTCGAAGAAAACGATCTAGAGTAGTGCTATGAGAGCGACGAGAGGGGCATCCAGCACAATGACTCACCCCTAGACTGTACATGTCAGCCTTAGCACTATTTCGAGGGCCTTTCCTACGGGACTGCAACTCCGGCGCAATGTACAGCGCAGTCCCCACGTCTGCGCGGGTAAATTGGTGAGTATACACTACGTCGTATGCCAAGCTCGATGTGTTTACCAAGAGTCATCTCCTCATGCCTGGCTATCTGAGGTGCGACATCCGAAGGATCGACAGCAGCTAAACTGGAAGTCGCTAAACCAAAGTCTCCGACTATGTTTCGTTAGCCCGGAATACGTAAACCCTTGTAGAACAACGTCGTACCCTTGCAGTCGCCCTTCCCGTCTAAAAATAATGGGCAAGAGATCAGCAGGTATTGACAACATATATGCGGCGACAACGTACCGATGAAAACGTTGGTCAGCTTAATGTCTCGGTGGAGCTGGTACGGATCATGAGCAGGGGGAAACACGTAAAACTATGTAATACGCACGATGCCTAAGCTTGACATATGAACGAGGGCATCCAGGATCTGGTGAAATAAACGCCACGCATTTTGTTCGTCGAGGCCTTCGCTGATCCGCTGTTATACGCATTCAGCGGCACGTTTTATCTACATAGGCCGATACCACAGACCTCCTTCAACGTTTGGCGTTCGACATATTCCTAGGGATAATCAGCCTCTTCGAACTGGTGGACGTTTTCTATGGTCATACCATCTGGATGTATAAGATCCGAGCCGCAGGCTTCGGGGTCGGAGGCGCCGGCCTACTTGCCTTTCCATTGCTCGGAATGGGCCTTGGTCGTGCGGGAGTGACAAACAAGTCCTGGTTGCCAAAGATATCATCGCTGTCGCTCGTGTCGTCGCTCCCTACGTCGTCGCCTGACCGCGAACCGCCGAAGTGGATACTTGGGAATGAGTGCTTGCTCGGGGAGTCGAGTTCGTTCATGTCGAATGTCGTGATATGGTCCTCAGAGTTACTGCGGTAGCTGTGCTGAGGCACTGACGTCATGCCGTCCGTCGTGTTATCGGACATAGATGAGTCGATGTCTGAGTTGGCGTTGGAGGGCGCGTCGTCGGTCGTCTCGACCCAAGTCGTATAGTACCGTACGATGAAACGGTGATTTAACCGGCTCAGCGCATTAACTTCGCGATAAATCTTGTCGTTCTGGATGTTCCTTAACTTGATCCTCTTTACGGCATAGATACGACTGTCAATCTTGTTCCGCGCCTTGACCACTTCTCCGTATCCACCGCGACCCTGCGAAACCCGACATCAGGGACGCACTCCGGATACATGGCGTAGATTGAACTGACAAGGATCTCGAGCTCTTCCCAGTCTTCTTTCCACCTGCTCGAATGTCGTGCTCGGGGTGGCGGCATCCTGAAGTAATCCGTCTCAGGTGAACTAGCGATGAAACCATTGACCATAGGAGTCTTTGGGGCTGCAAACGTAATGGTCGGGGTACGGACATTGGCGACATGTTGGCATGAAGGCGTAACAAGGTCACTGAGGAGACTCTGGCACGACACACTGTTCTTCCGTGGCGATGAGAGCATCAGGGCTGCCTTCTGCTGGAGAAAGGCCGAAACAGAGGCTGAAGAAGGCATCGTAAACGCACTCCCTACGTTATCTCGGCGAGAACTTACAAGTGTGCAGCGCGCTCTGCGGATCGGGTCGCTTGTCCATGACATCACGTCCCATGAGCATCTGTAGGAGCACGATGCCGATAGCGTGGATATCTCTACCCTTCGTGTAGACGAGAGTGGACTCGACTGCGTCCTGCGGCATCCTATGCGAGGCCCACGAGGTCAGTACGACCACTATGAGGAAGTACAGCGGTGATACTTACCACCCCTCCGGTATCTGAGCGTCATCGACCTGCGGATCCCCGGCGAACCCTATGTTGTTCGAGCGATGCAAAGCTAGAAGGCATACATGGTAGTACACATTGAACACCTTAACGAGCTTCTGGTGACCAAAATTATCACGAGGTGCTAGGCCTATACATTTGAGGTTGAGGCCTGTAGCAATTCGCTCGATTGTTAGCAAAGGTGTTCACGCGTTGATGAGATAGCATACCTCTATGAATAATACCAGCAGCGTGGATTGCATTGATGCCCGCGAGAATCTGTCCTAGAAAGTCCTATAGTGTCCGCTGAGTTCCTGTGAGCCCGGGTGCCGCTGATTGACATACTGTGGCGCGGTCTTCCCGAATATGGTCTGTGTCCTCGAGAACATCGGACAGAGTGACGGAGGGGCGTTGCTCCATCAGAATGACCAGACGTGGGTTGTCGGGGGCCCTGGGGAGGGACAACTTTACGGCTAGCACCGCAACAAGGTTCTGGTGTCGTATAGAGGCCAATCGTTGGACCTCATTCTCAAGGTCCTTCAACTTCTTGAGGCCTACACATCGTAAGCTGCGTTTGCAGTTCGCAGATGCGTTGGCGCCCACCTTGTGGGCGCTTGTAATGATCCGCCATAAAGGAAACTGACAACATCTCAAGCGGGACAGCTTCAAACACTTTGTCCAAAACGGGTTCCGCCTGATACATGGTGCCAAGCCCCTCTACCATATGCAATAAGTTAAGCGGTCGCACTTGTGGAGCTATAGAGCCCACCTTGCCGTGGCTGGAACAACCGAACACGGTTGAAGGCGACATCCTTCCACCGAACCTCCTTGTCGAACACCTCGATCTCGCCGGCGCCGTCGATGAGCGTGTCTTCCGAAGGTCCCACCGTTGTAGCATCTGACATCGCGCGCTTCCGCGCGAGCTGCTGCATACGTTCGCGCTCCTGCTGCTGCTGGTATGCGTTCTCACGGATCTGCTCGTTGAGCTGGTCAGCAAGCTCAGCAGCACGTTGCTGTTCGAGAGCAGCCTGTTCTTCCTGTCGCTGTCTCTTGGCCTGGCGCCACGACGGTGTCAATACGTTACATCATGCTACGGTAAAGGAGTGACTCATAATGACTCACACGTTCTTCTTCGACCGCGCGGCGGTTCATCTGCGCAGCTAGGGAACCAGATGCCTCCTTCGCAGGTTTTACATGGTCCTTTAGCCAATCTTGGGCAAATGTCGCGATCTGGAGGAGATTAGTGGCATTTTTATTGGGACTATCGTGTGTACCGACCTGGAAGACCATCTCTTGACCCTTGTATGCCTGTGCTTCTCGCTGTATCGCGTGTTCCAACTTTGCGACTTGACCCTTCGTGAGGCCGCTTGCTCGCTCTACCCTAAAGATCGGGCATGCGAGGGTGGGATAGGTCTTGGGGAATCTAGAACACGATAAGGCACCGTCAACCCCCGTCAATCACAGGCAATTGCACTGATAGGGATGTTGGCGCTATATACGATTGTGGAGGTGAGAAGTGTCTTTCAGTCGAGTTGGATATGCCCATCATATACGCTCTTCCACGTAGAAAAGTCATGCCCAACACGTTGCGACTGCGAGGATGCGCTTCGTCCCAGGCAACCATAGATGACACTTTACTTATCTCTAGGGGCTCTCGACTCATTTCGAGTTACGGGCGTAATAAGCGCCCATTTGTCCGACCTTCTCGGAAATGTTTGAAGACAATTTGGTGGGAGAGGGTGGAATCGTGAACATGCAATAAGGGACGTACGTCGTGTGCAGATAGAAAAATATGCCCTGTGCATGCTCTTGGTCGGGATAAGTGACTTTGATATCGAATTCGGCGAGGCGTTGGGCGCCCTGAGCAAAGGATCTGCGTGAGCGCCAATGCCGCAGCCCAACACAACGTTAGGGCGTACCTTCCACGCCTTAGCCTCGCGCACGATGAAATCATTATCATAAATACTCTATATAGCTGTGAGGGGATGCGCGTGTGTCGGCGACGTGGTCAAGACGCACCTGTAGCGCAGTAATCTCTTCTTGTTGCCGATCTTCCACCTGGAGGTCCATGGCTGGGATCGGAGGAGTGGATGCGTCGTTGCTTGAGTAGGGGAGGGCCCAGTGGACCTCGGCAGCTCAAGCCTGCATTGCGCCGTGATGTTGGTGGAAGTCGTGGTGGTGGTCGTAAAGTCTAGGAAAGAAACAGAGTCATCCGCACTTAGATCCAGCTCCCACCCCAACCCGCCTCGCGCTGCACCATGAGGGGGACCCGCGTCACGTGCACCCGCTTTTGCGCAACGTCGGCGCCTCGCCTTTTATGGCTTTTGTGCGCTTCCCTCTCGACCAACTCTCCCGCTCCGGAACAAAAACAACAGCCATCCATTCATTCATCAGCGTCAACAAAAAATTTCATCGCCGGATCCGCACAATGTAGGCCTGGCATAGTTAACACTTGTACCCCTCTCAACTTTGTTCTTGTGCACGATCTGTGCCACACTCTCAATCTACTGGCCGTCCTTGACGAAGAAGAGACCACAAAGCCCGACTGAAGATATGATTCAATTATTGTGGAGCTAACCGTCTCATGCGGGGTTGGAGACTCACCGGCGGCCGCCCCGGGCAGAGCGAAACCCCCAAAGGCAAGGACGTCCGAGTGATAGAACGCCGTTCCCTGGTTCGCATGGTTTGTATTTCCAAACGGCTGCAAATTTCCATCAGTGACGTACATGACCACGAAAGAGTGAGTACCCACCCCAACGATGCGGGTAGCGGTGGTGGAGGCATCGAAGATGACGAAGCTGATGCTACTGATCAACTCGCGGCGGTAGTAGCTCTGGAGGCCAGCACGACCAAATACGCCGACAAGCCTCTCATTAGCTTCTCGCCGAGAACATCAGTACGTCATTCGTAATGCTCGTTATGTTCAGTGCATCTAAGCAGACATGCGTACCGTTTAGCTTCACCACAGCCGCGGTCGGGAATTGGCTACCATGCTCCAAGACTGCTGTAGTACCACCCGCCAGCTGGTAGGTGATCGCCATGCCGTCCACCTTGATGAAGTCGGCGTGAGCTTAAATGTACCGCATACCAAGCCCCGCACCGGGAATCCTAAGTCACGTACAATCCATCCACTGGAGACGGTGATTTGCTGAATGGGGTGCGCCGTGTCTAGCTCACCTTTCTCTGGATGCATTTGCATTAGCTCACTCATCTGTTGAGATGTTTTCTCGACGCACCGGCGTTGTTGATCACAAATTTACCTATCATCGCCGACAATTATGAGCGCGATGGTCTCAATGAAAGTAGAGGTCCGAATTTACCGTCGCCGCCACGGACATAGATGTCGTTAAAGGCAGTGCCGTCGCGACCACCAACCAAAGAAGTGTTAATGAAGTTCGGCATAATGCTCAACGGAGTGCCTAATCGTAACAACGCGGCTGAAGAGGATGAGGAGGATGCACACCACCGATACCTCCCAAGCCCTTTTATGCGGCTCCTGAGAGTACCCAACCGGTACTACTGCGAGAACGGCCATGTCCGCTATACCTCCTGGTTGTTCACGAGGCCACCGATTCAAGCAGGGACCCGAATATCCCTGCCCGCGCTCCGCGTGGTGACATGCTGAGTACGTCCTACGCTCCTGTCCAGCCCGGCGCCATAACGAGACCCCCCGCTCGTCGTTACGTGAGCTGTATGCTCATGAGGACAGGCACAGAACAAGCGAAGCGACGTTTCGAGGAAGCCACAGAGTGTGTTCCGAGGAACGCCATCGTGCATGGCTTGGATAGACTGGAAGCCTAGTTTCGCGCCGGTAAGTCTTTGGCGCAATCTCAATGTGACTCCCTCGCTGTTCGAGTACGACGTATAGACACGGAAGCAGCGGCTTGCGGGCATTTCACATCTGGCCATAACCGACAGTCGTGGTTGCATCTCAACGATCTGGTCCCGATTTACTATCGCTCAAGCAAGCTCGCTACCCATTCTACCTGTCAAGCTTCCGAACTTCAGACGTCCCCGAGCTCTTGACAATTGGTGTGACACTCAACATCTTTGCCTTGTTACAAATACTGTCCTATAGGTACGTCAGTCGACAAAAAAATTCAAAAATCTCTGCATGTATACAGAGGGAGCAACTGCACAACTCTCGAGCCTCATCACAACGGACTGTGTACCTATTCGCTGCTGTAGTTATTGTCACACACCAGTTTCATACACGTAACAGGGTGGGTTCTAGACTGACATCAACGTAAGACTAGCCACACCAGACAACCCGGGCACCATTAGGGGCTACGAATGACTGGCGTGCTCATTCCCTGCTTCAAATGATATCTACAATACCCCGCCTGGGCGAAATGACGGCCACGACCTTGCTGAACTCGAGAAGGTCCCCGCCCTGGGTGGCAACAAGGTCGCTCTGCACACCGTCCGTCGCGACTCCCAATAGCTGCTCAACATTGGTGGACGCAAGAGTGAGAGCTTCCGCCTTCGAAAGCGTGCCGTTCGCTTCGAGCGCGACCTAAGTGCCGTGGAATGAGGCGAACTGCAGCATAACGAATTGGGCCAGCAGCACGTACCCATGCGACATCGAAGCGGGTATTGCGTGCCTGCCAGGCTTCGATAACGCCGACGCCGACGGACACGTTGTGCGCGAGCAGTTCGGATACTGCGTTCCTACCGGACAGCGGTGGGCCCGGTAAACTTGAATAAAGGAATGTGTCAGCTCATCGGGGTGTCGATACGCCATCAATGAGAAAGCACTGACAGACGCCGCTCTTCCCAAAGGTGCGGGAACGGCCTCGTCGGAGACACGACCACTCCCACATCCGCTTCACCAATCTCTTTTGCAAGCAGGTGTGCCTCTGTTGCGCCCATGAGGGTTACCTTGATCTTGTTGCCAAGGATAGCCTCTGCCTCGGACTTGAGTATTATCACGGAGGCGATGGCGTCTGCGCTGTGGATACCGATCACCAGGGGTATTTTACCCTACCGGTGAAAGGATGAACACCTCTGTTCTAGGGCGCGAGCAAGAGAGCTACTGACATTTTTGACTTTATCGATGGCATATTTCAGCTGCCCCTTCGTCTCGCCCAGCAGTAGGTGCCTGAGGGCTGCGATCTGCGTGCTCACGCTGGGTACACCAGTGGGATGGATCGAAACGTGGAGTGCGCTCGCTTCCTGAACCAAAGCACCTTCTTCGAGCTTATGGCGTCCAGCAGTAGAGAAGGCGACGTTCAGGCCAGCGAGGAACCCAAACGACTTGGGTGCCACAATGGCAGTGGTCACCCCAGATCGATATGCGAGACTAATAGGATGCGTGAGACAGCATGGGGCGCAGCGGGCGAATAGAACTCACAGCGCATCGCGAGTCCCGAACTGCAAACCGTCCGAAGCACGGATAAGGGCGCCCTCGCCCCCAACTACTTCTGGCACGACATGCGATAACGGGTCAATGACATAACCGTCCGAAGTCGACGTCTCCGAGCGAATCTCCTCTAAGCCGAGAGACGACCCCACAGTCACAAGTCCAGGCGATATAGCCCCACCTTCGAGGTCGATGTACTCGGCGTCGTCGTCGATAGTGTACCCGCACGAGTCGAGCGCCGTCTTGATGCAGCTGATTCTACCGTTGTGTATCACCACCTCCCCAGTCTGGACAGCGCCGATCTCCTCATGCGCAGCGTAGAACTCGCGGACGGTCTGGCCTTCGCGGAGGTAAACCGCACTGACGTTCGTGAACACGACCGTGCGCGACTTGGAAGGCTTTGGCTCCAGCGGCGGCAGCCCGTCATACTGAAGCGTTTCTGCCGCTTCCTTGTCGAAGTTTGGGGTCTTCGGGCGCACTTGAAGGGGCGGCGGCTTCGAAAGGAGATGCGGCGCCTTGAGTTGAGCGATCCCGTCGATCCAGACTTGCTGAGGCGTCGCACCCAGAGCGAGTGGATGGCTGTCCCAAAGGATCAAGTCTACAAAAGCGTAGGTAAAACACGGGAAGATACTCGAGACATTGGAGCATACCCGCGTCGTAACCTGCATCATTCGCTATGGTCAGATTTGTGTCTTCCGCAGCGGAGAAAGAATAGGTGTTCACCTTCTTTCACGAAGCCAATGCGGTGATCCTGCCCGAGCACCTTCGCAGGCGTGGTCGTGACAGAAGCAAGAGCCAGGTTGTGAGCCAAACCGTAGAAATGTGCTTGCTGTGCCTCGTAGATGAGGTGTCGCGAATTCAGCACCGGGTGGTCGGACTATCAATCACTATCGTCAGCTCCCATAGTTCGTCAGAGGTGTCCAATTGGTGTCGGTTAGTACCTTCAAGACGACCTGTAAACCGTTTTCGGCGAGAATCTTGGGCGCGAACTCGGACCCTCTGTACGACTCGCGTTTGTATCTAGCGTTGGTCGCGAACAGAGCGACCGCAGGCGGATGACCTAGAGAGCCTCGATAACGAGCACTGGTATGGGATCGGCGCATACACCACTTACCGTATGCAGATTTTAATGTATCAGGGACAAGGTAAGTCTCGTGTGCGTGATGAAACGCGGCAATTGAGAACTTGAATTCGTTGGTGATCTGGGAGAGACAGGTCAATATCGTATACCCGCGGCAGCAACCTCGTCTTACTCTGACGAGGTCGTCTAGATCGACGGTCTCGTAGCAATGAGTTTGTACCTGCGCCAGACATCACGGATTAGCCCTGCATCTCGTTATTAGTATCCGAGAAGATTACCTTGACGCGCCCCCTCAGCACATCGACCAATGCCTCCCATTGCAGCTCCTCCGGAAACGCTCCAAGCCCGGCCCAGTCGCCCTTCGTCGCCTTCGAGCAAAAGTCATCCTGGGCCTGTTTGATTTGTCGCGCCTTCTCATACCCTTGGCGGAAGGCCCAAGCGGTATCCATACGAGTTCCAGAGTACACTCGGTCTTGCGTGGATAGTTAGGCAAGCCCACCGATAACGGGAACGGTTACGACTTACCTGGGTTCTCTCCGCAAGCGTGTCTATACATGGCTTGTGTTGAGCTATTTTGAGCTCGGAGAACTAATGGAGAAAACGTACTTCATCTGACGATAACGGAAGAAGGCCTCAGGGTTATAGACACTTCTATTGGTCTCATACGGGTTCTCGAGCAGTAACCCCGTGGGCGAACGGTCTGTGGACGGGCGTAGCTTTATGATAACACCTTGCCCACCAATTGCATTGGCGGATCCCGGTAAGATCAACGAGGTCTAACAGCCGTGTTAGAGATAGTTGGCGGCGACGCGAAGAGGAGGTCATACAGTCACACCACCCGAAATGCTCAGTCGGTACGCGTCGTCGTGGGTGTTGAGACCGTCAAGAGCGCGAAGCCACTGTCGTGAATTCCATGATAAGAGGGGTGTGACATCCGATGCACAGACTCTTAAGAAACTCACAGGGAGGACTGGACCCTTGCGAGAATTGACATCGAACGCGCCCGCCAATACAGGGCTGTTGTAAACACCCCTATAACGAATGTCAGTCCAGCCAGCTTACAAGCGTCCGGTAGGATCTCACAAGTGGCTATGCAAGTCAATGATTCTACGAGAGCGTTGTAAGCGTACAGTTCGATCTTCAGGAAGGGATATTACTATCCGGGTCTTACCCTGGAGAGACCCACTTCCCTGCCGCGTCGATTACAGTCAGACCTGCATACTGTTCAATCTCAGCATGCTTAATATCTCCAATGCGCTTGATAAGGCCCTTGTCCAGTAGAATATCGGCACGTAAAACTTGGAGTCCGTCGAAGCGCCCGGTCCAAATGGTTGCGTTCTAAGCAACAATCAGTGGTGACATGAACACGACTTGACATATTTACGGCTCCCTCACCTTTATCAGCGTCGACTTTGTACCATGCACAAATCGGTCTGACTGTGTACGCGCGTTGAAGTCCGGGGGAGGGCCCGGCTTAACGTTCAGGAGCTGGCATTTGTCGAGGTACTCCTGGGCACGCAGAGGAACAGTCACGCTCCGTGACGAGCTCCCGACGTCCAAGTACACCTTGAGATACTGCACAAAAACCAAGGAAAGCGCTATGGCCGCGACAACGCGAAGAAAGCGCGCCAGGCGTGGTTTCGGATGCCGCTGCTTTGATGACCGCGTCTCTGGCGCCGAGGTCGCTGTGTGAGACGGGAGCTCGAGTTTGCCGCCCGACCCGCCAGACATCCTATTGCCCACTGACCTGTCTTACCTCTGTTTGAGAGAGTCTGAGGAAGGAGGTAGAGGTGCGAGTGAGACGGGAGTGAGGTTCGTATATATAGTCAGCGCTATCAGGCAGACTCCCATGGCGCAATATCGCGACGACCATATACATGCGCGCATATCTCCCACGCTCAAGCTGAGCACGAGTGTGGGTCGGTATAGCGATGACAAAGTTCCACAGAAACAGGTGTTCTTGTTCGAGCGCTGAGGACGTGCTTCATAAAACAGTGTATCGTTGTGACCACTAGTACTATAGGGCAAGCTCAAGGAGCAAAATTAAAAGGACGTCATCCAGCTAATTGCCGCAGCGCACGTCGCGTGCGTGGGCATTTATATCTCCGACAGCTCCCGCGACGACCCGGCGCTTGGTCTTTCGATCGGTGTTTGAACCGTTTGAACTTTGGACTGTTCGCAGCGCAGTCCAAACGCGAACGGGTCGAAGTTAACAGAAAGTACATACACACCACATACAAAATGTCCCTTTGACTCCCATGACTCGGACGGTCCATAGTCGAGTATGTACGGGGATAACCGACGCCTAGCGGCCACCATAGTAGTATCCTAGCCCAGCCACTCTCCGCGCAAGACCATACGAGCTAACGCCCTATAGGCGGACTCGTACTCGCAGGGAGGGGAAGGAGTCCCGACATACTTACGACGGCCAGCTACTATCCAGCGGACTTGGGCAACATTCAGTTGCACGATCAAACTAGGCGTTCCAAGCTCTGTGCGTTCGGCCGTTGCACCAGCGTCGATCGTTGACACTTTTCGCTTATGATTCACATTTAATCCTTCCAGGCATCCATGACTTACGTGTGGGTATCATTTTTGAATGCCACGACCGGGATGTGCTATTCCCGCCGCAGAGCAGACTCTGCGTAGCATTGGCTACGGAGCCCCACCGTAAACACCGAGAGAGCCGGGTGGACGCGTACACAAGTACACTCGCGGCCAGTGGCCAGTGGCCGGCTCTGGATGCAGTCTGGGGTAGCATTTAGGCCGGGTGGGTATATATCATGTCGACTTGGGACGGATGGACTCTGCATCTCCAGCAACTGAAATATTTTCGCTGTTCACTTCTCTTCCGAACTACCGACACACCAAGATATCATGGTCAAAACTACCAGACTCGGAGGAACGGCCGAGGATGTCATCGTTGCCAAAGTGGCTGTACGTTGTGCGGGTCTCCCCTTCCATGCTAGTACGAGAGGTACTGAACCGCTCACCCATATAGCATGGGCTCATGACGATGACGTACGCACATGCCCTTCGAGTCGCATCGACGCCCTCTTGAAAGTCCTGACGCCGATTGCCCACAGAATGGCCACCCCTGAGGGCGTACCCGACGAGCAAGCCTTCGAGTCGATCAAGAGCGGGATCGACGCTCTTCCCCCAGGCGCGAAGATGATGCTCAACAGCTGTACGTTGCGCTTTCCTCCACGAACGACTCCGTTATGCTTACCAATTATACAACACAGCTGAATTTTATGGTTACGAATGGTCGCTTGGAAACCTCGAGCTACTCGCCCGTTTCTTCGACAGGTACCCGGACTACGCGGACAAGACTTTCCTCTCCGTCAAGGTAAGTCGTCCGCGGGTAACGTCTACGAAAAGTCCCCTTCGCGATCCCAGATCATTCTGACACGCAAATACACGCAGGGCGGATCCGGAGGAAAAATAGGTTCCATCGTGTGCGAGTACGCATTCCGTTCCCTACCGTTCCCTTCGTGCTCCTCCGCTTCATAGTATCCTCTACATGACGTCTTCGATATTGACCGGCCCCACCGGCCAGGCGCAACCACCTCCGCGCGAGCGTGGACAAGTGCCTCGCCGCGCTGCGAGGCACGAAGCGGATCGACCTCTTCCAGCCCGCGCGCATCGACCCGGAGGTGAGCGTGGAGGACACCGTGCGCACGCTCGCCGAGATGGTGCGCGAGGGCAAGTTCGACCACGCCGGGCTCTCCGAGTGCCGCGCGGACACGCTCCGTCGTGGGCATGCGGTGCGTGATTCCCATTCAAATACGAGGGGTGGACTTTGATTGGGAGCCCGGAACGGCGGTGGGGGTGTTTAGATCCATCCCATCTCGGTCGTCGAGATCGAGGTCAGTCCGATGTCGTATGAGGAAGAGACGAAGAAAGGTAGGCTTAAGCGACTCGGTCTTAGTGGGTGTATGCGTCGTTGACTAGAAATGGTGACGCCCTCTAGTCATCGCCACCGCGGCAGAACTCGACATTGCGGTTGCTGCCTATTCGTACGTCCTTTACGTTGACTAGTAGGTCTTGAATACTGTACTGAAGGCACGGTGCAGCCCATTGGGCCATGGTCTCACCACCGGGGCCGTCAAGAAGGCCGACGACTTGCCTGGTAACCATCCTTGACCCCTTTCCACCCGCGAGTCGCACTAATAAAACCACTAGGTTCCTTCAAGAACCTGGAGCGCGTTACGGGAGAGGTCAGTGTCAGCCTTCGACCCGTATGGCTAGCACCGCCTCATGCCCTCGTTCTTTCCTATACTTAGAACTGGGACCGCAACCGCAAGCTTATCGACGCGCTCGTGAGCCTTGCGTCGCAGAAGGGCTGCACGCCCGCGCAGCTGAGCATCGCCTGGGTCGGCGCCCTCGGCGAGAAGGTCATTCCCCTCCCAGGATCGTCGTGCGTACACCCTCCTCTCGCTTCTCTCCTTCACCTCTGCTAACTCCTTCGCCTGTTCCCCCACCCTCGACCCTCTTACCGATTGATCGCGGAACCTCACGGCCTGCCGTCGCACAGGCGCAAGGAACGCACGTTGGAGAACCTATATGGTGGGGACGTCGACCTCTCGGCGCAGGACCTGGCCGCGGTCGCGCGGGTGATGGAGGAGAACCCGGTGCAGGGCCATCGCTACTTCGGCGGTGCGGTCGATCTGAAGCTCTGGGGCTGAGGGCCCAGCGGTTGGGGAGGTTTGGGGTACCGCGCACATCCAGTGATACTAAAGTTCAGAGGCGCGAAGACTCCCACTGCCGTTGCGGTAGCGGAGAACTGTAGGTCCGTGGGGAATGTTAGTGGGACGAGGAGTTTCGCAGAGGGAATAGCATGAATGTATTCGTAGGTCTGGACATGCACCTAGGTAAGTCCACCTACTACGATGGTCAAGGTGAGTTCCGTCGTGTCCTGAGCCCTTCCAACCGAACAACGATATTCTATGAGGGCGTCGACGGTAACCCTCTGCTCGATCCTTGAAAGCTGAGCGGGGGTGCGGCAGCGAAGCCACTTCCTCTTCACAAAGCGGTGGAGCTCGAGCATAACCACCCCGACGAGCAATCCTATGCACTGCTGTACACAGATGCTTCGACCCCGGCGGCACGACGCCTCATGTAGAGCCAAAAAGACGCGAAGAAGGCTGCGTGGTGGCTGCGCGTATAGCTTGATCGGGGTTCCCAGAAAACTACTTTGGCAGCGGGGTCCACAGTTAGACGGTCATTCTGGTACAGGCTCTGCAATCGTGTGCCGGCATACCTCTTGAAGTTGTATGCGGGATTCATGGTGCTCTTTTGATCCCAGGGACCATCGCTTCCAGGCGTACATTTTGGAACCCGCGCCGACGTAGGTTATGCCACACATATACTCAGGATTGAGAACCGGAATGGCATCTCCGACAGCAGCCAGTATGGGGAACAACCTCTGCAGCAGTAGGTGATACGATGGCTGAGAGTCTGGAACGCCGTTCCCCGAAGCTGCTGTACTTCGGAGATGGACGATAAGCGTGCGGCCATCGCCCACATTCCCTTGCGCATACACCTTGATCTCAATTGACGTGCGGGAGCATGGTCCGGATGGTATAGCGCCTAGCCTACCGGTGTAGACACGGATAAAAACGGACGGACGTAGTACGGCTCCGGAGTTTATTGGCGCATTGATCGGCTGCAGCAAAGGAGGAACTTCATACTCATCTCATGCGGAGACGACGGCGATGCTGATCATGCACGGGATGCACGTGAAAGTGGGACGCCTGTCCCGCTGTGGGGTAGGTAGTGGAACGACATACACGGAACTGCCACAAGAAACAAGCGCAGAACGTGCGCACCCCGGCACCCCGTGGACACGAGCGGCGATAGGAAGACGTCGTCGAACGCATCGTCGCAACACGATTCAGGCGTACTGTGTACGAGCGGAGCTGCGATTGGTGAAGGAGGAGCGCACCTTGGCATCGCGGAACGCCGTGAGTACCCGGGTGCCTGCGCGGGGACGGTCGAAAAGGAAGGAGGCTTGGATGTAGCAACTCGCGGGGCCACCACAAGGCTAGCACGCCAAGGTATCGCACCGATAGCGATGCGCGCGCGGACACGGCACGAGGCTAGCAGACCGGCCTCGCGTAAGTCGCCCAGCGACTGGCGACTGCGCAAAGTCACCGGATCGCACCGCGTTCCGCTGGAAGAACGGAGGGGCTTCGCGTCTCGACCGCCGTGCAGAGCTGTCGAGTATGGACGAGATTCCAGAGGGGTGGCGACAGACTTTGCTGTTTGCGTTTGCGCAGATGAGCGCGTCCGCAACGGGCCCTAGAATGTGTGGGTGGAGCCAGGCCTGAGCAACGGGGTCTAGAATGATGTGGCCGCGATGCTTGGACGGCCAAAGATAACTGCGAGACTGACCACCGTTGTTGGGGTGGATTGGAGAGAAGAGGACGGGGGCTGCGAGCATTGTTGTGAGGTATGGACACGGAGAGACACAAGAAAACAACAAAAGCCAGACAAATGCAACTGGGTGACGGAGGGCAAGAGACGCTCGGCTAATCGCAAGCGGCGGAGTGGGCGGCGACTCGAGCGCGAAGCGGGCAGGTTTACGTCAGCCACGTGGTCGGGGGTCCGCGCCGGCGCCAGGGTCGCTACAAGCGCCCAGTGGCTCATATGGGACCGCTGTGCAAAACGCACCTTCCTTTCCTCCATCCACCTTTGTCGCCTTTTGTCGCCCGGCTCCTCCTCCTCCTACATAAAACCCGGGCCCTTACGACCCTTACGACTCCTCAACGTCCCTCGGACACGACCCATCTACTGCTACCACCACTACTTTTAGCACCATGGCCGTAGTTACCTGCGAAATACCTCTCTCGGGCCACTTCAGGCGCCACAGCGACCGTGTCTCGATGACCCCCACACGACCCCAGTCAGCCCCGGCATCCCGTTCTCTTCGCCACAAACCACGGCCAATCCCCAACTCCTACTGGGCCACCCCCTACCTACTCGCGTGCGAGTTTCCGTACTGCCCGCTCACCCCCGCCCAGATCGCCCGCAAGCACACAAAGCAGAAGCTCGACGCTCTCCTCCTCGCCGGCGTCCGCACCTTCATCGACCTCACAGAGCCCCACGAGCTCTTCCCCTACTCCCCCCACCTCGCCCAACGCTGCTACGACCTCGGCATCGACCCGCACGAGGTCGAGTACCACAACTTCCCCATCCGCGACCGCTCCCTGCCCGAGTCCGTCGACCTCGTGCGGCGCATCATGGACGTCCTCCGCGACAACGAGCAGCGCAGCCGGGTCTGCGCCGTACACTGCCGCGGGGGCATTGGCCGCACCGGGCTCATCGTCGGCTGCTGGCTCGTCGAGTGCGGCATCGCGCGCGACGGCGACGACGCGCTCCGCATGATCGCCGAGGAGTGGAAGGGCGTCGAGAAGTGCAAGCGTTACCCGCTCAGCCCCGAGACCGGACCTCAGCACGACTATGTGCGCACGTTTGAGCGCGCGGCGTGGATCGATGAGAAGCACGAAGTGCTCTGAACGGTGGATCGTCCCCTTCTGCCTTTGTCTCGGTGAGTGTCCATCCAATGTCCCGCGCGTATGCTCGACTGATCTTTGTGTGTCTATTGTTGCCATCTAGCTACCGGTTTCACGACTGCGACGATAGATTCCTCCCAGTCCCACATCTACCTCCCCCACCTACCCACCTAAATTATTAGTCCTTTTCTTCCTCATCTCTTCCTCACTTTCCGCACTCGCATGGAAGTTGGCCTACGACTTCCCTGTCTCGGTAGACCCATGGACCGCATTTCTACATCTTGTGCATCTCGGCATCTTCCCAACCCTTCTATCTCCTTTTCTCCATCGTCATCTCTTTCATTTTCCCTCTGTCCTCAGCTGTAGCATTGTTTTCCACGCATATCGTCTCGCTCGGTCTCTCGCATAGGCATTGGTCGGGTACAAGCAGACGCACCCCCGCGCACTCGTACGGTACATGTTCCCCTCCCGTATATCCCGTATATCCCCATTACATCGGTATAGTCGGCTTCGGTGCTCGTAATGCGACATATTCTCATGGAAAATCTCGAAACCCTTTAGTGTGTAACCCCGCGCTGGGGTTACTCCGCATATATCATGGCAGGCTTGGTGGTTCTCAAACTCGTTGGTCGCCCTCGCGTTCGGCTTAGCTTACTTTAAGGCAACGAAGCTCGTTCCTATTCTCTCGTGGTCTGACCTAGTGGAGCCGCTCCACAGCTTACATAGTGGAATATACACAAGACGGTGGCCCCGGCCAATACGGCAATACATATATATGTTCATACTCTGACATCCACATCTAAGCTCGGAGCGTACACATATTGCCAACCACGTTGCCTCGGACTTCAATGACAGCTTCGTTAGTTTTTGCAGTAGCCTATTCCAATCTATTCCTTTCGCGCTCTGTATTTCTTGTAGTGTTAAGAACTTTGTTTACATAGCACTTGATACTACATTTTGTTGATCGTAATTCCAAGGTGTTGATACTAAGAGCTTTGGAGATGTCGGTTATGAACAGATGTAAGTCACCCTGACTTATTTATGGCCTGAGAACCCTATTCCTCTGACTCCTAGTTGGTGGCTCTACTCACTACCACAGTTTATCTGAAGTTCCGATATGTGCACCGCCGGGCGCTGATGTCCCGACGGTACTAGGCTGTTTGCGATCTTCATGAGGGGCACTTGAAATGTATACAGTTTGCTAGTGGTGTCTGTGCTCGGCTCATGTTCACACTTAGTACAAATATGGCGGTATCAAAGCAAGTGAGCGTCGATTACAGGGAGCACTAAGCGTAGCAGATAGTGTGTAACACACAGGGACAGCATAGCGATTAGACGAACGTAGGTGGTACACGATGGAACACAGCATGAGCGGTATCGGAGGAGGTCGGCGGGGCAGGTACTAGTGAGCGGCAGGTCGGAAACACAGGATTTGAGCGAATGGCGAGAATAGCAAAGAATAGTACAGTGTGCGCGTGGAGGTAGATCAAAGGCGCGCGGGCAATGGTGACAGATATGTGCACAGGGATTCGGGGTAAACTAGCAGACTCCTGGACGTGACAGGACAAGGCAGGACGCGAGTGGGCCTGACAGCCTGAAGGCGCACACGATAGTGCAACGCCGTACACGCGCACCCAGAACGGGGCCCGAACGTGCGTAGTGCGTATTTCTCCACGTCGAACGCCCCAGGATAGAAGCCGAGCGCACCCGCGCCCGGCCTGGAATACGGGTGTTGCAGGTCGGCGCGGGCTACACAGGCGCGTCGCGCTCCGACACAGTCGGGCTCGCCACCGCCGAGACGGAGACGGACGCTGCGCTCTTGTTGTCCAGCTCGAGATCGCGATCGAGGTCGCGCCGGATATCGTCGTCGCATATGATCTGCGAGTCCACCATCCTACGCGCGTTGTGTCAGTGTGCCCTCTCTCGCCTCAAGGAGAAGGACGGGGAGGAAATGAAAGCCAGGACGCACGCAGAATCCATGGGAAGGTGCGTCGTGAGGCTACCAGGGAGTGGCCCGCTACGGACGAGGTCGGACGCGCGAGATCCGCTGGGGCGCGCGGCGCGCTCTTTGGCGTCAGCGTCGAGATCATCCATCGCAAAGAGCGTGAGCGAGGAAGCGATGACGCTGTGAGCTCTCCCGTTAGGATTATCCGCGACAGAAACGAGGTGGAGAGACGTGCCTGATCGTGACCGCCGGAAGCGAAAGCAGCACGTTCATCGCGGCTATCGATACGTTTTGCTTTGTGTCAGTCCACAAGTGACACTAGTGTGTGAGAAGGAATGGAGGTGCGTCGACTCACGGTTGAGGTTGAGCAATGCGAGGACAGTGACGGGCACGTTGACCACGCACGTCGCGGCAACGTACCAGATGCCCTGTACACAGAGTGCATCGCCGACGCGCCATCTGCGTCCGCCGTGCGCGGCGCCCTCTGTGTGTACACGATGGACTGCGTAGATCGTCATGGCGAGAATCAAAATGTCGTACAAGAACGCTTCGGGTGAGTGGTATGAGCATGCTCTCGTAAACCAGGAAGAAGGAAGCAGGTGCTCACTATACAAGTAAAAGATTCCGAGCACAGTGCTGTTTGAGCGGAAGACTTCGCAAGAGGATGTGTGCGAATCCCACCGCGCGCGGACAGTTAAGATTCCCTCTAAGGCATAGTCAGTATATTGGACCATTACACTGTGTTTCCACGGTCTGCGAAGACTTACGAAGGACAACGAAGAAAAATTGTCCCAATCCTATGACGGCAAGCACAGCGACGGAGATGAACTCTTTCAACATCCAGAGGATGGTCACTCTAGCGTGAGGTCCTGTCAGATTCAGTGTCACGAGTACGAAAGTGCAACATGCTGCCTACGGTCGTGTGCACAACGTCAAACTCGCGAGCATCGCTGCCCCACTTCCGAGGCTCTATGAGCCCTAGTCAGATAAGCGCAATAGGATGAAGATCGCGCGGGCTACACGCACCGCGAATGTCCTGTACGCGGCTGTTTACACTGGAGTGAATGATTCGTCTCTTTGCTTGCGATAGATGCCACATACCATCACATGCTATCCGGCTCTTAGAGCGACCCGTTATCACGCTGCCACGGAGATCAATCAAGCTCGCGCACGTTGTGTAGGATATGAACGGACGGGACTTACAAGAACAAGAGTGCCGAGAGCATGACATAGCGTGCGAGGAGCCATGGGAAGTGCACGACGGGCTTGAACGCGCGCTTCTTGGTTATCAGCTCCCACTCGATCCGAAGGCTCCGGAGAAATTGCGTCCTACGAACAGCATTTGGCCACGTTCAGCGAATACCACTCGGTGCGGAACATCGCGAGAGTGATACGCACCCGTAGAAGCCCAGCAAGAAGACCGCGATCTGTTCATAGAGGAAGAAGGTGTATACGATGACTTCCGGGTCTTCCCAGTCGACCATCACAAGGACCCAGTCCGGAGGGAAGTCGCGAAGGAAGGCAAGATAAGTAGCTAGAGTGGGGAAGACGGGCGGTGCGCCTGCTCAACCTCGGTGATCTAAATACGACGGCGACGCTGGTGGCAGGTGCACTGGACGCGCAATCGATGTGGAGGCGAACAAGTCGCGGTCATTACATACCAGGGCTTCAGGCGCGACAGGCGCGACGAGGAGGACCCTACGGCCTGCCACGCGGAGCAGGCCCATAGCGGCAGGTGCGAGCCATGAACGATGGGATGGCCAGCGTTTGAGGATTAGGCTCGGTTGACTACGCGGGTTCCCATGCTAGAGTCTAGCGGTCGGGAGGCGGCGACACCATTGAATGCCATTACTCGACGGGTTGCGCTCTGCGCAGAATGCTATATTGACGTACAACGCGTGGCTATACGAGTGTAAGTACACTCGCGAGGGTCGGATCGGCCTTGAATGAATTGACTACACTTGATGACCCGTTGCGCCTGTGACGATTCGTGCAGGGAAACGTCAGCATGCTACGCTCGTGAGGTTGCCTGGTTATTGATCGACGAAAGATCCAGATCGCGAAAGGTTTGAGCCCGCGGCTTGGTGCCGGGGAGCGCTGAACCATCAGAGATTAGCGAGCAAGAGCACAGCAGACTCCAGAACTGGTCTCGTTGATTAGTATTCAGCGCTCAGTCTTCAGATCTACAGTGCTGAGTGCTTAAGGGCGGTTTTCGGAGGTGAGTCGACACCCGCCAAAGCCCAATTCATGTTCTCAACTTAAACCTGCAGCCTCAGATTTTGTTTAGTCCACCCCGGCAGCGTAGCCTCCCTCGGTAATGTCCTACGGTCCGGGCAGACGCACCGGTAATGGATGAACCCGCGACACAGGATGACTGCTCGCCTATTGTAATCATATACTTTCCGAGCGGGATGTGCATTCGCACCCGGCTCGAAGCACCATGCGCTGTCGCATTTGAGTCCTGTCGGCCGAACTTCACTGCGTGAGGTTTTTGTCGTTTATGTAGTAAAAGATATGCCTATGCAAGTCCAAAGAAGTCCCAGAGGGCTTGTTGTGCTCCTTCCCACAGATATGTGCGTGGTGGCGCCGGATAGACACGCTTCTGGTGCATGTATTCCATGTCTTCCGGTTCTTCAATCTTACCCTGAGCTTTCAACGCGTCGTTGTGCGCGAAGGAGGCGGACTTTCGCGTAAGTTCATCCATAGATTGACGGTGGGTGATATGGCTTACATGACTACGTGCACTGCAGCTTGGGCCTTGGCGGAGTCCGTTTGTGTTGTCCTCTCCCCTTTAGACGGAGTGACTTGTCCGAGTCTGCGACTTTGCGGGGTTGGGATCGACATTTTTTTATCAAGCTCAAAAAAAATTGAGTGCTTCATGGATTCAAGTCAAGTACATCAGCCGGGCGGCGTGTGCGTGTACAAGACCGAGGACGGAGATGTCGGAAGCACAGAATGACGGCGGTCGGAGTTGGCGCGTGCGCAGGCGTGCCTCAAGGCACGTGCGTGTGACTCACGCGTATAACGTGACAGAAGCATGACCAGACGCGTGTTGTGAGCCACACGCGTCCCGCCTTTCTTTCTTCTCGACCAGCTCCGCCACGACATCCATGGCAGAACAACCCCGACTCAAACTCCCCAGCGTCGCAGGTGATTATACACCATATATGTGCTTGTCGGCATTCACTGACGCCTACGAAGGCTTCAAGCTGGTTAAGCAGATCGGCGGTGGTGGATTTTCCACGTAGGTATTCGGCGCTTACTTCATATTGTGGCTGAAAGAAGCATAAACTACTTGAAGACCTAAACATAAGTGGCTTAACTGCCTCGTTTGTTACGAGTGTTACAGTAAATTTACACTCGTATCAAATGAGGCACCAGCACTCGATGTAAGGACCCTGAGCCAATTCAAGGCCGCAGAGAGACTTGAGGCTCGAAGTCTTACGAGTCATAATCATCTATATTATGTCCCTGTTTTCGGTACCCGCCGTTGAATATGCTGGTGATGCTTACATTCCAATCCCACCCAGTGTGTACCAGGCGGTCAATGTCGAGAAGGGGCGCGTTGCTGCCTGCAAAGTTATCGCCATCACCCCCGAGACGACCGAGGCCCAACTGAAAACGATCGACAAAGAAATCCGCGTACACAGTGCACTCAAACACCAATATATCCTTGAACTCATTGGTGCCGCCAAGCTGACACCGGAGCGCGCTATCGCCTCCGGTCACTTCCCAGCCATGTACCTTCTCATGGAGATGGCCGCGGGTGGCGACCTCTTTGACAAGATTGGTGAGTCGCGCTATGAAATTCTAGTGGCATGGCTAATTAATGTAAATAGCACCGGACGAGGGCTTAAATGAGGACATAACGCACTATTACTTCAGCCAGATGTTGGATGGCTTGGTTGGTGCCTCAATAGCTTGCTTACCCAACCTCAATAATCATCATCTGACATACAGATCTACATCCACGGGGAGGGCGTGTGCCATAGGGATCTCAAACCTGAAAACCTGCTACTTGATGCTGCCGGAACACTGAAGATATCTGATTTCGGTCTCTCGGCTGTGTACAAGTTGAAGGAAACAGGAAAGACACGTATGCTCAACGAACGATGCGGTAGCCTACCATACCTTGCACCAGAGGTACGCTTTTGAACGTCCCAATTGCAATGCACTATTACTCATCGCGTGCAGATGAAGGGGAACGACTCGTACGCAGCCGAACCTATAGACGTATGGGGCAGCGGTGTGATTCTTTTCACCATGCTGGCGGGCAGTACGTGTGTCCTCACTAATAGTGTTACTGTAATTGACCCAATTTCGTCTAGATACACCATGGGACGAGCCGACCAGAGGCAGTCACGAATTCGTGCAATACCTCACTGGCGAATGCTTCGATCTCGACCCCTGGAAGCGCTTCGGGGAGGACACGCTCTGTAAGCCTAATATTGATTGCTGTTTCTCGTCTCGTTGACCTCAACGTCTCACTATCCAACCAGCACTCATTACCGGGATGCTCGACGTTGATCCCGCGCATCGCAT
Source organism: Trametes hirsuta (assembly GCA_001302255.2). Classification (NCBI taxonomy): domain Eukaryota; kingdom Fungi; phylum Basidiomycota; class Agaricomycetes; order Polyporales; family Polyporaceae; genus Trametes; species Trametes hirsuta. The sequence goes on along the minus strand of CP019382.1, from coordinate 2,497,141 downwards.
GACGCTGGCGGACGTCGCCTCGCACCCTTGGATCTCCCGGCCTAGCCAGCTCGCGGGACGTGGCCCTTCTGCAATAGCTCAGAGCTTGACTGCGGGGCTACGCGCGAACGGCGACCTGGGCGTCGCGGATCCGCAGATCGCGGACGAGGACGATGCAATGGACACGGACGAGGACGGCGACGCGATCATGCACCCCGCCAAGTCGCAGTTCACGCAATCCCTCATGCTCTTTGTACGTCCTCCTCCCGCTTACCATCCTTTTAGCGTACACTGATTCCGCTCACTGCACGCAGTCGCAAACCCAGAGTAGCGCGCGGTACCGCTACTCGCCGCAACTCACGCGTTTCTTCGCCGCGCTCGCGCCTGGCGCGCTCCTCCCGCTCATCCAAGAGGCGCTCACGGACCTCGGCGTGAAGCAGAACCCGCCGCGCGAGTACCCTCCCGCGGACGCAGACGACATGCCCATGATCCGCATGCGCATCGGCACCAAGGACCGCCGCAAGCTGCACATGAAAGGGTACGCCACGATGGAAGAGTTCCGCTTCCGAGAGTGTGGTGGCAGCTTCGTGCTCCTCGAGCGCGATTCAGTGAGTAACATGTATGCGTATGCGGGTGGGACCGTGGCTGACGTGTCGTGTGCAGGGAAATCCGCTAGAGTGGCGCTTCATGTGGAAGTCGCTTATTGAGCATCCGCTCATCGAGCCGCACGTGTACAGGAAGCCGACTTGAAGAGCGTCGTTGTGCAAAACCTGCCACTAGTGGCTATGAGTTCTTGGATTTTCACGCCCGGTAATAAACGTCCCGTCCCGTTCTCTGGTCCTACTATCCCGGCCCATGCTTCCTGGCGCACTCGACTATCTGTAACCTCCTGTAGAAATACCCGTCTTTCTTGTATGATAGCGCACCATACCGACCATGCACCGCCCCGCTCAGAGCACTTTCCTCCCTTGGATATAGTATCTTGTCGTAATACATGTCGCCGCATTCGCACCTATCGAGAGGGAGTACTATGCTGCATTGCACATTATAGATCCGCCCAAGAGCGAAGGGGGTATTGGCGTTTTGCGCGAGCTGCTGCGAACGCTGCCGACGATGCATCAGCACGGCCAAGATGACACGAGATGTGCTCACAGTCGGAAGCGGGACGCCGGTATGTGTGGGTGTGGACTACAGGCTACCTCGGAGAACCCATATGCTTGCGCGGTATGGAAGCACGGGTCGCCGCTAATGTGTTTAGGCCACTTTGGGGACTCGCACATCGCCTTACGCTTTCCGCTTTCGCCGACGACCACAGAGCTTCTTGGTATTAAATTGATTGTTTTTGTAATGTACGCGTACGCATAAGGATACATAGATAGAGCTCACAGACACGACATGGGTCATAGCATATACACAGCACTGCGAGAGATTCACATATAGGATCAAGGAACAAGTCGGTTCTGGGAGGCTACAGGCAAACGAGGTATCGTGGCTAGGTCAACCAAGGTCGTTAGCACTCAAATTATGAAGCGAAGGTTCGTGTCCTGGGTTCAGGATAAGTGTAAGCGGAAGAAGCGGGATGCGTGGCGAGCGCGGACTGACGATGCGGTGAGAGCTCGAGAGCTGGGGCTTCTGGCTGTACCTCTTCTTGAGAATGACCCGGATCGAGCGCAGGAGCTCCTGATACGTCTGGTTCGGGTTCTGGTCTGGGAACACGGGTAGTACGACGCTTCAGCGCGAAACGGATACATATGTAGCGCAAAACTCACGAAGCGAGGACATAAAGGCCTGTATAAGTTAAAAAATTAATATTGCAACAAGGCAAACGGCGTAGTATACGAGAGAAGGGGAACGCACGTAGCTCATCGCGCCTGTTGCAACACCCTTCTCCCACGTGTCTGCGCTGGTCTGCGAGTCCTTGCATCCGGACCACGATATCTGGGTGGCATTCATTTCAGCCCCTACAATGGCGGAGCGCCGAAAAAAACGCGCTCACCACGTCCGCCGGGGTCGACTTGTACTCGACCCATCTGTCAGTGACTTGGCTCCCCTTGACACGGCCGTCGGAGGAGTACTGTGTGGCGTGATGATTAGGACATGCGAGACGTGTAGCAGGGGGCGTGACGCGAGGCGTACCAGGTAGGGAAGGTCTGGGGACGTTGTGATCAGATGGCGCAGGGACAGGAGGCATCAGGAGACGTACCAAGAACCGAGCCGGAGTGGCAGGACTGCGCATGACACGACTCCAGTGAGCCAACAGCGGTTAGGTACGAGAGCGCTACGCACATCGAATAACGCCTGAATGGGAATGGTGACGTTAGTGCCGCTTCGGGGGGCTGAGGGCGCAAGGGGAACGTACGGTCAACCTGCAGCCCGAGGGGAGCTTCTTGACCATGATGGTGTGCATGTCCTACGAACATTAACATTTTAGTAGTTAAGCGCACAACCGAGTGCATACACCCACATCATCAGTGATATATCCAGCAGTCTTGTAGTCAAGAGGGAAGATGACTGGGGCCCGCCGCGCGTAAGCATCACCCAGTGTGTAAAAATCAGTGTACTGACTTTCGTCATAGCCATCGATCTCGTCACCATTCGTGTCCTTGATTTGACCACCATGACCGGAGTCTACGGCAATCGAGTTAGTACTCCTCCCATACGAGAATTGGGACGCATACAATGGAAGAATAGGGAGTCGTGCGTATGTGCGCTCCTGACGAGCCAGTTCATTGCATCGATAATATTCGCGCGTGTCGGGCGTTGTCGCGAACTCTTCGCATCATCCGTCAGGATTACAATGTCTTCCTCCTTGTACCCACGGCCTGGGAGTAATTTTTGTATGATAAGAATGGTGAAGAAATGCATATAGCTGGTACACATACGCATGAGGAAGTTCATGACGTTTCTGGCGTCATTGACACATCCATGCAGTTCGTTGGGCTGCCCGCGATAGTTGATACCGATCTACGGAACGCGTCTTAGCGTGCGATATCATCAGAACATATTGGGTTAACAACGCACGCAGAGCGCCTTCTTGCGACCCGTGCACTTCGAGTACATGAAGTGATGGTCATGACCTGACGGGGCGACAGGCTGAAGGAATTGAGCCGGGTCGGGTCTAGGGCGGTGCTCTGACAGAAAATTGAGAATTTTCAGCGGCGCCCAGCCCCGTATTAAAGGAGAGGCACGCACTGGACACCCTCGGTGGTGAGCTACTGTGCTGAGCAGGAGGACGAGAGTGGCTGTGACTGCGTCCATGAGAGTGTGAATGGGTATGGATGTGAGAGTGGGAGTGGTGACTCGTGCGATGCGCCTGTATGTGGATAGCAACGGGAGAACGGGGTGCGGGCGCCGAAGACGCGCCAGGGGCAAGCCATGGTCTGCGCCGAATTTTGTTAGCATGCAGCCTCTAAGGCATAAGCGAGGTGACTAGACTCACCCAGGGTTGCCGTTATACGCATCCCTCATGATATTATCTGTCGCTAGAATATTATTCACGTTTGGCGTTGAATTCGGGGACCTCATACCTGACCCCGGAGCGCCGATAGGCATGAAAGGCGCGGGTGGCGAACCTGAAGCATACGTGTCGAAGCTTCCCGGTCTAAAGATACGCTTTAGCACATGGCTCCAAGGTTTGTATGATGCCGTTCATGAGGTACTCACGCAGCAGGGAAGCTGTGGCGTCATGAATGTTGTTAGCATGGCTCGCACTGCCACGGGGAGTGTACGTACGGCGGCGCGGGGGAGATTCCACGCGAGTGCTGCTGAGCGTAGTATGGCGGAGATCCTTGCCCGCCGCTCGAACTTCTGCTAAAATCCCACATCATCCTGTTTGCTGGTGGGTGGGCCGGTTGGATGGTGGTACGAAGGAAGGGGGGTTATATGGAATGCACAGCCGTGGCAGTTGATGACCAAAGGCTTATAAGGCAAGAGGTGAGCGCTTCGGGCGGGCGTGAGTAGAATGTGGCTCTTGGCGGGCAGGCCGTTATGGAGAGCACTCTGCCGGAGCGTACAGCGCCGGGTCCGAGCGTTCCTATACGCGGTGACTCGCTTTTTTCCCTGCGCGTTTCACGGCAAGAGGCTGTCCGGCACAACTCCCCCAGAATGGACAGGAGCTGCACGTGAGGAACCGTGAGCGCGGAGTGGTAACTGCCTGTGGTATACCACACCTACTATGTAATAATGTAACATGGCCGAGCTCGCCGTCGTATATCTTTCCTTCGTGACTGTAGCCAGGACGCGATAAGGTGCTGAACTTACACTTGTACCAAAGTTATATGCATACCGTCATTGGATCCGGAGGCGACGATGCAAGTGGCAATGAGGACAGTTTTGACGCCCAAGGTTACCGGCACGGCGCTTGATTGCGTTCCAAATTGGGAATGGGAATAATGGGGTTTAGCGCCCGTCTGTTTTCGCATCCACTTACCGTCTGGACGCTGCACTTTTACAAACGCATCCGCGACCGCCCCTGCGCTCCTTTTTTCCCTCTTCGCAAGTTAACATACACATCAAAATGCCACCAAGAAAAGCGACCGCTGTTTCGGACTCCAGCGACGACGAAGCTCCAGAGGCTTTCTCTTTCGGATCGTCCAAACAAGCTGCAAAGGGCCAAGAGGAGGCCATTCGTCTGTACCAGGCCGCGGAGAAGCTCAAACAAAAGGAAAAGAATCGTTCCATCGACCGCAAACTCAAGGCGCGTGCCGCCGAGACGAAAGAGAAGGGAAGGGTCAAGAACACTGAGGCGAGTCACTGGGAAAAGGCCACCAAGGGCAAAGGCGTGGCACGAGCGGACTCTGAAGATGAGGAAGGTAGCGAGGGAGACGCAGATGGATTTGGGCGGAGTGAGCTCGAGGAGCGGATGGCGCGCGCCATGAGAGAGGCCGCAGAAGAGGATTCCGACTTAGAGGGTTCTGAGTCTGAGGGCCTCTCAGAGGATGCTGCTATGGAAGAAGGGGAAGGGGAAGATGAGGAAATGTCCGATGAGGAACCTGGAGGAGATGAGGTTGAAGATGAAGTCGAGCAGGGGGAAGAGGACGGGGAAGATGAGGACGAGGATGAGGAAATGGCCTCCATGGACGAAGAGGATGAGGACGAAGAGCTCGAGTCTACATCCCCAAGCGCGTCGCTCAAAAAAAGCAATTACCTCCCCGACCATCTGTTCAAGTCTGTGTTATCCAGCACTGCGGCGCGAAACACAAAAATTACCTTCGACGACGAGGATGCCGGTCCTTCTCGCGCGCTCGCGCCTTCACCCCCAAAACGTCGGCGCGCGAAGCGTCCAGTAAAGGACATAGTTCTCGGGTATGTTGTGGTTTCTTCTGGGCATTCGCTCCACTCACCTTCCAACGCTAGGTCACGTACTATCCGCACGCTGCCAAAACCTGCCGAGGCCATTTCCCCCGCAGCCGCAAAGGGCTTGCCTCCACCTCAACGGGTGAAGAAGTTCCTAAAAGACAGCTTAAACCTGAACGGGGATGCGAAACGATCCAAAACAAAGGGTTGGTCGCGACAAGCAGGTAACACTTTGTCCGAGTTGGTCCACAACGTGCCCGGCCTGACTTTCTCCCGCACAGCGAATTTGGGCGTCATGAGGAGAAATGGGCCCGCAGCGAACTTTGTGCGCAGTTCATAGGTCCCCTGTTGTATGATCTCGGGCATCTTGCACTGCCATCATTCATACCTCTGGGCTCGCGGAGTGATCGTGGGCCCTCATATGAGGACGATCACTTCGAGGTTGACGTGTGCCACCTCGTGCAGATGATATATAACGGACATTTAGGTTAACAAGCATCCACATGAAAGCGACGTGGTTCTCATTTTTTCCACCATGGCAAGTCTAGTGAGTGCTACTTATGGCTACGGAAACGAAAGCTTGTTCGCCTTCGCCGCGATCTCTGCGAAATAGATGGCCGTCTCGGACATGATGACGAGCCGGTGGTCTCCCGCGAAGACTAGGTTGGCGGAGGTTGTACCAACGAAGATCTTCCCGAGCAGCGCACCCTCGGGGCTCCAGACCTGCGCATCGCGTCCCGGTCAAGTCGAGCTCTTTACGAACGGCCGGAAGGACTTACGTGAACGCCATCCTCGCAACCCGCATACAGGTTGTCCTCTGCGTCGAGTTGCATACCGTCGGCGATCCCGGTGTCGACGTACGCAAAGACCCGGCGGTTTTTGAAAGCTTCGGTCTTCGGGTCGACGTCGAAGGCGTATCTGGATAAGAGGTAAATCTACTTGTTTATACTGGAAGCAATTGCCTGATGTCAGATGCACACATGGTCGCGGGGCGAGTCTGGTTGTTTCCCAGGAAGCCGCTTGTAGAACCCGTATCCGAGCTGTCCTCGGGCCGGTCAGCTTCTCAAGAACGACAGAAAGAAGGCGAGTGCGCACATGAACGCAGTCTTGCCGTCCCTGCTGAACGCGATGCCGTTACACTTGTCGAAGCCGTCCGCGACGACGCGCACCGCCCGCGTCTCGGGGTCCAGGCGATACACTTGGTTCGGCAGCTGCGGCAGGGGGCGGAAGTTGTTCAGGAACCCATACGTGACGTCCGTGAAGAACAACGTGTTCGTTCCGGGTCGGATCTTCACGTCGTTGAGCGAGTTGAACTGCCGCCCGAAGAAGTTGTCGAGCAGCACGGTCGTGTTGTGCGGCGGAGCCGGGTTCACCAAGGCCACAGATGGTGGCAACGGCCCGCGCCCAGAGTTGACGAGGATCAGGTTGCCGAAGAAGGGCCCGGTGCCGCCGTTCGTCATTTGGATGGTATCCGGGAGGTCGAGCTAAGTATGATCATCTGTACGTCAGCCCGGCTCGTTCACCGCCCCCTGCGCGCCCACACCACGCACGGACCGCCACGTACCTTTGTCACGGAGACGTTGACCGCGGCCGTGCCATGCCCTGCGGCCTTGATCGCAGCCTGCACTTCCCGTAGACTGATCTTCGAGACCTGATTGTTGTGGTCGATGTCGCTCCGGCCGAGCGCGCCTCCGTCGTTGCTGGCGAAGAAGACCTCATCCGTGTTCGGCACCCATATGGGCGCTTCGTGCGCAAATGCAAACGTCGGGTCTGCCGCAACCGCGCGGACCGTCGCCCCCGGCCCGAGAAGTCGCAGGAAGGCAGGGTCGAACACCTGGAAGAACGGCGGCGAGGTGTTCGTCGGATTGAAGAGGTCTGTAAACGCGTCTTCGCGGAAGGCGCCCGCGTTCCCGAGTACTGCGAATGAACGCGGATCGACAAACTGTGAGTATCATAGAGCAACACCGCAGTAGATCGACGCCACATAGGTGACAGAATTGACGCGAAGCGCGAGGGGCGAAGGAAGCGCAAAGCCTGAGCATGATGGACATCGCTCGATGGCGCAGGATGGACGTACCACAGCCTGTGGCGGTAAGCTCGTCGCGTTTACGGCCGTCGCGTCCGGCTTGACCTGATCTTCAGGTGCTGCGTACGCCCATGCTGCTAAGCCGACAGTCACGGCAGTAATGCTGAAAGTTGCAACCATCCTCTAGATACGAGGCCTAGATGGGCAGTCGAGACGTTCCATGCTCTGCGCGCCAGCCTTATGTACGTCGCGTCCCAGGATCGTGGCGTCATCACACCACCCCAAATAATGGCAGAAGGGAAAGCGGAACGTACAGCGGGACCTATCAGGTCGCATGACCCCAGAACGAGGGGTTCTGTTGGGTGTTGATTGAATGTCCTGCGAGAAAGCTGAGCCGCAAGCCGTGCCAGGATGGCTTGCGACGTGGTGCTCGAAAGCGTTCGGTATCCTGATCGCCGGGAATGGGCAAACGATTAAGAAAATACCAAGAGGTGGCGTTGGATAATAGAACCGTAAGTCCGCACCGACTTGAGCTTATACGATGGGAGTCTGAACCACAGCACCTGACTTTTTTGGTAAGGTGTGCCCCGTGCGCTTGTGGGACACTCGCTTGGCAACGGCCGCCCGACTCTGGGCCTGAAAGCAAGCGAGAAGAGACACATCGCGATCCTTTGCGAGGTTGATTGCATCGTGGGAGGCATGCGTGCACATCTTCGGCGGGCTTTGCGGTCGTTGATGGCAATGCGGATGTCCCCAAGAGGCAACGTCAAGCAAGCAGCTACATCGGGAGGAGTAGCGCTGTGGCCATGTGAACCCGATGGGAAGGTGATTACTCTTCTCTCTGGGCCGTCGGTGATGCGCGGACCGACGCAGTTGTCAGACAATAAACAGGAGATGCACACCTCCCGATGCGATCTCCTCACCCACTGCCCTCCTTGCGTTCTCTTTTGTTCTCCCAACGCGGCATACACGCCATCAGCCGTGTTCACAAAAGAATGCGACGCGTAGAGAAGCCCGGGCGTCGACGAAAATCACTCATAACATGATGTCGGTGATCCATCTGTCCGCTGCACCGTCGTCCCAACATCCAAGGCTGTCCGTGAAGAATGCATCGGTCGCTCACCGCTACAGTCCCCACGCAACGCAACATGGCGACGGAATGGGAGGGGGATGCACAAAAGCAGATCCCCCTCTGGCTCACCTCTGTAGAACCCCTGCAGCGACCTCTCTACCCACGGAACCAAATGACGCACGCGACATACCAGACGCCCCCAATCGCAAAGCTCCCCACCGAGCTACTCTCGTACATCTTCGTCCTCGGAGTTCATACACCTGACGCGGAAGATCCGGAGATACATGGAGCCCCCGAAGGAGCCGACCAGGAATATGGATGTGAGGGTGATAGTCAGGACGACAACGATTCTATCTGCGCGGCCGTCCCGTCTACTATGCTTCCAGACGTGTTCGCCGCGGTCAACCGACATTGGCGGGCAGTGGCTCTTGGGACGCCGCAGCTATGGACCCGAATCTACGTGACGATCGGGGACCTCGTGCAGGCCGAGGAAGCAGGCCTGTTCCCCGCCGTTTCTCGATATGTCTCACGGTCGGGGAGACGCCCATTGGATGTCTGCATCGACGCGCGAGACCCTGAGTGGGACTTTTCGGAGAGCGAGTGAGTGAATAGCAAGGCGCAAGTTGGGAAGCACCGGGCTGACTTCATTGCTCTATGAAGCTCGAGTACTACTGGTGCCGTGGTCAGCCCGGACTTCGACCAGGCATACGACTACACGCACCCGTTCAAGGCCGAGCACATGCATTGCGTGCTGAACCTTCTTCTTCCGCATATCGCCCGCATACGCTCCCTGGCCATCCTCACCGACAGATGGACGCCCATGCAAACCGCCCTGGAGTGCCTGAGCTTCGAGAACCCAGAGACCGTGTCGTACCCAACCCCGTTGCCCCAGAGACTGCCTTTATTGGAGACTCTTGTGCTCATGCGCTGCAACGAGTTTGTCAGTTACCATCCCCGTTTCAGTCCTTCCGATGGAAAGGACCCAACCCATCTACCGTTTCGTGGTCTTCTATCGGTATCCGAACAAAAGGGCGCTCAGACCTCGTTCCTTCCTCGACTGCGGCAGGTCATATTGTCTGGCGTCCATCTTGACTGGTCATCGGTGCCGCGCCTCCTGCCATCGTCAGAACTTCCTGGCACGCCTGGCCTTCAGCGCCTCGAGCTGTCTTACCACTGCCCTGACGTCCGGCCCACCCGGCAAGAGCTCAGGGACATTTTAAAAGCCTGTCAAAATCTCCGGACTCTTACAATTCGAGTGTCGGGATGGAAATGTACCGACGGGCAAGTCTCCTGCGATGTCGTCCACGCAACACAGCCCATTACTCTACGACACCTACAAGCGCTGGAGTTAGGTTTCGACGATGTCTACGCCGGGGCCACGCTGCTCAGCGCCATCCGCTGCGCCGAGACGCGGCACATCGTACTGGAAGACGCATCGCCGCCCGAGCTTGGAGAGCCCCTGACTGCAGATCCCATTCTACTCGCCTGCGCGCAGACGAAGGAGAACCTAATGGCAAGTTCCGACGATGGAAGGCCCCCTTTCCCCCGCGCACGGTCGGTCACTCTACACAGGGTCAATGCGTCTGCGGAAGCCTTCGAGGCGTTCTACGAAGCGCTTCCCAGCCTCCGGGAGTTGTCAGTGGTGCAGATGTTTTTGCTCGGCGCCGGGAACGCACTCACGCGCCGTGACGTACGGTTGACATTCAATCCACCTGAGCCCCCATCACACGTGCCGATGTTCGGCCCTATCTCCGCAGAATACGAACGGCCCCAGCGGGAGGCGAAGAGCCTAGAGCTGAACCTAGGGGGAACGCAACCCGTACGGACCATTCCCTCGAGGCCGGTTCCACAGGCGTTTGGGAGAAGTCATAGCATACTGTAACGAACCGGACGTTTGGATACCGGGAATCCACCTACTTTGCCGTTCACTTTCGCATTCGTGTTTCCATGGATCCGACTTCTGTATCAAACGCACGTCCATTCCACGCCGGGGTCGAAGAACACTTGCACCTCAGGCTCAAGAACCAGGTATGTAACAGAATGATATTTGTCCGCTCACCCCGTAAGCCTTGTAATCTTTCGATGATAATCCCTCGCTGGCAGTCGCCGCCCTGGTACTAACTTCAGCTGTTATGCTTTATTGTAACATCACCTCGAACAATTAAATAGAGCTGAGCTATAACCCGACTGGCGTGGCAGTACTATCTATCATTGAGAAGGATCGCCCCCGTTGGCGGCCTGTTGACGCTGCGCATGCGGCTTCGTGGTTCGGCTGTTCAGTTGGGAGTTCCATGTATCCATAGATACTGCATTTTGAAGCGGAAGAAGGGACTTAAGGTCACGTTTGACGGGATGTCGGCATGTAGCCCCTGTACGCTCAGGAGAAGACGCCCATTTCAGGGACAGTACTAGTAGGTTTGAGCCGAGGTTGGGCAAGAGCAGGGAACAGTTGACGACCATGTACTCCGTGGCGTTCGCGCGTCAATGACTTAATTTGTGGTGATGCCAACGATCTCATTTCGGCGGGCTTGTTGTTTGTTCAATAAGATGCCCGCAGTGCGGTGATGCTGAGGCTCCGCATGGCTCGGCGCCTGCCTCTCCATCGTGCTCTAGGATCAGCCTGACTACTATGAGCTTGCTTGACACTGGCAGGTAGCGGCTAGTCAGGCTGATCCTAGAGCACGATGGAGAGGCAGGCCCCGGGCCATCCACGGTGTACGTACTACGATTAATTGACCAAAGTATATTAACTGTACCCGATCCGCTCAAACATGGCCGCAAGATGTGTATTCCAGGCGAAGGGTGACAAGGGTCGACAATAGTCGCAGAGCCTTCATCAACACTGATCCTACTGGCATCCGTATGACTGGATAATAGTGCATCCTGCGGCATATAACCAGAACTCACCTCCAATCACGTTGACCAGCACAGGAATGAAACCGTACCAACAAAGTTCGGTTCTATTCGCAGAAAATGTATCGGCGGTCAGTGCCGTCAAGCGCCAGAACGCGGTACCACGTACCATGAGGTTCAACACCGCCCAGTGGCGTTTTGTTGGGTCTCAAATGAAACGCGGCGTAAGCACGGCGCGGGGACGCTCCAAATTGAGGGCACGGGCAACGACTTCTCTCGAACCCATGTGGGACGTAAAATAACGAAGTTCTCCGCACCGAAGTCTCGTAACGGCTCTGCGCGCTTGCCACCACTTCAATTCCGTGGATAACGGGTCGCGCCGCCCCGGTGGTTCTGAATCGGTAGCATAGTGAGTCGCGGGAAGCATTCAAATTTGATCTGAGTGTTATACGGTGTACCATGAATAAAGATCGTGATACTATATCACAATCTCTGATTAATTTCTGGCCTAGCTCCCAGGAGACGGTGTGCATACTGCATCCTTACTCACGCAATACCTTTGCGCGCCGAAAGACATCTGCTCGCTGTATAACGTTTAATTGTGAGCAGGGCTGAGTCATCGGGTTGTATCGCCGAAGCGCTAGCTATTACGAACACACGTACGGATCATGTCATTGGTAGATGGCTCAGTTTCTTCAAAGAGAGCCTTTTGAACCGAACAGCAGATGAATGGGGTGTTCGGTGTATATGGAGTTGTACTAGTGCATGCAACTCCAAAACTTCACTCATGAGGGGCAGGCTCAGGCTGCACTGCACGCCGCCAAGTCCGGGCAGTACGAGCGCCAAGGGGCCGGGGGCGCTAAAGTGCGGCCTTGCCTTCCATCGTCAAACACTGAGTTCGAGCTGGCGCTGGCGCGGAGCGCACCTTCTCTCAAGTAACTTGCCCTTGCCTGGGCGCCACGCCTTCGAACATGAAACGCAACGCAAAAAAGTACGTCTTTTCGGCTCTATTCAACCGCCGAGTTGCGTGGAATTTGGTCCGGTCCCACTGGTGGGTGCATTAGTACTTCAACAGCACGACTTCAAGTTGGATCTGTCTTCTAGAGCGCTGGCCCTCTGGACCACGTCACGGCGTGTCAAATGGCCGCTAACTACGGCGAACCATGTACATACCTGGGTAAGTTCTCCAAACTGGTATGTTATTACCAAACGTTCACGACCTTCTGAAGAAGCTCCGGGAAGAGTCGGGGATTGACAGCAATTGTGTCACAACATCTCGTCTTCATCAGGAAGTCAGATGTGCGTCAGCATCGGATTTTGTGGCCATTATTTCCTAAAATACGCCCGGGCGGTAGTCGAAGATGCGTCAAGTCAGGCGCGTAGTTCAGGAAGCGAGGGCGCATTATAAACGCATGCGACGGCCGTGACAGACGTGCTGAGGGCGCTCACAGTCCTGTCCAGGTGTTCAGTTCGGTGCTGTATCCTAGGCGGCGAAATCTAGAGCACGCGAGTGATGCTTTACGATGCCTTCGGTACTCCGGAAGCCTGAGATAGATCGAGGAACTCGGTTGTCCGTAAAGAAGTTAGTACTATGTTCCGGACGCCGACTCACGGCACTCACTGCTCCGAGTCGGCAGCGTTGAGTGCGGTGACTAGCGGGCAACTTCTGGATATCCCGGATAGGAGTCCCCCGTTTCATCTTTTGCGCTTATTTCTCGTCCCTCTAGAGTATCATTCTCGGCTCCTCATTATGCGGGGAGGCAGGAGTCTATTGATCCTGGCAGCGCGCGTAGATCAAGATGTGAACGCTGGGCCTTCTAGTCCCTAGCCGGGAATTGACGTTCTAATGCCCACCAATGACTTTCTCTTCCCTCACATCGTCCCGGACGCGTTTTTGGCAGGCTGTATGATACAAACGCGCGCTTGGGTTTACAAGATTTGCGCCCGCGCGAGATGGAGATCCTCCCAAGGTGATACCAGCGTGGTCGAACACATCTGGCCAGGTGGCGAACGGGCTGGCTACGAATACAAGAGCCGCTCCCCTAAGCTGGCGTCACCAGGGACTATATAGTCTAAACGATCACACTCAGCCACCGCCTATATGTCGCCTTCGACTTTCCTCTCAGTTCTGAAATTATACAAATGAACACGCCTACACATTGCGAAGGGACGGGGTGCAGTGGTTTACGCAAGCCGGATCCCTACGGCCGGGGGAGCCTGAGAGCGTTTACTCCAATAACGAACCTCTTACGACCATTCTTCCACGTCCTGTCTCGGGGGCATAGTACCTGCAGGCACGTCCGTCGACATGTCCCGGCCCGGAAAGTTCGGAGCACTAGCGATAACGGGACCCTCGCCTTCAATGGAAGCGAGCCACTGCCCACGAGCCGATGAACGGGTCGAGGCGGCTTTTCCCAAAGATTGGCGCATATATAGCCTCTGGGTGCGTACGACTCTCCTCTGCTCGAAAGGCATCCCCAACCACTGCGTTGACCCCTCCGAATTAAAAATCCGTTCTCGTGAGCATATTCAAGGATGCCGAGAGATCCTGCATGCCGAGCTTGTGCAGAGAAGAAAGGTGAGTAGGCCCATGTTGTTCTTCTCCCAAATCTCACAGGTCCTGTGTCGTGTAGTGGGATGTAGGCCTACCCCAGGTCGCGCTGAATGTCAGAGATGCTTCGAGAAGGGTCTTCTTTGCGAATGGCCCAACCCAGGATCCTTCCTTCCTTCAGGTCCCGTAACGCATAGAACGGCGTGCGATCGGTGGTACGTCCGCCTACCATTGTCCTTGGTACAAGTATCATTGTCGTCTGATGATCCTCCCGCACGACAGTCGTTTCAAGCGCATTAAATGCGAGAGGCAGGGATCGTCTGCTGTAGATACCATTCGATGCGTTGCCTGTGCAGCAAACGGGACAGTCTGTACCATACAGGGAATCGACGTAACTTCCGGTGAGCTACTTGTCGATCACTCGGCATGCCAACAAGCGGCGACTAAGACCCGACGCCCTCAGGAGCCCCACTGCCACAAGAAGCCGCTCACGCAACTGCCAACCGTCCACCGTCCGAGTCTCAAGCAGGCCCTTCTCAAGCGGTACATCCCACTCCTACTACGACGAATGACTGGAGCGGCCAGACGGCTACTACCGCGTCCGCCAACGTAAACCGAGGATGGTGGGACGTGGTCCTAGCCCCAAGTCCTCCCCCCCAATGAGGAGACATGACGTCCGGAGCGAGTTTTTGTCGCATTTAGCCTTTCCCCACATTATTCCACCTCAGGCTCGTTACGCCTTCCTGTTACGATCAAGCAATATTCTCTTGGTCTGGAATAATTATTGCACCCGTTCAAACGCCGGTAACGAATCCTGTGGTGACGTCAAGCTCTGCCCCAATGCAGTTCGCGGCGTCGAATTCGAAAGACTACGACTCACCTTCGAAGCACCCGTGAAGCTCAGATACCCGGGGAAGACGTTGACGAGCATATGATACCGCGCACCGCGTGTCGCGCAAAACGTGCCGGGCAGAATGCTGGAGGGGTCTAGGGTGCGGTGAGGCCTTACGGAAAGCCGCTACGCTGGGCTGCGGTATGCCCACTGGCATCATGCTGGAGTAAAGCCTACGTGCTCACGTCCGGTTTACTGGCAGGTCTATGGAACCAAGGGAAACTTACAAGGTGACCAGTAGCTCCCAGCCCCGAAGAATATTAGAGCAGTTCCACGCAATCAGATTTGGCGCATTATTACGGGACGAAGAGTTGCTGAATGCCAGTGCCTGGGTTAACACCGGATTGAACAATTACTGAAGGACACTAAAATGATGATACCTCCAGCAGTGCAACGCTTGTCCAGAACGCTTTTCTTCTGGTAGACAAACGGCCATGGAGGCCGGGGGTTCTCAACAATACTGATAGGCCGCATAGTGAACTTTCCGGTGCACCCGGTACTTCGTAGTGCGGTGCTGAGAGACGGCCCCCGCTTGTTCGCCGAACCCCCTACCCTAAATCAGTCCACGGCCATACTGGTTTTGTGTGCGTAACGCCAAAGAACATACAGAGCTGCTACTGCTGTAGTGCGGAACTCGCTAGACGCGTCTCGGCAGAAGTATTCCGCCGCCAGTAACAGTCTCACACTGGCACCTGTCAGTGCTCAGTACATCTCTGAACAAAATCGTACGGCCAGATTTGTACTCCCTAAATAATTAAAGTGTGAGCTCCATGGTATAGAGAAGCAGCAATAACTGCCGAGGCGAAGAATATGAAGCACACGATCCTGGCAGCAATTGTGCCGCCGTGGCTGAGTAGCAGCGTCTGCTTCACCAAATCAGCGGGGCGCGCGAGGACTTTACCCCAGAAGGGCTGGTAAAATGAACGTAGTGATGAAAAAAGAGCGCATTTTGCATTCCAGATTATCACCGAGAATGTATGCGGGGGTGGCTCTCTTGATAACACTACCCACGTATCATGATCTCAGGGCCTTCGGTATCTATTCAATAGACAAAGATTCCGAATTCGAAGATGATCACTTGCACAGCGCAACCATTCTGTCTGCACGGCAATAGTGAGGTTGAGGTGGCGATGGCTGTGGTTACTGTGGGGCCAAGTATCGGGTGCCTCGACACTGGCCCAAGCAAGAACTTACCTATCGAGAAGTGTATATGCTTTGAGACAATACACTCACCTTTGGATGGCCACCCATCGGTGGATAAAAACAATCAATTACCCAGTGGCACAATGTAATCGTGGGTGAACCGTTCGGTACGTACATGTCTGAGCGTCAGCAGGATTCCGACGACTGCGAGTGACGTACCAGTCACGCGGGGTGCAGTGAATTGTTGCAGGTCTTTTCTCTGCCCTGATGTTGGAGATTTGTATCATATACAGCCTTGGCGTTGCTGAAGAGGGTCAGTTCAGCCGACCTTACGCGTTTGACGATGTGGGAGTGGTCGGAAAGTTGCTCCGGGCGTAGGCCGGGCGCAGGAGGAGTCTCAAACAAACCCAATTACTGTCGCCGTTCTTGGCCGGATGGACCTGACCAGTGCCCCCGGACACTGTACCTTGTTTACACTGTTGCTAACTCGATGGCCCAAAAAACGCTCTTGTCATTCAATTTCAATCGTAAATACATCGTATGGTTGTGCCTCGCAGGCTCACCACGATACACCATATAGAGCGCGTAATGAAAGCACGGGGAGACTAGGAAGTGGAAAGGGGCGCTTCTGCTTAGGTGCTACGCCGACAGAGTTCCGGGGTCCTTCCGATGGCTGGGCGGCTTGGCTGCGCCCCCGCCCGCCAGCGTCGACTTCACCGCCACGGCCCTCACGGGCATCTCCACCTCTTCACCTCTTCTCCCCATCTCCTTATTCTCTGTCTGACCTCTCTCTGGGCTACCGAGCTGGCTCTGGCTCGACCTCATGTCTTTCTTTCGGCGACGCACCTTTCCTGAGGACATTGATACTGACGACGAACTTAATGATGCCGTCGACCCGGAGCTGCGTCTCCGCACCGTGCGGACGGCTGCCTCAACCATTGCAGAGTCAATACGAACGGAGCAGAGGGTGGAGAGGAGGAAGACGATGAGGAAGAAAGGCTCTCTGTTCTTCCGGAAAGGGACTGAGAAACGGCGAGCGGGCACGACGGACAGTACCGGAGCGGGAGCAGGGTCGGGCGCCGCACCCATTCCTGGTATTCGGCGGAATATCTACGTCAACTACACCCTCCCTCTAGACGAGGTGGACCATAACGGAGACCCTGTTGTGCGCTACGTACGCAACAAAGTACGAACAAGCAGTGAGTAACTTTCATCACATCACCATAGCCGGCGTATCACAACCATTCAACAGAGTACACGATCGTCACCTTTGTCCCTAAGAATCTCTACGAACAGTTTCGCCGGTGGGTAATTTATCCTTTGTATCTGGCCGCCGGGATGGACATGGCTACGGAGCACATGTTCCTGTCGCCTGTAGTTGTGTCTGTCTTGGGAGTTCTTTTGGCTCGTTGCTCCGACTTCACGCACTTGCACTGGCCTTTCATGGCGCTCCCCATTGGCTGGCGCAATACTAGAACGTCTACAATGAGGTCTCAGGACGAGTAACACTCATCAAGGCAGTCCGGATGTTCCTCAGAACTACAAGGTATATGACCGTGCGTTGCGGGGTACCGTATGGCAACCATGCGTACGAAATACGTGGGATCCGTTGCAGTCATGATATTTCAGGCCTTCCGGCACCGAGGGACTATGCGTGGTCCAGCGTGCTTACTACGTACTGGCGCTAGTCCCTTGATGTGCCAGTAACTGCGAGTTTGTCATCGCGTGAACTCCTGTGTACCCGCAACTAGTCGTATCACAACTATATACTGTCAATATATACCAGATGAGTGCTGACGGTTTTGATTACAGTGCCGCCAACTTGTATTTCCTCGCCCTCGTCATTGTCCAAGGTTGGTTCTATGTTCTTCTGCTATAGCAATTGCTGACGATGTCCACAGTTTTCCCTATTTTCGGCGCCCCATCACCGCAAACCTCCGCACTACCACTTCTCTTCATTCTGGGCGTTACCGCGATTAAGGACGCGATCGAGGATTACCGACGAGCCATCCTCGATGAAGAGGTCAACAACTCGGCAGTCACGAAACTTGGTAACTGGCGCAATGTCAATCAGCCCAAGGACCCTCGGTCATGGTTTGAGAGGCTACTGGGACTGAATCCTCCGGGAAAGGTAACGCGAGGCGTACGGAAATTGCGCGAACGGGAGGCCGGCGAAGGAATGGAAATCGTATTGAGCAAGGGCGGCGAAGAACGCTCGAGCGTAAGTACGCTCCCAGTCAACGACAGCAACTCCGACATGAGTTTCTACGGCGCGGGTCGGAAACTCGACGACATCCAAAGCGTCGACTCGCACAGTTACCCACCAACAGAGATCAAGCCCCCCGTGCCCTCGTGGGGCGGCGGCTCAGGCTCGTTAAACGCGTATCAGCAGTCGATACATGGCCGTTCCTCAATAGGCGTTGTCGACTACAGCAAGCGAGTGTCGGGCTTGGCTCGGTGGGAGCGCACTCTATGGAAGAAACTCGAAGTGGGTGACATCGTGTTACTGCGCGAGAACGAGCAGGTCCCGGCAGACATCATCGTTTTGTCAACGTCGGATCCAGACGACATGTGCTACCTGGAGACCAAGAACCTCGATGGCGAGACGAATTTGAAGCCCCGCAAGTCTGTCAAGGCGACGTCCTCAATCACTTCTGAGGAAGACGTTGAGCGTGTCTCCTTCGTCTTGGATTCAGAACCCCCTCACGCCAACCTCTACGTGTATAACGGCATCCTACGGTACAAGGACGCCGTCAGCGGGCAAGACAAACAAGAGTCCGTCACGATTAACGAGCTGCTTCTACGTGGCTGCACATTGCGGAACACAACCTGGGTTATCGGGCTGGTCGTCTTCACTGGCGCAGACTCCAAGATCATGATGAACGGTGGGGAGACACCCTCGAAGCGATCGAAGATCGAGATCGAGACCAATTTCAACGTCGTTGTCAACTTCGTCATGCTCATCCTCATGTGTGTTGTTTCTGGCATTCTCAGCGGCTATATGGATGCAAAGTCGAATACGAGTGCCAAGGAATACGAACAGGGTGCAGATCCAACAAGTTCATTCGTCCTGAATGGGATCATCACCTTTGTGTAAGTTTGTAGATGCGACTCAGGACCCAGTGACCTGATGCTCACCGGTACTTCAGGTCTTGTCTTATCGCTTTCCAGAACATAGTTCCGGTCTCGTTGTACATCTCTATCGAGATCGTGAAGACGATCCAAGCGTTTTTCATCTCACAGGACGTCGACATGTACTACCAACCATTCGACGCGGCCTGCGCTCCGAAGACTTGGAACATTTCGGACGACCTTGGGCAGATCGAGTACATCTTCTCCGACAAGACTGGCACGCTCACGCAGAACGTCATGGAGTTCCAGAAGTGTTCTGTCAACGGCATCGCTTATGGCGAAGGCGTCACCGAGGCTCAGCGAGGCGCCGCTAAGCGAGAAGGCAGAACCGACGCACTCGACCCAGAGGAACAGGAGGTCCAGCTTCACATGCTCAAACAGCGCATGCTCGATAAGATGGCTCAGACCTTCAAGAACCGATACGCGCAGCCCGACCATCTCACACTCATCTCCCCAAAGCTCGCAGACGACCTCGCGGACCGTAACTCTGCACAACGGCAACACCTGATCGACTTTTTCCGTGCTCTCGCCATCTGCCACAGCGTCCTTTCTGATCGCCCGGATGCTGACAGGCAGCCGTACCACCTGGAGTACAAGGCAGAATCGCCGGATGAAGCCGCCCTAGTCGCAGCGGCTCGAGACGTCGGATTCCCCTTCGTCCAACGGGCGAAAGATTCTGTCAATATTGAGGTAATGGGCCAGCCCGAACGCTACATCCCGCTCCAGTTGCTCGAGTTTAACAGCACGCGGAAGCGGATGAGCGTTATCGTACGTAACCCGCAGGGCCAGATCATACTGTACTGCAAAGGGGCAGACAGCGTCATCTACGAGCGCCTCGCAGCAGATCACGACCCGGAGCTGAAAGCCGCCACGGCGCGCGACATGGAAGCCTTCGCGAATGGCGGCCTGCGTACGCTCTGTATCGCGTATCGATATCTCACGGAGCAGGAGTACATGGATTGGGTACACAAGTATGAGGCTGCGACAAATTCTATCAATGATCGGGACGAGGAGATCGACAAGGCCAACGAGCTGGTCGAGCACTCGCTGCAGATCCTGGGTGCAACCGCGTTGGAAGATAAGCTGCAGGAAGGCGTGCCCGAGGCCATTGAGACCCTTCATAAGGCAGGGATCAAGCTTTGGATCCTGACGGGTACGTGGGTCGTCGCAGCCGCCATGTCGTAATAATGCTCATAGCGTCGGCTAGGTGACAAGGTCCAGACTGCTATCGAGATTGGTATGTGAGCTTCGCCTTCACGCTCGGTCCGATGGCTAAGTGTCATCTCGGTACAACGTAGGTTTCAGCTGCAACTTGCTCAAGAGCGACATGGAGATCATGATCTTGTCGGCGGACTCGCATGAGGCGGCGCGGCTGCAGATCGAAGGGGGCCTGAACAAGATTGCGTCAATATTGGGTCCACCATCCATGAACCAGAAACAGCGCGGATTCATCCCAGGCGCCCAAGCTGCGTTTGCCGTGGTCATCGATGGTGACACCTTACGGCATGCTCTTAACCCGGACCTGAAGCAACTGTTCTTGACTCTGTCCACGCAATGCGAAACGGTCGTTTGTTGTCGTGTATCACCCGCGCAGAAGGCAATGGTTGTCAACCTAGTATGTCTTCTACATCGTGCGTCTCAGGTTGAACGGCGGCTTACACGATACGCCATAGGTCAAGGTGGGCCGCAATGCCATGACGCTTTCCATTGGCGACGGCGCAAACGACGTGGCCATGATCCAAGAGGCGAACATTGGCTGTGGTCTCCTCGGACACGAGGGTTCGCAGGCTGCTATGTCAGCGGATTACGCCTTTGGACAGTTCCGGTTCCTCACGAAACTACTACTCGTCCACGGTCGGTGGTCGTATCAACGCGTGGCGGACATGCATGCCAACTTCTTCTACAAGGTATGGTGCCTGATGGGCGAGGAATCCGGATATCATGGCTGATGTGCAATGACAGAACGTCATCTGGACCTTTGCCATGTTCTGGTTCATGATTTTCAATAGCTTCGACGCGACTTACCTGTACCAGTACACCTTCATCCTGTTGTACAACCTCGTCTTCACTTCACTACCTGTCATCGCGCTCGGAGGTGAGGCTACTCGTAAATCCGTGCATGACGCGTAGCTCACCCAGTTTCGCAGCTTTCGACCAGGACATCAACGCCAAGGCCGCCCTTGCTTTCCCTCAGCTCTACATTCGAGGCATCCGTGGTCTAGAGTATACGAGACTGAAGTTCTGGCTGTACATGCTAGACGGTCTTTACCAGTCCGCGGTGGTCTTTTTCATCCCGTACCTAGTCTGGACGCTGGACATTGCCGTCTCATGGAACGGAAAGACTATCGAATCCCTCGCCGACTTCGGCACGACAGTGTCGGTGGCTGCTATCATTGCTGCGAACACCTACGTTGGCATCAACACCCATTAGTGCGTGTGCCTGGTCCTTGGTTGAACTGCTGTATCGGACTTACAGCTTCCACAGCTGGACTGTCATAACTTGGGTGATTGTCGTTGGCTCGTCGGTTGTTATGCTCGTATGGATCGCTATATACTCGGCCTTCGACAGCATCGATTTCAATGACGAGGTCGTCATCTTGTTCGGCGAGGTGACGTTCTGGGCGAGCGTTCTACTCTCGGTCGTAATAGCTCTTGGTGCGTGGGACATCCCATGTTTGTGACCGAACTCTCACATGTCCTGTAGGTCCGCGCTTTGTGGTGAAGTTCTTCACGTCAACCTATAGGCCACTCGACAAAGATATCGTCCGAGAAATGTGGGTGCTTGGAGATCTCAAGGACCGTCTCGGCATCAAACATAGGCGCGAGCGCAAGAAGGGTAAGCTCGAGCAAACGCCCATGTTCCACCAACCTCATTGTCGGTCAGAGTCGGAGATTAGCCAACACGAAGAGGACTACTCCACTCCACCCATACCCCGCACACCTATCACTGACGGCTCACCCCGCCCCAGCGCCCCTCTCATGGCTGGGGAGTCTCCACGTCACTCCCCAAGACCAGACAGGCTAGAGGAGGGTGCGTACGACCACAGAGGGTCACCGACGCCCTCTGTGCGGGCCAAGATATCGACCAGCCCCTCCTTGCAGAGGTTGTCATACTACTCCGTGTCCGGAATCCCAGCACCATCACCTCTTCCGGAACCAAACCGATACCATGCGTATACCCGCGACTCCGGTACGACGACCGCATACCAGACCGAACCCCCCATGTCTGCCGTCTCTCACAACTCCGTCACCTACACGCCGTCGTCACCAACACATTCCGCACCTCCATCCGCAACGCTCCAAGTCCCTGGCGCACGATCACCCAGGTCTATCACACCTGCAACCCCAGCGGAGCAATATGAGATGCGGGTCCGCACACCCACCGATCAGCAATGGACAGGGTACTCCCCGCATCCTCAAGAGCCGGTGCACACACCGATGGCAACCGAGGACTCCTACGCAACAGCGTATGATGGGTACGACGCTGGCGAGCTCACCCCGGGGCATCACCAGCAAGAGGAGTCGTGGCGAAGTAGCACCTACTCGTACTCGGGGCCACACGCAATATAGGGCGGCGCGCCGGCCTGCGCCTGGCTGTGTGTGACATTACGTGTGTTCTAACGTGGATTATATGTACGGGTTGGGCTCCGGTCGCTGGACACTTTGCTGTTCGCTTTATTTATTCTTGCTTGTATCGCTCGCTGCTTTCGCTCATTCACATTCACCTCTTCGACGTTGTTTCGGCTCGAACACCACGCGTTATGTCTCGCTTCGCTTCGCTCCTTTCTCTCCCTTTCACGCGGATGGTGGCTCTCCCTGGATCTTAGAAGTAGAACATCGTTAACTTGACTTATTGTCCATAATATAGTAGCATCTATGACGCAGCCGTCAAAGATTGAGATCGCCCGCCACTAAAGTACGTACACGACGCCTCGAGTGAATTTGAAAGCTTATGAAGTCGCTCAAGTTGTGTCCGTAACGGCTCGAGCATATATCCGGGCTGCTTAGGCCTCCGTACACATCCAAGTCGATATCATCGCATCACTAAGAGAGTGCAGTGGGCGATTGTAAAAAAGAGCTGCCCCTGTGAGGCTCGAACTCACGACCTTCCGATGATTCATTTTCTCGCCCGAGAAACGTAACAGTCGGACGCTGTAACCAACTCAGCCAAGGGGCACATGCTATAAGTACCTTAATGACCTATATGTTGACATAGCACTGATAAATGTTCATTTTTAGTGGGTCTGACGGGTTTGTGCACCTTAATCACAGAGCCGTAGCATTGTTGTATAATGGTGAGAACAATCCAGTTATAAAACGGATGAACAAGGCCAAAAAGTTTGTGGGCGGCGTTAGGGCGGCCCGGCAAGTCTTGAGCGCTTGAACGGGGACTAAGAAATGCGGAGGCAACATCGCAAATCCGCCCTTTGCTGCGAACCACCACCATCTCCTCTGCTCCGTCCCTGTTATCCTTCCCTCGCGCCGCTGGACGTTCATTCCAGCGCGATGCGTAGCTTTTTTGCGAGCGCGTTGTTGCTGGCCGCGGTCCCGGGGCAGGTCATCTCGAACGAGCATTCATCACCGGACAACGGCAAGGGAGGCATTCATCTACCGATCCGCCGAGGAGGTCAGAACAAATGGAAAAGAAGCGGCCAGTCTTCCGCGATGGTGGGCGTAGGCGACTACCAAGATGTGTGAGTCTATGTATTATACGTACTTAGCTTTGTTTTTAACCCGTTGCGGCGGTAGAACCTACAGTGTTCTGGTCACGGTGGGATCTACGTCAACTCCTCTCATTCTAGGTGTGTGTATGCTATGTCTCTTTGCACGCCGCACACTTGACTCATGACTATCCCTTTTCTATGCTCAGACACTGGCTCCTCCGATCTCTGGCTCGTGTCCGACGGATATAAGGGTCTTCGCTCTAGTACCAACGTCCCGCTTTACTCCGCGGCAGCACTCGCATCTGCCGGTCAAGATGTCCAGCTTCTCTACGGCGACTCTCGTACTGGCACGCGGGCGACCGGTCCTATTGGTACGGACACCGTTTCTATAGCGGGGCTATCTGTGTCGGACCAGTACTTTGCCGCCATAGTGGACACGAATACGACTGTGCTGGACACTGGTTCTACCGGCATCCTTGGTCTTGGTTTCCCTCCCATCAGTCTCATCTGGCGTCAGCTCTCGGCCTCCCAGCTTTCTCAGCCTATACCGTCTACTGCCAAGCGCGCTGACCGCATAGCTAACGACTCCAGCGTGTCATCGCCCTCACTCGGTTTGGATAATACGCATCTAAGGCGACAAACTAACGTGGCGGCACCGATCTCGACTGTAGATACGTTCGCTTCGCTAGGTCCTCTGCTCACGAGACTGGTGACTTGGAAGATTCTCCAGCGGCCGCTTGTCGTCACGACTCTGCAACGCGACACGATCTCCCTCAGTGGTAATGACGGGACGCTTTCTCTGGGCGCTCTGCCCTATGGTCTAGCAGACGATCGACTGACCTGGGTTCCTGTGCGTTCTTACTCTGTGACTGAGGGTGGTCTTCCTGCGCCTCCTGATGCGCCAAACGAAGTCAGTTTGTACGTGTCTCATTGATTTGGTGCATAGTTGAACGAACTGTAGGTATACCCGCTCGTGTGGGAAATTCCAATCGAGGATGTGTACCTAGACGGTGGCAAGCTACCGCGCTCTACGCTCTCACCACCATCTATCTCTTTATCAGCATTAGTGGATACAGTGAGTTCATGATATCACTCTGACTGGGTTTCCAATAAACCACCTCAACTTTGAATTTTATGCAGGGGAATTCACTTATACGCGGTCCCCAAGATGTGGTTTCATGGGTTTACGCCCAGCTCGGTCTGGATGCATCCGGCACGTTCGACTGCTCAATTCCCCACAACCTAACGTTTCAAATCGGGGGCGCGCTTTTCCCTGTTGACCCGCGCGACTTCGCTCATCCTACGCTCATAACTCCCGGCACAGTCTATCCTAGCGAAGTAGCGCGATGCACACCTGCGCTCGCCGTGACAGATCCTCCAGGTAATGGAGGATTCCTGTACAGTTGGAGCCTGGGCGATCCGTTCCTCAAGTCGTAAGTTCCGTGGGTCGTTCGATATGCCCTCACCCTACTGATGCTTGGGCAGGAATATGGTCGCATTTTACTACGGGAACATGACGCGACCTTCTCAAGACCCCGCACGTGTCGGTTTCATGTCTATGGTTCCGTCGGATGCAGGCGACGTCCTCGAGAAAGCTGTGGACGCCGCCATCCACAATGGCGGCATCTTCCTCTGTCCGTATTTCCCGCTTCAATGTTCCTCCTGCTACCACCAACTGACGAGACACGCGCATCTTCGCAGCGACCTCCGAGTCGGCGCCGGACGCTGCGACGGCGGGTTTCGCACATACGATGACGGCGAAAGACCTGCCGCGGATCACGCAAGGTTCGCGCGCGGCTACCAGTAACGCAGGACGTGCGAGGGCCAACGTCTGGATCGGCATGCTGATCGCTGCTTTCTCTGCAGGGATCATGCGATATCTGCCCTAGATTTCGTCGTTCCTGTGTCGTCGCCGCCAGCATGTTATATCGCTGTTGAACGTATGCCTCCTGTCAGTCGTGTTTGATTTGTATTCTGTTCACGTACGCTTGCGTGCAATCTATGTTTAGGACCCACCAATAGAACGACACCTCACCAAG
Organism: Trametes hirsuta; assembly: GCA_001302255.2. Taxonomy (NCBI): domain Eukaryota; kingdom Fungi; phylum Basidiomycota; class Agaricomycetes; order Polyporales; family Polyporaceae; genus Trametes; species Trametes hirsuta. The sequence goes on along the minus strand of CP019382.1, from coordinate 2,471,495 downwards.
GCTAAGGACGAAGCGTGCACGAAACAGGTTGCTGAGCGTAAGACGTGCGTAGGCACTGGGGAAAATGCTAGTTGGGCAGCGTGCTCATGGCGGAGGTGCGCGGGTTTTGATTAAGGCACGATTAATCTCTCAACATTGAACATTTTACACGGAATGATAGCGAACTGAGCCTTACCTTACGCTCGCTACACCTGTATGGCTCCATGGTGGGCAGCCCCTACGCGAGACGTTTGTCACGTGGGCGTGTCAGGAATATTCCCACGGGTGATGCCGAGGCTGCGGGGAAGGCCCAGGTGACTGTTCAGTGTTCTGTATTCAGTCGACGATCGTCATACGGCTGGTCTTGCGACCGCGCTCTCGCTCTCCATCCTTCTTTCGGCTGCCACCATGCCGACTTTGTCCGGTTTCTCTCTCAGACGGAATCCTCCAGGACATCCAGTTCTCCCCTCCCATAGGCTCCACGACCGACCCATGTTCCGCCACACGTCCGACGGCGGCCATCTTTGCGTTGCAGAACATTCACGCTCGCGGATTGGTGCAGGATTCGCGGACGTGGGCCTTTCCTAGCGCATCTGCGGTGCCCCGTGGGGCCCTGCAGGACGCAACGGGGACGCCCCAGACCATACCCGATCGAAGCAGCTCCCCCGCCCAATGGCCATGTTTCCGCACCGTCACCTGACGGCCTTGCCCCGCGGCCCCTGTGCGAGACGCATTCCGTAACCCGCCCCTTTCCCTCTCTTCCCTCGCCCGAGCCCTCAACAGAGCCCGTGCCGACCCCCGCGCTCAGCGCTGCCCTTTTCTCTCACCCATCGGTGCAGATCGGCTCCCTGCGCCCCCGGCGGGTCCCTAAATACCCCCAGATATTCTCGTCCCAGTCTCGAGCCCTTCGCACACACGTACGTCTCCTCGCGACCACGACGTTTCACCCGCCCCCGCTCGTACGACGACCACCGGACGACGCTGTATCGCGCGCGTACGATACATATTCAGCCTCAACATTCGACGACAAGACGCGCGTCCATCTAGACGGTACAAGTTATCCGTTTCGATCACTCCCAGAACGCCCTGTTGCATACTAGCTAGACGGGATACCCCTCTACTCTTCCTGCCGACATGTCCAAGACGATAGAGCAGTCCGCCACGGCGTTGCCCGTGACTGTTGTAGACACCGCGGCCGCGGCCGCACCCAAGAAGAAGAAACCGTACCCGTTCTGGCTTGGAGGTGCGTCCGACGGCAGGGCCCTGGCTCCCTCGCCCATCGACATAACGTTCGTGTTCCTGACACCCTTTCCCTTCCTTCTTGGTGCCCTACGATAGGTGTCGCGGCGACCATCGCGGCGTCGATCACACAGTGAGTTCCCGGCTACCCGCCATCGATGCGTGGGACCGACGAGGCTCACGGCGCGTCGTGTGCAGCCCGCTGGATCTGACCAAGGTCCGGCTGCAGGCGACGGGCGACAAGCGGATGATCGAGTCGATGCGGAAGACCGTGCGCACCGCGGGCGTCCTGGGCCTCTTTGACGGCATCTCCGGGACGTGGCTGCGGCAGATGACATACTCGATCTGCCGCTTCTGGGCGTACGACGAGAGCAAGAAGCTCATCGGCGCGAGTGCGTGTTCGATCCCTGCCGTTGTCGAGCGTGCGTGAGACTGACGCTGGGGGGTGGGGGACGGTAGACGAGAAGAGCCCGGCGTGGAAGCTCGCGTTGGCGGGTAGTATGGGTGAGTACGGTAGCCTCGTGCAGCCAGGTACGCGACGCTTATAGACTCACCACAGCGGGCGGCATCGCGGGCTTTGTCGGGAACCCCGGAGGTGAGAAACGCGAACGCGCTCCGTCGCAGCGTCTTTCTTTCATGGAAAACACAAACGCTGACGAACGGCCGGTGCTTGCTAGAAATCCTCATGGTCCGCATGCAGGGCGACTTTGCCAAGCCCCCCGAGAAGCGCCTGGGCTACAAGAACGCACTTGATGGCCTCTTCCGCGTGCGCACTACCCGTTTGCCATTCCCCGCGCGTCGATTGGCTGACCGCGCTTGTGTGTGTGCATTTTAGATGATTCGCGAGGAAGGATGGTCCTCGTTGGGGCGCGGTGTGGGTCCCAATGTGTTCCGCGCGATCCTGATGAACGCGAGCCAGCTCGCCTCGTGAGTGCCCTCACTCGCTTTAGTCGTGCACTTGGCAGTGCGGCGGGCTGAACGTCGCGGGGTTGCGCAGGTACGACTTTTTCAAGGCCGAGCTCTTGAAGACGAGGTATTTTGAGGACAACATATACTGCCATACTGCGGCAAGTTTCGCTGCGGTGAGTTCGGCCGATACGATGTGCCTACGTTAACAATAGAGGCGCTGATCGCTATCGCACAGGGCACCGTCGCCACGACCGTCTGCTCCCCCGCCGACGTGCTGAAGGTGAGTCGCCTTCTTCTAGCCCCCCCAATCCCTCTCTCCCGCTGACCGTGCGTCTCCACAGAGCCGCATCATGAGCGCGTCCGGGGCCGAGGGCCGGTCGACGCTGGGCATGATCCGGACGTCGATGCGCAACGAGGGCGCGATGTTCATGTTCAAGGGCTGGCTGCCCGCGTGGACGCGGCTGCAGCCGACGACGATGCTCATCTTCATCACGCTCGAGCAGCTCAAGCGTCTCGTGGATTATACGCGTGGTGACCTTTGAGCGGTGAGGTGGGCGGTGTACGGGGTGGCGCTTTGGGAGGTTGGGTGGTCGGGGCGGTGGTGTGCCTTGGTTCGCTCGTGCGATTGCATCCCCCTCGCTGCCCTTCTGCCCTTTCATCTACCCTCGGGAGGTCGAGGCGGCGTTGTGCTCTGGTCCGTTCTTACTATTGCACCCCCTCGCTACTCTTCTCTCCTTCCGCCTTCTTTCTTGTGCGTCCCATCTCCCTCCTTTTCACCACCCCATCCATCCACTATCCCACCTTCCCTCCCCCCATCCACATCCATCTATCTCTCCATCCATCTCCGCGCATCCGCGCACTTCTCGCGCACCGCGCCTCCCACGCGCCCATTCAACCGCGCCCTTCCAGTTCTCCCGCGCCCCATCTCGCAATTTCGCCGAGCAGAGCCCGCTGTACGCCGCTCTGCCGTCCTCAGGCCTTTTCCCATCTCATATCATTGTACGTTCGCATTCGCACGGGGGGAGACGTGGTGGCGACCACGGGCACGGGGCCGTCTGTATATACCACTGTACACTGTATCACTACCTGTAACTCCCCGTCGCGTGCGTGTGGGAGCAGGGACGAGGGGGGGAAAAGTGAAAGGAGAAGACGGGAGGGGAAGAGCGCGAAGGGACGACGCGCTTCCGCCGCGGGACGCGTTCGCGCTTCGCGTGCCTGCGCTCCCGGTTTCGCCCTGCCCTTCCTGGCCAACGGTCCACGGCATCTTGGGAGCGCTCAGCGCGGGGATGTCTGGGGATGTTGGGGGTGCTGGGGATTCTTGACCCTCACCAACATTTCTGCGGGGACGCGGGGTGCGTGCCCGCGGTACCGGTCCGGGATTCCTTTGGTCTGCGTCTGTAGATCGCTCAGCTGCTCGCGTTGGCCCGTGGTGCAGCCTCGACGCTCAGCTTCCGCGATGCACACGGCTGCACCCGAAGCGTTTGAGGATGGGTCTTCTGCTTCGCACTAGCGCAATGCTAGGTATTGAGATCTGAGAGCGTGTGCAAAAGGTGATTGGTGAGCAGCAGCCCTACTGCATATTGTGCGTGACCATAAACGAGTATATTGTTCTGTCAAGGCGGCCGTTGGGAGACGTTCGGCGTGCGGTACGGTGAGCACATGGACAGTCTCGAGCGCGAGTTTGCTGGGGTCGTCTCTTAAAGCTATGGGCTTCTGAGGTGCGCGCATTCATCTACTTTTCATTTACCCGGCGACAAGGACTATGTATACTGCTGTGCTTACTACCAGCAATATTTGCCAAGCGGGCTACAGTGCGTTGCATATGAAACTGCATTTGCGAATTCCTGGAATTTTGTTTGTCCCAACCAAATAAAGCCTTATCAAGAAATGGCGTGACTGTCACGATGAGAACTGATCATGCCTCCTCACCTCTCTCTTACGCTCCGAGAGCGCATCGTGGTCTGGCATGAACAAAATTTATCTGTCTCTCAAATCGCCGACCTTGCTGGCTGCTCAGAGCGTACTGTATATGGGATTCTCCGTCTACATCGTGAATACGGCACTGTTCAAAACCCAAATGCCCAGCCGCGAGGCCGCCCTCGTGCCCTTGATACTGGCGATATAAACTACCTGACTGCACTCCTGCAAGCAAATCCAGCTCTCTACCTTGATGAGCTTCAGGAACAACTGGCAGAAGTCCGTGGTGTCGACATCTCCATCGCAACAATATCACGCACACTGCACCGTATCGCACTCACTCACAAGGCAATCTCAAAGTCATCGGCTGAGCGCGATGAACTACTTCGGGCGACATGGCAGGCAGAATATGGCGGTATACCCATGGAATACTTTGTATGGCTGGATGAATCGAGTGTAGACAACACAACAAACATGCGTGGGATGGGTTGGAGTGCATTGGGAAGGGCTTGTGTACGTCGTGCAACATTTCTTCGAGGCCAGCGATATTCCATTCTTCCGGCCTTGACCACGGACGGGCTCATTGCACTGGACATTTTCGAGGGCTCTGTTAATAAGAACCGGTTCATCAGTTTCGTTCAAAATGACTTGGTGTGTGAACCTTTATATGTTCTCTGTCTAGTCGCCCTTTCATTCATTTCTTTCCCGAACGTCAGGCCCCGAAGCTTACCCCATATCCTGGACCTCGGAGTGTTGTAGTGATGGATAACTGTGCAATACACCATGATGAGGACGTGCGTCGCATTGTTGAAGACGAGTGTGGTATGTTTGATTACTTATCAGTTATATGTACCGGAGTCTCCGTTCTTATGTTATCGTAGGTGCTAGACTCATCTATCTCCCACCATACTCACCTGATTTCAATCCTATCGAACAAGCTTTTCACTCAATCAAGGCCTGGTTGCGCCGCCATGAAGCAGCAGCTGTATCGGAGGAAAGCCGGCCGTGGCTTATCCATCAGGCAGCCCTGGCCGTGTTGGAAGAAGATGCTGTAGGATGGATTACAAACTGTGGGTACTCGTAGGGCGGGTCGTAACTGGTCTATATACAATAATATCATGATTATACCGTCTTTAAAAAAGTTGACCTAGAAACGAAGCAGCAAGGTTTAGTGAGCCAAAAATGGGGTCAATTCTCCATGGACGCTCGCTTCTCTTCAAGGCGAGCAGACCACTGCTTACAGAACATCTGAAACTTGATGACACGCCCCTCTACGGCACCCATGATCTCACAAAGACGAGTCACTGGGACCTCAGAGAGGATGTCTGGAGTGAAATCAAGGCTGAGAAGAGTCTCCTCGTGCGACGTGAAGTCGATTCCCTTCATCGTCTTGAAGGCCAGCAGACATTCCGCAAGTTCGCCATCAGGGTCGGGCATGGGCGAGAGGGCCCGCTTACGACTACCAGATGAGAATGCCACTGGAGTGTCAAGGATGGGTTGAGCAGTCGGGGACCGACGCTCTGTAAGCGACGTGATCAGGGGCAGAATTGCAGCCATAAGCATTGTCGTGGGCTCCAGCGACGATGAAGAGGAGGATGGGCCAGTACGACCACGCGGCTTCGCCGTCAGCATCCGACCGTCGCGCGCACCATCGAACTCGATTGAGTTCGGAGGTGTGTGCTTTGTAGCCTCATGGGCGTGCTGTTGTGACATATCAGCATACAACATCAGGACGGCAAGAAAGGATAACAGCATACAATGGCACTAGCCCAGATTCGAAGCTTACGGTTGTTGAGACCGATGTGCTCACCACCAGGAGTAATGTAGCAGTAGCCTGGCTCCCCGTGCTCGCCCAGATGCTGCTGGCAAGTCCAGCGTTGCTTAAGTTGGACGATGATTGCCCCATGAAGCTGCGACTCTTCACTGAAAAGCTCTACATGAGGTACCTGCCGTCACACCATCAGTACAGCATCGTCTGCATTGACCTCACACGTACACGAGTGCCGTACAAGAGTTCCTCATCCTGATGCACATCTTGAACCGTTGAAATTGGAACCTAGCTCAACGTTAGCGCAGCGAAATAGTGGAAAATTGAAGCATACATACCCGGTTTCGAATTTGGAAGCCATCCATGGCATCCACATCAAGCTCTGCGCTCACCATGCACGCATTCTTGTTCTTCCTGAGCAAGGCTTCGAGCGAAACCGCGAAATCACGGTCCGTCTCAATCGACGCAGCCCCTGCTTTCCCACCACTGCGGAGGGGATTCAGAATATGCAATGTGGGAGAAATGAAACCACACACTTTGAACCTGTGTACCATAGCTTGAACGCTGGCCCAGAGTGAACACCGGGTGCAAAGTCCTTCGCAAGACCATGAATATCGAGGAGCCGAGTGACGAACGATGTGCATGAAATGCCCTCTAGCACGACATAGTCGGACTTAGTATTTTTGTGTTTCTTGACGACAGTCCGGTTGCTTCGACCTGCACCCTTCTCGGTGACTGAGAAACACACCGTCACAGAGATGAGATGTCCCGCTAGGTCGAGTGCTATGTGTGATGAGCACGACAGTCGTCTCTGATTACAACTAAAGCTTACGAGTTTTGCCACCCGGAATGGTCGCTCCATCCATCTGAGGCTCCTTGCTGCCGGCGATAGGACGCCCTTGTCCGGTACTAGGAATAGCAGGACCAGCATCACAGGAACCGCCAATGGAGCCCTGAGCAGTGACAGTATGGGCATCAACATGTGACGGCTCAGTGTGAGGTGCAGCAGTTAGCGGAGAACGACTCGTCTCTGTCGCTGTAGGTCCAGAGGTTGAGCCAGCATTCGTACAGGCTGTAGCGCTGCCACGCTCGTTGCCGTGCTCATTGGCCTGATGATGATATGGGTACGTGACGTCTCAATTCAAAACTATACACATACCGGGATAGAGGCCGATGGCAAAGTGCTAGAGGGTCGAGCAAACACTCCCGTCAGGCCGGTATTGTGGGCTGCTTCAATATCTTCGTGGGTATGGAAGAAACGTGGGGGGTTAACACCCCCATCTGCAAGTATGCGTACAAGTCAGCCGAGAACAATCTGGAAGAAACAAGTCAACTTACCAATCCATGCAGTCTGCTTCAACCACGCAGCCGAGGACTGAGCGTTGCAGGCTTCCACGCCGTTCTCCTTGTCTGCTGCGGGGTTGACCGAAACGAAGCGATAGCGTGTCATAGATGATGAAGACTGGACAACACAGGAAATGAGATGCTTGGGCGGGTAATGGGCGAATGGCAGCTTGGAGGGTTGAGGTTCGACGAAGAGAAACTCACTCTTTTATACAATGCCGTGTCAGCGCATCAGCGGCGTCCAGGCGCATATGACCTTGGGCTCATTCCGCCGCGCAGTGGACCGGTAGAGGGGCCATGGAGACCCGCCAGGCATGTTTGGGGGCAATATTCTGGCCGTCAGGGTCAGCAGACCCCCGGCCGTTGGATGCATACGTTTGATGGGTGGAGGAGATTGCAGTCCATGCCATAGCAGGACAACGGAGCAGCGAGATGTATATTGGCAACCAGGGCGCAGTGACGAGCTGCGGCGGGATGCACTAGAACGAACGAAGAGAAAGCAAGAGAGCGGAAGTGCGGGAGTGCGGGAGATCCAGAAGCAGGGCCAAGCGGCCGAGGTAACGCTGGAGCCTGGCATCAAACATACATAGTGAACGGAATCTTGAGGTTGAGCAATACTTTGCGCAAGAGCCACAGCGACATGTCAAGCAGTGACTACGTTGTAATACACCGTTCAGCTAGCAGCATCGAGGCCATCGGAGGAGCCATGCGCGATGCGAAGCGCTCAATCATTACCCAGTGACGCGGCCCCGCACCGTGTCACACCCTCTTGCCTGTTAAGGCTTTATTTGTCTGCACAAACAAAGGACTGAGAAATCGCGACTGTAGTTTCATATGCAACGCACTGTAATATGCGCTAGTCGGCCGCGGGGGCGGGGACCTGGCCGAAATGCGGGCGTCGGGATTGGGGCGCGATCGGGCATTCCCCGCATCCGGCGGGGCCGACGCTCGCGGAGTGGCGGAGTGTTTGTGGGCTTGTCTGGGTTGCAACATTTGAAGGCGGCGAGAGGGGCGGAGTGCGAAAGGCGAAAGAATGGCTGAAAGGAGAGTGGAATTAGTCATTAGTCATGGGCGGTCTCGTGGATCATGGAATTTGGCTCTCGAGGACTCTCTCGCCCCGCATCGCATCGTCTGGGGTGACTCCGGACCTTGTCCTCGCCCTCCTCTCCAACGCTGCGTCCCCTTCCCCGCGTTTGCGTTCGCGGCTCGCTTGTGGCGGTTCTCCTTCCCTTTTTCTTTTTCCATTCTATGAAGCTGCACAACAAACATGGAGACCACCCCTACCGCCGATGAGAAGCAGCAACAGCAACAACAGAGGCAGCCATCCCCGCCACAGCTGCCACCGCAGTCCCCACTGGACGAGCAGAAGCCCTCCGCCTCTGCTTCGATCCTCAAAGAGCGGCGCTTCAAGCTCAGCAGAGCCTGCGACCGCTGTCGGTGAGCACTCGCTTCGCCTTCCCGGGCGGTTATGCACAAGCTCATAACTGTCGCAACGGATGCACTTGTGCAGGCGGAGACGCATCAAGTGCGACGAAGGCCACCCGTGCCAATCATGCCTAACCTCCAACTCGGCGTGTACGTTCGAGGAGCCGGGGAAGCGGACCCATCCGCACAAATCCAAGTACGTCATGACCATTGCCGACTCCGAGTTCTACGGAAGGGCGTGCCTGTGTGTGCATGTACTCAATGGCTGCCCTTCGTCTCGCAGACGCGCGGCCACTCTCGAAGACCGCATGCAGCAACTCGAGACTCTCATCCAGGCCATCCCGCCGCAGGTGTTCGCGGGCGCGGGCGCACTGGGCGCAGGCCTTCCGCAATCACCCGTCGATCCCACCACGAACCCGCACGCCTCGTTTGCGTCCTCAACACACATCTTCCCGACCGCCGTGCCGCCCCCGTCTCTCACCGCCTATCCCCTCATCAACCCCTCGACGTTCTTCGGGCCCATGAAGCCGGGTTCGCGCAATTCGAGCCCGAGCGCGGGAATGAACTTCGGCCCGTCCTCAAGCAGCGCCGTCGCCGATCAGCTTGCCGAAGAGACTTCACGCATGTCCCTTGCATCGTCGTATCTCTACTTCGACGATGAGGGTTATACACGGTGGCAGGGTGAGACGTCCGGTCTGCCCATCCTCGACCTGCTGGTCGAGCGGCATGCGGTGGTCACAAAACCGGACCCCGACCGCGGCCCGGTGCCACCACAACAACAGCAGTGGAATGGACAGAAGACGCAAAACGGACAGCCGCCGAACGACTGGTTTCCCGATCGCCAACCACGGCGCACGGAGACGAACCCGGAGCAAATCTGGAAGCTCATTACGACGTTCATCGTGCCCGAGCTCATGGACAGGTAGAGTGCCCACCCGCCTTTGCCTGTTGTGCTACTCACCCGCCGCATCTGCGCGCGATAGCCTCGTCCAGTGCTACCTATCGACGTCATACTACCTCATGCCCTTCCTTCACGTTCCCAGTTTTCTAGCGGTACGTCCTGCCGGGCTTCTGCATCGTTGCCGTGCCGCGGCGCGTGACCTGATCCTCGTGCTCTCGTTAGGACTATGGGAACCCGCGGAAGTGGGGCGAGCCGGGGTTCGCGGCGTTCATTGTCGCGATATGCTGCCTCTCCTCGCGGCACATCGACGACCCACGCGTGCGCGCCGACCCAAATGACAGCAATAGTGCCGGCACGCAGTGGTTCGACCTCTACTTGCGCCTGAGAACGCTTCCCGGCGCGGACAAGCCGACGCTGTACACTATCCAGTCGGTGCTTATCGCCGGTGTTTACGCGGTCGGGCTGGGGAAGCTCTCGAAGGCATTCGCGCTGCTCGCCGAGTCAGCGACGCTCTCCATCGACGCGGGCCTGCATCGCTCGGCGGACGACTACGACCTCTTCGACCCGATCGAGGACGAGGTCCGGAAGCGCACGTTCTGGTGCGTGTACGTGTGGGACAAGCAGGCGAGCGCGCACTTTGGCCGCCCGCCGCTGCTGCGCCTGCGCGATTGCGATGTCGGCGAGCCCGCGATCGTCGACGACGAGTTCATCACCCGCGACGGCGTCGCGCTGCAGCCGCCCGAGTCCGAGAGCCGCATGGGCGCGTTCGTGAGCTGCGTCCGGCTCTTCATCGTGCTCGAGTCCGTGATCGACGTCCCGCCCTCCCGCCCGGGCGACGGCTCGCCGTTCCTCGCGCGCGCCGCGGCGGTCCTCCCGGGGGCGCGGCGCGGGCGCGAGCGCGAGCTGCGCGACGAGGAGGCGCTGCTGGACGAGATCGCGCGGGCGGTGCCCGGGCACTGGGCGCACTCGGTCGAGACGATGACGAGCGGGGACGTGATCCGGGTGACGCAGGCGGAGCGGCTGCACTGCGTCGAGCAGTACGTGCGCATGCTCATTTATCGGCATCGGTTCTCGGAGACGGTCGCGGAGCGCATGCAGAACCATGTGCCGGACGCGGAGCAGGGCGAGGCGGAGATCGAGGCGATGCGCGCGGCGCACTCGTCCGCGCTGCAGATTATTTCGTCGCATCTGCATATCGCTGCGAAGGGCCTCATGACGTATTGTGAGTGGCAATTTTCGATTGGTTGGGGAATCAGGCAGGGAACTTAATGAGAAACAGATGGTGTCCATGTCATTCACCAGTTAACCGCCGCTGGCCGTACCCTGGTCGCGATGCTACTGAATTGTCATTCTGATTCCCTGCGGCCTCTCATTCCGCCTGCGCTGGACGCTCTGCGCTCGTGCGTCGGACTACTTCGACGCTTCAGCGGACGCTACATATGCGGACAACGCTCCGGAGACCTGATGGAGGAGTTCTGCAGGAGTACGTGTTACCTCACCTGTTTTATCACCTTCGCTAGCGCAGCGTAACTAACCTATCCCTCTTCCAGTCACCCAAATCCCTCTGGAGACCCCGCGCCCAACCGAAGGTGGAAGCTCGAGCAACCGTCCACCCTGGGTCCGCCCCGTGCGCAAAAAGGCGACATCGAACGCGCGCTCGCCCGCCGGCTCCGGGGACTCGCCTTCACAACACGGCTCGCCCGAAGACTTTCAGCCAACGGACGCGTTCCTCGACCACCTCTCCGGCAGCAGCCCCCGCGCCTCGTTCTCCGGGCCGTCGGGTTCGCAGCCCCCGCAGCCCCAGGCGGGCGCAAGTCCCTTCGGACTCGGGCTTGGGGGGCTCGCGGGCGCGCCGCCGGGGATGCAGGCGTTCATGGACCCGACGTCGCCGATGAACGTTCTTCCCCCGGACCCCGGCGTGGGGGCGCCGGGCGGGCTGCCGATGTCGACGGCGGACATTATGGCGTTCCTCAATGCGGACCCGGGGCTCGACATGGGCTCGATATTGGCGTCGCCGGATCTGGGCGGGCTCGACCACCACCAGAACGGGTTCTACCATATGGGCAGCCCGGCGGTGGGGAATGGGCAGGCTAATCCGCTGTCGCCATAGTCGCGTGCTGTTGGACATGCGACGCGGGTGGTGTGTGATATACGGAGGGAGCTGGGGGAGGTTCGATCTTATTGGATTGGCTCGGACGGAGTTGTGCCAGCGGGCGAGGCTGGGGTTGGAGCGGGGGGCGGCCACCGTACATGTATGTGTCTTTGCTCTCTCTGCCGTCGCTGCGGTGTATTTTCGTGTGCAACATGCTGTGTATCTTGTATCTTTTTAGGCTATAGTATATCACAAATTTCGCATCTTGTCCGTGCGGGGGGATGGAAGACTTAGTGCACGTAGACGCTGTGGCATAAGATGGATGGGGCCTCGCGGTGGTGTCCCTGCGGCTGCGGTGTTGATGAGCTGGTTGATAAGTTGTGCAAGGCTGCGGAGCTATCCTGTCTGTTGGTACTACCTCCCCACCTCCGACGAATTCCACCCACACCAGTTCCCGTCTATCATCCAGGTTTTTTGTTCCTCGCCTCAGATTCATCAATTGAGCAGTGGTGCGTCTCCCATCTTCTACTCCTGTGCTTACGAGTTGACCCGAATACTTGAATACCGTTATAGATATGCGACTCCTCCACACGACTAATCTCGAGTTGCATGACTTTCCGAGAACGCAAGTGTCCAACTCGCAGTGCTGATGCTCACGACTCGGGCACCACTGGTACCGTACGCTGCGAAATCTCCGACAAGATCCTGAACTGCTGCGCTTTCGCGCGGGCCAACGGACATCGATATCTATGGGTGGACACATGCTGCATCGACAAGACGAGCAGTGCCGAGCTGACTGAGGCGATCAACTCCATGGCCGAATGGTATACCAGGGCTGCCGTGTGCTATGCATACCTCCACGACGTCGAGTACGACGAAAACCCCAAAGCCCCTGACTCGTCGTTTCGGCGGAGCAAGTGGTTCACGCGTGGATGGACCCTCCAGGAACTTATTTTCCCCGACACTGTTATCTTTCTGTCATCTAACTGGCGGATGATAGGGACGAAGGCGCTCCTCTCGCAGCCGATATTTGACATCACCGGTATCTGCACGGATGTCCTCCTCCATGTACGCCCTCTTTCGTCGGTTAGCGTCGCCGCGCGAATGTCATGGGCTTCGCGTAGACAGACAACTAGGGTCGAGGACGAGGCGTACTGTCTCCTGGGTATTTTCGAAGTCTACATCCCGACCATCTATGGTGAAGGGCGCCACGCATTCGTGCGTTTACAGGAGGAGATCCTCCGGAGAATCCCAGACCAGACGCTGTTCGCGTGGGGGCCGTCTGCATCCTTCCGACGAGCGACTCCCATGGCCACCGACACAAATGTCTATCCTTCCGATCATCCAGACGAGGGTCCCAATTATGACTGTACACAGTCTCTATTCGCGCCTGCCCCCGCCTCCTTCGCCGACTACGCGCACGTTTCTGCAATCAAAACTTTCAACATCCCGCAATACAGCGAGCAGCCTTCTCATGAATACACCGTCGGCAGCGACGGGATTTTCGCTCGCTTTCCCTGCATCAGGCTTCGTGCACCCTCCGGAACTATTCTCGCTATCCTCGCCTCCCACGACGATCGACAACGCTATCTAGCCCTGGTCCTCAAGGAGCCCGATGGAGCTGGCGTGTACACAACGAATAGCATCTTCTACGACATCACCTTTCTGGGGAGGTCACTGTCGCGAACGGGCACCATCCGCATCCTGTTCCTTGAGCTATACTTCTTAGGGGGTCTCTCTACGAGGGGGTTTCGCATACTCGCAACGCGACATTCGGGGCCCAACCCCTTCTACGTCCCTCACACGCCTCCCGATGGACAAGGGAGGGACTCATCATGGCTTGTCGGCCCATGCGAGATCATTCTTTCGCCTTGGACTTTGGCTAGCATCCGACAGTCAGGGTTCGAGTGTGACATTCCTGGAAACCCTCAAACGGCGGACTGCGTGGGTGCTACTAGTGCTGCCGCCCTGCGCCTTCCTGGCGATTCTTTCACCTACCGCCTTCTGCATGGTTCAGGTCGTCATATAGACATCAACCTCTCTATCTGCAAGCAGCACGGAGACACTGAAGAGCCCCTGTGGGTCGCTCTTCGAGTTGCCCTACACTCCGAACGTTCTCGCTTGCCACCGGCATATAGTCCCCGAAGGCTGGGACGAGTGCCGATCACCCGCCACCCCCTCGGCGAATCGTCAGCCAAGATCCTCTCGACGCCTCCGGGTGCGAGTGCAACTCACGTAGTGCTAGATGTGGCCAACAGCGAGCTCTCGATGATACTCAGTTTCCTCCCTTGGCAGAGTATTAGCTTGACGGGTAGTGAGAAGATGTCAATGAAGTCTTGCGCCATAGACATTACTTTCGTTGGGGTCGCGGATACTAGTAGGTTGCTTAATCAGTCGTCGACGCCAACGTTTTCGTTCCTCGAACACTAATGAAGCAGGAGTTTGGGTTTTCACAAGCGGCGAAGTTGCTTATGAATAGAGCATGCCACGACTCTGTCTTCCCTGTCTCGAGCTCGAGCAACATCCACATATGGCTCATGTGCGCGTGGCTTGCCACTGGTGTTCTTACCTGAATATTCCATCGGGCACGTCAAAAGCAGTACTTTCGTACAGCGAACCCCATCTCGCATAAGGGCATTGCCTACCTACTTGAAGCGCTCCAAGCTTCGTTGGACCGTTACTATTGGTAGTAGGTCCTAGTAACAATTCCAGAGTATTTCCCTTTAAATGTGAAGCGGCTCTCAAGTTCTTAGTTCCCCATTACTATTAGTGACGGCGAGGCTTGAAGCCATGTTTACTCGGTTTAGGGCAGGCTCCCTACAACTGGTGACCGCGTGAACACTGAAGCAAACAAAGAAAGCTTACCCCGCGCATTCAACTACCGTCAGACTTTACCAGCTGTAGGCTCAGGCCACTTTAGTATTCACAAACCAGGTCATGCCCCCAGATCCTTCTGCCCAAGCCACCACCGGGCTTGCTTCATCCGATCAAAATCTCACATTTTCGCACTCCGGAAACACATCCGTACCAGGTTGCCTCTCCCAGGCCAGTATCCTGCGTCATCCCGCCCGACTTATGAACCGTCTCCTCGGTTGCATCCGCGCATGCAGCTCCCACGACAGCGCGCCATCTGATGATTGGAGACAAGCAGAGGTGAGTGTGCGGGTGTGATATGCGGCCGCTGCGTTTAAGATTCTGAAGTCATATGTGTGCATAGTTGGACTTGGTGCGAGTAGTAGAATTTGCTTCACGTTCCAACATAGAGATATTCCACCCGGAGTCACTCCTGCGCAAACATGGTCATACTACACAGATCTCCCAGCCAGATGAACAATGGGAAGTGGTGTATAGGGCCGCTCGAGAGTTTTTCAGTTCGCCCTTGAGAGAAGACACTTCTTCCAATCAACGCGGTCCCGCGTTTAGGGAGCTAGTACAAATGATGGTCGAACGCGCAGAGGTTGCGTTGAACAGGGACCAAGTCCCGGGTTTTGACGCCTATCAACCCGACCTATATTATCTTGTAGCCACGGCTTGTTCGACCCTCCCCGACTCGATCTCTCCTTCAAGGAGCACCACCACGTACACATTCCTTGTCTCGTTAAACCAGTATTGGGTAGAAGAGCAGACCTTTCGCTGGACATCACCTTGGTCTCCTATGCCCTGGTCGCGCGCATCGCGCGCGGAGCAATCTAATACGGAAGGTCAGCCATCTCCACTATGTTCAGTAGGTTATCGTCGCATTAACCATGCTTTCAATCAAGTACTAGCAGTGGACTATGGCGTGCCTTCACCGTTTTCAACCAGTCTTGACCAGGTGAGGGGTCTGCTTAAAGGAGATTTCATCTACTTCCCGCCAATGCACTGGTACGGCGGGACCCACGACGGGTATCCCCAAGTTTGCTTGACCCTCGGCGAATACACTAGGTTAAGGCGCACTCCACGGTTTAGTAGGTTCGAGGATGCATCTCTATGGCAAAGCGTGATGACCTTTGGGTTGCTCGAAGCCCTTATGGAGATCAAAATCCCCGAGACCCTTCTATTGAGGGGTCCCTCCAATAATCGATCATTCGCTAGTGGTAACATTTCGCTCCTCGTATTCGACTGGCTCTCGCGTTTCGTGTCTTTAAGGCAGAGCGACCCAAGCCATGCTGAAAACTGGATCGACCGCATGTTCGGGGTACTATCTAGGGCCGCAAACGCTCTCGCAGAAGATTGTCTGGCCGCGCAGAATACCTTGCAAAGGGGAGGACTACCTCAGCCTGACGTCGATCACACCCTTTGTGCCATCGGAACTCTGGTTGAAGCTCTGTCAGATTGCGCATTAGTCTCCGGCATTGTCGCAGAATCTCCTTTTGGCACTTTCACGAAGAGCTTTCTCACCGACACATACCTACTCGATCTCGTGGAGGCCGGCTGGTGTCCCTTCGTCATCCATGCATTAGTGCCGCGCACGCTCTCCTTACTGGCTTACGCGATAACCATCCCGCCGCCGCCGATCAGGGAGCGGGAAGGTGAACACGAGGAATGTACTCCGGAAATGTGCGTGTTTTACCAGGTAGATGAGAACAAGTACACAAACCGGCACACCTCTGCCGACTGCACCTGCCCTCATCTTATCCCCCCTGTCACATCAGTTCTACACCGACTGGGGCTGGATGAACCAGAGATTCCCGTGGTCTCATTTGATGGAAACCAGATGGCGATACACGGGGCGTCGGACGGCCCTTACGTAGCCATCTCGCACGTCTGGGCCGACGGACTTGGGAGTACCACCGAAAAAGGATTGCCAGCCTGCCAAGTTGCACGTGTTGCGGCCCTAGCACGACGCCTCGTCCCTAGCGGTGCCTTCTGGATGGACTCCCTATGCGTCCCGGAAGACAAGCCTTTGAGAAAACGCGCGATCATCCTTATGGCAGAAACATACCGGCGGGCAGATGTCGTATTGGTCATCGATGCTGGAATAAGTGCGTGCTTACCTTCGATGCCTGCGATGGAGAAACTCCTTCGCATCAAGACCTCTGGGTGGATGCAGTGCTTGTGGACGTTGCAAGAGGGCATGCTTGCGCGAAAGCTCGTCTTCCAGGTGGCAGACGATTTGGTAGAGGCGTCGTCTTTGACTCGCGCGCTGATCGACGACGGTAGTGATTTGTCACGCTCTCCAGGGGTCGCGATCACTCCGCCGTACGCCCGGGGGATCCTAGAGTCTATGGCGTTTCTTACCCACCCTGCAACAGAACACACCACGCACTCTCTGGGATCCGTAATCGGCTATCTAGAGGGACGCGCCACTAGCAAGGCTGAGGACGAGACTATCGCAATATCCGGCCTAGTTGATGTAAGCCCGCGGGATATCCTCGCACATCGATCAGTGGGAGAACGAATGAAAACATTCCTCTTACTCGTGCGCAACGTCCCTCGAGGTCTGCCCTTTGCTTCCGCGCAGAAACTCGAGTTCGAGGGATTCCGATGGGCTCCTCGCACCCTAGCGAGGATAGGGAAGCTAGAGTCCGAGCGCGACGAACTTGCGACTTGCACTCCTGCGGGTCTGGAGGGAGAATATACACTTATCTGCTTCTCCGAAGAAAGTATCACGCTGGAATGGGACCACAACGGGATGCTCTTCCGTGTCAAGGATGATGCAAACAACTCCGTGTACGTTATGGTGCTCGACTTAGATCCCCCTCCGACGCCGTTACGCTTCAATGCTGTCATGCTTCATGGGGACGCGCTCCCCACCCTCGCCGGCGCATCGGGGAATTGTGCTGCTATTTTCTTGCCCAGCTTGGAAGAGGCTAAGAAACGCAGAGAGGATCCAAGCGCGTCTTCTAGTTTGCAGGCCCAACCTCGTCTGGTATGCGAATATTTTGCATCAGCGTCTATAACGAACCTCTCTCAGCTCAACAGTGATCCATCTGCGTCGCTGAAATGTGGTATGCAGTTGAAAAAATGTCTCCTTTTGACATGATGTACGAGTAGACTAGGCGTCACTCCGAGACGCTCAAAGACTCCTCACGGCCCACAGTTTGTATCAAAAAATGTATACAATGGCAGGGTTGAACTCAGGCCTCCGGCGAGTCCTGAACACATATACCGGGACAACAAAGAATACTAATGCTACAGGGTCTAAAATGTCCATCTCGACGTCTACTTCTATCATCTAAGCATAACCAAAAGACTCGACATGCAACACGACGCTCGGCCCGCCGTTGAGGACGGTGCTAACCGGGATGCGGAGAGCTGCGCGACAGGCCCGTGCAATCCCTTGCGAACCGCACACTAGAAGTACAGAAGAGTTCATTAGTCGTGCAGGGGTGATACTCGCCATGAGGTGGAGCATACCTGTTACAGAAAGCCGACCGGTGTTCACCTCTACCTCATCACGCAACAACGCGGGGAGATCTGGGCGTCCCTGCGAAACCTGCACCGCCGAAAAGTTGAGAAGCGACGACGGCCTGCTCCGGCCTACCGCGGTGCCTTCAGAGGAGTGCACCGAATCATCTTCGTTCCACTCCCGCTCTTGCGGAACAGGAACACTGTTTCCGGAGGTAATGAAGATCCGAATAGAGATTTCGGTCCCGTTGGGTGCGAGCTCCAGGGCTTGGGTCAACGCCTTGGAGATCCACTCAATGTGGCCTAAGGGATTTGTCAATTCGTCAGCTATTATGAAAGGTATAGACCATGTACTTACTCGCTTCGCGGATCGACCAAATGAAAACGAGCCTCTTACACTTGCTCCTGCCACTCTGAACGTGGCTCAAGACACCGAGGAACGTCGAAAGCGTGAAAGAGACACCAGATCCACCTGAACACGAGGGTAGCCTTAGCAACACCGAGCGAAGCTACAAATGAAGTCCCAGAACGTACCGGCGATGAGCACGACCGCGTCGTCGTTGTCGAGATTGGGGGAAAACCCATACGGGCCGTCTACGAGGACCTTGACCTTCTCGCCCCTTTCCGCTACTGCGGCCAACTTGCGCGTGAACCCCTCTCGGACATTTATTAGGAAGGTCAGCTCCTTCCAGTACGGCGCCGGATCTGAGCCCGGGTCCTCCCGCAACTTCTCCGTCGCAGGCGGGCCTGGTGTCTTCACGCCGTCGAGCTGATACCGCGCATCCACACTCGCGATGGTGAACGGGTGTGCCTCGAGCGGGAAGCCGGACACACCCGGCATCGTCAGGAACGCGGTCTGGCCGGGCGTCCATTTGAAGTGCGGCGGCCGCTTGAGGTGCAAACGGACAAAGTGGGGCGAGAGGAGCTCAACAGACGCGTCGAGCCGGCTCGCGTTCGATGAGAACCCGAAGTAGAGGTGGTTGAAATATACGAGACGCCCAAGGCGTAGCGCGCGGTCGAGGCCCCATACGAGGAAGCACGGCCATACGTAGGACCCAACGCGTACCTCGTTGGCGTGGAAGTAGCCGCCGAGGAGCATGATCCTTGGTGTCGGTCAGTATATATCTCAAATAGGAGTTTTTAGATGCAGACACTCACAGAACTGTCAGGAAGTGAGTAAAGTAGAAGATCTCGTATACCTCGGCTCTTACAGGTCGCAGAGATACGAGTATCAGTAGCGTGAAGGCAACCAGGGCCATTAGCCCAACGCGGATGAACCACTCCTCGTAAGCGGCTGTCGGAAGGCTATACCAAGCGTCGATGAGTTCAATCTTGAATGTTTAGCTGTAACGCGACTTACTGTGCAATCTGTGATCGGAAGGGCAGGGTCAGCAACTGACAGAAGAGGAGACGAGATCGAGCCGCTGCTCACCTTAGCGCCGCCGTGCACCCAAAGCAAGACGAAGACGACCCGCGCCGTCATGCGATGTATGTAATTGAGCTAAACACGATCATCAGTTTGTAGAGAGCGTATATGGGGCGCGGTACACACCTTGTCATAGCTAATGCCGGTGATATCTGTCCGGTATATGTCAGCAACTTGTGTTCAACAATGTCATCGGCGCGGTCGCAACTCACATGCGAGGATGTTGTTCTTAGTTCCAAGTGCAGTTACCAGCGGAAACTGGCTAGTTGCGATTGCACCGGCCCTACCTCCCCAGTAAGTGACGTCCAACTTGTGTCCAGACACCGTTGTCGCTGCAGCACATATTAGCATTTGAAAAGGGGCTGGATACATTGACAAAAATACTTACTATTGACGAATTCCCAGACGAAGAGCGCGACAATGTAGACGACAGTGACAAATACCTCCGCGAAGTTAAGCGTATACGACTGCCCAACTTGCAATGTCCAGCGGAAGGCGACGACGCGGTAAGCGTTCACAATAGCCAATGGAAGGCGCCTCCAGGAGAACCGACGGGAAGGAGCTGCCAGCCCCGCCTCAGCATCCTTGCCTTCCTTCGGCAAGGTGCTTCGTCCAGAGGAGAGCTTAGAGATAGCCCACGAGGCGAGCTGCACGAGGGAGACGAGGGCGATAAAGCTGGCGACGAGCCACCAGACCTCTCGCGGGTACTCCTTATTGTGCCCAGCCCGGATGGCACGGTTGGGATCCACCGGAGGCCCAGGGCGGGGAGAAGCACTGGGAGCAGTCGAAGCGTTCATAGCTCGTTCGGATGCTAGAGCGGGTGGATGTACCAGGAGGGACGGGACGGAGACCTAGTTTCTAGCGGTCCAGTGCGTGAGCTTATGTATGAACACCACCGCAGCCCACACGTCCAGGGGCTGGCGGAGATGGGAAGCAGCTACCCGGGATGGGCACGGATACATACGATATTTTTGATCGCTTTCCGTGAGCGGTGAAGGGTGCAACAGACTGCCGAGTAAGGGGATGCCGCGGCACATGGTTCCATAGGTCAACCTTCTCTTGGGAAGTGCATTGGTGTGGGCAGGCAATCAACGCCCGATCTAGCCAGTGAAAATCTGCACTCTCCGCTCGGGGAAGCGTGAGCAGAAAATTGGCGGCTGCTTTGCGCCGTCCATTGGGGCGGCGCCATGCGCAGTTTCCAATTTGGTCTTCCCCTTGCCCAAGACACCCGAGGCGTTAGGTATGCACGTCGCACGTTCCCCCTGTTGACGACTGAGGCTTTCATCGGGGAATTGTAAGCAGCCCTCGCGATAAGGGGACAGCCTCACCTGCGCGAGTATTCCAGAAGCAACCTCAGCAGCCCAGCGCACAGGGGGACGGTATGACCCTCGTGCCAAGTGTCCGAACGGTCGCTCGACTATCCAGACAAAGTAAACGGAAACGGCGCTCGACCATATCACGTCCAGCGTGGATCGTTGATAGAGCGCAAGACGAAGGTTGTGGTCGCAATCCGATGGTCGTACGGGCGGGGCTGTGGAACAATGGCGTGAGCGTAAGTATAACAAACTGCACTCGGAGGTGCCAGCAACCGACGAAGACGTGATAGCGCCCGGACGATTGCGCGAATCTCAAGCATGGTCGAGCGCATAAAATCAGCGTGGACACCTGTGTGCCCTGCGCGCGTACAACACATCGCATGACATTGCTGCTTCGACATCGCGGCAACGGTGCATGGGAATCACAGGGTCGTTGAGGTATCATCAGGAGCGCGTTGATTTCTTATCGTGTGCTCCTCGACGCGCCCGGGGAAACTATTTTTCCACTCTGCCAAAGGATCTAGACCCAAGACCACGAAGCCTCAGAGTGCGCAGCAGGTTGCAGCAGGACCTAAGTAGCAGCCTAGCACCGACCGGAGAATGTGCTGGCGCACTGGTTGGGGTCGAGCTTATCTTGGCCACGGCAAGGCAACAACAGCATGTTCGATGCAGAAGTTTGGATGGCACGTTTGCGTTGCGCGCAGCAACGAGATCGAGTCGCTCACCTCATCCAGGCGTCGCAGCAGACGAGAGCGGAAATGCCTCTGGAGATGTTGACAAAGATGGTCATGAGCCACAAGGCAGAATTCGTCAAGATGCTGAGTCATCGGCAGTTGAATTCGGATTTGCACTGCCCCTCCCTCGATCGAGGAGATCTCGCTTGCGATCGATGTTGTCTCACCCGAGTCGAACCCGGCAAAATTTGGAAAGGCAGGAGAACAACTTGCGGTCCCTTGATACAACACCCTACGACACCGTTTCTGGGGATGGATGTGACCACTGACTGGATACTTACTACTAGTACGCCCAGCGTATCTCGGTAAAGTCTCGTCGCAGCTGCTAAGTACTCGCACAGGTATAAGGGGACCCATTGCCCGTCCGCAGCCCTATGCCTATGCATAGCCAAAGGACTCCACGTGCAGCACGACGCTCGGTCCGCCCTCGAGAGTAGCAGCCACGGGAATTCTGAGCGCAGCGCGGCATGCCCGGGAGATACCCTGCGACCCACATACTGAAAAGATAATTATCAGCCCCACCCTTTTCGGTAGATGCTGAGGGGTACAGACCGGTGACGGAGAGCCGTCCAGTGTTGATCTCGACCTCATGCTGCAGGAACGCCGCGAGGTTCGGACGGCCCAAGGCCACCTGCACGAAAGGGGAGTTGAAGAGCGACAAAGGCTTGGTTTTCTCAACAGGCGACCCCTCAGAAGAATGCGTGGACTCGTCCTCGTTCCAGGAGCCCTCCCGCCCGAGCACGGGCGGGCTCCCAGAAGTTACGAAAATGCGAATCGAAAGGTCTATGCCAGCTGGGGCGAGCTCGAGGGCCTTAGTGAGGGCCTTCGAGACCCACTCAATGTGGCCTGTTCGTTCAGTGAGCGGAGGTGGAGGATGGGAGTATGATCTAGCTTACTTGCTTCGCGGATACACCATACGAAGACAAGCTTACGACACTTGCTCTTGCCCTTTTGGACGTGGCTCAGCACGCCGAGGAACGTCGATAAGGTGTACGACACGCCAGAGCTGCCTGGAAACGCAGGGTCAACATCGCACAATTCCGGGCTTGAACGACGAGCACGTACCGGCAATAAGCACAACAGTATCGTCGTTGTCCAGGTTGGGCGAGAATCCATACGGGCCATCGACGAGCACCTTAACCTTCTCACCCTTCTCCGCCGCGTTCGCAAGACGCTTTGTGTATCCCTCGCGCACGTGTATCAAGAACACTAGTTCGTTCCAGTATGGCGTCGCGTCCACGTCCGAACCGTCAGTTTGCGCCTTTTCCGCCTCGGTAACGTCCTGCACACCGTCAAGCGCGTACCGCGCGTCGACGCTCGCGATGGTGAAAGGGTGAGATTCGATCGGGAACTTGGACACGCTCGGCATCGCAAGGAAGACGGTCTGGCCGGGCGTCCACGTGAAGTGCCGGGGCCTCGACAGGTGCAGTCTGACGAGGTGCGGGGAGAGGAGCTCGACGGATGCGTCGAGCCGGCGGGAAGCCGCGCTGAAGCCAAAGTACAAATGGTTGTAGAAGATAAGGCGTCCGAGTCGGATTGCACGGTCCAACCCCCAGATGATGAAGCACGGCCAGAGGTAGAAACCAAACTTCTGGTAGTTGGTGTGGAAGTAGCCACCAAGGAGAATGATCCTGATAACGCCCTTGAATAAGCGAGGGACCATAGGTGGAGCGAGAACTTACAGAACGCTCAGGACGTGTGTGTAGTAGAAGATCTCGTAGAATCGAGCACGGATGGGCCGCAACGATACAAATAGAAGGACGGTGAAGGCCCCCATCGCAATAATGCCGATGGGAACAAACCAAGCGACGTACTGGGAATCCATGAGACTAGAACATGCGAATGTAAGTATCTTACTGCGACGTGCAAGTGATTGCTTAACTCACTGGGCAAGCTGGAGACCAAATGTGTTGTCAACGATGACGTTTGGACTGCGAAAGAAATTGCGCTTACTCTAGCCGCCCCATGCGCCCACAAGAGTATAAAGACGATACGAGCAATCGTCCGATGGATAAATTTGAGCTAAGTTTCCGGTGACTTAGTCAAATCACTTCGTCCACTATGCGAGAGGATATTTACCCGATCGTAGCTCACTCCCGTAACATCTGGGCGCAGTACGTCAAGTTGGAGAATATAGATAGTACATTGAAAACGACTTACAGGACAGGATATTGTTTTTTGTACCGAGGGCGGTAATGAGCGGGAGTTGGCTCGCGCCGAGGACGCCAAGCCTGTTCTCCCAGTAAGATACATCAAGCTTGTTTCCTGCCAATGAAGTTGCTAGAAGCGATCGCGTCAGTCAATGTACGGTCATTCATTACGCGTTCTAACACTTACTGTTGACGAAGCCCCAGGTAAAGATAGCGATGATGTAAACGCAAGTAACGAACACTTCCGCTAAGTTTAAAGTAAGGTATTGGCCAATGTTGAGGGTCCACCGGAAGGCTATCACCCGATAAGCGTTAAGAGCAGCCAAAGGGAGACGGCGCCACGATACGCGGCGACTCGAGGAAGGTCGCCCGGCCTCGGTATCTCCTCTCTTCTCCCGAGAAGAAGACCGTCTCGAGGAGTACCTCAGCGCCAACCACGAGATGAATTGGCAAAGCGCAATCAGGACAACGAAGCTCGCGATGAACCACCAGAGTTGGCGCGGGTACGCCCGATTACGGCCAGTCCGGATGGGCTTGTCGGGGTTGGCCGCGGCGCGCGGAGAAAGCGGCGCAGAGGTCAGGGAGACGCTCATAGTGTTGCTTGCAGAGAGTCGTGCGGGGGAGTGACCTCAACGGAACTCCTGCCTCTCATACGTCTTCTTACTCCGCCTTTAAGTACACAGCGGAGACGGCAGCACCATGGCGCTGGACGGCATAGCGGTGGGAACGGGCAGCCAGGCATGGATTCGGGTCCATACGCCATTTGATCTTCTTCCCCGAGCGAGGAGCAGCGGAGGGGGCGTGTCGGACCGCTGCGCTGGGTTGACCGCTGAACTTGGATTCGTGAAGCGACTTTCCCGCGCAAGAACGACAGCAGCATGGCTGGCAGTTGAGCTTCTGACCCAGACTGTCCGTCAGCGCCCTTCAGCCACATTGTGTGCGGCATAAATAATCAGGTGCATTGCTTGTCCGGGTATATCCTTGCTAGCAGAACAACCGTCCGCAAATTGACACCGTTAAAAAACGCCAGGGATGGACGGTGACCCAATCCACCGGCGAGTAGTGCAAGCCTGCATCGGTGAACTCTCGGGCATTCTTCGTTGTATGCAGAGCCCCAGACCTGGTCGTCCTGACATACAGCGTGGCGCACGGCGATGACAGAACGACTACTACGACCTAGGAGGAGGGTGCTGCCGTCTTATCAAATATCTTACGTGCTTCGAGCACGAGGAGCCCCAGGCGGCTGTCTTATCTGATATGATAAGACCGCTTCTCACCCTCTTCTCCGCACTAAGAACCAGCGAGAAGCAGTCCCATCACCAACGCCCATCCAATGACAACGTCTCGCCATTGGCATGGCGGCCTATTCAGAGCGGCGCCAGACATGAAGTAACACCGGTGTCACTTCCTGAATGGCGCCCACGGATTGTGTGTGAAAATATGAACCTACTCAACGGATTGAACCGCAACGACGGCTACTGAAAACATACGCTCGACCAGAGCATGCGACGGGGACGCCGCCGGAGAGGCCGTAAAGGTGAACTGCGCATTGCGGTGAGAAAGTGCCAGTGTGGAGCAGAAGTGGTGAAAAGCCGTCCGCGCACTGATACCTGAGCCAGCGCTCGTCCTCGCGGATGTGGGTGGCAGCACCTCTTGACCCGAATCACCACAATGACGGCAACGGCGGCGTAGGTTGTTCTGGAGAGCACATGGATGGTTAGAGCCTACAAAAAACAACACCTCTTATGGTGTGGGTCAATGCATAGATGACGAGCTTCACGCTACAGTGTTTTTGATGTGCCACAGGATAGGGGTACCAACTGAATGAATTCGCATCTGTGGTATGGTAGAGGTAAACCGCCACCCGTCAAGCACGGGAAGTCATCCAAAAGGTGGTGTGGTATCTTTGGCGTGCTGGGTTCGTACGGCATCGGAAGCCCGCCCGCTGTGCGCCTGTCTGCGGAAGGTACTCTGACGCAGAAGGCGCGCAATGGCATCGATAGAATGCACGCCGTGCCTGGGCGGCGTGCCGCCACAGCGAACGTGAATGGTCAGCAAGACTCCGCTGAAACGCGGCGAGCCTCGAAGGATAGGCTCACCTTCCTTGTCGGATGGGCCCAGCCGTTCGCGTGCATGCCGTATGACAGCAGCTGCACAGAATGCCCGCTGGTCATTATCGAAGTTTCGGAGAGGATCGCGCGGCGGCTGCGCAATCAAGACTTCAGGCAACCTTCAAAGGATATCGGTACTTCTCTTAGGCATGCCTACATGCGCCCCATGTCGCTACTGAACAGGACGTGCTGTATCATTGTCGAGGGCTCTCTAGTTCGTCTCTTGAATTGCGAAAGAATGCGCCGCTTGGTCTGTCTGACGTCTCTTACTACGGTAAGTTCAAGGGCGCAATTGCGTTGACAGAGAGCCCACACGTGTTGTCGAACGGAAGCCCAACGTTCGTCCCGCACAATGGTTTGACAAGTTCGACCGTAATCTGGCTGCGGGAAGGACCAGGTGATACTGCTTCCGAATCTAATCAGATAAGACGGCTTGCCCACGCTGCATACCCTCATCCCGTGGCGGTCGTGAGAGATCAACGCATAAAAATGTCTGTACCGCCGTTCTCTGTCAGTTTCAACCAGTTCCAGAAGGGCCGGGCACATACCGCTCGGCCACCTACGTAGACAGTAGAGCTAATAATAGAGTAGCCTTAAGAACTTTACGCCTTTTCGCGATCGAGAGCGGGCAACATGAGACGACCAACTTCCGCTTCTGCCGGGTCGGCCCTGTGAATCCTGTGTGAATATACGGTCGTGGCTTCCGGGTGTTCGGTTTAAGCTCAGAATTGACTCGTAAGGTTCACGTAGATCGCATAGAAGAGTAACCGCGACAAGCAGTGTATGTTGACTGCGGGGGTACTGCAGAGGGGAGCTCGGGAAAGCGCAGTGGGCGTGAGGTGCAATCCCACGCGACACGAGGGCGAAATTCCTGTGACGTGATGCAAGTGAAAGCGAAAAGATTTTGTGAGACGAGCGACGCACCCGAACGACAGTACGCGGGGGGCACGGGAAGATAGCACAGGACGTGTGCGTGGTTTAGCGAAAACTCTACTAATACCTCTAAAAAGTCTACTGAATCAACTAGTGGAGTCGTATATAGTCTATGACCAGAGCTCGGGACACTGAAACGTGAGGCGGTCCACAGGTCAGCGGACAACCAATTATTCACGACTGACATCCCTGAGAAAACGATGAGCTACGAACTTCAAGAAGGCCCAGGCAAATTCGCTTACCGTCCAAAGAGCTTGACGTACAACCAATCCGTTGCCACGAGCGTACGGTTACGCATCGAGAAGAGCTTGCTGAGATAAGCACTGCGCCAGAAGAGGAACTGCGAGCCGCGAGTGAGCCTTTGTGTTTCAAAGTGGATTGTTATAAACGTACGGTCGCAACACCGCCAGTGGCCAAGTTCCCGTTGAAGAAGGGGAGGTCAGCGATGGCCTTGTCGGAGCCAATGTACCTAGAGAGGAGGTAAGTTCCTTTGCATGTATCGCATGCGGAAATAAAACCACGTACGCAAGCGAGCCCTGGTGCGAGTACTTGAACGGACGGATCTTCTCGAGCTTGGTGAGGCGCTTTTGGAGGTGCTCACGCTCCTGGTTGGCCTCGAGGGCGGTTGAGAGTTGGAGCTCTTTGACCCGCGCCTCGAGCTCATCTTTCTTGGCGATCTGGCTCAGAACGCGAGCAAGGTAGGCGCCTTCCTGCTGAGCAACCTGTGCGGTGGGCGCGTACGATGTCGCCGAACAGTCGCCGATCGCGAAGATGCTACCATCAGATCCCTGCATGCGGAAGCACTCTGTACGGAGGCTTGGCGTTAGTAAACAACTATTTCTTTCCAGAGGGCACCCACTGACCATCGACATCGATTCCACGCCTGTTCTTCTGAACGTTGGGGAATTTGGACATCAAGTCTCTAGTGATCTTGCGCATGGTGTTACCCTAGGTATGTGCATTGATATTTAGTGGAAGAGACTAGGCGTCGGATAGATGGGGCATACCGCAGCCCAGACGACCAGACCACAGGGCACTTCGACAATAGACTTGTCAGGGAGTTGAAGAACGACGCTCTTGTCCTTGACCTCCTTAACCATGGTTTTGGTAAGAACGTCGATCTTGGCTTCCTTGAAAGTCGATTCCGTGTAGTCGATCAACTGCTTGCTGAACATCGGCAGGACGGAAGGAAGCGCTTCGACAAGCGAAATGTGTACATGTTCCGCGAGCTCCGGGTACCACGAACGAAGATCTTGTTCCAAGAAGTCGTGCAGTTCGCCGCTGCGTCCATATGAGAACGACGACCAGATGTCATTGGTAGTCTACAGACATACCTTAGCTCGACTCCAGTGGGACCGCCGCCGACAACCACCTATAATTTCCGCAATCAGCGCTGCTTCGCATGACGTAGGCACCATCTGACCATGTGAAGTAGTCGCTTGACTTCCTCAGTGCTCTGCCCCGGGAAAGCGGCGGATTCGAGACCTAGACACGGTTCATGCATGAAAACCCCTGGATATAGATCATGACCTACAATCCAAGAAACGACGTTGCATTTTCTCGGCATCGTCGAGCTCCTTCATGAAACAGGAGTGCTCTCTTACACCAGGGATGTTGAACGTCTGAACCTCCGCACCGACAGCGTAGACCAGATAGTCATATGGTATCGTCGTCGAAGAGACGAGACCCTGGACTTCAGAGGTATCTGACACCCGTTCTTTCAGTTTCGACGTTGCGAAATTATATGAAGCCTACTCACCGGAGAAGGTGACCGTCTTAGCAACGGGCTAGTGGACAGCGTGAGCTACACAGAGCACGTCACCAGCCTCTGAGGGAGCTTACATCGACGTCCGTGGCCGACGCCTCAATCACAGAAACTTGGCGCTTTTTATGGCGCGTCACATAACGCGTGGCTGACCCAGACGTAAGATGGAGAGCGTGAGTAGACTATATACGCCAACTTACGTTGCAATATCGAACGTGGGCTCAAAGTGCCGACAGCAACGCTTGGGAGCAAGGGAGTGAAGAGGAAGTAATTCTTCGGGCTGACTACAATCTGAGTGGATGTGTGGGTTATTCATTTTCAACATAGTAGATTATTAGAGCGTACTCACCACATTGTAGTCTGCGGTATCGAGCGAGTTAAGTAGACTCGTTGCACCCCAGCCACTTCCAAGGATGACAAGTGTCTTCTTCGTCGGGTCGTGAGGCAGTTGAGGGCCCGGTGTGCGGTCCTTCTGTGCGACATACCAAAATGCCGTACCACTCGCAAGGGACACCAAGGTGATGCTTCCCGTGACCTGAAGGAAACGCTTCCACGCTGATGTCCTGGGCGGCGGCGGCGGCGGCTGTCGAGACGCATAGATATGAAAACTTTGTTAGCCGAGGCGGTCGAGGCTCGCGACATACCGCAGATGCGCCCTCTGTCCCCGTGGAAAGCAGTCTCCTCGAGAGCTGGACGCGCGAGAGCACGGGTGGCCGAGACTTGACCAGGCTTCGGCCGAGAACTGGAATTGCACACGAAATCAGCCTCCGCGTGGATTCCTAAGGGAAATCCTGGAACAAAAACATACGTCGTGAAGCGTGCATGGCCATTTTGCGACAGAGGGCGACACCTGCGCGTCGAGGAGGGGGTAAAGCGGATGGTATACGCCTGGGGCGTCGAGGACGTCGTGGTCGATGATGAAATTGTGCGCTCACTGCGCGTCCCGATGTCAGGCGAGTCAAGCCGACATTTTCCGGGGGATTTTAAGCTTATCTATGAATGGCTATGATAATGGGTTAAACGCCAATAATAAATCGGCGATTGGCGCTGCTAATCCCTCCGACTTCTTCGGACCGGCTAGAGTCATACTCAGACTTGGACGCACTCGAGCGCATCTGAGGCCGGAGCGTGCGTAAACTTCCAAGGACCGTGGTACGTCCCCTTTTAAGGAGTACCACGACAATTTTACTCAGCGCACTCATAGGCCTTGTCGACGCTGCTGAGCAGACTCGCAAAATGGCCTCCACAGACGTACGCAAGGTCTCAATCCTTGGAAAGGAGTCCATCCACTGCGGCTTCCATCTCATTCCCTACATCGTCAAAATCATCATCGATACTCTCCCATCGTCCACATACGTCTTGGTCACCGACACTAACGTTGGCAACCTTCATCTGCATGGATTCCAGAAGGAGTTTGATTCGTGCAGGGCCTCAACCGACGCACGCTTCCTTACGTATGTCGTCGCTCCAGGAGAGACAAGCAAGAGCCGCGAAGGGAAGGCAGAGATTGAGGACTTCCTGCTCCTCAACAAATGCACGCGCGACACGGTCGTCCTCGCGCTCGGTGGAGGTGTGATCGGAGACCTAGTCGGATTTGTAGCAGCAACCTTGTGAGTTCCTCTGGTGTGTTGGAAGTGCCGCTCTTCACCCGAAATAGCATGCGTGGCGTACGCTTCGTGCAGATCCCCACAACTCTCCTTGCTATGGTTGACTCTAGTGTCGGCGGCAAGACCGCGATCGATACACCCCATGGCAAGAACCTCATTGGTGCCTTCTGGCAGCCTGAGTACATTTTCATTGATGCCGCTTTCCTGGAGACACTTCCGGCTCGAGAATTCTCTAACGGGATGGCCGAAGTTGTTAAGGTAAGTCAACTTCTATCAGCCTTTCTGCCTCACCACTCTGGCCTAGGCCTGCGAAGCCAAGAGGCCCGCAAAGCCGTTCATCGCCCTGTTCTGCCTTTGAATTATACTCTTATTCACGCTTCGCACAGACAGCCGCCATCTGGAACGAGACAGAATTTGCAGCGCTGGAGTCGCGCGCCGCTGAGATTTTTGCCGCGATTCAAACTCCCTCAGCGAATTTTGCAGGACGCACAGAATCGACTCGCTCGGCCGCACAAAAGCTCTTGCTATCTGTCATCGCCGGATCCATTGGAGTAAAGGCGCATATAGTCACCATCGACGAACGCGAAACCGGTCTACGCAATCTCGTCAACTTCGGACATACAATCGGACATGCCATCGAGGCGGTTCTCACTCCCGCGATGCTGCACGGAGAGTGCGTTTCGGTCGGAATGATCCTTGAAGCAGAAGTTGCGCGTCAACTCGGCGTACTCAGCCAAGTTGCGGTCGGACGCCTTACGCGTGCCCTGAAGGCGTACAACCTCCCTGTATCACTCTCCGATCCCCGGATCGCGAGTCTCCCTGCCGCGGCATCTCTCTCTGTGTCAAGGCTGCTCGATATCATGAAGATTGACAAAAAGAACAGCGGTCCACAGAAAAAGATCGTCATTCTGTCTCGCATCGGTGCGACGTACGAGCCCAAGGCCACTGTCGTTGCAGACAAGATTATTGCGAAGACCCTGTCGGAGGCCGTGAAGGTCGTCCCCGGATCCCCGAGCAAGAGCCCTATTCGCATGGCCACCCCCGGTAGCAAGAGCATCTCTAACCGCGCACTCTTGCTTGCCGCTCTGGGTAGCGGCACCTGTCGCTTAAAGAACCTCCTGCATTCCGACGACACTCAGGTCATGATGAACGCCCTTGTGGAACTGCAGGGCGCGAAATTCGACTGGGAAGATGGAGGGGAAACCCTTGTTGTCTCCGGTGGGGCCGGAACACTCTCAGTCCCCCGCGATGGAAAAGAAGTCTACCTCGGAAACGCGGGCACGGCGGCGCGGTTCCTAACCACCGTTTGCACGCTTGTTCAGACACAGAGCGCGGGCCAGCATACCGTCATCACCGGCAACGCTCGGATGAAGCAACGCCCAATCGGTCCTCTTGTAGACGCCCTCCGTGCGAACGGGAGCAGCATTGACTATCTTGAGGGCGAGGGGTGTCTTCCCCTCTCCATCGCGCCCGCAGGTCTTAAGGGTGCACACATCCAGCTCGCTGCGAGCGTGTCGAGCCAATATGTCTCTTCTATTTTGCTATGCGCGCCGTATGCGGCCGAGCCAGTCACTCTCGAGTTGACGGGCGGCCAGGTCATCTCACAACCTTACATCGACATGACCATCGCGATGATGAAGACTTTTGGTATCGAAGTTGTACGCGAAAAGGATCCGGAGACGAGAAGGTTCCTCGACGTCTACCGCATCCCGAAGGGTGCTTACACTAACCCAACCACATACAACATCGAATCCGACGCGAGCAGCGCGACGTATCCGCTCGCAATCGCTGCTATCACCGGCTCGACGTGCACGATCACAAACATCGGGTCTGCGTCTCTCCAGGGTGATGCACGCTTTGCGAAGGAGGTCCTTGAACCCATGGGATGCACAGTCGTACAGACCGCAACCGAGACAACAGTCACCGGGCCTCCTGTTGGCCAGCTTCGCTCCCTTGGTCTCGTCGATATGGAGCCCATGACTGACGCATTTTTGACCGCTTCCGTCCTTGCTGCTGTTGCGACGCAGCCGCCGCTCGCGGAAAGGACCCTCAAGGATGGCAGCAGACCAACTACCACACGCATCATCGGTATCGCGAATCAAAGGGTCAAGGAATGTAACCGTATCAAGGCAATGATCGACGAACTTGGTAAGTGATGCCCTTTATTTTGCAAAGTTACACCACTGACGAGTCGCTCAGCCAAGTTTGGGGTGGAGACCTCGGAATTGGATGATGGTCTTGAGGTCTATGGGCGGCCTATTTCCAAGCTCAAACAGGGCGTTAGCGTGCACTGTTACGATGACCACCGCGTCGCAATGGCGTTCAGCGTTCTGGGCAGCGTAATCAAGGACACAATCCTCGAGGAGAAGCGCTGCGTTGAGAAGACGTGGCCTAACTGGTGGGACGACCTCGAGAACAAGGTGTGTATCAGCAATTCATACAAACGCTCACAACACTCATTCGCGCTGCAGATCGGCCTCGAGGTTGAAGGCGTCGAATTGCCCTCAATTCATGGTCTTGCGTCTGCCAGCCGTCCAACCGAAGATAACTCACAAGCTTCCGTCGTCCTCATCGGTATGCGCGGGTCGGGGAAGACGTTCATCGGCGAACTCGCAGCCAGTACGCTTGGCTGGCAATTTATCGACGCTGATGCTGCTTTCGAAGAGAAGCATAAGATAGGCGTGCGGGAGTTCGTGCAAAAGAACGACTGGCCAGCGTTCCGTGCGGCCGAGACAGAGATTCTCCAAGAATTACTCTCACAGAATTCTCGCGGGCATGTCATCAGCCTGGGTGGAGGTATCGTCGAGACACCTGTCGCCCGCGACGTCTTGAAAGAATATACCAAGAAGGGTCCCGTCGTTCACGTCGTCCGGGAGATTGATGAGGTTATCGGTTACCTCGGTGCAGAGACCGCCCGACCCGCCTATGGCGAGCCTATATTGGACGTCTTCAGACGCCGCGCTCCCTGGTTCGCGGATTGCTGCAGCTACGAGTTCGTCAACTACACAGGCGTGCTCACTTCCTCTTCCGGCGTTGCAGACGATGACTCGACAACAGCGCCTTCGCTGTTGAGCATCCGGGATGAGGTCTCGCGTTTCTTCAACCACATCACCGGGCAGCAACCGAACCTCTCCCCGAACCTCGCAAAAGATAAGAGGTCCTACTTCCTGTGCCTCACATATCCCGATATCACCCCCGCGCTGCCCCACGTTCAAGAGATGGCAGCTGGTGCCGACGCCATCGAAGTTCGCGTGGATTTACTCCGCTCGCCACAAGACTTCGACAAGATCGGTGCATGCATCCCTCCGACGTCCTACGTGACGGACCAAATCGCGGCTCTTAGGCACAAGACGACGCTTCCCCTCATCTTCACTGTCCGGACAGTTTCCCAGGGCGGCCAGTTCCCTGATCACGCTGAGAAAGAAGCCTTCGAGCTATTCCTCGCTGCCGTGCGGCTCGGCGTTGAGTACATCGACGTCGAGATTTCTTGGTCGGAGAAGAATATCCAAGACCTCATCTCGCGCAAGGGTCATTCTCACATCATCGCATCCTGGCACGACTGGAGTGGCAACATGAGCTGGGACGGCAAGTTAGCCGAGGCAAAGTATCGAATCGCGCATGGCTACGGTGATATCGTCAAGCTCGTCGGCAAGGCTAACGAGCTCGAGGACAACTTTGCGCTTCACCACTTCGTCTTACGCAGGCAAGCCGCGGCGGACGCCAAGCCCATTATTGCGATCAACATGGGCGTTGACGGTCAAATGTCTCGCATCCTCAACTCGACCTTCAGCCCAGTCACCCACCCGCTGCTCCCGTCCAAGGCCGCCCCCGGTCAGTTGTCGTTTGCGCAGATCCAGACTGCCCTCCACTTGTTAGGCCAGTTATCAGCGCAGAGGTTCTACCTCTTTGGCACGCCCATCGCACACTCGATGTCCCCTACTCTGCACAACACCGCGTTCGGCGCACTCGGTCTTCCTCATAAGTACGAACTCTTGGAGACAGCTACCGTGGGTGAGGAGATCAAGGCAGCCATCACCTCTCCCGACTTCGGCGGAGCCTCTGTCACCATCCCGTTCAAAAGGGATATCATGCCTCTACTCGACGAGCTCTCGGAGGACGCCGAGGCTATCGGCGCTGTAAACACAGTCATCCCCAAGAAACGTGACGACGGATCCTCTTCGCTGTACGGCGAGAACACCGACTGGCGGGGGATCACGCAGAGCATCAAGCGTTCTCTTCCACGGAGCATCCTCAAGCCGGAAGCTGCCCTGGTCATCGGCGCTGGCGGCACCTCCCGCGCGGCGATCTACGCCTTATGGAAACTTGGGGTCGACACGATTTACCTCTTCAATCGGACCAAAGCTAGCGCTGAAACACTTGTCGCCGCCTTCCCTCAGGTTAAAATCAAGCTTACAGACGAGCTTGGGGTCTGGCCTGGAAATGGACCTGCTCCAACCGTCATAGTCTCGACCGTCCCCGCGTCGGCAACGTCACTCGATCGCTTCGCCACGGAGGCGCTCTACCTACCAAGCACCCTCTTCACCGCCTCCAATGGAGGTGTAGTCATCGACATGGCTTACAAGCCCGCCGAGACACCCTTGCTCACGCTGGCATCAAACGTCGGAAACAACTGGCGAACGGTCAAGGGAGTAGAGGTGTTGCTGGAGCAAGGCTACCATCAATTCCACCTCTGGACTGGAAGGCACTGTCCGAAGGGCATAGTCTCGCAGCGCGTGTGGACGGAATATTCCTCTTGATTGTTGATGTCGAGCCTAAGTTGTTGTGTAGAAACCTGAGTAGTCGATAATAGCGAAAGAAGTCCACAAACATGTACTGACGTATCACACCGAACACATTTCTTGGTTAGGGCCTACAAAGCGAGAGTCACGGAAGCAACATCGTTGTGGAATGGAATGACCCATGCTCCAGCGTCCTGTTTGAGATTAGTAGACGGCTTCAGCACTCCAAGGCCATTTGCAGCGCTAGCCGTGTTCGCTACCACCAAACGCGCAGCGGGAGCCGGTGCTGCTGAAACGCCCGGTGCAGCGGGTACGACAGTCAACGTCAGCGTCTTCTTCGTCGGGTCGAAGTTGACCTCCTTGAACGCGCCCGCATCCAGGCTAAGCCAGGCGCCAAGAGGTGCGACGAACACCCTCCTCCGTAGCGAGTCCAGCGCTTGAACCCTGATCGTCGGTGAAGTTGCAACAATACTTCCCCCAAAGGCCTGCCACCCAAAGTCGGGATGGTCGACGATGTATGTACCCATCTCGAGCGCGTGGCCGACAAAGTTGGGACCGTAATCACCAGAATAGCCATCCCACTTCAGGGTGTCGGCAAACGAGTGGAAGGACGCCGCGGCAAAGCCACCCTGGTCAATGTTAGAGAGTGGTCCGCTAAGTCCACCGAAACCGACGCGGAGGAGGTAGTAATCGGTGGGTGTCGTGCGAAATTGCGAGATGAGCGGTATGGCGTTGAGGCCGCTGCCATAGTGATGGATCTGGCGTTCAATCCTCTGAAGCTTTCCGCCGTAGACATTATCCCTGGGCGAACTTGAGTGACATCGGGGGGTTGTCAAGAACAAAAGCTCACCAGTATCGTCGCGCATTCCCGTTGTACCCCCAGTGTGGGATAGCGGGCTGGTACGCAAGGATTGAATTCAACGTGTTGGTAGCTGTCGCGGTGTCGTTGAAGTACGTAGCCCACGCATACACCCCTTCCTGGCCCGTGGAGTCCCAGGCCATCTCCGAGCCAAACCTGACAAAACCGCGATCTCATTAGTGCTCGATCAAACAACGAAGGCATCACTACGCACGGGTAACGCTCCCCAGCCCAAACCTTCGCACGGGCCTGCATGCGGCTCTCGACCAGTGTTGCATTCGCTGTCAGACCCTCACGTTTCAAGTCATCGAGCAAGTAGCGAATGACCGTCTCCTCCATCAAGCCATCGTTAGCGTAACCGACTCGTCCGTTTGTCATGCTTGCCACCGTCGTGACCGCCTGCTTGAGATACCATTCCCAAGTATGTGTCTTGACGAGGCTCGGGTAGTTGCGCGCGACCCGGTAGAGTGACCAGTATGCTGCGATGACATGAACGTAGTCGTATGCCCGGTCTGTTGCGTAGGATGCGGCTTGATTCCACGACCACCAGTTGCCCCAGAAGATCGACGAAGGGTAGTCATAGTTAGGCACGAGGCTAGGCTGATAGAAGTATACGGCCTGCAATGGGTTTTAGTCACGCAAATGTCCGAGATAGGTAGTGTTACGCGGTACCTTCTTCACTGAACCTAGAATGGTATGAGCAAACAACGGAGAGCGAGATAGCATATAACGAACCATCGAAGTTCTGCACGGATCCCAAGAGTGTTTGATTGACAAACTCCTCCATCTTGGCGACCTCCGCAGCGTTAGGCTGGGCGAATTGCTTCACCGCGGCCGCAAGCCACGAACCAGCACCCGCTTCGTCGCTAAGTCCGGGGATCCACGCTCTCGGATCGTTCTTCACGATCGCATTGACTTCGCGGTCGTAACTGATCACAGAGGGAGAGCGATGGAATGGATCGGAGGGGTCGTCAAACCATGACTCGGTGGTGAGGAAATTTCCGAGGTCAGCGAGGGTCTGGACGGCAGGCTCAGTTACATAGTAGTGAACGGTTTGAACAGTACCGTCGACGTATGTGATCGTGAGGCGCGAGCGCCCCCATGTGTGCGCGGTGATGGTGTAGCCGACCCAGCCGTGCGACTTCGCGTCCGAGTTCTTCGTCCATGAGAGTGCACCGGATGGGCTGACGGACAGAGACTTGACGGAGGACGGGAAGTTTAGGAACAGCTTTCCTGGTTGATCGGATGGGAGGATGTAACCTGGAATCCCCACTGCGACGGGCCTCTTCGCTCCCTGCAGGCCTCCCTCGATTCCCCGGATAGAGGGTGCCAAGACAAAGCGTAGACCGTACGTCCTAGTCTCGCCAGGTTGAAGAGTCGCAGAGGTGGGCGCGTTCCACGGAGTTACATTCTTCCATTCGTTCTGCGCATACGCCAAGGTGTGGAACTGCCATTCGTAGAGCCCTTCAAAGGTCTGAGACTGATACCCCAACGATGTCGAAGTATCCTCGGGAAGGAACCGCCATCCTTCGAGGGGAGACTTCCCTACAGGAAGGACCAGGAGTGGGGGGAGCGTCCCTAGTAGAGGTGTCACTTGGACGTATCCCGCGTCCTGGCCGATGTACGGATCGAAGAGGCTGCATAACTCGTTCGTTTGCGCGGCGGAGCGTCCCGTGAAGATCTGACGTGCCCAAAAGATCAGTCTTGTCTGGTGACGCTCAACCTATTCAACTCACGTTGTTAAACTCTAGCGGAGCCCCAAGCGAGCCAATCTCGACAGCTTGCTTCTGCGAGTTCGTAACGTCGAAGAGGAGCTGCAATTCTCCATCGTCGAGCACCCATCGTCGAGTGACGTTCAAGAGGGACCCTGCAGGAAGGGACGGCGAAAGATTTGCAGCCGCAAGCGTGTTTCCAGTCACGCTCAATGGGGCGACGTTGCGGCGCTGTGCCGCGGTGTCGCCACTGGTCCAAGCCGATGACCCTACTACCCTTGCTCGGAACGTAAGATCGCCTAGGTGGTAGTTTCCATTGGCTTGTCGCTGAGACATGACGTCCGCAGGGATGAAGTCGAAACTAGAAGAGTTGCCTTTGGTCTTCAGAGAGTACAGGGTCTGGGAATCCTTCACGAGTTGTGCGTTGAAAGAAGGCGTGTCGAAACTAAGAAAGCCATCCTGGAGGCCAAGCGTACTATTCGTGCCTTGAGCCGTGCACGCGCGTAAGACTGAGAGGAACGAGAGGAGACCAGCAAGATATGTCGACCACATCTTTTTCCAGAGTATCTGGCGCGACAACGTCGAGTGCAGTCATGATCGACAGATATATAGCAGACCAGGGCATGACGTCTGCCCTCCATCAAACTCGATACAGTACCGACCGCATGGGAGGCGAGCTTCTGAGCATAGTGACGCCGACAGCGGTGCGGCGTCGCGGAGTGAGCCACCCAAGTGCCCCAGTCATCCGCCCAGCTCTGGCCCTTTACGACAAGTAGTGAGTGAGCTTCGTCGTCTTCGCCTAGGCCTAGGTTGTGTGATACGCATGCCTGCTGCCTGGAAAGGTGCGCAGCCTCCCATCTCTTCAGGACAGCCTAGGTTTCGGGGGAAAAGAAGAGGAACGCCTGGCTGACCCGCAATCACCTGAGCCACACGCGAGCACGCGGGCGATATGCCGGTGGCTTCTCGTATTGCGCGCGGCGGACCGCCGAGGTACGACTCGTTGCCCACGGTCCGTCGGACGGACGGCTTTCGCACCCGTAAGAAGCAGTCGTGAGGGGCCGGGTCATGGGAATCCGCGCCATGTTCGACGGGGTTTTCTGACTTGAGCGTTATCGCGGCGCTTTACCAGCTTCAGCGTGCGTGGATGTATCGGAGGTGGGAGCATTCTGAGGAATTTGGAGTCTTCTCTGGCGGTCGTGGTGGAGTTGTGGTACTTTGTGGGTGGTCGACAAGTTGGCAAAAGGCAGGAGACGTAGTACGTAACAGAGCATGAGCGAGCCACCCGACCGGCTATAGCCGACGTCACTTAGATGTTTATGGTAATGCATAGCACAAGATTGACTGACATCTCACCACAAGTTGCATCCGACCTTAGCTGGCCAAAATGTGGCCCTAAGCTTTAACGTTCACTCAGTAAACAGATATAACAGAGAGCAAGGCGCCGTGGCCGCTGAATTATAACCGCGATACAAAATAACGAGCTACATCCGTTCCGAGCACACAGCCGTAAGATCTGAAATACACAGGCCGGGTATCACGAGTACACTACTACGTCTGAATGTAAATGTCCCGAAGGTACGATGCGAAGCAAATAATGTGAGGGGGAGATGCCGAGATGAGGGAGAACCACGAAACGGGGATCCGAAGCCGATGCGGAGGGGAATGGGGAGGGTGAACGGGGAGGGTGAACGGGGAGGGAAAACGGGGAGGGGAGAGGAGAGGAGAGAAATGGGGAGGGGAGAGGAGAGGAGAGAAATGGGGAGGGGAGAGGAGAGGAGAGAAATGGGGAAGGAAAATGAGACCGGGACACAATGCGAGAGAGGAAACAGATGAGGAGAGGGCCGATGGGATAAACGGAGGAAGAAACCAAGTCTATGCGGACCGCGACGGCGCTCAGTAGAACGCCACGAGCTCGTCGATGTCGTTCGCCGACGGCGAGGACGGTGCGGTGCTCGCGCTCGACGACGGCGAGCGCGGCTCAAAGTACGACACCCAGCCCGGCAGGTCGAGCCCCTTCGGCGGCTGCGTCGGCGGTGCTTGCGGCTGCGGGACGGGTGGGAGCGCGGGCATGCGGCCAAACGGCGGCAATTCAAAGATGAGCGATTCCGAGGAACCAGCCTCCGCGCTCCCACTAGTGGCAGCAGTAGTCGTTGCATTCTCGAGATCGAGACCGAGCGCGAGATCGGGCCCGAAGAACCCGGCGTTCACGCTGTTACAGAACAGCTCGAAGTCGTTGTTGTTGTTGTCGTTGTCGAAGCCCCACTGGCCGTCGAAACCGAACAGGGACGCAGGGGCAGAGGCAGGCGCTGGGGTGGGCGCGGGCGCAGGCGAGGGGGTAGGCGCGGGCGCGAGCTGCGCCGCGAAGTCAAAGTCGAACCCAAAGTCGAAGGCACCGTCGCCGGGGAGCTCAATCTTCGGCGCGCCGTCGAACTCGAACTGGACGGGCACCTGGCTCGGCGCGTACACGCCCGGCTGCGCGACGTTTTCGAAGACGAAAGCCTGTGGCTGCTGCTGCTGCTGAGGCTGGCGCATGCGGCCGGGGAAGGGCGCGGCAGGGCGGACGGGCGGGTAGTCGACCTCCTCCTCGATGTCAAGATCAAAGGAGGGCTGTTGCTGTTGCTGCTGCTGTTGCTGCGGCTCGGGGACTGGGAGAAGGAAATCGAGGAACGGGGTGCCCGGACGTGCGTAGGGTGCGGTTGCGGACAGGTCGGCAAGCATCTTCTCGAGGAAATACTCGGTGCCGGAAGAGGAGGGGAGTGCAGAGGTGGAGGCCACAGGCGAGGACCATGGCGAGGACGACAGCGAAGACGACCACCCCGAGGAGGCGGCGACGCTCGCAGAAGAAGAGGCGACGTACGTGGAAGAGGAGGCGAATGACGAGGACGAAGCGACGGCACCACCCGCTACAGGCGCAGTGGGGAACGCGGCGCGCACAGGCGCAGACACGGTCGCGGGCAACGGCGCGCCCGCGTGCTCGCGGCACCACTCCTGCACGACGGCGACGAGGTCCTTGGGGAGCTCGCCCTCCATCTTCACGCGCTGGAGCTTCTTCTCCGCGTCGGCGACAGAGAGGCGCTCCGCGAGACAGAGGTGGTAGACGAGCTTGTCGTCGATCTGGTCGGCGGCGCTCTTGAAGGACGGCTCGGGGCACTGCTTCGCGTGCGAGTCGTACGCGTGGTAGCGCTGCCGGTGGCGCGTGAGGGAGGAGCCGTCGCGGAAGCACGCGACGCAGGGCGTGCGCATGTCGTTCTCGTCGATCCAGATGTCGGGGCACTTGGCGGGGCGGTTGCCGGTGCTGGTGGGCGCGCGCGCGCTGTCAGCGCTGTGCGCGCGAGAAGTAGCGGGTGGGGAGACTCACTGAGTGTTGAAGTGTGCTTGGAGGTTCGACCGCTGGCGGCAGCGGTGGTTACAGCCCTCGTAGGGGCACTTGAACTCACTGGTGGGCGCGTCAGGACGAGAAGACTTTCAAGTGTAAAGGGCACGTACGGTTCTTTGTGAAGCTTCATGTGTCGGGCAAGGTCGCCAGCCAGGGTTTCGCCACAGAGTGGGCAAACCTGGAAGAGACAAGCGCGTCAGTTGGGGATGAGAGGTACCCTTTGAGCTCTTCACGTACCTTCCCGGGCTTGTGGGTGGCAACCTCGGAGGCGTTGGGGTAACAGTTCACGAGCTATAGCAGAGGCGAAGATGGATGAGCGGGAGAAGGAGAAGGAGCAAGGCACCCAAAGAGACTCTGCGTACCTGTTGGGCCTTAGCCTTCTTGGTAGCAGTGCGCGAAGACTTGGTGCGGCGGGCAGCAGGCATCGTGGCTAGAGATAGGCTGAGTATGAGAGAGAAGGGTGGGATAGAGTGTGCGGGAGCGCAAGTGGCTCGGGGCGGACGCGGTATGGGACGAGGGGCGGGGGAGCTCGACTGGGGGTGTCGGGGGATGAGTCCCCAACCTCCCCCAGACGCATGGCTTTATACCCGCCTGCCCGCACGGCCATGCGAGGGCGGATTGCTTGATGGATTGCGTCCATTGCCTCCTCGCCGCGACGGATTGCTTTTCGCCATGGCGGGCAGGTCTGGCAAACAGCGGCACACACGGGCGGGGGGCGCAACGCGCCACCCGGCCGCGAGGGTTGCCTGGGATGGTAACGGCGGGTGGCTCACGGCGTGCTGTGGGCTGTTTGGAAGAGGCTCAGTGGCTCGGGAGGGCTGGATTTGGAAAGGGCGGGAGGCTCACCGCCAGCGGCTTTGTATGCTATTGTTTATTCGGGCCATGGCCAATGCATAGTGCCCCGTCCATGGCCTTTGTTCATCGGTAACAAAAGCCTTGCCCGGGCTTAAGCTTATGGTACGCCTGGAGCTAGTCTGTTATTCCGCTGCAGTAACCCTTGGAAGTAATGCGCTACGAGCTCTACCGTCCGCCACAAATAATCCCAAACAGTCAGAGGTTCACGCCACTACGGAAAGCGACCCAGAGGCTCACTCACAGCAGCTTAGGGGCTCATCTACGGTGGCTCAGAGGCTCACAACAGGCTGGTCGCGACCGGGCGCCTGTGCACGTGGGCGGGCGCTTTGGACGGGCGTTTGATCCCGTTGACGTCCTGGCTGGATTGGACCTTTGGCCTGGGGGTCGATCGTATTGTGGTAATACTCCTATGCTTTTGCCTGGTCTGAGCAGTACCGGGACAAAGGCAAAGCTAGTTCCGAACGTTCTGTGCAGAATCATATTAGCGTTATAGACATTTAGCGTTGGCTGCGGAACTTGCTCACCTCCGGCACCACCTATGGTAGATCGTCGGTGCCTAGATTCGGGCAGAGGTCAAAGAAACCACGACATAAATGGAGCCAGAGAGCTTTGCTCGCACCACAGTCTAGGCCAACTTGAGGATACGCCCGGAATGGCGAACCCCCTATAGCGCAACACCATACCCATCAAAATCAAACGTTTGGATCCACGGAAAAGTCCATGTATTCAAGACAGCGCAAATATACAAGACCGGCAAGGATACACGTAGCACACAACTTCTAACGCAGCCACCGCACCCGCGTCAGCATAATCTTCACGCTGGCGAGAATACTACGATCTCCTCTCACCTATTCTTCTTCTATCACACCCCTGTTGGTTGTTCGTCATCGTATATTCGCTCGAGCATACATCGCAAGCGCGCACTCAAGCCTGCGCCTGCGTCTGCGCGGGCGCGAAGAGCTCGGGCTTCTCCGCGAGCGGGCTCTTGTCCGCTTGGACCTGCTCGACGTTCCCGTCGTGCCACTTGATCGTGACGCTGCCGTCCGCGTTCCCGAAGTAGGCCGCCTTGGCCATGTGGCAGAAGAGGCCGACCTCGACGATGCCCGTGAGCATCTTGATGCGCGTCAAGAGCTGCGAACAGACGTCCCGCGCGTCAGTAACGAACGAATGTGGGGTGGACTAACGGATGTGGGAGAGGAGAGGGGGGGCTGACGTACTGTGTAAGGGTCCTTCATGGCTTCTTCGGGGAAAGGCGCGTCGATGATGAAGTTGCCGTTGTCGGACACGACGGGCCCGGCCTTTGCCTTTGCCATGCGAAGGGTCGCCGTCGGGGAGCCGAGCTGGTGCAGATTCTGCAGAATCTTGGTGTACGCGAACGGCACGACCTCGATCGGGATGCCCTGCTTGAACTGCACGGACGGGGGTCAGCTCGCAGCCCTGGCGTGGCCCGCGTAAAGCGGGAAAGGGTCGTCGGGACGCACCATCGTGCCGAGCACGTCCGAGTTCTTGCGGTAGTCGGCGACGAGGACGAAGCTGGTTTTGGGGTGGGTTCGTCGGCGCGCGTGAGGGGGGGTGAGGTAAGAGGGACGCACGTATCCGCCGCTTCTGCGAGGACCTTCTCACGGAGGTGGCATCCTCCTCCACCCTTGATGCAGTTCAGGTCGTGGTCGACCCTGTGCGGTAGCCAGCATCAGCGCCGGATGCCGGGCAGAAGGGTCAAGGGGGCGAAACGCACTCATCGGCGCCGTCTATCGTGACATCAATTACGGGGTATTGGTCGACGTCGCCCAAGAGCAGTTGAGCGTTGACGATCAGCTCTTTCGACTGGAACCCTGTGGACGCGGACTTAGCGGGCGGAACGCTCGGCGTTGTGCGTACACACCAGTAGGGATGAACACCCGGTCCTTGTTCACTGCCCTCCCTTGGGAAACTATACGCTCTACGACGTAGGGGACGGTGGAGCCTGAGACGTGCGCCGGAGGTAAACAAGCGGTCAGAACTTTGTGCATTTTCTTGCCTTACCAGACCCGATGCCAATGACCTTGCCGCACGGATTTGAGTCGAGAGAGGAGTGCCAG
This sequence comes from Trametes hirsuta, assembly GCA_001302255.2. Lineage (NCBI taxonomy): Eukaryota > Fungi > Basidiomycota > Agaricomycetes > Polyporales > Polyporaceae > Trametes > Trametes hirsuta. The sequence continues at coordinate 2,427,930 of CP019382.1, read as the reverse complement.
AACGAAAGGAGCACCGACCTTGTGCTCTGGGTGAATATGCCTGTCGACGGCGGTCCAGGCAGCGAGACGCTTCGATGCTTCTACGGTGGAAGTCGGCGGGGGAACTGTGTCGTACGGGTCAGGCCTTCTGTGCTTGTTAGGGGTGCGCCGATCAGGGCAGACCTTTGGACTCGGGAGGATTTGCGGGGACGGGTGCACTGGTGAGGTACTTGGTGTTCTGGCCGGCGAGGGTGGGGCGGAGCGGCTGGGGGTAGACGCCATCGGAGGGCGTCCTGAGCGGGCGGGGGCGGGCGTGGGTGTGGGGCGGGTGGTCGTCGACGTCGACGCGGACGGCGGGGATGAGGGGGGAGGTCAACATGAGCGAAAAATTGGGGGGTAGGGGCGGGGAGGGGGCGATCGGCGGGGGCTTGGGCTCGGTACTCACGAGAGGTCGGGGGTGAACAGTGCTGGCGGGATCGGCATGGTGGAGTGACTCCGCGGGGACTGGCGCAGGGAGAGCGGCTGGGCGGGGAGACGTGCGGAGACGGTTGTGTTGGGCGCAGCTGGGAGGGAGGACAGCAGCAATCGGAGCCCTCGGACAGTTGCGGCGACCATGAAATACGCTTGAGCTCAGGGCCGACCCGTTCGGCTCACGCTCGCCCTCACTCAGCTCCCGTCCCGTGCGCGCGGCCCACCGTCCTCGGACCAGGGCCGCCGCGGCGCCAATCGTCTTGCCTCCGCCCCACCACGTTCGCCGCCCGGCCGGCGCGCACAAGCATGAAGGCCATACGAGGTGCGCCGAAGCCCAACTCTCTCCGCGGTCCTGCTTACCGCTTCCCACATCCAGGCGTGCTTCTCACCTGGTCAGTGTGACGCGCTCTGCCGCGCCTGTAGCCACTCAAGTGCTCCGCTCCCCCCAGCGACTCTGCGGTGAAGCAGATTCTGCTCACGCTGAATGAGAAAGAGAACTTCATCATCGAAGACTTGGATGACCACCATGTTGTGATCAAGGCCGACGAGGAGTACCGCGTGAGGCGCGAGCTCGAGGCGGAGGTGAGTTCCCGGTTGTGACACCAAGTCCTCACACGGTGCTGAGATAGCTTCCAGCTTGAGAAGAACACGTATAGCCTCGAGTGACTGAGATGGACCAGTGCTTCCGATCCCGTGGTATCTTCACGCGTGGGTGTACTCTTGACGTACATCGTGACGCACTCGAAGTACTGTCTGGCGGAAGCTCGTGCAACCTACTCCGTAGCTCGAACAGCTGAAATTCTTACCAAAGCATCAGCATCGTTGTTCAGGGTTGGGCTCTATTGACGTTGGTGAACACCATATGATCGTAGGCGTCAGTTACAGGACTTTCCGTCATTCGTTCTCGTCGGCGACATCGATTACTTACAAAGGTGAAGCATTTGCGAGAGTCAATGAGTGTAAAATAAGCGTTTGAAATCGGACTGGCGGAGAACGTCGGCACACGCGACAGACTCATACCAAGCGTACGAAATACCTGGATATGACACTCGTTCATGTTCACCAGAGCAACAAATGAGATTACCATGGTTTCATTTGGCCTGCCTACATGCAAATCGTACATAACCGAATACCGCCTAGATACCCCAGCGTGTTCCCCATCTATGCAATCGTGCATCCGTCTGGTAGTTGTGGCAAACCATCTGCTCCAAGGTCAAAGCCTGGAGGAAGAGGGCCCATGATTTCCGAGGGTGGCGAACCGTAGTCTTGCATCTATCAGCGCATATATCAGTTCAATGAGAGAGCCAACACATGTTCGGGATATGCGCACCTTCTGCATGAGCTCGATGACTTTCAGACTCTTCTCCGGGTCGTCGTCCGAATAGCTCGCATCTTCGAACGTCGCCACGATCTGCGCCACCACCGCGCGCTGCGACTCGTACCGCGACTTGTCGGCTGCGCTCAGCTTCGCCGCGTTGTCCTGCAGGTACGACGGGAACTGTGAAGCAATTGCGTTCAGTCGGATGTTCACAAGGGAGCCGTCGAGCCCACGCGCACCTTGTCGTGCAGCTCCTTCAGCGGCTCGTACAGAACCTCCTTGCTCATAAGCTGCGACATCATGTTCTCCAAGAGTCCTTTCAAGTCCTCTTCGCCCTCCACCGAGTCCGCGTCCCCCGCCATTCGCGAGAACAGGTCCGCCATCGCGTCGCCCCCCTTCCCGCTCGCCTCGTCCGCCTAGCCACGCACAGATCAGCACCAGGCAGCCGCGCACTCGAACAGACGCACCTTCTGGCTGCTCTCCTTCATCTTGTCCATCGCCTTCCGTATACTCTCCTGGAACGAATCCGCGCCCGCTCCCGATGCTACCGACGGCCCACCACCCTCCTTTACCGCGCCAGCCTCCACCCCCTTCCCTTTCTCCTTCCCCGTCCCATCGCCCGCCCCGGCCCCAAGCACATCCTCCGCGGACATCGTGCCGTTCATCCCCTCAACAAGCATCGCCTCCCACGCCGCCCGGAACGCGCGCTCGCGCTCCTCGTCGCCGTCCTCCGCACCAGTCGAGGGCGCGCCGTCGAGCCCCGCGCCCTGCGCGATGTCCCGGAAGAGCGACTCCATGCCCTTTGTGAGCTCGCGCGCAAAGTCGTCGTCGAGCCCGTCGAGCCCAAATGGGTCGGGCGTCTTTTGCGCTTGGGATGCGGGCTGCGTGGCCTTGGTGGTGGTTGTCTGGGGAGCTGGGGGAGCTGGGGAGGTTTGCGCCGCGGCGGGGGGCTTTGGGGGTGCGCTGAATTGCTCCAGGACATCTGGGTCGTGTGCGTCAGTACGGGTGAGCGAGGATGAGGAGGAGGTAGGCGTACCGTCTAGATCGTCCAAATCCTCGTCTTCGACGGTCGGCTTGCGTGGCGCGGCCATGGTAGCGGGCAGAACCAGGTGTAGGCGGAAATGCGCTCGTGTGTGTCTGGAAATGCTAGAGCTCCGAGAGAAGCGGAGAGACGGTTCGTGTAGAAAGGTCTCTTCGATGTTTCCTCTCCAATACGTCCGGTTGGCCCTGCGTTCGGCCTAGCGAGATGGTGGTAGTCTGCAAGCAAGGATGAATCGACTCGCGCCCCGGCCGCCCTCGCGCTCGGGAGGAGGAGATCCTCGATCCTGGAACACAATCACGCGCCCGCTGCACGTCTCCCCTTGGGCGCCTACCCGACCCCATACCCGATCGCAAGGGGCGCCCCGCGCGCTTGTCCGAGTCCGCGGAAACGCAGCTCGGGCTGGTCTGGTCGCTCTGCCGTCATCGCTCGCTCTCCTCCCGCCCCAGCTGCAGCAGCGGCGCTTTCGAAACCTGCGCAGCCCCGCCGCGCGCAGTCAGGACGCTCCTTGCTTTCGCTTTTTTCTCCTCGCTGCTCGAACACCGCTCGACATTCGACGATGGCTGCGGCGTGGCTGTCAGGTGTGCGATTGGCGGCGGCGGTGGCGGGTATGTCGTCCCTAGGCCAGTCTGCGGCGGTGGACGCTGAGCCTGGCGAAGACATGGGACGTGGCTCGGGGTCGGCTCTCCCGCTGCCTATTCTGCTCGTTGCTGGGGTCTGCACGGTCGTCGCTACGCTTGTTTCTGCGATGTCGATCACGCTGCATTTGAAGAATTACAGGAAGCCACATTTGCAGAGGTATGTGTTCCTTTCAATATTATCACCGAGGTTGGACGGTGGAAGCTCGCCATATGTTAGGAGAGTAAGCGTAGGAGCTCTCGTGGGTGGATTGCCCAAACCTCAACTCCCACTTTGTGTTGGAATCCGCAGGATGGTTCTCAAGGCTGACTTGAGAACAGGCAGGTTGTGCGAATCATGCTCATGGTACCGCTGTATGCCATCGCGTCTTTCATATCATTATTCTCCCTGGATGCTGCCTTCTTTATTGATGTGGTCCGAGATATATACGAGGTGCGTTTCCAGAGCCACTGTCCAGCCAACCTCTAACGCTTTCACAGGCCTTTGTAATCTACTGTTTCTTCGATCTGCTCATCGCTTACCTCGGCGGAGAGAGGTCTCTCCTCATACTACTACACGGACGACCGCCCAAGTACCCAGTGTTCCCCGGAAACCTGTTTTGGAGGGAAGTCGACGTGAGCGATCCGTATACCTTCCTTTTCCTCAAAAGAGGAGTTATTCGTACGTGTGTCACTCCATCGCTGTTGGTTCGCACTCATGTCTCGCCAGAATATGTCCAAGTGAAACCTATCCTGGCGCTCGCAACGGTCGTTCTGAAGGCGATTGGAAAGTATAACGAGGGTGACCTCCGCGCGGGCTCTGGCTACCTCTACGTTAGTATCGTCTACAACGTCAGTATATGCTTAGCGCTGTACTGCCTAGCCATATTCTGGATGTGCGTCAGCGAGGACCTGAAACCCTTCCGGTACGTCACCCTACCGCGCACTGCGCACGAAGACAAACGCTAACTACTTCGCTCCAGCCCCATGCCCAAGTTCCTCTGCGTGAAGGGCATCCTCTTCTTCTCCTTCTGGCAGTCGATCTTCATCTCCATCCTCGTCGCCGGCGGCGCAATCAAAAAGCTCGGGCCATACACAGACAGCGAGCACATCTCGCTCGGCCTCACCGACACGCTCATCTGCTTCGAGATGCCGCTGTTCGCGATCGCGCACATGTACGCGTTCGCGACGCGCGACTACGTCGACAAGCACGCGGCCTACGTCGCGCGCATGCCGTTCCCGTACGCGCTCCGCGACGCGTTCGGCTTCCGCGACGTCTTCGAGGACGTCAAGCTCACCCTCCACGGCGACGGCATGGACTACCGCGAGTTCGAGCCCAGCGAGGGCCAGATCCATCAAGGCGCGGGCCGCGACAGGAGGATCAGGGCGGGGCTGCGGTACAGCCAAGGCGGGCGACGCAAGTACTGGCTCCCGCAGCCGGCGTCGCCCTCCGCGCCCCCGAGCAAGTTCGAGCGCCGGATTAATAGGGCGGTCGGACGCATCGCGGGCCCAGACCAGACGGAAGAAGTGTACGCGCCGCTCCTGCGCAACCAAGCGTCGGACGTCGTGCACACCGCGGCGGACCTGCGCTCCCCGCCCGACGAAGGCTTCTCGCTCTTCGCGGACAGCGGCGGCGAGGGCACGGAGGAGGGGTACGACCTCCCGTTTGGCGAGCCCGACGACTTGGACGAGGAGCTGTTCGCGCATAGCAAGCAATACCTATTCGGCGACTACAACTACCCGTGCGTCGATGTCAGCTCCGAGCAGGCGCGCCGCACGATGTGGGCTGCCGAGGAGCGCATCCTCCGCGACGAGCACAGCGCGTGGTTTTCACCCGTCGGTGGGGCTCGACGCCGCCCCGGGGATACATACGGCGCGGTCGACAGCTCGCAGCGCCCAAGGCTGGACTCGCACGGCTCGGACGACGCTTACGGGAACGGGAAGGGCAAGACGCGCGGCGCATCGCAGCCACAGGACGTCGTCATCGACAAGGAGACGGAGCGGCTGTCGTCCCCCCGCACACCCGGAGAGGTGCAACTACGCTACACGAGCGCGAGCGCGAGTGCGAAGGCCTCGCCGGTGCTCCCGCCGAAGACCCGCCGATCGCCCGCGGTGTCGGTCGCGGTGTCGCGCACGAACTCTGCCTCGCCTCAGACCGCGTCGTCGTCGAAGAGCAGTCCACGCGCGCGTTCGCCGCCGTCGCCGTCGTCGCGGGCCGTGTTGCCGCCCGACGCGGTCGATCTGGTGGTGGAGGACCCGCATGCAGCCGAGGAGGAGATGACGCGGGAGAGACGGAAGGGCGAGCCGGCGGTGCGCGGGGGTAGCGCGCTCCATCGGGTGTATCGTCGAGGATACGTCGTTGAGGCGGACGGTGAACGACGGCATGGCGAGGTCGAGGTTGAGCGCGACGCGTCGTCGCCTATACATGAGGAGCGGGAGGTGTTTGGGGTGGGCGACGATGTGGACGGGGACGAGATTGCGGGTTTGGAGGAGCGTGCGCTCGAGGAGGCTGCTGTTGTGCGGGCGGAGACGCCTCCCGTGCATGCAAGGATCATTGTCGACGTCCCGGAAGACAATCCGTGGGCGTGATGCGCCCTCGTGCTCTATCGTACATCGTATAGTATTTATGTTAGGATGTCTACAATTTTGTACTATACCCAGCAATGTCTATATTGGGATTTCTGCTCGTTTGCTACCACCGGACGTGTACCACGGCGGCTCAAAGTCAGTAGCAGGGTGCGTCCTTCAGGTCGGCAACAGCCTTCTGCAGCGTCTCTTCCGCCCATTGCACCTTCGCATGCTCCGTCGTCCCCTCCTGCTTCGCCTGTAACAGCACGACCAGAGTCAAAAAGACAGTATACCACAGGCGCTTCGTCTTCTGCCGTCCGAACACGATGAGCGGCCCACCATAACCCTCGACGAACGCCTGACTTGGGCTCAGGAACATCGTCTCCAACAGCGGGTCGCCCCACAGCGCGTGCGACAGCGCGGCGAACGACGTGACCGGGACTTCCGCATCCTCAGGTGCGCCGTGCTCGAGATCGAAGTCAACGAACGTCGTGTCATCGTCCCCGGTGAACGAGATGAGCGAGGGCACCTCGCAGTCGTCGAAGAGGAAGAAGCCGATCGCCCGCGAGAGGCACCGGCGGAGGTCTTCATACGGGAGCGCGATGCCTGCGCGCTGTGCGTCCTCGAGGAGGCCTTCGAGGAGCGGAGTGAAGGCCTCCTGCCAGCTGTAGAGCTCGTCTTTCTCCTGGGAGGGGAGGCCGAACCAGTCGTTCTGCACGCGCTCGTGCAGCTGTTTGAGGTATGCGCCTGTGCGGAGCTCGAGGAGCGCTAGTTGGCGGGGCGAGAGCTTGCCTGAGGCGCGGGCGGCGGAGAGAGGGACGCCGCGTGGATGAGAGAGGAGCAGGTAGGGGTAGGGGACGATGGCTTGCGAGGTGTCGAGGGAATGTGCGGTGGGTGCGGGGATGTCTGTTTGCGATGACAGGAGCTGGTGAAGAACATGCTCGATAGAGAGCGTGTTGGGAATGTAGGGGACGGAGGTTGCGGAAATGGATGGTGCAGCTTTAAGGATGAATGAGGTGCCGTCGTCTAGTTTCACTGCGTACGCCCTCGTAGGTGTGAACGCACTGGACAAGCTCGTTAGCTTTCAAATATGTCCGCTACGTCGATTGTTGCCTGCACGCACTCAAAACCATTGCTTGCGAATGGCCCAAAGTCCGCGATGACGGTCGATCCCCCGCGATGCAGATCAACAATACGCTGTGCATCTTCCAAGGTCACGTCTACCATGGTTTCAAGTACTTGTTGTGAGTTTATTGGGGAGTTGTGCACGGCTTGCCGGATGACTTGGGGTACCTAGAAGATGACCCCTGCGAGAGATGTCAGTGGGAAAAGGACAAGAACGGCACGCATATAGGCGCTTAGATGCGATAACATACCATCTATCCCTGCGTCATGGGGGTCGGGGTGCCCTCGGGAGTGTGCTCCCCATTTCCAAGGACCTCCTCGAGTTCCTCCTCTTCCTCGCTGTCGTTGCTCTTCGGGGTATCCGTGCCCTCCTCGCTCGGCTCGACCCCCGCGGTAACTGCTTTAGACGCCCCACTTGTGTGAGGGTCCCAGTCGAGCTCTTCTGGCTCTTCTTGCTCGACTTCAACGCGTGCCTTCCAGTCGTACTTGTCGCGCAAGAGTGTGACGGCACGTGTGGCGCGCTCGACACGCTGGTCATGCTCAACGCGTATTTGGTCGCACTCCCTCAACACGTCGTCGTACTCAACATGTCTCCCACTCGGGCGCGGCGCGTGGCCAAGGACACCGAGTGAACCCTTGGTCTCCATATGCTCCGCGAGATGGCGGACGGTTTCGTTTTCCAAGCGGAGGACGTCGGTGGTTTGCTGATTGCGCAAGAGGGGAATGAGTTCTTGTTCAAGCTGTGCGTCGGTGAGCGGGACCCGCGGGTGCAGAGCAATCTTCTCGTAGGGGTTCCCTTGGGTGCTTGTGCTGGCTTGATGCGCCGCCAACAACGACATGGAGAGATTGTGAGACTGGGACAACAGGATGTTGTATTTGGAGAGGATGTCAGGCCACGCAGGCATAACTGCTTGACCACCCATTTCTATCGTCCTCTGTAGCAACTGTATGGATTCTATGATTTGATTCGCCTTGAATTTGAGCGACTCCAGCTGGGAGACGGGGAGGGCCTGGAGGTCGAAGGGAAGGCCAGCAGTCTCGGACGGCTGCATTCCCGGAAGAGACGGATAGCTGGACGAAGAGGCCATAGCAGACACAACAGGAGAGCTTTGCGCAGAGATGAGGCTTGAATTAGTGTCCTGACTACCGCGAAGGAATGTTCAGATTGTTGCGAGAGGTCAAACCAAGTTACTCTCTGACTTCACGAAGTACTAGGGCGCGCTTGGTATTTAATATAATATTAATATTATGTGATAACCACCCTTGCCGATGCCATATACGGACGTAGCCCATGGAAACGCTGGGCCATAACTCTTGCTGCCGTACGTCCACGACATATGCTTTCCCTCTTCGCCGCACGCGTTCTCCCTCGCGCTCACGCGTCAACAGCTTCGCGTGCAGCCTTTCTCTCAGTCTCTAAAGCCCGCGAGCATGTTGTCGCGCGAACATTCCTGACAACCGCGTCAGTCTCCGCGCCAGCGGCCAAGACCAGCGAGTCTGAAGGTGAAGAGAAGCCAAAGAAAGTGCGGCGCACCTCCGCTGAAGTGAAGGCAAGCAAAACTGCGAAGGCCAAGGAACGAGCCCGTGATCTGGCCGCTAAAGAGAAGGCAAAGCTACGGGCCGCTAAGGAGAAGGAGAAGGAGAAAGCAAGGCAGCAAGTGCTGAAGGAGAAGGAGAAAGCTAGGAAGGAGGCTCAGGCAGAGAAGGAGAAGCGGCTGCTAGAGGATCCCGAGGCGCGCTTCAAGCTTCCTCTTAAAAGTACGTGTTGATGATCGCCGGATAGAGACGTCATGAACGAACCGTCTGCGTACCACAGAGGTCAACGTGAAGAAGGATGAGCTCCCTCCCAAGCAACCGCGTGGAGCGTACAACATCTACATTAAGGAGTCATTTGAGAAGTTGATGAAGGAGCCCTCGAAATTCCCCTCCAACGAGGTATTCTTGAAGTCCGCTAACGCGTTCTCACAACGCTGGAAGACCCTCAGCGATGAGGAGAGGCAGGTACGCGCGTATGGGCTTGCGATCACGTATGTCATCCATTTATCGCCTCAATAGGTTTATCTCGATGTGGAGAAGCAAGAGAAAGAGGCGTATAGGAAGGCTGCAAAAGAGTGGTACAAGAACACCGACCCACGCGTCATCCGGGCCCTCGTCGCGCAGAAGCATAAACTCCCCTTGAAGCCGGCCGAGTTCAAGCGGCCCCACTCACCATACATGATGTGCGCATGCTAGGTTGCGCCAGCGTACACGTTGCTCTAACTGCTTCCTGGGCATTACAGGTTCACCAAAGCGCAATGGCACAAGGTCGAGGCTCCCGACGGCCTGCCGCCGAGCGAGGCCATGATCCATCGAGGCAAGCAAATCGCCGAGCTATGGCGGCAAGTGCCCGAGGAGGAGAAACGTGTACGTCCTGATCTCACCCTATCGTGTGCTCGTCGCCCGACCTAAGCCAATCATTCTCGTAGCGCTTAAGTGAGGAGTACACCAAGCAATTCCAGGAGTACCGTCAGCGAATGGCTGCCCAACAAGCAGGACACAAGGCCTAGAAGCAATATGTCTTGCAGACCGCCCTAGTGTTACGCCTTCATGTATATTATATGCGCACATTCCTTTTGGCCGCCTTCAACACTACCACTTGACCTACTCGCATCGTTAGTTTTATTAATTGGCTAGTAGTGTCACTGTATACCGCTTGCTGCTCGAGATGTTTGACGATATAATGCCTTGCTCATCGGTTTCACATAATTGTTTTGGGCCTGCAGGAGTAACGTGCGCCCTCGGTTCTGACACGGGGTATCACTGCTAGCATACAACGTCGGGCATAAATCAAAGTATATCCGTCTCTAGAGGAGTGACGCCGCGGGATCGGGGGGAAGGGGGGTCACACGGACTGCGGCTTCGTGGCCGGGTGAACGACGGTAAGGGGTTGTGTAGGTGGGGTGGGGATCGAGAGTTCAGGAGCGACAAACGAGCGACAGCGGGTTTAGAAGAAGGGTATAAGGTATGAGGAAGGCGACAAACTGGGACAACGTACGGCCTAGCAATAAGGATGCAAACGAACACAAGAAGAGGAAGGGGTGAAAAACAAGAATAAGACATGCCACGCGTACCCTCAAGTCCACAACTTCAACGCCACGGTCCACGACCAAGGGGGAGAAACATAGATATCGTCGCAACACGACATATAGTCATTCTGGGAGGGGTGTGTCCCGTCACAACCTGTGTCCGGGGACGGCCCAGAAGATCATCGTGAGCGCGACCGAGCACGCGGCGACGAGGACGGACACCCAGATCGCGCGTCCGAGCAAGAGTTTCTTGACGTACGGCTCACGAATGCTGAGTGTGCGGAATGGCGTAGATTCGGACTGGCCGAGGAAGACGAGCACCGGGTCAAGCTCGTACTGGTGCGAAACGAGGAAGAGAATGGCGATGGTGTATGGAATGAAGAGCTGGGAGGTTCGATTAGACAGATAAGCGCGAACACTATCAGGAAGGCCACTTACGAAGAAGCGCTTGGACTTTGGATGGACGTCCAAGAAGATGAGCGAGAAGCCGACCGCGAGCCCTATCCACAGGATGACCAAACCCGCAATAAGCCTCACGAGTGCAGACACGGGGGTCAGATTCCCGAAAGCCTTCGCGCGGAGGAACCGCGGGAATGCGTCCTGCTCCATCGCGCGGTAGCAATACTCCTTTTGCGAGTGGAACATATCGGGAATCTGCGCCATGAGCGCGATTTCGCTCTGCGACTTTGGCTCGTGTGTGCTGCTGAGCGGGAAGGTGTGAATGCGCAGCGCGGGCGGAAGATAGATTTCGTGGTTCTCCGTCGAGCCGGGCGTGTTACCCGCGGGAGACAGATAGCGGTAGTAGATGCGCTCTGCGGACGCGATGAGGTCCTGGCGCGTGATCGCCTGCGAGCGGGGGATGATCGTGGGCGCGCGCGACGCACGCTTGAAGAGTGTGGGAGTGCGTCCGGAGAGGGAGAACGGGGTCGTAGAGCGGGGAGGCTCTGTGGTGTTGACGGCGGTGTTGCCACCTGGCGACACGGACCTCATTCTGGGACTGGGGCTGCGGGCGGCGTACTTTTCGTCGCCTGACGCGGCGAGGTTCTGCCTGTCCTGGTCGGAGAGCATCTCCCCTGTGCTCGCCGTACTCCGTTTGGTGCCCGTATGCGGGTTGAGACCCACCACAGTCCCGTAAATCGACCCCCGCCGCCGCGCATAGTCCCAGTACTCCGGCCAGTCCTCGCGGATGGTGCGCCCCGACTTGCGTACATCCTTGAAGTAAGCGCGGCAGAGGTTCTCGTGTTGCTGCACATCCAACCAGAAATCTAAGATATCTTCTGCGCCCTCACGTTGCAAGAAGAGACTAAAACATCGATCACGGTCCGAGCATGAGGTAGACGGTACGCTGCGGCTGCCTGGCAACTCACTAGAACATGAAAAGGTCCACGGGAGGGCGCGTACGGCGAGAAAGGACCTCTGTAAAGGTAGGAAGACGATTCTTGCGGTCTTTAGCCCAGTCATCCTGGCGGCGTTGCTCGTCGTCCATGGCGGCGGGGTCGCTGTCGGCGACAGTGAGGGAAGGGGCAAGAAGAGCGCCAGGAACGCGGTTGTCGCGCTGCGTGTTCAACAACGCACGCATTCTAAGTGTGCTTATCCTTCCACATATGGGCATAACATTTGACATAATTATGTCATGGCCTCGTCGTGGCGGAAATCCCTCCGGAAACCCCCTTGACTTCGGCCAACATGTCGACCTTCGCCAAAGCCCTGTCCCCTGCCGTTAGGGAGATTCGTATACTCTGCTGCCAGTCTGGTGCTGCCTCTGCTGGAACTCGGTGGGTAACATAATGTCGGCTGAAGACCAATGGGTTGACTGGTTGCAGGCAATTCATCACCTCCCACTACCCAACGCTTAAGCAGCACAATCCCGACCTTCCCATTCTGATTCGTGAGGCGAAGGGGACCCCTGCGAGGATATTCGCGCGTTTTGGTGCGTACAGCGAACCCAACTATAGACGCGCTAGCCCGCTAACTGCCCCACCGTTGTAGAGAGGGGATTGGAGAAGCACGTAGAGGTTGAGGGCCTCTCCTCTTCGGACGTAGCGTCGAAGATCTCGCAGTTGTTGACCGTCTCATAAATCCTGTCACTATGTGCCCGCCTTGTTCTGGCCGTGGACGCTATTGACATCACTTGGACGCCCGCTAGAACCATGCCGCTGAAGCCTAACCAGGAATTGGGCGTGCATGCGGTGTGTGTTACTCGAAGCTGTCCTCAACCTCGCTGCATCGTTGCACACCCTGTACGCCCCCAGCAGGCGTCCCCGTCCCACTCACGTGGGCATATGCCGTGGAGGCGCACAAGAACAAGGTTTGGACACCGAAGCAACTTCTTCTGATAGAGATAAACATCGATGCGCGGCTTATGACCGTCGCCTATAAAACCGTCATTGACTGGTTACAGAGTCTTGGTAAGTCCCCAGCTCCTCCCACCACGACCTCCGGTCGAAGGACGCCAAAGAACTATCATGGCGAAGCAACTCGTGTGGTTTATCACCGGTAGGCTTTCCTTGCCATGTCCCCCTGTACACTGCTTATCGACTCCTTTAGGTGCTTCTACCGGGCTCGGCCTTACCCTCACCGAGCGGCTACTTGCGCGCGGAGACCGCGTTGTAGCCACCGCTCGTGATACATCTAAGTTTGAGCCTTTGCTCTCAAGACCGACGACGGATCGCAGCCGGATTCTCGTCCTTGAACTTGACATCACGTCACCATTTTCTATCGTGCAGGACACCGTAAAGCAAGCGGTGACTCACTGGGGCCGTATCGACGTCCTGGTAAACAACGCTGGTGTAGGCGGTGGTGTCGGTCCGAGCGAGGAGCAAGGGTGAGCGACCATGCTCCTGGTTAACATTACACCAACGTGTGGAGATAACCGACCATCTGCTTAGCGTTGAGCATATGTTGGACGTGATGAATGTCAACTACGGGGGGACTTTGAGCGTCACGCACACTGTTCTGCCTTATATGCGGGAGCGCCGGGAAGGCACTATACTCATTATCGGTAGTAGGTCTGGATACCGCAATGAATTCTTGGTAGGTCCCGCGCCGAGATGTCTGCGTATGCTAAGTCTCACTTGGTACAGGGCCCCTGTGAGTGAACAGCTGTTACGGTACAAAACTCGCAACCAATGGTTGAGACGCATTCATGAACCGTAGCTGCCTACTCGGCGTCAAAAGCAGCGGTGCATGGTGTGTACACTTCCCGCTTCGGTATGAGTATCACGTTCACGATGGTGTTCAGCGTATGGCGAAGTTCTCTCTGCAGAAGTAGCCCCGTTCAACATCCGCGTCACTGTCGTTGTCCCGGGCGCTTTCGATACAGGACTTGCCCTCCCTATTGTCGGGACACCCATAGCGGACTACGATCAGGCACGCGAAGCGCTACGCAAACGGGTTGAGGGCAGGAAGAACTTGCCTAATCAAGGCGACCCCGTCAAGGGCATGGAAGCGCTTGTGGATGCGGTGCGGGGAGAAGGGAGGGCAGATGGGAAAGGGCCGCTGCCGTTATGGCTCTTCTTGGGCAGTGACTGCCTGGCGGACGTGCAGGCGCGCGCAGACAAGCTGAAGAAAGTTGCAGAGGAGTGGAAAGATGTCGGTTCCAAGCTGGGAAAAGATGACTTGGCCTAATTGCCGCTTCTAGAGGATTCAACAAATGGTGCGTGAGTGCGTCCGCTAGAAGCTGTGGTGATATATCGTGCATGGCGTACTCTCTAGGGAGGACCTACTGGGTGTATGTATACTAGAGTAAGCACCCCCCGCTTCACAACATCAAACATACTGTTCAGAGCCTCGACCCTGCGATCTCTCGGGCTACGTGATGACCCATAACTAGTAGCCCGCATGGTAAGTGAATCTTCTCACTGGCCCATGGTCGGGTATATGACAGGGCCGTTTCCCGAGCGGGAATTGTTTGTGTCAGGCTTTGGCGAATATCAGCCTGGAGGATGCTGGTTGACGCCCCACGTGACGCTTTACACATCGTTCTTGCTCCTCCGAATCGCGCTTTCGTCAACATGGCGCGGTTCATTTGAGCTGGACCCGGGGCGTACCTGAATTCGGTGCAGGTTCGTCGTACGATGCCATGTTGCCCGGCTGCTGTTCCCGCCACTAGTCGTTAAGAGTGGCCATTAACTGCCAACTGTGGCGTCAATTACTACGTCGTAAGTTGACCATGATGGCTGTGGGCGTATGAGTTCCTTAGAAACAGCGGGCCCATAAAGCCATGCTTGGATGATGCACTGCGGCTATCTCACACATACCAGAATATTGCGTGCCGAAGTGAACACGCGAAAGCGTGAGGAATAGGCCCAAGCTCGCACGGATGAGCGCTTAGAGTTCCCGTGTTTCTTGCTTCCGACCGTCTCCCTGCCCAGACCGCCTCGTCATCCATGTTCGGTCGTAGCGCTGTGAAACGTATTCCCCTCGATCGCCTTCGGGCTCTCGGCACCAGCAGACTGTCGGGGTACCCGGACGCGCAGAGCTGCAGGTTACTAACCACCTCCTCCGGTCACATGACCGGCGTGTGCTATAAAGCAGCTTCCCGATGCGTCCCAGCTCGCTATCGCACGTCGTTGCCTGCTATCGCCCTTCGTACCCCACCAGTACCCGCTAGAACATACGCATCGAACGCCATGTCCGAAGTTAAGGTCCAGATTGGCGATACCATTCCCCAGGGTTCATTCACCTACATCCCATACTCGCCTGAGCTCGAGAACCACTCCGCGTGCGGTATCCGTAGGTGTCTCATAGCCCGATCTGCCCGATCTGTTTAGCTGACACCAGCCTTGTTTTTACAGCCGTGAAGTTGAACACGGACGAGTGGAAGGGCAAGAAGGTCGTCCTCGTTGCCGTACCTGGCGCGTTCACGGTATGTCCCGGCAATACTCTCCTCATGAATGCTGCATCGGCGGCGGGACGGTGGGCCGTCTTGACAGCGTTTGGAGATGCCCACCATCCAGCCTGGCATCTCGTCCGCTTGGATTACGGCGCGTCTTTGCACTATGTGTGCTATGATTACCTTCCGGCCGACCCCACCTGACGCGGAGGGTTCTTGAGAGCCCGAGTCGCAAACCCAATGCTAACACACCGACGCGATTGCAGCCTACATGCCACGCGAACCATGTCCCGCCGTTCCTTGAGAAATACGAAGAGTTCAAGCAGAAGGGTGTTGACGTGATTGCCATCGTCGCCGCGAACGACGCGTTCGTTCTCAGCGGCTGGGCACGCTTCCTCGGTCTCAAGGACAAGGTACGTGCAGTCTGGGTGCACGATATTTCGTCGTTGTCGCGCTGACGGGAAGCAACCTAGGTGATTGCGATCTCTGACCCCGACGCGCGGTGGTCTGCGCAGCTTGGCCTCTCACAGGACCTCTCTGCCCGTGACTTCGGTACCCGCACGAAGCGGTACGCGCTGGTGATCGATGACCTCAAGGTCAAGTACGTCGGCGTTGAGTCCGCCGCCGGAGTAACTGTCTCCGGCGCGGATGCGATCTTGGCGGCACTCTGACCTGACAGCGATTCCCGGAGACGGTTGTAGATGTAGACACAATGTAACATACTCGGAAACAAGTAAACCCATTACACTACCCATCGACCTACAGTACTTACTAGAAGCTATGTCATACATGCCGGTGCACACACCGGCTACGTAGATGTATTTTCGTACGTTGCTAGGTCTTTCCTGTCCATACCTACTGCGTTGTGGCGTCTCGTCCATGTGGGTGCTGTGTACAGCACATGCCAAGCCGCTGAAAGCTTCCGACGGAAATCCTTCTCCCCATTGGACTGCGCGTGCGAGCCAGACCGGTGCTGTCCGCCTGGAGATGGTGCACCCGCCTTGTCCAATTGCACCACTCTTCGCCAACCCCCATATATAATGTACCTTCTCCGCCGACGCGCCATTGGAGCAAGACGCCAGATGGGAGCCCTGACAGCGCAATATCGATAACGTCGAGCAGTGGCAACATCAGAGGGAGAAGCGCGGCGCTGTATGTGCCCGCGCGGGCGTTCTGGACAACGAAAGTTCGCGATAGCCGTACGGTCAGGCCCCAGTGAGAAGCCTTCTCCGAGGACAGGGTTCGCGCACGGGAGAGGTGATAACGCAATTCTGGGCTTGCTAATGGACGTCCCGTGCATCCGTAGCTTCTGACCAAGAGCGCGTGCCCTTGGAAATAGCACGCCGCAGGGATCGCAGGACGCCAAGGCGGTATATAAGGAACTCCTTCCACGAGCTTTCCTGTCCAAGCACTCGCACCCACCCAACCTCCACCACCACCACACCACCACACAACATACGAGATGGCCCCCACTATCAAGGAAGGCGACGAGGTCCCCCAGGGCACCTTTGTCTACGTTCCCTTCACGCCTGAGCTCGCGGACCACAGCGCGTGCGGTATCCGTACGTCGATCACTCGCGATCGCATGTTTACTTTCATTCCTAAGTTGAGTTTGCCTTTCCGACAGCCACCAAGGTCTCTACGGACGCGTGGAAGGGCAAGAAGGTCCTGATCTTCGCCGTGCCCGGAGCCTTCACTGTACGCCACTCACCCCGACTCTCCCATCCTGTGCTCGACCATTGACGATGGATGCTCCATTCAGCCCAGCTGCCACGCGAACCACGCGCCGGTGTACCTCCAGAAGTACGACGAGCTCAAGAGCAAGGGCATCGACGTCATCGCCGTGCTCTCCGCGAACGACCCCTTCGTGCTCAGCGGCTGGGCGCGCGTGCTCGGCTTCGAGGACAAGATCCTCGCGCTCTCGGACGCGGACACGCAGTGGACGTCGAAGCTCGGACTCAGCGTCGACCTCTCCGGCGCGGGCATCGGTCTCGGCACGCGCACGACGCGTTTCGCGATCGTCCTCGACGACCTGAAGGTCAAGTACCTCGGTGTAAGTGCATTGTCGTTCGCGTGAATGTTGGGGATACTCACGTTTTGGCGCGAATGTAGGTCGAGCCCGACCCGACTCAGGTGACCGTGTCCGGCGTCGAGTCGGTCCTTGCTAAGCTCTAAGGGGAGGGAGAGAAGCTGTATACCATCGGAATACCCATCCAACTGTACCATGACGCGTCTACCATAGATATGCTGTGTTTTTAGCTGTCGATCGCGTGCGCATGCAACTAAGACGAAACTCGTAAATTCTGGGACCCGTGCCTGGATACATTGGGGACATGACAATGAGACCTGACTGAGAAATACACCATGCAAGTATATAAGCGTAACCCGTGAATCAGCCTGTCAAATCGATCATGCCTCGCTGCCATTGCTGATGTCCATGTCGGAGCAGTCGCCATCCACCACCGGCATTGTGAGCCCTTCGAGGCCAAAAGTGACGTCCTCGACATCAGCACTCTCCAAACGCGCTTTGTTAAGGCGCGACTTCCCAACGCCCCCGCCGCCGGCATTTCCAACGTCAGCGAGAAGAGACCTGTACCGCGGCGGAGCGGACTCGGGCGAGTTCATGGCCGCCAGTGCGCGCTTCTTGGGAGTAGAGGTCATCGCGAAGCTGGGCCTCTTCGCCGCGAGCCCGCTGCGCCCCCGCGCGCTGCGTCCACGAGTGACCGTGACGTTCGTGTGGATGCCCTCGTAGAGTGGAGCGCGCTCGGGCAGCCTCTGGCTCCGGGTGCGCAGGACGCGCGCGACGGTTGTAGGGGACTCCGTGCTTGCGGACGCAATGATAGGCGCGACGCGGTGTGACTGTGCGCGGGTAATAGGGCGGCGCAGGTCCTCCGTTGGGGTGGGGGGCGGGGCGACGATGCGGCGCCGCTTCTGGGGGCGGTCCTCTGACCCTCGCGAAGTCTCGGATTCCTCGCGGAGCATAGCGAGTGCGGGCGTCCCAAGGATCGTGTTCGAACGGGCGCGACCTGCGAGAGGGGATGCGGGGCTAGGCGGGACGATCTCTGGCGTCTCATACACCGAGCGGGTACGACGGTGCTTGGGCGCTGGAGGCATGGCGTTGCGGATCCCGACGAGGAGCTCGATGGAGTTGCGGATGAATGCATCCGTACGTGAGACGCTGGTGTCGATTTGCATCGCGAGCGGGAGTTTGGCGTTGAGCGTACCAGCGACGCGGAGCAGCTCGGGGCGGGTCATGGTGATGAGATCCGCGTGGCAACAGAAGGGGACAGTATTGAGCGCTGTGATGACGATCGCGTCTTCGTCTGCGTCTTCGTTCTGCAGTGCAATGCATGCTGGTCGACTGCACGGCGCTGGGGTCGCAGCGTGCGTGGACCTTGCGAGCTCTGTAGTGCCGTCGTTGTGCTGATCGGAGTCCTCCTCTCGACGACGTTTACCAAGAGTAGGCGTTGGCCTGATCACGTCAAGGAGGAAGCGTAGCGTTGTTGCTTTTCCTTTGCCAAGTTTGGTCATGACGAGTATCTTCGATGAGGAGGGCGAGGGACTGAAGTCGGGCTCAAACTGCACTTCGAACGCCTTGCCCTACTTCGCGGCTTGAGCATGCTGACAAGAGGCTGACATGGAGGCGAGCCGTGGTTGAAAGCATAGCTAATCCTGGATTGGTCTCTACATACCGCACTAGAAACTGGTCAGCCTCGCAAGAAAACTTTTCATGAGCATAATCATCAGCAAAGGCGCAACTCTTTTGTAGAGCGCTAGAGGCGGCGACGGTGGCTGTAGCAGCATATAAGCGCTAGTAGTTGGGTGGCGGAGAAGCAAAAGCGGGCTAGAGTAGGATGTGATCGATTATAGACGTGGGTCGCGGGCCACGGGGTATATAGAAAACGGTCTCCGGAGGCCATAGGATGCTGCTTATTATAGCGCGAGACGATGTATTGCAGTAAGCTATAATTTATCGTGATCGACTCGCAAATGTAGACATCGAACCATAGCATACCAGAGTCCCGGCACACGACCTGATATAATGCGGATAAATGCACAATTTATTACGAAAGAGGTGCAAAGCCTTTGGCTGCCTACACATGGTATCTGCGTAGAGCTCCTCGCTGCCCGTGAAAGACACGCCGTCCGACTGTGCGCAACCCAAAAACCCACCCTCAGCCGAGTGAGCATACATAGTGGGGTAGCTTCAGAGGTACAGAAGAGGAGGAAGGACCGTGAGGCGTGTGCACAGCGGTTCGCATTGCGGGGGCGAGAAAGGACTTAGCGCTAAATTTCGCGTCCTACGTCCAGACACGTAGATCACCTGACCGCATATACACAGCTGTCAGTGCGCGTCATCCTCGGTCTCCCTCTGTGCCTGCTGCTGCTCCCCTCCCCTTCACCTGGAACCCGGCTTGCCCTTTGCCCAGCATGTATATATATACTAGTGTGCCTCCGCTCGGACTTGTGCATTTCATCTTATCCTCTCCTCGCACCTCCCCTCCTGCCGACCCCAGTGGCTACGAATGGCCCCGCTGCCTCTGGTTTCGCAACTCTGGCCCGCGCATAATGTGGTGTGCGCGCCCGAAGCAAGAGTCTGCCGGCCGTGCTCCACCTCAAACACCTCGGGCCACATGCACCATCATCCAGCCCCCATCATCGTCGCCTCCCCGCCCTCCCACTCCTCTGCCTCCCCGCCCTTCCACTCCTCAGCCTCCCTGTCCCTCTACTCCGCGTCCACCTTCGGCTGCGGCAGCTCCTCGTCACTAGGTAATGCCTGCTTTTTTGGCCAAGAGCGCAGTTCTCAGATAGCAGCACTGCACTAGAGGACCATAACTAGGACAAACGGTCACGTTCCGCACAACGCAGACATTATGTGGAAGTTCGGGGCTATAGTCGAGGTTCATAAATGAGTACAAAGACTTTACCTCACTGTGAGCCTCGCTATATGCGTACTTACCTGTTGCTAGGCAGTGTGATAGAATTACAGAAGGCATAGAATACCGCTACAAAGCCGCACAGCAGCGCGTATGGACTGTGTGTCTCTGTGTGTCAGAGATCAAGGCCGAGAGGCGCGAATGTGTGGTGGCGGAAACCACCCGAGTGTAAGACTCACTGAGTACACGAAATTCAACTTCTCGTGAACTCATGTTCCTTTGCTCATAGGGCTACCCCCACTAAAAGCCCATTGCGGAAGTTGTCGCTCGCTCACGCCTGGCCGGGGTCATCGAGCCGATTGACCCCACTCGTTCTCTCCCCCCCGTTCATCCTTCGGCTGTTGCTAGTGTCTTCTGACAACGTGGACTTGGCTGGTCTCGCCTTGGCTCTTCTCGTTCAACGTTGGTCTCGTTGGTGAATAGGCTCGCTCTCACTCAGTTCCTCTCAAGCCGTCTCTCTGGTCTAACTGCCTATTTTGCGTCTAGGTACTTGCCGCTAATGGATGTGCGGACGCGCGGCACCCCCGCCTACTATGTTTATTATAATTACTTGTTATTACACCCAATTTATGCGGAATACGTGCCTACCGGTATGCCGCATAGCCGTTGAATAATAGCCATTTCTGAGGCGCCAATGGATGTTTGATAAATGACGACTGAAACGCCCAGCTGTCTACAGCACCACTTCTGGTGAACTAAAGGCTTCTGTGTTTGTGTATAGCATCGCGCCCGGCCTTCTATTACTCTTTATGAATGCTCGCGTGAAGGCTGATAGACCACTTTGTCGGACTGTAGCAAATTGTGCAAGACTGTACTGAGAGCTATTGACCCTCGTGCGCACGCATACAACCTACAATAGAACCCCGCACACAGCATTATAGAGTGCGGCGAATTACTATCACATACGACGTGAGCTAGTAGCTTACATAGTTATCACATAGTACTTCGCTACCGGCTACCCGGCCTATAGAAGGCTACGGGTTCTGTAGCACATTATAATGCACTATAATAGGACGACCCCCTTTCCTGATGATCTAGATCAGGACCGACTGCGTGCAGTTTATTTGGATGACGTAGTTCACGAGTTTTATCAATATTCCAGTTCAGAGGGGTCAGCGATTGAGCAAAACGCTGGCTATTTTTCGATATACCATGTGGCACGCCCGCAAATTTTCTATGAGGGGTGTGCCCTATACCTATACTTGTGATGAGGACACTCATATAAGAAGCCCTTAAAGGGTGGGCTAGTAGTATGGACTGGACCTCCTTCAGTCGGAAGCGGCGCCTTCGTGGCGTTAGCGCTGCGGCATTTGCCGTGGAGCGCGACATAGCCACGTGATGCCCGGACGCGAACGCGTTGGGCTCGCTGCGCCTGCCGTCGAGCTCATCGTCCACGACGATGGCCACCAACACTCCCCAGCGGGGCCAATCCACCACCATCACGGCTATACGATCTACGCTCTTGTCACGAACGGCACCCTCTATTCCGCCCGCCTCTCAGCTTTACGAACCTCTTGTCAAAGGTGTCTTGCGCCACCGACAGCTCAAAATCTTTCTGCACTCTGCGCTCTTCTGCTGGGCTCTTGTATCATTATGGATGACGTGGAGCAGTGGTGGGATCTTTGGCACGGGCGCGAAGGAGGCGCTCTTTCTTCCGTTCAAACCCTCGACGCTGGCTTTCACCGCAGCCACCTTCGTGGTGGGTGCACTCCCAGTAGTGGTGTTGCGCAAGGCGCACTTGGTTGGTGAGTATCATTACATTGTTTTTAGGAGGACATGTTTTTGGGCGCGCTATGCAAGCTGGTATCCGCTGAGTCCGAAGTAAACGTCGAGGATTCCGCATGTATGTGACTCTAGAAGAGACTGCTTCAGCCCCGTGTCTTCTCAGTCTCGTAGTCTGTGATTCACAACCCGCGTAATGTTGCACTACAATGCAGATGCTAATGCTTGAAACTGTGTAGCTGCGCCTTCACCAGCAACTTCTCCCTCGAAAATCTTGACCGGTGCTCTCCAGAAGCGGAGCACTAGCCATGCATTATTAACTTACCTCGCATCTTCGCTATCCCTCCTACTACTCCATATCCTAATCACCGGCGCGTACGACTCTACCGCCCCGGCTAATGCACGGCTCACACTGTTCGTGAAGTCAAGGTCCGTCATTATATTTGTGCGTGCATGTCACCCCCGTCCTCACGCTCTTATGCCAGAAAACATCCTTACTACTTGAATGGATATCTCATCTACGTGCTCCTTTCCCAAGTGGTGGTCGCATCCGCATGCCTGCTCCGCTGTGTCCTTCTCGACCGGTTCGCCATCCGTTGGGGTCCCGCTCTGAGCGCGCAAAACGGAGACAAGCTGCAATCGTTTGGCCTGGCCCGTGTCGTAACTGTCGGCATCACAACTCTGGTTTACACGTCTCTTGTCACCGTCGCCCACCTGACCACCTTCGCGTTCATCCGCTCCGTCGCACTACCCCTGCTATTCCAAGTCCCCTTCGTCCACCTGGTACTGCGGCCGTTCACGGCGCATTTCCTCAGGGGCGCATGGACCGTCACTCTCCTTACCCGCCACTGGTCCCTCGTCTCCCGGGCGTTCTACCTGGCACTTACCACGGTGGGCATATGGGAGTTCGCGGAGAGTGCGTTCGACGCCATTGTCGCGGAGGTAATCACCTTTGAAACGTACCTCGGCTCTCTGCTAATGTCTGGTTTGTAGCCGATTGCGGTGGCCCAGCAAACGGCAGACCCGGGGTTGGCTCTGGTCTCAGGCGTTACGTCCAACGACGCTTATCTCAAACACTTCGCCTACGCTGAGTTGCGCGAGTTTTCGTCCGATGGTTCCACCGCAGCCAGTGCGCGGCGCACCGCGCTCTTCACAGACCAGAAGTACAACCCGAGCATGTGGTCGGCTCTCGCCCGAGCCTCATTGCTCACCCTCGGCCATGATTATCAGCTCTTGCTGAGGAGAGGCAAGCCTGCACCACCTGGTAAGTATCGTGGGCCCACCGATGTTATTGTCCTACTTACCACGATCGTCTCGCACGGCATAGCTTCGGCGGCAGCCGATACTCAGGCCAAACCCGCCGTTCCTCTCCCCGCCCCCGCGACCCCGCTCATCCGGACAAAAGTGTACAAACCGGCGCAGACGTCACCCCTACACGCTGCACTCGATACGTTCGCATCGGACGGACCGCTCGCTGCTGCCGTGTCTGAGACGGCAGAAGCGGGCGCATCGCACATCCCTGAGCTCTTCCGCTCGGTCATGCCCACGTCACCACAAGCGACGGCGGGCGCTGCCGCAGGAAGCGTGAAGAAGGCCGAAGAGAACGTCGCCGCGCTCGTGAAGCAGACAAAGGGCAAGTGGCGTGAAGGCGCAAGCGGCGCACTCGGCGCGTTCCTCCCGCAAGGAGTGGTGCGCACCACGGGTCAGGTGAAGGCGTGGTGGACGCGCGAGCGGGTGCACCGGGTAGCCGAGACGAGCCTGCCGAACAGGTATATGGACGCGTTGGCTGTAGAAGGTGCGTCCCGTCTGGCGACCCACCTTCCATTTCCGCCGGGATTGAGGTGGAATCGCCATGCTGATGCAGCCTCACGCTTCGTTGCACAGTTCTGTGCCGGTTAACGTGCGCATCGCTCGCTGAGGACAGCTATGGTGTCGTGCAGCGCGATATCCCAAAAATCGTCGAGGCGTTGCTTTCGTTCCTCACGGCGCTGGAGGACTACCAGGCAGAATTGAACGCAGCGTACGCGCTGCCACCGCCGGACAAACTGGTGGCGCTGTCACCGAAGGAGGTAGCCGATAAGGAGATGCTCGCGATGGAGGCGACTCGGGCTGCCGAAGTGCTTGGTGTAGTCAGCGATGGTGAGTTATGCTTCCCGTGTTTCACGGCCCGGCATCTAGTTTGTTTCAGCAGGCTGACTGGGGCATGTTGGTGCGCCGTGCTCGAATTCGCAGCGGTCAAGGATGACATCGTGCGGGTGGTGCGCACGTTTGGGGACAAGCTGGCCGCGTTCAGGTTCCCGCCCCACATCGCCAAGAAGCTCCAGGGCTTCGTCGACTATAATTGAGGGGTGTTGTACGGTTACAGCGGGACTGTGGGGGCGGGGTCGTGCAGAGATGTGGACTGATTGAAAAGTACGGGATTGGCAATCCGGTGTGTGCTTCCGGGCTGCGGCGCCCCACCGGAAGATGCGGATGTCTGATATGGTCGAGTGCCGACGAAGACGGCATCACGCTGGTTTAATTCACGATGACGTTTAAGATAGCCCGATGGAGTTTAAAGCATTGTCTGTGAGCGTCCGTGGGAGCCTTTGGGCGCAGACGAGGGCCAATCCGCAGGCCCAACGGCGGAGATGAACGCACCCATGCCTGCGGTGCTAGAGCGGTTTGCTAACGGGTGATGCCCGGGATTTTCTTACGTCATGTGTCGGTTTATGCTCGTCCTCTACGAAGCGCACCGCGCCGTGCGTTGTGTGTCCCGAGAACGCGTCGGCTCTCGTCGTGGGCGAAGATGATCTGCGTATGTTTTCAGATGTTTTCGCGGCCCATGGCGGGGCCCGAGGCGGCGCGATGCCCTTTTCCAGGCACTCCGCGCTATATCGGGCATGGGGGGCTGTGCCGCGATCAGAGGAAGGCGGGATCGGACGATCTGGCTGATTTGCAGGGATCTCGGTGTCGGGCGCCCAATCGCCGGCTACGGGCGGCTGTGGCAGAGAGCCTGCCTCTTGTCCACCCTGCCAGTGCGCGCGCAGGAGCGAGGTCTCAGACAGAGGCATCCGCCCCGGGGTCATGACCTCGGCCTCGACAGCGGGGCTCTCTCGCTCCTCCTCCGTGTGAGAGTCTGTCGTGCGCTCCGCTCGCGTACACGTCTCGAACAACTTGGCGAGCTGCGGCATGTGTTGCGTTGCATCGAGTCAATGCTCGGGGATCAAGCTCGGCGACAGCGCATCATATGCAGCCCGCACCGGCCCACAAGAGTGCCGTTCTCAGAAACAAGCCGACCAACAACTTGCCTTTCCGGCGTATTTGTAATCGAATCGGCCTCCATTGCAGGCCAATCCGCGCCGTCCCTACCGCCCCCTCCGCGGATGGCCCGTTGATAACCTTGAGCCGCGGCTGCCGGGAATGCTTTTACCGGTCCGTTACCGTCCCCGCCAATTTTTGTTACTCATCCTCCCAGGCCTCGCCCGGCGCACGCTGACGACGGCACGTTTAGTTACGCGACAACCGTTGTGCCACCCAGTATCGCTGCCCTAGATCCGGGCAGCCGTTCCATATATAAGACCGGCTCCGCGAACGGCGTCCCCTTTGGCTTCTAGTACCCCCCTCCATTGCATCCTTTCTGCGCGATATGGCCGCCTCTGTCTCGGCCGGGTCTTCGACGAGCACAGTCTGCGATCCCAAGATGCCGATCGCCCACTCCCGCCTCGAAGAGGAGCTCCATCGTGAGGAGCTCCGCGCCGAGGAGTATGGCGGCGACGACCCGCTTGAGCCTCTGCCCAAGGAAGGAGGCATCATCCCGCTCGCCCCAGAGGAGAAGGAGGATCCCAACAAGGTCTCTTGGGATGGCCCCGACGACCCTGAAAACCCCCAAAATTGGTCGCGGGCCTACAAGTGGTTCCTCACTGTTCTTTGTTTGCTCATGACGGTCAATGTGTGAGTTCTTTCGGTTAGCGTGCTCTTCGGTGGTATGTTTATGCGCCTCGCCTGTAGCACGTTCGCTTCTTCTGCTCCTTCGGCCGCCGGTCTTTTCATTGTGCAGGAATTCCACTCAAGTACAGAAGTGGGCTATCTGGTCACCTCAATCTTCCTATGCGGCTACGTCGTCGGCCCTATTCTCTGGGGACCCGGTTCCGAGCTCTTTGGCCGCCAGATTATCTTCCGGATAACCCTCATCTGCTACGTGCTCTTCCATCTCGGCCAGGCATTGGCACACAACATCGCGACACTTCTTGTTACGCGATTCCTTACCGGCGTTTTCGCGTGCGCCCCCCTCACTAACTGTGGCGGTGTCATTGTGGATATTTGGGATCCCATTACCCGTGGCAGTGCTACTGCTCTGTTCTCCGCGGGTGTGTTCGTCGGCCCCGTATTGGGACCTATTGCTGGTGGATTGTGAGTAGTAGTTCATATACCGTTTACTTGGCCATCGATAAACTAACGACGTCATCACGCAGCCTTGCCAGCAGCTCACTCGGATGGAGATGGGTCTTCTGGATCATGATGATCTTCGCCGGAACTTGCACTGCAGTCGCAGTCATCTTCTTGCCCGAGACCTACGCCCCTGTGCTTCTTCAAAGGAAGGCACGCAAGCTTCGCAAGGCAGACCCTCAGGGAAATGCCGAGGTCTATGCAGAGCACGAGCGGTCGGATTGGTCCCCGCGCGGTATTCTCCACCGTACGGTCTACCGTCCTGTCCAGATGCTCAGCCAAGAGCCTATCCTCATGCTCGTCACAATCTACTTGTCTTTGGTTTATGGTGTTCTTTACGCACGTAAGTCTTGCATAACATTCTCACGTCTGCGATGCCTAATTTTGATTCCTCGTCCAGTGTTCGAGGCGCTCCCGGTTATCTTCGTTGGCACGCGTGGCTTCAACATTGGCGAATCTGGTCTCATTTTCATCGGCGTCGGCGTTGGCACGACTATTGGCGCATACATGACGATCCCGCTCTCGAAACATTACCCCAAGCTCAACGTCAAGTGGCGCGGGTACCCGCCCCCGGAGGAGCGTCTGTGGGGTGCCATGATCGGTGCGCCTCTCCTGGTCATCGGCTGTTTCTGGCTCGGGTGGACCGGCAACTACGCGAGCATCCACTGGATTGTGCCCGCTATCGCAACGGTACCCATTGGCGCGGCCGTCGCGCTTGTCTTCAACTCGTTCTTGGTGAGCACATCTCTTTACCTTCTAACTCTACATCAAACTGACCGCCTTGCAGTCATACCTCATCGACACGTACCTGCAGTACAGCGCATCCGCGTTCTCCGCGAACACGATCATCCGGTCGTGCGTCGGCGCATCGTTCCCGCTCTTCACGGTGCAGATGTTCGACCGGCTCGGGATCAACTGGGCGTGCACGCTCATCGGCTTCTGCGCGCTCCTCCTCGCACCCAGCCCGTTCCTGTTCTACAGGTACGGGACGTGGGTCCGCACCAAGTCCAAGTTCTCGCCGTGCCCGGACCTGATCATCGCAAAAGAGATCGCCGCCGCCGAGGCTGCCGCCGCGGCCAAGGGCGACGAGAAGGTCTGAGCGTCGTCCCGGCCGGCCGCGCCCCCCTTCGCTTCGCTTCGCCGGCGGACTGTGCGTGCGCGCCTGTGCTCCATCCGTTGTACATAACTTATTCCCCCGTTTTCGCGCTCTTCCCGCATCGTCTCGTTTGGTCACTGCGCAGCCCGGACATTGATGCTCCTCCCATGCCATCGCCATCGCCACAGCCAATTGCCATTGCCATCGCTACACATAGATAGATCGTCGACGCCCATCATGCTGTATCATCTAGTCATCTAGCAGTAGTAGCGATTTCGCTCGCATTGTTCCTTCCGCCTCTCGCCTCTCCTCTCTCTATCTGCGCCCCGATTACCACATACTTACTATGCATCCTGTCCTATTTCGCCCTTCCTCTCGCACGTTGCTCGACAGCTGCATAGCAGTACATAGGTACCCGATCGTTTACGACCCGCTTTCCACAGTCCCCTGCACGCCCTTAATGACCTGTATATAGATCGTGCACATTCGTACCATAGGGAGCCAATGATATAGTGTTCTACACCTAAATTTCCCCCGGTCGTCGTCCGGTTATCAGAGCGGTGGACCCAGTGATCATCCTTACGTTCCGCACCCTGGCCGCTCGCATTACCCGCTATTACCCGAAGCCCCATGCCAAGAGTTGTGCGACGTAAACTCCGGGAGGATCGGAGGGTTTCTTATGCCTCCGCGTGTACGGGCGTGTGCTTTACGAAACGCCGTGAGCTGTGACGGACTCCAGCGTCACGTCGCTGATCCGCTGGCAGGAACGCAGGAACGAGACATTCGCCGGAAGACCGTCACGGAGCAAAACCATCGAGCCCCCGCTAGCCCCCTCGACTGAGGACGTCCCCTTGCCTGTACCACTTCTGCCAGAACCCTATCGATTCCCGCGAACACATGGTGCTTTCGACGTCCGAACTTCGACGGACTCGGAGTGAACCGGATACGGTGTGTATGCTCGGACCCTCCAGTGTCTTGCGGGCCAGAGGGGGCCTTCGTACGTTGAAT
Source organism: Trametes hirsuta (assembly GCA_001302255.2). Classification (NCBI taxonomy): domain Eukaryota; kingdom Fungi; phylum Basidiomycota; class Agaricomycetes; order Polyporales; family Polyporaceae; genus Trametes; species Trametes hirsuta. The sequence goes on along the minus strand of CP019382.1, from coordinate 2,399,723 downwards.
GTAAGGTCTGCGTGCGTTATTACCTTATACTTGGTCTGACGCAAGCATGATACGACGTTCCAGGTGAAGGGGATCGTAACCCCAACCCTATGATCACTTCCGACTCCTGCTGGAAGTTTGATATGCTGCTCAACGGCCGACTTCTAGTCAGCATACGGGCATTGAATCGGGCACCTCGATGTGGTGCAGACGCGCATGGCTAAGTTTGTTTATTGACTCGCCGTCGTAGAGAGTTAGAACCCTGCGGCTGACGAGGCTGACGCGGACACGCCCGGTCCTAGTTCATCGAAGCTTGAGCACCCCTGGGTTGGAGGCTCACCGATTTGTGGGACTTCTAACCCAGGGGGATTTTGACAGAGGCTATCCCCGGAGCGATATGGCTGCGAACCCATTGTGGCGTAGCTGGATAGCCTCGGGGCCCCGGATGCACCACGATGTGGCCCGCATGCTTACAAGACAGTGTAGCGGGAACTATCCCAGTGTGTGATGGACGAATAGTTTCTCTTCGCGTCCCCAGTCGCGCGCCCTGGGTATATTTTGGCAGTTCGGGGTGTTAACTCAAAGCGTACCTACACCAAAGCATCGAGCGAAGGGCGAGGTGGGTGGCTCAAGTAGGGCGTACCACCCGGACGGCCCGAGCTCCCTTCTGGCTTTCACCGTGGGCGAGCGGCCCTCGTGGCTGACTACCGAGACGCTTCCTATGCCGACCGTCGACTTACTTCGCGGCTTGTCGTATTAGGCCGGTGCAACATCGCTATAAGCACGACCAGCTTGGACACCCGAATTAGGAATTTCGCCGCAAGCATTGACACAGGATGCACCCGGACAATGGGACAATGGCGGCTGGCACGTCACGCACGTGTTGGTGGCCAAACGCGTACTGTCCTACAACCTAGCCACGGTAATTCACCATAAAGCAGTCTGTGGCCGCACCCTGCGCCTTCATCCCATACCACCACTGTCCGCCGCGTTGTTGACAAACGGCACCCTCATCTCCTATTACTTCTCTTTTTATCCTCACCTCCCTCAGTATCGATATGGAAGGGCATGCGGTATCACACGACGTTGGGTACGCCAATCTTCGCGCCTGGTACACAACATGAAAGCTCACGTGCCCGTTGTGCAGCACTTTCAGCCAAACCCAGACACAAGCGCATCACAACCCCTCCCGTTCCGACGAGGCATCTCTGCGCATGGACGCATTGTGCCTACTTACACTCTCTGCCGACCCTGCAGTCCAAAACAGCGCATACGCACAGTTGAGTGCAATGCTTAGCATTCCACCGGGGTATCCACCCTCAGGATCCTCCGCAAACACTGTTTTGGCCGAACCGCCCGCTCCAGCCACAACCTCGAACGCATCCACAAATCCGATGCTTGCTACACTTTCGAGCACGGCTGACTTCTTCCCCGTTGCCACCTCTATGAGGATGAAGTGGAGCCGCGCGGACCTGGACGGTGAAGACATCCAGTCGAGGGGCGGCGGGGCCACCGTGACTTGCCGGTGGCGCGACTGCGAGTACCAGGGCGAGAGGGAGTCCCTGTTTAGGATGCACATCGCCGGGGAAAGCGGTCACGCTCACGACCTGAGGAATATAAACGCAGAAGGCAAGATCAAGTGCCGCTGGCAAGGGTGTCACAGTCCACCTATGATGCCTTCCTCCATGGACCGACACGTGAGGAACATCCACCTCAACATGATGTCGTTCACATGTTCCAGGTGCAACAAGTGTTCTCGGGCGGACTCTTACCTCAAGGACCACGGTCCTGCGCGATACTGCAGGCGCGAGCCGGTGACTGGTTATACGCCTCCGGGAGTCGGATTCGACTTGGCCTCGCTCTCCGGCCCAAGCTACACCGCGCCTTCCGCCGGCCCTGCCCCCCTTTTCCAGTCCGGGGTGGGCCCCGTGCGCACCCGTGGAGTGCACAATCGTCGTGCGGGTATACAGCACAGCGTTGCGTATCCGCCCCCAGCGATGCGTCCCCAGCCTTACCCCAGGCTTCAAGGCGGGCAGCCCTCAGTGCTCGCGGACACGCAACTTGTTCAGACCGGCATGCCTACCCTGATGATGGGAGCACAGCCTGAGCCTTTCCTTGACACATTTCAAGACGCTTGCGTGACCGCGTCCTCGGCTGGGCTTCCGATGCACGCTCCGACTCCGGTTCGGGCGTATGGTCCGGACTTTTTGCCGCGCAAGCGGCCCCTCCCTATACACCGGAGGATCCTCGCGCAGACGATCACGGCTCCCAAAGCTGTCCCCAAGATCGACGCCGCTGCGCTATGGGCGTCGGGGAGCGATCTGTCTGCGCCCGCAGGCCCGGCCGAGGTTCAGAACGCCCTCGCTGTGGGGAACCTCCAGCCCGACAACGCCTTCACTGTGGGGAACAACCAGCCCGACAACGCCTTCACTGTGGGGAACAACCAGCCCGACAACGCCTTCACTGTGGGGAACAACCAGCCCGACAACGCCTTCACTGTGGGGAACAACCAGCCCGACAACGCCTTCGCTATGGGGAACCTCCAGCCCGACAACGCGTGGATGAATGACGAAAATGTTCCACCCCCGCTCTTCTTCTGAGGCCTGCTCGTTATCCCTAGCCTGAGATACCCCTGCACTGTGCTGTGTTCACCACGAGTCTGTGTTCTGTCTGTTGCTCGCACTGCTTCAAGTACTGTACATCTCCGCTATATTCTGTGTCTCGCATTACTACCTGTCTATATTGTTGTCTCGTTTTACGGCCTTCCGCAAGTGTAGCGTACTCGTAGGTAAGTAGTCTCCGTCCACTGTGTTTGCTCCTACCCTTTAGATGCCAACTAGTTCTCGTGTATGCTAATCACTGCTATGCATTATACTCCCCGGTCTGTAACGATGCTGTCCATCACCTGTTGTAGATCGTGCGTCAATGGAGAGGTTCCCCGAGATGTTCATGAAGAGTAGCGAGCCGGGCCTTCCACTGGCGCTTCTGCCTCTCCATCCTCTTGCGCTGCCACACCGCGCGCAGTAGACGGACGATCTTCTCTTCCGACTCAGTGAAGTTGCCCTTCACGGCAGTAATCGCCAGGTCAGTACATAGTCCTCCCGACAGCACCCGAGCCGACGTACCTCCGCTACATCCAAGAGACGCTGGCTCTCCTCTTCGGAGACCTCTCGTCGCCATGTTGAGATGGAGAATGGGTCGAAGCCCGGGACGCGGCTTTCGTTCGGCATGAGAGGGATGTACACCACAGCGATACCGTCGCGCTGCAGCAACGCGGCTTCGTCGAGATCGTCAAGCCTTGCGGAGATTTCGTTCGAAGTTTTCGACGAGCCGATCCACACCTCGCAAGTGTTGAGCTGTCCTCGAGACGGCGGCTTCGTCTCTACGACACCACGTCAGCAAATCGGAGGAGTATAGTCCAAGTGACGTGCGATGAACTCACCCTCGGGCATGCCACGCTGCTCTGTGGCCCCTGCCTTGTCCGTCTGCTTCGCAAGCGCCGACTCCTGCGTCTGGGCGAGCTTTAGGTTCGCAGTGTCCGGTGTGGACGCTTCGTATTGCGGAACGCGAGATGTCTCCGCCGCGCCCTTGTCACCCGGACGGACCCGCGCAGGCCATGTTGCGCCTCTGGGCCACGTACTGAGACCACGCTTCGCGGCAAGTTCTGCGGGTGGTTAGTACCTTAAGCCGAGGCATTTCTGAGGCAGGTGCGTACCCTCGGCTCTCGTGAACCACAAGTCCTTCAATTCTTCCTCAGTACGGGTAATTAGGGGTGAGGGATAGATGGACATTTACCTGAGAGTCAGCGCTCGCGTCGAGAGCGATAATGCAGTCAACGTTCCTCCTCAGGAACGGGTAGTACGGGATATTGAGTTCAGCTGACGACAGGTTAAGAGACACGACAAAAACTGCGTAGCATCGCTCTCACCTCCGGCATCCTATAAAAGACGGATGTGTCAGGACGGAGCATTACGATGCAGCAAGGGTCTGACCATGAAACTAAGTGTATCGTGATCGGTGATGTCTGGCGGGCTTCCGAACCGCAGCTGTCCGTCAAGACCCTTGAGGAAGTTGGGCAGCTGTGAGACGTCAGTTACTGTGATCGCAGTTATCATTTCACAGGACGACTTACTTGGTCTGGAAGGACAGGATGAATAAGGCCGAGATCACCCTCGTTCTCTGTCACAATCTCTTCTAGCCAGGTGTACAACTGCTCGGGCAAAAGCTTGAGGGCGGGTTCGACTTCTCGGAAATAGTGCTGTGAAAATCGTAAAGATTCCCGCACCTGACGAAAGGGGGTTAGGCTCACCTTGAGTGATGCGCAGAACGCTGACCCGAATATACTAATGCGTTCTTAGCCGATATTAGCAGGACCAGATTCACGCGCAACAACTTACCCCGCGAGAATAGAGAAGCTCAATTCGGGCTGAGGAAATGAGCGACTGTAGATCGTAGCTGCAGATTGGGAACGTACCTTGCGCTCGGTATTCTTTCCGTTATGGAATTGTCGGCCAAGGGACCATGAAGGAATCCATGCTGTACACGACATCAAACTTGATTCCGGGCCCTAGACGCCTATCCACGAGGTGTGCTTACCGCCAATTTCATCGCATCCGACTTCGTAAGGCGTGAACTCATACCACAGCCATCGGATGTCCTTCTCAAGACGTTCTTGCTTGTTTGCGAGCGCGCATTCCCGCCTGCGGCTGATTGAAAACGTCTTCTCTTCTGCAACCTCTTTGATCGCCTCCGCTTTCTCGGGTGGAGTCACTAAGCGCTGCTCGTGAGGCCGCCATTGCAGATGCGGATTGGTGTACTTCACGTACCATGTTGGATTGCGCTGAGAATGGGCAGCGGAAGGGCGCCGTTGTCTAGATTTCGGCGATACAAGTGCATTGAGAGGTGCCGCGGGTCGAGTTTAGTGGCGTCAGACGGAGTGTAGAGTCTAGATGCGAGCAGCGTGCCATAGAGATCGACTAGGGAAGGTGCTCCGTTTGGCCCTGCGGCTTTCCGGATAAGGCCCGCCTGCGAAAGTATAAGCTTGCGATCGCAGAGAGCTGAATTATACACGTACAAGAAGGTACTGTTGGCACATAGGCATTAGTGAATGTCAGCGAAAGGGAGCGGGCTATTAGAGCAACTTACACTGTTGGTAGGCGGTGTTGTCAATGCATCAAGCGTGTCCATGTCGAGATAACTGACTCTGATACGGTCCCTGGCATGCGTTGCTGCAGACCTCGGCTCGCATGAGCCTGCGACCCCAGAGTACAGAATCCCCAAAGCCCAACAGCTACCTAGAATATTCGGGTGTGAGACGGGGTGGAAAATGAAGACTCGCACACGCACCGGAGACGCCTGCAGTGTACGTCACACAGTCTAGGAGGCCTGACGATTGAGCCGCGGTAAGGGATCCGAGGGTGTTGAGCATAGCACGATAACCTAGCGGGTGTTTCGGTCAGATAACACACCCAAGCAAACAAAGTACGAACCTCCTCCCGAGCCCGCGATAGCGACGATAGGAAGGTCGCGCTCATCCACTTCGCTCTCAGATACGCCCATTAGCCGCGCAAACGACGCTTTCATCCGCCTCCTACGCTCGCCAAGAAACACTCGTTCAGGCAAACACAGATCCTCGCCAAGACGGACTTCTGCATCCCATTCGCATTCTGGGTGTATGGCAGGGTCTGGAGGGTTGTTGACGATTCGGTCGTATAGGGAACCCGGGCCCAGGCCAAGTTCCAATAGGAGAGCGGAGAAGCGCTCTTGGAGCTCGGTAACTGGAAGAGGGGCAGGCCATTGGAAATCTGGTGTCGGCAGCGCAACCGGCCATGTCCACGTGGATATCGTGGACGAGATGGATTGCACGGGGATGGAGGACTTCAAGAAAGAAAGACCCTGCCAGTCGGTCTATCCATGCATCATGAGTATAAATGATACAATAGGGGCGTGTGGCGGGGAGGATTTACCTTTGACGACTTCTGTGTGGAAGTGCAAAACAGTTGCAGAGATTAACGCGCTAGTACGATGAGGATGCACTACCAGCCTGACACACCTCTCCTTCCGGGCGCGAGATGTGCTGTTCCTTCTGCAGATTTTGTGCATGAGCAGTCTAATCCAACACTCTAGGATTGCAACAATACCTTGGCAGCGCGTTCGTCGTTGATACGGGTCGATGGTGCATCAGCCGGAACGTGCTCGCTAATTACATTCCTCAGTCTCTCGTGCCACAGCGGTATGCTCGCAGCTACACAAGCTGTTCCGAACACAAACCAAAGTCGTGATTTAGGTCCGGGGCCTGAAGATGGGACACAAGTTGGTTTAGGTTCACAACGAGGCGGTTAGCAACTGTTATACTCGACTCACGGCGTGGTGGGGCCTGCTCTTCAATTGTGGACCAAGGCCATGATGAGAGTGGCCTTGATCTTGTGGCTCGTTTGGCCGGCCCGACCACTACTTGTTTGTAGTGAGCGCGCGCGGCACCATGGCGGACGTGCTGCAGGCTAGTGCTCATCCAGGGTTGTCGTGACGCTAAAAATCGCTGGCTGGCTCCGTGGGTTTCACCGTCCAAGTGTTGATGAATGCCAAGTCAACACAGACATGCGGGCAGCAAAAACGAGCAACACGTCGATGAACAAGCCGAGTGGCCTCGTGAGTATCGCAAGCAGGCGAAACGGATCTGGACCGCAGACGCGGAAGCGCTGACGTCGTTGGCGGGGCGGAGGCAAATTCATGCCCAGACCTTCGTGGCGCTGGGCAGGCTTGGGCACGAATGCGCGAGTTCGGATCCGCAAGGACGCGTTAACGTTTGCGAGAAATTGACGGGAGAAAAGCGTCAGACAATTCAAGCACACATGAGAACTTGGACCGAGATACTTGTTAGCGTGTGAGCAGTGGGTGTAATTACGCGATAGAGCGAGCAGCAACGTATTAAGCCATGTATTACCATACCCCGTAAGTAGGGACCGACATCTAGTGCTAGGCTATTGCCTGTTCTCCGGCATCCGCGCCATCTGACTCTTGCTCCGTATCCGCATGCGACGTTTCGAGTACCACTCCCACGTCAGACGGACGATTTCACCGTCGGCATCCCATGGTGTAGGGATTTCTGAGTAGCCGGGGCGAGCTGTCGGGTGCCGGAGGTATATCACAGAGCAAGTGGAGAACGAGGGCTCCAGGTAGGCGGGGACGAAGAGGAACGGCGCTGCATATGGCGGCAGGTGGAAGGGGGTGAGGTCGGAGCCGGCAGTGGGAAGGGCGGAGGGCTTTTCGCTGTAACGTGAACCCTTGCGGGTTTCGAGTTTCTTCGAATTCTCCTTTGACTCTTCCGCCAGTTCTGGAGCAGCCGCAGCGTCCGCGGTATCATCGGTGGTTTCCGGGACTTCTGAAGTGGTTGCCTCTTCAGTTGTCTCGGTAGGTTCCTCTGTCGACTCCTCAACCTCCTCCTCGACATCCTCCAAAGGTTCGGGGCGAGCCTGAAGGAAGCGAATGGCCTTAGGATCTACAGACACCATATCTCCGGGGGCCAGGCGCGTATTGGGGTTGACGTGCTATTGAAATAGCATGAGTGAAATATGGTTAGGCTTGTGCGCGGCGTTGCGGGAATGTGACGCGCACCTTCTTGCCGTTCAGCAGGACACTACCGTGGACTACCATTCTCCGTGCATCATACACACTATGCGCGAAGCATGCGCGGAAGATCACCACGTCTATCCTCCGCTCGACCTCCGAAAACATCAAACTCCCGACGGGCGCGAGCCCTTTCCGCTTCTCCTCCTCGGCCAACTTTGTCGCCTTATCCGCTGCCTTGTCCTTCAATGCCCACTTGTTCAGACCGGCAGTTTGGCTGAGCTTGAGTGCCTCTGGCGGGCGGACGTCGGGCAAGTTATCGGGGAGGTACCACCGCTTGAAGATCTTCTCGTTAATGTAGTCTCCGTGGTATCCACGCAACAGGCTCTTCGCAGTCCAACGTCGCCAGTTAAGCGTCTCTTTGTACTCGACGCGGTCGGTAATCTTCTGGAGCGGACCATAAGAGCGGCGCCAGAGGTTGTACAGGTTGTGGGGGTGCCAGCTCTATATGCTGCTGTCAGTCAAGCCGACACGCGCACAGGTAGCACACACGCACCATGCGGGGCAGCGCCCTTTTAAAGTTGTATACTTTCGCATCCCGCATAGTTGCGGTCGTCCACGACGGCGCAGACGAGGGATGACAGTAGTGGTCGCGAGACAAGTGACGGCGGCGGTCAAGTCCACGAAGAAATTCCTGGCGACTATCTGGGGATAAGCTCAACTAAGACGCGTAAGTAACTACCACTTATCGCTACTGACCCAGTAAGTACCTCCTTTATTCGATGAGCGCTTAGATCACCGTCGCGTCTCGCGACGCGCGCTGCGCGACTCTGACCTCAACCGCCTCAGCCACTCTCTACCTCCCCCAAATCGCTGCTGCAACATGGATCCGTATACTCCGAGAGTACGCACGGGTACGAGAAAGAAGAATTTGACACTATCCGCAAAAGAGTACCACAAGGTGGGGATCTGGATACACGGCGGGATGCTGGAAACTAAGCGATCTCAGGTCACCGACACAATCGCGTCCGTACGACGCAATCGACACTATGTTGAAGATGAGCTTGTCGAGGACATCGATATTCGCGTACAGACGTCGCGCGAAACCGGGAGGAGAAGTATGTTCACGGCTCCCCACTCTCACGCACGCAAGTCTGACTACCCATGGCTTTTGCGCAGGACGCGACGAGGCCTCGTTCGAGGCGGAACGGTCCTTCGTGCGCGCACCGCTCAACTCCCGTGTCGTATCGAGCAGCGGTCACAGGGACAAGGGCAAGGGAAAAGCGCGGGACACGTCCCTGTACGACGTCCCGGTCGAGATACAAGAAGCCCTTGTTCTGGAGGATCTGCTCTACGTCCTTATGGTATGTGCCCTAGCACTCTTCTCCCGTGTGGCCTCGTTGTGTCGAAGGCGCGCCCCTATCCACCGTCCTCCGTGCCTCGTAGGAATGGGGGTGGTGGACGCCACAACCCCCCGCGGCGAATCGAGGGTCTCGACGGGCATACCAAGTCGGAGTCGACGATCTTTCGACTTACGTGAACCCGCTGACCCCGCGCTCTCCTTCCTCGTCCCATGTCCGCGGAGCGCTACAATTCATGGCGGGCGGCGCTGTCTGTGGATGTTGGCCGTCGCGGTGGCCGTCGCGGGTGCTCGATTGAAGCCTCTCAGCGTTCCTTGGCCATCGCACACGTGAACTTAACGTCACAGTCTCGTCGGATCCATTTGGAATGCTTGGAGCGGCTCGCGGAGCATGAAAGCTGACCGTTACGGTGAATGGCAGGGCATCGAAGGAACGCACATCACGTATCATCCAGACTATTCCCTGGACGACGAGGACCCGCTCGATGGCATAAGATTCGTCGTAGCGCCCTCGCTAGGTACGCAGCAGCCGTGCTTGACCGCTCGGGGTATAGCTGACGGTCGGTGGAGATCCGTCCTTGCGTGATCTCGTTGAACGAATATTGCCGTTGGCCACTTACTACACCGCGATCAGTGCATTCATCGAGTCCCGAAGTCATCTCGACTTTGGGCTAGTGAACCATGCTCTTTGTGCCTCGATGCGAGACATGCTCAAGGCACGTCCGATATTCTATGATATCCCTTTCACGTCTCCTAAGGAGGTGATTAGGACTATCAAACCTTACTCTCACAACTGGAGCACGCCTTCAATACTTCGTCGCAATTCACACTGCAGAAACTCTGGTTCTATGTTCACCCAACACTACACACCCTTTCCCTGCTATATCTTCTCATCACCGACTTAGCAACAGCAGATGATCCGACGGCAGAGCTCTCCTCTTCCTCGTCCGATGGCTCCGACGCGGAGGAAGACGCGCGAAACGAAGCCCTGGGTCTAGGGGGTGCGAAGCTTAAGGCGGTCCTGTCGGAGATCAAGACGACCAGCCTGGGAGTCAACGGTGGAGCGAGCGGAATTGCGGTCAAAGGCGGCGAGGTCCTTGCTATCTTGCACGATCGGATGCAGAGTATGTCAGGGGACCCAGCCGCTCGGGAGCTGTACGGCGCGCTGCTCCGAGATGCTGGGAAACCGTACGTAGAGATGGTCCAGGCATGGATCCGAACGGGCAAGCTCGTTGATCCGTACGAGGAGCTCCTCGTGAAAGAGAGCAAGTTCATCAACCGCGGCACGCTGGAGATGGATTACACCGATGAGTATTGGGAGCGCCGATATACGGTGAGCGCAGGCGTATTTTTGTCCTTCGTAACTTACTAGAGCATGCATACAGCTCAGGGACGGGTCCACGGTGGGCGGATCGTCCAAGCAACACCAGGCGGGCGTTCCTCCGCCACGTTCGGCGGGTGGTCGGCTGCCCGGGGGTGCGTGCATTCCGGCCGTGCTCGAACGGTGGAAGCACAAGGTCTTGCTAGCTGGGAAGTACCTTAACGTGATACGGGAATGCGGCATCGAGATTCGCCGAGACTCCAGCCAGCAGGACGAGGAGGACCTGTCGATGGATGATGAAAGGTACGGTCCCTCTGCTCGCTCCCGAGCTTGTCGCTTAGCTTTCGGCTAGGTTCTACAAGTGTATAGAAGATGCCTACACCCATGCGAACAGGACGTTGCTGCAACTTCTACTCCGCGATCAACAGTTGATCCCTCGCCTCCGCTCTCTGAAGCGCTACTTCTTCCTTTCGCAATCCTCGTTCCTTACGCATCTCCTGGATCTCTCACATACTGAACTCCGCAAGTCCGCCAAGTCCGCCTCCTTGGTGAAACTGCAGAGCCTTCTGGACCTGGCGTTGAACACGGACGCTCAGGGCGAGGATGCCATGTTTCGCGAGGACGTGAAAGTGACCATGGCTGGCAGCGGCCTCTATGAATGGCTCTTGACTGTTGTGAACGTCAGCGGCCTCGAAGACGGGGACGCCGCGGAGGCGCACGGCCATGCCCACGAGTCGCAAAAGAAGGAACGGGAGAAGGACAAAGACGATAAGAAGCAGATGCTGGGTAAGTCATGCCGCTCAGGTCAAGGGTATCAGGGGTTGTACTGACGGCATTTACGAGCAGCTATTGACGCACTGACGTTGGACTACCACGTGAAGTTCCCTCTGTCGCTGGTCATCTCGCGCAAGACTATCCTAAGGTATCAGCTAATCTTCCGGTTTCTCCTGCACCTCAAGTACGTTGAGCAATCGCTCTCCTCCATGTGGATCGAGCACAAGACCGCGCCCTGGCGACGGCAGACACGGCCACGCGGAATCGGTCCTGAAGCCGGGCGTCAGACGCCGCAAATACCGCAATCATCGCAGAAAGATTGGCATTCGGAGTTTGAGAACTGGCGGAAACGTGTTTTCTTGCTGCGCGCTCGCATGCTCGCCTTCGTTCAGCAAATCCTCGCGTTCACGACGTTCGAGGTTCTCGAGCCAAACTGGCGCAAGCTCGAGGGCAGGCTGGAGGCCGGCAAGGTTGAGACCGTCGACCAGCTCTTGCGGGACCATGTGGATTTCCTGGATACATGCCTCAAAGAGTGCATGCTGACTAGTTCGAGGCTCCTCAGGGTTCGTTGACGTGCTTCTTGCGAGCTTCGCGGATGCTGATTGACACCTCTCACAGGCATACTCGCGGCTGATCGTCACCTGTTCAACATTCGCGGTCTATACGGTGTCTTTTACCAAGTCGGCCAACAACGCTATCGCGGCCGCCGACACCCCGGACGGAGACCACTCTATGGCTAAGCGATGGGACATCCTGGGCAAGTTCGAGACGAACTTCAATCACTGGTACGCCTTCTATTTATGTCTCATACTATGTCGTCTGACCATCGCTCGTCTCCAGGTTCAAGGTCAGCAACACCTTTCAAATGACTCCTTGGCGTGCAGCACTGACGATGTATTACAGGTTCATCTTGACTGTGTCCAGTTCTACGCTTCTAGCGAGAATGTTTCCCTGCTACCGCTTGTGGTAAGGTTGAACAGTATCAAGTGCATGCCTTGATGCCATGGAGGGTCCACGACTCCCAGACTATTCCCACCTGCTATGATTGCTTTCTACACGCCTGCTGCTTTGATGTCATCCATATCTCGTATTCATGATCTTGTGCCAGTGCAAAGTGAAGGATCTTGACCTCTCCCGCCAGTTGGCGCAATAGGGCTGTGGACCGAGGCTGAAAGGCTCACTCCATTTGACACCCACATGGGAAAAACCTTGTCCGTGTGGTACATCCCGGGTCCTGACTGGGTGTAGCTTTTCCCCGATCCCGACTCTCCCGCAACAAGGTATCTGCACCCCTCAATTAGGCATCCTCAATGCCGGCACTTCAACAGTAGCCGCTGCTCCGGCGCACGGATGTGGGAGTTTCTAAGCGGTACGTCATCCACGCGCACTCCGACTGTTACCAGCCGTGGAAAACTCGAGTTTATTTGGCAGACTCGAAGCTGCTGAGAGCTTAGGATCCGAGTCGACGTCGTCCAGCGGCTGTGAGTGTGATCAGGAACCAGGACGGTTGCGCGCGCGCTATTCCTGTACGAGCATGTTACGAAAGCACGGCTGATCATGCAGGTACTGACATGGCATGCGTTGTCCTAGGCTCTCTGCACATAGCATCCCGGCATGCCCCCGTTCCTCAGGCGTTCGGTGCCTTCCCTGACCTGGCCCTGAAGGGACCCGCGGTCAAGATCCATCTGAGGTACGGATATACATTACAGTAAGAACAGGAGCCGCGGGGTGCTCGCAGCCTCCCGAGACATCCGCGACGATGTATTCGCCATCGATCGGCCGTAAGCCTATATGCGTTGTAACACCGCGGCCCCCATCAGCAGGTTTAGTGGCTTCTTTCGTAGTTTGAATCTACGCAGTCCGGTCAGTTACCGCTATCTCGAACGCTCGTGTCTATTGTCACTGACCCGTATTCTCCAGCGGCTTCGGAGGAGTGCGCGCTAACCCTTATCCGTTCCATCGTCCCCATGCCGCTGTCAACACGCCCCATAGGAGGCCTCTGTCCATCCGCGCCAAGCATCGGCATGGTTGGTGGGAGTCGCTGTTCGTACCGTGCGCCGGGTCCGAGAACGCGCGGAAGCAGCAGGTCGATTGCCTTTACCACTCATCCGGAATGTGGTGCTACATGTGAACAGGGCAGCGCCCATGCACCCAGGCGCCGCCGCTCGCTCGGAGGCCCCTGCTAGTCTATGACAGATGTTGGCGTCCATATCCAGCCGCCCATGCTGGGGCGACGCATATAAAACATAGCGAGCGTCCCTCGGTAGGTTGCACCATCGGCCACAAGTCTCAGCCCTCCCGCGACGCGATGCCTTCCGCGACACCCCAGCATAAGCAAATCACTTACTACACGTCTCCGGTAAGACACAAACATCCCCAGCGGCTTGAGCATCGGAAGTTGATGCTCTCTCCTTGGCCACAGTACTCCCCTTATTGCCATCGAGTCCATATCGCACTCGAGGAAGCGGGAGTTGAGTTTACCAAGTTCGACATCGACCTCAAGCCTGGCTGCAAGCCGGCCTGGTTCGACGCCAAAGTCAACCCGACGGGCACGGTCAGTCCGGCTTTCGTTTTACCAATACCTCGTCCTGACTCGAGCGCCCTTGGCCCACGCAGGTACCCGCCTTCGCCATCGGCGGTCCATTCGTACCACCCGATCAGCCGTCACCCGAGTCCTTGAAGCTCGCGGAGTCCCTAGTCCTCATCGAATACATAGCAGACCTCCGTCCCGATTCGGACCTCCGCCCGAATGATATCGAGCTCTGCGCCAGAGCTCGCCTCTTCATCACGCTCTCTCACGACACCCTCCACCACGCCTTTAGAGGCTTCTTCTTTCGTGGGGAGCGCATCGATTCCATCCTCCCCTCGCTGGACGCCTTCCAGGGGCTTCTCGCTCCGTCTGGCTTTGCCATTGGCCCATGGTCGATGGCGGACGCCGTTGTGGCGCCGATGATCGTCCGTCTCATGCGGCTCACACGATACGAAATCGGAAAGTACCCAGTGGGCGAGGGGAAGAGGCTTCTCAAAGCCCTCTCCGAGCCCAGATACTCTCGCTTTATGCAGTACTATGAGAGCTTGTGGGATAGGCCCAGTGTCAGGGCGACATGGGACGAGGTATTTTGCTCCAATTCGTCTCCCCGAGTTTGTTTGACCTAACTCGCTTGCACCATGATCCTTAGCATACGAACGTCAAGATGTGGCGGATACATCCTAATGTTACCCGCAGCACGTCTACGGTCGGACATTGACAGAACGAGGTGACTTGTTTGCATGTTTTGTGATATGCTTCTGCGGAGCGTAGCTGCTCGCCCTCACGGTGTCCGCTGCTGTCATTCAGATCCTCCAAGCTTCTCCGCTCGCCCCTCTTCGGATTCTTAATCGGGTCTTGTCTCTTCCCGTTATGCTATGCATTACTGTTCTTTAGTATCTTCTATTACCGCGCCTTACTCTCCGCAGTTACTGCTCTGGTGGTTTGCGTTTGCTCTCCTATTCAACTCTTGTGTAGCCCTTATATCCGCGGAACTTTGGCACTTTGTGCGGCGTTGAATCCTGGAATCTTAAGGTGCTTTAGCTCCGACCGACCATCGTCGCTCCGAGCGTGCGGCGTAGAAGCGCACCATGCCAACGCCTCGGGCCCCCCGCCAAACTCAAATCCCAGTGAGCCATAGTCTCGCGCCCATGCACTCCCACATACACACTCCGCTCACTGTACTACCTTTCTGCGCTAGGCCGCCGCCCGTTGTGATGTGATGCCCACTGTCCACCCCGAATCTGCTCGGGCGGCGCAGCGCTACGTCCCACATGACTGCAGCAACATCGTCATTACACCATGGCGGAGTTACACCCATGTCGTGCCGGTTACGACACTGAGGAAGGTGGCCCCCTTGGTTGGCCCGCAATCCCACGCGAATCCGAGCGCGAAGGTTACGGCAGTGCCGTTGCACGGTTGCAGGTGGGGGCATCGCGCAAGTGGTGTTCCCAGCCGCTTTATCTTAGAGGTGGCGTCGAACGCTCCCATTAGAACCATGTGATGAGTGAGTCGCTCCTCGGATGCTCATAGCGGTGGGGTCTTCAGGACCGATCTCCCTTCTTGTGTTATTGTCGATGTTATCGTGGTTAGAGGTATGCAGATGAAGCTTGGACCGTCCTCAAGGAGTGCAGCATAGGATGTTATCCTCAGGTACGGTGCGTCAAACATACGCCCTTACGTTACTGAGATTTGCTCACAATGGAAGTCCATACTCCGCAGTTAACGCCGCTCGAGATAGATCACTATTCCTTGACATAACACCCCGCTAAACCTCATGCGCATACCGGCAGGACCGGGACAGCTCATCATGACGATTGAGGGTCAAGTCAGAAGACAGGCGAATACATGGGAACCGATCGTTCTTTGCTGAATTGCGAGGACAACGTGTTGGGAATATGGGTTCAACCTCAGATCGTTCGCGCATCCCTCTCGTCAGCCAGGTCAGGGATCGTCGCGATGTCACGCCAGTCTGTCAGTCTTTCTTAATCGTTGAAGCCAGTCAGATCGCAGCTGGCCGGACCGCCTTCCGACACTCGTGGGGTTGTTCTGCTCGACATGTCGAGTTTCGCCGCTGTGCTAGCACTGATCAGAACCCAACTCTTATTTGGTATCATTTACTCCGCTGCGCCGCGGTCAGTGAGTACGTGCCTTGTCCCGCGATGCAACGCCGTCTCACTTGGTGCGGGCCTCAGAGCGTCCATCGGCATCGTCTAGGCGCGGAGGCGCTGATGCGGGCCTCTAGAAGCGAGCGCAACATAGCCACCACGCAAAAACTGCGCATTGCCGGTGTTTGTTACAGTAGCTGCGCCCTCGCGAAGGCATCGCGTGCCGTGCGCAGTGTGCATTCCTGTACTACGAGCTGTTTGTTACCCTATCCATCCTTCAGTTCCGCTGCCGGACCGTTCTTTATTACCGGTCATCGCTTTCGGCTTTCTCACCGACCCTGACTACGAAGCACCTCTTTGACGCATGAATCCGGTGGATGACAGCGCCGGGCGTAGGTAGTTCATCTTGAACTCGACAGTCTCCCCTACTAATGCCCACTTGGAACAGGGACTGCGTATTCCATCGCCCTACTCAGTGTTGGCAGTAATAATGGACGTACGTACATCTGCGTCCTCAGTACGAGATGTTTGTCCGAGAATCCTTATTCAAGTGAATAGGACGGTTATGGGTAGCTGCGCTGCGGACCCGCCAAACGCTTCTGCTTCCTGTGCCTTGTAACCGACGCAGTGAGCGTGGATACTGCCCGATTCGCGCGCGATTTTTGCGACCGCGGCACCGACGTACCTTGGACGTACCCATCATACAATGCCGACGGCTCGCAAAATTAACCAGGTACACCTCATTTTACTATCATCTCAGTAGCCAGCGCACTCCGATGGTCGCCTGCAGGAGCGTATAAAGACGCGTTCGCCTGCATCGAGGGGCGGCATACAACATTCAAACCGGCATCTCCAGCTCTCTACACCCTACCTTCCTTCCCTCACTCACCTTTTTATTCGCCTTAAGATATGGGAAAGCTTCAGCATTTTGCGACTTCGATCGCGTTGAGTCTGTCCCTCGGTCGCGCCGTTTATGGTGCCATCGGGCCCGTCACCACTTTGACAATCGCCAATGCGGACATCAGCCCTGACGGGTATACTCGCGCCACTGTTCTGGCCAACGGTGTCTACCCCGGCCCGCTCATCACAGGCAACACGGTAAATATCTCAGACTGTACGGACGGACCCGTGCGATGAGTTTACTATTGATTACCTGGACGCGCAGGGAGACAACTTCCAGATCACCGTAGAAGACCAGCTTACGAACTCCACGATGCTCAAGACAACTACCATCGTGAGTGACTGGCTATCTTCATGAAAATATGCCGCTAACCAGATACACGCCCACCTAGCACTGGCATGGTATTTTCCAGGAGGGCACGAATTGGGCCGACGGCGCGGCCTTTGTGAACCAGTGCCCCATTGCGTCTGGGAACTCATTCCTCTACGACTTCAATGTTACCGACCAAGCCGGTAAGTCTGCGCCGCCGATTACTTAATGACTTGCGCCTAACTGGGCGTTCACTATAGGGACTTTCTGGTACCACAGTCATCTGTCTACTCAATACTGCGACGGATTGCGAGGCCCTATGGTCGTCTACGACCCGAACGACCCGCACGCTGATTTGTATGACGTGGACGACGGTGAGCCTGGAACTAGATTCGATATACCATCCAGTCACTAATGACGAATGGATCGTCAGATTCGACCGTCATCACCCTGTCTGATTGGTACCATACCGCAGCCGCTTTGGGCGCGGCATTCCCGTTAGTCTCTAGCACCGCATCCATGCTAACACGAAGCATCGACTAACGACTTGGGATATATGCAGAGCCGGCGCCGACTCAACTCTTATTAACGGTCTGGGCCGCTTTACCGGGGGTAACAGCACGAACCTCACGGTAATTACAGTCGAGCAAGGAAAGCGGTAAGTGGTCTTCGCATCTGGATTGGTCCTTCAAATACCAACAACTTGTCCCAGGTACCGTTTCCGCTTAGTTTCGCTCTCGTGCGATCCCAACCACACGTTCTCGATCGACGGTCATAACATGACCATTATCGAGGTCGACGCAGTGAACCACGAGGCTCTCACTGTGGATTCCATCCAGATCTTTGCAGCGCAGAGGTACTCGTTCGTGGTACGTCCATTGCCTTCGCGAATTCCGAAGTCTGTGTAGTTCTTCGTAAATTCTGATAATCTCAACAGCTCACCGCGAACCAAGATATCGACAACTACTGGATCCGTGCCCTCCCGAACACCGGTACCACCGACTTCGCCGACGGGATCAACTCCGCAATTCTGCGGTACTCTGGAGCGCCTGAAATTGAGCCGACCACCAACCAAACGACCAGTGTCGCCCCTCTCGTAGAGACCGACCTTGTTCCTCTTGATAGCCCTGCTGCGGTACGCCGAGGTTTCAAGGCAATACATGCGGGTCTGAATTACATGCTGATATCTTTCTAATGAAGCCCGGTGAAGCGGTGTCCGGCGGTGTCGACGTTGCGCTCAACCTCGCTATCAGCTTCGTGCGTAGCCATGTCGTCAATGGTTTAGTAACATCCCAGTGTTCACGCGGCGACTCACACAGAACGGCTCCGCGTTCTTCATCAACGATGCCACTTATACGTCCCCGACGGTCCCGGTTCTGCTCCAGATTCTCAGTGGAGCGCAGAGTGCCACGGACCTGCTCCCCAGCGGAAGCGTCTACACCCTTCCATCGAACTCCACGGTCGAACTTTCGTTCCCCATCACTACGGATAACAATGCGGGCGCTCCGCACCCTTTCCATCTTCACGGTGTACGTGCGGACTTCTTTCAACCTCCTCTGAAGGAACTTCTCAATAGTAATTTGCTTCGCAGCATGTCTTCTCGGTTGTGCGCAGCGCGGGCAGCTCGGTATACAACTACGATAACCCGGTCCGCCGTGACACGGTCAGCACCGGCACGGCTGGGGACAACGTCACCATCCGCTTTACTGTACGTGTTTGTCTTGTGTCGTTTACCCAGTTATGACTAACGTGCCAAAATAGACCGACAACCCGGGACCCTGGTTCCTCCACTGCCATATTGACTTCCATCTTCAGGCGGGACTTGCGATCGTCTTTGCGGAAGACACTGCGGACGTCGCTTCGGCCAACCCGGTGACAAGTAAGTCCCTATATGCCCCCCCACTAAGAGTTTTGTCTGAGCACCTGTGACAGCCGAATGGAGCGACTTGTGCCCTACCTATGACGCCCTGGGCGACTCGGATCACTAATCGCTGTCTCTTGGAAGGAATGAGCCTTAAATCCTCGCCTAAGGGCTTCTTTTGATCTCTGAGTTTTCCTAGACACCTTCATTCGTTCCCGGTGTTTTGTCGTTGTTTACTTGAAGTTCTGGATGATGGCTGGCAGTCTTAGCACGTTTGGAATATAGTAGCCTTCCTAATAATTTGAGCTATGTGCGGAATCCAAGTCCCCAGTGACCGCGAGAGTCGTATCGTTCAAGAATCAGGACTGCATTTGGGACATCTGTTCACGTTCAAAGTCAAGGTCGAAGGCAGGCAAGGCGGGCGCCTGTCCTCACCTTTCAGGCACAACCCCACGGCTGCGCCACAACGTTGTCGCCGGTTCGCCACTTCGTAAGTTTTATGTCTCGGTAAGCTATCCCACCACCCACAACAACAGCAACCTGGCCCTCGAAAAGGCCATGTTGGTACATAAGTAACGAAAATCACGACTACTCCACGATGGTTGCGCACAAGGGAAACAAACGGCACATCGAGGCTATTTCTCACTATACCAACGAACCTGGCGTCTCGATTCGCCACCCGCGCAAAGTTGTTCGCCCTCTCCCTTTCTTTCACCCTACACGAGCGATATTTGCGGATAATGCGCCTCTTGGAGAAAGGGCAGGGTTGCAGCGTGTCACCTCGGCTCACTGGTCCTCGCGAGCGTCCAGGAAAAATCGGTACCCCCGACGGCCCATACGTCTGACGAAAGCCCCGATACCCGGAGACGGGACGGAGGGCACCATGGCGTCCACTCATAAGGATATCATACTTATCGAGCAGCGGGTACGGCACTCGGAGAGCCAGTTCAAGGTTCATCTTACCTGGGATATATCCTTCTGGGTGGCCGTAATCTTCGTGCTCGGCTCAACTGTTTGGGTACGCTCCTTCCCCGTGTTAACGTTATACCGAATTACCTACCTCCTTACTCCGCGCCTTGTCCTTTTCTAGATCGTCAATGGGTTCTTCCTCTTCCTTCCGCTCGTCCACATCGGCTCCAACGACTTCCCCGCTTCGGCGTGGACGGCGTTCGTCGGCGGTACCTTGTTCGAGGTTGGCAGTTACCTCATGTATGTCGAAGCACTCAATGCCGGGCACGAAGAGCTGTTCGGGCCCGCGCTACGCGAACTCCTAGGACGTGCGAGCCGCACGGTGTCTACGGACACGCCGCCCGGCTTCGACAGCGCCAACGCGGAGAAGAGTTTGAGAGGCCCAGGGGCCGGCGACCGTCACGGAGACAGCAGGGGGCTGCGGTGTCTCAAGTTTCGCTGGATGTGAGTGCACGGCGGTCCGTTCAGGTTAGCCTGGCACATAGGACGCTAACGGCGTGATTGTTCGGCGTATAGTGGGATAGGCTCGTGGCGCGAGCTCGGGTTCCTAGCGTGCTTTATTCAGATGCTGGCGGCGACGATCTTTTGGGTCTCGACGATGTGGGTGCCACTTCATTTTCGTCCGCTCCTTGCGGCCCTCGCAACGTTGACTGACAAGCGGCGTATTCTCACAGAACAGGCCTACCGAATGTAATCTCGGGCTTCCCGGAGGACCCGCTGACTGCCGTTACCGACGTATTCTACTGGTCGCCACAGGTGGTCGGCGGGTGGGGATTCATCATTTCTTCTGCCTTGCTAATGATGGAGGTGCAGAAAAAATGGTGGCTTCCTAACTTGCGTAGCATGGGATGGTGTGTACTCACCCTGCTTGACTGTGGCAAAGAGCTCATGATGTGCTCGCCCTGAAAGGCATATCGGCCTTTGGAATCTTGTAGGGGCTATTGGTTTCACCCTTTGTGGCGCGCTAGGATACGCCTCTCTGACGTCTTCAGGGGTATGTGCTCGGGCAGGGCTATATTCGCGGTCAGGGTGACTAATAATTTTTACTGCCAGGCTAACTACGAGAGTATACTAGCTACCTTTTGGGGGTCATGGGCTTTCCTCATCGGCAGTCTAATCCAGTTGTGGGAAACACTCTGGAGAGAAGACCCTCCAAAGCAAGATCTAGAGTAGTAATGCTGGCGCGACTTTGTATACCTCACTTTTTCTTATACCACTATATCATTTCATACTAGTCTTTTGTTCCATAATCATATACTGGTGGAACATGATACTGGACGTGTTTGAACTGTCTGAACCCGCCAAAACGGGAACCATCGGTTGACCCTAAATTCGGGTTTCACGGATAGACGCCCACGTTAGAGGCAACCCCGGTGTTCTAACTGTTCCTTCTTCAAGTTCTTGCACTTTCCTCCACGACACTCGTTCACGACCTCCCATTCCCAATCCGCGACCTTAACGAACATAATGGTGAGCCCATTCTGTCCTGATTGCACGCATAACATGGATATTAACGCGTACCAGAGCGATAACGCAGGTACGGACGTTCGGTTGCCATCGCGCGAGGCTCCATTCATAATGACCGGTGGCGGCGGTAGAGTACAAGGAGGCTTTCGCTCTGTTCGACAAGAAGGGCACAGGTGCAGTGCCGCGCGAGGTTCTCGGTGATCTTCTCCGTGCTCTCGGCCAGAACCCGACGCAGGCTGAGGTCGCGGACATCGTGGCTGCCGCGCCCCGTGAAGGTGCGTAATAAACGGCTGCTTGTGTCGTCCTGCTCGCTCATCGCGCACGTTCTTCCATCAATGAAACTCGCCTCATGATAAACACAACGCCCATTTCGCGCTGAATGGGATCGGCGTGCTTCCCTGCCGTATAACGCGTCGTGTGTCTTTGATGTATTCTTGGATGCGCGTAGTCGACTACAAGGCCTTCCTTACCATCCTCAACCGACCAGACGGTTTCAAGCCGGCGGGCACACCGGGTGTGTACTATGTACTTTGCTTTGCGGTCCCCAACACTTACAGCGCACCCTTTCTCCTCATTCTACCATTCCCCATCTCGCATCGTCTCACGTCTTTACTTCCAACACATGATCTACCCACATAATTCTGGTTGTGTCGGTCAGAGGAATTCATCCGCGGCTTCCAAGTGTTTGACAAGGAGGGCAACGGGTTCATCGGCGCGGGAGAACTGCGATATGTGCTCACGCAGCTGGGCGAGAAGATGTCGGACGAGGAGGTAGACGAGCTCCTCAAGGGCGCGCAGATCGGGCCGTGAGTGAAGTTGATTTACACTTTCGCATGGGATTATCTAACGGCACCTTTAGAGACGGGACCGTCAACTATGAGTCCTTTGTCCGAACTATTCTGAGCCAGTAGTCGCGAGGAAGCAGCGGAAGGTGTGGACATAGCATGTAATGATACCATTGTCGACGTTGTCTTGTTTGTTGTTTCTCGTAGTCTCGGATGCTAACACGTCAGTTCAACAAGCCGGTGCTCTCATTCCCGAAGTCTGCGCAAGATGATCCCACGAACCGACGCCCACCCTAACACTAGGTGCGCAGCGTCTGTGAAGCACACAACTGTGCGTGGTCCTCGACCCGCCAAATGGTCATGAAATTTCCGGAGTCGTGCGTACTGAAACTTTCAAGTACTTGTCGAATTCACAACATCGCCCGAGGGAACTATTGATTACGCCAAGCGCTGCATGCGTTTCCGGTATAGCTAAGCACTGGGATCGATACACTAACTGAGCGGTCTGTCTACAGGGTATCCGTCGAGGACACCGTCCGCCTCGTGTCTACCTGTCATACGACAACATGTGAGAGTACTCCCTGGTACGACCCGTGCGCCAGTTCAAATTTAAGACCATCAACCAGGTGAGGGGGTATAATGAACAGCTATGGGACATCACCAACGCTCGCTCACGACGAGACGTACGTCTTGCCGAGCGCGGTGAGGCTTGCGTCCGCGTTGACGAGGTTGTTGACCGCGGTCATGAACCACGCGTAGTGCGTCACGGAGTCAAGTCCGTCCAGGAACGGTACCATCGTCTGCAAGAACTGCTGCTGCTGCTCGACGCTCCCGCTCGCGCCGAACTCGGTGATGAGCACGGGGCGCTTGTAGCGCGTGCCGAGGTCGGTGATGTACTTCTGGTAGTACGCGACGTTCGTCGCCGAGTCGTAGATGTGCGCCGCGATGGCGTCGACCTGGCACCCGAGCTGCGTGCACGCCGCGAGGAAGTCGTCCATCCAGCCCGTGCCCATCGGCGGCGCGCCGTTCGTGATCGCGGGCGAGACGAGCGTCGCCTTGCCTGCGAACGGCTGCATGAACTGCATCCACTGCTTCGCCGCGTCTTGCGGGCTCGTGTTGCCTTGAGAAGATAGGTCGGGCTCGTTGATGCTACACGGATGATGATAGTTCGTGAGATGCGGCGCCCGGCTTAGAGCGTGAGGACGAACGGAGACGCGACTCACAAGAGCAAGTGCGTGCTGCCCGAGGCGATCGCCTTGTTCGCGTTGTCGAGCCACTGCGTGCTGTGGTCGGGCAGGTTGCTGAAGAACATCGGGAAGTAGTTGACGCCTGCAGGCAGCGCGCCCTCGTGCGCAGAGTCCCAGTTGTACGCGAACGAGACCTGCCTGCGCGATCGCGGATGCGGTTTCAGTACATGTGCTCCATCTGCGGAGACCGACCGGGGCTTACGAGGAGGTGAAGTCCCTGGTCAAGGACACATCATTGAAGGACAGCCCGCGCTTGATCGTGGACCCGGACGCCGCAGATGTAAGCGGAGGAGGAGCGGCCGCCGTCCTGACATGAACGCCATACGTGTGCGTTAGTTGCGGCCATATACGTAAGATAAGGACACCCTTTGTGCGGGCGGTCAGCACGCGACGTACGTGGTGGGCGCGGGCTGGTTGAACGTCGCAGAGGGGCCCCGACGGTAGTGCTTCTTCATATGCTGCGCGCCATTCGCGGAAGAGGCGAGCAGGAGCGCGAGGGAGAGGAGGGATGC
Organism: Trametes hirsuta; assembly: GCA_001302255.2. NCBI lineage: Eukaryota > Fungi > Basidiomycota > Agaricomycetes > Polyporales > Polyporaceae > Trametes > Trametes hirsuta. Next base: position 2,376,037 of record CP019382.1, on the reverse strand, counting down.
AATAGACTTCATGATGGCGTTAGTGTTTCCTGGCCGGCGGGAAGGACTATGTGCAAAGAGCGGGTTGGTGAATGAGCGAGCGAGGCACAGATGGCCTGCAGGGGGTTGGTCTAGAGCGTGTGCAGAGTGTGTGCCGTAGGGCAGGGCGACGAGCGCGGGCAGGGACAGGCGGACACGGCGAGTGGAAGGGCTGGTGAGGGTCGAACACGAACAGGATCCAAGGGACCGCGCGGACGGCCCTCGCGTCTTTTTATGCTCGGGTGCGCGCCACGGCGCGGGTGCGATGCGACGAAGGATCCGACTCCGAACCGCCGTACGCGGGCGACTCGTGCGTGACGCTGCGGCCGCTCTGCGGTCTGAGCGAGTTGGCTTCCGGCGATGACGTTGATTTGATGCAGGACTCGAGGTTGGTAACCGCTACGCGCATTCATGATTTCCATTGCGGCCTAGCCATACCTGGACGTGATATTGAACGCGTGTACAGCGGTGTAGGATCACTTGCGAGGCTGGCCTTGACGACTCATGCGTGATGCCATGTGGGGAGGATATGCTTGGACTCTGGAGGACTGGGAGCTCGCTGGCAGCTACGAAGACGAAACTGCTTGCTCTCCATGCTTGGGAACTGTAAGGCCCTCTAAGAACGTCGCGCGCTGGACTGAAATAGAAGAGGAACGAACTTACTCCTGGGCGTTCAGAATCACGTTTCGCTTGCGGATACGGAACCGGGGTGGTCTCCAGGCACCGAGGACGCCAGTTGATCAAGTCCTCGGAGGCCTGGATCGGAGTGAGAGCGGGACCTCGTCTGCATAATGAACTGCTCTGATCCGGCGCCCTGTGAAATACGGACGTTCTCTTGAGAATTGGCTTTCAGCGAGTTTGGCGGCGCGTGCTTTGATGTTCAGACGGGATAAATATGCTTGGGAGTTTAAGGCGTGTGGATTGCTGAGGGAGCCGACGCCCCTCAGCTGGTTACAACCAAGCCGTCAAGGTTTTGATCCACAAAAAGATCTGGCGTTGGTGACGCGCGGGTGATGCGCTCGTACTCGGGTTCGGAATTCTAGGCCCCGCTACGGACTCTGAGGGGATCGCGCTATGGTGCAAGGAGTTCGGACGTACGACGCGAGAACAAAGTGAATCCTAGTAGAGGGCGTGACTCGCACCGGGTAGACCAAAGACTTGCGAGGTTGCCCTGCAATGCAAGGGAATTCATCAACGATACTGACAGAAAGCTGAGAAGTCTTCAATGAAAGTTTGTAATATTCGGCAGGTCTTCAAGCTTCGAGGGCCGATTTTCTCTACTACAGCCCTCAAGACGTGCATTGCGCAACTATCCTAGCAGTGAAATGTGGCAAAAAAGCGTGGTTGTGTTGATACGTTCAGGTTTTCAAGTTTGACGATATATAGGAGGACGGTGGCACCTGAACGCACGGCGCATTTAAGCGCTTTGATCAAATTTTTAGGGGACAGCTGTTGCTGTACCCAGTACGCTAGGATATCTACTTCATATACCGACTGGAATTCAATTGTGCCCGAGCGGAATTAAGGACTTGGGTTTGGTAGCAGAACCGATCAAGCGGACAAACTCTGAAGTCATTGGATATACGTTGAAGCCTATCTCAGCGGTCGCTGACATCAACCCTCACTCTTCTACTCTGTTTACTCACATGCGCTCACTCTCGCAGACCCTGTCAACTCGGTATCTGTCTCTCAGATAGCAGGAGTGAGACAAGATCCCAATGCCGCTGGTTTTACCAAGCGCTTAAGGCGTCGACGTCGACGCAAGCATGATTCAGAGCATACGGATAATAATATGTCGGTGACATCGTGCTCAGGCTGTGGGCTGATCTTCTCCCCCTTGAAAAAATAGAAGAAATTGTGGTATGTGTGCCGGGGCCCGATACCAACGTTTGCGCATGCTGCGTGGGCACTCGTACTGTCGTCCAGAGCATTTCAGACGGGTCCGAAGGTCGCGCGCAGTGGGGACTGCTTGCAACACAAACTTGTGGATTGCTACCGCAGCGCCTGCGCATAATGAAGGCGTTGTTGTTGCGATTTCCGCATGGCAATCTGAATAGTGGGTCGGGTTCCCATGGCGGCATTGCAGACCTAAAAATTGCAGCGCCTCAGCTAACTTGGGTATTTTCTTAGGCGTAAACCATCCCCGGAGGTTCATGGTCGCAAGTTCATCTAGTCTTCAAGGTGGGCGCCGCTGACTCAAAGAAACTAGCGGCGTCGAGCGTACCTGGGCAGGCCCCCCGTGCAGCCAACATTCAAGAGCCGTCGAGACTTGTGCAAGCGGGGTGACTTCAATAAACCCCAAGAGAGGACAAACCGGACAGATTAGATAAGATGCGAAACCGCACGGGCGCCTGGGACGAAGCGAAGGCGCAGTCGAGCTTTGGCGGGAGGAAAAGAGCGTGGTTCGGGCGTTCTTCTTCTTGTACCACGACCTCCCGGCTCAAGCCCTCCTTTGCTCCTCTGGCTGCGGATTCTGCCTGGTCTACTCGGTATATCTTCCTGGACCCTTTCCTCTCTCTCCCCTCACAGTCTTTCCCTGCCAACACTCTTTCGCCATGTCCGTCCTTGCCGCGACCAACGCCTCGACTTCCACGCAGGCTCACTCTGCTGGGCCTACAGTCAACAACGCGGAGCTCATGCTTAACGTCGACATCTTCCTGTTCTGTGCTGCTGCTCTCTTCGTCCTCTTGCTCCTGCCCCGAGCCACTATCCGGTTTACCCACAAGCGCGAATGGGTCGATGGCCACTTCCTGCGTTCGGACATCGTCGATGCCCCCGCCTCGGTCGTCAGACGCCCTTCCAAGCGCGATGCTGTCATCGCCCCAGTCTCTCCTGCCCACATCCCTGTTCCCAAGCCCACTCAGAAGTCTTATGAGCTTGAGGACACCGAGAAGTGGGCGACGACTACTGACGCGTCGCACACGTACGCCCCCCATGACGATCTGATGCGCAAGGCCTCGACTGCCAGCGGGCGCGAGCGCAGACGACAGAACGTACCGACACACATGCCCGGCTGGTCTACTACGCTCTCCAGTCTTGCTGCGTTCCTGCGTACTACCATCCGTCCCGGTTTGACCATCGGAAAGGCTCTGGTAGAGCTGACGTACCTCGGCGTAATTCTCTACGCTGGGCTGTACAAGTCTAATCCATTCACGCAACCCATCCGGGCAGGCTTCGTTGCAGTCAGCCAGATTCCCATTGTTATCGCTCTTGGCACCAAGAACAACGTCCTTGGTATGCTAATTGGCTTTGGATACGAGCGGGTGAGTATACCTGTTGTTATACTCGGATGCCTCTAACATAGCAACAATAGTTGAACTACCTTCATCGCTTTACTGCGAGGTTGCTCGTCCTCGCCGCGAATGTTCACGCCATTGGTTACTGTAAGTATCTTGTGTGTATGGTCGCAACTGCTACAAGGCTGATTGTCATATTTTCAGTCTATTCTTGGAGCGCCTCTGGGAACTTCACGAAGTACATTGCCAAACCTGACATGCAATGGGCTCTCGTCGCGCTCATTGCGACAGACATGCTCCTACTTCTGTCCACCGACTTGTTCAGGCAGAAGTTCTACAACTCCATCTTCGTCCCATCCCACATCGCGTCGGTGATTATCTTCCTGGTCGCGGTGTGCTTCCATGTCACCTACGCCGTGCCTTACGTCCTCGCCGCGGTTGGTGTCTACGGCCTCGATCGTCTCATGCGCCTATTGAAGTCGCGCGTTGCTATCGCTCGCCTCCGCCCGCTGCCCGATCTCGGCATGACCCGCGTCGAGATACCCTCTATCAACGCTGGGTGGCGCGCGGGCCAACACGTTCGTCTTCGTGTCCTCTCCTTGGGCATGGGCTGGCGTGGATGGGCCGAGGCACACCCGTTTACCATCGCGAGCGTCTGCCGCTCTCCCAGCGGCGAGGGTCTCGTGCTCCTGTGCAAGAAGGCGGGCGACTGGACGAACAGGCTGTATGAACTCGCACAGCGCGCCGACTACGGCGAGGCCAACGGTATCGGGAGCAACGTCCAGGTCATGGTCGAAGGCCCGTACGGTGGCCCCGGCCACGCCATCTTTGGCAGCTTCTCCGGCGCCATGTTCGTCGCAGGTGGGAGCGGCATCACCTTCGCGCTTGCCGCAGTCCAGGACCTGATGAAGAAGGACCTTGAATACAAGTCTCGCGTGCGCGCTATCGAGCTCGTCTGGAGTATTCAGGACCCCGCTGCGCTCCAGCCACTTATCCCGCTCTTCTCGTCGCTCATCGCGCAGTCGCACGACGCGTACGCCTCGCTCCGCATCTCCGTCTTCTACACCCGCGCGCCGTCCTCTCCTGACGCCATCCGCGCGTACCGCCTACCTCCCGGCCTGACGCTCTCCCCTGCGCGCCCGAAGATCCCTGGGATCTTGGCTGGCGTTGTCGACCGCTCGGCCGCGTTATTCTCCGGGTACAAGGAGAAGCGCCGCCGCGGAGGCAGCGCGCTCACGGGCGTAATCGTGGGCGTCTGTGGGCCGATGGGTCTTGGTGACGAGGTCCGCAAGGCGGTCGCGAACTTCCCCGCGCCGAGACGCAAGGCCATTGGCGGCATCGAGATACACGAAGAGTGAGTATCTTGTTAGACTGTTGTTTCGGTGTGTTCGCACGGTGCTGACGTATGATCATGCAGGGCCTTCGGTTGGTGAACAGCCTAACTCCCGCCGCCGCCGCTTGTGTGCTGTGCCGCCGCCTCCGTCTGTGACGCTTATGTGCGGCCACCGCGCTGTGCCGCTCCGCACGTACCCTCTTACTTCTTGTTGTATTTTTGTACATTTTGCGCTCTCGTCCCCCGGATTTCCTCTCTCTCGCTCTACTTAATGACTGTCGGAAAAGCCGAAAGCGCCTCCCGAGGCATCCGGATTGATTTAGAGGCTCGGATAGTAGTCTGCCGCCCGGAGGCATCCTTCGGCAGTCCCAAACCATCCTGATGGCCTCCGGATGGCCTCCGGACGGTAAACAGGTGGACTTAGATGGCTTGTTTTGCATCTAAACACCCTCCGGACGGCTCCGCAATTCCCGGGGTGCCCTCCAGATCCGCCGGGAATTGGTTCATATCCGGATACTCACACGGTTTTTCCGACAACCCTCGCCGTATCAGTTCTATGCCTCAGGCGCAGCGCGCCCTGCGCGAAGTCGCGCGCTACTGCTTTCTACGTTATCACGACACGACGCTTAGATGTCCGCGACGACTACTGGAGGCCGTCCGTGTCGCGTCAGTCGCGCGCCCGGGCGTGCGCGGCCGTGTTTCCGTTCCATCGGCACCACTGGCGGTGCCGGTACTTTGTCGTACCCGCACTCGCAGTTACTTATCCGGCTCTGTACTTATGATCATCAGTTATATCGTCTCCCCTTCCATCGGCTGTTCGCTGTATTGCAGCGTCCACAGCTCACGGTCGCCCGCATCACCATCGTCTGTATCCTAGATCGTACACGTTGTCGAATAGATCTGTCGTTTTTGCTGTAGCTCGAGCTCGCTGCCAATGTGGGCGCGCGGTATTGGAGCTCGGGGGCCGCGTTCCCTCGTGTAACGCATGCGCACGCGTGCATCGGTATGTTTGTCGGCCACGACTTGGACCCCACGAGGAGGCTTCGTTGGCGAAGATGTACGCTTGTCGGGATACGCGTGGCTGACCGCGACGCGTGTCGGCGTCGGTGCAGCGCGCCTATCTATCACTGTCAGGGTTGGACGACTTCTCAACATGCCGACAATGCCGACCTGAGGAACAAAGAGTAATTTATGTACGTTTCTGCAGAGGGTGGGATTTTGTGAAGTCCTGGCGGTACCGAGAGAAGTTAGGAGGGGGCCTGGTCCAGTATGTGCTTTGGTACAAGGATCCAGCTGCCCACGCATTTCAGAACAAAAATGCTCCAAAATAGAGGGATCAGTGCTGTAGCACGATGCTATTTCCCTGTTCCAGAAGGCTGGGGCTGCATCTATATAAGCAGATTTCTCAGCTGGGGCTTTGTGCAGTGGTAAACATAAGGCCGGCCCTATCCTACGGACCTGCCTTATTTGGAATTCCGGCAAATGCCGGCCCCACTTGCTAGCGCGGCTCCCGCCTCGAGGCCGGTAGGCAACTACACTTGCACGACAGAGATTTCGATATTGGCGCCCTCGGAAAACGCGCTGAAAAGTCTAGGTGCGTGGTAAACTTCTCTCAACTCCCGGAAAAGTCTAGTAAAATTGCCAACAAAGGATTCCTTGTCGAGCTGTTTTGGAACCTTTTTAGAGGCTTTTCCGCACTTTTTACGCTGTTCCGACCATAAGCAGAAAAGTTATACAACCGCCCGGACTGTTCAAAGACTTTTCTGAGGGCGCCAATCTCGAAATCCCTGTCGTGTTGGGCGTCGTTGTTCTTTAACGTCTTAATTCATCCCACAATACACGTCCAACTGACTTTGGCTATACCCGCAGTTATATACAATGCTCTGGTTCGTCTTGAAGACGGGGGACTACGACCGCGGGCGAGCCCACTGCGTTCAACCACCATCAGGTACGATGAACTCGGGTTGCACAATCGCTGACCTCGATTTCAGTCTACGCTTGGCTTTCGAGACGCTTCACTGGTTGCGTGTCCCACAATGCACAGGCAAAGCTGTGGCCAAGCTGGTTATAATCTTTGTATAAAAGTGTTGGGCGTAGACACCTCCTCGACCTCCTCGCAAACAACACTAGCAGTATTCCGGACATTTGTCACACCCTTCAGTTTGCTCACCCATGTCTACTTCTCGAGCATCCGCTTCGCACGCAGGCCCGGCGCCCGCTCCGGTCCAGCAGCAGGGTACCCCCTCCGCAAGCTCAAGTCACTCCAGTCCGCCCCCCGTCAAGGATGCGATTACCTATTACCACGTCCCGTTTCCCCCGGGCACGGACCCAGTGTTCAGCGTCGCAGTCACTATACAGGGAGTACTTGGGATGCCGATGTGTCCTCAGAACATTTCCGGCAAGTCCCGGCTCAACACGTGGATTGCAAAAACAGTTGATGGTATGGTGGTGAATTGGGATAAGGAATTCCCTCCCGGAGAATATCTCTGCACGCAGCGAGCTTATGTATGTGGTCTTGATGACCTCGTCCCTTTATCCCATTAGAGTCGTCAAATTGCATGCTAACGACCTACGTCATATTTCTTAGTTCGCCTCCGAGTCTACCCCAAAGACAGCCCCCCGGGAGACGCGCAAGGAGCCAGACGTCGGGTTCACATGGGGCCACTTGTTGACGCTTCTGGCCCAAAAGCAGTACAGACATTGGAGAGATGTGGTGAGGACTTCCCCCTTAAATATCGGACGAGCGGATTTGCGGGGCATTTACCGTTAACGACTCGTTCGTTTGGCAGACTCGGACTAGTGCTGACGGAAAGTCGGTGGATTTCGTCGACATCGTCGGCGGCTCTCACGGAATAGCGAGGGGAACCTTGCGGGTGTCCGAGGAAAACCTGCATATCATTGCTGTACGCCGATTCCAGACGAAGCACGGCAAATGGTGCTACTTCCCTGAGATCGAGGTACGCGTTTGACTCAGCTCCGAGCTGGATGAGTATCCGAGGAAATCTCGTGAACATTGGTAATATCAAAAGTGCGAAGAGTATGCAATCTGTGTTTTCCCGCTATACCTAAGGTCTGAGTTTACATTGCAACGAAAGCAGATGTTCTTCCTGAAGGTACAGCAAAGTTTGTCTCTTGCCGTACCCCGGAAGCTTTGCCTTATATAGACATGCGGAGATTGCCGACAAAATATTCAGGCCCGTAACTTAAACTCGTCTGACACTGCCACGCCAGCTCGAATTTCACCTTGATTCTCACCTTGCTGACGGTTCTAATCGCTGCCAATAACCATGACGCTATGGTAGTGTACCATGATAGCTCTCCGAGTCGTTCTATGAAATGTCTTAACGCATCCTCGCGGATGACTCGCTGTATTGTCTTTTCTGAAACTCTGGTGCTCGTCAGTCTCCGCCTTGGTCGGCACTTCCTGGCGTAACAAATCCGACCTTCGGTCGGATACCGGCCGGCCTTTCACAAGGCTCTGCTTCTGCTTAGATGGCGGAACGATTTCACAAGAATCAAGCTGGTCTGGTGACTCAGGCCGCGTCGACGATCATTTGAGTGACAACCATACCGAGCGCGAGATCCTCTGTAAGTGCCTATACCGCTCACATCGCTTTCTGACTTAAGGCACCAGGACATGCTGCTATAGCCCGACGAAGGGCCCTCTGTATCTTCCCCGGCCCACACAGTCTCACACTTGGCAGTCTGCGGGAAACCTTCGCCTTCGTGCGGATACCCTCCGAGTCGAAAGCGGCACCAAGGATCGTCGATGCGCGAAGTTCGTGCTGGTACGGTAGAATAGCGCTTTGTGCGAGACGGACGGTTGTTAGTCTCCCATTATCTGGGGGGACGTTATAAACACGGCGCGGGCGACGATTGGGGCTGGTCACAACACGCCATGCTTTACACTTTTATACTGTTTTGCCTCGTCTCCGTATCCTGCGGCAAACCACTCGTCCGCAACCTACAGTTGCATGAGGCGAGATCCAAGATCCCGTCTACGTTCCGCCTGGTGGGCCCCGCACCGCCAGACGTCTCACTCACCCTTCGGATTGGAATTGCGCAGGGCAATGTTTCTGGCCTGGAGAAAGCATTGCTTGACGTGAGCACGCCTGGGAACGCTCTATACCGTCAACACTTGACACGGGAGGAGGTACGCTTACCGATGTATCGAACACATCCTTGCCCTCACAACGGTCCTTATGCGTTACGGGTAGGTCAATGCGTTCATCGCCCCCAAGGCACAGAGTGTGTCGGCGGTCAACGCGTGGTTGGAGGAGAATGACATCAAGACTACGAAGGTCTCTACAGCTGGTGACTGGTTGAAGATCTCGATTCCCGTAAGCAAGGCGAATACGCTCCTGGATGCGGAATTCTCTGTCTTCAATCACACACCGTCTGGAAGGACTTCTATCCGCACGCTCTCGTACTCTATCCCAGCCGACTTGCAAAGCCATCTGAACTTCGTTCATCCAACTATCGCGTAAACACATACCCGCTAGTGTGTGATAATTGACGGCCTGACTTTGTGCCTAGCTTTACCCAGCCTTTCGTAGGTCCCGCCTTCACCGCTCCCCCTTCGCGAGGAAATAGGACTGCCCCACTGGCAGCTAACCTTTCGTCGGATGCTACTGTTCCTTCGTCATGCGGGAATACCATCACTCCACAGTGCCTTCAGGCTCTGTATGGCATCCCGACCGCTCGAGCCAGTGTAGCGACCAACAAACTGGTCGTGAGTGGCTTTATTGATCAATTTGCGAACCAGGCGGATCTTCGTGTACGTTTGGCGAGAGCGTCTTGTGGTCCGCAAGAGTACTGAAAACATTCTCCGCACCAGAAATTTCTGACTACCTTGCGCCCTGATTTACCTTCTACGACTACATTCACTCTTCAGATCCTTGATGGCGGCGAGAATCCGCAACAAAGCAATCAGGCTGGTCTTGAGGCTGTAAGGTCCATATCTCGTGTTGCGGCATATAACTAACGCCCGATCACCAGGACCTGGACACTCAGTACACTATCGGTATTGCATCGGGAGTGCCAACAATCTTCGTTTCTGTCGGCGATGATAGCTCAGACCAATTGAGCGGCTTCCTTGATCTCATCGACGATCTTATTAGCCAAACTAGCCCTCCTCACGTCCTCACTACAAGCTACGGATTCAATGAGGATGACGTTTCCATCAATCTCGCTGCGTACGAAACTACTGATCTGTGTTACCATTTGGATTCCCTTTTAACTTTGTACAATAGTAACCTGTGCACTGCATACGCACAGCTCGGCGCTCGAGGCACCTCAATCTTCTTTTCCTCGGGAGACGGCGGCGTATCTGGCTCTCAATCACAGGAATGCACATCATTCGTGGCAACACTTCCTTCAGTATGCCCCTTGTGCGCATTCTAGATCCCTATACTCCGGGCATCATCCTCACCCCATTCTCAGCGTAACCTCCGTCGGCGCAACAACAGGCGTCAACCCAGAGTTCGCTGCGGCGTTCTCCAGCGGCGGCTTTTCCAGCTTCTTCGCGCAGCCGAGCTACCAGACAGCTGCCGTCGAAGGTTTCTTCGGCCAAATCGGAAACCTCAACGCCGGATTGTTCAACCCCGGAGGACGTGGCTTCCCCGACATCGCTGCCCAGGGTGACAACGTCGAAATCGTATTCATGCAGGAGTTCGGGACTGTCGCAGGGACGAGCTGCTCCACTCCAATTTCGGCGAGCATTTTTGCGCTTCTCAACGATGAGTTTGCCGCGGTTTGGGAACCGCCACTAGGTTTCCTCAACCCGTTGCTCTATTCGCTCGCCGGGACCGCGGCCTTCAACGACGTGACGTCTGGGAGCAACCCCGGATGCAACACACTAGGCTTCCCCGCCGTGAAGGGGTGGGATCCGGTAAGCAGACTGCCTCTGATTTATCCGAGTCCCTTCGTGAGTAGCTTATGCAGACCGTCGGTATTCCAACATAGATCACTGGTTTAGGCACTCCAAACTTCGCAGCCATTCGAAGTTTCACGCTCGGATTATAAGGGATACTCTATTCAATCCCCTGGATATTAGAAGAGTCAAATGGCGTAGAAAGTACAGACGGATATATGTACGGCTACTAGGGTTATATGCAAGTCGTAACATGGGATCATGGCGGCGGAAAACTGGCTTAGTTCTACGTGAATGCGGTTATATCCCCGGACGGGTTAGTGGCCGTCGCAGATTACTTGAAGCGTGATCTTATGGGCCTGTAATAGGAAGCGATCTTTCGTAAATGGGATAGGACTTACAAAAGTGGTGACCAGCTTTTTGAGCTGCCAGTGGGTTACAGCCTGGCCAAGGCCAATTCGAAGGAGCACTCAGCGCTTAATTTGTTCGGAACGCTACCGCGTACTATGTGTAACTCAGTACTCACTCGTGCTATCATCCCTCACCTGCGCAAAACGTTCTCCCCCCATGATGTTTGCGAACCCCTAATCCTCTCTTGAATTTAATGCTATCTGGCCCAGGAACTCGACCCCGAGACAGACGAGGCAGTCTGGACGTCAGATGCCGCATCAGTAGGGATCCCCCGATGTTCTGCTGTTTACACTAGAAGCGCACAATGTTCGCCGGGTCCTACCGTCACTACCCTATATTACCGGTAACTCTAAGAGGAGGCCTCCAATCTTCGCTCGGACGCCGGTCGGCCTTTAGTGCTCAGTAGTTCCTTGACTTTGGCCGACCACCCATGGCATTTGACTATCCTCTCGGTTTACCCAAGACTGAACGCCTCTCCGACGCTAATCGGACCCAGCCAAGCCCTCTCTATGCGTGGCTGGGTCGCAGGACCCCCAAGGGCCATTGCAGGCCGGGGTCGAAGCGGTGAGCCCTTTAAACTCGATGCTCTCTCACGAAGCTTAGTTTAGTCTTAAAATATTGATACTCAATACACAATCGGAATCGCGAACGCAGTGCCAGTCACGTTCTTCTCAATCGGTCCGCAAATCTCGGATGGTGCAAGCGGCTTCTTGGAATTCATTGAATCCGTTCTCGACATGACGAACCCGCCTCTGGTCCTCTCCACCAGCTATGGAATTAACGAGGACGAACTCGGCGAAGACGTTGCCGCGTAGGCCATCATCATACTCCATAACACCCAATTACATACTGACGTTGATCCCTCCAGAAATCTCTGCAGGCTGTACGCACAGGCCGGCGGACGCGGTATCTCTCTCATATTCAACACAGGAGATGGCGGGGTGTCTGGCTGCATGACTCAGCAGTGCACCTCGTTCGTCCCCACGTTCCCGTCTTCGTGCCCATTTTAAGCACTTGGACTCCACACCTAACCGACATAGTCATGCGATTACGCTTACCTTAAAGCATAGTATGACCTCCGTTGGGGCAACAGCAGGTATCGAGCCTGAAGTCGCCACCAGCTTTTCTTGCGGCGGTTTCTCTAACATCTTCGAGCGACAAGACTACCAGAACGCCGTGGTAGATACATACCTGGAGCAACTCGGAACCACCGACAACGGGCTGTTCGAACCCACCGGGCCCGCCTTCCCGGACATCGCAGCGCAGGGCGAAAACATCGAGATCGTGCTTGCCCAGCAGTTCGGCATCGTCTCGGGCACTAGCTGCGCGACGCCGATCGCGGCGAGCATGTTTGCGCTCCTCAACGACCTGCTGCTCGCGCAGAATCGCCCACCGCTTGGGTTCCTGAACCCACTGTTATATGCCCTCGCTGGCGGGCCGGTCTTTACGGACATCACGAGCGGGGGCAACCCTGGATGTGGGACAGCTGGAGTCCCCGCGCTTCAAGGACGGGACCCGGTAAGCGTGAACGTGCCGGAGATGCAGCATGTACTGATTCAGGCGAGTGATACTAATCGGCGTTTGTAGGTCACTGGTCTTGGGACTCTGAACTTCCCAGCCCTCCAGAGCGCTCTAGGGCTGTAGGGGGTGACTTGTATAAGAGTAGAGAACCAGTAGCGGAGAAAGATACGGTTCTGCACGCATGTATTGTTTTATGTCTTGATAAGGATATGCCCAGGCGCATGCGTACGTCAGCTCGACAACAGAATACCAGCATTGGTATTGGTGGGGTTCAGCTTTCGTCGACTCTGAACGAAACGACTATAAAAACAACAAAGTGCACAGCAGATATCAAAGTCACAGTTGACTCCATAGAAGCGCGATCGTAATAAAAGGTGCCAATGTACAAGACAATAGAAGATGCGAGGCCGGGCTTGGTACGACAGTGACGAGAATACGGAACCAAAACCAACGAAGGCGAGGTAGCAATCATGATGGGCCAGACAGGAGTGCGAAGGACTAGAGAGGTAACGAGTGCGATAAACAGAGCAAAGCAAGTGACGATAGCAACGAAGAGGAGCACACCAGATGATATGACAGCAAGAGAACCGGGAGCGAGAGAACCAAATGGAACCAGAGCGAGTATCGACAACGACGACCAACCGAAAAGAAATTTAAATCTTCTTACCCAACTCCCCTGATAGTCCACGAGAAGTAGGCCGGCTGAGTGAAGCCATAGGCCGAAGTAGCGACCGAGACGTGCTGGGCCAAGAGTCGAAGAGCGTTCCAGAGCTAGCTATGGAAGCGCCTGAGAGGGAAGCCAGCGAGTACCTGCAATTGGCGAAAGCAACGAGCGAACTCCCGAGACTGGATCGAGAGCGATTTGGAGCTTGACCAGTCGAAGCCGTGTCCGTGGGACGCCGCATGAGTGTTCCCTGAGGCATAAACTGGGACTCTATGTGCCGCAGGAAAGAAGGCGTTGACGAAGTGTCCTAGAAAGCGTGAAGGCAGCGTCGCTCTATTTCTCGTCGAATCCCTAGTGCCGGATTGACGGGAAGACGAGGGCGAGAGCGGCCTGTACCCAGAAAGAGGAAACACCCTATCCATCGAAGTCCGAGAGGAGACCGTCGGACATGAGTGCGTCGAACTTGGCCGTCGTCGTCGCACAGCCGGCGGGCAGCGCGTTTGTAACGCTCTCTGCGCCCGCCGGCCTCGCTCGTGCGACTGCCTGATGGGCAGTCGCGCCGGCACCACCGCCCACCTCAAATTGGTTCAGAGAGGTGGAGAAGCGGCGTGCGGAGGAGCGGCATGGGTTTTGACGGCGACCCTGTTCATTTTCGCGGGATGCGGTGGACGGGGAACTGAGGCGCTTCTTGGACGCGGGCGTAGGCTTTCTTGTGAAGAGGGACCGCAGGGTCTTCGACTTCGAGAAGAAACGGCGCTTCGAAGACGTAGTTCTCATGCCTGTGGGGCGCGCGGACACAATTGGGGCGGCTAAGAGCCCAGGAGAGACCCAGTGGAAGAAGGGGTGCTCGGCCTCGCCATCGGCATAGGGCTCGCCGAACTTGGCGAAGCTCACTCCGGCTTCCTTGTGGAAGGTTAGCATAGAGAAGCATGAGATAGAGGTAGAGGGCTCACAGGCTTGAGGTCATTCGGCGTGGCGGGGGTAGCCACAGGTTTCCGAGCGGCGATCTTACGCCAATTGCTGTAATGGATCTATTTCAGAGGGGTGGGAGGAGCAGGGCATTAAAATGACGCTCACATGGGGCCAAACCAAGGATGGCTTTTCATCTGCGCCCAGGTCGGACGATTCAGCGGGTCCTTGGAGAACGCCTGTGACGACAACAATCAGCATATCGAAGCGTGTAAGCAAGAGTCACGCAAACTCACCGCCTGGAGCAGGTCCCTGGCATCGGGGTGTACGTAACTAGCAATCTCGACGTCCTCCAACATTATCCGCGAGATGAACTCAACCTCGGGGATGTCTTCATCACCCCCAAACGGCAGCTGTGAGCAGACGTGAGCCGATGATTCACAGGGGGAAATAGCGCGACGCGTACCTTGCCGTGCAACATCTCGTAAAGCGTAACGGCGAACGACCACACGTCCACCGGGTACGAGTACCCGGTCCTTGCAAAGATCTCCGGAGCCATGTAATGGAACGTCCCGCAGTGCGCCTGCGTCACGTCTCCCAGCTCCGCCGCGTCAAAGTCGACAAGGTCCTCTTTGTTGCGCCACATCGCCTCCTTGCGCCACGGCTGGTCCTCTGCCGTAAGCCCGAATGTGCGCGCGAGACCGAGGTCTGCAACGACGGCCTGGCCGCGGGCGTTGAAGAGAACGTTCTGTGGCTTGAGATCGCGATGGATGATCCCGCGGCCGTGGAGGTCCTCCATTGCGTGGACCTTAGTAGGAGAGATATCATAATCTTTACTGGTGCGGATAGATGGAAAAACATACGATTTCTGCGGCGATCCTCCGCGCCTCGCGATCCCCGAGCCTTCCCTTCTCGACTCTACTCTCAAGGTCTCCTCCGGACTGATAGTCCTGCGATCCGTCCTCCCGACGTCAGCGATCGGTCCCAAAACAAAGCTCGAAGCACGCACCATGAGGATATAGAAGAACTCCCAGTCTTCGAAGCTCGCCTTTGCGGTGCCGAAGAACGCGCTCCCTGCAAGCCGCCGCATCACGTCCTGCTCGAGGAAGACAGGGGCGAAACCCGCCACCCCGACCGCCTTGCTGATCGCCTTGAGCGCGTACAGCTCGCGCCGCGCGATGTGCTCGACGAGCCACACTTGGCCTTGCCCGCCGCCACCGAGGTAGCGGATGAGTCGGAGGTCATCCAGTGCGAGGGTACGCGGCGCCCTCCGAGTGGGGGGAGGGGAGGCTCGGTATGGTTGGACGGCCTGTGTGGATGACGGGGGCTTGGGGGGCTGCTTCTCCTGGCAGACGGTGGTCACCGTTGAAGGGGGTACGGGCGAGCCGACGAGGGTAGTCGCTGTCGACAGCGCAGGAGAGGGTGCGTCCACGGCTACGGCTGTGAGGTGCTCCATCGTGCATGACTTTCGCGTTGGGTGAGTTCGAGCACCGGCGTTAAGAAGAGACGAACTCACCACAACGATGCCATCTTCGTCTATGGTAATTCGGCCGTGGACGTCTCCTGCGACGTCGAGGTCCTCCGGCCGCAGGTCCACCGCGCGCACAACCGTGTTCGCAGACTCGACGGTGACGGCTATGTCGACCACCATCACTGGGAATGGGATTGTTTCGACCTTTTTGAAGAGCCCGAGGAACTTCTTGAAGAGTTGCATTGTTGATGAGGTGTGTTGGTATGTGCGTGTGAGGGTTGTACGCAGGTTGAGCACCGTGAAGGTGGGGGTACGGAGCGAAGGGGACCAGAGGAGGCTGGCTGACCACCGGTTGTCTTTACTATGGTACTATGTGATCAGCCTGAATCCTAACACTTTTGCATTTGCCAGTTGGGGAGGCTGACGGGGCTCGAACGACTGCGCTCGGGCTTTGTATATGCAAGCCATTCGAGTTCAGGCTAGTATCTCCTAAAATGGCGGCTGGATCAATCGTAGCTCTCAAAGACGAGTGATAGTACTCACATCGTACATTGCGAGCCGCGAAAACAGATTTAGCCCGGCGACGGTTGGATTGTAGAACAAGACGAGACGGGCGGATGACCGCGTCTCCGAACACTCACAGCGCACGTCCATAGCAACAGAGTATACCGCAGAACATTCCCGCTTTGTACGGGCATGTAGGACGTGATCATGATTTTTATTCGTAGCACTACGTTGAGGAAGCTGGATCACACGGAGTCTCTGAGAGTACCACGATCTCTGGCTTTTTACCACCGGGCGCCTTGCGTCTTGGCAAAGGTCGTTTCGGCCGCGGCTCATCTTTATCGCCAGGAGATGCGTCGATGTGCAGGTCGGAGTCTACTTCGGAGGGCGATTCATCCTCTAAGCCTGAGCTATCCGAAGAGTCATCCGACGATGTGCTTGAATCGTCGGTGTCGGATTCTGAGCTACTGCTTGGGTCGGCCATACGGGCGTCGAGATCAACGTCGGCAACCGGGATACCTGAAGGCAAGTCGCCGCCACGGTGATCGAAGACGCCGAGGCCGAGGTTCTATCCACATTTTGGTTTGGGCTTAGAAGCAGCTTGGAAGCAATTTGAAAAGATGCGTACG
The DNA here is from genome assembly GCA_001302255.2 of Trametes hirsuta. Classification (NCBI taxonomy): domain Eukaryota; kingdom Fungi; phylum Basidiomycota; class Agaricomycetes; order Polyporales; family Polyporaceae; genus Trametes; species Trametes hirsuta. The sequence continues at coordinate 2,359,469 of CP019382.1, read as the reverse complement.
CACCATTTCGATGTACTGCTGCTGATCCTCACCCAGGTTTTCGATATCCACGCTTTCGGGGTCCTCCCTCGCTCGACGGGCTAATTCCGCATTGGATGCGGCAAGCTCGGGTAGAAATGCTTGGACGCGCGACAGTACTGTGATGCAACCGGTTCATTTTCAAAGGGCCATCCTAAAACACGTAGGTGCGTACACTCTAAAGGAGGCGCGACCGTAAGTGTACTACGATCCCCAAAGTCGAAGGGTCGCGGAGGGGCCAAGGTTCCGGTGCTTGAACTGTTGCTTGGGAAGCTATTCAGCCTGGATAACAAGCTTTCTAAGAAAGTGGTACTGTTATTACAGGGCGTAATGGACGAATCGCAAAGACTCACGCATGCGCTCCTGCCTTTCCTCCTCGTCTTCTACTTCCAATATCTCCATGTGACGCATGTGTTTATGGTCTGATGCCTCCCCGTCCATGATGTACGCGCTGGTAGTGTGTGCTCCACAGTTTCCTTTGTATATTGATAAGCTCGTTGTATTGAGACGCCCAACTAAGATATCCGTGAAACTAGCAGGGAAGGGACCAAGATACTAGCAGAGGTGCGAACTTGATCGAGACAGGAGAAGCGAATAAATACGCGCAGATCGAATTTTCGAAATTGTCCTCGGCTTATCCGGACCAACGTTCCGGATGTTCCGGAGACGAACCAGCCGTTGGTCCTCCCGTCACGTGCGCCACCGCGAGAGATGTCCAGTGTACGTGCGAGCAATATATATGTTCTTGCATTCCTTCACTTTGTTGCTATGTGAAGCCGTAGGATAAGAATGCCAATATTCTATGCCCCTACTGGAATGCGGAGCGCGCATTCATCCTCCGCTCCGGCGCGGGCTCCGGCGCCACGCCGACAAGTTAGCCACGACGGGAGTCCGTCGACCTGCACCCTCAAATCGTGAGTGAACAGTGCGGCTTGTTTTTATGTTATTAAAATTCAAGTACACCAAAAATACTACATGAAGTGCTTGTAAGTTCGTCTGCAAGTACCACTGGCACTCGCGGGATTTATTCAATGGGAGGGTGGGTCGGGGGAGCGGGCGCTTAACGGTGTCGGCGTTTCAATAAACGATCAATCTCGACCGAAAAGGAAACCCAACCAAGTTCAAGTCCTACTATCACCAGCACCCTCGCTTGTCCAAACACCATTGTCTCCCCCTTTAGTCCAACTATTCCCTTTTGTCGGAAAACACGCGGCGCTAAATTTCGGTATCCGCAGTGCACCGCGACCATCTTAGCCACCTTAGCCACAACATAGACTTATATAAGCTCCCCGAATTTCTCCTCAGGTCTGTCCTTCATCTCACCACGAACCTCGCTCCTTAATTCGTTCGCGATGAGCAGCTTCCCTGACACAAATGTTGTCCCTCTGCAGCCTATCAGTCACACACCAACGGCTACCATCGAGTCCAGTCCTCACAGGCACGAGAAAGCCAACAACCACGACCCCAGCAAACACGGATTGCCGCTGCCCGACGCTACCAAGTACGACAGAAAGATACAGGGCGCATCGAGCATGGGTCATACGGTCGTAGTCGACTTCTCTGAGTTTGAGAAGGAGGTCATGGTCAACCCCGGGCATAAACCCCACCGAACCTCAGTCTCCGACAACATCAAACCGGTGCAGGACGCCTTCAAGAAACTATACGCAAAGAGTGAGCAACCGTCTGAGGACGACATCGCAGAAACGATGGTACGTATAACATCTACGTGTGCGTTTTCTATTGCCCATCTCCCAACAGGTCAACATCATCAACAAGAAAAGGCTTTGCCAGGGCTACACTGCGGCACTTTCTAGGTATAGCTATAACCCCACCGACAGATCGAAGGGGAAGGTCGACGCAGCTCTATATTGTACTGGACACGCCCCCAAAGACGGACGGCCCGGCTGGACCAACTTACGCCTCTACATCGAATTCAAGAGAGGCGGTACTTCGCTCGACCCTTTCGATGACGACGACGTTAACAACCCTGAGGCGGCCGCGACCAAGCGCGCGGCTGCTCGTTCGCAGCTTAATGCCTACACTCGTGTAACCTTCCTCTATCAACACCGCAACGCACTATACTCGCTCTTCGTCAACGGCAAGGAGTTCCGCATACTCCGCTGGGACCGTTCAGGCGTGATCGCCACGAAGAAGCACAACTACGTCGAGGACCCGGCACCCCTTCTCAGGTTCCTGGCCTATTTCGCGCGGCTCAGCGACTCCCAGCAAGGTATCGACATGACGGCAACTCTGCTCGCGCCTAGGTCGAAGGCACTGAAGCTGATGGCGGAATTCGCCAAGGACGATGCTTCTGACATGCCCTACCAAGAGGGTGACTTGGTTCCTGCCCATGACACCACTATGCAAAGCTCCACCCGCGCCGCAGCATCGAGCGGGCCGCAAGCATCGTCGTCGTCTACCAGGTCGCGGAGGACTGGCTCTAACAAGGACCCGGAGAGCTACTTGGACGACATCGAGCCTTCCGACGGCTCTGACCCTCGGGTGTTCTCGTACGTGCGTAAGAAGTTCCGCGAGTCGCTTGTCACGGACTGGCCGCACTACAAGCTCGAGGTGGGCCCAGAGAAGCGTCCGTTCCTCGTTGGCATGCCGGTGTACTCCTCGAGTTCGATGTTCGGCCGCGGCACCCGGGGATACGTTGCTCTTGACGTCAAATCACGGCGATTCGTGTTCTTGAAGGACTCGTGGCGTCCGTTCTACGAAGGTGTCGAAACCGAGGGCCATTATCTGAAGATGATGTCCTCTGAGGACACAGTATCTATCCCGCGCCTTCTCGCACATGGCGATGTCGCAGGGGACTTCACGTTCACCGCGCCTTACGCGCAGAAGAAGTACAACGAGCTACGTGCGGCGCACAGACAGGCGTCCTTGGAAAAGGCTCGTGCTGGTAACCCTCAGTCGGATCGTCACGCCGTTTCCCCCACTCACTATCAAACGCTTCGCGGTAAGAAACGGACTTCGGGAAACATGGACGATGCGGATGCAGGGGAGGCTCACGATGAGGCACTGAGCGCCGAGAGCCATGGCGGGGCCGAGACTGGGATGGAGAGCCGGTACTTCCGTCACTACACGCATTACCGCATCACCGTCAAGGACGTCTGCCTTTCCTTTATCGAGGTCAAGTCTTCTTACCAGCTGGTGACTATGTTATACGACTGCATGAGTGGTACGTCCCCAATCCTATCTGTCGTATGTAGCATACTGATTACAATTTTACAGCGCATCACGTGGCTTACCGAGATCACAGCCTTCTTCACCGAGATATCAGCGCTGGCAATGTCATCATCCGTCCTATCCTCGTGGATGATCCTCAGAATCCCGGAATGAAGAAGGTTATGTGGAACGGTGTCCTGACCGACTGGGAGTTGGCGAAAGTCGTGCCGAAGGATGGGTCGCAGCAGCGGGCCAGACAACCAGAACGCACGGTATGTATCCCAAACCCTGCTCGACTTTAGGACATGCATGTATTGATTCCTTCGTCAGGGGACGTGGCAATTCATGTCTGTGGCGTACGTGAAAAACCATCCCGCCGCTGTCACAGTGGCGGACGAGATAGAATCGTTCTTCCACGTGCTGCTATTCTATGCAGTCCGAATCCTCAATCACAACATCGAATTGGTCCCCGCATTCGTCGTGGACTACTTCGACACTCACGCTCACAAGAAAGATCGGGGTCAACGTGCTTGCAGCCGCCTGAAGACATCCACTATGCACAACGGTGTACTTGACAACAACGGCACTACGATCCACTTCTATGTCGATTCGGCCAATAAAATCCACGCAGCATTCGAGACGCTACTTGCCACGTTGCTAAGATTCTTTCGAGCTCGCTACGAGGTCGCAAAGTGGTCTGAGCACGTAAAGGTGATGGAGCGGTCTCAATCGGCGCCTTCCAAAGAAGGTTCCGTATCCAGTAGTCATCCGTTCCAGCGCGAAGCCCCACCTACGTCGGACCTCCTCGATTTCATCGCAGATGAGCCCGCATCCGCACAAGAGCCCTCCGACGTCACCAAATCGATGGCAGCACGACTTGACGATCACCCGGTAATACTAAGTGTTATATTGCACTTTCTCAACGCCTCCGTGAAGCTGGGAGATGGGAGCAGTGGCGTCAAGTGGCCTAAAGCCGACGTTGTGACCGACAGACTATCCGACAGCGGTTATGATCCTCGGCCTCACATTCTTGCACTCGGGGAGCTTCAGAAGAACATCGAGGCTCATACAAGCACGCACGTGGACGGGCCTCCCCCGTTCAAGAAGATCAAGACCTCCGCAAGTGGGTCTATCGAGCCGCAAACCGTGCAGCGTTCGACAGACAGGGACTCTAGTCGAGGCACCCGGAAGAAACGAAGCCGAAAGGGGAAGGCTCGAGCCTAGAAGTACTTGCCCACCTTCTCGGACGGGAGAGACCAGGGTGATCTTGAGATTTGGACCCCTTCCCAGGCGAATGGTTTGGGGCTTGGCAATGCTGCCTCACCCCTTGCTTTCTCGTCTCGCATGTTACTCTGTCTTGTCCTCCTAGTGATCCCTCCCCATGCTTTCACTTATGCGTTGTTCTGTTTTCCCTTTTTTTGCCCAGTAGCGCTAGCCTCTTCGATGCTTATCACCGTGTTGAAACGCATTCCCGCAATCAGCGCGAATGGAATTCCCTCCACGCAATTCTTTAGACATGTGCATGATCACAATGACCTGGCCAGTCGGTCCCTACAAGAAACCGCAGCATTTCGGCAGCACTGTGTAACCCGTCATTTCCTGCAAGCATTCAATGTCACTCTGTACATAGGCTGTCTTATCTATGATGCTCTGCATGTACTTCTCCAGGGCTCCGCGGTTCCATCGATCGACAAGGGTGACAGGAAAGGTAGCCCTGCGGCTCGGGCCCGATGTAAGGAACTCGATGCTAATTGGGAGTGAGGCTTGGGACGCAACCAACGCATCCGGCAAGGTTGCTTGGCGTATGAGGAAAGGGTCAAAGTGCACCTTAAAGCCCAGTGTCAGGATCTGTTTCCATCCGACCGCACCAGCGAAGCGCACCATGGTTGACCTGATACACGGTGTGAGGAACCAAACGCAAGCAATCGTACGCTCCCGGATGGCAGCCTCAAACGCATAGATTCGTGCGGGGATGGCGAAGTCGAGGGTCACTGAGTTGCCTGCCGATGGAGAAGAGACTCGGTTCACTATACGCTAGATCTTAGGGAGACAACTCACCTGTCGGAAGACCACGCGAGGCCTCCGCTATCAAAACCCGTAGCTACTTCGTGTAACCGCGGGACAATGGGCTGGTCCTGCACTTCGAGATCTGAATGCGACGGGACACTCGACAACGCGCCTCTGCACTGCAAACCTCCGCATTCAGGTGTCTTAGCGGGGGAACAACTCGATAGCCTACTCGAGAGCGATGCGTTTGAATCGCAATGCTAAGTTCGCGGACCCGCTCCGAGGAACGCCGAGACCGATGTGACGGCCAAGGTAAGGGCCCTGGATCGTCGTTTCTAGTCCATCACTAAGAACAGTGAGATCCCTGTAAACTGAACGTCGAGCCCAGGTCGCGAGTGAAAGAGAGGAAGAAACACGCTTTTGAATGAAGGGAGGAGGATAGAGGAAAGTCGTGGTGGCGGCTCCTCGGTATCCGTACCGACGTTCCGAGTAAGCCGTTGCTCTGGGGCTCTCTCTCTCTCGAAGTCCTTCAGCCTGTTCGTCACGCCACCGTGAGCGATGCCGAGTGTGCGTGCGATTCTCGTGTTTCTTCAGCTTGTTTCCATGCGAAGTCGTCGAATAAGAGCACCAGTACTTATGCTGCTGCTCTGAGGCGACTGTGCGGGTTCCGGCGCCACGCCCGGCGATTGCCTCCGCGCGGCCAGAACGCGACATTCATCAAGCTTTTGGGTTCGAACGCCTTCTTTCCGCTCGACGACGACGACGCGCTCTGCGCACACTGCGGCTACAATGAAGTCTCCGGCTTTACTACTCGCGACGACTGCTGCTTTCTTCCCCGCGTATGCGTTCCAACTGCCCTTCAAGCTCCCTTTCTTCGGCGGCGGTTCCCAGACTACGCTCGTCGTACCTCAGCTCCCCGAAAGCGCGACCCCCAACCGCATTGCTATCATAGGTGCCGGTGCCGGAGGATCATCTGCTGCGTTTTGGATTGCCAAGGCCAAGGAACGTTACGGTTTGAACGTAGAGATAGACGTATACGACAAGAACTCGTACATTGGCGGACGTGAGTGCCTATCCCTCTAACATGCCGCTCGGGTAGGGGGCCTGTGGGCCTAGCCCTTCGTGGACTCCGTAGCATACTCCCCAGTAACCTTTACAGTGCTATACTGAACGCGTTGTTCAGGAAGCACGACGGTGTTCCCTTACGAAGACGACAGTCTCGAGCCTGCCGAGCTGGGAGCGTCCATCTTCATTGAAGCGAACGCAAACCTATGGCGGGCGGTTGATGAGTTCGGCCTCGAACGTATCAAATTCGAGGATGAAGATGACGATTCCACGGGCATTTGGGATGGTCAGGAGTTCGTGCTGACGGTGATTGCTCCTCGTCTTCTGCGGCAAGTACATCATATTGAACACCACCTAGACGAGCAGTGGAAGCTTCTACAGCAACTGGTTGAACAAGATTAAGATTCTGTGGCGGTATGGTTACAAGGCCCCCGCCAAGACCCAAGAGCTGTGCGTCGAAAGCCTAATGTCTCTATGTATTCGAGAGTGAGATGCTGAGAGTAAAGCCACTACGCAGTGTTGGGACCATGGTCTCTAGGTACAAGAAGTTTTACAGCCGTTCTGCCCCACAATGGTCGAACATCACCTCGGTTGTATCTTCCCTCGGTTGGGAAGAGGTCACAGCGGAGACGACTGCCGAGTATTTTGACCTACACGGAATTGACAGACGCTGGACCAGGGAGTTGGTCGAGGCCGCTACTCGCGTCAACTACGGGCATGTGAGCATCATAAGACTGAATGCAGGTTATCGGCGTTGATAAGTCTTGGCATAGAACGTGGACAAAATTCACGCACTCGAAGGCCTTTGCTCACTCGCTCCATCAGGCGCTTCCAGTGTCAAGGGCGGCAACTGGCAGATCTTCGAGCATTTCATCGCCAAGTCCAACGCCTCTGTATATTTGAACACGACCGTAAGTGTCTCCCCCAGATGCCGATGTCTCTACATACTGAACGCTACGTCCTCTAGGTCAAGGCCATCTCACACTTCAACCCCTCCGGCCCTTGGCTCGTCGACTCAACCGCATCCTCTCAGCCGCGCCTCTACCGTTCCGTCATCCTCGCCGCACCCTTCCACCAGACCGGAATCTCCTTCAAAGGCGCACCTGCCCTCGTGCCGGTCCCACCGCAACCGTACGTCCGTCTGCACGTCACGCTCCTCACCACGTCCTCCCCGCACCCCAACGCGACGCACTTCAACCTCGCGCCAGGCTCGACGGTGCCCACGACGCTCCTCACGACTCACGAGGGCGTGCGCGTGCGGGGCGGGCCCGAGCCCGAGTTCAACTCGCTCACGTACCACGGGCCGGTGCGCACGAGGGACGGCACGGTGCGGCGGAACGCGAAAGGGGAAACGGAGTGGGTCGTGAAGATCTTCTCGAAGGAGCGCGTCGAGGATGCGTGGCTCGAGAGGGTGTTTGAGGGCCGGGTCGGGTGGGTGCTGCGGAAGGAGTGGGACGCGTATCCCGTGCTGCCGCCTACGACGGACTTCCCGCCTGTGAAGCTCGCGGAGGGGCTATACTATGTCAACGCATTTGAGCCGTGAGTGACGCTGTTTCTCTAGAGGGTATCGTGGGATGTGAACTGATTTTTTGCCTTCTTATTTTCGTGTTCGTGCAGGCTGATCTCGACGATGGAGACGGAAACGATCGCGTCCCGGAACGTCGTCGACTTGCTCCTGCGAGAGCAGTTCCAGTCAGCTCTATGCAAGTCAACGCATCTCGACGGCGAGGACGATGCGCCCGATGCCACATCTGGCTCTGCGCCTGACGGCAAGGACGACCAATTCGTGCTCGGGTGGGACTGCTGAGTACCTTATCTTCCATCTGGATTGCCTGCATTCTCCGTACTTCTGACCTTGTATAATACCGCTTTTATTGCTCACCATTCGGACCATTGTGATTCGCGCATCTCAGCCCCACATCAGGACTCACGCCTTACACGCTGGGGAGCTAGAGCAAAGTGCTTCTCTAGAGGTTGATGCTGTTGACGATCTTTTTACGCCTAACAGATTGCCCTTCACCGTCGTCCAGATACACTCTGCCGCATCCGAATTCGCCGATGCCTAAACTCGGCGTTTGATGTTCGACGCTACTCGAAGCTTCAAACCATCGTTAGCGGTCAAAACCCTCAGGAAAATGAGACGGACGATATCGGTCGAGCAGGGATCCCACCGGGGTTGATGTCCAAGCAGCGGGGTTAGTGTGTTCTCCTGTATCGTTCGTCGTACTGACTTCAGCTCTTGAGCAGGTAACCGGCGCTGCGATTCAGACTCTTCGAGCACCGCGAACCGGACGACATCATTGGTTCCCGTAAGTTCTCGTACGTGGTACTAGTGCGACGCCAGGAATGCCAGCACAAAACCGACCTTTTGATAAGTTGTGTCAGTGTGTTCTGACAACCAAGGCGGCTTGTTAGTCGGCCATAGTGCGGGATGGCGTACTCGCGCGTTGTGACAGGTCACTAGATGGGCGCAAGTACGCGATGTCAAGCTTAGCTTTTTCCGCCGTCTTCAGTCATGGAGGCTGTCAAACTCACGACTAAGATGCGCGTTGGTTAGGTTTACCGGCGGTCCGCTGCTGCTTCTCCCGAAGGACAGTCGGGTCTCACGTCGATCCTTCAAATCTCGTATGTTTTTGGTCCTTTGTCAAAATTTTCCAGGGTGTCAACACCCAGGGTGATCGTCCATGGCGTTCAGCATCTCCGGCCGAGCCTCAGACTCGGCTGCTCGGGCTGTGTCCAATGTCCCCAGCTCCGATGGGCCCTCTCGTGCTGAGACCGTAACGTCCAGACAAGACCTCGAGACGAAGGCCGTGCGGACGGCACGTCTTTTCTCAACCCGAGGAGCCTCCTAGCTTCGCCAGCAAGACATGGCTTACGCAGTCCCTCTTCTTGGGGCATCCACCGCCGACCATCCCCATCCCCGCCGATCGATACTTCGCCGCGCATGCTGTAAACGCCTCGTGTCCGACGCGTCGCTCGCACTCCAACGAACACCGCCCACGACCCGTTCCCTCGCATCCGAGAACACCGTATTCTCAATACTGAATAGCACATCTCGCCATCGGCCCCGCTCAGTCATCTATTTTTGTGCTGGTCGAGGCCGTGTAGCCCTGCAAGGCTCGCCCACCCTCGCGTATTGTGCGGCTTCAGGCGCGCGTGGATTGTAAAACGCAGACCGTTTGTGATGGGGACGATTACGCCGTGTCATTTTTCTCCGTACGGCGGCCGCTTGCGCAATACCAGCTTATGCGCTGACGGTTGGGTGGCCGACAGGCAGATCATGGCAGGCGAACGGGAAAGAGGTCGCAACGCTCTGCAGCGGCATGTCAGCCATGACTATTTCATGTACGATTGCTAAATCGGTCGCGACGATGTCGGTTCCCCCGGAGCATGGTAGACCGGCGTTTTCTCGTTCGGACGACTATCACATGCCTCCGGGTTATGCACCTTGAACTTGCGTCCTACCATGTCGTCGGCTTGGACGTTCACCACGCCGCGTCCCCATCCTGAAGGGCTGAAGTGTCGCCCATAACGCTCCTCTCGGTTGGAAGACTCGTCTTGGGCTCTACAAGGGCGATTCTCAAGCCTCACCGTTATCGTTTTGGGGGTGCCTTTTAGGCATGATTTCTCTTGTCTTCGCGGTACGCCTTAGTACCATTGGGTCTATCCGCTTCAGGACGGGGTGTCGTGCGTCGTGTAGGGAAACAACGCAGTCCCTCAAAATTCTTTCTACCTAACGCACTCATTTCACGATCCCTACACGACTATTCATCCTAGGTGCAAAAATTTGTCCCTTGCCCCACACCAGCGACCCGTGCCTCCAACCAATGATCCGAGCTGTCTGGGGCACCCGTGGACCATCTGGTTCCCAGTGGGCAACCCCAAGCTCACCTCATGGCCGCCAGCGGGCCTCCCCGCTTCCCCAGATACCCTGCCCCTCCACCACTTCGAACACTCTCTTTGCGACTTCCCTTCACCACCTCGCCAACCTACTTTCGTTCAGCAACTACACGTACAACTCCCGAACCTACTCTCTCAAAATGTACACATTGCACCCATGACGTGCACAGGGCTCCTCGCTCCATCCAGCGGCCGCATCTCACCTTGGCACTGACGATACACACGTCAGCCCGCTCTATTCTCTAACGCCCGAGGAATACTGGGCATCGAGCTTCGAGAACGCTAGCCCTTGCCCATCGGAACGTGGAGCCCGCTTTCAGGCTCAAACTCGTCGGCGTTTGCCTCTCCCGCGATCACGTCAACCTTGAGGTGCACTTTCTGTCCCTGTGGCTCCTCGCTGTGCTCCGAGGCTATTCAATTGTCTCGTAACGCTTGAATCCACGGAACAGTTGGCGAAGGGGATGAAGATGGTACCTCTTTGTGTCGTGACTCTAATCGTGCGTCATAAACTGCGTGTTTTATGATGTGTATTGAACATGGGGTTGTCATAAGGATATCACATTTCGTGACGATAGAGGGATAAGATATCATTTTGCCTGACGTGCGAATGACACTCGGCGTATGTTATGAACAGAGCCCGCCGAAATGTGGTTGGCTAGCGAGACGTGGATGAGGATCTGAAAACGGATAGCCCGAATTATCCTCGGGGCGCGCCTTAGGTGGGATGACCGGCACATAGCTAGCTGCCTTAAGGCATCTGCACGAAGTCACGGCCCGGAACATTCCCATCCGAGGGTGTATGTTCTGCAACCACGCTTCGTGAAGACGAGTACTCCGTACCGGGCCAATCGCAAGGCGATATGGGAAGCTGAAGACTAGGGTGGGCGGATGGCCGTGGTACGTTTGAATTGGTATCAGTGCGCCCAATGTCCCATCTTGTATGTCGCAGCGTGTCTGTTGTTCTCAGCTGATAATCTCTGACAGGGAACGCCCGGTTTAAAGCTTTTCGAACCGTCAACACATTAATGGCGAAGCAGAAGGGTCGTCCTATCGCTGAAGCCTTGGGGGCGCGCATATCACCAGACAGCCCGCCCTGGGAGGACGTCATCCACGCCGCCATCCTGGCTATTGTAGCTCGCTTCCCACTGGGCTCGCAAAGTGGTTAGAGTTGGCCGCCCTCTGAACCCTCCGTGCTCTACGCCCTGATCATCCCCGCCCCTTCGTCTTGCGCGCCCGCGTGTGCGCACGCTGCCGCCCAGCACCAAAGGCTGCCCTCCTGGTCCCCAGGTCCGACCCCGGATCCAACGCGTACGCCCCTGGCCAGCCCACCCTTGACATCACTGCTGCCGTCGACGTACGCTATCGCCGCTCTAGCAGCCACCATGAGGCGCGGGCGCGGTCAGCTGCGCATTCGCGCCTGTCGCGAGAGCTTGCGCCATCCCGGCGCGGCCGTCGCTGCCAATGCCCACGCGCTTTTCATATGCGCCGAGGGAGAACACAGACGAACATGAACGTCGATCCGCCGCATCGGCCCCGCCGGATGCGTCTACTTGCGGGCGCACTGGCGCCGCACTCGACACCGGCGCAGCAGCAGCCCGTGGCGGACGCGCGCACCGAAATGGAACGTATGACACTGCACCCGCGCGTGTTGAGTACGGCCTTCCATCGTTGATCGCCACCGCGGACGAAGCAGGCTCGCGCGGGCTGCTCAGCAGCCGCGCCGACCGCGTCTGAGTACACTTCGGAGACCCTTCCTCGGGGTGCGCGCGGCGAATTCCCACGGCACAGCACGGTGTGCCGAGGCAGAAAGCCTGCTGCCGAAGCCCAGCGGGTGGGTGCGGGGGAGCAGGTCTGAAAGCAAATCAGGTGCGCCGGACGGGCGTACAAGGTCCGGGCTTCGCCATCGAACTGTGTCCTGACAGGCTTCCGGGCGAGGACGATGGAGAGATCCTGTTGCCTGCTAGGTGGTATCTGAGCCAGAAGTACACGGAACAGATGCACAGTTTAGGAACAAAGAAGCCGTGAGGCTGAGAAGGCGAGACATTGTCATCCGGAGAAGTTCGCACCATCGCCGCATTCCCAGCCCGAAATCCGTCCGCGAGAAAGTATCTACCGAGCCGCATACCGCGGCCCCTTACGCCGTCGACGGCGGCTGCGAGGACTCGACGGCCCCAATGAAGTCAGAGACTGTTACCCAATAATCCACCTGCACACATGTGTCGTCTGTCAGATAGAACAGAGGCCCGGGTACGTGAGCGTCGTCATCGCGTCGGTCATCACAAGGGTGCTGGACGTACTGTGCGTGCCTCTTGGGAACTGGGCAAAGCGCGAGAGGTCCGTCGCAGGGTGCGTGGCGCCCTCCGCCTTGTCTGCGTCCTGGCGGTCCCCCACACGTCGCCCGCCAGGCACGCGCTGTTGAACGAGCTTCCACAGCTCCTGCATGTGCTCTTGCGGGACAACTTCATCGCGGGCGCCACTCAACAGGAGCATCGGAGTTTCCGCGGGTATCAAAGGGATCTTCGAGGCAGAGTCCCACTTTTGGTGGCACAGAAACGCGAACGGGCCCAGAACGGGCAAGGCTGACGGGACGAGGCGCGGGAGGGAGGTGAATGTATTCTCGAGCACGAGTGCGCGGATCTGTGGGTGAACGTGGAGATGAGATGCGCATAACCCCCGGGTACCAGACAGGGCGAGGCCGGACGTGACGTACAATGTGTGGGTTTCGGCTGGCTAGGTCGATGGCAACAGCACCACCGATGGACTGCCCATACAGCACCTAGATTGCGTAGTGTAAGAGGGGCATCGGCCGAGGGGCCATTAGATGCGTACCACAGGTGTCCTAGAGAGGTATGGATGGGCGAGCACATGATCGAGCGCACACTGTGCGTCAATGCGGATGCCTTGAAGAAGAGACTGAGCACGAGGTGGCGCAATGAGTACTAAGACAACGACCTTTCTCAGATGGGTGTCCCTCCGAAAGACCATACCTTGGGGTCTAAGGTGAGATCGGTGTAGATGCGGATGCAAATGGAAAGCGTTAGTTCACCCACCCTCGGTAAGACATCATGAGAACATTGCAGCGCATCTGCATGAAGAAAACTTTTGCCAGAGGTATGCGGTGGCCAACGTTTCCTCCATTCCCATGGAACATGAGGACCGTAGGCCGCCGGGCTGCAAACTGCAACCCTTGACGTCAGTAAGGGGTAAGATGAAGGCGCAGGCAGGCCAGGATAGGATAGAACAGGCGGCTTGGGGACGTTGTGTAGGACAAGTACCGAACTGTTCAGCGAATCAACGACGGTGACGCGTTTGTTAGGGTCCGGTGAAAGCTCTCAAACGCGCAAGAAGCGACTCCGCCTGACAGAGAGTGACAGTTATTGCGCGCCGAAGTCCGGGACACATTCCTCGAGAGAGGTCAGGAAGAGCTGGGCATGGCTGATGAGCACCGCCCGAAAATTCGGGTAGCATGTAACAATGTGTCCACCGCGCCGCGAGAAGGGGGGGACGGAAACCAAGTGACACGCACCTCTTCGTCCGTTTCGGTCTCAGTAGACTCAACAGGCATCGCGCTGTGGTGTGGCAACTCCTTGCGCTGTGTCATGAGGTAGCATCTTAGCGTGACGTTATCAGGAGTGACGAGCGGCAAGTCCTGGTATGGGAGGTCGAAGTCGGTCGGAACAGGAACTTCTACTCAGAAACGACTGAGAACGGACAGCGCATGAGGGAGCTGGAAGAACTGCGCACCGATGCGGGAACCCGGGGGGAACCCGGAAGGATAAATCAGGTAATTCTGACCAAAGAACAGAAGTCCGACGCCTGTGAAAGCGAGACAGCGTGTTGGAATCCCACATGGAGGCGGCATGTTGCGGAACGCGCGATGCGGGAGGACTCACCGATGGTGGACAAGCCTGCGGCGGTCGCGACCGTTCCCTGGCTCAGCGATGAGCTCCACGTCCGCGTTAACAGTAGCTATCCCCGCTCACTTTGGCGAAGCTTTCTAGAGTTGGGAACAGGCCAGACATGGTCAGACCGAGTCCGCGTCTGGAGCAAGTCCAACTTGAAGTCAGTATCCGAGACGGGCGCAGTGCGAGCCGGGGTCTCACTGCGGTGGCGCAGCAACCGGAGCTGTTTGTCCTTGTTGTGTAACGGCCTCAGTAGCAAGCGCCCGACGCACCGTGCGAGCGAACTCTAACGCTAAAGTCTGAGTTTATTCAACGCCTTCAATGCCCTCCTCGACACTCGCGACACCCGCAACACGGCCAGCTGTCCTACAAGCTACAGAGGATCTACAGCTGTGCAATGCTCTTGGAGTACAACCATCGACTCTGCAGCCAAAGCTATGTCCAACTTCGATGTCCTCCGTTTGGGCCTTCCGACGTCTTTCATAGCCGCTTTCCGCCCGTTCACTCCACTCACGCTTCATTCCTCGATGTCTCGGCCGGTTGGTGCACGATGGGCTGAATATTCTCTCATCGTTCGCAATCGCTCGAATGTCCTCATCCGACTCCCGGTGTGCGCCATCATTCAATGACCGCGGGAGGTGTTAGAGAACCCGAGGACATCTGGCCTTCGCCGCACTCCGCCCAGGCGATGAATGAATGCTTCTAAGCCCGCCCAGTGTGCGCATCAGCGTCTTGTCACAAACGATGTGTCTTCCCCCGCGTACCGAAACGATCTAACAGGCGCTACGATGTCTCGCCTTCTTATTGGCCCGGGCCAAACGGATGAACATGCGGCAGACGGTCTCTATGGCACATAACGTTCGCGAGTACCCGCCCGTCAATTAACGACTTGCCGCCCTCCGTGCTCCGTCGTCCTACCCTGCGTTCTCTACGTCATACATCATGAGCCGCGTTTAGGCTCGACGCCTAGTATAGCCGACGCGCCTATCTCTGCACGGTTCCGAATTCGTTGCGGGATGCCCCAACGCGCGGGGCTGGGGCATTGACAGACGACAGATCGTCTCGTCATTCCCACAGCACTCGAGCACGTATTCTTGCACCGTGTCCTCCGGCCTCGTGATGAAAGCGTACCAATGACGGATGGAAGTCCGGGTCCAGTTCTCATCGTGTTCTTCCCGGAAACGCGGCAGAGCGCATCTGGCATTGTGGAGTTTGTGTTGATCAAATGTGTCCTCGGATGGAGTCTAGCGTGCTTCTCTCGGCTGCGTGAAAGTTGCCTGAAACACCCCGCGCCTGCAATTCTTGCTTCGCGTCCATCCGCGCCCACCGAATTCCGCGCGTGCATCGTTGCAGACGCAAACAAACCCCAGGCCTGCCTCGAGCATGCAGAGGCCTCCGGGTATAAAGCCAAGTGCGAGCAAGGCTGAGTCGACATTGACTCCAAGTCACTCTTCAGCTCTCCCTCCCCCTTCTCCAAACCTCTCAGTCGCTCGCACAGCTCCTCCCAAGCCTCCACACTCTTTACCATAATGTTCTCCTTCAGCACCGTCACTGTCTTCGCCACCCTCGCGCTCAGCGCGTTCACCTCCGCTGTGCCCCTCTCGGGCCGCGCCCTCCCCGTCGTCGGCGACCTCTCTGCCGTCACTGGTATCACCCAGAACCTCCCCGTCGTTGGCAGCCTCCCCCTGCCCCGCGACGATGCGGTGAAGCCCGGCCTCGCTGCCATCTTCCAGCAGGCGCAGGCGAAGATCGCTCCCGCTGCTGCCCAGATCAGTTAGTCTTGAGGCGCGTTTGGGGTGCTTGCAGTTGTTGACAATCACCCACAGAGGCCGTGAACAAGCAGAACGCTACTGTTGCCGCCATCTCTGGCCCCGCTAACACGATCAAGGCCGCTCTCACCGACGCCGCTACCCAGATCCACGGTCTGGCTGGTGAGCCCGTCGAGGTCATCCTCGTCGCGGTTGAGGGCACCGCGCTCCTTGCGGTTCACGAGGTCGCTGCCCTTCTCGCGGCCATTATCATCGTAGGTCTAACGAAGTCCTGCCAAAGGGACATAACTGACAGCCCCTACAGACGGTCTTCGAAGCTCTTGGCGCGGTGCTCACCCTCCTCGGCGGTGCTGTTGAGCCTGCTCTCTTCGAGCTGCTCGTTGCTGTCGGGTAAGCATTGTATGAAGTCTGGCTAGCGCCTCCGCCTGACACGTCTTACAGCGCTCTCGTTGGCACTGTCCTCGCGGCGGTGCTTGCCATCGTTGGTGCTGTCCTCGTCGACCTCATTGTCGTCCTCGTGCCCCTCCTCGGCGCTGTCATCCCCTTCATCCTCCACCTCAACATTGCGCTCCTCATTTCCCTCCTCGGCCTCTAAGCGGCCACCCGACCTACGGGTGGTTGAGCAGGTTCGTCCTGTCTCGGCGGGATCATCCCGCTGCTTTCTATACCATACGATAATAGTCGCTCATTGCTAGTGTACTCTGTAGGTCGCCGCGGCCACATCCGCGCGGGCTGTTTCAGCCGGCCGTTAATACGAGCAGGAGAGTGGATGTGAAGCGAACACACGCAAGCTATAGAGTGGCTCCTCCGGAGTGTCCTGGATCCTGTGCCTGTCTGACTGTCTTGGTTTCGGCGGATCGTGGATTTGTTCTATGACTGAGCTCCCTGACTGATGACTTGTGGTCCCGGAAATATATGGAATGCGCATTCCAAAATCTCACCTAGTGTGCTGCTTTTCAGGATGCGTCAGCAACGGTTTGTCTTCATGTTTGGGATTTTGTATTGGGCGAGCGTCTTGGTGGTTGGAACGGTGTTCTACGCCACCAGCCTTTTGCGTCGGGCGGTGTGATCGTTTTCGCCTGAGCGCCTGATGTTGCCGTCGTTGAACTGATTGATGGCGCTCGAGTACATTTCATGAACATTGCATGGTTCACATGTGTGAAATATTTATTGTTCGCTTCACACAGGATACCCTCGGAAGTACTAACGTAATTTTGACCAAGGAAGTCGTTTAACACGGAATGTAGTACTGGCCAGAAGAGAGGTACTTTGAAAGATAGTTAGGTAGTAGTAGCGGCGGGTTTACATTCATAAACAACATTGCACACAAGACATGATACATACATATTCGTTCGAGCAACAATAGAGTACGGACAGCAAAAGCACAACAGGGGTGGGGAGACGACTATAGCTACACCCATTCACAAGCGGTATACCAGTCCACTGTTTTCGGAGTGCGAAGCCTCCGGGCCCTTCGCCGGGGCCACCTACGACCCGCAGGGGCCCTTGTGAGAGTAGCTCCAGCAGTCCTTCGAGTGAACGCCACGCTCCCGGAGCACCTTCGCCTTGCCGTGCGTGAATGCTACCTCCACGGTCAGCTCTTTGGCCAGCTTCGGCGGGAACTGGAGGCATTCGCGGCACTCCGTCTTCTTCGAACCCCCCGCCGTGTGGTCCAGTGTGGTCCCCTTATAACCGCACTTGCCGGGCGCCGGGTGCGCGCCCCTCTTGTCGTCTACTCTAACGGTCGTATGACATGTAGAGCAATGCCAGTTGCGGACGGTCAGATGCTTGTCTTCAAGGTGCCGCTTGAGCTCGCCGATCTTCTTCACCTTTTTGCCGCACCCATGCCAAGCGCACGTCAATACGTCCTGCGTGGCCGGACGCTTGTAGTGGCTCTTGAAATGGTCGCCGAGGGTGTCTCCGGGGCCGACGTAGTCGCATCCCGGTATCCGGCAAGGCATCAGAGTGCAGAGGCGCCAGATGGCTCCGTGCCCGTCATCCACGCGGACGGTCACGTCCACAGGGAAGCGGCGTCCAGGAATCTGGTGGTGGTAAGAATACTGTTGTGGAGAGACGACGGCGGAAGGACCCGCTCGCTGAGTGGAGATAGTTGTGGTGGGTATTGTTGGAGGGGAGGTGGGGGCGACGGTCGTGGCGGCAACAATAGGTGCGGCGGCCACGAGGGGGGAGGTAAAGGTGGATGCGGTGTTGTGAAAACCAGGCGCAGAGAAAGCTGGATCAAAAGTAGTGTTGGGGGGTCCCGGGACATAGTAGTAGCCGGGGGTGGGGAGTGAGAAAGAGCTGAGGTCGACTTCTTGTCCGACGTGATAATGGATCTCGGGTGCTACAATGTCGCTGGAGAACCCGAGCGGCATGAGGAAGACTGTTAAGAAAGTTTGTATATTTGACAACGTACTAGTTTTGCACTACGGGCGGGGCCTCGCCTCCCTGACCAGCTTGTGTGATTCTATTCAAGTCCACATCGTTCAGTGTTCCTCGGGATGTTAACCTGGGTATGCGTGAGCCAAGGACGAAGGTGGAAAAGGACGTAGATTAGGCTACGTACGAAGATCCTGCAGGGGCGACCGGGATGGGACGGGGACGGGGAGGGATCGTGTGTGGGCCGCTACTGTAACCTCCGTGGTAGGCTTGATGATTACCGTTGAAGCGGGTCCCCATCATGACCTCGTCAAGACTTCTTTCAAAGAGACTGGAATAGACGGTAAGCACGCGAGAAAGATATAGGGGAAATGGTCACTCACGCCCGGAGCGCCTCCTTCGAAGGCTCGTTCCCCGAGGCCCAAGGCTTCTCTCCCTGACCGTCGAGTTTGTTGAGTACCCACTCGAAAATTGCATCCTTGAAAGCGGTTCTGTCGTATGGTCAGGGTGTGACACAATTGTGAGAGATGCGGGAAGGACCATGGATACTCACTTCGGAGTATCCTGCGCACCGGCGTTCGCAGTCGGAGCAGGCGGGAAAGCGTAGGAGGATTCAGGAGAGGACTCAGACATCGCGCATAAAAGATGACGAGGAAGTAACGGGGCGTGGACGGCAGCGCGGAAGGGCAAAGCACGGGAGGCAAAGCGTGGGAGGCAAAGCGGTGGTGGTGGTGGGGTGTGAGTGGGTGCAGCCACAGGACGCGACGCGGCTTGTGGAAACACCAAGTCACGATACCGCGTCTGTGACAGGCCAAACCAATGCAAATTAAACATACGCTTTCCTTCACGCACCCCGCCCCTCCCGTAATACCATTGTCCTCGTGAGAACACTGCTTTGGTGCTTGTACTCTTCGGTGATTCGTCTTCGTGCTGCAACCTAAGCGTGGTCCAGAGAGTTCGGGGGGCCTTCAAGGTGGCCATGTCGTACACTTCGGTCCTGGGTGGCACATGCTTCGAGGGTAGCCTTGTAGACACAGACACAGTTTGGCCGGCCACTCGCTACCATCCATTTTCGGGGGATGCGATGAATAGGAAGTCTGTTACAGGTTTCCGAGGCAGCAGTGTCAAACACACCGATATGCATATTGCATAGGAGACCCTCGAGTTGGTTCGCCCGAAGAAAGAAATACTACGCATCGACCATACCGTACCCAGAGAAGTGCTTGGGGCACGCGTGGCCTCGCGCGCCACAGCGACTTGCCTTGTGCCCGCAGCTTTGATCGTACTTCCTCGGGCTTTCACTGTACGCGTCGGCCTCAGTAGGCACGCCTCCGGTCTGTATGCACCATCCTTTAACGCAGGGTGTGAGTTTACCCGTAATAGTAAAGTCCACTAATCCACACACCTTCTACTCAAAAGCTCAAAAACTACCAAGACTGTGGCCCGTCATTCTAGCAGGATACTCCATGAATTGCTCTAACTTACCTCCAGATACGACGGTAGCCGCTGGCCACACCAATGTAGGTCCTGAAGAATTATAGTTCAATAGACACCCAGTGAGGATGTTTAGATCGCCAGTGAGTAAATCCTTCGGATGTCAGCTGCTGATTCTATCGCCATTTCAAGATACAACTAGCAATGGTCGCATCTATGCTGGCGCTGTGAGCGTACTTGCACACAGAGACTGCTAGGATACTTCGTGGGCACTCGCTACACATAGCGTTGAAGCGGGTCCTAAGAGTCAGACCGGCGCACCGGGTGAGAAACTTGGACCTTTGGGGTATCTTGCGATGCATCATAACCGCGGGACAAAGACGCATAACTCCCTTGAGGAAAGTGATCCGTCTCTACGCAAGTGAGAACTGCTGGGACAAGTGCGCCGATCTTTTTGTCAAACGGTAGTGCGATGATGCTTATTTTTCAGGTATATGTAGCGCTGCGATGCTAGACGGCGCGTCATTTTTGGGCCCTGACAGATACGAACGTATGACGACAAAAACAGGCCCCCTGGCGTGATGCACACTGGCAAACTGATCCTCACAAGGGTGAGCTGCTCCGACTGCTGGACGATTGTGCGCGAGTAGTACTCACAGGGGCGTTTTTCCTGCGTAGATCTCACCTGAGGCCCCACGTCGCGAAAGGAGTAAAGAACGAGACAACGACCGCAGTAGATCCTCATTGCTCTCAGAAAGTCGGGACGGATGGGAATGAGATCTCAACGAGGAGAATCGTTGGTTCTGTTTCCCCCGACGATTCGCCTACGTGTCAGCGTACGTGACGCCGCCGCCACGACGGTCACAAAGTCGCAAACGCGGCGCTTCGCGAGATATGGAGCCGCCGCGCCTCGATAACGCCACAGCAACATGACAAGCAAGTTATGTCGCGCGAGAGTCGCACACCAAGGGGCGCAACGTTCAGCGGCTGCGCGCAAACGATGAACTCGATAACATGGCAAGGAACTACGACCACGAAGATTAGTTTATTACTGTCCATTAGTATCCTAATCCGCCGTAACGCGAGATATGCGGGGAATCCGGGAGGGAGCCTCTATGTCACCGCTGCGGAATTCACGTTGCCGCCCACGCATCTAGTCGCTCTCCTCGGTGTGGTATTCGTCGTCGTCGGACGCCGCGGCCTTGCTCTTGCCTTTGCCTTTGCCCTTCACAGCCTCGTTGTCCGCCACAAGCTCGATGACAACTTGTCCGCCGCCCTTCAGCACATCCACGTCCCCGACGCGCCGCTCCGCCTCCCACGGGATCTCCCTCCTCGGATACGCGAGGACAACGCGGAAGCCCCACCACTTGTCCGCGGACCTGCCGGCGTTCTTCATCTCGACGACGAGCCCTTCCTCGCCAACGAAGCCGCCCTCAGGCGGGGCCACCGGGTCCGCGTCCTGGACAAACTCAGGCGGGATGAATAACGAGTCGACGTACGCATACAACGTCGTGAGCGTGTCATTCTCGCCAAAGAAGCGCACCACGCGCCGCCCGTCGGGCAGCCGGATGCCCACGCGCATTGTCTTCCCCCGCGCGCTCTCGCCCGGGCGCGGCTCGCGCACGACGAGCCCGCGCCGGATCCACCGCCGCCACGCGAGCCGGTGCGCGTCCCAGAGCTTCTGCGCCTCCGCGGCCTTGCGCAGCTCCGCCGCCGCGCGCGCCTCGGCCTCGGCGATGCGCCGCTTCTCCTCGATCGCGGCGCTTTCGGCGCGGGCGCGCTGGGCGGCGCGGTCGGCGTCGCGGCGGCGGCTTTCTTCGAACGCGCGGTCCTGTTCGGCGCGGAGGGCGCGCTCACGCTCGCGTTCCGCTTCTTGGGCACGGAGCTTGGCAAGGAAGGGGTTCACGCGGGGAAGGAGTTGCTCGTTAAGGTGTGTAACGAGAGTCTGTGCGGCAGTAGGTGCCGAGGTTGATGGGATGGAAGGTCCTTGGTGCCGGGAAAGGATAGTCATTGTAGGCGCGGGAGGTGCTGAACTCGCAGGCGCGCGGCGGGGCTGGAGAGCGATGAAGGCAACGAATGGATAGGTCGTCGCTTGCAGCTTCTGCGAGGCTGTAGAAGAGTGAACAACGCCCGCAGCAAAGTGGTGTGCGAGTACATACCACTCCAAGCCTCCCGATCACGAATGTCGCCACCCCATACCAGAATGTCATTCTCTTGTATAAGGCGCACCAGAGAAGGGTCGGTGAGAGTGCTCCTACAGAGCAATGTAAGCGCCATCCAATTTCCAGCATAGGCTGACTAACCTTTTGAACTCTGCCACGTCGTCATGCTCCTCGCTGACGATGATAACACAGCCGATTTTGACGTCCTTCTGGCACGTCCTGGCGAACTGCTCGTAGCTGCCTAGGAAGAAGTCGGGAAGAAGCTTCGAGTCTCTTTCAACAGATTCGCCGTCCCAAGCGCCTTCTCTCGAGGTAAGGTTGGATGGTCCGGCAACACCAGTAGCCGTGCCCTGAGTGGTGCCATTCGCGCGTCGCTGCCCACTGCGGCTCATACACACGGCGCCGGTCTCTTCCTCGAGCGCGCGCACCCAGCGTTCTACGACGCTCTTCGGGTCCTTCGCTTCCCTTCCTTGGCTCGGGCCAAGAGGCCTATATGACAGCGTCGAAAACGTGAACGGCGCGAAGTTCGGCACGGGTATGCGGAGCGCGCGGAAGATGAAACGAAGGAGGGAGAAGAGTGGGTATAGCGGTATGGCGAGAATGTTGAAGACGACGCGGATGGGACGAGCGACTGCGGACGAGAGCGAGCTGGACTCCTGCGCACGTTGAGTGAGATGGCGTCTTTCAGGGAGAGAGGGACGGCGTACCACTTGTCGGAATTCCCGACCACTTCTGCGTCCGCTCAAGAGCCCTCCTTGCTCAGAGTCGTCGACCTCGAACTCTTCAATGTGTGATGCCTCTGTTTGCGCCGGGCGAGCAGGTACGGCACCATCGAAGATCATTTCCGCTGCACGCTAGCATGTGGTCAGTATATGCACCGAGCTTCAGTTTCAATCAGGAAGGGATTTGTATGAGCCTCGCCGCAAGCATAGCTGGCAGTCGGAACGAGAGCACTACGCCAGCACGGCGCATTTGCAGCAAATCCGGAAGAGCAGATCGAACATACCTGCACGTCCCAGTCCACGCTAGCCAGCACGCCGATGGCCACGTCCGTGTCGCCACCGTTCGTGAGAGTCTGTAGCTGCTCAAGCGCAGCGGTCTGCGCCGGGGTGAGGTGGTCGGCGTCGGACATGGCGGTACGAAGGAAAGAGAAGGAGCGTCAAGAACAGCAGCTACTGCTAGTTGGAATAGTGTATTGGCCCGAGGTTGCTGTGCGCCGCGCTGGCCAGGCCGAGGATGTGCAGACGCGGAGCGGGAGCAGGCAGGCAGTGTGCTGGGCGTCTCCCGATACGGCCGCGAGGTGAGCTTGTGGTCTGACGTAATCACGTCGCGTAAGGCCCTCCATGGGCGCTTCAGAAACAGACTCGGTGCTCGATCGCCTCATTCAATCTCGTGTCCTTGCCGCTCTTGCTCTCTCCATCGTCTCCTCCGCTGGCACCTTCTCGATAAACACCATGGGCGAGGTCATCAACGTTCTGGTTGCTGTTACTGTGGTCGTACTGGTTGTGCGCTGGGCAACCTCGGGTACGTCGCACGACCCACTCTTGGAATCTAATTGTGGCTGGTCTGACGAGCGCACGCTCTATCCCCTGCCTGCGTTCCTTCCTCACCCGGGCGCGCCAATGCATATTTAGGAGGCAAGGACAACTCAGGTACACCATCTCCCTCTACCGTTCTGGGATTCAGGCCGAAGAATGTCACTCCGGAGATGGTGCGTTCCCCTTTTCACCGTTGTACGTCCGCGCGCCTGACTGGGACGCCAGGTCGAGGCAGTACATGGCATGTTCCCAGATATTCCCAGGTGAGCAGTCATTTTCTATGTGTGTGTCTCTGCTTTGGCCAGTCGCGGTGGCGGCAGGAGAAGGGCGTGTACTATGGTCTCGCCACGGGAGGGCTGTCCTTCTATATTCCTGGGATGGATGTCCTTCCTCCCCCTCGCATACAGATTCGTCCAAGTAATGATGACCAGCGCTGACGCTCCCACCAAATAGCGACAACATCCGTTATGATCTCCTGAGGACGGGTAACGTTCAATTGACATCCAACAAGATTCTCGAGCGAGGCTTTCTTCCAGCAGTACGTCTCGTTATGCTGTGACCTTCCGTATATACTCTGACACGTCCGTAGCCTCCTGCCGCATACTATACGATCTATCCACGAACCGCGGAACCCGCAGGCCCCGCACAACCTGCTGGCGCAGCCAACGCCGCAGCAGGTCCCTCAAGACCGAAGAAGGCAGAGAACCTGCTCACCCGTTATCACCTGGAAGGGGCGACTTCCGGGACATCTGTCGGAGCTGCGCCCGAGGATGTGGGTGGGAAGGCGGTCTGGGAGGATAGTCCGGAGAAGCGGGAGGCGAGCTTGCGGGAGCGCAAGGCGCGGATGATCCTTGCGGCGAGAGAGTGCGTATATGTTTTCAATGATACCGGGGGTTGGCACTGAGGCCGGCTTGCGCCTTTACAGACGGATGATCGCGCAGCAAGCAAGAGAGAAGCAGGCGGGCAACGCGTAGATCTGCGTAGATGCGAGTGTATGGTTTTCGGAGTGTTTTATATCACGGATTTTGTTGGAGGATACTGTTATACTGTCAAGCTAGCAATGTAAGCCACACCATACACTTAATCCTTCCCCCACTCCCCGTGCGTCGCTCACCAAGGCTTGACGTCGTCGTGTTCCATGAGTTGCAAGACTTTCCCCGTCTTCCGGCCGACTGAGACGCTGTTGTTCCTGGCGGCTCCAAACCGTGCGAACTCTGAACGTTCATACTCCGCCGAGGGGGTACTATACACCATGTGGCGACTTGACAATTGCTGCTGGCGTACACATATCGCACTGTGTAACTAGCTGCAATGGCGAAAGTTCCAAGCGTGGTTATTTTATGGTGACACACGATCCGTCGAAGAGTTTACCGCACCCATTGATATTCCGTGGCACGCGCGCTCGTCGCCTGGAGTTGCCGTCAGCCACCGTTTCCCGGCAGCCTGCCAAGTCGTGACTACAATACAAGGGTCCGCATCGTCACATGTGGCGCAGGCACGCAGGTCCAACAAAGAATGATCCCCCCCGAGTCCTCCCACCATCTGCTTGCAACGACTGAACGCCTCCTCCTGAGGCCTCGCCCGATCTCCAATCGCTTTTGCAGCCTCTCTCTTCCTGATTACACCCGCCTGCTCGTCCTGACAGCAAACGCGTCGTCCTACTGAATCGTACCCAGATTGAGTGTTGTCTTTCCCCTGGCATCGAAGTCGTGAAGGCGCTTGGCTCTGGAGATCGCTTGCGTGTTCACTCGTAGTGGTTGAAAAAGGTGTGACCCAGACTGCTCTCTGTTGTACGGCGTAGAAGATACGTGCATACGACGTTGGTATCTGAATCGCCAAGGTCAGTTCTTCTGCGTTTGCTTCACCCATGATCGGACATTGGGCATACGAACCGGACGCTCTCCGTCTCTGTATGTGGCTGACTGTGTGGTGACGGTCGTGTCTTATGTGTGCTCTTCTATGATGCGGTTCCTGGCAATACCATTCCTACGTTGCATCCGTCGTCGGACGTATCCGGTTGCTATACTTCTGCAGACAGCCGCACACCCCTACCAAGGTAAAGTTCGGTCCCAACATGAGTCAGAGTCCCTCAAATTCACGAATCTCGCAACCACTCACGAAATTTTCGTAAAAGCCCTCAGGCTTAAGACTTCTCCAAGATCGCTCGAAACGTAAAACAACCCTATGTTGTCAAGCCCGGATTCGTGAGTGCTACGCACGTCCACCCAATGATCAGAGTGGCTGACCTCTGTGAGGATTAGGACGTGCTGCACGGCAAGGGGAAAGTGAGACACTTCCCCTTGTCTCAGCTCGTTAGAAGTCAAAACATATCGACCTTTATGCGGCGTCGCCGTATGCAGTGAGTCCGCGCCGACGTGTGCTTCAGATGCCTGAATCGTGCTTGTAAGTCGTGAATGACATGGTAGGTATCCGGGTGGGTGTTCATCGTGCCCCGACTGAGGACGCATACCCGCGTTCTTATAAGAGCAAGGAAACCCCGTGTGCACTTGCGGGACGTGCAGAGGCTCGACTGCATGAGACGCCCCTATGCGTTCGATGCACAAGTGTTCCGAATAGACCCTTGTGGTACCGCACAGAGTTTTAAGTGTTGGTAGGGCGTGTTCACGACAGTTGTTTCGAATGCTGAGTATCCAGTTGTGAGTTCTTCATCCTTACGTTCCTTCATATATGCTGATAAGTGCTTACCATAATCTGCGTTCGTCACGCTCGTCGGTCCCGGGGTTGACGATCGAGCATGTATGCGCTCGTCGAGCCCCAAGGGAGGTGTCCTTTCTCAGTGGCTCAGCACCGCGGGACGTGGCGTAACGCCGTCTGGGGTCATGACAAACGCGATCCCATCTTTATACGGATGGTATCTTGTATGCCGTAGAATAGACGGGGAAGATCGGGTAGGTTGTAGAACAGGATTTCGGGCTTACGTCCATCGACCCCGACGGTATCGATGGCTGCAAGTCCTAGAGAAACTTGAATCAACGGCGGCGATCACACTAAGAAGGTGCACGAAAAGCGGTGGCTCACTAAAATTGCAACCGCGGGGAACGCACTCTCGTGCAGTCGAGAGAGCGATCCCTGCCGGTCGTGGATGGTGGTCGGCCGGTAGCCCTCGAGCGCGGGGCCCGGCCGGTCCTCACCACCCGCTATGTTACACCGGTGTCAGTGCAGCGCGTAAAGCTAGTGAGCGTATGCGCCCATTAGTGCGTCACTGGTACGGTCTTCTGAGGGCCCGCAGGGCATACACCCGTGTCGCGGTTGTGCTCGCGTCGTGCGGGAGGTCTCGATTAAATGCGGCGGTGACATACTGGGGCGTTCAAGGAGCGCATCTTCAGGAGAGTCGTGACCACTCGATAGATCGTCGCGGTACGGAGTGCGAAGGGCCCTAGGCGAGGTTATGTGGATAGTACCGCGTCGCGCGAGCTTAGGGTGCGAGTGGCGCGTAGTAGGGATCGAGACGCCTCAGCGGACATTATACATATGCCGACAGGGCGCGCGTTCCCATGCACTCGAGGAGGCGAGCTCAGTTGGCATTGGGTTGTCTTGGTCTGCCTGTGGCTCGAGGTTGTGGTTATCGGGCGGTCCGACGAGCATTTGTGTTCGATGTCGTGGTTAAGTAGTGTGGTCGCGTTTGAGGCGGGTCCACAGCGCCGTGCAAATGGCCGCGGTAGAGGTAGGTGGAAGGCCGGTGCGAAGGAGTTGACACAAGGTACGCGCGCATAGGTACGTCGTAGTCGTTGGTGCGCTCACGGAGGGTAGATGCTACATAATTCTGACGACGTCCACTTCTGAGATGACTATTCCTGCAGGAAGTAGTACAAACCACAACGAAGGGCGAACGCGACTTAGCTTCACACGACGCTTGGGACGAAGTAGCGGCCACACTTCCATGAGGACTTCCCGATGGACGCGCAGAGACCCGCGCACGATGGCGACGACGACGACGTCAGCGCAGAGTCGGACGTGAAGGAGTGCCTCCTTGAGGTGAAATCGAGACTCGATGCACAATTAGCGTCGTGGTCTCCCGAAGCCCTCAGGAAGCCCCTTCTTTCGTCACATCGCCGTGGCCACGAAGAAAGCAAAGCGATCGCCCTGCTCAAGCGTCGTCATGCACTACGACTGTGAAAGAAGCCTCGGACAAAGGTGCGCATCGAAGTTGCTGCAGCAAGCTTGGTCACCTCGAGGCAGACTCGGACGGGACGGCTCAGGGCATGTCCGGGGGGACCCAGTCCCGCGTCCAACATTCTCACGTGCACAGTGGCGACGACGCGGAGAGAAAGGGTATGTGTACGTATGTTATGTCGTCTCAACAACGGAAGACCGGGGCGAGGTGTGACCGTCGCGTCGCGCGCTCTTGCCAAACCGGGCATCCACAAAACCGCGACGCGTTCTGAGTGACTGGCCACCATCACCGCTTTCACGACCACTATCTCCCTCGTCCGCCCCGCGCCCTCTTTATTCACTCTCTCCTATACCCTCTTACTCTTGATCATGTCCTTTTCTGTGATTGACTTCTCTGCGACTGCTGATGTCCAGCGTTCGAACGTCGCTGGGCAAGAAGTCGTTCCCCAGACTCCGGGGTGAGTATCTGCACGAGCCGTAGTGCCTCGGTCTCCCTTCCTCCGTTCGACATTCTTTCGGTGGATGCTTATATGCTCCACAGATCCTTCACCCCGCCTTCTATGCCGCCTGCTGGGCCAGGGATTTGGTTGCCTCAGGATGGGTAAGTCTCGCCCTCTTCCGTGTCGTCTCCCACAAGTAACTCAACCCTACCCCCCCTCCCCTTTGTGTCCTTCTCCTGCGTTCAGAGCCTTTCCTGCACACCCCATGGACCCTAATGAGCCGGAAGAGCAGGCACGGTTGTATATCTCCCTCCCGGAGCTGGAATTGTCCCCAGCCCGCGAGTTCGACGCCGGTGGCCCGCCCCCAGAGACTCAAACAAGCTTCGAGCAACCCCAACCCCCCCAGTATGATATCACTCCGTTCACGGGGCCTCTCGGACCTCCTTTTATCCCTCCGATGGACGCGCCTCCTGGACCTCACTTCTTACCTCCATTTGTCGCGCCTCCGCTAGCCCCGCCCCCGTTCGCCCCGTTTGTGGCCTTCCCCGCGCCCTTCGTACCGGCACCCTTTGTGCCCCCTGCCTGCCACGCGCTGCCTCCGCCTGTCCCCACTCTCGGAGGCCTCAATCCTCAATTTACCCTTCCGAGATTTCTCCCTCCCCCACCGCAGAGCCTTTGGCTTGCGGAGCCACAAGAGCACGAACGGTCCTGCTGGGCCTCAGAGATGAACCGCTTTTCGTTTCCCCACTTTTCATTCTTTCACCCGTATTCTTGGAATTTTCCGCACGCCCTGTGGGAGCTGGTCACAGTCGAGGACGCTACCGAGCTGATCCGCCGCGTTTGCGTTATGGTCCACTGCTGCTACTGCCCGATGGAGACGAACGTGATGGCGATGGAGGGGCTTGTAGAGCACTACTTGCAGGAACACTTCTCCGAAAACGTGACTCAGGTGCAATGCCCGTGGCCCTCTTGCGGCGAGACACTCGATCGGGGGATCTTCGGCAGGCACTTCGAGGACCTCCACCTCAAAGTTCGGAAGGCACATTGTAAATGGTGCCACAGCACCCAGCGGGCGGACGTCCTCAAGCCGCGGTTTCATGGAAAGAACTGCAGTATGCGCGGGGCAACCATAACGGGGGGACCGAAGGTCGAAAAGGCGAGAAAGAAGGGCTGTGCGTGGTGCATGGCTGCTGAGCGGAAGGACCTCCCGCAGGTCGCGCTCAACGCGCGCTCTGTGCTGGTCATTGTGGGGCCTGCGTTGGGGGAAAGGACGGGAACCTCTGACCACACGGAGACGCAGTAGGGGGCGTGGACGGACTTGTGCTGCTTCTCTGACGAAGTTGTCGTCATGCTATGGTTATTGGTAAGTTTTTGTATCCGCTGATCTCGATCTCATCCACTGTATCATCTGTCGTGTTGTCTACCGCTGTGCATAATCCCCATTGCTACCCCGTGTTTGTGTCCTATCATCTGTACATGCTACCGATCCCCGTGCTACCCTGCGTTTGTGTCCTATCATCTGTACATACTACCAATCCCCGTGCTACTCTGCTGTATATATAGCTGACTCTCCGTAAATGCTTGCCTCACGCTGTACCCCCATTACGTATTCCAAGACGAATGAAACTGGCATTGGCATGGTTTATGGTGGGCTTTTGGGCATAACAGTAATGCACTGATACCAAGAAACGGGATCGACCCGCTGCACATGTAGGGGAGACACATGTAGGGTCGATCGTTCCCCATCCGTGGCGTGTGCCACTCGAGCTTGGGCGCCTGCCACTCGAACTTAGTGTGACGAAACAGCACGTGCGAGGACGCCGCGCTGCGTAACTCGCCGGTGTCACGCATCCTGTCGGCTTAACATAGTTCTGCATCGACGACCATCTGGGCCACCCTACGCCTGTGGTGGTTCTACTCTCAGTCAGCTGCGATAAGGCGGTGCCACGGGTCCACAAATGATGCGTGCTCCAGAGCACATACCGTCTATACAAGGGGAGCACTCCTTCAACCGAAAGACCTCGGGCTCGATCAAAACGCCCGGCGGCGGGCGACCTGACGGCGGCTGACATTCGATAGCCCCTCGCCAGCCGCACCCTCGCAATAACCTCTCGTCTCGAGGGTGATTATGGCCATCTCTGTCGTCTATCGCTTTCCAAGCTTTCCTAGTCGCATTGCTTTCGTCGCACAACACAACAACCTCAATCCAAATGGCCATCAAGAAACTCTTCACCTTCGGCAACATCAAGAGGACCAAGCTGGTCGCCAAGGTCGACACAGACGTAAGTTTGTGTGTGTGCTCGGTGATGGGCATCTCTCATCGATCCGTAGTCGGGGGATACAAAGCCTGGCAAGAAAGGCATGATCATCGGGAACCTCCAAGACAGCCCGACTGGGGTCGGGGTGCGGGTTACGTTCGATGACGCTGGGAACGTGGTACGTTTTCGTTCAGGCGGAACGGAAAATAACTTTCCGAGCTCATCTTGCACGATAGGTCGCCCGCGTCCTGATGGACCAACTCCCTGTCATCGGGCTCTCGCATGTCCATTCGTTTGCGAGTACCCTCGTCGGCAGTCCGGACGTAGGCCGGTCATTAGTCAAGCCTGGCCGTCCTACTGGACACGCCGCTGCCACAGAGGATCCCAAGGGCACCAGCACTGCCGATCCGCATTTGTCTCCCCAGTCGTGTCTGTCTAACGCGCCAGTCGACGTCAGTACCGTCGCGGACGCTCCTGCTTCGCCTGAGTCGCTGGAGGCCGAGCTCGCTAGTAACGTCATAGCTCTTGGCCTCGTCAGCCTCTCCGAAGACTTCAAGGAGTCCTCCGCCGTCGTCCCTCCGCATGGCGTGCACCAGTCGTCCTCCATTAGCCAGCTCGCCACTGAAGAGTCTGTTCCCGAGCATGGGTCATCTGTCAATAGTCCTACGTCTGAGTCGTCCGCTCCTATTTCCGAAGGAAGTACCCTCGTTTCCGTCGATCCACCATCTTCTGTCGAGATACTTGCGAAGACTGCACTCATAGCTAGCCTCGAGGACGTCTGTGCAACGTTCTTAGACGTCTCGACCGGTGACGAGCTCGTTGTCACTCATCAAGACCTAGCCAATGAGGATTCGTCTGCGCCTCAGGTGCAAGCAGATATCAACCCTTTCGACACCGGAACCACTACCTTCAGCGCCTCGGACAAAGATCCAGCTGGCCTCACCCTCACGTCGTCCGACGTCAGTGCCAAAGAGATCACGCTATCCTCCGTCTCCTATCTCTCCGTCTCGTCTCCTCGTTCAGCCAAAGTTTCGATCGACTCGACAGCTCCCGCCCCGCTTCAAGTTCAAGCCATCATCTCCGCGTCCACACCCGCAATCTCTAGCGCGCTCGCAGCCCCCACATACGGCCTCGCCACCGCCGATTTCCGTATCGGCATGTCCCTCGGTGAAGGCGGCCAGGGCTCAGTCTCACTCGTCGCCTACCGCGCTAACGCCCGCCTGTACGCCCTCAAGGCGATCAAGAAGCGGACGGAGAACGCACACCGTCGGTCAGAGAACGCGTGGGTGTTCCAAGAGCAAGATATCATGCGGCGACTCGCGCGTGGGATGAGCGGATGCCCGTTCTTTGTAGAACTGCGGGCGAGCTTCGAGGACGAGAGGAACCTGTACTTGGTGACGGACGCATACGAAGGCGGGGATCTGCAGGACGCGATCTACACGAGCGACCTGCAGAAGCTAACCGTGAGCGAAGCGCGGCCCATCGCTGCCCAGATCGTACGTCTGCTCATTCTCGCTCATTTTAACGCCCTAGACTGACATGTGTCATACTAGATTCTCGGGATGCAAGCCCTACACAGCCTGCGTATCATCCACCGCGACATCAAGCCCGCAAACATCCTCCTCGACAAGCACTACAACGTGCACATCGGCGACTTCGGGCTCGCGTGCGCGTTCGGGCGCACGTATGCGGAGCAGCCGTGGCTGGGCAAACCGCACGGGTACTACCTGCTCGAGCCCGAGCGCACCGAGGCAGAGGAGGGCGGGGATGCGAGGGAAGACACGGCGATGCGTCAGTGTGGGACGCGGGAGTATATGGCGCCTGAGATGTGTAGGGGCGACGCGTACTCGTATGAGGTAGATATTTGGGCATTCGGGATGGTGGTGTATGAGATGCTTCATGGAAAGGTACGTCTGCGTCTCTCCGTTTCCCTTTATTTGTTTTCGGTGTGTTGAACGTCATTGGTATGCAGCGGCCGTTTGGTCTTCGGGGCCCACGGGAGCAAGTGTTGGACTCGGAGTACAGGGACGAGATTTGGGTGCGCGTGTGCGTGGATCCGGTGTCGGTAGATGTGAAACTAGGTGATGAAGCGCGGGATTTGCTCGTCAAGGTCAGCCTTTACATCTCATTGAGGTTATCGACGGTCTAACGATTTGCAGATCCTGGAAAAGGACGGGCGCAAGCGTCCTTCGTGGGAGCAGATCCAGGATCATCCCTGGTTTCACGGTTTGTGAGTACTGTTTCTATTCCATGTGCTATCGCGCGACTTAACGTTCGCTTCTACAGGGACTGGGACCAGCTCGCTAATCCCACCCCACTTCCCGCTGTCGAATCACCCAAGGATGCCGCCTTCGTACGTCCATTTTTTACCACGATTAACTATCTTTTGACGCATTCCGTGTCAGCACAAGGAACTGGAAGAAAAGGTATTCGGCGCCCCGTCACATGCCGACGTCGACACCTACCCCTTCTTCCAGTGGACGTCACCCGAGTTCACAGAGTTCCAACGAACCCCATCCCCCGAAGCCCATCTACGCGTCCCTCTCCGCGAGACCGAGCCCGCCGAGTCCACGGTCCGAGTCGTCGCCCCGCTGAGTCGCTGCCCGCCGGAGCCGCTCTCCCCAGCCAAGTTCCCCATCTCTCCCATTGCGGACGACGAGACGGCCGCCCTGGCCTCGCCCGACGCCCGCATCGCGATGGATATTGACAACGTCATCGAGGGCATGTTGCTTGTGCAAGAAAATCCAGAAAACCCCACACATCGTAACGATTGTTTTGCTTTCGACGTTCCCCGTACTCCTCTTCTCGGTTTCGAGCAGTCCTTCCCTGAGGACATCAAATGCGAGGATGCTTTGTTCGAGGAGGACGACATGGACACGACGTGTTTCGTGGACGTGCCGCTCTCGGACGAAGGTAAGCCTGCTCAATCCCGTTCCAGAACCATACGCCTAATGAATGCTCACATTCGCTCCCCAGATCCGTTCTGCGACGAGCAGTGCGGCGAAGGGCTTCTTTTGGTCAACAAGCCGCCCTCGCTGTCTGCTTTCTATGGCGCGTTCGGCG
Organism: Trametes hirsuta; assembly: GCA_001302255.2. Taxonomy (NCBI): domain Eukaryota; kingdom Fungi; phylum Basidiomycota; class Agaricomycetes; order Polyporales; family Polyporaceae; genus Trametes; species Trametes hirsuta. Next base: position 2,326,229 of record CP019382.1, on the reverse strand, counting down.
CCGTAGTCGCCGGCACGGACACGGACACCCCTCCTGCTCACTCTTGCTCTGAGAGAAACCTTTTCCCGGACTCCACGGCTGCACCCGACGCCGTGGAAACCCTGGATGGCTCGGCCAATGAGCCACATTCTTCATCATTTATTAACTTCGCTCTCTCGAAGAACGACGTCTTCGCCTTGTCGATACGCTCTTCGGTCGACAACACCTGCGCAAGCCCTGCTTCTTACCCGGGGGTGACCAGTACTCCTGTGTCGATGGGCGGCTCAGCTCCCGAGTCATCTTCGCTCGACAACTCGGCGGTCGACACCTTCCGCCTCTCCGAAGCTGCTTCTGGCGACGATTCTCAAGCATCTCCTTCTGGGGACTCGAGCTCGACCATCATCACTAGTACGGCGGCGTCTCTGGACTGTTCTCTCCCTCAGACGACCCCACCTTTGACTGGCGAGTCCCTCTCGGTGACTTCTTCGTCGACACACCTCTCCAACAGAGAGGTCTTTATCTGGTCCACTGGTCTGGACGACGTTTCGCCCGCTCTGTCGGGCACCCGACCACCCGTTCTGGCGGCCGGGGTCTCGGATACGACCCGCTCTTGGTCTTCTCCTTCTTTCAGCTCTTCTATCTCCTCTGGTTCCTTCGGATTCTCTTCCTCTTCCCCCGCATTGGAGGACCTTCCGGAACTCCCATATAGTAGGAGGGAGACCACCTCCACCTCCAGCACTTCTTGGGCTGCAACACCCCTGGGACGCGGGGAGAAGCCTACGCTGCTCGGCAGGCTAAGGTCCTGGTGGTCTTCCCTTTGGATTAGGGCTGCGCGGAGGACGCCTACAAGGAGTGCAGACTTGCTTGTTTGAGGTCGATTCACTTGCGTCGCGCGCCTCCGGCTGGCTCTACGCCCCGCGCCTCGCTGTAGTCTCGGCCTCGGTCTTCACTCTTCGATCCTTCAGCCTTCGCCTTCCTCCACACTAGTCTTCTCCTAACTATGGCCGACCTTCCTTCTACGGCTTTGCTTCGCTTCCTCCTAACTATGGCCGACCTTCCTTCTACGGCTTTGCTTCGCTTCCTCCTTCCTCTTCAAAATCGCTGGTCTTCCGCCCGGCACTCAAACCAATATCGGACTGCTTGGCTTCGGTCTCATGTGTATGGACTGATAAACCTATCATAGCATAGCACCTCGTCGTTTACGGCGCTGAGTGCGGTGCTGATAGACATAATAAATACCAAATGTCGTGCACGTATTTCGTACGCAAAACTCCAAAACGAGCTTCTGTTCATATAACTCTGAATCGATCCCCTCAGGCAATGTTCTCCCCTTCGGTAAGATCAATGTCGCCTCATTCTTACGCCTTCTGTTTTATACCGGTATGGCGATGCGATGCAGTGGCCTGTAGACCGTACTAGTAGCGAAGTTTGCTCAGATTTGTCGGGTGCGGCACTACTATGCGCGTGAGCGTTGCTAGGCGCCTGCATAGGACAGACAGTACGTTGTGCAAGCAAAGCGTGGATTCGACGCGGTCGTAAAATATCGACACCGTAGCAGGCGGCGGGCTCTCGATCGCGCGCGCGCACAACCGTACGCGCGCCCGCGCCGGGTATCTAGAGCCTGTACGGGCGGTCTCGTCGTTTAGCGGAATGTATCTGTGCGCACAGGCAAGGCAGGGGGTTTAGTTAGTCGACGTTGCATAGGTCGCGGGGGTGGAGGCGACGGAGGAGTGGAGAGGATTGGGAGCTCACCGTAAGTAGCAGTATCGCGCGGGGTGACCCGCGCGAGCCCGAATCCCAATCTCCCTCTCCCTCTCCCTCTGTGCACGCCCACTACACAGCCTGAAACCCTCCATCGTACAAACGGCCTAATCCAGCTTGAGGCACTGGACACGTCTCTCGCTCGCACCCTCCCACGTCCCCCTCTCACTGCGCCCGCAGCACAAAGCGCAGCACCGAGAACTCAAAGCTCCGCTGGAGCAGAGCCGGTGAAGAGGGTCGAGCTGATGGAGCTGACGTTCTCGATGGACGCGTTGAGCCCCCACGCGGCGGCGTCCTTGAGGCGGACGAGCGAGTCGGAGACGGCGGCGGGGCTGTCGCTGCCGAAGAGGTAGTACGCGGCGCGCGCGCGGAGGAAGGCGAGGTGGTGCGGGAGGTAGAGCACGCCGGCGGTGCCCATGAGCAGGAGCGCGGCGTACATCACGAACACTGCGGGAGGGGCGGACGCGCACATGCGCACGTGGATGCGTTAGTGTGGGCCGTGAAAAGGGGGGAGGGAGAGGAGGCGGATGGGTACGCACTGACGAGGAACTTTTCCCAGGGCTCGAGCATGGAGAGCGCGAAGGTGACCTCGACCCAGACGCGGCGGCGCCAGAGGAAGCGGGCGAGGGGCGAGTCGGGCTTGCGGTAGGGGAGCTGGAGGCCGAAGAGGATCTGGGGGATCGTCGTCTCGCGCTTCCACTCGGCGTAGGACATGGCGGAGGTGTAGTACGCGGGGTCGGACACGGTCGGTTGCGTCATTTTTTGTGGTGTGCTGGCTGTGAGTCCGCGGGGGGTGTTCGGATGGGGCCGGTTTGAGATGGAAAGGCGTACGGCGAGCGGTCGGGACGAGTCTAGTGCAGGGTGTACGAGGCGGAGAGCGGGAGGGAGGGCGTTGACGACGGGCGGGAAGAGGCAGTGGAGGTAAAAGGAGGGGCGGGGACGCGCAGGCGACGGAGAGGATGGCTATATAAACGCGGATGGGGAGAGAGCGACGGTAGCGAGCATCAGCGCACGGTGGCATGACCGCCCGTTCAATTTCACGCCCAATTCTTTCCCTACCACGGGCGCTTCCCCCGCCTCTCCACCGCCATCGTACCTCTCCGCAGGCAAGTGGACCAGTCCCGACGCAAAAAGGCGGTGGATATGTCCTCACGTAACCGCTGTTTTTTACTGCGCTCCTGTCCCTTCCTCTCGATCGATTGTGCCGCCAAGACCTCTGCTCATGACAAAACGTACTTTAGCTTACGCGCCCAAACTTCTTCGGCTAGAACGCTGCAGGATCCACTCGAGCCTAAGGTTCGAGCTCGCCTACGCCGCCTGTCTAGCTCGAAGTTGAACGTCGAATGGTAGACCACCCAACCTCGATAGTCAAGCCACAATCACGGTGATCATCCAGAGTGTGCAAGTCGATTTCAGGTGCCTCACAGGCGACGTACGCACATCGCACGCACCGTCGGGCGGGCCGGCGGACTCATCCAACTCTGTCACTCTCTCCGACGCCCCACGACGATCAGGTACCAAGCACTGTTATCGCCCAAGGCTACGCGGGGAACAAAACATAGCCCGCGGTCCACGCTACGGACGAGACCACCGCGCACTAGTCGCGCATTGCGTGAGCATATGCATGAGCACCGTGCGCCCCCCTCTGTCAGCGCGCCCGACGCACCCTGGTCCGAACGCAAACGACGGACGTCAGGTGGTTTTGTCAAGATGCTGAGACTCGTCCGCGCAGGACGCAGGAGTTTGCAGAGGATGTCCAGTGGTCCGGGTACATCAGCAGCGCGCGGGGTCGTCGAGGCTTCCGACGGACGCGTATGCATCCGTGCCGCACTCCGTCGCCGTGAATCACATTAATTGCGCAAATGCCTTGGCATAGACCGGACGGACCGGGACTCGGGGATTTCTGAGCTGACTGCCAGTTGGTCCTCTGGAAAGTCAAACGGAAAGTCAAACCTCTATCACACTCGGACCGAGGCCTTTCGGAGCGTTCCACCGCGCAGTTGGATATGCATTCCTTTCTGAGACATCCTACACTCAGCAAAGCCTCGAAATCCTACCAAACGGCAACTTTGGGAAAACATTTTTTTGGGGAAAGCGCCTCGCCCGGAAACCGAGAACTCGGCGCAAGACGCGTTCGGGGCGAAGGGAGCTGGGCATACGCGAATGGGACACGTAAGGCGGTCTCCGTCGCGCGCATCGATCTCCGGGACGAGGGCGCAGATGCATGTCAGCGAGTACAGGCCAGGAACGGTACCGGTGCAGGCGGTGGATATGCCCGAAGCATCCGCGCTCGCGCTTCCCGCCCCGGCGGAGTATATAGGCGGCTGTCAAACCTACCTTTCGCGCGCGAGCTTTCCCCCACTTCCTTCCTTCTCTCTCCTCCCTTCTCGCGCATGGGGGACTGCTTTCTCTGCGTTGGCTGGTCGACCGAGAGGCGCGCTGTTTACCTGCTTGAACCTACCTGATGGCATACCGGCAATCTCGCCTTACCTCGGCTGCAGAGAAGACTCGCACTTACTTTTTCGACCAGCGCGGTTCGCCGCCCTGCAAGTCGGATCCCTAGCTCTTTCCCCATACACCGCTAGTCACTCGTAACAGTTGGGGCAGTCGTAAAAAAGGCATGTCTTCCAGATTACAGCTATATTAGACGTGATATACCTGCCGAAAGCACGCGTTCAGCTCAGCGTCCACTCTCTCCGATCCAGGCATCGCGCTCGCGCGACACAAAAAAACGAATGGGACTCACAGTGTACGTGTGACCCAGATTCAACCGAGAGCTAACCACGAGATCCCCCAAACATCCCCGACTTCCTCTAAACATCCGCGTGAAGGGGTACGATACGGAATGGAGGGCGACAGGATCGACCGTCCACAGCTACAGCTACAGCTCGCGCGACGAGTTGAGCCGCACCCAGTCCGCGACGAGGTGGCGCACGGACGAGGCCGCCGCGGCGTCCGAGCCGGCGCCGTCGTCGTGCCCGAAGAAGTAGTACAGCAGCCGACGGTACAGAAGGGGCGCCTCGTGCGGTGCGAGCTTGTATAGGCCCGTGAAGACGAGCGTGAGGAGTGCGTAGATGATGACCACTGGGAGAGGGGGGCAGGCGCGATATGTGAGTCAATCGTCCATTTTGTTTGGCGTGCGCGAGGAGGGGGGGGGAGGGAAGGGGATATGGGGGGAAAGCAACTCACGGACGAGGATCTTCTCCCAGGGCTCGAGGAGGGACAGCCCGGATGTCGTCTCGAGCCAGAAGCGGCGGCGCCAGAGGAACGCGCCGAGCGCGCTCTTCGGCGGGCGGTACGGCAGCTCGATCCCGAACACCGCACCGGCCGTGCTCGGCACGCGCTTCCAGTCCTCGACCGTGTTTCCCATTGCTATTGCTATCGCTCGTGTCGTGTGCGCGTAGTCGTGCGCGTGCGCGTGTGGGTGAATGTGGGGTTTGGGCTGTGGGCTGTGGGTGCGTCTTCGCCTTGTCTATGGGTCGTCTGACTGCTTTGGGCTGGGGCGCGCGGGGTAAGGGCGTGTGCGTGTGGGCGTGTATGGATGGGCTGCACAGGCGCGAGCGGGCGCAGGGTGATACAGGTGCGTAACGATACGGAAGGGTGGTGGTGGTGGTACACGCTCGTGAGGGTCACTGCAGTAGCAGCACCGGCGTGAAGGGTCGTGAACGGGCAGGCGGGTCGAAGAGGAGGAGGAAGGGGCGCGGGGTCGGCGGGTCAAACTGAAGACAGACGAGGACGAGAGGAGACTGAAGACTCGCAAGGGAGGGGGCTTCAAGAAAAGGCGGGCAGCCCGCGCTCAAATGCGTCTTACGGAGCGGCGATAGGCGCTCGGTTTCCTCGTCGTGGCCGACGACCTCCGCGCGGGCTTGAGCTTTGTCACGCCTTTCGCCGCCGTTCTCTCGTTTTCTGCCGCCCGCCGCGTCGCGCGCGCGGGGTTCAAGCTTCAAGCAGCGGGGGCCGACTACCGACTACGGCCTGCCCTCGTCGCTCTCGTCTCTTGCTGCTCTCCCAAGTCCCGCCCTCCTTTGCCTTTCGTGCTTGGGGCTCCCCGTCCTCGAGCGCGGCCCACGCGCGCGGCCGCCCTGCTACGCCCGGATCCTTCGGGCGAAAGCCGCGTTCGGAATACCCAAGGCGCGCGCTGCTCGCAGCGCGTCGGGACGCGGGACGGCTCGTCCCGAAGGAGGCCGTCGCTTCCCTCACGACCCTCAGACCCTCACTGGGGCTTAGGCTCTGGACGCGTCCTCGAGCGCCGAACAAGAACGGCGTCGATATTAATATACCGCCATACCGTACAACGGTCGTAAGCTTAGTGTGGATGCACTGTTATAGTGCTATGCGATCACTTGTGATGACATTCCTTACACGGGCGGGGCCTGGCCTCGAGCTCGCACCGTCCGTTGCTGGGTTCTCCGGCGTTGGCGTTGGCCATCAGGAAGGTGAGGTCGGATGCCGCGCGCGGGTGCGTTCTCGCCGTGTGTGGAATTGTCTACTAGGCACAACCTTCAACGCGAGCGCGCGAACAGGGGGAGGTTTTACACCATCGCTGCTCGTCCTTCAAAAGTAGCAGGGAGCCAGTTGAACTGAGAAATTCAACCCGCGGCGGCGGGGCCGCTGGATCCCAGGCTCGGATTGCACTCGGACGGAGCCGAGCGGCGACTCGGAATGGCACTAGTTTGGAAAGTTCGTCTGTGTTTGATCCGTTGCGGGATCGACGCGGCGGTCGGAGGCTCGGGAGTCGGGAGTCGGAATCGTCGCGTCCGACGTTCTGCTCTCTCTCCGGAGCGTTCCGGTCAAGGTGGTGGGAACAACAGCACCCGCGAATCGCTCGAAAGCGGAGAGCAGCGTCGTGTAGATCTCCAGTTCAACTGGCATGTCATGCCGGTGGTAATAATATACTGAGGAGGTGTGGAATTTGTCGAAGCCTTGAGAGTGTACGACAATGCGATGTTATGGGTTGCTGCGGCGAATCAGAATGCAGAGATTACGATATCCTAACGTGGAACACTTCGAATTCAAGCATGCGCCTCATAGTAGGAGGTAGTAGGGAGCTCAAGGCAGGGCATTTGAAAGGAAACGCACGCGACAGTGTCGATGATTGTAACATGTTACAATAGCTGCAATCGACCCTGGAACGTGATCGAGAAGCCAGTAAAGGTACATCTCCTGGGACTCTCCTACGACTGCGTCAGAAGAGACTTGATACCCTCCCTCAGATCGTCTTCAAATTTCTTAGCGACCTCGGTCTCGGGCCATATGAGGTGGAAGCTATGCGGTGTACCAGGGTATCTAGCGGCGCCATCCAACAGTGAACGTCCGAGTCAGCTGTGCACAACTCTAGTGCGTAACAGGAGAGGAGTGAACGTACATGTCAAGCTTGACGGGGACGCCTGCCTCCTGGAGCTTCGTAGAGTACAGCAGGCCGGCGTCGCGCACGGGGTCGAGGCCGCATACTTGGATGTACGCCGCGGGTAGGCGTTTGAACGACTCTATTGGATAGAGAAGCGGGGAGAACTCGGGGTCGGCGGGCGGGGCTTTGACGTGTTCTGGGTAGCGGTAGGTCATCCAAATGTGTGAGGGAGTGAGAGGGTGGAAGGCGCATACTGTAGAAGTCGAACAACTGCTTCTTCGTGAGTAGCGGCGCGTCTTTGTTCTGCTCGAGCGATGTGAAGAGCTCTCGATATCTGAAGCGGGCGATGCCGCAGTAAATATATCACGCGCAGCACTTCAATGACGAGGCGTAAATGAACTTACGTTTCTGGCAGTGCGTCGGGGTGGATCGTCGCGGGAATCTGTAGAAACTGACCCGTAGGCTTGCGATAGTCGTCGAAGAAGGAGTCCGCATGGGCACGATGCGCGATGGTAGCAGAGAGATGTGCGCCCGCGGAGCTTCCCCCCACGATGAATCCCTTTCGAAGATCGGCGTGTATGGTATCTGCCTGTGCCGCTGCCCACTTGACTGCGGCGTAAGAGTCGTCAAGAGGTATCGGCCACGGGTGCTCTGGGGCCAGGCGGTACTCGACGCTGACGATGGTAAGGGAAAGGTCTGCCGCAAGGATTCGAAGGGAGTAGTCGTCTGTTTCGATGCTATGGAAGACGTATCCTGAGAACCTCTTCAGTGGGTATACAATATCGTCGGTACTATATTAAAGGAACCCATGAGTTGCTTACCTCCCCCGTGAATCCACACTAGGAGGGGAAATGTCGCGTTCGGGTCGTTGGTGGCGATAGGCGAGTAACATCTTACAAGGATATGGCCGCCTTCGATGGGGACCTGGTGTTCCTCAACGCGGAGTGCGTCCTCTGTGCGATAGAAGCGTTATCAGGGCCAATCACTAGATCTGACGGGAGGAAATGGTGTACCAGGGGGTAAACGCGATCGTAGGGGGTTTCGTATGAAAGGTATGAACGATCTCTTGAGATATTCCCGGGTTTTAACGACGTCGACTGTGAAGCTATCGGATGCGGGGGGCATGAGCTCTAAGAGCGGCCCTAACTCTGGATCGGGTTTGGCGAGGTAGTTGTATGCCATTACTGCGATCGCTTGGCCAATCGGGTTTCCCGGAAGCAATGGGGGTTCGAACCGTTGGCCTGGACGTTAGGCGTTCGAGCCCGTAAGAGATGAAGGGTGTAGTTGCCAGGACCGATGATGTCAATCCGGGAGCGCTCTTCCTGGCAGCTGCAGCGCGGGATTAGGTCGGCCAGGCGTGCTTGAGGTAGATGAGTCAACCAAAACGGCTGCAGGCGGAAGGGAGTCTTTACGTCAAGTCTTCGCTTGCCTTGTATACGTCGTCTCCCCCAGCAAGTGGGTCTATACAGAGAAATTAACGTGAGTACGGGTCAGTGAGATTTGCGTCGATCGCCGTCCTTGTTCCTGAGGCTACCCGGGTGGGAAGCAACCACACGTCCAATAACCTAGCTACCACAGTACTCCTTGAACATTTGCAAGCAGCTGAGTAACATTTCAAAAAATTGGGGACAAGACCGTACTCGTCATTTGCTCTTGCACTTTTTCGCTGCGCATAAGTTTCATGAAAGATGAATTTTGTATGTAGCGCCTATCCCCAGTAGCGGAACCCGCCGGAACGCGGGAACTTGACCAGGCCCAGCGCTCAATTGGCACCGACCCTCGAAGCATGACTTCCGTAGCATCACTATCCCGCACGCCGATAATTCGAACCAAGGTCTTCCGTGGTATTTCTCATACGTGTGTGTGCCACCCCAAAATATCGCGATGGTAACGGCTCCACCTGTAACGCCAATGCGGGTCTCACTCGGCAAGTAATTGAAGTTTACCCCGTGAACCGGCTTTCCCATGGCTCGCTCCTCTTTATCAAGAGCTATCCTCTCACCCAACCCCTCGCGACTGCGCATCGTACTACGCCATTCACACTATCTGTCGTGTTGCTTGACGTACTGACGGTCCTCGATGTTACTCGGCCAGCTGTTGAGTTCGCTGGCAGCGCCAGTGATATTGGCATCTGGGCTACCCGGGGCCGTCGCGCAACACGTCGAACAAACGGCGTTCTCCGTAAAGAACGCATTTGGCAACTATGACGAAGGATTCCTCACCCCCTTCGGGGAGCTCTCCGCTCTTTCCTCCACCGAATTCACGCATCTCGAACACCCAGCCTTCCCTCATCATAGCGTGCGGGTCAAGCAATCACACTTTTGTGACGGGAACACGCGGTACTGAATTTGCTTGTATATTCGGTATGCAACTATAAACTGAGTACACGGATGTACGCATCCAGGGCATACACGGGCTATATAGACGCAGAGGCCCGCCACCTGTTTTTCTATTTCTTCGAGAGCCGCCGGAACCCCGACACAGACGACATCATTTTCTGGACCAATGGCGGCCCCGGCGCGTCTTCGTCTATGGGCCTTTTCATGGAGCTTGGTAAGCATAAACTTGTCGTCCATGACGTCTACGCCTGACATCAGCCGATTGTAGGTCCATGCCGCGTAACGAGCGCAAACAGCACAGAGTTCCATCCGTATTCGTGGAATGAACACGCCAATGTTTTCTTCGTCGACCAACCCGTCGGCGTGGGCTTTTCTTACGCCGAATACGGGGAGTCTGTGGTAAGTACCATAAACTAGGTTCGCAAGATGTAATTGAAGTATTCGATTTCTAGGGCAACACTGTGGATGCTGCAGACGATATAGCTGCCGCGATGGCGATTTTCTTCGAACACTTTACCAAGTTCAAAGGTAGGGCGCTCCATCTGGCCGGGGAGTCGTATGGGGTATGGTTACGTTCTATGCTTCCGAGTGCGCGCGACTAATTCGCGCATAGGGACGCTATATTCCCGTTTTTGCGTCTAGAATATACGACAAGAACTCGGAGCTGATCGAGGCGGGTATTACGCCCATCAACCTGACGTCTATCATGATCGGTCCGTCAACTCTGTAGATACACACAACTGAAACTGACGTTGTCTGCACTCGGACAGGAAACGGTTGCACCGATTTTGCAACCATGTTCCCGTCGTATTACGACGCGCAATGTGCAGACCCTACATTTGCATCAATACAAAGTATCTCGTAAGTCCTTTCACCGGCACAACTGGATTTTTACACTGACGTATTTCAGGGATTGCGTTCGTATGAAGCAACTGGTGGGCACAATTTGGATAACCCATCGAGGCATTCCGCTGGGCTCATATGATCATGTTGCTTTCTAGGTTCCACGCTGCGAACAGCGTTATAAGGAGTCTTGCGTGGACAAGGTGGACGCTATCGACTGCGCGGCCGCCGCATCGTTCTGCTCTACTGCAATGTCTGAGCTTTTCCGAGGTAGGCCATCAGATCTGTTGTTCACGTCGGTTCCCTCACAAACGGAAAACCTGACACAAAACCAGACCTAAATCACTATGACCGCGCGCGGCCCTGGTAGGTCAACTCATCGGAGTCATCGTTTTCGGGATGACTGGCGCTCACACGGTGCGGGCTATGCAGCAAAGGCGCAGCAGATATAACGGAATGTTATCCTATCATGAAGTACGTTAATTCACTCCATTGACATTGTTCCCTTACCTCACAATTTCTAACTGCGATTCAGGCACATAGGTGACTTCCTTAGCAGCCCATCCACGCAAGACTTGCTAGGCGTCGATATCCCAGCACGCGGGAACTTCAGCCACAGCACGCCCACCGTGAGCCAGGCCTTTCGGGCGAGCTTGGACCACTACGGGTTTCCCGCTCAGTATTACATCGCCGCTCTTCTCGAACGCGGCATCCGCTCTCTCATTTACGTCGGCGCGACCGACTTCATTTGCAATTGGGTGAGCGCAGCTCGTACTAATGCTAGGCTCGAGGTTGCGAGGTCCCTCCGTTAACCTTGCTCTAGATTGGAAACGAGAGAATGACGCTCGCGCTAGAGTGGAGCGGGCAGGAAGAGTTCCGCGCCGATCCGCTGAAGGAGTGGACCATCGACGGGAAAGCGGTCGGTGTAACACGAAGCGGGGGCGGACTGACCTATGCCACGATCGCAGGCGCAGGGCACATGGTACGTTGGCCCTTCCCTTTCTGCAATACATTCACTGACGGCCTCGTTGCAACAGGCGCCGTATGATAAGCCGGTGGAATCCCTTGAACTCGCGAACAGGTGGTTGGCTATAGGAGCATATTTGTGAGAGCCGCGCCCGTAATACCGCTACCGTAGGAGCGTAGAGCACATTTATGGTACTGTAAGATAAAGGTAAGCCATAATCGGGTCAAACCTCCCGCCTCTGTAGATCTACGTCCGACTTGTCATGTCAGCAAAATCCGAGTACTTTTCAGTTCCTCCAACACCGGGAATTCCTCCGTAGATGTTTCGGCAGAAGGAACAACATGTTGGAGGAAGCAGGGGCCGTTGTATTTCAAGACCAGCGGTTCGCTGTCACTGGTCATGCTTCCCGCGGTGGGCCGCGTCGCAGGCCCCGGAAGGATGCCGCATGCCGCCGCGCAGGTGTAAGGCCTTGTAGAGATGTTGTCTTCGGTGAAGATGATTGCGTCGATAGAGGGCGACGGCTGGTGCGCCCGGCTGACCCATAACTGCACCCTATAGAACGCGTTGCGGAAGGTGATGATGATATAGTGCTTGCCTTCCTCCCGCCATTCGGGGAGCACAGCGATGGGCGCGTTGAACGATGCGACAAGATATTCGGCAAGGAAACCTTCTTCGGTGCAGGTCCCTGTAGTGACCGTACTACTCGTGTTCTCCATGGTTGACAGCGCTCGCGGTGCCCACGTATAATGCGACAGGGTTAGACGAGGGGAGACCTGTATAGGGAGATCCTTTGATACGACCCTGAGGTGGAGAAGGAATGCCTTCATCCGTTGCTGCGCGACATCTGACGTTCCCCGGATTGAGAGAAGGGTCTCCACGTTGACAGGCAACAGGCTGGAAACGGCGATCAACTCATCCTCAGCCTTGGAAGTCTTGCGCAGGTGTAGGAGTGCAACGACCTCATTGAGAGGTACGTTGCCGCTGATTCCGATTTCCTTATGACTGACACGAAAGGCGAGGAGGGGAATGCAATGCACCAATGCCCACATCACCCACGGTTTCATCCATTCCGCCTCCCTGATCGCGTCGTCCGCCGAGGGCTTAACCCCTAGACGCACCTCGATATCGACGGGTCCCTCAACGAATTCGAAGCAGAGCGTGCGTGCCAGAAGCCCTTCCTGAAGCGTCCACACCCTGCGCACCCACGCGGACGTTGCAATGCGGAACAAGTTCTCCTCCCATGGTTTGTTTTCCGAACACAGCGTGCGTATGCAGTCGTCGATGACGAGGACTTTTGCGGCGTCGCGATACGTCTGGGCCATGAGCTTGATAGCACGTTTCCGGAGGTGATTTACTGCCGGGACGCATAGGGAGTCTAACCAAAATGCGCCAGATCCAGGGAGGAGTACCCTAGACATGTTTGAAATTCGTTCAACCACACAGGCCGGGAGCCCAGCCTCCGTAGTGCTCCCCATCCCGTCCGCCCATACATGCGAGATGGCAACGTACGGGCCTTCCTCAGCAGGTTGGACATGCAACTCTATTCCATCGTAGACAACGACGGGGACTTTGCTTTCGGAAAGAAGCTTCATGATGTCGTCAACGGGAGGCCTGATATACTCGCAGCCACAATATGGGTGGACGTGGCGTGGGACGTATTCGTCCGTATCGTCGATGGTATAGAAGACGCATGCAGACTCGTTGCAGCCCTGGTGCTCCTCGGGGTTCGACCGAATGTACGGCGGGAGGACCACCAGGTTTGAAACCACCGGGCCGAGACCCCGTAGCTTGTGCATGAACTCCATCGAGATCGCGTTGGGGCACCAACCCGCGCGTCGCATCTTGTTGTGTGCCGTGTTCAGAGAGACGAGAAAGAAGGGCCGCTTAGTGGAGCTACCGATGTACGTGTCGAACTGCGCGGCCGCATTCACTTCCGGCACCGTCTCCCATAGTTTCTGCGCAATGGTACAAAGGGCGGATACGATGAGAGCGACGGCGAGCACGAGGTTCTGGCGCATGCCTTGACAGCACCCAGAGCGAATGAGGCCAGTCGATCGTGCCTGCCCAATCGCCTCCGCGTCGAGAATATCGAGGACTTGGTTGAGCAGTATTCCGACGTCCCTTCCGTGTTGGATGTACGCCTCTTGGTCGCCTTGATACGGGTTGCGGCGCATTTTAACGTACCAGTCGATCAAAAACCGCAGAATACGGGTGCCAGATATCACCGCAGATCGACCATCCCGTCCAGCAGGTACGACGAGCAAAGATTCTGCTATTCGCGCGTGCGTTACCGCTTCGAGGAGGCCGAAGGTCATCTGGCTGATCCATTGGCAGAGTGGGGCGCCTCGCTCTCCGGAGTAAAGAACCGTGTCAGCGCGCCGGACTTCTGCGTAGCGGGTCAGAGTAGCACTGAAAGGGTAATTGTCGTGGGATGCATGAAGCCAAGGGATGTCGATCAGATTGCCAAAGAAAAGCCGTGCCTTCCGTAACTCTGGGTGGTCGTCATCGACAAGACCTCCCTCCAAAAGAATTCCGGGGGGCGGTACATCTGTAAAAGTGCGATGAGCATTGGCGCAACAAGTATACAGATCGTGGATAGCTACCCAGACCAACTTGCTTTGTCTTCGTGGTAGGCAGGTACAAAGGTGACCATATGGCGGGGCTAGCCCTCCGCTGGCATTCGCGGCTCCACATGCCCGCGATGCAGTCGAAGAACATGGCTCGACGGAGATCCGAATCTGTTGGAGTATCGTGAAGGCAGTGTGACTGGAGCGCGCAAATGGCATGCGATGCCAGCATAAACAGCTCGAGCATCCCGAGATGGATAAAGTCCAGTAGGGGTAGGTTTCGCACGTCGTCCTCCGACCCATGATCTGGCACCGTGTCTAAGTCAAATTTGGGAAACCTGTCGGCGAGGATTTTGACTAGGGTCACGAAAGATGGTGGAAACTCATGCAGAGGCCTTCGCAGGAGGGGCTTTACAGCCGCACAGGTAATGGTCGACGCTGCCTGACATTGCTCTTGTAAGTATTCCAAACAGTCCCGGTAAAGATGAGAGTGTGGTTCTTCATCTTTGAGCGTGACTTCCAGAACACGGGTTGATAGGATAATCCTCGTCCATGTAAGCTCTCGTTGACCTCTGTGAGTGGAGGCTTGTATATTGGAATCCAACTATGTTAACTCAAACACAGTAGCAAGAAAGGCTAGCGTTCGTACCATGGAAGAATTCGGCGTGGTTGTGGACAAGTCGTAGCAGCGCAAGCAGGCGAAGGGTGGTAGAGGTAAGTAAATGGTTATCTCTAAAGGTTGCACAAGGAGAGTTCTTGCCTTTCGGACCGACTCTTTGACTGTTCGTGTGGAACCCGGGATGAAACGGTCGGGTGTAAATTTCCGCATTGCACATGCTAGCAATTGTGCAGCCCGTTTAGCCGGACCACATGTTGAAAGATCATGGGTATGAAGCTTACCATCTATATATCCGATGTAACTGAACTAGCGAGATCGTAACGGTTAACTTTTGGTACGGAAAATACCACCATCTTGCCCGGACAAAATAATTGTCAGAAGCGCAGCGACGCGCAGCGCTCACGGCGCTCGCCAGGTTGAGTGAATGTTTAATATTAATGACGCCCGCCAGTTTGCACTCTCATCCTTTTGGAATGGATATTCTGGTCGAGAAAATGGTGCCTGCAATGAAATCTGAAAAAGCATCATGGACGATAGAGCAAAAAAAGGACGGCCGTAGAATCTACCAGCGCTAAATCAATGACTGAACTAGCGTCCGTCGCTTGGCGCGGGCATCGCCGCTTATGTATCCTTGACCTGTATCCTTGACCTTGACCTTCAACTATGGCTTGTCTACGGCCCCTCTATCCCCCATGCATTCCTCTTTTCCAAAATGACATAACTATTGAGTAATAAACTTGACGGCTCCTATCTTCAAAAGAGTATCGAACACCCTAGATGCACCAGTGTTGAAAACATCGCGACGAGTATGTTGAGCATTATGTTGCAAGTCGGCCCACAGCTCGGGGTCCCAGATCCCAAGCTTGGCACTTCTCTCCTCACTATACTAGCGCTTTCTCTGCATACAGTCTTGATTGGATATGATGGCTACTTGCAGAACGCAAATTAGGTGGCTTGGAGCTTGTCGATAGCTCGAGACACGGTACGTTCGCCTTTCTCGGGGTACTCGGGCCTACCAAAGTTTGAAGGCCCCGGAGTCTATTACGTTGCCAGAGCCGTTACACAAATTGCTGATTTGCAACTTGTGCGGCCGTAGAGCTCGAAGATTTCGCAATTAAAGGGTCGTCATGCGCCGGTGTTGGGAATTCTTCAAGGCGCGTTTCGTCCAGACTCCAGAGGGTACTTTTCACCGGTCCACGGTCATTGCAGTCGTTGTTTTGCCCCCCCGGGCACGCCGACCGTGGGGGTTCTCAATGCTCGTGTACCGCTTCACGAGTGAATTGGCAATGGCATGGAGCATGAGAAGTTGGACGAATTCCCGAAGTTACCGGTGCGGTGCACATATGTCCCACACCGTTGCCGGCCTCGGTCCCTCCAAGCCATCTTCTGGTGCAGTCGTCACATTATCGCTCGGGGATGTGTCCGCGTCCGAACGGCGTATACACCTGTTGAAGCTTACTCCTTGCAGCCTCTTGCAAGACCTAGATGAAATGGTATCTGAGGGCACACGACTTGGTGGACTCGATGGTCACGAAACGCGGGCTCTCGGGTTCCTTGCGATACAAACGCAGACGGGTTCCCCGATGCACCCACTTTACTCCATTGAGTCGAGCTTCTGCAAACCCGGGCGCTTGGCGTATCCGGCGCGTGGGGCCGGGCCCATTCACGGCGTGTTATATATACCGTGGCTACTTGTCTCACCAGCGTGGAATATCCCTTCGATCGCGTTGACTCCCGCACCCTACTTCCAACGCGTCCTCGTTGTTCCTAGGCATGTTGTTACAAGCTCTAACTCTGTTGGCTTGCATGGCCTTCGGGCTGCAATACGCAAGTGCACGACAATCTCTACCGGGTACCGATGCGGGGCAGAGCACCTTCAGCATGTATGATGATGGGATGTTCACTCCCTTCGGCGAACTGTCCTATCTATCTACCTCATCTTTCACTCGCCTTGCGCATCCTGCCTTCCCGCAACACAGTGTTCGAGTAAAGCAGTCTCAATTCTGCGACGGGGAAGTGAAGTCAGCTCCCATTTTGTTCGGTCTCAGAGGGACAGAATCCTAACAAATATCTCAGTGCGTACACAGGATACATCGATGTTGAGGCGCGCCATTTGTTCTTCTATTTCTTTGAGAGTAGGCGGGACCCCGACACCGATGATGTCATGTTCTGGACGAATGGTGGTCCTGGCGGTGCGTCCACCGTTGGCTTGTTTACCGAGCTAGGTAAGGCAATATAGAACGTATTAATCTTTACGGCGAGGCATAGCTTATGAACGTTTTAGGGCCGTGTCGTGTGACTAGTGCGAACACCACGGAGCGGAATCCATTCTCGTGGAACGAGCACGCTAATGTCTTCTTTGTCGATCAACCGGTGGACGTTGGATATTCCTATGCAGAGTACGGAGAAGCTGTGGTAAGCCCCGCAGACATTGTGCACCTCGAGTGGCGAGACTTGGATTAATGCGGATAGACGACAACGTTGGAAGCCGCGGCAGACATAGCTGCCTTCATTGCCATCTTCTTCGAGCACTTCACGAAGTTCAAAGGCAGAGCGCTGCATCTGGCCGGCGAATCATACGGAGTAAGTCGTAACAGTTTCTCTATCGGATGGAAAGGCCTCATGCATCTCCTGCTAGGGTCGTTATATCCCAGTCTTCGCTTCCGCGATCTACGACAAGAACGCAGAGCTCGTTGAAGCTGGGGTGACACCAATTAATTTGACCTCGATTATGCTAGGTACGTCATTGGCGGCCTCTCCTAATTGCAAGACTCAACTTTTTTCAGGAAATGGATGCACCGATTTCGGAAGCATGTTCTCGTCCTACTATGACATGCAATGTTCAGATCCAACATTCCCTCCCATCCTGGATATATCGTAGGCACTACTACCACACGTAACGTCCTGTAGGCTGACAAAAAACGAAGCGGCTGCGTGCTCATGAAGCAAATGGTACGCTCCAAAATCCTGCTCATTCGGGGACGATGCCGCTGACTGGCAATGCTAATAGCTCCCGCGATGCGAGAAGCGCTGGAAAGAGTCGTGCTCCGACAAGTTTGACGCGATAGACTGCAAAGCTGCGGGCGAGTTTTGCTTCGCTGCGATGTCAAGCTATTTCTCGGGTGAGTAAGAGTGCCGTATGTCCCGTGGCGTACGTTGTGGAGTTGACTCATGGACCCTAGATAAAAATACCTACGACCGTTCGCATCTTTGGTTCGTATTGCTGTCTTCATGTGCCATCCCCCACTCTCATGTAAAGATGTAGCCCGGGTTTGACGTTTGAGGAGTGTTACCCTGTAATCGGGTACGTCCATAACAGTTGCTAAGGTTTATCTATAGTGCGGCTTACGTTAATATATTCCAGTCACCTCCAAGACTACCTCAGCAGCAATAAGACACAGGATCTTCTCGGGGTAGACCCTCTCAAACGCGGCAACTTTACGTTCATATCCCAAAATGTTCACATCGCGTTCGAGCAAAGCGTAGACTGGTATTCTTTCCCCGCACAGTACTATGTCGCAGCATTGCTCGAACGAGGAATTCGTGCATTGGTATATGTTGGCGCGACTGACTTCATTTGTAACTGGGTGCGATCCACTCTCTGCCTTCCCGAGCGCCAGAGGATTCTGACACAACGCCTATAGATCGGGAACGACAGGATGACCCTCGCGCTCGAGTGGACGAAACAGGAAGAGTATCGTAACCAAACTCTCCGACCGTGGCTAATTGATGGCAACGCCGCCGGCCAGACAAGGGCTGGAGGAGGCTTGACATTCGCCACCATCTCGGGCGCGGGGCATTTGGTACGTTTTTCAACGTGATTGAAGATTAACGTTTTTGACTCTTTGAACTACGACAGGCGCCGTACGATCGCCCGGTTGAATCATTGGAGCTGGTGAATAGGTGGTTGGAAGGTGTTCCTCTTTGATGGTCTGAGAATAGTAACAACACGCGGGAGCCTTTCCGCAATCCCTTCGATATTTTACCCTCAACCGCGAGCCGGTCAATTTACCCCTTTACACGAGCGCAGCGTGCGCCGATACGTTCGGGACTGGAGCCAGCGTGCTTATATCAACTGCGGAACTACCAAACGCAGAAGACGCTCAGACGTCAACCATGAGTTTACAGCATTTTTACCTCAGCACTCTCCAACACTACCCCCACGATGACCTCTTTGACTGGACTGCTAACCTGTTTGATTCGGGCCGGACTTGCAGTGGCCGTACAGCAACATATTGTTGTTTCGCCATCGAGTATAGCGACCCAGCAGCTCGTCGGGTTGCATGCCACCAACTATGACTCCGGCCTGTTCACACCCGTTGACCTTATATCCCCATCAGGATTCACGACCCTCGAACACCCGGCCTTCCCTCACCATAGCGTGCGCGTGAAACAATCGCGTTTCTGTGATGAATCCGTGAGGTGAGCTTAGACACCCAACGCCGACGGGCGTACTAGCTGACTACGAGATACCCTCAAACAGGGCGTACACTGGTTACATCGACGTGGAAGCCCGCCACCTGTTCTTCTATTTCTTTGAGAGCAGGCGAAATCCAGATAAGGACGACGTCATCCTCTGGACGAACGGCGGCCCTGGCTCGTCATCTTCGGTCGGCCTCTTCATGGAGCTCGGTGTGTTCACTATCCTAGACCTCTCTTCGTCATCTGGCATAGGCTGACACGACGAACCGTCAAGGGCCGTGTAGAGTGACGAATGGCAATACCACAGCATGGTTTCGATATTCATGGAACGACCGTGCGAACATTTTCTTCATCGATCAACCCGTCGGTGTCGGTTTCTCCTATGCGGACTATGGGGAACATGTGGTGGGTTTGTACAGCATTATTGGCGCGCCTTCAGGTGCATTTTCTGTATAATAACATCCTGCACGGCCAGGATAACACCTTAGACGCCGGGAAGGACGTCGCAGCATTTGTTGTGATCTTCTTTGAGCACTTCACCAAGTACAGAGGCAGGGCATTTCACCTTGCTGGTGAATCCTACGCGGTAGGATATCCGCGTCCATCTAGATTCTTTTCGCTGGGCTTTCATACGTACCCGCATAGGGGCGCTATCTGCCGGTATTCGCTTCTGCCATTTACGAGCAGAATGCGTTTCTAGAGGAAGCTGGGATTACGCCGGTCAACCTCACTTCTGTAATGATAGGCCAGTGGTATTTGTCCACCGCCGCCGCTTTTTTGCTCATATGCCCCACCGGGATTGTGACACAGGCAACGGCGGCACCGACTGGCAAACACTCATCCCTTCTTGGTACGATGCGCAATGCGCCGACCCAATCTACCCTCCCGTGGCAGATATAGCGTTAGTCATCTTATTCTCTTGTTATTCTCTTGTTGAGCGCCTGAGCTGACCTGAGTGTAGCACTTGCGTGCGAATGAAGCAGATGGTGGGCACCCTCGAATGTCGTCTTCACGATCCTCTGTCTGAGGTCATGTAGCTTCCGCGATGCGAGAAGGGGCTGAAGGAGTCTTGCTTCGACCGTCTTGATGCTATCGACTGTGCTGCTGCTGCAGATTTTTGCTGGGAAGCATTGGCCAACGACTATCTCAGTGAGTTTCATCATGTCCACGTCGAGGGGTGCGATCTGACGAACTCTAGGTGATCGCGCGACACGTAACCCCTACGATCGTTCACGCCCATGGTAAGTTCAACTTGACCTACGAGATGTAAAGTGGTAGGTGCACCTGACATTTGCTGTGCAGCTTAGGAAACCCTGACGCTGCCGATTGCTACCCGGAGATTCGGTAAGTCTCGGATGAACCATTACACGGGAAAGGAATCTTACAGGGAAGATGATCCCAGTTTCGTACAAAGTTACCTGAGCGGAAAGGAGGTTCAAGAAACAATTGGTGTCGACCCCGCTGTTCGAGGCAACTTCTCCGGAGACTCCGTCAGCGTGAACAGCGCCTTTATGGGGGGCCTTGACCTGTACAACTTTCCCGCGACATACTATCTCGCAGCTCTTTTGGAGAGGGGTATTCGAGTTCTCATCTACGTTGGATCGGACGACTGGGTTGGCAATTGGGTTCGTCTTTCAAAACAGCGTGCCCTGCAAAGTCCACGATCTAATCGATACCTTCCTGTTGTACAGATCGGAAATGAACGCATGACCATGGCCCTCGAATGGCACGGGAAAGAAGTGTTCAGGAAGCAAGAGCTGAGGGAATGGGAGGTCGACGGCGAGGTCGCTGGGATGACAAGAAACGGGGGCGGCCTTACGTTTGCCACGATCGTGAACGCGGGACATCTAGTACGTCGTTCTTGGCAATGATCTAGCTTCGAGCCCCACCCTGAATCTAACGCGTATAAGGCGCCCTATGACCAGCCCGTACGCTCGTTGACACTAGCAAACCGGTGGCTTGCGCAGGAGGATTTGTAGAACTCAAAGACAGCAGCCCTACGTTAACTCGCTGGCTTGAATCTCTTCAAGGTTCTGAAACATGTTATACATCTTACACTGTGATTCGACTACTGCTATGGAACACGAATCTACCACCTTAGTCCTACACGTACATTCCAATGGGGGTATTTAATCTGTGTGCGCCCTACGACGATGCACCAACGTTCAACAGAAATTTGATGCCTTCCCTGAAGTCCTTCTCGAGCTTCTGAGCCGCCGCCGTGGTCGCAAAGATGAGATGGAAGGCGTGCGGCGCTCCCGGGTACCTACGAAGTGTCCTATTAAAACGTGCAGGAAAGCTATTATTGGCGAACTTACGTGTCGACCTTCGTCGGTACACCCGCCGCCTGCAGCTTCTCGGCGTACAGGAGCTCTTCATCGCGGTTCGGGTCGAGACCACAGACCTGAATGTACGCAGGAGGCAGACCCTCGAACGAAGGGTAGAGCAAAGGGAAGACCTCAGGATTCTTGGGGTCTGGCTTCAGGTTTCCTGAAGGGTGCAGTACGTCAGCATATTCGCGCACACCCGCAGGACGCGGAGGGACCGACCCAGGAAATCGAGCATCTGTTTGCGCGTCAACATGGGCGCGTTCTTGTTTTGCTCGTACGAGTTCAGCTTCGGGATGAATCTGCGATGCTACCGGTTAGTAATGGGAAACCCGAAGTATAGGTGAGCTGGACATACTCAGGCGGTACCGCCTCAGGATGGAGGAGGCCGACAGGCATTTGCAGTAGCTGACCGGTCAGCTTAGCCTCGGAGAATTCGGGGTCGGCTTTCGCACGGTGGGCGAGCACGGCTGCATAGTTCCCTCCGGAAGATTGACCACCAACAAGGAATCCCTTCTTGAAATCTGCGCGCGCCAAAGCGGGGTTCCGAGCCACCTGTACCTATGGTTTGACACGTCGACGAAAGTTGTGTCAAAATCGCTCACCCATTTCAGAGCAGCGTAGGTATCGTTTAGACCAATGGGATACGGGTTCTCAGGCGCGAGCCTAAAGATGTCCATGTCAGCCGCCTTCTTTGCCTGATACGAGCGTGCCGTGAGCGTACCTGTAGTCGACGCTTACGATCGCAAGCTTTAACTCCGCAGATATGATCCGGAGGTAGTAATCGTCCGTCTCAAGGTTTCCAAACGTGAACCCTGTAAGCCATGATGAAAATAGTACAAAAGTCAATGTTCGCCGTGATGAGTACCTCCACCGTGGTTCCAAACAAGCACCGGGAAAGTTGCGTCCAGCTCAGCAGCTCTGGGGACGTAGACTCTGACGGAGATTTCATCGTCTCCAGAAGGGACTTTGTGGTCCTTGATCTCAAGAGCGTCATCTAGAGTATTGTGTTAACTTGGCCCCCTTAAGCATACGAGGACATTCAAGCGACTAGCCTGGAGGAAGAAGCGCTTTCTGGTTGTTCTGGATCATAGCGATGAAACCCGTGTTGAACTGCTCTCGCAGCGTCGACAGCGGCGTCGTTGTGTCCTCATAGTTGGGAATCAGCGCAAGCAAAGGCGCGAGCTCGGAATCAGGATCGGCGAGGTGGTTGTGGGCCATGTCGTTTCGTATCACCTGACCGATGCGGTGCAGCCAAAGCAGGAGACCGATCAGCACAGAACTTTAAGTAGACCTCGACGCAGCGGCTTACTCTTACTTGTCCGTGGGGTCAATGTAAAGCGTAGAGAAGCAACTACAGTTCGAACTGTCTTTGAGGGACCGGTGCTTCAGGGGCCGGGATAGTATACCATGTCTGTAGTAAAGCGCTCTGACAAGTGTGCGGCGCAGGTACATCAGTGCCGTATGATGCACGACAGGGTCCCAGCTCTGCGGGAAGTTAGTCCCTGCGCTATTTCCACAGGCGAAGACTGATGCGCGAAAGTTACGCCTAGCACGTCTGTTCAAGGAAGTACGATGGCAATATCGATTGGTCCTGACAAGAGCGGGAACAAGGATCACTCCGAGTCGCATCTTCTTCAGGGCAGGGAGATCGCGTGATAACGCCGTGTCTCCGGGTTGGAATTGGTCGAGACAGATGACCGCCCGCCAGCCACTGACTGATGGTTTGAACCACTCTGAAATTCATGGTATATAGAGTTATATAAACCGTCCAAACCCACAACGGAGACTGTGAGAACTATGAGTACAGCTAATTTAAAATGTGTCCTGATACCACCAGCCGTAAAACCCGCTCAGACGCGATGCTTGCGCGCAAAAGAGAAGTAGAAGTCCGTAGTGATGTTCCTCGTGGTGTCCTGCAACTCCGACAGGTGCTGCTGCGCCACCTCTTCCGTGATACCATCCGCTGCGAACCGCTGCGGGAGGTCGGCCGCCACGCGCACCATGTTCACCTTCCACGTCAACCCGAGCTTCTTTAGCGCGGGGTCTGCAGGAGCGCATGAGCACCCATCATCGGCACGCAACAAACACCAGGGGCGGCGAGAGAGGGAAGACGCACCGTGGCTCTTGCCCGAGATCGGGATGGCAACCTTGCGCACGTGGACGTCCTCGAACGCGCTGAACGAGTTGAGGATGCGCCCGTGCTCGCGCCCGATGCTCGGCTCCGCACCGCGGCCGCGCACGATACGCAACCACGAGCCGACGAAAGCGGCCATGCCGGGCGGGAGCGGCGCGCCACCATCGAGCATGCGGTCGTCGTCTGGGTCCTCAACGAACAGCCAGCCGCCCGGCTTGACGAGCCGGACCGCGCGGCGCAGGACGTCCTCGCCGTTCGGCACCTTCGGGTGGAGGGAGGGGGGTTGGTTGGACGCGTCAGCTCCCGAAAACCGGGGGATAGGGAACTGGGTGAACGTACGTGCATCATGACGAGGCGGGCGTGCACGATGTCGAAGGATTCATCCTCGAAGGGGAAGGGCTGGGTGATGTCCGCCTTCTGCCAGTGCAAGTTGGAGGGGATCGGCCTGAGTGCCGTATTCAGCTACGGCTGGTGCACAGTGGCGGGACACAAACCTGGGAGGAATGGGGTTCAAGTCAACGGCCTGCACGGACGCCTCGGGGTAGGTTCGTGCGGCTTGGATGGCCCTTCGGTCGCCCTCAGCGAAGGTTCAAGTAGAGCTCAATAGGCATACTAACCAGGCGCCACTCCCAGACCTATCATTACAAGTTAGCGGATTGAGGAAGTGGCGACCCAGATAGGGGTTGCGCTGCTCACCCGATCTCGAGAATACGCGACGGCCTGAAGTTGCTCAAGTCCGCGAGGGATAGACCTCCGCCGAAGAACTCGGTAATCCCAGCATGGAGCTCGTCGAGGCTGTTCAAGAGGTCAGTCTAGAGTGCGCACCGACGACGACGGAGCGCCCTACCGCGCAGTCTCCTTCGGGACGCCATTGGCAGGCTACCGCGATCGTTAGAAAGTGCACGACGACAGAGTTGGAGGTCCGTACTTGGAAGGCATAGGTGTCCTCGGACTCGTCGTTGGTAGTGGTGGGGACGGCCATCTTGGTTGCGACGCAACAGATACGACTGGGCATGGTTGTACTTCACGTCCGGACGTGCGTGTCTCTATACTCTCCGGGAAGCACTGGTTTCTGGAATTACGGAGATATCGTGCACAAAGGCGCGGAGCCGATGCGAGGCTTCTCGACGCCCGTGTGTGCACCGAACCCCAGGCCCCGTCGGAAGGGACGAAACTTCCAAGAGGCTTTCCTGGATGCGGCGAATGCCCTACCTGAGATGAGATGATCGAGAAAGGACCACACGCTGCTAACAAGATACACCGCTGGATCTGATCAACACCGGTGCCCCTGTCGATCCGACTCCGAGTGCCTGTGCAGACGGGCGGCCGCAGACCATGAACACCGGATATGTTTTCCCTGAATCCTAGAGGTTCAAGCACACGGAAAGCTGCCAAGTATGATCGGGTTCTATCACGTCCAGAGCACCAGAGAGCACGGTGTGGGTGCGTCCAAGCTCAAGGTACCACAGGCTCGAGATTATACCGCAGACTACCGCCTGGGTACAGCTGCCTCCTGACACATTCGGGCCCGAAAGGGTCGGTCTTACGACCTCAGTTTCGTATTGTTCAGAGGCGCGCGTATGATCAGGGACAACGCTAGCTGAAACGCGTGCACCGTATGTCCGTGTTTCGAGAACAGCGCTCATGCAATGGGAAGTCCCTTCAGCCAGCTGGCGAGCGCGGCGTTCACCTCTTCCGCGCACTCGAGATGTGGCCAATGCCCAGCCGGCACCTCGCGATACTCAACGACCGTCCCCCACTTCTCCATGGTCGTACGCGCACGCTGCGGCGTACAGATGCAATCCTTGAGTGCGATAATCTGCAAGGAGGGAACGCGAACCGTCCACTGCTCTTCCGGGATTTCTACGGCGAGTGTGAGTAGCTGGGCGCCAGATGACGGAAGAGGGGAGAGCGTACGGAGGTTGTCTTCAAGGTCGACGTCCTGCACTTGCGCGTGATACCAGTTGAGGGAGGACTGGAGGCCGTGCGTGACGAGCTCTTTACGAAGCACTGCGTACTCCTACCCATCGAATGAGTACGCAAGTAAACGCGGGGACTAGTGGGTCTTACCTCCTCAGTCATATATGAGGGATGTCCGAGTTTGAGGTCACTGTCGATGCATTTGGATGTCGTACCAGGAAGGACCATATGATCCAGCCAATGATCAGGATTGTTGGGATAGAGGAGTTGCAGGAAGCTGTCCGGCTGAGTGTGCTTCACGTTAGCACCATCCGAGGGGAGAAAGGAAGCGCGCGCACGTTCTTCATAATGGCGCTGTTAGCGTCCTCGCGCAGGAAGAATTCCCAGTAAGAGTATCCTTCATACCCGAGTAGCTGCTTCGTGTAAACCATCGCGGCATCGAGGTCAAAATGAACGGTTATAGGCTCCATAAAGCACAATCCGATCCACCCGAAGCCTAGGAACTTGTCAGAATATAACAGAGAGAGACGAGACAGGAGGACAGATCCCCTAGGCTAGCGATGAAAACCATTGATCGAAAGCGTGCGGTAAAGGTACTCACCAGTCGTGCCCGATCCCAACGACCTTCGCGATACCCTCTGCTGCGAGGATGTCCAGGATATCCTGAGCCATACCATTCAAACGAAACGCCTGGACATCGAGGGGGTACGCAGACTCTCCCGCACCAAGCAGGTCGGGAACGAGGATGCCATATCCTTGGGGTTGGAGGAAGGCGACCTGCTTGTGCCAATCATAGGAAAACGTCGGGAAACCGTGCAGGAAAAGCAAAGTCGGCTTTCCAGACGCTGGTGGAGAGTGGTAGTAATGGTAGTTGTAGCCGCGGCCGACGACGAGATCTTTGTAGAGTTTGGGGTCCATCCTGTCGTTGAGGTGGTGGAGCGAATAGTTCAGTCCCACCGTCGACGGCCGCGGTAACACTCTCGCCGTAGAGTCAAGTGATTGAGTTTACCATCCCGTAAGCCACCACAGATGATAAAAGTCGTCCAGGGACGATCTCTCAAACCAATCCTAGAGCATATCAAGTGTTACTGAGTGTATAAGCTGACGGCATCTGCGAGAGCGACTCCCGGCGGGCGCCCAGCGTGCTGAGCTCGTGAATCGTGGGTAAGTCGTGGATGAAGGCGGCGCAACGGCCCTGGGCGGGCACGACCTTTGGGCGTGGGAGCAGACAAGAGGGTCCCCGGGGTCCTCAACCTGCACCCGCTTCCTAAAGCGGACGGTACTGCGCCGTAGTATTGCGATCGTGATACGACATCAACCCCGCCGCCCCCGTTTTGCTCTCACCGCTTGCTGACTGTGTCCGAGAGCATACCGCCCCGCCAACGTGGTATTCTCCATACCATCACAGGCCGACACATGTCGTCGAGACACCCCGGGGGTCTTGATTCATACGTGATGTTATCTCTCGCGTCGCCGACGTCGCATTTGAATTGGCCTGATGCTCCGCTGTCGCCGGCGTGTTGCACGGACGGCCTCCGCGAAGAACTCCACCTTAGAACCAAGACGGGCCGGCAGCGGAACCTGAACGACACCGCCGGAGTGTTATTACCCTCCACTCACGGCGGCAGTCTCTCTCATTGCGAGAGCATCATCACCCAACTTTCGGGATATGCTCGTCGAGTCCCTCCCCGCCATGAGCCCCCTCCTCTGGGTGGCGCTGTCGTTCGTGGCCGCGTTTGTGGCCATTCTGTACATAGAGAGGTCCCGTAAGGTCCCTCTTCCCCCGCGTACGTCCTCTACGAAGAGTCGGACCTTTTATCATCATGGCTCACGTCACCTGCCTCTCCACCAAAAGAACCTGCATCTCCGAAGCTCCTCGACAAACCGTGGAAGCAATACGCCAAATGGTCCGCTGAGTTGGGTACGTATCTTCTCTTCGCTGCAGTATCTTGCGCGCGCTTACACGTGCATACCTGTGCTAAGGCCCCCTTGTCACGGTGAGCGCTGTTGGGAGGCCCATCGTAGTGATAAACACGGTGGAAGCTGTCCTCGAGCTCCTTGACAAGCGCAGCGCGCTCTTCTCATGCAAGCCGCGCTGGCCTATGGCTGAGCTGCTTGGAAGGCAAAAGAACGTCGGCTTCACCTACTACGGCGACCGGCTAAAGCGTTCCCGTAAAGTTCTCCATGGGGCGTTGAACCCGAACGCTATCATTAAGCTATGGGAACAACTTCTCGAGTCCGAGTCGTGCAAGTTGCTCACTCGTTTCCTCAACTCTCCCGACACTTTCTACGAGGACGTCAACACGTGGGTCTCTCATGATTGAATAACAGTATTCTTATGACTCACGTTGTCTGTAGACAAGTCGAAGAGCTAGTCGTGCGCTTTACTTACGGCAAGAAGCCGGAGCCCGAGTATGTTGAGCTTGCGAAGACGGTGATGCACCAGACGGGTGTTGCCCTCCAGCCTGGTCGCTGGGCCGTTAACAGCTTCCCTATATGTAAGCACAACGTGAACCCGTAAAGTTACACCTACTGACCTTGTGGTAGTGATGTATTTGCCTGCGTGGATGCCCGGAGCGGGTTTCCAACGTTGGGCGCGGAATGCGAAAGAGACCTTCTTCCGCCTTACCCGGGTGCCTTTCAGTGAAGTAAAAGAAAAACTTGTCAGTAATTGCTCGCTTCTTTATCCATGAGGAAAGCCACTGACGTTATGGTCCTCAGGCCGAAGGTAAGGCTGAAGATTCGTTTGTGAAGCACGCCCTCGAGTCCTCGCGTCGTACCGAGGAGGAAGAAGACATTATCATGTCCGCAGCGGGAAGTCTCTACAGTGGTGAGTTGTTTTGAACTATTACAGCTGTTATGTAATACTGACGAAATGCCTGGCTTGTAGCGGGTACTGATACGGTAAGTCTCCAGGGTGGGGAACGCTCAGGCTGTCTAACCAAAGAGTCGCACGTGTAGCTGGCCGGATTTATACTGAACGCTCTCCTCCTGCTCACCCGTAACCCCGACGTCCAGAAACGTGTATATGAGGAGATCGTGTCGGCCGTCGGCACCGACCGCCTGCCCGGCCTAGAGGACCGTTTGTCGCTGCCGTATTTCGACTGCGTCATCCGAGAGATCCATCGCTTCAACCCGGCCATCCCACTGGTCACGCACGCGAACTCGCAGCAGGACGAGTACTTGGGATACACGATCCCGAAGAAGACATGGCTCATGGCGAACGTTTGGTACGCCTCGCATATAATAAATCCATCTACGTCTGAGGAACTGACGGTGGCGAAGGGCGATGCTCCACGACGAGCAAGAGTATCCCGATCCGGAAGAGTTCCGCCCTGAACGTTTCGAAGTGCCTGAGGGGAGAGAGCCGCCCCGGGATCCTCGCACGTTGGTCTTTGGTTTCGGGCGGAGGTAGGCACACACTAGCGTTGAATGCGGGTGTGATCGCTGAAGCTCGTTGTGCAGACTTTGCCCCGGCATGCACTTGGCCAACCACTTCCTCTATCTTACTGTCGCGAGGGCGGTTGCTTTGTTCGAGCTCCGGCCCGAGGTCCAGGACGGTGAAGTCAAGATGCCGCCTCTCGACTTCGTTACGGGCCTCGTACCGTACGTGTATTTCGTCATGGTACGCAAAGTCTTAGTAAACGTTCTGACTTTGCGTGCTTGTAGTGCGCCCAAGCCCTTCAAGTGTGTCATCACGCCGCGCCCGAATGCCGAGGAGCTCCTGAGGATGGCGCGTGAGGCCCATTAGGAGGCTGGATTTGATGATGCCTCGCAGGGCGCGGGGCGGGGTGAAGGGCTGACAAGTTTGATGAGATATGATCGCTACGTGTCTTTGATGTCCTATTTCCCTACATGGTATCCATCGCAAGGCACGCGACGGCGTACTATGCAGAGGCGTTCAATTTATAGATGGCCGCGACGGCCCCAGCACTGAACAATGTCGGGCGTGCCTCAATGAGGAACGCGAGCGGGCGTGCACTCGATGGCAAATGATGAGTAGGTGACAATCAGGAGGATCGGCGCACTGCAGGCGCAAAGCTGACTACTGCTTGGGACTCTGGGGCGCGGCCTGCTCGTTTACCGGTCGTGGTGTGAGTGAGTCTGGTGAGTACCGGCGTTCAGAGTTCTAACACTTCAGGCTTTTCGAGCACAGGCAGCACAGCTCGAAAGCCTGCGTCTCGCCGAAGTTCGCAGGCCCCGGACGCCCCGGGACCCTGATCTGTGATTATCACAGATGCCATAGCTTGCGGGCACTCATGCTTGCACGGGCTATCAGCGCTTCAGCGACCGCCGGCTTTCTTCAATCACTGATCTCGTCCGGCTGGGCCTTTAACCACCCACCACGACGCTAGCAAACAGCCTCTCAGTAAGGGGTATGCAGCGTTTGCATAGACAGACACCACATTCGGACGTGCCAAGTGCCTGCGGAATGAGTTCGAGGACAGACGCCAAACCGCCTTGAGACAAATGCACCTCCGCAGGTTCGGCGAGCGCGTTTCCGCGCACACGATTGGATCACGACGCCAGCCGTCGCTCCGAGACCGACGTGCCTTGGTCGCGATCTTTGGCAAAGGCATCAGAGGTCAGGAACCTCACAGGGCCGTGAACGCCCGCGGGGTCGCCCATCCCGCCTGCGATGCTGCACCCCCGCCTTCGTAACCGGACGGTTTAAATAGCGGGGAGCGCAGCTCGACGATCCACCATCACTTTTCGTGCGGCGCATTTCAGCGTCGGTTCCTAGTGTTCTGTACTCGCCATGGCCTCCATCTCAATCACCCTGCGCTCCTTTTTCCTTCTCCAATTCGTCTTCTTCCTTGGCCTCGTCGCCGGCCCGAGCTCCGCCTGGGCTTCGTCGCTGCACCGGGTACCGCGAGTAACGACCTCAAAGCTCTCTGTTGGTAATGGCGTCGACCTCGCGTTCATCGACAGCGGCGCGCCCACGAGCTACAGCAAGAGCACGCCGTACACGACCATCTTCGCGATCCACGGCGAGGGCTACTACAGCCGTGAGTCCCTTCGTTAGCATTCGGGATGGAGGCGTTGTGGCTAACCACCGCCTCGCACGTCCAGCCGTCTTCCAGAAGATTGTAGCGTACGCGCCTCTGGCCAACATTCGTTTCGTCGCCGTCACCCGCCGCGACTACAACGGTTCGACTGCCCTCACGACTGATCAGATCAACGTCCTCGCGAGCGGGACCGACGCCCAGAAGGCGTCGTACCTCGTCGACCGCAGTACCGAGATCGCTACGTTCATCGACACGTTCGTCACGAAGAACAGCATACCCGCTCCCACGTCCAACGGCAAGTACGGCGGCTTCGCCATCCTCGGCTGGTCGCTCGGCAACGCATTCGCCATCTCCACTGTGTCCAACGTCCAGTCATACTCGAGCGCTATCCAGACTCGCTTCTCCACTTACCTCCGTGCGCTCATCTTGCAGGGTGAGTTTGCACTGGATCCGGGTCCCGAGGCGCTATATTGACCACTGCCACTGCGTTTCATTACAGAGCCCCCATCAGTCGCGATCGGCACGGGCCCCCTTCCCCCGCAGACGTACACGCCCCAGATCGACACGAGCATCCCCGCTGAACTGCAGCAGCCCGCGTTCATCCAGTGGATCACGGCTTACTTCGACCACGGCGATATCTCGTCCAAGGACCCTAACGTCCTGTCTTACGTCCTCCCCTCGATCTCGCGCCCGCCGAGCGTGTTCAACATGTCGGTCGCGCAGCTCGCAGGCATGACCAACAACGGCCCCGCGAACGGCTCCGACGGCCTTCTCATCGCCAACGTCCAGGCGCAGCTCCTCGCGAGCTACAAGAAGGCGCTCTACGACAACGCCACGCGCGCGGCGGTCCCGAAGATGAAGGTCACTGAGATCGTCGGCGACGCGACCGCCGAGTTCGGCATTGTCGCCTACTGGTCGATGCTCGATG
This sequence comes from Trametes hirsuta, assembly GCA_001302255.2. Lineage (NCBI taxonomy): Eukaryota > Fungi > Basidiomycota > Agaricomycetes > Polyporales > Polyporaceae > Trametes > Trametes hirsuta. The sequence goes on along the minus strand of CP019382.1, from coordinate 2,295,064 downwards.
ACAACGCCGCTGCCGGTGGCAACAAGGTTCAGTTCAAGGTCCTCCATGGTGCTAACCACTTCGTGAGTATCTCTGATTATTGCGCGCGGATGACGGGAGATGCTGACATCTGGGGCAGGTGCACTGGGACAACCCCGAGATCGCTATTGCGACCTACGCGGCGAGCCTCCAGTGAGCGGATACGATTCTCGTTAACGGACTTCTGGGGATTGTACCTAACTTAAGCGACATTTTTGTGTTGTTGTTTTCATCGTGTACTAGTTAGATCGTTATAATGGTTATGACACTAGGTTATAGGCTGGCTAATTGTTGTATTGGTGGGAGTACAAACTACAACAACACGCGGTATACTGAAGCACATGGTTTGCGCTTCGAACATTCTCAAATGGAGGGTATCATCAGTCATGCGTACGACGATGCGACGATGCTAGAGCAGGAGATTGCGCGTCGCTAGGTACGTGCTTAGAACCTGGGGCTCTGGACCTCGTAGCTATAGAAATAACTGATGAGGAATGTGTATGGAACAACGCGGAGCACGAGGCACTCACAGCTCCTCGAGGTACTTGAGTTCGTCGTCGGTGAGGGTCTTGCCTGCAGTGATGCTCTCCTCGAGGCGTGCCGCCTGTGTGGCAATTCTGATGAGCACCAACCTACCGTTGTCGCACGCAAGTAGGAAGGAGGGACTCACAGTGTTGGCACCCACAATCGGTGCAGTTATCTTGGCGGAAATCCATGCAAGCGCGACTTGGCTCATCTTCCAACCCTTCTTGTTTGCGACTTCTTCGACGCGTTGGATGATCTTCTTGTCAGACTCGCGACGCTGCTTCTCGAATGGCGTCCCTGCAATCGACTTGGTGCGCTCGGTCTCTGACCCGAGGGGACGCGCGAGGTGTCCATCCATGAGAGGGGCGTAGGCGATCACGCCGATACCCTTGTACTTGCAATACGCGACTAGCTCGAGTTCCTAGACGAGGGTGAGCACAAAGCCGTGGCGGACGTACTAAAGAACATGCGTACCTCGACGCGGTAGAGCAGTGAGTACTCAATCTGTACACTCACGAACGGCGTCCAGTGGTTGACTTCCGCCACGCGCTGCAGCTCGGCGAACTGCCACGCCCTGAGGTTCGATGCACCGAGGTAGCGCACCTTGCCGCTCTGCACGAGGTCGTGCAGCGCCTTCATCGTCTCCTCAAGCGGTGTCGTCGGGTCAAATGTGTGAATCTGGAGCACGTCGATGTAGGATGTGTTGAGGCGCTTCAGGGATGCGTCGACTTGGTTGAAGAGGGCAGTGCGCGAGAGCCCGCCCTGGTTCACGAAGTCGCGCGTGTTGCCCAGACCCGGGTTGAGCATCGTGAGCGTGGATGGGTCGGGGGAGACGAGGAAGAAGGCCTTGGTCATGATCACGAGGTTCTCGCGGGGGATGCTGTACTGTAGAGGGTTCGGTCGGTCTAAGACAAACTATGTCATGTCTGGCAGTGACGGCGTGCGCACCTTCTCGATAAAACTCGCCACCACTTTCTCGGCGTCGCCATTGGAGTATGTGTTCGCGGTGTCGATCGTGTTGATGCCGAGGTCCCACGCAGCTTTGAGGAGAGGCAGAGCCTAATAGATAACGCAAAGTGAGGTCGAACGGATTTGGCGCTTAGCCAATGCTTCACGCACCTTGTCCTCGCCGAGAACCCAGGGCTGAAGAGCAATAGCTCATGAGAATTCATGCATGATAATGGAACACCGGGAACGTACACTCCACTTCGGATTGCCCACCGTCATACCCCCAAACTGTTATTCGAGATACAGCCCAAAGTCAGCCTCATTAGGCGCCCACTAATCTAGACGAGGAGCTCGAGTGGCACGCACGATGGGTACAGACACCCGAAGGCCCGACTTGCCCAACTGGCGGTATTCAGCGGTAGCGTTCTGCGACATGCTTGAGCGACTGGAAGTGGCGGACTTGCTCTTGAACTTGTTTTTAAGGTTTGCAGGGCTCCACGGGCGCGCGTTGTGGCTAGTGCCGGACTTGTGCTTGAACATTGGGTCGACAGTCAGCGCGAGCGGGCCCCGAGGGGGGTAGATATACTGATGGTTCGGCACGTACTGCGTCTCTTGCTCGCACGGCGGGGGCGCGGATGGGGGTTGGAAAGCAGGAAGACCGTGGTTGCTCCTGTTGCCCTCCTGGCTCACATGCCGGCGCTGCGCCCTTGGGGAGCTCAGGTGGTCTGCTTCTGGTGCTGCCTTCTGGTGCCGCCACACCGCCGTGACCCCTGCGGAGCCCATGCGCGGCGATGGCCCTTGGCAGCGCCCGCGCCCGTGCCCACGACCGCATTCGACAGGGGTTGGGGGCTTCCAAGTTCGACGATCAGCTCTCTGTCAGGGACCGGGACCGTGCCGGTTTCGCAGGTTCGGCATGGATGCGCATGCAACTCAGCCTACAGCTGGGGGTTGTGTCGAGGCTCACAACCAAGGCCGCACGGTGCACGCCCGACGCATCTCAGCATCCAATTCGGCGGGGGGGATAGCGGTCTTTGGGGAGCTCGAGCTCTATGACCGCCGACGCCCTCCCGAGTGCTCGCCAGCCAACCGCAGAACAGCCGCCGTCTCCGCCTCTCTCGGGCGGAAGGGCATCGGTGGTGGCGTCGTCTGGCATCAGGACAATCAGAGCGATCGCCCGCAGCGTTGCGGGTCGTGCTGGGCCTCGCCTCAACCTGCGTGCGACGTTGAGTATCACCACCGCGTTCGGTCAGAACCCACGCGCCACGGCCAGGTGCGAGCTTCGAATTCGACGAGATGCATCGCGCAGGGGCGGGGGGTGGATGATAGGTATGTGCCGTACGAACGTTGCTGCTCGGAATGCCCGATATGCGTGGGTGAGCGTGGGAGGAGTGCGCCGTTGACACTCCGTGGCACTGCTGCGCTGGGGATCCCCTTGCCATTGGAGTCCCCTCTCACGCTTTATTGTTTACATACGCGCTTAGATGCGGGGCGGACGGTCGATAGGATGGTGGGAACGCCTGGGAGACGTCGTCTCGGGGGTATTTGCAAACACGGCCCCTCAGTTCTCGGGGTCCCGATAACAGCGGAGCGCGCGGTGCGCCCGCGCAATGCATATCGGGGTTTGCCGTCAGGGTCGCAGAGCCAGGATCGTCGGTGGTGGTGCGTTGAAGCTTAAAGGAGGCATTAAGAAAGTACGGTGCAAGTGCGATTACGGCAGGCCGCATTGGGCGGTCGCTTGAGACGCATGATCGATGCTTGGCGTGAGACTACACGCCATTGAACCAAGAACACCGATTTTGAACACGATACAGACGCAAGTCCGGCAGCCTCGGACGGGAGTCAGTCGGAGGACAGTCACATCGGCAGCAAGTGCGGGCAAACTTCCAACATCACATTCAACGTGAGTTCGATTGGCAATGATTGTTCTAAGTGGTGTACATGAGGGGTTGGCCGGGACGTGTGGATCTGTGACGGGTGAACGTGTCTAGGTTTACAAGCTGCTGTTTAGAGAAGCTCGAGGTGGACGGGCAGCGAGGCGCCGAGCTCGGGCTTGCCGTTGACCCAGGGCTGCAGGCTGGACGCGATCTTGAGCGAGATCTCCTCGTGCGCGTCGATGAACCGGAAGCGCTCCATGAGGTAGTTGAGGATGATCTGGAATACAAGGGCAGTGGGTCAGCGGCGTGGACGTGTCGATTTCGGGGTACGATCTTACCTTGTACTGGAAGATGGCTGAAAAAGGGTGAAGGGGCGATGAGATACAACCCGATAACGAGAGGGTGAACAGATACTCACCGAGACGGTAGCCGATGCAGTTACGGGGGCCGTCGCTGAACGCGAGCGTGTTGGCCCAGCCGGAGGGGAGCTGGTCGGCAGGCGGGAGCTCGTCCAACCAGCGCTCGGGCTTGAAGGTGTCGGCGTCGCCGCCCCAGACGTCCTCGGAGCGCTGGATGGACATGGCGGGGATGAGGACGACCTGGCCGGGGAGGATCGTGAGCTGCTTCGTGACCTCGCCGGTGGAGAGCTTGACGGGGTCGCGCAGGGGGATGACGTCGGGGGCTACGGCGACACGCTCCATGTAGGCGAGACCGGGGTACATGCGAAGACTGTCGGCCGTGAGGTCAGCGTCGAGAGCACACAATATGAACCGAGACTTGAACTTACGTCTCCTTGAGGACGGCGTCGAGGTAGGGGAGACGGGTCTGGTAGTCGTCGTACGTGGGCTCGCTGGGGAACTGCTTGAGCTCCTCGCGGAGGCGCTCCTGGATCTTGGGCTGGCGGGAGAGTTCGAAGATCGTGAAGCCGAGAGTCTGAGTGGTCGTCTCGTGGCCGGAAACACTGAGAGGACATTAGCAGGCGGTCGGGAGATGAGATGGACCGTAAGTTACGTACATGAAGGTCGAGATTTGCTCGTAGAGCTCCTCCTCAGAGATCTTACCCTGGCCGTGAGCAACAACTGCGAAACAGTTAGAGAGAAGCGCGAGAAGGGGTAAAGTCATACGCACGAAGCCTGCTGAGCAAGTCCTTCTGGGACTTCACATCGGCACCCTTAAGAACATCCTGGTTGCGCCTGACGAGCTCCTGAGCAATGCCGGACTGTGGAGAACGTTAGCCTTCACCCTACATCGCATAAAATTCTACTTACGTGGATAGCCATCTTGGCAAAGCCCTGAGACTGGAGTTGAGGGATGGGCAGGTCGTTGAGGACGGGGAAGCGACGGAGAAGCATAAGGACCTAACGAGCAAAATCTTAGCAGACAGTCGACAATTGCAATGAAGGGACATACGATGAAGTTAGCATAGGCAGCGGCCTTGGAGACACCAGCACGGCGGGCAGTGAGAATCTTCTCGGCCTCGGGGCTGTTACCGCCTTGGAAATCGTGAAGGAAAGCCTAGTTAACGTCAGTCTAGCATCCCATGATACTAAGAAGGCACGGTGCAGCATACCACACGACCAACGACGTTCAGGCTGAGTTGCAAGGTAAGAGGTTGACCTGGGAAAGGGAGAAGCGGGTGCTCACGTAGCCTTGGCGGTCCATTCCAAGATGTTGATCGGCTCCTTGTCAGCCTTGCCTTGGACGAGGCCGGTCAGGTCGTCGATAACCTGTAAGAACACTTGGTATTAAGTCGTGCCCATAATTGATGTCAGCTACTGCCTACCTCGAGCGCGCTGTGACGGATGTCGGAGGACATGCCCTTCACATTTTCGGGGCTAGAGCGCAAATCAATCACTGTCTTTACTCAAACGAGGACCAAACAACATACGAGAGCGAGGGGGCGACAAGGTGGCGCATGCGCTTGTGCTCGTCGGCGCCTTCGACCCATCCGAGACCCTTACCGAGGAGACGAGCGACACGGGGCCGAACGACCCTGCTGTGGTCTGAACTCGTGATGAGTATGTGCGCAGTCAAAGTTAAACACCGAAACACTCACGGTAGTCGTAGATCTTCTTCTGCAAAATGTGCGCGATACCGTCCGTGTCGCTGAGCACGAGCTGTGCCAGACATCAGTGTCATGATGGAAGTCCCATCAGGCGCCGTGACGTACCACATCGTTTGCCTGCAGAGAAGACGTGAGCGGCGATGAGCATTGCAGACATGACGGTGAATACGCACGCCGAAGGCAGCCTTGATCCGGTAGGTGAGGCCAAGCTCGCGCGTCCACTTGCGGAAGGCGACGCCGGGCTGGTTCATGTACACGGTCTTCTCGTGTCCCCAGACGAGCTCAGCGCCGGGCTGCAAAGGAAGGGGATGGGTGAGTTAGGGTTGGGGTATGACGTCGGAGCCAATGAGCGCACGGGGGTTGGCAAGAGCCTGACGGGGGAGGCATAGCGGCGCTGCCAAAGGGTGTAGACGACCCAGGCGACGGCGGCGGCGAGGGCGAGGGTGAGTGCTTCGTTAGCCATTCCGTGCTAGCGGTGGAGGGCTGGTGGGTGAATGGAGGGCCTGCGAGGCGGCTTGAAGAGCAGAAGGGCGCAGTGTGTTCGGTACATATCTGTGTCGAGTCTTTGATGGCCTTGATGGAGTCGGCCGGCCGGGTTGTGCGCTGACCCCAGACTTCGACCGGAGCGGAGCGCAGTGGAAGCGAGACGAGGGCGGTGCTGATTCCGATTCGGTGGTGTCCGGGGGCCCTGCAAGCCAGGGCCAGTGTGCCGGGACGGGCGCTAAGGACATGTCGTCTGCGGTGCATGGACGAATCGAGCAAGAGACGGTTGAGCTCGGCGGCCCTATCAAACATTCGTCGTCGTCCAGAGGCGGTACGTGATGGTGCATGCGCGTGATGTCCGACTGCTGGTTCGCCCTTTTGATATCGGCTCCCTCGCGCCCATTTCTTCTGATCCCACCGGCCCCGCACGTCATTCCTCTCGCGCTACTCCGGCCGCCCGCGCTACGCCTCCCGCTCGCTCCAACTACGCTATAACGCACTTGTGCTTCGCGCCTCTGCCAGCTTCTCAGTGTCACTGTCAGTGTCTGAGGTGTTTGCCATTATGTCGCGCGCTATCGACCTCTCTGCAATTGACCCTACCTCGGTCCCTCTCCCCTTCGTCCTCCTCGGCGTAGGGCTCCTCGCGCTCTACATCCGCTACCGGCAGACCGCGAAGGCGTCCAGCTTCCCTCCTGGTCCCCCGGCCAAGCCGGTCGTGGGCAACATTCTCGATGTCTCTCCCGAGGGGGCTTGGGAGAAGTTCACCGAGTACAAGGACACTTACGGTATGTTGTACTCCGCACGCGCGGTGGCTGATACTTAGAAACTCCTATGCAGGCGATCTTGTCTTCTTCCATGGGCTGGGCAACCATATCCTCGTCTTGAACTCTTTGAAGGTCATCAACGATCTCTTCGAAAAAAGAGCGAGCATCTACTCCGACAGGCCTTCCTTCACCGTCGTGGGTGAACTCATGGGTTTGGGACAGGTGCGTTCGCGCCCAAGTCCGTGAACTTATAATTAAGCGCCCGCACAGAGCATGCCTCTCCTTCCTTACGACGACGACTGGAGGGCGCAGCGCAAGCTCGCGCACGCTGCCCTGAGCCCCAGTGCGGTCAAGCAATACCATCTTATTCAGGAGGATCTCGCCGCTCTATTGAGCGAGGCGCTTCTTGACAGGCCGAATGACCTTCACGATCACATGAGACTGTACGTCGCGTTCCGGTATGCGGTTTGTAAACCTTCACTGACGCGTTGAACAGGACTGCATCGCGCCTTATTCTGTCTATCACGTATGGATTGTCGGTTAACACGGCGGACAGCGAGGTAAGAACTACCATTGCTGCGCGCGCACAACAAAGGTATCTAACTGGCGCCAAAGTACATTTCCCACGCAGAAGACACCATGCACATGATCAGCAAGGCGACTGTCCCGGGTGCATTCTTGTGCGATCTTATTCCTCCCTGTAAGTATTCCGAGGTCGTAACTCGTTCAGCGGCTAACGGACGCCGTTGCTATTCAGTGAAGTACTTGCCGTCATGGATGCCGTTCCACAAGGCAGCTCGGAAAGGCTACGACATGATTGACCGCCTTGTGACCAAGCCGTTCGAGCGTGTCCAGCAGGAAATGGTCAGTCTCTCCTCGCGCCGGTGAGATCTCAATTGACTCTTCACGTCCTTCAGAAATCTGGAATCGCGCCCCCGTCGTTGACTCGCGACCTCCTGAGTCTGGACAACGCGGACACGTCCACGCTGCTGCATCAAATCAAATGGGCGACCGGTTCGTTGTATGGAGGTGAGCAAATGCGCCCCCGATTTCGTTCCGTAGCAGGATGTTGACATGTACCGATAGCTGGCGGAGAGACAGTACGCCCTCGCTTAGCTCCATTCTCCGCGTTAGCTGACAGATCCGATCCACAGACGTACTCCACGGTGCTCGTATTCGTCATGGCTATGGCGCTGCACCCCGACAAGCTGCGCAAGGCCCAGGAGGAAATTGACAGGGTCGTCGGCACGGAGCGCATGCCGCTTATCAGTGACCGTCCCGACTTGCCCTACGTGGACGCACTCATCAAGGAGACAATGCGTTGGCACCCCACGTTGCCCCTCAGTAAGCGAAGCGACACCTCTCCGCCCATCGTGTGTTCGTGGTTTCTGATCGGTGACGCCCCCAGGCATTGCCCGTTCGACTGCGGCTGAGGACGTGTACGAGGGTTACCGCATTCCGAAGGGCACGATTGTGATGCCGAACGTCTGGTACGCCCGCCGATTTCCACAGCGTGTTTCTCCGTGCTCATCGCAGTAATTTTAGGGCGATTGCGTTTGAGCCGAAGGGCCCCTACGACCCCCACGAATTCGTCCCTGAGCGGTTCCTTGTGCCGAACGAGGAGGACAGGCCTATCGACCCCGTCGTGTGGGCGTTCGGTTTCGCTCGCCGGTAAGTGGAGCTCTTCACGGTGTCTCAGATAGGTTACTGATACACTGTCGGCCGCGCAGCCTCTGCCCGGGAAAGTATCTCGCCGAGAACTCGGTGTTCGTGCTCATTGCTACTGTCATAGCGATGTTCGACATCGCGAAGCCGGACAACGGGGACCTCAAGATCAACTTCACGAAGGGTCTGGTCAGGTCCGTATTCTCACATCTGTGCGCTTCGCCGTTGGCTTGATCTGACGGAAGCAAATCGGTAGCTACCCGGAGCAGTTTGACTGCAAGATTACGGTGCGCTCGCCGTCGAAGCTTTCTCAGATCCGCTATCGGGTGGGTCAGTGCGTGGTGTAAGGTTCCATAGAGTGTATCTAGATGTGTTTGCTACGCTCCGGCGAAGCCGTGTTCCAATATGCAATGGATTCTATCATCGCTAGACGCGCACAGAACACACCCTTCGAAAACAGCGTGGAAGATGATATCCCAACAAAGGCATTGGACGCACGTCCAATTGTGTTGCCGCTCGTCAAACCTCCGCGATATCGGGATCCGCGGCCCCCACAATTACGTTGTATCTGAGTCCGCGTCTGTTTGGACAGATACTCGATGTCAGGATGGTCGCAAATAACCAGGGCGGCCTGTGATATCTCGCGCGTGCGTACCCCACCTACATGGCACTTCCGCAATTAACGCAAGCGGGGGTGGCATTGCAACCGATGGAGGTGGAGTCAAGGGTCGAGAACACACCAAAGCTGTGCTGGTGCCAGCATCTTACGCGATGCGCATCTGGTCCCTCCCCCTCTCGGCTAAGGCGTCTGCGATATCGTTCCGCCCCTTTTGCCTTCCGGCGGCCAGCGGGCACGCTGCACAGCGCGAGCGATCGAAGAGCGGCAAAGAAGGCGCCACCTCCCAACAGTTTGGAGAGATCGCCGCGATGGAGCCTGTCCGAAATACTGATCCGTCGTGCTGCGTTCGCAGGACTGCTTCTGTCATTGTCTCGGACGCCCAGTGGCACAGCGCTCTGCCGCAGCGTCGGACCGGGGGCGGGCGGGTTAACCGAGGGTTGCGCCAACCTTGGGAAGTCTCAGCGATTGAAAGTCTTGGCTCGGAGAAACGAGTGTGCTCCTGGGAGCGTTCTAACACCCTGCCAGTGACTCAACGGCGCAAATACCCCAACCGTGGCATTCGATTGGCTCGGCCCGCTAAAACTTGCACTTTGTCGGAGGGCAACGTAAGGTAAAAGGTGATCGCAGTCCGCTGCAGAACGACGCGAAGACAGCGCGAGGTCCAAGGGCGTCGCAGGACACCACAGCCGACTTTCGGTGCCAAGGCACGATGACGACATCGCTGGACTTGGGCTCCCGAGCCTGTCCCGGGCTCGCAAAGTAGTTCTAATTGCGTGTAATATTTCGGGCCGTCTATGCAGAATGGAGGCATGGTACAGCGCTGTATAGGAGGTACAGGTGGGCGAGGCGGTGAGAAAGTCCGCAGTGGGTGAACTCTATGGTGTACACGGTGGTGATTGACAAGGATCCGGAGCGGAAGCGTAGCTAGTCATTGGCAATGAAACTCTATCCGAATCAGAAAGAAAACACCCCAGTGCGGGCATGGATGGGCATAATGTGAGCGATAGTAAGCCAGACCTGGTCCGGAAGACGCATTTAGCATGGTACCGGGTGTTGTGCATCCGGAATCGGGTACTCACGTTGTAAAGGACGTAGGATCGCTTGTCTTGCTCCGCCTCGCGCAGGAAGAAGTACCTTGCCCCGATGTAGCTAGCGAGTGCAACGAAGGCGGTGCTGAACAAAGGCCCGACGCCCCAGTAGTACGCGAGGAACAGCGCCCAACCGGGGATCCCAATTAACGTGACTGCGCGCGAGAGGCGCGGCGCGTAGATAGGGAATGTTCGCCGCCCGAGTGCGCTGTCCCCCTCGACGTCCGCAAAGTCTTGCGCCTGAATCGTGGTGAAGATCAGCAAGCCGCTGATGCACACCGCCGTCGTCGAAACGTCATCCATGACTTTGGTCGCGCCTACGGACAGAGTCAGACACTTGCCAAGCGCTCCCCGGGAGCAGATGAAAGCACCTACCCATCAGTTTCGTCGCGCCGACCTCCAGGGTCGTGTACCCGCCGATGTTACAGAAGCTTTTGCCGATGTAGTGCGCCGCAAGGCCGCCCTCGTCGTACATGAACGTCGTCAAGAACAGCCCGGCAGTGACTGCGACGAGGTCGGGGCCGTACAGACCCGAGTACGAGAAGCATAGGCCGACAACGATCCACCGCAGCCAACGAGCTTGCTCCTCTGTTACGCGGTTTGAGGGCAGAGGCCTCCAGGGCTTGTTCACCACGTCCTCAGCGCGGCTACGCGCCTGATTGGAGACATTGCACATGAGCTGGTGCAGCCAGATCCAGCTCAGTCCCTTCAGGAACTGCGTAGGCGAATGCAAGGGCGCGGTCGCGCAGGCGAAGGCAGACTAACATACAAGTGAGCGTCGGTAGGACAGAAATTAGAGGCACAACTTACAATGGGAAGGAGAATAGTCTTGATGTCTGCAACGGTGAATAACAAGGCCGTGTGCGCATGATAGCGCAGTGCAGAACATAGGTTCCGTATGAGGAGTGGGATGGACGATGCACGAAGCACCGGCTCCAGTGAGAAGAGAGAAGGGAGCGTTGCTGGCGTAGCAGACATGTTCTCGGTACGTATCGTGGTGCATCGCGCGAAGGCCCTCCCTTAACTCAAATACAAGATCGGGTTGCCGGCGGCCACGCTGAGAAGGGTGTGATGCCCACTCTCGCGGGGGGGCCGTTGCACCGCTTCGATAGGGAGTGGGGGATAGTCGATCTCGGAAATGATGGGTGTATCAGAACCGTGGATAGAGACGGAGAACACCTCTTCTGGGAACCCCGCACCAATACATGCCCCATGCTTCGGCACTGTGACGGTGCCTTGCAGAGGACACCTGCGGCGCGTTCCGTCAGACGCGGCGGACAGCGGTCTGACCGCCAGAAACCACCCACGAATCGATACCCACGCACGCGCCTCAGAGCGTGCGGGGGATACGTTCGAGGGTACATGGACTTCGGCGCATTCCTCGGCGTGCGCGCCCTCTGATTGATCCAATGGGAGTGCCTATCAGCGTGTCGGAGGTCCGACCGGCCGAATTGGACATGGATGTCTAGCGGCGTTTCGTCATCGTCGTCGAGGACAATGCGCATTGGACGGCTGTGATGGCCAACCATGGAGAGGAGTGCCAAAGATGGATCGAGAGAGCTGTCTAGAGCATGATGATCTGTAAGTCCCGATGCGTCCGGGGGGCGGCTGCGCCCAATCGCACGTCCTATACGCTCGGAATCAGCCTACCGTCGGCCTCAGGGTGTCGACTATACAGGTGCTACACCAACATGCCACCAATTGTGTACACGGTGGTACGTATCTACGTCAAGGGATCCTCGGGCCCCCATGCAGCAATTTGTAGTGCGTCATACGCACGATGTTCGTGGGTGGTTGACTCGTTGTAGTCCAGACTAGTACTCAGTGACTCAGCGGAGGAGTCCTCCTTTGATTGGCCCTGACCGGCGTGGTCGCTCAGAAACCAACGTCAGTGATGGATGAGCTGTGTCAACCAAAAAAAATTGGCGTGTCAGGAGTCCTAGTCAGATATGACCCACCATGCGTACTCCACCTGGTTTCTGACCTCTGCCGGTACATCTTGCATTGTTGTTGTTTTTGTTCAGAAAGACCACATCTAACCGGACGCCGGGGTGCTATGCGCAGTGCGTTTCAGAGCAATGTGAGACCGCCGAGTGTTGGCCAACAGCCACGAAGTTGAGATTGCCAATAACGTCATCAGCCACTTTTTATTGTCTCCGATTAAATACGGACTACTCCGATTACCTGTTTCCAAGCGCCGAGTCACTTTGAGTAACAGCCTAATCAGAAAGGTTTAAGTTCTTTGTTGACTATGAGTATGAACGCGTGTTGCTCCTCGGTTGTATCAAAATCATACTGTATCACTCCGTTTACTCTTCCATGGGGTGGAAAATGGTGTAGATGATAGGCATCGTACCCAGGCTGGGCTGCGATACAGTGGCAGCCCTGCCGTCAGATACCATCCGTTCACAACGGACGAATTTGAAGGTGGCCGCGATTCAAATCCATTCATTCTGTCACGTTCTCCAGCCCGAGCCTGAGTACGATTACTACAAGCAATATCGTACGCATGACACTGATTAGACCAACTTGAATTTGACTATCATCTGCAAGGCGAGGTTACTCGATACCGGGGAGGCAACCCAACATCAACTGGTGCTTGGAACGTTGGCCAGGGGCGGCTCAAGTGCTCATGTCATGGCTTGAGGCGTTGTCATCTGTGAGACGCTTCGTGGGGGGAAACTACAAATGAGTGACTACCGGTCAGAAATATTACGCAAGGCAATGCATGGGTAGAGGTCTTACAAACAGTCGAACTAGTGTCCCCTTCTCGATTCGCAGAACCGCGACAGCAGTGGTAGGCCTCTGTGTGTACGGATCTAGACGGCCCACTGGAGGCAGCTAAGAATACGAGTCTATCATAAAACTCGGCCAGGATCTTGACTCAAGTGCTATCGTTACTGGCTAAGAATAACGGCGTTCGGGATCCACGCAAGGTATGCACAATAGTGACTGCCCGTGGTAGGGGACGGTACGGGTAGGGTGTACCGTAGGGGTGTCAGGATCGGGGTTCAGACGGGTAGGGCTCGGGTAGGAGGGTAACTCACTACCCGCGATATACCCGTAGGCAGGATCCACTGACGGTCGACAGCACTCGGGCTGCGGAGTATCTCAGGATGATATCCAGAGGCGACCAGTATGCAGTCATAAGGATGCACTGAACTGCGTTTTGATATACGAAGGAAGCCTTCAAAGGTGATACAAATTTCCTCCGGTGCACCGTATTTTTTTGAATTTTATACATCGTCTGCCTCCCATAAATTGCAATAGTTGGCGGCCTCCAACGATGGCATTGCAGCTTACACGCCGCATACCACCCCGCAGGTTACCTCAACTCACCTCTACCCATGCACGCACCCCAGGATATTTGTACACCCGCAACGGATTGCAACTTGGGAGGTCCGGTCAGGTTCAGGCAAGGTAACAAATTCCGCAGGTTCATCCGTACGTGCTGTTGCTCTTCCGAACCCTCGAACCAGTGGCAGTGAGCCTCTGGTTATGCGTAAATAATGTGCTCATCTACCTGAGTTCCAGTATGCTGGGACGTGCTAGACATTGGTCGCACTAAGTAAAACAACCTTACAGTGCATGAAGAATATAATCAGGTCCGAAGTAGACGTGTACTGCCTCAAGCCGGCGAGATGATGTGTAAGGATTCCAGGGAAATGTATTCGACCATCGCTACGCACACCGCAAAGCGGCTCGTACATGACAAAACTATAGAACATTATTTACATAGTACCAATGACCCGTGTCAGTTGTCGCAGCCGCGACCGAAGTGTCCGTTATCATATGTTGGCGCCTTTCTCGCCGACGTCGACCGCAAGGCGGCGGAAACCCCTTCCCCCTCGCGTGCGCCACAAATACGGAATAAATAACTACCGTCACAGTTTACAACATGTTCGAATACATTCATAGCGGCGGGGTAAGCCCAAGGAGAGTCTTGACGGGTCAGGGCTGACACGAAAGTGAGCGACGAAGGGGGTTGCGCGAGAGTTCGCAACTCCTTAAACGGCGTGGGGGCCGCCCTATGGGAAACTGTGAGTCTAGGTGAGAGGCGATAGGTTAGGAAAGTACATACCTTGGACATGTCCAAGGAGTAGTCGACATTGATGATGTCCGAGGTGTCGACGCGGATAGCCATGGAGGAGTCGTGCTAAGATGGCAAGCAGTCAGCGACTGCAGCCAGCAACACCCGTACGCTGGGAAGAAACAACGCACCACCTTTGTCGTCGTGCCCCGAGTAGTCGCCACGCTGCGGAGAACCATGCTGCCACCGCCGGTCTCGTTCCCGTAGCTGTTGTAGTCTCCGTCCGTCCGGCGCAGGAACTGACGCGCGTTGAGGTTGGCGAGCAGCGTGTTGACGTACAAGGAACTGAGCGGGAACTCGAAGGCGCAGAACTGCAGGCCCTTCGGGAACGCGGCGATCTGCGGGAGCAATCAGTGAATAGGCCAAGACCTCTACCACAGCAGGGGGAGATAGAGGGGCGCGGACGCGGAGTTTCGACGTACGAGACTGAAATCGATGAGGGCGACGACGGCAGTCCACAGACCGGTGTTGATGGTCATGATGATGAGACGGAAGATCATCTTCTTCGAGCTGAAGAATACCCGAGTCAGCAATTCCCGCAATGAGAGTGATGTGGCGAATGTGGCCATACCTCGAGAACTCGGAGCGACGGTTCTGAATCAGGAGGTAAAGCATCGCGGCCGCGATCATGATGTCGACAAAGGCACTCGTCGCACGCAGAGCGGTCTCGAATGCCTAAAGCAAAGGAAGTTAAGAACGGCGTTGAGGAACTGAAGCAGTGCACTAACAATCATGCGAGGCGCGGAGAGTGCAGCCAACGAAGAGTCCTGGAAACTGCACAGGATAGTCAAGAGTCTGCCTTGACGCAGATGTACGTGTGTGCTTACACCCAAATGTCGAAAGCTACAACGACGCATGAGATATTGCGAGCGACATCACGAGAGTGGAGCACGTACGAATGGTCCCAACTGCAGCACCACGAGGAGGAAGACATCGGTCATGATTCACTTCGGCCGAACAACTGAGAGTTGCTTACTGATCTGCCAAAGAGAGAGCGGCACCAGAAGAAGAGGGAGCAGGAACCTGTTCCCGCTAACTGTGGAGAGCGTTAGCCCTATCGTTCGTGTCAACTGCGGGCAACGTACACTTGTAAATCCGGTAGAGGAAAAACATCTGTACAGCGAAGGCGACGATGCCGGAGACCCAACCATGATGCTATTGGAGGAACCGATTGAGTGCTGAGAACCTAACTCCCGGGACAGAAACATACCACAAGAGTCCTGGATGAACCAATTAGCACAGATTCAGCAGCATGATGCAAATGATACGAAACTTACGGCTGAGAGACCGACAGTTCCGCCACAGAGCCCCACTTAAGGATCAGGACGGGCCACACTATCCCTCCTAGTCAACTCATCACTCTTGGACACCTGGAAAAGAAGTACGCACTCGATGCAAGGAGCAGAATCTCATTGGCGGTATCCACAGCCCTAGATCAGAGACATGAGCTCGTGCTACCTCCGACGTGAAGCGGCCTCCGTACCAGACGAAGGCAACCTGTCCAAAAATAGAATGTTAGATCACCCATCGCGACGGAGCGCACTGAGGGAATGCTCACGAAAAGCTTCAAGCCAAGATGGTCACTGTCATAGCTATGGAGTGCGGTTAAGCGTTGAATCGGAAGCGCAGCGGATCATATCGCTCACTTCAAGTAGTACATGAACCTACGAGACATGTCAGGTTGGCAGAAGCGACGTCGTGATCGAATAAGTACGTACATCTGCATGCATGAGATACCCCATACTGCGCAAGACAGGATGCCTCCGACGAGGATCGGACCATAAGACTCCGTCAAGTTGAGGATGATGGGGTTCTCCAAAACGACTGGGGCAGCGTCGGCCATTGCGAGCGAGAGAGGGCGGATACGGGCACGAGAGGTGAGGTCCGACGCTGCTAGCAGCTCCGAGCAGAACACGGGAGATGGTACCGGGGTAAGCAGGAAGCGCTGCCGACTATCTTATACCAGCACTCATGGAAGGCGTCGAACATCGCTTTTGATGGACCCTTGGGCTACCAAGAGAACTGCTGATGCGCCTGCGTGGTCGTGGGGAACAGCTTTCCCTGCACTGATCTGCAAACTAAGCTGATTGGGGATGCTTCAAGTCCACGCCTGCCATATCCGTCCGCCCGACGCTCCTGTGACTCTGGTGACCAGGCGCCTCTTGGGCGTCCTCCCGCGCCCTTCCGCCCACCATGACCAGCGCCTGGCGCCAGTCGCCGTTCCTTGCACGTACGCACCGGTGCCTCTTGATGCTCGCCCTTGATCATCACGACCGCCTCGGCCACGGCTTTCTTTCTGGCTTTGCCTCTTTTGCGGCCCTGTTGGGCGCGGATGCGCAGGGAGACCGATCTGCAGATCGCCGACGCCGGATGGGGCATGCCGCCAGCTTCCGTCCAATGGCACCCCGGCGCCGGGCACGCACACCGCTACCGCCTGAACATTGTACGATACTCGTTGTTCCCGATCGCCGCCGGAAGTCACTCTGACGTCGGGACGTGCGGCCGTGGTGGCGACCGGTGTGCAACGAGCCCCAATTGCTCCCTTGAAACGTCAATGTCGACACGGTCCGACCACATCCTCAGGGCATCCCGCGCGATGCCCTAATGCGATGACCATGAGCGCTGTCCGCCATGACAGTGTGTCCAGAATTGGTACGGGGACTTGCTAGGTCTCTTTCAGGCATGATCATCACTGCCAGAAGCTATGTACGCTGATGGCGGCGGCGCGCAACATGGACTCGTAGACGCCCCGCCTGCATGATAGAGTTTTCGGAATGGAGAGGCCTGCGCGCAGCGCATGCCGCGGGCTCGCAAGCCATCAACTCTCTGACGGATCGGCAACCGAGACACTTGGTGGCAACGGTTATCCCATGTCCCTGGCCATGCGGGTGGAGCGAGATGGTGTGCTTACCCGCCAGGGCGGTGCACTGATTGGAACCTCCACAACCGAGCAGGTATTTTTCCCGGGATTTCTCTGGTCCCTGTAATACCATCGCCCCTTGCCCCCTCTCCGGTTCTGAGCACCAGGCGCATCATCCTTGCGCGTTTAGTGTTGAGTCGTAAAGCCGACTCGCTGAACCCTTCCATCTTCTTCAACTTCTCGTCCCTTTCAGCCGAGCATGGTTCGTTCTTCTCTCCGCGCTTTGGTGTTCCTCGCCGCCTGCGGCGCTGTTCGTGCCGGGTGTGCAGACTCCCCTACCACGGACGGGGCTACGTTCGTTCAGACCGAGTTCGACTACATCGTTATCGGTATGTTTTTCCGCGTGGAAGAATATTGTTGGCGCTGACTTCTCAATTCAAGGTGCTGGAACTGCTGGCACTGCTTTGTCCGCGAGGTAGGTTCGCTGATCTTCTCTGTGCCTGCCGTTACTGATGTGTACGTGAAGGCTGGCTGAGGATGGCGCCTCCACCGTTGGCCTCATCGAGGCTGGTTTGCTGCACCTCAACGATGAGATCATCGACGTTCCCGGTAAGACCCTTCATTGTACTAGACTTTTTTCTTCCCTCACACGTGTATAGCGAACTCCGGTGTCGGCAATGCGACGTACGACTGGAACTTCGTGTCCGCTCCTCAAGAGCACGCCAATGGTCGTAGCCTCAGTCTCCCTCGGTATGTATTTAGCTATATGGAAATTAGTGTTCGATACTGACAAGGTCATAGGGGGAAGCTAGTTGGAGGATCCAGTGCCATCAATGGCCTGGCGTGGGGTCGCGGGTCCGCAGCCGAGTACGATGCTTGGTCGACGTTCGCTCAGGACCCTTCATGGGGCTGGGCGGGTTTCCTCCCGTACTTGCGCAAGACCGAGAATCTGAGCCACACCCTCGAGAACCCGTATCCTGGCATCTCAGCTGAGGATGCCGCGAAGGCTGCGGAGATCGAGAAGCGCGTCGGCGGCTTCTCTGGTCCTATCACGGTTTGTCTTGCAGTGATGAACCGTAAGGCGTAAAGATCTGATGTGTACTTGTTCAGGCTTCGTACAACGCGCACTACTTCGAGACCGTGCCTACCTACGTTGAGGCCCTGAACAACCAAGGAATCCCGACCAACGCTGAGCCGGTAAGATTGTCCAAGTGAAATTCGTAGTGTGCTATGGCTCAAATGTGATCATAGCTCTCGGGAAATGCTACCGGCGTTTTCAACACCTTGGCCACTCTCGACCGTACTACGGGCGTGCGTACGTACGGCGCCCCGGCCTACTACTGCGCTCACTCGGACAAGCCCAACTACCACCTCATCGTGGGTGCCCAGGTTTGTGTTCTGTCTCTTCTATGCTTCGGAAGGCTAACAACAATCGTGATAGGCCACAAAGATCGTGTTCACCAACTCTTCCGCCGGACTTGTTGCGACGGGTGTGGAGTTCGCCTCGGGTGGTCAGCGTTTCGTCGCGAAGGCCCGGAAGGAGGTCATCCTCTCTGCGGGTACCGTGCAGACCCCGCAGCTCCTTGAGCTCTCTGGTATCGGAAACCCGACCATCCTGAGCGCGCACAACATCACGACCCTCGTGGACCTGCCTCAGGTTGGAGAGAACTTCCAGGAGCACCTCTACGTCTCGATCCAATGGCAGCTCAAGGAGGGCGTTCAGACCTTCGGTATGTGAAATTTGACGCATCCCTGTTACGACAAATCGCTGATCTACTCTTTAGACATCCTCCGCAACAACAAGACCGTTGCCGCTGAGCAGGCTGCGCAATAGTCAGTCCCCTCATACTTGTTTCTTTCCTTATTCATACTGACTCCCTTTGCAGCGCAAAGAACCGCACTGGCCTCCTCGCTGACACCAACAACGCGGTCGCGTTCATCCCGGTCCAAAGCTTCGTCAACGACACGCGCCTGAAGACCCTGCTCGACACCTTCGACGCAGACGCGTCCGCTGACGGTGTTTCCGACTTCGAGAAGGCGCAGTTCAAGGTCCAGCGCGAGTGGATCGCGGACGGGAACGTCGCCGCCGTTGAGCTCATCCAGTGGAGCAAGGGCCTCTTGAACCTCGAGAACGGCGCGAGCTACGTCGTCGTCCTTGGTGGCATTTTGGTAGGTCGCCTAGCTTATTGCTAGGAATGCAAAGCCGCTCACGACGCGTTGTAGCACCCCTTGAGCCGTGGTAGTGCTGTGCGTGTCCTGTTTCTATTGACTAGATTCGATTTCTGAACTTGTTTTTCTAGCACATCTCGTCGAGCGACCCTCTTGCCGCCCCTACCATCGACCCCAAGTTCCTCAGCCGCGACTTTGGTAAGCGTTTGGGTTTACGTCCGCTCTGACATCTTGGACTGATCGCATCCTATTCACAGATACTCAGGTGCTCCTTGACGTCCTCAAGTTCCTGCAGAAGATCGGCAAGACCGCGCCCTTCTCCGACCTCGTCGCTACGCAGACCAACCCGGACCCGAACGCTCAGTCGGATGAGGAGCTTCTTGCGTAAGAATGATCCTTTCTGACGTGTGCTCGCTCGCTGACACCTGTCCCACTTTGCACAGGTACGTCCGCGCGGGCGCTGCGGTAAGTGTATTTGTCTTGCCGCCTAGAGACGCTACTGACACAATTGTAAATAGGGTGGTGACCACCTTATCGGCACTGCTGCCCAGGCGCCCCGGGAGCAGGGCGGCGTTGTCGACGCCGAGCTCAAGGTGTACGGCACCACGAACCTCCGCGTAGCTGACGCCAGTATCCTCCCCATTCAACTCGCGGCGCACACTCAGGCCACCATCTACGCGATTGGCGAGAAGGTACGTGTCGCATCTGTCGTCCGCCCGGACGCGTGCCTCGTCTGTCAGTGTGCTGAGCAACCCGCGTATTTGCTCAGGCTGCCGACCTCATCAAGGGGGTGAAGACGGCGGTTAAGGGCCACCACTGAACTTCCGCCATGGACTCTCTGACCGATAGACGGACAGCCCCTGGCACCGTAGACGTATAGGGCCAGGGTGCGTTGCTAGACTTAATTATGGCGATGCGTTGGCGCACGCTCCGTTCGCTCGTTGGCACACTCATTGGATGGTATCCACTGTATAATCGTTAATTTATTCGAGGGCGCAGGGGATAGTACTACCCCTGCCCTTTTCGTTATTACTTTCGGGCGTTACGGCAGTGTGCTCGGTGTGGGTGTTGTTGGTGCCTCATGGCTACGTACACACGACTTCCGTAAGTACGATTGACAGACGGAGCCGTGCGCGTGGAGTCGTGGGCTCCACAACCCACGATGTCGCGCTTCTTGCGAGGAAGCGCAAGAAGCGCACATCCTGTGCGAAGTTCGTCTGTTCGTCGCGCTGCCGTCGCTGAGCTCAGATGGTTCCGCGCTCGCACGGACTCTTGTCAGGGCCTGCCACTCCTTCTAAAGCTCCCGCCGGCAAGGCCGAACCGCCTCACACCACACGGCGTGGGTGGACGTGCTTCGAATGCCATCTTTGGTGGGATGAAGATGATCATAGAACGACGGCTTCCATTTACGGCCTCCCGATGGGCAGTGCGCCCATGTGAGTAGCTTCGACTCGGAGTGTTCCCGTGTGGGGTCAGGCGTCGATCGGCTTCAGATCGCGAGGCGATAGCACGAGTACGAGCTATTTCTTGTTCCTCACATCCGAGGTCGAGTCGAGCCCTCTAATCTCTTCGCCGACATCCCCATCTACGGTCGCGTACTTGGCTACAGTCGTCAACTCTACACCATGCCGTCCATCGTCGTAGACGACAAGGGCACCGAGCTGTCCTATATCGATAGCGGTGTGCCTGCGTCTGCAAGTAACGCCTACACGACTATCTTTGCCGTCCACGGAACGGTGTTCACGAGCCGTGAGTGTCGCTGTCAGGTGCGCCACCTTCGCGTGGTGCGCTAGCTCTAGTAACAAGACGTTGTCGCTTATCGAATGCCTTCTCTCTACAGCAATCTTCGAGAAGGTCAGCAAGCTTGCTGGCCCCGCCGGACTACGCTTCGTTGCGATCAACCGCCGCGACTACCCCGGCTCGACCCCGCTGACCGCTGAGGACTCGGGCGTCCTTGCGTCGGGCACTGATGAGCAGAAGGCTGCGTTCCTCAAAGCGCGCGGTGTCGAGCTTGCCACGTTCGTCGACCGTTTTGCTGAGCAGAATAACGTCCCTGCGATCTCCGCCGACGGGAAGAGTGGTGGTTTTGCGCTCCTGGGGTGGTCCCTTGGCAATGCCATTGCTTTGGCAGCGGTCGCCAACGTCGACGCACTGTCCGCACCGTCGCAGGCCCGCTGGAGCTCGGGCTTGCGCTCGCTGATCCTCTACGGTCAGTATAGCTATTCTACACGATACAAGTCATTGTTACATTGCGTCGACAGAGCCGCCAACCGTCGCAATCGGCTCTGCACTCCCCCCTAAGATATGGTCACCTCAGATCGACCAGAGCATCCCGGCTGAGCTTCGTGGCAAGTTCTTCACGCAGTGGATCACGTCCTACTTCAAGCACGGAGATCTCTCCACGCGCGACCTCGATACCCTCTCGTACGTCGTGCCCGCGACATTCCGCGCGCCCTCGATCTACGGCATACCCGACGCGGACCTTGCACGTATCGTGTACGACCCGCCTGGGTCCGGATCGGACATGCTCTTCATGGTATTCTCTGCCGCGCAAATCAACGCGGCCTACAAGAAGGCCGTGTTCGACAAGGGCGTGCGGACGCTCCTCCCGAAGCTGAAGGTGTTCGCGTTCACGGGCGACGTAACGTGCCCGTTCTCGATCCCGGCGTTCTGGGCGCTCCAGGATGACGACAAGGCCCATGGCGGTGGATTCATCGAGACCAAGATCGTGGAAGGGATCAACCACTTTGTACGTCTCGTCGTGTGGATTTCGTCTTTGGCCCTTTCCTGATTACGCCCCACAGGTTCACTGGGACGAACCGGAGTTGGCGCTGAAAATATACCAAGACGCGCTTTGAGGCAGAGATAGACCAGGGAATACGAGGCAAGAAGTAAGGACATATCCGGATACGTGTACGGGTTTTTTGTAACTCTAGTATCTCATGAACGTTGCATGAGCGTTGTGAATATGGTTCTGTGGCACAGTGCGTACGCGCAAGGGCTGCGGGTGAGTTCGCAGCCCATGCAAAACAATAGTGAAGGTATATTTCATCTTACAGGAAAGCCATAGAGAGCCAATGATGCTCTATAAAGTGGAATAGGATGAGCACGTTCGACTACGATCAAAGTTCAAGTGTGTATACGGCACCACACTCTCTTCTCATGGGCCGAGCCACCGATGCTATGAAGCTCAGATTATGGAGGGCTCTGATGTTTTCTCTGTATTGTGCACCACCAACTATATGGACTTGAGAAGTTACATGATTTCTTCGAGCGAAAGCGAAAACTTGAGCACGTCGGGACGTAATCCGCCTAATGGGAGTTCATTCGACGCTAATTCCCGCCGTAGCATCGGAGATGACGGGGAATTGTCAGAATCACGCCTATTGCAAACCACCGTGGCCGCATGATCTCCGCCCTTCCGTCATCTAGCTTGCGCGCAAGTTTGGGTACCGGTCGGGCACGGACCCGGAAGGTGGGCGGGTTTACGAAACGTGTGGATCTCCGGAGTAAGTACGCCAAGGACCGCCGTGGGCGGCGCACGAACGAAGGTGCCTGTAGCAATGTTCGCTCGTCTGGTGGCGTGTTGCGGCCCTGGATGAGCACAATGGGGACCGTGCAGACGCATCCTGACGTAGATCTGTGGGGTAGAGATGCAGCTTCAAGAAGATCAAGAAGAAGAGAAGCCGCTGCGAGCACCATTCAACACGGAGAGAGACCAGGGCTGCCGTATCAGCGTTCTGACCGGACTAATGGCCAGAGCGTTCTTCTGAGGAGCCAAGTAGAATAACCGGTATCAAAGGTGGGCCACAGTACGTTCCTGGACTATAGAGAGCTGCAGCAGAAGCAGAGGTGGATCTGAGCTGAGGTGGAGCTCGAGGTGCCTGGCAAAAACGCGCGCACGCGGCAGTCTGTGGCGGAGTGGCGAGTGCGATCGGGCGATCGGGAACTCTGGAGACCGCGCTGGCCGCGAGAGAGAACGTGGTCGCAACTGGTCGCAGAGCTGGTCGGAGGTGCGTTTGCGCTCGTCCCGCCAGAAGATCGGCGAAAGGGCCAGATCTGCATCATCTTTTAGCTCGTTCAGGCCCAAACACGCTCTCTCTTCCTTCTGACCTGCGCGGCCCGCCCACGTTCTCGCACATCCAGCGCGGCGGGCGATCACTGCAAGCACGCATCGCAGCCGTTGCGGAACAATCGGCCGCGGTCCTTGGGCTGGTGTTGCTTGCGTCGCCGGTGAGGTGAGCACGCCGACAGTCAGCACTTCTGATGCGCACGGCCAACGGCCACTTGACTGCCCAGTCTTCGCTATCATGCGGCCCAACTCAATACAGCACCGTGTTGCACAAACGCCGACCGGCCTGACATCTTGCTTTGCTTCCCGCCTTCGATACCCAGGATCTGAACCGCCCACCGACGGTTGCTCAGGTGAACTAGGGCTGGACCGACCCGACTCGCGCACCATACAGCTATGGCCGCCCCGACTTACAACATCATCCCCGCCGGCGTGCTCGACTCGAGCCATGCGACGGACTCTATCATCGTCACCGGATGGGTGCTCGACCAGCGCGTCGACCCGGACAAGTTTAGGGAGGCGTGGAAGACGCTCATTACGGCGTGGCCCATTCTCATAGCGCGGCTTCGCAGGGACCGCAAGGTGCGCACGCTCGACTTCTCGTCTTTCTGGCAAGTCCGAGCTTTCCCCCGTAGACGAAGCGCTGGGAGTACCACGTCCCGGTCGAGCCTTCTATCGACGGAAGCTTTGCCACGCTCAACATCGCTGGCCCCATCCGCGACCACTACAAGTACGCGCAGCCCACCGACTCCATTCGCGTCACCGTCAAGGAGAACCCGCACCACCTCTTCTTCCCCGAGGCCCCACGCGATGTCGCCGAGCTCCTCAAGCGCGACGCGCCCATGGTCCACCTCCACATCACCAACTTCGACGACGGCTCGCTGATTGGTCTCTATACCCCTCACATCCTGTGCGATGGCCACGGTGTCGCCAACATCGTGCGCGCGTTGACGACGATCCTCGCCGGCGGCCCGGCCCCCGCTCCCCTCGACCACACCGACCCGTTCTTGCCGTATAACGTCAACGAAGCTAATGTACCCGCGCCGTATGGATGGCGCGCGCTGTCTCTCATTGAGACGATCTGGGTGTACGCGCGGGCGTTCTGGGAGTGGGCGTTCGACAACAACGTCGAGAACCGCGATGTGTACTTCCCTGCGTCGGAGGTGAAGCGTATCAAGGCGGAGGCGATGCGGGATATTCGCGAGGAGTACGGAGAGAAGACGGAGCTGTATGTGTCGTCGAGCGACGCGATTCTCGCGTACTGTCTCAAGGTCCGTCCCCCCATACTTGTTGGGCTTGCAACGTAGACACTGACCGGTCGGTCCTCCCTGCACGCAGCTCAAGCACCCACCAACGTCTTCGAGCGCTCCCCTGAACGTCTTCTACACCGCGAACCTGCGCAAGCTGATCACGCTCCCCGAGCCGTTCCTGCACAACTCGGTGTGCATGGTGATCACGCCGACGCTGCCCGTCTCCGCGCTCTCGAAGATGCCGCTGGGCGCGCTCGCGCTGCACATCCGGCGCACGCTCGAGACGCAGACGACGCCGGGCGCGATCGAGACGTGGGTGCGGTGGCGGCTGCAGAACGCGCACCGCAAGAAGCTCTTCTTCGACCCCTGGCGCGGCGAGTGGGACGTCGTGACGAACTGGCGCGAGATGAAGCTCGTGAACACGGACTTCTCCGCGGGCCTGTTCGACGAGCCGACGCCGAAGGTGGTGGAGAACGGGGAGGGCGCGGTCGTGGCGGCCAACGGGAGCGCGAACGGGAACGGCGTGGCGAAGCGGAGCGTGCGCTGCCTGTACATGTGGGGGAACGGCATCCAGCCGATTCCGCTGAGAAACTGGATCGGGATCTGGGCGGACGACGCGTCGGGCGGGATGTGGACCAGTGGCTTCTTCCCGAAGCGCATCTGGGAGGACAAGCGCGGCTTCGGGGCGTACATCCAGAAGTAGTGGTTGTGCGTTGCAGCCTGAGTGTGCGCTGTGCTGCCTAGATGTGTTGTCGTTTTTGTGTTTGTGTTCTTGCTCCTGGGTTTTGTATGACTGTCGGATACCACTATTATTCATCGTTTGTGCAAGCTAGATATGCTCGGGATTATGTCTGAGTCTCCAGGGATGAACGCGATAGAGTACAGCCAGCGTGTTGGACGTGTTTTTTTTACGGGCGGCCGGCAACTAACCCCTTGTGCTTCAACCATGACTTCAGTTGTGTAGCCTTCTTCGCGCGGTATGTTCTTGCTCTTCTCCTCGCTTCATATGTCTCGAATGAATTCTCGCTACTCGCATTAATTATGTAGGCTAACGTGCTGCGACCGTTCAAGACTACCTTTGCAGTTGACAGCTGAGAAAAAATCGACGCTTCGAACTCTATGGCAAGATTCTTTATTCTCCCGCACGTCCATGGATTATCCCATGTTCTTACGCTTCGGTTCCTGACTTGCAATGATCTACCCACAACCTGAATTGGGTATTAGAAACGGCCATGGCGCGGTCGTGCTTAGTCCTACCGAATACACGTGTGGGGGTACGTTCTCTTCGTCACCAAACAAGTCCATATACCTGCACCTCTCGCTTCAAGACTCGGAGGCCAACCATGTGCCTTGAGGTACTCCTTGTGGACTAAGATATGCTTCTATTGTGCTGCAGCTGGATTAACAACGAACCTGTTGATTCTCCCTCGCGTGCTACATACCTCCATCCGGGAACCTGCGGGACGAATGAACGCGCGCATGGTGCTACGCAGGCATATAGTGAGCCGATCTGCAAATTAAGACGCCCCTTCTTGTCAAACGTCTGATCGTAGTTACCTGGAGGAAGAAGACGGCCCTTGTAATGTAGGTTCGGTGTGGCCTTCTAACGCAAACGGCTGACATGTAGTGCATCAATAGGGCTCGATAATCTATGCACGCGCCATTGCTGGGTTATTCCACCAAACCTATCTAATATCGCGTTCAGCTTCCGCGCCAGGCTTTCACGGAGGCAGAAGTAAGACAGCATATTCATCCTGATGGTCGAAAATGCATGACGTGTGTCGGACCAAGTCAAACTTCACAGCGTCAGGCCGCGAGGGCCACCCTAGAGCATACACGCTCTCATTGTCTTCAGAAGCATTGCTGACTCTCACCCACCTATACCTAAGGACTCTAACTCTTGATAAGGCGTGGAATGAGTCAAGCTTAGACACCAACCGTTTGCTTGGAACTTGGAAAGGTCGACCAGCACATTCCAGAACGTCACTAGCTTGGATATCGGCCACCTACCGTATGTTTCTCGGTTGATCGCTGTCCATGCTGAGTTCGACGCCGGAGCATGTCGGTGAGCTGTAGTCCAGGGTCATGGACATCAGGAAAAGGCGGCGAATCGTGGGCAATGCCTCTTCACAGCCGGTATTGCTTTATACCCGACTTCATTCTGTTCGTTCGTCCTTCGTAGGTGGCTGCCTCGACGCCCTGGAAACTTAGCCATCAAGAGCTTCAAGGCTACTCGCAGCTCGCTCCCACGAAAGGCGACACGTTGCGGATCAAAGCGCGAGGTTTAGGCCTACGTTGGACATTCGCGCAGCTTACCTATAGTGTATTGTCTCCGAGTCGGGGGGTGCGTTCTACTAGGGCTCAAGCGGACGTCGCTTACCTACTTGCCGTGTACGTTGAGTTATAGGGACCGAAGAAGGGTGAGACGCGCATTGAACGGGAAACAAGTAACTCTACCCAAGCTGTAAATCGGCCCCTACCTGCGTGCAAGGCAGGAGGTGCGTTGTCGTCCATGAAATACAGGCTCCTAGAAGTGTGTCGAGAACGTTTGTGCGGTATTTAGTGTACAATACACTGTGACACCATCAGCAAGGTACAATGTAGGCCGAATCGCCTGCGATGCAAAACTATGCTAGTCTGGTCGATATATGCGCATACAACTCACGTCGGGAAAGGATCAGAGGACTTACCGACTACCACAAGTATCGCGAGTACTTACTGGAGTCACAAAGGCCCAAAGAAAAGCAATGCCGATGTCTGGAGAATGGCAAGGAGCAGGGGAGATTTAGGACAAGTCACTGCGACTGAAGGGGTTTTATAGCAGGTCCGGAAGAAGGCGCAGAGTTCCGGGCGTAAAAAGTGCGCTTTCAAAAGCTGTCAAGGCGAGGGCATCCCATCTCGGTGACATGCTGGGCAGAGAACGTGAAGGGTGGGCTCGAAAGAGGCAAATGTGGTGAGCTTCGGGGCATGACGTCACGCTTGCTTCTGCTACCTTGCCTCGAGTGGTTTGACTGTGTATGACACCATGAGCCGCGGCGCAACAGGGTGCGAACTGTTGAGGAAGCGAAAGGTGTTTACGTGCGTTGTATACGAATGTGAATATCGATACACCTTGGTGGGGTTACACGGAGTGGTCCATTTATACATCCTTCGAACGAGCAAGTAGCCAGCGAATCCCTGCGCGGAACTCCTGGTCATACTTCTTAGCGAGCTCGGTTCTCGGGAACCACAGGTGAAAACCGTGGGGTGCTCCTGGGTATCTGTAGAAGCGGTTAGCCTTGGCAACACCGTGAGCGTAGGGTCGGCGCGCCGTGCGCGATGCTTACACGTCGACTTTGGTGGGAGCGCCGGCGGCCTTCAGCTTCTCGGCATAGAGGAGACCCTCGTCTCTCAGGGGGTCGCCTCCGCACACTTGGAAATATGCGGGCGGGAGGTTCGTGAAGGAGGGCTGGAGGAGAATAGACAGTTCCGGGTCCAAGGGCGACCCCTTGAGCAACTCTGCACACGACCTTGTTGTTAGAGGTTGGGTTAAGGAGTTGGAGTAGGTAGGACGTACCGAAGGACTCCAACATGTGGCCCGGGTTGAGTAGGGGAGCCTTCGCGTTCTCGGCGTAGGAAGTCAACTTGGCCCTATCCCTATAAGCGTGTGTGAAAGTGAGAAACGCGGTGTAAGTGATGAGCGACAGCGTCTTACTCTTCAGATACTGGCGCGTCGGGATGAAGAAGCACCGGAATTTGCAAGAGTTGTCCCGTAAGTGGCGAATGCGCGAAGAACGGATCGGCCTTTGCTCGATGGGCCATGGCCGCGGGGTAGTTTGCGCCGGCAGACTGTCCTCCGATGAGGAAGCCCTTCGATAGATCGACTTTCAGGGTCTTCACATTCTCGACAGTCTATAATTTGAACTTCAGAAGTCGGACTGAGCGACGAGAGGCGAGAAAACGTACCCATTTCAGCGCAGAGTACGCGTCATTCAAGGCAGTCGGGAATGTGTACTCCGGGGCCAGCCTACAATTGAGTCAGCCAAAGCGCAGGTGCGGTCACTGTTAGGGGGCATTGTGTTGGTACCTATAATCGACGGCAACGATAACCAGCTGCAGCTCAACCGAGACGATCCTGAGCAAGTAGTCGTCCTGTTCGAGCGTCCCGAAGACGAATCCTGTAGTTGAAATAGTCAGTGATTGCATGTCCGTCGTGCAGCATAAGCATAAGAATAGGACGCGATGTCCCCCACCTCCTCCGTGTGTCCATACCAGGACCGGGAAAGTCGTCCCTTCGGGAGCGGAAGGTATATACGTGCGAACCGTGATCTCCCCGCCGTCGACGGGGATCGCGCAGTCCTGCGTGCTATACGTCGTCTCTGTGCATCGCCTTCGATGAGACACTCTACGCACGTCCGACTTGGAAAAGGGACTTCTTACCTGCGGGGAGGTCGGGTCGCTGAGCGCTGCGCGCGATCTCGATGAAAACGGTCTCAAAGCCCTTCCTGGCTTCAGCGAGGTTTCCCGCGTACGACTTCTTCGTTGGTGGGAGGCTGGCGAGAAGGGGGGCCAGCTCTGGGTCGGGCGTAGATAGGTTTTTGCGGGACATCGACATCGTCGTGTCAGCTACCGTTCTAATGATCAGTAGCTAGGAGGCTTCAGCGTATGCGCGTCTCGAGCTAGTACGCTCCCATCGCAAACTATATAATACCGCGCACTTTCATGGTTTAACCCCTTTTTAGAAGACAAACGCACATGTTGCAACGCCCACCCGGCTAGGGATGGCCCGGGCTGTTCTTCGCACCATTACTGATCAACATCGCCGCCTGTTCTCAAATGATCAAGGGACTGATTTAACGCGGGTCGGTGATAGGGAGAAGTTCCGAGCTGCGTTGGCGCGAACGATCAGATAGCCCCATGCCGTATTCAGGATACGTATTCATGAGATTATGGCTGTATGGGCGGCGCGGTCAAGTTCTTACGTGGATAGTGTGCGAGGTACTGGGCGACTACTTGGGACGCTCAAGTGCTCGGCCAAGCTCGAACCTCTTGGAAACGGAGAGGGCCATCGTACAGCGCGATCTCATGCGTACGGACCAACGATGACCGCACGGAAAGCTGAAGAGGGTTCACGTCCTTCCGGACACACCGTGGGATGGCGACCCCGATGCAGTCGACTACAAACATTCGATACACGCGTTGAACAAGAGGTCAGGCTCGTCCCATTGCATCTATGGTCGAGCAATTAGTATACTCCCTAGTAGACAAGCACGCACTCACGAAATGATTGCCCCCAGAGATAACTTTGAAAGCGACGTATTCGCCGCCATGCTGCTCGTTGTCGTCCTCCATAGACCAAAACGCGGGAATGCCATGCGGAGAGGTCCGCGTGCCCATGACGTTCGTGAACTTCAATCGTGGGAACTGCGCGCGGACGCTGGGGTCGAAGCAGGCCTTCTTGTACGCGGCCCGGATCTGCGGCTCGCAGAAGAACATGAAGAGCATGTCAGACTTGTCGGAGGGGTCTTCCCACACGGCTCGCGCCCGTTCTTCGTCGGAGAGGTTGTATATGGTGGGGACGCGGGAGAGGCTGGGCACGTAGTAGGAGAGCACCTCGACGTCGCGGGTCGATAGGTTGCCGTGATCGAAGTATCCGGTGAGGAACGGCGTGGTTGCGGCTACGCGAGCTTTCTCGGGGAGGGTGGTGTCGATGAGTGGGGACCATAACTGGGGAGGGCGGGGAGAGCCTAAGGCGACAGTGGGAGGTTCTAGTGCATAAGGTGAGTGACCAGGAGATGTGGTCATGGGTATGTTGTACGTACCGTACATGATGAATGCACGCAGGTAGGCCGTCAAACGTGACTTCACCGCGCCCGGTAGAGCGTCTACGTTCGCCAGCGCAGAGAATACGAAAGCGCACCCAAGTGACCATCCGATGAGTACTACGCCACCATCGCGTCCTCCTTCGAGAGGCGGGGGAAGTTGCTTCTCTTCAATGAACCGATCGATGAAATTCGCGACCTCGATGCCTCTCGCCCGGAGGAAGAGCTCCTTCTCGTCCTCACTTCCAGACGACAGAACACGGTTGTCTTCAACCGTCAGAGGGGTCGACCCGGGATAGTCCCGACGGTTGATCGACACGAATCGCACACCCGCCTTGCTCGCCACACGCATCATGGGTTCGAACACGTCTGAGTGGGGTTGAGTGCCGGACGGACGAGAGGTGGTAAGGTGAAACGTTCGTTACGTACGCCCCGTGAACGACATGCCGTTGATGGAGATCATGGTGAGGTAGCCTTGTCCGGGGGCGAGAGGGGCGGGAGGCCCTGAGTCGATGTAGGAGAGCTCGGTGCCCGCGTCGTCGACTACAATGGAGGGCATGGTTGATATGAGATGTGCGGAGGAGACTGGCGTTGGGAGGAGACGGCTAGAAACGGGTGGTTGGGTACCCGCCGTTATGCTGGCCAGGCCGCCGGCAGGTACTCGACACTGTGTGGCATCCGCCGCCCAAGAACCGCATTTCTGTATAAATGGGCGGATCTCCAGCAACATCAGCGCGCGTCAAGAATCAATGGTCGTCATAATCTGGGTAAACTCACTTTCGTAGATACGTATGAAACGGGATCGTCTCCCGGTGAAGCCTGTCAGAGGCTCTCGTGCTAGGCAGTGCAGTTGCCGTCAAGATTCAAACCAACAACGCTCTCATTTCAAGGAGGTGCTAGAAAGGCGAGCGGGAACACGTCGAGAAGCCTAGTGTGGCCGAAATCGCCTAGACTGTGGACATCTGTGTGTCCGTGGAGCCCACTCGGACTTCGCTGGACATGTGTTGAGCCCGCTGACGCACGCGTGTAAAAGAAGAAAGGCTACTCACGTAGAACTATTTTCGGCACGCTCTGCTCCCTGTGCCTGTGAGTAGAGCATCGAGAGCTGGCGCCACGCGACTGGAGTAGGACCTGCGCATTACTACCGCGCACCAAGGCTCGCATACCCCGTAGAATGGATGAATTCTCTATCGCAAGATGAGCAACTAACGTATGCAGAGTTTCTTGCGGAAATCAAAATGGGCGGTCGTGTTCAGCATATCGAAACCAACGTGCAGCATCACGGTCGATGGTCCGAACAAAAGGCGAAGAAGTCGAAGTGGCTTGCCTGACGGGGTGGGGGGTGGCAATCCCTGCTTGCGGATTCTTGTTTGGCCATGTTTGTAATTCTCTCTAACGCCCGTAAAAAGTGGTCATGAAAGTCGGAACAGGATTATAGTCTTGTACACCATCGCGCGAGGATAAAAAGTATCCGGCTAGTATATTATGCTCCAAAGCTAGGGAAGTAGCAGAAAATAAATGAGCATATGTAGCCCGTTCCAAAGTTATAGCATACATGCATATGAGAAACACGTAGAGAAGACGTATAAATTACAAATCCTTCTGCTACTTCCCTGCATATATAATGTACAGATAGATCGCGAAGTTTTCTAGGGCACGCGCGTTGAAGCCGAAGTGTGAGGTTGCACCGACAAGGAGGCTTGCGCGCAGGAGGAAGCGCCGTGCGCGCGACAGCCACCAACGCGTTTGAAGGCATCACGTGATGCGCACACTGACTTGGGCTCACTCCGTCGTAACCATGCATTGACGTCGGGCTCGTCTCTACAATTGCGCTGCCCTTTAAAACTACACGAATGACCTATAATCATGTATCTGAGCTTTATTAGAGGTCTATATGGGCCCCAGCTCACCCATTTTCTGCTTGATGAGCAGCTTGAGGTGTACCGCAAGCGCGAGGGCGATCCTTTGGTGCCGGCGAAGTCTAAGCTGAAGAGGAAGCAGGAGAAAGTAGAGGTGTTGAAGGCAGCGATCGAACGGTATCGCGCGCGGATGGGACAGGTAGCGTGGGTACCCGAAGCACAAGAAGCTGCCTATGTACGGCAATTACCTCTTCACACGGACAGTTCAGCGCATTAATTTTTACGATATCAACTTCTTCCTATACTGTACTATACTATTACTTCTATTTGTGCCCTCTACTATACAGTCCCGCCCGTATAATCGAATAAATAGGTCGTCCGCGCGCGTTCAGCCACTGCACGAAACGCCCATCGCGCGCGCACGCGTCTAATGAAACACTTCCGCGCCACTGACCAGGCACCGAGCGGGCGCTCGATGACTAAGCAGTCCACAGGCCTTGCAGGGGTTGCCACCCCCCAGACGGGGCGCTCGAGGGCGCGGCAACTTCCGCGCTTCCTATTTTGGCAGCTCCTCCGACCACAAATCAAGCGCCTGCGATTCTGCTTACGCACTCGCCGGAATTCGAGGGACACCCGTGTTCGTGAGTACAAGGACTGCTCTACTGCATATACCGACTTAAGCAGAGGATGTTTATACGTAGACGTGCAAATCAGGATTGATTTGGCTGCGTCACGCAGTTAATTCGGCTTTAGCAAGTCTCGGAGTCCTTTGAGCGAATGACATAGGTTGACAAGAACAAATCATCTGGACAATAATTGATCTCGCTGTGGGATATGTTAGGTCTACCATTTGGAATGTAAGGTAAGCTTATCTTTCACAACGCTTTCTTGGGCCTTTGAGTAACTTAGGTCGTGGCTTGAGGTTGATGCGCGAAGCTCGCGGCTGGCCCGCTGCAGGACGTCAAACGCCAATACTTTCGAGTAGCCGGGCGCTGTATTGTGGTTTCGCATATCCATTTTGAGAAAGCGAACCTTGCGTTATTGTATGTTTTTGAAGCGTTCTAAAAGAGACTTATATGGCCGAGTACTGGGTTCTTTGAGCCTCCTGAACCGTTATCGCGATACGGAGGCTCAAATTCCCGTCACCGCCTCAATCCAGTTTGTCGCTTCTATGGAACATCAGATATGCGCCATTGATTGTCTATGATGTATTGCGTTTGAAAGCCTCGCATTTTGATGAGTCACATCTCCAAAGCACCCTTGGATTTGGCGGACAAAGAAGTCTCGGTCTCGAACTCAAGGCTGGTGTCAATGGCGTTGACCTTCGACGGCATGGTGTATGATTTTGGCAGATGACCAGCGCAAAGGTTGTTCGTCTGGGGACGTTGAATGGACTTGTGTGTCCCCCAAAGCCTTTCATCTATACAATGGCTCCTGGACTCATATAAATACTGCCTGCACGGAAGGGCTGTAGGTCAGTCACACACGATCATCGCAGACTCCCACCCCCTCACGCCTACTGCAGTCCAATCCTACTACGCGCTCCGACCTCGGAATGGGGAGGTGTCATGGTGGTAGTACGAAGACACACTCCTCCAGAGATGTTCGCGCCCTTCCGTGGGAAGCCACCTTACTACCACGGACTCGGACCACGGGTGACGAGTTACCTGCCACAGCCGTCTATCTTAACGCGACAGCCCTCTCGGAGGCCGCTCTCGGGTCACCGATCTTTCTGTCATGTTTCCCTTCGTACCCACAACCCATTCGCTTCGCGTCTACCCTTTCCTACAACACGGACTCGGACCTTGCAGTAGCATCGCTTCTGTATGCACTATCCCTGTTCCTCGTCACGGTGCCGGGGATCGTCATCAGCCCGGCGGATTTCGACTGGCTCCGTCAGTATCTCGGAGAGGAGTGGGCGATGGTGGCATTCTATGCCTACCTAGAGTACGTGCTCAACTCCGTCTGTTTTTCGCCATAGCTAACCCGATCATCCCAGTATTTTCGGCGACTCCTTCGGCCCACCCCCCACTGTCTTCCGGCAGACCCTACAATGGTGCCGCCGGCCCCATCCACCTCCCGCGTGGCCCCTCCTATTTCAGCATGTCTACTCTGAGGGTGTGCATTCCCCCGTCGGCGCGGCCCCTCTCCCCCGCCCCCCTTTACACCCCGTCGCTGGTATACTTCAACACGCAGGCGGCATCAAACTCAGTCAATCGGTCTTCGAGGTGCAACTTACTTCCGCGACCTTCCCCGCCCCTAGCTCCAAGGCCCTGGGAAAGCACGCGACCCGAGTCCGAGTCGGACGAGTGCTCAGCACAACATCGCCTAACCACTGTTCTCGACACGTCCCCAGTACACGGCTTCGAGGCGAGGACTCGGGGTCGTCGGCCTACTCGGACCCGCGATCCTTCAACTTCGACCGTCATTCCTTCCCGGCGAATGGGTTGCGACCGGCCTCCGCCCTCGCGCAGTGCCGCGCTCACTGCGATATCTCGCTCCCGGATCGCATCTCTACAAGCCCTGTATACCTCTGCTCTACCCTGCGGATCGCCCTTCTCGCGTTACCTGCACGCAGTGTGGTGCTGCTTTACTGTCATCTATCTCCGCAATGAACTCGCCAGTGAAGCGCAACCAGCGGACTCGGATGCGAACGTGATCGCGCCCCAAGCGAGGGTTGTCCGCTTCTCTAGGAGTCCTTACGGCAGCTTTGGTGGTACACCGAGGGAGGATGCGGGAGACGACCTACCCGTGGGACGGACTCGGACGCGGCACGACAGTCCCTTGCTCGGAGTGGGACAAGCACCTGCAGAGGTCGCACTTCGGGGGAGAGACCGCTCACGGGTCGACTCGGAAGGGGATCAAGTGCGGGTGGGCGGGCTGTATGGCGCAGGGGAAGAACAAGGAGTACCCCAGGTGTTTTCGGACTTGACGGCGCTCTTCCAGCACATCCGTCGGAATCACTTCAAGGTGATCGACGTAGGGTGTCCATGGCCGCGGGCTGCAACCACGCCGAGACTGCATGTCGAAGCCTGACGGGCATATCGCCAGGTGTAAGTTCAACCCGAAAAATGAGCCACCGGGTGGCTTAGGCGGCGGAAGGGCGAGAGACGGTACCCGTAGTGGCGGATGCCGAGATTGTCGGAGGATACTAGTACGATAAATATGTACAGCCTCTAACGCACAGAAATACATTTGAAGCATAATTGCCGTTCTTGCGTGGATCCACGGCGTCCGGGGCTGCGCGGGCGGCGTCGCGGGGAGAGCGTTGGCCGAGGAGCGGGAGAGATCTGCGCGTCGGGCCCGCACAGGGAAGGCGCGTAGATGGGCGCCTGCGGGCCCTGGCGCGTGACGCGGGCGGGGCGGGATCGTGACAGGACGCGTTGGGTGTCCGGAAGGGGCAGGTCCAGGAAGGCGTCGATGACGATCGCCCGTGGTTGCGCGCGGCCGGGTGACATGGCGGACAGAGAGAGAGCAAGTTTGACAGTCTCGAGCCCGTCCCGCTCGCGATCGCTACATAACATGCCACAACATACCCCCGCCCCCTCTTCATCTCCCCCGCCTCGCCTCTCGGCCCCCCTCGCCATCGTCGACGACGACGAGCCCGCCCCTCCGGACGACGTACGGACGCCCCCTCGTGTGCGATCTTTCAGTGGCACCGAGCGATGTCCTTCGCTGCTCTTCGCTCCCTCTACGCCCTGATCGGCGACGCCCTCGACGACATCGAGCGTATATACCAGGACGCGTCATTCGACATCCCCTCCTCCACCCCCACCACGCCCTACAACGTCCTCACCTCCCCCATCACGCCTTACCGTCGCCGCCCCGCTCGCAGCGATGAAGGAGACGATGAGGACGCGTATCCGCGATTTCCTCTAGGCCACACACCCAAGACACCTAGTCGAGGCCGAGGGGGATTCTCCGTCGATCTTCGGATGCTCGATTTCCCCGCTCTCGACGCCCCCTACTACCCCACCGAGGACCACGCCCCCGAAGCAGACGCTGCGGAGTCTCTCGCATCTCATCCAGACGTAATTGCGGCCACCAACCGGATAGTGGCGGCTTGCGGCCAGATCAGCGCCACGGTCCACCGTCCTTTTCTGACCTTATGTGACGCCGCTATGGGGGTAAGCCGCTTTCGTCTAGCAGTCTGCATCTCAGCTCATTCCTTTTGCAGTATCATCTCCCGGCCTGCCTCCGCTTCCTGGAGGCCTCGAACACCGTCGAGATTCTCCGCGTGGCCGGTGCGGACGGCATGCATGTTCGCGACTTAAGCCGCCGCCTTGACGTAGATGAAGGGAAGCTAAGTGAGTTAGTGCGACAGCACTTACGTCCGTAGTACGTGCTCACCGCCATCAGGCCATATTCTCCGCCTTTTGGCCACACATCACATCACAAGGGAGGTCCGCCCTAACGTGTTCGCCAATAATCGGATATCTGCTATCATGGACTCCGGACGTTCTCCGGAAGATCTTAGTCATTGGTGAGCTTTTCGCCCAATCGACCGCTATTGCCCTCATTTGCATCAGTCCATCGGATAAGTACGAGACTACCAACGGCATTGCTGCGTTCATCAATCTATGGTGATTCTGTCTTGTTGCATCTCTTGACCTCCCGAGATCTTAAACGACTTAAAACCAGTACGGACGAACTCTTCAAGTCGTCAGCATATCTTGCAGACTGCTACATTCCCTCACTTCGGAAGAAGAAGGGGGAAGAAGAGGACCCCATGCATGCCCCCTTCAACGTCGCATTCGATACCACCATCCCTTACTTTGAGTGGCTTGAACGACCTGGAAACGAAAGTAGGCTCCGGCGATTCGGTCCCGCAATGACGGGCACGGCCGCCTGGGAAGTTCCTGGCGCCATAGTCACAGGTAAGCTTTGATTGGCTTGGTCGACGAGTATGAAGACTGTGTCTTATGGAGGGATTGGACTCAGCGTTTCCATGGCAGGACTTGCACGAAGGTGCTCTAGTCGTTGACGTTGGAGGAGGGATAGGCTCTACGTCCATGCTGCTCGCCCACACATTTCCGCATTTACGCTTCGTAATACAGGACAGGCCACAGGTAGCGGATCATGGAGTCACGGTGAGTGGCGTTTGTGGCATGCGTGGAACATCGGATTGACCATGCCCGACAGGCATGGCGCGAGCGCTGCCCTGAGATGCTTGATTCAGGACGTGCGATGTTTATGGGTCATGACTTCTTTCTTCCACAGCCGTCGCTCATTCTTCCCGGCTCTACCGCCACAACATCCCCTTCTGTGTATGTGCTACGGGTGATCACTCATGACTGGCCGGACGCTTTCGTGACAAAGTCAGAGCATAGAATGATGTGCTCGTTAGAGTGACTCTGATCTGAACTTTTTCGTAGGATCCTCCTGAACTTGCGCCTCGCCGCCGCGCCTGGAACTAGGTTGTTGCTTGCCGACCACATTCTTCCACTTGCTTGTGTAGACGAAGAACTAGATGAAGGGCTAGGCGACGACCCCTTGCCGGGAGCGATTCGCTCGCTGGCCCCAGATGACTCACCGCTACTTCCCAACCTGGGAAAAGCCAATGCGAACGCGTATTGGCTCGATCTTACGGTACGTACCCATACATTCCGACGGCAAAGCCTGAAACAAGGCCCCGGTGGTGGTACCTAACGCCGTACGACCTCAGATGCGGGCTACTTTTAATGCACAGGAACGCACATTGCGTGAAATGGCTGCGTTGACGCTCACCGCCGGATGGAAGATTGTAGACGTGGTACACGCCGAAGGGTCTTTATTCGGACACTTGACTGCGATTCCAGTCGAGATTCCTCCCGAGTCTCTTGCGTTGCTTAACCCTCCCGAAATGCTGGGAGCGCAGCGCTTGGGTAAGCTATAGCGAATACACACTTCGTGTCGGTGATGGTTCTAATGTTGTTCTCTCAGACAAAGACCACGGTACCGGGATTCGGACACGATCTGGGTCCGTCGTTAGCGCATCAGAGACTATTCGTAGAGGAGATACGTTCGGCACTCTGTCGTCCCTGCCTTCAGAAGAGGCTATTCGCAAGCCAACCCGGAGGGACAGGCGTCCTCTGATTCCGTGGTGGAGAGGAAGGAAGGATTCCCAAAGTGGAAAGAACGTCAAGGTGACCACCCCAGAAAGGCCGTCTGACGGCGCGAAGGCGCAGAAGGGACGCCCGAAGCTGGCCATCGTGACTTCGCATGCCCCGGCCGTACGCCACCGCAGCGTGTACCGTTCTCCTCCCCGAACATCGTCTATGGTTCGCATCACCGCCCCGGATTCCGACAGGACGGCGGTCTCGTCTCCTGATACGCCGCCAGACTCCGCGAGGGACAGTCCCGAGGTTGTCCTCCAGGGCGCTCTGTTCCCGGCCCACGACGAGCCGATGCTTCTGCCTGCTCTGGAGCCTGCGCCTCCCTTGAAGCTTCGCTCAACTCCGAGCCGCACGTCTTTACGGAAGAAGGCGAGCCAGGTCTTCGAGTTCAGCAAGGCGTCCGTCGCCAATCTGCGCTCGGCTGCTCTGGGTGTCACGTCGAGTCCGCAGGCCCCGTCGGTGCCCCCTGTTCCTCCTATACCTCCGAACGTGGTAAGCACCCCGAGTCGGTCCTCGGAGTCGGCGAGGAGCCTCGCTGTGGATATGGGAGACGACCGTGATGCGGCCCCAGGGGGTAGTAGCGGACTGAAGAGCCTGAAGAAGATGCGGTCGCGCTCGCAGCTGGGGCTTGCGTGCGTCACTGTGGAGGTACGCTCAGGTATGGCGGTTCAGAGAGAAGGCGGGAGGGTGGAGACTCGTTCGGGCCTGGAGCACGACGAGGATGATTAGGCGTCACGGTCGTTGTTGGTCTCGTTCCGTCTGGACGGTTCGGTGGAGGCCTCGATGCACGCGCTCGGAGAGTGGGAGATCCAAGTCGCTGGAGGGGAGATGACGATAGGA
Organism: Trametes hirsuta; assembly: GCA_001302255.2. Lineage (NCBI taxonomy): Eukaryota > Fungi > Basidiomycota > Agaricomycetes > Polyporales > Polyporaceae > Trametes > Trametes hirsuta. The sequence continues at coordinate 2,255,979 of CP019382.1, read as the reverse complement.
GGATCAAGAGACGAATCGTCTTGGTATAGTCCTCGACACTCTGGATGGACGACTCGGACTTGCAGGTTGTATTTTATGCTGGCTGCATCGCTTGTGTCTTTCTCTTCGCTTCGGTCGGGTCCGTGTCCGTGTCGCTTGGCCGTGCCGGCTGATGGTGTGTACGCTCCGGTTCGTTATGTACGTTTGTCAGTGTCTGCACTGTCTGTGTCGCGCTCTCTCTCGCCATAGCCATAGTAGTACTTTGGTAGATATGTAGCTGTGTATTGCTTTCTGAGTTCGGTGCTCTCGCTCTCGTCTCTTAGCGCTTTCTTCCTCCAGTTCTTCGTTCGCCTCGTGTATCTACGTAGACCCGCAGCTTGCCTGCTCGGCGATCCCATGTTGTACGAATAATGATCACATCATATATTTCGAGTCGCCGTCGTGTGCACGGTTGAGCTCCGGTACGCACGTAGCCGCCGTGGCGTTGTGGGACGATGTGGGTTTGTGGTCGCCGCCACGGTGCCGTGGCTTTGTGGGCCGATGTGGGCCGCTGTAGGACGTTATGGGAGTTCGTGAGATGTTGTATTGTGTCCGAGTCGTGATCTACGGTCGTGGCTCGTGATGCCCGCTTCGCCTCGCCTCGTGGTGGCCGTGCGGTTCGCGGAGTGTCGGAGGTGAGGAGGGAGCGCAGTTCGAGTTGGTGAGTGTTAGTAGCGTGCCGCCGGTGAGGCGGTCTGTGGTCTGTGTGCGAGCGAGTCCGCGGCACTGCGGGTGTGGCTAACTGGAAAAATTGCCCAATATCGGATTCAATAGCGGAGACAGGCTTGGTACTGGGTGAACGACTTTATTGAGCTACGCTACTACGTACGGACATGATAGGACATGATATGACAGGATGACTCGATGAAACTCGAACACAGCAAGACTGGTAAGCACTAAGCACTGGAGCGGTAACAAAACAGCAGGGGCACGGATAGCTCCGATGTGCGGAGGCGCGGGCGGTGGACCCGGACGTAGCACTGTACAGGGGTGGGTGTGACATGGTGGCTATAAGCTTAAGGGAGGCAGGGTATGGTTGAGGGATAGCGGACACGGGTGGGAGCGGAATAAGAGTGGAATAGGTATCGCGCGCGGGGGAGGATGTAGAGGATGGGGATGGGGATAGCGATGAAGATGTGGACGAAAAGAGGATAAAGATGGGGATGCGAGTGAAAAGAGGGTAAGGTGAGGGTCGGTAGTATGCCAGCCAGGGTATGATGGGTGAGGTTGTAGTCACGAGCAGAACGGTAGAGCATAACTGGGGATGAGGGATCTTGAAAATACACACACATTAAAAGCAAGTGCAAAACACGCAACGCCGGAGTGCGATATCACTCGCACCAATCCGGGTCCTCATGGTCACCGTCATCGTCGTCGCCCGTAGCCATGTCTTTCGGGAGGTCCTCCAGCTTCACAGCGCTGGAGGACGCCACGGCCTCGGGGCGAGTAGTAGCGCGACGGCCAGATGCGCGGCGGCGACGACCTCCGCGCGCGGGCTTCTTGTTCTCCTTGTTCGCGCTCGCGCGCGAGCCAGCCTTTCTCCCCTTCTTCGGCTTAGGACCCGTGTGAACCGCTTCAATGTGCCGGCCCAGCGACCACGGTGTCGACCAGCTGCTCTTGCGACACGCGGGGTCGGGGTGGGGGCACCGGTACGTGCCCGGGGCGACCTGGTGCGTGTAGCGGTAGTGCTTCTGCAGGCTGGCGAGACCGCCCAACGTCACCGTGTTTTTGGTGCAGTCGGGGTGTCCGCACCGGATGCCGCCGTCCCACCCCTTCTGGGCAATGTGGTGCGCGACGTGCATGTGCACCGTCCAGTCCCGGCGGCACGACACTGGGACTTCGCAGCCGTACCAGCTGCAGATGAAGGGCACGTCGTCGTTGACGTTCGGGCCGCGTGGGCGTCGGCCCGAGGATGAGGGGAGAGGGGTGGGCGGGAGTGGCGCGGGTGGGGTGGGCACTGTGGGTTGCGCGGGGACCGGGATGGGGACGGGTTCTACCTTCACGGGAGGCGGAGGAGGCGGAGGAGGAGTAACGACGGGCGGAGGCGGGGGAGGAGTAACGGTCGGCGGAGGCGGGGGACGCGCAACGGCCGGCGGAGGCGTCGGAGGGCGAACTTCGGGCATGTTGTGGCCATGGTCGACGGATCGGTCAGGCTGGTCGACATCCGATTGGTAGCCCTCGTCGTGATTGTCGGAGAGTATGGGGCTTTCGTATCGCGCCCTCTTGGAGGAAGGGCTTTCGAACGAAGGGGAGGGAGCCCGCTTTGGCGCGACGTCGGCCAGGGTAACGCCGTTCCTAAGAGTTCCAAGAGATAAAAGGACTGGGGTAGAGGGAAGGCACGACTCGACTCACATGAGGCCCATGATTCGGGTTTTCCTACCGGCGCGTTCTACCTCCAGTAAGTTTTGCTCGAAACGGCGCATCTTCCTGATTTCGTCATATTAGACTGTTAGGGAGATAGAGACGGTGAGATGTGCTCACAATATAAACGCCTCATTAGGAGGGAGCGCGATGCAAGAGTTGAATTCAGCCATGGATAAGAGGGTATAGGGGTGGGTGGAAATGCAGGTCGGTGGATGGCAAAGCGGGGTGTCCCAAGCTGGTTTTATGTGGCCTCTGTTTGCACGCAGGACGCCAAACAATGCGGTACGCTTGGACTAGATGTGCGCACTCAGTGATTGAGCTGAAATAAAGTGAGCGAAAGAGTATTTGTGTCGGAGTGTTACGGGCTCATTGTCCGCCCGGTTTGTGGTGGTGGCCAATCCCGCGGGAACGGCTCAAGCGTTGCCTCGTGCCGAACAGAGCGATGCGTCAGAGGCCAAAGTCTGCCGATACGTTCCTTTTGAGGACATCCGATCACCATGTGCGCTTCTGAGGAGTGAATACGTGTGATTTGAACGAAGTCCTTTGTCGAAGGGGGGCTTCTTGACAATCCAGACTTCCGAGATGAAACGCGCGTGTAGGGATGGCGATGCGGAGCGGATGACTGCGCACAATAGGCGTCTCGTCCTATTTCGGAGGTCAATAGCATCGTGTTGCTTCGCGTGAGCCTAAGATGGCAATCTGAGGGCCGTATGAGCGTTTTTGTCAAGGTCACTTGGTGCTCGGAAGCAAGAGAAGCGTACCGCCGTGCTGGGATCTCCCGAATTTGCGGATACTCGCTGGAATCGTCCAACTGCCACTGTTCATACGCGCTAGAGGAAATTCGGGACGAGTGAAATATGTCAACGCAAGCTTCTGGGCAGTCGTCGGCGATATCTCGAACAACGTGTCGAAGACCGCCCACTGAGAGCTTCACAGACGAGGCGTACGTCAAGGGCGTGCATCTACGGGTGTATGATCGTGCAGGTCACAATGGACCATGTAGAGCAACACGCGGCGGGGCCGTTGCAGAAAAACGATGCGCCGACGCTCCCCGACATCGTGCGCGACGGTGAGGAGGGGGCTCGGGCATGTCGGGCGACGGATTCGGGTTTGCAAACAAGGAGCCGGTGACAAGAATAGACGCCGGAATCTTGATTTCCATCACCGTGGGCGCACAAGGCTGTCGTCCCGACGCCAAGAAGTACTTTGCAATTCCTGAGTGTGTGAGGGGCTGCGAGAGGATAGCTCCGGGGGCGTCCCGGGACGAGTCCTCTAGGTCGACCGCGCACGGAGCCTGAAGAAACGGTCATCATAGACTTACGACTTCGACGGATGCTAAGTGGGCTAAATGCCAGCAGTGTGGCCTACTATTTTCATGATGACAGTTACTACTGCTGAGGGCAGGCGAATGCGCAGTAGTGAAGGCCAGCGGATCAGAGAAAGGGTAGAATGGGGCATTGGATTATAACGGAGGCTAATGATACATGAAGAGCTAAGGCGAAGTCGAAGAGAATATAACGTAGAAATAATTAGTCCCAAGTTGTAGCGCCAACTCCGTCAATCACTGGTGACCCTCCTCCCCGGCATCCGGCTTATGATTTCTCGGGTTGAACTTACACCTGGCTATATGCCCGTCAGGCTTCGACATACAGTCTCGGCGGGCGGGCTTGTGATTGCAGCCCGGCCATGGACACCCTACGTCGATCACCTTGAAGTGGTTACGGCGGATGTGCTGGAATAGTGCCGTTAAGTCAGAGAAGCACCCGGGATACTCCTTATTCTTCCCCTGCGCCGTACAGCCCGCCCACTCGCACTTAATGCCCTTCCGAGTCGACCCATGAGGGGTCTCTCCCCCAAAGTGCGATCTTTGTAAGTGCCTGTCCCACTCCGAGCAAGGGACTGCCGTGCCGCACCCGTCCCACAGGCATGTCGCCTCGCCATCCTTCCGGGGCACGTTCTTGCGCGCCCTCTTGGTAGAAGGGCCTGCTTCAGGCGCCGGCGTCTCTGAGGCCGGGCGTGCCTTGCGCTTGCCCAGGGCCTTGGAGCTGGGGGCGGGGGCCGCGGCAGAGGGTTGAGAGCGCATCGAAGAGGACGAAGGAACCGGGATCGATGCTGCCTGGGTATCACGAAATACCGGCGGCGGAGCGTGGGCAGAGGCGTCGGGGATCGGCGGCGGAGACGAAGCAATGCGCGCCCCGGACGTGCTGGCGGACGATGGGACAGGAAGGGGGGTGGATGCCGGTGGTACGGGCCCTGTGGGGTCTGCGGCCGGAAAGAGGTGGGGGATGAAGTGATTGCCAAATATACTAGAATGATCAGGTTAGCCACAGCGAAAAAAACAGCGAAGTCGAGTGCGTACTCTAAGTAGGCATAGAATGCCACCGTCTCCCCCTCCTCCCCGAGATACTGACGGAGCCAGTCGAAATCCTCCGGGCTGATGACGATCCCCGGCACGAACAGGGATAGTGCATACAGAAGTGAGGCTACTGCAAGGTCTGTGTTGTAGGAGAAGTCAGACATGGCGGGAATGGGTTAGATATGCGGTAGGGTGTGAGTATGGTAGAGTGCTGGGAGACGCGGAAGAGGCGAAGAGCTGGTTGCATCCCCCTCATAGTCTCGAGCAGGTTTTGTAGAGTGCGCGCGCGCCATAAGGTCGATTGAACTTGGAGAGAGGGCCTGAAGGAAGCCCTCGCAGAGTCACACAGCGCTCAAAGGATCGTTTGCTCGCTGGTAGGCCTTGGATTCATGTCCGCGGATACTTCGTGATGGACGAAAGGGCCACAGCTTCGGCCCGCGAATCGGGAGGGGGGTAAACAATGGGAAGAGGAAATAGGACCCGGAGGGAGGGCGCGGTGTGCCATTGTGCTGCACGTGCCGGGGTTGGATTTCGGCCGCCCGAGGCTGCCGCAGCGACAGCTTGGACCGGCGCTCAAAGGAATGGCGGACGTACCCTGACGACCGCGCAGACGACACGCTGCAAGCTGTACTGAGCTGAAAGAAAGAGTGATTGAAGTGACGCCAGGAAGGAAGAATACGGATGACTCGGCGTCACCATCTCGCCCGGGCCGTCGCCTTCGTTTGGCTGTGATGGGTGGGCAGTGCTGGGGTCAGCTTGAATAGGGTCGGTGATATCACAGGAAAATCCTTCAGAGAGATCGTCACATCGAGCTTGGTGCTCAACGCTAGTCCGCCAAAGAGGGAACGCGTCACCACGAGGACGACGCAACGTCCAATGCGAGGATGGACGCCTCAGTCGAGTCGGCGCGCCACCTGCCTCGTCCTGCGCGAAGTCTGCCGTCGTCCCACAACGTGGCACCTTGTCTTGAATACAGTTTGAGAAATTGGTGCCACAAAAAGGCATGATAGAGAACGCACACACACCTCGCCTTCGTTTAAGGCAGTAGTAATGAGGAACGTTGCACGCTGGATAGCGCGGGGACGCGGTTCCCGTTATCCACTGATACTAGTCCTCTAGCTCAATATTAGCGCGTTTTGTAGTACCAAATGAATGACCTACCTTGGGGAAGTCTTCAGGTGTGGCAGGACCCGCCCCCGCGGTCGCCAAGGACGCGCTCGGCGCGGTGCGATGACTGTGAGCGGCGGCGGCGGGACTGTGTCAGTAGTTGGGTTCTCCTCCCCCATACTTGTGAAAAAATCTGCCGGGATTCTGGTTACCTTGAGCTCCAGAGTATCTAGGACCTCCCGCTTGCGTCGTCGTTGGCTTAGCCGAAGCCTGAAATTGACGATTGATATCAAGCGCCGGAGGGCGGGAGGCCGTAGACGCCAAAAAAGGTTCAGGCGCGCGGACCCGCCCAATCCATTTTTGGAAGACGCCGCCGCCGCCGCCGAGACCTTTCGCCGCCTTATTCTCTGCGCATCACAAAGACTCTGAGAGGGTGCTCGCGGCAGAGAAGGACACCATACAGGTGCGCATATATTGAGGAGATAATAACACTATTAGACAACTCGAGGATGATTCTGAGGCTACAGTCGAGTCGGCTCCGAAGTACGAGCATCAATCACTCTCTCGAGGCATACTAGGACGTCGGAACTATGTCATGTACATATCGGCTAGGGAATTTTGACTGCACGCATGATAGAGATGGGAATGAAAAGAACCTGAAGGAATCAAGCGCGACCTATCTTCGGTCTACCGCTGAGACTGGTGAGTTGAAGGCCCAGGCTGCCCTGGCTGAGCGTGCCAGGGGTTGATATGCGGAGTTCCTGCACTGCTCATCTGGGAAACGAAGTACGGCTGAACCGGGTAGACAGCGGCATGGGCGGAAGAAGTTGAAGCAAATGAGTTTCCCGTGTACCTTGGAAGAACGTTGGAGGAGGACGGCGCGGGCAAGTTGCGTAGCCGGCCCCGACGGGTTCCTTGTCTCGTCGTACTAGTGGGCGTGTGGGTAGCATACCCGTGCCTCTGGGCGTTTTGTTGTTGTGCAGCACCCGCGCTAGCGTTGACGATCTGTTCGTAGTAGGCCTGGTAGTTCGCAGACAGCCTTAACAGCAGCACTTTGAGGCGAGACGTTCGCAGGAAGGGGAGGGAAGAAGCGCACCGATACATATTTTCCGTCACACCCTGTCCGACCATCTGGAATAGGCCCATGACTGTCGTAGTGTCCGGTTCATTGGTGAGCATATGATTATGCGCCATGTCTAGGAGGAGAGCTGCAGCGAAGAGCTTGGTGTTCTTGTCCGCGAAGAGCCTACGAGGCGCAGAAGATCAGCGTGTAGCCTCCCCGCGGAGAAAGGTGTGCGTACTCGGGGTCGCATGCTGTCTCGTAGCGGATGCGTAGTTCTCCCAAGAAGGTCTCGAGCCATTGGACCTGGGAGGGCTCGAGGGTGATCAAGCGCTTCGCGTGGAGCGTCCACAGCATTGCCGCGGCTTCTTCGTTGCTGAGCTCTGGAACAGATGAAGTTGAAGCCATGATAAACGGTGAGATGCTGCAAACGAGGATAATTTTGCGGGGCGATGAGAGAGGATGGACCACCCGACTACCGACATTATATATTCCGGCCGCTGGCCATGTTCGAGGTGGTGCGCGGCGAACAAAGCGCGACGAACAGCGCACAAAGGGCTGGGGACTTGGAACGCACGGCCTGGCTGACATACGGGTGCGGCGGACGTTTAACGTTTACCGTCGGTGGGCACAAGTACAAGCTATAAAATGCGGACCGGGGAAGCGAGGCCCGCGAACAATGGCAGACAACTCCACGAGCGCCGCGTCTCCTATTCGAAGTGTAATCGCTGTAGGCATTATTGTCAGCGAAGTGTTAGGAGCAGGTGTGTGGCGTGAACGGTCCCCGTGCCAAAACGCGCTCGCTTGGACCCGGAAGTCAGCGAGCAGACTGGGCCACTTGATGTCGAAGCCGGCAAGCGAGGGCCAACTGAAGGTCGCGGATGTACGCCTGCGATACTAGTTGGCAGGGAAAAGACGGAGTAGACGGATGAAATTGACATAGATACCTGGTACCGCATAAACGCCGTGCGTTGGATAGACCTGTAGTGCGCTCTTTCAGACTTCCCGAAGAGCCTACCCAGAACTGTTTTCCTAAGATCCTAAATTCTGTGAAGGATTAGATGGCACCGGCGCAACAGTGCATCTTCCGCCTCTTCTCCGAGTCCCTACTATGTGCTCGCATGCCCTGTTTGCTGTGGGCCGCCTTTGTGACTCGCCGCTCTGCAGGGTGCGGCTATCTCTGGAGGAGCAATTGGGTCGAATGACGTCTACGCCCGTCTCGATAATGGCATAGACCTGCAGGGAATATACAGTTCATAGGGTTAGTCCAGTCGGAGCATGACCCGGCAGTATAAGATGCTGGAAGTCCGGCGAAGATGATCTGCGCGCCGGGTGTGAGTTACGATTGATCACGTCATGTGAGGAGGGCATATGTCGTATGCGTCATCCATTCCTATGGCTCGAATCGTCCCTTCAAGCTCGAGGACGCCCTTGAGTTCGCCGTGGTGGAGAGAGGCGACTCGAGTCCGCTCTTCGCGTGCTCGGCCTACTTCTTCTCTGCAGATGGTAGATTGGCTGTTTTCGGGATGGTATTAGAGGAGGAAACGTTAGTGGTGATACACGGGATGTGAGTGGGTGAATTTTTTAGATGCCTAAAGCCTCTCGACCTAGGGACAGGACGTGTCTTTGCCCGCGTTTGTGATGCTGGTACCATTATTGGAGTATTGCTGAGGAGTCCGATAAAGCCTCTTTTGTGTACTCATAGCTGCCTCGAATAGTCACGATCGACGTTGTAGCACTGTTTCCAGTGAACGAGAGCAGTTGAGGAAAGTTGCCACGACTATCCGCTCATGGGTGCATTCAAGGGCCAGTATACTTTGCATCGTGCCACACCCAAGAGCGCTATGAGAGCAGAAGCAAGAAAATGTACATGAAATATCCAACGTAGAGAGAGAGAGAGACCTACTCTCCGAGAAGTTTCCAAGAGTCGAAATCGCCGCGCTGCCAAGTGTTTGGACCTGAGATCCAAAAAGTGTGTTTGAGCGCCTCCCTTACCCGAATCGGCTATCCGGCCTTTGCCGAGGTCTCTCAGAGTAAGCGGCGCTTGTCTCGCGGCGAGCTCCTTGTGCTTAGCCACATCTCTCGTCTGCTGTTTCTCTTGCTCTGGCTTGCTACGAATGGTGCACTTCTACGCGGGGAAGGTTTTCAAGGGAAGGAAAGCCCTCATAAACTTGTATTTCCAGCTGTCGCGCTCGAACACCCACGACTGGTCCAACTCGGACGCTCGCTCTGCTTCCGAGGGTCGAAACGCTGTTAGGGGCGGCAGCTCTCCAACCACGAGAGCTTTTTGGCGGGCATTCGGCTATCCTAGCAAGCCGGACGCTTCCAACTTCGTAGGTGCGTTTCATCCGTTATCCATGTGGACGCCGTCAGGGATCGACAACGTGGACTCGGAGATGCGGGCTTCTACTACTTCAAGCCGAGTCACTGGCAGTCGTCGGTTCGGCGACTGCCACTGCACCTGGCGGGTTCACGGTTTTGGACATCCCGTATCCTCGAACGCCCTGTTTTTCCGAAGGGGCACGCACCCTCTTCTCGGGAGCATTCGCTGCGATTCGTGTCGTCCGTCGCCGCCTCCTCCCGCTCGCCGCGGCGGATAAACGCACATCTAATAAGACACCGCCTCGAACTCTACGCACGGGCCGCATCGCGCGCGTCGCGCGTGGGGGTGCTGCTACTGCTGCCCGTGCGCCCGTGTTCGCAGCAAGTATCCTGGCTCCTTCTACTCGGGAGCCGGGCTCGGGGGCCCTGCAGTACTGCAGGCTTCGCATGCAAATCCTCAGAACTCGGAACTCGGAACGCGACGTGGAATTTACCGGATCCTCTCCCTGCCCTACCCTACCCCCCCCTCCCCACTCCCCGGCTGCCAGCCACGCGTTAGCGTTGGCGTTCTGCCCGAGTTGGGTGGGGGTGCGGCCGCGCACGTCACGTCACTTTGGGCTGTCCTATCGGTCTGTCGTGCGGTCCGGGCTCGCGCTTCGTGCTTCACACCTCGCGAATAAGATGTCCGGTTTTCTCGGCGTGCGTTATCTATCTGCGGACAGAGATCTACGCATTCGATGATCGCGAACGTCGAATGTTGAATGTCGATTATTGGATTCGATGGACGTTTGGAGTGGCTGCATATAGCCGGCGTCGGGGTCGGGTGCCGGGACGGAAGGCGTTCGAGCGTCGGTGTTCACGCGCACGGGCTCTGTATGTTCAGCGGCCGGCTGCGCGGATGCTCTGGGATTCGGTGGTGTCATCGGTGGCAGCTTCTCTGTGCCTTTACGGTGGGCCCGCCCATTGTTGATCATGAAAGGCACAGATCGGATGTCGGCGGTGCCCTCCACGCATCCGGCATCGTTCTCATTCGTCGTCTTGCACCCCGGATGGATCGAGGACTTGGTCGCGCTCTGCACCCATCGACACTAAGGTCGCCGTACTCCCGGGCTCCGCGCGTCTTCTCCGCATCCAGCGTCTCACATGCACATCCAGAACACCCGACGCTCCGGGCGACAGACACACGAACGGCACGACGACAAGCCCGAGCTCTATAGCTAAATACACCACTGCACGCGCCGAAAAAGCCCCGCACCGCGCACCGCGCGCAGGCGAGGCGAGCCGCGTCACAGTCCCCACCCGCGCTTCCCTCCTTCCCTCCTTCTCTATTCAACCGTCTATTCAGATAGACTCGGCGCAGGGGGCGTGCCTTTGTCCTTATGCGGGCCTTTGGCCCCGCGCTCTCCGCCCGCACCTTCCCCTTCCCCTCCTTCAGGGTTCGCGGCGTGCCGGCCGACGCGGTGGGGGGCGCGGGCGCTGAGTGCTGAGCGCTGAGTGCATGCATCGTGTGTCGTGCATCCCTCGCGCGCGGCGTGGACGCTGGACGTTGAACGTTGGACCCTGCGCGCTGATCTCTCCGGGGCCGTGGAGACGCGCGTGCACCATGGGATCGTCTTGGAGCTCGACGCTCAGCGCTCAGCGCTCAGCACTCCATACTCAGGCCTCAGGACTTAGCACTCAGGACCCAGCACTCAGAACTCAGGGTACTCCGCGCCGCGCGTTGTGTCGTGTCGTGTCGCGACCGCCCGAGCGTGCGCCGCGTGGGACCGGCCCATTCACTTCTAAAAGGGGAGATGGGAGAGTCTCTCGGAGCCTGCGAGCCCCTTCCGCCCCCCGGCGAGTGGGTGGGTGGGTGGGCCCGGGTCGGGGTCGGGGTCGGGGGCTGTCATGCGAAACAAGCTTAGTGCGTATTTGAGTGCGGGAGAGGCACGCTGCCACCAATAGCTGCCCAACGCTGTGGCTCAGGCTCCTGGTACCAGGTGCCAGACGTGTACATGTGGGGCTTCTCGCGGACTGGACTGCAGGGCGGCCCGTCCGGGGGGCGAGTGATTGACTCCGGGGCCGGTCCCTGCGCGCGGGCGTTCGGACCGGACTCGGGCGGGCGGTGGGGTTCTTCTGTGCTTCTCGCTAGCCTTTGTGGCGTCCGGGATCGCTATGTGCCCCCGCTCCGTTCTGTTGCTACTTCTCGCTTTCTCACTTGAGCCCGGGAAATCAGCTCCCAGCGCGAAGGGGCGGCTTCTTGCGGCCGGTGGGGCTTCGGTGGTTAACAGCGCGGACCCCCGCGGGGCGAGAGAGCGGAGGAAGCATGGGGGTGTTGCGAAGGAGGCTGGCGCTCTAGCGACGGTAGCCGTGTCGGCGGTGGAGGAGGGGGTGATGTCATGGCGGTTGTCAGCTCACCGTCGTGGCGCTCTCCCCCCGGGGTGCACCAGGTACGGGCTGGCGGTGGGACGTGCACGAAGGCGGCACGTGCATGGTGTGTCCTGGACGGGTGCAGGACGCATGCGAGAGGGAAGGCGAGGGATCACGCGTGTCGAGGGCGATTAATTGTCAGATTAATGCGAGATCTTGCGCCGATTGAGGATCGATTCGCAGTGCTCAGAGGCCCATCTCGCGCGAGCCCGTGCCGTTGAGCGACGCGTGTGTGGCCACGTGTGGACGCGTCCCTAGACAGGCCGAGCGGTGCTACGTCGTAGCTACACTGCACGTCCAGATCTCGCGCATACACCCACACCAGCCAATCTCGGCGTGGAGGAGCGCATCGACCCCGCCCAAACGGGAACCGAACAGGGCCAACCCCGCCCGCGCATCGTCCGCAGATATCGCACCGCGCCGGGCAGCAGCGACGCCAACGCTGGCTTCTGCGCACTCGAGCGCCGCTTCGAAATCCGCGGGGCTTCGTGCACCGCCCAAGCTCGTGATGTGCCACTCGAACCCTGTCAGTGCGCCGCCGCATGCGCCGCGCGCCCATCTCCGGCTGTGGCGCCTTCGTGGCGTTGGCCCGCCGATCGCCCTCGCCCTTCGTCCCCTTTTGGGCGGCTGGGTGGGGCGTTGTTGTCACTCACGCTCACGCTTTCGGCAGAGCCCGGGAGACGGCGCCAGGGCGCCGCCGCCGTCAGTCGCGGTGACGGTGGGAGGCGCCGGACGCGCGGAGATGACCCACCGCGAACGTGTACAGTACGCGTATGTTATGAACTGCGTCTCGTACCTTGCGCGCGGGGGACGAGGCGCGGGCACACCACCTCCGCCCTCGGTGCCTGTGTCACTTGTCACTTGCGCTTGTTTGCTCGTTCATAATGGCGTTCTTTTGGCGTTCGCATTACGCTCCACGGTGCGTGTTTTGTTCTCGTGGCGTTTGCGTTTTAGGCGCGGGGACGACGGGCATCGTGGCGCGTCAAGCTAGCTCATTTGCGCGATACCGCGGCGCAGGCCGACATCGACGTCGCCCTTGAAGCCGCCTGGCCATCTCGTCATCCCGGGAGCGCGTTTGCAGGCTGTAGTTATAACGCGACGCGCCTCGCCTGGTGATGCCGCTGCGCGCCACGGCGGCGGCAGGCACGGTGTCATGCACCAAGTCAGCGAGTGCGGCGTCGGACGGAACGCACGCACGGTCGGCTTCTGCGCATGCTTCGCGGGACGCGGGACGCAGGGGGCCGGCGGTAAAACGGCCGGAATCTGTCGCTGTCAGGGTTGTCTGCAGTGTCAGACGGTGAGTGAGTGTGAGTGAGTGAGTGTGAGTAAACGTAAAGACACCGGTATGTGGTCGAACGTTGGCAGCTGCTGTCTGTGGAGAGGTGAGTGGTTACTGGGACCGTTTGGACGGGGCGGATGGGTGCGCGCTCACGAGGATGGTATGAATTCTGACTTTTGTCCCTCGATATGGCTTCATCACGGGCCCCACCGTTCGTCCGCTCGCCCGGGGGCCGGCGGTCTCGACGGGGGATGTGAGGCAATCGCGGCCCAAACTGAACTCAAACTTCAACGTACGTGTATTTTCTCTCGAACCTCTCCGCGACATTACGGACACAGCACGACGACACGTACGACAGCGTTGTCGTCCGTCTCCGGCGTCCGCCACCTTGGTCTGATTTTGACGTCCCGGATCCCTGGATGATGGGTTGTACCGTAATGTGAGCGCCGTGCTGGGACGGAGCGACGGGACCTGGGCCGCACAGCGGAGGCCGAGGAAATATGTCCGGGTCGACTCTGTGCGGTGCGAGATCTAGAGGAGGGGGAGGACGATGAGGTCTGGGCCCCTGTCGGATGACATGTCGCGCCTCAGCTGATCGTGTTTGCTCTGTAGGATGCAATCTGTCACGGTCGGCCAGCGCAGGGATGGGTGAGTGGCAAGGCGGCGGCCCAGTGCGTGGCCGTCACTCTGTACGGTGTAGTGTATACAGCGCTCCGCTGCAGGCATGCAAACCGTGTGTCCCGCTGTCTGTGCATGCGACCAGCCTGAGCCTATGACTCTGAGCGGCGTTGGTCCGCCCGTGGCGCTCTTACCGTCTCCGTACGTCCCACCCTCCGCCCTTCGAGGCCCTCGACGGGCACCTTACGATCTACGGTTCACGGCCTGAAGGCCTGAAGCCTAAGCCCCGAGACCTCAGGCCTCAGACTCACGCCTCACAGGCCCGGACTCCCTCGCCTAGCCCTAGCCCTAGCCCCGCGGACCTGCCCCACGGCGACTCGCGCGTCCGCCGCCGACACCGTCCCATCCTCACCTCACCGTCACCCCAACGCTGACGCTCGCTCTCCTCCCTTCCTCCGCTGCGAGGGGCTAGGGCGGGTTCGCCTTTTTGGGGTGCGCTACTTTCCGCCGAGTCCCGACCGGCGGAGTTCGCGGGGCGTGGCCGAGAAGATGCGTAGATGCGTAGGTGGGAAGATGAGAGGGTGAGAGGGTGAGAGGGTGCGCACATGCTCCCGCGAAGCTCGTCCGTCTCGTAACGGGCGCGCGGGGGCACGGGGAGAAGCCTCCTGATACCCCCCCTCCCCCCTTTTTTTTTCCCTTTTCTCTTCCCGCTTTGTTCTCATGAGGCCTCGTCGTTCATCATTCGAGGTCCGAGAGGCTCGACGCTTCGTCTTCGTCTTCGTCTTCGCCCGGGGGCATCCCCGAGCACGGTGCGGTGCGGTGCGGTGCACGGCGGCGTGCCGTACGCGTGGGGCCTCCGAGGGGGACGGGGGATGACTCTCGGACTCGGACGCGTGTGCGAGTTCTGTCGCGCGGAAGGGGTCGCACGGCGGGCTTCGTTCGTGCTTCGGGGTTCGTGCTTCGGGGGTTCGCGCTTCGGGGGTTCGTGCGTTCGGGATGCGGGGTGCCGTGTACAGCACACGGAGCACGGACTACAGAGGATAGAGCACGGAGCACGGAGCACGCGGGCGACGACGACGATGAGGAGGAGCTTTAGATTTAGAGCTCGCGGTCGGCCGGGGGGTGTTAATGAAGCCTGAGCCTGAGTCTGAGTCTAACGGAGAAGGACGGTCGCCCGTGATTGATCTCCACATCCCCATGTCCATATCCATATCCATATCTATGTTCAATTGCAGAGCGAAGCGGCGAAGGGGTGTTCTATGTCTCCCCGCCCGCCCCGCCCCGCGCCCCCGGCCGCGTGCTGTGTGTGGTACCGGTGCTCTATCGCGCGCATCTGGCTACCGTACGCGTACGCCGTGCGCCGTGCCCGCTTTTCGTCGGTTGCTTGTCCTCGCTAGCGCTCGTTCGCTCGTTCCGTCGCTCTGAGACGGCCGCCCGCGATGTGGGTGGATTGCGTATCGGCCACCGCGGCGATGGGTGATGAGCGATGAGCGACGGGCGGTGGGCGGTGGCAGCGTCGTTCTGATCGTGATGTTCGCGTCCGCGTCCGGCCGTCTTGTGCTCTTTCTTCCTAGGCCTTCTGCGTCTTCTTTATCTCGCCGTTTCGCTCGCCGCGCTCCGTTTTGCCGCTGCCGCGCTCTCTCTGAATCGGGCGCGCACGCTGACCCGTGACATGTACAGGCAGGCTCGCGGTCGGCTAGGCGCGAGACGGGAGAAGGCCGCGCAAAGAGCCCGTGTGGTTCGTGGTCGCGGTCGCGGTCGCGGTCGCGGTCGCGATCATCTCGGGCGGGCGCGTCGCGAGTGAGTGAGTGAGTGAGTGAGTGAGTGAGTGAGCGAGCGAGCGACCTTGGGAGGAGGAGGAGGAGGAGGAGCAAGGCTTTGGCACTCAGCGCTCAGCGACGCGCGCGTCCTCTTGGCGTGTGTGTTTGTGCGTGCACAGTAACATGTACGGACGACTCGGGCGGGCTTGGCGCGCACGGGCGACAGACGACAAGTTCAGCGCACCTGCAGCACCGTGCACTGGCAGCGCTAAACTTAAGTGGTCTGTGTCACACTCACCGTGCGGGGTTGGGTTGATTACCGGATCGATCGAGGGACGCGCCCGCGGCGCAGTGTCACCGCGACTCGCGAGTTCATTAGCGTTGGCGTCTGTGTCTGTGTCTGGTGATCGCGCGGCCGTACCGTGACATGTGGCCATGGGCTGTGTGCGGTGTGTGCAGGCGTGGGCGTGTGTGCCGGCCGGCGACGAGGAACGATCGCGATAAACGGTACTAACGGTAAATGATGAATGGTGAATGGTGAATGGGAGGCGTTGGTTGTGTCGCCGGCCGGCTATGAGACCGGCAACTCAGCGGCGAATGGCGAGGCTTCGCGGTGGACGTCGACGAGTACTGTTACTGTACGGTACGCGCGGCGGAGAGAACGCAATGCGTATATACGCGAGACAGAGGCCGGACGTGCGATGTCGGACGCCGCGCGCGACGGACGACGGGCGATGGGGCCATGTGCGCATGAAGCCAGCGGGCGAAGCGAAGCGATGGGACGCGAATTCGAAGTGGCAGTCGTAAAATGCCCGAGGTCCGTCCTGGGTGGGTGGCCGAACGTGATGGGATGTCCGCACTGTATGCCTCCCACGGACGCGCTGCCGAGACAGGTGCGTGCCTGTGCGCGCACGGGGGCGGCGATGTGCGCGAAGAGCTCTAATTCGCCGGCGGGAGGTGTGTGTGCGTGCGCGCGCGCGTGCAGTCGGCTATGCGCGTTTGTGGGGGGGAGGGGGGTAGAGAGGCGTCGCAAAGGGCGGGCCACGGGGCTGGTGGGCGTGCGGAGACGGTAGGAGGCCGCGCCGGGGTGGGGGCGAGAGCGGGACTAGGGACGGACGGAGGGTCGGAGGGGGTGGCTGGGCTGGGAGAAGCCGAGGACAGGGTTCGGCGGTCAGGGAGGATCGATGAAGACCGGGGCACGGGATGGAAGGAGCGAAGATCAGGCGGTGGGCGCGGTGGGAGGATCGTCGTCTCGCGCTGCGGTGCAGCTGGAAGATCGCATGCGCAGATGGATGTGTGTGCTACAGTGCAGGACGAGGAGCAGCGCAGGGCGCGGGGGCGTCGCCGGATGGGGACACGCGCGAGCCAAGAGCGGGCGAGGCTGGACCAGCGCTGGACGGACGGCGGAAGAGGGGCTTGGACGCAGCCTTGGAGGAGGGACAAGCTGAAGCGCCGGAGCCAGACGGCGTCGTGGCGTCGCCCGAGGGCGATCTCCCGTCGGGATCTGGCCCGGCTCGCGTCTAATCCCAGCGAACCTCTCCCCGTCGACGCAGCGCACACACGCACCGCGCTCTCCAGACTCCCGTGCGACGCCAAGCGTGTCGTCCAGCGGACCTCCTCCGCCTGCGCCGGCCGTCGACGCACATGCAGGGCCCGGCCTTTCTCTCGACGCCGGCGTTTTGCCCGGCCTTCGCACCCGCTCGTTCCCAACGCTCGCACTCGCCGGGCCCTCGCCCTCGCTGCCATCCCATCAGCCTGTCCAGGGTGCCGACGCCAGCCGCACGGTCGCCGTTAACGTTAGCGTTCTGCGCGTCTGTCCGGTCTGGGTCAACGCAGTTGTGGCACGCCGCTTTCCCTGCATGCGTGCCCTCGAACAGGGCTGCAGCCTCGGCCGACGGGCCACGCCAGGCCAAAAAGGCAACCGCTCATATACGTCTATCTGTCACCCCGTCCTCTTCCCCCGCCTTCTTTCTGTCCCCGTTCGTCTCCGAGCACCACCCTCCCCCGTGCGCACTGGCCCTCTCGCCCGCGCCCTCTCCGCGCTTTCAAGGCTCCCAGGCCCGCGTTGACAGCACGGTGGGCTCTCTCCCGCGAACGCTCCAGCATCCCACTCGATATACTGACCGGGCGCAGCACCGCGCTCGTGCGAGACGCGACACGCGATACGTGACACGCGACAGACGACGCGCTCTCTCTCGCGTGCGCTCGTGCAGCTGGGCCGTCGCCCGTCCGCGATTGGTCCCGGGCCCAATCGAATTCAGACCCTGTCCGTTCTCGTCCAGAACCACGGCCGTGCATGCTTCCCCCGGCCCATATAAACGTCTTCACCCACGTACGCACCTCCTCCCACACCGAGCCTATTTCTCCCCCTCCCTGACCTCATCCCTCCCCCCTCTCCCTCCCTCTCCCTTCCTCGCTCCCCTACTCCATCCGCCGCCTCCCGCTCTCATCTCCCCGGCGCTTCGCATTGCCACTCGCGAACTGATCCAGCCTCTTTCTTCTCGCAAAATCTACAGACCCGCGGCCTGCGGCGACACCGACGCGCACTCGCCTTCGGCGCACCGTTCGCTGTCATGCTCGCGTCACTCGACCCCACAGGTCCGTTAGGCTCGGTCCTCCTCCCGCTTCTCAAGATCGCCGCCCTCCTCGCCACCGGCTACGCCGTCCACCGCGCCCTCTCCCCCCCAAACCCGCCCCCCGCGCCAAAAACGTGCATCGACAACCGCACCCTCTTCGAGCGCGCCATTCGCCATGTCACGTTTTGTAGCAAGGTTAGTCCCGCGCGCGTTCGTGCGTCTCTTTGTTCTGTGCCCGCGTCGCGTTATGTCAAGTTCGCGCGCGGCTGTTGCCTCTTTGCGCGTGCGCTTCTCGTCCTTTGCACTTTGCGCGTGTAGCTTTCCAGGCACCCGCGACCGCGACGTCCCATTCTCTCCGTCCTCTCCCGCACGAGCGAACGCTAACCTTGTTTGCTCCCCCCCCTCTCTCGCTTCTGCGTTCTCTCTTCTCTTCCCTCGCACCCGCAGATGCTGACATGGACGATTGTCCTGTGCGACGCCCTCGCGACGCTCCACCTCGCCGCTCCCACACCCCTCACGCGCCCGGCGGCGGCCCTCCTCCTCCCAGGACCCCTCTCTTCGCCTTCGCACCCCTCCCCCTCTCCGCTCGCGCTGCTCTCACCCCCAGCGGCGTCCCCCCCGTCCTCAATACCACTGCCTCTGCCATCATCACCCTCCCCTCACGCGACGCTCACGCTCGCGCGCACCCTGACCACCCCCCACCCGTTCCTCCTCCTCGGCGCCGCGCTCGCGATCGCAGGCGGCGCCCTCCGGCTCGCGTGCTTCCGCGCGCTCGGCGCGCTCTTCACCTTCGAGCTCACCATCTCCCCCGCGCACACGCTCGTCACGGCCGGCCCGTACGCGTACGTGCGCCACCCGAGCTACGCGGGCGTGTACGCGGTCCTGCTCGGCGCGTCGGCGGTCATGTTTGCGCCGGGGGCGTGGTTGCGGGAGGCGTGGCTCGTGCCGGGGGCGAGGGCCGGCGTGGGGTGGGTGGCGAGGGAGATTGGCGTGCGCGCGGCGCTGCATGGGTCGGGGGGTGAGGGGGCGGCGCAGAGCGGGGTGGGCGCGGGCGCGGGCGCGGTGCTGGCGTGGGTGTTCGCGGTGTTTTGGACGACGAAGGTGGTGTACGCGCTGCGGAGCACGAATCGGCGCGTCGGGACGGAGGACGCGCATCTGCGGCGCGTGTTTGGCGCGCAGTGGGAGGAGTGGGCGGGCAGGGTGCGCTGGAAGCTCGTCCCGTGGGTGTTTTAGCGCGCGCTCTGTGGGTGGGGGGGTATTTATTTGGAGGGACAGCGTTGGTGAGGATGGGAGATGGAGGGAGGCGGGCGGGCGGGCGGGCGTGCGGGCGTGCATACATATTGTACATAGTCGGGTCGCGGTGCGGTGTACCCATAGCCATAGAGAAGAGTTTTGCACGACGGTTTCGAGCACGCTTTCGTTGTGCGGGACGGCGAGCGGTACTGTACACGAGAGACTGTGACGGGGTTCCGGCGTTCTACTTACTGCACCTCGTCCGGGATGGACGGAGAGCCCGGGATGGCCGAGCCCGAACCCGAACCCGCGATCGAGCGATCGAGGAATTCACCGGCTCATGATGGCAAAGTGAGCGAGGATCGGGCAGCGGTGATGTATACATGTATAGTGCCGGCCATGTATTGCGGCTTCGGCGGGCCCGGGCGTTTTCCGAATTCGGGCAATCGTCTGAGGTTGCGTTTGCGTTGGAGTGCGCGGAGGGGTGACGGCATTCACAACAGGGGGACTGGAAAACAAAGGAGAGACGCGGTGGAGAGAGAGAGGGGTGCACCGATGCTGGATAGAATCGGTGCGTCGAGCGGACCCGAATGTGGCTTGTGGGGCGTCTGTGCGTGTGATACGCGGTACGTGATGCATGGTGCCGTTGTTGAGTAGAGTGGGGCCGGTTTGGGGTCGGTCGGAGGGGCTGCTAGGGCACTGGAGGCGCGCGCGGCGGGGCCGATGGCTCATCCCGACCCTTGTTCTGCGCTGGGGACATAATTTGGTAGATTCGTCTTGGATCTTAGAGTCGGCGAGGCAGGGGCGTCCGAGTCACGTGGGCAGACGTCGCGAACGGGTATGGTACGGTTACCGCGACGTCTGGCACGGTGCTTGATGTCGTGAACGAGACGGACGTCTGTCGTTCCGCGGCGGGATATGTCTGAGTCGCAGGGGTGAGGTGCGTGGCAGGATCCATTCGACACGGTGTGCACCGTTTGGCGTTTTGGTTGGCGCGTGTCGGGTCGGGGAATGGCTCGGAGGCGTCCTGCGTCGGAGGCTCATAACATTGAGCCCGCATTATAGCCGTTTCCGTGTGTGTGTGCCTATTTTCCTGCTACATGAAGGACTGTGGGATGCGATAGATCAGTCTGTCACGGAAGAACGGGAGGTACTAGGAGAACCGGTTGGAATTGAAGCAGACGGCAGATCGGACTTGCGACTAGTTGGGAATGGCACAAGTATCAGCGCTTGCTTCGAGGCCTCCGATTCAGGCGACCAAACTTTGCATGCAGAAAAATTCTGGAAGCCCATACGAGCATTCCACACCATATTCTCCATCGTCGAATACTAGCCTTCTCCGAGTCAGGCAGGGAGGAAGGAAAGATGAATTTGCCGGAGGCGACACGTATGTGGCAGTGCAGTCCTCCTAAGGGAATTGGTGGGGGTCTCTCCACGTGGCACAAAATAGCGCCCTGTGACGAACCGCCGGCTCAACAGCGGCCCTGGCGGCGGCTTGTTGCGCAACTTTGCACTACGACCTGCAGCGGCTGCTCACAACTACCTGGAAATGAGATGGCGGAACCACTCTTTACCTCCTTTTACGGAACTCGGAATAGCGAGGGCTGTAGGAAGAATTTCCGCCCTACCGCCATGAACTTCAAACCGACTCGGAGCAGCGCGCGTGAGGTTGGAACGATTGGGCCCCCACACCGAAGCTTCGCGGATGTACCGTATCATCATTTTGTTTACGTAGCAGTGCTGATAACGTGTTGAAAGCCCGTCAAGAAGGTTCGTTCCGCCTCTTCGAATCGTATCGTCTTAAGACGAGTGTCAGCAGCATAGGACATCTCGAATGATGTTTCTGCCGCCATGCCTGATGTTCTAGCTACAGTGCAGAATATCTACGTCGGTTTTAGGGTCTGTTCCGAACATAGTATGGGATTCTAGTTGCTAATATTGCTCGATTTGGAACGCCCTCCCGGCTCATTGTCTCTAGTTCCATTGGGCAGGTTGCCGACGCGCAGACCCTGCCCCTATCCCAAGTCACAGAAGTATCGGTGATTGGCTACACTTTCCTGTTTCGGCCCACTATAGGTGTCGTATGGACACGGCAAACGACAACACAGCTTTATACTGGCATGGGAGGTGACCATCGGAGGGTGAGTTATCTTCAGCCCTGTCGACGTGTGCTACTACTGACCTGCAACTGCAGTGTCGACAAAGATGCGCAATATGCCTCCAGCGCACCCTTCCGTCCAAACGGCGAGCCAGATTTGCACAGGCTTATATGAGACAATTAATTCTACTTCAAGTCCACGCACATAGGTTACCTTGGACAAAGAATCCAGAGGACGCCACTCCAAGCGCTCAGCTTGGACCGCCGGCTGTGCCGGGACTTGGCCACCGTCGCTGGTGGGCTCGGCAGAGACAATGGCCAGCCAGGCCGGACGCGCAAGCTTAAACCACAGTGTCTGTTGTGGTTGATTGGCACGAGGTCGTCTGGATATCTGTTAGCGTGCACGATAAATAAGCCAACACGCTCAGCCTCTCTCGACGCCTTGTCCGCTTCGCTTTGCTCTCCCATTCACCTCCGCGGTGGTGTCTATACCCATATACCTGGCCACCTTTTGTCTACCTTGACGCTCTGTTCAGCATGGAACCACTCCGGCAGTCTACGGTCGATTATTCAGAAGTCGAAAACCGCGCTGGCGTCTGTTCTACTTCGGAGTCGTCGACCAGGTGAGTTCATACTACGCCATATTCGATAGCCACAATACAAAAACGTCCCCGCAGCCACAATGTAGCACCCAAGTCGCAAGAGTCTAAACGCGCCATAGACGTCGAATTCGTACTGTACGCTCAAGCCAAGATACTTTCAATGATATTATGTGCCCTGCTCACGTAGCCTATGTGACTACAGGAAGATATTGCATCGTGAACGAATTCTCAGGGAACTTGACAGTTACTGGGATTATCCATTTGAGCGTTCAGATTCGTGAGTGTACTTCGGTCTAATTCTTCTCTCTCGCTAATTTCTGGCAGAGTCGGCATACGTCCTGACGCAGTCCATGCCCCTCTCAAAAGGAAGGCAGTCTTTGGGGACGAGAACCGACCCCCGAAGCGCGCCAAGGTCAAGACCGTCGACGGGGCGCATAGCTTCCCTTCTCCTGCGTTCATCAATTTCTCAGTCGCCGGCCCGTCGACGCAGCCTACTCCTGCGCCGCCGATGTCTGCAAAGGCCCTAGGCAAGCAACGCGCCGTCGAGGTCTCGAATGACGAGCCGGTCCAGGACACCCCCGTTCCGCCTACGGACATGGGCGAGGACGCCAAACCTCCCACCACCGCGCCCGGTGCGGCCTTAGAGCCCGACCTCGAAGACAAGAAAGAGGACGACGATTACGTTCGGTGCCGCTGGAACGGCTGCACGAAAATGATCGCGCGCGCGGCGTACAAGGCGCACCTGGACGCCGGCCACGCGGGGCAGCTCACCGCGGCGCGGCGGTCGTACAGGTGCACGTGGGAGGGGTGCACGAGCGAGAGCGACACGCACCCGACTATGGAGCGGCACCTC
Source organism: Trametes hirsuta (assembly GCA_001302255.2). Classification (NCBI taxonomy): domain Eukaryota; kingdom Fungi; phylum Basidiomycota; class Agaricomycetes; order Polyporales; family Polyporaceae; genus Trametes; species Trametes hirsuta. The sequence goes on along the minus strand of CP019382.1, from coordinate 2,233,324 downwards.
CGCACGGTGCATTATGAGGGAAAGATCCATGTCTGTGAACGGTGTGGAGCGGCGTTCAACCGGAAGGACGCGCTGAGGCGTCATAGTACTCAGTCTTCAAGATGCAAGGTTAAGGTTGCTAAGTAGGATGTGAACTTAGGGTAAGTCGAATCCGTCATGGGATTGTTTCTTTTTCTTGACTAATCCCTTAGTATTTAGCAGGTGTATGTCACCATTTTCTCATTATCTGTCAAGTCAAGTCATGTTGTATGTCTACGTTGTATGCGTGTGGGGTAATATATCTTCAGTTCACTAACCGCATGCCATCGGCAGTCATTTTGAATTATTCGCAAGAGTTCACTTTCCACCGGCTCATTTATATGCGCTCACGCAGTTGAAAGCTCTAGACGGACAGCTCACAGTATGCCCTCGGACTTCAACTCGTTATCACGATACTATGCAGCGTCAAAGACCCCCAGCCCAGGGCCAATGGCGACACAATCGTACAAAGTGGCGCTCACACAAACGTTCCTGTAAGGGTGAGTGCGCTGGCTTTCGCACCTGTGGCTCATCCAAAGCACTTGGGACTCTCAGTCAAATTCAAGGGCGAGCATGATGGGCAAAGGCGTATCTGTGATCGCGATTCACTCGCCGGTCGCATGATCCTTGTTTTGCGGGGCAGTATATAGGCTCGCTTCCTCTCGCGAAAACCTCCGTATCATCGGTTTCCCCGCAAACTTCCTCCACTACCTCTCGTACGTAGCTACCTTCTGATCTCGGTCATCGAACCTCTGCTTACGTTCTTACCACAATGTCCATGTCTGTCGTCAACTTTTCGGTGCCCACAACGGTTATTCCTGGAGAATACTTCGTTTGCACTAGCCCTCATTATAAGAGTACCTCTCGCAACTCACGCTGGGATGCCGCAAGATTCAAGCAGCGCCTCTATAGGTAAGGACGTTACCGGAACTCCTGCGCAAGCTGAACTGAAGGCCTTCTCCCCAGGGAACCCAGCAGCCATGCCTCAAGCTCAACCGTACCTTCATGGCCTCCATCAGAGGGACTCACGCAAGAGATCTCGGGAAACCATCGGCTTGAAGGTATACGTAGGATGCGAGTCGCGAGCGGGGACGAGCCTGCCGCCCATCCCACTAGGGCAGTCGCGGTGCCACAGCGGAGAGAGCCCTCCAAGAAGGTGGTCCTCCGTCTCGTGGAAGCTGCGGCTAAAGCGAAAATTACCACGCCGATAGCGCAGAAGGCACAGAAGAGGCGCCGCACGACCCTGGTGCTGCATCCGGTGTCAGGTTCGAGAAGCGTTTGTCGCTGGGATGGGTGCGGGGCGGATCTCGGGGACGGCCGGGATGTCTGGGCGCACATGAAAGCGGCACATAGTAGCGGAAGGTCTGGGAGCGCAAAGAAAGCCGAGCCCGAGAAGAAGCCGGAGGAACACGACACTGCGATGGTAGCCGGTGACGCTCAGGCGGAAGCCGATATGGATGTTGACGAACCGCAGAACGAAGAAATTATCGGTGCTGACCCTGAAAGCGAAGACGAAGTGGATTTCCATGATCTCGACTCGAAAGGAGACCTACCTTCGGTTGCTCCACAGGAAAGAGAAAAAGGAGTCCCTGTGGGATGCTGGGCGGAGAAGGTCCGATGCCTCTGGCATGGCTGCGCCTCGGAGATGCAGTACCCCGCGTTGAGGCGACATGTGGAATCGAAACACGTCCCGCTCCGCGGTGCTTCGTGCCCCAAGGGCTGCGGATACAAGATCAATAGAGCGGATATGCTCAAGCGGCATGCAGAGAAGTGTCGGTACGTCGCTACACTGGCACTGAGGAAGGGGGAGCCAAGGTCCAAAGACGAGCGGTGACTGGTGGGGGTCAGGTACGGCCGGGGGGATGATGGTCAGCGCGTCGGTGCGTTCAACGTGCGTTTTCTCCAGGTGGTCGCCCGGCAGCTCGGACTCGAGAGCACGATGACTAGTTCTGTAGATCTACATTAATTATTAGTTAGAAGCCTATGAACTCATAATTATTTTTTGATCAAGTTATGCACTGGCACTGGAATGACCGGATGAGCCTTCCTTCGCGCGCTGAGGCAGCGGTTCCACGACTCTCAGCCTTGCCGGTTTCCAGTTCAACCGGTCCGTCCTGAGATACACCCACGGCCGATACGGTCGAAATTATCTCCTACGAAGTGTACTGATCGAATTTGTGCTTAAACTTGGTGTTGAAGATCACAGTACAGATGCTGCGTAGGAATCGCCGTATGCTAGAAGCAAAAAAGTCGCCCAGATGTTTGAACATATATTTATGCGATACTCACTGTCTTGAATCCTCGTCAAATGAGACTTATATGGACTTGACATGGTGTACATGTGTACTGAGTGAGTGAGTGAGTGAGTGAGTGAGTGAGTGAGTAAGCGAGCGAGCAGGTTCAGTCATTGCCTAACGTACTATTATGTGTATCAAAAAAAGACCCGCCCCTGGCAAGACAGGCGACCCCGGAAACTGCCGACGCCGCAACGCCGGCGCCTGTGTCTTGCCGAACTGCCGGGCCACCAATTACTATGCGCTACACAATCGGCATAGCTTTGGTAGATGATCCACTTGAAATGCAAAACGATGATTTTAATACAAGCAGAAGAAACGAAACGTCACGCCACGCCGTCCCAAGTCATAGGATAGCGTCTCCCCATATATGAGATGTTCGTTTTCGGAACGAACGAGGCGCTTTTTTGGCGTTTTTGCACGGGGGGATTCCGTCTTGCAGAAACTCTCGAGTCGGTCTTCTCTTCCATAATCTCCGACCATGGACGCGTCACAAGCTAACTCGCACGGAGCGGTCGGGATATATAAACTCATGTCGCTTGGCCGTGCCGTCATCCCTGACCCCTTCGCGCGTACGTCTACATCAGCAAAACGTCATTTCGTCTGAGGGCACTGAAAACACTGGTGCAGACTCCACAGACCCTTCAGACTTCAGACTCTACAGACCATTGGTCAGACATTGCCAGATGTATTCAGATGTTCAGACCTTCAGATACTTTCACAATTCTTAATATTTTAAGGCTAAAAAGCTATCAAAAGTGTTTGCAGGGGAAGCTCTGAGACTCTGAAGGATCTGAAGGCTCTGAGAAAATCTGCCAAGTCTGGAAGGGTCTGACTATGTCTGATTATTTTGGTCAGTGCTTTCAGTGCTCTCAGATGAAATGACGTTTTGCTGATGTAGACCCTGATGAAGTTTGTGAGGCCCCTGTTACTCTTCGCTCTTCAGCCTCATCGCTGCGCCTCTTCCCTGCCTTTATGGCGCGACATCAAAGAGAACATCACAAATCCTCGATTGATATAAGGGACAGCGTCAAACTGGCCTTTTTGGATAGCGGCCCTCCTTTAGCGCGTACTAAGGCATTCCCTTATACAACTATATTCGCGTTGCATGGAGAGACGTGGTACAGCCACAGTCACTGCGTATTCCCTCAATCTAGCAGGGGGTGTTTGAGAGAGGGCTAATATATGCGGGAGAGGGCGTGGGGGGTTCGTTTTACCTGCGCGAAATACAGTGAACCGTCCTCGCACTCTGTCGAATTGGGCCGAGCGATCAAGCTTCGTTTGGAGTACTGACGAGATGGTGCGAGAGCGGCTCGCGGGGTCTCGCTCGAGGAGTGCCGGATGGTCTGGCCCCATATAGCGCCGAGGGCCGCTACATAAACTAGTACACCCTCCATACTACACATACCGTCCCTTCCTAGAGCGCCGTAGCTACTTCATCTTGCCCTTGTAATCGCTTATTTGCATCATTTTTCCCATGTGGTCCATTACACCGACTGTTCTGGCTGGGTCACCGACGGATCCACACCACTCCGGACCTCAAAACTAGCCTCTTTGGCGATGGACTCTCGGGGATGGGCAAAGTCATTCTGGATCAGAGCAGAGGGGTATATAATCCCCCTCTCTGGCGGTATTCCTCCATGCGTGAGCTGCATCTGAGTAGGGGTGGCTGCCCGGTAGAATCAACTTGGGTAAGCACAACAAGGTAAGTCCGTATATACCCGTTAAGCTCCCTACCTGGCTGCATCGGCCTGGCCAATGGTTGATAGCATGCAAAGGTACTTTTTTGAGTCACAGTCATACTCTCATTAGGTAGGTGTGTGATTGGTTGCGGGCTCCCGGGCCTAACAGCCTGCGCGACCGTCACAGCGTCCCGGAGGCGCGGTCTACTCATTAGACAAGTAGTAATAACAGCATGACGGGTTTTTTAGATAGTAGCTTTACTTGTATGTCTCGTATCCCACAATTTAACTTTTTTCAGACCAACGAAAAGCGCGTGGTGTCTTGTCGAGTCTGGCAGTGTTCTGGGTACTTGCTCTAGCCAGCCCCGGGCAGCTTACACGACCTAGACGGCCTAGATACATGTACCTTTTGGTGTAGCTCTGTGGCGCCATTTTGTAGCGCGGGCCCCCAAACACCCCATGGCGAGGTTACCTCCCCGCCCCTTGCGAGACCGCCTCGCGAAGCCTCGATCGTCCACGGGCCTATACTCTCTCGGTTCCCTTAGCTGTCCAAATTGCTACTAGCCTGCCTCGCTTCGCACTTCGCCTCCCTGTGCGAACCTTGCTAGTACTACTGCGCAAGTGTGCGCGTGGTAACGCCGGAGATAATCGCTACTAACTACACGATCCCGTCTGACTGAGGGACTTACTACTTCGGCCCGTACACTGTCGCCACCGGGGTAAGAGAAACGGCCAATACGCAGTGAGTAAGTTTTCTCTTCGCTCATCCACGCCTACTGAGCTCATAATTACGCAGCTCTTTTCTCGAAAATAATGGCAATAGCCCCTGCGTCAAATGTGAGGTTTGTCGCGATCAAACGAAGAGATTATAACGGGACCACGCCGTACGACACCGCGGATTTGCACGTTCTCAGCAACGGGACGGGGGTGCCAAGGACTGATTTTCTTTAGGCGCGCGGCCTCGAGAGAGAGAGAGCATCAGATTCTGATTGTCCGTTTTTTGAAAATATGACGCAGCAATACGACCTTCCCCTGATTCTCCAGGATGGACGACACGGGGGACATAGCACTTCTCGGGTGGTCCTTCGGCAACATGTTTTCACTGAACACGGTTCCCAATGTCCACCAGTATTCTCCCGACCTTCAGCATCTCCTCCGCACTCGTCCACGGAGTCTGATAATGTACGGTGAGCACTTCGAGATCCGTTCTGTAACCTTCTTATATCTAGACCTAGTGCTTCGTTCCCATTCCTACTTCTAACTCGTTCTAGCTTCCACAATTTGTTTAGCAAGGGAATGCAATTGGCCGACAGCGTCGCTGACACTGCGCATGTACATACACTTATTTATGGGGCAAGTACAAGTAGGCAGGGGAACACGGAGTAGATGAAGCAGGATATCGTACGGTTGCTGTAAGTGTGAATACAGATGCGGACCCCCGGAGCATTGGAAGGGGGGAGCAAGATGCGAATCATTTACGAAACTTGCAAGGAGCGCAACGCGTGGAGCTGTGTGACGGAGTCAACGACGTCCGAGACCGAGATTTTGGAGAAGTGTAGTAATGAGTGTGGCGGAGAGATGAGATGCATGGGGGCGGGTGTTGTGGGCAGCGTGAGAAGTTGTTGAGACCGCCGATTGATGACAGTAGACGTTGGGTACTCAGCCCCTCAGCGACAGGAAGCTTGGCTTCTTCTGAAGTTCGTCCGGATCCCGTGAGGAGAGGGAGTTGGAAGTGATATATGTCGAGTGGAAGGCGCGCCGGAGGGGGCTGCCCGGGGTGCCGCGCATCGGGGAGAGCGGTGGGGGCTTGGGAGAGAGTGGACGGAATTCCGTGTGCAGCGTCGACTGCGTGGGCGAGGGAGAGTACGGTGCTTCATCGACTTCGGGGACGGAAAGTTGGGCGCGCGTCGGGCGGGTGTGCTTGTGCGGGGGGTCTGCGGTGAAGGCGTAGGCGGGCAGGATACCCTGGAAGGGGATTAGAAGGGGATTCACGCAAAGTGGAGGGACCAAGACGGCGTGCTGGGTCGCACCTTGGTCGTAGTACAAAGCCGCCGTTGGCGGTTTACGCGACGTCGCAGTTGCCATATGCAATAGAATACGAAGCCTGCTAGTAAGAGGAACGTGGACGATTCGATGACGAGGCTCGTGAGTGGGAGCCCGTGGCCGGCGTAGTCCTCTCTTAGCAGATCTAGAGCGAATTGGCAGGTAGCGTCGTTAACGGTGATAACTGTGGTTTCTAGAGCTTCGGAGAGTTCAGTAAGGCGTGTTACTAGGACCAGGAAACGGCGTACGTTCTGCACGAACGATGACAGGGGCAGCTGTCCGAGTCGCATGGTAAGAGGCCGTCGGATCTGGTGCCGAAGGCCGTGTGGTCTTCTCATCGAGAACGAAGTGTGTTCCATGTCCTCTAGACCAAGAGGCCAAAGTGACCCTACAAAAACACGTAATAGCAAGGGCGTCAGCACAAGATGGCATCACGATGGAAAGGGAGCGTACTTGTCCTCCACGGAATTGTCGGGCAGCTGGCGCTGGCCGTGTGGGGAAGCACGAGACGAGCCTGTTGAGCGTGGCCCAGCCTGGGCCTGACCAGTCGTTATAGGTACATGGGACAAAGAATAAGTCCACATTGCCGGGTCCTCCGTTGTAAACACGATTGGCACGGTCGATGAAGGAATGATAGGCATTGCCGTTGGCTTCCTCTCGCCGCCGATTAGGTCAGTATGTGGGTGGGAGCTGGTGCCTTCTGCTGACTTTCAACGCACCATTTAAGCAGCCCGGAGGCGCGACTACCGGAAGACCCTACCAGCCGTATGGGTATAACTTGATACCACTAGTGGGGATGAAAACAGGTGCGACAAGTACGTCACCACTCGCGAGTAGCACCGCGAGAGACGTAAGTGTACTGGGACGGCGCGGTAGGTTCTAGTCCATGTAAGCGTCTAGATGCCAATTACAAGGATGGTTGTCCTTGGGGGGGCTGTGGAGCCCAGAGCGTACAGCACACGAGATGAGGGCACGTATGCGAGCTTCGTAGACGTCCACGCCTGCAAATGGTTAAATTGCGAGGGCTATACGCACTCCGCGCAATGTCATCCCCCGGCTTCCACTGCGGGCGAAGAGCAGAATACTCGTTCATCATGCACTCTGAGATCTGGCCCCCCAGCTCCGGCGGTGATAAATCAGGCCACGCTGTCCTTCATTCTCCCAGATCGATCCACAAAGCGCGCCGCTAGATTGTCGGATTACCTTCGCCAGCCCACGCGGGGAAGTTGGATCCAGCCATAGCAGCTGCGCAAGCGTCCCGGTCCTTGGGCGACGGGAACAACATTATGGCTAACGAGACATATTCAGTCAGATATAACGGAACACACGCACGGGCTCGTCGGACGTGGACGCCTTCGTAACGAGATACCGAGAGACCCTGGGGGATCTCGGAGACAGTGAGCTGATAGGATATCAACTTCCTGAATGCACGGCAGGTTTCCTGAGCTAAAGAGACGGAGGCATATCCCTGTGGACTGTCTCTTCTTCAACTAGAACTCAAAGGGTCAAGGCGGTAGACGGCACGAGGACAGAGGGTTGTACGAGCAGCCTTTCGTATTCGTTCAGATACAGCCGAAGACAGCTCGCGGTAGCCAATGACTCAGGCGTCCATATTCCGTACCTAGACAGAGCACGCAGGTAGCAGCGAGAAGGATACGCGCACCGCTGGAGTTGCACGGGGAAAAACATGAGGCAGAACGGCCACGTCGAGGTACGAAAGCAAGCAGGATGGCAAGGCGAGGCTCCGAGCGGCACGGAGATGGGCGCTGGGCGCCTGAGACTCACGTGGGAGCGGAGGCTCGGATCGCTGGAGAGGGCGAGTGCAGAAGCGGTTGCGCTCGACTTTTGCCCTCTCCACCGTCCTCGCCGTCTCCCGACCGTCCATCTCGACCTCCTCCAACAGCCAGCCATGGCCCAGATGCCGGGCGGCGACGGGTATTTCTCAAATGCTTACCACCAGATGCAATCAAAACAGTCAGTAGCTCCCAATCTCCCTCCGTCTCCGCCCAAGGACTTACAAGCACGCCAGGCGCCCCACGTACGTCCTCCGAGCCCATTTCGTCGCTGCGTATACACTTCTCATCGTTCATCATCGCTGAACATCAACAGGTCGCTGCGCCGGCCACGCACATCCCGGAAGACGACGACTTTTATGTCCTAGATCCACATACGGGTAGGCATCGCCCGAATGTCGAGTACCTCAGGCAACATTTCTTCCATGAAGGACGGATATCACATCAGCAGGCGCTCTTCATCCTCGATCAGGCTACGGACCTCATGAGTCGAGAGGCAAACCTCCTCCAAGTACCCAGTCCGGTAACAGGTCCGTCTGACGCTCCCGTTCTATTTTACCGGACGCCTCACGCGACCGACGCGTCTCTGCAGTATGCGGAGATATCCACGGGCAATATGTACGCTCTACTCCCTTTCTATCTCGAAAATTCGCATGACGCCTGGCAGTATGATCTTATGAAGGTCTTCGAAGTCGGCGGCTCCTTTGAAGAGAACAACTACCTGTTCTTGGGAGATTACGTTGATCGGGGCTGTTTTGGAATAGAGGTAAGCATATCCTGTCTAGCCACTTACAGCCACCGCCCGTGCGAGACCACAGGGCGTTGAGTTCCGATGTGCCAGTCTAAATATCGGGAGTGGGATTCATCGACGAACCGGTGGTGGCGGAGTGTCTTGTCTGACCCACCGTATGCATTTGTCCTCGGAGCTGATGTGATTACGCATTCCAGTGCCTACTCTACCTCTATGCACTCAAACTATGCTACCCCAATCGCCTATTTTTGCTTCGTGGAAACCATGAATGCAGACATCTAACGGAATATTTTACGTTTAAACGCGAATGTACGCTAGCTTCGCCCGGTCGTATTCCGCGATCATATCCGCTGAACGTCCTATACAGGCATACACAAGTATGGTCAGGAAATTTACGACGCGTGCATTAAATCTTTCCAAGCTCTTCCTGTCACCGCACTCGTGGATGGCAAGTTCTTCTGCGTCCATGGAGGTATTTCGCCAGAACTCGATACTTTACAAGACCTTCAACGGGTACGTCAAATCGAAGCTGATATTTCCCTACGGCTCAGACCCGTTTACGCGTTCTATACCCGAGGATAGATGAATCGCTTTGAGGAACCCGCCTCTAAGGGATTATTGTGTGACTTGCTATGGGCCGATCCGATCCCCAATTTTGGACATGAGGTGTGCCTTGAACCGACTTTCTTTACGTTCATGAGCTTATCTCGACATGTGCGCGCGTAGACAGAACCCACATACGAGAACCCCCACGGCGTTCATCCAGGGGTTCCATTCATCGACAACCACACTCGGGGTTGCAGCTACTACTTCACGTCAGTAATCTTTTTTGTTGGTAACTGTCGGATCTTGTAAATTAGTGCTGACGTCCATCTGGATACATAGTTACGAGGCAGCATGCAAGTTCTTGGAACGCAATCAGTTATTGGGCATATTCCGCGGCCATGAGGCACAGGATGCGGGGTACACCATGCACCGTAAAACGCCAACAAAGAAATTCCCTTCCGTCATCACTATTTTCAGCGCGCCCAATTATCTGGACGTCTACCATAATCGGGGCGCCGTGATCAAGTACAAGAATCGGAACATTACTATCAGGTATGTTGGGAAGGCTACCGCGATCATCGCGCGCATGCTAATAGCGTGTTACGCGCTTTTGGCAGGCAGTACAATGCGAGCTCGCACCCGTACTGGCTACCCAACTTTATGGACGCATTCACGTGGTCGTTGCCCTTTGTCGGGGAGAAGATCACGGAGATGCTGCTCGCGATTCTCGCGGTGTGCTCGGACCAGGAGCTCGAGTCGACATCGTCGGAAGAGGACGACTCAGAGCGTGCACGCGAATTTGAGGACGAAGATGACGACACGCGCACGGTCGCGGACGTTGAAGTCGGCCTGGAGGGGATCTCGCAGCGACGACAGGAGATCAAGAACAAGATCCTCGCGGTTGGACGTATGCAGCGCATCTTCCAGCTCCTGCGGTGCGTACCCCCGCAACCCCACTATGACCCGCCTCACTCATCACTCATTTTACCCTACATACAGAGAAGAGTCGGAGAATGCGACGGAGCTCGCACCGACGCCGGGAGCGCCGGCACCGGGCGCATGGCCAGGCGGATTCAACCCGTCCGCGCCGCCCGCCGCGCTCGGCGTGCAGGGCACGCAGATGCGGCGCATGATCCGCACGTTCAGCGACGCACGCGCGTCGGACATCGCGAACGAGCGCATGCCACGCTTCGACTACACCGCGCTCCCGAGCATCCCGCTCGTGCCTGTGCCGAGCATGCGCATCCCCGGGCTTGAGCTCGCGAGCGGCGGGTCGACTCCCGTTGGGGAGGAGCCACCGCCAGAGGGCAGGCGCAACATGGAGGAGCTTATTAAGCGCGCGTTGGAGGAGGAGGGGTTGGGCGATGGTGGTATGGTGGAGCGATTGGCGGATCGGATCGCGCGGGGCGGACGGTCGGGGCGGCCGAGGGGGCTGAAGCGGTTCGAGACGTCGCCGAACTGAGGTTTGACGTTGGGGCCTGGGCGGCGCGCTTGGCTGGGATTTGTTTGATTTTTCAGGAGACGCTGTGTGTAGTATACCCGCTGGGATGTATGTTGTATAATCCCGTGCTGTTCTTTGTGCTCAATGCTATCAAGACAATACCATGTAGCGTCTTTTAACATGAGAAGTTCAGGCGCATCGCTTCGAGTTAAAGATGGGCGGGCAGGTGCGAGCGGCTTCTGCCCGCGCATTGAAGACTAGACGAGGACGATAAAACAACAAGCCAACACAGCGTACATTCCAACGTTCCAATACTTCTATCTACTCCGTAACCCCCTCGCGATCTCGCAAAAATACAGCCCACGCCCCGCAGTCGCCTATGCAACGTCGCGATGCGATGCGCACATACCGGCGCGCGGGGTGGCAACGACCCCTCCCAGCTAGTCTCCAGGGAGATCTGGAGGATACGCGCACGCCCCGGCAACCGCGGCTGAGCAGCTAGGCGTGGGCGTACTTCTCGGTCCACTCGCGGCTGACCCGCTGTGCGTCCGCCTCGTTCTCCTTGTAGTGCTTCGCGACGTCCGTCGCGAGCGGGTCATCGGGGTTCGGCGCACTGAGGAGGGCTTGGATGGAGAGCAGGACGGTGCGGATCTGTAGCGCGGGGGACCATTTGTCTGTGGTGAATGGGTCGAGAAAGGTGTTGGTGAATGGATGCGATTAACGAAGCGGGGCAGAGTGGTAATTGGACACGGTGAAGCGGAGGCAGATCGAAGGAATATGGTGGGGAACGCGGACGCTGGAGATGCGCGCCAGGGGATTGGTAGACAGGGATGGGAACTCACCTTTCAGGATATCCAGACAGATACGCCCGAGCTTATCTGCGAGTCCCGAATGTAAACACACGAAGCGCGATGCACAGAGACGACGCGCCTCACCGATATTAGGGTGGTAGATCTTGGTAAGGAAGCGGACCTTGGGTGGGCTCATGGGGTATTCTTCTGGCAGGAACAGCTCCAATCTGAACACGCCATCTATAGGCGGAGTTGAAAGAGATGATGAAGACGTGGTTAGGGAGTCGAACAGGGTGTGTATGGAGAGGACTGACTCTGGAATGGGCTACCATCGGGGCCCTGGATCGTAACATCGAAGTATCGCAGGTTGTCGTCGTGAGGCGAGGCGGTAATGCCAGGCGCCGGATCCGCTACGAGCCGTTCTGTCTCCTGAAAAGCGAGATTTGGTTCACACAAAGAACGGGTACGGATCGCGGGATGAGTGTGATTGGTCGTGTGGGCGGCACGGGATAGCACGCACCTTGATGATTCGCTATCGAACGAGAAACGCATGCGATGGAGTACTAGACAAAAGAGAATTCTGGACGAAGAGCGCACCTTAGGAAGAGCCATGGGTGTATTGTCGGTGGCGGTGGTGGTCGGTGGATGAGCTCAGGTCCGAGTCGCCCGCTTGTCCTCCCTGCTGCTTCCATATTTGGCAACTTTCTTTGACTGTGCCTTTCGGCCCGCAGTGGCCCGCTCCTCCGAGCTGTTGAACTTGTGTCTGTGCCACAGCGGCGGCGTCCCACCTATTCGCCCACGACCAACGTCGACGCCAAGTTCGTTTCGCCGATCAGAATCTCAGAATAGTGCCAGAGCCTAGGCTTTGGGCAGCTCACAACATGGCGGCAGATTCTTCTAACATGCAAGTACGTGCAGCATCATGTGGCTCCCCGGCACTGGCATTAGGGAACCCTAGGACGCTCAAGGGACCCGTGTTAATCGCTGACCACTCATATCCAGGCAGAAAATGAAGACAAAATGAACGAATGGGTCCGCCTCACCAGCACAGATGGCTATGATTTCCTTGTCAAAAGGAAAGTCGCAATGTGCAGTGGCACACTCAGGAATTCACTCAGCGCAGAAAGTACGCCCATTCTGGCATTACATCATGTACAACTAATGGTGAATTTGTTACACGTGTAGGTACCTTTTCTGAGGCCCTGTCAAATACGTCTCACACCGACGAACGGTAAGCTCCGTGTCGGCGGCGACATCGGGCGCCTGCCACCCAACTATGCCGGAAACCTTCGGACCCTGATATCGTCGTCGCGTTTGATTCACAGGGCTGTCATCGTGGAGAAGCTATGCGAGTATCTGTCTTACAAGTCTCTCTACGAGGGTGCAAAGAAGAACGAGGAAATTCCCGACTTCCAGGAACGCGTCTACCCGGAGATTTCCCTTGAGCTGTGAGTGCGCTCGGTTCGTGTATGTGTGTGTCTCGCTGTGGTACTGACTGCGTGCGGCGCGGCTCTTCTAGTCTGGTGGCTGCGGATTATTACGATGGTATGTCAACCACTCCCTTCGCATTTCATGTATCGTGGCTGAGGTACTCTGAAACAGCTTGAGCTCGTTATGTCGATTGGCTGCCGTTCAATGCAGTATCGTCGCTGTTGGAATGTTCCGGCTTTGCGACGATGTCGTGTACGCATTCCCTGTATCGCCAGATACGTCAACGACTGACGCGCAGCTACTAAGTATTTATAGCACTTCAGCCTAAGGCCTAAGCGTCGTTTGGCCAATGCTCTGTGCGTATGAGTTCTGTGACATTCGAACAAATAGTGTGCAGATAATCGGCTGGCCATGTTACTCAACTTGGGCTGTCTGAGCACGTATCACACCAGGTTCAAATAGTCTGACCCGCTGGAAGACGGGATCATTGCTCAGGCTTAGCTCCCGTGGAAGCTTGGTGTGGTTCGAAACCTTAGAATGGTCAAGGATGTCTCGACTGGCCTTCAACGATTATGCATTTTGACCCGCCGCAGCCAGGTATCTGTGCGCTTCTTTCGCCTTGGTTAGAGCTTTCGCATCGAATCTTCCAATAAACAATATGATTACATTCCAATCCGGAGTAGACATGCCATGTCCATGAGATGAAATACAGTGTACACAAGAAAGAAGAGCAGGGCTGAGCATTGCAACTACAACACCTATAAAAAACTGACGGATATAGTCATACACAGCTATCATACAGCCCACCCCGCCCGCCGGCATCCGGTCCTTCAGTCGTGCCGCCAGGGGGGCCTGAACGGGTTCCACCGTCTCCGGCGAGGGTCGTCCGCATCTTCACCATCCGAGTCGTCGTCTCGATCCCGGTCCCGATGATTAGATCCGCTCGGGCCTGCCACAGGCTCCGGGGATTCTTTGGATGGAGGCTTGCGAACCCGTCCGCGACACACGGGACAAGTTCGCGCGCCTTTGAGCCATTGCTGGGGCGGCACGCCGTTAATATCTGTAGTTGACCAATAGAAGGGGGAATGGGGCTGTGCGTACCTGGAGGCAGCCCTCGTGGAACCAATGAGAGCAGTCACAAATCCGGAGGCACTGGTCCGTCGGTTGGTACTGTAACAGAGATATGAGCGGTTATGTGGTAGCAGGATGAGGAAATCACGTACATCGTCGAGACAGATGGGACAGCGTTCTTCGGTCGTCCCCGGCCGGGCCCATTCGCTATATGTGCCCTTGGGCAGGGACGCGATGATGTCCGCCGGAGTCCCGCGGGGCTTCACGTCTCCGAGCAGCGAGGACAGGGACAATAGGCCTTCATAAGAGACATCAAAGTCCTCGTCGCGCTACGCGCAGAGGTAAGCCATGAATTGGATTGACAGTCCACATGAATTCACTCACCATATAGTCTCCTATGTTGCGCCTGTTGCGGTTCCACGGAGTTCTGCCAGGAGGGACATCCACCCACACCATATCGGGCGGATAATGCTGCCCGAGGCCGCCGCGCCGCGCGAAGCGTCCGTTGAGCGGCGCCTGGCGGTCTTCGGCACGTGCTTCTCTATGCGCCACGTACCTCCTGGACCACATCTGTATATGAGACACGTCCGACGATGAGTCGGTCCCCAGTTCCGACGTGCGCGACGTGTCCGTCGGAGGGCGTGGGTTAGCTGCCGCGGCAGGAAGCTGACGACTTGCCGCCCGATACATCATCTCGCGACGACGGTCCACACGCTCGAGCCTGGCGGCGGCCGCAGCGGTGCGCGCAGCGGGGTCGTCGCCCCAAGGGCCGTTGGAGGCATGTTCGCGGTCGAGGAGGGTCCGGTGGCGTACAGTCACCCGGCTACTAGGTTGGCCGCGCACGGCGTAGGTCCGCGTCTCTGAGAGAAGATTGACGCGGGGAGTAGAGCGGGGAGGGGTCAGGGGGGCCATTGGTGGTGGGGGAGGTGCCGCCGAGGTAGGTGCCGCGCGAACAGAAGGAGGGTCGAACATCGATTCGATGGTGTGTCCTGTGGGGTTTAGGAATGCGAACTCCCAGTCGCTGGACAACTCCTCTTCGGAGTGTCCGTCAAGGGCCTCGGTGCGCGCCCTTGGCCTACGAGGGGGAGCGTTCAGACGGGCCTCCCATCCAGCTGTGCCCACGTCTCTACGATCGAACCCAGCATGGATCCTGGGGCTCTCCTCCACAGTCGGGGTTAGCCTCGCCCATGAGGACGGGGAAGACGGGTTTGCCCTGTCCGTCCCGTTGTCCGAGACGGCACGGCGGTCGGTGGCGGCGCGGTTTTGCAGTGCAACAGACCGGGCCAGGGTGGCGCGGAAGGGTCCGTCTCGGTAGGCATCCAAGTTGATATTGCCATAGCGAACGGATCGGCCGCGGGCCTCCCCTGGACGTAAGACATCAGAGGGCGCGCGTTCGGGCGAGGGGCGGCGTGTAGGGGCGGGCGGGTCGGTGAAGGCCTGCAGCATCGCATTGTCTTCTGCTCGTCGAGGGGGATAATACCTATCCATGGGAGAGTAGCGGGAACCCGAGGGTTCTTCACGGATGCCCCATTCCCGATGATTTCGGTAGGCCGGGTGGACAATTAAAGGCGGAGGTGAGGGAGGCTGTGATGCCGCAGGGGACCGGGAACGAGGACTCGCACGATGACGGGAGGGGGAGGTGGAGGCCGTGGGGATCACTGGAGGGGTAGACGAATGGGGTGCTGGTGCCGGAGGAGATGGGGAACGAGGCCTAGCACGATGACGCAGGCCACTCAAATTCACTGATCGAGCGCGGCTGTTTGCTTCGAGAAGCGAGAATGCATCCCGCGGTAGTGCAAGATCGTTGTATACTGGAAGAGGGGGTGTCTCGCGACGGCTTATCCCAGGTGGGGACGGCTCACGATCGGCGCCTGTCAGCGTGGCAGCCATCTCCTCCACCGTACGTGCACGGAAAGGCCCTCGTCTGCGTGGAGGATGTACAAAGTCGGAGATAGCCTCATGGGTATCTTCCCGCCATGGCAACTCATACGAAAGGTCGCCGAGTACATCCCAAAAAGGACGAGCGAAGGACCCAACGGCATTTGATTCCCGAGATGTAGCAGCACGAGGTTGCGCGAAGGCGAGCGCAGAAACTTGCTCGTTGGATCGGCGGTCTTGGCGTATCGGTTCTTCTCCCGCGTTATCGTCTAGAGCGTGCCGAAGAGTGGAGTACGAACTAGTAGGGACGGTTGACTCAGGTGTTTGAGTAGAAGGGTAGGATGGTAGAGGCGGGATGGTAGAGGCGAGGAACTCCGTAACGCGGCGACGGTGCGCCTCAGCTTCCCGTACGGTTCGGTCAAGTTCCCGCATTCGACGTTCGTGTGTCCTTTCCAGGTACTCGTCTGGGAGCGCAGGTATTGTGGCGGAGGGAGCCGAAAACCTCGGAGAACGACCGACAAACGGCGAACCAACAGAGGGACCCGGCTGTAATGATGTGTGAGGGCTGTTGGTCGAAGAACCGGCGTTCCTGTCCTCTAGCAAATCGAGCAAACGACTACCAGCCAGTGGAGGGTGGTTTCTTGGAGAACGCGGGAACCGATCTTCATGAGTAGAAGTGGCTGCGTCAAGGAGGTACAGTATATCCTCGTGCTCTGAAGGGTCTTCGAAAATTACGTTGTCATTTTGACTCCGGTATCCAGCCCTACCACTCTGTGGCCGAGGGCCCTGAGGTCTGATGTTGTTTCGTTCCGACGATCGCAGGCCCAGCCAAAATGTCTCCTGGTTCTGCACATCTTGGGAGGCTGAGGCGGACGCGGACGCATGCAACTCTGCTAGGCGTTGACGCGACCGGCTCAGCTCGCGCACGCGTCGGGACCAGTCGTCACGCGTGGAGATTGTTCGCCCGTGTACATCTGCAATTCGGTCGTTAAGTGGGCCTGGTCTGTTGGCAGGATTACTGCTACTTGACACCGGAAGGTCTAGATAACAAAAAAAGTATCGGAAAACGTGAAGTGAGTAGGCCGATGTGCCACGAACCATTGGCACGTCCCAAGAACGTGGATCCCGGCCAGAATTCACGAGGCGGGTCGACAAAGTCAATGTCGATAAGCTCAGGGTGTGGTGGGCCTGGTACGTAGGGGTTCCGCACTTGCAGTCCCAACACATCGTCCAGTCCGGGAGGGAGCTGCACCGGGGGGAGCGGGCCGGTATTTCTGGGAGTGGATGTGGGAACAGCGGCAGGTGAGGAACGTAGCGGAGCTATCTCGCGATCAAAAGCGCTGGCTCTCTCTAAAGACCTTCTGAACTCGTCATATGAATCAAGCCGGGCTGCCCTAGAGGCTGCGGTATCACTGGTGGAGATGGGACTCTGCCGAGGGGGGAGGGGAAGTACGGTTTCGACCCACGGTGGCTCAACAGCGGGGGAGGGTAATCTTGGCTCGGGTAGAATAGGCTCAACGAAAACGGGATCGACAAGCATGTCATCTTCAGCAGAATCGAGCACTGGTGGAGACGCAGCGGTGGGGAGAGTCGAGTGAGCAGAGTGGTAGCTGGAATGACTGCTGCCACTACTGGAAGGGGATACGGGGTTGCCTGTGGTAAGCAAAAGGTCTTCGACCTCGCTGGTGTATGAGGAGTCTCTGTCATTTCGGGCGCGTTTGTTCCGCTCGCGGCTGCCCTCTGCACTACTGGGTGAACGGGTTGGGGAGTCTCTGCGGCTGCGACCAGAAAGGTGAAGGTTGGATCGATCAACGTCGCCCTCAGGGCCAATGGCATCGTAAGAACGCTTGTTAGAGGATGAGCTAGAGCTAGCATTTGGTGTAAGGCGGGGTTCTGCCATGGCTTCCAGGCTGGAAGGAGGCAGGAGGGGTGGTGGTGGTTGCGGGAAGACCTCGCCCTCGCCACCATGCTCTGCCCGAGCGCCCGGCTCAAGCCGAAGCCGAAGCAGCCTTCATTGTCCTATTAGATTAGATAGGCGCCCTCCCACAATCTCGTAGCAGGCCTCGCAACGTTGAACGAGCTCTTACCATGATGCCCGCCTTTTTCAGGGGCCACAAGCAGACGATGGACACCCAAATTATCTTGAGTCTTTTAAGATTGCAGTACGTAGCTTCATTAAGCATTCCAAGGATGGTGCGCTACATGCAGACATGCGGACGTAGTATACCGTACACTGACTCGGAGGCCTAAGAAGACGAGAAGTAATTGTGCGCGAGGAAGAGTCGAATGTCCCAGACCGTCCTTTATGTTCTGCCTGAATTCACCTTGGTAAATGAAAGCAACTCGAGAAAAAGCTATCGTCGTTGGTCACCACTGTGATACCTACGATCTGCGCATTTAGGTTCAAATGCACCCCAAAATCGCATCGGCAGCCTGCGCCCTCGTCGGCATAACGCCAACGTAGAACAATGATATCAACCATCGAATCTTCTCAGCAATAGCATAGACGGTAAATTGCGTGCGCGCGGCAGTGTGAAGTGGTATGATGCTAGCGTCCACCACGCGCATGTTTGCAGCGCCGTAAGCCCTCAGAGAATTGTCCACGACGCTTTTTGTACCACAGAAGAAGAATGGGATGGGCGACAGCTATCGTTAGCATTAGCATTAGCTTGGTGCGTACTGACCTCCCTTATCCCTAGGACCTACTGCCGCCGTACCTGCGTGTTCGGTGATATCGCGTATCTCGTCAAAAAATCAAAACTAACCCATGAGATGGTCTCCGATCTACGAGAATTTCACTGTTAGTCGTGCAATAATGTAGGGTTTCGCGGTGAACTCACAGAGGACGTAGCATCAACGTGACTGTTTCGAGGGCTCAAGGTAAATGATCAAACCTACGGGAGGTGATGCATATAGGCTCACCTAGATAATTCTTCGTGCGTTTGTATCGAGGTATCGGGGTCTGTTTGCGTAGCCACAATGTCCGAGAAAGGCGGTGTCTTTCCCATAAGTTCTGCACAAATTTCATAACTTGCACGAGGAGGGCCCTATCTGCGATTTTGCGTGGAGGAAACAATTTGTTGTACCGGGGATGGGAAAAAACAATACTTACCGAAGGCGCTGCTCAGACGGCTGAGGTCGATGTTCGGAGCGGAAAGGGGATCACTTGAGGTGACAGTGTGCTGTAGGGTACCGTGAAGAATTCATGGACCACATTACACACAGTTATTAACTCGAGCCCTCTTGAGCGGGATTTCTAACCACTGTTGATAACAGTTGTTAACTCGGAAGTTATTAACCTGTGATGAACTATTTACAACCATTTATAACAAGTTTATTACTGTGGAAAACAGAAGCGCCCATTGATCAGCCACGGAGCAGTACAGCGCACACAGCGTATGTGATGCTCTTACAAGTCTAGCACACTAACGGATGCATACCCGACAGTTGTTTGAGATACTTCTGTTCTGAGCTCTGTTGAATCCACTCGGCACGAGGGTAAATTGTTATGAATAATTCACAATTTTCAACAACCGTCCCAGGTACCCTCTACTTTCTCACAGTAAATAACACGTTATTAACACCAGTGAATAACTGTTAGTTATTTAATGTACTATTCTTCACGGTACCCTAGTGTGCTGACTCTCAGTAAGCCTTTGTGCTAGTGCATTAGCACGAGCTTAAGGCACTCACGATGCTGCCTTTGCTTGAAGGGTGCTGAATGACAAGGTGGTGAGGTGAGGGATCGACTTCCGGTAGATAGGCGAACTGCATCACGTACCACAATGCCTGCTATGACCGCCACATAGCTTTGGTTTACCTCGGGGTCGATAAATCATCCGGAAAATCTATGAGGACCTTAGGGCTTTGTGAACTCTGTGGGCTCTGGCCCAGGCAGTGGCGCCGGCACCCCCCTTGAAGAAACCTTCTCTTGATGAAACTCGCCTCTTCATCGAGGTACCTAGATCCCTTTCTGGTATGCAAAAGACAGAAATTCTATGCCATTTCTGATAATTATGTTGTTGAAAAACTGTCAGGGCGCTCGGCGGATCGGCATACCAATTGGTCATGTGGTGTTAGCCAGGTTGTGGATCATGGAACTTGACCTGCTGTTCTTCTGTCCACACCATCACCTTGCGTAGTATCACTGGGATAAGAGTAGATTCGGATTCTATCATCAGGGAAGAATGTGTCTAAGGTTTTCTCGGGACGCTCGATATGGTCCGGGCAGTCCGAGCGGCGTTTGGGTTCTTCAGTACAAGACCGTCCTCATCGGCCTCGACCACCTCCGGCAACCCCACCCTCTTCTAGCTCTACAGCGGACACCGCACTATACCCCTCTACCCTGGGAGTACACATTGTAGCGACTGCGCATACAGGCCGCGATGACCGAGACATCTTCTGCCCCGAGCGGCAAGTATATTTTCCGGGTAAGTACCCTCACCGTACCCATGTCTGCGCCACCATTGTTGGTAAAACTTTTTTTTGGAAAATACAGGCGGCCAGTGCTATTCCGGAGGAGGTACAGAGGTCAGCAACAAAAAATCCCCTCTGTAGCCGTACTGATGATCCTGTAGGTTGGATGACATGCATAACGGCATCACCGAGTTCCTCGGCGGTCTGTCGTTCGTCAAGCTAGACGAGCCTGCAGCCCCCTCCGCGATCCTCGAAATGGGGTGCGTGTTACCCCTGCTTTTTCTCACCCTATGTTCACACTAGTGAGCAGGACCGGAAGCGGCGCGTGGTGCGTGATAGGGCCGTTACATCACCAAAGATGCACTGCTGAGCCTTAAGAAAAGGGCAATACAGGCAGCTGAGGGATTTCCACAATCTCGCGTGGTCGCAGTGGACGTGAATCCGATCCCACCAAGGTGCGTCCACTTTCTCTCCCCTCTATAAACAAGCTTAGAGCCGAGATGAACGACATCACAGGCCACTTCCGGATAACATAGAATACCAGCGCGTTGACATCACAAAGCCGTTCCCTTTCGAGAAGGAAAGCTTCGACGTCGTGCATGCTCGCCTTGTGCTCATTCATGTGAGTGTCTTTCATCGTCCTCAGTGTTTGTCATCCTTACACGGCGGCGTAGGTTCCTGGAGCCGAGGACGTCCTGCGTCGTGCCATAGACCTCATAAAGCCCGGCGGCTGGCTCCTGGTAGACGAGCCCGACGACTACGCGCAGGCAGACGGCAGCCCGGGCGGCCTCGGCCCAGGGACGTCCGCTGTGCTCAATGGCTGGAAGAAGGTTTTGGAGTCGAGCGGGGCAGATCCTCAATTTGGGAGCAAGCTGAAGGGCATTGTGGAATCAACAGGTGCATTCAACGAGGTGCATGTAAACAAGGTCATCGTGCCGATCTCCGGCAAGTCGGAAGGTGGGTGTAATGCAAAGCTCTTTTTCGAGACCACCTCGCCTCCTCTGACCGACTTTTCCGCCATAGATCGCAAGCTGAGGAACCTAGGCCTGACTTGGAAGCAGAACCTGACCCGGGTCGGCCAGGATCTGCCTAGCAGATGGGCGAAGTACGGCATCACTCCCGAGATGGCGTCTCGGTGGCTGCAGGAGTTGCACGACCCGGAGCGCAGCATGACGACGGAGATGTATTTCTTCGCCGCGCGTAAAGATACCTGAGGGTGCCCCGAGCGTCGAGCGTTCCAATTTCCGCTCTTTCTTGGTCCCTTGTGTCTCCCCTTTTCAAGTCGTTGAAGATAGATGCATCGTAATAATGCTGAACGGCGATAAATTGCAGAAGATAAATATGTTGTATCTGGTCTGTTTGCGCTACCAGAACCTACGACTCAACTGAAGGACATGGAAGGTCGCTAGCCAAAGCTAGGTCCTGTCAGCGTAGGATTGGAGTAACTTCAAGTTGAAGACAGGCTGTATGATTGACAATACGGTGATCACACCGTCCTGCGTGTTAGTGAGGCATTTGCCATCTTGGCTTCCTTTCCATCGCAAAGCAGCCAAGGGTGAACTTGTGATGATAGAACATCTCGTGAAAAAGCCCCTGTTTCACGTCAAGAAAGAAACGGTCATTCTCGCTTTCCATGATGTATGGCGCTATCCAACTCGAGCTCATAGGTACAGTTTAGGCCGCCGGAACAGCACCTCCTTCATTGACCCAGGAGCTATTGTCTATGAAAGATGACGATTTCCCGGTGCTCGAACATCGCGTCAAATGCGCAACGGTTTCCTTGCACGGAGGTACTAGTAAGTGTACCGCGCTTTGCGCTACCAGAGACCCGTTATCTTAACCTCATTATAGCGGGAGGAGAGACGGTACAGACAATACGAGTTCGTTTGCATAGGTACTTCTGTAGTCAGCCTAGACATATGCAATGGTCATGGCGCTGTACCCGGAGGTGCTCAAGAAGGCACACGAGGAACTGGACCGCGTTATAGGAACTGAACGCATGGCGCGGTTGAGCGACCAGCCCAACTTTTTGCCCTACGTTACAGCACCGTCCTAGCTATGTTTGATATCGGCCCTTCCCCTGGCAGCACGGTTCGCGCTGAATTCACCGACGACCTCGTCAGGTTCGTGCATGCACGCGTTTTTTGTTCATTCTGTATAGTGCTGATTTGGCTCAACGAAATGGAAAGCCATCCCCAAACCGTTTGAATGCTGCATCACACCACGGTCAGCCTCGAAGGCGGCGCAGATGAACTGGCGAGCAACTCAGTGTGCTATGATACTAGACTTCAACGTGGAGACCTAGCCGGCTAGCGTTTGGTTACTGCATCTTGCTGCCCCTCGTGCATTCACCAGCATGTACACCAAATGAAGAATGTTGAATCGTACGACGCACATTCTCGTCTACAGTAGAACGTATTGTCAGGATCGTAAGCTATGTAGGAGGACATTACAGTATGCGACACAACAAAACGACAGCGAGGATCGTTTAAATCACTCTTTCTTAGCGATCTCCTCCGCCCTCCTCTTCTCCCTCCGCTCTCGTCCGCGCGTGATCATCGGCTTAGGCTCGAGGTTCGCGAAGAGCGCCTTGCAGACCTTCTCAATGATCCAGCACCCGGCGAAGTCGATCACCATCGACGCCGTCAACCTCAACTTGAACTATGAGGAGAAACAGGTTAGTATGATGATATACGACGGCACGCAGACTCGATATGACATACCGAATCCTGCATTTCAACGATTTGCAGCCAGCGGTTGAGCTCGGGCATGAAGTCTGTCGCGCCGGAGAACGCAACGGCGCTCGCACCGAGCAGACCGTAGTACAGCGCCGAGTTCTCGCGGATGCCCTCCCGGAAGGGGCGGCCCTGGAAGTTGATCGCGAACGTGGACACTTGTTGCGAGAGGCCGAGGAGGTAAATCGCAGTGTTGAGTAGGTTCGGTTCAAACTTTGCCTCGAGGTCGATCTCACCGCGCGTCTCGTAGGTGTACGAGAGCTGGGTGATGTACACGAGCGTGACGATATGGAGCGCGAATTGGAGGAGAACTGAGAGTAGGACGTAAAAGTTGAATATATTCCCAAGGGGACGCTCCCTAGATAGTTTCTCGACAGGCTGGGAGGGGAAAGTGAGAATACGTGTGAAGAGAATTTGGCTGAAGTTCCCTACCTTTGCGCGCGAAATGCACAAGAAGCAGACCGACATGAGCATACCAGTGATCGTGACTTGGTAATCACCGAACTTGATGCCGTCCAGATACTGTACACTCAGACTGTACGCCGTGATGAGACAGTTCAGCGCAAGGATCTTGTACATCTGAATGGTCGCGACCAGCGTGCAGCGACCCTGGCGAATGATGTGGGTGACTAGGCAGTAACGTTAGTAAAACCCTTAAGGACTACCTAATGATGATACGTACTTGCGCTGACGTTCGACAGCTTCGAGGTGAACGGAGCCGCACAGGAGGCATCTCCGAGCTTAATCTTGGGGACCTCATCCTCGTTGTCCATCTCAGCAAGCTTGTCGGTAATGGAAGCCAGATCGAACTGTGATACACGTCAACAAGGAACCTTGACACGATGGCAAGGGCCGACCAACCTTCTCCATAGGATTTTTCTTGCGCGCATTCTGCAGCTCCTCGACGGCCTTCTTCTGAGCCTGGACGACATCGGGGTACAAGTGCGCGATGGCCGGGGGCACAGGTGGCGGTGGCTGGTTGAAGCGAGCGGAGATCTTGAGCTGGCTCTCGTACACCTTCTTAATGCGCTCGTTGCGTTGGTGCTCCGCAATCTTCTTAAGGTCATCCTCAGTGCCGTCGAGTAACGCAACGCCAATATGGGCCTGTTTAAGCGCGCCAACATCGTTCGTGCCGTCGCCGGCCATGAGAGTGACGTAGCCAAGGCTCTTGAGCGAGGTGAGAATAAATTCCTTTTGGGCGGGCGAAACACGCGCATACACCCATGTGCTTTGCACGAGGTCGTTCCAGGACGAGTGGGCTTCGTAGAACTTCATCGCAGCGCCGGTGATACAAATGTCGTACTTCTCGAACAGCTTGGTGTCGAGGGGCTCCGACGGGTTGACGGGGATAATAACCGATTCGTCCACGGAACGCCATACCAAAGCTAAATGAGTGGTAAGACATGCGTATTGGCACGCAAACCGTAGAAACAAACTAACCTGCATCTATAGCCATGCCTTCAGGGACATCCAAAATAAGTGCATCCCGATCGACAATTTCGACATCCCGCGCGACGTGGACGGCGGTGAGCGGGTTGTCACCAGTGATCATTACACACTATAATTTCTGTGAATAATAACAACGGTGCCAGTAAGAAAGATCACGCACACGGTGAGATGAGTCGCCAAGCATCTTAAGGGCTTCAACCGCATCCGGCTTGAGCGGGCAGTGGAACACCAAGAACCCAGCGAACTGCAAGTCGGATTCTACTTGATCCCTCGGAAGTTTGTTGATCTATACGTTGCCTATAGTCAACCAGACGTGGAGTAGTTATGACAGATTTACGCACCTTGTCTACGGTCATACTATCCGTCTCCTTGATGCCGAGCGCAAGGACGCGGCTGCCGCGGCGCGTGTACCATTTGTACGTCTCGTCATACTTGGGCGGGACGGAGGCGAGGAATCGTTTAACCGTCTCAGGGGCACCCTTGGCTGCTACAATGCATCGCCCATTCGGCAAGCTCGACACTGTGCTCATGCGCTTGAGCGCGGACGAGAACTGGAAGCGTCGGCGCACGGTTAGGTGCGTGCGGTGCGGTGCGGCAACGTCAACGGGCGAGATGGTGTCGCCCTTGGAGAGCTGCCAGTTCAGCGCATCGAGCGTGGTACGTTCCATGGGATCGCCAACAATCGTACCGTCATCGAGACGGACGAGAGCGTGCGCAGCGGCGAGAGCAAGAGTCGTTTCGCGGCCGGTAGCTTTGACGTCCACGAGCTTTAGGGGGTCAGTAGGACTGGGATATGTCAGACTTACTGGCAAAATGGCGTGTGTAGAGCACTTACTCAACGCCGACAACGCCCTCGACGACCAAGTTCTCAGCAGTGATCGTTCCCGTCTTATCGAAGCAGCATACATCTACCCGGCCGGCGAAAGGGATGCGGAAAGGCTCAGTGCAGAAAATGGCTGCACGTCGGAGATTATTTAGTATCCTGCCGCACCGAGATAATTTTCACTAACCGTACTTGGACAACGCGACCAGAGACGCGTTGACAGCCAAAGAGAGTTCCATGGGCAATTCGGGAGGCACAACACTGGTGATGATCAGGATACAGTCGAGGAGCAATTTGGACTTCTTCAAGTCGCGCTCAATGCCTAGCATGTCGTCGACTCTTAGCCATGCCATGGTATGTCATATTCTCTGCTTACCTTTTACCCATACGTACCAACTCGCAGCAATAGCGAAGATGAGCAAGAACCCAATGAACAGGAAGCTCTCGATGTTGTTCGCCGACACGCGTTCAGTAGAGAAGATCATCGTGCGCACAAGCTGGCCCTGTGCAGTGCCAAACCCCGTACGCAGCACAACGCCAAGACAGCCGCCGTCGGGCGTGTCGCCAACAGTAGTAGCCTGCAGAAGCTTGGTGCCAGCGAAGAGTACTGCGTTCTTGTGAGTACCATCAACGTCAAGGTTCTCAGAAGTGTCCAAGAGAGCGACAGATTCCTTGAGAAGGGGGGTTGACTCGCCGGAAAGCATGGCCTCGTTGACGATACAAGTTCCGTGTACAAGTAGGATATCCGCGGGGATGTTAGTCTCAGATTGCTGTCGGGCTGCAAGGCCAGTAAGACGACCGTGAGCACAGAAGCGCAGCGAGTACGTACCGATAGAAACAACGTCTCCGGGAAGCAACTCGTCGCTCTGGATTTGGGCCCACTGGCCGTTGCGCAAGACGTGTACAGGATAGGGCGCGATCGACATGGTGCGGAACTCCGTAAGCGTGCGTTGGCGCTGCCAGACCACGGTGCACTCGAAGACGATGAGCATGAAGAGCGTGAAGAGACTGTAGTACCAATACTCGTCCAGACACCAGAGCGCAACGCAGAAGATCTGGAAGACGAAGAAGGGCGCAGTCGCGTGCTCTCCGAAGAGCTCCATGAAGGAGGGAATGGGAATGTTGTACTCATTCTTGCCGTAGAGCGAAGCCAGGGAGGTAATGTCCTTTTCCTTGAGAGCCTTGGGAGATAGGAAGGTGCCGAGAGCGGGACGCGAGGAGGAGGGATACGGGAGCCGCGAGAAGGTGATTGGGGAGGCAGTAGTCACGACGTACTTGTCCCGCTGGTAGTTGAACGTATATGTAGACGGATTGGACGGGTCTGCCTTTTCTAAGCGAACGATTTCGCCTTCTCCGCGGTGAGGTGCGGGGATGATGCGAACGCAGTCCGCGTCATCCAGTGACCGAGCCTTTTTAAGCTTTATAGTTATTCACGACGTCAGATGTTACGTGCGCGACACACCTTTCTAGTTGTGATCCACGCCCGCGCTCCAGTGTTCCACCGAGTGACGAGGAAGCTGAGCGCGTGCCCGAGCCCCAGCGACACACATGCAAGGAAAGTCCATTCTTCACTCTGGAGCCAGTCGTCGTACTTGACAAAGTATGTGTAAGCCAGAACGGGGTAGAGCGAAAGGAAGGGGAGCGTGTAAAGGTGGTACTGCCATGGCAGGGCGACGTGCAGCGTCGCGCCCACTATTTCGGACGACTCGACCTTGACCGAGCTCCTGCGGGCAACGTGTCAGCCAAGTTCTGAAGCAAAATGAATGCGCACGACATACATGCTGAGCTTTCGCCGAAACTGGCGGTGGTCGTGCGAGGAGGAGTGTGTGGGCGAGGCAAGGGTGGAGGAGAGGCGTAAGCCACGTCGGGCCAGGCACATGCATGATTTCCTGTACAGCTTTCCACGTGGCTTCACATCAATCCTCGACCTGCGACGAGTTCCCCGTCCTGCACACTCAGCCTCTTCCATCTCTGTCTCGTCTTTCTCCGTCCCACGCTTGACCTGCAAATTCTAGCCATAGCTAGCAATGTTCCTGGTACCTTTCAAACACTCGGCGGAGCCAACAAAATGTGATATAATCGTTACACCGGGCTACTCTGTTGCTGAACTGTGTACATCATAGTGGTACGTCCAAGTTTTACAGTCTTTTCTCGGTCGAACAACGATAGCACGGGTATGTGCGCCGTACGTGTGGCATCGTTACGGGGCATTGTTAAGAAATACGGATGGCTTTTACCCCACGACAGAAACCCCCAGGGCTACCTTTAGACAGACGATTGAGCAGCACGCTCGCGGATTTGAGCTGCCTTCGCAGCTGAACGGGGGGTGATCTTGCAGTTAAACGGCTTGGGGTAGCTATGGGTATCATCAGCACGCATCGCACGCCGGGTGGGGTGCTCAGAGGCAAACCTGACAAGATCCTGCGTAAACTCTGCGATCGTTCGTCCGTTGTCCGGAGGAGTGATGTCGAACATGCAGAGCAAAGTACTGATGAAGATGAATAGGGAGTTCTCGCCCATGTGCTTGCCCGGGCATTTCCTACGAGCGTAGTCAATGTCAGCAGTTTTCTGACAGAAGGATGCGACATTATCGTACCTCCTAGCGAAACCGAACGCCCAGTCAGCGGGGTCAGTCGGCAGGTCCTCCTTGTTTTCGACAAGGAAGCGTTCCGGTTCGAACGCCTGTGGGTGGTAAGGTCCTTTCGGTTCGAATGCAATCGCCCTTGGGAGGTGTTGGCGACATCTCTACCATAAAGAGAGGTACTAACCATAGGTTCGGCATCACGATCGTGCCTTCCGGTATGGCATATCCGTTGTAGACATCGTCCGCCGTGGTGCGTCGCGCGAGACCTACACCGAACTCCATAAGCCTGATCCCGTGTCCCAGAATGATGTGCCATTCTCACTCAAAGGCAGTACGGGGTGCCATCGCATCGTCTCCTTGATCAGTGCGTTCAGGTACGGTAGATCATCACGGTCGGTCATCTTCGGCATCCGCTCGTCACCAATCACATTATCGAGCTCCTCTTGTGCCTTGCGCTGCTTGTCCGGGTGCAACGCCATAGCAAGAATGCACGTTAGGACGGTCGCATAGGTCTACCATCATTGATGCTGTCAGTAGAGGTGGGGCGTACAGGATGAGATTTAGTACCGTTTCGCCCGCAGCTGTTGACAAGTAGCATTGAGTCTACTTGTACTCGAGGAGCCTTCCAAACTATCATCTCACCTCCATACAGTGACCCCGACATCCACTTGATGTGATGTTGCAGCTCGGGTGAATCGCCGCCTGGACTCGACAACAAATCGTGCACCAACGATGGAGGTGCGCTACCGGCGGCCTTACAAAACTCAGATTAACGCATAACAGTAGGTTTATTAGTGCCAACCTCACCATTTCGTGTTTCACATGTTCAAACGGCACGGTCACCATCTTCAAAATGGAGTCGTGACCCCTCCGGGCAGCCTTCTGGAACGGAAGCCACGAGGGAAGGTATCTCACTGGAGTGCGGTGCACGCTGTTAGTGCGTAGGTGTTATTGGATGCAACAAATACCCACTCCAGGGAAGGAAGTCGGCTAGGAAGGCACCGGGTACAGTGCTCTGGGCGATGATTTCCATTGTCTCGTCGGCTTGAGTGATATACTGCGCCGAGTTAGTACCAGCCTGGGTATATTTCCCACAGACCCTACCTTGCTGTCGGCGGCATTTACGGACAGTCCATAAGTGATCGATAGAATAAGTCGCTCTGCCGTCCTGGGATTGACTTTCAGTATGATGTCATCATCTCATGGCACAGAGAGGGCGCTTACACTCGAACATGGCTGAAAAAGTCTTGTGGCGTCTCGAGGATTTGTTGGCTCATGAGCGCGGCCAGGTCCTCCTGGATGGTATGGTACTTCTGGACAGTGCTGATGCTCAACGCGGTGTGGGCCAGCTTGCGTTGGATTCGCCACTCGTCCCCGTATTGCTGCATAGGGATGGCCTGAAAAGTGGTTGGGCGTGAGAATAAGCCTTCATCGGCTCTATTAGGCCAAATACGCACCTGCGCGAGGCCCATCATCTCTCCGACGACCATGAGATGGGGTCGATCAGAGTAAATGTTTCCTCTCTTCTCCAACAAGTCCGTGACAGCATCCATAGAATTGAGGACTAGGATGCTATTCCCAAGACCATGAAAGAACACCAGATCGCCTAGGATTTACGGGTCGGACTGCATGGCTCGTCGAAAAATGTGCTCGATGAATACTCACCATAGATGCCCTTGTACTCGGTGTACTTCGTCCACGACCCCTTGGCGGTCACCTCGAGGATATTCCCGATCAGAGGCTTCACTGGAGGCCCAGGAGGGTATCGAGTAGCAGAGCGCGACACGTAGAACCGGTATCCCAGTACCAGAAGGGTAACAACTCCAAGCAAGCCCAACACCTCAGGTGTGTTGTAGGTGATAACGGGCATGATTGTGGACTGGCTGGTCGTGAACGTAGTGCAGCAGCCAGAGGGTTCAATGAATCAGTCTGATGGCGAATGCGCGGGACTATATGCAGCCTGGGTGCGGCGGATTTGCGGCTCCACAGGAAAATAGGGCGTATCGTTCGTTTCCAGCTGGCGGACAGAGACTCCGAAGTTGGTGGGTATAGTAGCATGGTGGGACCAGGACCCCAGAGGGAGCTGCTACGTCGGACTGGGCCATCGTCGGAGTGAGTTTCGAGAACCCACGAGTTGAACAGTGGGCGCGCCGTCGTTGCCAACGTGTGACTGAAACGATCATGGCTAGGTGGCTCTATCACCGCACCACCAGCCCGCAGGAGCGATACGCCGGCGTGAACGCTCAAAGTGCGGGCGGAGTTGTCCTTGAAGCGTCGTACAACGACGGAGTGCGTGGGCCTTGGAACACAAATCTGATTTCGATCCCAAGCCGGCTAAGATAAGAACGAGTACTAGAATGAAGGAACTGTCAGTCCAGAAAATGCCGTTCAATGCAGAACACAGGCAACGGCGCAAGCAACGCCTGGGCGCAGAGTAGGCCGGACGAGGCGGGGTCTGCGAAGACAGCGCTGCGGTGATCCTGGAACAACTTGAACAAGGTCACTCTCCTGCCGAAATTGCTCACGACGTACCCATGTGGGCGCTTGTTATGCTGAGTATAACGTGACAAAGGCGCGTCACGCTGCGCCGCGGTTGCAACTTGGCCGAGTACTACTACTCCCACGCCGATTCTATCGGAATAAGGCATAGTACGGGCTTGATCTCTACCTGGTGTCATGTACGTCTCTCGCCCGAGAAGTACATCGAAGACCTCATTTCGGATTGGCTCACTGGCACCGATCAGGAGCGGAACAGTTGGCATTGCCATGAACATGGCTCACTTTGCCCCCGGTCGCGTCGCGGCCAAGTACTACTAACTTCGGCTGTGGAGTTTGTCGCGACAGCGCACAGTCGTCATCTCCAAACACCTTAGCTCAAATCGCTCTCATTCGCCAACGCGATATGTCGGCGCTGACAACTTGAGAGTGAGTCGCAACTTCGTATTTCCACCCGCCACGTTCCAGTGCTAAACCCACCGCGAGCATCTAATCCGGTGGCAACCTCGCCGGCACTACTTTGGATTTAAGTCCGGTGGCTCCACGGGCATCGACCAGCGCCATCCCGGGATCCAGGCTCTTGGCCAACGTCACTCGGGCACAGATTTCCGCCCGGCCCGGGAAGCTATGCGATCCCGTCGGCGAGCTGATATTGACTGCGGGACGTGTATCATACGCGCTTTGGGGAACTCGACATTCGGTGTCAAATCGTGGAGCGACGCCCGCTCGAGCAAGTACGTCGTCACAATCTATCTATCTGTATGACCTGATTACAATTTGTCACTGTTGCCGGCTTGAAAGAAGGGCCAAAACGTCCCGGCCTAGTTTGATCTGGCTGGCCGTCTTGAGACTGTTACACAAGCCTTGTTGTGTTACTTATGTACGGCATGATCTCATGTGCTGCGTTGCTGTGGGCATTCGGATTTGCACAGGAACAGTGCGCGGGGAGGCACACTGGGACACTTAATGGCCTGCCAAACCGATTATCATCAGATCCCTGGGGGTTACGGAAGCAGGTGGGCTCACAGTTCACTACACTAGCCGCGCGGCTTCGGGATGGGGCGAAGCTACGCATTTGGTCTTTTCAAGGGCTTCAAATGGATCGCAGGTTCAAGCAAAGTGTAGGGTTCTCCGATAGAACGCTTCCCCTCGATCCAGATGCCAACTAACGTGCACTTAAAATACGCTCCTTAATCTGTTGCATCCGAAATAAATCCAGATCTAATACAGCACTGTCGTCGTGTATCATTGTAGTTCTACAACTCGTACGTCGATATTTCAGTCTACTTCATTCTCTCAAGAACCAAGAGACTGCTTTGCACACATGTCCTCAGTAGATCCCGGGAAAGAGGCGAGCAGGGGTCCGCTTAGACCACTCTTCCCATTGCGCCCCGAACTCCCTGTGCAGCGTGGCGTCTTCTGCAGCGCACCGCTTGAGAATGGAAACCCATACACAGAACGCGTACCCAACCCATATTCCAATCCCAGCCCTCCCGAGGGCACTCTCGAGGACGCCGCTCTCCCAGACCCACGAGCCGCGGCCGAGCTGGGCGGTCAGAAGCCCGGGGGCGAAGATCAGATAGCCCGTATATGCGGGGTGGCGCACGAAGGCGTAAGGGCCCGTGGTGATGAGTTGGTGGTCCTCGCGGACTGAGCGCTGGAAGTTATAGTTGAGGCCCAGGGTGCGGTAGCAGGCCAGGCGGAGCCCGGCCCCTGCGAAGACAAGGGTGCAGCCAATGAGGAATGGTACTGTTATAGAGAGCCTGTCCGCGGCTGACGCGCCGCGGGGAACGAGGGACGATAGGATAGCGTCGGACGCGGAAGACGGGAAGGCTCGAGCGAGGATGACGGCAGCTTCGCAGACTGCGAGGAGGACGGACATCGGCTACATCTGTCGTAAGTGGGCGGAATGGAGGAAGCAAAGGGTCCAGGCAACTAGATCCTCACCCGAGAGAGAGAGATCTTGCGGCGGGTCAGCCAATCGCCGAGGTCTTCTTTGCCATACTTCTTTGTCTCCTCGGCGCGGGGGGGCGGGGTGGGGGAGCGGAAGGCGCCCACGAACGCCGCCCATACCATCGAACCTAAGAGAGGAATCTTAAGAAGGTCTGTTGTAGTGACCATCTGAGACCTCGGTGAAGACGGGTACGCCTTCTGGCTCCGAAGCGTTGATGATGCGTGATATAAAGAAACAACAGAGAGAGTTCGTCTTCATCCCTTGCTACCCCCGCGATGATGAAACTCGTGTGCCATCCCGTACAACACCGCCCGCCCGCCGCCACCAGACTACGGTGGAGGCATCGTCGATAGTGGTGGAGGCGTAGGTTACGCCGCTTCACCGGCACGGTGCGCACGCAACGGATTTTGCGTCAAAGGTATTAGTCGAGGGTTCGACAGACTGCTATGTACACACCGGTTCCCGATCGCGCTCGGGCGAAGCAGTTGTCCTGTTTCCGGCGGCATCGGAGGCCAAACGAAACTCAAAGTCATCTAAGATTTTAACCAGGGGTGTGTCTTCTATGACTTGGTGGTTCGATCCCTCGTGGTAGTTTCTCATATGGTGACCGCGCAGTTCTGAAGGCCGGATGCCAGGGGTAGGAAACACGACCCATGTCTGATTTAGGCGGGGCGGCGTTACGATATGCTTTGATTGCATGGGCCGCTTCTTTGGCGTCAGTGCGTCATTGCCCCTAGACAGGACGCGGTGGGAACGAGCAGTCCGAGAGAAGGAGCCGAGGGGTCGACAACCACAACAATGTCGCGTCGTCGGCTGAACTCGTACTGTCAGGGGGCCACTACCCTCGGCGAACGCCACAGAGTTCTCACCCGTCCGCGTCGAGCGTGGCGCTCGACCACATTAGCTTTCTCGACAGGGTCACCAACGGTGATGGCGAGATGCTGATGAAGTAAAACAGCCGTTGGATAGTCGTTGGATATGTACTACCTTCGCGCTGATAACCAGAGTTAAGCTGATCGGGCCCCGGGGTACAGCTGCTCCGGAGATAAGAGATGCGCCCACAAACCTCCGAGAGGAGGGAAACCCTGACCTGATTGTGCTTGGTGCGCGCGAATCAACCGATCCAAGGTGCCACTGCAGATCTGAAGGGAGAACGAGTAATCGCACGGAAAGGCAGGCCCACCCACGAGTAAGATGGATTACGATTACCAGGAGGGCCTTTGAGAACCGTCGCTATTTGACATATTCCAAAATCAAGTGCCTGACTCGAGGCGGGGAAAAGAGCGGGTAACGTCAACGACAGCGGCGACGATGCTCAGGTGGCGGCACCGGCAACTCGGAGAAGGTTTCGTTGTAGCGGTCGAGCACGCCTGGAAGATTGTCTATCAGGAGTTAGTATCAGTCAGGACTTGAGTTCTTGACCTACAAGGCCTCGGCTGTATCTTGAAGCCTGGGCGCAAATGAATCCGATTAGACCTCAGCCTGTTCGCCCGGTAGGTCTCGGAGGAATCTGCTTGGTGGTCTAAACCGAAAAGTTCGCCGAGGTCTTAGAATAAGAAGGCATGTTGAGGGCCTATAATGCGAGCAGGGCGCAGGAAGCGAGAGCAACTTTCGGTCAGGGCCACTACAGTGGTCTACGAGCTCGGTGGTGGTGGACGCAGAAAGAAAATGGGCGTCTATTCCACGAGGCGGACAAGCGCTGGGCGGTCGCTGTCGGTGGCAGTGATCAGACTCGGTCTGAGCTCGCGCACGCCGGCTTTCTTCCTTTCCTCCTCGTCCTCCTCGTCCTCCGTATCCCTTTTGTCTCGGTCTAAGTCTGTACCCCAAAGCTTCCGAATAGACTTATTTGCTGCAGGGAATTGCAATCATGAAGGTCTTCTCGCTCGCCGTCGTCCTCGCGCCTCCCAACAAGACAAGCACCATCCTGAGCAGCGCATCCGACCTCTCCTCATTCTCGTTCTACCAGCGTGGTTCGGTCGCAGAGTTCATGTCCTTTTTCACCAAGACCATCTCGGAACGCACTCCCCAAGGACAACGTCAGAGCGTCCAGGAGAACTCTTACACTGCGCATGTCTACAACCGCGGCGGTGCAGAACAGCTCGCAGGTGTGTATCGCTCAGCATACCGCCGTGCAATACAGATTCACTAATGGCATGAATAGCCGTTATCGTCACTGACCAGGAATACCCCGTCCGCCCTGCATTCTCCCTCCTTACGAAACTCCTGGATGACTTCATTGCCAAGGTCCCCCAAGCATCCTACAGCTCTCCCACTGCAATCTCCTTCCCCGAGATCAACGCCTACCTCCAGAAATACCAGGACCCGCGCCAGGCGGATGCAATCATGAAAGTGCAGCAGGAGCTAGACGAGACTAAGATTATCCTTGTGAGCGAGCCGCTACTCGGGATTGGATGTGCCCCCAACTTCTTTGATTGACGCGTGCCGGTATCATAGCACAAGACGATTGAGTCCGTGTTGCAGCGAGGCGAGAAGATCAACGACCTCGTAGACCGCTCGACGGCGCTCTCGGCACAGAGCAAGATGTTCTACAAGACAGCGAAGAAGGTGAACTCCCCCGCTAGTGCGATGGTGA
The DNA here is from genome assembly GCA_001302255.2 of Trametes hirsuta. NCBI lineage: Eukaryota > Fungi > Basidiomycota > Agaricomycetes > Polyporales > Polyporaceae > Trametes > Trametes hirsuta. Next base: position 2,198,535 of record CP019382.1, on the reverse strand, counting down.
CCGGGCCTGACATAAGTCCCCAGCAAAACTCGTGCTGCGTTATCATGTGAACTTGGCCGCCCTTGCGCACTTTGTGCCGTGCAGCGTCCGACCTCGTCGGCGCATGCCCACGCCATGCCACGACGCTCACGACTCTCCACTAGTACTGTACGACGTCATGCGCGGACCGGGTCCTCTTCCCCGCACCCTACACGTGCCCACGTATATTGCTTCACATTCTCGGTCTGCGCTTCGCTTGTAATTGTACATTCACAGACAGCAGCGGCTATATATACCATTCGTACACGGATTCTACGTAAAGAACCTCGAAATCGTGATTGTGGCGCATGCCGAACAGGAGGATGGATCCTTTTAGCTATGGACTCCCCCCGCCGGGCGCGACAGCCACTATCGGAGAAAGGGGTGTGATGGGGTTGTGACCGGTGGTGACACTCTACATTCAATCACTGAGAGTACAAGGCAGTCGACTCGGTAAGTACGCGGGCGCCCTTTTGATTAGATCGCAGCGGACGTACCAAGCGCAGGAGGCGGGTCGGCGTAACGTCGTTAAAACAGGAATGGGCAGACGTGGACGCAGCAGAGCCAGACCTATCGGAGTGTTGAGTTAGGCTCGCGCTCTCGAGCGCCTGCGGAGTGGAGAATACGCACGTTGAACAGCCGATAGATGGAGTGGTCGCGCTCCGAGGGTCCGCCGTAGTTGCGGAAGAAGCCGAGCGCGACGAACGTCCCGAGGGCGATGAATGGAACGGCAAACATTAGGTCCGCAGCCCAAGTGTAGGACAGATAGAGAGACCACGCGGGAAGGATGAGAAGCATAGAGAGGCGGCTCAGCCAGGGGTATGCGATGGGCAGCGTGCTTCGACCTGACGCCTTGTCGCCTTCGGCATCTTGGAAATCTTGCGCATGGATTGTGGTGAGAATGAGCAGGGCGTTTAGTGTCTGCGCCCTAACAGACGCTGGGCTGATGGACAGCGGCGGAGCTGGGGTGAAGCGCGTTAGAGAAAGGATTTTCGCGTAAGCGCAGCGAGAGCTTCGCGCGAAAGAGCGCGTACCACACATGATGCCTGTTGCACCTGCGTTGAAAGAGGCATAGCCAGCGGCGTTGCAGATGTTCTTTGACAGCCAGTGTTCGGCACCACCGAGTTCGTGGTAGAAAATATTGGAAATTGTGAGGGCGATTCCAGCCGCGGGTACGTGCAGAATGAACGAAAGCGCGATCCAGACGGCAGGGGTGAGCCAGCGTAGGATGAAAGCGTGCTTGTGCGAGATCCGTTTAGCGGGCAAGGGTCGCCAGGGCTTGTTGATCATGTCTTCGGCAGGGTTAATGATCTGATTTGCTACGTCGACTTGCAGTAAACCGAGCCAGACCCATGCGCCGCGAAGGAGAACCTGCTGTACTGTAGGAGAGAAGGGCGAAGCGACCGTGCCAAAAAGTGTCTAGAAATTGATAGACAAACGGTCAGACCGAGACAATAGGGGCATGGCGGAGAGGGAGCTCCAAGATACGCACAGTAGGTACGACAATCGTTTTCAGGTCGGATCGGGTGAAAAGGTAGAGCGTGTAGAGGAAATGGCCGACATCCAAAGGGTGAACCGAGGACGACATGGCTGCCATCGTAGAGGCCATAGATGCTGAAAGTGTCGATGCCATGACGCTCGAAGTAGCAGATGCGATGGGGTGTTCACGGTCTGAAAGTCGTTCTTAAACCCTCCTAGGCGTCTGGGGAGAATCCAATCAAGTAAAGTCGAGAGTCATTTGGGCGGAACGGTTTGGGCAAACCGCGCTCAGGGTCGTAATGCGCGGCCCACTGTGGTGGCCATCACGAGAGGTTGGAGCATTCTAGTAGCTGTGCAGTACTATCTGGACCTCGCCGAGCACCCTGGAAGGTATCGCCGGAAATTGGCCTCCGCGTGGGCGGTCATTGCCGCTGGTGGCGTTGCGTACATCTCCTGCGGCGGGCTACAACTCAACGGTCAACCCGGTGAAACGTGGGGTCGTCACTTATCTCGTAGCAGCGCCGTTGCTTTCTCCACCGTGAGCTAAGGGTGCAATGGCGCGTGCGACACCGCCGAGCACTGGGATCAGCGTCACGATTGTCGGACGTTTTCATCGGGGTGGATACGAACTCGTATACGATCAGTGCCGCTGCTGCCCGGTTATTGAAAACTACGTGCTCAGGCTGCCGAGGGAAGGCAGTTGTGGACCCGGGCTAGGCGGCGGTCCGTGCAAAACCGGAAGAGACGTGACATCAGGGCGGGGGATGCTGCAGCGGGAGACGACTGGGCCTTGTCCGGGCGGCGCAGGTGGCGGAAAAGCACAGGACGAGCAGCCCAAAACGGATCGTCGGGCCCACACAGACGCCCGCGCGGAGGGCAGGACCCCGGAACCTGTGTGTATCTGTGAGTACGTACAACAATCAGACAAAGTAAAAGTTGCAAGTCCGACACTGCGCGCCATCGCACCTCGCCAATGTTCATCCGCTCTCCGTCCCCCTCATCGCCGCTCATGGAGCTAGGAAATTCCAGCGTGTCTCCGGGGTATCGTCCAATGGCACGCCGCAGCCTGCGCCGTCAGTGCCCTGCCTTACCCAATGCCTAGGGACGCCCGGACTGGCACGCAGCTCAGTCTCGAAGACGCCACTGTCGCTTCGGCTCTCCAACAAGTCGCGATTGCTGCGCGAGATGGCCGCTCTACGATCGCACCCCACCAGCGCGAGTTGTCTCGACGCTCGGGGACGCCGCATCGTGGCCCCGAGCTGGTCTAGGGGCACTGGCAGCTGCACCATGCTGGGTAGTAAAGTTGTGATGCTGTCGCCGCCCAACAGTCACGCGTGGCATGATTGCGGCTCCCTCTAATTGTCGGCATCCAGGTTGTAGGAACCTGCGGAATTTTATCTTAGTACGGAGACAGGCCTGCCAGGACCGTAGGGTACTAGGACCCTTCCGGGCGACCACATGAGAATGTGCAGCTATTGCACACGTCCCGCACATTCTCTATTCACCGGAGCGATATCCGCGGCCTGTCTTCGCCCTCTGCGTAGTACCGTGGGGGTTCTGGAGTGCTCGCACCCCCTCGACTTCGTGAAGTCTCCTTTCCGTATCGCGCCCGCAGCGGTTGAGCGTTGCCTACGGAAAGCGTCGGCGTCAAGATCCTCGGCCACACAGGCGTGATAGCGCCGCCGAGCAGAATTATTGGATCGACCGTAGCCCTGTTGGTTTAGGTTGCGTCGGATTCAACTCGGTGCCACACGGCCTCTGTGCGAGCATGTTTTACCGCTTAGCTAAGTATGCATAACTACGTGCCCCCATCTTTTGAGTGCTCTCGGGCCAGCGGTATGTGACGAATAACGGACCGCCGGAGCTGGTCCCCAGATGGTCAGTATTTGTCTGTTCTCGGGGGGAAGGGTGAGATACCCAAGGCTTGCGTGAGCAACTTAGACGCGAAGGCCCAGAAGCTCCTCGTAACCAGTCGATGGTGGCCACGCCGGTCACAACATGGCGTACCAATGTGCCACCTGCGGTCGATACAGGCCGCGCATGCGGACTCGGCGTTGATCTGCTAGTGTGCCACATCGCTAAGCCAAGGATTCGATAGCGCACGTACAGCATGAGTGCGTAGCACTTTGATGAGTGGGCTACGAGCCTATTGCAGGAGGTTTCATAGCGCTTGACCTGCTTTTACGCCATCCCAGCCACAGTCGGCCCCTGACCGTCGTGAGTACAGCACTACCAGTTGCGTTGGAGTGTGAGGACCACGCGGAGGAAAGGCGACGGCGAGCGAGGAGGATTCCGAGGGAGAGACGCTCAGGGCTTAGTCAACGGAAGAGAGACGCCGGGAGGAGAGTTGGACCGTGGCACTGGATTGCCAGAGATTGCCCTAAATTGCCACCCCCATTGGACGGGAGGCCTTTCATTATATCTCCTGTGCTAAATCAACATGGTCTCCGCTAGCGCTCTCAACGTCTCTTCAGTGATCCTAAGGTGCTATCCCGAGAACAGCCCGTGGGACCTTGAACCGCCGCCGTTCGCGCTAGTACCCGTCGAGAAAGACCTATGCACGCCATTCCTCCAAGAATTTAAGGATGCAGCACTACTTCAGGCGCAACGCACTGGTTTAAACCCATTCTATTTCATGTGTTGGAGTAACCCACTCCTGCTGGACGATTCAAGTCTCGCAACGTCTGCACCTCCCCTTGATTCCCTTCGTCGCCAACTTGGGTCGATCGGTTCCCTTCCGAGTCTTAGCAGTCAATTGGTCACCGGGATGCTCCATACGCTGGTCGAACTACCCAAACAAGAAGGCAATACTATCTCTTTCCGTTTTCTGGTCGACTGATACGGAAGTTGGCACAAGATCGGATGCGATCTGAGGCTTCCAGGTATAACGTACCAAGTGAAGACTGAGGTTCGACCTGCAGCATCACTCGGCTTATATATTACCGTAGCAGCATGATGAGTAATGACAGTCTTACTAAGGGTGTCGTGAGGATGCGTAAGCGGATGAGTAAGTAAATGAGAGAAATGAGTCAGCAATGAACGGAAAATGAGTAAGCACGTAAATATCCTGAATATTCGTAACATTACCCCCCTCTCTAGCATCAAGTCCTCGAAGATGCCAGACTATGTACGTATCGTTGTGTGGGTGTTTCGTGATTTTTCCAAGAATTCCAAACTCGTGCCCAATAGTCCCAAGAATCTGTATCGTAAGGGTGTCCAAACTCGTTCTTGTGTGTAAGACGACTAATTCGTGGAGGGATCACAATGGTAGGTACTCGTGGTGCGGTGGGATTGTTCCTATGGAACTGGTCCATCAACGGCTTGTACGTGGGTAGGAGATCAGCACGTTTTTTCCACGTGTTTTCGGAGCGCGGTAGGTCTTTCCACTTGATCAGGTACTGCAATCCTCCTCGCACAACCTTAGAGTCTAGTACTTCTTCCGGCTCAGGAAGTTTGTCCAGGACTTCCGGTACGATGACGGGTGGTCGTTTTTGGTTGGGGAACTCGGGAGGATTGGCTGGCAGGAGTTGTGACTCGTTGAACACGGGGTGGATCGCTTTCCATTTGCGGGGCAGCTTCAGCTGGTATGCCGAGGACCCGATTTTCTTTACGATCTGGAACGGTCCGTATCGCTTGTCTTCCAACTTCTTTGTGGGTCGATCAGTGCGAATGTGGAGGGCGTCTACGTAGACGTAATCGCCGATCTGATAGGTGCGAGCGGGTTGTTTGTGTCGATCGTACTTGCGCTTCATCGCTTCCTTGGCTTTGGTTAGCGATTCGGCGGCTCGTTCCTGAATGGCTTTGAGTCTGGATGCGAACTGCTCAGCCGATTCATTGGGAACAGTCGACACATGTTCTACCCCCGTATACGGGTGATGTCCGTGAGTCATGAAGAAAGGGGTGTAACCAGTAGCGGAGTGTACACGGTTTCGGTATGCGAAAGCTGCTAGCGGGAGCCACGTTGGCCAGTCATCTTGTCGGTGATTGACGAAGATGCGTAGGTAGGTTTCGATTTCTTGGTTCATTCGTTCAGTCTGACCGTCAGTTTGGGGGTGGTAGGCTGTACTGGGATTGCCTTTGATCCCTAACTTTCGGTACAGATCCCGTATGAACGACGACACGAAGATCGATCCTCGATCTGACCAGATTCGTTCCGGTAGTCCATGTACTGTGACCACGTGATTCAGAAGAAGTGTAGCCCATCCTTCCGATGAAAGTTCGTCTGAGCACGGGATCGCAATATAGTCTTTCGATTTCATGTCCACGATCATGAGGATAGCGTTATGTCCGAGCGCGGGTGGGAGGTGCGTGATCATATCTGCAGAGATGTATTGCCAGTTTCGCGTAGGGACGGGATTAGGATGCAATGGTGCTGCGCGCTTTTGCCGATCGATCTTTGCAGCTTGGCACGTGTGACAGCCCTTGACGTACTTGCGTACGTCTTTTCTGATTGTGGGCCACCAGTAAGATCTCATGACCAGATCTTGTGTTTTGGCTGCGCCGGGGTGTCCGGCAAGAATCGAGTCGTGATGTGCGGAAATGACCTTTCCTCGAAGCGCAAAATTGTTCGGCACGACTAGCTTCCCCCGTCTGTAGACAAGTCCGTCCTCGGCTTGTTCAAATTGGCCGTCAACACCTATTTTCTCGAGGACCGATCGATCTAGGAAGTCAACCAGTTTTAGGCATTCTTCCTTGATACGGTCGCTGCCGTCCACAGAGATATTGGCGAACAGGTGTGATTTGAGCATTATGACGTCGTCATTCTGAGAGTCGTTTCCCGTGTGATCCGGGCGACGTGATAACGCGTCTGGCTTTGTCATACTTCGGCCGGGCTTGTGAACAAGCTTGAAGTCGTAATTTGCGAGTTCCAGGGTCCAGCGTGCCTGTCTATGGTTAAGGCGCTGTGGTTTCCTGAAATATTCGAGATTCTTGTGATCGGTGTGAATCTCGAACGGGTGTCTCGCGCCCATGAGGAAGTGTCTCCATTCGTCTAAGGCGGTCATGACAGCGAGCATCTCGCGATCGTAGATCTCGTAGTTTCGTTCTGCTGGAGAGAGCGATTTGGACAGGAAGGCTACTGGCTTCCAAACTCCTCCTTGTCGTTGAGCGAGTTCGGCGCCAATTGCAAACTTGGAGGCATCGCATTCTACTTTGAAGGGATCATCGTCGTTCGGGATGGCAAGTACGGATGACGATGTTATGGCTTGTTTGATCCCTTCGAAAGCAGTCTGCGTTTCCTCAGTCCAGGTCCAGTCTACGAGACCGGTGAGGCGGTTGAGCGGTGTAGCGATTTTCGCGAAGTCCTTGATGAACCGTCTATAGAAATTTGCGAACCCCAAGAAGGATTGGAGTTCCTTCTTATTTGTGGGGACCGGCCATTCAGTCACACCGTTGACTTTCGCCGGGTCCATGCGGACTTGTCCCGGCGAGATGATGTGACCGAGGAACTCGGTTTCTTGTGTTTCGAATTCGCATTTTTCGGGTTTACAGGTAAGACGGTGTTTACGTAGGGTTGCTAGAACTTGTTTCACGATTTCGCGGTGCTCTTCCAGTGTCTCAGTGAAGATGATGATGTCGTCTAAGTAGATCATGACTTTTCCAGCAAGTATCAGATCTCGGAACGCATCGTCCATCATCATCTGGAAGGTGGAGGGGGAATTGGTGAGTCCGAAGAACATGACCAGAGGCTCATAAAGTCCTCGGTTTGTGATGAATGCAGCTTTTTCTTCGTCTCCTTCCTTCATACGGACATTGTTATAACCCCAGCGGATATCCAGCTTAGAGAAGTATTTCGCCCCTTTGAGTCGGTCGATGAGCTCCGACATCAGAGGTAAAGGGTACTTATTCTTTTTTGTCATGTCGTTCAGCTTGCGGTAGTCTTGGACTGGCCGCAGCTTTCCGTCTTTCTTTTTGACAAAGAAGAATGGTGCTCCCCAGGGCGATTTCGATGGACGGATTCGTCCGGTACGAAGGTTCTCTTCTAAGAAGGCGTCTAGAGCGTCCTGCTCGTCTAACGTCATAGGGTAGATTTTTCCGCAGTAGGGCTTAGCATCAGGGAGCAGTTCAATCGCGTGGTCCCAAGGACGTCGTTCCGGTAGGGTGGTGAAGGTCGCTTCGTCAAAGACGTCGCGAAACTCGTGGTACCTTTCCGGCACTAGTTCCTCGAAGGATTTGACCTCACGCTTTTTACTTTGCTCGATAGCTATGTCCATGGCTACAGAGGCCCGGTTCAGGCGTACTGATTGTTCCTTAAGATACGAAGGAATGTTCAGCATGAACAGCCGTTCTCCTGGTTCGATTACATGTTGACATGAGGACGGACATCGATTAAACTCAATGAGTTTCTTTTGCCAGTCGATGGAGGGATTGTGATGCTCAATCCACTCGTGTCCTAGGAAGAGATCAGATTTGCCTAGATCGGTTACGAGGAGCTGCAACCTTTCCAGGTGGTTCCCGATCTGTATGTCAACGAGCGTGTAGTGAGTGATACCTCCGCCGACATTTGGGGACCCGTCGGCGTTGTACACTGCTACTTCTCGCTCGAAAGGTACCATAGTGAGTCCGGCTCGTCTGACGAGATCTCTATGAATACACGACCCGGTGCAACCGGTGTCGAGAAGTCCTTTTACGTCTACTGAGATGCCAGTCTCTGGATTGGTCATTATTAAAGGTACGTCAAGCTGTCGTCGGTTGCCAGAGCCTCGGACAACTTTGAAGTACTTTGGACCTATAGTAGTCACAGAGAAGATATTCTGTTTGGGTTCCGTCGCACTCGGAGATTTTTTAATTTTTTTTGTATTTTTTGAAGAGGAATTAAGCACCGGTTCACGCCGGCCACGCTCCAGGGGAGACGCCTCTTCGGTAAGTGCATTGGTTACATGAGGAACCCTAGATAGTACAGAATCATCGGCTTCTTCGACGGAAAGAACAGAGAATCGATTGGAAGGCATAAGGGAGGGGCGCATAGGGGTATCGGCCGGTGAATAAATGACGTAGGCGAGGCTATCAAAATACGATCGTAACGGTACAAAGTTCGGACTCGACGTGTGTGCGATTACGTCGAGTCGTCGGGAAAAAACTGCGATTCGACCGGAGTTGAATCCGGGTTGACGAGCGACAGAAATAGCTCCGGATCCTCGCGTACGAAGTTGGACACCTCGTCGAAGAATTCCTGGTGGGATTCCTCCTCTTCCCACCGTCTACGGAATTGTGTTGGCGGCTGCTTCCGATTGGGGACGTGCCAGGCGTCTCCACATGACCCTGGTTCGCGCTTTTTCATTTTGCATTTGTAGCAAACGCGATCCAAGTCCATGGGTTGGCCCTTGCCCCCGTACAAGATGCCTGTTCCGTCGCGTCGAGTGGGGACTGGAGCAGGTGCGGCCGGTGGCTTTGGGACTGTGGGAACTGGTACGCGTGGGACGAACGTAGGTGCGGTTCGTTGCACGGCTTTGTACATGTCCTCGAAGCGCGTAATGTCGAAGACTCGCGTTTTCCAGTTCTCGTACCGGTTGGGAATGGCGTGATCACCGGTACCTGTTCCTGGGGCATTGCCGCTGACGTAGAGTCGCTCCACGATGTCGGGACGGATTGCCTGTTGTAGGAGGTGAAGGAGGAACGGGTCGTCGCGGTTGGTGTAACCGGCTTTGGTGCACAGCTGTTCCCACTGCGTGAAGAAGTCCTGGGCTGTCATTCCCCCACGCATCTTTAGGTGGGGCAGTTTACTCTGTGCTCGGGACGCCTCATTGCTGTCCTTAAAGCGACCGTCCATCTCGGCCCAGAACTCGTCTAAGGTATCGTAGCTCCATTCGTCTCCGTTGTAGTGGGCAGTAGACAACGCCTCCTTGTAGTCCTCGACGCTTTCACCTTGGACGTATGAAAGGATCAAAGATATTGCTCGATCCTTTTCCATGCCGGCCACGTACTGCTGGAGGACGTGCTTCCATGGCCCGTAGCGGCTGCGGTTTCCGTCGAAGGTGTGGGGGTCTTTGAACTTTGGGGCAGGAGGGGGTCGCTGCATGGCTGTGGTGAGCGCGCGGATGAGCGCTTCCATTTGCGCCGCAAGATTATCCGCTGCCGGCGGAGCTGTTCCTGAACTAGGACCAGGTTGGGATGACATACTGGTACTGGGGTTGGGGGGAGGTGATGGGGCTTTCGTGGGAGCGGGTGCCTGTCGGCGGGGCGGCTTGGGAGCTGGAGGGGAAGGAGGAGCGGCTGCGACGGCTGCAGGGACTCGTTCGAGTGGGGCGAGGATGTCCTCGAGACTTTCGTGTGCAAATGGGAGTTCTTCGGGTTCTGCCGCTTTTCCTGCGGGGGCGTGACGTGGTGTGAGGCGAGGTCTGGGTTTTTTGAGTCTGAGCTCGTTTCGAAGGGCGAGGGGGATGGAAGAATATTCTTCGAGGAACTCGTTTGGGCAGGGATCAGACCGGCAGGGCCAGAATCGGTTTGCTCGAGCGTCGTAGTATACGAGTTAGTCGTCACGAGTTCGAGCGTGAGGGGTACCGTAACAGTCACTCGTGGTGATCGCAGTTCGTCAGGGGCCGCGGTTGCCGCGACTCCTGGAGAAGAAGTTTCGTATGTAGAAAGGAGCCAATCGTAATCTGAGTCCGAGAACGTGGTCTGCATATAGGTACGTAACTAGCTAAAATCCGATTTTACCGCAGAGTGGCGACTCCGGGGTCTCTCGGGCACGCCTGTCCTCGTGGGGACTGACTGACGCGCGGAATGGAAAGCTATCTAGATGTCAACTTCGATCACGGGGTTTGGGGCGTAGTAATAATATCCGTTATGCTCGAAAATGTTCAACTCTCTGGTTGCGCGGTACGCGTGCCAGTCGCGCGTGTCAAAGAGGTAGAGGCAGAGGCAGAGGCGAATCTCGGGAGGTAGGCGTTCGAACTCCGCGGTGTTCGCTTTTCCGTCGAGGGTGAAGCGCGCGAGCTGTTCTTCGTTCCTGAGGAGGGTGAGGATGGGGAACGTGACGGTTTTGTTACCCGTCCAGTTGTTGTTCAACGAGGTGAATTCCAGTCGCAGGGAAAGCGGGTATTCGACGCGGAAGGGGTCGTTGGGGGGTAGGAAGAAGTATTGGAACGGATCGATGGCGTGCTCGTCCGCTTCGCGTACTACGTTAGCCGTGGTTGCGGGGTGAGCGTAGTACAGGGGATACTCGACGGTGCGTCGCGGGAATGACCACTCAGCGAGCTCGTGGAGACGCTGCTGCTCGACTAGGGTGAAATGAAACTGGGGGTGGCGTCTGTACAAGATACCCCAGGCCGGGTTAATGGCGCAAAGTTGTCTGTAGCGTCTGCCGCCGGCGATTCGTGTGACGTGATGGGTAGGGTCCGGGAGCTCGAAAGCGTAGTTGGCGTCGACGGTTTCGCACTCGAATTCCTGGTGTTTCACCCAGGCGTGGTAGAGGCGCTTGTCGAGGACGTTGAGGTTGTACTCGAGAGGCTTGTCGGGGTCGGGAGTGTCGTCGGCGTGGTCGTCTCCAGCGAGGAAGGTTTCGATGCGCTGGACGTGACCGAAGATGCTGAGGATGGCCTGGTATCGGTTGGTTTCTCGTTCGAGAATGTCGCGGGTGATGTCGTCTAGAACTTCTCGCCGGTCCGGGGGGAGGTTCTCACGGTCCTCGGGCGAGAGAATCGGAAGGGGAGGCGGAGATGGAGAAATGTTGCGGGGAGGGATGACCGGGGGTTCCTCGTAGTCGGAGAAGTCTCCTTCGCGGTCGGAGGTCGGGTCGTAGGGGGAGGAGTTCTCGCCGAACTCGGAGGGGTTGCGGTAACGGCGGAATCGGAGGTTGTCAAACACTGGGTGGGGGTGAGCGGATTAGGAAAGGAGGATGGCGAGGGACGCGTACTCGTGATACTGGAGACTGTAAACGAGTAGGTCGAGGGGAGAGGTAGTCTTCACTTAATGATACGGAAGTTGGCACAAGATCGGATGCGATCTGAGGCTTCCAGGTATAACGTACCAAGTGAAGACTGAGGTTCGACCTGCAGCATCACTCGGCTTATATATTACCGTAGCAGCATGATGAGTAATGACAGTCTTACTAAGGGTGTCGTGAGGATGCGTAAGCGGATGAGTAAGTAAATGAGAGAAATGAGTCAGCAATGAACGGAAAATGAGTAAGCACGTAAATATCCTGAATATTCGTAACATCGACGGGGAACAGAGGGTGCTCAAACTGGTGAGTCGTGATAGTGTGCGCGGCTGACGCAGTTATCGATGAGTCATCAGTTTCTGGACTCCCATGCAAATGATTTTGGAGGGCAGTTCCAGAGAGAATCGTCCGCCTACGCCCGACTCGCTCACTTTGGTGTCGGAAAATCGGGGGCAGTGGCTAAATGCTACGGAAGTGTATTCATCAGTATTTCTGCAAATATCTGAAACGTCTGGTCCAGACCTTTCAGACCCCGATCAGACATGTTCAGACACCGATCAGATTCAGCCAGATGCCAGACGCCAGAATGGGAATTTCACTCGGTCAGACAAATTGCAGGAAAACAACGACGGCTTTTCGTGGGCACCAAACAAGTGGGATGCATTTTAGTGCATGTATGGAATGTCTGCCACAAGTTCCACCACCATAACTTCCGCCTCGGGCCCGATATTTGAGTAACATTGTACACATCTGGTATACTGCTTTCACACCTATTAGTTATGTAAAACGGCTATCCTCTGCCAATACGAGGGCTTAAATCTACCTGGAAACATAATGGCGAGTGAATCCGACCAAAACATGACTGATTTGGTGGAGGAGACATTATAAATTTGAGAGAGAAGCGGGACAGACATGATGGGCGCCTAAGAGCGCCCCTCTGATCCGCATTTGGCCAGGCATGTCAGACCGCCAGACTTTCGCAAAAATACTGATGTTGATTGATATTAGCAGCCTTAGGGAAACCATTACAGCTGGTGCGGCGTTTTCCAAACATGTACGCGACGCCATTCAGTCTTCCCCGGAATCAGCGATGTTACATGGCATCGTTCTGGAAGACCTAGGCGTGATGGAGACACTTTCGATCTCTAACATTACAGACGAGCTCGCCGATCGTGCATTGCGGGCCCTCTACGAGGTTCACAGGGCCTATGTACTACATGGAGCAATCGACCCTAGCCACGTTCTCGTCGATCTCAACCGAAAACGTGTAATCTGGATCGACCTCAGTTGCTCTGTTTGTTCTGAACAAGACGAAGGTGGCTCAACGAGGGCTCACTTTCTTGACGAGCTTGCTAGGTGTTGGTGTATGGTATATGCGAGGCTGGTGAGTGTTTCAATTTGGTACACTACATGTCCTCAATGACGAGCCATACTAATGAGAAACTTTACGATCCACCTAGATTCCAGACGCAACTATTGGTTACTTGGCTAACGACAAAACTTGGTCTCCATGGACTGCGCATCGTACAAGTCCGCCGCCGCCACTTGCTCCTGTCTGTCGACGAGTGCCAGAAGCATCTCTTCACCAGGAGACACTGACGCGCTTGTTGTCCTACCCGGAGACAAATGTCTTCAGCTGGGATCCCCCTATCTACAATTTGACGCCTGCACCCAAGGATGATTACAAACTGGACACAGTCGACTTCCTCAAAGCCGCGCAAAATGCGAAGTACACCAATATGGGAGTGGCCAATCCACTTGTCAAGTGGTACGGCTCCTGCCCATTGGCAGTCCTAGACACGCACCTCTACAGCGAATGCCAGAAACCGTTCACCTGCTATGAACGGCCCCCATTGATCGGACAACTTCCTGACTCCCCAATACAGTTTTTGGAACACGTCAGCCCTAGTAGCAATCGTGCGCTGTTCAAAGTGCTTATCGGTGGTCAACTGCGTCTCATAAAAATTGTGAGCCTGCTAGTCCCTTTCTCGCATGTTCGTGGCGTTGCTAATACCTGACTGTAATCGCTCAGTTTAGCGCCGCTGCGAGACCAGGTTACGAAGACCTCAAAACGCCTAAGGAGCGATTTGACATAGAGCTGTGGGCGTACTCTCATCTGATGCGCAGTGGTGTGTGTGATGCTGGCGCCGCGCCTCGCTGCTTCGGGTGGATCGAGGTTTCGCCCCAACATGCAAGAGACGCCAACAAGCTCGTCCGCGAAACCCAGAGGAACATGAACACTTCGGACCCGGACGAGGTTCCTGTTTGGGCGTTCCCGGTCTTCGATGACGCTTCCCCGGCTACGGCGCTCGTCCTCGAGTATCTTTCTAACAGTACACCGCTTATTATCGAGAACGTTACTCCACGTCGCGCTGACATGGCGCTAAGGGCGCTGAGCCGCGTGCACGGGGCATACATTCTTCATGGAGACGTGTGGAAGTCGCGAAACATCTTGATCGTGCGTGACGATGAGGGCAACGACGAGCGGGTCGTCATTGTCGATTACGACCATGCTATGGATCCGACGATGGGCTTGGTGACGCGCTTGATTTTGCTCATGGAGCTCGCACATACGTGGATCCTGACCTACAGCTACATGGTGCGTCGCGTTCCAGTTACCATGATCATACACTTTGTACCACCTCACAGAGTCTGTGTCTGATGTGCTCATTAACAGTTGTCGGATCGTCGTCTGTTCTGCAACCCCGTGTACCCTCATGAAGGGCCTGTCATAGTATGATTATCTATGTACGAGAATAGTTCGAGTATGGGATGAGGACGTGCCTACGGTCTACTTCGAATCGTAATTAGAGCGGTAACAAAAGCACAAATTCATGGCAAAGCCGAGCTGAGACGTAGGCGCCCTTGCGAGAGGTTGTGCGGACTGGCGTGAGGATGAGTTGCGTTGTGATATATCAAACCACTGTATAGTAACTGTAACACCGGCGAAGCCAGCTGCGAAATGACATACGAAAGAGAGAGGGTCGACCTCTGATTTTCGGCAGCCAACGGCCGCCGGGAAAAGTCTGCAGGCGCTTAGTATTCACACCTCGCAGTCGCGTGGCAAGCATGCCTGAGGCCGCGAGTGCTTATCGTTCGCTATACTTGAAGACACCACTCGAACGACGACTCTATTGTGAAACACGACATAGTACGGTCTTCTCAGCTGCTGCTCACCTTGTCTCCCGGACGCTATTTTCCTAGCACTTGTGTTACCCACTGGTAATGATGCCAGACTCAGCGTGCTGCATCAACTTATCCTCAGTCGTCCTTGAAACATATCCCGACTACAGTCCGTGGGATCTGGACCCATCTCTTTTTGCGGCGGTCCCGGATGGATACGCCCCGTGTAACCCGTTTCCTCAAAGACTGAAGGATGCGGCGCTCGAACAGGCGCGGCGTACCGGGCTCAACCCCTTTTACTTCATGTGCTGGACTAATCCGTTCGTTCTCGATTATCCGGGGCCCCGTGGAACCCCTTCACCCGTACTTAGTTGCGAGAAATTCAGTGCCCATACTACAGCGCCCCTTCCAGACATCAGCGAGGCCATCACCAGGGCTCTCGACACGTCGACCATCGAACCTGTTGTGAACGGCGTAGATTCTATGTATCGCATATGTGTGGACGGGGAAACCCGAATACTTAAGCTGGTAAGTTCTCATGTAAACTGTAAACACCATTAAAAATGAGCTTTCCTTTTCCATCGCAGTTCCTCAAACCCATCGCTGGCAACTTTGAGGCTTCGTTCAAGAAGGAAGCCGCTGCCCACGCACGTTTTTCACGTTTTGGTACCTGGAACTCTAGCGCAGTCCTTCAGTGCCACGGGGTAGCGACATTGGATATTGAGCCTCTGAAGTGCGTGGCGATGCGACCTTCAGTCAGCTCTCCCGCTTGTTTGCGTAATCTCGTTGTGGTGTACAACTCACGAACCGTACATGGCCTTGTCTTTGACGACCTGGGAGGCGCGGAAGTGCTCTCGATAAACAATGTCACTTACCCAGTCGCCGATAAGGCCCTGCGAGCTCTGCATGAAATCCACAACGCCTACGTGCTCCAGGGCGCACCAACGTCTCGAAGTATCCTGGTCGGCAAGGGGGATTCCGACGAGGAGCGTGTCGTCTGGGTGGACTTTAGCATGTCCTCTTGCCCAGAAAATGACGCAAATGATGTGACAAGAGCAGGGCTCCTCGATGAACTTGCCCGTGGCTGGAGCCTCTTATACGCCAGGCTTGTGAGTCTGTAGTCTTGCTGTAGGAATTTTCGGGCTCTCACAATGTTGTGATTCTACAGATCCCCGACTCCCTAATCGGCTACGAGCCTGACGAAAATTCCGTGGATCCGTGGCAGCTCGGCCGTGGGTTCTCAGCCTCCCCCTTGCCCCCTATTCGGCCCCGGACACCTCAGAGCACGCCCAAGGATGAGGTCCTTGCGCGTCTCTTCTCTTACCCCGAAATCAATCTCTTTAGTTGGGACCCACCCCTCCATAATCTGACCCCCGCGCCAAAGGACGATGATAAATTCGACTCTACTGAGTTTCTCCTTGCTGTGAAAGCGGCTATGTCAACAAACCTCAGTAGACGTAACCCTTTCCTCAAGTGGTATGGCACGTGCCCGCTCTCGATCCTAACCCCTTCCTTCTTCGCGGAAGGAGCAAAACCGTTTTCTAGCTACCAAAAACCTCCCCCTATAGCCCAATTGCCAACCACTCCTGTCACGTTTCTGGAGCACATCTGCCCTACCGGTAACCGAGCTCTGTTTCGCGTGCTCATTGATGGCCAGCAGCGGCTTCTGAAGATCGTGAGTGCGCGTCCCTTTTTTCTTGTTATTGGCTCACGGGTACGTCTAGTTCAGCAGCGCCGTGAAGCAGGACAACGATGACGACAAGACATCGAAAGAGCGATTTGACATCGAGCTTTCTGCTTACTCACACCTCATGCATTCTGGCGCAGGGGCCATCGGCGTCGTCCCGATGTGCTACGGCTGGATGGAGCTGTCAACACAGCTCGCCAGAGACGCTAATCGGTTCATTCGCGATACCACTCTGAAGCAGCCGGTACCCCAAGAGCCCCTTGACTATTATTCGACTTATCGACCGCCGACGATGGTGTCGCCCATCTTCGACGATGAGGATTTCTCTCCGGCTGCGGCGCTCGTCCTAGAGTATCTTCCCAAAAGCGAGCCGCTCGCTAACGGGAACATCACACCACGACGCGCAGACATGGCACTCAAAGCGTTGAGCTTTGTGCATGGAGCGTACGTTCGTCATGGCGATATGTTGAACAGCAGGAACATATTGGTTGTACACGAGGATCAAGGGCGACCAGAGCGGGTGGTCTTCGTAGACTTCGACCACGCCGCCGATCCTTCCTGGGACGATGTACCCCGCATCAGCCTGCTGAATGAGATTAGCAGCCTCTGGGTTCTATCGTATAATTACATGGTACGCTGCGACTACCTGCCGATGTCCTGTATGATTCGGTCGGCACTGACTCTTAATCGTGGCTTACCACTTCAGTTATCTCAAAACCGTCTATTCTGCAACCCAATCTGTCCTCCCCAGACCAAGAATAAAGCGTTGACAACTCGTTAAAGGGTCCCTGGCGGATGTATCTACGGGAATGTATGCCAGTGAACGGCCCGTGACGGGTTGGCCATCGCTGTATTCCATACAATTTGCTGATCCTGTCCATGCACCGCGATGCTGCGGCAATTGCCTCTAATTATCGACCGAAGCTGCGGACTCAAGAAGCCTATCTTCTGTCTGCATGGTAAGTAGTCTGTCGGCCCTCTTCTACTGGCCTCCGCGACGCCAGATCGCAAACTTCACTCACCGGGCCTTCGCGCTCGTTCGTGGACGCTACGTGTTTCATCGGGACGTGTGGTCCTAGCAATATCCATCCTACTGGTCAAGGGTACTGGTCCGGATGGCGACCGTGGCGTCCGACACATCGAAGGGCAGTCTTTATCGTTGGGAGATGCGCGGGGAATTGAGTCACTTCGATGCGAACTCTGTTTTATTCATACATCGTAGGTGACGACGTTGGGGTATAATTGAATCGGTAAGGACTCACTGGGATCTGTTACTACCCCGCGTAGTATTCAGAACAACCTGCCACACGCAAACCCATCGCCGCCTTGTTGGGTCCCAATGAGGTTCAGCTCGTCGATTTGGTGCCATGTCGAGCTGCTCGCCGTGGCCTGCACGCAATGGTGATGCACGCAGACGTCATTGAGTACAAGCACGCACTTTCAGTTTCATTTCGAACCGCAGTAGACAATCGTTAGTATGCAACATTCATTCCGAAGCTAGCTAGGTAAAACACAGCCGTGTGTCAACGTACGTAGCACTTACTACCGAACCAACTGAGAATGTGAGGACATAACGTGAGGCGCTGCTGCACTATGCTTGAACATGGGCGGACTGTTGATACTTGATACTATACATATGCATGACAGGAGAGACAGATTATGTACGGTGGGTAAGATAGGTAAGATATAGAAACGGAAAGCGGTGAGCTTGGAAAGAGCGACGAGACCATAACAGAGGATAACGGTGTGCAGAACCAGGACGAACAAACCCAAGCCGAAAGTGCAGTGTACCTGTCATAATGAACCGGCTCGCTGCCAACGCGATGATTCCGCCTTCTGGCTCAGAAAACGGACAGCTCACGGATCATACATGCTCATAGCTTCATCTAGCGCCTCTGGGTCGAAATCGAACGGGATGTCCCCATAACTCGAGTCCGCCTCCTTCACTTCATCCATCGCGTCCGTGCCATCCACCGACGATACCGGCTCTGCTCTCCGCGCTGACATCTCCAGCACGGCCGCCCCCCGCGCCGGAGCAACGGGGACGGGGACAGTAACTTGCGGTGAATCCACTACCACGACCTGCGACTGGACGCCACGGTTCGAGACTTGGCTCCTCTTCGCTATGCCCGTGCCGGCCCCGTTCGCCACACCGTTCTTGAACGGTACCTTGAAGCCCGCAATCGCCTTCGGGTTCTCCCGCGGAACCTTGTATTTGCCTACGCCGGCGCGTACGAGGGGCCGCATCCCGAGCGCGGGGGGGCCGCGTTGAGACGCGCGTATGGGGCGCGCCGGTTGGGACGCGCCGGGCGTGCTGGAGGGCATCACGTAGGGCCGAGAAGGGGAGGGGAACTGGGAGGGATGTGGAGCAGGGCGGGAGGGCGCTGGAGCTTGGGCTTGTGAGTGGAGGGGCGCTGGGAGTGGGGGCGGGATAAGGGGCGATGGAGATGGGAGGGAGAGTACGGGTGCGGGTGCTGGAGGGTGCGGGATGACTTCTGGGGGAAGGGGAGGGCGCGCGGCGAGCGCTGCCGGAGAAGGTATGACGGGGCTGAGTTCTGGCTCGTGGAACGAGTGTTGCGTGGTAGACCGTCGTTCGATGGGGGACGCGGACTCGGGACACGGGACTGAGAAGGAGGTCGAAGGGTCAACGGAGTGTCGACGAGCCAGGGGAGCATGATCGAGACTCGTCGGCGATTCAGAGAAGGCAGAGAATTGTCCTGAATCGCTCTTGGTTACGGACGAAGACAAAGAGGGCGAGGCGGAGAAAGCACCGCGTTTCCGAGACCGAGGGCGTGGGTGAGGGCTCGGAGTGCTTGTGGGCGTGCCATCGTCCTCGTCTTCCTCTTCGTCGTCGAGCGGGGTCGGGAAACGGAGTGGGTGGAGGTCAAATAGTCTCGACGGGCCGGCGACGGGCCCGTCTTCGACCGGCTGACTGGCAATAGAAGCGCGTCGCCTTAAGGAGGAAACATTAGAATCTGTGGTGGTTCCCCTCAAGGCGGCGTTTTGCCGAGACGAATGAGTAACGGGCTGGACAACCTCAGCGGTGTGCCGCCGCCGCAAGGCGGACCCTCTCGAAGAGGTTCCGTTCTCCTTCTGTTGCAAGCGGTGCAGTTTGGCAGCCTTGAGCCTAGCCGTTTCAATGGCCTGAATTTGCACACCGAGCGCCTTGGTTTTAAACAGCTGTTTCGCTTCGATGACATCTGGATCTTGGGTCTCAGGGAAGTAAATCGGGTTGCGCGGCATACGCGCAGGATGCTTGGGATCTCCCGGTGCACGCGAGAGGGGAGGAGCAACGGGGGCATGTTCTTGAGAATGGCCGTGATCGAGGTGAGTCAGGGACTGGAGGCCTGCACAGGTCAGCAGGGCGCGCGTCGGATGGAGAAGAGACGCACTTTGTTGGCAGTTGTCTCGTAATCGCTTGAGAGCTGGATTCGTCGGAGGGGGCTGCCAACCCACGACAGCGCCAGAGCAGTCATCTGCGTCCTTGGCCTTGCCCCGAAGGGAGAATGCGGCAACAGAATGTTGGGAGCTAGTTGGTTCTTCGTATATCTCCATCGCGTCTTCGGTGATCATTGTCGCGCGCACTGAGGAGGGCGGATGAGCCACGCTGGGAGAAACTAGGCAGAGAACCGCGACGCGAGAGCCGCGCTTTTGTGCACTCGATGCGCCGCGTTACTATTTCGTGACAGACGAGTGTGCAAGGACGGCAAAGACGCGTAGAAGACTGAAAGACACGGACGAGCAGCACAAAGCACACCAACAGCCCTCCAGTCCTGCCTTCGTACTTGTACACCACGTGACCTCGTCGCGTCGCGTCGGTGGCGTCCATGCCCGCACATTTCCCCCTTATCGCGGGGGTTTCTCGAGCGTAAAAGCCAGATTTCAATACAGTAGAAGGCATGGAGAGGTGTATGTCGATCTACGCCCCCGGTTCACCGCGCCAGCAGCACCAGCCTCGCGCGGCCTTGGTAGCTCTGCCTTCCAGGGTCGAACTGAAACAGACTGGGCGGCATAATTAAACCCAAGCGCGCATGTCCAATCCAGCAGAAATGCTCCTCAATCCCAGAGTAAGACACGCTGATATTCTGGCCTCGTCCAAGGCCGAGCGAGGGGAACGAAGGCAAGGGACGTTTACGGGCGCCTATGGCGGACCATGGTCCCCTGTGTTCCCTTCCCCGGCGTTCTGGCGTTTCCCGTCTTCGAAGACGTCGACGCCTCCTCTGCTGCCACGCTCGTTCTCAAGTACTACCTTCCGAACAGCACATTGCTCATCATCGGGAACGTCACCCCGCGCGGCGTGCGGACATAGCACTATGCATCCAAGGACCGTACATCCTCCACGAAGACGTCTGAAAGTCGCGAAACATTTTGATTGCGCACGACGAATCCAGGGCATCATTGTCGATTACGACCATGCTATGGATCCAACGATGGGTCTGGTGACGCGTTTGATTCTGCTCGCGAAGCTCGTGAGTACGTTGACCCATATTTTTACAAATTCTGTCTGCTATACCTGGAAGTCACTTGGGTTAGGATGCGCTGAAGGTCGGCGAATATATTCCCGCCTAGGTCGTTCGAATGTGCCAACACCCCGATGCGGCACTTGCGTGACGGGAGAGAGAGAGAAAAGCCGGGAGGCGCCCGGCAGGGCGCACGCTCCTTCTTCAAGTTGGGCTTTTTACACTCTCACTTTCAGTACGCCACTTGTGCTCCGGAAGCTGGGCCTTTAAAGAGGCCACATGTCAGGTCTCGCTCGCGGTGATCCCTCATCCATTTCAACACGCCGTTCTCAGCCAACTTGCACTTGCCATGGCCGTCTCACTTAACGTTTCCTCTGTGATTCTCCAGTCGTACCCCGAGATCAGTCCTTGGGAGCTCGACCTCCCGCCCGTAGGCTTAGTATTGCCACCTGACATCCTTCCGTGCCCCTACTTTGTAGATAAAATCAAGCTTCCCGCGTTGGACCAGGCTCGTAAAACGGGAAAGAACCCGTTCTATTTCATGTGCATGAGCAACCCGCTCCTTCTCGACCATCCGGAGGCTGCCTGCAACGCGCCACCACTTCCCCCCCACGGTCTTTCCCCTCCGCTTCCCGAAATAGCGAGACCATTCAGCCTGACCCCTATGTCCTTTATAGGAGGGTCTCCTCCGGTTTTCAATGTCAATCTCAATGGTGCGCCGAGAGCGTTGAAATTGGCGAGTACTGCTCTGCATCGTGTACCATCGCTGTATTGATCATGACGCCGTTGGTAGTACTATCAAGACAGAGACCACGTCCTACAATTTTCTATCGAGTTAACTGCCTATTCCCACCTGATCCACCACGACGCTTGTAAATCCGGAGCCGTCCCTCGATGTGATGGTTGGATCGGCCTCGCCTCTCAAGATCTACAGCTGCTTGCAACTTCACCTCTGTTACCTGAATATCTGAAGGACACACTCTCTGGCGGAGGGGTTCTCTTTGCTAAAGCGCTCGTATTGGAAGATCTTTCGGACGCGCAGCCTCTCTCTATCCGGAACATTTCTACCGAGGTAGCAGACAAGGCAATGCGGTCTCTCCATCAAATCCATACCGCATATGTCCTCCACGGTAACATTCGACGCAACAACATCTTCGTCACCCGTGGCGGTGAACGGGTGGTCTGGCTAGGCTTCAATCACGCTTCTTATGGAGAATGTATCATTTCGCGAGAGCTCTTGCTCAATGAGCTCGCCCAGTTGTGGAGCTTCTTGTACGAAAAAATGGTGTGCCCCGGAACCGTTTCATTGACAGACCGTATCTAAATCCACAGTGCAGATTCCGGATGCTTTCATTGGCCTCGAGGATGATAGAATCGGGCAGGAAGTATGGATGCGTCGCATGGTTACTTCACCCTCGCAACTTCAAAGAGGAGCACGGCCTCGGATTCCATCTCATAGCGCCGACGCAGAAATACGAAAGGTCCTTTTGTCCTATCCGGAGATTAATGTGTTTGACTGGAATCCCCCCCTCTTCAACCTTACCCCCGAACCCAAAGACGATCATCTATACGATACTCCAGAATTTATCGCAGCTATCAAACAGGCACGACGGTCAGAAATGGCGTGCAGCCCTTTCATCAAATGGTATGGGAATTGTCCGACGCTCCTTCCAGACGACGATCGATTCCGGGAAGAAATTACTACGTTCGATGGCTATGTGCGGCCGGACCCATTACCGCAGTGGGCATCCGATACACCGATGGAGATGCTGGAATGCCTCGATCCGTTTGCTGCCCATCCCCTTATCAAAGTACGTGTAGGGAACGAAGAACGACTCATGAAATTCGTATGTCACGTAATTGCTTGTGAAATCACGCGTAGATTTCCTGATCATGCTTTGTTCGTAGTTCAGTGGATGGTCCGCTGAGAACAGGTACTCCGGGTTGCGTGGGCCTTCGCCCAGACATGGCTTTGAAACCGAATTGTCGGCCTACTCCCATCTCTCTCACTACGGTGCCTGCGACGAGGGCGTTGTTCCTCGGTGTTATGGTTGGATAACACCTTCATCACTCTTGATAGCAATGGCGAATGGCATGATCGCAAAGACTGTCGTCGAGGCGTCGAAGCTGGACAACCCGCCGGCGTTCATATCTCCCATTTTCAGCGATGGACATCCAGCGTTAGCGCTGATCATTGAGTATCTGCCGAACGCCGAGGTTCTGACAGAGGAGAACGCGACGCCAGAGATCGCAGATCTCACTCTCCGGGCCTTCGCGCGCATACATGAATGCTATGTGTGTCATCGGGATGCGTGGGGGTCTGGAAACATCCTGCTCGTAAAGGACACTGGTCCGGATGGTGACCACGTCCGAGTTGTGGTCATCGACTTCGACCATGCGCAGGACGCGTCGAAGGGCACTCTTTGTGGTTGGGAGATGCTCCAGGAACTCACTTCGTTGTGGAATCTTTTTTATGCGTACATCGTAAGTATTGAACTTCGAGCAGTAGACGAGAGCTGACCGGCACCCATTGATACCCCGTGCAGTTTCCGGAACAGCGTGCCATACGCGAGCCTGTGGCCGCTGTGCAGGATCTCAATGGCGTCTGACTTGGCGCTTCGGGACCACGTCAAATTCATGGATGAACTCAACCCCCTCGGGTCGTACTCCAAATATGCCCTTGTACCACCGTGACGCTGGGGGAGGCTGGGCAGAGAACCGCGACGCGAGAGCCGCGTTTTTATGCACTCGACGCGCTGCGTTACTATTTCGTGACAGATGAGTGTGCAAGGACGGCAAAGACGCGTAGAACACAGAAAGAAACGGACGAGCAACACAAAGCACACCAACAGCCCTCCAGTCCTGCCTTCGTACTTTTCACCACGTGACCTCGTCGCGTCGCGTCGATGGCGTCTGCCCGCGCATTTCCCCCTTGTCGCGGAGGTTTCTCGAGCGTGATAAGGCACCGGCAGATTGCAATACAGTTGAAGGTATAGAAGGTATATATCGATGTACCCCCTCGGTGTACCGCGCCCGCCCGTAGTACTGGTGTACTCTGCAGTGCTGCCTTCCAAGGTCGAACTGATACAGACTAGACCGCGTGTAATCTCAAGCACGCATGGTTAATTCACTGGAAATGCCATTCGGCCTCAGAGAAAGACACAATAATATTCCGCTCGTGTTAAAGGGCAAGCGGGGGGAATGAAGGCAGGAGACGTTTATGGGCGCCTGTGGCGGACCGCGGTCGCCCTGTGTTCCCGAAAAGGCAACGCTCGGACGCGTCCTCCATACGCCAACCGCCGCCGCCAGTCCCTCGCTGCCACTCCCCTTCCTCCTCCTCCCTTTCCTTCCTCCTCTGCTCACACCACCCGCCTCTCGCTCTCTCAGTCTCAGAGCCCCCGGCGCACGCCATGCCGGCTCCAAGGCCCTCTCAGAGCGCAGAGGCCGCACGCGCTGCCGCCGCCCAGGCAGAGTTCAATGAGAAGAAGTGGGTCTGGGTCCCCGACGACAAAGATGGATACCTCGCAGGCTGGGTCGTACGCGAAGAAGACGATATGGGTGAAGTAGTCATGGCTGCTGGAGGAGAGGTACACATCGCGTTGTTTCCTTTATGATGTATGCTATAATTTCGCGGGTATTAGATCCGGAAGCTGCCACTCTACGCCCTGTCCAAGATGAATCCCCCGAAGTTCGACAGAGTCGACGACATTGCAGATCTCACATTTCTCAACGAAGCCAGCGTTGTACACAACCTCCGCCTCCGATACGGCTCCGGATCCATCTATGTATGCTCTCTTCCTGGACGCCTTCCGAATTGATTAACCTATGCTTCCACCTAGACTTATTCCGGCCTCTTCTTGGTTGCCGTAAATCCATACCAGCCGCTTCCCCTCTACTCGGACGCGATTGTGCACCAATACCGAGGCAAGCGCCGCGATGAGAACCCACCACACATATTCGCCATTGCCGAACGCGCCTGGGTGAACATGGGCGAGGAACGCGAGAATCAGAGTATCCTCATCACGTACGTCCTGGTCCTCTACTTTGAGCCCCGTTTATAACGTACAAATATCAGTGGCGAGTCCGGTGCCGGGAAGACCGAGAGCACCAAGAAAGTCATTCAATATCTCGCCGCTATTGCTACGGATGCGCATGCTCCGGTCACGCCCTCACATTCCCAATCCCCCTCCCTGGCCGGGACCACTTCATTCAACGCCATGGTCCCTACAGTCGGACTTCCTCGTAGCAGCTCCTTCCGCAAGCACGGGAAAGCTACCTCTGTGAGCGGCTCGGGGTCTGGTTTCAGCTTGAACGCGAAAGCACGGCTCGGCCTCCTTGAGCGACAAATATTGCAGGCCAACCCCATTCTGGAAGCATTTGGTAACGCTCAGACGCAGCGGAATAACAACTCAAGTCGATTCGGGAAGTTCATCAGGATCAGCTTCTCGCCCGACGGCAGTATCGCGGGGGCGAACATCGATTGGTACTTGCTCGAGAAGAGTCGGGTGGTTGTCCGGAGCGAAGCTGAGCGTAGCTTCCACGTGTTCTACCAACTTATGGAGGGCGGGGGTGGCCTCAAAGGTAATCGGTCAAGTCTTGTCTGCTGCGATAAATTGGCTGACGGATCCAGAAACACTGTTGCTGGATGGCGGCGTTGAGGACTACGAGTACCTCAACAAGAGCCGACGAGAAGTTGACGGTATCGACGACCGTGAAGAATGGAATCTTCTCAAGGTAGGAAAGGCCGTGAGCACATTGTGAGAGTACATGCTCATAGTGCTTTGTAGAACGCGCTTGATACCGTAGGCTTCACGGCTGCGGAACAGCTCGACCTCTTCCGTATCGTGGCCGCTGTTCTGCACATAGGGAATATTGTCATCACGTCTACACGTTCTGACGATGCTCTCATGCCCGACCCCTCACAGGCAGAGCGCGTTTGTCATCTTCTCGGCATCCCACTCACCGAGTTCACCAAGGCCGTCCTGCGCCCTCGCGTACTCGCTGGTCGTGAATGGGTCACCCAAGCGCGGACGCGGCAACAAGCCCTCGACGAGCTTTCCGCTCTCTGCAAGACACTTTACGAGAAGTCCTTTGGGATGCTGGTAGATCGCATCAACCGTGCGCTCGATCGGCCGTCGTCGAAGTCGACATTCATAGGCGTGCTCGATATTGCCGGTTTCGAGATTTTCGACATCAACGGGTACGAGCAACTGCTCATCAATTACACGAATGAGAAACTGCAGCAATTCTTCAACCACCACATGTTCGTCCTCGAGCAGGAGGAGTACGCGCGCGAGGCCATCGAGTGGGACTACGTCAACTTCGGACTTGACCTTCAGCCGACGATCGACCTCATCGAGACGAGCGGAGCCACGATTGGCGTGCTCAGTCTGCTCGACGAGGAGTGTATCATGCCCAAGGCGACGGACCTCACGTTCACGAACAAGTTACACGCTATCTGGGCCAGCGAACCTCCCGCAGGCGAAGAAGCACACCCCGGCACGTTCAAGTACGAGCCCACGCGTTTCGAACAGGGATTCATTGTGCACCACTACGCCGGGCGTGTAGAGTACCGGACAGACGGCTGGCTGGAGAAGAACAAAGACCCGCTGAATGACAACCTCACGCGGGTGCTGGCCGCATCCTCGGAGCGGTATGTTGCGTCGCTCTTCGCAGAGTACGCCGATGCGCTCGTCCCGTCTTCTACGAATGCCCTGCACGCGCTGACGCTGGGTAAGAAGCGCGGCCCGAAGAAGGGTGCGTTCCGCACTGTCGGGCAACGGCACAAAGAGCAACTTGCTAGCCTGATGGGCCAGTTGCAGTCGACGCAGCCCCACTTCGTGCGCTGCATCGTCCCGAACACACTCAAGAAGCCTGGGCGTGTCGATGTCCCCCTTGTTCTTGACCAGTTGCGCTGCAACGGTGTGCTCGAGGGCATACGAATCGCGCGTCTTGGATACCCCAACCGCCTGCCGTTCGTGGAGTTCCGGCAGAGGTATGAGGTGCTTACTCCGGGAATAATTCCCCCAGGGTATATGGACGGAAGGAAGGCGTGTCTGCGGATGGTCGACGCGCTGGAGCTGGACAAGTCTATCTTCAGGATTGGTACATCAAAGATCTTCTTCAAAGCGGGTGTGCTTGCGGAACTCGAGGAGCGCCGGGACGCGTTGTTGTTTGACCTGTTCTCGAGGTTGCAGGCTGTAGCGCGGATGTGGACCGCTAGGCGCCAGATGAAGAAGATCCTGAACCGCGCTGTTGCTATCCGCACCATCCAGCGCAATGCTCGCATTTACGGCGAGCTCCGTGACTGGCCGTGGTGGAACCTATACACGAAGGTCAGTGCAAGCGTCTATGCCGTTCGCCTGTACTGCGCTCATCACTTCTGCAGGTGCGTCCCCTATTGGCGGCTACCCGTAACGACGAAGAACTCCGCAAGAAGGAAGCCGAGCTGCTCCTCGCTAAGGAGCGTGCCGAACGTGATCAGAAGGAGCGTGAAGCCCTGGAGAGCCTCAAGATGCGCCTGGAAGCCGAGAAGCGCAAGGTAGAGGACGATCTCGAGGCAGAGCGTACACTCGGACTCGATAAAGATTCATTGCTCGAGCGCAGCAAGAAGCACGAGCTCGAGCTCGAGGAGGAGGTCGTCGCTCTTCAGGCGGACCTGGATACGCTCGACTCGCAGCTCGATCGCGCACTGAAGCTGCAGCGCGAGAGCGAGGAGAAACACAAGACGCTGCAGCAGGCATTCGACCAGGCCGCGGAACACCTCGTACGCCTCGAGGGCGAACAACAGGAGTGGCACGCGCGTGAGGTGGACCTTGCAAAGCAGCTCGACGAGGCGCTCGAGGACCTCGACATTCTCGCGGCGGAGAAGGAGATGCTCGAGAAGCAGGCGGACGAGCTCAAGAATGTCGTTGCGCAGCGGGACGAGGATGTTGCGCGTGCGAAGGAGAGGATGGAGGTTACTATGTCCGACCTGGACACTAAGCTCGTCGCTGAGCAGCGCAACAAGTTCGTATCCACCAATTTAGTCCGTGTTCTAATGCCTAACGTTTACTCTTTTCAGGGACGCTCTCCGCGAGAAGGCTGATTCCCTGGAGAAGGACGTCCGGCAGCTTAAGGAGCAGCTGGCGGAGATGGCTCGCACCGCGACCGAGTATACGAACATGATCAAGACGAAGGAACAGCAGGCCGACCGCCTTGCTACCGAGGTCGAGAAGTCAAAGGTCGAGCGCGAGAAGCTCCTCCGCGAGGTCGCCGGACTTCAGGCGCAGATCGATACCATTTCCGCCGAGCTCGACTCCGAGCGCAAGGACAAGCAGCGCAATGCTAGCTCTCAAATCAAGCTGCAAGCAGAGCTGGACGAACTGCGCGCGCTTCTGGAGGCCAAGGTGACAGAGGAGACTCGCCGCAGCGAGGTGGCGAAGAGCAAGGAGGAGGAACTCGCCGACCTACGTGCTCAGGTCGCTAAGTTGTCTGCTGACCTTACTGAAACGCGCCGGGTGGCTGCAGAGGCGCAGAGCAAGCTCAAGGTCGAGCTCGAGACGCTAGCGCGCGAACACAAGAACATCCAGCACAGTCATACGTCTCTGTCCGACCGAGCTCAGGCTAGCCAAACTCAGCTTAAAAAGGCGGAGGCATCGTTGGCGGAAGTAGAGAAGGCTAAGCGGTCGCTCGAGTCTGAGCTTCAGTCTGTGCGTTCGCGCGCGATTGATACAGACAATGAACTTGCGGAGATGCAGAAAGCCAAAGAGGCAAGAATTGCGTGTTTTATACTCAAGTGTATGTGCTGACGCCGGCGATAGGGCCTGGAACGTCAACTTGCTAGTACTCAATCACGTTATGCTGATTTCGAGGACGCTGTCCTGCAACTCGAGCGCGACAAGGCCGCACTCGACCGTCAAGTAGAGACTCTCAAGAAACAGCTCGACGCGGAAACGGCTAAGCGGAACAAGCTCGAGGATACCGCACACAAGCACAAGGCGGAGGCAAACAGGCTCAAGGACATCAACATCAAGTTTGAGAAGGACCTCAACAAAGTCTTGAAAGACCTGAAGGACCGTGAGTGGGACGTCAAGCAACTCGAGGCGAAGCAAGACAAAACTATTGTTGAGCACGTCCATGTCTTGGAGGAGGCGAAGCGCGTAACGGATCGTCAACTCGCCGAGGCGCAAGTTGAGCTTCAGAAGCAGGCTGCGTATATTCGCTCGCTCGAGAAGGCCAAGACGCGGCTGACGACCGAGGCGGAAGACCTTGCGCGTGAGAAGGCCAACGAGGAAGTGGCATTGCGGGCGAAAGAGAAGAAGGCGCGTGACCAAGAGGCGAAGGCCACGCAGGCTCTTGTCGAGCTCGAGAATGAGCGGCGCATGCGTGAAGCTGCCGAGGTGCACGTTCGGCGTTTGCAGAACGAGCTGAAAGATTCGAAGGCGCAAGCAGTCGAGGCGGAGCAGCGCATGATTTCGATCCAGAAGGCGAAGGATAACCTTGAGATTGAGCTCACGCGGCTTGCGGACGAGACGGAGGCACCTAACTCCATTGCCAAGTTACAGCGCCAGTACGAGTCCAAGATAGCTCAGCTCGAGCAGCAGCTTGAGGACTCTGAACTCTCGAAGTCCTCTGCCGCTAGGATCAAGGAACGCGTCGACCGTCAACATGCTGAGATCCGCAGGCTCATCATGAGCAGTGGTCCCAAGGACGACTCATTCCGTAACCGCCTCCTTCGCGAGCTGCAGCTGGCCGACGAGGAGATGGAGCGCGAGCTCTCTCACCGCTCGCAGACACGCCACCTAACGGGCCATCGGACTGGCGAGCAGACCCTCGCGAACGTCACACCGACGAAGCCCAAGTCGAACGGCACGGTCCGCTTCAAGGACACGCCGACAGAAATCCCGTCGACTCCCCAGCGCCATGCTCAGGTCGACAAGCTCCGCCAGCAGGTACAGGCCCTCGAGCTCCAGATGGCCGCATCCCAGCGCATCCGTCAGTACCTCGAGACGTCCTTGCGCGAGGTCACCGAGGAGCTGCAGAACAGCGATGGATCTAAGCAGTCCATCGAGGCCTGTCGTTCTCGCCTTGCGAAGGAGAACACCAAGCTCGCGGAGTTGCTTGAGGAAGAGGCAGAAGCGCGCCGCGCCGCTCATGCTGCTCAGCTGGATGGAGTTCAGGCTATGTGGGAGCGCTTCCAGACCACGATATCGCAGGAACGTGAGAGCTATACTCGCCTCGAAGAGTCGCGCAAAGCACTAGTAAGTTCACTCCCGCCTACCACTATTCTTTGCTAATCTATGGGGTTTAGCTTGTACAACAGCGTGCCGCTCAGATCGAGGTCGAGGATCAGCGTCGTCAGGTCCAGGAGCTTAGTGCCGCTAAGAAGCAACTGCAATCCGAGGTCACGAGCCTCAAGGAGCGCCTTGATGCTGAGATCCTTTCCAAGAACGACGAAATCGGTATGTCGTCCCCACACTAGTGATTACTTCCCTCACTCACAGCTCGAGTCCATAGCGATCAAGCGCAGTCTACAGGCTCGTTTACAAGAACTCGAGATCACGTCGTCTACCACTGCTACCATCCACTCCGGTGAGGCTTCCCCAGGTCTCATGTGGGTACATAATTCTGAAGCCAGATACAGAACTGCAAGAAGCTATCGAGGCTTACAAGACCAAGACGGACGAATATCTGAAGCGGTACGAGGAGGCCGAAATCAATCGTGCCAAGGCTGCACGGGCTGAAGCGTTTGGTACGTTACATGTCATTACCATTCGGATGACAGCTGAAAAGTATGGGCCAGCCCGCCGCGCCCTTGCTGACGCGGAGAAGGCACAAGCGGGCATCGTCGCAGACCGTGAGGCCGTTGAGCAGAAGTTCCAAGTCGCCGAACAGCGTGTGAAGGAGCTTGAACACAAGCTCGAACAGGAAGGGCGCGAGTCGTCGGACCTCGAGCTTCTCCGCCAGCGTCTCGCCGAGGAGATGGAGGACGAGCGGAAGCAGCATCAGCAAGACCTTGCCGAACGCGACTTCCTTGCGGACCAGACACGTAAGAAGTACCAAGGTGAGTCGGGGTGCGTGAACGACAACCCCTGCGATACTTACTGCCCCCTCAGCTGAGCTTGCCCAACTTAGCGAAGGTGAGTTATACAAATCAGCGCATGTATCGGGTCACTCACGGGCACCGCGCAGAGCTACAATCACAGCGGGACACCATGAGCCGACTCCGCGAGGAGAGCAGGAAGCTGCGCTCAGAGTACGACGAGCTGCAGCTGCGCTACGACGATGAGGTCTATAATGGTGGTTCTTGGAAGAAAGACAGGGAACGCCTAGAGACCAAGATCCAAGACCTCACCAAGGCATACGACGCTTCAGTCGCTGCCCAAGCGGAGCAACAATCTCAGATCGTCTCGTTGCATTCCCAAGTGCGGGAGCTTCGTGGCGTTCTAAACGATGCGGAGACGGATCGGGCGCTTCTTCAGAAAGCGCGCCGTGCTCTACAGGCGGAGCTGGAGGCGATCAAGCTCGATCACGCCGACACGAACCGCATGTCGTCCGATACGGAGCTGCAGCGGTTGCGCCTCGAGAAGCAGGATCTGGAGCGATCGCTTGAGGAACAAGGAGACCGCGTTGCGATGGCGTTCGAGAGGATGAAGAAGGCGGAAGGTTATGCCAACGAGTGCCAGATCGAGCTGGGCAAGATCCGGGTCGAAAACTCGGAACTCGATAAGATGAACGTAGGTGTCCTATGAACGTTCGTTGTAGGTGCCATAGCGCTAATCATGTCTTTCAGGCCAACCTCGAGAAGCAGGTTAAGGACTTGAACCTCCGCATCGTCGACCTTGAGACGAAGTCGCTCAATCCTCCCCGCCCCGCTACCACCTCGCGTCGCCTCGAGTCCCGCATTGAGGAGCTTACGAGCCAACTCTCGCAGTCTACCAAGGAGAGCTCACGGATCCATGTCTCGGCGGACAAGGCGTTGGCCGAGGCGGAACGCCAACGAGCACGCCTAGAAGAAGAGGTGAAGAACTACGAGACGAAGATCGTCAACATGCGTCAGAACATGGACGAACTGGTAAGTCTTTTTATACATAGAGATAGATTTCCTTCTGGCTGACGGTGTTCTCAGCAAACCTCGGAGAACAATCTGCAACTCGCGAAACGCCGTGCGGAGCGCGAGGCGGCAGACTTCAAGCAGAAAGCACTCGCCCTCGAGCGCGAGGTCGAACGCCTCCGGGCCCGCCTAGAGCGTCCGTCGAGCGCGCTGCTAGGCTCACCTGTCAGTTCACCAAGGAAGTAACGACGCTACGATACCCATTCATGACGATGCCCCATCTTATTGCTTACGACCCCATTGATGACTGCTGCTCTCCGTCGCATGTTGCACTATTAGGTCTCTCTCATCTGTATCTTATACCGGACACTCCTTTCCTGTCTCGACCCCACTCTCTGGCCGTTTGTGTTACTTATCCAATACATTCCGTTTCCTCTCTGCTCGGGCCGTCGATCTGCCACAAGTTGCGTGGCCAAGCGCAACAAGTGCGGGCGCCTATGCTGAGCATCCGACACTTCGGCAAAGTCCGAAACTGTACAGTTGTACGATCTGGATCTCAGCCACTGAGGAAATGTCGGGGCAGCGACGCGGACGGCGACGGCACCGACACGGCTCAAGACTTCGCCAAAATGGTGAGCGGCGTGCTGCTCGTCCTCTCAGTCGACGTCGCCCGCTGACCCGCCGCACGGTATCGTAATAGCCCAAGGAAATCCGCGACATCAAGCAGTTCATCGACATCGCCCGGAGAAAGGATGCCAAGGGTGTGTCTCCCTCAACTCTCGTTAATCCTCCTTCCACCAGCCAATCTAAAGCGGTTTATGCTCCCCTCCACTCGTAGAGGCACGGATAAAGAAGGTTGCGTCGCGAGTCCCTGGTGGCAAGCTCAAGACCAAGTTCAAGATCCGGTGCTCGCGCTACCTCTACACCCTCTCCCTCGACGACCCCGAGAAGGCGGAGAAGCTCCAGCAGAGCCTGCCTCCTGGTGCGTCGTCTTGTCTGTGCCGTACAAATTCCATTCGCTCAAGCATCTCCCGCCCTGCGTGCAGGCCTCAACGTCCAGGAGATCCAGGATACTCCCAAAAAGAAGTAAACGGCCACACTCTTCACCCTCCACCGGGGCCGTTTGACTCACTCTGCTCTGCTCCTGCTGTCGTCGATGCTGCCCGGCTGTCATGCCGCGGATCACCCTCGGGCGGCGCTGCTGTATGGGAATGTATGCTCCTCCACGACTACTCTATTATGCATGCATGGCACCCCACTGTACCCATAGTCCTCTCTAGCGGGTGTATCGCCTTCGGGTTATATGACGGAATGAACGTACACTGCATCGAAAGGCCGTTCGTGGTGTCGCGTTCCCCGTCCGGTGAGTTCCCGCCACGCACCCATGCCATGTCGGTGTGCATCGCAATGATGGCAAGTCAAAAGTAAGCATTGGCTAGGCTGAGTATGATACATAATGCAAGTAAAGTGCACACTGCGATGTGAACGGCTCTCCGTATTCGAGTCTTAGCCTCGTACCGCCACCCAGTGACTACGCTCCGTGAGACCATCGGTTCCTCGCCGTCCTCGATATGGTTCATGGGAAATTCCTCCCCCACAGCGGACTGACGAGTTGCCCAGGCGGCATTCAAGACGTCAAAAAGTTGACCTCCATCGAGAACCGGTAAAGGGAGAAGATTGAAGAAGTATAAAGAGAGTGTCAGCATCTTGAAATAGCTGCCTAGCCGTTAGCTTTATTGTTACGAACAGCAGAATATGTGCGTACGAGAACAATGTGCTCCACACGAAAGGTAGGCCCATCGGCAGCCAGCGGTAGTTCGGGAGCCAGTCTCCAGTCTCCACTGTAGCCGGTGCGCTCAGTTGTTTAGTTTATGGCCTGATCCAACGTGATACCGACCTTCTTCGAATACCTCTGACCTATCGCCTTGCCACACGATCGTACGTTCCATATCCGCTTCGGCTGCACGCAACCACGGAGGAATGTGAACCGTGATAGATACCAGCTCTTGGTCTCCTCTTGGTCGTATACAGAGCTGGTTGTGTCCACAGTCCGTGCTAGAAACACATCGACGCAGGTGCTCATCTGTGGGGGACTGTAGGAAGCGGAGCGGATCCGCACAGCGCTGCGACGCTACCCCGCTGACGGTGGCGAAGCACGAGAGGGAGGGAACCCCGGCATGGCGCGACGAGCAGCACGCGTCGTCCTGGGCTAGGCACGTCGTTAGTTGCAGGGCTTGAAATGCATCATGCCGTGAGAGGTTTACATGAGAACCAAGCCTCCTCCGCGCACCATCCCAAGCTGGGCACCGACCCCCGCGCGCGTGTGGACATGAGTGTCTCCCACCTTTGTTCTGCACCGTCCTGGGACACGAGGGACTCATCCCCGACTTTGTATATAACCGCGCCGGTCGGGAGGTGTCCGTACAGCGGCGAATGCTGCGCTCTCACAATCCATCAGCTGCGAGGTCCGTAACACCTCTATTGAGAACTGACCTCGTCCACGCCGACGACAACGCGCCCGTACTGGCTCACGTCGCGGTACCCGAACACCGGCCAGACGAGATCGGACGTGTGCACGCGCGCCGCGGCGCATAGGGCGAGCCAGAAGACGAGGTTGTGGAACGCGCCGGCGGAAACGAGGCGCGTGCGCGAGCGCGGAGGGAGCGCCTCGGTGTCTTCAGATGGGAAAGCGACAAACGCGGAGGGGAGGAGGACGGTGAGGCCGAGACCGGCACTGGTCAACGGGAGGGCATCGCTATGCGGGTGCAGAAAGGACTCTGTGAGCGGAGGAGCGGGAGACAAGGGGAGTTGTGGGACTTACAGCGCCGCGGCGACGGCGTGACCGCATTCGTGGATGACTTGTGTGGTGAGGAGGGCGATGAGGAGGAGCGGGAGGTGGTGCAAGGGGGTCGTCAGGCCTGGAATCTGTTCAGCCCGAGTGAGGATGCGGTTGAGTGCGGCAGCATTGCGGTGAGGACGTCCCGGTCATCGGTCGGGCACTCACAAGCGGAGGCGGACGCGATCGCGCAAGAAGGTAGAGGATTGAAGACTTACGATGAGCTGCAGAGCCGGGGCGGCTTGCGCGGGATGGACGACGCTGTCTTCATCGTCGAGGATATCCCTCTTATGAAGCACGCCGCTTTGCGGCAAGGAATCGGAAAGTCCGGGGCGAGAGTACAGAGACGAAGCGAGCTGCACTGTCGTCCATGCGAGCAGTAGCACAGAGCCGGCCATTCCCATTACTCCGAGCACGCTCCCAACGTCGTACGCAAACCGCAGCGCCCTCCGCCAGTTGTCCCGTTTGACGACCCGCGCTGACGAAGACTGGTGAAGCACATTCCAGGCCGTCGACTGGTACCGGAGGTGGCACTTGCTCAACGTGATCCGCGTGGCTGGCGACCTGAAGAGCTCGGTGGACGACGGCCAGGTTGCGGGTGTGAGCGTCGGCAGGGTGGACGTCCGTCGGGAGCGGTTGCGGTAGTGGCGCCATGCGTAGAGAGAGGACCAGAACACAGAAAGCCAGAACGCTAGGTGCTCGAGCTCGGCTGTGTTTCTACCTGCCATCGTCACCGTTTGTGGAGGAGCACGGTGAGTACGTTCGTTCAGCCACTGGGCACCGCCACACTGCTCATTCCGGGCGGCTACAACTTAGTGAGGTCATTCCACTGTGCACTGACCCTGGCAAGCGCAATGCTCGATCGGCGGGCTAAGACATTTGCCGTTTGCGCTGCATTCAAATGCTCTCATGGCTGGGTTGTGTCGTCGCTTGATAGCATGCATTATGTACGCCGATACAGATTTACTTTTTACAGACTCCGGATAGAATGTTGCACAACAACAGGATCGCTCTGCTCTACTTTAAGCAATGGGGATACCGGCATACTCGTCATACCCGAGCGCCAGGTTGAGGTTCTGCAGGCACTGCGTCGCCGCACCCTTCAGCAGGTTGTCCAGTCCGCCCTGCAATGTCGTCTCGTTATTCTACACTCACACACCACAGAAGACAAGGACGACGTACGACAACGACAGCGCGGTCTCCCTCGCTGTGCACCTGGAACCCGCCGACCGTCCATCCGTGTTGGTTCTCGATGTCGGGCAGTGTCGGCACCTCGCTCTTGATCCGCACCAGCTTTTCGCCCGCGTACTTCTCCTCGTACAGCGAGCGCACCTCGCGCGCCGTCACGCGCTCGTTCAGTGGCATCGACAGCACGCTGATGATCCCGCTGAACCACGGCGCGACGCTCGGCACGAACGCGAGCTTCATGCCCGTACCAGCCGAGGGCGCGAGCAGCCGTGAGAGGTGCCGTCCCGCCTCGCGCTCGTGGATGTGGTCCGTCAGCGCATACGGCCGGATTCCGCCCGCGAGGGTCTCTGGCGCGACCTTGGGCACCGTCGTTGGGCGGCCGTCTGGGTCGGTGGGGCCCGTGATGGTGCCCGCGCCGCTGTAGCCTGACACGCCGAACACGGTAGGCCATGCACCGGGTGTGAGGTGCTGCAGGAGCGGCGCGGTGATGAGCTGCGAGGAGGTCGCGTAGCAGCCCGGATTTGAGATGCGCTTCGAGGCGCGGATCGCGTCGCGCCCGTAGAGTTCTAGAGAGGATGACATTGTACACGGGGGAGGAAGAGGAAAGTATTTAATACACACGCAGAGGACAACAGCGATTAATGCAAAGGAGCCTCACCCGGGAGTCCGTACGTCCAGCCCTCCTCAAACCGATAGTCCGCGCTCAGGTCAACAATAACGCTGCGGTCGCCGTCGGTGCGCTCCACCGCGCCTCGGTCGATCGCATCCACGAACGGCTTGCAGACGCCATTGGGGAGTGCCATCACCCACGCGTCGACCTCGCCCTCCTTCTCCATCCGCTCGACGTCCGCCACCGAGAGATCGCTATACACGACTGGTGCTTTCGCGTAGTTAGTCAGCGAGAATCCTGCGAGCTGCCGCGAGGAGACGTGTGTCAGGTTGAGGTACGGGTGCTCCGAGAGAAGTGAGGTTAGCGTCTGGCCGGTGTAGCCGCGTGCGCCGATGAGTGCGACCCGCTTCTGCTGGGTGCTGGTGGGGGGCGCCGCGGCAGTGGCATAGCCACGCGATGAGCCGGGCACGGGGCGGCGCGCCATGGTCGAGTAGGAACGGGTGCCCGTGGGGGCGCTGGCGGCCTTGCGCGGAGGCGCAGACGGACCGACGGGAAGGTAAGTGCGGGGGATACGGCCTTTCTCCTCGATAGACTTGACGATCTTCTCGACCTCGTTGACGTCGTTAACACCGTACCAGAACAGACTCTTGCCCGCGCGGGTGAAGCTGCCGTCGGCGCGCTCAAAATGCCACGCGCGGTTCTCGTCGTCCGCGCGGGCGGTCCAGAAGAGGCGTCGGTGGTCCTTCTTGATCGCGTTGAAGACGTTGTCGACGATGCCGTTCATGACGCCGTTGCGTGAGGCGAGGAGCTTCGTGAGGATGGGCACCTCGCCTTCGGGGTGAGCGACGATCGCGACGACGTCGAGGGGCTCATCGCCGTAGATAGTATAAGGGGTATCCTTGAGGCCGTTCAGAACGCCGGTGACGCTCTCCTCGCCCGAGAGGACGTCTGGGTCGCGGTCGTGGATGACCTGGCGGAGACGGTCCGCACCTACCGAGTCAATCGTCTTGTGCCGGAAGAGTTTGTAGCCGCGACGGATGAGCGTGCCGGCGCCGCTGTCGGTGAACAGCTCCCGCTGGAGGGAATCGACCGAGATTACAGCGACAGAAGAGGCGCGCGGAAGGTGGTCCAAGAGCTCCTTGAACTCGCGGAGCTTGAGCTTGGTCCCGTACTTGACCCACGACTGCTTCATGAGCTCATCGTATTCCTAGGGGTCGCGGTCAATTTGACGGTATCAGTGTGCAGAGTGTAGAGAAAGCAAACCTCGTCAAGGTTGATAGTGGTAAGTTTCTCGCCGGTAATACCGTGGAACATTCCACCCTTGTCATTCAAGAAGACGATCTTCAGGGGCTCGAGTTCTTTTGCGAGCTCGCCGGCAGCAATGTCCGCGTTGACATTGAGAATCTGGCCGGCGTCCGATTCGGCCAAGCTGGTGAGGATGGGGAGGGCACCGGCGCGGATGGAGGCCTCGATGGGACGCTTGTCGACCTTCGTGATCTTGCCGACGAGACCGTACTTTTCCTTGTCAAGGTAGTCGGCGGAGAAGACGCCAGAGGTGATGGGGCGGGCGCGGGTGCCGAGCTTTTCGAGCGCGGCGACGAGCTTAAGGTTCTCGTCGAGGAAGACGCGACGGGCGATTTGGAGGGTCTTGGCATCTGGACTCGCTCCGATTGAGTTTGCGGACGTGAAGGATGGGCTAGGACTTACCAGTCACACGAATGCCGTCAATGTAGTCGGGAATCACGCCGGCGCTTTCAATGATGCTGTTCAGTTGAGGGCCGGCGCCGTGGAGAACGACGGGGTAGAGGCCGACACGGTAGAGGAAGGAGAGGTTGGTAGCGAGCTCTTCGACGTTGTCGAGAACCGCGCCGCCGACCTTAATGACAGCGAACTTTGCGGGGTGGGATGCGTCTGCGGAGGACGAGAAAATGCGGAGGTAGCGCTCGACCTCGCGCTTGGTACCAATGGAGTAGAGGAGGCGAGTAATGGTATCCTGAATGGTCGAAAGGTCAGAAATATCGAGATATCGTTGGAACAAGCGCGACACACTCTGTCGCTCTGAGCGGATGCCGAAGACAGGGACCTGACCGCTGCCACATTGGTGCGGCGAACGACTGCGCGGCCGGCCGACGCTGCGGAAGCGCGCAGCGCGCTACGGAGAGGAGTCTTGGGAACTCTGCTGATGGCGTGCATCGCAGACAGCAGCGACGGCGACAACGAGGGCGAGGAGGAGGAGGAGGAGGGGGAGGGGAGGGGGAAGGGAGGAGGACTGACTCGGGAGGCGCCCAGGGGGAGAGATGCGA
Source organism: Trametes hirsuta (assembly GCA_001302255.2). Classification (NCBI taxonomy): domain Eukaryota; kingdom Fungi; phylum Basidiomycota; class Agaricomycetes; order Polyporales; family Polyporaceae; genus Trametes; species Trametes hirsuta. The sequence goes on along the minus strand of CP019382.1, from coordinate 2,159,916 downwards.
TTTAGGCGCCCATAAACCATGTACCCGCGGGCGCCTAGATCAAGCCAAGTCCAAATCCGCTCACTCAGCCTCCGACTCGCAGCCACCGCTGCCCTCCTCCTCCGCCGCTCGTTCTCCAGGAAATATATATCCAAGCTGGCGGACATGACTACCATCGACTCGCAGAACATTGAGCAGGCGACAGCCGCAATTGCGTAGGGTGCCCTTGCAGTTCTCGATCGCGTGCACACGCTCACCTGCTCGCCACAGACCATCCGTGCCCGACGACAAGACGCGTCGGTACGATCGCCAGCTCCGGTACGCGTGCCATATGATATTTCGTAGCAAATGTACTGACCCCACCTAGCATCTGGGCCGCATCTGGGCAGGCAGCACTCGAATCATCCCGCATCCTCCTCGTCTCCTCCTCAGCCACCTCCACCTCTATCCTAAAGAACCTCGTCCTACCCGGCATCGGCCACTTCTCCATACTCGATGCAGCTATCACATCGCCGGCGGACGCGGGAAACAACTTCTTCCTCAACGCGCTCGAGAGCATAGGCAAACCCCGCGCGCAGGAGGCCGTTCCCCTCCTCCGCGAGCTCAATGAAAGCGTACAGGGCGAAGCCGTACTCAAGGATGTCAAGGAACTCCTCGCTACAGAACAAGGGAAAGACTGGATATCCGGGTTCTCAATCGTTATCGCACACAACCTCGACAAGCCAACTCTCGAGGAGCTTTCTACTCTCCTTTGGTCGAATCCTAATGGCCCGCCTCTCGTTACTGTCCGATCCGCCGGTTTCTTGGCAGAGTTCTACATACAATATCACGAGCATTGTGGTACGTGCTTCTCCGACGAAGCAAAAATTTGAGCCTCACCTTGCCTCAGTATCTCAGTCGCATTCTGAGGTTGCGCCTTCACTGCGCATCACCCGTCCCTTCCCGGCCTTGCTCGAATGGGCGCGCAGTATCGACTGGAAGTCGATGGACCCGACTGACCATGGTCACCTCCCATTTGTCGTCATCCTCGTCCGACTCGTCGACGAGTGGCGCAAGAGCGTACGTCCGCCTGCCAATCTCGCAAATTACAGTGAGCGCGTCTAACAATATACCGCTCATAGCACGACGGGAATTTGCCAAAGACTATGGCGGAGAAGAAGGAATTCAAGAAGAGCATACTTGACCTCAAGATTAAGATCGACGAGGAGAACTTTGACGAGGCCGAGGCGCAGGCATGGCGCGTTTGGTCGGAACCCGCTGTTCGTACCGTGTGCCCGCGCCGCTTTTTTGCTACTGACATACACTACTAGATTCCCTCAGACATCCAAGCTCTATTTTCCTTATCCCCACTACCGTCGGCTAGCACCTCCGCACCACAACGGCACAGCGCATTCCACGCGCTGCTGGACACCCTCGCGGATTTCGCGCAAGATGCTGAAGGGCCTGGCACGCTGCCCCTGAGTGCATCTCTACCGGATATGAAATCCGATACGAAGAGCTACGTGAAGCTCCAAAATCTCTACCGGGAGTGGGCCGAGGTTGAAAAGGTACGTATCGGGCGACTGACCTGTCCCAACTGTGGGACTTACCCGCTGAGTGTCAAACAGAGCAAGTTCAAGGAGCTCTTCAAGAAGAAGCATCCGCAAGTCGCCGAGGCGGCGGATCCTGAGGAGGTAGACTCGTTCGTCAAGAACTCGCATCACCTACGGGTGCTCAAGGGGAAGCCGCTCGGTGCGTTCGACAAGGACCGCGAGGCACTCGGTAGGAGGCCCTACGCTACGTTTCACTAGGCTGCACGAACTTACCGCAGCATATAGCGAGCTCGGTCGGGGCCGCGCCCCGTGAGACGGCGACGCACCTTGCGATCTCGGCGCTCACGAATTTGCTCGCCCGGGATTCCGGCACGTACTTTGTACATGCGACTTTGTGCTACTGGTTGACATTGTAGGTTGATCGCAGACACTTCGAAGGTCACCGCGGATGCGCTCAAGGCTGAGGTCGCGTCGATCGTCGGCGAAGGCGTCGACTTGCCCGAGGAGCTCGATACGGCCATCGGAGAAGTGTATGTACCACACCGCTCGCGTATTTACCGCTTCTCTCCCTCCGGATTGCTCATTCTCTTCTGGCTTTTCTCGTAGAGCTCGCGCGCCAACAGCGGACCTGCCCAACATGGCGGCGTTCTTGGGCGGGCTCGTCGCGCAGGAGGCGATCAAGATGATCACGGAGCAGTATGTGCCATTGAACGGGTACTGCGTCGTGGACCTTGTGGACTCGTGGACAGGCGTTGTGGGCGCATAGGGATGAAGGAGAGGGAGGAAAGCATGTAATAATAGACGTTTCTTGCTTTGACATTTGCTCTTTGGACGTTTGATGCAATGTACTGTCGTGGATCGAACGGTCTCTCGACTAAGCAGACGGACTGGAGCGGGGATCATATTGCATTATGAGCGGGGTGGTGCGTATATGCTTGCTGAATACTGGGGAGCTAAGTAGACAATTAATATAGTAAGGAAGGCCCTTCATGAGCGGGGTGCAGGTTCGGGTTGTGGGTGCGGATGCGGCTGAGACGTGGTGCGCGCAACGCCACCTGCACCTTCGCCTGGGGTACCCCCAAGCCCGAGCTTGCTCAATGCGGCTTGCAGGGCGTCGAAGAAGGCTTGGTGCGGGGCGGGGTGGATCGAGTCGATGTTGTGAAGGTGGATCAGGCCCGTCTCGGGCGAGAACGTATACGTCGAGTTCCTGCACACAACCAAGAGAATAAGTAAATGTGAAAGTGCACGCGTAGGGCTTGGGAGATGGAAGCGTAGAGGCACGTACACCTCCCAGCTGCCCTCGGCTTTGCTAAGCCTGTTGATGCCGCGAACGACGAGGCCGACGAAGAGGCTCTTTTCGCGGATGCTGCGCGTGCGGCTTTGCTGCAAGCCGAGCGGGGCATCGGGATCGGGGCTGGAGGCGCTCAGGCCGGAGGTGGAGGAGGAACGCGGGCCATGCACTCGGACGCGTTGAAGCTCGACTTGAAGGTCTGTGTAGAGTGCGTTGAGGGTGTGGCGAAGGATAACGGAGGATGTTAGGTATAAAGATAGGCCTGTACAGAGATGTGAGTGAGACGAGGTTGGCGAGGATGCGCTCACGCACCCTCGACGTGTAGTGTCCGAGGAAAGGGGGGCGGAAAGGGCGTCGGGGGTCTGTAGACGAGGCGGATGTTGGGGCTGTAGATGGACGTGTCCTCCTCGAGCTTGTCTGGGGTTGCGGTGCCGGAGGTGTCGAGAGAGGAGATGAGACCTGTAGAGAAGAAGGTGGGGAGAGTCTGCTGGAGGATGTAGATCGCGCGTCCTGGAGGAGAAAGTCGGTTCGAGTGGGCGCAAAAATATAGTGCACATAGAGCAAAGATATAGTGAGATACATGAGTAGCGAGGTAAGTACTGAGGTAGCATCAGACTCGGGGCCTGAGGGAAGACGCGAGTGGGCAGAACGTACCTGTGCGGATCTCCCACTCCTGGTCCGACAGCTCGCGCCGACGTTCCGACCCTGAGCTCGGTGGCCCTTGTCCCCGCTGCGTGCCCTCGACAGACCTAAGGAGAGACGAGGGCAGCGTGGACGGCTCGGAGGGCGGGGCGAAACTTGCCGAGTTGGGGTGCGGAGTGAGATCATGCAGTGCTGGAACGGATAGACGACGAGCAGCTGCGCCGACGTTGGCCGCTCGACGAGCGCAGCACGAGCGCGGGGACGAGCCAAGGACGGTGCGGAGGGCGGACATGGCGTGCAGGTCGGCGTCGGCGTCGGGGACGGTCGCGGTCGCGGTGAAAGCGAGGCGGCCACGGGCGCTTGCGAGCGTCGCGGGTTTACGATGCACTTTTCCAAGACTTACGCTCAGCTCCTCCTCACGCTCCCTCCAGAACTCAGGGAGAGCGCAATCCAGTACAGGCAGCTCAAGAAAATCATCAACCAGATCGTCGCAGAGCTCACCTCGCTCGGTCAGTCTCGTTGTCCCCGCTCGAGCATCGTCCCAGCCGCTGAACGCGGTTCCCACAGGCCTCTCCCCAGACATCCTCCAGCACGTCCCCCACCATCCGTCGTCCTCGAACGAGAAGGGAAAGCAGCGAGAAAACACACAGCACGATACAGCACTAAATGGCCCCCGCGTCGTCTACGAATTCGCCAATGTCGCCGAGCGCGTCGAACCTCGTCTCCGCGTCTGCCTGGACCCAAACGAAGTCCCTCCCTCCGACGCACCCGGCCCCTCGTCTTCTCCACCTCGCTCAGACGTAGCAATATCCTTCCCAGTACCCCACGATGTACTCAGGGTTGCCCTGAGCTCCACACTGTCTCCTGAACAACCCGGCGGGTTACCAGCTGCTTTGGATAGCGGGTGAGCCCCTTTTCGCTCTTCGCGCCTTCGCGTCCCAGACCTATCTTCTCTAGCGTCCTACCCCCGGAGCTAATCATCCCCCTCGTTTCCGATACCACTTTTTTCCGTACCCTCACTGAAGCCCTCAATTCCCTCTCCGCATACCTCGTTACCAAGCGCAGCGAGTTCGAGACCACTCTCAGGTCTCTTTCCTATGACATCTCTTCTGCGTCCCGGCCTTCATCCTCTACCTCGGGCTTCCATCCTCATTCTCGATACTCCTCCGACCCTGCAAATGTCTCCGTCACCTCACATTCGCTTTCTCTCGCTCCTCGCTCCGATCTAGACACTTGGCGCCAAATATTCCAGCTATATATGGAAGCCGATATTTTCCAGGGTCACCAAGAGAGGTTCCGAGGGGAGAGGGACGTCGAGGATGCGGAGAAACGTCTTCATGCCTTCTCGTGCGAGCTCAACGACCGAGTATCGAAGGGTACCCTAAAGCTTCGCATGAAGCAAAGCCAACTTGCGCTCAAGACGTTTCTCGATCTCAACAACTTCATTCTGGACTTGCGCAAGGTATGCGCTCCCAATGTGTGACGTCGAGACGAGCCTGTCTGACCGTCGCTTTAGTTCCAGCACGTTACCGCGGAAGCGACGCGCAAGATCCTTAAGAAGCACGCTAAGCGGACAGCTTTGCCCCTCGCGCCTGACTTGACGTCGCCCTTCGTCGTGCGGCCGGATAGCGAGGACCGTGCACTGGCACTCGCGCGCTCGTCGACGCGGAGCATCGAGTCGCTCTCGCTTTCGCTGCTCCTTGTTCAAGCGCTCACGGAGACCCTGCTTCCGATCATTCCGCACATCGACGACTATTCGTGTGTCATCTGCACGGGTCTTGCGTTCAAGCCCATCCGGCTGAGATGTAGCCATTTGTTTTGCGTGAGGTGAGTAGACTCTGGTTTTGAGGCATAAAGTGGGGCGCGGACTAATGTTTGCTTAGGTGCCTCGTTAAGCTTCAGAAGCGCGGTGAAGAACACTGCCCCATATGTCGAGCCCCGACAGTGCTCGCCGCGGACAGATGTGCGTTCCTTCATGTGGCATGCCTACTTATGTCTCCTGCTTACGTACAGTCCATATGTAAAAGCAAACGTGGACTGGGCATTGCTCAACTTTATGAAGGACTGGTTTCCTACGGAAGCCAAGAAGAAATTGCAGCAAAATGAGAGAGAGGCTGCAGAAGAGGAGATGCAAGAGCTTGGACTGGATGTAAGGGGATGCCTTATGATGTAGATTTTCAGAATGCCCAAAATTTTTCCACTGAAAGCTTAATGACAATGTGTACTGATAGACACTAATGTGAACCTCAAATAAAAGGAAATCCTTTGATGAACTGTAGTGCCATGTGAAACTGTGTAGCTGCTGTTGCATTAGCAAACTTACAAGTTTAAGATAGAGCTTTATAGTGTGCCATGAGGTAAACATCCAGTCTGCAAAGATATCCTGGAGAGATTGGTCACAAATATCTGCAAGAATGTCATAGGGATATTATTTGCATCTAGTGGATTTAAGCTCCAAAAAGGGAGTTTGCTGGCAATGGTATTTGTATGTGGGAAATTAAGGGCCTTCGGCAACCAGATCCCAGTAAAAATATCAGTATTTGTTGCCCCAGAGTACGGAGAAGCAAAACTCCAGAAGGAAGTCTGAGGGGTATGGTAAGGATTTTCGGGGTGTGCCAGAGAGGAAAGACTTCAGCAAAGCTATTAGCAACACTCTGAGTGATCTGTTGAGTCTTCAGACTTTGAACAGGGTTGGCAGAACTCTGAAACAGAGATGGGTAGAAAAGGATCAGAGGAGAGATGGAATATCAGCAAAGAGGGAGTTTTTATATGAGCCTCTACGGGGCTAGATGAGCACTACAGTGCCCCACAGAGCACCTGTATGATTTGATACATCAGCAAAAACTCAAATGGCACACCAAGCATGCAAGCTGTTACAGTTTGTTCCCACCAGGCCTGGAGTTCTGGAACTTTGCCAGAGCTCCACCCAGACTTTCGTTCATCCTGTAACACCTAGACTGCTCCAGCCCATTCCACTCCAGATACAAGTCTTGCCCTGTCTACTTCCTTCTAGTCCCTCTCCAATTGTACTTACTCATTCTCTGGTCGGACTTCTGTTTGGACCGCAATCTGCTTCAGAGCTTCACTAGCTTCCATGTGGATGAGTGGATGTGTGTCACCACACATCACTGTACATCACTCCTGGTCAGATACTCCACTCTGCAGCTCCCTGCAAAGTACTGACTGGAAGTCCAACCTGTTTACTCTCCCGCTTGTAACTCCTACTCTGCATCTACCTCCTTCTCCGTCATCTCCACCGGACTTCTGTCTGAACTCTGACCTTCAACCTCTGACCTCCATCTGACCTGTCTCCCTTTGACCCTTCCTTCAACTCTTTGTTTCAACTCTTCTCTGTTTTGGAGTTTTACCAACCCCATCCGAAGTCCAAAGACCTGGCAGATCACTCAGGGTGTTGCTAAGAGCTTCATCAAGTCTTCACTCTCTGGTGCACCTAGACCCCTTACCTGTTCCTCTGGACTTCCTCTCTGGAGTTGCACTTCTCCGCTTTTCTGCTTCCCAGCCTTCTGTGCACAATCCTAACAGTATATCTGAACTTGGTGGGAGTGGGCCATGTCTGGCAGATACAATTGATGAGGGAGCAGGATATTCATATTTGAATGTACTGATGCTTTAATATGTATAAAAAAGTTACATTTTTTACCTCTGTGTGTTAAGATCGTGCACAGAAGTTACGATTGATGAGGAACAAAGAAATCGTTTCTTATGGGACAACCTCCGCGCCAGGCTGCGTTACGCCAATCGATCCCTGTGGGAAAATATTTTCAATCCCAGCTTATCCAAGTAAGTCTCAAAATAAGCGCCACATACAATCTTTCTTATTCACCAACACCCAGCCTGGGGTTAGGGGCAATTTTCACTACAAATTCTAGGGTTAGCCCTTCAACCATTACTTACTCATTGCTTACCACTACTTACCCATTACAAAGGTCGTCCTTTGGGCGCTTATTTTGCCCTTTGAAGCGCTGCTCATGTTCAACTTATATCACTTTATTACTGGTATCTAAATTTCAGTAATTTCAGGTTTGTGAGCTTATTACTGGGTCAATCAAGATGGAAGTCAGTGTGTAACAAAGGTATTAACAATGTGCATCTAATGAAATGTTAATATTCATATATCAGTAAGCAAATCAGGGCTAGGACACGGGTTTACTGACTGTTGACTTTCAACAGCTAACACTTCTTTCCCCCATAACTTGGTCAGTTCTTATCCAAATGACATGTTTCATACCTCATCAGAAAGGTGTTCTGAAGCTCCATCCACCCAGAATATCACTGTGATCATCCCAATAATCGTATATGCACTATTCCTCTGCGTATGAAAATGAGAGTGTTGTTGAGGACATAACTCACCCAATGTTAGGGACATAGTCTTCAAACAGATGTCATTAGATAGAGATTTACAAGAGCTTTCAAACGGTACCTTGCACAGTCCATACTAGTAAGTAAATGATGGAGATAATCCAGTAAAAGTGCTGACCTGGTTGTCTGTAGGAATACAAGGGGGTGAGCGTTCATTACACCGGTTACAATAGTGGAAGATCCTAATCTGTAGTCAGAAGTAAGAAAGATGTAGCAACAATGGATATAGAAGAAGACTACAGGCCATGTAGTGGGCATCTGAGGCACAAGTCCAGAATCCCTAACCCCAAGTCCATATCAGGTTCTTACACCCCCCGTCCCTGAACACAGGCTACAGGTGTGTAGGGTGATAGAACAGGGGGGTGCAGGATGGGGAGAAGGAAGAGGAAAACACAAGTAAAAGGGACATACCACATAACACCCACAGCACCCAACTGAATTCACACAGTGTACGGTATCCACTCTTGCCTGGTGCCCCTCAGCCTTCTGCCCACAGTGAACAGGATGATCTAACACAAGGAGTATGGTGTCAGGAAAGGATTGAGTGAGAAGAAGTGGAGGGTGACACTGCCATTAGGAAGTTCTTGGGCAGCCAGTGCTTGTAGGACGCAACTGGATGCCTCTGCCAACCTGGGCAAAGAGGGCGATGTGGCACAGCTGATGCAGCACACACCTCAAATTGTTCTGAGGAGAGGGGATGCCCTTGTAGGTCTTGATAATCCTAACCAGACAAGCCCAAAATGACCTGAATCCATCCAGGAGTGGAGGAGACAGGAGATAGAGAGTGGGATGGGGAGGAGGAGGGTGAGGTCGCAGTGGGAGCAACTGTGAGGTGAAATGTAGTTCAATTGAGATGAATGATGGCTCGTGGGAAAGCCCTTATTGAGGAGAATTGAATGAGCCTAAAACCGTACAGAACAAAGACAAACTCGCAGCACTGTGGCTGTAGCAAGTGCTGAGAGTGATGAGGGGGTTGTAGGGGCAATAGAAGCAGAACGGCTGGACGGATCGTGGCCCAAGTGGGCTCGTTGGAAAGGGATTGAAGAGGGCTTTCCAACGCACCAAAGACGAGAGCAGGCGTTGAAGTACTCACCGAGATAGTGCTGCCACATCACCAGCATCTCCTCCTCTATCCCGGGAAAACCTCCTACAACTCCACCAGTTCTTCTTCAAATCGAATGAGAGAGCTACCATTGGGTAGGGCTCAGCGGCCAGAATCCAACGAGGTCCCTATCACCACACGGGAGTAAGTAGTGAGGGAACAACAGCCAGAGCAATGCTGCCCCAACTGGGTTGCTGCACTCAGTGGCTGCCTCCGGAGTGATTTGCTCACCATTCACCCAGTTCTCAGCCGAATTGCTTCAAAGCAATCGCATTTTGTGCGCACCATTAACCTGCATACAGCGCACCTAGACGCGAGAGCATTGGGGAGGTTTGAGGGGGGGTAAAATGCGAAATACTGGTTTCAAAGACACAAAAGTGGAAATACACAGTCTGCAAGGGCGCGCATCGCCACGAAAACAGCACAGACGGATAGAGGGAAGCAATAGCTTTCGAACGGTATCTCACACAACCCACTTTGGTTAGGAGGAAGCAGAGATAATCCAGTAAGAGTGGAAGGTGGCTGAGGTCAGGTGAACAAAAAAGCGCTGGTGGGCACAATAGCCTTACCCGAGCCATCATGCCCACCAGCGCTTTTTTGTGTCACATGACAAGGGCTGTGGCTCTGGTCGCATTTTTTCAAAACTGGACAACTTAGGGATTGAACCAGGGCCCTCAGCAATGTAACCACAGCTTCTTACCACTGCACCACCAGGCTGTTACTACCCCTGTCTCCTTTATGCTCCATATCATATCTTGTAGCACTGATAAGATGTGCACAGCCACTTGAGCGCTTTTTTCCTTATCTGCCATTTCCGGATAGGGCAGCTGGCTCTAGCAGTGATTTGGTGGGCCCATATTGTTTAATCCATATCTTCCTCAGTTCTTGACCAAATGACTTCAAACAAATCGCGATTTGTGCGCATTTTAAGCGCCTACATAACGCATCAAAGCGCGTGAGAATCGGTCAACTGCATGAGGTAATATGTGCGAAATACTGGCACCACTTGGAGGAATGCCCAACTCAGCACTGGAGTGGTGGCCACTTTGTTTTGTCCATAGCCCACTCAGTCCTTGACCAAATGACCTCAAACAAATCGTAATTTGTGCGCATTTTTAGCATCAATATGACGCATTCAAGAACGTGGGAATTGAGTGATTCTAGGGCTAATAGATTGTGAAATACTGTCACCACTTCAATCTGGCAGTTGGCCCAGCAGTAATCTGTTGGACCATAGCTCATCCATTTCTTGACCAAATGGCTTCAAACCAATTGCAATGTGTGCATGTCTTCAATTACAATGATATCCATCAAAGTACATGGGGATCAAACATGTTTTAGAGGTCATAAATTGCGAAATACTGTTATTATTTGAAGGAATGCCAACAGTTGTGCCCCTTTCAATGCACATGGAGACTGATAAGTAGCATCATATTCAAGAGGTAGGTGAGGGCTTTCTGTGGGTGTATGACATGACATAGATTGATCAAGATATAAGAGAGATAATCCAATAAAAGGGCAAAAAGCACCGGCACTATATGACTTCTATTCCTATGCTGGCCCTAAGTGCACTGTTGCTTGGACAAACTATTATGCGTTATACATCATTGGATCCAGAATTGAATGCTCTATCATATGGTAACAATGTGTGTGCAAGAACTTGTGCCACAGTGTTACAGTCTGTGCCAACCAGGCCAGGAGTACCGCAACTCCACTGGAACTCTGTCCAGACTTCCATTTATCCTGTAACACCTAGACCACTCTAGCCCATCCCACTCCAGATACAAGTCTCACCCCATCCAGTTCCTTCTAGTCCCTCTCTGATTGTACTTGCTCATACTCTGGTCAGACTTCTGCTTGGACCGTGTGATCCGCTCTGAAGCTCCACTAGCTTCTGCACAGACAAGCGGATGCGCATCACCACAGGTGACTGTACGTTACTCCCGGTCAGATACTCCACTCTGCAGCTCTCTGCAAAGTACTGATTGGAAGTCTGACTTCTGGACTCCAACCCCTAACTCCTATCTACAATTAGATTATAAGCACTGAGCGAGCCAGCCTTATGCCTTAGTTCACATATCTTGTTTACTCTCCTGCTTGTAACTTCTACTCTGAATCTACCTCCTTCTCCATTATCTCCACCAAACTTCCATCTGGACTCTGACCTCCAACCTCTGACCTCCATGTGACTTCTGTCTCCCTTTGACTCTTCTTTCAACTCTTCCTTCAACTCTTCAACTCTTCATTCTGACTCTTCTCTGTTCTGGAGTTTCACCAATCTTGTTCAAAGTCTGAAGACCTGGCAGATTGCTCAGGGCATTGCTAAAAGCTTTGCCAAGTCTTCACTCTCTGGTGTGCCTGGACTCCTCACCTGTTCCTTTGGACTTCCTCTCTGGGGTTTTGCTTTTTTGTTTTTCCACTTCCCGGACTTCCATGCACAATCCTAATGCAGAGGTCAAAAATGTAACTTCTTTTATACATATTAAAGCATCAGTACATTCAAATATGGATATCCTGCTCCCTCATCAGTCGCATCTGCCAGACATGGCCCACTCCCACCAAGTCCAGGAAGCAGAAAAGCAAAAAAGCGGAACTCCAGAGAGGAAGTCCAAAGAAACAGGTGAGAAGTCCAGGCACACCAGAGAGTGAAGACTTGGCAAAGCTGTTAGCAATGCCCTGAGCGATCTGCTGGGTCTTCAGACTTCAGACGGGGTTGACAGCACTCCAGAACGGAGAAGAGTCAGAATGAAGAGTTGAAGGAAGAGTTGAAGGGAGATAGAAGTCAGATGGAGGTCAGAGGTTGGAGGTTGGAGTCTAGACGGAAGTCCAGCAAAGATGATGGAGGAGGTAGATTCAGAGTAGCAGTCACAAGCAGGAGAGTAAACAAGATATGTGAACTAAGGCATAAGGCTGACTTGCTCAGTGCTTATAATCTAATCATAGATAGGAGTTAGGGGTCAGAGTCCAGAGGTCAGACTTTCGGTCGGTCCTCCGCAGAGAGCTGTGGAGTGGAGCATCCGACCGGGAGTGACATATAGTGATGTGTGGTGATGCGCATCCACACATCCGCGTGGACACTGGAACCTGATGGAGTTCCGGAGCAAATTGTGGTCTGAGTGGAAGTCCAACCAGAGTATGTGTAAGTATGATCAGAAAGGACTAGAGGGAACTGGAAGGGCTGAGACTCCTAACTGGAATGGAATGACTGGAGCGGTCTAGGTGTTACAGGACGGGTGGAAGTCTGGGCGGAGTTTCGGCAGAATTCTGAAACTCTGGGCCTGGTTGGCACAGACTGTAACACAGCATGGAGATAGAAGTTATATGATGTCAGTGCTTTTTTTGCCCTGCTATTGAATTATCTCACCCATATCTTGATCAAGCTGTACATGTTATATACCCACAGAAAGCCCTCACCTACCTCTTGAAAATGATGCTACTTATCAGTCTCCATGTGCATTAAAAGAGGCACAATTGTTGGCATTCCTTCAAATAATGACAGTATTTCGCAATTTATGACCTCTAAAGCTTGTTTGATCTCCACCCACTTTGATTCATCTCATTGGAATTAAAAACATGCACACATTTCAATTTGTTTGAAGTTATTTGGTCAAGAAATGGATGAGCTATGGTCCAACAGATTACTGCTAAACCAACTGCCATATTGAAGGGGTGACAGTATGTCGCATTTTATTGGCCCTCAACATCATTAATTCCCACATTCTTGGATGTGTCTTATTGATGCTGAGAATGCGCATAAATTGTGATTTGTTTGAGGTCATTTGGTGAAGAACTGAGTGGGCTATGGACAAAACAAAGTGGCCACCATTCCATTGTTGAGTTGGGCATTCCTCCAAGTGGTGCCAGTATTTCGCGCTTATTACCTCATAAAGTTGCTTGATTCTCACGCACTATGATGCGTTAATTAGGCGCTTAAAATGCGCCCAAATCACGGTTTGTTTCAAGTGATTTGGTTAAGAACTGAGGGTGCTGTGGGCCAAACAATATGGGCCACCAAATCTCTGCTGGGGCCACCTGCCCTATCCCAAAATGGCAGATAAGAAAATAGCACTCAAATGGCTGTGCAGATCTTATCATTGCTACAAGATATGGTATAGGGCATAAAGGAGTAAGGGCTGGTAACAGTCTGGTGGTGCAGTGGTAAGAACCTGGGGTTATAATGCTGAGGGCCCTGGTTCAATCCCTGAGGGGTCCAGTTTTGAAAAAATGCGACCAGAGCCACAGCCCTTGTCATGTGACACAAAAAAGCGCTGGTGGGCATGATGGCTCAGGTAAGGCTATCGTGCGCACCAGCGCTTTTTTGATCACCTGACCTCAGCCACCTTCCACTCTTACTGGACTATCTCCGCTTCCTCCTAACCAAAATGGGTCATGTAAGATACCGTTAAAAAGCTCTTGCTTCCCTCTATCCGTCTGTGCTGTTTTCACGGCCATGCACGCCCTAATGAAGTGTGTATTCCCACTTTTGTGTCTTTGGTACCAGTATTTTGCATTCTACTACCCCTCAAACCTCCCCAATTCTCTTGCATCCAGGTGTGTTGTATGCAGATCAATGACACGCACAAATCACAATTGTTTTGAAGAAATTTGATTGCAAACTGGGTAAATGGTGAGCAGATCTCTCTGGAGGCAGCCACTTCATGCAGCAACCCAGTTGGGGCAGCATTGCTGTGGCTGTTGTTCCCTCACCTCTCACTCCCTCATGGTAATATGGACCTCGTTGGATTTTGGTCGCTGAGCCCTACCCAATGGTAGCTTTCTCATTCGATTTGGAGGAGAACTGGTGGAGTTGTGGGGGGTTTTCCCGGGATAGAGGAGGAGATGCTGGTGATGTGGCAGCACTATCTCGGTGAGTTCTTCGACGCCTGCTCTCATCCCTGGTGCGTTGGAAAGCCCTTTTCAATCCCTTTCCAACAAGCCCACTTGGGCCACAAGTCGTGCAGCCGTTCTGCTTCTATTGCCCCTACATCCTCCTGATCACTCTCATTACTTGCTACAGCCACAGTGCTGCAAGTTTGTCTTTGTTCTGTATGGTTCAGGGCCCATTCAATTCTCCTCAATAAGGGCTTTCCAACGAGCCATCATTCACCTCAATTGAACCACATCTCACCTCGCAGTTGCTCCCACTGCGACCCCATCCTCCTCCTCCCCATCCAACTCTCTATCTCCTATCTCCTCCACTCCTGGATGGATTCAGGTCATTTTGGGCTTGTCTGGTTAGGATTCTCAAGACCTACAAGGGCATCCCCTCTCCTCAGAACAATTTGAGGTGGACACAGAGATTGCCGACTGGTTGTCAATCCGGAGGGAGGAGGCATCCTCAACTGGGGCCCCAAACTTAAAGAGCATGTTGCGCACCCAGAACACCTCCTTCCCGGCCTCCACTGCTGCCACAAATTCAGCCTCTGTTGAAGAGAGCGTCACAATGGGCTGCAGCTTGCTGCTCCAGCTGATGGCTCCAGTGCCCACCTGCACAAGGTAGCCTCCAGTCGACCGGCCGTTGTCTGGGTTGTCTCCATGCACTGCATCGCAGAAAGCGACAAAGGGAGCACTGCAGGAGGGGTCTGGGCGGTAGGTGAGCCGGAGATCAGCTGTGCCCTTGAGGTAGCGCAGCAGATGCTTTGCCGCCTTCCAGTGGGCGAGGCCAGGGTTGGAGTTGAAACGGGCAAGGGTGGAGACAGAGTAGGCAATGTCTGGGCGAGTGCAGGTGGCCAGGTACATGAGAGCACCAACAATGGAGATGTAGGGGACTTTGCGCATGAAGGCAATGTCCTCTGGGGTTGAGGGAGCCATGGAGGTCGAGAGGGAGAGGCCAGGCTCCATGGGAGTAGAGACCGGGTTGCAGTCAGCCATGCCAAACCGCTCAAGGACATCAAGGATGTACTGGCGCTGTGAGAGCGCAACAGAGCGGTTGGGGCGGTCCCGGATGATCTCGATGCCCAGGAGGTAGGAAGTGGGGCCAAGGTCTCGGAGTTTGAACCGCTGGGACAATTGCGTGACAATGGAGTCGATGGAGGTCTCGGAATTGGAAACAATGGTGATGTCGTCGATGTAGACAGGCATGAAAATGCGCACCCCATCTCGCTCATAGACATACATGGCTGCATCAGAGCGCACCCACCAGAATCCCATGTCCTGAAGCACAGAGTGCAGCTTCTGGTTCCACATCCGGGCACTCTGCTTCAGCCCATACAGCAACTTGAGCAGGTGCAGGACCTCACCCCACTCTGCCTCTGTGAACGAGGGAGGGGGCTTCATGTACAGCTCCTCGTCGAGATCTCCATTGATAAACGCATGGAAGATGTCAATGGAGCACATGTGGAGGTCCTGGAGTGCAGCCTGGGCAAGGATGAGGCGGATGGAGGACATGCAGTGATGCGTCAAAACCTCCCGCAACAGCCGGGAAAGTCAAGGTCGAGTGCCCTAGAAGGACGAGACCGCAAACGCATAAGGGGAAGGGGTCGGTGCGAGTAAGGGTCGGGGTTCCCTAGCACGCCGAGAGCGCAAGGTAAACGCGAAGTGTACCACCGGGGAGCGGTCGCGTAGGCGCGAGGGTAAGATAGCCGCTTGGGGAAATAGGGAAACTGTCGCAATAAGGGAACCTAAAGGGAACGTACGTGGTTGCGCGGTGAGCGCGACTCCGTGGGAGAAGGGAAAACGCAGTCGCGGGTGGGTCTTCGCAGTCGCAGAGGGTACTTGGTGGGAGTGGGCCATGTCTGGCAGATACGATTGATGAGGGAGCAGGATATCCATATTTGAATGTACTGATGCTTTAATATGTATAAAAGAAGTTACATTTTTGACCTCTGTGTCAGGATCGTGCACAGAAGTCCAGGAAGTGGAAAAACAAAAAAGCAAAACCCCAGAGAGGAAGTCCAAAGGAACAGGTGAGGAGTCCAGGCACACCAGAGAGTGAAGACTTGGCAAAGCTTTTAGCAATGCCCTGAGCAATCTGCCAGGTCTTCAGACTTTGAACAAGATTGGTGAAACTCCAGAACAGAGAAGAGTCAGAATGAAGAGTTGAAGAGTTGAAGGAAGAGTTGAAAGAAGAGTCAAAGGGAGACAGAAGTCACATGGAGGTCAGAGGTTGGAGGTCAGAGTCCAGATGGAAGTTTGGTGGAGATAATGGAGAAGGAGGTAGATTCAGAGTAGAAGTTACAAGCAGGAGAGTAAACAAGATATGTGAACTAAGGCATAAGGCTGGCTCGCTCAGTGCTTATAATCTAATTGTAGATAGGAGTTAGGGGTTGGAGTCCAGAAGTCAGACTTCCAATCAGTACTTTGCAGAGAGCTGCAGAGTGGAGTATCTGACCGGGAGTAACGTACAGTCACCTGTGGTGATGCGCATCCGCTTGTCTGTGCAGAAGCTAGTGGAGCTTCAGAGCGGATCACACGGTCCAAGCAGAAGTCTGACCAGAGTATGAGCAAGTACAATCAGAGAGGGACTAGAAGGAACTGGATGGGGTGAGACTTGTATCTGGAGTGGGATGGGCTAGAGTGGTCTAGGTGTTACAGGATAAATGGAAGTCTGGACAGAGTTCCAGCGGAGTTGTGGTACTCCTGGCCTGGTTGGCACAGACTGTAACATTCTGGCACAAGTTCTTGCACACACATTGTTACCATATGATAGAGCATTCAATTCTGGATCCAATGATGTATAATGCATAATAGTTTGTCCAAGCAACAGTGCACTTAGGGCCAGCATAGGAATAGAAGTCATATAGTGCCGGTGCTTTTTGCCCTTTTATTGGATTATCTCTCTTATATCTTGATCAATCTATGTCATGTCATACACCCACAGAAAGCCCTCACCTACCTCTTGAATATGATGCTACTTATCAGTCTCCATGTGCATTGAAAGGGGTACAACCGTTGGCATTCCTTCAAATAATAACAGTATTTTGCAATTTATAACCTCTAAAACATGGTGAATCCCCACGCACTGTGATGGATCTCATTGGAATTGAAAACATGCACACATTGCAATTTGTTTGAAGCCATTTGGTGAAGAAATGGATGAGCTATGGTCCAACAGATTACTGCTGGACCAACTGCCAGATTGAAGTGGTGACAGTATTTCGCAATTTATTAGCCCAAAAATTACTCACTTCCCACGTTCCTAAATGTGTCTTATTGATGCTTAAAATACGCACAAATCGCGATTTGTTTGATGTCATTTGGTCAAGAACTGAGTGGGCTATGGACCAAACAAAGTGGCCACCACTCCACTGCTGAGTTGGGCATTCCTCCAAGTGGTGCCAGTATTTCGCACATATTACCTCATGAAGTTGACCAATTCTCACGCGCTTTGATGCGTTATTTAGGCGCCTAAAATGCGCACAAATCACAATTTGTTTGAAGTCATTTGGACAAAAACTGAGGAAGCTATGAGCCAAACAATATGGGCCCACCAAATCACTGCTGGGGCCACCTGCCCTATCCGGAAATGGCAGATAAGGAAAAAAGCGCTCAAGTGGCTGTGCAGATCTTATCAGTGCTACAAGATATGATATAGAGCATAAAGGAGACAGTGGTAGTAACAGCCTGGTGGTGCAGTGGTAAGAACCTGTGGTTATGATGCTGAGGGCCCTGGTTCAATCCCTAAGTTGTCCAGTTTTGAAAAAATGCGACCAGAGCCACAGCCCTTGTCATGTGACACAAAAAAGCGCTGGTGGGCATGATGGCTCGGGTAAGGCTATCGTGCCCACCAGCGCTTTTTTGATCACCTGACCTCAGCCACCTTCCACTCTTACTGGATTATCTCTGCTTCCTCCTAACCAAAGTGGGTCGTGTAATATACTGTTTGAAAGCTATTGCTTCCCTCTATCCGTCTGTGCCATTTTCGTGGCGATGCGCGCCCTTGCGAAGCGTGTATTCCCACTTTTGTGTCTTTTGAACCAGTATTTCGCATTTTACCACTGCTCAAACCTCTCCAATTCTTTCGCGTCCAGGTGCGTTGTATGCGGGTCAACGGTGCGCACAAATCGCGACTGTTTTGAAGCGATTCGGTTGAGAACTGGGTGAATGGTGAGCAGATCTCTCCGGAGGCAGCCACTTAGTGCAGCAACCCAGTTGGGGCAGCATTGCTGTGGCTGTTGTTCCCTCACCTCTCACTCCCTCATGGTAATATGGACCTCGTTGGATTTTGGTCGCTGAGCCCTACCCAATGGTAGCTTTCTCATTCGATTTGGAGGAGAACTGGTGGAGTTGTGGGGGGTTTTCCCGGGATAGAGGAGGAGATGCTGGTGATGTGGCAGCACTATCTCGGTGAGTTCTTCGACGCCTGCTCTCATCCCTGGTGCGTTGGAAAGCCCTTTTCAATCCCTTTCCAACAAGCCCACTTGGGCCACAAGTCGTGCAGCCGTTCTGCTTCTATTGCCCCTACATCCTCCTGATCACTCTCATTACTTGCTACAGCCACAGTGCTGCAAGTTTGTCTTTGTTCTGTATGGTTCAGGGCCCATTCAATTCTCCTCAATAAGGGCTTTCCAACGAGCCATCATTCACCTCAATTGAACCACATCTCACCTCGCAGTTGCTCCCACTGCGACCCCATCCTCCTCCTCCCCATCCAACTCTCTATCTCCTATCTCCTCCACTCCTGGATGGATTCAGGTCATTTTGGGCTTGTCTGGTTAGGATTCTCAAGACCTACAAGGGCATCCCCTCTCCTCAGAACAATTTGAGGTATGTGCTGCATCAGTTGTGCCACATCGCCCTCTTTGCTCAGGTTGGCAGAGGCATCCAGTTGCTTCTACTAGCACTGGCTGCCCAAGAACTCCCCAATGGAAGTGTCACCCTCCACTCCTTCTCACTCAACCCTTTATTGACACCATACTCATTGTGTTAGATTATCATGTTCACTGTAGCCAGAAGGCTCTGGGGCACCAGGCAGGAGCAGATACCGTACACCATGTGAATTCAGTTGGGTGATGTGGATGTTATGTGGTACATCCCTTTTACTTGTGTTTTCCTCTTCCTTCTCCCCATCCTGCACCCCCTTGTTCTATCACCCTACAGACCTGTAGCCTGTGTTCAGAGATGGAGGGTGTAAGAACCCAATATGGACTTGGGGTTAGGGCTTTTGGCCTTATGCCTTAGATGTCTGCTCTGTGGTCTTTAGTCTTCTTCTACATCCATTATTGTTGCACCTTTCTTATTTATAACTACAGACTAGGATCTTCCACTATTGTAGCTGGTGTGATGGACGCCCACCTCCCTGTATTTCTGCAGACAACCAGGTGAGCACTTTTACTGGATTATCTCCATTATTTACTTACTAATATGGACTGTGCAAGGTATCATTTGAAAGCTCTTGTAAATCTCTATCTAATAACATCTGTTTAAAAACTATATCTCTAACACTGGGTGAGCTATGTCCTTAATAACACTCTTACTATCATACAAACAGGAATAGCAGGTTTGCTATTACTGGGATTACTACGGTGATATCATGGATGGATGCAGCTTTAGAACACCTTTCTAATGAGGTATTAAACTTGTCGTTGGGATAAGAACTGGCCATGTTATGGGGGAAAGAAGTGTTAGCTGTTGAAAGTTAACAGTCAGTAAACCCGTGTTCTAGCCCTGATTTGCTTACTGATCTATGAATATTAACATTTCATTAGATGCACATTGTTAATACCTTTGTTACACACTGACTTTCATCTTTATTGACCCAGTAACAAGTCCAGTAACCCAGAATTACTGAAGTTTAGAGACCAGTACAGCCACATAATAAAGTGATCTAAGTGGGACATGTGCAGCGCTTCAGAGGCCACAATAAGCGCCCAAAGACGACCTTTGTAATGGGTAAGTAGTGGTAAGCAATGAGTAAGTAATGGTTGAAGGGCTAACCCTAGAATTTGTAGTGAAAATTGCCCCTAACCCCAGGCTGGGTGTTGGTGGATAAGAAAGATTGTATGTGGCGCTTATTTTGAGACTTACTTGGATAAGCTGGGATTGAAAATATTTTCCCACGGGGATCGATTGGCGTAACGCGGCCTGGCGCTGAGGTCGTCCCATAAGAAACGATTTCTTCGTTCCTCATCAATCGTAAAAGCCGCAGTAAGTCGCTATGTCGCTATCGCCGTCGCACGCAGTTCGCTATGTCGCAGTCGCAGTCGCAGTCGCTATCGCAGTCTTCACAGTCGCACGCTATTCGCCGCAGGTGAGATCCTAACTGGGGGAAACTGGATTGCCTGGGGCTCGGAGGCCCCGAAGTATTTACAAAAGAGACAAAGATGTACAAACAACGACGACCGAGGAAACCGGGTCGCGAGCACAAGGGACCCGTATCGCGCCGCGCGCGATAGCACCACGAGTGCGCGATCCGTTGCGAGGCCGAGAGGGCTTATCACAAGAGGTCGGCCCGCGCAACTCCCGGTCGCGGGCGCCTATTTGGCCTGCGCCACGCGCGACCTAAGTCCCGCCGCGGCGATGAGTATCGCGCCGACGTCGCGCTACCGCTAACGCAGTCGCGTACGCTGTCCAGTGAGTCCTAGGGGGTAGTAGAGGGGATAAGGGTCGGCGATGCGAAATCGCATAAAGAGTCGGGTTCCGGCGGTGGACCGCGCCGGGTCGCATCATCTCCCCCTCGCTGAGACTCCGACTGTCCCCAGTCGGATCGATGCGTGCGCCACATCGCGGGGTGAGTATAAGAGGTCGCGTGCAACGGCCAGTCACGGTGTCTTCGACGCCCAGTACCATGCGTGCCTTCACCCTGCTTCACGAGGTAACCGCGCTCGCTTGCCTTCAAGCGCCCTTCCTCGACGACCTTAGTGCCGCCGCGCGTACCCAAGTCGACCGCCAGCTGACTGCGATGGAAGACATGCTTGACGCACAGGCCGATGGGCCCACTAGCTGGGACGCTGAAGTCGATCGCCTCATCGATGGAGTGGTAGGTGCTCGGATCGCGCGCCCTACGCGAAGGCTCACTGACTGTCGGGTCGCCGCTGCCAGAACGCCTTATTACTTGTCGCGGACGATATCGCGGCCTGCGAAGACGTTGTCCTTCGCGCGCGCGCTACCCTTCGAGAACTGGCCGAACACGACGATTACCAGGTCGTGTTGGATCGCTTTGAAGAACGCTTCCACGCCTTGCACCTGAAGCTAGAGGGTCTCGCGCTAGCCGCTGCCGAGCGTCGCGTCGTGATCGCGCGCGCGCGCGCTTCAGCACTTGTTGACGTCGCGGCGCTCGCAGGTCCGGGATCCGCCTTAGCCATGGTCGGAGCGCAAGATTACGCGAACGTGGTCGCGCGCTATACGCGCCAGATCACGACCGCGCAGCGCGCGCTAGGAGGGGGACGAGACCGCGAAGCCCTAAACGGGGGTCGCGAGAGCTCTTGGGTCACCGCGATGGAGAATGCCGCTGGGGATGAGTTCAAAGGAGCAGAATAGAGGGGGAGCACAGAGGAAAGGACGGGTAGACGTCGCGTTGTAGAGAGTGTTACGGTCGCGCTATCCATCGGAGTCGCGTCGCGTCACGTCGCGCGGGAGTGCGCTGACCGCGTCCAAATGCTAAGTCCACTGCCGCTAGTGTCACCTTACAAGCGCGCGGGCGGCACGCCCGTACTGCCAGACCAAAGAGAGGGGCCTAGACGGGTCTGTCTGCCGCCTTGGTACCGCCTGTCACCGCTTCGGAGCCGGGTGACAGTCCTCAGAGGACAATCCTCAAGATCTACGCCCGATAGGGGATGTCGCGCGCAAGCCGCAGTTTCTGCATTGCCATCCGCTGGTGTCCGCGGAGGCCCGCGCCTCGACTGAATGAGCAGGCGAGCGCACCCTTTGCCCAGGTCCTCCTTTAGGTATCCGCGCGCCTTGATCCGCCGTACCACGCGAATCCCGCTGCTTTCCTGCAGATGCCGCCCCCGGGCCGGGACTTGAGCGCCCTATCCTGGATTGCCGCCTGTCGCGTTTTGCACCCGCGACGCTTCGCGGGCGCTCCGCGACCCCGGAGGGCCCGGGCCGTCGTTAAGCGCGCGCGCCACAACGTCGCCGTCCTCTAAGTCGCGAGCGCTTCGTGAGCGCTTCTTGATCGCGCGCGCGTTCCCACGTCGGTACGCCGTCGCATAAGTCTCGCGACTTGTCCTGTGCGATCCTCTCTTCCTCTCCCTGCTCCCTGCTGTCCCTCGTGCATACGCGCCTCAGCTTACCAGCCACCCGCTACCTGCACGCTCCTCCCTTCCTCGTCGCACCACCGCTATGTCCGCCCCCACCAACTTCGAAGAGGCCGTCTCGGGACTCCCTTCCGCTGCCGCCTCCGCCATCCGTCGTGCCCGAGGAGATGCACGCGTCCGCCACGCGCTGGGCAACATGCCCGAGGGGGACGCTGTCCGGGGGGACTGGATGGGGTGGGCCACGGTGGCCCTCGAGTACCTGGTACGTCGCGTAGTCGCCGGTAGTCTGCGCTCCCACTGACCCTGTCGCGCTCACTTTTTAGGACGACTTCGCCAACGTCGGCGGCGACGCCAGCCAAGTCGAGCGGTTTGAAGACCGCATCTTCGACGCGCTCCGACCCCACGTCCCGCGTGAGTGCGCGCACGAGGAGCCCTACTCCTCCGCGCGTATGGTCGCAGCGCGTCGGCACGCCGAGCGCTGCGAGCGTCACGAGGCACGCCGCGCCGAGTACGTGTCGCGTTGGCGCACGCGCCTCCTCGAGGACGACCCCCTCTCTTCCGCGGCCGCGCTCCAGCGCATCCGCGACTACCGCCACCCGCCCGCCTCCATCTCGACCGCGCCGCAACCTCCGCACGTCCAACCACCCCCGCCCGCTGAAGACGAGGAGTCGTCCGGCTCGGGCGAGAGCTCGGGCAACGACGACGACGCCGACGACGACGATGGCGTCGTGCCTGCCGCCGAGGCAGACGTGACGTTGTCGTGTGGGCGGTCGCCGTGGGTTCCTCCCGAGCTGGAGTTCCCCGACGACAGCGGCGACAAGGCGAAGGACGAGGTGAGTGAGGACCCACTCGAGGTCCCGTCGTCCCCCGCCGCCGCGCCTCCTCCTCCTGCTCCACACACCCCACGTCGCGCGCCGCGCACGGGCACCCTCCCTGCCGACGCACCTCCCGCCGCCCTCACCACTCCCCGCACATTCCCGGTCGGCGCGCGTCAAGACGAGCACGTCGTCATCGATTTGACCGGTGACGACGACGCCGCCCCCGAGACCCCGTCACGTCCCCAACGTCGCGTGGCGCGGACGTATGGTCGCGCCGCCCACCACGCCACAAGACCCGCATCGCGCCGCTGCGCGCAAGACCGTCCCCACCGCCAGCACCAGTCGCGCTGAGAAGAGGCGCCGCGACCTCGAAGACGCCGACTCGGACGAACTCATCCGCGACGCGCCGCCTCCAAAGAGGCTCAACCTCGTCACGCCGTACGCGTTCGGCGGGTTCCGCTACCCCGGGGGGGTGCGGCGCCCTTCCAACATCCCGCCGGTAAGTCGTGTGAGTTGTATCTTGTGACCTGTGGCTGACACTTCACAGTGCTCAATGTGCGCGCGCTTGCGCGACACCCCCTGCGTCCTATGCGATGGTTGCCCCAAGTGCGACCATTGCTGGGCAAATTTCAAGGGGTGCTACCAACAGAGCGTGAGCTCGACGCGCAACCCCTACGCACCGTGGTATGACGCGCAGGACTTCGTCCGCGGTAAGTCCTCCTCTCTACCTTCTCCTCGCGCGACGCTGACTTCTAACTTGTCGCAGCCGAGCGTCCTGCTGCGCAGGACGTCGTCGACTTCTTCACGGGCAAGGACCGGGAGTACGCGATCCCGGAGTGGGCGCGTGGGACCCCCGCTCACCCCGCTGCGCTCGAGCAGCGCGACGCGCAACGTGGTCGTCGCGGTCGCGGTGAGGACGCGGAGGCACAGGCCGCCCCCCGCGCCGAATCGCCAGAAGTGCCGCCGCCCGCGGTAAGTCCATCCCGCCTGAGTCGCGCGCCTTGTCTTGCTCACCAACCTCTCTTGCAGCCCTGCCGTCTTCGCTCGCGCGGCGCCGAGCGCGTCGCAGAGGCGGCTCCTACCGCGCCCGCTGTCCCGCCCGTGGCTCCGCGACTCGTGCAGTCGCTGGACTACGACGGGCCTTCGCCGCCAGCGCCCACCATCGCCACGCCGCCTCAAGAGGAGCCGCGCGCCCCGTCGCCTGTCGCCGCGCCCCAGGACGCGCCTGCCCCCGCCGTCGCGATGGAAGTCGACCCGCCCGAGGAGGAGAAGCCGCCCGTCGAGGGCGTCGCGCCTGTGGCCGCCGACGTCGTGCCGGTCGCAGAGGCTGTCGCACCAGTCGCGGAGGACGTCGCCGTCGCCGCAGAGGAGATGGCTGTCGAGCCCGAGCCACTCCCAGTGCCGCCGCCTGCCGCTGACACGCTCCCCACCGTGTCGGGTGAGGACGAGCGCGTCCGCTTGCTGCGCGAGGCCGCCGCGCGCCTGGTACTCTGTGACCCGGGTCTGCGCGAGCGCGACCTGGAGGCGCTATCCGCGGTCGACTCGGCTGAGTTGGCTCGCGTGATGGACCGCGTCGCGCCCAGCGCTCTCGCGCTCGTGGGGGAGGACACGCTCATGCAGACTCCGGGCTTGACGCCCATGAGTCGCATGATGATCCTCCAGATCTGGCTGGAGCGCGCGATCTTGGACGCGCGCATCCGGGTCTTGACCCAGCAGCGCACTCTGCTGCAGGAGCGCGAGCGAGAGATCTTGGGCCTCGAGTGGGGAACAGCCGCGGAGGACGCGAGCTTCTAGGACCCGTCGCGGACTTGTACATAGCTAGGTTTGGACTCGTAGATAGCTCGGTTCCCCCTGTCGCGTATATCCTTTCCTTGTCGTGCGCGCTCGGGTGCGCTGGTCTCCTCGTCGTCACTTGTACTGATTGGTCTCCTTCTGGATTGTCTTGTAATGAAAGTGTTCGTTTTCTCGATCCAAAGGAGTGTGAGCTTGAATGATAAAACATAAATAAAACTGGGTATAAGGGTAGGGGACTTAGGCGTAGCCCGCGCGCGGTCGCGACCTAGGCCTCCTCTGGCTCTGAGTCCTCCAAGTCGTCGATGGGGTCGCGCGATCGTGCGACTGGTACCAACTCCGGCTCGGGATCTTCTTCGCCGTCGTCTTCGGATGCCTCCATCTCCTCCAGTCTCTGCGCGCGCACGTCGTGGAAGTCCTCTGGCAGCTTGATAGCTTTGCGCGCGAAGTAGGGGATCACGCAAAACGCCGCGACAGCGCGATGTAGGATCGTGCCGTCCAGCTCCGCGAGTATGTACGCGCCTCCGCGATTACGCGATACCACCACTAGTGGACCGGTGTATCGTGGTCGCATCTTCCTGTTGAGCGACTTCTCGATCTGCGTGTGTCGCATGAGTACCAGGTCGCCGCGCTTGAAATCGAAGTCGCGGATAGTCGCGGCGTGATCGCGCTCGAACTTCCGTGCTGCCTCTACTCGCGCGCGGTAGACTCTCGAGTGTAGGGTCTCCAACTGTTCGTGTCGCTTCGACAACTCTTGTGCGCGTCGCGCGATCAGGTCCGTTGTGGACATGATCCCGTCCGGTGGCGGTAGCAGGTAGGTCGCTTCCGCGATATCTAGGGGCAGGATAGGGTGGCAGCCCGTCGCCGCGAAGTAAGGAGAGCATCCCATTCGCTTTCGCGCGGTGACGCAATCCCCCCAGAGCGTGTGGTGCTGAACTTGCGACCAACGCGACTGGTCTCCGTCCGCCACCTTGAATAGCAGCTGGCGCGTATCGAAATGCGACCGCTCAACCTGTCCGTTCGCCTTCGAGTTGTACGGACTGATCTTGATATGAGCGAGGTGGTACTTCTCCTCGATCGCCGCGACCGCGCTAAGGAAGGCCGAGCCGTTGTCAGTCACTAGCTCCGAAACCGCACCCCAGCGACAGATCAGGTCCTGGAAGATGAAGTCTCCTATAGACTTTTCGTTTTCTTTGCGCAGAGCGCACTGCTCAGGCCACGCCGTAACGGAGCATCGCGCGTTGATGATGAATTTGAATCCGCCAGAGGTGGGCATCTTCATGATATCGATGTACCACTTCGTGAAGGGCGCGCTCGGTAGTGCGACCACAGGCGGGATGAGGATCTTGCGATGCTGTCGCGTCTGGCAGATGTGGCAGGTCTTCACGAACCATGCGACGTTGTTGCGCATGCTGGGCCACCAGAATCGCTCGCGCGTGAGCTGCTGCGTCGCGAAGTTGCCGCGATGTCCCAACTCGTCGTGGATGCCCCGGAGTATGCTCGCGCGCTTCTCTGGCCAGACTACTAGCTTGTGCGCGCCTTGCGGGTCCTTCTTCCAGAGCCTCTCGTCGTGCACGAAGAAGCCCTGCGCGTACTTGATGAATGACTCGTACGCGGTGTCGGATAGCCCGCTTGGTCGCGCCAGTGTTCTCAGCCATTTCGCGACCGTTCTGAGCCTCTCGTCTGCTCGTCGCGACTGCTCTGTCTCCGGGATGATCGCCTCCTGAAGGTCGCGTGCGCTCGTCGCGCCCTGATGTGCATCCTCCTCCCCCTCGCTGAAATTGCTGCCGTCCCCGGTAGCATCGGCGAGCGCGAAGAGCGCCATTTGGGGCGCGGTCGGTCGCGAAGGGAAAGGAATGATCTGGTGTATGAATCCGTGGACTTTGTCGATCCAGTCGTCGAAGTCGTCGGGGTCGTCCGCGGGCGCGTCGCCGTCCTGCGCGTTCCTGCGCGACAGTCCGTCTGGGGTGTGCGACGTTCCGGGTACGTGGACTAGGTGGAAGTGGAAGGTTAGGATCGCGAGGATCCAGCGATTGATGCTCGCGCTCGGGGCGAGGTCAGGGTTTTGCAACATCCCCTTGATGTACCGCACGTCGACCTCGATGACTAGATTCCGGATGCCTATGAGGTAAATCTTGGTCGCCTGGAGCGCGCGATATAGACCATACAGTTCGAGCTTAGGTTGCGAGAAGCGCGCCTCGCGGTCGTTCAGCGTGATAGAGCCAAAGCGACTGTAGAAGCGCTTTCGCGGGTCCTCCTCGTCGCACTGGCACAGGTGGTATCCGACCGCGATGTAGGAGGTGTCAACCGCGAGAATGACTGGCGCGTCCGAGTCGTACTTCATCGCGCGCAACGCAGGAGAGTCTAGCAGAGCCTGTCGCAGGTCGTCCATCGCCGCGAGTTGCGCCTCGCCGAATTCGAAGGGGACATCCTTTCGCGTGAGGTGCACGAGCGCGTGCGCGCGCTTCGCGAAGTTGCGGATGAAGATGCGCGCGACGCCCACAGTGCCGAGGAACGCGCGAACCTCCGAGAGATCCTTGCAGGTCTTCCAGTTCACAATCGCGGCGATGCGCGATCGCTCAGGCCGCCTCCCTTTGGGCGTGCAAAGGTGCCCTACTACGGTGATCTCGCGCGCGCATACGAGCGACTTCGTGCCTGAGAAGGTTCCGCCCGCGTACTTCATGCGCTGCACGATGTGATTGACGTTCTGGAAGTGCTCCCATACAAAGCGCCGTATTCCCGGGTTCTCCGGTATGGTCTCAGGTGTCCCGCCTTCGTCGCGGTAGTCCGACTCCGGTCCCTTGCAGGGCACGTCGTCGATGTAGGGCGCAGTAAACTCGGGGATTTCGGGTCGCAGGATGTAGGTGACGTCGTCGTGGAATATGGGAATGGAATTTGACCAACCCATCGGGAGGGTGCAGTGTCGCAGCGCACCGAATGGTGTTTGGAACGTGGTGAGGTCGCGCGATGATTCCGCGATGAGTCGCTCATCGTACCCCACATAGAGGTCGAAGATCGCGCCGCACGCGCGACCTCCAAACTGCTCCGCGAGGTAGTCTGGGGTGGGCGGAACGCCCGAATGCTGGATCGTGACTTTGTTCAGCGGCTCGAGACTGTGGACGATTCGCAAAGATTTGCCGTCCTTTTTGAGGACGCAGAACCAGCGCGACCTATACGAGGAGTTCGAGGGCTCGTACACGCCCGCCGCGATCTTCTTCTTGATGATCTCGCAGACCTCCTTGTACAATCCCGGGGGTATAGGGATGTTGCGCTCCACCCAGGGGGTGTGCGCGATGACTGGGAAGTCGACGGGAGGGAAGAATTCGGGCTTGAAGCTGCCTCACTCCACGTCGGTCCACGCGAACGCCTCATTGTGCTTGCTCATGAAGTCGTGGAGGAGCTTCTTCTCTTCGGACCAGAGGAAGTCGTCGCCATGCGCGCGATCGAACACGTCCTTTCGCTCCTGCGTGTAGCGTCCAGTCGGCTTGAACTCAGGTGGGTTGGGGTTGAGCTTAGGCATCTCCGCTAGCGGGTCACCGGTGATGTTCCGCTCGATGCGAAACTGCTCGGGGCAGGTGCCGACCACTGGTCGCACCTTCTGCGCGACCAGCTTGTACTTCTTCTTCGTCGTGAGGTAGATGCCAGCTGGTAGGGGTTGGTCGTGCGGGGCCACTATAGTAGAGCCGCGGTCTGTTTTGTACGCGAACGCGAACGCCTTCTGAGGCCGCTCCGAGAACGCTAGGGTATCTGCGACGGAGGGTTGGGCCTCCGTCGCGGTCGCGTGCGCTGTTGAAGCACTCGCAGTGGTCGCATCGGGTCGCGCGACGCCCGCGCGCCGGTCCGCGCGTGTGGTATCTGGCGTCGCGCTCGCAGTCGCAGTAGAGCTGGAAGAAAGGGGAGACTGGGAAACCGGTTCGCTTTGTTGGGATTTTTGTTGTAAGAGATAGGATTCAGCAATAGCAGAGAGACGGTCGCAAGCAGAGAGATACACAGCTGGTATAGAGACCGAAGGGTCTTTTATCTGCGAGTAGGCGCAGATTCGCGGCACGCCCTCCTCTTCGGAGATGACGAGCGCGACCTCGTCGCCATCTTCGCTAATCAGCTCCTCGAGGGACTGGAAGCGCGGCTGGTTGGGCTCGAAATTGAGCACGACCGCGCGGCTGCGTAGGGACCGTCGCGACCTGGCCAGTGTTTGGACATTCGATTGTAATCGTCTGGTCCTCATTCGCGAAGTTCTTCACGACGCTCTTGGTCAGGACGTCGAAGGGTCTCCCAAGCAGTATGTCGTACGCCGCGTTCCGAATTACATGGACCTGGAGGTATAGCACGATGCCCGCGACCGTAAAGGGAACGTTGTGCACTAGGCCCAGCGACTTGTCGCGGCTCCCGTTCGCGCTCTGCATGTTGAGCTGGATCTTCGGGTCGTAGGGTAATTCGAGCGCGTGGCATACGTGCTCCGACATCGCGATGATCATGCAGCCCGGGTCGATAATTGCCTCGACATACTCCTTGTTGTCGATGAGCCCTGTGATCGCGCGCAGCGCATGCGAGTCCTTCGTGACCGTGAGAGGGACGCTTTCCTCGCCTGGGGGTGCGTCGCGCAGGTACGCCTCTACGGGGTCGCCTAGAATGATCGTGCCGGGTGCGAGGAGCTCTCCGCTACAGGTAAGCCCCATCGCGTACTGATCCGCAGTGTCCGTCTCCGCGAACGCGACCGTCTTGGTCGCGGTTGGGATGCGCCTTGGTGTAACCGCTTCGCGTAGCCTTGCGCTCAACTCTGGACTGACTGACAAGAGCTCTTCCGTACTGAGCGTGATGATGGGCGTCTTCATCGTGCGCGAGAAGACCTCCTCCGCGATCTTCGCCTGGTGAATGGGTATCTGGTTCCGGTATGCGGGCTCCTTGTCGCTATTCTTCGGCTTCGCTGGTGGCGCGGCAAAATTCCGCGCCGTGGGTGGGGCGTAGGCGACCTCTCGCGCTTTCGCGAAAGGGTGGTCCACGCGCCCGTTCTCGTTCGCCGAGTTCGCGCTCGCTGCGGGTGGTGCGCTCGCAGTCGCGGGTGCCGGAACTGTGGACGCAGTGACCGACGACTGGCGCGCGCGGGTTGTAGTCGTGACTGAAGTGTCTTCTACCGCCCTCGCGCTCTCCGCGCGCGTCGCGTTCGCCGTGCTGGCCTGCTCTACGCGTTCCGCCGGCTTCGGCGCCTCAGCCCTCTGGGTTGGCTGCGGGTCGTTCGCGTACTCGCGCGTCGCGACTGCGGGTCGTGCCGGAGGTGTGGCTGGTCGCGACGTTGGGCGCCTCCTCTGAGGGACCTCTACGCCATCGAATCGCTCGCGCGCGCGGCGCAGAGTGAATAGCTCGTGTTCGAGCTGCGCGATGCGGTTGTCCGCGGTGAGCGCAAAGGTCTGCATTCCTCCGAAGTCGGGCTCGATTTCCATGGTGAATCCAGCCGCGGCTGGAGGCTCCGTGGGCGCGTTGGGAATGCCGTTGCGACGCTGGAACTCGTAGAGGCGGTCGCGCATCGTGTGGCCGTCGAAGCCTGCTATGGTTCGCGGGATGTACGCGCCGCTAGGCATGACTACGTGCCCTTCTTGGTTCCTCATCGCTCGCCCCGCGCGCACATCTTCCTCTACGTGGGGGCAGGTCCTAAGGCTGCAGCCCGCGTCGCCGCAATAGTGGCAGAATCCTCCCATAGGGGGACCGCGGCCTCCGGCTGGTGGTCGCTGATCATTCCGCGCGAAAGGTGGGGGCTGAAAACCCGGATGCTGCATCGGACCGCCTCGGTTTGGGAAGCCCGCATTCGCGATCGCGTTAGGGCCTGTACCTTGGTTCGCGCCGCCGTTTCCGAAGTTCGCGACCTGCATTTGAGACATGTAGCGGAAGAGATCCTCCATTTTGACGGTGACCTGACCCGAACCCGAGGCCGCGGGTGCACGCGCCTCGGGTGTGGAAGCCGAGAGCGTGCCGTGGAGCACGAACTTCGCTGCCATGTAGATGTCCTCGAGCAAGTAAGGATCGTCCGGATAGTGGTCGGGGAACTTAAGCTGCAGTCGCTGCGATACTTGGTCCAGCAAGGGGTCGCGTAATCCTCGAACGAACAGTCGCGACTGCTCGGATTCCGATAGGCGTGAGCGCGCGATTACGATTGATGAGGAACGAAGAAATCGTTTCTTATGGGACGACCTCCACGCCAGGCCGCGTTACGCCAATCGATCCCCGTGGGAAAATATTTTCAATCCCAGCTTATCCAAGTAAGTCTAAAAATAAGCACCACATACAACCTTTCTTACCCACCAACACCCAGCCTGGGGTTAGGGGCAATTTTCACTACAAATTCTAGGGTTAGCCCTTCAACCATTACTTACCCATTGCTTACCACTACTTACCACATACAAAGCCGTCTTTTGGGCGCTTATTTTTGCCTCTGAAGCGCTGCACACATCCCACTTCAATCACTTTATTGTGTGGCTGTACTGGTCTCTAAACTTCAGTAATTCTGGGTTACTGGGCTTATTACTGGGTCAATCAAGATGAAAGTCAGTGTGTAACAAAGGTATTAACAATGTGCATCTAATGAAATGAAAATATTGACAGATCAGTAAGCAAATCAGGGCTAGAACACAGGTTTACTAACGGTTAACTTCCAACAGCTAACACTTCTTTCCTCCATAACTTGGCCAGTTCTTATCCAAATGACAAGTTTAATACCTCATCAGAAAGGTGTTCCAAAGCTCCATCCATCCATAATATCACTGTTATTATCCCAGGAATGGTACATCCACTATTCCTGTGTGTATGAAAATGAGAGTGTTGTTGAGGACATAACTCACCCAGTGTTAGGGACATAGTCTTGAAACAGATGTCATTAGATAGAGATTTACAAGAGCTTTCAAATGATACCCTGCACAGTCCATATCAGTAAGTAGATGATGGAGATAATCCAGTAAAAGTGCTTACCCGGTTGTCTGTAGGAATGAATACAGGGGGCTGAGCATTCATCACACCAGTTACAATAGTGGAAGATCCTAATCTGTAGTCAGAAATAAGAAAGATGCAGCAACAATGGGTGTAGAAGAAGACTACAGGCCATGTAGTGGGCATCTGAGGCACAAGTCCAGAAGCCCTAACCCCAAGTCCATATTGGGTTCTTGCACCCCCCATCTTTGGACACAGGCTACAGGTCTGTAGGGTGATAGAACAGGGGGGTGCAGGATGGGGAGAAGGAAAAGGAAAACACAACTAAAAGGAACGTACCACATAACATCCACATCACCCAACTGAATTCACAAGGTGTGCGGTATCCACTCCTGCCTAGCGCCCCTCAGCCTTCAGCCCACAGTAAAGATGATGATCTAACACAATAAGTGTGGTGTTAAGGAAGGATTGAGTGGGAAGGAGTGGAGGGTGACACTGCCATTAGGAAGTTCTTATGCAGCCAGTGCTTGTAGGAAGCAACTAAATGCCTCTGCCAACCAGGGCAAAGAGGGTGACATGGCACAGCTGATGGAGCACACACCTCAAATTGTTCTGAGGACAGGAGATGCCCTTGTAGGTCTTGAGAATCCTGACCAGATGAGCCCAAAATGGTCTGAATCCATCCAGGAGTAGAGGAGATAGGAGATAGAGAGTTGGATGGGGATGAGGAGGATGGGGTCGCAGTGGGAGCAACTGTGAGGTGGAATGTGGTTCAATTGGGATGAATGATGGCTCGTTGGAAAGCCCTCATTGAGGAGAATTGAATGGGCCCAAAACCGTACAGAACAAAAACAAACTCACAGCACTGTGGCTGTAGCAAGTAATGAGAGTGATCAGGAAGATGTAGGGGCAATAGAAGTAGAACGGCTGACCGGATCATGGCCCAGGTGGGCTCATTGGAAAGGGATTGAAGAGGGCCTTCCAACGCACCAAAGACGAGAGCAGGCGTCGAAGAACTCATCGAGATATGGCTGCCACATCACCAGCATCCCCTCCTTTATCCCAGGAAAACCCCCCCCAACTCCACCAGTTCTCCTCCAAATCGAATGAGAGAGCTACCATTGGGTAGGGCTCAGCGGCCAGAATCCAACGAGGTCCCTATCACCAAGAGGGAGTAAGTGGTGAGGGAACAACAGCCACAGCAATGCTGCCCCAAATGGGTTGCTGCACTAAGTGGCTTCCTCCAGAGTGATTTGCTCACCATTCACCCAGTTCTTCACCAAATTGCTTGAAAACAATCGCGATTTGTGCGCACCATTGATCTGCATACAACGCACCTAGACGCGAAAGAATTGAAGAAGGTTGAGAGGTAGTCAAATGCGAAATACTGGTTCCAAAGACACAAAAGTGGGAATAGAGCCTTGGTGAGGGCGCGCGCTGCCACAAAAATAGCACAGACGGATAGAGGGAAGCAAGAGCTTTCAAACGGTATCTTACACAACCCACTTTGGTTAGGAGGAAGCGGAGATAATCCAGTAAGAGTGGAAGGTGGCTGAGGTCAGGTGACCAAAAAAGCGCTGGTGGGCACGATAGCTCGGGTAAGCCTATCATGCCCACCAGCGCTTTTTTGGGTCACATGACAAGGGCTCTGGCTCTGGTCGCATTTTTTCAAAACTGGACAGTTCAGGGATTGAACCAGGGCCCTCAGCATCATAACCACAGGTTCTTACCACTGCACCACTGGGCTGTTACTACCCCTGTCTCCTTTATGCTCTATATGATCTCTTGTAGCACTGATAAGATCTGCACAGCCACTTGGGCGCTTTTTTCCCTATCTGCCATTTCCGGATAGGGCAGGTGGTCCCAGCAGTGATTTGGTGGCTCAAGTTGTTTGCCTCATATCTTCCTCAGTTCTTGCCCAAATGACTTCAAACAAATCGCGATTTGTGCGGATTTTAAGCGCCTAAATAATGCATCAAAGCGCGTGAGAATTGAGCAAATTTATGAGGTAATATGTGCGAAATACTGGCACCACTTGGAGGAATGCCCAACTGAGCAGTGGAGTGGTGGCCACTTTGTTTGGTCCATAGCCCACTCAGTTCTTCACCAAATGACCTCAAACAAATCGCCATTTTTGCACATTCTAAGCGGCCATGAACAGTCCAAAATGCGTCGGAATTGAGTAACTATAAGGGGTGCTAAAGCGCGAAATACTGTTGGGATTTGAAGGAACATTAACTCAACACTGGGGTGGTGGCCACCTTGTTTGCCCCATTCCCCACTCAGTTCTTGACCAAATGACCTCAAACAAATTGTGATTTGTGCGCATTTTCAGCATCAATAAGACACATCTAAGAACGTGTGAATTAATGACTGTGAGGGCCAATAAATTGCGAAATACTGTCACCACTTCAGTATGGCAGTTGGCCCAGCAGTAATCTGTGGGACCATAGCTCTTCAAGTTCTTGACCAAATGGCTTCAAACAAATTGCAATGTATGCATGTTTTCAATTCCAATGAGATGCATTAAAGTGGGTGGGTATCAAACAAGCTTTAGAGGTCATAAATTGCGAAATACTGTCATTGTTTGAAGGAATGCCAACAACTGTGCCCCTTTCAATGCACATGGAGACTAATATGTAGCATCATCTTCAAGAGGCAGGTGAGGGCTTTCTGTGGGTATATAACATGACATAGCTTGATGAAGATACGTTACAGTCCATGCCAACCAGGTCCGGACTTCCGGAACTCCGCCCGGACTTCTGTTCGTCCTGTAACACCTAGACCGTTCCAGCCCGTTCCATCCAGCACGAGTCTCGGCCCTCCTAGTTCCTTCCAGCCTTTTCCAATCATACTTACTCATCCTCTGGTCGGAGTTTTGCTTGGACTGTGATCTGCTCCGGAACTCCATCAGGTTCCACATGGATGTGTGGATGCGTATCACCATGCGTCATTGTACGTCACTCCCGGTCAGATGCTCCACTCTGCGGAGTCCCGACTGAAAGTCCGACCTCTGGACTCCAACCCCTAACTCCTATCTATGATTAAATTACAAGCACCAAGCTAGCCAGCCTTATGCCTTAGTTCAGATATTTTGTTTACTCTTCTGCTTATAACTCCTACTCTGAATCCACCTCCTTCTCCATTATCTGTGCCAGACTTTGGTCTGGACTGTAACATCCGACCTCTGTCTGACACTTATCTCCCTTTGACTCTTCCTTCAACTCTTCATTCTGACTTTTCTCCATTCTGAAGTTCCACCAACTCTGTCTGAAGTCTGAAGACCGGCAGATTGCTCGGGGTGTTGCTAATAACTTCACCAAGCCTTCGCCCTCTGGTGTGCCTGGACTCCTCACCTGTTCCTCTGGACTTCCTTGCTAGAGTTCTGCTTCTCCGCTGATGCGCATGCCTCACAGCCAGCCCACGCACGCGTCTGCAACGTGACACGACGTGACCACGACGCCCTAGGACAACCCCCGCGACCACGTCGATACTCAACCACCACCACCTCATCCCCCCCTTGACCGACACTCGCGGCTGCCGACGTGGACGTCCCCTGCGGTGCCCTTGCTCGCAGAACCAACCCGCACGCGACCCACGTCAATGTCCAGCCATCTGCAGCTTCGCCCAGCTCGCGCGCACCCGCCTGAACGCTCATGTACGGTTCAAAAGGTCTCGTGGACCGCCAAGGCACTCCCCCGACACGTCGCGATCGTACGCGCAGCGCCGCACGTTCAAGATACGCCCCCGGTGTTCCTAGCGAGGCCCCCGCAGCTTGGCTGACATGTCGCGCCCGCGACATCGCTACGTCGCCCCTTCCTCCGTCTCAGCCTTATTCCTACAGCTACCCCCGGCCCTCTATCTCGCTGCCCATGCCCCCGCATATCCACACCCACGTGCGTCCATGCGGACTTATTGTTCATTGATCCCCGGTTGCGCCACCCCTCCTGTAGACTCGATCCCAGCCCATAATTCAGGTTCTACGTACTACTGTTTATTCCGTACGCGTGCCGCGCACGCCCAGACCGACTCACGACATGTATTTAGCTTAGCGATGACTCCCGCCGAATACCAGCTTCGCTCATCCCTCGTATTTCGCGTCTGACGTCTCGCGCCCTCGCCCTTAGCTCTCCAACTTCGAACTTCGACCTCGACAAACGTCCTATTTGACCAACACTCGCTTCAATTCCCTCTTACGGGTACCTACGTCACTACTGGAGGCCCTAGTTTCTCTCCGCTCGCTCCCGATCCTCCTCACCCCCGGCTGCCTGCTCTGAGTTGTCCTTACCACCCTCGCTTCACGTCTACCTTGCCCGGGTCGACATCACAACACCGCTTTTCTGCTTCCCAGACTTCTGTGCACGATCCTAACACAGAGGTCAAAAATGTAACTTTTTTATAGATATTAAAGCATCAGTACATTTAAATATGAATATTCTGCTTTCTCATCAATCGTATCTGCCAGACATGGCCCACTCCCACCAAGTTCCTTAAGCGGGGGGCAACAGACAGTGGGCGTGCCCGAATCCCCCCAATTCGGGTACCAGATGTGGATGGACGGGAGAGGACCCTGCATTCAAATGAGGACAAAGGCGCTGAGTTCCACAACACTTTCTTCCTTCCTCCGAGCACTGCTGCAGTTCCGACAGGTCCCTACCCGCAGCCCTGCTACACGTTCAAGCCCATCACAGACACGCAGATCAAGCGGGCGATCAAGGCGCTCCGTGCCTTCAAGGCACCGGGGCCAGATGGCATCCCAAGTGAGGTTTACAAGCACTGTTGTGATACGCTAACCCCAGTACTAGGATCTCTTTTGCGGGCGACTTTCAAGCTGCACTACTACCCGGAGCGGTGGAAAGTTTCCGACACCATCGTACTGCAGAAACCCGGCAAGGATGACTACACAGTTGCCAAGGTGTGGCGCCCAATTGCGCTCCTTAACTGCATGTCAAAGATTCTGTCACGGTGTGTTGCAGATGTCCTGGTTTATGAAGCTGAACAGAAGTCCATGCTTGCCTATCTCTAGTTTGGGGGGCGGGCAGGACAGACAACTACAGATTCCATACATCTGGTCACCAACACTGTGAAGGACGCCTGGTGCCGGGGCCACGTTGCCTCAATTGTCTTCTTGGACATCAAGTCCGCCTTCCCAGCTGCCTCCCCAGAACACCTCTATCACAACATGCGATCTTGAGGGGTGCCGGCAGAGTATGTTGACTGGCTGCGGATCAAGCTCACTGGATGGAAGACCCGCCTGGGTTTTGACGACTACACATCAGACCTTTTTGACATAGCCAGTGGCATCGATCAGGGCTGCCCGCTTTCCATCATTCTTTATGCCTTCTACAACTCTGACCTCATTGACAGCGTGGATGTGATGGACAGGGAGTGCGCAGTAGGCTCTATGGACGATGTGGCACTCGTTGCGACCGGCAAGACTTTTGCAGCATGTCACGATTGGGTGCGGTGGTTTATGGACTGCACAGGTGGGGCACAGGACTGGTCACGCTCACACAACTCAGCCTTCTCCCTCGACAAATTTGGCCTGCTCAACTGCAAAGCGCAGCCAAAGCGGATTGGTCTTGGCCCCCCTCTGCAGCTGTCAGATGGTACCACTATTGCTCCAGCTGACCACCATCACTTCCTAGGGGTACTGGTCGACCAGGGCCTGAAGTTTCGACCGCATGTTGCTTTGGCCTATGCAAAGGAAAGCCGCCTTATCTCGCAAATCCGTCGCCTTGCAAAGGCACGGAATGGGCTCACGCTTTCAGCAGTGCGGCGCCTCTACCTTGTGGTGGTGGTACCAAGTATGCTCTATGCTGCTGACACCTTTCTCACTCCAGTCCGGACACTCCCAGGGCACTCCCGCAAGCATGGCTCCGTGGGGCACATCCATCACCTTGCAGCTGTGCAGCGGCAGGCGCTTCTGGCGATGACAGGAGCACTACACTCTGCACCCACTGACGCTCTTGAGGCACATGCGCAGATCCTACCTTTCGATCTGATGGTCGACAAGCTGTGCCATTGTGCGGCGGTCTGACTGTGCACACTTCCGAGGAGCCAGCCACTTGCATCCCATGTCCAGCGGGCCGGCAGACATCTCGTGAAAGCACACCGTTCTGCTTTTCATGAGCTGCTGGATGCGTACTGCCCTTGGCTGAGCTATACTAACACAAAACGCATCCGCCCGGTGCGCCTGCATCCCCGCTGGACACCCCGGCACCGGGTCCACGTCATCTCAGATCGGGAGGCGGCAGGGGTGGATGATGCACGCTGGTCAGATGGTGACACTTACCGAGTCTATACAGATGGCTCGAACGTGGATGGCGGTGTTGGGGCGGCCGCACTGTTATACAAGCCGGGGATTGAGCGTCCAGAGGTCCTGCAGCTACACTTGGGCCCCTCGGAGCAGCACACTGTGTACGAGGCAGAGATAGTGGCGACCATTCTTGGGGTGGAGCTCCTGCGCCATGCCCTCTTTTGCACCCAGAAGGCATCAATTGCACTTGACAACATGGCTGCGATACAGGCCTCCTCGCTACATACACCTGGCCCTGCACGATACCTCACTGACATTTTCCATGCAGCTGTCTGAGATCTCAAACAGGCACGCCCACACCTGCAGCTCACCCTTCGCTGGGTCCCGGGGCATGCAGACGTAGACAGCAATGAGGCGGCAGATGCGGCAGCAAAGGAGGCCACACAAGGTCAATCGACGGCGGCAGCAGGGCTCCCTCGCTTGCTCCGTAAACCCCTCCCGCTCAGTGCCTCACGAGCACGTCAAAACTTTGCATCTGAGCTCACTCGTCGGGCCGGTGTCCGGTGGCGGACCTCGCGGCGGGGTGTGCGAATGGCAGAAGTGGATGGGTCAATGCCCTCGAAGAAATACGATGCGCTCATCGCACCACTCCCCCGACGGCACGCCAATCTCCTAATTCAGTTCGGCACTAACCATGTCCCATTGCAGGCCTACCTGGAACACATAGGAAAGACACCTACGGCGACCTGCCCAACGTGCGGGGAGGCCCCGGAAACAGTTGCCCACTTCCTGATAACCTGCACCACCTACTCACCCCACCGCACCATTCACTTCATGCCCCTCGGCTTCACTGGGCGCACCCTCGCCGTCCTCCTCAATACCAAGGCCACCCTCTGCCCTCTCATCAACTACGTCAACACCACCAGGTGGCTGCGCACAGTGGTTGGGGCGCTGGTGGGTCCGTGCTCCGGATACCCAGACAGCGATGGTGACACCGACTAAAATGGTCCTCAACCCCCGACCCTCTCATCCTCCCCTTGTCTCTCCAGTCATGCTCTCGCCTCCGCTCCCCTTCTGATAGCTTAAAATGCACCACCTTACTAGTTAAAGTAGACGGGCACGTCACCACTGTAAAATCCGTGTGGGGCCAGGGGAGTTCCAACGTCGCTGGGTGTCTGCACAGCTGACGTATCCCCTCCGTAGCAAGAGGTGTCTCATCACCCGGCGGTTCAACTACCGTCGCAATGTGTGGAGGGTTTAGAACCCAGTACCCTGCCCTTGTGTGGCCAGCACGGTCGGAGTGGCGTGTGGCCCCTGTAGTTGCTACGGCTTTCCCCCCCTTTTTTCTCTTTTTTCTCTTTCTCCTATTACTACTCATACTACTGTACAAGCAGCGGCCGCAACCACTGCACCACCCTCTCCCTCCCTACTCACATCATCTGATTCCCCACGCACTACGTACACGTAGCTACCAGCCTCGTACTGCCTATCATAGGGCTCGGCCCTCGAGGGCAATAAACACGGATCCAAAAAAAAAAAAAAAGATAGGAGTTAGAGGTCGGAGTCGGGAGGTCGGACTTCCAGTCGGGACTCCACGGAGTGGAGCATCTGAC
This sequence comes from Trametes hirsuta, assembly GCA_001302255.2. NCBI lineage: Eukaryota > Fungi > Basidiomycota > Agaricomycetes > Polyporales > Polyporaceae > Trametes > Trametes hirsuta. Next base: position 2,120,458 of record CP019382.1, on the reverse strand, counting down.
TGGGAGTGACGTACAATGACATGTGGTAACATGCATCTGCACATCCACGCAGAACCTGATGGAGTTCTGGAGTGGATCGCGGTCTAAGCAGATGTCCAACCGGAGTATGAGTAAGTATGATCGGAAAGGACTAGAGGGAACTGGAAGGGCCAAGACCTGTAGCTGTAAGGGAAGGGGCTGGAGCGGTCTAGGTGTTACAGGATGAATGGAAGTCTGGGTGGAGTTCCGGAATTCCGGGCCTGGTTAGCACGGACTGTAACAATTCAATTCTGGATCCAATGGTGTATAATGCATGATAATTTGTCCAAGCAACAGTGCACTTACAATCAGTATGAGGATAGAAGTCATATGATGCCAGCACTTTTTTTTGCCCTTTTATTGAATTATCTCTCCCATATCTTCATCAAGCTGTGTCATGTTGGATACCCACAGAAAGCCCTCACCTGCCTCTTGAAGATGATGCTACATATTAGTCTCCATGTGCATTGAAAGGGGCACAGTTGTTGGCATTCCTTCAAACAATGACAGTATTTTGCAATTTATGACCTCTAAAGCTTGTTTGATACCCACCCACTTTAATGCATCTCATTGAAATTGAAAACATGCACACATTGCAATTTGTTTGAAGCCATTTGATCAAGAACTGGATGAGCTATAGTCCCACAGATTACTGCTGGACCAACTGCCATACTGAAGTGGTGACAGTACTTTGCTATTTATTGGCCCTCACAGTCATTAATTCCCATGTTTTTGGATGCATCTTATTGATGCTGAAAATGCGCACAAATTGTGATTTGTTTGAGGTCATTTGGTGAAGAACTGAGTGGAGAATGGGGCAAACAAGGTGGCCACCACCCCAGTGTTGAGTTGATGTTCCTTCAAATCACAACAGTATTTTGCGCTTTAGCACCCCTTATAATTGCTCAATTCCCACGCATTTTGGTATGTCCCTTGCCATCCAAAATGCGCAGAAATCGCGATTTGTTTGAAGTTATTTGGGCTGAAACTGAGTGTGCTATGGACCAAACAAAATGGACACCACCCTATTGTTGGTTGGCAGTGCTTCAAATGTTATCAGTGTTTCGCATTTTATGACCTCTTACAAGGACTCAATTGCCACACAGTTTAGTACATCTTGTTGGCGCTTAAAATGCCCAAAAATCGCGATTTGTTTGAAGTCATTTGACCAAGAACTGAGGGAGCTGTGGGCCATACAAAGTGGGCCACCAGGGCACTGTTAAGGCCAGCTGCCATTTCCGGAAGGGGCAAAATGGCAAAAAAGCGCCCATGTGGCCGGGTATGTGGCCACCAGATATGGTATAAGGACATAAGAGGGTAGGGAGGTCAACAGCCAGATGGACTAGTGGTTAAGACAGCTGATTGTATTGGCCGAAGCAGCTGAGGTCCCGGGTTCAACTCCCTGCCAGGGCAAATTGAAAAAAAGCGCTGGCAGGCCACCACAGGCCCTCCCGGCATTAGTGGTGGGACCAAACAACCATCAATAAAATGGCACGATATGATAAATCAGCGTATCGTGCCATTTTATTGTGGTTTGTTTATGTTTTCAGCCACTTTCACACCTTTATTGGATTATCTCCCTCAGTTCCTTATCAAAGTGGGACATGTAATATACCATTTGAAAGCTATTGCTTCCCTCTATCCAACTGTACTGTTTTCACGACGATGCGCGGTTTTACTAAGCGTATATCTTCATATTGGTGTCAGAAGCAGTGTTTTGCACTTTACTATCCCTTAATGTTGACCGATTTCCGCGCGTCCTGGTGCGTTCTGTGCGTATCGGCAATGCGCACAAATCGCGATTTGTTTCAAGCGATTTGGATAGGAATTGAGCGAGATATGAGCACATCACTTCAGGCTCAGCCACCTGAGCACTCTTACTGGATTATCTCTGTTGTTTGTGCATCAAACTGGGTCGTGTAAAGTACTGTTGGAAAGCTCCTGTTGCGCTCTATCGAATGCATCCGTTCCGAAGACCATAGTTACAACACTGGATGACTTACATGCTCAACAACACCTTGATTATCAGATAAATTGCAATAACATGTCAATTATTACTGGGAGATATACCGCACCCTCATCGATGGTTTCAGCTTCAAAATAGCTTTCTAATGAGGTATTATGCATATGATTTGGATAAGAACTGGTGAAGTTATGAGGGAAAGAAGTCTGAGCCACCTGGGACGTGTGACCAGTAAATCCTGTTTCTTGACCGGGTTTGCTTACTGATCTATCAATATTAATGCTTCATTAGAAGCACATTGTTAATAACTTTGTTACAGATTGACTTTGATCCTGATTGACCCATTAACAAACCCAGTAACCCAGAATTACTGAAGTTTAAGGACCAGTATAGCCATATGCTAAAGTTGGACATGTGCAGCGCTTCAGAGGCCAAAATAAGCGCCCAAAGGACGGCTTTGTAATGGGTAAGTAGTGGTAAGCAATTGGTAAGCAAAGTTTGAAGGGCTAACCCTAGAATTTGTAGTGAAAATTGCCCCTAACCCCAGGCTGGGTGTTGGTGGATAAGAAAGATTGTATGTGGCGCTTATTTTGAGACTTACTGGGATAAGCTGAGTTTGAAAAACAAATTCCCACGGGCTCAATTGGCGTAACGCGGCCTGGCGTGGAGGTCGTCCCATAAGAAACGATTTCTTTGTACCTCATCAATCGTAACTGCGATTCCCCTTCTCCCACGGAGTCGCGCTCCCCATGCGGCCACGTACGTTCCTATTAGGTCTTCTTACTGCGACAGCTTCTCTATTTCCCCAAGCGTCCCCTCTACTTTCGCACCTGCGCGACCGGTCACTGGTGGTATATTTAGTGTTTACCTTTGCGCCCTCCATGTGCTAGGGAACCCCGACCCTTACTCGCCCCGACCCCTTCCCCTTTCGTGTTTACGGTCTCGTCCTTCTAGGGCACTCGACCTTGACTTTCCCAGCTGTTGCGGGAGGTTTTGATGCATCACCATATGCGCCCCTGCCCGCCATAGCGCCTGTCTGGCCCTTCCCGCGCCTTTGTCTCCTTTCCATGCATTTCTCGTGACATACGCACACAGCAGTAGCACTCACATCTGCCTGTAGTATCTGACATAGGGCCGCGTCCTGCAGCGGATATAAAACTAGGATTCAAAAAACAAAAACAAAAAAAAGGCGACAGGTCCTGATTGTGGTGGTAGTCGTCGAAATCGTACTGGTAGTCGAAGTCGATGAGAGCACAGAGCAGGAACAGACGACCACCGGTGTATGCTGAGAGGCGGCAAGAGTGCGTGTAACATGTCGCCGTGTGCGCATTCTCAGCGGGCCGGACGGCTGGAGGCGTTTGGGGTCATGGTAGTGGTCATGGTGAGGAATGAACACAGGCAAGGCAAACGGGCAGGTGGGCGAGCGAGTGTAGGCAAGAGAGTGGGTGGGCAAGTGTCAGTGGGAGATGAGAAGTGGCAAGGGCATGTGCAATGTGCCGCCATGTGTGCCACCTCTGTGGTGGTGGCAGTAGTGTTTGCCCTCATCGTAGTGGAGGAGGCAGCGGCGGAGGAGGAGGAGGAGGAGGAGGAGGAGAGGTGGATAGGCGAAGAGGCGGAGAGTGGGTCCAAGTGCCAATGGGCGCTCCGGCACTCTAAGTCTTGGGCATCTGCGAAATTGTGGACACCGGGTGCTTGATCGTTGAGGAGTTCCCACGCCTTTTGTCGCCCGTTACTTGTGTAAGCGCGTATTACAGTCCCTTTATGGGATGTAGATCTGACTTTAAATGTGGCGTTAGCCCAGCCACCGTTCGCCTCTTTAGGCTTTTTGGCTCAGCGTCTACCGCTGTTTCTCCGGACCGTCTCTCACTTCTCTCCCCCGCATACGACCAACCCCACTACCGCCACCATCCCCTCCCCCATTCCATCCCTTCCTTTTGTCCTTTGAGATAGCACACACGGTGATGTTTTATATGCGCTCTTGCTGCTTCTCATTGCCCCTCTTCCCCTACCTATGGTCTCCCGCCTACGTGTGCCCGCTCACATTCTTTTCCTTGGTTGCATTTGTTTGCCAGCTAGCACCCAGGTCAGTTTTGCATGCGACTGGTTGCGTCAATGGAGCTCACACGATGGCACTGCGTGTCAAAGCCCTTATCTCTGTCCAGGACTCAGATGTTTTGCCTTGTAGCATGCCTTTCCTTGCATCTTGTTCACAACATTATGAGGTGAGTTGTTTACACGCTGGCATAGACTGTACGTTGCGACAGATAGTCTGCTGGATGCCCCGCTGGGCCAACACCACAGTCTGCAGATTGTGTCTGCACTGGACTGTCTGCTGCAGCGGTACAGTCATGCCTGCCCCTCGACGCTAGGATCTGTTGTGCTTGCCAGCATTGGCTGCATGCACACGAACCTGTCCCTCCCCACTGGGCTTACACCTTGGTCTGCGGATCAAGCGAAGTGGTGGGTTGGGTGCACACTGATGCGGCGGGACGCGCGACGGATTCATTTACGCTGCTCGCGGTGCTGACATCTTCTACACGCAGATCTGCCGCTGCCCCCTCAACATGATCACGCGTATCGTATGTATGCCTTGCATGTGCCGCATTGTACCCCTTGCTGACAGCCCATCGTTGGACAAACACAGACCGGTCGAATCTTCTCACTGTACAATCTCAGCAAGAACTTCAACGCCACTCAGCTCATCGAGGGTGCACCACTGGACGTCGACGGCACCGACCACTGGGATATCACCCCAGTCGAGCCAATGGCCTTGTTGTCCCTGTCATCCTTGCCCTCCCCATCGTCCTCATCCCCCCCGTCATCCTTGCCCCCGCTGTCCCCGCTGCCACCCCTAACGCCATCCCCCATGCTTCTGCTGGCGGCATCAAGGCTGTTGGGCGCCCTTGCTGGATCTACTTGGTGGTAGTGGGCCATGTCTGGCAGATACGATTACGATTGATGAGGTACGAAGAAATCGTTTCTTATGGGACGACCTCCGCGCCAGGCCGCGTTACGCCAATTGAGCCCATGGGAATTTCTTTTTCAAACTCAGCTTATCCCAGTAAGTCTCAAAATAAGCGCCACATACAATCTTTCTTACCCACCAACACCCAGCCTGGGGTTAGGGGCAATTTTCACTACAAATTCTAGGGTTAGCCCTTCAAACTTTACTTACTCATTGCTTACCACTACTTACCCATTACAAAGGCCGTCTTTGGGCGCTTATTTTTGCCTCTGAAGCGCTGCACATGTCCCCCTTAGATCACTTTATTATGTGGCTGTACTGGTCTCTAAACTCCAGTAATTTCGGGTTTGTGAGCTTATTACTGGGTCAATCAAGATGAAAGTCAGTGTGTAACAAAGGTATTAACAATGTGCATCTAATGAAACATTAACATCCATAGATCAGTAAGCAAATCAGGGCTAGAACACGGGTTTACTGACTATTAATTTTCAACAGCTAACACTTCTTTCCCCCATAACTTGGTCAGTTCTTATCCAAATGACATGTTTCATACCTCATTAGGAAGGTGTTCTGAAGCTCCATCCACCAAGAATATGACTGTGATCATCCCAGTAATGGTACATCCACTATTTCTGTGTGTATGAAAATGAGAGTGTTGTTGAGGACATAACTCACCCAATGTTAGGGACATAGTCTTGAAACAGATGTCATTAGATAGAGATTTACAAGAGCTTTCAAATGATACCTTGCACAATGCACATTAGTAAGTAGATGATGGAGATAATCCAGTAAGAGTGCTCACCTGGTTGTCTGTAGGAATACAGGGAGGTGGGTGTTCATCACACCAGCTACAATGGTGGGAGATCCTAGTCTGTGGTCAGAAATAAGAAAGATGTAGCAACAATGGATGTAGAAGAAGACTACAGGCTGTGTAGTGGGCATCTGAGGCACAAGTCCAGAAGCCCTGACCCCAAGTCCATATTAGGTTCTTACACCCCCTGTCCCCGAACACGGGCTACAGGTCTGTAGGGTGATAGAACAGGGGGGTGCAGGATGGGGAGAAGGAAGAGGAAAACACAAGTAAAAGGAACATACCACATAACATCCATGTCACCCAACTGAATTCACATGGTGTATGGTATCTGCTCCTGCCTGGCGCCCCTCAGCCTTCAGCCCACAGTGAACATGATGATCTAACACAAGGAGTATGGTGTCAATAAAGAACTGAATAGGAAGGGGTGGAGGATGACACTTTCATTGGGGAGTTCTTGGGCACCTGGCACTAGTAGGAAGCAACTGGATGCCTCTGCCAACCTGGGCAAAGGGGGTGATGTGGCACAGCTGATGCAGCACATACCTCAAATTGTTCTGAGGAGAGGGGATGCCCTTGTAGGTGCTGAGAATCCTAACCAGATAAGCCCAAAATGACCTGAATTCATCCAGGAGTGGAGGAGATAGGAGATAGGGAGTTGTATGGGGAGAAGGAGGATGGGGTCGCAGTGGAAGCAACTGTGTGGTGGGATGTGGTTCAATTGAGGTGAATGATGGCTCGTTGGAAAGCCTTTATCAAGGAGATTTGAATGGACCCAAAACCGTACTGAACAAAGACAAATTAGCAGCGCTGTGGCTGTAGCAAGTACTGAGAGTGATCAGGAAGATGTGGGGGCAATAGAAGCAGAACGGCTGGATGGATCGTGGCCCAAGTGGGCTTGTTGGAAAGGGATTGAAGAGGGCTTCCCAGCGCACCAAAGACAAGAGCAGGCGTTGAAGAACTCATCGAGATATGGCTGCCACATCACCTGCACCCCCTCCTCTATCCCGGGAAAACCCCCTACAACTTCACCAGTTCTCCTCCAATTCGAATGAGAGAGCTACCATTGGGTAGGGCTCAAAGATCAAAATCCAACGAGGTCCACATTACCATGAGGGAGTAAGAGGTGAGGGAACAACAGCCACAGCAATGCTGCCCTAACTGGGTTGCTGCATCAAGTGGTTGCCTCCGGAGTAATCTGCTCACCATTCAGCCTGTTCTTCACCAAATTGCTTCAAAACAATCGCGATTTGTGCGCACCATTGATCTGCATACAGCGCACCTAGACGCGAGAGCATTGGGGAGGTTTGAGGGGGGGTAAAATGCGAAATACTGGTTTCAAAGACACAAAAGTGGAAATACACAGTCTGCAAGGGCGCGCATCGCCACGAAAACAGCACAGACGGATAGAGGGAAGCAATAGCTTTCGAACGGTATCTCACACAACCCACTTTGGTTAGGAGGAAGCAGAGATAATCCAGTAAGAGTGGAAGGTGGCTGAGGTCAGGTGATCAAAAAAGCGCTGGTGGGCACGATAGCCTTACCCGAGCCATCATGCCCACCAGCGCTTTTTTGGGTCACATGACAAGGGCTCTGGCTCTGGTCGCATTTTTTCAAAACTGGACAGTTCAGGGATTGAACCAGGGCCCTCAGCATCATAACCACAGGTTCTTACCACTGCACCACTGGGCTGTTACTACCTCTGCCTCCTTTATGCTCCATATCATATCCGGTAGCACTGATAAGATGTGCACAGCCACTTGAGCGCTTTTTTCCCTATCTGCCATTTCCGGATAGGGCAGGTTGCCCCAGCAGTGATTTGGTGGCTCAAATTGTTTGCCTCATAGCTTCCTCAGTTCTTGTCCAAATGACTTCAAACAAATCGCGATTTGTGCACATGTTAAGCGCCTAAATAACGCCCCAAAGCGCGTGAGAATCTGTCAACTTCATGAGGTAATGTGTGCGAAATACTGGCACCACTTGGATGAATGCCCAACTCAGCAGTGGGGTGGTGACCACTGTGTTTGGTTTATAGCCCACTCAGTTCTTCACCAAATAACCTCAAACAAATCGCCATTTTTGCACATTCTAAGCAGCCATAAACAGTCCAAAATGCGTGGGAATTGAGCAATTATAAGGGGTGCTAAAGTGCGAAATACTGTTGTGATTTGAAGGAACATCAACTCAACACTGGGGTGGTGGCCACCTTGTTTGTTCCATTCCCCACTCAGTTCTTCACCAAATGACCTCAAACAAATCACAATTTGTGCGCATTTTCAGCATCAATAAGACGCATCCAAGAGCGTGGGAATTAATGACCTTGAGGGCCAATAAATTGCGAAATACTGTCACCACTTCAATATGGCAGTTGGTCCAGCAGTAATCTGTTGTACCATAGCTCATCCAGTTCTTGACCAAATGGCTTCAAACAAATTGCAATGTGTGCATGTTTTCAATACCAATGAGATGCATCACAGTACATGGGGATCAAACAAGCTTTAGAGGTCATAAATTGCGAAATGCTGTCATTGTTTGAAGGAATGACAACAACTGTGCCCCTTTCAATGCACATGGAGGCTGATAAGTAGCATCATATTCAAGAGGTAGGTGAGGGCTTTCTGTGGGTGTATAACATGACATAGCTTGATCAAGATATGGTAGATGTAATCCAATAAAAGGGCAAAAAAAGTGCTGGCATCATATGACTTGTATCCTCATACTGATTGTAAGTGTGCTGTTGCTTGGACAAATTATTGTGCATTATACACCATTGGATCCAGAATTGAATTGTTACAGTCTGTGCCAACCAGGCCCGGACTTCCAGAACTCCACCCGGACTTCCATCCATCCTGTAACACCTAAACTGCTCCAGCCCCTTCCAGTACAGCTACCAGTCTCGGCTCTTCCAGTTCCCTCTAGTCCTTTCTGATGGTACTTACTCATCCTCTGGTCAGACATCTGCTCAGACTGTGATCCACTCCAGAACTCCATCAGGTTCTGCGTGGATGCATGTCACCACACGTCATCGTACATCACTCCCAGTCAGATGCTTCACTCTGTGGAGTCCCGACCAGAAGTCCGACCTCTGGACTCCGACCCCTAACTCCTATCTATAATTAGATTATAAGCACCAAGCTAGCCAGCCTTATGCCTTAGTTCATCAGATATCTTATTTACTCTTCTGCTTATAACTCCTACTCTGAATCCACCTCCTTCTCCATCATCTGTGCCGGACTTCCATCTGGACTGCAACATCCGACCTCCGTCTGACACTTATCTCCCTTCGACTCTTCCTTCAACTCTTCATTCTGACACTTCCCCATTCTGGAGTTTCACCAACCCCATCTGAAGTCTGAAGACCCAGCAGATTGCTCAGGGTGTTGCTGATAACTTCACCAAGCCTTTGCCCTCTGATGTGCCCAGACTCCTCACCTGTTCCTCTGGACTTCCTCGCTAGAGTTCTGCTTCTCCACTTTTCTGCTTTCTGGACTTCTTTGCACAATCCTAACACAGGGGTCAAAAATATAACTTGGTGGGAGTGGGCCATGTCTGGCAGATACGATTGATGAGGGAGCGGGATATTCATATTGAAATGTACTGATGCTTTAATATGTATAAAAGAAGTTATATTTTTGACCTCTGTGTTAGAATTATGCACAGAAGTCTGGGAAGCAGAAAAGCGGAGAAGCAGAACTCTAGCAAGGTCCAGAGGAACAGGTGAGAAGTCTGGGCACACCAGAGGGCGAAGGCTTGGTGAAGTTATTAGCAAAACCCTGAGCAATCTGCCGGGTCTTCAGACTTCAGATGGAGTTGGTGGAACTCCAGAATGGGGAAGAGTCAGAATGAAGAGTTGAAGGAAGAGTCGAAGGGAGATAAGTGTCAGACGGAGGTCGGATGTTGCAGTCCAGATGGAAGTCCGGCACAGATGATGGAGAAGGAGGTGGATTCAGAGTAGGAGTTATAAGCAGAAGAGTAAATAAGATATCTGATGAACTAAGGCATAAGGCTGGCTAGCTTGGTGCTTATAATCTAATCATAGATAGGAGTTAGGGGTTGGAGTCCGGAGGTCGGACTTTCAGTCGGGACTCCGCGGAGTGGAGCATCTGACTGGGGGTGACGTACAATGGCGTGTGGTGACGTGCATTTGCATATCCATGCAGAACCTGATGGAGTTCTGGAGTGGATCGTGGTCTGAGCAGATGTTCAACCAGAGTATGAGTAAGTACGATCAGAAAGGACTAGAGGGAACTGGAAGAGCCAAGACCGGTAGCTGTAAGGGAAGGGGCTGGAGCGGTTTAGGTGTTACAGGATGGATGGAAGTCTGGGTGGAGTTCCGGAACTCCGGGCCTGGTTGGCACGAACTGTAACAATTCAATTCTGGATCCAATGGTGTATAATGCATGATAATTTGTCCAAGCAACAGCACACTTACAATCAGTATGAGGATAGAAGTCATATGATGCCGGTGCTTTTTGCCCTTTTATTGGATTACATCTACCATATCTTGATCAAGCTGTGTCATGTTATATACCCACAGAAAGCCCTCACCTACCTCTTGAAGATGGTGCTACTTATCAGTCTCCATATGCGTGAAAGGGGGCACAATTGTTGGCATTCCTCCAAATAATAACAGTATTTCACAATTCATAACCTCTAAAACTTGCTTGATCCCCACACACCTTGATGCATCTCATTGGAATTGAAAACATGCACACATTGCAATTTGTTTGAAGCCATTTTGTCAAGAAATGGATGAGCTATGGTCCAACAGATTACTGCTGGACCAACTGCCAGATTGCAGTGGTGACAGTATTTTGCAATTTATTAGCCCAAAAATCACTCAATTCCCACGTTCTTGAATGCATCTTATTGATGCTGAAAATGCCCACAAATTGCAATTTGTTTGAGGTCATGTGGTCACGAACTGAGTGGGCTATGGACCAAACAAAGTGGCCACCACTCCACTGCTGAGTTGGGCATTCCTCCAAGTGGTGCTAGTATTTTGCACATATTACCTCATGAAGTTGACCGATTCTCACGCGCTTTGATGCGTAATTTAGGCGCTTAAAATGCGCACAAATCGCGATTGGTTTGAAGCGATTTGGACAAAAACTGAGGAAGATATGAGCCAAACAATATGGGCCCACCAAATCACTGCTGGGACCACTTGCCCTATCCGGAAATGGCAGATAAGACAAAAAGCGCTCAAGTGGCTGTGCACATCTTATCAGTGCTACAAGATATGATATAGAGCATAAAGGAGGCAGAGGTGGTAACAGCCTGGTGGTGCAGTGGTAAGAACCTGTGGTTATAATGCTGAGGGCCCTGGTTCAATCCCTGAGGGGTTCAGTTTTGAAAAAATGCGACCAGAGCCACAGCCCTTGTCATGTGACCCAAAAAAGCGCTGGTGGGCATGATGGCTCGGGTAAGGCTATTGTGCCCACCAGCGCTTTTTTGGTCACCTGACCTCAGCCACCTTCCACTCTTACTGGATTATCTCCGCTTCCTCCTAACCAAAGTGGGTCGTGTGAGATACCGTTTGAAAGCTATTGCTTCCCTCTATCCATCTGTGCTGTTTTCGTGGCAACGCGCACCCTGGCGAAGCGTGTATTCCCACTTTTGTGTCTGGAGAACCAGTATTTCGCATTTTACTACCTCTCAACCTTCTTCAATTCTTTCGCGTTCAGGTGTGTTCTATGCAGATCAATGATGCGCACGAATCGCGATTGCTTTGAAGCAATTTGGTGGAGAACTGGTTGAATGGTGAGCAAATCACTCCGGAGGCAGCCACTTGATGCAGCAACCCAGTTGGGGCAGCATTGCTGTGGCTGTTGTTCCCTCACCTCTCACTCCCTCATGGTAATGTGGACCTCGTTGGATTTTGGTTGCTGAGCCCTACCTAATGGTGGCTTCCTCATTCGATTTGGAGGAGAACTGGTGGAGTTGTGGGGGGTTTTCCTGGGATAGAGGAGGGGATGCTGGTGATGTGGCAGCACTATCTCTGTGAGTTCTTCGACGCCTGCTCTCGTTTTTGGGGCGTTGGAAAGCTCTTTTCAATCCCTTTCCAACAAGCCCACTTGGGCCACGATTCGTGTAGCCGTTCTGCTTCTATTGCCCCTACATCCCCCTGATCACTCTCACCACTTGCTACAGCCACAGTGCTGTGAGTTTCCCTTTGTTCTCTATGGTTCAGGGCCCATTCAATTCTCCTCAATGAGGGCTTTCCAACGAGCCATCATTCACCTCAATTGAACCACATCTCACCTCACAGTTGTTCCCACTACGACCCCATCCTCCTCATCCCCATCCAACTCTCTATCTCCTATCTCCTCCACTCCTGGATGGATTCAGGTCATTTTGGGCTTGTCTGGTTAGGATCCTCAAGACCTACAAGGGCATCCCCTCTCCTCAGGATAATTCCAGATGTGTGCTGCATCAGCTGTGCCACGTCGCCCTCTTTGCCCAGGTTGGCAGAGGCATTTAGTTGCTTCCTACAAGCATCGACTGCACAAAAACTCCCCAATGAAAGTGTCACCCTCCACTCCTTCTCACTCAATCCTTCCTTAAAACCATACTCCTTGTGTTAGATCATCATGTTCACTGTAGGCTGAAGGCTGAGGGGCACCAGGCAGGAGCAGATACCGTACACCATGTGAATTCAGTTGGGTGATGTGGATGTTATGTGGTACGTCCCTTTTACTTGTGTTTTCCTCTTCCTTCTCCCCATCCTGCACCCCCTTGTTCTATCACCCTACAGACCTGTAGCCTGTGTTCAGAGATGGAGGGTGTAAGAACCCGATATGGACTTGGGGTTAGGGCTTCTGGACTTGGGCCTCAGATGCCCACTACACAGCCTGTAGTCTTCTTCTATATCCATTGTTGCTACATCTTTCTTATTTCTGGCTACAGATTAGGATCTTCCACCATTGTAACCAGGGTGATAAACGCTCACCTCCCTGTATTCCTACAGACAACCAGGTAAGCACTCTTATTGGATTATCTCCATCATTTACTTACTAATATGGACTGTGCAAGGGATCATTTGAAAGCTCTTGTAAATCTCTATCTAATGACATATGTTTGAAGACTATATCCCTAACACTGGGTGAGTTATGTCCTCAACAACACTCTCATTTTCATTCACACAGGAATAGTGGATGTACCATTACTGGGATAATCCCAGTGATATCATGGGTGGATGGAGCTTCAGAACAGCTTTCTGATGAGGTATGAAACCTGTCATTTGGATAAGAACTGGCCAAGTTATGGGGGAAAGAAGTGTTAGCTGTAGAAGGTTAATAGCCAGTAAACCTGTGTTCTAGCCCTGATTTGCTTACTGATCTGTCAATATTTTCATTTCATTAGATGCAGATTGTTAATACCTTTGTTACACGTTGACTTTCATCTTGATTGACCCAGTAATAAGTCCAGTAACCCAGAATTACTGAAGTTTATAGACCAGTACAGCCACATAATAAAGTGATCTAAGTGGGACATGTGCAGCGCTTCAGAGGCCACAATAAGCGCCCAAAGACGACCTTTGTAATGGGTAAGTAGTGGTAAGCAATGGGTAAGTAATGGTTGAAGGGCTAACCCTAGAATTTGTAGTGAAAATTACCCCTAACCCCAGGCTGGGTGTTGGTGGGTAAGAAAGATTGTATGTGGCGCTTATTTTTGGACTTACTTGGATAAGCTGAGATTGAAAATATTTTCCCACGGGGATCAATTGGCGTAACGCGGCCTGGCGCTGAGGTCGTCCCATAAGAAACGATTTCTTCGTACCTCATCAATCGTAACTTCTTTTATACATGTTAAAGCATCAGTACCTTCAAATATGAATATTCTGCTCCCTCATCAATTGTACCTGCCACACATGGCCCACTCCCACCAAGTTGATGAGGAAGCAGAATATTCATATTTGAATGTACTGATGCTTTAATATGTATAAAAAAAGTTACATTTTTGACCTCTGTGTTAGGATCATGCACAGAAGTCCAGGAAGCAGAAAAGTGGAGAAGCAGAACTCTAGAGAGGAAGTCCAGAGGAACAGGTGAGGAGTCCAGGCACACCAAAGAGCAAAGACTTGGTGAAGTTAATAGCAACACCCTGAGGGATCTGCTGGGTCTTCAGACTTCAGACAGGGTTGGTGGAACTCCAGAATGGAGAAAAGTCAGAATGGAGAGTTGAAGGAAGAGTCAAAGGGAGACCAAAGCCAGAAGGAGGTCAAAGGTTGGAGGTTGGAGGTTGGAGTCCAGATGGAAGTCTGGCAGAGATGACAGAGAAGGAGGTAGATTCAGAGTAGAAGTTACAAGCAGGAGTGTAAATGAGATATCCAAACTGAGGCATAAGGCCAGCTAGCTCAGTGCTTATAATCTACTTGTAGATAGGAGTTAGGGGTCAGAGTCTGGAGGTTGGACTTCCGGTCAGTACTCTGTGGGGAGCTGCAGAGTGAAGTATCTAACCAGGAGTGACATACAGTGATGCGTGGTGATGTGCATCCGCTCATCTGTGCAGAAGCTAGTGGAGCTCCAGAGCAGATCGTGGTCTGAGCGGAAGTCCAACCGGAGGATAAGTAAGTACAATCAGAAAGGGACTAGCAGGAACTGGACAGGCTGAGGCTTGTGTCTGAAGCAGAACAGGCTGGAGCAGTCTAGGTGTTACAGAACAAATGGAAGTCCGGGTGGAGTTCTGGCAGAGTTGCGATACTCTGGGCCTGGTTGGCATGGACTGTAACAACTTACAGTCAGCATTGGGATAGAAGTCATATAGTGCCAGTGCTTTTTTGCCCTGTTATTGGATTATCTCTCTCATATATTGATCAAGCTGTGTCATGTTATACATTCACAGAAAGCCCTCACCTACCTCTTGAAGATGATGCTACTTATCAGTCTCCATGTGCATTGAAAGGGGCACAACTGTTGGCATTCCTTCAAATAATGACAGTATTTTGGAATTTATAACCTCTAAAACATGTTTGATTCCCACCCAATTTGATGCATCTCATTGGAATTGAAAACATGCACACATTGCAATTTGTTTGAAGCCATTTGGTCAAGAACTGGATGAGCTATGGTACAACAGATTGCTGCTGGGCCAACTGCCATATTGAAGTGGTGACAGTATTTCGCAATTTAATAGCCCTAACACTACTCAGTTCCCACGTTCTTGAATGCGTCATATTGATGCTGAAAATGCGCACAAATCGTGATTTGTTTGAAGTCATTTGGACAAGAACTGAGGAAGCTATGAGACAAACAATATGGGCCACCAAATCACTGCTAGAGCCAGCTGCCCTATCCGGAAATGGCAGATAAGGAAAAAAGCGCTCAAGTGGCTGTGCAGATCTTATCAGTGCTACAGGATATGATATAGAGCATAAAGGAGGCAGAGGTAGTAACAGCCCAGTGGTGCAGTGGTAAGAACCTGTGGTTATATTGCTGAGGGCCCTGGTTCAATCCCTGAGTGGTCCAGTTTTGAAAAAATGCGACCAGAGCCACAGCCCTTGTCATGTGACACAAAAAAGCGCTGGTGGGCACGATAGGCTTACCCGAGCTATCATGCCCACCAGCGCTTTTTTGATCACCTGACCTCAGCCACCTTCCACTCTTACTGGATTATCTCCGCTTCCTCCTAACCAAAGTGGGTTGTGTAAGGTACCGTTTGAAAGCTATTGCTTCCCTCTATCCTTCTGTGCTGTTTTCGCGGCGATGCGCGCCCTTGCGAAGCGTGTATTCCTGCTTTTGTGTCTTTGAAACCAGTATTTCGCATTTTACCCCCCCTCAAACCTCCCCAATGCTCTTGCGTCTAGGTGCGCTGTCTGCAGATTAATGGTGCGCACAAATCGCGATTGTTTTGAAGCGATTTGGTTGAGAACTGGTTGAATGGTGAGCAAATCTCTCCCGAGGCCAGCCACTTGGTGCAGCAACCCAGTCGGGGCCACATTGCTCTGGCTGTTGTTCCCTCACCTCTCACTCCCTCTTGGTGATGTGGACCTCGTTGGATTCTGATCTCTGAGCCCTACCCAATGGTAGCTCTCCCATTCGATTTGGAGGAGAACTGGTGGAGCAGGAGAGGGTTGTCCCGGGATAGAGGAGGGGATGCTGGTGATGTGGCAGCACTATCTCGGTGAGTTCTTCGACGCCTGCTCTCGTCTTTGGTGCGTTGGAAAGCCCTCCTCAATCCCTTTCCAACGAGCCCACTTGGGCCACGATTCGTGTAGCCGTTCTGCTTCTATTGCCCCTACATCCCCCTGATCACTCTCACCACTTGCTACAGCCACAGTGCTGTGAGTTTCCCTTTGTTCTCTATGGTTCAGGGACCATTCAATTCTCCTCAATAAGGGCTTTCCAACGAGCCATCATTCACCTTAATTGAACCACATTCCACCTCACAGTTGCTCCCACTGCAGCCCCATCCTCCTCATCCCCATCCAACTCTCTATCTCCTATCTCCTCCACTCCTGGATGGATTCAGGTCATTTTGGGCTTGTCTGGTCAGGATTCTCAAGACCTACAAGGGCATCCCCTCTCCTCAGAACAATTCCAGGTGTGTGCTCCATCAGCTGTGCCACATCGCTCTCCTTGCCTAGGTTGGCAGAGGCATTCAGTTGCTTCCTACAAGCACTGGCTGCACAAGAACTTCCTAATGGCAGTGTCACCCTCCACTCCTTCCCACTCAGTCCTTTATTGACACCATACTCCTTGTGTTAGATCATCATGTTCACTGTGGGCAGAAGGCTTTGAGGCACCAGGCAGAAGCAGATACCGTACACCATGTGAATTCAGTTGGGTGATGTGAATGTTATGTGGTACGTCCCTTTTACTTGTGTTTTCCTTTTCCTTCTCCCCATCCTGCACCCCCCTGTTCTATCACCCTACACACCTGTAGCCTGTGTCCAGAGATGGGGGGTGCAAGAACCTGATATGGACTTGGGGTTAGGGCTTCTGGACTTGGGCCTCAGATGCCCACTACACAGCCTGTAGTCTTCTTCTACATCCATTGTTGCTACATCTTTCTTATTTATGACTACAGACTAGGATCTTCCCCTATTGTAGCTGGTGTGATGGACGCTCACCTCCCTGTATTCCTGCAGACAACCAGGTAAGCACTCTTACTGGATTATCTCCATCATTTACTTACTAATATGGACTGTGCAAGGTATCATTTTAAAGCTCTTGTAAATCTCTATCTAATGACATCTGTTTGAAAACTATATCTCTAAAACTGGGTGAGCTATGTCCTTAATAACACTCTTACTATCATACAAACACGAATAGCAGATTTGCTATTACTGGGATTACTACGGTGATATCATGGATGGATGGAGCTTCAGAACACCTTTCTAATGAGGTATGAAACTTGTCGTTTGGATAAGAACTGGCCAGGTTATGGGGGAGAGAAGTGTTAGCTGTTGGAAGTCAATAGTCAGTAAACCTGTGTTCTAGCCCTGATTTGCTTACTGATCTGTCAATATTTTCATTTCATTAGATGCACATTGCTAATACCTTTGTTACACACTGACTTTCATCTTGATTGACCCAGTAATAAGCTCAGTAACCCAGAATTACTGAAGTTTAGAGACCAGTACAGCCACATAACAAAGTGATCTAAGTGGGACATGTGCAGCGCTTCAGGGCCCAAAATAAGCGCCCAAAGACGGCTGTGTATGTGGTAAGTAGTGGTAAGCAATGAGTAAGTAATGGTTGAAGGGCTAACCCCAGAATTTGTAGTGAAAATTACCCCTAACCCCAGGCTGGGTGTTGGTGGGTAAGAAAGATTGTATGTGGCGCTTATTTTTGGACTTACTTGGATAAGCTGAGATTGAAAATATATTCCCACGGGGATCAATTGGCGTAACGCGGCCTGGCGCTGAGGTCGTCCCATAAGAAACGATTTCTTTGTACCTCATCAATCGTAATTAATTCCCACGTTTTTGGGTGCGTCTTATTGATGCTGAAAATGCGCACAAATGACAAATTGTTTGAGGTCATTTGGTGAAGAACTGAGTGGGGAATGGGACAAACAAGGTGGCCACCACCCCAGAGTTGAGTTGATGTTCCTTCAAATCACAACAGTATTTCGCGCTTTAGCACCCCTTATAATTGCTCAATTCCCACGCATTTTGGTATGTCCCTTGCCATTCAAAATGCGCAGAAATCGCGATTTGTTTGAAGTTATTTGGGCAGAAACTGAGTGTGCTATGGACCAAACAAAATGGACACCACCCTATTGTTGGTTGGCAGTGCTTCAAATGTTATCAGTGTTTCGCATTTTATGACCTCTTAAAAGGGCTCAATTGCCACAAAATTTGATACATCTTGTTGGCGCTTAAAATGCGCAAAAATCGCGATTTGTTTGAAGTCATTTGACCAAGAACTGAGGGAGCTGTGGGCCATACAAAGTGGGCCACCAGGGCACTGTTGAGGCCAGCTGCCATTTCCGGAAGGGGCAAAATAGCAAAAAAGCGCCCATCACGATGCGCAATGGGGCGGGGTTACCCTCTAGAATAGGTTCGTGACCAGTTCAGTAACTGGACTCCTGTCACAGCGCTTCTTCCTAACCAAGTTCGGGTCCTGAATCAGGAAAACTGTCTACGTCGTTTTCTGGTCCTGTTCCGGTCCAGAATCTGTCAAACTAGTTCCGGTCCGGACACCGTTTCCGAGCCTGGCGCTGAACAATAAACCTTGTGACATCATTGTTCTGGACCAGAACAAGCACGGTTGACAGAAATCCTGGTTCCCGGACACTCTCTGGACCTGAACCATGGCCCAAACAGGTAAACTGTCCCAATCCAGGTTCCTGACCGGGAAATGTCAGGAACATTTTAAATATACGCTGCTCAGCGCTCTTTCCCATGGCGCACGCACAGGCGCGCACCCGCTCGTGGCGCCCTCACGCTCGTCGTGCACTCAAACGCCCTCCCCACCGTCGCTCCTCGTGCCCGCTCCTCAGCTCCCTCGCAGTCGCACCGCCCGCTCCTCAGCTCCCTCGTACTACTCGCAACGCCGCAAAACCACGCAACTCACCCCCCGTTCGTGCTTGGAGCTCACTCGAGCTTCGGTAGCTTGCAAGCTCGCGCAGCCGTAGCTTCCGTAGCTTGCGCGACCGTAGTCTCCGTCACGACCATAACTTTCGTAGCTTACAAGCTCGCGCAACTGTAGCTTCCGTAGCTCGTGAGCTCACTGGTCTGTTTAGATGGAGCTCTTGTAGTCCACGGACGCGCTCCTCGAGATGTAACACCTCCGGTAGATCTCCCTGAGCAACTGGAGCTCGTAGATCATGTAGTTACACATTGCGGGGTTCCTGAGTACAGTACATGCAACAGAATACAATGTGGAAAGGAATACAAAAAAAGGACAAGCACCGAGAGGGACGTACATATGATCTACCTACTGCGGCTCTCCTGGCGTGGCTTCTGAGCCCGCGGTTTGGGGAGCGTAAAGTCGTAGTCCTTGTCAATGATGTTGAGAGATGCACGGACGTGAGGCCGCAACGAGGCCAGCCAGCCGGGGTCATAACAGTTTCTCCAGAGACTGAAGGGCGCGATACCATCTTCAACACACCCATCAGCTCGTGAGACGCGTAAGCGTGGGGGGGTTACCCCTGGTTGCACGTTCCCCCACCGGCTTCGCCCACGCCTCGCGATACAGGGCGTCGAGAGTCCTCAAGAAGATCTTGAAGGCGAGACTTTGCCATCGCGCTTCCACGATGCGAAACTTCGGCGAGTGTTTCTTCTCCGCGCCGTCGGTTTCATCGCCACTCATATGCGCTGCACGAAGCATGCTGAAGAGGCGCTTGTGCTGTGTCAAGTTGAATTCGACGATGACAAAAGCACGGCTCGCGCGAAGCTGTCGCACTGAATGTGAGCTACGCTCTGTGTGCAAACTGGCGCATTCGTACCGTCTCTCTGCGACTGTTCATCGCTTTTCGCTTCTTCAGCTTGTCCTTGTCCTCTTGGCTGAGGGGTTTGGATTGTTGACGGTACACCTTACGGCGATACTCCATGTGCTTGTCGAGGACGACGCCGATGACAAACTCTGTGAGGAGAGCTTTCGGGACGTCGTAATCAGAATATTCTCCGCTGTTGTACATCTTGATGAAGCTTTGGGTGAAGATTTTCTTGGCCAATTGGTTGAATTCGGTCTCTTTCCATGGCCGTACGAAGTCGACCCGGAAGTGCTGCACCGAACAGACGAGGAGATTGTCGTCGCCGTCATCAAAACTCTTCATCTCTTCGTCCGAGATAGGAGGGTTCTTCTCAATTAACTCCTTCATGGTGGTTGCATTGCATAGCGTGAACAGATGTGTACGGACACACTTCTGTTGTACGACGTGAATAGGACCCCATGATAGGACCCCATGAGTGTCTCAAAGTCGTGCTTACCTGAAGATCCTTCAAGCCTTCGGTGTATTGAGGGTCGTCAAAGATGGCAATCTGAGGCTTCAGTCTCCGTTGTCGAACTTTCAAATGTATCGCACTGTGGTCCTCTTCGTCTCCATCGATAGCTGTGTCGTCTTCGCCATCGTTTGCATCATCGTCGCCGGTACCCTGGTTGCCTGCATTGTAGGTGTCCATGTGGGCTGGGGCTTGGATGCCGGACTTCTCTAGACCTTCGAGACGCTCCCTGATCCCTGAAAGCTGATCAACTAATGTCAAGCTAGGTCTTACTAGTCAGTAGCTGCGATGACAAGATTAGATAAAGCGAGCTACATACCGCAACACTTGATTCTCCGAGAGCAGCGCTTGCATAAGTTGCAGCGACCTCTCGCTCTGTTGGAGCAGAAGGGACATAAATTGTGCGGATATACCACCCTAGGAGGTACGATCAGAGTTGCGTGTTGAAGCCACAAGCACCACACATTACCTTTGCCGGCGATGAAGTTGCGGCCAAGTCAAACGTTGGAGATGGCACTCGATATTGCGGTACGTTTGATGTGTTCGGCATAGAAGAATGAGCCGGCTTGGGAGGACTTGGAGTCGGTACATCTGCATGAGGAGGGCGAATGAGTCCAGGCCCTGGAGACCGGGCAAAGTTTTGGGCAAATGGTAGGGTGTCGTCGACAGGAGAGGTTTGAGAAGACAAGGGAGCGGAAGACGGTGGCCCGTCGATGATCATTTTGTCTTGCGGGGTATCCGCATCAAGATGTTGCGCTACCAAGTCTTCTTCGAGCTCTTCGTCCTCTTCCTGCTCATGAACGCGCCCGGCCTGCTTGGGAACACGCTGGACCTGTTCGTCTCGTTCACAAAGGTCTTCACGCTTGACTTTGAGCTCCTGCTCGTGAACGCGCCGGACCTGCTCTTGCTGGAAGCGTCGCGCATGCACTTCTTGTTCGTGAGCACGCTGGGCCTGTTCTTCTTCCTCGCGAGCACCCCGCGCCTGCGCTTCCTGCTCGCGGAGGTGCTGCGCATGCTCTGCTTGCTCGCGGATGCGCTGGGCCTGCACTTCTTCCTTGCGGACATGCTGCGCCTGTGCTTCTTGCTCGCGGAGGTGCTGCGCGTGCTCTTCCCGCTCGCGAGCACGTCGGGCTTGCTCCGCTTCCTCACGAAGACGCTGCGCCTCTGCTTCCTCACGAAGACGCTGCGCCTCTGCTTCCTCACGAAGACGCTGCGCCTCTGCTTCCTCACGAAGACGCTGCGCCTCTGCTTCCTCGCGAGCACGCCGCGCATGCTCTTCTTGCTCGCGGATACGCTGGGCCTGCGTTTCTTGCTCGCGGACGCGCCGGGCCTGTGCTTCTTCCTCGCGGACGCGCTGAGCCTGCGCTTCTTGTTTGCGGAGGTCCCGCGCCTGCTCCTCCTGCTCGTGGACGCGCCGGACCTGCTCTTCCTGTTCGCGAAGACACCAGGCCTGCTCTTCTTGCTCGCGAAGATGCTGAGCCTGCGCTTCCTGCTCGCGAGCACGCCGGGTGTCCTCTTCCTGCGTGCGGAGGGCCTCGAGCTCAAGTTCCTCTTGCTCGCGAAGGGCTTGGAGCTCCAGCTCGCGAAGTGCTTGTTCCCCTTGGACCCGTTGCTCATCGCGAGCCTGCTGCTCTTGGTCGCGAATGCGCCGCACCTGCTCTTCTTGCTCGCGAATGCGTCGGGCGTGCTCTTCTTGTTTGCGGAGGGCCTCGAGCTCAAGTTGCTCTTGCTCGCGAAGGGCTTGGAGCTCCAGCTCGCGAAGTGCTTGTTCCCCTCGAACACGTTGCTCATCTTGTGCCTGCTGCTCTTGGTCACAAGTGGACTCCTGACGCGCATGCCACTCACGCACACGCTCTTGGTGTTCATGACGTGCTTGCTTGTGGAGGGCCTCTTGTTCTTGAAGAGCCCGATTCTCCTGCTCGCAACGATGACTCTCCCGACCCAAGTGCTCAGCACGCAAAGCTTGCCAGCGTGACTCGATTGGCACACATTCCTGCTCAAGACAACCAACGGCCTGATAAAACGCCTCCTGATGTGAACCCGGGGCTGGATTCACTTCTCGGGAAATGAGGAGCTGGGTCGCAGGTGTAGAGGTGGACTGTTGTGGTAGCACCTTGAAAGAAGGCCCTCGGCGGAGAGTCTGTGGTTTGTGAGGACGAGCCGGTTGCGGATCCACCTTGAAGGACAGCCGGCGCCCGATACGCTCTTCTGTGGTGCGATGTAGAGTAGGAAGGGGGTGTAGGCCAGAGACGTGCTCGTTTCCTACTAGCTCCAAAGGCGCTGCGTGAGTTTGCTATATGGCCATGGTTAGCAACATGTATTCCCGGTACAACGTGAGTCGTACATTGTCAACCCTACAACTCTTCCCTCGAGCAACGAACTTGTGTGCATTTGGACCCGTGATAGGCCGCTTCTGCTGCAAGACACTCCGGGGTGGCACATCCATAGGGGATTGCGGCTGGTCGGAGTCCTGCATGTGTACATCCACATCCGGAGGGATCTGGCCAGCAGATCCCTCGTCTACGGTGGGGGTGAAGGGGGTGTGACGGTCAAGGTTAGACATAGTGCACCAGGCAATAGCGAGGAAGATGAGTGGCTCGTGCGATGTGGTAGGAAGACAACTGCAAGGCGGGGCACTATTGATACGCTCAGGGCACTTTTGCCTCACCGAGTGGCACAGGCGCTTATTTGGACGGGCGCGGCTGTGCGCAGACACCCCATTTTTCCGTGGCAGAGTCCACTGACTACGCGCTCTATATGAGTGTACCAGTATTATTCGAAAAACAACAGAACCTGATAAGTAAGTCAATTAAGTCGTATCAAAGAGCAAAAAACAAACTGTAACAAACCAGATGTCGTACTACACAGGTGTCCCGTGTATGCGGACACGATACAAGCAGGTCGAATCGCTACCCCAGTTATCCAGTACCTCCACCGCGACAATTCCAACGGAGATGGGTAAGTCGACAAAGAATTGAGACACAGGGAAGGTTTGCATGGGATCTTCATGGTGGATGTCATAGACAAAAGAAACCAGCGGCGCCCATAGATATCCCCGTGAAATTGACGGAGACTTACCGGTAGGGTATGGCAAACCCATGGCAACAAGTGTTTGGTAAATCTCGGAATTGTGTTTGCCCTCCACTACTCCCCAAAGGGTTATGTTCCTAGGAGCTTCGCCAGTATCCAGGGCGATTTCAGTCGGGAGGTGCTCGACGGAGATGTGTGAGGGATGTAGCATGCGTGGAAGCCGTATCCCGAGTTGAAATGGTAGGGTGTGGGTCCGCCAGCATCGTCCAGCGTGGACATTGTCGTCGATGGCAATGCCTGGATCGTCTTCGCGTGATGGCGGGGAACTACTCTGGCCCGACGTTAAGACTGCAGCGACCCGACCACCATTTGCACGCAGAGCAAAATCGGGGCGTCCACGACTAGCAAGTTGGTGTGAGCGTATCGCAGAGGCGACAATCTCATTGATCGCCGCCTTGACAGCAGGCGACAAAGTTGCGGGGGCATTCTGCGCAGGTCAGGATGGCCAAAGGAATCGGGATGGTGAAGGTAAGATGGTGGAGAATGATACCGTAGGAGAGTCGTGTGCAAGCTGCAACCATAAGGCTAGCCCGAGGAAGGCAATGGCGAGGACGGCAGGCAAGAATGTTGATGAACGCTTCGTCGCAGGGTGTTTTGTCAGATGTGGGGACGGCGGAGGGGAGAATTCGGGATCATCCACATCGGATGAGACCGAGTTTGTTGAGGCAAAACGGAGGACTTTGGGAGGGTCTGACGACAGGCTCCTTAGTAGACAAGTTGGATGATGGCGTACAGACTCACGGTTGGATTCCGGGGGCCAGTTTCTCGAGTCCTCACGTAGCATGAATCTCCTCCCGTTGAAACGAGATCCGCTGTCTTCAGGCGACTGCATTGAGGAGTACTTGGGCGAGTGATGTTTCCAGAGAGCTTAGAGTCTAACTTAGAGAGAGCAGGGAGCTAATGGTAGCACTGACAGCGGTCGGTCTCAGCCGTTCACACAAGCGCCAGTAAACCTCCAACACCTGGGTGCAGCGCCGAGCCGCTCATTTCGAGTTCTCATTTCGAGTTCAACGTTCGCACACGCGGATTCAGTTTCCAGTTACATTGTTTGACCAAAGCAACACCACAATATACGGACATCAATTGAAAGACTACACCCAATGGACGGACATCGATCTACACCCACTACCATGCAAGTACTCGCCTGCCTACGTCTGACGTTCCACTATGCAATAGTCAGAAGATGGGAGAGAGTAGTTATGATGGTACACATACTGGCAGAAACACGTCTAGTTCCCCAATCCCCTCCTACCCAGGAGAGGTCCTGCTTCTTCGGTGTGATATTCAAGACACAGCCGTCTGCTCGCTGGTACCCCACCTCGATAGGTTCCCATATTTCTTGCTCCATCCGCAACCAGAATTGAGACCCCGAAGGAGTCTTATGCCAAAACAAGTCTCCGATTTGCAGCCCACAGCTAGAATGCAGCTGGGGGGGCAGTGCGAGAGCTCGGTCGGTTTCGGATTCGATCTTGAACCAGTAGGTGTATTGACGCACACCAGAGGTGTCGTGCTTCCCGTTACCTCTGATCCTATTTTTCTGCCGAGTTAACTTGAGCTAGTAACGGCATTCGTCAATCACAATGATATTACAGACGGACAAACACGCTCACAATCTCACCCTCGGAGTACTCACTGAAGCTCGGCCCTCTCGCAGATGGTTCCTTCGAACTCGATACCCTAGAACTGGACCGCGTGAGATGTTGTGGAGGACGATCCTCGTTATGATGGGTGGCCACCATGTTTTCATCGTGAGCTGGTGTCGCACGTCTTGAAGAGCTACGGCGGCTGGTCGGCACATCTTTGTTAGGAGTTGCAGGAGCCGGTGCCATGTGTCTTGAATGGCCTTCGCTTTGGTGACTAGCCACCGCATCGTCACTACGGGCTGCAGGGGCGGGCGCGGGCGAAGGAGATAATAGAATGGGTATCAACGGAGATTCTTCATCGCTATCTTCAACACGACCATGCAAACGCCTAGGGGACAGCACCACTGAGAGCCTTGGTGAAGAAGATAGGATGCCCCTTGGCGTAGCTTGCCGTACTACATCGCGACCTTCCTCTTTGATTCTACTACGGATGTTAGAACATAGTCTGCAGGTCGGTAACTCTTTTCTCACCGAAGATCCTGTTCAAGACCCATTGTACCTTCAATAGTCCGAAGTACCGTTGGTACTGCGCCAGAACCACGGGGAACCCTTGCGGAGAATTGTAGGACTGTCGGGGAATGCTTACAGATCATCGTAGACGCAGAGAATGCATAATTTGTCCCAGCCGAGGGCTGTGGCCTGAAGAAGCAGCAAGAAACAAAGAAATATAATGAGAAGACGCATGATAGGGTGAGACATACGAAGGTAATGTACTCTGCTGGGGGCGGACTAGAGGAATCCATGGCAAGAGAGGAGTTCTGCATGGCTTCCGAGTCAAAGATGCCCGTCCGCGCACCTACCGGGGCACGAGAACCACACATACGGACTAGGTGCGGACTTGCCTGATTTTGCATTACGATTGATGAGGTACGAAGAAATCGTTTCTTATGGGATGACCTCAGCGTCAGGCCGCGTTACGCCAATCGATCCCCGTGGGAATATATTTTCAATCCCAGCTTATCCAAGTAAGTCTCAAAATAAGTGCCACATACAATCTTTCTTATCCACCAACACCCAGCCTGGGGTTAGGGGCAATTTTCACTACAAATTCTAGGGTTAGCCCTTCAACCATTACTTACCCATTGCTTACCACTACTTACCCATTACAAAGGTCGTCTTTGGGTGCTTATTTTTGCCTCTGAAGCGCTGCACATGGCCAACTTAGATCACTTTATTATGTGGCTGTACTGGTCTCTAAACTTCAGTAATTCTGGGTTACTGGGTTTGTTACTTGGCTAATCAAAATGAAAGTCAGTGTGTAACAAAGGTATTAACAATGTGCATCTAATGAAATGTTAATATTCATAGATCAGTAAGCAAATCAGGGCTAGAACACGGGTTTACTGACCATTAACTTTCAACAGCTAACACTTCTCTCCCCCATAACATGGCCAGTTCTTATCCAAACGACAAGTTTCATACCTCATTAGAAAGGTGTTCTGAAGCTCCATCCATCCATGATATCACAGTAGTAATTCCAGTAATAACAAACCTGCTATTCCTGTTTGTATGATAGTAAGAGTGTTATGAAGGACATAGCTCACCCAGTGTTAGAGATATAGTTTTCAAACAAATGTGATTAGATAGAGATTTACAAGAGCTTTCAAATGATACCTTGCACAGTCCATATTAATAAGTAAATGATGGAGATAATCCAGTAAGAGTGCTTACCTGGTTGTCTGTAGGAATACAGGGAGGTGAGCGTTCATTACACTGGTTACAATAGTGGAAGATCCTAGTCTGTAGTCAGAAGCAAGAAAAATGTAGCAACAATGGATGTAGAAGAAGACTACAGGCTGTGTAGTGGGCATCCGAGGCCCAAGTCCAGAAGCCCTAACCCCAAGTCCATATTGGGTTCTTACACCCCCCATCCCTGAACACAGGCTACAGGTCTGTAGGGTGACACAACAGGGGGGTGCAGGATGGGGAGAAGGAAGAGGAAAACACAAGTAAAAGGAACATACCACATAACATCCATGTCACCCAACTGAATTCACATGGTATACGGCATCTGCTCCGGCCTGGTGCCCCAAAGCCTTCTGCCCACAGTGAACATGATGATCTAACACAAGGAGTATGGTGTTAGGAAAGGATTGAGTGAGAAGGAGTGGAGGGTGACACTTCCATTGGGGAGTTCTTGGGCAGCTGGTGCTAGTAGGAAGCAACTGGATGCCTCTGCCAACCTGAGCAAAGAGGGCGACGTGGCACAAGTGATGCAGCACATACCTAGACTCATTCTGAGGAGAGGGAATGCCCTGGTAGGTCTTGATAATCCTGACCAGATAAGCCCAAAATGGTCTGAATCCATCCAGGGGTGGAGGAGATAGAAGATAGGGAGTTAGGTGGAGATGAGGAGGATGGGGTCGCTGTGGAAGCAACTGCGAGGTGAGATGTGGTTCAATTGAGGTGAATGATAGCTCGTTGGAAAGCCCTTATTGAGGAGAATTGAATGGCCCCTGAACCATACAGAACAAAGACAAACTCCAAGCACTGTGGCTGTAGCAAGTAATGGAAGTGATCAGGAAGATGTAGGGGCAATAGAAGCAGAACGGGTGCACGGATCGTGACCCAAGTGGGCTTGTTGGAAAGGGATTGAAAAGGGCTTTCCAACGCACCAAAGACGAGAGCAGGCGTCGAAGAACTCACAGAGATAGTGCTGCCGCATCACCAGCATCCCCTCCTCTATCCTGGGAAAACCTCCTACAACTCCACCAGTTCTCCTCCAAATTGAATGAGAGAGCTACCATTGGGTAGCGCTCAGGGATCAGAATCCAATGAGGTTCACATCACCATGAGGGAGTGAGAGGTGAGGGAACAACAGCCACAGCAATGCAGCCCCAACTGGGTTGCTGGACTAAGTGGCTGGCCTCGGGAGTGATTTGCTCACCATTCACCCAGTTCTCAACCAAATTGCTTCAAAACAGTCGCGATTCGTGCGCACCGTTGACCCGCATACAACGCACCAAAACGCGAGAGCATTGGGGAGGTTTGAGGGGTAATAAAATGCGAAATACTGGTTCTTGAGACACAAAAGTGGGAATAGAGCCTTGTTGAGGGCGCGCGCTGCCACAAAAATAGCACGGATGGATAGAGGGAAGCAATAGCTTTCAAACAGTATATTACACGACCCACTTTGGTTAGGAGGAAGCGGAGATAATCCAGTAAGAGTGGAAGGTGGCTGAGGTCAGGTGATCAAAAAAGCGCTGGTGGGCATGATAGCTCGGGTAAGCCTATCGTGCCCACCAGCGCTTTTTTGGGTCACATGACAAGGCCTGTGGCTCTGGTCGCATTTTTTCAAAACTGGACCCCTCGGGGATTGAACCAGGGCCCTCAGCAATATAACCACAGGTTCTTACCACTGCACCACTGGGCTGTTACTACCTCTGCCTCCTTTATGCTCTATATCATATCTTGTAGCACTGATAAGATGTGCACAGCCACTTGAGCGCTTTTTTCCCTATCTGCCATTTCCGGATAGGGCAGGTTGCCCCAGCAGTGATTTGGTGGGCCCATATTGTTTGGCTTATAGCTTCCTCAGTTCTTGACCAAATCACTTCAAACAAATCGCGATTTGTGCGGATTTTAAGCGCCTAAATAACGCTTCAAAGCGCGTGAGAATCGGTCAACTTCATGAGGTAATATGTGCGAAATACTGGCACCACTTGGAGGAATGCCCAACTCAGCAGTAGGGTGGTGGCCACTTTGTTTGGTGCATAGCTCACTCAGTTCTTCACCAAATGACCTCAAACAAGTTGCGATTTGTGCGCATTTTCAGCATTAATATGACGCATTCAAGAACATGGGAATTGAGTAATTTTTGGGCTAATAAATTGCGAAATACTGTCACCACTTCAATATGGCAGTTGGTCCAGCAGTAATCTGTTGGACCATAGCTCATCCATTTCTTGACCAAATGGCTTCAAACAAAATGCAATGTGTGCATGTCTTCAATTCCAATGAGATGCATCAAAGTACGTGGGGATCAAACATGTTTTAGAGGTCATAAATTGCAAAATACTGTCATTATTTGAAGGAATGCCAACAATTGTGCCCCTTTCAATGCACATGGAGACTGATAAGTAGCATCATCTTCAAGAGGTAGGTGAGGGCTTTCTGTGGGTGTATAACATGACATAGCTTGATCAAGATATAAGAGAGATAATCCAATAAAAGGGTAAAAAAGCACTGGCACTATATGACTTCTATTCCTATGCTGGCCCTAAGTGCACTGTTGCTTGGACAAATTATCGTGCATTATACATCATTGGATCCATAATTGAATGCTCTACCATATGGTAACAATGTGTGTGTAAAAGAACTTGTGCCAGAGTGTTACAGTCTGTGCCAACCAGGCCAGGAGTACTGCAACTCTGCTGAAACTCTGTCCAGACTTCCATTCATTCTGTAACACCTAGACCACTCTAGCCCATCCCACTCCAGATACAAGTCTCACCCCATCCAGTTCCTTCTAGTCCCTCTCTGATTGTACCTACTCATACTCTGGTTGGACTTCTGCTTGGACCGTGTGATCCACTCTGGAGCTCCACTAGCTTCTGCACAGACAAGCAGATGTGCATGACCACAGGTGACTGTACATTACTTCCAGTCAGATACTCCACTCTGCAGCTCTCTGCAAAGTACTGATTGGAAGTCTGACTTCTGGACTCCAACCCCTAACTCCTATCTACAATTAGATTATAAGCACTGAGCGAGCCAGCCTTATGCCTTAGTTTGCATATCTCATTTACTCTCCTGCTTGTAACTCCTACTCTGAATCTACCTCCTTCTCCATTATCTCCACCAAACTTCCATCTGGACTCTGACCTCCAACCTCAGACCTCCATGTGACTTCTGTCTCCCTTTGACTCTTCCTTCAACTCTTTATTCTAAACCTTCTCCGTTCTGGAGTTCTGCCAACCTCATCCAAAGTCTGAAGATCTGGCAGATTGCTCAGGGCATTGCTAATAGCTTTGCCAAGTCTTCACTCTCTGGTATGCCTGGACTGCTCATCTTTTCCTTCAGACTTCCTCTCTGGAATTCTGCTTTTTTGTTTTTCTACTTCCTGAACTTCTGCGCACGATTCTGACACAGAGGTTAAAAATGTAACTTCTTTTATACATATTAAAGCATCAGTACATTCAAATATGGATATCCTGCTCCCTCATCAATCGTATCTGCCAGACATGGCCCACTCCCACCAAGTAAAGTAGGTGTCCATGTCAGACAAAGTGTCTGATGCATTGCATGTCTGATGAATAAGTACGGAGTGCATCCAGCGAATCAGAATCTATCAATAAGATCACGCATCCGCTCCCAGTAAAGTAAGAGCGTGCCGAGAACGAGAAGGCCTAGAATCTACACATGGCGCTGTCAGCGTCCACCTTTGCTGAACAAGATCGATCGTCCTTACCATGGCCAGAGCATGCACAAGTGAGACGAGACGAGTCTCCTCCGTTCTCACAAGGGCAACGGATCCCTGTCGCCTTCCTGTACCGGAGTCATAAAATGAACGGTGATAATGGCATCTACGTACTCACGAGCTTCTTTAGTCTTCCATATCACGATGGAACTGGGAGAGTCGAGATTGAAGATTCCCGCGGCCATGAAAAAATCGTCGTTCTTCAAATCGTAATGTGCCTGAAGATTGTAAGTTGTGGTAAGGGCTATAATACCAACGTGGCTTACTCCAATTGCGAGCACGCGTACTTCACCTAAAATACGAAGTCAAAACCATGCGACACTTATCTACAGTAACATACACACCATCCAGGGCAAGAGGTTGTTTACGGCGTGAATAGATTTCCAGATGTTGATTTTGCCGTATAAGGTGCCACCGGCGATAGCATGATCGCCGTGCAAAAAGCGTAGAGGTATTGGTGGGCCCCTATCGACATCTTGCTCGAACGCGAACAAGGGCTCAAGTTCGACGAAACCCTTCATCTCAAAGAGCTCAAAGCCAGTAACCATGTTCGAAACAGCTAATATGCGCCCGTCCTTCGTTAGACTGGCGTCGGCACTAAAGGGAGTTGTGTAAGCGAGCGGGGAGCTGAGAACAGACAAGACACAGCTTACATGCTTCCTGGAATCGCCGTGCCGCCGATTCTATTCCAAGTCCGCCGATCGAATGCTCTGCCAGAGAGTGTGTAAGTGTCTTTGGATGGATGCAATGTCCACAAAACGGTACTACTTACATGACGCCGTGACTAAGGTATGTAACCAAAAGGACGGTCGGATGCGATGGGCCCGAGGTCCAGTGCAAGCTGGTAGCAATGATGTCGCACTTCGTCGTGTGTGCGCTCCTCCGAGGTGTACGAAGTTCCACAATGAATTTCCAGGAGCCTGAGATGTGTTAGTTAATGCACGAAGAGCATGTAGAAGGCTTACATCGTGATTCTCGTACCCAAATTTTGACTTCCCTATGCGCTCCCGAAGCCAAATAGGTGCCGTTGAATGCGAGGTGTTCAACAGGATACCGATGTGCAAGGAATCCCTCAAGTTGAATCAGTTTCTACTCGAAGTAAGCATAAGACACTTGTGACAAAGGTGGCACAACTTGCCGCATGGACCGCCAGGGAAGTGATTGTCCCGTTTTCCATCCCACACACCAGATTTCGACTCAATTCCAGCCATATAACCGAAAGCACCGGCGATTTGCCAGAAAATACATACAACAGCTTACCGGATCCGACGTGCCATATGCATACCCTTCCGTCCAAGCCGCCCGATGCGAGAAGTTCTCCATCGGGACTAAACCCAACGACTGTGACTGCATTTGCGTGGCCTTCCGGGTGCGAAAGTCGATTGAATTGTTTGTACAGAAGAGGCATCGAGGAAGAAGCTGGAGTAGGTAGCGGCTAGCAAGGAGCGCGAGCTACGAGGGATCATGAGAAGCCGGCCGCTCAGAAACAGTAGCTCCGAGAACCTCGGGATCTTGCACACTCTCCTACTCACTCAGGCGCTCGTGCACATGGCCACGATTGACTAGCGCTCGCATTGTCTTCCTCTGCCAACGTTTTCTGCCTGCTGGCGGGCTAGTAGTTGATGGTGTCGGACACCACCTGTCAACTTAATCGTACATATCGCGTCTTGCATTTGTTTTCCGGGTAATGGCCTTGTTCTTCTCAAGGCAACGTTCACGCTCACGGACTTGCCTTGATCCCAGGTACGCTCAAGACGATGTCCGGGAACAACAGCAGGATGCGACAACATACGACGGACACGCATGCCACTCAAGGCTGTATATAAGTCTACGTAGAACCGCGTATGATATGCACTACCTCACTCCTCTGCATCGATTTGTCCACCGCTTTGCAAGATGTCTCTTGTGCCGCTCTCACCGACCCGAAGCAGGCAGCGTGCCGAGCTCGAGACGGTAAGCCCTACGTACAACTATTGCTACGGACGTGCCTGACACATTAGCAGAGTGCTCTATCTCTACCTATCCGCCAAGTCATACGCATCAAAACGTTACAAAATTTACAAAATTTTGTTCAACTCGGGGCCTACAATGCGAACATCGGACGGGTTGTAGAAGACCTCAGCATCTCCCTCCCCTTGGACGCCGGGTACCCCGCGCAGGCCGTCCATACCGCCCTTCGACTTACTCCTAACATTGAAAGCCTCGTCTTAGATCTTCCTCCGGAATCACCGGCCTCACTCTTGAGCGGCCTTGATTACCCCAACCTACACATCTTCTCCACCAACCTCCCCCATCGTGCTCTGGTGTCGTTCATCACCTCCCACCCTTCCCTCAATGCGGTCGCATTGCAGGGCTGCGGACGTAGTGGCACGTGTCCCCTCCGCGGAGTAGAGCTCCGTGAGCTCTCCAATCTGCAGTGTCCTTCCCGCTGCTTTGTCGGCATCACACGTGGCCCTCTCGTCACCGCCGCCGTGAGCCTCTCTCGCCTCACCTCTATGTCATCTCTCGCTATTCAGACGCTCGCCTCTTCCAATCTACACACGCTCACAGTCGACTATTTCACGACCGATTACGACGTTCTCGTTGGCATAATCGCCGCTGTCCCCAATCTTCGCAAACTCAAGCTGAACGAGAAGCCACGCCCTCAGGTACATTAGATGTTAACCTATATGAATGCCGCGTGCTTACTGTCTTACAGCGCCGTCACGACAACGGCATTCACCGGCCTTGGAACGATCTGCGAGCGTGGCATCGCGCTCTTCTCCATCTTCCGCTCTTGGAGGAGCTGATGCTGCGGACGCTCGTCTGCGTGGTAGGGCCCAATCACACGGAGTTCGACGTTGTCACAGCGTGGGCGTGTGGCACCGGGCGGCGTGCGGTGCCCCATCCCAGCTTGTATCATATCGCGCTGATTCAGAAGGATCTCGCTAATGATACTGAGCAACGCCTTAGCCACTGGTTCAAGAAGGAAAACGGGTTGTGGGCGCGGCTCAATGGTAATGCGGTCGGACCAAGCCAGTCGTTCACTATGTAGAAACGCAGCTGTGGTACCCAGCTCCCTCAAACATACTAGTTTTTGTTTTGTGTCTCGGATCACGGGATAATAATGCACTCATATTAATGTCACGAGACGAGCGGAGGCGAGCGATGTAGCGATTCAGCGGGGGAGGTGTACAGTATGGGATACAACCAATACCCGAGTCGTAGTAGAGGTATTTGTAGATGTAATCGTAAGCAGGCGTCTGCTGCTGCTGTTGGGGGCGGGGGCGGGAGATGGGTACGTGGCGGGGAACAATGCGGAGCGCATGCATCCTAGCCGGGTAGCTATCGGCGATTGCAGCTTCGGGGAGGATAGCTGGGTCGAGGTGTGGGGAGTTGGAATGACACGATTTCGTGGGGAAGCGAGCATGCGGAGGCGGGTAAAAAAAGGGCTAGGCAGTGCGGGATGGCAGGAAGCAGCAGGGCGCCGGACGGCGGCACGCGGAAGGACAGAGAGGAGCAGATTGGCGGTGAGGAGGGCAAAAACAGCGAGTGGAAAGGAAAACGCACTCGAGGCGGGGAGATAGTACTCACTGGTGTCCGGTAAGCCGCGGAAATCGTACGTATACCCCTTTTGCCGTTGGGCGCACACACAGCGAGGGGAATGAGATAAACAGGAGTAGGATAGCGAGGCCCAGTGCCAACACCAACACGAACGCGCTGCATCGTAGGGCCGTGGTGCGACCCAGCGTACGAACGCGAACATGCGGCGGAGCAGGTACCAGGTGGTAGAGGAAGGATGTCGATGAAGCTTTGGGCTCGGCGCTTTGGTGTCTGGTGACCCCGGCAAGATAAGATAATTGCACAATCATGTGATCGCTGTCTGCGTGACCGCACTCGAAGTCGCACCTTTGTGTCGAGCCACTAACGCGACCTGCAATCCTACTACTAGCTGGCCTCCCTCTCTCTGTTTCTCTCAGTGCTTTCTCGGCTCTGATGTCCCTTCGCATGTATCCTCCACGCAACCATGAGCGCCACAGGTCCCACAGGGTCACCCTCCGAGATGCTCGTTCTTGTGCGTATACATAATTCTCGACATCACATACCGTGTAACACTATGCGCTAGGATTATACAGAAGGGGTCACAAAAGATCATCTTGAAGCGCTTCGCTCTAGGACCATCCTTCTCCAACTTGAATTGACTGTCCTCAAAGCCCAGAGAGCTACAGACCGGGGCAAGATCAAGCGACTCGAGCAAGATATTGCGGACCTTCGCGTGTCTAGCGACGAGCTTATAGCCCGGATACAGCGAATGTCACAGCTCTTGGAATACATCGAGGGCCTGACTGAGGATATGAAGCGCCGTGCATCTAGTTCTCAAGCGGTTCATCGCGGCTTTCTGTCCCGTCAAGAAACCGATCCTTCCGGTATGTTTCTCCATTTACGTCTATCTGCGTAGTACCACAATTGACTTCCCCAATTACGATATGTTCGCAGAATCGTGCAGTAGATGGAGGGACGTAGTAATCACCTGTAGCTTTTGCGTCGTCGTAAGTCCAATAGCCACCATTTTTTACCCTCCGGCCATTTCTCACGTCCTGTAGGCGCTTTTCGTGGTGTGGGCTCTTTGTGACGGCGTCATACCAACCGCCGGTGTATACGCGTATCTCGCTTTCGGTTTACACCACCTCTTGGCCCTTATTCTGCATAAGGCACTCCCTGCCCCGCCCCTCGCCTCGTTCCCTGCCCCGCCTGCCCTGGCACAACATGAGTATCCTCTTTGGGCCGTGCTTGACATGTAAATTACAACAGCGC
This sequence comes from Trametes hirsuta, assembly GCA_001302255.2. Classification (NCBI taxonomy): domain Eukaryota; kingdom Fungi; phylum Basidiomycota; class Agaricomycetes; order Polyporales; family Polyporaceae; genus Trametes; species Trametes hirsuta. The sequence continues at coordinate 2,085,360 of CP019382.1, read as the reverse complement.
TCGAGCGTTGTTTTACGGTAGCGACTGCATATCCAATAGGCGAGACTCTGAGCTCCTCGCATTGTCCTCCCGATTCGGAACAATTCCATCAAGATACATGTAACGGTGCGTGATGCACCTGCTACCTTATATCCTATCTGAGATGTCTTCCTATTTATAACCCCCCTGTGTCCCCATATCTCGACTCGACAATCCGTGTACGATGGGCGGAAAGAAGAAGCTCAGACTCTGCCTGTGCTCAATATGCAGGACCCTCACCCACGTAGAAAACGGCATCGAACGACCCGGCCGTATGGTCGATCTCAGGAAGTGGAAGGAGCACATGGTCGACGACGAGCTCAACGCTCACCGAGAAGATCATCTGCGCTATGCTGCGGTCGTGGATTCAAAGGTAGACGATCTCAGGGATGCTCCTACCTCGGATCCGGAGAATGTTGTCGCCAACAACGCGCTGCTCGCTGAGAGCTCTCGTCCTCATGCAGTATGTCCTCATGTGGTCACCTACCTCACAAATTTGTGATCGTTGATCATGCTTCTAGCATCCCCCGCCCCTTGACGGTTCTCCTGCATTACAATCCGCCGCAGCCTGTCCCGGACAAGATGTATGTCAGCGATAGCCTCTGTAAAGTCTCTACCTGCTAACGGTTGTAATCCTCCAGCTTCCACTATCCCCCTCTGTGGCACCCTCGTTAACAAGCGCAGACAACATTACCCAAAACACCGCGCCGTCAGGAGACACGCCGTGCATAGAGCCGTGCATAGACGAACCCACGCAGGTACGATAAGCCTGGAATCCCACCTGAGCGAACATTACTGAACCCTCGTCCATTAGGTCGATGCTCTCTCACAGCGGCTTACAGAACTCTCCCTCCTGGAGTCCGGGATAACGATTGAACGGCGTCTTGCTCCCACGAGTCCGCAGCTCGTATTCCTCTCGACGCCGACTTCTCTGGATGAACCACCACTCCTCCATCCTTCTGCCGCAGAGAACCAGCAATTTCTTGCCACGCGAAACTCGTTCGAGCAGAAAAGGCATATGTTACTTTTACTCCCACCACTGGGCGATCGCAACGCGGATCGTCGTCGAGGGAAACTGTTGGAACAAGTTTCAACAGCGCTACAGGCAATGGAAGCGCAAGAGAGCATCGCTTGGGAGCATCAGAAACTTCTGGCAGGACTGTATGGATTCCAGGACGAGGCAAAAGGCGGGGTGGCACGAGTATATCGCACAGGTACGCGTCCTTGTCCATTCGCAGCACCCTGGAACCCACAGCTTACCCAATTTGAAGAGCATTTGTTCGTCTCCCGTGCAACTCTGCAGCCCTGTATACTACTCGCTCTTCTTGTGACTAGTGCACTCCACACACTGTCCGGGGTGAACGGCGTTGCAGCAAATCTAGTCCTCGGCATGGTTCGTGTTGTGCTGACCGGTGCATTCATCGCGTGCAATGGAACCACCCCGTCACATCCCTCGGCGCCCGGGCTTTCTACCTCCGCGACACTTGGCGTATCCAAAGGTTCCTCGCGTCGGCACACCAAATCCGCTAATCTCACTTGTGAGCAGCAAGAGATGCTCGATTCCATACCCCGCGACGTCAGGACCGCCTTTTCTCATCTTAAGGTGGAACCAGAGATTGTCCGCTACGCAATGTGCCCTAAGTGCTCGCAAACCTATGCCCCGGATGTCAGTTCTCCCGACGACCCTTATCCCCGCCGGTGTACTTTCCAAGAGACAGACAAGCCTGTTTGTGGCTCGGCGCTGGTGCAGAGGGTCGTCCACGCTGCGGCGGCTAAGCGCAAGCCAGGACGTGTGACTTTCACGCCTTTGCGACCATTTCCCTACCACCCCCTCATCTCGTGGATCGCCAAGTTGTTTACGCGGCGAAGCGCTGAAGAGGCACTGGAGGGCGCTTGGGCGCGGTCGGCACCAGGTTCCACCGCCGAAACGCCTTGTACCGACATTCTGCAATCACCAGCCTTGCGCAAGTTCCTCGGCCCCAATGGGTCGCTCTACTCAGAGCAAGTGGGTACTGATGTACATCTGGTCTTCGGGCTCTTCATCGATTGGTTCAATCCTGGGGGCAACAAAAAGGCCGGCAAGTCACGATCCGTTGGAGCGATATACCTGGTATGCTACAACATTCCGCCGGAACTACGCTTCCTCCCCAAATACATCTGTCTTCTTGGCATCATACCTGGGCCAAATGAACCATCTCTTCACGAACTCAACAACTTCATCCGCCCATTGGTCGACGAACTCCTAGTGCTATGGCATTCTGGCATCTGGCTCAGCCAAACCGCTCTTCATGGTGCTGGTCGCCTCGTTCGTGCTGTCATCATTCCTCTCATTTGTGACCTTCCCGCCCTTCACAAGACAGCTGGCTTTGCGGGTCACAGTTCCAATCATTTCTGCTCGTTCTGCCTATTGAAGAAGGTGAACATCAATGACCTCTCTCGACCATGGCCTTCCCGTACCTGGAAGGAACATTTGGACATCGCATGCAGCTGGCGGGATGCCGATTCTGACGCTACACATGGCTCGATCTTCGACGAGCATGGGCTGCGATGGTCTGAGCTACTGCGTTTACCTTACTGGGACCCCACCCGATACGCGATAGTGGATGCCATGCATAATCTCTTCCTCGGGGACCTTCGTCATCATTGCAGGGACGTGTGGGGTGTCGAGCTGAAAGATAAATCGGAGACAAAGGCTACACCTCACACTCCGGATGAGCAACGGGCTTGGCTTTTGCGATTAGTGTCTGCGCTTTGCGAAGGTGTCCTCCCGGACGGTACGCTTTCCAAGCGCGCGCTTTCGTTGGTCTCGCAACCGCGCAAGGGCTATCTCGTCGTGCTCGCTCAAGCGAACGGTATCATGCCGATAGAGTCGAAGCCGACAAAGCAAGCTTATGCGAGTGCGCTCCTCAAATGGGTAAGTTCCTCCTGTGTTAACCCGTTTACAGCTGGACTGACTCCGTCGGTAGGTGCAAATACACCCTGTCGACAACCTGGTTATCCCACCGGTCCTAGAGAAAGCTACTAGTGACTTGGTGGGAGTGGGCCATGTCTGGCAGATACGATTGATGAGGGAGTAGAATATTCATATTTAATTGTACTGATGCTTTAATATGTATAAAAAAAGTTACATTTTTGACCTCTGTGTTAGGATCGTGCACAGAAGTCTGGGAAGCAGAAAAGCAGAGAAGCAGAACTCTAGCGAGAAAGTTCAGAGGAACAGGTGAGGAGTCTGGGCACACCAGAGGGCAAAGGCTTGGTGAAGTTATCAGCAACACCCTGAGCAATCTGCCGGGTATTCAATCTTTAGATGGGGTTGGTGGAACTCCAGAATGGGGAAGAGTCAGAATGAAGAGTTGAAGGAAGAGTCAAAGGGAGATAAGTGTCAGACGGAGGTCGGATGTCGCAGTCCAGATGGAAGTCTGGCACAGATGATGGAGAAGGAGGTAGATTCAGAGTAGGAGTTATAAGCAGAAGAGTAAACAAGATATCTGAACTAAGGCATAAGGCTGGCTAGCTTGGTGCTTATAATCTAATTATAGATAGGAGTTAGGGGTCGGAGTCCAGAGGTCGGACTTCTGGTCGGGACTCCACAGAGTGAAGCATCTGACTGGGAGTGATGTACGATGACGTGTGGTGACATGCATCCACGCAGAACCTGATGGAGTTCTGGAGTGGATCACAGTCTGAGCAGATGTCTGACCAGAGGATGAGTAAGTACCATCAGAAAGGACTAGAGGGAACTGGAAGAGCCGAGACTGGTAGCTGTACTGGAAGGGGCTGGAGCAGTTTAGGTGTTACAGGATGGATGGAAGTCCGGGTGGAGTTCTGGAAGTCCGGGCCTGGTTGGCACAGACTGTAACAATTCAATTCTGGATCCAATGGTGTATAATGCACAATAATTTGTCCAAGCAACAGCACACTTACAATCAGTATGAGGATACAAGTCATATGATGCCAGCACTTTTTTTGCCCTTTTATTGGATTACATCTACCATATCTTGATCAAGCTATGTCATGTTATACACCCACAGAAAGCCCTCACCTACCTCTTGAATATGATGCTACTTATCAGCCTCCATGTGCATTGAAAGGGGCACAGTTGTTGTCATTCCTTCAAACAATGACAGCATTTCGCAATTTATGACCTCTAAAGCTTGTTTGATCCCCATGTACTGTGATGCATCTCATTGGTATTGAAAACATGCACACATTGCAATTTGTTTGAAGCCATTTGGTCAAGAACTGGATGAGCTATGGTACAACAGATTACTGCTGGACCAACTGCCATACTGAAGTGGTGACAGTATTTCACAATTTATTGGCCATCAAGATCATTAATTCCCACGTTTTTGGGTGCGTTATATTGATGCTGAAAATGCGCACAAATCACAATTTGTTTGAGGTCATTTGGTGAAGAACTGAGTGGGGAATGGGGCAAACAAGGTGGCCACCACCCCAGTGTTGAGTTGATGTTCCTTCAAATCACAACAGTATTTTGCGCTTTAGCACCCCTTATAATTGCTCAATTCCCACGCATTTTGGTATGTCCCTTGCCATCCAAAATGCGCAGAAATCGCGATTTGTTTGAAGTTATTTGGGCTGAAACTGAGTGTGCTATGGACCAAACCAAATGGACACCACCCCACTGTTGGTTGGCAGTGCTTCAAATCTTATCAGTGTTTCGCATTTTATTACACCTTAAAGTTGCTGAATTGCCTCACAGTTTAATACATCTTGTTGGCGCTTAAAACGCGCAAAAATCGCGATTTGTTTGAAGTCATTTCACCAAGAACTGAGGGAGCTGTGGGCCAAACAAAGTGGGCCACCTGGGCACTGTTGAGGCCAGCTGCCATTTCCGGAAGGGGCAAAATGGCAAAAAAGCGCCCATGTGGCCGGGTATGTGGCCACCAGATATGGTATAAGGACATAAGAGGGTGAGGAGGTCAAGAGCCAGATGGACTAGTGGTTAAGACAGCTGATTGTATTGGCTGAAGCAGCTGAGGTCCCGGGTTCAATTCCCTGCCAGGGCAAAATTAAAAAAAGCGCTGGGAGGCCACCACAGGCCCTCCCGGCATTAGTGGTGGGACCAAACAACCATCAATAAAATGGCACGATATGATAAATCAGCGTATCGTGCCATTTTATTGTGGTTTGTTTATGTTCTCAGCCACTTTCACACTTTTATTGGATTATCTCCCTCAGTTCCTTATCAAAGTGGGACATGTAATATACCATTTGAAAGCTATTGCTTCCCTCTATCCAACTGTACTGTTTTCACGACGATGCGCGGTTTTACTAAGCGTATATCTTCATATTGGTGTCAGAAGCAGTGTTTTGCACTTTACTATCCCTTAATGTTGACCGATTTCTGCGTGTCCTGGTGCGTTCTGTGCATATTGGCAAGGCGCACAAATCGCGATTTGTTTGGAACGATTTGGATAAGAATTGAGCGAGATATGAGCACATCACTTCAGGCTCAGCCACCTGAGCACTCTTACTGGATTATCTCTGTTGTTTGTGCATCAAACTGGGTCGTGTAAAGTACTGTTGGAAAGCTCCTATTGCGCTCTATCCAATGCATCCGTTCTGAAGACCATAGATACAAAACTGGATGACCTACATGCTCAACAACACCTTGATTATCAGATAAACTGCAATAACATGTCAATTATTATTAGGAGAAATACCGCACCCTCATTGATGAATTAGGCTTCAAAATAGCTTTCCAATGAGGTATTATTCATGTGATCTGGATAAGAACTGGTGAAGTTATGAGGGAAAGAAGTCTGAGCCACCTGGGACTTGTATCCAGTAAATCCTGTTTCTTGACCGGGTTTGCTCACTGATCTATCAATATTAATGCTTCATTAGAAGCACATTGTTAATACCTTTATTACAGATTGACTTTAATCCTGATTGACCCATTAACAAACCCAGTAACCCAGAATTACTGAAGTTTAAGCACCAGTATAGCCATATGCTAAAGTTGGACATGTGCAGCGCTTAGAGGCCAAAATAAGCGCCCAAAGGACGGCTTTGTATGTGGTAAGTAGTGGTAAGCATTGAGTAAGTAAAGTTTGAAGGGCTAACCCTAGAAATTGTAGTGAAAATTGCCCCTAACCCCAGGCTGGGTGTTGGTGGATAAGAAAGATTGTATGTGGCGCTTATTTTGAGACTTACTTGGATAAGCTGAGTTTGAAAAACAAATTCCCACGGGCTCAATTGGCGTAACGCGGCCTGGCGCTGAGGTCATCCCATAAGAAACGATTTCTTCGTTCCTCATCAATCGTAATGACGCGCACAAATCACAATTGTTTTGAAGAGATTTGATTGCAAACTGGGTGAATGGTGAGCAGATCTCTCCAGAGGCAGCCACTTGATGCAGCAACCCAGTTGGGGCAGTGTTGCTGTGGCTGTTGTTCCCTCGCCTCTAACTTCCTCTTGGTGATATAGACCTTGTTGGATTCTGATCATTGAGCTCTACCCAATGGTAGCTTTCTCATTCGATTTGGAGGAGAACTGGTGGAGCAGCCCAGGGTTTTCCTGGGATAGAGGAGGGGAGGCTGGTGATGTGGCAGCAATATCTTGGTGAGTTCTTCAATGCCTGCTCTCGTTTTTGGTGCATTGGAAAGCTCTCTGCAACACCTTTCAAATGAGTCCACACACATTACAATCTATCCTGCTGTTCCGCTTCTGTTGCCCCTTCATCCCTCTGATCACTCTCAGCCATTGCTACAGCCACAGTGCTGCCAGTTTGTCTTTGTTCTGTATGGTTCAGGGCCCATTCAATTCTCCTCAGTAAAGGCTTTCCAACCAGCCATTATTCACCTCAATTGAACCACATCTCACCTCACAGTTGCTCCCACTGTGACCCCATTCTCCTCATCCCCACTTGGTGGGAGAGGGCCGTGTCCAGCAGGTACGATTGATGAGGAAGTGAAATGATTGCATTTCACTGGATGTCAACTCATACTATACACATTATATACAAACTCCTATTTTTAATAACAATTTACATCTTCACATACACCACCACACTCAGCTTCCGCCGCCCTGCCTTGCACAACATATCACTCATATTCACAATGTTCCCCTCAAATGTCAGCTTATTTCCTGTGGTCATCCCATCATGGAACCACACTTCTCCACTGCTGCTCACCACCCGGCATGTAAAGTGGAATTTCCCAAAGTAGATCAGTCCACACAGCCTGTACATGTTCTGGCCATCTGGAATGGTGATTTGTGGGCTCACTTGAGCCTTCACATCATACACATTGAATGCAATGAATCCTGGAGGGGTCTCATACCGCACACATTGGTGCAGGCCTCTCTTGCACTGTGGACACACCTGGCTTGACTTTTGGTGGAACACAGCACCCATCCATGCACTCACACTCTGCTCTTTGTAAGACCCCTTGCGGTACAGACTGTTCTTCCATGTGTGCTTGGAGGTGTCCCACAAGGTGTTGTTGTCCCCTTCGGCCTCGCTTCTGTAGTGGCATGCCTGGCACTCAAACACTTGCAACTGTGTTTCCTCCTCTGCTCGCAGCATTGTTCTCACCAGTGCAAACTTGGTGGGAGTGGGCCATGTCTGGCAGATACGATTGATGAGGGAGCAGGATATCCATATTTGAATGTACTGATGCTTTAATAGGTATAAAAAAATTACATTTTTGACCTCTGTGTCAGAATCGTGTGTGGAAGTCCAGGAAGTGGAAAAACAACAAAGCAGAACCCCAGAGAGGAAGTCTGAAGAAACAGGTGAGGAGTCCTGGCACACCAAAGAGTGAAGACTTGGCAAAGCTATTAGCAATGCCCTGAGAAATCTGCCAGGTCTTCAGACTTCGGATGGGGTTGGCGGAACCCCAGAACGGAGAAGGGTTAGAATGAAGAGTTGAAGGAAGAGTCAAAGGGAGACAGAAGTCACATGGAGGTCAGAGGTCGGAGGTCAGAGTCTGGATGGAAGTTTGGCGGAGATAATGAAGAAGGAGGTAGATTCAGAGTAGGAGTTACAAGCAGGAGAGTAAATGAGATATGCAAACTAAGGCATAAGGCTGGCTCGCTCAGTGCTTATAATCTAATTGTAGATAGGAGTTAGGGGTTGGAGTCCAGAAGTCAGACTTCCAATCAGTACTTTGCAGAGAGCTGCAGAGTGGAGTATCTGACCGGGAGTAATGTACAGTCACCTGTGGTGATGCGCATCTGCTTGTCTGTGCAGAAGCTAGTGGAGCTCCAGAGCGGATCACACGGTCCAAGCAGAAGTCCAACCAGAGTATGAGTAAGTACAATCAGAGAGGGACTAGAAGGAACTGGATGGGGTGAGACTTGTATCTGGAGTGGGATGGGCTAGAGTGGTCTAGGTGTTACAGGATGAATGGAAGTCCGGACAGAGTTTCAGTGGAGTTGCAGTACTCCTGGCCTGGTTGGCACAGACTGTAACACTCTGGCACAGGTTCTTGCACACATATTGTTACCATATGATAGAGCATTCAATTCTGGATCCAATGATGTATAATGCATAATAATTTGTTCAAGCAACAGTGCAACTTAGGGCCAGGATAGGAATAGAAATCATATAGTGCCGGTGCTTTTTGCCCTTTTATTGGATTACATCTACCATATCTTGATCAAGCTATGTCATGTTATACACCCACAGAAAGCCCTCACCTACCTCTTGAATATGATGCTACTTATCAGTCTCCATGTGCATTGAAAGGGGCACAATTGTTGGCATTCCTTCAAATAATGACAGTATTTCACAATTCATAACCTCTAAAACTTGCTTGATCCCCACGCACTTTGATGCATCTCATTGGAATTGAAAACATGCACACATCACAATTTGTTTGAAGCCATTTGGTCAAGAAATGGATGAGCTATGGTCCAACAGATTACTGCTGGACCAACTGCCAGATTGAAGTGGTGACAGTATTTCGCAATTTATTGTCCCTCAAGGTCATTAATTCCCACGCTCCTGGATGTGTCATATTCATGCTGAAAATACGCACAAATCACAATTTGTTTGAGGTACTTTGGTTGAGAACTGAGTGGGCTATGGACCAAACAAAGTGGCCACCACTCCACTGCTGAGTTGGGCATTCCTCCAAGTGGTGCCAGTATTTCGCACATATTACCTCATGAAGTTGACCGATTTTCACGCGCTTTGATGCGTTATTTAGGCGCTTAAAATGCGCACAAATTGCGATTTGTTTGAAGTGATTTGGTCAAGAACTGAGGAAGATATGAATCAAACAATATGGGCCCACCAAATCACTGCTAGAGCCAGCTGCCCTATCCGGAAATGGCAGATAAGGAAAAAAGCGCTCAAGTGGCTGTGCAGATCTTATCAGTTCTACCAGATATAATATGGAGCATAAAGGAGGCAGAGATAGTAACAGCCCAGTGGTGCAGTGGTAAGAACCTGTGGTTATGATGCTGAGGGCCCTGGTTCAATCCCTGAACTGTCCAGTTTTGAAAAAATGCGACCAGAGCCAGAGCCCTTGTCATGTGACACAAAAAAGCGCTGGTGGGCATGATGGCTCGGGTAAGGCTATTGTGCCCACCAGCGCTTTTTTGGTCACCTGACCTCAGCCACCTTCCACTCTTACTGGATTATCTCCGCTTCCTCCTAACCAAAGTGGGTCGTGTGAGATACCGTTTGAAAGCTATTGCTTCCCTCTATCCATCTGTGCTGTTTTCGTGGCAACGCGCACCCTGGCGAAGCGTGTATTCCCACTTTTGTGTCTGGAGAACCAGTATTTCGCATTTTACTACCTCTCAACCTTCATCAATTCTTTCGCGTCAAGGTGTGTTCTATGCAGATCAATGATGCGCACAAATCGCGATTGCTTTGAAGCAATTTGGTGGAGAACTGGTTGAATGGTGAGCAGATCTCTCCGGAGGCAGCCACTTAGTGCAGCAATCCAGTTGGGGCAGCATTGCTGTGGCTGTTGTTCCCTCACCTCACACTCCCTCATGGTGATATGGACCTCGTTGGATTTTGGTCGCTGAGCCCTACCCAATGGTAGCTCTCTCATTCGATTTGGAGAAGAACTGGTGGAGTTGTAGGAGGTTTTCCCGGGATAGAGGAGGGGATGCTGGTGATGTGGCAGCACTATCTCGGTGAGTTCTTCGACGCCTGCTCTCGTCTTTGGTGCGTTGGAAAGCCCTCTTCAATCCCTTTCCAACGAGCCCACTTGGGCCACGATTCGTGCAGCCGTTCCGCTTCTATTGCCCCCACATCTTCCTGATCACTCTCATTACTTGCTACAGCCACAGCGCTGCGAGTTTGTCTTTGTTCTGTACGATTTTAGGCCCATTCAATTTTCCTCAATAAGGGCTTTCCAACGAGCCATCATTCACCTCAATTGAACTACATCTCACCTCACAGTTGCTTCCACTGCGACCCCATCCTCCTCCTCCCCATCCAACTCCCTATCTGCTATCTCCTCCACTCCTGGATGGATTCAGGTCATTTTGGGCTTGTCTGGTTAGGATTCTCAAGACCTACAAGGGCATCCCCTCTCCTCAGAACAATTTGAGGTATGTGCTGCATCAGCTGTGCCACGTCACTCTCTTTGCTCAGGTTGGCAGAGGCATCCAGTTGCTTCTACAAGCACTGGCTGCACAAGAACTCCCCAATGGAAGTGTCACCCTCCACTCCTTCTCACTCAACCCTTTATTGACACCATACTCATTGTGTTAGATTATCATGTTCACTGTGGCCAGAAGGCTCTGGGGCACCAGGCAGGAGCAGATACCGTGCACCATGTGAATTCAGTTGGGTGATGTGGATGTTATGTGGTACATCCCTTTTACTTGTGTTTTCCTCTTCCTTCTCCCCATCCTGCACCCCCTTGTTCTATCACCCTACAGACCTGTAGCCTGTGTTCAGGGACAGGGGGTGTAACAACCTAATATGGACTTGGGGTTAGGGCTTCTGGACTTGTGCCTCAGATGCCCATTACATGGCCTGTAGTCTTCTTCCACATCCATTGTTGCTACATCTTTCTTATTTCTGACTACAGATTAGGATCTTCCACTATTGTAACTGGTGTGATGAATGCTCAGCCCCCTGTATTCATTCCTACAGACAACCAGGTAAGCACTCTTACTGAATTATCTCCATCATTTACTTATTAATATGGACTGTGCAAGGTATCATTTGAAAGCTCTTGTAAATCTCTATCTAATGACATCTGCTTGAAAACTATATCTCTAACACTGGGTGAGCTATGTCCTTAATAACACTCTTACTATCATACAAACAGGAATAGCAGGTTTTCTATTACTGGGATTACTACGGTGATATCATGGATGGATGGAGCTTTAGAACACCTTTCTAATGAGGTATGAAACTTGTCATTTGGATAAGAACTGACCAAGTTATGGGGGAAAGAAGTGTTAGCTGTTGAAAGTTAATGGTCAGTAAACCCGTGTTCTAGCCCTGATTTGCTTACTGATCTGTCAATATTTTCATTTCATTAGATGCACATTGTTAATACCTTTGTTACACGTTGACTTTCATCTTGATTGACCCAGTAATAAGCCCAGTAACCCAGAATTACTGAAGTTTAGAGACCAGTACAGCCACATAATAAAGTGATCTAAGTTGGCCATGTGCAGCGCTTCAGAGGCAAAAATAAGCACCCAAAGACGACCTTTGTAATGGGTAAGTAGTGGTAAGCAATGGGTAAGTAATGGTTGAAGGGCTAACCCTAGAATTTGTAGTGAAAATTGCCCCTAACCCCAGGCTGGGTGTTGGTGGGTAAGAAAGATTGTATGTGGCGCTTATTTTGAGACTTACTTGGATAAGCTGGGATTGAAAATATATTCCCACGGGGATCGATTGGCGTAACGCGGCCTGGCGCTGAGGTCGTCCCATAAGAAACGATTTCTTCGTACCTCATCAATCGTAATATGTCAGTGCCCACAGGACCCCAGGGAAATGTCTGTGCATCCTGTGTGTGCAGCATTTGCCGCATGGTGTCTCGCACTTGTGCAGTGGACAGTGCAACATTGTCTGACATGGTCTCAAACTGCGCAGTGAGCATCTTGAGCAGTTGGTTGTCACCGGGCACAAGAGTGCTCCACCTCTCCTTTGACTCCATATACACTGACAGCAATATTGTGAGCAAACTGTCATATGCACAACTGTAGTTGGCATTGTCCCATTTGAACCCAACCAGTTGTGCACCGCTTTCTGGCATCTCAATCCTGGTCTTTTTGAGCACAGCCACTGCCTCAGAGGTATTGTCGTGCTTGCGCTTGGTGCCACTGGTGTTTGGCTGATTGTTCACCATGCTCAGTGTCTGGGTGCCCTTGGCTGCCACATATCCCTCTGCTTTGGGCTGCATAGGTTCAGACCTTGCCCCCTTCTTGTGTGATTTCTCAACCACCTGCCATGTGCTGTCACTCTGCACATCCTCAATTGGGAACTGGTCATTGGTGGTCCACTTGAGTGCCTTGTGAATTGTCTTGGGCATGAACTTCTCTCCCTTCCATTTTCTGAATGAGTGCACAAGTTCATTCCGGGTCACCCCAGTCACCTTGGGTGAGATGGTGCCCAGGTACCGCAGCTTGGTGATCTCATCCAGCAGCTCCAGCTCCCTGAACTCCTGCCGCAGACTTCCAGATATTCCTCCTGTCAGCTTGCTTGGATCAAATGCCTGCACAATAATGGTGCCCTCATAGGTCGACCCCCTGGACAGACACGTGTAGATGGACTGGTGGGTCTTGCAGTTCTGGAGGTCACACACATTGGCTGGCCGGGTCCTGCCCTGGGACCCAAAGTCTGTCATGGCAAAGTTGGGCACCACACACATCTGGTCCCTAGAGATGGACAGCATTTTTCCATTGGGCATCTTGCACTTGACTTTCCTTGACTGGTGGCTCAGAGGGACCACATTCTCTGGCAGACCATCCAACTTCACAGGTGTTGGTGCTGCTGTTAGTTTCACAAACAGTGTCTCAAGGGCCTCCTTGTCCTCTGAAATGGGCCTTGACTTCCACCCCACCACCACACCCTCAGCACCATTGGTCACACAGCACTCTGTGGCCTCATTCATTTTGATCATCACTGGCATGCCTATGCACACACTGAGCCTGCCTGGTAGATGCTCAGTCTGGGCAGGGTGCAGGTCCCACAGACAGTTCTGGAGGTCTTCACTCAGGATATTTGTGGACCGCCTGGGGTTGACAGTGTTCCTTCTCTGCTTCTTGGGTGCCTCCTCATCTGCATCAGCTGCCAGCTTGTCCACAGAATAAAATGTGGTCAGGGCCTGGCCACTCTCCATTGCAAACCGCTTGCACCCAAGCTCATTGATTTTGTCTCTGTGGGTGTTCCATGCAGTGATGATGGACACATTTCTGAACCTGGGCTGGTTCAGCTTGGGCTTACCTGCACCCCTCCCTGCTACCCGTGACTGCAGCAATTTAATATCTGCAGGTGTGCATGCCTTGTACCTCAGATTTTCCAGTGCAGTGCGCAGCTTGGCATCCTGGGGACCCTGTGAGCGTTGCCGCATATTTTCACGCAGGATGACCACAGTGGTGAACTGGTGCCAGAGTGCCTTTCCAATGGATGCCTGCTGATCAAGGTGGCTGTGTGTTCTGTGGATCACCCTCCCCACCTTGTGTGAATACAGTGCATGGCCGCTCATGGCCGGGGGCAGCTGTGCAAAGTCACCAGCAAATATCATGTTGATCCCCCCAAATGGGGTCCCATCATTCTTCAGTGCAGCACACATCTTGGCACAGATCTTGTACACAGCACTGCAGTCCACCATGCTGATCTCATCCACAAACACATACTCTACATTCTGGAGCCGGGCCCGCACCTGGAGCAGCGTGGCCACAGAGTCTGAGGAGTGGTTCTGCCGCAGACCCAGCATGGAGTGGTATGTGGACCCTCCAATGAGTGCAGCTGCTGAGCCAGTGGGGGCCATGCACATAAACCTGTAGCTCTCCTGGCGCTGGGCAAAAAAGTGGGTAAGTGCCTTGATCACCTGGGACTTGCCTGTGCCAGCCATGCCCCCCAGATACATCTTCAGGTGCTCACCATTGGGCTCCACAGCATGGTTGGCAACAATGCGGAATGCACGCTCCTGCTCAGCATTGAGGCTGAACTGGACTGCTGTGCTGTCAATGAGTGCCTGTGCTGCCTTGTCACCTGCCTGGAAATTCCTGCTCATGTAGTAGGACTTGTCAATAATTTTCACAGAGTTCACCTCATTATTAACCGGCTGTCCGCTCTGCTGACCCGGCTTCTTAAGCGCCACTTGTGCCTCTCTGGCATCCAGAATCTCCTGCCGTTTATTGGCCAGCAGATTTTTCCAGTCAGCTGAGCTCATCTCATCACTGCTGATAAACCGTGTTGGCACCTCTGTCTGTGTCTTTTGCTGCATGGGGTCCAGCCATCCAGATGCTTCAATGATTTCCTGTGCCTGGCGCATCTGGGTGCGCCTCAGCAGCTCTGCATTGCTTAGCTCAGTCCAGTCATTGGCCCGGAGAATCATCTGCTCCAGCTCACTGATGTTCACCTCACCATCATCATTGTAGTACAGGGTGTCCATGTCATCAAGGGCCGCATTGTCAAGGTTAAATGGAGATGGACCCCCCTTGCCCCCCTTCTTCCGTGCAGCAGAGTAGTCATCCCGAGCATCATTGCACTCATACTTGATGTGGAAGAACTTCATGACCTCCTGCTGCCGCTCAGTAAATGCATGTGCCCTGAACACATCATCCCACAGAGTGTGCTGGTCTGGTCTAAGATCAGAGCCTAAGCGCCAGGGCTTGAACAAAGTGAGCATGGTCATGCAGTACTGCTCCCGGTTGCCACTGTCTTTTCTGGGCAGAGCACCTCCAATAAAATTGGGTACATATCCCTCAGACTCCAGCAGAATCTTCACCCTGTGGGTGGTGTGCTGGGGATGGCTGTCAATATATCTGAGATACTTGGATTTCCTGGTGTTGACTACCTGGACTTGAATATCCTCTTCCTGGTGCACACCAGTAATTAGCAACTCATCCTCAGACTCCTCCTCCTCAAGTGCCAGACCAGCACCTTCTTGGTGTGGATGCTCCTCCACATCATAATTGTCCTCAAACTCAGAGCCCACATCCTGCTCTATAGGCATGTCCAGCTTTGGGCCTTTGCGCTTGTTGGGTGTCCGCTGCTTTTCTGACAGTCTGATCCAGTCATAGAGCGACATGTCCTCACACTCCCTTGGCCGTCCAATGTAGTCCTGGACTGGAGAGAGAGCCACAATGTGCTGGGAGCTCTCACCATCCTTGACCAGACCCAGCATGACCTTGGTGGTGCCTTCCTCTGCAATGTGGGCAGAGTCCTCCCATGCACGCATCACCTCGTACACATATCCCCTCCAGAAGCATGTTCTGAATTTGTGGCTCTTGTAGTGGTCTGGGTGCTTGAGCAGATACATGGCTGCCATCGGTCCCCCAATCTCAGAGGATGCAGTGAGAGAGTTGACTATTTTTGTGATCAATGACCTGGCCTTCTCTCTGGTGCTCTTCTGGCTCCCAATCAGCTCCACATTCCGCTCAAACACTGCCTGGATCGACTGGAACATCACATGTGTCTTCAGAGGAGTCTTGGTGATGTAGTCTGCCACATAGGCAATCACTGATTTGATGGCAGTCCCAGAGAGGAGGCTGGTGACATCAGTGTTGCTCCGGAGCAGATATGTGACTGCTGGGGTGACTGTGTTGATCCATGCCTCTCCCTTCTTCATAATCAGTGCCCCAGACTCTGGGTCCACCACAGTCTCTAGGTGTGTATCTCTGGGGAAGCAGGCCTTGCACACCCCATTTCTGTCAGTGCATCCACGGTTGTCAAAGTCGACTTTGTCTGTCTTCTCAGACTTGACAGAGGCACGACATGTGTGGCGGTTGGACAGGTACAGAATCTCATCCACTGTGTGTCTGAACCTCTCCCACCATGAGCCATATTCTCTGCATCCCTCACAGCCTGGCTGCTCAGAGTGCAGACATTTGTTTGGAGGTGGCTCTGGAAGGGTCTCAGTGGGAGGGATGCGGGTTGGATTCTTGTGCTCTTTCTCCTGGATATGCTGACCCACACTTTCCATGGTGCCTGTCATAAATTCTCCAATGTGCACACTCTCCAGATACTCCACCATGGCCTTCTGAAAGTCAGAGGAGGGGTCCATGATTTTATCTCTGATTTCCTGGGGGGTCATTGCATTCTGGATCCAGATAAGCATGTGCATATGCAGAGTAAGCCGCCCCTGCTGCTCCACCGTCCCGTAGTATCCTGCAGTGTTGCCATACAGCCCTGGTCTGCCCAGCCCCACCCCCAACACATGTTTAATAAACAGCTCAACCATCATTTTGAAGAAGCGTGCCCCAGCAACTGGATTGTTGGCTATGAGCCGCAGCCGCTCATCCTTGCCCCTGAAGTCTGGCACAAATGAGTGGTTGGTGTCTGCAAAATAGAGTGCAATGGGGTGCTTGACATCTGCAGGGGCAAAGGTGACGAACCAGGAGGGGGCACCAAGATAGGACACCAGGGACCAAATCTCATTGCGCATGTATTTTTTGCTCGTGATTGAGCCCTGCACCTTGTAGTTAACATGGTCGAGGTCATTGAGGATCTTGAAGCACGCCTTTTCCTCCTCTGTCTCTGGCTTCATGCTGCGCTTGCTGAGCCTCTCAATAATGTCTGTGAGAGTAGAGTCTCTGATGTTCATGAGCCGGCTAGCAATCTCTCCAAATTTATTCTTGTCAGCCAGGAGGTAACCGGCAGTGGTCGACTTTTTAATCTGCTCATGGTTGAGGGCAACCAGGGGAAATAAAGGCTCAAGTTGGAAGCGCTTGTCATGATACATAAGCAGCTGCTGCTTTCTCTTTTCCTCTGAGACTGGCCGGCATCCAGTGCCTGCATTGCTCAGCCCACCCATTCCATAGGGAAATAACCAGGGAAACATCTGCGGATAAAGCTGTGGATTGTGGTACAAGCTCTCTGGTTCTGCGGCCTGACCTATTCCAAGGACCTTGCCTCCAGATTTAAAATGTTCCACAGCCCGGGCAGTGATCTCATGGGGCTTGACTTGGCCCATGTGCTCGAGACTGGCACCAGTAAGCCCATGGACCACAAATGGGCACTGGCCATCCTCTGCACCCTCCTCTTCTTCACTGGCATTGACTGCAGAGGACTCTGGGTCCTTGTTGGAGTCCATACTATTGGAGTAGTTGATAATCACAGGGGGCTCATCCTCTGGATAAGAATTCAGATTAGTGTAGGATATGTTCAGGTCGGCATAATCAGCATGGTTGAGTTTGAGCCACTCGAGTGCTTCAGCCACCTTGTTTCTGCGGACCAGCATGGGTGTGCGCTTGTATTCCTTTGCAGTGGGCTTGTTTGGACCAAGATAGAGAAAAGCAAGAACCTCACTGAGCTCCTTGCACTTGGGTGGCAGCACTGAGTATATTTTGGGCATAGGCAGGGAGTGGCTGACAACATTGGCCCGAAGCTTGGACATGCCAGACATATGGACCTTTACAATGCAGTGGTTGTGCTTTACCCGGGATATAAGCATTTTCTCAGTGAAGCTGAGTCCCTGAAGCTCTGGTGGTACCTCTCCTATCCACAGACCATTAGCTAGACTGTCCACTGGTGTACAACCCTTATTCAAGTCTTTTAAACAGGTGGTACATACATCTGAGCAATTGGGCAAAAGCACAGGACCTTCTAGTTCATTGATTGGATCTGCCAGAGACCTTCTCTCTTTTCTGGTTGTAGTGCTCATGGGAATAAGCAGCCCTAGATCAAAATTATTATCCTCTAGTGGAACCAGGAACCTTTTGGGGGTGAGTTGGGCACACACTGCACAGGCGGACTCCAAAAAATTGTTTACTTGGACATCAGCTGCAAAACCCTGTATGACATCTCCTGTAAGCTCCTGAGATAATGGAGGGGGTGGAAAGGATATGTTGTGTGGCTGAGACTTACTTGCATGTTGTTTGTCTCTAAAATCCTGCATGCGCACTTTCGGAGACTTGATACCAGATAGAGGGGCAAATACACATTTGAATTCTCCACAGGTGGTACATTGATGCTGCAAAAGCTCATTGACAATAAACTCCTTGCTTCTGTGCTTTGAAACAATGGGCACTTGATGGCACTGAGCAATATTTAAGAGCATCTGCTTATTGAGCTTGTGGATAATGTGGTGCATGGGTATCTGGAGAAGAAGTACATTTAAGTCATCATAGGGAGCTACATTGGATGAAAGATACTTTAGGAGTCTGTAGCGTGTATGGTTCAACATTATCTGTGACTTGGGGTCCATAAAGCCATAGAGGTCTTTGGCAGACCATACATTAGCATATCGACCTTTCTGATTGTTCTTGGGGAGCACTGCACCCCCAACCAAGTGTACAGATCCTGTACAGGTGGTAGACACGCTCATTCTATAAGTTGACACACAACACATTATTTTGTCCCTCCAAGCATATTTGTGAAGCAGTGCAACAAAGTCATGTGAAAAGTATAAGCTACGCATCATATACAATTGGATCCAGTGAGCTGGATTGAGCCAATGTATTTCAGGGCCCAATATATATGACACAGTCCTTATTTGATAAGCATGCAGGCGGATTACACTATACAGGTGCCTTGTCATGGAGGTGGCCCTTAGAACCTCACCGCAGAGCGGCATAACAATCCTTGTTGCAATGGTGGAATTGTAAACCATATCGTGGAAACAGTCACCCTTTACCCCAGAAGAGAAGTAGGGTGACGTCCAGTAATCTACATGTTCAGGGACTGGATCTATATCAGAGACCACTTTACAGGTGTATATTTGAAAGGGCTTACCATTGGACATTTGATAAACCAGTATGCCAGAGACAGAGCTACCCGACATACGCTCCACTATAGAAGGGGTTGCTGGAGAGATTGATATATTCTGGGTGAATATGTGGGTACCATGGTGCAGCGGCCACTGGCAGTAAGCAAATAGAGTGCTGCACCACAGCAGCCAAGTCAGTATAAACTGATATTGCATCTGAAGCAACAGAGTAAAAGAGAGATGATGGTGGAAGCGACAAGATGAGCAGGCAGCAGATGAACACACACAGCCACATGTTGAAGTTCATTACATAATATATTCACATGACCCCACAAACAGAGACAAATACAACCATCAAACAAACACAAAGCCGCCCAAAGTCCATACTAGGATCACTGAGCTGAGGAGTTAGCAAGACGTTGAGCGACAGATAATAAACAACTCACCCGCTCACATGGCCCTGCAATGCTGCAGTAGATGCAGATAGGTTCCTCATAAGCCGGTGGACTGTCTGAGAAATTTGGGTCAGGGACATAGGGCCCGACCCAGTCTGAAAATGGATCAAGGTTGTGGGTTTGTCCGTCGTAGTGGTTGAGGTTGTTGGTTCCAAAAATGGGCTGGCCAGCAGCATGGAAAACATGGAACATGCGCCCCAGGCCAGTGCCTCCCTGAGGATCTTCCCATGTGAGATTGAGTGGCGGCCAGTACAGATACTGGAGGTAGTAGCAGCGGAGATTAGGTAGAATAGAGGCGATCTGGGTATAGGAATATTTCTCATGGGGAGAAAAGTCATAGGTGGACAAGAACACCGCAAACTCTTCTGCACTTGCAAAGCTCTCGAGGTCGATGTTGAGGGGGATGGAGTAGGCAAAGGTGGGCGTGTCGATAAGCAGAGTTTGTAGCCGTATGAAGGGGGAGAGAACAAACAGAAACCGGGTGTCGTTGTCCCATGGTACAGGTCCAATTAAATTGGACACGTTCTGTTAATATGTCAGCACAGAAAGCAATCAGAAAAGTAAACTCACCTCATTGCCGGTGCCATATGCGCAGATATCCTTGAGGCGGAGAGTTGTGAGCGGGCACTGGTCAGGCAGCCACCAATGCCCAATGCGCTCGAGGACCGTGGTTGACGTGTCACAGTCAATCACAATGTTGAGCTCTGACCACCCAGTCATGTAGCGTCCAGCCCGCTGGGCAAGCTGCCAGACCCATGCATCATTGTGGTTTTCATGATGGATGTCGACCTCAAGGAGATATATGTTGAGGAAGTTGACATGCCTGCGGTTTGCGTGACCACCACTAAGAGAGCAGCGGCAGCACTTCTCCTCAAATGCAATGACATCTGAAAAAAGGCAGGCCAGCTGATAGGCAGTGGCAAGAGAAATGGCCGTGCGGGAGAGACAGGGGACAAAGTGGTGGTAGAAATTTCTTGAGACCGTTCGTAGAGCAAGGACCTCAGAGAGGTCAGAGTTGTACAGGACCCCTCCATAGTTGTAATGCTGCCAGGAGGGGCAGCGGGCCTCTCCAATCATAGAGAGGAGCTCAGGCATGTTGAGGACAGTCTGTGCAGTGGACATGACGGTGGACATGATGGGAGATACAAAGTCACCGGATGTATTGTGACGAAGGTACATGTTTACAACAAGGGTTCCCACGGTTGACATCACTTTACCGCTGTTATCCGCCCTGAGGTTGGAATTCAGTCAGCACAGGTTTATGGGTGGCCATATGGACCCACCTGTCCATCTCTATGCTCAGGTATGCACAGGAACCTCTAGGGAGGATGGTGGAATAAATCAGGGCAGAGCATATGATCAGTAGAAGAGTGCTTACTGAGGAACCACGGTTTTCCCTTTTTATCAGCCCCCCATGGAAAATGGTTGGTCAATTCAATGTCAAGGCGGACATCTAGGTATTTGTGAATGTTCGGATTGAGCCTTGCATATTCACGGGCTTCATTGCCGGTCTTCACAATAGGATGGCCAGATTCAGACTTGAAGGCCAGAGTGAGACAGGAGAAACTAGCACCACCTGGAATGGGGAACCGGGTTGCCAGATACTGATAGTAAACCTGGCGTAGCGTGGGAATGGTGGTATATAGCCTCTCAAGGCTGGCCAGTTCAGCGCTCTGCATCTCCTCAGGATAGGTGGCCATGTAGAGCCGCAGTGCCTCAAAATATTCGCTTGCCCAGCCATTGGATGTGACAGGAGGGCTAAAGAAATATGGGAAGTAGGCGTCTGCGATAATGAGGGTGGTGAGGGAGGGGAATCTTTGAAGAGGGGTTATCCAGGTGCTTGATTCAGACCAGGGACCACAGTACAAATCGTCTGTCCAACCAGACTTGAGACACAGTCAGAGCTGATATTCCAAATAGATTTCTCAACCACTCACCATATCCTGACCTACATATATGTTCAGCAACCGGATACTGTTTCCCCTTCCCTCTGGCCACCATTCTGCAATCTCAGAGAGTGAAAGGCCTTGTGCTAGAGCGCCAACCAAGATATGAAGCTCTTGCAGCTTGGTCATATAGGGGAGAGCAGTAGGGGCAAGGGTTCTGACAAGCTCAAGGTTGTGATAAATATGGCCACAAAAGTTGAGGGAGACGATGGCGAGAAAAGGAACATGGTGAGAACGCTCTGGGGGAGGAAAATGACACTGGCACAACTGCTGTTGATAGGAAATAACAGTCTGAAAGAGCACAGCAAGAGAAGATGTGGTAGGGATGAAGATTGAGGAGCCAGGAAAGGGTGGAACAAGGGAGGTCAAGAAGGCTTTGTTGACAGTGCGGAGGGAGAGCTGCCAGGAGGGGTTTTGAGCATCAAAGGTCTCAAAAAAATGGGTCCAAGGGAGGCAGACCCATTTTCCTATCTCAGCATATATCTCTGGGGGTAGGTTGTTCATGGTGGAGGAGGTGGCCTACAATGAGAATGCAACTGGACGTGGCAATGGTTGGACTCACGTGCACTTGAGGTATTTGAAATTGCAGACTTGGAGGTTGTGTAGGCAACGACTCTTCTTTTGAAGACAACACTACATTCAGAGCATATCTCTGAGCCTCCATTATACAGAGCAGTGGTGCAGGCTTGTATCAAGCAATGAACAGTGAGATTGCAGTCATTCAACTCAGACCTACATCCAGCTGGTAACTGGGAGAACCACAATATCACAAGGACACATGCTGGTTAGACGGAGGACAAGGACACCACTTCTCATTTAAACCAAGCGATATACATGTGAAGCCATTAAACTATCCAATGCATAGTCCCATTCCACCCTTGCCAGCCTATGTCCTCTTCACAATCCAATGATGAGCACTGGAGTTACGTAGGGGTACATACGACGAATGCTTCATGCTGGGGTTTGCAGGCCCATCAGAAGGTGTACGCTCCTCAAGCAGCTGGTATATATCATCAGGGTAGAGGGGGAGCAGCTGGCCAGTGAAGGGGTTGATCTCGTGGTTAGACGCCTGCTGCAAGTTGTCTTGACGATACCTGTCGAGGTTGTGATTGACATACACCGACTGCCACCGCACCAGACCGTCTTCACACATGACAAAAAGGCTCTTCCTGCTGCGCTCAGCTGCACGTTGAAGTGGAAAGGCGTTCTGCAGCCCCAGGGTGGAGCACGGCTCTTGACGGTGATGCTCAAGGACGACCCGACGTAGGCTAGGCACCCCCTCAAACCAGCCCTTCACCATTTGACGCTCCAACTTGATCCACCGGTCGTTGTCGTGTGGCTGGGGCATGAGTTCCTGCCACACGTTGTGGTTGAGCAATGTACCATGATTGGCGTCCGGAGGGTGTAGATAGAAGTTGACGACGTCGTGGGTCAGACGGGCAACGTGGGCCGGTGTGCTGATGCAGATTGTGTGCAAGTTTTCAAAAAAAGCGAGGAAGAGATGGGCTGAGGAGGGATGATGCAAGGGGTAGGGAGGGAGGTACTTCCAAGGGTCGTTGAAAAGTGCTTCAATGGTCTGGCCATGAATGTCAGTAATGACAAGGTGCATGAGCAACGCAGTACACACCATGTTGTCCATCATGGACACAAACTCAATGGGGCACTCCACCCCCCACCACCAACGACACTGCAGCAGGTGGAGGCCCCTGGACTGCTGTTTGAGCGGGACCGAGAGCATGCGGAAGTGGGTCATATAGGGGGTAGCGGTGCGAGCAATCCGTGCCAGTGTCTCGTTGTTGTCAATCTCCTCTAATTCAACAGCCTCCATGCCCAGGACCTGACAGAAGTTGTAGTGGGGGCGGTCTGACGTGGCGTCACTGAGGCGGCAGCGACAGAATTGCGTCTCAAACGTGCAGACGTCCTTAAAGAACTGCTGCAAGCGTTCGGGGGACTGGATGCGCAAGATGGTTGGGGGCAGCGGTGACGCCAGACGGTGGTGGGCATGAGAAAGCGACCGCACGACAATGAGCTGGTGGAGATTGGTTTGGTGCTCCTCGTCATGCTCGATGTCGTCCAGGCCCGCGAGATGAGAGCCATACGTCTGTTTGAGAATCTCTTGCTGGATCTCAAGGGGGAGCTTGCGCAAGATCTGTCGTGAGATGCAAAAAGACATCATCAGTATCAGTGTCAATGCGTGGAGGAGGGGGTGAGACAGAGGAGGTTGATGCAGCCCTCGAGGCCGCGAGCCTACCACATGGCTTCTATGTGCTCGCTTGTGGGTGTCACAGCTTGAGGACGTCGGCTGACCATACAGCACAAACAACAGTAAATAAACTGGCACGATACGATGAAGTAGCATATCGTGCCACTTTATTTGGGTTTTGTTTGGTTCCGGTGGCGCACTATGAGCTTTGAAGCACCCTTGGTGGGTCCCGCCTCGCCGCTTGCAGCAGGACATCGCAGCGTGTTGCAGCCCTGACGTGGATGGCCGTACTATATATTACGATTACACGGTGCAACACGTACCCTAGATTTTAAACGCATTGTTCAAGTGTCCTTTGAGGAAAGCTACAAGGCGAGAAGGTCAGCATGGTGGAGGGAGCCGATAAACATATTGTGTGCCCCCCCAGCGCCCCCATCACCTGCATGCACATGACGCATGACATTGTATAACACCGCAGACCATGACGCAGGCCCAGCGGGTAATGATGGCGGGCGCAGCGGACACAACAAAGGGGATGAAGGGCGTGGGTGGTGTCTGCAGAGTTGGGTTCTGCAGGACATGCATCGCGGACCATGGTGTTGGCCCAGCGAGACATCCAGCAGACCCGCGCCTGCATCACCCAACACAGCCCTATTAATAAAGCGCTCACCTGGGGCCGACTGTGCACGAAGAAGTGGCAAACCGACGGTTGGTTGTTGACGGACGATGGTGACGGGCTTGACAGGAAGTGCCAGTGACAGCTGTTCATTGAGACGAGGCAGGGGGGAGCACGCACAGTGCTGCCCTATTGAGCCCTTTGCCTGGGGATTCCGACGACGTGGAATGAGGGAGCTGAGTACATCAGCGTGAATGTAAGCTGAACAAGCAGACAATCGGCGTACCAAGTCATGGACAGAAACGTGGACGGGGAGCGGGTGAGCAGCAACGTGCGCAGGGGCGAAAGCGCAAACCGGGTGTCGACAGGGGATAGCAAGGAGCATGCAAAGCGTTGCCCGATGCGCTCGTCGACGTGGCGAGCCCCAGGTGACTGAGGAGGGGGGGCGTGGGGTCAGCGAGCGACACGAGGGATTAGGGAGGCGATCCACGTACGGAAAACCGGGGATTAGAGGGGACAGATGGTGTCCAGACGGCGGTGTGAGCACGGGGACGAGGATGAATCCACAACCTGAGAACGAGGGCTCGGGCGAGAGGGGGGTGGCGAGGTCACGGCGGCGTGAGGCCGTCCGAGTCCGCCAGATGCGTGTGCGCGAGGGTCTCCGACAGCGTCGAACGGCAAGGGGCACGCGAAGCGATGCCCAAAGCGCGGCTTTGCTGCAACTCGGCCAAGATCGAGGTGGGGAGCGCGGCAGCAAGAAGGGAGAATGAGCAGCGAGGACGTCGGGAGGGCAGTGCTGGCGGCGAGTCGAAAGCAAGAGGTAAAGCGCGACGCGCGACTGTGGCCGCCAGCCCGCTGAATTTCGGACTCCGACTTAGCGCGATTGCAAGTGGCACAGCCACACTTCAACGTAGATCTTACATCCGTCAAAAGGGGCGTCGGGAATTCCCACAGTTACAGGCACGGCCGTCCACAATTACGATTGATGAGGTACGAAGAAATCGTTTCTTATGGGACAACCTCCACGCCAGGCCGCGTTACGCCAATCGATCCCCGTGGGAATATATTTTCAAACCCAGCTTATCCAAGTAAGTCTCAAAATAAGCGCCACATACAATCTTTCTTACCCACCAACACCCAGCCTGGGGTTAGGGGCAATTTTCAATACAAATTCTAGGGTTAGCCCTTCAACCATTACTTACTCATTGCTTACCACTACTTACCCATTACAAAGGTCGTCTTTGGGCGCTTAGTTTCGCCTCTGAAGCGCTGCACTTGTCCCACTTAGATCACTTTGTTATGTGGCTGTACTGGTCTCTAAACTTCAGTAATTCTGGGTTGCTGGGCTTATTACTGGGTCAATCAAGATGAAAGTCAGTGTGTAACAAAGGTATTAACAATGCACATCTAATGAAACATTAATATTGATAGATCAGTAAGCAAATCAGGGCTAGAACACGGGTTTACTGACTACCAATTTTCAACAGCTAACACTTCTTTCCCCCATAACTTGGCCAGTTCTTATCCAAATGACAAGTTTCATACCTCATCAGAATGGTGTTCTGAAGCTCCATCCACCAAGAATACGACTGTGATCATCCCAGTAATGGTACATCCACTATTCCTGTGTGTATGAAAATGAGAGTGTTGTTGAGGACATAACTCACCCAGTGTTAGGGATATAGTCTTCAAACAGATGTCATTAGATAGAGATTTCCCAGAGCTTTTAAATGATCCCTTGCACAGTCCATATTAGTAAGTAAATGATGAAGATAATCCAGTAAGAGTGCTCACCTGATTGTCTGCAGAAATACAGGGAGGTGGACGTTCATCACACTGATTACAATAGTGGAAGATCCTAATCTGTAGTCAGAAATAAGAAACATGTAGCAACAATGGACGTAGAAGAAGACTACAGGCCATGTAGTGGGCATCTGAGGCACAATTCCAGAAGCCCTAACCCCAAGTCTATATCAGGTTCTTGCACCCCCCATCTCTGGACACAGGCTACAGGTCTGTAGGGTGGTTGAACAAGGGGGTGCAGAATGGGTAGAAGGAAGAGGAAAACACAAGTAAAAGGGACGTACCACATAACATTCACATCACCCAACTGAATTCACATGGTGTACGGTATCTGCTCCTGCCTGGTGCCCCTCAGCCTTTAGCCTACAGTGAACATGATGATCTAACACAAGGAGTATGGTGTCAATAAAGGACTGAGTGGGAAGGAGTGGAGGGTGACACTTTCATTGAGAAGTTCTTGGGCAGCTGGCGCTAGTAGGAAGCAAATGGATGCCTCTGCCAACCTGGGCAAAGAGGGCGACGTGGCACAGCTGATGCAGCACACACCTGAAATTGTTCTGAGGAGAGGGTATGCCCTTGTAGGTCTTGAGAATCCTAACCGGACAAGCCCAAAATGACCTGAATCCATCCAGGAGTGGAGGAGATAGGAGATAGAGAGTTGGATGGGGATGAGGAGGATGGGGTCGCAATGGGAGCAACTGCGAGGTGGAATGTAGTTCAATTGAGATGAATGATGGCTCGTTGGAAAGCCCTTATTGAGGAGACGAACTCGCAGCACTGTGGCTGTAGTAAGTGCTGAGAGTGATGAGGGGGATGAAGGGGCAATAGAAGCAGAACGGCAGCGTGAATCATGGCCCAAGTGGGCTCGTTGGAAAGGGATTGAAAAGGGCTTTCCGACGCATCCAAAATGAGAGCAGGCGTTGAAGAACTCACCGAGATAGTGCTGCCACATCACCAGCATCCCCTCCTCTATCCCGGGACAACCCTCTCCTGCTCCACCAGTTCTTCTCCAAATTGAATGAGAAAGCTACCATTGGATAGGGCTCAGCGACCAGAATCCAACAAGGTCCATATCATCATGAGGGAGTGAGAGGTGAGGGAACAACAGCCACAGCAGTGCTGCCCCAACGGGGTTGCTGCACCAAGTGGCTGGCCTCCGGAGTGATTTGCTCACCATTCAACCAGTTCTCAACCGAATTGCTTCAAAACAGTCGCGATTTGTGCGCATCATTAATCTGCAGACGGCGCACCTAAACGCGAGAGCATTGGACAGGTTTGTGGGGGGGTAAAATGCGAAATACTGGTTTCAAAGACACAAAAGCGGGAATACACGCTTCGCCAGGGCGCGCGTCGCCGCAAAAACAGCATGGACGGATAGAGGGAAGCAATAGCTTTCAAACGGTATGTTACACGACCCACTTTGATTGGGAGGAAGCCGAGATAATCCAGTAAGAGTGGAAGGTGGCTGAGGTCAGGTGATCAAAAAAGCGCTGGTGGGCATGATAGCTCGGGTAAGCCTATCGTGCCCACCAGCGCTTTTTTGGGTCACATGACAAGGCCTGTGGCTCTGGTCGCATTTTTTCAAAACTGGACCCCTCGGGGATTGAACCAGGGCCCTCAGCAATATAACCACAGGTTCTTACCACTGCACCACTGGGCTGTTACTACCTCTGCCTCCTTTATGCTCTATATCATATCTTGTAGCACTGATAAGATGTGCACAGCCACTTGAGCGCTTTTTTCGTTATCTGCCATTTCCGGATAGGGCAGCTGGCTCTAGCAGTGATTTAGTGGGCCCATATTGTTTGCCTCATAGCTTCCTCAGTTCTTGTCCAAATGACTTCAAACAAATCGCGATTTGTGCGCATTTTAGGCGCCTAAATAACGCCCCAAAGCGCGTGAGAATTGGTCAACTTCATGAGGTAATAAGCGCGAAATACTGGCACCACCTGGAGGAATGCCCAACCAACAGTGGGGTGGTGTCCATTTGGTTTGGTCCATAGCACACTCAGTTTCAGCCCAAATAACTTCAAACAAATCGCGATTTCTGCGCATTTTGGATGGCAAGGGACATACCAAAATGCGTGGGAATTGAGCAATTATAAGGGGTGCTAAAGCGCAAAATACTGTTGTGATTTGAAGGAACATCAACTCAACACTGGGGTGGTGGCCACCTTGTTTGCCCCATTCCCCACTCAGTTCTTCACCAAATGACCTCAAACAAATTGTGATTTGTGCGCATTTTCAGCATCAATATAACGCACCCAAAAACGTGGGAATTAATGATCTTGATGGCCAATAAATTGTGAAATACTGTCACCACTTCAGTATGGCAGTTGGTCCAGCAGTAATCTGTGGGACCATAGCTCATCCAGTTCTTGACCAAATGGCTTCAAACAAATTGCAATGTGTGCATGTTTTCAATTTCAATGAGATGCATCAAAGTGTGTGGGGATCAAGCAAGCTTTAGAGGTCATAAATTGCGAAATACTGTCATTGTTTGAAGGAATGCCAACAATTGTGCCCCTTTTAATGCACATGGAGACTGATAAGTAGCATCATCTTCAAGAGGAAGGTGAGGGCTTTCTGTGGGTGTATAACATGACATAGCTTGATCAAGATATGGGAGAGACAATCCGATAAAAGGGCAAAAAAGCACTGGCACTATATGACTTCTATTTCCATGCTGGCACTAAGTGCACTGTTGCTTGGACAAATTATCATGGATTATACACCATTGGATCCAGAATTGAAATGTTTACAGTCTGTGCCAACCAGGCCCAGGCTTCCGGAACTCCACCCGGACTTCCGCCTGTCCTGTAACACCTAGACCACTCCAGCCCCTTTCATCACAGCTACGGGTCTTGGCCCTTCCAGTTTCCTGTAGTCCGTCTCTGATTGTACTTACTCATACACTGGTCGGACTTCTGCTTGGACCGCGTGATCTGCTCTGGAGCTCCACTAGCTTCTGCACAGACAAGTGGATGTGCATCACCACAGGTTACTGTATGTCACTCCCAGTCAGATACTCCACTTTGCAGCTCTCTGCAAAGTACTGATTGGAAGTCTGACTTCTGGACTCCAACCCCTAACTCCTATCTCCAATTAGATTATAAGCACTGAGCGAGCCAGCCTTATGCCTTAGTTCACATATCTCATTTACTCTCCTGCTTGTAACAGCTACTCTGAATCGACCTCCTTCTTCATTATCTCCGCCAAACTTCCATCCAGATTCTGACCTCCAACCTCTGACCTCCATGTGACTTCTGTCTCCCTTTGACTCTTCCTTCAACTCTTCCTTCAACTCTTCCTTCAACTCTTCCTTCAACTCTTCATTCTAACCCTTCTCCGTTCTGGAGTTCTGCCAACCCCATCTGAAGTCTGAAGACCTGGCAGATTGCTCAGGGCATTGCTAATAGCTTTGCCAAGTCTTCACTCTCTGGTGTGCCGGGACTCCTCACCTGTTCCTTCGGACTTCCTCTCTGGGGTTCTGCTTTTTTGTTTTTCCACTTCCTGGACTTCCGTGCACGATTCTGACACCAAGGTCAATAATGTAACTTCTTTTATACATATTAAAGCATCAGTACATTCAAATATGGATATCCTGCTCCCTCATCAATTGTATCTGCCAGACATGGCCCACTCCCACCAAGTTTCGGACAGGCGCCTGACCTGGGGGACTTCGGTCTGAACCACACGCCACCGCTGAGTGCTACTTACTCTTGGGAGTCAACACGTGTACTAACGAAGTAAAGCAGATGCCTGCGGACAGGGCGGCGCTCAGCGTGCCCTTGCCAGCGTGACGAAACAGGAGCGCGGTTGCAGGAGCAACGTCGGCGACCTGGACGACTGCTCCCGCCTGCACGGCCGTGCAGCGCCCGGCCACTCCACGGTGGACCCGCGGCGGGCGTTGGGTTTGAGTCGCCCGCCTTGGTCAACACTGGGCGTCGGGCGGCGCTCTGCATGCCCTGTGTGCTCACGCCCGCCCTCGTTGACTCTCTGCTGGAGCCCCGCCGCCACTTTCCCGGGATCTCCCCGTCTCAACGTTCACCAATGCCGGCCGTGCTGCGCTTTGGGGTAGATAGAGCTCGACGGCGCCCTGACTCGACGCGGACAACTTCACTTCGACCCGCACACCCTCGTCGACACCAGCCATCGGGCGGCGCTCTGCGTGCCCCACGCACTCACGCTCGCCCTCGTCCACTGTCACCTGGACCCCCGGCGTCCCTCTTTCGAGATCTCCCCCCCTCGCCATTCGCGCCGGCCGTTCTCCACTGTGGCGGGCATTGAGCTTAACGGCGCCCCGACTCCCTCTCCTCGACGTGCACAACTTGGCTGCGATCCGCCCACCCTCGTCGACGCTGGCCGTCGGGCGGCGCTTAGCGTGCCCCGCGTGCTCTTGCCCGCACTCGTCGAGTCTCTCCTCGACTCACCGACGCCCGGCCTTCCTGCGCTCTGGGGTACATGGAGCTCAACGGCGCCCCGGCTCTCTATCCTCGACGCAGACGACTTCGCTTTGACCCTCCACCCTCGTCGACACCAGCCGTCGGGCGGCGCTCTGTGTGCCCCACGTGCTATCGTTGACTGTCTCCTCATCCCTCGCCGTCCCTTTCCCAGGATCTCCCCGCCTGGGCATTCACGCCGGCCGTTCTCCACTGTGGCGGGCATTGAGCTCAACCGCGCCCTGACTGCTTCTCCTCGACAAGGACGACTTCGCTTCGACCCGCCCGGTCTCGTCGACACCGGCCCTCGGGCGGCGCTCTGCGTGCCCCGCGTGCTCTCGTCGACTCTATCCTCGACCCGCGCCGACGCTCTCCGGGGAACTCCCCGCCTCAGCATTCATGCTGGCCGTTTTTTACTCTGGCGGGCATGGACCTCAACGCCGCCCCGACTCCCTCTCGTCAACGCTGATGACTTCGCTTCGACCCGCCAGCCCTCGTCGACACCAGCCGTCGGGTGGCGCTATGGCTGGCCCGCGTACTTACGCCACCCTCGCCGACTCTCTCCTCGTCCCGCGGCGTCGCTCTCCCATGATTTCCGCTCCCCAGCAGTCACGCCGGCCTTGCTGCGGTCTCTAGCGTATCGAGCTCAACGGCGCCCCGACTCCCTTTCCTGGGCGCGGACGACTTCGCTTCGACCCGCCCGCCCTCGTCAACACCGGCCGTTTGGCAGCGCTTTGTGTGCCCCACGTGTTCATGCCTGCCCTCGTCAACTCTCGCCTTGACTCCCGCTGTCGCTCTTGCAGGATCTCTTCGTCTCACGGTTCACTCGGGCCGTTCTTCACTCTGGCGGGCATAGAGCTCGACGACACCCCGTTTGTCTCTCCTTGAGGCCGACCCATTCTCATTGATCCTCTCGCCCTCGTTGACACTGGGCGATCGGGTGGCGCCCTGTGTGCCCCCCGCGTTCATGCCCCCTAAGAATAACTCTCGCCAGCATCCCCGGCTTGGCTCTTCTGCGATCGCTCCATCTCAATGTTCACCGACACTGACCTTTCTTTACTCTGGTGAGCCTCCAGCTCAGCGGCGCTCAGACCATCTGACCTTGACGCGAACGACTTAGCTCGTTGGGTGGCGCTATTGTGAGAAACAATCGGACAAGTTTCCTTTCGACACGTTACTCCCTACCACGTATTAACTGTGAACAATGGAAGACGTACGTGTGGCCCCTGATTTGTAGATGTACCCGGACGTTCTGTACATGAAGGTTGTGTCTCATTTGAAATTAAAGAAAATACATATCTCATGAACAGACTGATCGCCGGTATGACAAAATGTACATGAATATTGCGAGGTAACTGGTGTATCGTACGCGGGATATTTTATAGATACGATGAATCCGAGCTCAAGTATTCCGGCCTCGTCAGTTCTCCAGTACTATCGTCACAGGAAACACAGGCCGCAGTGGACATATGCAAAAATGAGCGACAGCCATGTCATGATACAAAACAAGGCGGGGGTCGTCGGCGTGGGGCAGGTGAGGGCCGGACACCGGCGAGCTCGATGCTCGCGGGGGTGCAGCACGGTCAATGTTGGTGAAAATTGAGATGGGGAGATCCCGTAAGAGCGACAACAGTAGTCACCGGTGGCGAGCATAAACGTAGGGTGCACGCAGAGTGCCGCCCCACAGCTGAGCATCGACGAGGGCGGGCACTTCGGAGACAAGTCGTCGGTCTCGAGAAGAGTGAGCGGGGGCATCGTGGAGCTCGATGCCCGCCAGAGTGCAGAACGGCCCGAGTGAACCATGAGACGGGGAGATCCCGGAAGAGCGATGGCGCAGGACGAGGAGAGAGTCAACGAGGGCGGGCATAAGGACGCGGGGCACGCAGAGCGCCGCCCGACGGCCAGTGTCGACGAGAGCGGGCGGGTCGAAGCGAACTCGTCCACGTTGAGGAGAAGCAGTCGGGGAGCCGTTGAGGTCCACATCCGCCACAGTGAAGAACAGCCGGCGTGAATGCCCGGGCGGGGAGATCCCTGGAGAGCGTCGATGCGGGACGAGAAGAGAGTCGACGAGGGCGGGTGTGAGCACGCAGGGCACGCAGAGCGCCACCCGACGGCTGGTGTCGACGAGGGTGGGAAGGCTCAAGCGACGTCGTCCGCGTCGGGGAGAGAGGGTCGGAGCGCCCGCTGAGTTTAATGCCCGTCAGAGTAAAAGACGGCCGGTGTGAATGTTGACGCGTGGAGATCCCGGGAAAGCGGTGGCGGGGATTCAGGAGATAGTCGACGAGGGCGGGCGTGAGCACGGGGGGCACGCATAGCGCCGCCCGACGGCTAATGTCGACGTGGGTGGGAGGGTCGAAGCAAAGTCGTCCACGTCGAGTTGGGGCGCCGTCGAGCTCGATGTCCGCCACAGTGAAGAACGGCCGGCGTGAATGCCGAGGCGGGGAGATCTCGAAAGAGCGACACCGGGGGTCCAGGCGACAGTCAACGAGTGCGGGCGTGAGCACGCAGGGCACGCAGAGCGCCGCCCGACGGCTGGTATGGACGGGGGCTGGTGGGTCAAGGCGAGGTTTCACCGCGTCAAGGGTAAAGAGATGGGGCGCAGGTGAGCTCCATGTACCCCAGAGCGCAGGAAGGCCCGGTGTCGGTGGGTCAGGGAGAGACTCGACAAGGGCGGGCGTGAGCGTGCGGGGCACGCAGAGCGCCACCCGACGGCTGTTGTTGATAGGGCTCTACGACGAGAGAATGAGACTATAATTAAGCTGAGAGAATCCTTACGTCGACGAGTCTGTCGAGTCCAGTGCAAAGGTCTGTTGAAGGTAGAGGATAATGAGTAGCGCAAGAGCTTACTCGAGACCTAACAACGTGTAAATAGAGCTGATCTTATCTACTTAGAATGGTTGCTTATCACACTTTAGCGCTGAGCGCGGGTAAAACGAGGATCACATTTCGAACGCAGGCCTTTGTCTTATATACATATCCAAGCCTGTACTCTAGTAGATTCTAAATTCATCTGGGAGGTCGTAGACAGGGAGAGACTGAGGATTAACGAGTGTTCTAGTGACTTCTAACGTGTCCAGGACGAATCCAGTCGAATTCTGGAAAGATACCGAAGGTTGGCGATACTTCCACGACAACGGCTGGTGTCGACGAGGGCTGGCGGGTCGAAGCGAAGTCATCAGCGTTGACGAGAGGGAGTCGGGGCGGCGTTGAGGTCCATGCCCGCCAGAGTAAAAAACGGCCAGCATGAATGCTGAGGCGGGGAGTTCCCCGGAGAGCGTCGGCGCGGGTCGAGGATAGAGTCGACGAGAGCACGCGGGGCACGCAGAGCGCCGCCCGAGGGCCGGTGTCGACGAGACCGGGCGGGTCGAAGCGAAGTCGTCCTTGTCGAGGAGAAGCAGTCAGGGCGCGGTTGAGCTC
This sequence comes from Trametes hirsuta, assembly GCA_001302255.2. Taxonomy (NCBI): domain Eukaryota; kingdom Fungi; phylum Basidiomycota; class Agaricomycetes; order Polyporales; family Polyporaceae; genus Trametes; species Trametes hirsuta. The sequence continues at coordinate 2,051,630 of CP019382.1, read as the reverse complement.
AATGCCCGCCACAGTGGAGAACGGCCGGCGTGAATGCCCAGGCGGGGAGATCCTGGGAAAGGGACGGCGAGGGATGAGGAGACAGTCAACGATAGCACGTGGGGCACACAGAGCGCCGCCCGACGGCTGGTGTCGACGAGGGTGGAGGGTCAAAGCGAAGTCGTCTGCGTCGAGGATAGAGAGCCGGGGCGCCGTTGAGCTCCATGTACCCCAGAGCGCAGGAAGGCCGGGCGTCGGTGAGTCGAGGAGAGACTCGACGAGTGCGGGCAAGAGCACGCGGGGCACGCTAAGCGCCGCCCGACGGCCAGCGTCGACGAGGGTGGGCGGATCGCAGCCAAGTTGTGCACGTCGAGGAGAGGGAGTCGGGGCGCCGTTAAGCTCAATGCCCGCCACAGTGGAGAACGGCCGGCGCGAATGGCGAGGGGGGGAGATCTCGAAAGAGGGACGCCGGGGGTCCAGGTGACAGTGGACGAGGGCGAGCGTGAGTGCGTGGGGCACGCAGAGCGCCGCCCGATGGCTGGTGTCGACGAGGGTGTGCGGGTCGAAGTGAAGTTGTCCGCGTCGAGTCAGGGCGCCGTCGAGCTCTATCTACCCCAAAGCGCAGCACGGCCGGCATTGGTGAACGTTGAGACGGGGAGATCCCGGGAAAGTGGCGGCGGGGCTCCAGCAGAGAGTCAACGAGGGCGGGCGTGAGCACACAGGGCATGCAGAGCGCCGCCCGACGCCCAGTGTTGACCAAGGCGGGCGACTCAAACCCAACGCCCGCCGCGGGTCCACCGTGGAGTGGCCGGGCGCTGCACGGCCGTGCAGGCGGGAGCAGTCGTCCAGGTCGCCGACGTTGCTCCTGCAACCGCGCTCCTGTTTCGTCACGCTGGCAAGGGCACGCTGAGCGCCGCCCTGTCCGCAGGCATCTGCTTTACTTCGTTAGTACACGTGTTGACTCCCAAGAGTAAGTAGCACTCAGCGGTGGCGTGTGGTTCAGACCGAAGTCCCCCAGGTCAGGCGCCTGTCCGAAATTGTGGACGGCCGCGCCTGTAACCGTGGGAATTCCCGATGCCCCTTTTGACGGATGTAAGATCTACGTTGAAGTGTGGCTGTGCCACTTGCAATCGCGCTAAGTCGGAGTCTGAAATTCAGCAGGCTGGCGGCCACAGTCGCGCGTCGCGCTTTACCTCTTGCTTTCGACTCGCCGCCAGCACTGCCCTCCCGACGTCCTCGCTGCTCGTTCTCCCTTCTTGCTGCCGCGCTCCCCACCTCGATCTTGGCCGAGTTGCAGTGAAGCCGCGCTTTGGGCATCGCTTCGCGTGCCCCTTGCCATTCGACGCTGTCAGAGACCCTCGCGCACACGCATCTGGCGGACTCGGACGGCCTCACGCCGCCGTGACCTCGCCACCCCCCTCTCGCCCAAGCCCTCGTTCTCAGGTTGTGGATTCATCCTCGTCCCCGTGCTCACACCGCCGTCTGGACACCATCTGTCCCCTCTAATCCCCGGTTTTCCGTACGTGGATCGCCTCCCTAATCCCTCGTGTCGCTCGCTGACCCCTCGCCCCCCCCTCAGTCCCCTGGGGCTCGCCACGTCGACAAGTGCATTGGGCAGCGCTTTGCGTGTTCCTTGCCATCCCTGGTCAACCGACGACGGGTACAGCCTTGGTGAGTCGATCATTTGTGGGCACTGGCGGTACGATTATGCAACATGGTGGCTGGGCACCCCGCTGGGCCAACACCCTGGTCCGCGGATCATGTCCTGGCGGGACATGCTGCAGTATTGTCTGCTCATGCCCTGCCTCATGTTGCTCGGTCCCTCAATTTGTCAGGGTTGTCGTGTCGAGCACCACCAGTCATTCTCACCTGCTGGGCCCACACCCTGGCCCGCAGAGTTGGGCGATGCTGCCGGTCACACGCATGGCGTCCCTGGTGAATGTTGTGGGCGATGCAACCGATCTTTATCAATTGTTTATATGGTGCTGACATCTTCTATACGTAGATATCCTTTTCCAGGCTGCCGGCATATCCGCTTCAATGATTCCCCGCCTGGTGCATACACTCCACCCGACGCTGTGCTGTATTGCTTGCCGATGGCCCATTGTCTGTCAGACACGGACAGGCCGAATTTTTTCGCCGTACAACCTCGGCAAGAACTTTGACGCCACCCAACTTGTTGAGCGCGCGCGTCTGGACGTCAATGGTGCTGACCACTGGGATATCACCCCGGTCGAGCCATTATCCCCATCGTCCCTGTGTGCGCCGCTGTCGCCACTGCCTCCCCTAACACCATCCCCTGAGCTCCCACCTGCTGCATCTCTACTGGCTCTCAATGCGGTGCCTCCGGAGCTCTTGCTTCCGCCGCCATTGGTTGATCCCACGCCTGTCGTGGCCGCCCATTCAACACCGTGCCCATCCACTCTAGCGATTGACATGTGTGCCGGATCTGCAACCGTGCGTGCACTGAAGCGAGGCCGTGCGACATCTCCATCACCGTCCATGCAGCCGGCGGGCGCTATTGTCCCCAATCAAGCCAAGCGCAGCAGACGGTTGCGTCGCAAAAAGCAGCGCGACAGCAGGCAACCCGATCTGCTCTCCTGTGGCCCTCCCCCCATCGCTATGAAGCATATTGACAACGCAAAGGTCCTCAGCCTGCCCCTGCGGCTTCACGCTCTGCCCATTGCCAAGGGTGCATTCGTCGGAAAGCGCCAATCGGTGGACGGTGAGAGGCAGTGGACACTGGAGGATCTGAAGGCGGACGGGTTCGAGGTGTTTGAATGGGACGGCATGTGTGTTCGATGCGTCTGTGTGGATGTATTCTGTGTTCTGACCTGCCTCAGAACACCGTACATCCTTGCTGATGCACAGGAACGTGTCGTGGCCGTTCTGGCTGGGCGACCAGTGGATGCATCGTGGGATGCGGTGGTCAGGGAGGCAAACCAGGCGATGGAGGCAACCGCAAAGAAGTGCTGCTTCCAGGAGCAGCATCTCAACCATCGGCGGGGCTTCTTCCCAGCGCTGGCGACAGGGTTTTCATATGGCGGTGGACAGAAGGTACGTTCTCTGCACGGGTGTTTGGCAACGCTGTTGCGAAGTTGACAAAGATGCCAGGGAACTTTTGCAACACGCCACCAAATGCAGTAGCATTGGACAAGCTGTGCCAGAACCGTGCCATCAAACACATTGCTGGCTTTGGCTGTAGTACGTTATCGCTCTTGCCTCATCGCACGTCCATGTTAATGAGGCACCCAGCGGCATACTCGCTCTATGCGCCTAAGGTCCATCGGTCCACATGCGCATCACTCAAGAAACTGTGCAAGGAACACCCCACGCTGCGGTTCAACTTCCCGAACAGCATGTTCCCTGCAGCCACGTTCAACTTTGGGCCTGATGCCGTCTGCATCGAACACGTCCATTGCATGAACGACGCCTGTAACTGGTGCCATATTGCAGCACTGGGCGACTTTGATGCCGACCATGGGGGACACTTTGTCCTGTTTGACTTCAAACTGGTGGTGCGGTTTCCTCCTGGGTCATCGATCCTCATCCCCTCCTCCATTGTGCGCCACGCCAACACATCCATCAGACCAGGTGAGAGTCGGATGTCGATGACCCAATATTGTGCTGGGGGCCTTGTGCACTGGGTCGAGACGGGGTTCAGAACCCTGGACGACTTCTGCAGCCAGGACTCCAAGGGATACAAGGCATATCACAGCAGACTCAAGTCGAGGGTGATGGAGCGTGTCTCCCTCTTCTCCACCCTAGAGAGTCTTCGTAGCGATGCAGCAGCCCCTATGCCATCTTAGTGATTGCCGTTAAAGATTGGGCTTAGAGATAGGGCTTAGACCCTCTTACACATACACTAATATCCTCGTCGTTCCTTTAGAGCCCAGTAGGGCCATTTACACTCTTTGGATTACAATACAGCCTCTGGTAGTATTAGGGGTAGTGGGGCGATAGTCAGAGTAGATGGATGGACATGGACTACAGTACTGAGCATTCTAACACGTTCACGATCACAGTAGTTAATGCACATCCTGTCGGTGTCTTAGCATTTGGGCGCCTGTGGCTGGGCGTCTCCTCTGGTGCCCCCTCTGGTGTGCTCCTAGGGCGAGAGTGGCCAAACAAATGTCAATAAAATGGCACGATACAATGAATTAGCGTATCGTGCCGTTTTATTTGGGTTTTGTTTGGTTTCGGTGGCGCACAGGGGCATTCAGACACAAGGTAGACGCATGGGCTCCACATGTGGGCTCCTGTTGGCGTGCTACGTCTCTCTTTCCCTCTTCATCCTCTCTCCCTATATCTCCATCTCTGTGCTCTTCACTGACGGTGTTCTCTTCAGAGTCAAATTGTCAAAGCATGTCCTTTGCATCCCCTCCACAGACCCTACCCTCGTCGTCAACACCAGGCCCTGCCCCTAGTGCACGTTCACCCCCTAAGAGTAGGCAATATATTGATCTGCGTCCATTATCACCAGCACTAATCGTTATCTCTCAGTGGTTCCCGTTCATCTTCCAGGGCGGAATCCCATGTTCCCCACCCTCTTTATTCTCAACAGACATATCAAGGTGCCAGACTATGGGCCATACCAGGGCAGGATCTACTTTACGATTATGAAGACGGACCCCCAGCATCTCACCAAGCTCCACGAGTTCCTCAAGGGGGCCAAGATCCCCAATGGCACAGAGGATGGTATTGCACAATCAGGTGGGTATCAGTCATCCATATTATTGTGTTTGTGCTCACACCCCCATAGGCTTTGCTCAGTATGGGCCTGGGGACTGTCTTATTGGTCGGGATCCTAGAAACGGTGACAATGAGGAGATGGATGAGCTTTTGTCGTGGATCACTCCAGTGTATGCATCCTGTCTCCATCTGTTGATCGTCGCTCATGTATATGCACAACATAATATATGCAGGGAGTGCTTTGATAACAAGGACGTAGCAGACCTTTGGGCTGTGCGAAACGACATTTTGGGGCCCGATGAGCTGCACACCCCTGCCAAGGCGGTCTTCCAGGATGGTGTCTGGTCGGGTGGAGTGGCATGGGAGCCCGACCCCCTTGCCTGCTGTGTCCAGAATGCATCCCGCTGCTACACAGCAGCCTTCTCCCACCAGGTCCCCAAAACGCTTACGTCGCCTACTCGTGGGGTCAAAACCAGCAGCGGAATGCTCACACCCCACCATGTGCTGCGTAAACGCCTTATTGACATACATCTGAGTGCTTCTATAGGGCCAAGCATGCTGAGGATGCTCACCATCTGTGCAGGTCACTGCCCGCATTGGTGTTCACGCCATGACCCTCAGTGCTCCTGCTGAGGCCACACTTCTCTGGCAGCGTGCTGAGGCCCTCAATTTTCCCCGCATCGGCAACAGCGACAACTACTACTTCTCCACCATGCAGCTCAACATCACCCCTGCCCAAGGCCCTGATGCCGCCACCGCCAGTACGTCTGCATCACGTCTTGTCTCTTTACATTGTGCTCACAAATGTGTATAGAGAGCAAATTTGTTGAGGACTTGGGGCACTTTGGGGGCAAGCACACGGATAATGGCGATGCATTGCCTGCCTTCTCCCACCTGCTCTCATGCAGCGATCTTCGCAGTAATGAGCGCCCAGGTATATTTGTGCTACTCACATTTGGGCTGTACATTGTACTGGACGGCTTTGTGTCGTGCTGCTTCTCTGGGCGGCATTTTCATGGCGGATTTCCTCCCCATGCCCAGCCAGGCTGCATCCCTGATCCCCGCTCATACCGTGTCGTCATCATCTCCTACCCCAGCAGCTCAGCATTTGATGCTGCCTCCAAGTACACGCTCGCCAATGCAGGGAATAATGTTGCCATTGAGCTTTCTCGAGAGGCCATTGATCCCCGGTGCGCATCGCTCACTTACATCTGGCCTTTCACTGATTCACTGCTGTAGATTTGACAATGTACGGGTGGACGTCACACCAACATTTATTGCTGCTGATGGCCACGTACTCACATCCGCTGATGCTCTGATGAACTATCTGGGACGTGCACTGGCCCAGCTTGCCCACAAGATCATGGGCGAGGTCTGCAGCGACCTTCAGGTCTCAATCGACACTACACAGTTCCTGCAGTCCATCAGCTACGTTGATCCCTCTGAGCCACTTAAGCGGCTGCAGCTTCGCCCATGGGACCTTGCTCCTCAGTCTGGTGTACGCTCAGAGGCATTTGGATGCACACATCAGGATGTGGTTACGCTGTGGAACTTGGTGGGAGTGGGCCATGTCTGGCAGATACAATTGATGAGGGAGCAGGATATTCATATTTGAATGTACTGCTTGAATATGTATAAAAGAAGTTATATTTTTGACCTCTGTGTTAGGATCATGCAAAGAAGTCTGGGAAGTAGAAAAGTGGAGAAGCAGAACCCTAGTGAGGAAGTCCAGAGGAACAGGTGAGGAGTCTGGGCACACCAGAGGGTGAAGGCTTGGTGAAGTTATTAGCAGCACCCTGAGCAATCTGCCAGGTCTTCAGACTTCAGATGGGGTTGGTGGAACTCCAGAATGGGGAAGAGTCAGAATGAAGAGTTGAAGGAAGAGTCAAAGGGAGATAAGTGTCAGACAGAGGTCGGATGTCGCAGTCCGGACAGAAGTCTGGCACAGATGATGGAGAAGGAGGTGGATTCAGAGTAGGAGTTATAAGCAGAAGTGTAAACAAGATATCTGAACTAAGGCATAAGGCTGGCTAGCTTGGTGCTTATAATCTAATCATAGATAGGAATTAGGGGTTGGAGTCCGGAGGTCGGACTTCTGGTCGGGACTCCACGGAGTGGGGCATCTGACTGGGAGTGACGTACGATGACGTGTGGTAATGTGCATCTGCACATCCATGCAGAACCTGATGGAGTTCTGGAGTGGATCACAGTCTGAGCAGATGTCCGACCGGAGGATGAGTAAGTATGATCGGAAAAGACTAGAGGGAACTGGAAGGGCCAAGACCGGTAGCTGTAATGGAAGGGGCTGGAGCGGTTTAGGTGTTACAGGATGGATGGAAGTCCGGGTGGAGTTCTAGAACTCTGGGCCTGGTTGGCACAGACTGTAACAATTCAATTCTGGATCCAATGGTGTGTAATGCATGATAATTTGTCCAAGCAACAGCACACTTACAATCAGTATGAGGATAGAAGTCATATGATGCCAGCACTTTTTTTGCCCTTTTATTGAATTATCTCTCCCATATCTTCATCAAGCTATGTCATGTTGGATACCCACAGAAAGCCCTCACCTACCTCTTGAAGATGATGCTACTTATCAGTCTCTATGTGCATCAAAAGGGGTGCAGTTGTTGGCATTCCTTCAAACAATGACAGTATTTCACAATTTATGACCTCTAAAGCTTGTTTGATACCCACCCACTTTAATGCATCTCATTGAAATTGAAAACATGCACACATTGCAATTTGTTTGAAGCCATTTGATCAAGAACTGGATGAGCTATAGTCCCACAGATTACTGCTGGACCAACTGCCATATTGAAGTGGTGACAGTATTTCGCAATTTATTAGCCCAACAATCACTCAATTCCCACGTTCTTGAGTGTGTCATATTCATGCTGAAAATGCGCACAAATCGTAATTTGTTTGAGGTCATTTGGTCATGAACTGAGTGGGCTATGAACCAAACAAAGTGGCCACCACTCCACTGCTGAGTTGGGCATTTCTCCAAGTGGTGCCAGTATTTCGCACTTATTACCTCATACAGTTGACCGATTCTCACGCGCCTTGGGGCGTTATTTAGGCGCTTAAAATGCGCACAAATCGCGATTTGTTTGAAGTCATTTGGACAAGAACTGAGGAAGCTGTGAGGCAAACAATATGGGCCCCCCAAATCACTGCTGGGGCCACCTGCCCTATCCGGAAATGGCAGATAGGGAAAAAAGCGCTCAAGTGGCTGTGCAGATCTTATCCGTGCTACAAGAGATGATATAGGGCATAAAGGAGGCAGAGGTGGTAACAGCCCAGTGGTGCAGTGGTAAGAATTTGTGGTTATGATGCTGAGGGCCCTGGTTCAATCCCTGAGGGGTCCAGTTTTGAAAAAATGCGACCAGAGCCACAGCCCTTGTCATGTGACACAAAAAAGCGCTGGTGGGCACGATAGGCTTACCCGAGCTATCGTGCCCACCAGCGCTTTTTTGATCACCTGACCTCAGCCACCTTCCACTCTTACTGGATTATCTCCGCTTCCTCCTAACCAACGTGGGTCGTGTGATATACCGTTTGAAAGCTATTGCTTCCCTCTATCTGTCTGTGCTGTTTCTGTGGCAGCGCGCGCCCTCAACAACGCTCTATTCCCACTTTTGTGTCTCAAGAACCAGTATTTCACAATTTACTACCTCTCAACCTTTTTCAATCCTTTCGCGTCCAGGTGCGTTGCATGCAGATCAATGATGCGCACAAATCGCGACTGTTTTGAAGCAATTTGGTGAAGAACTGGTTGAATGGTGAGCAAATCACTCCCGAGGCCAGCCACTTGGTGCAGCAACCCAGTTGGGGCAGCATTGCTGTGGCTGTTGTTCCCTCACCTCTCACTCCCTCATCGTGATGTGGACCTCTTTGGATTCTGGTCGCTAAGCCCTACCCATTGGTAGCTCTCTCATTCGATTTGGAGGAGAACTGGTGGAGTTGTGGGGGGTTTTCCCAGGCTAGAGGAGGGGATGCTGGTGATGTGGCAGCACTATCTCTGTGAGTTCTTCGATGCCCCCTCTGGTTTTGAATGCGTTGGAAATCCCTTTTCAATCCCTTTCCAACGAGCCCACTTGGGCCACAATCCGTGTAGCCGTTCTGCTTCTATTGCCCATTCATCCCTCTGAGCACTCTCAGTACTTGCTACAGCCACAGCACTGCGAGTTTGTCTTCGTTCTGTACGGTTTTTGGCCCATTCAATTCTCCTCAATAAAGGCTTTCCAATGAGCCATCATTCATCTCAATTGAACCACATTCCACCTCGCAGTTGCTCCCACTGCGACCCCATCCTCCTCATCTCCACCTAACTCTCTATCTCCTATCTCCTCCACTCCTGGATGAATTCAGACCATTTTGGGCTTGTTTGCTCAGGATTCTCAAGACCTATAAGGGCATTCCCTCTCCTCAGAACAATTTCAGGTGTGTGCTGCATTAGCTGTGCCATGTTGCCCTCTTTGCTCAGGTTGGCAGAGGCATCCAGTTGCTTCCTACTGGTGCCAGCTGCACAAGAACTCCCCAATGAAAGTGACATCTTCCACCCCTTCCTATTCAGTTCTTTATTGACACCATACTCATTATGTTAGATCATCATGTTCACTGTGGGCTGAAGGCTGAGGGCCACCAGGCAGGAGCGGATACCATACACCATATGAATTCAGTTGGGTGACATGAATGTTATGTGGTATGTTCCTTTTACTTGTGTTTTCCTCTTCCTTCTCCCCATCCTGCACCCCCTTGTTCTATCACCCTACAGACCTGTAGCCTGTGTCCAGAGATGAAGGGTGTAAGAATCTGATATGGACTTAGGGTTAGGGCTTCTGGACTTGGGCCTCAGATGCCCACTACATGGCCTGTAGTCTTCTTCTACATCCATTGTTGTTGCACCTTTCTTATTTCTGACTACAGACCAAGATCTTCCACTATTGTAACTGGTGTGATGGACGCCCACCTCCCTGTATTTTTGCAGACAACCAGGTGAGCACTCTTACTGGATTATCTCCATCATTTACTTATTAATATGGACTGTGCAAGGGATCATTTGAAAGCTCTTGGAAATCTCTATCTAATGACATTTGTTTGAACACTATATCTCTAACACTGGGTGAGCTATGTCCTTAATAACACTCTTACTATCATACAAACAGGAATAGCAGGTTTGCTATTACTGGGATTACTACTGTGATATTATGGATGGATGCAGCTTTAGAACACCTTTCTAATGAGGTATTGAACTTGTCATTTGGATAAGAACTGATCAAGTGATGGGGGAAAGAAGTGTTAGCTATGGGAGGTTAACAGTCAGTAAACCCGTGTTCTAGCCCTGATTTGCTTACTGATCTATGAATGTTAATGTTTCATTAGATGCGTATTGTTAATACCTTTGTTACACACTGACTTTCATCTTGATTGACCCAGTAATAAGCCCAGTAACCCAGAATTGCTGAAGTTTAGACACCAGTGCAGCCACATAATAAAGTGATCTAAGTGGGACATGTGCAGGGCCAAAATAAGCACCCAAAGAGGACTTTTGTAATGGGTAAGTAGTGGTAAGCAATGGGTAAGTAATGGTTGAAGGGCTAACCCTAGGATTTGTAGTGGAAATTGCCCCTAACCCCAGGCTGGGTGTTGGTAGATAGGAAAGATTGTATGTGGTGCTTATTTTGAGACTTACTTGGATAAGCTGAGTTTGAAAAACAAATTCCCATGGGCTCAATTGGCGTAACGCGGCCTGGCGCAGAGGTTGTCCCATAAGAAACAATTTTTTTGTTCCTCATCAATCGTAATTGTCAGCCCAGGTGTTATTGTTGTTAGCCCCTGAGGTATTGTCATTGTCAGCCTAGGTATCACTGTTGATGTTGTCATCATCATTGTGGCTATCACTGTTGCTGTTGTTGCTGTCACCACCAGATATTATGTCCATTGGGGATATTGCAATGGCCTTGCCCTTTTGGGTTTTTTTGAGATTGGTATAGTGATGTGCTTGGCCTCTGGCAGCTGTTTCCCTTGATGCATCTTCATGGCACACAACAAGGTCACCTGGTAAACTTGGCTTGCCATTGGAGAGTCTGGGCCAGGGATGTGGACTGTGTCATTGAGTATATCCCTCATTGCAGCGATGATCTCATTGGCATACAAAGAGGCCTTGTTAGGTGCTCCTTCATTTGTGATGAAGGTGTTCCGCATCATATAAGGAAAATGTATGTGATTCTGTAGAGGGCTACCAAGAGCTCAAGCTCTCACCATGCAAAAGCTTTATAATTGTCAAATTCTGCAACACCCTTTGGTGTGGTTTTGAGGTGATCTTTGATGGTACAATGCACTGCATTGCAGCCCTGAATCATAGTGGCTTACAAAAAAGCAGAACATTCAGCTAGGTATTTAGTGGAGGAAGGCAGAAGAGATAGTTACTCTTGTTTAATCACTGTGGGTTTCGGGCACCATGAGGCATTCATGAGTATGCCATAGTATCCCATGCTATATGCCATATATCACAACCTGATATTGAGGTTCAGAAGTTGTGTACCACTCAGTGAAGGTGTGTTGACACACCCTGTGTTCACATTCATCTCTATGTCAGCTATCCAGATTATTGCTAAGCAAATAGTGTGGTGCTGGCTTGAATACATCGGGCAAGTGTTTCAGTATCACAAGGTGGGGTCTCCTAGTAAATACTACTTCATTGGTTATTGAGCATTCACTCCACCACCTGTGAGACAGCACAGCACAGCATTACCATTATCCTTGCCATCATGCAGTAAGTTGATCAGCTTACATTGTTCCTGGTGCCATTGGCCACTACTTGTGTGGTGTATCTGTTGCCTTGCACAGCCCATCAGTGTATTTCTAAAGCCTGTCAAGTGACCTTACTGCACCAGCACCTAGCTCAGATGTGGTAGGACATACAAAAATTGCAGCTAAAGTAAGGTAGGTGCTTGCAGGGAGGTCACATTGTCAGCCAATGTGCCATCTCTGCATATTCATTGGAGGAAAGCTACCTCTGCAGAGTGATGATGAGTTAGAAATCATGCTTGTCACAGTATCTAGGGCTGTGGTCTGAACTTGGTGGGAGTGGACCATGTCTGGCAGATACAATTGATGAGGGAGTAGGATGTTTACATTTGACTTGTGACCAGCACTACTACACATCAAATAACATTTGAGTGTACTAATGCTTAAAAATGCAACAAAAAGTCACATGGGTGACCTCTGGCACAGATCCCCACACACATTCAATACTGCCATATAATACAGCTGAATATTCTGAATTTAGTGATGTATAATGCATGATAGTTTGTCCATGCAACAGTACACTTACAACCACCATAAAGATAAAAGGCATATAATGCCAGCACTTTTTTGCACTTTTATTAAATTGTCTCTCCCATATCCTTATCAAGCTATATCATATTATATACCCCCAGAGACCCCTCACTTACCTCTTAAAGATGATGCTACTTAGGGATCTCCATGTGCATCAAAAAGGGCACAATTGTTGGCATTCCTTTAGATGATGACAATATTTCACAATTTATAACCTCTGAAAATTGTTTGATTACCATACACTTTAATGAGTCTTCTTGGTGTTTAAAATGTGCACAGATGGCAATGAGTTTAAAGTCATTTGGTCAAGAAATGGATGAGCTATGGTCCAAAAGGTTACTGCTGGAGCCAGCTGCCATGTGTTAGGATCGTGCGCGGAAGTCTGGGAAAGCGGAAATGCGGAAAAGCAGAACTCTGGAGGGAAGTCCGGATGGAACTGAAGCGGAGTCCGGGCACACCAGAAGGCGAAGACTTGGCGAAGCTATTAGCAACGCCCTGAGCGATCTGCCGAATCTTCAGATTTCGGATGGGGTTGGCGGAACTCCAGAATGGAGAAGAGTCGAAGGGAAGAAGTCGAAGGAGGAGAGGTGAAGACGGACGGAGGTTGGACGGAGGTTGGAGGTTGGTGTCCAGACAGAAGTCCGGCGGAGGTACGGAGAAGGATGTAGATTCGGAGTAGGAGTTACAAGCAAGAGAGCAGATGAGTAAACGAGATATTCGAACTGAGGAATAAGCTAGCAAACTCGGGGCTTATAATCTAATCATAGATAGGAGTTAGGGGTCAGAGTCTGGAGGTCAGACTTCTGGTCGGGACTCTGTGGAGTGGAGCATCCGACCGGGAGTGACGTACAATGATGCATGGTGACGCGCATTCGCACATCCACACGGAACCTGATGGAGTTCCAGAGCAGATCGCGGTCCGAGCGGAAGTCCAACTGGAGGATAAGTAAGTACAATTGGAAAGGACTAGAGGGAGCTAGAAGGGCCAAGACTCGTAACTGGATGGAACGGGCTGGAGCAGTCTAGGTGTTACAGGATGAACGGAAGTCCAGGCAGAGTTCCGGTGGAGTTCCAGAACTCTGGGCCTGGTTGGCACGGACTGTAACAGCCACCAGGGCACTGTTGAGGCCAGCTGCCATTTTTGGAATGGGCAAAGTGGCAAAAAAGTGCCTATGTGGCCGGGTATGTGGCCACCAGATATGGTATAGGGACATAAGAGGGTAAGGAGGTCAACAGCCAAATGGACTAGTGGTTAAGACAGCTAATTGTATTGGCTGAAATAGCTGAGGTCCTGGGTTCAGTTCCCTGCCAGGGCAAATTAAAAAAAAGTGCTGAGACGCCACCAGGGGCCTTCCCAGCATTAGTGGTGGGACCAAACAACCATCAATAAAATGGCACAATACGATAAATCAGCGTATCGTGCCATTTTATTATGGTTTGTTTATTTTTTCAGCCACTTTCGCACTTTTATTGGATTATCTCCGTCAGTTCCTTACCAAAGGGGGTCGTGTAATATATCGTTTGAACGCTATTACTTCCCTCTATCCATCCGTACTCTTTTCACGACGATGCACGGTCTTACTAAGCATCTATCTCCATATTTGTATCAGAAGCAGTGTTTTGCACTTTACTACCCTTAATGTTGACCAATTCTTGCGCGTCCTGATGCGTTCTGTGCGTATTGGCAATGCGCACAGATGGAAATTTGTTTGGAGCAATATGGATAAGAATTGAGCGAGATATGAGCACATCACTTCGGGTTCAGCCACCTGGCCACTCTTACTGGATTATCTCTGTTGTTTATGCATCAAACTGGGTCGTGTAAAGTACTTTTGGAAAGCTCCTATTGTGCTCTATCCAATGCACCTGTTTTGAAGCCCATTTCCCAAAAAGTGAATGAGTTACATGGTCAGCAACACTTGGATTATCAAATAAACCGCAATAACATGCCCAATATTACTGTTAAATATACCGCACCCTCATCAATGGATTCAGCTCTAGATCACCTTTCTAATGAGGTATAAAACATGTGATTTGGATAAGAACTGGTGAAGTTATGAGGGAAAGAAGTCTCAGCCGCCAGGGACTTGTGCCCAGTAAATCTGGTTTCTAGCCCGGGTTTGCTTACTGATCTATCAATATTAATGCTTTATTAGAAGCACGTTGTTAATACCTTTATTACAGATTGACTTTCATCCTGATTGACCCATTAACAAACCCAGTAACCCAGAATTACTGAAGTTTAAGGACCAATATAGCCATATACTAAAGTTGGACATGTGCAGCGCTTCGAAGGCCAAAAATAAGCGCCCAAAAGACGACTTTGTGTGGGGTAAGTAGTGGTAAGCAAAGAGTAAGTAATGGTTGAAGGGCTAACCCTAGAAATTGTAGTGAAAATTGCCCCTAACCCCAGGCTGGGTGTTGGTGGGTAAGAAAGATTGTATGTGGCGCTTATTTTGAGACTTACTTGGGTAAGCTGGGTTTGAAAATATATTCCCACGGGGATCGATTGGCGTAACACAGCCTGGCGCTGAGGTCGTTCCATAAGAAATGATTTCTTTGTTCCTCATCAATCGTAAAGGATACAGTATCCATACATTATCCTATCTGGGGATAGGGTAACCCTAACCTTAATTTTATCCTATCCAGGGATAGGATAAAACAGGGATAAGGATACGGATACCTGCCAAGGTATCCGGAGATATATCCCTTATTGCCTATACAGGACAAGTGGAGGTGCGGACGGAGTTCTGAAACTCTGGGCCTGGTTGGCACAGACTGTAACAGCACTCAATATGGTACATTCTTCTCCCTTCCTCCCTTAACACGGCTCCAGTGCCCTCTTTATTGTTGCAACACCTCTACCCCTCATATGGCAATAAGTTGCAATTCATGTTATATAGGTTACTCTGCAGACTAGCTGTCATTCAGAAGTCTAGCACCAAATTGCTTCATGCCCTCGAAATGAGGTAGGCACCAACTACTACAGGTTAACATCCAAAAAGGTTCATGTATCATTATCACTATCATCTAGGTCAACTAAACCATCCCTAGGCGGCAACCGCGCTGGCCGTTTAGAGGTAGCGCGCTTCTCCTGCTCCAGCTCATCGTCACTATCCGGAATGTGCAGTGGCGAGTCATCCTCATCAGCATACTCGAGATCGTTATGTGTAGCGGGCACAGATGCACGCGTGATCATAAAAGATGTCGAGGAGCTACTGCACGATACCACAGGGCCTGGGCTTGGACGGCGCACACAGCTGCTCTTCTTCCCAGGACGAGGCCCTAGCTCGATGGTGCGTGTAGCATGTGCAGCAGCCAGTGCATCCAGCTACATGACAAAATCAGCGAGACCGCCACAACAGCATGTGGAAATGCCCCACCTTTCCCTGAACGCCGACGTCCTTCACTCGTCTACCATCCTTCGCCGTAGGATCAAAGCCCAGCTGCTTGATGAGCTGGGCCGAATACGCGTTCTTCCTTGGAGCGGGGTTGTGCTTGTGCTCGTCCTCGCTCCCCGCTTCCGATTGTTGGACCTTCCGCTTCTTCGACCGCGCCCCGTCCTTCGCTGCAGGCGCCTCTGCCTTCCTCTTGGAGAACTCGCGTGCACTGGCCAGCGCCTTTGTGCCCTCCTTGTCCCGCTTCAACAATTGCTGCAGCATCTTCTCCGAGTCGACAGCGGAGAGCTTCCGCGCCGCCTTGGCCTGAGCGTCGCGTCCGACGGTCTCCCCGACATACAACGAGCGGGAGTCTGAACCTGAGACCAAATGGCCATGCACGACGTAGGTGGCACCGGCTGCTTCATGCTCAGGCTTGAGACCCCACTGACGGGCGGGGTCGTAGGCCTGTTTCTTCTTCGCCTGCGACGACATTCCCCCAGTCCTAACAGCATGAGCATTAGCGTCTTTCGCATATACGCGAGAATGACGCGCACCCTATGGCAAACTCTGGACGAGCAGCACGCTTCCTCTCCACGGCGTTCTGGATGTGGTAGTCGCAAACGTCGCTGACGCGCTTGTCGCACCATCCGGTGCACCGCGTACCATCGCGTTTCGTAGCTCTACACTTCCCCAGGTCCTGTGCATACCCAATGATGGCTATCGATGCATCGGATTCGGGGGTGAGGGCCAAAATGTTGTCGGTGGGATGTGGTTTGTCAGTGGAACGCTATAGCGTAAGCGTTAAGCTGTCCAGTTTAACGAGCGACGGTTCAGTACAAAAGACGTACTTGGAACGGCTTGAGGATCTTGGGGTTGAGTAACGCCACAACGGCGCCTTCCCGAAGCTTGGACATGCGCTCGAATGCGCCGCGGCTCCCACCCCGGTATATCTTCTCAGCCTTCCCATCCTCCTTCTTCAATACGTCACAAGTATCGGACTCGAAGAGTAAAAGAGATAGGAAGGCGTCACCACGAATCTTCGCTTTGCCCCCATCTGCCGAGGACCCCGCAGACCGACAGCCAAAGTCGATGAGCTTCATATTCACATACTTTTTGCCGCTCGGCCTTGCGGGCTCCTCTTTCGGTTTTCGACGAAATGGAGGAGGGCGTGAGGATGGCCCCGCTTGGGGCGGATTGTCGAGAGCGGGGAGCTCATCCACCCGGTCCTCGTCGTCTTGAAGAGGTTTATCGTCGCGCGTGACGCCAACAGGAGCCTGCGTGTACTTCATCTTGCCTCGCTCGCCCACGACGGCGATGGTGAGCCAGTCACCGAAAACGGGGACGTCGTAGCCCTGCTTATTGGGTAGAAGACGGACGACAGAGTAGAGCCGGGATGGAGAAATGTAATATCTGCCTTCGAGGTGCGCTTGGAAATCGTCGTGAGGAATAACGCGGGACCTAGAAGCTGCGAATCAGCACATATTGCGGCACGAGACTGAGTTCTGAGAGACGGACGATAGCCTGATGCCTGAGTTTGGCTCGAGCTTCTCGAAATGTGGGTCATCGAAGGGAGGTTTATGGTCAACGGGTCCAAGGGAAAGCTCTTCAACCAAAGCAAGGTTCTCATCGCGACCGCAACCATCGGTGTTGTCAGGATCCGGAGAGACGATGGTCGCAGGAGCAGCGGTGAACGCAGTCGAGCGGACGACCGTGTCGAGTAGGGGAGTCTGGTCCTTGGCCTTGTGGGCTTGGGCAAGCTTCTGCAGCAGTGTAGAAGGAGCAGGCGGCGGAGGGGGTTTGGTTGGCTTTGTGTCTGTCTTCAAAGGGAAAGAGGGGCGGGTTGGTGGACGAGGAGCAGCCTTGGGTGTGATCGAGGTTGTGCTTTGGCGACCGACGGAGGGGGTGGTCGTGGTCGTGGTCAAGGTGTCGCCCGAGAGTTGAGCCTGGAGGAGAGCAATCTGCCTGCGTATTTCTGCCTGCTTTTCGTGTTCTGCCGCCTTCCGCGCCGTTGCGGAGTCCATCGCGCGAGCGTGCGCGGAGGACGAGGACGAGAGGGCGGTGGCTGAGAGACGCCGGGACGGGCGCTAACCAGTTCGACGGCGTTCGCGTTATTTGTGCGTGTTTATACTGGGCGCCTGTGCACGTCCGGGCCGCGAAAAGTTAAGTCGACCACTGAGAGCGAGTCCTTGCACTCTCTCCGCCTGCCGTCCTCTCCTCTTGTCCCGTCTGCGTCTGCTGCTCATCGCTCGGGGAATATATAACTTTTACTTCGGTTGACACATCTTGATCCCCTTTTCAATATGGCCCTTGATCTCAAGAGGAAACGTGGTGCACACACCCCATCCAAGGCCAAGGTGCGCATCTCTTTCCTACGACCATGACCCGCGCAGTGCTCATATAATGCTCCTTATAGCGCATACACGTAGAAGACACCGTTCTCGGTGAACATGATAGCCACTCTGGGGGCGAAGGGAGCGAGGCCTCCGGCTCCGACTCCGACGCCGAAGCGGACACCTGGAATGGACTACACAATGCACAAGACGGCCATGAAAGTGAAGTCGAGAACGCAGCGGGCCCCTCCGGGTCGCGCATCGTCAAGCCTCCTACCGGCGAGGAACTGAGAAAGATCAAGGACGCGACCGACCTGTATAGGTCAACCTCTTTCAAACTCCAAGTCTGTCCTTTCCTCTTTTCTTTGCGAGTCCGTCCTCGTTTAGACGAAATCTTCCCCTAGATCGACGCATTGCTCCCCAACGTCCGCCCGAAATACAACCACGTGCAACCGCTCGAAGCGTTTCTTATGGCTCTCCATAAACTTCTTATGGGCCTTCCTTCCGTTCCCCCGCAACATCCCCTTCACGCTTCCCGCACTCTCTCCAAAAAAGCTGACGCTGTCCCTTACGTCCGACCCCTCCCTACCGAGGACACCAACTGGAAGGTCTCCTTTGATAAACCCTCGGAAATCGTCCTAGCCGGCAGCTGGGCGACCAAGACGGCCGTCAAAGGCAAAGATTCCTCCAGATACGAAGTCGACGTCGCAGTCGAAATGCCTTCGGTACGTCATCTCGCGAACGCTTTTAACAGTCATTTCAAACACTCCACAGAACCTGTTCCAAGAGAAGGACTACCTCAACGCTCGTGTATTCCAAAAACGCGCCTACTACCTAGCAGTTATCGCTGCAGCTATTACACAGGCCAAACCTCCCCTTCGTTGCGAGCTGTTCTACGAGTCTACTTCTGGGGATCCACGCAGCACCGCACTTGTGCTACGGCCGATTGCTGGTGCGTTCCTACATTCTTTGCTACGTATTCCGAGAAACCCATTCACAGCAGACGGCTCGGCGACGGACTTTAGCAAACTTAACGCACAAGTTCGCATTGTACCGTACATCGGCCAGTCCCCCATACCACTTCAGCGCCTCTCTCCCGCCAAATCCAATCTTCGGACGACAGCCTCTGACGGCGATAGCAACGAAGACCCGACGCCCATATACAACACCGCATTCATGACCATGACGACACCCAAGGCACATTTGCTGTCCGTCCATTCCCTCAAGCAGAACGTGTCCGGCTTTGCGGATGCGCTCGCGCTACTTCGCGTATGGGCGAACCAGCGGGGCTACGGTTTAGGGAGCCGGATGTGCGTGCGCGGTTTCGAAGGCAAAGGGATGTGGTGGGCTTCAATATTGGACCTAGTGGTCAACGGTCAGGAGCCGCTCCCGACAGGACTGGGGAAGGCAAATGCGAAGCGCAAGCCTTTGGGGAAAGGGCTGAGTTCGTATCAACTTTTCAAAGCAGCTCTTGATTTTCTCGGTGCGTATTTTAGTGGTGTTTCGTCCCGAACTTTAATGACACTTGACACAGCGCGGCACAACTTCCAAGACGAGCCCATATTCGTGAAGTCCAAAGAGGGCCATCGAGTGTGTTCGCACGTCACCCCCTTGCATACTGCATCTTTGCTAAGAGCCATGGATATGTACAGTTCCCCCCTGGAAGCTATTCGAGCCATGGTGCAGTCTTTGTGGATGCGACTTCGTCGGTGAACCTATTAGCAGACGTACCATTGTCTTCCCTTGACCTTGTAAGCGCAGCCGTCGCCCACTATCATCCATCTATCTGACATATGCACAGCTTAGGTATGATGCCCAAGCTACGCTCGAAGTACTAGACCGTTCCGCCATCTCCGAGGACCCCTTCCAAACCGTATTTCTGAAGGAGCATCGAGATGTGTTCGGGCGTTTCGACTTCGTCGCTCGGTGGGACCCTCGCTTATTCACAACTATTCTGTCATACTCACCTTGGCTCGCAGTGTGGATCTGTCATCCGCGGAAATGCAACAAGCGTCTGCTCACCTTATCGCCGACCACGGCTCAGTTTACAACGCGCTCATGACCTTCCTCATCTCCACGCTCAAACGTGGGCTTGGTGATCGTGCTAAGGCGATCGCAGTTTTGCACCCATCGTCGGACGTCAGGCCGACTTCCCAGGCCCTCCCCGCTAATCCCTCGGTGGTGCACATCGGGGTTGTGTTCGATCCCGACCACGCTTTCCGGCTGGTCGACCACGGTCCACCAGCCGAGGAGCAGGAGAGTGAGCGGACGAAACAGTTCCGCGATTTCTGGGGCGAGAAGTCCGAGCTCCGGCGGTTTAAGGACGGCTCCATCGTCGAGAGCGTCGTCTGGGATGTCAAAAACTCGGATGAGCGCGCTCACATCCCCTCCATGGTCATCCAACACCTACTGCAGAGGCACTTTAGCATCGGCGGCGACTCCGTGCAGACCTGGCAATCGCAGTTCGACGACGTCTTGAAGCTTCCGGATTCTATCTCCTCCACATATCAGACTGCCGGCGCCGCGGCCGGTTTCAAATCTGCCCTCTCCGCCTTCGACGCGCTTGTCAAGCACATCAAGGCACTCGACGACCAGTTCCCCCTTGCCGTACTCAATGTCAGCCCTACTTCCCCAGCGCTACGGTACACCGACACCTTCGTGCCCATCACAGTTTTCACGCCATCCCGTCCTACACTTCCCAAGACCGCGTCTTACCTCCCCGCTATGGAGGTGATCATCGAGTTCGAAAAATCTGGCCGCTGGCCGGACGACCTCCGCGCAATCCAGAAGATCAAGCTTGCTTTCTTCGAGCGCCTCGCGACCGTGCTCATGGGCGCCGTCAAGGGCCTCCAAGCCACCGTCGTCCTCGGCGAGCGCCCCGAACGCACCGAAATCCGGGACGAAGCCGCGCTCGACATCGTCACCGCCGAAGGCTGGGCGTTCCGCGCGCGCATCTGGCACGACCGCGAGGCGACACTACTGGACCGCCTCATCGACGACCAGCCGCACCTGCCGAAGGCTCTCCGGCGCCCGAAGACGGGTGAGGCGGCGCGCGAGCGCCAGCTTGCCCTAGAGGCGCGGGAGGTGTACACACGGCGGTTTGTACACTCGCCTCGGCATCACCGAGCGATCGCGGCGTTGTGCCACAGGTTCGCTGCGTTCGCGGGCACGGTGAGGCTGACGAAACGGTGGTTCGCGGCGCATTGGCTGCTCCGAGGACACGTCTCGGAGGAGGCTGTGGAGCTGCTTTGCGCGTATGTGTTCCTTCGTGCAGGGCCCCCTCCGGCTGGTGAAGGAACAGCGAGCTCAACGGCGTCTGTCCCGGGGTCCAAGGAGCGCGGGTTTGCGCAGGTTGTCGAGTTCCTAAAGGACTGGGAGTGGGCCGCCGGATTGGTCGTACCGTTAGACAACGCTGACCAAACCGCTGAGGGCACTTCAACCACCCCCCCTGCAATGACATCAAGAGATGTTGCGTGGTCGTTAACCACACCATTCGACCCTCAGGGACATATGTGGACCGCGGCCGGTCCGAACGCGGTAGTGGCCCGACGCGTTACAGCCCTCGCGAAGGCAACATGGGAGTGCCTCAAGGGTCTGGAGAGTGGGTCGTCCAACGTCAAGGTCCGTAATAATAAACAATACTATGAGTTAACGGCGGTATGCTCACCCGTCCATAGCGCATCTTTCATCATCCCGTGGACCATTACGACTTCGTCATCGACCTCAACCCCGCCCTCGCAACGCGGAATCACCACAAACTTGATGCAGACCCATCTACATGGGCGTCCAAAGCCAAGTACGCGAACGCGATTGCGAAGGACGCCTCAGACTTCACAATGCCCAGCTTCGATCCTTTCGCATTGCTCTTCGACGACCTTGTGGTAAGTCACCCCCAATGTATACGCCGTGTGTATATTCACCGACGGTATGACGCCAGCGCGTGTACGCGGATACGGCGCTATTCTTCTATGACCCATTGGGTGGAGACCGCATTGGCGCTGTCTGGCAGCCAAGTCTACGCAGCGCACGGCCATTCAGGGTTCTCGGCGACTTTTCCAGTATGCCAGCGCAAAAGGTGAGCCGAAAGACCTTATCGTTTTTGGTTTAACGACGCCTCACCACCACGGGCTCGTAGGACGCTGCAAAGGGCAAGGAGAAAGAGAAGGGTCTTGTTTTTCTCAACGACACTGCAGTATTTGCAGAGATTCGCAGGATCGGCGGCGGCCTTATCGCAGGGATTTCCAGTAAACCGTAAGTCACCGCACGTACGCCCCGGCGGCAGTGTGGCGCCCAAAAGTACATGTATCGCATGAGAGTATACTGGGCAATGTTGTACAAGTTTCGTGCCTGTCCTATATCAGGCCCGGGCACCGTGAAACTGTAAATGTCAAACGTTTGGGGGCGACAGCGTCGACACCCTTCCAAGCTTATTTAGAGACAATCGCTCACGTACTCTTGGAGGCTCCAAGGGTGCGCTTGAACTTCCTGTCACTGATAACTCCCGGGGTCTCTGGCGATGAGAGTAGACGATCAAGTACGGTAGTTGCCACGAACATTCGCCCTTTAAAGCACCAGGTACCGGCGTCCAAAAGCATCCCGCGGGTTCCACAAGCGGTAGGCGCGGGGCATTCCGGGGGAAAGCAGCTATCCGTTTCCGTCGGAGGTGGTCTCCTGCGATCCACTGCAAGCTCTGCTATCTATCAAACGTCTCGGCCGCTCCGGCATGCAATCCACACAGCGGGGTGGCGAAGCACAAGTACACCTAAGTAACTTGGCCAGCGTTTTAGAGGTGGCCAGGCGGGGTCCGATTCACAGGGATGACTGAATGGCGCCACCGCTTCCGCGCAGTGTTGTGGTCAGGAACAGGAGAAGGACGCTCAACAAGAACAATCACTCGGCTCTGGGAAATGCTGCCGAAATTGACTCGCCGGGTCGGCACCCTCGAGACTCGCGGATATGGAACCTGCTAGAGCGAACGCCACGCCTTAGCACGCGTGCTGCGCATTCCCCTCTCGTGGCTTGCGTTGTGCATACCCGAGTGCGCTACAGCTTCCGGGCGCGGACTGGAGCCCACAGCAGCCCACAGAGACTGGGAGATTCGTCGGAGGACGCGGGGGAGGATGAACGCTGACGAGGCCGAGCGGCACAGCCTCCAGCACCCGGCCGGAGGCGATGGCGCGTCCCAAAAAGGCAACGAGGATCGAATTCCGGAGTCGGACGTGTCGGAGCACACTCAGCCAGTCTCCGGGCGCACCGACCCTGGGCTCAGGCTTACCGCCCCCTCCTCCGTCAGCAAAAAATGGCCATCCCCTTCCAGCCATGCCGTCACCGCGCGCGGAATGTACGCCTCTTCGTCTCTCTCCCTCGAGCGTCCACCACCCTCTCCACCCGCCTGCGAGCGCGCCGGTGACCGCAGTTGGTCTTGCCGTCCGCCCCTGTCGCGTCGTATAAAACCTTCGGCACCTCCGCGTCCTCCACTCGACGCACGAACCCCCCGCTTTCCGTTCTTTCCTCTTCCGCCGACATCTCGTCCATGTCCGCACACGACGTTGCGGCGGCCCTCGCCGCAAGTGAGCCCAAATTGTCGCCGCGTTCTCTCGACGCCCACTTATGATTGGTATAGGAGCAAGCGAACATTCAAAGGACAGTCCATACGGGTACGTCCCTACCGAGTGGATATGCATCCTCTTCATCGCGCTCTTCGCCATAACGACCCGTAAGTCTCTCCAGTGGCGCGTCGCTCTGATGCTCACCCCGCATCCGTCTCGTAGTAATACACTTCGGGCAAACATTCTACTCGCGCCTTTGGTGGCTGTTTGGAACGACAGTGCTCGCCGGTCTGATTGAGATCATCGGCTGGAGCGGTCGATTATGGTCCAGCATATCCCCCACCCTCCTCGACCCCTTCCTCATGCAGTACGCACGCACGTCTTTCCTCCTCCCATGAATTGCACCGTTAACTCATGCGCATCAGGATTACAACGACCATCATCGCCCCCACCCCACTCATAGCCGCCAACTTCGTCATCCTGGGCCAAATAATCAAACGCCTCGGGCAGCAATACAGCCGTCTAAGCGCGATGTGGTGTGCGTACCAGCAATCTCCTTCCATCTTCCATGCAACATCCTAACAATCCATCTTGACACAGACACGATTATTTTCTGCTCCTGCGTACGTCCGCGCCCCACGCCCGCGCGCTCTCCTCCGAGTCCGCCGTCCTCCGGGTCCGGCGCAGCGCTGACTCAATCCACAGGACATCATCGCACTCGTCATCCAAGCCGTGGGCGGCGCCAAAGCGTCCACCGCGGTGCAGGACAATCAAGACCCCAATCCAGTAAGCCCCGCAGCACACCATGCCGCCCCGCCACACATCTCACCAACGAAATCATCCCACAGGGCGGACACATCATGTTGGGCGGTATCGCCTTCCAGCTCGGTGCGTCACAGTCTCAGCGTCCCACCCCTTGCCCATCCTATTCCGCTCGCCCCGACCCGCCCCGTCTCGCCTCGTCTCGTCCCAGTGACTGACTGACAGCTCGGCAGCTGCGGTATCCATCTACCTAATCCTCGCAACCGAGTTCCTGATACGCTACCACCTCGACAAACCGTTCGAGCGCAAAGAAGTAGCGTTCCCGAAGAGCTTCACGCTCGACCGGGGCGTGAAGCTCATGATAATCGGGCTCGCCTTCGACGGCGTCTTCATCCTGATCCGGTACGCCAGTGCATCTCTCGCGCTCCCGCGTCCATCACCTCACGTCATAATTCGCACCCTCACCTCAGATCCATCTACCGTACGATTGTGAGCCGAGCCCCCGCAGACGCCTCGTGCCACAACATATAACTGACGCGTGCGCCACACAGGAACTCACGGACGGCTGGAGCGGCCGGATTATCGAGACGCAGGTGTACTTTAGTGAGTCTCCTCAGCCGCCCCGACGGCGGCCTTGCGACAGACGGCCCCGGAGGCACGCACTATACGCAGATGATCCTGACTCACCGCGTGTTTGCCAGACGTACTCGACGGGGCGATGATTGTCCTCGCGATGTTCACGCTCAACTTCTTCCACCCCGGCTGGCTGCTAGGCAAGGCGGACCGCTGGAACGCGAAGAACCCGAGCGTCGCCGACTCCGAGAGCCCTGAGTACCCCAAGAACGCTGCATAATCCTGTGCGAGCACTTATCTTTTTCTCCGCGGATGCTACCTCCCCGCCTCTCCCTCGCCGTCTCACATGCTATGCTCTACCTCCCGCTAAGTTAACAGCGCCACACGCGCCCGCTAGACCTACCGGTAGCTCCCAGGACGTCGGTCCCTATAGTGTAGAACACGCCTATATTCTTAGCCCCCTTAGCAATGTCAAACTAGACTCTGTATCCACCCGCAGCCACGCCGTGGGATGCCGGTGCACTTACCTGTCTGTGCTTACCTCTACGGTCGATAACAAGCCGCTCGCTCACTCGCACGCACCGGATAATCCAACATGCATGTATTCCCATCCCGTCCCCGCGTACGGGGACACACGAACCGTGGCCCTGCGCATTAGTCGCAAACCCCAAAACCGTAGAGGCCCGCGAAGGCTAGTCCTCGATAACGATGACCTCGCTCGAGCGCGTCGACGCACCGGTCCTGGCCCGCCTCACAGGCCGCTCTGGGGACGCAGGCTCCCCCGAAAGGTCAATGTCCACCTGTCCGTCTCCCACCACTTCCCTCTTCCTCTTCCCCCGCTGTGTCTGGGGCGCGCGCCCCGCCGCAAGGGCCCGCGTTTCAGACGTTCGCTCGTCATCCGAATCCTCGATCGTAATGGTCTCTGACGGTGTCGCCGTCCTTGACGGAGTTGGTCGAGTGGACGGTGGTCTACTCGACGTTGTCCTGCTCGACGATGAACGCGTCGGTGCAGAAGGTTGTGGGGCGGGGGCCACTACGGCGGCGGGCCCCTTGCCCTTGCTGCTCGCAGCTGCTGCGGAGGCAGCGGGCGTGGGCGTTGGACGGGCATACAGTTCGGTCCACCGTCGCGCGTTACGGTCATGGGACACGCGATTGCGGACATACTCGGTGGCTATGCTCGGTACTGCACAAACAAGGTTCTGAGCACCTCTTTGGAAAACATCAGGGTAACGGGCATACCTAAAGGATCCTCTACATCACCAAAGTCTTGTTAGTTACCTATTTCGCATGATACGGCGTGTGACGTACTGGGGTTGGGGTCGGTGAGGAGAGAAGACAGTGAGAGGATGACCTTGAAGAGGGAGAGTGCAGGAGACCAGTTGTGCTTGAGGATATCGATACATATGCTCCCGCGTTCGTTGATATTCATGTGGTATATCCTTCGCCAGCTCAGCATCCCCACCCATAGCCACCGGGACACACCCGCCAGAACGCAAACTCACCTCGTCTTGAACGCCATCCGAGGCGCGGAGAAGCTAGGCGGGCGGTAAGCTCGAGGACGGGCACGCGACAGCAGCGCATACAGGCGCAGCAGCACTCACGGATAGTCGTGTCCGAGGGTGATATCGACATGAAAGACACCTCCCTCGTACACGCTGCCCTCTGGGCCTGGGATAGTGGCGTTCCAGTGGAAGAGGTCGTCGTCGGAGGGCGCGAGCTTGATGGTGCCGAGATCCTCCTTCTTGAGGTCGGCAATCTCGCGGTGAATGCGCTTGAGAGTGGTCTTTCCGAGGGCTCAGCTCCTCCCCCTGATCCAGAGAAGATGAAGACGCACCGAGTTGACGTGGGCGGGGGCCATGGCGTGGAGGAGGAGGAGAGAGAGGAGGGTGTGGCTGAGAGAGCGAGTCGCCCGAACGCCTCGGAGTCGTCAGACGCCCGTCAATGCTTACGTCATCCTCTCGAAGAGGGCGCTCGCACGTTGGTCCGAGTGACTCTTGACTCTCACCTCGACCTCGATCGAGTCTTCACAACGCACGGCCATGTTCTGAGCTCAGACCTTCTCAAAAGCTCAACATACCAAACACGCGGAACTCAGACACAGGCTGTCTCCTCTCCACAAACTCAATTCACCGCTCGACACCCACCATGATCACCCGAATATCTGCCTAAGCCCGCCGCTGCCTCCGTATATTCTCCAATCGTCCGTAAAGTAAACCACACACAAAGCACCTCTTTACATCCGAATCACAACCCGCCGCGGTACCAACAATCCGCCATGTTCGGCGAGCACGAATCAGAGAGTCCTCGGGTCCCTTCTCCATGGGACCCCTTCCTTCCCTCGCCTCCCAACAACACCCCACCCCTTCAACCCGCCTCCCTACCCAACGGCGTGCCCAAGCTCGTCCCCGAGGTTGAAGAGGTACGTACCACACCGCCCACCAGCATAAATGAGTCACCTCTCGGACGCCCGCATTCTCACACCCCGTCCTCTAGGGCAACGTCGAGTACAAGCTCAAACTGACCAACATCTCCCACACCCGCTTCGCGCGCCTCGTCACCCAGCTCAAGTGGCGCCTGCTCGAGGGCGGCGGCCAGGCCTACTACGAGCTCGGCGTCGCCGACTCGGGCGCGCTCATCGGTCTCGCCCGCGCCGACCTCGAAGAGTCCCTCGCCACGCTCGAGATGATGGCCGGCGAGATCGGCGCGTCCGTCATCGTCGTCAAAGAGATCGAGGTGCCCCCGACCATCGCCGCCCTCGCCGACAAGGACAGCGGGTACACCGACCCCGACACCGGCGACTGGACCCGCAAGATGAAGCGCCGTGCCGGCGGCCCGCTCGTCCCCTGCGTCGGGGACGAGGACCGGGACGCCTACACGACCACCACAGAAACAGAAACCGAGACAGACCTCACCACAGACTACGACGACGTCGCGTCGTCAATCGAGCGCACGCCCGGGCTCACCACACCCGTCTCTATCTATCCCTCCAGCGCGGTCACCGTGCCCGGGAGCGGGCCGCGCCCCGCCCGGTCGAACCCGGACCGTCCCACGGCGCAGTCGTCTCCGTTCATCGCGCCGCTCGACGACGACCTCGCGCTGTTCTCCATGGAGCCCGAGCCCGCGTTCCTGCCCGCCTCGCCACCCACGATCAGCGGCTTCCTCAGCCCACGCGGCCTCGGCGGCGGCGGGGGTGACGACGACTTCTTCGACCTCGGGCCGCGCCACGCGTCGTACGCGGGGCTCGAGATCTCCGCCGTGTACAAGCCGCGCCCGGTGCGGCACCGCGCGCGTCCTGGGAGTGGCGGGGGGCTGCTCGTCCCCGGCCTGGGCCCTCCCGCGGGGCGGCACGGGAAGCGGTACAACAGCGGCAAGCCAAAGGAGAAGAAGGTGCACCCGTGGCATCAGAACGCGCACGCCAAGGGCGCAGACGTCGCCAGCGCGAACGCGAACGCGAACACGGGCTCCAGGGGCACGAAGGGTGCCGCGCCCGCGGTGCCGGCGGTGAGCAAGGAGGAGAAGGCGCTGCAGCGGCGGCTGGCGCGGGACAAGAAGCGGGAGGAGAAGCGGGCGGCCCTGATCGCCCGCGCCGAAGCGGAGGTTGCGATCCCGGGGACGGACGCAGATCCGCTTGCGCCCACACCGTCGTCGGCTGCGGCTGCAGTCCTCGACGCCGAACGCCTGGCGTCGAACATGGCGGCACTGGCGCTGGAGGCGGAGGCACACACGCTGGCGGGCGGGGCCGGGGGGCTGCATGTGGCGGTGGACGTGGACGGAGGCAGTTTGAGCGTGAGCGAGGGAGTTGCCGGGGAGGGCCCTGGGCTAGAAGCACGGGGAGGGCTTGTGGACGCTGTGGGGGGGAGCGCCGAGCGGCGGCTTATCGTGGAGGCGTTGGTGGTGCGGAAGATGTCGATTGAAGAGGCGACGCTGGACTTTGGGGGGTTCGCGCTGGTGTGATTCGGGTTTTGGAGTGCTCTTTTCATCGCACGGGCGGGGCCGACTGTGATTTAGGTTGGTGTACTCGATTTGTACATAGCGTTTGGAATGATATGAGGACCTATTAGTGGACGCTTATCTGGGCGGGCCCGCACGGGGGAGCATGCGTCGCGATGGTTGGAATCCGTTGGATGGGGAGGGCGAAGATGCTGCGGAGAGTCGCTGGGCGTCGCTGGGCTGGGAGAAGGCGGTCGGTCGTGTGCCTGGCTTGTGTCGCTGCGAGGGCGAGAGACGGGCGGAGTGACGCCATCCGTTGCCGGTGCTCGTGTTCCCACCGCCAGCCGAGTGCGCACCCTCGACGGACGGACGCGGTGCTCGACGCGGCGGGGCATGGCACTGCGCATTTAATGTGTGCATGCGTAAATAGCGGCCGCGGCCGTCGTCGAGGAAACCGCCCGCTCGAGGACGAGGAGAGGAGAGGAGAGGGAGAGACGGATCAGCACCCGAGGCGAGCTTATCGGCCACGTGGCTTTGAGCCGGTTGCGCGAAAGCTCGCATGCCATTCCCCGCCCAGCACCTCAGGCCGTCCAAGCACAGCTCAAGTCCTCCTCCTCCTCCTCCTCCTCCTCCTCGTCCCTGTCGCCTCGCTCGCCTGTGCTCCGCCGCCGCCCGCGCTCCCTCTTCTACCCCGTCCCTGCGCTCTCCCCCCGCTCCGCCCTTTTCTTCTTCTTCCCGCGTTCCTCTCCCTGCCACCACCAAAATATCTCCCCGCTGACGTCCCCTCCTCTCGTCAGCGCCTCCTCCCTCCGCCTTTTCCTATCGCGCGCCCACCCCTCCTCCCTCTTGCTTGTCTCTTGCCTCTTGACGCTCTCCGCGTTCTCTCGCCTCGCTCGCGCCTTCCCCTCTCGCAGCGCTAGTCTTGGATCTCCCCGCAAGTACACACCGCGCCCCCGCGCGCGCGAACCCGCCCTCGCGATCTCCCTCCTCCGCTCCCTCCGCAAAGTCCCATGCAATGTCCGCAGAGGTCGAGGAGGACCATCGCGACTCCGCTTCCTCTATAGCCCTCTCCTACTCCAGCGAATTCGACCGTGAAAAGTCCATCCGTGCGTCCCCTCCTCCCCTCTCCTCGCGCGCCCCTCATCCCCCCCTCGCCAGGCTCCGTCCCGTACGATTCAGAGTCCCTCTCCTCCCAGATCACTCCTCCGCCAGACTTCTTCGATCCGAATTATGACACCGATATCACATGGCTCGGTGTGTCCTCTCCTCTTCCGCTAACACACTCTAGTGCTCACCCCGAGCCCTGACCGCCCTCAGAGGACGACTCGCCCTATCCAGAGGTCCGCTCCGCTGTCGCCAACTACGATGACCCCTCCATGCCTGTAAACACCCTACGCGCATGGCTCCTCGGCGTTCTCTGGGCCATCATCATCCCCGGCGTGAACGAATTTTATTACTTTCGATATCCGTCCATCATGGTCGGCGGGGTACGTCGTCTTCTCTTCCTCACGTCCCGCGCTCCGCCCTGGATCCTCAATCACCTCTCTCCCAGATTGTCGCCCAGCTCGTTACCTTCCCTATCGGCCGCGCCTGGGCACGCTGGGTACCGTCTCTCAAGCTTTTTGGGGTATCCCTCAACCCCGGTCTGTTCACCATCAAGGAGCACGTAAGGGCCCCTTCCTATCGGCTCCATTTGCGCCATACTCAGTCCCGCAGGTCCTCATCACCATCATGGCCGGCGTCGGTGCCCAAGCCGCCTACGCGGTAAGTTCCTCTCCCCCGACCGCATCTCTTCAAACGCCCATACCGCCCCGCAGACGGAGATCATTGCTGTCCAGCGCGTGTGGTATCATCAGGACTTCAACTTTGCATGTAAGGGCCGCGCTTCCTCCCCCTCCTCTTCCGTCCAGGGCGCTCACACGCAGCAGACCAATGGATGCTCGTCATGTCCACACAGGTGAGCCGCTATCCGCGCGTGCGGCCCGTCAGTGACGCCTGACAGTTGCCGTCGCCGTAGCTCATCGGGTTTTCCGTCGGAGGTTTGGCACGTAGGCTGGTACGAATTTCGTCTCTCGTCCCTGGGCGCGTCTCCCGATTCCCACCGCTCACTATCTCTGCTCACCTGCCCAACACAGCTAGTCGCCCCAGCGTCCATGAGTGCGTCCGTCCCTCCCGCCCGTCCTCTCCCCGTCCGCTTACGTTCCCCCATTCTCCCACATCATTCTCCAACAGTCTGGCCAAACACCCTCGTCGTCTGCGCGCTCTTCAACACGCTCCACTCGCAGAGCTACGCCGGTATTGGGACACACAGCGGGCTCAGCCGCGAGCGCTTCTTCACGTACGCCTTCCTTGGCGCCGCCCTGTGGTGTAAGTCCTAGTCCCAACGCAGCGTGCCTGGCGCGCCTCCAATCTGATTTTCCACCCGTCGCTTCCAGATGTGGTCCCCGGCTACCTGTTCTCGGCCCTCAGGTACGTAACACCCTCCCTGCCCGCTCTCTGCCCGCGTCCGCGTTCTCACAGGGCGGCGGTGGCGGCGGCGTCGGCCTGCCTGCAGCGTCTTCACATGGGTAAGCGCGTCCGCTCGTTGCTACCGTATGTCACCATTACGGTCGTAGTAATACGCCCCCCTCCTCGCGCAGGTATGCTGGATCGCCCCGAAGAATGTCGTAAGTCGCGCCTCTGTATTCTCCCGCGAGCCCTTGACGCACCTCCTCTCTCCCTTCCCTCGCCAGAAAATCAACGCATTGTTCGGGTAAGCCCTTGTCACCTACGAGACCGAGACGGCCGCTTACTTACTCGCCCGTGCGTCCGTCTCCAGCTACCACAGCGGCATGGGGTTCTCCCTGCTCTCGTTCGATTGGAACCAGATCGCATTCATCGGCAGCCCGCTATCGACACCCTGTGCGTCATCCCCTCCCCGTCCCCTTCCCCACACCTACACCCCGCCTCTCTCGTCCCCCACAACGCACTGCTGACGGTACATGTGCGGCAGGGTGGGCCGAGGCGAACGTCATTGCCGGCTTCCTCATATTCTACTGTAAGCGCGCCCTCCCTCCGCACTGTGCCCAGACGCGAATCCTAACCACTCCTTCCACCCAGGGTTTCTCGCCCCGGTCATTTACGTGCGCACCCCCCCTCGCTGCGTATCAACCGCCCGCGCTATTTCCTAACCTAAGCATAGTTCACGAACACGTGGAACTCGCAGTTTATGCCGTACGTGCCCCTCCGCCGTCCTCTCCCCGCCCGCGCTGTCCCCGCTAACACAGGCACAGAATATCTGCGCTGGGCCCTTATGACAACACAGGCACGTTATGTCCCCATTCGTCCTTCTTGGTGTTCACATTCCCGAGCACTCCGTCCCGCTCCGCCTCGCACTGACCCGTACCACCCTTTCTCTCTCGCGCGCACATACACAGGTAAACCGTACAACCTGTCCCGGATACTCAATGCGGACTCGACGTTCAACCGCGAAGCGTACAACGCGTACAGCCCGCTATTTCTCTCGTGCGCCATCTCCCTTCCTCCTTCCTTTATTCCCTCCCCGAGTAGGAGCGCTCACGGCCCGCCGCAGAGCAACCTTCGCAATCTCGTACGGGCTCGCCTTCGCGTCGATCACGGCGACGCTCGTGCACGCCGCGCTCTACTTCCGCAAGCCGATCCTCGTGCACCTGCACCGCTCGCTCGGGGAGCAGCCCGACGTGCACGCGCAGCTCATGGCGAAGTACCCGCAGGGTAAGCCCGTCGTCTCCCGTTTCGCGCCGTCCCACGGCCGTGCTCACCGCTCTGTGTGTGCGTGCGTCATAGTCCCCGAGTGGTGGTAAGTGCAATTTTGGATGTCATATCGCGCCTCGTGTCGTCTCGTTTGTCTGACGCGAGCTGCCGTGTGTGTGTGTGTGTATAGGTATGCGTGCATATTAGGTACGTGTGTCGGCGACTTTCCCGCAGAGGTGGGTTACCGACCTCCTTTCGACCACAGTCGTCACCTCCGTCTTTGCCTGCCTATGCATCAAGCTCTTCCCGACACAGATGACGATATGGGCCTTCGTCGTTGCCCTCCTCATCGCCCTCGTAAGCCCCTCCCTCCACATCCACATCCGCCCTCTCACCCCTGTTACAGGTATACATCGTGCCAGTGGGTACGTACCCACCCACCATCCGCGCCGTGCAGGCGCAGCATGTAGTAACCCTCCCCCGCCCGTCGCACAGGCATGATCCAGGCCGTAACGAACCGGCAAGTCGGGTTGAAGTACGTCCCGACCATCCCGCGTACCTGCTAGCCGACGCGCTCATCACCATGCACACACACCCACACATACACACAGCGTGATTACGGAGCTGATCGTTGGCTACATGCTCCCCGGCCGGCCGCTCGCCATGATGATGTTCAAGGTACGTCCCCTCCTCCCCCTCCCCGCCCGCCGATCCTTCCGCCCGGCGCATAAGCAACATCCAACTCACAAAGACCCTCCGTGACACCGCTAGACCTGGGGCTACATCACAATGTCACAAGGTAAGCGCCCCGCTGCCGCGAGCTACCCGACGTCGAAGCAGCTAAGCGAGAGGGACACCACACCTGCGCAGCGATGATCTTCACGTCCGACTTCAAGCTCGGGCACTACATGAAGATCCCGCCGCGGCCGATGTTCTGGTGCCAGGTACGCGCGCCGTCTCCCTGTCTTTATCATGTCATGTCAAGCCGTGCCGTGCCGCGCGGAGCGGGGCGGGGTGCTGAGAAATTGCGCGGGACAGATCGTGGCCACTATCATCGCTGGGACGGTGCAGCTCGGAGTCGAGAACTGGTGCGTCTGCTCGCGTTTTACAGCCGCAGACGCCAGCGGTATCCCCGAATTTGACGCTAACGGGGGGGTTACGCACGTAGGATGTTCTCCAACATCCCACAAATCTGCACGCCTGCGCAGAAGGACATGTGAGTGGACGCGACGTTGATCGGCGAGGGTGGCTTGGTGGCTAATATGCGTGCTGGTAGCTCCGGGTTCACGTGCCCAAATACCGAGGTGGGAGCGGTTTGCTTTTGTGGTTCTCAAAGCGTCCAGCTTATGTGGGTTCATACCAGGTCTTTGCTACAGCCTCAGTGGTGGTAAGTAGGCGCGCCTCATGGTTGCGCACAAAGTGGTACTCATGTTCTCGTGCCTCGAAGTTCGGCGTCGTTGGTCCCACATTACAGTTTTCGCAGAACCAGCTTTACTAGTACGCACTCTGTTCCTCCTCTCTCGCCGTGCCCAACGCTGACGTTCTTCTGTAGTCGTATGTCGCCGCCGAATGCGTCCATTTTAACAATCAGTGCCGTAGACTCACGCGTCTATAGCATTATTATTTTTCTTTATCGTCGGCGCCATCGCCCCTCTCATCGTTTGGCTACTAACGTTCCGATATCCCGACTCGTGGTTAAACTATGTCAAGTAAGCATCATATCCCCTGGTCCCGGCTTTTTCGCTTCTCACTCAACCCTCAACCCTTTCTTCGTAGCTTCCCGTAAGTCGCACATCTACCTTCGCCCCTGGCGACGCTCCGCGGCTAAAAATGTGCACCAGTCTCATGTTCACCGGGATCGGGCTGATCCCACCCGCGAGCGCCGTGAATTATATCCCTTGGGCTATCATTGGGTTCCTCTTTCAGTACGTTATCAGGAGACGATATTTTCCATTTTGGGCCAAATACAACTGTAAGCAAACCTTGTCTCGCTCTCCCTCCCCCACCAGTCTCAATCGCCGCTCACACGACATGTCTCTCGCGTTACAGATGTTCTTTCCGCCGCGCTGGATGCGGGCACAGCTATTTCGACCATCCTCGTGTACTTCATGTGAGAGTATTTCCTGTAGCCCCACTCCCCCGCCCCACTAACGGCACCCCCGCAGTCTGCAATATCCAGCGAACGGACAGATTGGGTACAACACGATCCAGCAATGGTGGGGAAACACCGTGTACAAACACACCGCGGACTGGCACGCCGTCCCGCTACGGGTGGTGCCAGAGGGGGAACATTTTGGGTGCGTCGCGCCGTCCTCGCGTGTAATTTTTCTTTCTTTCTGGGGATGCTGACTTGCTGGCGTGCGACAGCCCGGACACTTGGTAGACTTGTTTGTTGTATCATTAGATGTATTTGTTTGCTGTCATCTGCTATCGAGGACTAGCCCACATTGGTGGCCGTAGGGCACACTCTAACCCGGATATGCGACTGCCTCAATGTGTGCCGTTGCGTCAGTCACGTACTTGTTATGCCTGGTCTTGAGGAGTTGGTGTAAGCTTCGAGGGTGGATGTATACCGCGCACGGTCCGGTGTGTGAGCGTCTAATCTGATCGGGAGGCAAATTTGAATAAGCGCTCATGTGCGCCCACAACCTGTTCTGTGTCCTCGATCGTCTTGACTCTCGTCCCCGACCGCCGTTGCTGCTTTCCCGTCTCCACTCGCTGCGATGGAGTCGCTATTCGCAAAGGCGGACGCAATTCGTCCGCTCAACAAGAAGCGCAAGACAAACCAGCGCGACTCGCGCCCCAGACCCGGGCCCTCCAAGCAGCCCGCCGCATCCACCGACGCAGACCCGACCGCGTCCTCCCTCTCGCAGCGCACCGCGCTCCCGCGCTCTCTCCGGCCGTCCTCGCCACCCCCTGAAGAGGCGAAGAAGTACGGGCACATCCACAACAAGAAGCTGCGCACGCAGCTCACGCGGCAGTCTGCCCAAAATGCGCGCTCCAAGCGGTTGCTCAAGGACGCCGAGCTCCTCCTCGCGGAGGACGCCGGGCTGATGGAGGTCGAAGGCGAGCTCGAGAAAACGTGGAGGGTGGGGCAGGATGAGATCGCTACCGCCGCGGGGCAGCAGGCTGCGCAGGGCAGGCAGGAGTGGAAGATGGAGGGCGGGCCGTATCGCACACGGTACACCCGGAACGGAAGGTGGGTGCTCGTCGTCGGTTGAGTATGTCCCTTCTCCTCTTACAGTTGCGCACAACATAGGCATATAGCCGTCGTAGGGAAGAACGGCCATGTTGCGACATTCGACTGGCAAACGGGCACCCTTCACGCGGAATTGCAGCTACGAGAAACCTGTAGGGACATAACGTGAGTTTCTCTTTTACGCGTCCCTGGAGCGAACCATGACCCATGATCCAGGTTCCTACAGGACCACTCTCACTTTGCTGTCGCGCAAAATAAATACGTCTTTATATACGACCGCGATGGCGTAGAGCTCCATAAACTAAAATCCCACATCGAGCCTACACGACTCGAGTTTCTGCCCTACCACTGGCTCCTCGCCAGCGTTGTACGTACATCGAGTCTTCCAACTCTTTTTCATCCCTCACGATCCTATTCAGGGTAACCCAGGGTACCTGAAATACCAGGACACTTCCACGGGTCAGCTCGTCGTCGAGCACCGCACAAAACTCGGAGCATGTCACACCATGTGCCAGAACCAACACAATGCCGTCATCCACCTTGGACATCAGAATGGCACCGTCACCCTTTGGACACCCAACCTCCCCCATCCCGCTGTGCGCCTACTGGCACACCTTGGTCCCGTCGCGAGCGTCTCCGTCGACCCTAGTACGGGAGGAAGGTATATGGCCAGTGCAGGCCAAGACGGGACGGTGAAGGTATGGGACTGTCGGAATTGGAAAGGTGCCGTCCGCACATGGAACGCAAGAGGCGGCAGCGCAGTGCTCGAATGGAGCCAAAAAGGTGCGCTAGCCGTCGGGACCGGCGGCAGCGTGAACGTACGTCCTCCTGTCTACTCTTAAAATCACCCCCGCCTCCCATCTGACTTCGTTGCCCGGGTAGGTCTACACGAAACCCGCCATCCAAACGCCCTTCGCCGCCACCGCCCCGCCCCCACTCTACCTTACACACGCCGTCCCCCATCGCCCGCTCACGTCCGTCCGCTTCTGCCCGTTCCAAGACATCCTCTCCGTCGGACACTCCGCGGGCGTCTCCAGCATCCTCGTCCCCGGCTCCGGCGAGCCCAACTTCGACAGCGCCGAGGCCGACCCGTTCGAGAACAGCAAAGCGCGCCGGGAGCGCGAGGTCAAGAGCCTGCTCGACAAGGTGCGCCTCTGCGAGCTTTCTGCCCTGTTTACGTCGATCGCTCATGCTTCCATAATTCACTCACAGATCCAACCCGACGCGATTACACTCGACCCCTCGTTCGTCGGCTCCCTCGCGCCGCCGCCAAAGCTCAGCACCGCCGTCGAAGGCGCACACGACATCCCATACGCGCGTCTCCCACGGTACGAGCGCCTGCGCGTCGCCGGCAAGGCGGACGAGACTGAGGATCGCGACGACGACGACGCGCCGATCGACGGCGAGGGCGATGCCGCCGGGCAGAGCGAGGGGCGCCGCGGTCCGTCCAAGGCGGAGAAGGAGAAGAAGAAGATGCGCGGGAAGAACAAGACGCTGAAGCGGTTCCTGCGCAAGCAGCGGAAGAACGTCGTCGACCCTCGCGCGGTACGTTGTCTATCGCATCGCGCCTGTTGGAGTGGTGTTTCTCGCGCGTTGAGTGCTGACGCGGAGTCTACATGCAGGTCGCGGTGCGGAAGAAGCTCGAGAAGGAGCGGGAGGAGCGACGCAAGGCGCGGGCGATTGCGAGCGGGCAGGAGGAGCCCCACAAGCCGTCTGCGCTGGACCGGTTCAGGCGGCCGAGTTAGCTACGCGTCGCCATTGCCCCTGTCCCCTCGCAGTGCTTGTTCATACTCAATGTACACGGGTTGGTCGTTGGGTCTCGTATCTCTTGCCCACGGAGAGATCTCTTCTATGTCGCAAATATCCGCGGTTAACTTCATAATTACCAATCGCTATGGCTGCTTCTGCGCATTTCACCATCTATGCAACTCGGAAAGTAAGTGAGCTCGTGCACAATTGAAACGCGCCCGCAGCAGACCAACAACAACTGGCCCTCCAGGCAAGGTATACATATATTAATGTGCACGCATACACGGCCAGTACCCACCCCCTCACGCCTGCGCGATCTCAATAGACGCGTCCAAGGAGTTATGCGTATCGCCGTCGCTCCAGCCTCCCGGCGTGACAGCGCAATAAAACCTCCCATATCCACTCCGCTATCCGACCCACCAGCGGGTATCTCGGCCGAACTCATACTCTGACGAGGACGCCCATGTACACGATCTGGCTGACGGCGACGAGGAAGAGGAAGGTGATGCGGCGGGAGCGCTGGGACGGGTTGACCGCCGCGGCGGTCGCGGACGCGTCGGGGAGGACCATCGAGCGCAATGAGCGCAGCTGCAAAACGACGTGAGATGTGCTGGCGCGCGGATCAAGAAGGGAGGCGAGCACGTACGAGGAAGAACGCGGTGGAGAGGAAGGTGTAGACGAATACGAGCATGTAGAGCGTGCGGCCGAAGCCGAGGAGGCCCGCTATGAGGGTGATGATGACCCTGAAAAGGGATGAGAGATGCTGTACGCCGAACATACAGGGCCGACGCACCCGACAAACTTGTAGCCATCGTAGGCCAGCACGTCGAGGACTTGACTCGAAAGCCCGCCCTAAGAAACGGTCATGAGACGTGCACCGACAGCTTGGGAAGAAAGGCGCGTACGGGGATGTTGAGGAGGTAGCAGCCGGCCTTGACGAAGACAAAGTCGAGGAGGACGACGGCGAGGGCTTTTGAGGCGGTGACTCCGAGGATCTCGGGGTGGAAGCGGGAGTTGAGGCCGGAGTAGAGGGCGGCGAGGAGGATGTACGTGACGAGGGCCATCACTGGGTGGGCTCGTGAGCATGAGAGCACGAGGTGGAAAGCGTGCGGACTCACGGGGGATGTAGAGGTCGGGGGAGTTGATGTCCTCTCGTGGAGAGGACCATTCAGACTGGCCGTTCTCGAGGCGGACGACGCGTCGGGACCAGGGTCTGTGTCTCCAGGGGAAGAGGAGGAGGCGGAGCTTCTTGATGACATACGAATTCGATACGTTGAAGTGGTGCTTGAGGACGGAGACGGGAATGAAGCCACCGAGCTAGGAAGAGGCGGAATGAGCGACTGCGGAGTAAGGCGAAGACACTGGACGTACATTCTTCTGGACGTATTCCTGCCCTGCAGCAACTGCGCTCTGGCCGAGTTGCATGCCAAAAGCGGCAGTGGCGTTGTCGATTCCCCAGTTAGAAAAGTCGACTGGGCCATTGGGGTTCATTTGGGAGGGATGGGACGGGTGCGGAGGAGAAGCATGGCTCATGGGCTGGTAGGCGCTGCCGGGGGCGCCATAGGACGGGGAGACGTGAGATGGGTGGCCCTGACTTGGGGCTGGCTGTCCGTATGCCTGTGGTTGTACTGGGGGTGTGGAGGAGTACCGCTGGTAGCCCTGGGGGGACATGG
Organism: Trametes hirsuta; assembly: GCA_001302255.2. Lineage (NCBI taxonomy): Eukaryota > Fungi > Basidiomycota > Agaricomycetes > Polyporales > Polyporaceae > Trametes > Trametes hirsuta. The sequence continues at coordinate 2,012,756 of CP019382.1, read as the reverse complement.
GGGTCGAGGGGGGCTCTGGGATGTAGGCGGGGTGGGTGGGGACGGGGTGCTGGAGGGGCGGGGGGCTGCGTGAGTTTGTGTTGTAGTACGCCATGGCTTGCAATTGACGGCAGCGGACAGCTCGCTCGGAGTCGGACGCTCTCCAGCACAAGCACAAGCACACGCACAAGCACTTGAGCAGGACCGGGAGAGGAGGCGCTGGCGGACGTGGGCGTCACGTGGCACAGGCGCCAAACAGCGGCAACGTGTCCGAAAGGGGCAACGGCGCGCAGGCGCCGGCCGCGGAGGGCAGGATATATGTTCTACGCGCCAGAGCGGGCCCGTCCCGGACGCCTCTCCTCCTGCCACGACACACCCCCGTCGACGAGCGAACGACCGCCCCCGGCGACGCCCACGACCATGGCGTCCTACTCTGTCACCACCACAACAACCCCCGCCATCAAAAACGCCCCCCTCATCGGCCTCGCAGAGGGCAACGGCTACTTCTCCAACGCACAGCTCGCCGCCCTCGTCCTCGGCGTCCCCTGGATCGTCAAGCGTTCCACCCCCGTCCTCTGCCATGGCGGCTTCAAGACCTACCTCTTCCTCGTTCTCGTCCTCGGCCTCCCCGTCACCGTCGCCTACTGGACCGCCCTCAGCTACTACGGCCCCCGTAAGAACCAAAAGGTCCAGCTCCCCGGCCGCAACATCGAAGAGTACATCACCATAAACGACCCAGAGCTCAAGGCAAAGTACTTTGCAAAGGAGAAAATCCCCATGCAGGTCTTCCACGACGCCTTCTTTGACGGCAACGTCGAGTTCAACGGTGAGCCCCCTCCCTCCCTCGCTTCCCCTCCCTATCCCCATTTGACGCGTTCCCCTCCCGCCAGGCGACGTCCTCGACATCTTGGAAGCCCGCCACGACTGGGCAAAGATGGTCTTCACCCCCGAACTCTTCAAATACGTCCTCACCCAGATGCTTCCCGAGGTCATCCTCCACTCAAAGTCCCAGGACGAGGAGCAGGTTCGCGATCACTACGACAGTACGTCACGCGTATTCACGCGTCATTCTTCGTTTCTCACCATTCTCTGCAGGAGGCGACGACTTTTACGAATGGTACTAGCCCTTACTCGCTAATGTATGCACCAGCTGACGGGCGCTACTCAGGTTCCTTGGCCCCCGCATGATCTACACTTCTGGCATCGTTACCGACCTCACCCGCGAGGAGACCCTCGAGGAGCTCCAGGACAACAAGCTCAAGGTCGTCTGTGAAAAGGTAAAATCTCCTTTTCCCGCCCATAACCGGCCACCCACTGACACCCCTCGCCCACCCGCAGCTCAACCTCCAGCCCAACGACCGCCTGCTCGACATCGGCTGCGGCTGGGGCACACTCTGCGCCTTCGCCCACAAGAACTACGGCTGCGAAGTCACCGGTATCACCCTCGGCAAGAACCAGACCAAGTTCGGCAACGAGCGCATCGCGCACAACGGCGGCGACCCCTCGCGCGCACGCGTCCTCTGCCTCGACTACCGCGAGATCCCCGGCGGCCGCGCCGCATACACCAAGATCGTCTCGCTCGAGATGGCCGAGCACGTCGGCATCCGCCGCTACGGCGCATTCCTCCGCCAGATCTACGACCTCCTCGACGACGACGGTATCTTCGTCCTCCAGGTCGCCGGCATCCGCCCCGCGTGGCAGTACGAGGACCTCATCTGGGGCCTCTTCATGAACAAGTACATTTTCCCTGGCGCCGACGCGTCCTGCTCGCTCGGCTGGGTCGTCAACCAGGTCGAGGCCGCCGGCTTCGAGGTGAAGAACATCGACGTCCTCGGCGTACACTACTCGGCGACCATCTACCGCTGGTACAAGAACTGGATCAGCAACAAGGACAAGGTCATCGAGAAGTACGGCGAGCGCTGGTACCGCATCTGGGTCTTCTTCCTTGCGTACTCGACCATCATCTCCCGGTGCGTAGATGTTTTGGCGCGAACATGACGTTGAGGCGATATACTGACGATATATGTGCGCGCGATGCAGCCAAGGTAGCGCGTCTGTCTTCCAGATCACGCTCCACAAGAACCTCAACGCGTACCCGCGCATCAACGGCGTCCCGAGCCACACCTCGATCCACGTCCATCCCGAGCGCGAGATCCTGTACGTGCCCACCCTTCCCATTATTCTCTTGCGTATCCTCACGCTCACTCCGTCTCTTTCTCAGCTCGGTCGACTAATCGTGTCGATGATGAATGGGGACAGGTGTGGTGTGGGAGTGTTGTGGGATGGGATGGGATGAGACGGGTCTGGCCTGGAGCCGTGTGTGTGCGACGAATTACGTTATTACTGACGAGCCACGAAAGTTACCCTACGCTACGAATATCGTGTTCCTCTGACGCTAATGGTCATGACGTTGCAATCCATATACAAGACTGCCCTGGTAAGGTGTTTGTAGGGTGAGCTGTCTACTGGTGTAGATTGGCGATAGAGACGCTCGGACAGTGCAGCTCACTGGAGGGTGTGTTGCGGTTTCGCGAAACACTCGCGGTGGAATCCCAAGGTCCTACCCTTCCGGAACAGTCCACGGTAAAGGGCTACAGCGTCCGGTGACAACTACAGTATAGCTGGTTCTTTCCGTCATTCTCTTCCTAACCGCGAGCAGACGAACAGCATCCGAGATTATCGAATAGATGCCGACGAGTAATTGAGTAGCGACAATCGCAATTCCAAAGCATCCCTAAATTTGCAAGCGGCGGCGATCAACCCTGTGGACCCCACTCGGAGCCCCTGGGGGAAAAGCAAGCCCCTGGGCCATTCACAACCCCGCAAGAGCCAGCAGCCCCTCAAAGGTAATCGTGCCCAAACCCGTAACCTGCCCCCAGTCCCACGTTAGCCCCACTGTCCCGGACGCACCATCGCCAAACAAGCACCTACAGGATCCCACCCACGCACCGCCTCAAACCCCTGCGGCGCCTCCGAATCCCCCTCCGAGTCCGCACACACAACCGAGCTGTTCCCCTCCACCACGTCCCCAACCACGTCCCGCCCCCTCTGCGAATACAGCAGCGGATTCAGCCACCCCATCGGCGGTCGCCCGGCGCTCCTCAGGCGGTCATTCGCGAGCGCGACCATGCTCGCGAGCACCGGGCTCGCCGCGCTCGTGCCCTCGAGGAGGAACCACTCCCCGGCCTCGAACACGGGGTACTGCGTCGCGTGCAGCGCGACGTCGGGGAAGCCGCGCCCCGAGGCGTTGTACCGGCCGGCGTTCGCGCTGTCGGGGCCGCCGTGCTGTGCGAGGTATGCGCCGACGGCGGAGGATTGGTATCGCGGGCGGGGGAAGTAGTTTGTGAACCCGCCGGAGGAGGCGAACCATGCTGTCTCGGGGGTGTAGTTGTCCGTGCCCCCGACGGAGGTCACGCTGCGGCGCGAAATGAGGAAGCGTGCCAGTGAACAATGTTATTTTGGGGAGAAAGACACACGCACTAGGGGCAGTTGGACGGGAATGTGGCTTCGAAGTTCGAGCCGTTCGTTGGGGAGCAGCCGACGCCTTCGTCGAGGGACGCGACGAGGAAGCTGACGCCCCGCGCACCGAGCTGTGCGTACGCCTGACAAAGTCGCCTGTGCCTGTATCAGTTACTGCGCACTATACTGAAAGGACAGTCCCAAGGCGTAGGCGTACTCGGTGACGGGCTGCGAGAACGAGCTTTCTTGGAAAGCGCCCCAGCTCGTCGTCATAACTTTTGAGGGATTTTCCTGCGCAAGAAAATAATTAACCTCATCGAGCCATCCCCTGAATGGTCCGTCTTGATTTTGGGTCCCCACAAAGACATACACGATGGGCACGCCCGTGGCGACGCCCACAGTGTATTGTATATCGAGGTTCTAACGGGGTAGTTAGACTTCGAGTACCTACGAGACTACGTCCTAAACACAGACGTACACCCTCAGAGATCGATGGGAGGCTTTGGTTGTTCGAGCCACCATCAATGCCGACCACAGTAAAATTCGTTGCGGGATCTATATCCGGTCTGTAAGTCTCCAAGAAAGTCTGCATATCCTCTCAGGATGAGCGGACATGTGAATGGTCATGTTCTCGTCCACACACCTCGAGGAAAGAGTAACCGGCGACACCGCCCTGCATTCCCGTGACACCGAGCTGATTGTCCTTGTTGACAGCCGGGACGGCCGGAATCCCATATATGAACTGTAGGCATCCGGGGGTGGTCCCGTTCACACAAGCTGGGGGAGTGTCTCCATTGGCCACTCCGGGGGTAGCATGGTCGAAAACTCTCTTCGACGAGCCAAAGCCAGCGGGACTGTTGAACCTTGTATGAGTAATGGGATGTAAGCGGGGCGGTTCGAGCGGATTCAAGTTTATGGAACGACATACGAGACCATGGGATGCACGAACGCGACATGGCCCTGCAGCTCTTCGGGCAGCGCATAGGCCATAGTCCGAACCATCTCACCACCCCCGCGCGCATCCTTGAACTTGCTGAAGTTCGCGGAGAAGAGCTCACTCGCCTGCTCGACGGAAATGCTAAACTCAACCCAATCTCCCGTAGGAGACAGAGGGACCGAGCCGGTCATGCTGTTCTTCGCAAACCACGCGTTGACCGCGTCCACCGCTGCCGGTTTGGGTGCGACGAACGTTTCCACCTCGATGGCTTTTCAACACATTGATAAGTCGAACGTAAAAGACGTACGTACCTCGGCCTTGGAAAGATGACGCCCATAGTTCGGGCTCGCTGGATCGCTCACGTCGTAAAGGGCGTCGATAAGGCCCTCTGCATCATTCTGCGCCAACCCAAAGGTAAGAGTTAGGCTCTGTGCTGGATCAGCCGAGTCCCGACCCCAGTAATTTGAAGCCGGTGGGGATAGACGACCTGGTCTCGTGGTATTGTGTAGTACCAGTACCACAAGAGGGTTCCGCGAAGATCAATGGGGTGAGAGCGAGGGCTAGTACCCAGAATGTAATGAGAGCCATTGCGGGTCTCTCGGTGCTCGCACAAGAGAAAAAGGGGGTCGACCTATTTATCCTTGACAAGTTTATCTATTCGATTCAATTCTATTCATGGGGACCGCAATGACCGTAAGCTTGAACTTCGAAACGATCAACGAGTGTTTGGCTGTTAGTCGATTGTACACGATCTACTCACGATGGCGATGTATGCCCTCTTTTCGGCAGCCCATGGGATTGACTAGGATGGTAACCGAGGCCCAGACGTTGAACATCCGTTCCAAACCACGGGTAGCACCGGTCATTGTGGGCTAGATATTAATAGTTCTCTTATGAGAACTCCATCGAGCACAATAATCAGTCTAAATCTATAACTGCTCCGAAACCCGCGAGTGTGATAAGTGCATGGATTGAAACGATTTGAGCCAAAACCAACAGCTTACCCTCAGCCAGTTCGCATTGTGATTTTGAAGAGTAATACAACGTAGAAGGATCACTGAAGTCACTATGAACCGTCACGGGGGTCTATATTAGCACCACGGCAACTTTGTCTCCCCTTGACAGACGATGAATGTGGGTTACTTACGGAAGGGGAAAAGCCGAGCCTGCAATCCTCGGCATCCTTAAAGTGTGACCCCATTGAAATTCGGAATTTGAAGTCATTGTGGGTCGAAGCGCTAACGCTCAGCGCTCCGGCTTCCCTGGAGCCTTCCCCTTGGCAGTCCCTCCCACTGCCCTCATTCCAACTTTCGAGTAACCATCCTATATATATTCTATGGAGGCGGGCTTATCCTTCGAATCCTTGGACCACTCGACGATCCGAAACTCCAGTCTACTGCAATATCACCAAGACATAGCCTGGGTATCATCCTGCGGAGGACGGTTGGGAACGATGACAGTATCCTTGCAGTACATGGTTTGTGGACACGTACACTTTTCGTCGTAAGCCGTGCGGTGAAGTTGTGATATAGCTCGCATGAACTAATAGTCATCGGGCACGTCGAGAGTCTGTTCTGGGGAGCGTGGGCAACGGAGGTGCGTCTACCGAACTTGTCTTCAGATGCGTCCTCGGTGACAGTCGAGATCAAAGAAGCCCTTTTCTGTGCCAGTGATGCCCAAATATTGATCCTTACACAGCACAAATCTTGCCACGCATCTTACTCTCTACCACTCATCGACCCTGGGCGACCACCAATCGCCAGCCTTCTCGGGCTCGACAATGTGGCTTCTTCACACGGGCACCTACGAACTGCAATACTTCGTCGGCGAAGGCGATAAACCTCCCCGCTACGCCATCCTCTCCCACTGCTGGGACCCCGATCCTGATAACGAAGTCATTTTTGCCGAGTTGCGCAATCTGGAAAATGCACGCGCCAAGCCTGGCTGGAGGAAGGTCATGCACGCATGCCACGCTGCGCACAAGTGCGGTTTCGACTGGCTCTGGATCGACACCTGTTGCATTGACAGATCAAGCAGCGCCGAGCTCTCACAGGCGATCAACTCCATGTTCGCCTGGTACGCCGCGGCGAGCGTCTGCCTCGCCTACCTCAACGATGTGGACGCGGACGAGGATCCGCAAGCGCCCGAGTCCTCATTTCGGGCGAGTCGCTGGTTCAAGCGTGGCTGGACGCTGCAGGAACTCGTCGCCCCGCGCACCTTACTATTTTTCTCGCGTGACTGGCGAAAAATCGGGTGCAAAACCGGCTTGGCCGACACTGTGTCGGCAATTACGACCATCGAGCCGCGCGTCCTCTGTTGTTCGTGGGTGCACTTCGGTCGGATTAGCGTCGCGCGGCGCATGTCATGGGCGGCGGGACGGCAAACCTCCCGCCCCGAGGATAGGGCGTACTCCCTCATGGGCATCTTCTACGTCAATATGCCCACCGTGTACGGCGAAGGTGGTCGCAAGGCGTTCCATCGTCTCCAGATTGAAATCATTCGTCAGTCACCCGACCACAGTATCTTTGCCTGGGGCGTGCCTCTTCATCGTCCTCTATCTTCAGTCGGTCCACACGGTACCCAAATGCGACGGTCTAGCTTACTTGCGTCGTCCCCCGATGTTTTTCGAAACTCTGCCACGTTCACCCCCATCCCAATGGAACGCCTCACGGGAATGCTCGGGCTTCCTCCCGTTGATGACCCCCACTACTACGAGACCAACTATGGGATTCGCATCCAGCTCCCGCTCCGTCGTGTCTCTCCGGAGGGAAGTCTCTACTGCGCACTGCTCGCGGTGGTGCGCAACTTGAAAACGGACGCCGAAGACCCGATTGGGCTTCTCTTGCAGCGGCGTGGAGAGACTAGTACGTATCACTGCTTAGCGAGCTCTAGTTTCCAACCCACCTTACACATATCGGCAACTCAACACAACCTGGTTCACATACCTCCTCCTTTCGTTCCGTTACCCCCTTCCGACAGTGAATCGACAGATAGCGATGGTGAACAGTACGCACCTAAGTCCCCGCCCGAATGGAAGGTGACCCCTATATACATCGTAATCTAGGACTGGGTATCGCAGCCGTAGATGCGTTAAGAAATAACCGTAGTCATTATAATGTCATATAACGTGTCTACTATCGTGTGCGTAGGCATCGAGGGATACATCTACAGTAAAAGTACGGTATACCATAGGGAATAATCTAACGAGGCGTCCCTCGCCGCATCAGGGGCGAGAGTAATGTAAGGATAATATAATGATGAGTAACTTATGTCAGCTCTCGAAGGAAAGGAATGTATCGCAGCGTAAGACACTTGCACGACCTGGAGACGCGGTCGACGTCCTGGTGAGTCGGTAGGAGGTGGATGGTGGGATGGTGGGAGCGAAACAAGGTGAGAGTCGGATAGAAGAGTAGGAAAACGACGGTGCCCGCCTTTCGAGGAGGGGATGGGGGAAAAGTGTACACGGGTGGCCATCAAAACGACCCAAGGCGGTAGGACTCGCAAGGGTCCACGGCTAGTCCTGTTCGATCCCGCTAGAAAACCCGGAGTCCGAAATCACTGCGCCTACCCTGTCGCAGAAGATTGGTGTCACTCCGAGGATGTGCAGAACCTCCGCCTCGTCGTCAGCATCCTGTATATCCTCGGGCAGTGAGCTACCGACGGCTAGGCAGGGACGCAATTGCACTGTGTCGGGCTCGTGGTCCCAAATAGCGACCATGTGGTAATGGTCCACCGAAGGGATCCAACGTGGGTCGGCGATAGGGTCGGTGTCCCACAACGTCATATCCCCAAGCTCCGGGAACAGATCCAAACGCTCAGGAGCTTGCCACTGCGCTCGCGCCGCCAACGTCGACGGGAGAAGTACTTGGGGGGCGTTTGCTTCTGTAGTGCCTAAACCTCCGTTGGTAGCAAATTCATCAGTCATTCTATCATCCTCATCATCGTCACTGCCGTCGTCGTCGTCGTTGTCATCGTCATCGTCATCGTCGTCGCCCTTCTCGTATCCCAGCATGCCGAAAGCCTCGTCGTCCGACATCGTATTCGCTGGCAGAAGGTAGTCGACATCGACGGCCGGCTGCGAGGACACTGTACCCAACTCTTCGTCGCCCCCAACCGAAAAATCAGGAAGCGGCTCAAAGTACGGCGCCATCGCGCAGGCATGGGATACGGACAGCGGGAGAGGGTCAAGGACTCGGGTCACGTCTCATCTGCGTCCAACAGAACGCCAGATTTATATATATCATAAGGACCGTGCAAAGCGCCAGAGCCCCTCCAAGGTCTCTACGGCGCTGCTCTCTTATATAATAGGTATGTATCCAAAGATGAAGGATACGCACCGCGATTATAGCCCCAATGTCAGGTGACCCGGTACCACACTCTGCAGTCGCCGATTCATACAAAGGGCAAAAAAACGAGATTGCTCAGCTTCATTGAACCGCCAGTCGTGAGTCCCCTATGTTTGCCCGGCGAGGCCGCTTTTACGCAGTATACCCTTGTAGTATGCAATCCGAATACTACGGTTGCTGGTGTGTCAAGGGTGATGGAGGAAAGAAGAGCACAATAGCTCACCTAACATTACAACAATGATATTCCAGCGCAAACGTCGATAGACAAAGAGCTAGAATATCTTCATAGTGGTAAAGGGGAAGTGTGGTATCGTCGTTTGTGGTTGGATTCCTCGCGCTTCTCTTTGGGCGTCTCCAAAGCAACTCCCCTAATATGGAAACCCTTCATGATACGCGATTTCCGGGGGCGCGCGCTCTCTCTCTTCAATGCGTGGACCTTTGTGCTAAAGTGAGATTGTCCAAGGATAGATAATATACAAGACGATGCTGGGACACATACATACAAAGTCGAGAATGGAAGTTACTTGTGCGCGTTCACAACGTCCCTTAATAGCGGCCGTCCTTTCAATATACCCTCCTCGCTCGCCCCAACATTCTTGCTCCTCTTCACGCTCCCATTTTCCTTAACTCGTGGAGGCCCATCAAGGACACCTGAAACCACATCCGCCGCTGAACGCTTCTTCGGAACGTCGGAGCGGGTGAAATCGTGCATCAGGTGTGCGTCAGGTGGGAGGGCCAAAATCCAACCCCGACTGTCCATGAGCTCGAAAAACTCCTTGAGCAGCGGGGTCTCCTGCAGGGTCTTGCGAGAGCCAACGATAATTAATTTTGAGCGAGCGCGCGTGAACGAGACGTTCATACGGCGCCAATCCTTCACTAGCTCGCCGATCTGTAGGACGGGTGAATGACATGAATTAAACAATGGCACGCGCAAGCAAGATAAAGACGACCTACCAAGCCGTCGTCATTCGAGCGAACCATAGAGATTATGATGCAATCCTTGTCGCGTCCTTGACTACGATCCGCCGTGAGCATCTCTAGCTCCTTCCGATCTTGTAGTAAGTATGAGAGGAGTTTCAACTGCTGGCGGTACAACGAGATAACGCCGATCTGGTCTTGCCTCACACCGCACCCCAAGAGACACTCGGTGATCTGGTAGACAAGCTGTGCCTCGATTTTATTTTCCACTAGGTCGCCCACCCGCGAGTCTTGAGCGGGCACTCGATCGGTATCGACGAAAACGGCCTTACAACTGCGAAGAAATTAAGTCTACATAGGCTCGAGACGTCGTGGGGTAAGTTCGAGTAGAGTAGCGTACCTCTCACTCATAAGCTTTGCCATCCAGCACTCCGACACACAACGCGTCGACCTTGCATGAAGATGGTGAAGGAACTTTTCGTTTGGCAGTTCAAGACTTCGCGACGCAACTGCTTCGGATCCACACTTTAGCCGGTCACTGTAGATGAGCTTATTGGACAGCAGCATGATATCGGAGTTCATCCGGTACTGGTGTGTGAGGTCGACCACGGCCTCTGGATGGGCATCGGAAAGCCTTCGGAACAGAGAGACCTCTAGTCCACCCTGCCGCGCGGCCTTGTTCTTCACCTTCATCTACAGTTAGCACACCGTCTGCGAAGCCCTGCAAAGACGACTTACCAGAGGGGGGAGCTGAAAGTGGTCGCCGACCAGAACAAACTTGTTTGCGAATCGCAGAGGGCCAATACAAGTGGGTAGCGTAATCTGAGACGCCTCGTCGACGATGCAATAGTCGAACGTTCTTCGAGAGAAGAGCGGGCTACATGCGTACGCTGGGAACTTGGCCGTATGTGCAAAGAAGTGAGCACAACTTACTGGTCAATTGTGAGGCATGTCGTAGCAACGACCGGTGGAGACATGACTTGCTGTTCCAATTGTTCGACTGTTTTGGCGGGCGGTCTCGCGGAAAGAGTATGCTTCTGTACTGCTGGATGTATCTGATGCCAAAAACGTTGGACTTCGTCCCGAATCGTGGGTTGCAACTGGAGCAGCTCACCTTGTCCGGGTTTCCTAACCGGAGTATGCCGAAGTCCGCGCCGTCAAGCTTGGACAAGATCGTATCGACGGCCGAGTGTGTATACGAAGTGAGCAATACGGTCTTTCCAGCCTCTACAAGTTCCTTGATGATCGCCGCAATCACTGTCGTCTTCCCTGTACCGGGCATTCCGAGAACAAGCGCATAGTCTTCCGCGTGCAATACCCTCCGCACAGCATGCTGCTGGTCCTGGTTGAGACCACGAAACGGTGTCGCGTTTTCAGCTACAACGCCATCTTCCGCGAACCGTGGCTTTGCTAAGTCGACGATGAGCTCGAGTCGCCGAGTATCGCTGCCTGCATAAAAAAGCTGGGCCAAGTTGTCCCGGATTCGCGCCATGCCGCCAAACAGCTCGTCCTTGTCGATACGGAACAAGACCCCGTCTAGGAACATACCACGCTTGCTACGCAGCCTGTCCGCAATAAGCTCTTCGTCGAGCTCGTGGTCTAAGCCCAGTACCACTGCATTAGGTGTCAGCTCCACAATGAATCCACGCGCGAGGGCGAGGAGGTCGGGGTCGACAGAGACAGTCGCCGCGTCCCCAACGACCATGTGCCCACTTAGGAGGGAGATAGCGCCGGAAGACGATTTCGTGAAACGGTACGTGGAGCGATGAATCACGCCTCCCTTCTGAATGGTAGACTTGAGAAAGGGTTGCGGGCGATATGAGGCATCCAGAAGCATCTTGCTGAAGCACCGTCCCTTTTCTTCGCGTTCGTCGGCCGTCATTGTCCAAAGTTCCTTCCTAAAGCGAACGAGGTCCTTCTCTTCTAGGGATATGAGCGCTTCCCATTTCTTGAAGAAAGCGGCTTGTGTTGATGTCAAATGCCCAGTCTTCAGAGCGTAGATGTCTGCAATGTCCGAGTCGACGTCTTCTATTTGTTCGACAGCCTGCCATATTGTGAGAAGCGCGTACGACATGAAGTAAGGGTCATACCTTTCGATAAAGCATACAGGTGTCAAGTGTATAACACTTGCCACATGCTCTGTTGTCGTCGATGGTAGGGGGCAAGAACGGCTCTACACTCGCAGTGACGGCTACCTCCTCCTCAGTGCCAGAAAGGTAAGCTGTTGCCCTGAGCCTCCTCATCATATACCCAGCCATTTCGTTCCTCATCACGAACAGCGCCCTGATTTCGTTTCTGGCCGCGGGGACGCGTACGACCTCCTCGCTTTGGGTATAGTAGAGGAGCCCACTGGGGATCTCTGCACCGTATCGCTCGCCCATGAGCAGGGTATATAGCATCGTCTGCGCGCGATGTTCCATGCCCGCCACGGCACGGCCTGTCTTGATCTCAAACGGCATAGGAGAGGAATGTTTTGCCACCCGTGTAGCGGCCCGCGCGAAGGGCGTACTGCTGTCGTCAATGTCATGCACCACGGCCTCAACGGACGCGTCAATCTTCCCCTTGAGGCCGTATGTAGGCGACCAGATGTCCTCCTCAATGTCGTAGAGATACGGGATAGCCAATAGAGATGATTCGCCTTTTGCCGATCGAGTGTTCGTCAAAAATGCATCCGGCTACGCAGTATGAGTTTTTATAGCTCAGTGATCACAAGAGCGGCGTACTTTGGGTGAGGGAGAGATGTATTTCTCCGCGAACATCTTCAAGCCCTTTGCTTTACCCTTGACTTCGATGACGGCCTGATCAGCTGCCATGTTGATGCGGAGTAGCTCCCCAAGGCCACGTTGTGCGACTTCCGCGATCTGCTTGTCGACAAATTTGTCGTCCCATCGAGCCGTGCTGAGACACGTCTGCATCACCTCGTGGAGCATATTCCCCCAGATCAAGGACGGTGTAACGTCGGAGCTAGACCTTACCATACCAGACAGAAGCGGCTTCCTCAAACATTGCGACGCGTTAGAAAGAGAGGTTGCAGTCAGCAGGACATCTGGATGGTGGATGAAGAGGTTGTGTTTCGAACAGATGGTGACTGTCGTGACCGAACTTGAGGAGTGTGGTGACGGGAGGGAAATCCATTCGCCAATTACGTTGACAGTATCTCCTATATCAGGCAGTTATATTACTGCACACCGATCAATCGCGTCGACGTACCGACTTGAACATCAGCATGTGTCCAATCGTCTCTTAAGATGACTTGACGAGAATCTCTAGAAGATACTGAATTGACAGACAGGACCTGGGGAGAAGTGAGTTGGTTGTGTGTATAACATCTATTGGCACGAGCATGGATTATGCTAAGCCCACTCGGCCTGCAAATTAACCTACCTTTTCAAAACGACCCGAAGTGAATCGCTCATTTACAGCTTTGACGATGCAACGTGTAGCGACATGTGCTTTACGTTTATCCTCCGAAAGGGTATATCTAGAGCGCTGATCATCAAAAGAAAGTAAGCTAATGTTTAGCGGATACATAGCAGGCTCGTATACTTTTGCTTCAACGGGACTGCATTTTTGAGGCGTCATGAAGTCAGAGTTCATATCATCCCAGTCCCAGTCGTCGACGCCATCCATGAGCGCGTCCATATCGACGTGTCCCGCAATATTCGCGGCATAACTTTTCTTGGAAGAATCTTCCGTCGCATTGACGCGTGATACTGGAGTATTCCTTGGCGAGCCGTTGAAACGGGACGCGCGTAGAGGTGTCCGTGGCTGAGGTGCGATGGCGCGTCGACGGGAGGGCGATGATGAGTGCCCAGAGGCACTGGGTGCGCCATCTAGCTCGTCAAAGAGGCTCTGAAGAAAGTCAGTCTCTTCCCTTTCTGTGCGTGAGACGGGGGGCATGGCGTAGGTGGGGGTAGAGGGTCGGTGGAGGACACGCGCCGGCGCTTGTAAGCCGGCCACAACGCGATCGCGTTCTTTGTTCCTATTTTCCGTTATGGGTGCGATCACGTGCACGCCCCATTACACAAGTTTCGAACTGCCGTTTCCAATTCCAAAAGACGGTAGATTACAGGACCCCCTGGACTACCGAGGTGAGCACGACTACAGGAAAGCTGACATATTATACACAGGAGCGTACAGTGAATACGCAGATACGATCCCAGATTACAGGTCATTAATACATTATGTTCACGACATACACCACTCGTTCGCCTGATGCATCGTGTCTCCCCTCACCTATCGTTCTGCATCATCGGTGAAAGCACGATCAACCCGTTCGAGAGGGGCTCAAATACAGGCAGGGAACAGATACACCCACAACCCGTTGCGCACGCTGAGTCCTCTCGCACTCTCCAGCACTTCATGTGGCTGACGTGAAGACACTTCGAGCAGGCGTAAAAAAGACCTATTTTGGGAGATCTATGACACGGCCCCTACAATGTGACTGAAAGACGTACCTTTGATCACTAAGCGACAGATAGAGCAACAGGTCGGCATGCGATGCCCACAAAGGGTGCACATGGTGCCACCCGGCTCGCTCAGGTGGCCGCAATCCTCACAAGGACGTACGTAGCCTGTACGGTATGGTCTTTGAGTGATTGCATATGAGCGACAGCTGAATCTAACCGACCTATTGGAGACGAGTATAAGGTTTGGTCGGCCACAACTGCGTCCAAAGAGAGAGCTTGGATGTCGCTTGCTACGAGCTTCAGCAGTTCGCTCCTCTTCTCGGGAAGTTCCCAAACGAGCAGCATCTCTGCATAAGCTAGCACGTGGCCAATAAGCTGAATACGTAGCTCGGAAGAGATCAAAGGCCTGTGGGCGTCCGTCAGTTCAATTCAACCCATTATACGCTCCGAAAGGGTGCTAGTTCTCACGTTGACGGCCGAATCTCAACCGCGGTATGAAACGCGACGTGTTTCTTTTCCGACGTAGGTGTTCTCCCGGATAGGACTTGTGAAAATGTCGGTCTCCTCCTTGACCCATATATCCTTCCCGAAGTGACCGAGTCAGAGGTCTCCCAGGACGACTTCGCCATCGGCGAGTTCGAAGACTGCCTAGCCAACTCGCGTTTAATCGCTACGCGTCGATTTCCCGAAAAGCTTCCTTGCTGCTGCACACCATCGTGAGCGTTTGTAGAAGCTGCTTTCACGGGGTGTCAGAACGCTGAACAACATGGACGGCATGACAATAACAGACCTGGTACGAGCTGCCGCATGCGACCTGTAGGCAAAAAGCTACGCCACGATCCCTTCGACGAGGATGGAGAGGCTAGAGGTGGGGCATGTCCGCCTGGAGTGTGCACTGGGGTGGGCGAATTTGACGTGGTGGGCGATAGGGGGCTACCCTGCCTTTGTCGACGGGGATCGAAGTATTCTAAGCTGACCTTGCGCGATGAGACGGGCCCACCAGGCGACGGGGAGACCGAAGATATTTGGGTGCGTCCGCTAGGTTGCTCATCGGGCTCTGGTTTGTCATATTTGATTATGAGACAATCAACGACGCATGACTATACCGAGAGTACCCACCCAGGGGGCACACAGTGAGCAACAGGACGGACACAAACACAAGCATTTGAATGTTCTTCTCCGCCAGGAGTTGCTCATACCTGCTCAATATTAGCTCGGATTCGCATGGATATGGTCGGAGGATCTCACAGCCTGGTCGCTAGCGTGGTTACTAATGGGTCGACCCCACTAGATGCGATTGAAGGGAGCCCTCCAGGCCGCCTAGTAGCCATTACTTCCAGCAATTTGAACAGCCTTTCGTGGTCACTACGTCCTAAGGACCTCGCTACACCGGCGTTCAGGGCATACAGATCGTGGAGACTCCCTTTCAATACGTAAGCAGCTGCCGCTTCCGCGTCGGGAGTCCCGGCCAGGTTCGGCGTATCGTGAACATAGACTGTATACACACTGCTCCGCCTCGTAGGTAGTAGAGCATACTGCGAGGGGATGTCCTGCCGCGAGTTTTCCGACACACGCCTTCCCTTGCTTGAGGAGTTGGACGGGTGCGAGGTGAACATGAACAGGCCATCCATGATGCGAAGGACGTTATCTACATTGCTGCCAGTATTGGTGTCCGCTTCAACATCCTTCTTTTGTGGAGTAGACGAATGTTCACGATCCAATGCAGCTGAAGTGAGCCGGCGGACAGCATCCGAGAGTAGGGCCGGTGACTGTAAGATCCTTGGGGGAGCGTCCGTAGGGCGTGAGGACACTGAGGGTGACAGGGATATTTCGCGGAGCGGGTTGCGAACAATACGTGGGGGCGTGTTGTCGAAGCAGACCAATTGCCCTAATGTTCTGGATTAGTTACGCATCGGGAGGAATACTTCTAAGTGACGTACCGTTCGCACTGAAAACTCCTTGTGACGTCCTGGGTTCCGCCAGGTTCTTGTCCACCTTCAAAGATGCATACGCATTATCGCCCCTGCGTTGCGGCGCCTCGTCTTCGGACGACTCTGAATCGATCGCTGCATGGCGGATGCTGTCTTCCATCTGGTCGCCGAAAAGTAAAAACTTCAAACACTTCTCCAGGCAGGGCCGTTCATATCTCCGGATATCCCCAATCCTGCGCAGGATGAAGGCGCGCTGGTTCATCGAAATGAGTGGTGTCCGCTCGAGGTCGACAGTCGGGACGCCATCAGGATAGGGCTTCTGCGGATAGTCACGCGGGAAAGTGAATGCCACTCGAAGGAAGACAGACGTCGATTCCCCCCACGGCCCCTGAAGGCCAAACGTGCAGTGACGCTTTTTAAAATCTGCCTAGAAGACCTATGAGGGGGGGCAGCTACTTTGGACATGCGACCTACCTTCTCTAGCTTCAGCTTAGGCGAGTTGAGCCTGCTAACGACAGATGTGATTCTAAGAGTAGAGGTCAGCTATCTTTGCGTCATGACTTGGGAATTCACGGACTCTTCGTTTAAGGAAGGGGTAAGGTCCGCGTGTGGCTCGTCGGCTTTGTCTACACTGATGCTGCTTTCGCGGGTTCTCGAGGACCGTTGTGATGGTGGGTGGTCAGCCGAAGACGTAGGCCTCGACTTCGAGTTGATCCGGGAAGCATTTCCACTATCACCCCCACTACCGCGTCCCGAGCTACTTTCGCGCGTCTGGCCAACGCCGACGCTAGACACCCATTGAATCAACGAGATCTGAGCGGAGCGCCCGCCAGCGAAGGTGCCACGGCTCATGCCTGAATGCCCGCCATCCTTCACGCTCGTCGCCACCGCGGGTACAATCACCGGTTTAGAACGAGGTGGTAGCTCGATTTGACCCCCTCTGCCGGCGTCGGAAACCTTTCTGCGTCCTGCAGGATCTCGGACTCCGAATGCCACGGGATGGTGCGGCGGCGGAGCCCTGACTTCGGCAAGAATACCCCTGTAACCGATGGGTGCGGAAAGGGTAGGTGGGAGGTCGTTGCCGATCGGTGGATTACTGAAAGACACTTTCGAATCTCGCCTCCTGGACATCATGGCGGTCGTACGAGTCGGTGTCCTGCCTGCTTTCTGAGCGGAGGATTAGAAAGAGAGCGTTTAGGGCGAATATCGGGTGCAGCCCACCTGTATAACCTCCGTATCGACAGGCCAAAACCTCAGAGTTTTATCTTTCGACCATGTAATGAGCTGAAATTCAGCGTTGTCTATATGTCCAGCCTGATCAGGCGATTGTTCACTGAACACGCCTTCGTACAACGCACCTTCACCGCCTCGGCGCCAGACGAACTCCTTAACGACGTCAGTGTGGCCCTCGAATTTCTCGATTGGCGTAGTGGGGTCCTCATAGGCGTACATTTCCAGTGCCGTCTCGCCGCGCTGAGGTAAGCTCAACACACCTTGACCAAATGGGAGGTCGCGGGCACGCCACACGGGATATGATGTGTTAATAACGGTAGTCGGCTGGGCGTTGTGGGTGTCCCATATCTTGATCGTTTTGTCTAGCGAACACGTCACAAGCTCATTGCGCCTGTCGTGGGCCCAATCGATGCCATATATTTTAGCGCTATGTTCCCTGATCCGTTGTAGCGGTAGGGAACCTTTCTTTGGGCATTTCATCAGACAACAATCGCGTGAAGTGTTTGGAGCTCACATACTCGTCTATCCCATACCAAAACCTCATTGTAATGCGAGGACGCGAGGATATTGCCATCAACACGGTTCCATTTGACCTGGGTCGCTCCCGCTTCGCAAAGTTAGCAAAGTTGAATGAGGACTACAGAGAGAAATGTAGCAAAACTTACGTCCGAATGCGCAAAGACCTGGCGGAGGCGCCATCAGTAGTGCTATATTCTCGAGGCGACTGCTACACACACCCATGATTGGCTTCTGAACCGCCCTGAGATCCCAGGACCACAGCCACGAGTCGATACCAGTACTGACAACGATGTCGGGCTCAATCGTATGCCAGTTGATATCTGTGATAGCACGGTAGTGGGAACGGAGAACATGCTCGATGGAAGTGCGTCCACCAAGAAGTA
The DNA here is from genome assembly GCA_001302255.2 of Trametes hirsuta. Classification (NCBI taxonomy): domain Eukaryota; kingdom Fungi; phylum Basidiomycota; class Agaricomycetes; order Polyporales; family Polyporaceae; genus Trametes; species Trametes hirsuta. The sequence goes on along the minus strand of CP019382.1, from coordinate 1,994,642 downwards.
AGTTCCAAATCAGGCTACCCCGAGTGTTCAGAGACGATGCGTTAGGTATTGCGTGGCACTCACAGCTTCTCGCTCGACGTCGATACAATGTATTCATTGTGTGACGGATGCGGGTTCCACTGCACGTCAGCTACATCCCACGTACCCCCTTGAGGGAGAAACCTGAGTGACGCTTTCAGCGGGTTTCAAAGGATGCATACGAAGTGGACTTACCGAGGAAGTTGAAAAGGCGCCTCGAGGTCGATAACGAACAAGCCTTTCCGGCTAAAAGTATCGTGTTTACGGTGGGAAATAGCAAGACCATCTAAGGAGGACGCACGATGCAAGTACCAGGTCCCGGTTGTCGGGGCTAATGCTCATCTAATCTTCTCTCAACATGTTGCACACCTCCCCGAGACGATACTGAAAATGAGATGTCGAACACTCACATTCCCCACCGCATCTCCTGTGAGTCGCTGCATGCCTATCTGGAAATCACGCTTCAAGTTTGTGCCATCCTCAGGAGAGGAGGGTTCCGCAATCCCTGGCCGTATGGTAGCAGTTGACCCGGGCATCCCAGGGAAGGGATGTGACCCCATGAACGACCGTTCGTCCATCACATCTCAATTTTACGTTCAAGGATGAGTCTTGGGACGGCAGGCTTGCGTAAATGCGTGAAGAGCAATTCAGCTGAGTAGGGCCAATGCTGATGGACCGGTGCCTGCTTCCGCACCCCAGCCGAAGGGAAGTCTAGATCAGTCGCAGCCAGAGATGTTCGGTAAGATTCCCTTCGATCGGGAGACGTGCAAAGCGTGGGCCTAGTAGTTGAAGCGAGGGTGCATGGGGTGGTGGCGAGAAGACAAGAAGCGGTCACCGGTTCTCAACGTTCGGCGCTCAGCGCTCGTCTCCCAGTCAGCCACTCTACCCATAACCTCCGCCTTCTTTACGGGCATCTTGTTTCAACTCCAGGAAACCGCGCGAAACCAAAGGAATACTACCAGCTATGTATGCCTACTATTGCTCTTACATTTGGCTCTTTGAATAACCGATTCAGGCCCCCCAAAGGTTCCGGCAAGCGGAAGAACACCACGATATACAGCGACGATTCGCCAACCCCACCAGTACCGGTGTGTTACAACCTGATTGATCGCGCTGTTGGGTATCTTATGTTCTTTCGTGTAGACACTCGCGGAACAGCTATCATACCTGCATAACCCTCGTCCGTTCAAGAATCCGAATTACACTAAGAACATCAATAGGAGGACGAAGAATTTGAAGGCGGTCCTCACGCAAGAACGCGAGCGGGAGAAGAACGAACGCGAGCGAAGGCGACAAGAGAGGGAGGAGAACATGGATGTGGATGGACAGCCTTCCGAAGACGTGCCTCCTGAGGAGGATCTACCGACATGTATGTCACATCTCCTTCTTTTCCCCCATACGCATTCCTAAAAGTGAATCAGATGCTTCAATTGAGGCCCCACCTTCTGTCCTTCCGCAGCGGCGATATTGTGACATCACCGGACTCGAGGTACGTCGATCATATCTGGTTCAATTCAAGAGGGGACACTCATACTTTACGTCGAATAGGGTCCTTATACCGATCCTGCTACAGGGCTGAGATACCATGACAAGAGTATATATGAACTCATCAAAAGCCTTGTGAGTCTCGACATAGATCACGAATGAAGTCACAACCTAATCCCAAGCTTTGCAGAGTACGACAGCTGCGAAGGAATATCTTTCCGCGCGTGGAGTCAATCCAATTGTCAAGTGAACGTTTCTCTCTGCGTGTATTATCGGCTGGACGATTGTATCGTTTGTAAGTGTGTAAATGGATATTGTAACATACTGAGGTTCTAGTGTGGATGTTGCGGCTTGGTTCGGTGAATTCGTTTCGGCGTACGTGCTTCGTCTCAATATCATAATCGCCTTTGGGTAGTCGAGCATATCGCCTCCTCATTTTGTGAAAGGCTCCATGTTGGGACTGATTTTGGAATTCCGTGTCAGTGAGGTGGAAAAGTAAGTAAATAAACTTCAGAGACGCGCAGACTGCTCTCCCCAGTGGAAAGTTTTGGTAGACGCCCGTATCTTGCTTGTTCCCCCCGCATCCCTCGCTGAGTCGCTCGCGCCGTGCTCTCTCTCGGGTTGTCAAAGTCGCGCACCCGGTATTACGCATAATATGTCCCCAGCCGTGGCTAAAGGTACCAAAAAGCGCCTCGCACCCTCTCAGGCGGGCCCAAAAACAAAGAAGCCTAACCTAGAGAAGGCCCCCGAGAAAGCCAAAAAGCGGAGCAAGCCCGTAACCAGCGCGATCAAGGAGGAGAGCGCAGAAAGCTCAGAAGAGGAGTCATTCGACGAAGAGAAGGAGGAAGATGAGTCTGAAAGAGCCGGCGAGGCGATGGAGGTCGCAGAGTCCGCCAAAGATCCAAATGGTCCGTACTGTTCTTCGCGCGTGCAAGCCAATCATTCACAAGAGACCTCTGTAGCGGCGCGAGAGTCGCACAAGGTCCAGAAGGCTCTCCTGGAACAGCGGAAGGCAGCCAAACCTCACTCCGCCCTACTTACCGAAGCCAAACAAGCGTGGACTCTTGCCCGCCAGAAAAACCTCACAAAAGAGGAGCGCGCTAAACATATTCGAGCCCTTATGGACACTATACGCGGAAAGGTGAAGGATATCGTCTTCAAGCACGACGCCAGCCGGATCGTACAGACTGCGGTGAAGTACGGCGGCCAGAAAGAGCGCAATGAGATCGCGGAAGAGTTGAAAGGAAAGTACCGCGAACTAGCGCAGAGCAAGTATTCTAAGGTACGCGGTAGAGCTTCTTCTTCTACATTATGTTGATATACCTTTCAATCCTTACAGTTCCTCATCACGAAGCTCATCCGCCTCTGCCCCACCTACCGTGCCAACATCCTGCGGGAGTTCCAAGGCCACGTCCTCCGAATGCTCCTTCATCGTGAGGCTTCAAGCGTCCTGGCTGATGCATTCGAACTTTATACAAACGCTTATGAGCGTTCGCTCTTGCTCCGTGACTTCTATGGCAAGGAGGCAAATCTCTTCACGGTCACGGCCGGCAGTGATGAGGAGAAGGAGCGCTCAAAGAAAGGACTCAGGGGACTGTTGGAGGGTCTGGAGGCCGACCGACGGAAGCGCGTCCTGGCCGCATTGAAAGATAACCTTATGACTATGTAAGTCGCGAATGGTTATAGGCCCATTTGCATCTCTGACGCGCCGTTCAGCTTCAACAATCCTGACAAGGGCGCCGTCGCTCATGCCATCGTGCACCGTGCAACGTGGGAGTACCTTACCGCCGTTTCCGAGATGGAGGATGAGGCTGAGGCCGAGAAGCTCCGCCGAGAGATCTTTGAGACGTCCGTTGATCATCTCGGTCCAGAAGTAACCTCCAACTAACATCTTCGCAGTTGCCAAGATGTCCTCGCCGAGATGGTGCACACCAAGGACGGCAGTCGTCTAGTACGCGAATTTATCGCGTGGGGAACTGCTAAGGTAGGCTTGACACTCAGTCTGGTCATCTTGACACCCATTTATTCGCCATCACAGGATCGGAAACACATCGTGAAAGCTATCAAGCCCCACGTCGAGCGAATGTGCAAAGATGATGAAGCTCAACTAGTCCTCTTTAGCGCGCTTGACATCATCGAGTACGGCTTCCGGTTCACCAATGATTTCGCCTAAACTAACGGTTTTGCAGCGACACGAAGCTTACTGCGAAATCTCTTGTCGCCGACATTGTCACCTCTGCACCTTCACTATACACCTCCTCGCAAGGCCGTCGATCTATCATCTACTTGGTCGCCCCACGAACGCGCCGGCATTTTACCCCCGCACAAATCGCCACCCTCGCGGAGACAGACTCAATACGGGCGAAAACGAGTAAAAAGGACGACGAGCTCCGCGCATCTGAGATCCGCAAGGCGGCGAGCGAGGGTCTGCTGCAGTGGATAGCAGAGAGCGGCGCGGAGGTAGCAAGGGATACGGGCGGAAGTTTAGTCGTCTGCGAAATCATGCTGGAAGCTGAGGGCGGTAAGTACGCCCTTCATCTGCCGTCTCCGTCTGGCTCTAAGATACCACCAGACAACTCCGCGGCTTCTGAGACGCTCCTGAAAACTCTCTCCATGCCATACCCCTCCACTGAACCCGCAAACCCCCACCCCATTTCACTTCCCCATACGTCGCGCCTATACAAGACGCTCTTGCAAGGCGGCCACTTTTCTCAAAGTACCCGCACCATCGAGCAGTCTCCACGCTTCTCAGCACGCGAATTTGCTGTTCGATTCATTCAGCTCGTTGGCCGCGACATTACGGTAGCGATAGCAAAAGCTGATGGCGCATTTGTCGTTGCCGCCTTGTGCGAGCAGCTTGCCAGTCGCGACGATGCAGAGGAGAGAAACACAGTGAAGGGGTGGTTCGACGCGAAGACGTGCAAGGAGATCAGAGAGGCTGACGGGAAGGGCGCCAACGTTCTCCTAGAGAGCCTGAAGAAGCTCTGATGACCCTCACATACGTTTTGGTTTCATTGGGATGTCGTATACTTCCCAAGGTAGACACTGAGCCGAGCACGAGGACAGCCCTCGTTGTTCCTGTTGATTGAATATCAAGCAGGAAGGATGCAAACTTTCTAGGCCAAATGGTCAGTGCGGTACCCTAGACAGCTGACCCGGGGTGGGATACCAGCTGAAGTCAGGTATGAAACCGTTGGGCCAGGCTGCTCGAACTGCATAGAGATGGATTTAACGCCCACTGATTCGCGGGCCATGGGTGACGCTTGTTCAATACCACAACATCGGAACTGTGATGGTTTGACTCCCTTCGTCCGGTCATTCTGGTAGAGCCGTTCTTCCCTCTAAATCGCTTCCTCACCAAATAAATTGTTGCGACCCACTCATGTGCCGCGTTTCACTGCTGGAATAGTCCTGTAAGGTGCGTCGTGATATTTGCTAGGAGATTTACGCACGCTCATCAGGAAGTCTGTTAGTAGCTCCTGCGGCGTCCTGCCCTAATACTAACTCTTCGCAATGCTTCGTGTAGAACCCATGCCAACGCTAGCTACAATGGTGCCCCTCATGATCACTAGTGCAAACAACCTGGCCCCATATGCGACCGATATGCCATCACCCCACTGCGCTCACAAGTGGGAAAAGAACACTATCGAGATAGGCAACAAAGTGCCAGTCCGTTAGATTGGCCGGCACAATTCGTGACGATCATGCGCTATATGCGACCAAATGCATCAAAGGCTACCGCCGACGGAGTGAGTTCATGTATACGGGTTAAAACGCCGACTCTCATGCAGATATGCGCTCAAGACATCGTAGGGTATAGCACCTAACATGTTCATCCAGCGGCACCAGTCGCGAGAAGCGCCATTGGACACCAAGACGACGTCGACGCGTTCGGAGCGCCCAACATGGCGAATGACACAGGACACCCCCGCGGGCGTGTTAGAAGCTGATTATAAAGGCGCACCATGTCTATGACGGAGTTTTCGCACCCAGACCAAGACTCGGCACTCGATCTCTGACGATGACAGTATCCTACGCGATTATAGGTGCTTCTAGGGGCATTGGGCTTGAGTTCGTCCGTCAATTGGTCAGCTATAGTCCAGAACTCTCTGTCTGGATTGTCGACATAATTAAACAAACCATTCCTTTAGCTGAAGCGTACAAACACCACTGTGTTTGCAGTCGTTCGCAATAAGCAGACCAGCACGCACCTCGCAGCGGCCATAGCCCACGCAAACAATGTCCATGTCGTCGAAGCGGACGTCACCGACCATAAATCCCTTGCAGTACGCACGCGATCTCTCTATCGACAGTGTTACTTTTTCATTCTAACTATATATCTAGCGAGCCGCACAAGAAATATCCGCGATAAACGGCGGAAGTCTCGACTACCTTATTCATAACGCTGCCAGAATGGAAAACGCAAAGATTTCGTATGGATTTGATCAATAGTGAGTTTGTAAGGTACTTCGGCGGCTATGCGGCATACTCATGTTCACCAACATCTCAGCAAGGACCCAGATGAGCTCGAAGCGGACTTCATCGACGCCGTATGTCTTCCCTCGCCCCTCGACGTTATTGGACTGACCGTGTCGCCCGTGGTTGCTAGTTCAGGGTGAACACAGTTGGCGTCATTCACAGCATCAACGCCTTCCTCCCGCTCTTGCGCGCCGGTCCCACGAAGAAGGTCATTGTATTAGGTAGTGGAGGGGGCAGTCGTCAGTTCGTGCAGGCCTCTGGTGTTGCCGACATGGCCGCATACGGCACGACCAAGGCTGCTCAGGTGCTCGCGACCACAAAGTGGGCGCTAAATCTCAAAGATGAAGGCTTCGTCGTCATCACGCTCAGTCCAGGCGTTGTCGACACTACCCAGACATACAGCGAGTCGGGTATGAAAATCTCTTTACTATAGCTTGGCATATGCGTGGGCGCTTCGTACTAGCTCTGACTCGAATATTGCGTTGCAGTCCCCCAGGTAGTACGGGAAAACTTCCAAAAGGCCATAACTTTGTTCAAGACGGCTGGATTGGACGTCGAAGTGCAAACTCCCGAACAGTCCGTGCGGGCGCAGTTGCGGGTCATAGACGGGCTGAAGGAATCGGACAACGGTGCCTTTTTACGACACAACGGCACCACTTACCAATGATATCAAGGTGTGTCATGCACACCGGGCTCGCAACGCGTGTTCTGTATACGTATTCTGTTTCTATGGCGTACCTGCCAGTGGGCCTCCGAGTCGCAGTCTACAGACTCATTCAGATGACGCGTACACCTACCCCAATTGTCTCGGCATCAAGATTAGTTACACTGCCATATGAGGTAAGCGAGCCTACGCCCTGATGCTGCTTCCTGCTTACAAACCAGATGCGAATCCAGTGGGTGGCGGCCGGTGTACACGCCAGGGTACTTGCTGCTACATTGACTTGAGAGACGGCCTCCTCACATCCGCTTCGCGCACCGTGTGTTCAACTACAAGGCGTACCTACTGCGGGCTGTTACACCTACCGTGGGTGAATTATACCGATCGGCCTGTCCTCAGTCACTCTTAGTCCTAGACGGCTAATGAGAACTCAGAAAGGATTGTTCGTAGCGAACCCTTTGACCACAGCATAGCCCCATGCGCCATCATCTGATATGTGTACTTGTGTGTGCCAGGCACTCTGAGTACGTTCGCTGAAGCCGGTATGGATAACGGCTGCAGTGCCGAGGCGGACAGGAGTGCGCGTCCTCCTGGCATTGTCGGATGGCAGGATTCAGAACGTGCATGAATCAGGTTCGTCTTGGAGGTTAAAAGCAGAGGTTTGCGTCTCGTTGAAGGACAACAATCGCCCCCCCGATTTCAACACGTTACTCAACTCACCCAACGACATTCAACATGACTACTTCCTATGCTGTTGTGGGCGCATCGCGCGGCATCGGTCTTGCATACGTCCGCCAGTTGGTATGTTTACCACGCCTCGTGCTGTGTCTTGTTAGTCCTTACGCGTCTTTTTTGATAGGCCGAACGCGAAAATTCAGTCGTATTTGCGGTTATCCGCAACAAACAGCGGAGCACGCATCTTGCTGAGGCAGTGGCAAACCTTAAGAATGTCCACATCATCGAAGGTGATGTTGCGGACCACAGGTCCATTGCGGTACGTTAAATCAGCATACGGATGTTCGCAATAGGGATGGCTGACATTATCGATTCGAAATAGCGCAGCGCGAAGGAGATCGGCTCCATCACTGGAGGCAAGCTTGACTATCTTATCCATAACGCCGCCAAAACGGACATGGCGACGATGTTCCAAGGCCCCGGCGACTAGTAAGGATGCTTCCACGGCGGTGCACGTAAAACGAGTCTGACTTTATCCAGTACCAACTTGGACGACTTGGACAGGGACTTCATCGACGCAGTAAGTCCAAATTACTGCATAACATAGGTCTCAGCTGAAATATCTTATTCCTACAGTACAAGATCAACGCGCTTGGCGTCCTGCATAGCATCTCCGCCTTCCTCCCCCTTCTGCGTGCGGGAGAGACGAAGAAGATCATCGTCATCGGGAGTGAGGGTGGGCACCCGGCCTTCGTGTCCAAGGTCAACGCCTCCGTTATGGCTGCCTATGGTATGACCAAGGCCGCGGGCGAGATGGCCACTCTCAAGTGGGCTATGACGCTCAAAGATGAGGGCTTTACCGTGGTCACACTAAGCCCAGGTGTCGTTGACACGAGTGAAACTGCGGTTGAATCGGGTAAGCGTGCTCCCCCTATAGCCGTGTAGACCACCCGTGTGGAACTCCATGCTGAGACTACCTACAGGGAGCGCCGAAGCGCTAGCGGGAATATTTGCGTCGATTGGGAAAGTTATGTCGGAGTTGGGAATGGAGGTGCAGACTCCGGAGCAGTCCGTGAAGGCGCAACTCAAGATCATCGACGGACTGCAGCCTTCCGACAATGGCGCTTTCTTATCGTACACTGGCCAGAAGACGCTCTAAGCCTCCCTAGCGTCGTTCTCCCGTAAACAACATGTATTGAATTGAGTCGCTGTCATCCATCAAGAGCCTTCAGTATTTATCGAGTTATACCTAGTACGCATTTTGGGAACTCGGATTGAAGGAATGGCTGCCATTGCCTGGTAATATCTAGTACCCACGTCCCGCATCGGAATCACCATCTTGATGTGCATTATGTTGTAGCCTGGTTCGTTCTGAGTTCGAGGAGGACTACTATTCACTGAGTCGGAGTCCCGCGAGATGATAGTAGTTTGTTTTTGGCCAAGCAGATTTTCAGCCATAGACATGATTATGAGGCTACTGAGAATCACTATAGGACGCACTGAAGCACGCATATTCTCACGACTCTGTCCAGCGATGGTACTAATCACAATCAACAGAAATGTGAAGTTCAAATCCTGCAGAACCGCCGGTGCTTAAAAGAGAATTAGTGTGGCTGTGTAGAAGGAAGGGTAGTAGCGCGCGCAGGGGCCGACTTGGCTTGCTTTGTTCTATGATGGCTATGCCTTGATCTGAGTCTGAGCCACTCTCAACGGGTCCATCACGCAGTATGGACGCCTCTCGCTTTGTCTTCCGTAGCAGCTCCGTCGGTCAAAGCTCTTCGCCGCTTCGTTCGACACGAGGGCGGAATATAAAGGCCATGGAACCAGCCGCTGCTCAATGCAAGCCACAGGACTCGTTGACTTCTTTCCCAGACCTCTTAGTAGGCATCAAGAACCGAGCCCCGCAAGAACCCACACTTCAAGATGATGGGCGAAGAAATCGATAACGACGCCACCTCCCTGACGAACTATCTATGCCAGGCATACCTCCCGCGGCTGATGTTGGATGAGACCCTCCCGCCCGAAGAAAACTTCGCCACAGCATGGGACCGCATGGAAGAGCTCAACATGGACTCGACGCGGCTCATCCGCCAGGTATCCGAGATACCCCTCCTCGCGCTCCAGAATGCCGTCCGCCTTTGTGAGAGTCCCCTCCCTACTACTTGCGTTTCCGCCATGCCTTGCTCTAGTAGCTAATCATCTTCGTTTCTGACATCTTTGCAGACTTCATGGGATTTCAGAATCGCCTCCATGTGGACTGGGCGAACACGCGTCTCAAGCTGCCCTCTCCGGGCATGACCATCCTCACCAATGCGGCGATATCGCGCCTGGGGATCGAGAGCGAGTCTGATTTTCTCGCAGCGTTGGAGCATTTCCCGCTTGACACCGCTGCGGAGGCATTGCGCACGGTTGAAGGCCGGCCGTTTGACGAAGATGAGCTCAAGTTTTCGCGGCTGAAGGCGTCCAGTGCGAGGAGCACAAAGAAGTTGTGGAGCATCTATACGTTCGGTCCTCACGTTCTGGTGCGTGCAGTCAATCCTTGAAATCCTCGCGTGGAAATTCGTGCTGACTGTTTATATAGCCTACCGGTGTTTGGCGTCCGGGTGTCGTCATCCTTGCTCTCCCTCCCTGGCAGCTGGGCATCGGAGATCTGCACGAGTTCGCATCGCGGAGAGTGGTAAATGATTTCCGTTCGCCCTAACTTTTCGTCAATAGACTAATGAGGTCCACTGGTAGTTCACTCATGGAGAGCTCGACCGCGAACCCGCAGGGACCACGGCCTGGTCTAATGCAACCAAGCTCTGGGCAATGGTGAGCCTCAATTCCAAAGATTGTCGCCCTGTCTAATCCTATCTAATTCCCTCTTCTCATTACAGTTGTACGACACCAGTCGCGTAAGCGGGTATCGGTGGTTCGTGATCACGACTTACAACAGCTGGGTGTTCGGCACATGGAGCTTAGGTATGCCGTGCCCCGCTGCCCCATTCGTAGTACCATGATTGACTGTGCCTCCCATATCGCAGACTGGAGCGCCGCAGAAGTGACACGGCCCATTCCTTTCGACAGGACACGGGGAATGAGCATCGTCGAGTTACTCACGTTTTGGATCGAGTGTGCACGGGACAAGACCAGATTCTGGCACGTTGCAGCCGTGCGTGGAGAACGCCTCCTTCCCCAGATTTGACAACTGACCAAGTCCACACCGTAGAATGCCCCGCCCGACGATATGGAAGGGTGAGACTATGACCCCATTTCACTTTTATGTATGGCAACACCCAACCGTGTATGGCTCCCATATGTACTTCATATGTAACGACCGGCGAACATGACATATGCATCTATGAAATACATCAATTCTTTGCATCATCCATGATCGAACCCGCTTTACACAGCCAACGCGTGCTGCCACACGAACCGCGCCGCCTCCTTCACCATCGCGGGTGAGAACTCGTGCCCCACGCCTGGCTCTACAATGACCTCCTTCACGCCCTCGGATCCCACATTCAAACCATCGACGAACTCCTTCGCGGATGTCCACGGCACCTTCTTGTCGTCCTGCCCAGACAGCACTAGGATCTTCTTACCCAGGAACGGGTTGCCCGCGTCGTCCGTGGTGTACGGCGCGGCCGAGGGGTCCGCGCGTTGAATGAGGTCGAGCAGAGACTTGGGGAAATACGGCGCGCCCACTGGCAACTTGTGGTTCTTGGCGCGGCGAGACATCAGCGCGAGGTAGTTCGGGCATGCTGCGGGCGAGGGGTTCGTCAGCTTTCCATTTCATGGAGAGTCCCGGCACCTCTTTGAGGCCGAACGCGCACCGATGATGGGAACCGCGATCTTAATTCTCGGCTCTGGAAAGTGTAGTTAGCGGGAAAGGCATGCGTAGCGGACGATCTCAACGTACCATTCCGTAACACGATCCAGGTCGCGTGCCCACCGAGGCTCTTGCCCACGCACAGGAACTGCGAGATCGTGCGCTCCTCGTTCGGGAAGAGGTACGACGACAAGAAATCTATAAGATAAGACACATCCGCCGCGGTCCCCGCTGGAGTCGTCGTATCAGTGCTGAATTATGAGCTCTCTCGCACGAGTACTGGCTCACTCTGTATGGCATACATGTCGATGCTGGTAGACCAACCCAGTCGGTCAGACCATAAGCCAGAGCGCATAAAGAAGCCTCCCGGTTCCGAGAGCACTCACGCATGACGCTCATTATTCTGCTCCGCATCGTCAAACCATCCCTGGTTCGCATGTTTATCGACCATCCTCTTTCCGTGGTTGCGCTGGTCCTAATAAACGCAACATTTCATCAGCCCCTTTCCCTCCTATCCCCCTACTTCCTCCTACTCACAAACGTCGCGATATACAGATCCTGCGCCACCCCGCCGTGCTTCCTGCGACGCGCATGCACCTCGTCGAATATCCCGTTCACGAACTCGCCCATCTTGAGCGCGGACCCGTTCCGCCCGTGCAGGAGGAACATGAGCGCAACGGGCGCGTCCGGCTTCGTCGCCTTGGGCTGGTGGTACACGTTCACCGTGATGCCAGCCACGACGAACACCTCGCGCTTCGGCTCGGGGGCCTTCTTCGAGAAGAGCATACTCGTGCTATATTCCGCAGAGGTTCGAGTGGCGCGAGTGCAAAGAATGTAAGTTGATGGTCACGGCGGCGCGAAGGGTCCCAAAGGTTCCGCGATGGTGATGATGGACAGACCCGGAGAGCACACCGGGCGACAGGAGAGCCTTCCATCGCGTTATAAATGTACAGCCATATACAGTCCGGGGCGGAAGCAAGCCGGTCGACGTGAGCTAGGGGGCCCAGAAGCGGATGCGAACACCCGTCTCGTATCAACGCGCCATTCATCAACCAGTGCAGCGTGCGCCACCCCGTCCGCAGTCGAGCTCGAAGAGGGGATGGTACGAATTCGAAGTACTATCCGCGGCACAGCCTCGCCTCCCATCTGCCGTTGCAGGACCGCCTCCGCGATCGTCGCGCGTCCACGGTGACGCACATTACGTTCGTACTCTATTATCCAGATTTCCGCCCGCAGTAACGTTCGTGTGTTCGATGTTACCGGAGCCCGCTCTATCGCCTCCCGTACCGCACTCCTTAATCGCCATTCGCGGGCGCGCGCGAACGAATGGGGAGAAGGGATGAAGGGGTATATAATCCATTCAACAGATATATCCAAGATAATGTAATCGCAAGTCGAGCACGGAGCATGCGCAGACCACATTGAGACGTTATATAGCTAGTGCGCAACGGACACGAGCACAGACCGCGACAAGCCGGGGAGGGGGAACGTGAAAGGTCGTCAACGAGCAAGGCAGCATAACGCAGAAGGAAGAAAAAGAGGCATAAGAAACATAAAAAAGCAAGCTATAAGTGTGATGGTCCCAAGGGCGGAATCTAACACGAACGTCAACAAACAAGAACTCGTCGCGGTCATGGACGCATGCGGCTCAAGGCAAGCAGGCACAAGCCGAGTGTGTACTAGCGCTACAGCATCTACAAGGGCAAAGATGGTGGAAAAAAGCACCTAGATCTACAGCGGCCGTCCGAGAGGGTGGACGAGCGGCGTGCACCCAACCTAGTTGATCTGACACACCAGCACACAAGCCTCACGGAAGGGTGAGAAGGAGACAAGGGTGAGCTAGCGAGTAGCGCAGCGCGAGCGAGTCGAATGTGCAAGCCGTCCATGATCGCGAGTCCATGTCGTGTCGTGTCGTGCGTCGAGTCCGAAAAAAGTGGGAGGTACACGTTTTGAACGCAACCGGGAAGAGCAAGAGGGTGCGCGGAGCGAGCGAGAGAGAGGATGAGAGAGGAAAAATGACGATGATGTGTTGTTCTTCCGATAGCGTGGTGGAAAGGACAGATCAGAGTATGAGTAGGTAGTATCAAACCGAAACCAAGGTCCATGCGTCCTCCAGTCAGTCTCCTGCGAGCCTATATCACAACAACAACTTCTCCATCGCGCACGCGCGCTCTGCCCGCCATCGCCGCCTAGTACGGCCCCCGCGCCTGGTTCGAAGACATCCGTGGCGCGTTCTGGTGGTAGGGGTCGAACTCGGCGCTCGCCGTCCGCGGATCGTCGTAGTACGGCGAGTTGAGGCTGACCGCGCTGGCGTTCGCGCCCCACGTCGTGCTCCCGTTACCCTGTGATAGCGGCATGAAAGCACTCGAGTCAGAACTCCGCAATCCACCACCGCCTACACGCGCCCCGGAGACAACTCCGCCCGCGCCCCCAGGCGTCGTGCCCATTGGATACGAGGGCGACGACGCCTGCTGGGCGGCCGCGCGCCTCCGCCGTGCCATCCAAATGCCAAAACCCGCACCGAGAATACCGACGGCCGCGATCGCCGCGATGATACCACCCACAATCGGGCCCGTGCGGGAGCCGCCGCTGGCCGAGTTGTTCTTGCTGCCGCTCGACGTGCTGTTGCTGCCGGAGCCGCTGGCGCCGTCGAGGCGCACGCTTGCCGGGAGAACGGAAGCCGCCTTGGTGGGCTGCGTCTCAATATTGCCGCTGCCGACGGTCACCATCGTGCCGTTGCTGGGAATGCCCGACATGGTGACGAAGAGGAGGGCGGGTCCGGGCTGGAACAGGTTGGGGTTGGGAGGAAGCTGCGACACGTGCAGGGTAATCGAGCCATCGGTGTTCACGGTGTAGGTGTTGTTCAACTGCATCGCACGCTGACCCATGTTCATGGCGTGAGTCGTCCAGCCAGGGCGGATAAGGACAATGGTGGTGTTGTCCGCAGCATCGTTGGCCGAACCAGAGTACGCAGAAGCGGGAACCTTGAGGTCGAAGGAGTCACCACCGTACGAGAGCGTCTTCGGCGCACCAGTGAAGGTGGGACGAGTGGCGGCGGCAAAGTACGACGGGTAGAAGACTTCGGCCTTGTAAGTGGTAGGGAAGACCGTGGTCAGGTTGACATCGACGTTGGGGTTAGACCCGGCGATGAGGACAGACGCATCAGGGAGCAGCAGAGCAGACGAGTGGTAAAGACGGGGGATGGGCGAGGTGTCAAAGCCAGTCGTTGACCAACGCTTACCCTTGGGCGCGCGGGGGTTGTAGACAGCCGGCTTGCCGACGGGGTCTGCAGCCAAAGACATGCCCAGAGGCATCTGGAGCGTGTTGAGAGTACGCTCGGCGTAGCCAGCGGTACCATTGCCACCACCGTTGACAACGAGCATCGTAAGGTCGGGAAGCGCAATGAACTGACCCATGGTGCGGCCCTTCTCGGGGAGATCGTCGTCCTCGACGTAGTCGACAGCCGATCCATCGGTAGGCTCAGGCGTGATCGTGTGGCACTTGCGAGAAGACGGCATGTTGAATGTGTCAGCGAAAGGCCAGGAGTAGTTACCCCACGAGTAGTCGTCCATGTAGATACCACCGCAGAAGATCACGGTCGGCGTGTAGTTGTTCTCGGGCGTAAGGGGAAGCATCGCGTTAGCACCGGAAGCGGGGTAAACACGGATAATCTGGTCGGGCATGTCAGGAAGCGCGGTCTCCTCGTTGGTGAGGGGGTCCCAGAGCACTATGCGGTCAACTTAGCAAAGAGTGCCCGTGGCATAACGCACACACGCACCAGTCGAGTAGTTGGCTTGGACAAGCATCTTGCCGTCGGGCATAAGGTACGTAAGAGCGTAAGCGTTGAGGCCAGAGGTCTTCACCATGAAGTTCATGGTCTGTTGTTGCCTACCGTTGGCAGGGAAGAACTCGTAAGTGGGGTTGGCGGCACCACCCTCGTTGGCAGGGTCGACGTTGGGGTAATTGCGGTTGATGTAACCACCGTTGGTGAAACCACCGATGAGGACGATCGTACCGTCGCCCAGAGGCTCGGCCGCAGAGTACCACCGCTGAGACTGCATGGAAAGAAGAGATGCGTTGTCGAACCACTGGCAGTCCACAGAGTTGAAGTCCTCGTCGTCCGTGCAGGGCTTGATGATGCGGATGGCCTTCGTGCCGTCGTAGTCACCGTACTTGGTATCGTACGCACCCTGGAAGGGGTTTCCCGGAGGAGTCTGGTCACCGATGTTACCACCGGGACCAATCGCACCGTTACCACCGAATGTCGCGTATGAGCCGTTGGGGAAGTGCATTCCCGAGGCACAGAAGACGTTGGTGGTGATGCCCATGGTGGTCGCCTTGCGAGAGGCGATGTCGTAGACGGAACCCATAGCGGGGAAGCCGTTGAACTGGGCGGCGTTGCCTTCTGACTTGTCCATGATGTAGACCTTCTGCTCGTTACCCAAGAACATCTGGGAGAGACGAATGGTTACCGTGAGATAGGGAAGCGGAAGACAGGGACTCGGGGACGCACCATCATTGCGCTGACTTGCGTGTTGCCACCATCCTCAAACGAGCCGGCCTTGTGGGTCTGGGCGGTGGCGTAGGTTGCCGCAGAGAGGGACAGCGCCAGCGCGGAAAGCTGGCGGTTGACCATGGTGAAAACGTAGAGCTGCGGATTACTAGAGGGAGAGAGTAGATGGGTGCAGGAAGTAGGCTAGGGAGAATATAAGGTGTTGGAGTACTTCAGGGCGTCCCGGCTGGAAAGGCTAAAGGAGAGTGGAGGACGAAAGCGTGCGGACGGTGGGTGGTGGTGGTGAGGGAAAGGGGAGGAGGAGGCGGAGAGGGTGGTAACGTTGGCTCGACGGAAGACGCCGCGATGTCCTTATACAAAACAGGCCCCGCGTGGCAGCGCTTACATAAGCCCTGCCGAGCGTGCAGAGCGCCCGCGCGCACAGGAGGCGCCCGAGGGCCACTGCCCCGCGCGCCCGCCAGACGCCTCTCGGTCGGCCCCGCCGGAGCTCGACCGTCGCCAACGCGCGCACGACGAGCCCCGCGCGTAGCCGACATCGTCCCACTGTCTGCCTGCTCGCTATCCGAGGGCCCGTGCGCACCGTCCAAGACGGCGAGCAGCTCTGGGCGGTGGACAAGCCCCGCGTCCGCGTCCGCGTCGGGCGTGGAGCTTGGTCGCGGCGGTCGGCAGCCGCCATTTGTGCTCGGCCTCCTGGGCCGTCCTCGGCAGGTATATTTAGACCGTGTGTGTATGAATAGCAGCACCCGTCGCACAGAACAGAACGCATCTCGCGCGCTCTGCCGCAACACTCAGAACCCGCACACATCCATGCCGTCCGTGCGCTGGGTACCATCCAATGATCCATCACAGTATACATAGACGGCCGCATTGCCCTCCGCCCGTGCCGTCTCGTCATCAGCCGTGGCCATCGACGTCTGTGGTGTACGTATATGTCATGTCAACCTCCCCCACCCGACGCAACGCCACAACGGCCGGGCGATATATCACGTCCACAACCCACACACATCTTCTGGGCCCCCGCGAGTTTCCCCGCGGGTCCCGCATTTCGTATACACACACCGCGCTACACGGTCTGAGCCCTCGGAAGCGTACGCTTCCACCCTCGGGACGCGCGCGCGAGGCTCTACATATTCTCCCATCAGCGCGTCCTCGACCCGGAGCGTCGCGGAAGTCCACACACGGAACTCCCTCACCGCGTCGCGTTGCACTCGCGTGCCTCCGGGTGCGCCAGGCCAGCGACCGCTCTCCCCGCCCGTCGTCGTCCCCCGACGCCTGCCATCCGGTTCCGGGTCTATGCGCCGGCGGGGCTCCCCACCGGGATCTCCCTCTCCCAGCCGTGAAGTGAGATCACACTGCGACACTTCTCTGCCCGCAATGGAACCGGGAACCCTCCTTTGATCCCTCCGCATTGCTTCCAGTCGCTCTGCCCCGTGCACGATGCTGCTGAGATGCCCCCAGGCACCGAGCACCCGTCTCCTGCCAACCACCCTGGTAGATCAGATCCGTCGATCGTCAGTGCATGTAGTACGGACGTATCCCACCGCTCGTTCTTTAAATTCTTACTTACGACAACGGCGATCGGCTTGTGAGACGGTCGTCACAACCCCCCCAACCCACTCGGACATAGCTTGTCTTCTCGCCGTGCCCTCAGTAACGACACACGCCGGAAATTGAACGCGAAAATCCACCGGTGCGGCAGATCTAGAGTGCGCGCGGCGGCGATACCGTGGACGTCCAACTTGGCAGTTGCCATGATTATCACCGAGTGTGTATTTAAACATACCACCACCGCACCTCACCGCACGCGGCGCGCGCGGGCACCGCCTCACTCAGCCTGCCCTCGGTCCAAGGGGGCTCGCCACAACCAAACAGCCCGCTGCCGTCCAGGTTCCAACTGCGTGCCAGACGTTCCGGCATCCAAGCGAGTCGCTCGCAGCCTAAGCAGGTCTTTCTCTCTCGGAACCTTGACAGCGCCCTATCCGCCATGACAGAATCCCAGGGGGGAATTAATGTACTCACAGCTGCGAAGCTTCAAGCACGAAGGTTCCACCTGCCTCAGGACGGCCCAGACGCGGGACCCGGCGTCAGGGCGAACCTGGTGCACCGTGGTAGTAACTTGTGAGTACTGCAACATCGCAACGCCATGACCTTTTTCAGGAACGTGCGTCACTGTGATGTTGCTCAGGTACAACGTCGGTGCCCACCGGACCGAGCCCCACAACTTGTCCCTCTTCTCGGTATAAAAGCTTCAACTTCCCTCTGAGGAACTTCGCCGGTCGAGTGCTTTCGCGGTATATCGAAGCTACTGCAGACAGCTCTACGACTGGCTTCGCAATGTGCTATAACAACTCGGGGGCCAGGCGCACATCTTCGTGCCGTTGCCGCGCCGTGCACGTCGATGTACTCAGATGCCGTAATTTGTCAACATAGAGCCAGGAGAGCGGAGAATGAAGTCATACATATCCCGGAGACTTCGAGCGCGGGTAACGTAGTGCGGGACGACTGCAAACCGGAAGACCAAAGCGATCCCCAGCCTGCATCCGGCAGCCCCGAAAATTGAGGAGGAAAATGGAGGAGTGGGATAGTAGTTATTGCTACACTCTAAATCTACTAGTACACGAGTAAACTACATGTACAACAGACAATCCGTAGACACGCCGTTGTGCGTGAGCACGACGCGGCGCGCATAAAGAAAGCATAAAGAAAAAGGAAGAAGAAAGGGAAAAGGCATCATACACTCTAGCGTCGTCTCCGACCGAAACAAGAGACCCGTTCTCTTTCACCTTTACTCCAACAGCGCGAGATCGTCAAAGCCCGGCATCCCGCCCCGCCTCTTCTCCGCGCCCGCGCCCCCATTCGGAAGACGCAACAGCACCTCCGCCCACGCACAACACATCCCCGCAATGCCCTCATACAAACTATACGGCCTATCGGGCACCGCCATCTCGCCCTTCTGCGTGAGCGTCTGGTAGCCCGTCGCGAGGTCCGCGAGGTGCGCCGCGCGGAGGAGCCAGTACCCCTGCTGCTGGAGCTCCTGCGTGTTATGCGGGTGTCCGTTGTGGATGTCGAGCGCCTCCGAGACGGCGAGCAGCGCGTAGACGCTCCCGCCGACGCCGTGGCAGAGCCCGACGCCCTTCCGGAGGAGCCCGCGGGTGTAGACGAGCTCGCCAGCGCGTTTCATCGCAGCGACGATCGAGTCTCGGAGGGCTGGCGTGAGGGGGCATGAGCCCGGGGAGAGCGTTGCGCGCCGGAGGAGGGTGGAGAGGAAGAGGAGGAAGCCGATCGCGCCGTGGCACCACCTGTCCGACATGCATAAGGCGACGATCCAGGGACAGAACGGTGGGCAGAAATACTCACTGCACGGGCGCGTCATCGTACTCTTCATCGACGCCTAGCCGTTTCGACTCCTGCTGCGTCGCCGCGCCGCCGGAGACGTAGGTCATGTGTTGACCCGCTTTGGACGGCCAGTTCCCCAGCGGATCCTGGATAGCGAGGAGCCACTCGACGGTGGCGACGATCTTCGTCCAATGAGGCGCGAGAACCTTCGCCGGTGCGTGCAGGACGACGTGCAAGATCCCAGCTGCAAAGGACCGCAGTCAATAATCCACCTTCATCATGAAGTATCACCAAAGCGTACACACCTACGCCATGCGCGGCACCCAGGTACCGCGACCCGTGCCACTTCCACATGAGTGGCGGCGCGCGCGCCCGCTCGCCCGCCTCGAGCTCCTCCGCGTACCTCGACGCGCCGAGCACGCCGCGCTGGATGATGTCATCTACAAGCGCCTGCACATCCGCGTCTGAGCACAGGGACTCGACCTCGCGCACAACCTTTTCCGGTGGCTTGCCCGCGCGCGTGAGGTAGCTTACCGTGACCAGCAGCTCCGCGCGGAGCAGCAGCAGCGCGTAGAGCAGGCCCGCACGCCCGTAGAGCACCTCGCAGCCGTCCTCGTCTGGCTCCTCCGCCGTCGCGACGTCGACCGCGTCATCGATTAGGTCGGCGGCGCTCTGCCAGCTCTCCTGGAGCTCGAGCTCTTCGAGCACCTCGGAGTCGAGTTTGCCGCGTCGGGCGTGTTTGTGGGCTGTGGAGTCGGGGCTCTGACGGAGGCGTAGCTGTCGGACAAGGACGAGGGTGGCGGGACCGATGCTGGTCTCCAAATACGATACGCGGTTACCGTGGTGGGGCTCGTGGAAGGGGACGGCGATGAGCGATGATGTTGGGGTATTAGGGAAGGCATGCGAGGGTATGGCGGCAAAGGCGCGCATGTCCATTATTATTTCACCTGGAGGTAGGATGTTAGTGACATGGCACGAAGAACATGGGCGATAGGAGTGCCATCAACGAGGGAGAAATGTGATATAGACTACTGAGGAGCATATGTCGGCATGCATACTGGACGATAGTTACAGCCGTCGCGCGCATCATATCCAGTCCGAGGCGCAACCCCCCGAAGCACCAGCCACCCCAGCCACCCCAGACGAAACAGCTATCGGCTCGACGAGGACATACGTAGGAGTGGGGTGTAATCTGGGTGCAGAGATAGAAACGGAGGTATATTGGCCTGGATCATAAGATGAGAGTGCATCGAGTATAATCGGGGGTCAGATGGCTAGACTCATTCCAACTTCTTCAGGGTGACTAGCAGGGCTCATTAAAGAGTCTTCACGACAGAAAAGGGACGTGAATTAGAACGTTTCGGTCGATCACGAGCCGGTCACCTCCCGCTACCCACGACACAAGTCGTTGCGGGCACATGGTTACGAGAGGATGGCTCCAGAACCTCCCTCCGCATTTATTAACTTTGATCCGTCCCATATGTCCTGTAGATCTGCGCGAACCGCCGGTTATGCGCAGATCTAGCAAGGAGACGAGCGACGATCATTACGTCCAGCGGACCAAGGGGAAGATCGTGGATGGGGTCTGATTGAAACAAAACGTCGAGCTCACCTGCGCTACCGACATAGACCTTGGGGTTCGAGGAAGGGTGTCTATGGACCCTTTGTACGTTCTCGAGGAGGGCATCGTGGATCCGATGTCGGACTGCCTTGAGATCCGTCGGAGGAGTGTTGTTGTGCGGGATGTACCGCGAGGAAGAGGGGGGAGAGGACGTTGCGGACATGGATATGCGAACGCTGGACAGCTGACGCGGAAATGAATGGGGCGGGCGGTAGATATAGGTCGGGGGAGGGGACGGCGCCGGGCGCACCGAGTGCGCAGGAGAACGAGTCTAGACTGACGTCAGTCCTCGAACATATCCAACCGCTGCTTACTCTCGCCCGTGCCGAGCCGGCCCTCCGAAACGTTGGTCCTCATTCGACTCCCGGGCCTGATGAACGTTCGCGATGCCCACCGAAGGTCCGGTCGACTCCTTCATCGGCTGCAATACCGACCGCTGAATCATTTGGCGTCCAGGTTCGGGTGCTTAGACGCAGCTGCCAGTGGTGGATTTTCGGGGACAGGAAATCGCAGACTTATAGTTCTCGCTGTTCCAACATGCCAGAACGTGTACTCTTACGCACAACGGCAATGATCATAGATAGATGTACGCCAAGCACTGAGCGCGAGGCACAGAAAGTCCAGGAGGTGGGAGGCAATTCTGGAGAGCGATGCCGGAGCCGGCGGGAGCCCAGAGGCGCCAGGATCCAGATCGAGATGGGGAGACACGTGGCTATCTACCGCCTTGGGAAGCCGCTTCCACGAGCGCTTAGTCGGTCTTTCCTCTTCTCCCAGCTTTGAACACACCCGACCACGGCTCATGGGCGTTGAACATTGAGTATCGAGGCCGACCCGTTGTTCATGTCTTTACTGCATTCATAGTCAAAAACTCTATTGCGAATGATACCTGAGTCAACGACGAAACATGCCGACAATCTCGCGCTCCTTTGTTCACGGTTCAGCGAGTGAGGCCTCGCTCGCTACATGTCCACATCAACTCCCGTATCAGCAATCGTGCTCGACACATCAGCCGTGCGCGTTTGTAGGTACTGCGGGTTGACTTTACCCATTGCGAGGTTCAAGTTCCTTGCCAGGCAGGTACGTGGCGGGGCTAAATGGGGATGTCGGTCTGGTCAGCCGCTGCTTGCCTCCGGTTTATATAGCACCGGGCCGTTCCCTTACTTGCCTACCCGCCTCGACGGTTGCTTATTCCTTGTTCCTCTGATTATTGTTGCTGTCTGGCTACAGCTTGCTCTCGTCGCTCGGCCAACTGCTATTCTTTTGCTATGGCTATCCAGCACTTTGACTCTTCTGGTGCCCCTCGTTTCACTGTCTTCAGCCTCCGGAAGGTCGCCCTACTTTCTTTGCTGCTGGCGGCTCTACAAAATGGTTATATTCTGGGTGCTCTGGGATCTGAAGGCCTCATGGAAGAGCTCATGGACGACCTGGAGCATGCTCTTGGCATCACGAGTGGGACAAGCTCGAGTATCCCGAGCTCGACGTCCACGTCTATGTCTCCTTCTGAGTCTGCCTCGGCACATTTCTTGGCTTCGACTACTTTGGAGTCCTTGTCGGGGTCCGTAACTAGAACGTCAACTCTCCCTCCGACTTCCTTAGTTACAACCCTCGCAACACCTCAGGCAACACCCATCACTGGCGGCGGAGGGAATAGCACCGAGCCTCACGCTGTCTTTGCTCATGTTATTGTTGGCAATACGTACAACTACACTGTCACCAACTGGGTGCAAGGTACGTACTTCTCCTGTCAAGTTCAAGTTCTCCATCCTCCTAACATTTTCAACTCAGACATCGCGCTTGCGGCCTCCAAAGGTATCGACGCGTTTGCTCTTAACGTCGGTACAGACTCTTGGGAGCCTTCCCAAATCGCGAACGCTTACGCGGCCGCGGGACAATACAACGGCAACCTGCTCACCGCTAACGAGACCAATTGCAATGGTACCAATTCGTCTGCCGGAGGTCCTTTCAAACTGTTCTTGTCATTCGACATGTCCTCCTTCCCCTGCCTCAACGCTAGCGACGCGGAACCTCTCCAGACGTACATCAAGACGTATGCGAACAACACCGGCCAGATGACCTACCACGGCCGCGTGTTGGTCTCGACGTTCGCAGGAGAGGCGTGCACGTTCGGTGCCGACAGTCTCAACCAAGCGTGGGCGGACGCGCTCAAGCCCGGGAACGGAACACTACCTGACGTCTGGTTCATACCATCGTTCTCAGTGGACCCGACGACGTTCTCGAATTTGACGGTAATAGATGGGGCGTTCCATGTAAGTCGGATTTACGCAGTGCTGACCTTCGCGCAGGCTAATGTGTCGAACAGTGGAACTCGGGATGGCCCATGGGCAACTATAACGTCACATTCGCGCCCGACGCGTCATACATCTCCAACCTTGAAAATCGTACCTACATGGCGGCCGTCTCACCCTGGTTCTTTACGGTAAGTCCCTCTATCTCGTACCACTCTCAGGATTGGATGTTCATCTCTCGCAGCACTACGGCAAAGACACGTTCAACAAGAACTTCATCTACCGCGGCGACGACTGGCTTCTCTCTCAACGCTGGGAAATGCTCGTCGCCAACCGCACCTCCGTCCCGCTCACCCAGGTGCTTACCTGGAACGACTTCGGCGAGTCGCACTACGTGGGTCCTGTGCAGGGCATGCAGCCCATGTCGCAGCAATGGGTGGACGGCATGGATCACTCAGGTTCGCACCTCAGCCCATCTCACAAAAACCGCTAGTACTGACGTCCGGCATCCTTTAGCGTGGCTAGACCTCATGAAGTACTACATCACAGCATACAAGACCGGTTCGTATCCTGACATTCGGAAGGATCGAGTCTTCCTCTGGAGTCGACTTCACCCGGCCAACGCGACAGCTCCTGATGATGTCGGAATGCCCGACAATGCGCAGTGGGTGAGTGTTCATTCAATCCGTGCCGCTCCACGTTCTGAATATTGACCTCGCTCCATAGACCGAAGACTATCTCTGGGCCGTCGCATTGCTTACAGAGCCGGCAAATGTAACACTGTCTTGCGGGAATTCTTCCCATACCGCGCTCGCCCCCGCTGGACTCTCGAAACTGAAGCTACAGTTGTCCGACAGCTGCACCGCGAACGCGACCGTCGTGCGCAACTCATCGGTCGCGCTGAGCTTCGCGCCCGCCGGGCTCAACTACACAACGCGGCCCGCGTCGTACAACTTCAACGCTTTTGTGGCTGCGTCGCCCGAATAATGTATCCCATCCCTACGACGTTTGTGTACACATAATCCAAGAATACCACAGTGCGTACAACGAATAAGGAGGACTGGAATACGTCTTTGAGGAATCTATCAATCCTTCTTGCCGTCGTATGTTACGAAAGCGCCAGAGTCCGAGGGCTGCAGCTTGTCGATCACCTCTAGCTGCGCCTTAACAGATTGTTCCGGGGTCAGGAACTGGAGGCCCTCAGTACCGGCCGCGGCCTTGAGGTCTTCGATCAACGCCGAGAGCATAGGCCTGGCAACAGCTAGGTCTATGCAAGCCATTGCTTCAGCGTTTGTCGCGAAGTATGCGTGGCGAAGCTAGGGACACCTACACTCTTTGCTCGAAGTCTCGGACACGTCGACTGCCCCGGGGTGCATAGTGACGACAACGAAGCCCTCGTCCTTGAGCGTGAGGGCCCACTTGGTTGTTGCCATCTCTGTGGCGGCCTTGGTAATGCAGTACGCTGTCATGTTCGCGTAGCCCATGGCACGGGCAAGGTCGGTTTTCCCAGCATCACTACCAATGACAATGATTCTCTTCGAGGACCCGGCGCGGAGTAAAGGGAGGAAAGCGCAGATGCTGTGTATGACGCCGAGAACGTTCACGTTGTACTGTTAACGTTCCGCGGGCTAGTCAGTACGCTGAGCATACAAAATTATGGAGGAAACGCCTGACCGCGCCAATGAAATCGGAATCGAGTTCGTCCAGATTTTTGCTGAGAGTAAATCAGTCTCCGGTTGTAATTTAAGAGTGAACGGCTGATCAACTTACTAGTCGTTATAGCCTTTGAATATAGCAGAGTCCGTCTTGGCGGCGTTGTTGATGAAGTAGTCAAGCTTGCCTCCGGAAAGGGAGGAGATTTCTGCTGCCGCACGCTGAATCAGATAACATGTCGTGAACGATCGGTCCACTGTGCACACGAAGAGGTGAGAAATATGCGTACCGCGATCGACTTATGGTCGCCGACATCACCCTCTACTACGTGCACGTTCTTGAGGCTCGCTGCTGCTGCGGCAAGATGCGTGCTGTTCTGTTTGTTTCGCACTATTGCGAAAACGACAGTATCCTCTCTTGCGGCCTATCGAACGGCAGCCATGAAGGTAATTCACATAGACGGAAAATAATGACTTACCAGCTGGCGGACAAATTCCAGTCCAATGCCCCGTGAAGCTCCTGCAACAGCGTAAAAGATAGTCATGTTCCGAGCTGAAGTGTGGTCCTGTTGAAGATGTTGGTTCAATGGTGAGGAATGCGAGACTGGACTTTCGAGTAAACGACAGTCCGGTTTTTATACCACGTTTTTGAAAGAAGGTGAGCCACATCTTCTCCGTGCAGCTTCTGCGACGGAGTCGGGGCCTACACTAATCGTTCCCGCGTGGGCTACCAAGATAGCACCGGCACATCCCTGCCTGCAGGGCGTCGGGAATCGTTTGCTTTACTCAGCCGGGGAATTTGTTTGTCAGAGAGTCGCGTGCCAGTGAAGTGACCTGCCAGTCCGTGTGGGGCCCGGTTTGGGGCGGAGGGCGCATGCATTCAAGTTGGCGCAACAGCCACCACGACTGGGGGACTTTACTGTCGCGTGGAGATATGATCAAGGTGCCGGCTAAGGCAAACACACGTACTTCGGCCTCCTTGAGCTGACTCGCTTCGTAGTACCTGCATAACGCCAGTAAGGTCCATCCGGAACTAACATGGGATCTCATGAGGCCCGGGCGCCGAGAATGCCTACGCGAACAATGTCCGACCGGAGTGGGTTGACTGAACTTTCCCTCACTGACACTTGTCTGGCCTCGAATAAGTTATGTGTGTCGCGCTGATTTACGCCCGGCGTAGTCCTCCATGTCGTTCATACGAATGTGTGTCGATGGCTTGGATCAATCGGAGTCTTGGTGGATGGGCCCTTACCCTTCGTAGTGGTTGCCTGGATCCTCAGAGATTGAGAGCGGAACACAGTACGCTGGCGGGATGATCAGCCTGTGTATAAACTCATTTTGAAACCAGACGTCGTGACGTACTAAATTCACCGCGAGTCCGGTCAAGCCGTGGCATACGCGCGCACACAAAAATTTCATGCTACCGACCGTGAGTGTAACCGGAGTGTGCCCGTCGCACTCTCTTGGATCTAACCCAGTGCAATCTGCTGAAAGGTCAGATCAGATTGAAGCGGAAAAAGAACAGGGACCTGTACTGACCTCAGCATGCTACTCAGAATCCGTTCTCTGGCATATCAGTGCACAGTTACTAGACCGAACGATCTTATGGCCTGGTCTTAAGTGATCATGACTCCAAACCAGATTCCCCAAATCTGATATGCTTAGGAAATGAACCACGACCGAGGCTGTTGCTAGCTTCTCCGAGTTCGATCGCTACTACTAGTGAGTGAGTAGGCGACCGAGTCGCAAGGGACCAGTGACGCTGGAAGAACATTATTTGTTCATGTTTGGGCGTAGGGGTTGTATTAGCACAGCAAGTTAAATAATAAAGGGCTCTGGCAGATGCTTGCTTCGTTCGAGTTGTACCGCCAGGATTTTCACCGGCATAGCTGCGACACACGAGCTGCACATTTTTTTTCTTTGGTAAGTCGAGCATTTACTCGCGCGTCACAGTGCCACAAACGGTCATTGACGCCGACTCGCCAGGCCCGCCACCATTCATTCTCAGCTTATACCATCATAATAATCCGACACCGCCGCGTCGCGCTACAGCTCCTGTCTCTCGGCTTCAGGCAGACCCTGCTGCCCGTCATCTAAAGAAGACTGATACTGTTATGAGAAAGACTTCCTACCCACATCGGACGTTGAAATACGTACCTCTTGACTTCCAAGAATCCTTCCCGTGACATGGCACGCCGAACAACGACTATGCTTGAACGCGTAGTGCGCTGGATTTAGCATCGAGCCGATCGCCGTCCCCGGCATGTACGGGACCGGGGCTTCGTCCGCCTGCACGATGACTAGACTTTCTATCGCGCGGGCCGCAATCCCTTCCTCAGGCGGCAGGAGGACCCCGCTCTTTTCGTCTGACGCCAGCTCCTCAAGACAGAGCTCCAACTCCGTTAGCTCACGGAGTATATCGTGGTGCTGGTAAAGCTCGCGTACGATGCCTTCCGCCTTCCAAAGGCTTCCAACTACCAGCTTGCGCAGGCGTGGGAGCCTCTCCAGAACAGCGCGCCAGTCGACGTCGAGTAGGAGGATATGTGGTGCAATATGCAGCTCCAGGGAGATGAGGCCCGAAGGGTGCACGACTTGAGGCAACTCGGAGAGGAGAATCGAAACCGCATCAGGTAGGATTTCTTCGCCGTCCGCGAGGAGTATCGTCCAATCCCACACGCCTGCGTCAGCGCACAACGAACCTGCAATTGACACGGAGCCCTCCTTAAGGTGTCCTGCGAATATCCTTAGTGCACAGGTTAGCGAGATCATCGGTAACGCCACAGCGTGGTTGTCCGGTAGGATCGCTAGGAGGACCCCTTCGGTGTCAGGCTCCCACATCGCCTCGGCGATGCGCGCGACAACCTCTACTCGCGCTGTCGAAGGAAGGACGATGTAGTGCAGAAAGAACTTGATGTCCTCCACCGTCTCGCTTAAGCTGAGCTGCCGCAGCTTTGGGAAGGTCACCTGGGTGAGCGTGGCGCTACCGAAGGCCATGCATGGGGGTAGAGCATCACGTAAAACCAAATTCTCCAGGTCGGGCATATCCGCAAGAATCTCCAGTAACAGGTATTGCGCTTGGTCTCCCACTGCATCTGCAACGTGCCAGACCTGCGTCAATTCCAGTGATGTGAGCCCGTGAAGGCCAGGTGGCTGCATGCGGGGAAGGACTTGGGTCGCTGTCAGAAGGCGTAGTGATGGGTAGGCGTCGGGAGTCAGAGAGAATGTTGGTGCTTCGGTCGCGAGGCAATGTAGCGTCAACATCGAGACCGCTTGGGACAGAGTACTCAGGCGGTTTTGTAGGCCGAACGTTTGGGCTTGTGAGAATCGAAGGGTCAGAGCGCGTACGCGAAGTGCGTGGGGTTGTAACGCCTCGAAGACCCGGTCGTGTTGGTCCACAGCAACGAGGTCTATTGAAACGTCGAACCGCAAAGCGGCAGAGCGACGAAGTAGGACTTCAAAGTGATCGATCCGACTACGTGAGTCGAGTGCCAGCTGTGTCCACAATGCTGGTGCTGAAGAAGCGACCTCGAACCATCGGCGACAAACTGCAAGAACACGAATCCAAGTGACGAAGTCATCGGTCTTGAGGAGGAGGAAGATTGCAACGAGGAGCTCGTTGGGGAGTTGCACTATTGTCGCCATTCGGTGTGGATAACGATGAGGAGGGACCAGTCGTTATCGTAGGCAACGCGATAGATCGCCCAAATGACCTGTTCGGAATAGAACGTCGCGTTAGAGATGTGGCCATGCCACCACGTACATGCAGAGGCACACACGTCATGATAAGAGCCCGTCAGCGAATCACGCACTGCGGCTCCTTCCAGCTTTCACGCCGCCAAGGTCGTAGCTGGTAGATGATAGTCAGGATGAAAGGTGGGAACGGGGTACCGCAACCCTGCCACGTCTACCCGCTGGGCGTAGTCTCTGTGTTCGTCATCATTTTTCCCCACACCACCGATCCGTAGTCCGGTTACTTGGCTCCGAACGCGAGAGGCTCATCGTTGGCGCCTGACTCTTCTTGGGACTACTTCAAATATAATTGTTAGCGTCCGGGAGAGTGAGGTCACGGTGACGTCGACCGATGAGGATACCGCTGAGAATGTTCAGAGACGGGTTAAGGAGGTTGCAAGGCTAGCGGTAAACGTCACACTGAGGCATGGGGAGCAACGCGTGCTATATAATCTGCATCACTGTACATCCGGATACTCAATGGTGAAAGGTAGAATGGCAAAGGAAACGGAACAGACTTTACGACCACATCGCCGATTTACACTGATCGATCACAAAGTCTTCCTTCCGCTGTACGATAAGAAGGTGCCGTTGTCGGAAGGTTGCAGCCCGTCGATGATCTTGAGCTGCGCCTTCACAGACTGTTCTGGGGTTTGCATATCGTATCCCAGCTCGGCCACCGCTTTCTCCGTCGCCGCAAAGATACTGGCCAGCTCCTCGGCACTCTCTGTCACGAAGAGGGGATATCAGCATCCAGCAAGCATTGTCGATGGAACGGCACGCAGGCAATACGGAGCAACGACTCACTTCCAGTCTGACCCGAGGTACCGCTCGTATTGACCAAGCCAGGACTGAGAGTGATCACGACGAAGCCTTCGTCCTTGAGCTTCAACGCCCACTTGAGCGTGGCGATCTCGGCTGCGGCCTTTGTCATGCCGTACGCGGTGACAGCCGCAGCATTGGTGGCGGTCACGAAGGCAGGATGCCCACCCTCACTGCCAATGACGACGATTTTCTTCGTCGCTCCCGCGCGTAGAAGGGGGAGAAAAGCGGAAATGCTGTGGATCACCCCGAGGGCATTGGCCTTGTACTGACGACGGATGTGTTGAGCTTCGGAAAGGCGAAGTCCTGACGAATCCTGAATCCACTTACGGCGTCTATGAAGTCGTTGTCCAGTTCGTCCAAATCGGTGCTAAAGAACGATGAACAATATTCTGCGGAAGGATCGATGGTATGTTCAGGCTTACTAGTCGTCGTAGCCTAAGAAGAAGGTAGCGGAGTCCGTCTTGGCGGCATTGTGAATGAGATAGTCTAGTTTTCCTCCAGCGATTGAACTGATTTCCTCGGCGCTACGCTAAGTAAGATGTATACCTAAGTAAGTACGCACGTCGACCGAACCATTGGCATAAACTGAAACCTACCGCAATCGACTTATGGTCAGCCACATCGCCTTCGATGATGTGAACGTTCTCGAGACCAGCTAAGGCAGCAGCAAGGTGTGTGCTCCGTTGTTTGTTGCGTACAACCGCAAACACGATTGAGTCTTTGCGTCCGGCCTATCGCACACGATGTGGGGTAAGCATGAGAACAGTGCACAAAAAGCAGATGCCTACCAACTGGCGGACAAACTCCAGGCCAATGCCGCGCGAGGCACCCACGACAGCGTAAGAAACAGTCATTTCGAGGTTAGATGTGGGGTTCGAGTGTGAGTGGTTTTGTTCCTAGACCTGTTCACGAACTGCATTTTATAACTTCTCAACATAAGCGATTCACATACCCGAGAGCGGTGGCGTATGCTTCTTCGCTCCGGCGCCGACACTACTCCCTTGTCTCTAACGGTACCGGTGCGCTTCAAGCCTTGATCTGACTCGAATGCTTACCAAGAAGAATCCACTCGCAGTCGTCGGAAGTCGAATTGAACGCCGATTGGCCGGGACCTTCAAACAAGCGGGCCCAGAAAAGGCATGCTCGATGGGGACGCAGGGCTTGCATTATAGCCCATCCTCCTAGCAAACGTCAGGTTAGGAAAGCTCATGGGTACGGGGTAGACCCTGGAATGGTGACGTCGTAAATCAGTGGCCTCACACACGCGTGCGAACTATCTCACTTGCCTTATAGGCTGACACAGCACGGCCCATATCCCGATTTCGGAGTGGCTGTAACAAAAAGTAGACGGAGCTCGGAAAGGGCAAATCCTTACTGTCCGGAGTATACGTTGTACTAAGGAGAAGCACAAAACTGACAGCAAGCCTAAGAAGTACGAGAAATGGGGAACTCAGTACTATACACATTGATCAGCGCGCTCTCAGAGAACCTCATGCACATCGCAGAGTCACAGGTAACTGGTGCCGTTGTGCTGCAGGACGGCGCCATTATCCGAGGCTTTCAGTCCATCGATAACGCGCAGCTGCGCGCTCACGGACTGCTCCGGGGTTTGCGCCTTGACATCAGCGAAACCGGCAGCAGTGAACGCCTTCTCAGCCTCCTTGAATCCTTCGCGCGCTTTAGCCACCTCGCCTGTAGAATGGTGTTGCTCATCAGCGCTGTATCGGCGGTATGGTAGACCGGCCCACGATGAGGCCGGAGAAACACAAAGGACGAGTCTTACTGGCGTCTCCTAGCGTCTCTGAGGTATCGACAAGGCCTGGGCTAAGTGTCACAACGACAAACCCCTCGCCCTTGAGCTTCAGCGCCCATTTAGTGGTCGCAAGAACCTGGGCGGCCTTCGTGACCCCATACGCGGCCACGTCGGCCATACCGGTAGCCAGATTAAACTGGGGGTCGCCCGCACCACTGCCGATCACAATGATCTTCTTTGCGGTCCCTGCACGCAGGAGAGGGAGGAAAGCGTTGATGGTATGGATGACGCCGATCGTGTTCACCCTGTACTGATTACGACAAGCGTCAATCCAAGTGTGAATACAACGACATGGCTACGCGTACCGCGTCGATAAATTCCGCTTCGAGCTCTTCCGGATCTTTGCTGTTACATTTTCGGCACAATTGAGTGCCCTTCACAGCACCGAAGGTACTTTGGGAGGCTTACTAGTGATCGAATCCATAAACTATCTTGGCATGGCCCACCTTGGCGGCGTTCTGGATGAGGTAGTCCAGGCTCCCCCCGGTGATTGCACCTATCTCTTGAGCAGCTCTCTACATTGAAAAGCGACTATGAAAAGAGAACCTTGTTTAAGACACTGGGATTAATAACTTACCGCAAGGGACTTGGCATCCACGACGTCAGCTTCAATGACGTGAACGTTGTTCGCGTTCGCTGCGACAGCAGCTAGGTGGGTGTTACCCTGCTTGCTGCGAACGACAGCGAAGACCGTTGTGTTCGGACGTCTCATCTAAAAAGAGGAGACGTTAAGCAGTTTGTCAAGCATAGGGAAATATTGAGCATTTCGATTCACCAGTTGGCGCACGAACTCGAGTCCGATTCCTCGAGAAGCACCAATAATCGCGTATGTGACTGCCATTGTGGGGAGGAGGGTCGTATGCTTGTGGTGGAGTCTCGAAGTGATGGGATTGGTGCTATAGGTCTAAGAGCCTTTTATACCTGTCTAAGATCAGATCGCGGACCTACCCTTCGCCTCTTAATGCGTACGGGAAGCATCACTGAGTTGCCTCGGGACCTCAGAATGACTCACCCAGCACACGCCGCAGCCCCGTTTCGACTTCTGGTGCTTCTTGGTGGCAAACGTCGCCCCGCGGCGTATCGTAAGCCAGCTACTGCCGGTGCATCCTCTATGGTACGTGGACTCTCGGCATCGGCGACGGGCTTAGTGTACGGGCATATTGCAAGTGCGATTGATTGCTGTGGCGTTCTTGCTGCGAACCATGGTAACTACGCCATGAGTATTCACGCCTTACTCGTGGGTATTGTGGACGTTTGCCCCTATTCATTCGTGAGAAACGGCGGGCTGTCGCCTTCGCTCGACTGAAGGGGTCGCAAGCGCGGGGCGGGGGATCGCGCCCGTGCGGGGTACACAGCGGAGATTGCGGATAAGATACGGGGGCATAGTCCATGACACAAGAGCTAGATCGAGAGCAAATCAAGAGTAGCGAAAAACAACGACAAAGTCATGAGTGCCGGAATAGGCAGTACATCACCGCAGCGTACATGCAGGGTGGTTAGGTCTTCAAAGCCCGACCAGACCGAGGAGCTTGTCGAAGTCTGGAGTGCCAAGACCCGTCACCTAAAGCACGACGACTCATCAGCTACCCATGTCACCGTTAAACAATGGACAGAAAATTCATACCGGATCCCACCCGGCAACGGCGCCGAACCCAGCCTCATTCCCATTACAAGAGACGCTGTTGTTCCCACCCGTAATGTCGTTCAGCCCCTGCACGCCCTTCTCATATAGCCACGGGTTCAAGAAGCCCAGCGGCCCCTTGCCCTTCTGCGCGAGACGGTCGTTGAGCAGCGCGACGACGCTGCCGAACGTCGGGCTCGCCGCGCTCGTGCCGAACAGACCGACGAGCGAGCCCTCCCACACTTGGAACGCGTCCGCCTTCGCGGCGACGTCGGGAAAGCCGCGCCCAGAGGCGTTGAACTTGTCTGAGGTGGAGTTGGCGAATGGGGAGGTGGCGAGGGTGGAGAGGTAGGAAGAGACGGCGGAGGACTGGTAGGATGGGGTAGGGTAGTAGTTTGAGAAGCCACCCGATGAGCCAGACCAGGCCGCTTCGGGACTGAAGCCCTCGGTACCACCAACGGAAGTGACGCTGCAGTGTCGTATCTTAGCATTCGCGAGGAGGCGTGTGGGGAAATTGCGCTCACTAAGGGCAGTTCGACGGGAAAGTTGGGACGAATGAGGTGCTGTTCTGTCGACATCCAACGCCGCTGTCACCTGACGCAAAGAGGATTGATACGCCACGAGCGCCAAGCTGTGCATACGCCTGGCATAGTTTACTGCGACCGCCGCAGAGTCAGCGGTGAGAAGACAGCAAGGCGCAATGGAATGGGCGCGCACTCGGTGAGTTCGAAAGAAAGGCTGCTCTCCGCCATGCCATAGCTCGTGGTCAAGACCTGCGGAGGGTGGTCGAGCGACAGCAGATGATTGATTTCATCGAGGTAACCTTCAAGGGCACCATCTTGCCACTTGATGCCAACCATGATGTAGTCGATGGAGACGTTTGTGGCAAGGCCAACAGTGTACTGCATGTCAAGTTCCTGCGAAATAAAGTTCAATACGGCCGGAACGATCTTTCGGGGCGCATT
This sequence comes from Trametes hirsuta, assembly GCA_001302255.2. Lineage (NCBI taxonomy): Eukaryota > Fungi > Basidiomycota > Agaricomycetes > Polyporales > Polyporaceae > Trametes > Trametes hirsuta. Next base: position 1,961,192 of record CP019382.1, on the reverse strand, counting down.
TACTTACCCCTTCGGAAACGGAAGGTACATCTTGATCGTTGTTTCCACTATCGAGGAGGGTGACAGTAAAATTGGTCGCCGGATCCATATCAGGACGGAACATCTTCAGGAATTTCTCGAGAAAGTCGTAGTGGGCATTGTTCCCGAAGTGACCAGTCACGCCGAGCTTGTTGGACGAGATAGAAGCTGGCGTGGTAGGAATGTTGTAGAGCTCCTGCAGGCACGCTGGTGTTGTGCCGTTGGAGCAGTTTGAGGTGGAATCCCGGGGCACTGCGGGTGTATGGAACGCCCGCTTACCCATGCGTACATTGATGTCGACAGGTTCGGGGAAACTATGAGCGTAATTAGAATGATGCGCAAGGAGTTTGGGCCATCGAGCGCTGAACATATCGTCATGCCTCGCTACCGCACCGCGCAACAGACCAGGATCAAAGGCAGTTGTGTACTTCCCCTCACCCTGCTATCCATCCCACATCTTTCAAATCCGATCATGAATGGAACTTACGCGGTAGTGGGGTGGACAAGGTCAATGTGACCCTTCAGGCCGGCAGGAATGGAGTATGACAAAGTGCGAATGGCTTCGAGGTCGGCGCTTCCGTGCTTGAACAGCGCGAAGTCGGCGGCAAGGAGGGCGTTGGCCTGGCTCACGTTGACCTGTATCTCCATCCAATCCCCCGCAGGCGTGAGGAGGGTAGCGATCAAACCATGCTCGCCCAGCCAAGCATTCACAGCAGAGATACTATCTGGGCGGGGAGCAGCTAGTTTCGCAGCCTTCGTTGTGGTCTATGCATGAGCCGGGGAGTAACAGCAGTGGGAGCAGCACAAACGCACTTCTTCCTTTGACAAGTGCTGGCCGTACTTCTCACTTGAGGGATTGCTCACGCTATACAACGCGTCCACCACTGCGTCCGGGTTAGACTGAGAGAGCGCGATTCGAAGTTTGAGTGGCGTGTAGGGCGCGGCAGGACCCGCCAAAGAGAACCCAAGAGGAGGGATATCGCGTTTTTCATGAACGAGCAAGTCCTCGGAGAACTTGGGAGTAGCGAGCGGACTGGCAATCGCAAGGGACGTAAAGAGCGAGAGTGCGAGGAGGCGTGTGGCGTCGACCATGGTGGCTGGCCGTCGTTGGCGTTCGTGAAGGTGGTGGTGGAGACGGAGAGAGAGGATGTTTCTCGCAGACGGAGAACGGGGGGTGTATGTAAGACCATGCTGTCTGCGCCCCAATATTAAATGAACAGAGGCCGCGGGTGCGGTGATCAACAGCGCGAAGCTCTGGCAAGAAGCCCCGCTTTGCCTAGTCGCGCACCAGCGCATTCCCCTTTCGGAAGTCTACGTGCCGCTCGACTCCTGCCACATCGCCCAATCGCTCTCTCTCTCTCTCCGCATTCTAGAGAGTACTATACGATATTGGTGAGCCGGAGTGGAATTTTAGCATTTAACTCATAGTCGGTCGGTCTCGGTAATAATGTGTCACAAGAGGTTTGAAACTAACAGTCACTCAACCAGAAATGACTCGGATATACATTCGGAGTCCCCGTAAGAGTATCGAGAAATACACCAGCTGATCAACGTACCACGCCCCACTAAAGACAATATTTGCATCGTGCACTTGCCACACTACTTCCTCTCACCGGTATAAGTCAGGAAAAAACCGTTATCCGAAGGTTGTAGCCTGTCAATGACCTCCAATTGCGCCCTCACCGACTCCTCCGGGGTAATGAGCTTGTATTCCGCGACTCCAGAAGCCTTTCTGAGGTTCTCCAACATTTTCTCGAATGCAGACGCAGTGGCAAGGCGCGCTGTTTTGATATTCACAGATTCAATGACCGCTACAGTCGATATATGCGAATAAATGTAAGGACGCACTCGCTTCACTAGTGGTCGGAGACACGTCCACCGATCCGGGATGCATAGTGACGACGATAAAGCCCTCGTCTGCAAGTGTTAGTGCCCAGTTCAGTGCAGCCATCTCCGCCGCCGCCTTTGTCATGCTATACGCCGTCACATTCGTTAGACGGAGGGCCGACACTGTAGCGGTCTTTCCAGCATCGCTGCCGATGACGATGATCTTCTTTGTAGACCCGGCACGAAGAAGGGGGAGGAATGCGTAGATGCTATGAATCACTCCAAGAGCGTTCACGTTGTACTTGCAATCGCTATAGTGAGCACGAACTCTATATCCATGATAGTAAAGAAGTGAACTGACCGCAGCAGTGAAGTCGGCATCGAGCTTGTCCAAGTTCGTGCTGTGGATCAATCAGTAACTTCAATCACTCATGGCAGATAAACCTTCACGAACTAGTCCACAAATCCCTTCAAAGCACTTCCGTCCGTCTTAGCAGCATTATGGATAAGATAGTCCAGCTTCCCTCCAGAGATTGCAGAAATCTCCGCAGCAGCTCGCTGAATTGTAACGTCCATACCCCTTCAATCAAATGCATCACAGCAAGTGATAATCACGACTACGTACAGCAATCGATCTGTGGTCTCCGACGTCACCCTCGACAATGTGTACGTTCTTCAGGCTTGCTGCAGCATCCGCGAGGAACGGGCTGCCCTGCTTGTTACGCACAATCGCGAACACCACTGAGTCTTTTCTGGCAGCCTGTGTAGGTGTGATCAGACCAAGAGGCCGTAACACGCGCGGCGACTCGGATCCTAGTCACCAGTTGGCGGACGAATTCAAGCCCGATGCCACGAGAAGCACCAGCAATGGCGTATGAGACGGTCATTCTAGAGCTTCCGTATTATCGAGTGCAAGACTCGCGCCAAGGCAGCAGGTGCGGGAGAGGAGACGTGAGTGTACGGTCCTCGTCTCGTACTTTAGGCTACGTACCCATCTTACTCAGCCGTGAACCTACCAGGGCGCTTTGACGACTTTGGCAGCGCAACTGCGTCCGAACCTTGAAGCTAGACCAGTTCGTCGCCCTGTGGTCCGTGAGAATCTGGGTCTTTAACTTGGAACCCCACACTCCGCCTTCGGCGGAGCGACTATACATCGACTCACTTTAGAAAGCATCGGGGACATGTCAAACAGTCGTACTACTACCTGAGTTTGTGGCGTCGACTCTCAGGGTACTTACAGGCGTGGTGCTAACTTGAAGTTCTTCAGCCATCAAGGTCAAACGGTCCCATCCGAAGACATGAGCATGCCTAGAGGTCCAGAATTACCATTAACTGCGAACGCCGTACGGATGCCACGCACACCCATGCTTCTACAACGTCGCCGTAATACTAATGAGTAACACGTCACCCTCGGAATCGATCTCGGAGGCCGACTACTCACCTTAATTGACCCTGGAGTCGGATTTAAACGCAGATCGGTAGCTTGGTAGATGCTTTGACAACAGTTCTAAATGTAGAGACTATCCAAAGCGTATTTCTAAAGTTCACGACCAGACATGCTCCCTCCGAAAGTGATGGGCAAGGCACAGTTATACAGATTCGTCTAGCCAGGCGATCCCGCGCTCCATAGGCCCAGTATGGTATAAGGCGGTCGTCGTTGCGCTCAAAGCGAGGAATAGGCAAAGAGTGTGTGAGAGTGTGATATGTCTTGAAATTCGAGTTCTTAGCTAGAGGATTGACGCCCGCGTCGCGGCGATCTTCATGATTCTTTCTCGCATCCAGTTAGGGAGGTTTAGCGGTAGGCTAATAAAGAGTCGGTAGGTAGGGACACACAATTTGCGATACTTCGGGAATTTCAGATACTATCGATCGCTAGTCGAAGCTTACTATACATTCAGAATCCAAAGAGGACCAAATCCTCGTCATACGTGTTAAACTACTTCTTCTCGCCGGTGTAGGTTAGGTAAGAGCCATTGTCCGAAGGCTGCAGCTTGTCTATGACCTCCAACTGCGCCTTGACTGACTCTTCCGTGGTGATCAGCTTGATCTCCGATACCCCGGTGGCTTTCTTGATGTTCTCGAACAGTTTTTCGAACGCAGGAGCAGTAGCCACACGATCTGTTCAGCGCATTCAACCCCCGCTACCTCCAGAGGATGCGAGTCAGTTCAGAGACGTACCTGCTTCACTGGTCGTCTCAGACACGTCTACGGAGCCGGGATGCAGAGTAATGACGATGAAACCCTCGTCCGCAAGCGTCAACGCCCACTTCAGGGCAGCCATCTCGGCTGCGGCCTTGGTCATACTATACGCAGGCAAACTCCCAAGGCCAAGGGCGGACACCGTAGCGGTCTTGCCGGCCTCGCTACCAATGACAACGATCTTCTTCGCAGACCCGGCACGGAGGAGGGGGAGGAATGCGTAAACGCTGTGTATCACACCAAGGACGTTCACGTTGTACTGTTATTTGAGATGACTCCGATATGAACAAAATATGAGGACAATAAGATGACACAACTTACCGCAGCAGTGAAGTCGGCATCAAGCTCGTCCAAGTCAGTACTGTGGGCAGATCAGTCGCCTCGACCATATACGCCGATGGGACCATACTTACTAGTCTCCGTATCCCTTGAATGCAGTTCCGTCTGTCTTAGCAGCATTGTTGATAAGGTAGTCAAGTTTCCCCCCGGAAATTGAAGAAACCTCCGCGGCGGCGCGCTGTATTGAAGGAACTTCGTTATTCAGGAATGCGGAAATGAGTCGTAGACCACGTACTGCAATGGATCTATGGTCGCCGACGTCGCCTTCGACGATGTGTACGTTCCGCAGGTTCGCCGCGACTTCCGCGAGGAACGTGCTACTACGTTTGTTGCGAACGATTGCGAACACGACTGAGTCTTTTCTGGCAGCCTGGATCGTCACAATCAGCTCGAGTAGATGTATCGAGGACCTCGGTCCCACTCACCAGCTGGCGGACGAATTCGAGCCCAATGCCTCGCGAAGCACCAGCGATAGCGTAGTATACGGTCATTCTGAAGTTAAGCCTGGGTGACTCTGGAAGTGTGTTGGACCTGGGAGCCTCGAGACGAGGAATCCGATTATATACGCGTCCCGACCCATCAGTCCTGCTCCTTCGTTTCCTCTTCAGGGACTTTGTGTTGCCGAGCGTGAGGTTTGTACTACTAAGCGAACCTGCGGCCCTTGTATCGGACTTCGCATGTAGTCGCCGTGTATACCGTGTATACCGGCCTTTCCATTACTCAGCTGTGACTCGGGGCACCTGGCAAAGCTGTTCCGCGTCCCAATCTAGTGCCGATCTGGCTACACCACTGGTTCGTTTTCATGAAGGAGTTTGGCGTTAATAATAAACATCCACGCGCAGTACGTACCATGAGAACGACGTTGATCGCAGGTGGGAAGCATCAAGAACGTACCAACTCGCCGTGTTGGCAACAGCATCGAGTTATGGCGTACTTACAAACGCAGTGCCAGTGGAACACGACGGGGGAGGCCATACCGAACTTCTTCGTTGCTATTCGTGAAGTTTTCTGAGCCTAGTGGGAGCACAAATAACTGTCGAAAATTGGAACATTGGCCGCGAACACCATTAGTACGTCTGACGCCACGAACGGCCCGAGTCCGGTTTACCCATGCAGCTACATGACCGCTGTAATACCAATGAGTAACCCGGCGTTCTCGGAACCCAGTTATGAGACCTCAGACTCACACTGGCTGATCTGGGAGCCTGCAATGAGATCGCAGCCAAACGCCGGTCGGCCGGCGACTAGATGCACGCTGGTGAAGCTGAACGCGTACTATGGTTCTCGGCGTTGAGACTTCGACCACGCCGACTGATTGTTCTCTTGGGCGTTTAGAATATTGACGCCCGGCCTGCGACCAGGACCCCTGCAGCTGACAATGAGCAGTAGAGGCCTGTTCATCAATTCAGACAATTTGTGTGGGTGCCGAAAACACCTTTCGGTACTAGATTCCTCGGAACGTTCAAATCCAAGGTCAGAGAGCGCGGGGATCTTTCGACGATGTCCGAACTAGTACTAAAGAACAGACCACCTCGTCAATTGCTGGCAGGGATTCTCCACGGACCCGGGAGGCTCAGCCCTATGGTTCTCTTTAGATAATATAGTTCTCAGTGTGTATATATTTTTGGTTGCCGGAACGCACCACGGCTGCATGGAGCGGACATTGAACGAAGTCGAAGACTGAAGGTTTTTCGGAGTTGAGCAAGATAGAGCCGCGGCCACAAGTACAACTATTATTACAGACATCGCACCAGGGAGCACAATAAACACCATGTATGGGTTTTACTAGTTACAGTCAAGCCAAGGCGAAGCGGAGACAGTGTCGAAACCGAAGCCGCCGAGATATGTCTATCGTAAACGGACCACATGCGTTTTTGTGTTTCACCGATTTTGACCTTTTTTGGATTTGTCGTGACTGAAACCACCAGACCCCAGAGAGTAGAGAAGGACCCAGAAAAGCCGCCCAGTGACTGAAGGAAGACCAATGAGAAAAAAGAGGGAGGTCCGACCAAGGGCAGCGCTCAGCCGTCGAAGAAACCCCAACGAGAATGCTCACGAGCCCGAGCAGCCTGAAGCTCCGACGACCACCCAGACGAGTCGATGACAGCAGCAATCTTGTCCGAGCCAGATTCCGTGACGCAGGTCGCGTCCGAGTCCCAGCTCGAAGTTTCCGAGACCGTAGGAGAGGCGCACTCAATCGGTGCAACGTCGACAGGGACGACGAACGTGTCGTCCCTGATGACAACTCCCTTCCGGCCTCGGGCGAGGTCATCGCGAATGGCGTCTTGCAGCCTCGTGAGCTCGTTCTCGACGGGTCGGGCACGCTCAATCGGGACGAGGTGACCGTCACGGAGGTTGCCAGACCGCGCGCTCGGGTCACGGTTGAGAACCGCTGTGCCGACAGGAGTCGTTCCAAGGACAAAGGGCCGGACGGAAGAGCCAGTATTGGAGCCGTCGCCGTGGGCTGTCGGAGCGAAGAACGCGGGGAATGCGTACTGCGCGAAGAACGCTGGTGGAGCTACAGCTGGTGTTGGCAGCTTAGGGGATGCTGGAGAGCCTATGCACGGCGGTGCGGGGGGTAGCGTAGGAGAACGCTGGACTGGTGCCTTGCGGAGAGACTTGCTCCTGGGCTTCACAACCTCGACGGACACCGGAGGGAGGCTTGAAGAGACCCATGGGAACCAGTGGTGGGGACCGGTGGCCTCTGGGTACGGGGTACCAAACTGGAAGCGGAGCGCTTCCTTTGTCTGCAATTGGTGAGCGTTAGCAATATAAATGGGAGACAAACAGGATAGGTAGACGTGCCGGTTCTGCATCCTCCGCGAGCATCACCGGGGCGGGCAATTCGCACTGAGAAAGCGCCTCCCAGTTACTGTGGGGATAATAAGCGATAGAATGGTAGGACAGATTACGGAGGACGCACATAGATGCAAACCAGGGATGGGCCCTGATCTCCGCCAGAGAGGGCCGCCTCAGCGGGTCCTTCTCCAGCATCTGCTTCCAGTCAGCGTCTCGGCGCGAACGTAGTCGACAGCAGGACCCACCAGGTAGAGGAGATCGTGCGCAGCCGCGTCCACATCCCCGTTCACCGCCACAGGTTCCTCCTGCTTCTGCCGAAGCACCATCCCACCGTCATTCGACTCGTATCGTATCCCAAACGGAAGCTGCCCTCTCGTCAGTGACCCCGTCCAGCCCAATCACAGAAACGACGCACCTTGCCGTTCAGCATCTCGTAGAATACCACCCCCAAGCTCCACACGTCAGCCTCATACGAGTACGGCGATCCGCCCTGCGCCTCAGGCGCAGAATACCCCAGCGTCCCACATCCCCGCCGTGTCGCGTCCATCGCGGCATCCGTCCCCGCATCGAACGGCGCGAACACGTAGTCATTGTGGTCCCACAGCGCATACTCCCGCCATGGCTCCTGTGTCTGGGTAAGGCCGTATGTGCGCGCGAGGCCGTAGTCGGCGAGGATGGCGTGGCCGGTGTGGGTGAAGAGGATGTTGCGGGGCTTGATGTCGCGGTGCATGATCCGACGCGAGTGGAGCGCCTCGAGTGAGAGCACCTGTAGACGGGGGTGAGCGCACAGAAAAGTGATGAGAAAGTCGAAACTCACGAGCTGTGCGCAGATAAGAGGAATGTCTGACGTGCGCAACGTCCCTTTCACCATATGAGAGCTGAGATCGCCCCGGGCGTAAAAGTCCTGCCATCAGACGCCTGTCAGCTACACGTTGCATAGCCCAATACGAAGACCAGACACTCGCCGTGAGGAGGTAAAAGTATTCCTTGTCCTCCCAGCCCGCCTTCAGCTGCGCACACCGTCCGTCCCCAGCAACCCGCCTCATCACGTCCTGCTCCCCGAACACGAACGCATACTCCCCAATCTCCATCCGCTTCTTCTCCTGCGCCTTCAGCGCGTAAAGACGCCCGTCGCCCGCATACTGCACGAGCAGCACCGTGCCCTGCCCGCCCCGTCCGAGTACCTTGATTGGACGGAAATCGGACATCGAGAGTTGGTAGGCTGACGTAGGGTTGACGCGGGACGCGGCTGCACGCTTGAACTCGGCGACGGGGAGCGCGAGCGAGGACGCGGTGAGCGTAGGGGAGGTGACTTTGGCCCCGCTAGCCCGGGGTGAGAGAACAGGAGACTGCTCGACGAGGGCGGACAGTCCGACGGGCGCGTCCGTCGTGTAGCGGTCGACCCCGCCAGAGACCTGTTCCGTGTGCGGTGAGTTGGTGGACGCGAAAAGGACTGCAGTGCGACTTACGAGCTCGCCCACGTCGTTGAACACGAGCTTGACGTGCACATCCTCGTCGACCGAGACGCCCTTGCTGGCTTCAACCACCAGCTGGACCGCCTCGATATTCTGCCCAAAGCGGGTGAGCAGACCACTCGCACTTATGGTACTTGGGGAGATTCTTACCACCGAGTCCGAGTGCTGTTGCTGCTTCTCCGCCTCCCGCTGTTGCGCGCGCACCTTGCGGGCGGCAGCTATATTTTTAAAGAACGTGAAGAAATACTTCATCCTGTGTGTTGCGAAAGCGATATCGAAAGCGATGCGAGAACGAGTATGAAAGCGAGTCGACCTGGGAAGGTGACGGGACGAGAGCAAGAAGGAACGGGAGGCTTACAGGGCTTCTCTGCCGCAGTGTACCTGGGGCGGGGAGCGGTCAGCACTTCGATCGGGCAGGAGGCTGACTGCTGGGGGCCTTGTTCGGGGGTCGACAATACAGATCTGCCGGCCTCCGATCGCTCACCCCTCGTCGGTCGAGTTTGCAGTGATGTTGATAGCGTGCAGAAACGAGAGCATGGTAATGAACGGAAGGGCAGGTGCTGGAAATGTAATATTTCGAGTGCACGCTATTTGCACGCATGGCTTGGCGAGTGTGAAATACCAACTAACCTCCCGATCGAATTCAGTATAGGCAAGCGAATAAACGAACAAAAAGCCATGTCTCCTTGTAACGTGCGTCCACGACTATATGGCCACTCACAGAACACCCCTGCAGCACTGCCCTACCACTCCTCGATATCATCGTCCGACAAGCACACACCCGTCGGCGCATCATCGCTCGCTGCGGGAGCCTTCAGCGGCCGCACTTCGCGCTCTGCGACTTCAGGCGCGTCGAGTGTGACGTCATCCTCCTCGGCGAGCTCGGGGACGTCCAGACCATCCCGCGAGAACTCCAGTGTCGAGAACAAACGGTGCGTTAGGGGTGGCTTAAGTGTTTCGTCCGCACCAAACGTCTCGCGCGCCCGTAGAACGGTACCGACGCCTAGCGCGACGTCGTGGTGGGTCCACCCCGGGACTGCGTGTTCGCCGTTCTGCGTTAGGGGATGAGGTTCAATGAGCCCCACACTGACGAGAGAGATGGGATCGCGGGCACGTACCTGCAGCAACCACGTCTGCACATCGCGCACGCCATCGTCCGCCTCGCCCCGCTTCCTGAGCGCCTCGAAGAAGCTCGGTTTGTACGGTTTCTGAGTGCGCCGCGGCACGGGGCTTGGGAGCGCATGCAGAGTTCCCAGCGCGACCAAGTGAAATTGATGAGGGTTCGTTTGATACCACTTTCGTCAGAATCATGAGCACCCCGACATACCTGAAGCAGGAATGAGGAAGACGTACCGTCTCACCCCCGTTCGCGTCGACCCAACTCAGCGAATCGACCAGTGCGTCGCACTCGCCGAGCGTGCTGCAGTACTGAGTGTAGTTCTGGTGGATGTACAGCGATAGGAGAGATGCGTCGATAGGAGTGTCCGCATACAATGCCTGTTTTTATGGTCAGTCGATTTTTAGACAATCTGCCGATGCTCCGACACTCACCTCCACATCTACTCGGCTTGGTCTGCGTTCGTGATCCTTCAAGTATAGGGGAAGACGGGGCGGGTCCTTCAGTCGTTTGTCAATTTCCTGGTCTTTCCGAATGTCTTTGGCAGATGCCGAGGACGAGGAAGGGTCGCCCTTACCTACGAACACATCGTTAACGAAAAAGACCCTGCGTCGTGCACAGATAGGCCAGCTTACGTTTGTTGTACATGATCTTCCCTAGTAAGTGGAACAATGCAAGAGTCTGCTCCCGCCGTGTTACCGCCTCGAGCATCACCCGCGCAGACGGGCCCTGCATCTTGCTTGCCCTCTTCGACCCCTTGGTTGGCTTCTGTGTCGAGCGGTCTGCGGTACACGCGAATTGCAGTGCCATAACGGCACTTCGGATGTCACCATTTGAAGACTCGACGATGACATCCAGAACGTCCTTGGTTGGACGGGCGCCTGTAGAAGATGGTGTCGCAAAGTGCTGATCGAGCAGTGCCTTCAACGCGCTGCGCATATACGTCGCGGCTATCGGGTTGAAACTACGGCGTTACAAGATTGTTCAGTGTTTAGCAGAAGTACGGTGTCGCAAAACGTACCTGACTTGAGTGACATATGGTGAGTTCAATAGGCTGGGGGAGAGGACGTTTCGCACATCCATGGCTTCCCTATTACGGGATTTCCATCGTGAGCCGTCCTCTTCGCCGTTCTCCCCTCGCAGACCAGCATCACTAATTATGATTACAAGAGGCGCTACGCTACTTTCGGCTGTCGAGACGAACTTTTCCAATGCAGCATGGAAGGAAACCTGCGTTGTAGGATGCAGGACGTTCGGAAGGTCTTCGAGGAGGATAAGCTGCCGCTTGGGCGTTGAACTGCTAGCAGCGGACGAAGAACTAGAGGATGGCAGTTGAGACGAGTGTGACGCCTGTGAGGACGCCCGGGTGGGGGCCTGTGAGGAGAAGATAGGTCGACAGGTTGACGCTCTAGTGAGAAAGGCCTGAAACTTGTCCGAGAGACCTTCATACTCCACAGAGGCCCAGCCCGCCGAAGTGGAATGGGAGTCGGGGGAGAACTGTTCGTCCATGCTGTTTCTCCACTCCAGAATCTCGTACCCGAGCTCCTTGGATAATATACGGATTGTTGCTGTTTTAGCTGTACCTGCGGGTCCCGTCAAAACCAGGATGCGCTAGGCTCACGGGATCAGGCAAAGACACAGGCATACATGGGGAGCACGCACTCGATACTTCTTCAGCTTGCCCGAAACTCCGCCATCGTAAGCTTCAAGGAGCCACTGTCTCACGTCCTGAACTTTCCGCTTATGTACGGCAAGATCCTCCTGCGTAATCAACGTTCGTCTTACGTTCCAGTTCTACCACTAGGAACGCACCTCGGTCAAGGGCTCGTACTTGTCTACCCAGAGACTATAGTCGAGGGCCGTGGGCAAAGAGCTTGTATTCTCGGATTGCTTCTGCTTCCCTTTGGAACTGGTCTGTGTGGACTGGCTTGCCGATTGACTAGGTCCAAGAACAAAGGCAGGGGGTCTAGCGATCTGGACACTTGCAAATGTTACCGTAGTCGATCCGTAGTTTGTGCACGTGAATACTTACGGACATCAAGGCTTTCGTTTTCACTTTCTTCGCTGGCGGGGGCTCGTCCGACGGTGATTCAAAACGAAGTGGTTGGGTAGTACGCCGTGAGGAGGCGCTAGCTTTCCGAGAGCTCTTGGAAGACTTGACCGGCGGCATGTTAGCTGGTAAAGATGTTTCGCCAGCACAACAAATTGAACGTGTGTGATTTCAAAGCAGCCGGCGACAAGAGGGACTCGGAGGACCCAAGACAAGCAAGACTAGGAAAGACCACGGCCGAGAAGCAAGGGAGTGACGCGTCTGAGCGCGGGGATAGTCCTGTCACAGATCATGTGCTCGTGAGCGTGACTCAGTCACAAGGCCCGACTGAGGCGAGGACCGCGCAAGTTGGAGGCAAAGTTCAAACCATCGCGTTCGTTGTTCTCTCCGCGTCCTTCTGTGCACTCGCGCTTGGGATCCGTGGGGCATTTTACACCGTCTGGTACTACTTCCACGACACGTTTGTAATGGTCTGTCTGTTTCTCTGCCGGGTGGCTCCGTCGGGCGATCACAGCGGCTTTTGCCGACCCTCTGAGTAATCGTACAGGCGATCTCGTCTTTACGACCAACCTGGATTCTTGATCTTGTGCACTCGTACTCAGTCCTCTACGACCCGTGAAAAGCGACCAAAATGCCTCTTGCACCCCCGCTCAACTTTCACAAATGGCTGTCCGACAACGGGAACCTCTTGAAACCCCCTGTCAACAACTTCTGTCTGTATTCGGGCAAGGACTTCATCGTCATGGTCGTAGGTGGTCCGAACGAGCGGAACGACTATCACGTCAACGAGACGGAGGTTCGCCCAATGCTACCCCACACCCCGAGATTCCCCTTACTGAACCAGGTCGTAGGAGTGGTTCTATCAGCACAAAGGTGGTATGCTCCTCCGCGTGGTTGACGGAGACGAGTTCAAGGACATTCGCATAGAAGAAGGCGAAATGTTTTTACTACCAGGTACGGCCTCACCAGTCAAATATTCCAGACTGCAGTTTGACGGTCATCACTTAGCAAACACTCCGCACAATCCGGTACGGTTTGCCGATACCATCGGGCTTGTCGTGGAGCGCGTTCGACCGGAAGCTTCCATTGGTGAGTACAAGCACTACATTCCAGTCGACTCACTCGTAGAACTTTATGGGGCTGTAGATCGTCTCCGCTGGTACTGCAAGTCTGGCGCACACGACAAACCCACAGTCATCCGCGAGGACTCGTTCCATTGCACGGATCTCGGCACCCAGCTCAAGCCGGTCATTCAGAGGTGGCAAACGGACGAGAGCATCAGGAAGTGCGCGCAGTGTGGCGCAGTCGCGGAACCTAAGTAAATGCGAAGATCAAGACAGAAGTTTAAGAAACTGTAACTTTAACGAAGCCAAAGTTGCCATATACATGTCGCGCAGTAAACAGGGTGCACCTGCTGAAATATGAAATATGAATTTAGTGCATTTATACTACGTTCCAGGTGGACTCCGCTTCCGTAAGGACTCCTTATTGGTCTTGCCTTCTCTATTCAGCTTGGGCTCCGTGTGGCAATGCGGGTAATACAGAAGGAACTCACAGCCCAGGTCCTGCGCATATAAGGGCTACCCCGACGCATTCCGGGAGACGCAGCTCGAAGACCACGATATCTCGAGCCCTGGCCTTACATCGCTCAGAGTAACGGCTGCAGCGCGATCGTGAGCCGGTTCAGGAACTCGTCGGAGGCGGGCACTCGTATGTAGCCAACCCCCGAACAAGGCGTCAGCCTCCCGCCCGATAGAAGTGCTGGTCGCCCCAGGTACACTGCGGCAGGAGAAGCGATGTAAGCCACCCGTCCCTACTTGCGTGGAAACAGCGTGCACTCGAAATATTACATTTCCAGCACCTGCCCTTCCGTTCATTACCATGCTCTCGTTTCTGCACGCTATCAACATCACTGCAAACTCGACCGACGAGGGGTGAGCGATCGGAGGCCGGCAGATCTGTATTGTCGACCCCCGAACAAGGCCCCCAGCAGTCAGCCTCCTGCCCGATCGAAGTGCTGACCGCTCCCCGCCCCAGGTACACTGCGGCAGAGAAGCCCTGTAAGCCTCCCGTTCCTTCTTGCTCTCGTCCCGTCACCTTCCCAGGTCGACTCGCTTTCATACTCGTTCTCGCATCGCTTTCGATATCGCTTTCGCAACACACAGGATGAAGTATTTCTTCACGTTCTTTAAAAATATAGCTGCCGCCCGCAAGGTGCGCGCGCAACAGCGGGAGGCGGAGAAGCAGCAACAGCACTCGGACTCGGTGGTAAGAATCTCCCCAAGTACCATAAGTGCGAGTGGTCTGCTCACCCGCTTTGGGCAGAATATCGAGGCGGTCCAGCTGGTGGTTGAAGCCAGCAAGGGCGTCTCGGTCGACGAGGATGTGCACGTCAAGCTCGTGTTCAACGACGTGGGCGAGCTCGTAAGTCGCACTGCAGTCCTTTTCGCGTCCACCAACTCACCGCACACGGAACAGGTCTCTGGCGGGGTCGACCGCTACACGACGGACGCGCCCGTCGGACTGTCCGCCCTCGTCGAGCAGTCTCCTGTTCTCTCACCCCGGGCTAGCGGGGCCAAAGTCACCTCCCCTACGCTCACCGCGTCCTCGCTCGCGCTCCCCGTCGCCGAGTTCAAGCGTGCAGCCGCGTCCCGCGTCAACCCTACGTCAGCCTACCAACTCTCGATGTCCGATTTCCGTCCAATCAAGGTACTCGGACGGGGCGGGCAGGGCACGGTGCTGCTCGTGCAGTATGCGGGCGACGGGCGTCTTTACGCGCTGAAGGCGCAGGAGAAGAAGCGGATGGAGATTGGGGAGTATGCGTTCGTGTTCGGGGAGCAGGACGTGATGAGGCGGGTTGCTGGGGACGGACGGTGTGCGCAGCTGAAGGCGAGCTGGGAGGACAAGGAATACTTTTACCTCCTCACGGCGAGTGTCTGGTCTTCGTATTGGGCTATGCAACGTGTAGCTGACAGGCGTCTGATGGCAGGACTTTTACGCCCGGGGCGATCTCAGCTCTCATATGGTGAAAGGGACGTTGCGCACGTCAGACATTCCTCTTATCTGCGCACAGCTCGTGAGTTTCGACTTTCTCATCACTTTTCTGTGCGCTCACCCCCGTCTACAGGTGCTCTCACTCGAGGCGCTCCACTCGCGTCGGATCATGCACCGCGACATCAAGCCCCGCAACATCCTCTTCACCCACACCGGCCACGCCATCCTCGCCGACTACGGCCTCGCGCGCACATACGGCCTTACCCAGACACAGGAGCCGTGGCGGGAGTATGCGCTGTGGGACCACAATGACTACGTGTTCGCGCCGTTCGATGCGGGGACGGATGCCGCGATGGACGCGACACGGCGGGGATGTGGGACGCTGGGGTATTCTGCGCCTGAGGCGCAGGGCGGATCGCCGTACTCGTATGAGGCTGACGTGTGGAGCTTGGGGGTGGTATTCTACGAGATGCTGAACGGCAAGGTGCGTCGTTTCTGTGATTGGGCTGGACGGGGTCACTGACGAGAGGGCAGCTTCCGTTTGGGATACGATACGAGTCGAATGACGGTGGGATGGTGCTTCGGCAGAAGCAGGAGGAACCTGTGGCGGTGAACGGGGATGTGGACGCGGCTGCGCACGATCTCCTCTACCTGGTGGGTCCTACTGTCGACTACGTTCGCACCGAGACGCTGACTGGAAGCAGATGCTGGAGAAGGATCCGCTGAGGCGGCCCTCTCTGGCGGAGATCAAGGCCCATCCTTGGTTTGCATCTATGTGCGTCCTCCGTAATCTGTCCTACCATTCTATCGCTTATTATCCCCACAGTAACTGGGAGGCGCTTTCTCAGTGCGAGTTGCCGGCCCCGGTGATGCTCGCGGAGGATGCAGAACCGGCACGTCTACCTATCCTGTTTGTCTCTTATTTATATTGCTAACGCTCACCAATTGCAGACAAAGGAAGCGCTCCGCTTCCAGTTTGGTACCCCGTACCCAGAGGCCACCGGTCCCCACCACTGGTTCCCATGGGTCTCTTCAAGCCTCCCTCCGGTGTCCGTCGAGGTTGTGAAGCCCAGGAGCAAGTCTCTCCGCAAGGCACCAGTCCAGCGTTCTCCTACGCTACCCCCCGCACCGCCGTGCATAGGCTCTCCAGCATCCCCTAAGCTGCCAACACCAGCTGTAGCTCCACCAGCGTTCTTCGCGCAGTACGCATTCCCCGCGTTCTTCGCTTCGACAGCCCACGGCGACGGCTCCAATACTGGCTCTTCCGTCCGGCCCTTTGTCCTTGGAACGACTCCTGTCGGCACAGCGGTTCTCAACCGTGACCCGAGCGCGCGGTCTGGCAACCTCCGTGACGGTCACCTCGTCCCGATTGAGCGTGCCCGACCCGTCGAGAACGAGCTCACGAGGCTGCAAGACGCCATTCGCGATGACCTCGCCCGAGGCCGGAAGGGAGTTGTCATCAGGGACGACACGTTCGTCGTCCCTGTCGACGTTGCACCGATTGAGTGCGCCTCTCCTACGGTCTCGGAAACTTCGAGCTGGGACTCGGACGCGACCTGCGTCACGGAATCTGGCTCGGACAAGATTGCTGCTGTCATCGACTCGTCTGGGTGGTCGTCGGAGCTTCAGGCTGCTCGGGCTCGTGAGCATTCTCGTTGGGGTTTCTTCGACGGCTGAGCGCTGCCCTTGGTCGGACCTCCCTCTTTTTTCTCATTGGTCTTCCTTCAGTCACTGGGCGGCTTTTCTGGGTCCTTCTCTACTCTCTGGGGTCTGGTGGTTTCGGTCACGACAAATCCAAAAAAGGTCAAAATCGGTGAAACACAAAAACGCATGTGGTCCGCTTACGATAGACATATCGGTAGGCTCTTCCTTGTGCTTGTTTGTATAGGAACGCGGCCTTCCTTTCGTATAAATCAGAACATCTTTGAATCTGGTCCTCTCAGTGACCGTAACCCCGGATTGGTATGTACGTACTCAGTACAGGCGGGCCGCCTGGATTCGGCAGACTCTGGGCTGACATTGCGGATGGCAGGGCCAGGAACTCCCAGATAAGATTGTAGCGATATTGGGCGTCTATCTTTGGGCACTCTTTGCAAGTTCTGGCTCTGCATCTCGCCCCGAACAGAACGCTGTCTGCTCTCTACGGTAGTACGTCACAACATTGAATCCTGGAAATTTCATCCAAATTTTCAACCAAGGTAGTGTACGTCCGCAAGAACGTGTTCAGGTCAAACAGCGCTGGCATACTCGTTTCATCGTGAGGGCTGTTTTCATCGTATTTGATGATCACGTCAGCCGGTTACATTCTACTTTGCCTTTCAGGTCATTGGGAGTGAGTATGGGGCCTCCGAGAATACCGAGTTACTCATTGATATTACGCCGCCAGCTTGGAAAAATGGACACACAGTTGAACCGGACCCGAATTCCGGACTGTGTTGTACGTGGGTGCCGCGGCATTCATATGACGATTGCAGCCAAGATCTATTTCTTAAAAATCACGTATGCTCTTTCTTCCGAACGGCATCGGATTACCTCCGTGGGCGGAGAAAGAGAGTTCCCTGTGGCCACCAGTATGGCGTGTTTTACTGGCGCCGCGTTTGGAAGGTAGCAGTTCCAACACCAACAGTTGAGACTCGGATTTCCTTGATGCGTCCCACAGTCCTTTGATGTCGTTCTCTCTGCCATAGGTGACGTGTACATTTTCTTTACGAACGCCTTGATCTTCATGCGGGGCAAACCAGTACTATAGCTAGACTCAAGCACGTAGCTGCTCGGACAAGCGCTCCAGGTTATGGCTGAGTAATGTAAAGGCCGGTATATACGGAGACTACCCGCGAAGTCCGGTATAAGGGCCGCAGGTTCGCTTAGTAGCACAACCCCGCCATCGGTAACACAGGTCCTGAACGGGAAAGGGAGCTCGGGTGGTTGGTATATAACCTGGCCTCCTGTGTCGAGGGGTGGTCGCATCGCAACTTGCTACACTGGCACTCCCTCTATTGAGCAATCACTCACAGAATTTCCGGCCCAAGCTCAACTACAAGATGACAGTGTCCTACGCTATTGTTGGTGCTTCGCGCGGTATCGGGCTTGAATACGTCCGCCAGCTGGTAATGTGGATTTCGGTTCTTGTTTCCACCCTGAATCTAATCATGAATACGCAGGCTGCAAGGAAGGACTCAGTCGTATTCGCAATTGTGCGCAACAAGCGCAACAGCACATTCCTCGCCGACCTCGCGGCGAACCTGAAGAACGTGCATGTTATTGAAGGCGATGTAGGAGACCACAGGTCCATCGCAGTACGTGGCATCCCGTCCTTTCGGGAGCTGCTGACTGACAGGAGTTCTTCCGATTCAGCGAGCCGCTGCGGAGGTTTCTTCGATCTCCGGAGGCAAACTGGACTATCTTATTAACAACGCCGCCAAGATGGACGCAAAGGTCTATAAGGGATTCGGAGACTAGTTCGTGAAATCCAGCTGGCGTACATGACTTAACAGTGATTGATCCTCCCGCAGCACGGATTTGGACGAGCTCGATGCCGACTTCACTGCGGCGGTAAGACGTACCACCTTGCCCCTGTGTCTCGTACTTACTATGCCGAATTGCAGTTCAACGTGAACGCCCTTGGCGTTATCCACAGCGTTTATGCATTCCTCCCACTTCTCCGTGCCGGGTCGGCGAAGAAGATCATTGTCATCGGTAGCGAAGCTGGAAGGACGGACGCGGTGACGGCCCTTGGTCTCAAGAACCTGGTGGCATATAGTTTGACCAAGGGAGCGGCTGAGATGGCTGCGCTCAAGTGGGCGCTGACGCTCGCGGACGAGGGCTTTACCGTCATTACTTTGCATCCCGGTGCAGTAGATGTATCCGAGACGACCAGTGAAGCGGGTAGGTCGTCTGGCTTACTTTCTTCTGGTCTCAATAGCCGAAGCTCATAGTGTTGAACAGATCGTGCTGTTGCTGCGCCTGCGTTCGAGGAAATGGTTGAGAACGTCAAGAAGATTACCGGGGTAGCAGAGATCAAGTTTATCACCACGGAGGAGTCGATTAAGGCGCAGTTGGAAGTCATCGACAAGCTGCAGCCTTCGGACAACGGTTCTTACCTAACCTATACCGGCGAGAAGAAGTAATAGACATACATGTACAACGTAAATTCGGTCCTCTTTGGATCCCGGATGTATAACAAGCCTAGTCGAGCGATCAATAGTATCTAGACCCTCCGAAGTATCGCAGATTATGCGCGTCCCTTCCCCTACAGACTTTATTTTAGCCTACTGTCGAATCACCCTTTGAATGCGACAACGGATCACTCAAAACAGTAACCTTCACTATCCTCAAACATGGGATGGTATACCGGGCAAGTGGAATATGATATATTCGCATGTCCATCGGTTTCCCCGGGTTTGATGCATTCTGCTGCCTACTTGGCCGCCACCACGGTACGGTCTCATTTGCGGCGGGCGAAATCTGCATCTTGGCATTTGGCATCATGTTATCCACCTGCGCAAGAGAGAGTACCATAGTCCATCATGGTCCTGGAATCACCGTTGCGATCTTTCGAAACCCAAATGATAGAGACGCACAACTAAAGTGCACGCAGAGCGGGTGGGAGGCTGTCTTTTTCTGCCAATGGTGCGAGCACTCTAACTACCAGCCCATGTCCAACTCTTGCAGCTGGGCAAAATGCACTAGCCACGCCGACCAGTCCCGGTCGACCAGAATCCACGGAGCAATGTGAAGATGCAACATCGTGATTTCAGAAGGCGTGACTAATCGTAGAACGTCGGAAAGAAGGTAAGGTGTTAACCTAATGAGAACATCCCATGTAGGGTATAAGGGTCGTCGTCCAATGATGCTCTAATCGAGGAGGGAATCGCTTCCGGGGATATAATTTCGGCCCCCTCCCCAACTCCTGTAAGGTAGAAATCCCGCCGCTGGGCGCCTCTAGCCGTACTGATAGTTCGTACGTGCGAGCGCTGACGTCGGGGGGGGCCTTCGGCGGTTCTCACAGGCTCGGCGTGAGCTAACCTGGCCAATGTTCCGGTCCCAGTGGACTGCCATCGAACCACGTCGTAATGTGGGACGACACGGAAGGAGGACGAACACATACGAGAAACCACCCCATGTCCGAAGGGTAACAAGCTGACGCCAGGAGACGCAATGGGAAATGCAGAAGGACGTTGGTTTCTGGACGGCCGCCGTCATAGAGCGAAATTTGGGGAATCGCGTCGACCAGGACCAGGCCGGTCAGGTCCGGGGGGGCCCACAGGAGATTATGGAGCACCGTCTCGGTCTGGTGCCACAGGGTATGAGTTTTGAGGCGAGTGAGTCCCTGCAACGCTAGGCCCAGGCAGAACACATCTAAAAGGAGCGTGTCCAACTCTAGACGGCGAAGATTTGTTAGTGAGTCTGTATGGAGTTTGATGGAGGAGACGAAGTTGGGCGCAGAGTTCCGGACGGCCAAGTTTGTCAATGAAGCCGAAATTGTGTGTAGAAAGATTGATACAGTTCTTACCCATTCGTTCGAGAGCGTGAGATCAACAGTACTGGCCTACGGCCGGCACGTTCCTCGTAGTACGTACCCGATTGTCGCAAACTGAAGTGTTAGCGCTACCGATGTATTGCGAGCCCGTTCAAGGAGGATGGTGACAGAATTGGGGTCGCACGATTCATTCATTAGCGACGTACTGGGCCAGAGCGCCGCGTTTTCCAGCGTTAAAAGACGCCACCAAGGGCAAACCCACGTAACGCGAACCCAATGCAATCCGCGCCCTTCGGGATTTTCCTGTACAAGGTCTTAAAGTCTCTATAAGAGGTTTGGTGTACAAGACGTTCATACGGTAACGCCGGACAACTGTACAATGAATTGCATCATGAGAACGGGTCACAGTTGGCGATGTGAACGTTGGGTTGGGGTAATGGTGTGATGCGACTCATGATGTTCGGACTAGCCGCTACCGGTGACAATCGTGCTTAAAGTCCCCGTACAACCGAATAATACCGCAGACGTTGTTCTGATATGAAGTTACTGACATCTCACTTTGTCTCAAGCCATCCCTAGACTAGTCACTTGGTATGTAAACGACGCGCCGCAACCATGACCTTGCTACGCGCAGCACCAACGTCATGGTTGCCACGAAGACGCCCCGAGCTCGTCATGAACGCCATCCCCATGTACACCAAGAAATTTCGTCAGAGTCGACGCTGAATCTCCGCACATCATGCGACGATGATGTCAATGTCCTCCCGAGAGATATAAACCCTCGCAAGCGCGGCAGAGTGGACTCCATCCTCAACCCATCGCTGGTACCTCCCGACAGCATATCGCAATTTCACGATGTCCGACAACTTCAACAACACCTCCGCACAGACCAACAATGCCCAATTCGGCCAGAACGGCCAGCAGGGTGGCGAAAGGGCCGATTGGCTGGACAAGGGTATAGAAGCGGCCGGTGACAAAGCAGGAGTGAATATAGTGCGTATACCCTATCCTTGGATACGATGAAATTCTCCGGGACGGTGCTCAGATATGCGCGTCCCAGAGCCAGAAGAATGCGGACACAGCCGGGGATTTCGCCAACAAAGAGTTCAAACAGAAAGAGGGTGAGTTGAGTGACCCCACCTCTGACGGTGTGAGAGCCGAGCACTCAGTGCAAAGCATCAGGATTCGGTCTCCCGGGCGTCCATTGAAGGGAAAAAAAAAAGCAGACTTGGAAACGTACCAGTAATAGCGTTTGTGTAACCAAGTTTTTGATGAATTAAGAGCCTGCAGGTTGTCCCAGAGTATGATGTGGTAAACGTTGAATACCGGTAGGACCTGCGACTGCGAATCACCAGGTTGAAGAGATCTCTAGGGTGAAGCAGTGCAATGTAGATATGAGCGTCGACGGTACGGTCAATCCTGATGATAAACGATACCGGACGACGTGTTGTGGGTTGTACCTGAAAAAGCGACAAGTTTCTAAGGCGCCTACTTGAGAGTCACGCGACCTTAAGTGATTCGTAAACGAAAAGATTAGATATGATCAGCTCGTGTCCGAAATCGCCGACTGATGCCAGCGGCTAAGCGTCCGAGTCCGACGGCCTCCAATTTTCGTGTTCTTCAACTTGTGCATTGGCAACTTCGACTTCAAATTTACACGTCCGACACTCCGACTTGCGCGAGCACGGTATGGATAAGATCTGTTGCAGAAGTTTCGGCCTTATTCCGATTGTCTGCTAAATCCGCCACAGTGCAACGGGACGCTGCTTTCGAAAGGGCTTCTGCTAAGAGCCTTGTTGTTTCCGGACAGTACATGGGGGCCCAGGCCTACTCAATCGGTTCAATTGTTCGCGGAGAAGTACTTTGCAAAATTACGCCCAGGTCGCTGCACTCCTCTTAAATTTGGAATAAAAATCTATCATAACGCGGAGGGTATGGTACCCGGACGGCGGATTCTGGTTACTCATTGGTATGACAGTAATAGGGTAACGGTCGGTGCATTGAACGAGATTAGGCAGGTCTGAACTTTCGTACGTGGCACGTTACTCATAGCGTAAGAAACTTACACATACGCCAGAGTCCAGACGGCTATCGGACCAATCCGGTCGAAGTGTTCAGGGTTGTCCACATCGTGTGCCTCTGATGCGCCTGAACGCGCGGTTTCTCCACCTGCCGTAGGCTCGTAGTCACTGACGCGGCCTGCTGGCACTTACAGCCTGATGCTTCCCGTATGTCAGCCGACCGATATCCTTCGCCGTTTCGGCAGAGGCGCGTAGATGTCTTCCTTGAAAGCCGAGGCTTCTACGATGGGCCAGCCAGTCGTATCGGTTTGCAGGACTAAGCCTTCTCGCTTCGCCGAGTGTCTTGGCTTATCATCGAGGTGAAGAACTCCTGGGGCATGTGACCCTACGTGCGATGTCCGAAACGGGGGCCGTAGAGCCCGCAGAGGAAGTACAACTCTAGCAGGCGGTATATAATCCGCCTTCATGCGGTGGAAGTTTATACGACCACTCCCCTGTAAAACTGACGTCCGCAGCATTTCTCAGGGTTGGCTCCGAAATGACCGTCTTCTACGCTATTGCTGGTGCTTCGCGTGGTATTGGACTGGAATATGTCCGTCAGCTGGTAAGTTATATCCAATGATTACTAACGGTTCCCGTTTCCTATTTCTAACTGTCACCGAATAGGCCTCAAAGAAAGACTCGGTCGTGTTTGCGATCGTGCGCAACAAGCAGACGAGCATGTTCCTCGCCGCTGCTGTACGAGGCCTCAACAACGTGCACGTAATTGAAGGCGATGTTGGAGACCACAAATCTATAGCGGTGGGCAGCATGTTTTCTACCTTTATACAGTTCACTTAGCCGGAGCCTTTCGATTCAGCGTACCGCTTAATATCTTCGATCTCTGGGGGCAAACTGGATTACTTGATCAATAACGCTGGGAAGACAGGTGGTGCTATTTTCAAGGGCTACAATGACTAGTACGTAACATTACACCAACACGTATCATCTAGTGACCAAAGTACCCTACAGCACGAATTTAGACGAGCTCGACTCCGATTTCATGGATGCGGTAAGTCGACCCTTGCTTTACTCTGAGGCCTTCTTTGGGGCGGAGACAGGCGTCGTACTTAATACACGCACCTTCAGTTCAACGTTAACACCCTCGGCGTAATACACAGCATTTATGCTTTCCTTCCGCTCCTGCGCGCTGGATCGGCGAAGAGGATCATCGTGATCGGTGCTGAAGTTGGAAGGACCGCTACAGTGGCTGCCCTCGGTCTCGCGAACATGACAGCATATTGCATTACGAAGGCCTCAGGCGAGATGGCTACTCTGAAATGGGCGCTAACTCTCGCGGACGAAGGCTTTACCGTCATCACCATGCATCCCGGGGCAGTGGATGTGTCCGAGACCACGAGTAAAGCAGGTAAGTTCCTGACATCTCGACTCCTGTGGTTCAGGACGGTGAACTGAAGGTATCGAATAGACCTCACTGCGGCTGCTCCTGCATACGCAGCGTTCACGGAGAGTGTCAAGAATAACGCTGAGGAGATTCCGTTCTTGACCGCCGAACAGTCCGTCAAGGCGCAGCTGATAGTCATTGACAAGTTGCAGCCCTCAGATAACGGTTCGTACATGACTTATACCGGCGAGAAGAAGTAGTTTGCGACGAACTTTGTGTGAAAGTTCTGTATCTTTTGGTGGGTTTTGGATGCTATGAATAGATCACGTTGAATGGCCAAGTCGTTCCGTGAATGGCATGTATCACAGTGTTTGAGCCCCACCAGGTCGGGCACATTTCCCCTTTCGCTACGCTCTGGGGCTTGCACCGCCCATTATATGTACGTGAGCGGTCAAATGCTCCCGAACGATCCCGCGCTGACTATGCTCCGGTTTCCAGGGGCACTGAAGGCTCATTAATCCGCATTCATCGAACGGTGCGTCTTGTTAGAGAATCCGCTGCGGTCGTTACCATTGCGATCCGGGCGTAAACGCGCGAACCCCGTGTTTCAATGGCATACCCCGAGGATAAGGGCCGAGAAACCGCGCCCAAAAGCGTCGCACTTGTTCAGCGCATAGAGTATGCAGCGCACGGTAAAGTTGTTTGTTCAGACGCACACCGGACGGATATTCTGAAGACAAGGTTCGTAAAGTGATTAATGGAGAAAGCGTTCACGACAGTTTGCTATACGTAAGTATCTTATCGCCGTTCAATCCGCCTTTGAGATACAGAGTTACACACGGCGAGATCAACCCTGTTTCTACCCCCTGGAAACGCGGAGAGGTCATCTCCAGCGAAGGAGAGGTAGCGACACCTCAAGGAGCAGTCGTGGTTGTTATGGACAGGTATCCTCGCGGTATGCATGCGCCGACGGCTGTCCCAGGTTTTCCCTCACCTAGTAAGATCCGGTATCTCCTTGTTTCTCACTCGGACACAAGCTTGGGACGCTCACTACGCGAAGGGAAAGCGCGGTACCTCCGCCTACCTCACCCCTTCCGGCGCCATCGCGGTGCTTACCGAGCAAAACCGTAGTACAAACGCCCGACAGACCTCTATTCGCCACCGCCCGTCGGACGTACAGAACGCAGAGCGTCTCGATAAGCTTCAACCGCAGGCCCGACCGTCCCGCCCACGGTTCTTTTACTCATCCTCCACACGAACCGCAAACCTTCGTCCACTGCGACCGATGGCATCGTCCACATCGCGATATCTTCCTTCGCGGCGGGAGCAATTCTAGACCAGGCCACCGTGAACGCGCTAGTATCCGGGATCGCCGAGCTTCGCCCACGGGCGCGAGGTGAGGCACAATAACCTGCGATTCAGACCGGATACTCTCAGGATGGTTGTCCCCGCGGTGATATGGGTGGGCCGCCGGGGTCGTGCCGAGTGGACGAGGTGCGTGCCGAGCGTTCAGTATCCCCGCCGCGTTTGTGTGGTCCCGTTCACTGCCTTTCGATGGATTTTCTAATGATTCAAGTCGGACCCCGGATACCACGGCGCTTCACTAACATCGCGCGAGTGTACACCTCGACATTGCGCCAAGGGGGGCTGCTCCGCATCCGTGACGTTCACGTTGCCATTGTACACATCCGCATCTCGGCTGTGATCTTTGCTCATCTCCATATTTTGGCATCCTAATCCCAGGAACGCCGCACTGCCGCGGCAACAACCTAGTGACGACTGCGTTCGTGTATCTCCTTAGGATCCATCTCGTCTCGCAAAATGGGAAGCCAAGTCGAGTCTCGGGCAGGTGCCAAATAGCTCCACCCGTCTTGTTCTTCTCATGTTGCGGCACCTGAGCGGGTGCGAACGGGAGCCACCAAGTCTGGGTATGCGGAATCGGAAAACTCCCGAATTGCCGCAGTATCGCGTAGAGGCAAGCGCTTACACCATGGGCATGAGTATCCGGTGTTCATACCATCGTGGTCGTGGATGTATAGTGGCTGACCTGTTGAGAGTAGTCCTATACCGCGCTCGCCCCGGCGCCGTGCGGGTGCTTTTAAAGGTCTTCCCCTCAGCCGCACTCCGTTCTACGTGCCCCCTGGAAAGCCCCACATAATCAGCGACGTGTTTCCGCTGTGAGAACAGATTCGCTCGGAGCCGAAGTCCAGGAACCCGTCGTGGCGTGAACATTCGACAACCTAGCAAGGGGGAATCCTCGCACCGTCCTCAGCCGAACCCGGGAATGGACTTGCACGGTGGTACTGGCCTCATGTTGCGTGGTGTCCCAACGACCCAGTTTGTCTTCTCGCCCTGGAACAAGAAGTATGTTCACCGTCGCACATGACGTCATTTAACCACACTCATACAATCGCTTCCGGGTGGGGTGATGCTGACGGTGGAAGCTACGGTAGTTGCAATTGGGCGGGGCGGACAGCGCTGGCGGTGTTGGCACCCTGTTGCCGTCTATCTGACAGGCCTTGCCATCTCCGTGTGGCACGCGCTGTCGGCTGACCCCACCGGTGCGGGGTAACAAACTTTCTTGTAAATCATCTCTCCTGGATCCGCTGTCGATGCCTCGCACTGTACAACGCCGCCCCGAACCAAGACGAGAAGTCGTGCAGTACAGTCACCTAGAATGCATCCGCCCGCTCCGAGCTCCCCGCTATACACCAGAAGGCTGGCGTGAGTAGCTCCGCGCACTTCACACGCGTTCGCGATCCACGGAGAAAACGGAGAACAACTACCCTTGCAAACGCACCGACATCGCGTGCGTTTCATCCCGCGTAATGTGCCTAGTCTGAGCCTCGGTCAGAACCCGTCTCATAAAGGTACAATTGCGGCCGTCCGTCCGATCCCCCGCCCCCCGGCGTACGCGACTTACGAAAACCTCAGCCCATGCCGCCCCGGCCGGGTGTCCCGCACGTTCGACTTCGAACTCGCACCTCGCGGAATTGCAACCTTCTGGCCGCCCGCGGAGTTCATCAAACCTACTCCGCCTGTGTCGCGCCGCATTTGTCTGCCCTTGTACATACTCGGTAAACCTATACAAATAAATGTTGGAGAGTCCTCGGATGTTTTCAGGCGGTCCTGGGTCATGCGGCCGAAAGCGGGAAGACGGGCTGCACGGGGTCCTGATCCTCTGAGTTCTTGAGTTCTAACGAGTCGCTTCTCGTCATTACTTATCTCGCGCGTAGAACGTATCGACGTTATCGCACAACATCGGAATTCTTTACTTGGTGGAACCAAGAATCGCAGCAGAGGGTCTATCAGCAGCGGGTGAGCTCCGTGAAGGGCGATAGTTCCTCTTCGAATACGGCGATCTCCTTTCACGCCAACTGTACTAATATATACTACCCATAGCCAAATCCCATATCTTTCCAGAGGTTTTATAAAGCCGTTGAATAATTGGAACGATGGCCGGAACAGACTCAAGCCCACGGGTCAGTGAAGAATCCAACACTCTCCAGTCGCAGCATCCTGCGACCCGGTCTGACCCTTCAAATGGACAAAGCCCCGATCTGAAATCCGAGGGCGCTCAAGAAGTAAACGGTGATTTTCAAACATATTTCTACGTCATCCGAAAGGACTAATAGAGCTATCGGCATAGACGACGGCGCGGTCTCTAATGTGGCATCCACCACTGTGTACGCGACGTCCAAGTATGGGGCGGGCTCTTCCGGGGGAGGCGACTGGCTCGAAGAGGGAATGGATGATTGACGATTGCTTAGTACCTACGCCCTGGCCAGTTAAATGGTATCTGGATCAACACAGAAAAATATACGTGAGATTCCTAGTAGTACCACACTTCCCTCTGGCACACATTGATGGGAATCCTTCGTGAATTCGTCGTTGTTAGTAAGAAAAACAAGAGGAGAGTTCGCCTTCGGCAGATTGGGATTGCAAGCAGTCTAAGTAAGCGTGAGTGCGGTAGCAGAAAACACAGGAAACGATACACGTTAATGGACAACATGAATGGGACCGGGGCAGCAGCCGTGCAGTCACAACGATAACAACAAGCGGTCGTGACGGTCGCGGCGGAGTACGCGTGTCAAGCGGGCATATACTAGCAATATCATAAGTACGAGTCCGGGCAGAGTCGAACAGGGGCGAGCAGCAGGGGAGTGAGGAAGGTCAATGGCGCGCCGCAGCGTCGCGGACGCGCGAAGGTCGTTCGGTCCATGGTCCCAGGCAGCGTGCACGAGACGTATATAGGGGCGACGGGTCATGGCTCATGGCTGAAGCTGGGCCAGTGCTAGGGAAATGGGGGTCAGAGAAGTTCGTGCACGGCAGGAACAACGTGGGGGCGTGAGCACCGTAGGGTGAGCAGGATGCCGCGCACGAGCGTGAAGGAATGAACCGCACGCCGCGCGGTGCGGAGAAAACGAGGGTGAGGGCAGTCCATGTCAGCGGCGGGAAATAAGTGGGTAAGTAGGTAGGGGGTAGGTATGGGGGCTGTCAGCGTCCGGAAGGTATCGTAATGGTATATGAACATGCGAGAAAGCAAAGGGGACGCAGGTCCTGGCGCGTCTTGTGCACGCTCAGTATGAGAAGATCATCAACCACGGGTTGAGCACGATCTGACGGTTATGAGATTGAAGTTAGTTGCATGAACACAGGCGGAGGTATGAGTGGGCACGCACCGGGAACAAGATGTGGCAGCCGACGACTACGGCGAGGGGAAAGATGACAGCCCACGCGGAACCGTCTATCCGCCACTCTATGGGGAGGAGTGGTGTACTGAGAATGATCATCCCAGCGACGACGATCCATGACAAAAGCCACGGGAACCAGAACCGCTTGAAGATCTTGGGCACCTCCTTGAAGAAGTTTGAGCGCTCGACTTCCTTCTTCGTCGCGCCCCAGGTGATGTTATACGAGAACAGGTGCGCAAGGATGGCTTGCGTGACGGGGATAGAGAGGCCGCCGAAAAAGAAGAAGCTGCAGGGACTGACGTCAATATGACGGAACGTAAATCGGAGAGCAGGGACCGAGATACGCACAAGAACGGCACCCAGATGATGTTCTGGATGAAGCCGGAGAACTGTACGTAACATCAAAGTTAGTATCCCACTAGAAGGCGGGTGCAGAAACGGAGCGTACCAGGGACTTCTCGCCTAGACGGTACTCGAGCAGGGTGTAGCCGACGTTGCCAGAACCAATGAACACGATTGTGGTCGCGAGCCAAATCTCGAAACTGTGCATGTAGTACCCGTCGACCGGGAACTGCCAGCCGAGAAGGACGTAGTTCACGATCGAAATAGTGATGGCGGCGGCGATACCATCTGCGAAAAAAAAAGCTTCAGAATGTTTGTCCCGGAAGAGAATGTGGGGCTACCTACAGTACGAGAACATGTACGACAGCATCGAGAACTTGTAGTGCAGAGGAGCGTTTGACCACAAGAACCGATGGATCTGGTGGGCGATAGGACCCTTGCGCCACCATTGGACGAGCGGGTTGAAGAGAAGCTCGTTACAACCTTCCAACGCATCTCGTCAGCATCGCACCTCCTCTGCATCCCAACCTCCCCCCAAAAAGCACTCACCGTACGCGTACTTCTGCCATCTGTTCAGCTCATCGTCGACGGTGAGCGAGACGCCCTCCTTGAAGCCGCCGTGCGAGTACGTCGCCCAGCGGATGATGTACCCGCGCATCTGCAGCCGGAGCGCCATGTCGAAGTCCTCGGACACGTTCGACTCGGACCAGATCTTCTCCTGCCCGTCCGCGGGGTCGAGGAACGCTGCGTCTTGCAGCGCGCGCCAGCGGAGGAACGCGTTGTGCCCGACGAACGGCGCGACCTCGCCGTTGGCGCAGCTGAAGGAGATGCACCGGTTGATGCGCCGCGTGAAGTACGCGATCCCGTTCTCGAAGTAGTGGTGCGCGACTTGCATGACGTCTAGCAAAGGGGGGGAGGAAGCTCGTCAGCATTGTGCCCCACAAAAATGTATTTAGAAAAGCGAGAGTGGGAGACGCCCACCGGATTCGTGCTGGATGATGCCGACCGTGGGGCACTCCGCCATCTCGCGCGCCGCGTCCCGCAGACAGTCCTCGGGCACGACCGTGTCCGAGTCGACGATGAGCACGATCTCGCCCAGACGGCACGCGCGCCCGTTCGCAGCCCACGGGCGGAACTTGCGCCCGCTCGCCTCGTACACCTCGTCGATCGCCATCTGCAGCGCGCGCTCCTCCAGGTCCTCCCACTCATCCTGCGAGCCGACCTCGCTGCCCGTGCCCGTGCCCGTACCCGTGCCCGTCCCGGTGCCAGTACCCGTACCCGTACCCGCCCCCGCGCCGACGCCGATGCGCTCGCCGTACCCGCGGTTCAGCACGCCCTGGTCCTCGCCGTCGTGGTTGCGGTACTGCATGCCGTACCGGCGCTCCTCGTCGACGCCGTGCGGGCCGTGGCTCGCGCGGGAGCCCTCGGACGCGGACTGGGACTGGCGCGGCTTCTCGCGCGCGAGGAGCTCGTCGAGGTGCTTCTCGGCCTTGAGCGAGAGCGCGAGGGCGTAGTTCATGTTCGACGCCTTCTTGAAGCGGCCCGCGCGGCGGAACCCGCCGGGGGCGTTGTCGTGCCGCGGGCGGGCGACCCAGCCGATGCCGTGGTTGGCGTAGAACAGGATACGCGCGTCGCGCTCCTCGACGGGGAGGAGGCGCAAGCCGTCGTCGTTGACGAAGATGGTCGAGGTGCCGCCCTGGCGGGCGTACGTCTGCATCGCCTTCTTGAGCGACTCGATCGACGGCGCGAGCACGGCCTCGAGGCTCTCCTTGTACACGGGCATCTGGATCGTCACGTGAGGCAGGTTGTTGTCGACGGCCTTGTTCGGGCGCGGCTTGACCGCGGAGTAGTACTTTGAGTTTTGGTGGAATTGCGCGATGGGGCCGATGCACATGGACACGTTCTGCATGATTTGGAGCGAAAAGAACTGCGTGGCGGGTATTCAGCGACACATACACATACACACACCTCCTTTCTACCCTCCGCCACCCTCAAGCCGAATATGGACTCACCAAAGACACACAGAAGAACAGCGGGATGACCGCACAAAGCGCGAAGCGGATGTAGTTGCCATCGAGCTGCACTTCCTGGAGCAGGATGTTGACACCGTTACCGATGAAGACTTTTCGTCGGTCAAGTTAGCGCCGACACACACGCCCACGAACGGAAGCACACCCACATATGCTCAGACCCGCCGCCAAGCCGTTGTATATCGGCGCCAGCAGCATCGGTCGTCTCGGCTCCGGGCCCGCCTCAACGTCGGCGTACGCGTCGACCGTGCTCGCCTCCTCCGACACGACGACGGTCTTCTTCCCGCCATACCACGTGCGTCGCGTCTTTGTTCTTGGGCCCGCAGCGGCCGCGGCGGGAACCTCCTTGACGTCGGCGTGCTTCTCGTCGACCATCGCGAGGTCCTCCGCGCTCATGCCCAGCACGCCGCCCGAGCCGATGAACACGCCGCGGGGCGTGCCCGGGACGGGCGTCGCCGCGCCTGGGGTGCCGGGCAGCGCGGAGCTGCGGCGGAGGTGGGACTGGGACAGGCGCGTGTTCACTTGCTGCAGCGAGTGTCCTGATACCGAGCCTGGGAGCAAACGGCACGAACATGGTCAGTACGTCTTCCGAGCGGCAATTGCACACGCGTAAACGGGGAATGCGAAGACGAGGAGCGTAGAGCCCCAGGACGCTGCGTAAGGAGCTGCTCGAGAAGGCCCCGGCAATGGAAGGGGATTTACGCGGCGCGGAGGGTAGAGCGGGCTTTAAGCATACTGGCTCGTAACAGAGAGAGATTGCGGGACGTCGACGAAGCGGCGTGCAGGGCTTCCGAGCGATCCTCGAGGAACACGTAATGGATGGTAATGGATGCCGTTGCGTTTGAATCCCCGGCAGGCCGGGACGCTGCAGCAACGCGGGCACGGGCACGGCTGTCCGTCCTCGCAGACGCGGAAGATGCACTCTCCGAACGAAGAAAAGAAACGCGCGAGGCTGCGCGATAAGCATAGAGAGAGCACTCACCGGAAACGCTCGCCGGATGGCTGTTGGTGCTCGTCGGGTGTGAGCCCGGGAACGCGCCGGGGCGGGAGCGCCACAAGAGCTTGATGAGGCGCTCCTCAAAGTCGTGGCATGTGGGGATGATGTTGTCGATCGAGTCCGACCACACCACCAGCACGCGCTCGTCGCGCTGGAAAAGCAGACGGGACAGATCGCGTCAGTCACGGTGTCGCCGCCGTTGCAGAACTATGTAGGGGGCCGATGCGCCAAGCATTCAAGCGGGACAGGCGAAAGTGAGACAAATTGAGAGGAGACGCGTCGACCAGGAGTAGGGCGGGCCCTTGGACGTCCGGCGACTCTTTGCTCGCCCTGGGCGATTTTCAGGGCAAGGGTTACCTTCGTCGACGTGGGCGCTGCTCTACGACGCCGACGCCGACTCAAACGGCAGCCTGGACGCGAAAACGGGAGCGACTCGGACGCGAACGACTGGCAAGCTCGCAAGACCGCCTCTGCCCATGCACCAGCCCGGGGAATTCGATCACGCGAGCGTAAGCGCCCGTTGTGTGCCCACACTCCGGGGTCCTGGTCGACATTCTTACTCCCCGACAACACACCCGATCGTCCTCACCGCCGCCGCCATCGGGCTCCTCGATCCCTCCCTCGAACAGTTCGCCGTCTGCGGCGCAACACCGACGCCCGCACAACCTCGTTATGTGCTGATGCGGAAAAACACGAAAACCGGGGCCGCAGTCTCGCGATAGAACGACGGATAGGATGACACGACGCGACACGGCGACACGTGCTTGGCGCAGCGCGGGGAAAGAAACACGACGGGCGAGAGCGAAGGGGACGGACAACTCACGATGAACGCTGCGCTCTGCTCCTTGTCGGCGGTGGGGAGGTCGACCATGGTGTCCAGGATCTGGATGCGCGTGTTGGCGTCGATGTAGATCGACTTGTCGTCGGGGCCTCTGTGCAAAACCGGGCGGATGGAAAAAGGTGAGCGCTCGCTGTGCGCGCGGGGGACGGCGCTGACTGGGGCGGACGCACACTTCGGCAAAGGCGGCGTGGACGGCGGCGCTGCGGACCTTGACGGCGACGGCGGGGTTGAGGGCGCGGACGGCAGCCTCGAAGGGCTCGAGGCCGAGGTTCTCGTAGGGGAAGACGCGGTACTCGCCATTGTCTACGCGGAGGGCGACGCCGACGGCGATGTTGTCCTCGTTGGGGCGGAACCAGGCGTCGCCCTGGGTCTGCTTGAAGATGTGGTGCAAGAAGGCGTCGTAGCGGTCGTAATCCATCGTGCCGTCGTGTCGTGCGGGGCTGGGCGACCGGTGGGGAACTACGGGGCTCAAGGGGCCTCGAACTAGGTGCGCCCGAACGAGAACGGGTCGAGAGACGGGACGATTTTAGGAGGTGAGTGCGGGGGCGGGGGCGGATGGAGGCAGGGAGGTGGTGGTAAAGAGGGAAGCGGACGGCGACGGCGTCGGAGGAGAGGAGGGCGAACGGCGTGCAGACGCATGGCGAGCCGAGTTCTTGAGCATTTGTGAATATCGACGAGGCTGGCGCTGCGTCGTTCACACGGCCCGTTGGCGCACGACGGCTTCCTGGACGCCCCCAAGCCCATATCCAGCCGACGGCGTTGTGTCCTTATCTCGGCCAGCGATGCGTTTGGCTGTCTGTTCGACCGCACCGTGTCGCGTTCTCCTCGGGCCCGCTCCCCGCCCGCCCCTCGCCTCGAGCCCGGCATTCATCCCTCCCAGGTGGGTCCCTGCGTTCTGTGTTCCCCCTCGCTCGCCCGCGTCGCCGAGCATGCGAGGCGCCATCCTGCGTCATGGACCCGCAGGCGGTCTATTCCGGGCGAACTGATGCTCCATAATGGCATTTAATAATGGTCTATACACTACGCCGGGACCCCGGCAAGTGCCCGGCACCGCAATAGCGACCACCGCCAACGCTGATCGTGCGCTGACGTCAGTTGCAGCTCACTCCCCATGTGGGAACGGCATATCTCTCGCCCGCGCCTCCTGCCAGCCCAGCACAAATTTGCGCGCGTCATCAGCCAACGCGAGATGACTCCCAGCATCGACGCCGCGGCCGCACACAGCGCCCGCAAGCGTCTGGCAGCAGGAATGGGGGTGCTCAATTCTGGTCGGTCGTCGGCGTCGGACGCTGCCAACGGGCGCTTGTGGGCCTGATGGCGGTAAGCGAGGAGATACGAAACGCCGAAAGTGGTCGACATGGGCTCCCAACAACTGTGGTCGACGTCCCGCTTTTGGCAATAAATCAATGATCGTGCTGGGGACGGCCTGAACGTTTGAAAACCATCTCGTCACTGGAGAGTGCTGGAGAGACGAGGTAAGGACGACAGCAGCAGTCTTTTTTCATATGTCCTGCTGAGCCCTTTTGCGCGTTGATTATAGGAGGGGATGAGGAGAGTAACGCGAGTACCAATTTATAGGGTTTATTAGGGTTACAGAGGCCAGGAGACTTCTCACTTATTGCCATCAAACCTCCATATTAATGGGCGCACCAGCCGAGCACTTGATGCGCATGTCCACGCCGCCGTAAGGCCACGAGCCCGCGATATCAAGAACGTTGTCGTCTTGACATGGCGTCGGCCTGTTGTTATTGCTGCTGCTGCTGCCGCCTGCTGGGTGGGCACGGTGCGGTCTGCACAACCCGTGCGCGGCCGCACCGTCCGCATTCATGAATGACAACGAGCGTCGTCCGCCCGTGCATGGTCCCCGGCCGCCTCCCCGCTTCGGCATCGATATCCCGCACCGGGCTCGAGCTCTCCTCGCTGCTCCCCATGCACGCACAACGCGCGCGGCGGTCGCTTGCCGCGACTGTCAATCATCTCCCCGACGCAGCCGGCTATACCGACGTCCCCCATCGATGGCTGGGCAGCAGCGAGGAGGGCCGTCGGTGCGTCCGTCGCGTAGACCAAACAGGCGTATGTATACACGCGAATTCGCGTGCGCCGCGGGCTCGGTGGCCTGACGTTGGGTGGCCGGGCGGTGGAGCGCAGGCGAGGCCGAGGCTGGTGGCATGGCCGAGTATTGATTCAATGATTGACTGCGTCCGTGGGCAGGACCCCGGGCACCCGCGAATGGTGGACGAGGATGGTAGCGCCTCCGAAGAAGCTGGCAGCGGCAAGAGACTCGGCTTATCTGCACAACACGAACATGGCCGCAGAAATTGAATCGACGGCGAGTCTTATCCTCCTCGTGCCCTCCTTCCCTTCTCCTCTGCCTCTCATAACACCCCGTGCGCTCGGCTCCAGCTCCTCCCCCTCCTCCTCTTTCCAACCTCCACGCCGTCCACCCGAGCCCGCTCACCCCCGTCCCGAGCGAGGCGCACGACCACCCCGTTGAGCACCCGCGCTACCCCGCACGTCGACCATGTACAGCCGACGAGACTCCAAGGGGCGCAGCGCGTACTCGTCCGCCGACGCGTACCGCGCCCTCCAGCGCTCGCCCCCCTCCGCCCACTCCCACTCCCACTCGGCCCACAACGACTCGAGCGAGGACGAAGCCAACCTCGGCCTCAGGTCTCCCGTCCCCTCCGCGACCCCCATTGCAGCCGCCTTCGCCCGCCGTCGATCCTCTGATGCATCAGGCGCGACTTCCCTGACCCCTCCCCGTCCATTCTTCCTGGGGAACGAGGCCCGCTCTTCCTGGAGCGCGTCTTCCGAGAATTCCGTCAACGACCAGAGCGACTCTGACAGCCCTGCCCCGGCTGCTTCTGGCGTGTCCGGCGTCGGCGCAGGCGCTGCGGCACCTGCATCTGCATCTGTGTCTGCACCACGCGCCGCTGCCCGCGGAACCTCCTCGCGCTCCCGCGCGTCTACAAAGTCGCAGGCGCAGCCCGTCGCCCAACCTAACCCGCGCGTCGTGCCGCGCAATCACCGGCGCCGCTCCTCGGTGACCAACGAATACGCGCCCGAACCGGACACCGAGGACGTCACGACCGCCGCGGCCAAACGCTCGCCTGTCCTCTCCAGCGCCACGGCCACGACCACGCCAGGCGCCGCCCCGGTGAATCCGTTCGACACGCCCACGAGCTCGGTATACGCGATGCCCCTGGGCGCCGCGCCGCCTCTCATCGGGGGCAGCTCGCGCCCCCCTCCGTCTGCGTTCCCCTTCCAGTCGCACCCGGGCAACCCGGACCCCGGAACCCCGATTCCAGGGATGGGCCGGCGGTCGTCGATCGACAGCATCCGCGCGCGCGAAGCCGCTCATGCAGCCAGCCCGCGCTCAGCTGGCTTCGCGGGGACGGTGTACCCGGTCGGCGCGGGCGCGGCGGGCTATGGCCTCATCTCGCCGGGGTCGGGCGAGTTCGATGGCGATCTGGCGCGGCCGTACGCGCCGTTCATGGAGAACGGCGTGCCGTCCCGCGAGGGCAGCGCGACGCCTCCGAGCCCCATGGGCAACGTCTACAGGAACAGCGCCGCGGCGGCTATGGCGGGGAGCAGCTCCGCCCTGAACCAACAGTACGGTACGTTGCGGTGCGGTGCTAGGGCCACGGCTACGGCCACGGCTACTGCTATGCGCGTTTCTGCGTCGCCTGTCCCGGAACGGAAGCTAACATTGCACCCCACCAGCCGGGTCCGACACCGCGATCCCCCGCACGCACTCGAGCCCGGCGATCAACATGCGCGCGCCGTTCCTGTCGCCCGCGTCGCGCCCGACGTCGTCGCTGTGGGCGCCGCCGTCGTACCCGTACCCGTACCCGCCCACGGCGACGGCGACGGGCGGGAGCTCGTCGTTCACGGCGTTCCCGCGCAAGGCGCGGCCCCCGATGCCGTCGTCGCGCCTGGCGCACAAGCTCTCGACGGAGGAGAAGCCGTGGCTGAAGCAGCGCGACTGCCGCGACCGCGCCTCGTACTGGCTCACGCTCGCCGCGATGATGCTCGGCGTCGCGGGCGCGGCGGTGCTGTGCTTCTTTGGGTACAGCAGCGTGACGCTGCTGAAGGACTCGGATTTGTGCATGGTCCTCGACGAGAACTTTGACTCGCTGGACTTGCAGAACACGTGGACGCGCGACGTCGAGCTCGGCGGGTTTGGTAACGGGGAGTTCCAGATGACGACGGACTCGGGCGACAACCTGTTTGTGCAGGACGGGGAGCTGTACATCATGCCCACGCTCACCTCGGACAAGATTGGCAGGGACGCGATCTTGGACGGCGGAAGTTACGATCTCGGCGACGCCTGCACAACTAACAACAAGGTGTGTGTCCTTTCCCATCCACGCGGTACCGTGCGCCGTGCGTGACAGAGCCGTTCGCTTCGTTAGACGGCGTGCTCCGTCAAGTCCGGGAACAACTTCAACACGATCCAGCCCGTGCAGTCCGCACGGCTGAGCACGGTCAAGTCGACGTCGATCGCGTACGGCAAGGTGGAGGTGCGCGCGAAACTCCCCCGCGGCGACTGGCTCTGGCCCGCGATCTGGATGCTCCCGAAGGACAACAAGTACGGCGCGTGGCCGCTGAGCGGCGAGATCGACGTGAGTCCCCTCCCCTGGCTTCCCCCGCTTCCGTGCGCGAACCTGCGAGCCCACGCTGACTGCTGACGGACACGCACGCACGCATGCATAGCTCATGGAAGCGCGCGGAAACGCGCCCTCGTACCCAGGGCAGGGCGTCAACTTTGTGCGCTCGTCGCTCAACTACGGCCCGCTCGCGAGCGTGCAGGCGCACCTGTTCGGGTGGTGGTCGCAGAAGCAGAGCGCGTACGACCGCGCGTTCCACACGTACGCGCTCGAGTGGACGCCCGACTGGGTCCGCTTCTACGTCGACACGCGTCTGCAGGCGATGATGAACCTCAAGATCACCGGGAAGGGCGGCAAGGACTTTTTCACGCGCGGCGCGTTTCCGGCGACGGCGACGAACGGGTCGAGCGTCGCGGTCGTCGTGGAGGATATTTGGGCGCAGCAGGGCGGGAGCGCGGCGGCGCCGTTTGATCAGGGTGCGTGCCGACCCCCCCCCCTTCCTCCGGGATGTGGCGTTTTTTTTTTGACTTTATTGGAGCATGGAGCTGACACTTGTCTTTTCCCTCTTTTCGGTCGTTCGTAACAGAATTCTACCTCATCCTCGACCTCGCCGCGGGCGGCACGAGCGGCTGGTTCCCGGATAACGTCGGGGACAAGCCGTGGTTCGACGGCTCGGACACGGCGATGCGCGACTTTGCGAAGGCGCAGGATACGTGGGCCGCGACGTGGCCGTCCGACGCGAGCGACCGCGCGTTCCGGATGTGAGTGTGCTCTTTTGGTCCCCCCTTTTTTGGCTATCATGTCGCCTTCCGTCTCGTCGTCGCGCCGCGCCACGCTGTCGGGTTTGGGGCGAGAGCTGACTGAATTGTGCTGCAGCGATTATGTGAAGATGTGGAAGCTCGGCTCGTGTTAGAGCGCGGCGGCTCCTGCATCCTCCCCCTCCCCCCAATCGGACGCTGTTACCCTTGAATCATCGACGCGTCCATCCTTTGCTATTCGGCCGGCCTAGGAGGTCCGGTCTGTATACACGACCCGCGAAGAGACGAAAAGGCTCTGTCTCCCCTCTCTATCCCAGGCTTGTCGGTTGATATCCTCCCCGGTGTTGCATTCTTACGTTATGCACTTCCTCTGCCCCCCGTTGTCACGCTCTCCGCGTCGCGCGTTCTTCCTGATTATGACATATATCGTCCGAGTAGTAGTAGTAGTAGACCCAATTCAACTGCATACGTTGTCAGTTCTCGTGTTGCCTACACACAACTTGAAGTCTTCTCTCGCACCATATTGCACCGCATAGATCTTCTTTACTGCTACTCGGCAGAATGCAGCGTATGCGGAGACTCCTCTGCGAACCCATCGCGTAGAACGTAATGTCTCCAAATCCCTTTGTTCTCTGTACGTCGCATCCCCCGCGCCGGCCGGATCGCTGCCATAACAATATTTATAGTTCACGAACCACCTTCGATGAGGGGTGGAGGAGGTCCAGACCGCGAGAAGCACCCCAAGACCTCATAGACGCGTCACCTCTCTCCCCGGCGTGGGTACTGTACCCGGTGCTATCGTCAACGCGCGAACAACCGTCCGCGCCAGGCCCCATTCCCCCGTTCGGCGTCGTTGATATGGACGTCCAGACCCCTTTCGATCAGTTGGCAGGAGGGCTGGGGGCGGAGTAGGTTTGATGCCGGCGCGCAGGGTGAGGCCAGAAGTTTGCAATTTACGAGACGCGAGAGCCTTTAAGATGTCGAACGAGGGCCGGCTTCGAGAAGTGGTGGTCATGAACCAGGCCGGTACGGCATGGCGTTGGGGGTTGGGGGTTGGGATTATTTCGTAAGTCACGTAGACTCCGGGGGGTTGGGTGGGCGTGTCGGTCTCGGGAGTAGGTATACTACCTTGTGCAATTGTGCCATTCACGGGACTTGGGCGTTTTGTTCCCACTTATCAGGCACGGGATATACTACAAGACCGCACGTACTGACCGCGAAACGCGCCCGCGCTTTGTATGGGTGAATTTCTTCCCTGGTCTTCCTTCCCCGTGAGTAAGTTCCGCGTGTATGGGCTGTTTACGCGATGCTTAGAGATGTGGTCTTCATGACCGTGGTGCCAACAGCCGCGCGAGGGCAGCGCGATGCGATGTGGCTTGAGCTGCAGCCCAACTTGGTTTGCTTCTGAGGGCTGCTTATAGTCTCGGAGAGGGTGTTTCCTGCATGGGTCCGTGACTCCACAACAAAGGGATCGCAAGGCGGGGAGCGCGGCGCGGAGATGGTGAGGCCTGTCGGATAAGCTGAGGCTTCAAGCGCGCTGCTCGTCGAGCCAGCGCCCACCGTCCAATCACTGCAGCTTCGACGGACGGCACTGCACTCGGGCGTAATTGGAAGGACATCTTCCTATGACGTCGTATACGACGCTGAATGCATTTCCTGCTCGAGCTGGGCAGCTTCATCAGACGGGGCATTCGGGTCGGACGGCGCACAGTGATATCGCGTGACTTGGGTGACGTCCGTGCATACCGCTCAGCCAACGTGCAAGGCTTTCCTCCGCCAAGCCGCCCTTCGGATGTTGCAGCGCCCAACGAAACGCAATAAGGAATCGCGCTGGGCCGGCATGGGGGCATTCACAACTTCTCAGAGTACTACGACCTAGAGACTTCAAATGTCAGACTTTTTCTAAATGTTCTTTCCACGCGGCCCCAAGAGAAAACCCTCCCGAGGACCATAAATTTGTCCAGCGTAGAAGGGTCTCAGCCTTCAGGGAAACAGGAAACTTCGACTATGGAGTTGGCTTGTCTACGCGAGCACGACGACGATATCGAACATCCGTATTCATTGACTAGCTACTTACCTGTTAGGTGTTTGCTAGAGTCCTGATTCGCAGACGCGACATCACCGTCGTTGATCACTACCGTCAAATCCGTATACTCACGGGCAAGCAGGAGGCTGCGCCGCGGCCTCCTGCTTGTCTTAATTTTTGCGCTTGAAGCACCCGAAGAGGTAGAAGGTCGGGCTCGCAGATGGCATCGTTTTTGGAGAGGAAGCTTGCGGTTTATGCAGCATGTAGCACGTCGACGATTGTCTGGGGCTGAAGCTTACCTCCGAGACGTTTCGGTCCCTTGATAGACGTCAACGGTGATGAATGACGGTCTATCGGGTGTTATGGCTTAGTCGACATGCAGGACACCGGCACTATATCTATGAATGTGCAATTTTGCCGCTCACACCTGCCCGTAGATTGATACTTAATGTAACGTTACCTTTAAACTCTTCCCATCAATTTATATTTTACGCCATACAGATGGTACGGCAGCGACAGGCGGAACAATAAAAAACTGGCACTTACCTAGGTGGACGTAGCTGTCTATGGATACGGGAGGATGGAGCGCGCCGGGTCGCACCAGGAGATGGGGATGGTTGAAAGCGATGTGTTGGATGAGGACATACCATCTGGCAACTGAGGTAGACCGTTCCGAAGCACACCCAACCAACACCAACCGGCAAAACCGGGTGAACAGGGGTTCCAAAGGTGCTACAACTTCAACTAGGCTGTTTCATCGCGACGGCCCTAGAATGATACCGCGGTAGCGACAAGGGGCAAAGGCGGCTCTTTGGAAGCCAACAAGAGCAGTATGCAAGAGCAGCGATCGGTAGACAACGCGGAGGCCAGAGGATGTGACAGAGCAGACCAAAGCTGAGACAAATTACAATGGGAATGGGAATCGATTGTCCCCGGGCTCTTATACTCGCGGACGGCCTCCCTTCACAAGTGCTTCACGCGGTGTGGCTGAGACCACTGACACT
The DNA here is from genome assembly GCA_001302255.2 of Trametes hirsuta. NCBI lineage: Eukaryota > Fungi > Basidiomycota > Agaricomycetes > Polyporales > Polyporaceae > Trametes > Trametes hirsuta. The sequence continues at coordinate 1,920,188 of CP019382.1, read as the reverse complement.
GTAGCCGGCTTGATATTCTCGGTTGATGTCGGCTTTGCCACTTTTAGCGCTATACTTCCATAAAAAGACATCTTATTGAAGGAAACGACGAAAGTGGCCTGCTCCCCGAGCTTCCCGGGCGTCAGAAGTCCAAATGAGGTAGGGATGAGGACAAGTGCCGGGGGTCCTTGAGCGTGGGTCGTAATCTAAGGGCTGATCACACCACTTTGCCCCGCCCGCGTCCGCCACCAGTAACGCGCACCTTGCGGCACGGTAAGTAGGTCCGAGTTACACGGCATAGGCACACTTGAGCCAGCTAACATCTCTTTCCCAGATTGATATGTGCCAGACGCAAGGTACTAGTACTCACCTTTTGACGACGTTGGGAACCGATTGGGGGTCGGGACAGACCGGTACCGCCGCTACCAGGCATCGGAAGTGACACGTTCTCGATCTTTGTTTGTGTTTAGGAGCCGCCCCCAACGCACGACGATGTGTGCTCTCACTGTTATCTTACCCTGAATGCGATCCTGGGAAGTTAGCATAGTTTTTCAGATGACGGGAGGGCCATACCACTAATCTTCGTAGAAGATACAATCATGAAGCTGCACGAGCCAGGAACATTAGTGCCCAATAACACGCTGGGACTTCCTTTTTTTTTCTAATGTTCACAGTACGAAGTCGCGCCGAACGGGTGCGTTCCTACCCTCGTGTTCGAATTACGAGACATGAGGCGACGTTGTAAAGGCATGGGCGCCGTTGCAACGAGCTCGAGAGCAAATATGAGCGATAAGTTTTAGTGGTTGGACTCTGGACTTGGTTTCTTACGCACGTACCCTGAGATGCATTGCAAGCCCCCCCGGAAAAATGCAACTTAAGGCGCGCCTTCGAGGCGCATATCGCATGAGGCTACTTAGAGCGAGTTCGCTCTCACCCCCGAACACTTGCGCCGGCAATAGAGTGTCAGAAGCGTTCTATGGTCAATCAAATTGACTTGATGGAAGGATATTACTCACCGTGCGGACGTCCTAACGCCGCGCTAGGTATATAAGAGCATTTCCAAATCTGTGTCCTCAGTATAAGTCCCCCTGCCTGATGCTGTTGTTCGAACCTTGTCGGCTTTTCTGCTAGAGACGTTTCGTTGAACGTCAGTCACAGTACGAGCCCATAAACTCCAGCGAGGAAAGCGCGACAACATACTTATATTCAGTCAATCTTCTTGTGCCGCGCCCTCACTTTTGAGACTACCTGCACGGCTTCAAAGGTACACTGCTTCTTAGTAGTCTTGGATGTTTGCGAAGAAACGTTGATGAGCGCGTGCTTGCTGTTTGCCGTACAGGTTTGACTAGTTTTATAATGCAGTCCATCGACTTCACCGTTTACGCCGGGTCTAATACACCTCGGAGCTACCCTCACAGATGGAGCACGTACCTCGGTCTCCATCGTTCACAAATCGCATTGCCCTTGTAATTTATGTCATATTCATGATGTCGGGCTCTGTACTGGTATTACAAACAATTAATGTATTCGCGTCTATAGTCGTTCCTCGTCAGACCAGTGGCGCACCATAAGCGAAGTCGCTGTAAAATCCATAGCCTTTGTCGCTCTCGAATGGCGTAAGGGGCTGCACTGGGGTTACATCGTCATCGCGTGCATAGGTAGCTTAAGGGCTCATACAGTCTGCGAAAACATAAACGACTCGAAGGTGCCCGAGTCAGGACGTTGAAAGAAATTTCGATAAAGGGGATTGTGGGTACGCCTCCTACATAGGCAGCGGGGCCTCGTCTTGCGACACATCGCTTTTGCATCGCCACTCCTTTGATCCTCTATGTACCATTTCCAGATTTGACACATTTGAGATAGAGAGAGAGACGTCCTAAGCGTACTTGTGTCGGTTAACTATATATTGTAGTTCAATGGAATCAAAAAGCTTGTGCGCGGCAGGCATCTCCGTATAAAAGCAGGGCGATTCAGAAATACGAACGGGCCATCTTCATTGCTATTAACCTCGAGTCCTCAGTATCTCGTAGCGTTATTTTTCTAGTCTCATTTGTTTCTCTCTTAAGGCCGTCTTGCGGTACGCCAACCTACTCTGACGCAGGCCTGGTAATACTGGTCTAGCGGACGAAGGCACGACCACATAATCCCCATACCCAGTCAATGTTTGTATGCCCTATATTCGATGCCAGATACTACGAAGATATCCTCTGAAGGGATGTGCCCCAACGTCGTCTCGGAGGCGTTTGACGAAGCACAGGTGAGTGAACGCGGGTCGTCCTGACATGGGGGTCATCGGGTGGCTAACCTTTCCTACAGTTCGGTCAACAAAGCCGCGGGATTATATTACCCACTCTTTGTACATGACAATGGCCGCCGAGCGCGTCGATATTCACAAAAATGGGTAGGAAGGGAGCGGAGTTTCTTGCAAAGGTTTAAGACCCAGCTAGACGCGGGTGCGGGGTGTATGTGCGCGCGAGGAAGCATGGCGCCAAACTATCATCCTCGATTCCCCTTGCTCGCGCGACTACCTTGGTCTAGACAGGCCCACTCATTCTATTCCCCCATCCTATCCACTAAATCTCAACAAAATGTCCTTCGAAAACGCGCTTTTTCTCGCAGAGGAGGTCGATGGGTGTCTCGAACTCACTAGCCACACATCTCGTGCAAACACTCGCTCCTCCTCTCCCAGTCTCCCTTTCGACAGTCCGGAGAATCACCAAACAGCTATTCAAGATGCGCATACGGACAACTCACCAGCGGATATTATTCAGCCTCGGGTGTGTTCTGGAAGTATTCTCAATGTTTCATGTCCGTGGCTAACTCGCATACCAGGCTCCGTCCTTGACACAATCCCCTCGTCTCCAGGAGACGCAAGAAAGCATGTTCATGGGATCACAAGAAATACAAAATAATTACTCATCGGAAGCGCACTTCTCTGGCTCTACGCTCGCGTCCGAGGGCCCCGCGATGACTACACTTCCCCAGTTCCCTCCATCTCGAGATACAATACATCCTTACGCTATCGAGCGCTTTCATGAAGAGCCCTCAGAGGCTCTTCTTGCAATAGCTCAAATTGCCCTCGCATGGTCGAAGCACGAGAGTGAGTCCGAGAATGTTGCCAGTGGGAGCCTTTGCATCTCAGGGTTGTGCGAGATACAACCTACGCCGAAGGTACGTGATTCCAAGTTGCTTTCAAACGGTTCAATTTACTGAAACGGTCCACGTTCCCTCTCGGTTACTGACACTCAGCCTAAGGTCAACCATGAGGACGAAATTGAGGCTCGGGAAGAGGAGCATTCCGACGTCTTCGCGGCTGAGCCAGGCTCTGTGTGGTCCCCGCCCTTGGAACCACACCCGTCCGAGTTTGAAGCTGTGGTTAATGAAGAAATCATTACAGCAGTTGAATCAGACGCTGCTCCAGTACGTTTGCTTATGATATGGGGAGTCGACCAAGCTGACTACTAGCACTTTAGGTGTCAGTACACTTCGGAGATATGCAAGCGGGACCCTCACAAACTTCGACGCTTGTTCTTCAAGCAGAGAGTGGAGGTTATCGCGGGAAAAAGCGTCGCTTTGAAGAATCCGATGAAGTCGATTTTCTCGAGGCGCACGTCGCGCCCGCCAAAGCTAGCTCAAATCAAGAAGAACGTAACGAGGTAGACACGGTTCCGACACTGATGTATACTCAACCACCAGAGCGTTCCCTCTCTCCCGGAGGAACTTATGCTTCCAATGGCTCGAAGCGTCCTCGCCTGGAGATCGAGCAGACGCCCACACCTGTATCTGCTCCTTCACCACCCAGTCCGGCGCCTTTGGTCCCGACGCCCCCATCCCACTCGGCGTCACCAGCCCCAACTCCCGGGCCAGTCTGCGGGCTCAACCACGGTCTCTGCACGCATCCTCTCCCGGTCGATGTGGCTGCGCAGAAACTGCATCTCAGGACGCATAATGAAAGGAACGCGGCATCCCGCTTCTTGTGCACATGGACCGGCTGTTCGAACTCGTACGCTCACAAAGACAGCCGGAATAAGCACGTCATGAGCGTACACTGGGAAGTGAGGTTCCGGTGCGGCGTTTCCGGCTGTCGGCACGAGTTTGTGCGGCAGGACGAAGTAACTCGGCACAGGCATACTGCACATCCAACATGAGCGGGTTATAGGTGAGCTGCCTAGTTCTCCGGTGGTATTCAATTCACTGACATGTGACTATTTTGCAGTGCATCGTATCGACTTCACCGTCCGCGCAGGGTCTAGCTGATGCACGTACCGCAGGCTCCACAATTCATTAGTCGCATTGCCCTTGTTATTTATGTCATATTTATTATGTCGATCTCTGTACTGGTACTATAAACAATTAATGTATCCACGTCTACGGTCGTTCCGTGTCAGACCAGTAGCACACCAGGAGCCGAGTCGCTGTAAACTTCGGAGCCTCTGTTGCTTCCAGATGGAATAACAGGCTATATGATTACTATCACGTGCATAGGCAAAGAGCCTTAGGGGGTCGTATAGTCCGCGAAAACATAAACGACTCGAAGGTGCCCGACTCAGGACGTTGAAAGTAACTTTGAGAAAGGGGACTGAGGACATGCCTTCTACACAGGCCGCGGGGCTTCGAATTGTGGAAATGAAAGACAATGCTTTTGCATCGGGATTCCTTTGATGTTCTATGTACCGTCTCCAGATTTGAGAGAGAGCTGTTCGGGTAACAGTGTTTCAGGTGTATTTGTGTTGGTCAATCATACATTGTAGTTCAATGGAATCAAAAAGCCCATGTGCGGCAGGCATCTCCATATAAAAGCAGGGTGATTCAGAACTGCGAACAGGTTATCCCCATTTCTATTCGCCTCGAGTCCTCAGAATCCTGGGGCACTCTTTCAAGAGTCTCTCCCTTCTCGCTTATACGGCTATCTTGTAGTACTTCAGCCTAGTCTGATGCCAACCTGGCCATACCGGCCTCGGAACGGACGAAGACGCGACCACATGAACCCTACACTTAGTCAACTTTGTTTGCATGCTGTATGTTCGACGCTAGATGCTAGGCAAATACCCTCTGAAGAAATGTGCCTCACAGTCTTCTCCGATGTGTGTAATGAAGCGCAGGTGAGTGGACGCGGGTCTATGACGGTCAATCTGCACTTTTAATAATTTTGCACCGCCGCCATAGACTTACCTAGCGCGCACCGCAAAATAGACTTGTTTTACTAGTTTTCCGGTCTCCGACTACAGTGTGCAACTATCGGAGTGTAAAACGGGTGGCGCGCTGTTTACGAAGTAAGCGCAAATCAGCGCGCCACTATTTCAAGTGGGAGCGCACTACTTACCTGAGTTTACAGAGCAGCGCGCACCAGTTTCAGCTGTCGAGCGCGCGCGCACCACTTGTACAAACCGAGCGCACACCACCTTTGGGCCGCCCTGCGCACGCACCACTTTTACAACGGAGCACGCACCACTTCGAAATAGCCGAGCGCGCGCGCGCACCACTCTCAACCTTCGCGCAAACCGAGCACGCGCACCACTTCTGCACTTTCGAAACCGAGACTCCAATAATGTATTTTATGTAGTATTAAACACAATTTTTCATCTTTTAATTCAGACGGGGGTCGAGAACGAGCGTACGAGCGAGTGGGTGAGTGCGAGGCAGAATCGAGCACCTCCGCCATCTTCTGCCTTGCGGGTTTCTCGACACCCCTCTGCCTCTCCCCAGCCTTCTCCTTCTTCGCCCGAGTGAGTGAGTAAGGGCAGGGGCGGGCACGTGAGGGCACGGACGTGAGCGAGAGTGAGAACCAGTCAGCGAGTGGGTGAGGACGAGAGCGAGAACAAGATCGAGCCAGCAAGGGGGCGGGGACAAACACAACAGCGAGTCGGCAATTTAGCAGGGACAAGTGCGAGAACGACCCAACGAGTCGACGGGGACGAGTCTTGAGGATGAGTGGGCGAGGGTGAGCACGAGCGTGAATAGGTGAGGACGAGCACGAGCGCGAGAGGGCAAGAGAGAACGGGCAAGAGCTCAAGCGAGAACAAGTCGGCAAGTGGGTGAGGATGAGAGCCTCGAGAGTGAGGGGGAGGCCGGGAGTGTGCAAGTGGTCGAGGTGAGAGTTTGACCAACAAGAACAGGGGTCAAGCCACAGGGTGAAGGGTCGAGCACAGAAGGGGGAAAGGAGTACCAACAAGGAGTACTTACCTTATCAACAGTTGTGAGGCCCGGGCTAAACCCTCGGGGGTCGGAAGCTTGGGTCCATAGCAGCCCACGAGCCCGGAGGTACACGCCAGCACACCACATATTCTGGGAGATTGCAATGATGTAATAAGGGATGCAGACCCCTAGAATACTCTGGAAGTGTAGCACAGTGTCACAGATCCATAGAGCAGCGATTGAGCGGGCAGCATAGCAATGGTAGTAGACGATACATGTCAATGTGGACTTCGCCCGCTTCCACATTCGCGGTAAGCGCCGGAATGCCCGATCGGGCCGGGATATCCTTGCGAAGGCAACTTGGGCCAGTGAGGGAGCTCAGGCTGCGACCGGGCTTGTCCCTCTTAATGTCCGCATTCATGTTACGGGGTGTTCATAATCACTCTGCCGGGCTTTCAGTATGCTTATAATTGATCAACTAATGCTCAAAATTTTGTAACTACTCATACGAGGAACCTCGTCGACAGACCAGGCTTAGAACACATTTTACTTACATATTTTATATCTCACTCTACCCTTTCGTCCTCGTTTTCTTTCCTCTCGCAATTGGCTGCAGAAACGTTCGGGGAGGAGTTTACGGTGCGTGGAATTCATTAAGAATAAGTCCTACTCTGTGTGCAAATGCATTCTATTTAGAACTTAGATCTTGTATCACATATTGTAATTACAAGATAATATCGCATTGAGAGCACCAGTACGTTAGTACATCGATTAGTGCCATCAATGGCTCGTTCAAACGCGTTTTAAAATCCCTGCTTAGTGGTAAACGATAGGAACTTGCTTCAAGTTGACCTCGACTCAAGACCGTATTTTTCGGTCAGATTCGAACAAATGCACAGGCAGCGCTAACGCTTCCCAACACTTACATTGTTATGAACCATCTCGCTTTCCTGTCCCCTCATTCAGCTGCGAGCTGCAAGATTCCAGTTCAAATTTTTATTGAGCACTGAGCAGACATATGGCCAGAAAAACGTGTGCAGTCAGTGATGACCGAGTCCTAGGCCAGTGGTGGAAGAGCTTTCCCCCACTGCTCAGCCGCGGCCCGGTCGGGCGCCTGCTTTGGTGTCGCGAGAACGTGTTGAGCTTTCGCCAGCTTGCCCGCTCGTGCTCATCCTCCGCCTCATCTCACTGCCTCGTCCTCGGTTTTGCCGCCTCAGTCTCGCCTTCCCTGACTCGCCCTTACTCTCGCCACCTTATCCTCGCACCCGCCAACTTGTCCTCCGCCTCGTCTTTGGCCTCGCCACCTTGTTCTTGGTCTTGCTGCCTCGTCACTGCCCTCGTCGCTGTGTCCTCATCCTTGCCTTCACCGGCTCGTCCTTGCTTCTGCCCACTCGTTTTTGCCTACTCGGGGGTGAAGGCACTGCTCTGCACGCCCACTTTGATTTAACCACCTGCCGGGCTCGTCAAAGGCTCACGCCTACACAAGCACTGGCTCCTCTGCCAGTACGTTCATGATGTGGTGGTGCAGAAGGGGAGGCGGTGGTGGTTGTCGGACACGCAGGTGAGTCGACTCGCTTCTGTTCTCTCCGACTTGTCCTTGCCCCCATCAACTCACACTCACTTTCGCCACCTTGTTCTCGCCTCCGTCCTCACCTTCACCAACCCGTACTCGCTCTCGCCTTCGCCAACTTGCTCTCGCCTTTGCTGACTCGCTCTCGCTTTCACCGCCTCGTTCTCACTTTCGCTCACTTGCTGTCGTCTCCATGCTGACTCATCTTCATCTACACGCTTGTTTTCCCTTGCCTCTCCCACTCGAGCAAAGAAGGAGAAGGCCGCGGAAAGGCAGGACGCCGTCGAGCACCTTGCAAAGCAGAGGGCCGCAGAGGTTACGAGTTTCTGCTACACATCGTCGAGGCGACAGACGACATGGAAGGCCTGCTCAATGGGAAGCTTCCAGCGACCTAGCAAAGAAGAAACAGACCACCGAAGAGAGGCCGGAGTGTCGAGAGACTCACAAAGTAGTATCTCCCTTGCATGCTCAATCTGCTCGCCCGTACGCTCGTTCTCGACCCCCGTCTGAATTAAAAGATGAAAAATTGTGTTTAATACTACATAAAATACATTATTGGAGTCTCGGTTTCGAAAGTGCAGAAGTGGTGCGCGTGCTCGGTTTGCGCGAAGGTTGAGAGTGGTGCGCGCGCGCGCTCGGCTATTTCGAAGTGGTGCGTGCTCCGTTGTAAAAGTGGTGCGTGCGCAGGGCGGCCCAAAGGTGGTGTGCGCTCGGTTTGTACAAGTGGTGCGCGCGCTCGACAGCTGAAACTGGTGCGCGCTGCTCTGTAAACTCAGGTAAGTAGTGCGCTCCCACTTGAAATAGTGGCGCGCTGATTTGCGCTTACTTCGTAAACAGCGCGCCACCCGTTTTACACTCCGATAGTTGCACACTGTAGTCGGAGACCGGAAAACTAGTAAAACAAGTCTATTTTGCGGTGCGCGCTAGGTAAGTCTATGGCGGCGGTGCAAAATTATTAAAAGTGCAGATTGACCGTCATACGGGTCGTCCTGATACGGGTGGCTCACTGTTTCCTACAGTTCGGTCAACAAAGCCGCGGGATTATATTATCTACTCTTTGTACATGAATATGACCGCCGAGCGCGTCGATATTAAAAACGGGTAGGAAGGGAGCGGAGTTTCTTGCAAAGGTTTAAGACCCAGCTAGACGCGGGTGCGGGGTGTATGTGCCCGCGGGGAAGCATGACGCCAAACTACCACCTCCAACTCCCCTCGTTCGCCGGACTGATTTGTCACGGGAGTACATTCAAATTCTATCCCTCACCTTTAGCTTCATTCCTACCGCAAAATGCACCCCGAGAACGAGTCCTTCGTGCCTACATTGGCAGACTTCGATGCGTGTGCCGGACCTTTAAGCCACTCTGCTCACTCAAGCTCTCATGCCGCCAAGTCCTCCCAATTTCCCTCGTACACCTCAATTTTTGACGCAAAAATTGTTCAACTCGTGGAATTAGAGGATGTAACCGTCGAGGGTTTCGGATGCCGAGTTCGTTTGGCAATGTCCTTACCTGTGTCACGTGATCTTGGCTAACCAGTGCACCAGGAACACGACCCACGCACCCGAATGCAACTACCTTTTCTGGATACTCAGGAAGAGGAACCTGCAGCTGCAAACGATATTCTGGGCAAAAACACCCTAGAAATCAACTTTTCCACTTCCATCCCAGCTGTCGAGATCCCGGCGCCGGCCTCCCTCAGGGCAGACCGCGAGCTCCTACTGCCTCCAGCATTACACCCATACGCCATTGAACGCTTTCACGAAGATTCTTCCGAGGTGCTCATTGCATTGGCTCACGTCGCTCTTGCATGGGCAGAACACGAGGTCGAGTCAGGGAATGTCACGAACGGTTTCTGTATCTCGGGACTACGCGAGATACAGCCCCCTCCAGAGGTACGCTGACCACTTTTTACTAAATCATTCTCTTAACTGAGAGTCTGCGCTCGTATTCCTTCATACTTGCGTTCAGCCCGAAGTCGCGCGTGTAAGCAACTCTGAGGATGTGGAAACCGAGCCCTTCGATGCCCACGCGCCGGGCTCAAGTGTTACCCCGTCCTCGACGCCGGATATAACTCCTTCAGAGTTTGGAGGCTTTGTTGAAAAGGAGGACCTGTCTGTAGTTGAAACAAATACCGTTAAGGTATGTCCCTACTTTGACATCAGGAATTGAGAGACACTGACTGCTGGTACTGTAGGTCCGAATACCCACCGAGAATGCGCAGGCGGGACCCTCGCGAATTCAAACAGTTGTGTTGCACGCTGATCACACGATCAATCGCGGCAGAAAGCGCCTCTTCGAAGAAGTCGATCGAGCTGAGCTTCCAGATACCAGCACTGCATCCGTCAAAGCGGGTTCGAGTAAAGAAGGCTCTGTAAAGGCAGAGGTGTCTCCAGTGTGAGATTAGACGTTCGCAGGCGCTTATTCGGCGTCTAGGCGCGCGGGGTCGGACGACGAGCGGCGACGGGAGGGAGGGCGAACGGGCGCGTTTGCAGCGCGAAAGAGCGACGAGTAAAAAGGGGGGAGGGGGAGCAAACGCGTAAGGTGTGCGTACGGAATGAGCTACGTATATAAGTGCCTCGCGCGCCACCATCCGCGCGATCCCGGCAGATGGGCGCGATAGCGCACGCGCCGCGCGAGCTCGCTCATAGGCGCTAAACACAACATCCAGAACCCGCCCCTACGGAGCTGCAAGAGCGAGCCCCTCCCACCAAGCCGAATACTTCTCGGCACCGCAAGCGTCCACGCCTGAGCATTGACTCGGAGCAGGTGCTTGTCCCCGCGTCAGAGTCACCCAGTTGTTCTCTACATTCGCCCTCCCCACCCTCACACCCTACTCCTTCACCAGCCCCAACCGGTCCAGCCTGCGGGCTCAACAACGGGTTGTGCATGCATCCTATCCCCACTGATCATGCCGCAAAAAAACTGCATCTCAGGACGCACAACGAGAGGGACGGCGCTGCGGGCCGCTTCTTGTGTACCTGGACCGGCTGTACAGAATCATACGCTCACAAAGACAACCGTAACAAACACGTCATGAGCGTACATTGGGAAGTCAAATTCCAGTGTGACGTTTCCGGTTGTGGGCGGGTGTATGCGCGCGAGCACGAGGTCACGCGCCACAAGCGTACCGAACATCATCGATGATGCGGTTTTACGTGAGCCTTTTATCTCTTCATCACTACTTACTTCGCTGATTACTGGAAATTATGTATTTCAGCCTGTCTACGCTTTCAACTTGGATACCACGGACTCAAATACTATACCCCATGACCAGTGAACGACGGGACATTGCGGACTCCACCTGGCAACAGTTGTATCATTAGTCTAATTTAGATCCATAAAAGATACTTTAAAAAACCAATGTATCTATATCCTTCACTGCACTCTCCCCCCGGACTCGAGCTTGCGTCTCCGAGATCTTCGGCCCCGCGGCACTGCGACCGATTCTGGGGCCGCCGGCGCTAACTTCAAGTTGCTACCAAGTTGATAAATACCGTATCTTAGAAGCATATCACTTAACAGTACAGTTATTGCGCATCAACTTCTCCGCATTGAATCCTCACAATGAGTGAATATGTGTAGGAAGCGTTATGGGATTGTCGGGGTCGAAGCGCCAGTTTTAAAAGTCCAAGTCCTCCGACTCCTAGACGCCGAATCCTGTTTAGGCTTGTTTTGCCCAGCTTGCCACATCATGGGGGCGAGGATCCTGCCCTTTTCTTCGATTCGAACCGTCGTCGTCTTGTATCAGGAATGCTTCCGGGCTGCCTTTACCCACGTCGCTGGCCGCACAGTGGCCCGAACAGCACCTTCTATGCGCGACATACAGAACATCTTCCCTACCCGGGAGCTTCGCCCGCTGTCAAGGTTTCAACGCCGGGCGAGCGCGGTATATATATGACCCAGATGGCGTCTGTCGACGGGTCTTTCCTGATCCCTCTACATCCCATCTGTCGCATTGAGGCGTCTATGCGGTGACACCAGCTTCGCACTAGCGAGTTCATAACATCCAGTATCCAGATACGTTGATCGCCATCCAAGCTGCCTCGTCGTAAGTTTTCCGATATCCGATTTTTGGCGCCAAGCGTCGTCCCTGATGTTTTTCTTCAAATCTAGTTATATAATGTCGTACAAGTCTCATGGGAAACACATGCTCCAGGACAATCATATAGTTCCACTCAACAACGCTGTTCCGGTGGCGGGCAGTTCTCACCCTGCCGCCGAGGCTGTTCGTTCCCGACGATGTTGCATTGCCATTGTTGGGATGGCGGCGGAGTTCCCTGGAGCGCAAGACGCACAAAGTCTATGGAAAGTCCTAAAGGACGGACTGAATACGATCCAGCAGGTCTTTGCTTCACGTATCATGGCCCGTCATCCTACTGACTAGAGATCCTTAGATCCCCCCTCACAGATTTGATACTTCCGCGTATTATCAGAATCCAGATCGCGTGGGCAGGTCGATGAAAGTTAATAAGGGCAACTTTCTTAGAGACGCGGACGTTTTCGACCACGCATTTTTCGATATATCCCCCCGAGAATCGCGCAGTATGGATCCTCAACAACGTGTTCTTCTTCGGGTCGCGCACGACGCTCTTGAGGACGCTGGTTACGTTTCGGGTGCGACGCCCTCGTTTGATCCTGATTTCTTTGCGACGTTTGTGGGCGTTGCGACCAACGACTATGTTCAGAATCTGCGGAACGACATTGACGTATACTACAGCACCGGTAATTTTTCAAGTTGTCGTGCGATCCTGAAAAAAATCACGAGCTTTCGACAGGAACCCTACAGGCTTTCCTGAGCGGAAGGATATCGTACGCATTTGGATTTGGAGGACCCTCTCTCGTTCTTGATACAGCGTGTTCATCTTCTATGGCAGCCATCTACCAGGCTTGCCGTGCGCTTGAGAACGGCGACTGCAACGCGGCCATCGCAGGAGGTGTTAATGTGATAACGAGTCCGGATGTAAGGGATTGTTGTTTATATGCTCTCGCTCCCTCTAATGGCGCCATTCAGATGTACTTTGGTCTTTCTCGTGGTCACTTCCTAAGTGACACCGGCCAATGCCGTCCATGGGACGCTTCTGCGGACGGGTACTGTCGTTCCGAGGGCTGCGGTCTCTTTGTTCTCAAACGCCTCGACGACGCTATAGCCGAGAACGATCAGATACTGGGGGTCATTCGGGGGATCGAAATGAACCAGTCGGGAAACGCTCGGTCTATCACACACCCTCACGTCCCCACTCAAGTTGCCCTCTTCGAAAAACTCGTCTCCTCCTCGGGTATCTCTGCGCACGACATCACCGTTTCTGAATGCCATGGGACCGGAACACAAGCTGGTGACCCTGCCGAATGCGAAGCGGTTCGCAAGGTCTTTGCCACAGGGCGGACCGAGGACAATCCACTGCACCTCACGTCTATCAAAGGGAACATAGGTCACGCAGAGGCGGCGTCTGGTGCTGCTAGCTTGGTCAAGCTCATCCTAATGCTGCGTAAGCGCACAATCCCACGACACATCTCTTTCCAGAGGTTGAATCCGAAGATACCGGATCTTACCCTCGATGGTGTTCGCATCGACATGACTGCAGTCCCGTGGGAGTGTAGGGGCACTACTAGGCTGGCACTATTGACTAACTTCGGTGCCGCAGGCTCGAACAGCGCTCTCATCCTGGAAGAGTACGTCCATGCCCCTCGAACCCCCACCATCACCCAAGGGCTTATCCTGGGTATATCATGTAAGAGCGTAGAAGCTGTTGAGGCACGCCGACAGACGTATCTTGCCCGTCTTGAACAGCCCATCACCGATGAATCATCTCTGCAAGACTTTGCCTACTCCGCCACGGCGCGCCGCCAACTTTATCGCTATCGGATGTCCGTAAGTGGGGGCTCGAAAGGCGGATTGCTCGCAAGTTTGCGTTCGGCCTCCGTCTTGGAGGTACGACCTGCTGCCGACGTCATATTCGTGTTCTCCGGGCAGGGCGCCCAATACGTCGGCATGGGAGGCACACTATACGAACACATCCTCGCATTTGCGCGCATCGTTAAAGAGTGTCATCACAAACTTCTCGCCTTGGGCTACCCTGGCATCCTTCACGTTTTCCAAGATCCTGCTTTTCATCTCGACGACAGTAACCGCCGTCAGTTCCAGTCTCTTCAAGCCGCGCTATTCGTGCTGGAGTATGCCATAGCGCAACTTTGGATTTCTTGGGGAATCCAACCTCGCGCGGTGGTCGGCCATAGGTACGCGCACGGGTCCCTGCACCCTCTTCAAAAGCTGACGGGATGCTCAACGTAGTTTTGGGGAGTTCGCGGCCCTCGCTGTTGCCGGGGCGCTCACACTAGACGATGCGCTTATTGTGGTCGCGCGTCGCGCGGAAGCCATAGCTACACAGTGCATCCCCAATAGGTCCGGAATGACCTCCGTAAGAGCCTGCGTGGCCGAGTTCGTATTAGGCATTCCGCCATTCGCCGGTCTTGAAGTCTGCTGTTATAACAGGTGCGTGTAAGACTCTCCACCCCGCGTCAAGGAGTAACCTTGTTGCATGCCAGTGAATCGAGCTTTGTTGTCGGGGGCAATTTGAGCGAGCTTCAGAGCTTCGAGGACTTGTGTACGGCTAGAGGCGTGAGATTCACTCGCCTCGAAGTGCCTTACGCCTACCACTCCGCCGCGATGGATCCCGTACTTGAATGTCTCAAGACACTCTCTGGAGACGTCACCCTCTCCGCGCCAAAGATTCCAGTCTTGTCGAACGTTACCGGGACATTCGTGATGCCTGGAGACACGGCCGCCTACACTGCCGACTACTTCGCGCGTCATTGTCGAAGTGCAGCGCTGTTCCAGCAAGGAATTGTCGACTTGTCGAAGATGATCGATTTCTCTACCATCGCGGCTTGGATTGAGGTTGGTCCTCATTCGGCCACCCTCCCACTCCTCCGAGGGATGGCAGGCGGAGAGGATCAACTGCTCCTCCCATCGCTCAGGAAGAACACACCGGGGTTCGAGACCTTGTGCTCCTCGCTGGCGGAGCTCTATCGTACCTCTGTTTCTGTGGAATGGAGGAAGGTCTTCGCAGACCTAGCCCCCGACGCGAGGCTTGTCGACCTGCCTACGTACCCATTCGCACGGACGCGCTTCTGGGTCCCGTACGAAGAGGAACCTTCTCGCCCCCAACCCGAAGCAAAGCGCAGTCTCATCAGCGGGATCGCTACGCGTGCGCCAAGTATCGATGGCTGGATGAACTCGTTTCCAGCTGCCCTTGGAATGACTACATTCGAGATCGACGTCGCGTCCTTCGCGGGGTTTATCGAGGGGCATCAGGTATTGGGCGTCGCGTTGTGTCCGGCGTCGGTCTACACAGAGATGGTTCTCTCTTGCGTCGCCTCTATGCTAGAAAGCACCTCTGTCTGGAAAAAGGACTCCGCCGTCGGCTTTTCCGACGTCGTCTACCCCAAACCACTGGTCTACGTTTTCGGGAGTGCTCGTCGGTTGAGGGTCGAGGTTTCCGCCTCGGGATCAGCCCAGGAACGTGCAGGTTCTTTCAAAGTGTCGTTATGCGATACATCAACGGATGACTCCGAAGTGTACTGTCGCGGCGCATTCCGACCAACGACACTCGGGGAACGTTCCTCCAAGTTCGCCCACAACGAAGCGATTGTAAAGCGCGAGATACAAGCAGTCTCTAACTCTGGGTCCCCAGACGAGCGCGAGACGTTTACAACCCGGACGGTGTATGACCTCCTGTTCCCCTCTATCGTCGCTTACTCGGATGTCTACCGCGCCATCAGGACAATCACGGTCAACGCGTCTACTTCGAGCGCATATGCCGTCATACAAATTCCGAAGGTCGCCCCCTCTGGAGCGTACGCCGTACACCCGGTTTTTGTCGACGCGCTATTCCACGTCGCGGGATTTCTGGTTAACTTCACTCGTGGGATGAATGGGAAGGACGCCTATATCTGCTCGCGGGTAGACAAAGTTCACCTCCTGCCTCAGCTCCTGGACCCCTCGGCTGGGTATGGCGTATACGCGGCGATGACCCAGGATGAAGGTGATGTCGTATCTCTTGACGTGTACGCGGTGGAGGTGGACGTCCTGCATCCACGCGTTGTCGCGCGCCTGAAGAGGGCGCAGTTCCGGCGGGTACCGTTGGAGGGGTTCAGACGAGTGCTTCAGAGCGCCGCGAGGGATTCTAATCCTACTCCACTTAGCGAAGAACGTAGGTCGCTCTACCCCGTCGCGTCCTCTACACCGAAGAGGCGGCCTACGCCTATCTGGACGGGAGCACAAGACCTCGAACAACGCATAATTGCCATCGTCGCGGACACTGCGGGCATCTTAGCGAAGGACACGCGGATGGACGCGCGGCTGACACACTTAGGTATTGACTCGTTGATGCTCTGGGAAGTATCCGCGCGTCTCCGCGTACTCCTTCCGGGACGTACTGAGGAGCTCAGCGCACACGGGCTGTCTGGCGCAACAACCATCGCAGAACTAGTCCAGCTGGTGATTGAGAGTTGTCGCGAGGATGTTCCAGCGGCCACACCCTCGGTAGAGGATAGTGTTCGAACGCTCTGCGAAGACGCGGCGGGATCCCGACAGTCTACGCTCGACTTGCAGGCCGTCAAGGGCGTTTTCTCCGCAGTGCTGGACGTCCCTATCGAGGATATCGCAGACACCTCGCCGCTTCAGAGCCTCGGGCTTGACTCCCTCACCTCAATCGAAGCACGACATGTTTTCCAAGTACGTTTCGGGGTCAAGGTCAATGAAGAGACGCTCTTTGAGTGTCGCACTGTGCAAGATGTCCTGGAGGCGCTGAAGTCGCGATCGGAGTTCGAGCCGAACGGTCCCTGCCCCCCGGCTGTCGGAGAGGTGTTTTCAACGCCTAAAGAGGCTAAAGAAGTGACGTCCACAACCACATCTGTCTGGTCGGGCTTCATGGACGAATGTTCTTCCTTTCCCTTCCTCCAAGAGGGGAGGTTCCCTATCACCGAGCGGAGTACGCGCGTCATCGACCGCAGGGACGGGATCGCACTGGTACGACTTCAGCATGCTCCGGCGAATAGCCAACCCAAACCGCTCCTCTTCCTCATCCACGACGGCACCGGAAGCGTCACTAGTTATGCGCGACTCGCTCCTCTTGGATGCAATGTGTTCGCATTCGAGAATAGGGACTTCGCGAGGTGCATTGGTACGACTTCCTGTGGCAACCTAGTCGACACGTTGGCGGCCAGTTACTCGGAGATTCTATTGAAGAACTTCTTCAGCGAAGAGAGGTTGTGCTCCGAGACTGAGTGTTGTGTTGGCGGTGAGTACTATATACGTACGACTACAGCTCTGGCGCTCATCGTGCATTCCTCCGTTGGTATTAGGATGGTCCTTCGGTGGCGTGGTTGCGTTTGCGCTCTCCCGTCGTCTTCTCGACATGGGTGTTCGCGTCAAGGGTCTCGTCTTGATCGACGCCCCGGCACCCCAAACGGAGAACGCCCTGCCCGAGTGCTTCATCACTCGCCTGGTCAATCGCTTCGTAGCCCCTTCGCTGGGCACTTCCAGTGGAGGCGGTGTCCCGAACTCTCCCGCTCATGAACGCGTGGAAGCCAAAGAGGACGCCAAGATCAGTCTCAACAGACAACTGAACATTGCAACAAAGGCACTAGTTTCTTATCGACCTGGCCTCAGTGGAGGCATGAAGAACTATCGTGCGGTATACCTGCGCGCAATGGAAGCGACGGATCACGTTCTCCTTGATGCCACAAAGGACTCGGAAGGATTCGATGGGCGTGTCAAAGCATTCCTGACAAAACATGGGGACAAATGGACGCTTCCCCTGTGGAAGGAGTTATTGGGAGAAGGGATGGAGGTGCTTGATGTGCCCGGAGATCATTTCAATCTGTTCCATCCACGAAACGTGAGTTAGCCTCCTATTACCTTCGCGAGTGTCGCTGAACGCTACGAATGCGATGTTCAGGTGAATGGACTCTCCAACCAAATAAGATCAGGTATCGAGGCGCTCGCAGAGTAAGATGATATGGAGTCGCTCGGCCGTGGGCGTCGGCATTCAAGGATCATTGTAGAAATCACTAACAGGCAAGGAACATGTTGTTCTCAACAAAATTGTAGGAGTCTGTCTGGCGAATATTGTACAATGACTACTTTAGAAAACGTCCGTTCTAAGTTCATGAATCCGTTCAGTATACCCCAGGCAGGTTGCGTCCTACCCAGAACAATATGATCAGGATATGAATGACGGAATTTCAGTGTGGTACTCACCAGCCTTGTCTTTGACTTCCTTGTTGATAAAATCACCAGCCATGTCGGCGTTCTTATCGCTCTGTGATTATCTGCCGTGAGCATGTATTTCGCATTTCATGGTAATGTCCCAGTACTCACAACGGTGAAGCCGGCCTTCTTACCGAGAGACTCGAGGCCTTTGTCGAGCCAATCTTGCTTCTCGCCGGTTGACTGCGTATTCCCAGAGTGACCGCCTGCCACACCGGAGCCCATGGCACCACGTCCGCCTCCCATGCCGTCGGACTGCGAGCTCTGAAGTTCGTCGTATGCGCCGCCGCGACCCTGACCCTGATTGAACCCCTCAGAGTGCGTGCCGCCGCCGGGGCCTTGGGTGAACCCGGAGTTCGAGCCAGTTGTAGATGCGTTGCTCCAGGACTCGGACATGATTGGAAGCGTTCGACAATGAAGTAGTCGAAGTGGGTGCTGGGAGCGAGAGTGTGTGGGTCGCTCAGATCTGTGTCGAGGCCTTATATACGAGAGCGGCGGAATGACATCACATACATGAGCTCCTCGCCGGAATGGGTATCGCAGCGACCGAATGAGGAGCGGAGGGGCGGAGTGTGGTGACCCCAAATGACGTCGCCCGCGCCAACATGTCCCACTTTGGTCATGTGCGCGTACCTGTTGGAGATAGTAGTCTACTACTAAGCGTCAAGTCGTTCCCACTCGGATAGATAGCGCTGGGTATATTGCGAGATTACCTTGACTGGTGCCGGTGAGGAGTCACGGCCCCTTCCGCAGAAGGAGGTACAGTTATCCCGTCGAAAGAGTGGGACTGAGTCCTCTATGCAAGGCCGAGACTCGATATGACCGGCAGAACCACAGTTGGTGGCATGGTAGAGCATGCGAGAAAGCCGCCTTGGCGTGGCAGCCGGCGGAGAATATGACCATCGGCGGGCTTCCATGCCGGGGAGTTTGGGCTGCGAGACGTTTAAAGGGAGGCTACGATCGCTTTTGTGAGAGCCTCCCGCCAGTACAGGCAGCTCCGCTTCATTATCTTGACACCCCTTCATGACACACGCGCGGGTGACCTTCCAGGACTCGGCTGCAAGGGCACATCATGCGGTACACCGTCATATATGTACCTTCGGCGTTCCCGCAGCGGGACGTGTGCTGTCGTTACTGAATCTATATAAGGCTGTATTCGTTATGAGAAAGGTGAACTCACTCCTTGGTGTGATCATGAAAAGACTTACCCATTCACCGCGGTGAATGGGTACCCCGTACTTTATCGCGCGCTGTCAGCATACCTGTGTACGTACGCCGAGTAACGGGAGTTGTTCTTGACTTATGGGTCTACAAGTGCGGACTCATACAATTGAAAACTCAAATGGATTACGCGACGTTGCCGAGCTAGCGCAGGATTGAACAAGTCAATCAACTTACAGAGTCGTACATCGATGACCTCGAGAGCAAAAAAATCTGTATGTCGTTCAAACCTTTTCTTAGTTGCACCTCACCTCGCACCCTCCCTCGGTGATCACAGTGGTTCGTCATCAGCTGAATTGCGAGAGTTTTACAGAGAGCACCGTGTTGCGAGTGAAAAGCTTGAAGGGGCCGCGGAGGAGGTCACAAACTGGAACGAGAAATTCACGGACTCGAGAACGCGTAAGCGCCTGTTCACGAGATGAGTGACGGTCTAGACGCGTCCAGTCACATTCTCGTCACGACATGGTCACGCGCTACGTCGGGCGATTCGCGTCACGGCCGCCTGCGCTTTGCACCGACTCGAGTCGATTGTCGCGACCGGCGCACCTCTCCACGTCCTCCACACCCCACTGGCGGCTCGCATAGGCTGGTATATTTTCTTCGAGCTTAAAATTACTTGCGGAGGTGCAAAAATATGAGTGGTAGGGCTATCCACGCCAGGGCTATCCTCGGCCAGGAGCTGTACGGTCGTCTCCCCAACACCAAGGTTCTCCTCGTCGGCGCGGGTGGTATTGGCTGTGAACTATGTACGTCCCTTTTTCTTGGGAGAAGTATTGAAATTCTGATATGTTAGGTGACCGTTGCTGGCGACGCTCTCCTTCTGTGTCCCGGAACATCCAGTGAAGAATATCGTCTTGACTGGCTTCGGTGACATTACATTACTCGACCTCGACACCATAGACCTCTCTAATCTCAACCGCCAATTCCTCTTCCGTAAAAAGGATGTCAAGCAGAGCAAGGCTCTGGTATGTTCCCCTTTTTGCCGGTTATGACGCGCTCTTTGCCCTCGCCACAATCGCGTAGTCACCCGCTCACGCTCAACGTAGGTGGCTGCGAGGACGGCCTCTGCCTTTAACCCCAACGTCCGGATAACGCCCATACACGGGAACATCAAAGAGCCCCAGTTCGACGTTGCGTGGTTCCGCGGGTTCGACATCGTCCTCAATGCTTTGGACAACCTAGGTGAGACATCCGCGTCCGGCTTCCTCTCGTGTCTCTTCAACCCTCCCACCCCGAGACGTGACTCGGCTATGGAGGAGCGTAACGTGGTGTCTGTGTACTCTGCTCGGTGCCCGACTGCCGTCGCAGCTATGCTCAGCTTGCTCTCCTGGGACCGTCTCCTCGATTGTCGCCTCTTGCACGACTCAGCACCACCCTTTGGCGCGTTGTTGTGGCACACGGAGACTTTCTGATGGAAGACGTCTGGGAAGTTTGTCTGTACTGGTTTGCGCCGGTACTCGGAGCGCTCTGCTTGTACTCTGAAGCTTGGCACTCTCGTACTCTCGTGGTCTCGTGGTCTCCTGAGCGTAAAGGTGGCGAAACAAAGTTTCTGTCTGCCACGCGATTGGGCTCTCTCGCGGTTCAGGACCGTGCGGTTTGTCGATTTCACTCCTTTATTCTAATGAGCGCAATCTGGTGTATCCCATCAGGTTCCCTGACGTCTATGGGCGTTGCCTTTTCTGCTCCAGTGCTAACTATTGGTTTTCGTGGTAGACGCACGACGGCATGTCAACAAGATGTGCATGGCAGCTAACGTCCCGCTCGTCGAGTCGGGCACAGCCGGCTACCTCGGACAAGTACAGCCTATCCTCAAAGTACGTTCTCCGCTTCTCCATCACTCTTATAACAAGGTAAGTCGACAAATGTTGATCTCCAAGCGGCATTAGGACCGCGCGGAATGCTTCGACTGCGTGCCCAAGCCTACACCAAAGACATTCCCCGTGTGCACGATTCGCTCGACACCGTCACAGCCAATACATTGTATTGTTTGGGCAAAGAGCTACCTCATGCCGTAAGTCCGATTGAACGTGGTGTGCTCCACCACGTGGGTATGGTATCTTACTTTCTGGCGCATATAGCCAACTTTTCGGTGAAGACGAGGACTCTGGCGGTGAGCTTGACGAGGCTGAAAAGCAGGGCGAGAATGGTAAGGCCCTGCATCCTTACCACGACCCTCGATAAATTCCCTGACGGGCGTCCCGTAGCGGGCGAAATCGCGGCCCTTCGAAAAGAGGCACAAGCATTCAAAGCTGTCCGCGCCGCTCTCCGCTCAGCGCAGACAGGCGACGGCGCTTCAACTTCATCGAGCGCAGCCCAGATGGTCTTCAACAAGGTCAGTCTCCACGACCTCGTCTTGCAACCTCTCATACAAGGTGATATGTACCATGGTTTGCGCGCGTTCAAAGGTCTACCACGCGGATATCTTGAACCTGCTTTCAATGGCGGACATGTGGCGCTCGCGCGCGCCGCCGACTCCGCTCGACTTCGATGCGATTCGTGCTGGGTCGTTCGTCCTCGCGCGCCCGGCGCCGAATGGCACGGCCTCCGCGACGAAAGGGCGAGTAAACGGCACAAGCAGTGGTAGCGCAAGCGCTGAGCGGTCCCTTAATGGTGGAGGCGCAACGTCAAGCACGCCCGCGACCGTCGCTGGTACGTCCGGACTGAAGGACCAGCGCGCACTGTCGCTGCAAGACAATCTAGAACTCTTCATCTCTAGGTACGCAGCGCAATCTTGGGGAAGTTAAGGTTCTTCGAGAGCTGATGCAAACCTTGAACCAGTACTGAGCGCCTTGCTGCACGCCTTCGAGCAGGTGAAGACACTATCTCGTTCGACAAGGACGACGATGACACGCTCGACTTCGTGACCGCTGCTGCTAACCTGCGCTCTGCTGCATATGGCATACCCGGCAAGAGTCGCTGGGAGATCAAGGGTACATCTCCTTGCTCTGTCCTCAGCTCTTCATTCCTTGTTCACACCCTCGTCATCGCACAGAGATGGCCGGCAACATCATTCCCGCAATCGCGACCACAAACGCGATAATCGCGGGTCTCATCGTGTTGCAAGCTTTACACCTCCTACGCAAGTCCTACACCGCGCTTCGCAACGTTCACGTGCAGTTCAAACCAAGCATGCCCCTCAGTGCGATCGCGATGTGTGCCCCCAATCCCTCATGCGGCGTCTGCCGCGACACATACACCGAGGTGCTCTGCGACCCTGCGCGTGTCACGCTTAAGGAGCTCGTCGACGGTGTCCTCGGACGCATGGGCGAAGGCGAGGGCTCCGAAGAGGGCCCCGTCGAAGTGAGCGTATACGAAGACAAGCGCGTGCTCAGCGACCCGGACTGGGACGACAACGACGAGCGCACGCTCGAGAGCCTCAGCGTCACGCGCGGCAAGTTCCTCGCCATCGTCGATGAAGAAGGCGACTTTGCGACGATCCAGGTCGCCATCGGCGCGCTCCCGTACGTGCCTACATGCATTGTCTGTCTCTGCCCCCGTCCTGACCGGTGGTGATGATAGACCCAATCACCCCGAAGATGGGCCTGCGCTCATTCTTCCCTCTCCACTACCCGCGCCGCCGCGTCGGGAGAAACCGCGCCCCGCGACGCCGTCTCCACCACCGCCTGCTGCCCTCGCGGGAAAGAAGCGCTCAGCGCCAGATGACGAAATCATAGAAGTCGACGCACCATCCGCAAAGCGCGCCCGCACCACAGCCGACGCCAATGCAGGTCCGACGCCGTTCACTCCGAGCAAGAAGCGAAGGCTAGAGGAGGACGGGCTGATCATGCTCGAGAGCGCCGAAGAGAAGATCGAGGAGGACCCGGATGTCATCGAGATCGATTAGTCTGTCGCATGTCGGGGCGGGGATGCTGGTCCTTGGGTGTGCAGGTGCTTTGGAGCAGGTGCTTTGGAGAGACGGGAGGTGTCAATGTGAATGTGAATTTGCTCGTCGTCGTATTCTTATCTTGCTGTCGCTCGCAGTATGCTAGGCTGAGCTCTATGGTGGTTCCGCGGCGTATATAATACAATCTCTCTTCCAGTGTTTCGCGTGGACCACGGTTCCTGATGTGTGATGACCAACTTGCTGATATGTTCAGACTTCGAAGCGCGCATCACACGAGCCGTTATGTGGCAAAGGCAAAAGGGTCGTTATATATACAGCGGGATAGCTAGTGATACAGGAAATGACGATGAAGATTCAGATAAATTCAAACTCAGTGGGACGGAGTCGGGACCTTAAGAGACGGTGATCCTCTTGGGCTCCTGCTCAGGCGTCTGCCTGGGGAAGGAAACAGTCAGGACGCCGTTATCCATCGCAGCCTTGATCTCCTCGGGCTGTCGCACGATAGTCAGTAAACCACACTCAGGTTTAACAAGAAAAATCAACATACCTTGACACCCTCAGGGACGGGGAGCGAACGCGCGAACCGACCGAACCGGCGTTCGCGGATGACGTAGCCATGCTCCTGTTTCTCGGCCTCGGCCTTGGTCTCTCCGGAGACCGTGAGGATGTTGTTTCGGAGGTCGATGCTCACGTCCTGCTTGTTGATGCCAGGGAGCTCAAACGTCGCTGTGACGAGGTTCTTGTCTTTGTCCTCGTGTACGTCGACTCTACAGTATCCTGTCAGTCGTACGATCGACAGATTAAATTACACAGCGGAAACTCACCTAGGGCGCAGGACGCGAGGCGCAGCGTTGGCGTTCTGCGTCTGCAGCTGTGTGTTGGTCCCAGCGCCGCCACCGGTGCGACGAGCGAACGCCTCGTCGAAGAGTCGGTCAAAGTCGGAAAAGGTGTCGCTGAAGAATGGATCGTTGAAGAAGTTGACGAGAGACATGCCGTAGAAGGGAGATTGGTATGAGGATGTGAAGCGGGTAGAGCCTAGGGTATTTGCGCGACTTCTTGTTTTCTGAAGGAGCCTGCTGGGGGCGAGCGACCCACCTTTTATGCTGTTTTGCGAGACTGATTATTACATTCTGCAGCAGTTCTCGAGTGCTCTGGATATTTCCTGAACAACTCTCGAAGGTGGAGCGCAAGTGCGCTCCCGAAAGTACGAGAACAGTGGGGACAAGAATCTAGGCCGAGGGACTTCGGGAGAATTGTAAACAAAGCCAAGCAGTGCGGCACAGCTTTAACAAATCGAACTTGGTCCGTTTTTGGAACTTCTAGTTTTTGCCACACTATACTAGTAGACATTCTACGGGATGTTCGGATATGGCTTGAGTTGCCCACAAGTGATGTCCCCCAAAACAGGCTGGCAGAATTTCAGCGTCGGGAGAAGCCCTTGAAGTCGGTCCACTGAGGTGGCTATCCTTCTGTGTGGAGCGCACAATATACCTAATCTGACTAGTGATCGGTTCGAGGTGAATACCGACTAGGGGGTTCACTCGTCGAGAGGTGCCGCCGCCTTCCATAAACCGCCTCCCCATTGGAATCCTCGGGTGGCTGATGTATGGATTGTTTCGTATGATGCGGCACCCTATACGTGGACGAAGGTGTGCTGTCCTGGGTGGCATGATCCCGCTGGCGTTTAGACATCTGTGCTCGAGGTGCTGGAGGACCCGTTGTTGGCGTCCCGTACAGTGGTTCCGAGAGCCATTCGGTATGGTTACTGGGGTGTGAGGGAAGCGGATATTTCTTGCCTTGACCTCTAGGTATGCTAGCTTCCGCAGCGCCTGTATGGCTGTCCACGACTGAATCCCGGGACGAAGGTTTATCCCAGGTTGCGGGGCTAAGGGAGAATGCCAACCCGGGCCGCCTTCCGGCATAATTAAAGATTTCCGGACCATCTACGGCCAAAAAAGGCGAGGGCTCTTCGAATCTCTTACGCTTCCGCACTTGACAAGGAGCTATCCTTGTAAATTTGGCCTGTATCGTCGGCAAAGAGCAAAAATGAGAGACAGACATGACGCGGCAGTGGTGAAGTAGTAATGTACCGGTTCCTCGTTCTGATGTTCTGTCGGAGGCACCTTTCTCTTGCCTCTCCCGTTCTGATCTTCGGTGGTGGGTCCCGTTTGTGCAGAGGGATCCGGCCCGCCTGCTGATTCTGACCCCTGCACAGGAGGTACTACATGTTCGTTTGATGGGGCTTGATGTTCGAGTTTCCAGCCCGCCTCAAAGTCCTCCATCTGAACCGTTTGCGCATAAACATAAGAATCAAAGTGGAAAATCACGAATGCGCTCACCGCTTGGACGCGCTCGCTCTCGAAATGTGCAAAGTATTCCTCAGGTACAAGGGGCTCCAGCGCGTCGGTGCTCGCTAGCTCCAGGAAGTCTTGTTCGCTGTACAAAGACAGGAACAGTGAGCTGTTGCCCTCCATGGTGTCTCCAGTAAGTCGTAAGCGGTGAAGGACTAGCCAGAAACACTAGAGTGTCGAGATCGGAGGCGGCGAGGGACGAACAAATGCCCCAATGTCCGAGTGACACGTATTGCCGAACCCGTTCGAGGTCAGCGCACCGTTGGGCAAAAAGTGAGGGCTCGCGAACTCACCGACGTGATGCGGGGCCGAACCTATTGCGGAGTGGGTACGGGTATTCGCTACCTCGGGGTGTCTTCGCGCTCAGCAGTATGTGGGTTGAGAGTGGGGTCGCAGGGAAGGCGGCCTTATGTACTGTAGGAGATGCCTTAAGTTCCTTGTACGTGTGTGCTGCTCTTCCAGCATTGGGATACCACAACGCGAACAACCTTCCACTATTGTGCACTACTCTGGAAAAAGGCGCGTTGTAGGCGATTTTCGTAGTAAGACAATTCGTCCCTTCCCTTCCTTTACCACTTTCAGTCGTGGAGTGTATGTGTCAGTATCAATGGCGAAGAATCAAACGTCGAAGTAATGCAGTTCACTTGAATCCATCTAAAGACGCGTTTTCAGTCAATGACTCGTTAGTTCAGTATATACGTGAGGGAGGCCGTTCAAGTTGCAGCTCCAGCGGCGTCATTGTATTCCGTGTTCCAAGGTTAAAGACTTCAAGTCCGCTCTCTCTTGGTGAACACCATATACGTAGTCCTCCCGACGTCTACCACCAAATAGCATATCCTATGTCTCGACAAGTCGTGCGTTTTGCGGCACATTCCTCCAGAAGAACGCATGCTGAACAAGCGGGTTGGCGACCAGATCCTCTGTCTTTCAATGACACAAAGTTGAACTTGGAAGGGTTGCATGTTTAATTCGCGAGAGGGTTCATGATCATTAGTACGTCGAACTTTCTTCGCATACTGCGGCGAAAGACATGCCCACGTCCCAAAACGTCATGCGGGCATCCCCATCGTGTTAGACAAGAGGGGCAAATGGAATGGCGAAGGTTCATAAAACGGAGGAACAAAGGCGATTCGAACTCTAACGAACGAACACAACCGACATACACTAGAGCTCAGCGCTAGCGTTCACTCAGGCGAGCCCTCCTCGGGCCGCCGGATTCGCGGGGGCCGGATGCACCAACATACGACCTGTCACCGCCCTGTCGTAGCCCTGCGCCACTGACAGTCTTCCTCCGTGCGACTAACGCTAGAAAGCCCAACCCCCTATCGCAACGCACATGTACGCCCGAACACCATTTCAGAGATCTCCTTACTCTGATGATGCGTGTGAGCGACCAATTCCGCCTGGTCATCTTGCGTTATGCGAGTGATAGGGAGCAAAAGTCCTGTGTTGTACATATCATTTCGACAATGTTCGAACCACATAAGCCCTAGCTAGTCGAGTCCGTGCGCCCAACCCTTGTTTGTCTGTCCCTCCCTAGCTTCGTTAATCCATGGATTAGTTGCGGCCTGCAGCATCGACGCCCATCAGCGAGTGCACGCCGGAAAAGGTAACGCGTACAAACCACCAGCGAACTTCTGGAAACCCTCCCGGAGGCCGTCGCCGATCTTGTCAGCGGTGGCGGAGTCCTGTGCGTCATATCGTGCCCGTCAGCACTCTTCTTAACAGTGGGGCAGGAAGCGAGGGGAGGCGAAGGGACGCACCAGGTTGTAGCCCGCCTTCTGGGCGGCGTACGAGACGCCCTTGTCGACCCAGTCCTGCGAACCCGAGTTGGAGTTGGAGTTAGAGTTGGAGTTAGAGTTATAGTCGTTCGAGTTCGAGTTCGAGTTCGAGTTCGAGTTGTAGTCGTTCGAGCTGGAGTTAGAGTTCGAGTTCGAGTTGTAGGAGTTGGACGAGTTGTCCTGGCGGTTCGAGGAGTAGTCGTTGCTGCTGCTGTTGTTGTCGTTGCGCGACGAGCCATAGCTGTCGTTGTTGCCGCTGGAGCCGTAGTTGTCGCTCGAGTTGTCCTTGCGTCCCGAGCCGTACGAGTCGCTCGAGTCCTTGTTAGACGAGCCGTAAGAGTCGCTCGAGCTATTGTTGTTCGACGACCCGTACGAGTTGTCGTTGTTGCTCGAGCCGTACGAGTTGTTGTTATCGTTACGGCTGGATCCGTACGAATCGCTGTTGTCGCGGCCGGAGCCGTACGAGTTGTCGTTGTCGTCGTCGCGGCGGGACGAGTAGCTGTCGTTGTTGTCCCCACCACGGTTTGCGCTTCCGTAGGAGTTGTCGTTGCGGTCGGAGCTCCCGTAGGAGTCCGAACCGCCGTACGAGTTGTTGTTCCCCGACGAGTTGTACGAGTTGGAATCGTTCCTCCCGGAGCCGTAGCTATCGTTGTTGGAGTTGTCGCGATCGCGGCGGTTGTCCGAGCCGTAGCTGTCGTTCGAGCCGTTGTTGTCGTTTCCGTAGCCAGACATTGCGGAGGGGATAGAAGGGAGGAGGAACGAGGATGAGTGGGGGGCTGGGTGTGCTGTTGTCTCGCATTCACGCCATCGGTGGTACTTATAGTCTCTGGGACGGAAGCCTAGTCCGTCGGAGTCCGATCATTGAGCACAGGAACAAGAGGGTGAAGAACTCCGGACGAGCAGCAAGAACAGAAACGCCACGCCGAGAATGGCACAGAAAATACGATCGGCGGGGAAGACACAGGAACAAGCAGGTACGTGCGGAGTCGAGCGCGAGTTTAGACCAAGCATGACATGATGAGAGTAATCGGTGGCCCGGCTGAGAGTCGGAACGAGCGTCGCCCGAGCACGTCCGCGCTGGAAAGGGATGTTCCCGTAATGTCGGGTGATGGCTTCAATGAAATGAGGCGATGCTGGCGAACGTGTACGACAGCTTGCTCGCGCGGGGGAGCACGCTATTGCCTGCTATTGCTGTGCGATAGGGCCGCGATCAGTTGAGGCGGGATGCGGGGAATGACCCTCTCCGTCATGGCTTGTGCGACAGGACGTGAGAGTGGAGCTTGTCCATGCTGAGCGATGGGTTTATCCCCCCTTCGGACGCGATATCCGGATGGTGCACAACCTTTGCGGTGCAAAAGGCCCCGAGCGTGAGTGTCGATGTTGAGTTTCGAGAGCGAAGATGATGACCGCAGCTCGAAAGTGGCCCTCTCCTGCGTCATCAGGGGAAATGGCCATGTGTGCAAGTTCGGCGCTTAGGTAGACGTCCTCCCCTCCGAAAAGGCCCTTCTTCGCCGGCATCTCAGAGAGTACAGATCAGTAAATGGAGAATTTAATATAGTATATTCGAGGATCATTAACAAATGTGCGGCGACGACCGACTCTGGGAGGTGCAATAAGGCTCGTCTGAGGAGGCCTGCGGTGGGGGTGCATCGACATCTTATCTTATCTGACTGCGCTTGATTGCCAAACGCGGCCCGGTTTGGAAAGCACAGTCACCGCGCGGCCGCGCAGGTACTCACCGGCTTCAACCACGACCGCGACCATGAAGTTGGCGACGACACTACTACCTCTGCTGGCCGCGACCGCGGTACTCGCTGTTCCGGCCAGTGAACAGACAATTCTCAACGAGCTTGGCACCGTCGCCAACGAGAGGCAGCACGTGGCGGAGGATGTCCTGCGCGAAGGCGGGCGACAAGTCCCCAAGTGGATCGACGGCGGAAGAGAGTTCATTCAGCAGCACGGACTGACTTGTAAGTGATTTTGCGCGCTCGTAGTAAATGTGCTTCTCATTGTAATGCAGACGAACTCGTATCTCATCCCGCATTCAATGAGCACCATCTCCGCATGACAGAACCTTCTTTGTGCGACAACACGGTCAAGCAGGCCTCGGGTTACTTGGATATCGCCGATGATAAGCACCTCTTCTTCTGGTGAGTATCGTCGTACTACATAGTATACGCTGGAGGATGGTAGTCTGCACATGCGATGAAACAGAGTTCAAATCATACCTGTGAGAGAACGGGGGTAGCATGAGGCATCAACTTCAACTCCGTGTTGCTCGCAGTGTCTATCGGCGCTTTCTCGCCATATCAAATTGCCGTAGACTTCATAACACCGTGCTGATTCTTTTCTTAGGTTCTTTGAGGCCCGCCATAACCCTGAGAAGGCACCTCTCGTCCTCTGGCTCAATGGTGGACCGGGGTGTTCCTCCACTACTGGTCTACTCTTCGAGTTAGGCCCTTGCCGCATCTCTGACGAAGGCAAGAATGTGACGTACCACCCACACTCCTGGACCGAGAGCGCGAACGTCATTTTCCTCGACCAGCCCGTCAACGTCGGTTACTCCTACGCCGACGGCGACACCTCAGTCGACACGACCCCCGTCGCGGCCGAGGATGTCTGGGCATTCCTCGAGCTCTTCCTCACGCGTTTCCCGCAGTATGCACAGCTGCCATTCCACATCGCCGCCGAGAGCTACGGCGGCATGTACGTGCCTAACATCGCGTCCGTCGTCCACCACAAGAACGTTGCACTTGCAAAGGACGCGTCTGCTTTCGCGCCCGGCCTCATCCATATCAACCTTGCTTCGCTTCTGATTGGCAATGGTCTCACGGACCCGTACATCCAGCATGCGAGCGTCCCTGATGCTGCGTGCGAGGGCGAGTTCCCTGTTTTCCCCGACCCCGATGGCCCGCGCTGCCAGTCTCTCCGCACCAAGGTCCCGACGTGTCAACGCCTGGTCAAGAGCTGCTACGACTTCGATTCAAAGTTTACCTGCGTCCCCGCACTGCTCTACTGCAACAGCCAACTCATGGCGCCCGTCGTTCGTGAGTACCCGCATAACAGCAGCGTACGCGACATGGGCTAATCGCCTCCGCAGAGTCCGGCAAGAACATTTACGATGTCCGCCGGGACTGCGATCGCTCCAAGGACGGTGACCTGTGCTACAAGGAGCTACAATGGATCGAGTCGTGGATGAACCTTCCCGAGACGAAGCGCGCGCTTGGCGTGAATCCCTCGGTTGACTTCGCGAGCTGCAACATGCAGGTCAACCAGGCCTTCGCGATGCAGGGCGATGGCGCGCGTAACCGTGCGAAGCTCCTCCCGGAGCTCATCGAGAGCGGCATCCGCCTGCTCATCTACGCCGGCGACGCGGACATGGCGTGCAACTACATTGTACGTAACCCTCGCCCTCCGCAATCTGGGAGAGGGGACTGACGCATATGATGCGTTTTTGACAGGGCAACGAGCGCTGGGTCGAGCAGCTCGAGAACAAATTCCACAAGGAGTTCGCAAAGACCACGAAGCAGCCCTGGATGACGCTCGACGAAGGCAAGCTCGCTGGCTGGGTGCGCAGCGCCGGTGGCGACGGCTTCACCGCGGGTAACGTCACCTACGTTCAAGTCCACGCCGCCGGGCACATGGTTCCGTTCGACCAGCCCGAGGCTTCCCTTGTACGTCTCGCGTCCGCCGCCTCAATTGGCCCGTAAACTGACAGTGACATCTTTAGGACCTCATCTCGCGCTGGCTTGCAGATGTGCCGCTGACGCTCAACGTCAGCGAGGCCGCGGAGCGCATGGTTCATGGCGGCTGGTAAGAGCCGATAGAGTTAATGATCGAGGATAGATTCCGCACCGGATCGGACGCTGAGCTATTTGGTTCGCATGCATACTTGCTTTGTACAATACTGTCGTTTGGGATTATTCACATACATGAGAGATACACCCGTACGCTTGTGCGCAAGCGGGCCAGCTACAACGACTCTACGGTCCGCAGTCTCCCCAGAGATCGTATACATCCAAGAAAATTCGATGGGGCTCATACCAATACAGGTTTCTATTCTTTCTCTTACTCTTCAAACAATCTGTATCCTCATCCCGGGCTCCACGACGAACGACCGAAGCTCCCGCCCACCATGCACGACGCGCATCTTCCTGTTCGACGCGTTCGCGCCCGCGCTCACCACCAGCGACGTCAGGGCACCCTTGTTGCCCCACGCGAAGTCGATGGTGAGCCCGCCACGGAGGTGTGCTCCCCGGATCGAGCCCTGCGGCCAGTTGGCTGGGAGCGCGGGGAGGACGTTCACGGTGAACACGTCGGACAACGAGGCGGAGTCGGGAGCTTGAATCAGCCCGTTCTGCGTGGCAGCGGTCAGTGAAGTGCAAGTCGAGCGATATTATGGTCATACGCACAAGGAGCGCGGCGGGGTATCCAAAGTTGGCGTCAATCTGGAAGATAGCGTCCTCCCCGAGCGGCGGGTACAAACTAAACAGGTTCGGCGCGAAGTTGCGCTCGATCACGTACTAAAGGTCAAAGCCCAATCGCATCAGCATGCCTCTGCACACTTCAGACGTACGACGGGCGACGCTACTTACAGATAGCTCATGGTAGAACACGCTCGCGTTTCCGAGCTGCGCCCACGCAGCTGCCCGCCAGGCCTTCTCCCAGCCCGCGTCCGAGTCCGCCGTGCCGTTCCCGCGGTGGAACAAGCTTGTCTCCGCAGCGGCGAGCACTTGGCTGGCGGTGAGATTCTGCTCCGTCGCTTGTACGGCCGGGTTGTAGCCCGACACGGCGTAGCCGGGGTAAAGCCCAACCAGATGCGAGAGGTGGCGGTGCTTATCGGTGGGAGAGTCCATGTCGACCTTCCACTCTGCTAATGGTCAGGACGGGTAGATATGCAGGGTGAAAGGGAATGCTACCTTGTAGTTGCCCCCAGGATCCAACATGTATGCCCTTGTCCATCTGCGCACGTTTGGCTTTCACCTCTACGGATGACTGGTCAATACGCGTACTTCGATGACTCTCTTTGTGTTCGCACACACCATTGAGGAATGCCGTGTCGGTGTCGCCAGATGCGGGAAAACCCTTCTCGATGGCGTTGAAGAGCTGCCAGATCAGCTGCTGTGCGTGCGCACAGCCTAGAGCCCTCTCAGCGTCGTAACATTGCGTAACTGACATAGTAATGCTTACCTAGAGTAATTGGCGCTTGCTCAGGAGAGTTGCAAGGGTTCACAACGAGCGTCGAGTCGTTGAAACGGATGTCTGGGATAAGCTTCTGAAGGTGGAATTGTGCTGCTCCCTGTCATTTTGACATCAATATCAAGGCAACAACGTATCGAAGGAGGGAAGAACCTTCAAAAGCGGCCAGCCCTGCGCCTTAAACCAGTCGAGGTCTTGAGTGAAGTCGTAGTGATCCCACACGTGGAGCATCTACTGGCAATCAATGTCCTGTCGCGCTATTAGGAGGTTCACCAAATCGCACCATCCATGCATTTGACTCTGTAGAAACGAATCAGCACAACGGTCTATGGCCAGGTGCATCGGTATGGGACGCACCTGGGTAATCTGCCCACTGCGCGGTGTTGCCTCCACCCTTCATGCCGGTATGTCCGAAAATCTAAAGCGTGCGTCAGGACGTCTCGCGCTGAAGCAGAGACACAAAAGGGTTTACATTCATCTGCAGAGTCGGCGCCAGTCAGTGGATACGTATATGAATCTGCTGGACGGACGCAACACTCACCTCATTATGGGTTACCCAGCCCTCCGAGATATTGTACAACACCTGCGCAGTCTCTGTACCGCGAGGAACCCATGTTTTCTAAGTAGCGGGATTTGTTGAAGGAACACTCAGTCACCCAAGGACGAAAGACGCACCTCGAAGTAGTCAAACAGCGGCTTTACGACGTCCATCCCGGTCGACTCGGCGAACCAATAATTCATCTGGATGTTGATGTTGGAGTCTAGACAAAACGTCTCAACCCGGCAAACCCAACTACGCGACTACTGTCACTCACGGTAATCTGCCATAACCTACGTTAACACAGTTATAAATCGTAAAATGCGCGAAAACACTCACCTGCACCCCAGGGGTTACTAGAGTCCTTCCCCCATTTTCCTTGCAGATTGGCCGGAAGTGCGCCCCTGGCGCTGCTTGCCAATAAATACCTCCCATAGTTGAACAGCACCCATTCGAGGTACGTGTTCCCTGTATCGGTCCTGTACTGCGCCTTAAGCACGTCCGTCGGCGTCTCCAGGTCAGGCTTCTGCCCCAAGTCCAGGCTGAACGCGAATAGGACACTTGCGTGGTCCGCGACATGCGCCGCGCGGATCGCGTCATACGACGTCGAAGATGAAGTCGCCGGACTCAGCAGCCCCACAAGAGCATCGTGCGGGTCCACTCCACGGAAACTGAACTCATGCGCCGCGTCTCCGGCATCCATGTCATAGTCCGTCCCACCCACCCAGGTCACCCACGCTTCCCTCGCGCCACTCACCGCGAGGGTCGCGTTGCCCCCGGAGCTCGACGGCGAACATGCGACGGTCGCGGGGACGTTCGTACCCGAGAGCGCGGTCACGCGGGCAAGGATCTCGAAGGCCATGCCCGGATCGGAGGCCGTGCCGGAGATCCGGAGCGTCGAGTTGTCGAAGCAGGAGACAGTGGGCGTCGGGATGCCCGACTCGGCGGCGACGGAATAGGCGTAGATGAGCTTGGGGAGGGCGTTCGAGTCGGAGGCGTTGACGTGCTGCAGACATGCCTGCGCGGGATGGGAGCAGAAAGTCTCTCTGACATACAGCGTAGGTTAGCAACGAGGCCGAGGGTGAGCGGGAAGGATGTGCGCACCGAGTGAATGTCCTGTTGCCCTGCGTCCATTGAGTACCATGAACGGCAGAGTCTAGATCAAGCCAACGGAAATAGTTTGACACAACGCCACTAATGTCTATGGAGGAAAGTAGGTATCCTGCGCCCACGTAGGAGCCTATTAAATGCGGTGTTAGGTCCCTCCACTGTGTGGAATGGAACACATCGTACCGTAGGCACCAGCGTCGGTTGTGAGCTCCTCAACATCTATGTTGGATATCAGCATGAGCTGATTCTAGGAGATGGACGCACTGCATACTATCAATGGTGCCGCTGGAGCTCTGGAAGATCGACTGGCGAATCTCTTGCATCTCCTGTGCTGTCTGAGTCCGTTGCGAAGGTTGCTTATTGCCTCCATTGTAACTCTGTCGAACGTTAAATCAGTTCCTCGCTTCTAAGCGCAAAATGCTCCGGCAGGAGAGAGCAGCAGTTTCCCTCTTGGAAACTTACAGGATCTTGGAAAGGCCCTCCGGACCACAGAGACTCGATGTTAAGCTGCGTCGCCTCCTGGCCAGTCTCACCGGGCAGTGTAGCTTGGGTACGTGAGTGAAAATCAATGTAAAATCTCATTGGCAATTCGTACCTGCTAAAAAACCATTGCCAATAGGCAACCAATCATTAGACCACGCTTCAAACCGGCCAGGTTTCTTATACCACAGGCCGTTTCCCGAGGTCGGAAATGCCGGGGGTGCGGCCAATACCGGAGATAATGTGGCTGCAACCGCGACGGCTTCGCCTACACGTCTGGTCAGCATTGTGTGTACTTTTCAGAGCGGGGATACGAGGCGTAATTGTGTCAAAGAGGGTAGCCCGTGTATTTATGGTGTACAAGCCGCCACGAGCGTCAGAAGCGCGCGGGGGCGCAAATGAAGTCGGCTGCCCTGCGGACGCACTGCAGCGCGAGCGGCGAGGCTGCCGACCCCGCGGCGCGTGATCGCGATAGGATTTGTCGAACGCGAAGCACGCGGGGAGGTTGCAGATGGCACACTGCACAGCAAGGACGACGCTTGCCTTGTCCGTCCGTGAGGTCTGTATTCGATGACGTCTGGGCCTGCTCTACGAGGACCGGCGGGCCGTCGGCGAAGAGGGGCCATTGCTGTAAGGCCCGTCGGGAAGCGTGAGTGTCGTACATCCACTCTCACGCGTGGTAAGGAAACTCACCGGCGAAGGGCCGAATACATGCACTGCAAAGGCAGAACATCAGAGAGCGATCAGTTGACCGTCGTAGAACTCACCACGGCCTTCTGTGGGTGTAAATAGGTTGCGACATAGCTCCGTAAGGCTCATCGTTGGTCAGGGTGCATTGGGAGTCGGGAGAGAATTGGATCAGGCGGGATACGATGTCAAGCGGATACTCCACATTTGGGCGGTCGCGTCGTGCCAGCGTCGCCCAGTAGTACTGACCGTCGTCAGTCACGAGGGATCCGGGGCGGATTAGAAGATCACGGTAGCGCTCACTACCGGTGTGTGAGCATGGAAGTCAGTGAGAGCACGAGGCCCGACGAGTCGCAGTATGGTCAACAAGTCCGCTGCATGACGCACCTCGATGTGTGCGTCGAAGCAGGGCACAGGACGAGTAAGTTAGGAGAGTTGTAGCCGTACAAGGAACCATAACGAAAGTAGCATAACTGTAAACAGGCGCGCGTCTCGGCGTTACCCGGAGTTTACGCCGTGGCTCAACTCCGACTCGCGGACTGTGCGCGCACATTTACAACTTCGACGAGCACTTTGTCGTCCAGATGGCCGAGGCTGGAACTCACAGGCGTTCGCGCATGCAAGCACTGGACAGTGGAGACCTCCACGCGATATCAAGGGAGTGGCGGCAGGATCGCGCGCGAGGGCGCGATGGCTGATTGCGTTGTCGCGCGCGGTCGTCAAGACAGCGCACGGTATATGTCGCGCGCCTGCGCCCGAGTCGATCCCCACTCTCTGCTGTGTTTCTGTTCCTACTGTTCCTACGCTTCCCTGCCTCCTCATAGGCCCGCGCTACCTCTCCTTTCCTCGTCGTTCTTTCTCGCTGTGCGATTTCTCGGGCCTCGCTTTGCCATTTCGCGCGCACGCCCAAGCACCTCTCGGACACGCGGAGACTTCGACCCGGCTGAGACATCGCAATGGGCCTCTCTGAGTTCTCGTCGGTGGGGAAGAAGAAGCTTGGCGTCCAAGGTGCGTCTATCGGACACTGGAAGGCCAACTGCGCTACTCACTGACATTGGACTGGTAGTCCTGCTCATCATCTTGGATGTGATCGCTCTTGCGTTTGCCGCGCGTGTCAACATATTTCAAGAGTTTTATTGTAAGTATTCCCACCACAGTCTACCTCCACTCATCCTAGCGACGCGTCCGTCAAATAAGGCAGTGTTCTGCCTCAGTCACAAGAGCGATGCTGACCGAGGGTTCTACACAGTTATGGCAGACCTTTTCCCCTTGGGTCTTGCTATCACGACGTTGATCATCCTCTTCTTCACGTACGTCTTCCCTTCTGGTCCCCAACGTGCTATCCACGAGCTCCGGCTTTCCAGGCTTGTGCTTGACCTCGCCATTCAAAACATGCCGACGGCTCGGCCTGCTGTGGAAATCGGGTTACTCTACGTCCTCAGTATCTTCTGGCTCGGTGCGTCACCAGCGCGATTTTGTCCCCACTCAATGTCCTCACGCGCGCGAAGCATTCAACGCCTTCTCGACCTCGCGGTGGCGTAATGTGCCTATGAACTGCGGCTCGATACCCGAAGGTCAGTCCGCACGTTCAATTCTCCACTTCCTGTCCCTGAAGTCTACCCAGAATACTCCGATACCCGCGCATGGTGCCGCGACGTGCAAGCGCTCAAGTCCTTCGTCTGGATTGAGTTCGTCGCCCGTATGTATCTTCCCATTATCACCCTCCCTTGCTTTCTCTCGTGCCCCCTTATAGTCACGTAAGATTACTTTCTGAACCTTTTGGTCTAGTGTTCTTCACGGCGTCATTCATCCTGCGCTACACGATCACCGAGCACAAGCGTGGCCGCCCGGAGGTCTGGAGCGGCCCACTCTCCCGCTACACCCCGCGTGCACCGCCCCAGCAGCGTAGCGAGTTCCTCCGCCAAACCTACACCGACTACTTCGGCGCGCGGGGCACTTCCGCATTCGAGAAGATCTAAACCCATTATGCTCCTGAATCTCCGTTATTGGGGGTTGGAGGTCGAAGAGTGGCGAAGAGGGTTAAGTGGGAAGAGGGTAGGACGCTGGAGGTGTGTCCCGCATACCCGCCTTGGCACCGTGTTTCGGAAGGACCGCGGCTGCAGTACGGCTTCACGACTGCGGGGTGTATGTTTGTTGCGGCCGGCGACCTTCTGGCAGGGACGCCGGCGTGTAGTCTAGCTCTTTGTTCCTTTCGTCCTACTTTTTCTTATTGCTCGCGTCGTATTGGTTCGCTCGCAATGGAATGTTTTGTACAAGCTTCCGGCCCGCGAGCAAATGGACGCGATAGCGTCGAATGAAGCTTGGTGAGTCCCACCTCTCAGCCTCGTTGCGTGGTGATGATCGACTAAACCGTTTCTATCGTTAAATGGTCATCCTATCCTCACGCAAGCCATTGTAGGGTTTTGGGAGACAATCGAGGTCAATTATGTATCTCTCTGCCTTACCTACCAAAGGCGGCGTCGAGTTACGTGCTCGACGCGCGTGTCATAAATATGACTGTGCCCACCGTTCACAAACGCAGGCTGACGTCATGAACCATCCTTAGCCACAGCCTACGCAGTCACCTCCATCCCATATAAGCGCGTCTGTACGCGACCATTTTTCCTCGCTCCTCGCTTCTCACTTAGGACGTGGAATGTCGCCGTATAGTTCAGTTGAAAGAACATCCCTATACGCCGCGCCAAATTTGCCTCCTGCCATCTCGACGCGTCTAGGATGCCACCAGTTCATCGCGACATGTCGGTAGACTCGGAACTCGAAGTATCATCAGTGAGCTCCATTCCTCGCTCGGTAGAAGTCTGTCCGTTACTTAGTTATTACTTACTTCTCTCGCCATTCTATCCAGGAGCAGGGCACATCTGTGATTCCTGAGTCGATGCTCCGCATGAGGGCGTCGACCCGCGCACAGATGCCTGTGTACAATGCCGTGGGCCACCCTCCCAGGTCTGCGTGGCAGTTGATGTGGATTGATCCCATGGCGATAAAGCGAACAATGGAGCATTCGCTCCAACTAGCGTTCGGCAAATTTGTGCATGGGCAAAATCTAGGATGCGTGCGCGGTCCCGCTGAGCGCGTCGACGGCGACTACGATGAGGAGGCATGTAGTCCCCTATAATCTTCTCTCTGAGTTCTATTTTGACCCAAATTTCTTAGCCGGTGTCCATCGACGACTTTGGCTCCTCTTTGAACGCGTTCAAATTTCTCAGTAATCCCACTGCTTCCACGATGGACCGGGCACACACCCGAGCACCTGAGGCCCTTCAAGCTACTCCGTCCGAAGTGACGTCGCCTTCGCAAGCACTAGAAACCCTTCAAGACACCGCGTCTGAAGTAGTATTGGCTCCGTCCTCGCGTTTTGCACCGCTATCGCCCGCGCCAACAGCTTCATCATCACTATCAATTTCGCTTCCGTCTCCTAGGATGCTTTTAAGGCCTGCAGTTTGGACGCCCCCTCCCGAACCAGCGCCAGAACCTACTAGGAGGGGCGCCGTCGTATTATCTACTAACGTGACATATCCCCAACGCGCCGCTCGCTCAGAGGTCAAACAGACCCTGGAAGCTCTAGGCTCCACGAGCATAGGGCCCTCAGCGGCGAAACGCGTCCGTAAGCATGCGTTGAGGGATATGGAGGCAGCGCCCGGCAAAGCTCTCGTGGGTCCCTCCTCGTCTGAAGCAGCGCAAGCACCCTTGGAAGAGAGCCCAGAAGATGCCACGCGCCCCTTGTTGCTATTGCACCCTACGGACACGTCGGCGGCGGTGAAAATCCCCCGGGTCCGCCGCCGTAACTCCGAGCTGCTCAATGGGCGCGTCGTGTCTGGATTCACGCGTTGCGGAATCGACGGGTGCAATAAGATGCTCCCGACCGGAAACCAGCGGGAGGCCCGTACACACCTCATGGCCCACCTCGCGCGGGATCCGTACTATGTGGAAAGCATTGCCGCGAGTGAGGGGCGAGGAGCCGGAGCCCAGAGCTGCAAGAAGCGTCTTCGGGAGGTCGAGGACGACAAGGCTGAGGGCGTGACTCGGTACTTCTGTACCTACGATGGGGCAAAGTGCGAGCAGTCGTACGGGAACATCCCCTGTCTCCAGCGCCATATCGAGGCCAAACACTGGGCTTGGCTGTTCGTGTGCCAGGCGTGCGGCGAAGAATTCGCGCGTCGCTACCAACTTGAGGGGCGTCGCAACAAGGCCGCCTGTACGCGTACCCTGGCGCGCCGACAACGCCAGGAGCAAGCGTCTGCATGAGGTGCGTAACCCGTCCGTCTTCTTGGATGTGCTGGATGTGTGTATCCTTCCATGCGATACTGTGATGCAGCGTCATCGTGGCTTGAGCTCAAGTGATACTTAGCTGCTTAAGTGACAGACTGCCCCAATTTCAAGGCTGTTCTTCGTTGTTACTAGTACTATCTCCTGCGTTTTGCACCCACCAACACTCCTTGTCACCTTGTTCCCATCATTCATGTACTCTATTTCCCTTCCTTTCCTGGTCCCGTCACCTACAATATTCTTTCTCGAACAAGAATCTTCCAAGTTGCATTCTACCCTGACCCCTCATGTGTTACGCCCCATACTACTACGACGAATGAAGTTACGATTGATCCTTCAGCATTGACTCGTTCCTGTGTAAACTGCGAGGTTAGCAGACCTTCACCAGCATTTTGACGTGTCGGGCACGGCGTGCCGCAGCATCCGGGATTATTCACGAACTTCTCAAATCGCCTGGAATAATTAAAGTACGCCAACGCCAACATACATAGAACGCCATAGTCATAGGGGAAACAGCCACACATCTACCAACAGACAACGCTCATCCATCCTCCGGCGGAACATGGAACAGTGGACAGTTGCACTCCCTCCACGTCGTCGCACACACATAACAGAACTCCTTCCCGCACCGGCATGTGATATGGTGGCACCCCGCAGAGAGCTCGACGAGGTGTCGACACGCCGGGCAGCGCTGCCAGCCCTGGGCCTTGCCTAGATCGAGTACTGCGTCCTCCGCCGCGAAGTGGCATGGGACACCCGGGTGCGTCTGCGCCTTGCAGCATGCGCAAGTCCCCGAGTTGCATTCCGCGCAGCGCAGAGTCGCGGGCTCAGCAGAGGCCGGACCGAGGAAGGATGCGCAAGTAGGATCATGGCAGTACACGCGGTCGGCGGTGGTAAACTCAAGGGACTTCTTCTTGAACTTCTCGACCAGGGCGTTGGGGAGATGGCTTTCGACCTCTTTGAGCTCGACGGTGCCTCGACAGCACTTGGGCGGAAAGAGAGACTCGTCAGAGGACGCCTTGGCGAACATCTGCTGGATGCAAGTAGCATCGAAGGTGTGCCCGCACTTGAGACGGATAGCCGAATTGCCGTCAACATCGTCCCCACAGATCGTACAAGGCTTGGGGGGTGGCGCGGGTGGAACCAAGAGCTCAGGAGGTGCAGGGTTCGGTGGGGCTGGAGGGGTTGGAAGAGTTGCGAAATGCCTCTTCAGGAGATTGAGAGTCTTGTTCTTGTCGGGAAAGCGTCCTATGGATATAGCGAAAGGGATAAGGAGTGCTTCAAGTTCACGGTCGCGTTGCGCGAACCCGGAGGCATTGATTCTTACTGCTATTTGTGCGAGCAAAGCCGCAGCGGGACCATTGAGGGATGCAAGCGGAGAAATTGGCTGAGGAGGAAAGACCGCCATTTGAACTCTTAGTGACCACAACATGGTCGGTCGGAGTCGTGGTTTTCTGAAGAGTGCATGCCATGGAATCCTCGTTCTTATAAGGTGTGCAAGAGGCCGCAGCATGCGTGTAAAATGAGGTATCCTGCACGTTGCCTCAAGTTCAAGGTGAGGATGAACCTTGTAGGAGAGAACACGGGCACACCGGAGCAATTCATGCTTCTCTTCTCGCGCGAGGCTACATCGTACTTGGTAGTACCATCTTCTATGTCAGGGAGAACAACATGTTTCGGCAGCGGCGTGAGCTCAGGCCGACTCGTCACTCGGGCTATAACACCCTTCCGGCGTAGATTGAGCCGCACAGTACCGATACTCCGCCTCGTCGTTGCGCAGGATACGCCGTTTCCGAAACTAATCAATGTAGTATTCATGAAATCCATTAGAATTCGAAACTAACATCGAGGGTCGTGTAGGCAGATGACCGGGATAACAAGGTAACATGTATCGTGTGTGCGTACTTTTGCCACTGCCAGGAAAATCAAAAGTTGTAGAACTCAGCGAAGGATTGTTCAATCTCGGGGGTCAATGCCGAAGGAGGGACAAGCATCATCACCGTGCTTACGGTGGCGTCGTACGCACTCACAAGTATTCGTAATTGATTTCCGGTGTAAGGAACCCAAGTCATTGAGACTCCACATTGAAGATGAAGGCTCACCACGGGCTACTTTCAAGGAACGCATTTGGTGTTTGACATCGTGCACGAAGAAAAGGGCATATAACGTGCCGAATACCTGGGTGTCTCGTGAAGGTCGGTCCAAGGAGCTTGCACGCCAAGGGCCAGTCCACATGAAAGCCGCGACTATCGGATGGATATCACACTCAGGAATGCTTGAGACAATAAAGGAGAACGCGAGCTGAGGCGGCGACGAGCTAGGCGTGATACGCGAACAAGTGAGAACGAGTGATGACAGTAGCAGTGCAAGAGTACACGCGGGCGCTTTCGGATTCATTCACGGCGCCGCACGGAACCCATGGCCAGCCAGGACGAAACTATTCGGAAGTATCACTGACCCTGCTTCGAGCTCACTCACTCGAGAGCACGCCTGGCGACTTTTCCTTGGGTTCAGACGTTGATCACCGGCCATGAACATGCCATATCTTTGGCATTCGTGCCCGTGGCCTAGTTATTGTATCCTCGCGAACCTCTGTTTGTCGTCTCAGTACGTAGGCTCTAAGCTGGCCAACGGTCTTCGACTTGGTCAGTACTGATGCAAATTCACGGGATGCGGCGTACCCATGACCTGAAAAGCGAACCTAAGCCTATTCGAATACATGGTATATTACCCAACAGTCGTCACAAAGCTCCAGAGTCCCGAAATGTGCTCGCTGACGTTGACGTTGGCGCTCGCCTCTCAGCGTAGTAGACTCCACCAATGAACCACTCCAGGACATTGTCATCCCGCCGACAAACGGTGGATTACGTTAGCCTCATTTGGCACATCGAAACGCGTTCGTTCTTGCATTTTTGGGCAGCTCCCTGCTTGAGAAACGTACACCGAACGCTGACACATCAGTATTGTTTCTAGGCTGTGCTTGAATAAACGTCAAGTTGTACGGAGCTGCTCACCTCAGTCCAATGAGAGGCATATGCCACATTCCGAAATGCTGAATCGACATACTTGATTCATAGTGGGTACCGGTGTGCCCTCAGTCGTATATGCCTTCTATATTCACGTAGTAGGGCCGAACATACCTACCATGGCCCGATGAAAGTCGGGGCTATAAACGCCGAGTAATAGATAACTACATCTCGCCTACTGCTTTGAAGATCACAGCAGCCGTTTTCTTACCCAAGACGGTACGATTACCATTATAAGTTATGTCTGT
Source organism: Trametes hirsuta (assembly GCA_001302255.2). Classification (NCBI taxonomy): domain Eukaryota; kingdom Fungi; phylum Basidiomycota; class Agaricomycetes; order Polyporales; family Polyporaceae; genus Trametes; species Trametes hirsuta. Next base: position 1,877,463 of record CP019382.1, on the reverse strand, counting down.
AACTCTGATCTATAAAAGAGCGTGCACGCTCGCTCAGGTGAGGACATACACCACTAACCAATCTCTCATTTGCCAGGGTCCTGATAACCATACCGACGCTGCTTTAGATCATAAGGTACTGGCAGAAATCACATAGTAAGTGAAATACAGCCCGTGCTTGCGGTGCGAGGGGCCTGAGCACGTTGAACACCTAACGCAAGCCTGACCCTAGTCGGAGCGCCGATACGGGCAATGTGTTGGTACGCCATTTTCGATATTTCATCCACCTTATTCTCCGGAACCTGCGGGCCTATAGAGCGCAGAACGTACAGAAAAGAAAGGCCGAACGCCTATCCAAAGCCGTTATCAGCAAGTCACGGTGGGGAGGTGTTGTGTATGATGTACCGCGTTGATGGTAAGCCCGTTGTTTTGTAAAGATATATAGAAAACGAGAGAGTCTCACAACAACAGTAGGGGCCAAAGTCAAGTTCAGTTCCCGCGGTCATGTCGAGTGCGTCGCTGTTCAACAGAAGGCGCCGGCCCGTTAACCGAGATGTTCATTATTCCTCGCGTTGTGGCTGAAGGTCCTCTGCCACCTTCTGTCTTCCTCGCACAACTCATACTGCCTCATTTCCCTCTCTACCTAATTAAAACCTATCAATCCCCTTCCCGTACGCCATGCACCAACGCGACTCGTCCCTCCACTCGACCGGCGAGTCCGGATCTCTCTCACCACCCGAAGTCGACACATTTGACTGGAGTGTCATTGACCCCCAACTCCGGCCGCAAGGGCTTGGCGCTTGGGCATCCGGCCAATCGTCGCCTGTAAGTCTTTATGTCCCATTATCCTCGTAATATATGTTCTTCATGCCCGCAATTGCATTCGGTACAGTCGGTCTCAAGCTCCGAGGCTGTTCTAGCCACACAACCCTCAACGGGGGCAGATCAGAAACCTGGACCTTCCTACACATTTGGACAACTTTTTCGCGCCCCGGAGCGCGCTACTTCCCCTCTACTACATGACCTTATCGATTCTTCCGCTACGCTCCCCACATCGGACCGACGATACCCGCACGTTGGCTTGTGGCTGAGTTCGTCCCTACCGGAGACACTGGCTCCGGCTATTGGTTTCATGCATCAACCATGGGGTGTTCTTGCTAACCAAGTGAGTAATACCACTTCTGGGCCCTCCGAATTTCGAGTGAGTAGACCTCACTGTCGTTGGGGCTTTGTTCAGCCTGCCTCGCCCCTGAGCGTCGAATTGTACAACACTCAAGAACTACGGCCAGATGCCGTTTTCGTCTTACCGCCTGACCCATCCCTTTTTTCAACGCCCGCACAGACCCCCCCACTGCCCAAGAGCGGAATGAAGGAGAACCACATGCCGGTGGCAGGACCCTCGTCTAGTCAACCCCACGACCGCCCACCCGCCCCTTCGTCACGGTGTCCCACCCCAGCACCGCCATCCCCCGCAACCGGTGAAGACGCCTCTTCAACAATGCACACGAAGAAGCGTCGTAATGCTCAGAGAGAAGCCGACACCCCTCCCCCGGATTGGCATCTCACGCGGCCTACGAAGAAAGCTCGCATCTCAACGAAGGCCCACAGCCAGACCTCCGAACGCGCGACGCAGAAGAAGGCAGGGAGCGGCTCTCGGCCGCGCCGGCCGCGGGCGGAAGTGGAGCGTCACTCTGTCGGAGAAGAGGCAACGTGCGGATTCGGCGGGTGCACTACGACACTCGCATGCAACCAGAGAGCCGCGCGGGCGCACACTCGGACTCATTACCCGACCGCCATCCCTCAGGGTCCCTTCCCATGCATCTACCGCGCGGATGGAAGCGAGCCGTGCCGAGTTAGGCCGTTCTCTGACCTCGCTGGCCTACAGCGGCATGTGGAGTCTTCGCATTGGGGGTGGGCGTACAAGTGCCCCGGGTGTGGAAACACTTTCACCCGTCGTGAAAGGTTCTTAGGGCATTACCAGAAGTGCAGGGCGAAGACGGATCTATAGTGCTCCTATATTCGAGGTGCGCTTATTCGCAGTCGTTTCTTGTACTATTCCTCGAAGCTTATCCAGTGTTCAGGTGCCAAACGAGGACATCGCCGCGCCTGGGACGGTCACTTGCGGTCGTGAGGCGGGTTGTACCAGAGTGTACTATATTTGAGGTCCATGCATTGGGTTCTAGTGAGCTGCAAATCTACGTGTCGACGGTTTTTATTCGCTATCTTGTCTGTCTTAGCTCTCAATGTAGTGCGAATGCTGTATGGCGCTGATATTTGTTACTATATACGCGTCTCCTGAATATCTTGGGAACGGCATAGCTCGCATTTCCAAACCATATTGTACAATATATCATCATCATGAGTAACGTCATTGAGGCTCGGTAGAGAACCATAAGCCTGAGAGACTAAGTACTTGGGCACGAAGCTGCGCGACCGATAGAGTAGTGGTCCTTCCAGCCCCCAAAAGCATTGCGTAGATCAATTACCATGCCATATTGAGTGAGTATATCAGCGGTTCTTCAACTTCACTCAAAGGGTTGAGAAAATATGATATTATCAGAGTTACAGAGTTATACAGGTATATAAAGTAGCATGTGTCACTGTTCAAACTCGCCGAACACTATATACCCCTCTCCGTCTGATTCTCCCGATCCCTCACTATAGTATTCCGAGTCAGAGGTGGAGTCCCATTCCTCAGAATAACGCGAAGTTTCTACCAGTGGCGTGATCGGTACAGTGAGCACCTCCTCCACGCAGTCCAAGACCGTCATATACCTCGGTCCCAGCGGAGGGTTCCTATCCCATTCGCGTTCGGTGAGCTCGTGGAAGCATTCGACCCGCAATAAATCTCGGCCCCGCGAAACGATAGGCAGCGAGGCAGTGACCCTCCTGTACACCTCGCTCCGCGGAACCTCGCTCTCCTCGATTTCGATTACGATCCGGCGCACTTGGCGGAGTGGCGCGGTCTGGAACAAACTGTCTATAGCGCTCCAGCTCATCCAGGACAGCATAGGTGAATCCGTTTGGCGTAGTCTGCGGAATGCGAAGGTGACCTCCTGAATGACCTCGGACTGGATTTGCTTGAGGACGACAGGGATCCAAGAATGATAGTCCCGTTGTACCGGTTGCGTATGTTCATAGGATTCGCATCCCTCGATTCGAAGGCTCCGTAACACCTTATTCTCCGTGAGTGGCGAGTGGATGAAGACGTCCGCAGTCGAGCAGACGAACTCAACACGATGCCGCTTTTCCAACCCAAGAGAGAGTATGTACGGGGGGTCTCCGTATCCGATACTAAGATCACGAACGGCTCTTCCGCAGTGTTGAAGTATCGACTTTAGGGCGCGAAGGTCATCCAGGGGCTGAAAAAGCAGCGAGAGTGATCGAAGTTGATCGCATCTCAAGCCCCCTCCGTCGACGAGCCATTCAACCAACGGAACATCGGGGACCCCAAGATGGAGCTCTGTGAGTGATAGAGGAAGGGATCCTTGCGGAACATGACTCCCAACGAAACGAATACCTAGACTGTCGCGTGGGGCACCCTCGTAGGTGAAACGCAGGCTTGAGAGTTGCGGAAATCCTTTGAGCAAGTATGCGAGTGTTTCGGGAACGATAATCCCTCGGTGAAGGCAGAGATTTTTCACCGAGCGGAAATCCTCGCACAGAGAGCGTAGAGAGGTCCTGTAGCAAGAAAGGTCCGGAAACTCCGCAAGGGAGAGCATTTTGAGGTTGGGTAGCTTGGATGTAATGATGTCGTTGATTGTAAAGAACGCAAAACCATAGCCTTGACGTTTCCGCTTCTCCTTCAACGTCATAGGAGTACCTAGACGTAAATGCTGTATAATATCCCTCATCAAAGAGAGTGGTGTATGTCTGAGCAGAATCGGAGAAGAATAAAGAACTGTGTTCATGAAGGCCGTCACGGTCGGTGGCTCCATGAGAGTCACAGTCGACAGAAGGTGGCTTCGAGCCCTGGGAGTCCAAGAACTGCACACAAGGGTGCACGCAGATAGCGTATACGTGTCTCTACGACCACTTGCTGCTGTATCGATTATCTCGTCGATGAGTTCTTGCGGGAGATCGTGGAGCGGCATCGTGCCAACGATGCAGGAAGAATCAGTAGGGAAGAGGCCCGAGCGTCGAGAAAGCAGATCTAGTTTCTCTTATATACCCGCCCTAGCCTACGCATATAAAGACGCATATAAACATACGCATATAAAGACACACATTGACATTGGGAATCATGAGCTCAACAGCTCTTGGTGGCAGCCACGCATCTGAATATTATGAGCCTCGGCCTACAACAAAATACGAAGGGTAAACTCACCTATATCCGTGTCCAACAACCAACATTGGCATCTAAAAACGTTCTTAAATAGTCTAATTTTGAGTGAAAAATGACAGGACACTAAGCGATTGCTGAGGATTGCTAAGGATTGGTCGTTGTGGAGGCGACGAACAAGGACGCATTTCCAGCGCCTGCCAAAAGACGCACACCCGATAACAACACCTACCTTCTTGGGACGAGTCTTATCAAGACGCCCAGGCGCGGGGCCGCCACTGTCGCGGTGTTATACAGTGTTATACCCACACGGCGTCGTTGATCTGGCAGGACAGACCTGGTAAGTAATACTTGATCATGTTCTGTAAGAAAATCTGCCATACGTGCGCTCCGAACTATAGTACAGGTCAGTACAGGGAGTCGCTTTCGACAGCCTCCACACTGGCCACACTGGCCATGGCCGAAATATCATTCGGCGGGCTCAAGAAGAGTGTATGCTTTTCCAGAGTCTTTGAGAATGCTCTCGATGATCTTCATTCCTTCAAGCACCTTCTCCTCCTCAAGCCTCCTTCCAACGACTTGCACACCCACGGGCAAGCCATGCATCTTCGCGGCGTCGTACATTTCATACATGCCGCGCTCTATGGCGTTTCTGGGAATGAGTGCGTCCTTGTCCAGAGTATCCAGTTCTTTGTCAACGTGGGTCACGGGAAGTATACCGGCGGAGTAGTCAAGCTTTAAAATTTATCAGTGTCTCAGAGAGTCTTGCAGAGTCGTGAGGCCTACCATATTCCATAGGAAGGTATAACCACAACCCTTGAATCCGTCTTTCATCCCTCCGTGAGGTGTGGCAGGCAGCGCATTAGGTGCTGTCAGCACGAAGTCGATCGCATCATTCTTCAGCTTCTCGAACCAGACTCCCCGGTAAGCCTCCCGCTTCGCAATGAGTCCCATGTACTGTTCAGTCGTCTTTTCATAGCAGTCCTCGACAAGCCCAGCATAGGCTTCATCATGCTTGACACGCCGCAGGTACCACGCCCAAACTCGCTTTACGAAGCGCGGGAGTGTGAACGCTATCCTTGCCTGACGCATTCCGGGGTCAGTCGCCTCTCCCCATCGAATGGGTCGTGCGGATAGTTTCGCTGAAAGTGGATGCATATGCGTCAGATACGGGAGCTTCAATGTAACGTATTAACTTGCCAGCCTCCGCAAGCAGCAACTGGAAGGCGAGCCTAAATCCTTCGAATGGAGGGCTAGGCGGATTACTAGGCGGCTCGGTCAGCTTCTCGTAGGTCGCCCACACATGGGACAGAACGAACAGCATCACAACTTCGTGACCACGAGCAGTAAGCTCCGATACCACCGTCTCCAGTGCGCGTCTGCAAGGCGGAGAAAGTGCGACTACGCCTGGGAGAAATGGCTCATCCATAAGCCATGCCAACCTTGACGCCGCAGTATTGTATAGCTTACCATCGTCCCACATGACCGCCCAACGAATAGGCTTTCCGGCGTCCAGGTCAACCTCCCTCCATGGTATAGGAAGAACCTACGATGGTCGCCCGTGACGTAAGGTTTCTCCCTCAGGTCGCGCGCAGTAGGAGTAAATGCGGCGCACCGAGTGGTCGTACTCCCACGGCTTCATACTCACGACCGCCTTCCAGAAGAACTCGAGGTCGTCGAGAGTGCGCGTCATGGGAGAGTAGACGGCGGGGACACCCTCCTGGCCGGGCATGCTAGTCACATTTCCTGTTCTCAGAAAACGGTGCATAGACGCCTTGATGGTGTAGACCCCGGAAAAGTGGCTGCAATAGGTGAGGTTTGTCAGCAGTACACTGGGGGTCTCACGGCGGAGGGTCCGAGCTTGAGTTAGTACTTACGAAGGTACGCGTACCGAACCAGCGACATCGGTACCGATTCCCAGACGAGACCCGCCGTACGCAAGCAACGCCGCCTCCCCGCCTGTCGACCCCCCTGGCGAGTAGTCCTTGTTATGCGGGTTGGTCGTCGTCCCAAACACCTCGTTCGCCGACTCAAACGATAGTAGCGTAATCGGCACATTCGTCTTCACGAAGGGCACCGCGCCCGCGTCCTTGAGCAGTCTCACAAGCGCCGAATCCCGCTTTACGGGCCGTCCTACCCACGCCGAGTACCCAATACACGAGTCCTCGCCCTCGAACCCGACGGTGTCTTTAACGCTGACGGGCATACCGGCGAGCGGGCCCTGTGTGTTGCACGTTTTCGCCCACCCTTCGGCCTTTGCGATGAGCACCTCCGTGAGGCAGTTTGTGGCGGCGTGCGCGCGAAGGGCCTGTTTTCCATACGCAACAAGGACTTCAGTGGGCGCGAGCGAACCTGCCTGAACGCTCGTCACGATATCAGAGGCGGGGTGCGCTAGGAGCTCTTTCTCTGCCACTGAGATAGGGGCATGGTACTCGGGCGCGAGCAAGCGGATGCGTTCTTCACGTTCATGCCGCTTCGTCGCACTATAGCACGCCAAACGTTCGGGGATCAATGTCAAGGGTATGTCAAAAGAGCAGTCGTGCGACGTACCACGCGCGCCGGTGCGCCAGAAAGGAGTGCATAGTTACTGTACAAGCCGCGCACACGCATGCTGCCCTGCGCGTGTTATCGCGGCGACCTCGGCGGGGGCTCTACGTCGACGGTCACCGGGATCTAGCCCTGTGTGTGGTGGTCAGCAGACCACACACGGAGCATCGTCCCGGAAAGCTATCCGAGAGTCTTCTGCGATGCTGTAGGCGACGGAAACGTCCCTACGAAGACTTACCTGCGTGGGTGGCATCTTGCGCTCGACTGGGCGTTGTCAGCGTGTTTCTCACTGTCCTTGAAGGAAGCGTGGGCGCTGTTATTACAAGAGGCTTAGTTTCGCGAAGACGTTTGGTCTCGTAGCCTGATACGGTCCGGGATCGCATCCATCACGATAGGTTTAGAATGCAAGAACAGCCTCGGAGCTATGCTGTGGGTCAAAGAATCTCACCGCATGACAAGTAGGCAAATGCCCATCGTGGACGAGTTACTGTCGGATCGTGCTTCAGCTAGATTGATTAGACCTTGTCCTTGAACCCAAACAACCCAATACGGGTCGAACGAAGTGCTGACGTTGTCGTTGGGTCGCAACCGAATGTAACGTGGCTCTGAGCAAACACCGGGGACTAGTTACCATAAATCACCGTCCGTGTGGGTCTTCCTAAGCGAATGATTTCGAAGACGGCCAGTTGAGATCGCCAAACAGCACGAACATCTACCTACATCCCAACTCCGCGGCCTCCAATAGAGGGCGTTCCTGTAGATCGTGACGTGCACTGAACAAGGCACCCATCACGGCGAGAAGATAGACTGACCTCCGGGTAGGCCTACCGCCTTTCGCTGTTGACAACGTAAGAAACTCACCGGCAGTCAACTGGCACTGTGGCCAGAGTCCCTGAGACTGCGCATGGTCTAAGGTCTGCCCTGAATACTTTTGCGGGGGCCAAGGAGATCAGCGAAACAGGAAAGCAAGCCTTGCATTACGTCCACGTTCGTAAAGGACCTGGTCATGCCGCATGCGGATCAGGAGAGAAACTTGAGGGTGTGGCCACACTTGAAACGAATGGGTAACTCGTAAGCCTGGTGCCGCTCGACGCCTAAGGCTTCAACGAAACGATTCACCTTGGTATGCAGTTTTGCGCACGGATCATGCCGCTGAAGCATTTCGACGTAAGCACCTCTTCTGCCACTTTTACGATCCTCGATGTATGAATGGTCGTCTCAGAACGCAATTTGACTGGATTAGTGGTATAGTAATAGTGCAGATAATACAACAGGAACGACAGAAGTCCGTGTGGATCCATGCATGAATGATGATGGCAAGACAGAAAACATAACCCATGAACGAGCGGGCATGCACGGAGACGGGATGTACAACATATACAGGTATGCACCGTAGGTACGGAGCGACCACAACACGCCGCAAGTGCGCCACCACAGAGACACAGAATGGGGGCCGGGACGCATGCAGCAGCGGATCGGGCCGCAGTCTAGCACGAGCCAACGAGGGCGAGGAGACTCGGAGTGATCGTGATGGGGAACCCATGATGTGAGATGGCACAGGCGGATGGAAGGGAGATGGAGACAGCGCGCGTGCGGCAGTAAGGATAAATGCGGAGTCAACCGAGGTGAAAGGCAAGGGTGGGTGGTCGCACAACATCGTCGTCTCGACCGTCGGAAGGGAACCGCGCAGGGCTCCGCCGCGGACTACAGGAGCCGCAGGCAGCATAGATCCTCGAAGCGCGACGAGCTCCAAACGCGGTCTGAGCGCTCGCCGCTCGCTGTCAGAGGCAGGGAACCCCCCGGCGGGCTGTGATCATATCTTGATCCTTGCCGGCGCCCTGAGCTGACGCAGAATCGGGATGACCTCCTCCAGCTCGCGCTCCTCCCAGACATCGCCCTGCGGTGTCAGGGTCACCTCTGCGATCTCGACCCGGCGCATCGCCCGCGGGACCGCGTCGGCGGATGCGAGCCTTTTCGCCGTCGGAGCGGTGCACGCCCCATAGGTCGTCTCGTCGGTGGACGCCGAGCCACGTCTGACCGAACCGAGGGGGCTTTCGGAGCGAGCGCGAATGTGTAGTGTCGGTTCGTCCATGGACAGGAAACCGTGCCCCACGATGGTGTCTTCGTCGTCATCGGCCCAGGGGTCTGAAGCAGTTGATAGTGTCCGCCGACCGAAAAGCTTCGTCTTCGAAGCGATGCGCTTTAGCGTACTTTTTGGAGATGACTTCCCGGATCTCGTCGACGAGATGGAGAGTGTGAGGGAAGGTGCGGGTGACGGTGATCGCGCAGGAGGCTGCACCCGTCCGTGATGCCCAGACTCGTCCTCGGTTCCAGGCGGGATCACGATGGACGCCTCCGACGCTCTCCGCGCGTTTCTCTTCCGCCCAATTGGTAAAACGAACGGGTTCGATGATCCTGGCGAGGCCGGGGTGACGGAAATGTGGGGGCTGGAGAAGAGACGGTCTGCGAAAGGGCCAGGCATCTGCGTGGGTGGGAGAGGGGCGGATTGAGAACGTGCCGGGATCGTCAGTGCGAGGTGTTTGGGCTTCGTGGTCGTAGAGAAAAAGCCGTCGAAGGCCTTGGCGCTGTCTGGCGGCGAGGACGATGCGGTAGTGTAATCGGAGGTGACAGGCGACTGCGACGATCCTGAAGGCGAGAACGCGGTCAGGCTATCGCTATCACGCCCATCGCTGCCAGAAGGGGAGGCGCGACCGCCTCTCCAGAAGGCAGACGCCTCTTGACGTGATCCTACATGCGTGCCGTGGCTGTCAGAGTGTGTGAAGAGGCCAGGGACGGCAGGGAGAGGTCGTTTGAGGCGTTCGCGAATCGACGTCGATGACGGTATGGATGGCTCAGTTGGAAAGACGGGTGGTGGAGCGGGTAGTGTGAGGGTAGGGCTGCTGAGGTTTGAATGCGAGAAGACCAAGGGGGAGCCTACGTCGTGGTCGGGGGACGAAGGGGTGGAAGCTGCGCGCGGCGCGGGTGAGCAGTACGACAGTCTATTCTTCTCGTACTCCTCGTTCGGATGAAAAACGATGGGACTGAGGGGAACATCGTCGCTTTCTGCCGGAGAAAGAGAGGCAGGACTGTATGCAAGGCCGGGGGCGTCAAGATGCAACTCGAGGGAAGGGACCTTGCTAGAGATGCCTATGCGGCGATCTGGAGAGGAAGCCTTGATCGATGATGACCTAGCCAGAGGCATGGCACTGGAAGATATGGAACTTGGAGCAGGAAGTGCAAGAGCCATGGGGCAAGGAGCGTCTTAAGCAGGCGAAAGAACAAGGGTATATGTAGAGGCAAAGTTACGAGAGGGTATATGACGAGGGCATGCGCGGACAGGTAAGTTAGGACGCCGGGGCGTTTCCGATCTATATGCACTCAACCGAATCCGAGACGGGGTGTGGGAGCCCGACGGTGTGGTCATGGTAGGTGATCGTCCTGCCTCAAAGGCGCCTGGTCGCGCGGACTTTTGATGGACGCTGACGGCGAACAGGGGAGAGGAACGAAGCAAATCACCGCAGGCCGGTGGGATCAGTGGCGGCGTGTGTAACGACAAGAAGTCGATATGTCCACAATGCGGGGGATGGCGCGCGGCATGGGATGGTCCAAACATGGCGAACTTCGTCTGGCAGCGTGGGCGTCCCCACGGACGCACACAGCACCGCTGCCCGAGACTCCCTTTTGTGAGAACAAGAAGCATGCGCAGTTGCTCACCAGCAAAATCCCGTCCCGGCGACCACCCGAGGAATGCCACGAGGCCTGGGACTTGTGGGGCCTCCGTTCGGTCTCCGTCCTCTTTGGGAGTTTTGGGATATGCTGTGATTTCCAGGCTCGATCGAATCACACATTTAGTGAGCGGTACAGCGAACACTTGCACTGGGAGAAGTAAATGCGTCATTACAAGCAGCGCCACGCATAAATGTCTGACCCGGGGGCCTTGTAAGGGAATAACGAGGACCTCGAGTCAAACATCCGAGATGGTTCGCAAGGCGTGGTGACCTCTACTGAGTCAGACGCAGCCTACGGTGTGCTCGAATAGATAGAAAATTACTGAAAACACTCACCGGCATCATCGGATACCGAATTACCCCTTGATCCTATTGCACGCAAGGTACGCCTAGGGCAACCCCCCGGCCATCTGAGTCCCAATAGGTAGTGTTGGCACTGTTGCCTAGGACGTGAATGGCTGCATGTAGACGAAAGGTAACTTCAAACCTTCAAGTTCAAGAACATTTGAGTGACTGAGTCCGACGCAAGGTCGCGACTTGACGGGCATGGTCTGGTCTGGTACAGTGGAGCGCCGTGACGTTATGCTGTGTCACGCAGTGTCACAGTCCAGGCATGACCGCGGCCTCAGCAACGCCGTTGACTTCGACGACCACAACGACGGCAACGGCGCCCTCCCCTCTCTCTCCTCTTCGCTCTTTTTTCTAACGTATTCGGCCTCGGCGAGCTCGTCAACATGTCCAGCCAGACGTCAAGCAGTCTCAATATCCCCCAGTCTGCGGCCGCCGGTGGCCTGACCATCACCCAACCGCCCCAGACGGCGACGTCCTACTACAAGATTGCGCCCTCGAACACGATCACCTTTGCCTGGAACTTCACCGACGTGCTCTCTACCCCCACCCATCTCACCGTCTCCGCCGTTTGCGACAACGGAAACACCTACCCGGTCGGCCCTACCGACGGCGTTATTGCAGGCGATGCTACGAGCGTTACATGGGATTTGTGGTCGTATCAGCAAGCACACTCGAATCTGCCGCTCGCGGAGGCGTCGTATGTGCTGCACATTTGGGACGATCGAGGACCGGGTGCGGCGCGGCAGCCGGGGTTGCTTTCGGAGAACTCGGCGCTGAAGTTTGCATTGTACAACCCACAATCTTACACCCCTCTGGAAAGTACGTATCGCTGTTCAACTCTGTATCGTTTGTTACTGACTAGGCTCCATTGACTGGTCCGTCTAGACTGGACATGTCCTACATGCAACGGCGCCATATCTGACTACCTCTCCCATCCCGCGTTCGTCAGCCTTTCCGTCACCATAGTCGTGATGTTCCTCTCTGGCTTCTCGCTCATCAGGCAAGCTATGCGGTAGAGCTTCGGAGACCTCGACCGGAGCACGCAGACGGGGGCAGGTAGTGGGGTGTGGCCCGCGTGGGTGTGGTGCGGAGGTACCCACGGATCATTCGCTCATAGGCATGGACTACATACAGGACATCATGACGCTACGTATATAGCTTTGCTCGCATTTCCTTGTTTTCTCTGGGTGACTTTTCACTTCTTACGGACCTTTTGATTCTTCCTACCACACATCAGTATCGATAATGTGTTCTATATGCATAGATCGGTCTGCTCGGGCAGGCGTTGAGTGCGCCGAGTACCCCTCGCACTAATGCTTCCATGACCTCGACGAACGCCTCGGCCTGCTCTGGATTGCTCGTCTGTCATGTACCAACTTGCACCCAGTGCAAACCACAGGGGCCGTCTCCGACGTCCCCGAACGGTGTGAGCCTGGAAGAATACATGGACTCTCGCACAATGGCGTGTCTGATCGACCGAGGACCGATCTGTGCGTCCAGGGAACACCGCCAGAGTGTGCCACAGGCGCGGAGCCGGTCATTCAACGCTCTACAAAGAGAAGACCCTTCCGATTTTGAAGCGGTCCAGCGACGAAGACGTCGTTACGGTGGACACTTCGCACCGCCGCCATCGCAACCGCGGTGCTACTGCGGCCTGTCAGCACAATACTGTATACATGGGGAACTCCACCTTCCCGCCCACAAGCCCCATCGGCGTCCGTTCGCAGCCTTGTGCAGCGTCGTACTACCACCTACCGCACCTTCTCACGCGCTTGCGGGCTCGTTCCGCAGGCGCGCCGCGTGCATTAGAGTTATTACAACCGCGACGCCGTGGACGCTGCGCAGCCTGTCTGCAGCGGAGCGCTCCCGATGGCCCGGGTGCAGGCGCCGCTGCTCCGGGCAAGGGCGTGTCCGTATTCTCCAAAGGCTGGCGCGAAGACCGGCGTCGCCGCGGGCCCGCATGCCAAGCCCGCTTTGAACACGCTTTCGCCCTCGCCCCGTATGTTGTCGTCCACGTTGAGGACGATCGCCAGCCGGGGCCGCACCGCCCCGCTGTCCGTCGGTGTCGCTGTGGTAGTGGCGTCCGTGGCGACGGGATTGGCGTCCGAGACGTCCGGCGTCGCGAGCGGGTGCTCGTCCAGCTGTTGAGATAGGAGATGTACGGACAACTTCTTGCGGGTCTGGGCTCCCGAAGAAGGACGGACGAGGGCGTCGTACGTTCGGACCACCTCATCACGGGTAAGCTCGCGAATGACAGAGGCGTCCGTCTCGTCTATCAGGACCACGGACCGCAATCAGCGTCATTCGCCGGCGACAGCGACTAGGCATGAGAGAACCCAAACATGACGCACGTCGTATGAAGTCGTAATACCCGCTCTCTATGTGGCTCCAGAAGCGCGCGGTCTCTTCCCGCAAATTTTTGACGCGTTCTAGCTTCTTGACGATAAGACCCTCTTTGTACGTCGCAAATTCGTCCAGGGGTAGGCTCGCAATCCCCGCGCCGAGTGTCTCTAGAAAAGCATCGACACGCGACTCGAGGAAGCTGGGTGCTCGGGCGCTTTGGATCCGTATACCCAACCCATTTATCCCGTTGATGGACCATTGTGAACACGCCACCACATATCTGATGAAAGTGAGTTCACATCGAAGCACTGCATGCTGTCAGAGTGTAACGTACCCTAATTGTTCTTCTGTTCGAAGAATGGAGTAACATGGCTCGCGCAGCATATCCGCTATGAGCGCCAGCGTGCAGCAAAGCCTCGTGTCGCTAATGTCTCCGAATTGTAAGTAGTACGAAAGACTGCTGTTGACCTCCTCGGGATTTGAGTGCCTCTTCTTGGAGACTACATCTGAACCTGGAGCCAAAACGTAATCGGCGCAAAATCGAATTGAAAGTGGACGAATTCTACGAACCGGGAGGTAGAACCAACGAACGTTGACGAGGGATCTCTTTGGGCAAAAGAGGCCGAGGTGCGAGACACTCCTCCACGAGAGTCATGATGTCCAGCGAACGCTTCGAAAAGTGAGTGACTATGATCAAATAGACACGGCGGGCTGTAGCACCTCCTGGGACATGTTACCATTCACCAGTGCTTCTATGAAGGTCTTCGACAGCAATGCATCTCGATGCCGTTCAATCTCACTTTCAGTGATGCCTATGCGTAGTGAGCATTCAAGCGCTTCGGAGGAGCGTGATAACGGCTTACTTGTCAGCTCAGATAGCTTCTCCGCGGGGGTCCAGACGGTAGGCATGAGCAGCCATATAGCAAACTGCTCGGAGAGTTGCGATGGTTGCCTCATATAGAAGTTCTCGCATTCGCGTTGGATCTACTCCACCGCAAATGAACAATCGCCCCATGTTGGCAACAGAATAGGTAAGACCTTCTCTTTGAGAACTTGCATCCTATCGGGTTGTACGCGCAGATCGCGGATCTTCTCCAGCACAATACGAAGAAGTACGGGGAGCTTGTCATTATACCCACCCACAAAAACGGATAGACCCTCGATCTGGTTCATCACGGAGTAAGAGACTCCCGCCAGGCCTGCGTCATATGTCAGTTCCGCAAGTGCGTCCTCGACCAGGTCGACGAAGATACTGCGTTGCTGTATGAGAGAATTGTTGTTTAATCAAAGGTCACGGGGGCGTACCGGGTAAGCACGGCGTGGCGAGGGGTCGTGTACGCAAGGGGACTGTGCGACGCAGCAATCAGTGGGTCGGAGTAGGAGATTGTAGACACTTGCAAGATACATCATACCTTTTGATATCTATAAAAATGAGTGCCTTGGGGACCCAGAATTGGTCGTCTTTCTTATGCCACAACTGTGTCAATTCGGTACGTTTGACGAGCAAGGGGTATTTCTTTGGCTGGGAACACGGCAGGCGTAGTGAGTAAACGTCGTCAATCCATCATGAGCGCTTGTGCAACGAACCTCAGGGACGTCGACCCTGTCCACAAATAAATTTTGAGGGATGAACGGGTTTGGAGCAGGAAGGTGAAGCTCCTCGTTGACATGCCCCCCATTGATCTACGCATCTGAGCGAACGTCATGGGAACGGGGTATGCCGAGCTAACCTGGTGGAGAAAAGCATCGTCCATCCTCCGTACAGTATACTGCGTTCCGTACCACTTTTCTGTTTCCCACCGAACGTCGGGACCTACGACCTGTTCCAGGTGATTCTTCGCTTCCAACGTTATCCGCGCTCGTGCCGGGACGAAACCGTCCAGCAGCTGCCGGACGGTCGCTTCGTCCCACTCCCTGTACAGGTGAGCGCCGCTGAGCAGCCATTCTGGAGGGTATGGCTCGGCTAGGGCGATTGCCAAAGTGCTCGCGTAACTGTGTGGATGTGACTTCTCTTTGAAATGGAAGTTGGTCGCAGCCATCGTGCGGACTTCGTCATAATGATACGCTGGAAGCGGCGAGTCACGAAGGAGAGCAAGGTAATCGAAGACGGTTTCGACTACATCACGATAATGGGCTACAATTTGACCGTCATTAAGCGACGAAACAACAGTAGGGCATGGTGGTGGTAATCGCTTACCATAGCCTTCCACAGTAAGACGTCCATGTACCTTGAAGAATTGTGCACCGCGCGAACTGCCCCAAGAACCCGCGCTAAGGCTCAAGAGCCACCCCTTCTTTTTCAGGTACGTGCAGACGCTTCCAGGCCCTTCGTGCCCTAACAAGTGCGAAAGGAAGGACCCGGGTTTGCTTTGATAGTGCGTGCGCATGTCGGGGAGCTGAAACGATACATCGAAGGCATAGTAATCTTTCACCGTTTGGACGAATGTCAATGTCTACAAAGTGCGGCATAAGCTGAGGCAGTGCTGGTTAGCTGAAGTGGGGAGAATGGCGTTACCCCCGTATGCTCGGGCCCCCACGCATCGGTCTTGAATGCAGGCCGAGGATCCAAACCCCTATTGGGTATCCTAGAAAAGTGGGGCACAACTAACGATGCCAATTCGTCGACCGATTCTAGAGCACCGCAGTGTCGTGAGCCCTGTTGAAAGGAAAACAAACGGATCTGTCATTACACACCTCTACCAATCACCGCCAACATCATTCGCGATGCACAATATTCTTGACGCCACCAATCTACCAATCGTCTTCGAGTCTCTTTCAGCACCGCTTCCTCGCTTGGGGCTTCTTCCCCGCTCCGCCCGACTGCGGACAAACTCGCGTAGTTACCAGTCCCGAATTTCGCCCATGGATGTCCTGGTATGCTCAGGTGTTTCGTGACCTGCAGTATACGTCTGGCATCATTCTGCAAGTTCTTCTTGAACTCAGAATCTACAGCATTGATCTCTCGCGCGGTGAGGGACTCAGTAAACAGCGGTGCATGGAAGAATGCTGCCAGGCGCGGCAAGCCTGCCCCCAATTCCGCTGAGCGGATCGAGAACCAGTACTCCGTGGAGGCAGGCCCGGTCGAAGCATTGCGCGACCCGCCGTTGGCATTGATGAACTGCCTAAATTCAGTCGCAAGAATGATGTATATCGTCGACGGAACTCACGGAAAGGAAGTCGTTTTCAGCTGGGTATGGTTCGGATCCCTGCAACGAGCCAATGGTAATACTCTAGCGATCGACACATCGCATTAGCGTGGGACATCGCGCACCTTGCTAATCATATGTTCACAAAAATGCGCTAGACCAGGTGCGTCCTCCTGGGACCCACGCCGCCGACAATGAGCGACCCACATACGTATACAATAGGCACGACGAGTATACAATTAATAAAACGCACTGGGTCTAGCATGTGTCCCGTCGTCAGCGCCAAGCAGGCGGCCGCCTTGTCTGTGCCCGCGTCTTGCACGAGTACGGCGCGGAGGCCATTGTGCAGCTCGACGAGCCTGTATTGTCTGACATCAAGCGACGGCTTCTCGAGTTCGCCCACGAAGACTCGGTATCCCGGAACATCGTCCGCAGCTGGAACGTCCGCCCAGGTCGACATGGATCGGGAATGAGAAGCAATGGGCGGGTGATGGTACTTTGAGGGTACCGGCTCAGCCTTCCGGTGGCGCCGCGAGGGAGGGATCGAGAGGGAGAAACGAGGCCGCGGAGGCTTTCTGCAAGTAATTCCGACGGACACGCTGGATAGGCCAGTCTGGACTGTTTGCTTGAAGAAGCACCCCGGGCTGCGTGCAGTCTCGTGCAGTGGGCGCGGGGGTGCGCGAGCTAAGCTAAGCCCAGAGGATCCGGCGTGCGTCAGACGAGGTCGATGACCGTCGATCGTCGTGGGAGGCGCGAGCGCTCAGCGCGCAGTGCTGCAACAGTGTGGCCGATATCTATCCCGAAAAGGCAGGCGTTGAAGCTTGAAGGAGCGCCCGAGGTAAAAAGCTTCCACAGGTTCTGACCGGCGTCCCTAGGCTGCTGTCCTTCACCGCTTGGCTTTCGCCTATAAACATCGGATCGCATGGCGAGGGCAGAGAGCAACGTGTTCGCGACGGCCCTGGCGAAGACAGTGTCTTGTTCACGTACAAGAGGAACGCACTCCTTGTTCCGGCCACCTTCTACGGCCCGGCTTCCTGAGGTAGATTGATTCGTCCTCCCACGAGCAGAGCTGCTTCGCACACTAATGCGAATGGCGATTGGTACAGCGCAACGCCCGGGAGATGAAGCTCTGGGCCGTGGGCGGTCGTGTCGCTGTCGTCGCCTATGATCACCCTGCCACGATATGGCTACGACATGTCGGCGCGAATCTGGGGTGGTGGTACGCTCCCGCGTGCGGAGCGTGGGCTACACGCCCGATTTGAGTTGCTCTGGCGAATCGCGGAAGAGCGCTCGCCCGGGAGCGGAACGAACTCGAGCACCCCCGCCCTTCATTTTAGAGGTCCGTTTCAGATTGGCTGGAGGGACGGGGTCTGGGCCTGCCCTAATCGCTGAGCCACCGAGGGCCGTGCCGGGGAAGGGCTGGTGGCCATACGTCGCCGCTGTTCTCTGCTTCTGCGCGTTCGGATGGAATGCAGGTCGAATACGGGGAGCTGATGGGGCACAGGCACGGGCGTTTGTCGATGGCGGATCGATGCGGGCCGTGGCCGCTGTGGCGAATGGGAGGCGGGCGCGCCTGTTCGGGGTCGAGGAGGGGGGCTCGGGGGCGTCTGCGATTATCACGCGGTGTCGCTGGGGCGAGGGGCCGTGGCCTGGCCGTGTGGCTCGCGAGGCGTCGTGCCCTTTGTTCTCCCCAGTGGCACAGGCCACTCCGCCAATTGTTCCGCTCGCCAGAAGCACCAACGACGACACGTCGAATGATGCCCCCGCGCCGTTTGCGCTCGCTCGTCCCTAATCCGGCTTCTTTGTTCTCTCCTTCTGGGGTGGGCCCAGGCCTCCGTCACGGCCCCTGCCCGTGAGCCGTTGTCATAGCGCGTGCACGCGTGCACGACTCGCGCTGCGGGTGTGGCCCTGCCCACCCTCGGACTCGGAGCGAATCTGCAGATATGAAGGCATGCGTCGCGGAACCGCGGCCGGACGCTACCACCCCGTATATATAGACGCGTCTCGTCCCTGTCCGCTACACCCTGAATCTCTGCGTCGCCGCAGACGGACCTCGGTGTTGCCCAGCGGGCCTTGTCGAGCGTATTGTCCGCCCCATCCGTCCGTCCGTCCACCTCCGCTCATCGTCGTCAACCGCTGCGTGCATTGTGCCCCCACCCAAGCCTGACCCGCCCGCGCATCCGCGAACGCGCCAGCTCTGAGAAACCATTGTATGTGTGGCTTTCCGCGGTCTCAGCTCTTTCAAGTCGTGTTGATCACGCCACACGCGAGGCAGGCCCTCCTTTGATTCGGCTCGCCCGGTGCGCGCTAGTCCACCCCCTGCTTTGTGTCCCCCGCAACGTCACATCGCACCGGCCTCGACCTCGTCTTCATATATAAACCGGGAAGTGATGACAGCCACACCGTACATCGAGGTGCAGGAGCGGCACTACGCTGCATTGCCACAGCACATCTCCAGCACGCGTGGCGATACGTCCACACCACACGCCTACGCATACCCACAGAAGCGCATCGCGGACAAGATGGATCACCGCGATTTCTCGACGCGTCTTCATGGCAAGACGAAACTGCCACCCGCCGCTGATTGGCTAACAAACACGTCGAACCTGCGCGCCACCAGGTGGGTATCTCTCGTCATGGGCGCGTATAGACACGTATAGACATTATCTGAATTATTTCCGCAGCGACTCGCGCCAGCTTTCGCCCCACGACGAGCGTCATCAGGGGGAATACACACCAAGGCAGCCCCCTGTATCCGCATGGGAGTCGAGGACGTACCAGTACGCCCCATCGACGAGCACCCCCGCGCCCAGTCTGGGTGGCAGCATGCGCCTCCGAACCGCTACGGCAACCTGGGGCCTCAACGGCGCGTTCTGCGGGTCATGGTCCAACGCGCGTCCCGCAGAGTCACGCGCACCCATCAGCGATAGAAGGGGCGGCATCGGCGACGGAGGGTCGAGCGAGGACACTCGAGAATCGCTCCCCTCCAGCCGCCGCCGGCCGTCCGACATGCTGCCTCTGGTCCCCAACCGCGCGCCCGCTCTTTCTGAGAGCGACATCATTCTCCTCGCCGCAAACAGCAGCCGGCAGCGCACCACGTCTCCGTCTGACAGACGTCGCGAGCGCGCCGCGAGTCCGGCAAACGAGAGAGTGCAGCTTCCCCCCATTCGCGAGATGGGCGCCCAGCGCGGATCGATAGACTACTCACCTCACTCGCGCGCTGCCACGGCCTTGGCCCACGGTGCATCCGTGCAACTGCCGTCCTTCCCCGACTTCGTCCAGGGCTCCTCGCGCGCGTCTTTCGCCCTCAGCACGAGCCGCGACGGGCGCCGCGACACCGTCAGCCCGCCTCCGAGTCCGAGCCCCAGCGTCGCGTCGTTCTGCACGAACGCGCGTTCCGGGGAGTTCACCGACACCGAGCCGACCGAGGAAGAGGACGTCACGATGGGCGAATACAAGCGCCCCGGGAGTTTTCCCCCTCCCGCCGCCATGCACCCTTCGCGCGCGATGTCGCACGAGGTGAGCGCCCACGCAGTGCGCAGACCCCTTTCTCCCGCGCGTCCGTCTCCTCCCCTTGATGGCGATTTCTCGAGCTCGGCGGCACCCCTGGTCACTCCTACAGCCGCCACCGCTACGTCTACCCTCGAGGTGCATATGGAGGATGGCCTCCGCCCTGTAGGCCGTGGCCGCAAGCAGGACGACCAGACTTCTACCAGCGGGACCCGGCGGCGCGCTCGTGCCCGTCCGACGGAGGCGAAGGAGCCCCCGCAGAAGAAGTACCGCTTCGTCGCGAGCAAGCTGTCAAACGATGTGCACCCGCCACCGGAGGTCCAACGTGTCGACACCGTCGAGCGCGAACGTTCTCCCTCCCCCCGGGGCGGCGCGAAGCGTAAGCTTTCGGTCTCGATCCCGCCCAGTTCGCCCGCGTCCAGCGAAGACATCCCTCTTTCCGCCACGACCACGTGCCCGAAGACGAAGACGCATGCCGAGCAGGAGACGCGTCCGGAACCCCAGCCCGTCTCCGAGCCTCCGAAGAGGCGCGGAAGGCCGCCCCGCCCCGCGTACGACGTCGAGTCCATCGCGCCGATCGACCCCGACTCGCCCGAGGCCAAGGGCCAGTTCCCCGAGTACCGCTACGTGGGCGAGCAGGGCCCGATGCCGTGCAAGTTCGACGGCTGCCACGTCCAACTGAGCGGGAAGAAGGCGGAGCTGACGACGCACTTCAAGTTCCACTTCCACACCGTCCACGGGCGCGCGCTCGTGTGCCCTTGGGAGACCAAGAACCGGCACGGCGTATACGAGCCGTGCGGCCACACCTTCCGGGACAGCGCGAACATGGGCCGGCATGTTGCCACGAGGCACATGAAGGTCGAGGGCTATGAGTGCGGGAGGTGCGGGAGGGCCTTTGCTAGGAGGGATGCGACGTTGCGACACATGAAGACGATGTGCAGCCCTGACAAGCAGCGAAGGAGGGCGGCTAGGAGACGGAGCTCGCCCGACGAATGGGAGGACGAGACTAACGATGCGGGTGAGTTTATCCCTTCCAAACGTGCGGGTCGCACTCGTACTGACGGCGTATTTGCAGACAATAGTGGTTCCTCTAAAGACGATGAGGGCCTAGGACAGGATTGACATTGAATGTACGAACTCGGACACTTACGGTATATACCCTTGTAGGACAAGAGTCGAGACCGTTGCTCTCCGTTGTGTTACACATTGGGACTGTTATATGTTGTGAACTCACAGCCGGATTGTATGTAGCATACCTCGACTGTATGGTATTGGACATGTTATGGACCTTTGCATTTCCGCCGTTCGTATTCAAACCGAAGTATGTGGCTGTATGCGCAGATATTAGTGGTGTGGCGTATCCTCATACTGGAAGAAAGCAATGCGCACCTTCGCCCACAACCCGAAACGTCAACGTTAGCCTCGATGGCGCGTATCCGCTCAGCATAGTGTATGCTAATAAAGCTTGCGCAAAGAGCTAACCTGGGATGAGAACAAAGCCATGCATGTGGTCACCAGCCCCACGTATGGAAGCGCGCGAAGAGAAAGAGAGAAGAGCTCGGGCAAGCTGTGGCTCGGCCGGCGCGCGTCGTGTCGCTTTCGCGTTACGCGACGCGACGTCATGCATTCCCACGACATGTCACGCTTCCACCGACAAGAATAGGCGCCGAACGCTTTACCGTGGTCTATCCTCGTCGCTTGACATCCTTTGACAGTCGGTTTCGTGGCGTAGCACGTCTAAACGTCAAAGGATCCCCCAATAATTTTTGAGTCAAGCATCAAAAAATGAGTCATCTTGCGAAAGTCCATGGTGCAGGGCCCTAATACATGCAGGACTCGAGAAAGGAGACTTTGAACCTCGCATCCTGTAAGGTCCAGGAACATCCTCAGGCTCAGCCTTTCTTGGTCACATTCAGGGCTACAGTATATGGGACGAGCGGTAGGCTGGCCTCACCAGGGACTTCAATACGCTTGCTTCTAGGCGCACCGCGAAGAGCCTTTCCTCCAGAAGCCGCGCTTGAAGCCCTGCCGAGCCCGGAAATCCGCGGCCCACGGCGACAGAAAGACACCGAAATGCCGCCATGTATTGTACGGGAGGTCTCGCGTTCCCATTACCAACACCCCGTCATCTCTGGCACAACCTTGTCCGTCTGATAGGCACCCGCGATGCACAAGGTTCTTCTGCTATTATTCTGGGCAGGCTGCCTAGTCGACCACGAGTTGGCCTCTTTACCTTGCCTTCCTTCGACGATGTTGAGCGCGATCGCCCTCATCCTCGCTGCATACTTCGGCGGAACTATTATTCCGACATGCACCCTAGGGAGACCTCAAGCCAGTCAGTCCCAGAACGTTCCCGATCATAACCCCAATATTGGGGGACATGCGCCTGTGGGCGCTAGCAACGATCCGCCTTCAAAGTTCGTCAACTGTACTCCTGCGGAAGCGCGTGCTATCCGGAATGCGATTCCGCTCTCTACAAGCTACATCGTCAACGCGGCTAGGTAGGTACACATCTCTCATGGAGGAACTGAGTTTTGATGGAGTGCCTACTTTCAGAGAGCTCGGAGGGAAGGAACGCTACGGCGATAACTACGTGCATTGGTTTGGGACACCTAACGCGCACCGGTTCTCCATCGTGCAATCGTGCTTTGAAGGACTGCGCACCAACAACTTCACGAAGTACAGCTTCACGTGCAACTCGCCAGAATGCACCACTTACAATGCAGAATACGCGTTCGTCGATAACATGAAGTAATATTCACTCGCACAGCTGCGGTGCGAGCCCCCAACTAACAATTGTGGTAGATTCGGGATAATCCATCTATGCCACGGCTTCTTCGCGGCTCCCGAAGGCGGACGCAACTCGCAGGCGTCGACAATTGTCCACGAGGTCCGTGCCGTGCTTTCTGTAATCATAGCTAGAGTGCGGACTCAGCCCCGAACGTCATGCCAGGCGACCCACTTCTGGAGAAACGCCTACACGGATGACATAGCGCGAGGGGTGTCTGGTGCGGAGCAGCTCGCACGAGCGCGCCCTGACCTCGCTGTCAAGAATGCGGAAAACTATGAGTTTTTTGCTGCAGATGCGCGCGACCCCGACTATGACCTTGCGTCGCTGGACGTCGCTATGCATGATCAGTCTACTCATCAAGCTTACCTCGAGAATCCTGCACGATTGTGAGCGCCCCTCCGGAAATGTATTGTGAAGATCACTGTTTTGTATATCGCATATCATCGCCTCTCATGACATCTTACAACTGGGCAAGGTACGACGAACGACCTCCAAGGGACCGTAGGATCCCTGTGATACCGGCGCCCCGCTTTCTCTTTCTTCCTCTCCTTAGGACATTAGCACTGTTCGGCTCCAACCCCCCTGCAGCCGAGGTACCGGCCTTCCATTGGCTGGGAATTGGCAGGCACACAGCTTCCCGGTCAGGCACACCCCGTCACACCAACAGCGGAGCATCAGGCTACTGGACGCCAGACTTCTCCGCTGCCCCACAAACGCCGGAAGTCGAATCTTTCCAGCTCCTCTCATCCACCGCACTCCCAGGTCACAAGCGATAGGGTCTTCGGCGCCATGTTAGAATCGCCGCCAGTGGGTGAACATGTCTGACTCGGAACATACTGGTACGTCGTTAAACCCTACCTCCTCGTACACAGCGCCTCACATCGTCGGACTGTGGGCTTTTGGCCTTTCCCACTGACAATTAAGATGTGGTCTAGCACTTGCGTTTGACGTTCGTGGGCACTCGGGCATCCAGACTCCCGGTTACTGAAGGGGCTTGTCACTTCATAATAGTTCCGTGTTTCACCTACGCCGTTACTATATGAAAGTGCTTCCCGGCCCCTCTGGTAGCTCTTCCGCCATCCCCGCCGTCGGATATCTATCGACGTTCACTATGTGGACTATAGCCATGATTCCGTTCAGACTCTTCATCTCGGCTCTTCCTGTGCTGACGACGGTCGCGCTCGGTGTTCCATCCGCTGATGTTCAGATCCACTACGAAGTCTCTCGTGACACTGTTCCCCTAGAGGGAAAACCAACTACAATTTGCAGCGGGGCGCGGATGCAAAAGGTCGAGGCAGCACTCCCTTTTGCGTCTGGATACGTGATAAACGCTCTCGAGTATGTTCAACCCCGTTGCCGCCCCATTCCGCTGGCGTACTAACGATTTTCCCGCTCCAGTACCCTAGAACTTCGAGATAGCTCAGCGAACGACACGTACCGCACATGGTTCGGCACCATCACCCCCAAGAGACTGCAGCTTGTCAAGTCCCATTTTACGGAGATCGCGAAGAACAACTTCACCGAGTACAAGTACTTCTGTGGGTCTCTAGAGTGCAACCCTAATCGGTATGCACACGTCGACCCGGATAAGTGAGCACTCGACGCGATGAGGGCCGGATCTACTGGCTATCCTGCTAAGTTTCCCGTGCAGGTTCGGAGAGGTGCACTTGTGTGACCGATTCTTCAAAGCCCCACCCGACGGGATCAACTCGCGTGCTTCGACTCTTGTTCACGAAGTACGTGTTTCCTGAGTTGCATTCCTCCGAACCTTAGACAAATGCCGAATTCTCTCCTATCCAGGCAAGCCACTTCAACAAGAACGGCGCAACGGGCGACAACGAGCCATATGGTGAAGGAGGTGCTCTGGAGCTTGCCCGCAACGCACCCGACGTCGCGATCATGAACGCGGATAACCACGAGTATTTCGCAGTGACGGCATTCGCGCTTCCTAGTTTTGTCAAGCAAGACCTCATGTAAAGCGTATACGCTCGTTCGGGTTGCAACATCACATCCACGTCAAGAAGACATTTGTGTTTCTTGCGGTGACACATGGGTAGGTAGAGGGTAAGGAAGACGATCGGTCGTTTCGCACATGGCCCGACAAAGCCACCATATGTCGCGGACAGGGCTCACAACACTGCCTAGTATCATTCATTATCCATGCTTACAGGACGTCTAATCGATGGTCAGCGGAATCCCATATAGTGTGTATGCATCTCTCGCTAGAGTTACGGACTTGTACGCTGAGATGTATCGCAGGAGATTCGGTCTTTTTATCACCCTACGATGTCGTGATTGTGATATGTTGTGGGTGAAGACCTTCGATTGCCAGTCGCCAGTCCTCTCGGGTAACTCCGTACAAGCCGCATTCGGATATCTGACAGCGCTTCGCAGCCTGCCTGCTCTTCTACTCGGAGGGTCCACGCATATATCATGCCCGCACTCCCTCGTCGCATCGCTGCCCTCTTCTCCATTCGTTGACCCTTTACTCGCGGACGCCGACATGGTCTTGGGCTCGACTGTGCTCTTCGTCCTGGCATCGGCTGCGGGTGCCCTCGCAGATCCGAATTTGCTGCTGCGGGTGTCTGGACCCTCGACCGTGAACGGTGTCGATAATCTCAGGGTTACGGCGACCGTCACGAATACGGGCGACGTGCCCCTCAAACTCCTCAACGATCCCTACAGCCCCCTCTCCGACCTCCCCACCGACATATTCACCATCACAAACCCTTATGGAACCAACCCCGACTTTGTCGGAATAGAGGTTCGTACTTCCATAGCATTATGCCTCGCGCATATATGCAGTCATTTAGCTCCCCCTTGCAGGTCAAGTATGTCCCGCACGTCGCTGCTTCTTCTGACGATCCCTTGACATTCACCCACCTTGATCCCGGGGAATCCGTGTACGTCGAACACGATTGTAAGTCAACTAGCATATTCTTCGCAGCAGTACCGTTCACTCTGCTAACTTATTCATCAGTATCCTTGGCCTACGATTTCTCCGCGTCGGGCCCGGGACCCTATATCATCAACGTCAAGGCCCTCAACACGTTCTATTACGTGAAACGCGGTCGTATCTCCGCTCTTCTCGCAGGAAGCGGCCTTCCCAGCCATGCAGTGAACATTACCGGCTCCCTCAAATCGCGGGATCGCAAGGCGCTTAGGCCAGATACGAAGGAGTGCGAGGAGTGGCAGGAGCGAGCCGTGCATAGAGCCATTCCCCTCGCAAAAAATTACATCGCAAACGCTCTAGCGTTAGTTCACGCGCCATCGTGCTGGCGTTCACACTCATCTTGTTTTCAACTCTAGGGACCTGGCCCGTGACGGGTTCAATGGTGCCAACTACAAGCTTTGGTTCGGCAGCCCCAGCGAACATAGGCTGGCAACCGTCGATTCTCATTTCGAGGCTCTGAACGGCAACAACTTCACGGAATTTACGTTCGTCTGCAATACTGCTTTCTGTTCGAGCAAGACCGGAGTGTTTGCATACGTTTATCCTGACGAGTGCGTACCTTTCTTTCTCCTAAAGCACATGCTCTCATATAATCGCACAGTTTTGGGAAGATTCACGTATGCGACATGTTCTTCCGCTCTCCGGTGGGCGGACCAGACTCGCGCGCCTCGACAATCGTTCATGAGGTTTGCGTATGACGATCGTCCTGTCGGGAACTGGAAGCTTACGTTATTGCTTTGACAGGCCAGCCATTTCACTCGTAACGGGGGAACGCAAGATCACGCTTACGGACAGACGCTAACAAAAGAGCTCGCACGCAGCTACCCACAATTCGCGGTCATGAACGCCGACAACCACGAATACTTCGCAGCTAGCTCGCAAGGTAGTGACTGGCTAGAAGATCCGGTGATATTCACACAGGTATACTTTGGGGGGGAAGCATTCAGCGCGTAACGCGTCTTTGGTTGACTCCGTCTTCGTCACCGTCTTACCCTGTTGAAGCTATCGGTGTCGCTCTTGTTTTGTGTCCTGACGTTATTCTGCTCGGCTTTGGACGTAATTTGTGTAATTTGTAACAACACGCATAGATGTAGAATATCAATGGTTTTAATCATAATACCTACTCCACACGATATAGGGAAGACAATATTCGGCATGTATGTTCTCTTGCAAGGCGTGATCATGTCTTAGACGAGAACGGCGTTGAAGATAGACGCTGATAACATGTTGCTACGAGCGCCTTCAAGAGCTTCCAGATTGAGATACAGGCCAGTGATGGACTTGAGGGTGAGCGCGGCTTCGCCCACTCTGACCGATTCCACGCCACAGTCCACACGGTAGCTGCAAGGATACCTCCACGGAAGACATTAATAGCAAATACTCATACTTGAGGAGAGGCCTAGCTACTAGTATTAATTTTGCGAACATCAGGGCCCATCTCCCGCCGGTGCCATAACTTCACTTTGTACATATTCAAAATATACAGAGACTACGCATGACAACAAATAGATAACAGTGTGACCATGGCTCGAAAGATAATGTATGATGCAGGTACGACGTCCTTAAGTACTACTAGGAATAG
This sequence comes from Trametes hirsuta, assembly GCA_001302255.2. Classification (NCBI taxonomy): domain Eukaryota; kingdom Fungi; phylum Basidiomycota; class Agaricomycetes; order Polyporales; family Polyporaceae; genus Trametes; species Trametes hirsuta. Next base: position 1,850,251 of record CP019382.1, on the reverse strand, counting down.
AATAGAATTGAGAGGGCTTAGGCCCAACGTCGAAAACATGCCAGAAGGCCCGCGGGGGGAAACCGGAAGGATGAGGACGAAACCGGGTGGCATGCATGGGTCAAGTCACGTGTGCCCACCAAAATCTCCAGGTTATTAACCGATTCTTTGTGGAATCGGAAAAAAATTGACTGCTAGTACGGAGTCCAGGTACTACTTGTTGAGTCGGTTCCTCGTGCGTATATCAAAAGCAATATATATTTGGGTCATTTGAGCTCATTGCGCTCATGCACAGAAAAGGCAGAAGTCGTATGCTGGAAGGAAGCCCGGGCTCCTCTGCCAGCGCAGGGGGTACCTGATACGGGCGAACGACGGTTACCGTCGCAGAGAGCCGCACGAAAGCCACCAAGAGTGTCTCCGTTGTTTTAAGCTAGGAAGTGTATGCGAATTTCAATCTCATGAGCTCGCTTTGACGAGTGGAAACTACGCTGCGCTCTAGAGACCGTCCCGAGCGAGAGTCAATGAAGCGAGGCATCATCCTGATCCTGGGCGAAAGCGCTACACTCGAATCGTCGTTTCGGGATACGCGAGCAGGCCGGGATTAAAACACTCTACGCGTATGTCACTGACAACTTTTTTCTTGATAGTTGACTAGGGATAAAATCGACCCCGGGTTTCAATCGTATAATAAACACGACACTACGGACTGTCGAGTCGATTGTAGGATATAACAATCTCATAACATCCCTTCAAAGTGTGTTGTAAGTGCCGTCAGATCCGTCACGCCCACATCCAGACTTCCTGACCCTTCCGCGTCCACCGCCTTGACAGGACCGTGCACGGACCCCGGTCCATCACCGGGACGCTTTGGCCAAGGTGCATAAAGGCCCTTTGTCGAACTTTTGATGCGGACATATTCACCGCAGGCAAATTCCGAACGCAACACGCGGGCTAGCGGTGCTCGCGGAAGACGCGGTAGAGCGCCTATCTCCTTCACCACCGCACTCCCTCATCCTCTGCGCGGGCACTGCTCCCTACACCGATACCCACGCACCTTGTCGAAGCGCCCCATACATCTAAGGCTCTTAGGCATGCCCCGCCATACCGCGACCACCAATCGCTCCGTTCGAAACGCGCGCCAGCGACGCGCCCCGCCATCTATTGGCACCCCAGACGAGAACACCCCCGGACCATCTCAGCCACAACGTCGCACGCGCCGCGCCCGGACGCGGGCCGCACGCGACAACGCTACCCCAGGCACCAATACTCATGCACCCCCTTTTCCGCCCCTCATTGAAGACGCGGATGTGGCTGGGGCGATCTCACCCGTGTCCGGGCCGCGGCGCGTCCTCGGAGGGCTCATTATGAACGGGCTCGCGAGGTCCGCGACGCCCGACTCTGCCGGGCCTTCTCCTACGCCATCGACATCTTCGCTCCCTGATGGCGAGCGGTCGGAAGGTTCTCAAGAGGCCGAAGACACCAACCGTGACGAGCCTCACGTTGTCCAACAGCCTGAAGGTAGCCACACCCCGGAAACGATCCACCAATGACAGGGTGGTTAGTCCATACGGCAAGTGTTGGGTCCTAAACCGACTTCCGTGCCTGTATTAACGCGCTTTAACCCAGCGGTATCCTGCTGCATCATAACTTTGCGCTTATGCCGCAAAGTACTAGTTGATAAGATTTCTCGCCTCACGTCGCTGCTTTGTTTTCCTAGTTGTTCATTTGTATCCCTGCTGTCGTAGCTACACACCACCCTGCTGTATAAATGTTCTTGAAAGCGAGACTTGTCATCGTGCGGCTGCCTCCACACCTCTAGTCGCCTCGTGCTAGTGCTCTCGGATATCAGGTCCCCAACTCAGGGCAACGCACTCGGACAGTCGAACACTGAGAGCCAGACAAGAGGAGCTGCGACGCGTTTTCGGGAGTATATTTGCGTGAACAGAATGTCCTAGAGTGTACAGCCGTATTTTACATGACTGGCGGGTAAATAATACAATGAGTGCGATAGTAACCGCGGGTAGGTATTCGTTCGCTAGTCCGTTACAAGCAATCGCATTTAAAGCGCAATAAAGATAGAGATTATAAAAAGTGTCCTGAAATCCAGGGCGGGGTTTCCATCTTGTGTCACCGATAGAGAGGCCTCAAGATATATCACAGTGCATGCAGACTCGTGGGTATCCTGGAGACACTTTCGGTCAGCAAACGATTATCACGAATCACGATTTGTAGCACGTACCTCACTTGTCCCGACCATCCTGACACCCACGACGGTGTCTCCCCATCACGTCCCTACGACTGAATTTCTTGCCGCACAACGGGCAGGCGAACGCCCAGCCCCAATGCACGTCCTCAATATGGCGCTGCACACCATCAAGCCCAGTGTATCCGCCCTCCCCACATTCTGCGCCGGACGGCATCACATAGGAGCAGAAGAACAGCTTCTTCGGCTGCCCTGACTCTTCGCGCGGCTTAGATCGCTTGAACGTTCCAATTAGATAGGCGTAGTGAGAGCGTGTGTGCACTCGCGCCTCTCGCTGGCTGCCCTCGATCTTCTGCTTGCACCCTCCGAGACCGCAGGTCGTCGTACCCTTGACCTCGGGTGCTTGCAACTCCGACGCTTTCCGCCGCTGCCTCTGTCGTGGAGCCGAGGTAACCACCGCGGCCAGTGGCTGCTCTCGTGTCTGTGGAGGAGGCGCAAGGTGCTCGAGACCTGGTGCGACGTCCGCGAGAATCCTCTTCTTGCTGCGCGTTCGCTTCTTAGCGGGGGCTCCCGTGTCCGAGGCCGCAGGCTGGGCAGAGGACTCGCCGTCCTGCTCGGGGCGCTTGCGTTTGTTCACACGCCGCGAGGGCTTTGTGGTGGTCAACGACTTTAGTTCCCCAGTAGAAGGGCCATCGAGTGCGGGGATGTTTTCCTTCCGTTCTTCGTCCACGAACTGCGTCGCGGCGGGGAATGACGGTCGCGTGACTCTTTCAGAGGTGCCGGGGCAATCGACGACCCCAGTATAGATCCCTACACCATGGCAAGACTCCAATGGGCCGGGTCGCGAGACAACACCGTCCTATAAAAGACCGAATATGAATCACCCCTGATTTAAGGTAGAGAAGGGCGCAATTATTACATACCTCTTCCTTCAGTTGATCATACCATGCTTCGTCTGCCTCCCTTAACGCTGCCTCTACCTCCGGATCTGACCATGGCCCAGCGAGTGCGGTAGGTCCTCGGCGTGGAGAATAGGTGATGGATGGCTCGAGAGGATCTCCGAGTTCGTACTTGTCGTAAACAGACGTCGAGCCTGTCGCGGTACTTTCGAAGTCCAGGACGCTTAAGGACGGCTGGCATGTCGAGGGTTGGCGAATGAAAAGAAGAATTACATTCTCACTTACCGAGGACGTGTGCGCAGACGTTGAAAGGGCCGACGAACGATACCAAAGGTTAAACCGGTATTGGCTCCAGTCCACGGAGTCCGGATCAGGAGAGGAAGACCGCTCAGCCGTGGAAGTCGACGCCTTCGGGGACTTGTAGCAAGAGTTCATTGTGTAAAAGTTGCCGGAGAAAGGATTGGCCGGAATTCGTCGGAGTTTGGGGGAGGCTGGGACACGGTACGCTGTAGTGAAGAGCAGGAAAGGGATAGGGGCAAACGCGATCGTGCAGATCTGCACAACCGACCTCTCGGCTAATCTGTAAGCGCCTCAACTTGAACAGCGACACACTCGAGCGGACTGAACCGGTTCGATTGCGGGCCGGACCTGCGGCCAAACCATGGCTAGATCCCCTTTAGCTGTCTGCATGTTCAACACCGAGATGAAACTCACCGACGCGTGTCCGCGAGTTGCGCGCATAAGCCAGAGCATCTTGCCAAACTCTTGGAGACGTCCCCTTGGCCACTTGGTGACACGCTCATGCTCATTAATTTCTCGCCTTCTCTGTGCGTGTCCAGAGATACTCGCTCGTTCGCGAGGCGTTTGAGAGACGTGCGCGGGGATCGCGGGTCGTACAACAACCTATGGCCAGTTTGTGTGGTCAGCAGTGGCTTCACGGGGGCCCATACATGCTCAAGAGGATATTTATAGCATCCGGATAATGGAACCGGTCATTCAATGTCCACCGGAAACCTTTTATGACGGACGTTACAACGGTCTTCGTGGACAATGATCGGTCAAGGGTTGTAGCTCGACCGAAGCCATTGTCCACGACGACTTGAATGGCAATCTAGGGCAATAAGTCTAACAGGGATTGCGGGATCCCCCAATGAACACTTCGTCCGTAATCCTCTTTCTAGAATTGATGGGTACAAAGGCTCAATCAATAGCCAGCAGCTCATTATCTCAGAGTGGCAAATGAAAGGCAGGTTCAAGACCGTGTTCCCGGGCCCGATTGCGCGTAGACACCGAGATGCTATCATTCGACCCACTGAAAGCCTCCTTCCGGAGCACTTAGAGTTTTCGTTTTTCCACAAGCATCTATTAGCACGAGTAGATACGCAAGGCGCTTTCACAGCGAACATCGTAGGTTTATCAGAAGCTAATTGTTCGCAAATCTTTGAACTTGCTTTCTCAGGCTTCCGGCTCCTCCTTTCCAAGGGCGAGGGGCCATGAACACTTTACCCGTGTATCATATGTCACCTTACCGTGAATCCATTGCCACCACCCCTTTGGAAAGACCAGTGCGTTTCCGAGAGGTGCCCTGCACTATATTTTGGACGATCTCCATGAAGGATTGCTTACCGGGAGTGCTATGGTTAGGGTTTGTCCGGCGCCCATACGAGAGAAATTTTTTGCATGAATTAGCGTGGACATCACAGCGTGCGCGAAACAACTGCTGACGTGTTATAGCTTCTGACCGTTCTTCTTGTCGGTTTGCCTCAAAACTTCGCTAGTCGGGACCCGGTACCCGACGTAGGCCCTGAAAATCGGTCGACGACGGTAAATGTTCTGGTGACGCGTTGTTGCGTAGTTGGAGATATCGGCGCATGGTCGACCAAGGATAGGATGGCAAGCCAAGCAAATTAGGCGAAAAGAAGTGCTTTTGCGTTATGGTAGAGGCGTCGCCGCGGGCACGAGCTGAGAGCCTGAGACTTAGAGTCTCGGAAAGCTGTGGAGAACGCACAGGGGTCGACGAGCGCCGGCGGCATCACCCTTGTCCTTCAGTCGCCATTCACGACTGTTACCGACGTAGTCCTAGCGGCGACTTGAACCTTTCTTTCCACAGCTACGAAGCCTGCATCGAAGCAAACATCGGCGACTCCGCTGTCTACATTTCCCCTCGGCTTGCGTATCGTCCATTTCCGTCCCCAATATATCTATTTTACCAGTGCCTTCGATTATTTGGATACACCCCCCGGCGCCGTGACTGGGTTTGGCCGACCAATCATCCTAAACACGGATTTCTATGAGGCCTTCCCCAGGTGCCTTGTATGGCTCTACGTTAATCAGTGTTCATCTCGTACCAGTGAGTGCCTACAGTACCTTCGGCGCACACCCTCTCCTATCGTCCCATGGCACCCACACCCCCCTACTTTGGCCCCTGAGTGCACCCCCCTCTTCTTCTCCTTGGTCGAGCGGGGAGCACATTGAACGAAGGATCCATGCACCATTCGTCGGCACACATGCCCGCATCATAAGACGACCATAACCATCCCTATCTGGACCTCTCCTTCACTCTCCAGATAGATTCCCTTGCACGTCTGCCGTTGCGGAGATCCCATCAAAAGTTTCAAAGTGATTGTAGATCTCGCGCACAATTACTCCGTATTTGACCAAGTGCCGACGAAGTATACACCCGAATGACAGCCGCTCACCCGCGACACAAGTGATGGCACACACGGGCAGAAAAGGCGAATGTGCCAAGGATTTGAATGAATGCACTAGATGCTTCAACCACTGCGGCACTCATTGAATCAGTCATTCACGCAAACATCGAGTGACATAAACTTGCGTTCCTTGAGCCCACTGCGCCCATCAAGTAAAATGGTGGCAGTCATCGGCTTCTCGGGGACTTGATAGCCTGAGACTGATAGACGATGGTGTCACTGTCGTGCCACGCAGGTCGCACGAAAGCTTCTCAGAGCCTGATTGTGTCAGTCATTCGATGGTAGGAAGTGCGTGTAAGTTTCGATTTGTGAACTCGCGAGTTGACCAGTTCGAACTATTTGTAACACACTAGAGACCATCTGATCAAGAAAGCGAAGTAGTGTCATCCCAAGACGAAAGTAGGTCAGGATGAGAGCCTTCTACGTGTGTGACTGATCGTTTTCGTAAAGGTTCCTTTATCGACTCACTGCGGAATATGCGGCAGAGTGTCTGTCCTTCACGCACCGCCGCACTCCCTCAGCGTCCTCTACATTTGCATTGCTCCTTACGCTGATACTCACGTACCTACTCACCTTTTCGACGTGCTTCATACGTCTTTGACATGCCTCGCAATGCTGCAACAACCAATCGTTCTGCACGAAACGCGCACCGGCGACTCGTCCCGCTATCTATCATGCCGGACGAGAACCACTTGGGCCATCTCGGCCACAATGCCCGAACGTATGCCCGGACGCGGGACACACGCGATAACACCTCAGGCACCCATACACCTCATATTCCGCCCCTTGTTGAAGTCGCTGCCGTGACTGACGTTCTTCCACTCGTGTCCAGGCCACGGCGTACCCTCAGAGGTCTCACTGTGAACGGGCTCGCGAGGTCTGCAACGCTCGACTCTGTCGTGCCCGCCCCCGCGGCGTCCACACCCTCGCTCCCTGATGGCGAGCGTTCCGACATGGCTGGGGATACTGATGTTCCCGTTGAAGGACAATACGGCCGTATCCCGGAAACGGTCCACCACCCCCAGGGCAAGTGTGATCAGCGAAGCATCGCACTCGCCGAGTCCGTGCACGTATCGACGTCATTCACCCCAGTTGTACCACACTGTATTACGCATCACCTCAGCCCAGCCAGCGACTATTTTGTTATGTTTCTAACTCTGCACGGCGCCCCGTCGTGTTTGCGCGCTAGACATTTTCGTAGATTATCGCTGTCGGAACGCTAGCTGGAATCCAATTTGTTACAGATATACCGTCTAAATCAGAACTCATGATCGCGTAGCTATCAATTAGAGTCGCCTCCATATGCCTCCAAAATTTCACCAATCGCTCTGTGCCCCTAGACTTTAGAATCCGAGGCAGGGCACATACTTTCCAACTCCAGCTGTAATGGTTATTCCAACATAGAGCAAATGGGGTCGATTACAGTATGCTAGTATATACGATCGTATGTTTACATGACCGGTGAATAGATAGCGACAAAATACATGTGATGGGTCGGTAGATGTCCTCTAGCAGCCAGGTCCGTGGTGGTAATGGTGCACTAAATTTCATAGCGGAGGTGGAACGTGTCCGAGTCGTATCGCGCGGGGAGGGGCTGATGACACTTGTCAGCTAGGTGCATTGAATCACGCATTGGATATAGTCACCACCCACATACCTCACTCAGACCGAGCCCCCGGTGGAGGAGAGGGATGCCTGTGGCCGCCGTTGCACCCGCTTTGGTGCCTCTTCATTACATCCCTGCGACTGAACTGCTTACCGCATACCGGGCAGACGAATTTCCGGCCCCAGTGTACGTCTTCGATGTGACGCTGCACACCATCAATCCAGGCATATCCTCCCTCTCCGCATTCCTCGCCCGACGAATTTCGGAAGGTGCAAAAGAATAACTTATTCGCGTGCCCTTTCTCGGCATTCTTGATTTCCGCGATCAGCCCCGCATAGTGGGAGCGTATGTGTGCTCGCCCGTGGCGCTGGTTGCCTGCGATATTTTCCTCGCAGCCTTCAAGACCGCAAGCCGTCGAACTCTTCATCCCAGGAGCCTCCAGCTCCGATGCCTTCCGTCGCTGCCTCTTTCGCGAGACCTCCGGCGCCGGTGGTTGCTCATGGTCTGTTAGTCCGCGGGCCGTTGGCAGAGCCGATGCAAGGTGCTCAAGGCCGGGCGGGATGTTAGTGCGCATCCTGCGCGCGCGACGCGCTCTTTGAAATGCCGTAGTACTCGTCTCGGCCTCAGACTGGACGGGAGGACCTGCCTCGGGTTCGCTGCGCCTACGTTTGTTGGTACGTCGCGAGGGCCCAGGGGTGGGCAGTCTGAGTTCTGGGTCCGCGGCTGACTCGGATGGCAGTGTCGGGATTACAGGGATGTTCTCCTTTGTCTCTTCATCTACCGTGCCAGTGAGAAGCTTCGGGTCAAGGGTGAACGGCCGCGCTGTTGCTTTCGGAGGGCTAGGAGGATAGGTACGAAGGGGGCCATATGTACTGTCGAGCCCTATGGAACTAGTGCGAGTCTATTAAGTTACACAACCGAGTAAGTCCCCCAAGGCCTATGCAATAACTGGCGCAGTCGCAGCGTACCTCGAATTGCCCATACCATAGTCCATCTGCCCCATGGCGCGTGGCATCTAATTCCGGGGTACTACGCGGCTCGAACTCCAATCGTCCCGGAAAACTTGAACAGTGGGGTACCGAACGCGAGTGGACTTCAGACGGATGGTGTAGCCTTCGATGGGGCGAAAAGGGGGAGTTGGACGTGTTCCTATAGGCCCACCATTGTCCGTCGAGACAATCACTAGGACACTCGACGGAGACGTCTGGTTGGAAATCATTGTAACCTGAGATGTCGAGCCCGTCGTAGCGCTTTCTATAGCGGACACGCTCATCGACGGCTGGTATGTGTAAAGTTAATCGGCGCGATATACCAAGGGCTACATAGATACATACCGACAATGCGGACACACCGGTCGATGTTGACGGAGTCTCTGAGAAGTGCCTTGAGTTTAAACCATATTGTGACCAGTCGACTGTGTCGGGATCTGGAGAAGGGGATCGACTAGCGTTGAAGGTGGATGCTTCAGAGGATCCGTTGCGAGCGTTCATCTTGTACTGGTGAGTTGCTGAATGGTAGAGGCACAGAGACCGTAGGACAAGAGCGCCGGACGTTGATGCAGGAAGAGAAGTGTAAGGGAGGAGCGCGTCCGCGCACCACTGTACAATCGACCTCTCGGCTAATCTGTAAGCGCCTCAACTTGAACAGCGACACACTCGATCGGACTGAACCGGTTCGATTGCGGGCCGGACCTGCAGCCAAAACGCGGCTGTATCCTCGTCAGCTATCTGCATACTCATTACCGATATAAAACTCACCGACGCGAGTCCACGAGTTGTGCACATAAGCTAGTAGAGCACCCCGCCAAACCCCCTTGGCCACTCGGTAACACTCTCATGCCAACCGTGACGCCGCTCCGAACACATGGATCCTCCACTCTTTCGGTGCGCATCCACGCAATACTGGCTCGTTCGTGAGGGGTGTGAGTGAGGTTTCTGTGGAGCACGCACTCTGAGCACCTTGTGTGGTCAGCAGTGGCTTCATTGGGGACCGTACATGCTCAAGAGGGTATTTATAGAATTTGGGTAGTGGGACAGGACAAATACTCAATGAAAAACAGCGTTACGGACGTTACAACAGCCTTTGTGGACAATGGTCGGACAAGAAATGTAACTCGACCGAAGCTTTTGTTCATGACAACCTCAACGACGATCTTGCGCATAACCCTAACAGGAGCTACTGGGGCACCTCCGATGAACACATCGTCTGTAAGCCTCTTTCGAGCACTGACGAGTACCAGAGCTCGGTCGGTAGTCAACGACTTAGCGTTTTAGGCTGACGGACGAAAGGCGCGTTCAATATTCTATTTCCAATTGCGCGCGTAGGCGGCATGTCACTCATCGCCCCACTGGGACGTAGACTTTTTGCCTTTCCACAAGAGTCTCTCAGCACGAGTATGTGCCCAAGGCGCTTTCGCAGCGAACACTGGCATTATACGTTTATTGGAAGGGAATTCTTTCTGAATTTGCTTCCCTCCGGTTCCTCCTTTCGCAAGGTAAGGGGCCATGGATATTTATCAGCCGATTATGATGTGTACTGTACCACAACTCACAGCATCCATGGCCCCTGTCCCTTGAGGGGGAAAAATGCGTTTTCGAGAGGCACCCTGCACTATATTTCAGACGATCTCGATGGAAGATTGCTTACCGGGAGTGCATGGTTAGGGTTTGTCCGGCGCCCATACGAGAGTAAATTTTTTTTTGCTTGAGTTGGCGTGAGTAAGAACTGCTGGTGTATTATGGCTTCTGTCTCTTATTCTTGTTGAATTCTCCCCAAAATTTCGTGAATTGAGACCGAGTATCCAGCATAGACCCTGAGAACTAGTCAGAGGCTGAAAAAGTTCTGGTGACGCGTTGTTGCGCGGTTGTAGATACCGCCGCATGGTCGACCAAGGATGAGGCAACAAGCCAAGCAGAAGTTGGGAGTGAGGAGACGGGGTACATGGACCCATAACGAGACCACGGGCTTTTGCGTCTGCGCTCTACTGTAGTGGAGGCGTCGCCGCAAACACAAGAGGCTCCGAGAGCTGAGTAGCACGCACAGGGGTCGAGGAGCGCCGGCGGCATCGCTCTTGTCCTTCAGCCGCCATCTGACATCTACGAGTCCGACTGTTACCGACATGGTCCTGGTCTCTTTCTCCCAGCTATAGTAAAGTCATCATCAGCTACTGCGCTCCCTAACTTTTAGCCTGGCGTGCGTGTCAATCCTGGACCTTTATTCTCATCGCCAATATCCCTATTATGCTGCCGCGCTCGATTTACTTAGATGCAACGCTTCGGCGACATGACGGCATTTGACTATCCGACCATACTAAACACGGATTACGATGGGGCCTTTCCTAGGTGCTTCGTATGGCACCACGTTCCTACGAGTGCTTTAACATCGCATTGGTGAGTGCCACTAGTACCTTCGGCGTGCACCTTCCCCTGTCGCCCCATGGCACCTACACTCCCTTTATTTCACCCCGAACGCAACCTCCTCGCCTCTTTTTCGAGCGGGGATCGTGTCGAACAGAGGATCTACGCACTACATCCAAATCGCAACCCGACCGAACTATTCCCATCCGAACCTCTGCCAATGATCTCTCCGAATGACATCATTTGCATGACCATCGCTTCGCGGATTCATCGTCAGTTGCAAGCGGACCTTAGGCTTCGTGCGCGATGACTCCGTATCATGCCAAGTATCGCAGTAGTGTACAATCGAGTAACAACGCATGGTCGGAAAAGGTCAATGATCTGAACAAATGCGCCAAGTGTCATTCTAAGTGTGGGCCTCGTGTGAGCCATTGAACGCCTATAGTACGTGTCCCGTCTTCATACAAAGAGGGACTGGACACTGATTCGCCCCTCCTCTGTTATCTCCGTCGTTTGTGCGTCTCCTGAATCGTGCCTTCCTCTCCGCATCGTGGCAATCACAATGCGGATAACGCCAAAAGGCACCAGAGGCCGTCAAAGTCTTTCCTTCATGAGGGGACCAATACGGACGAGACAATGGCTTGCGTCATGGGATGTGTGTGCATTTTTACTACTCACACAGACATCCCGCAGGTACCTGCGATGATATCAGAGTTGAGGACGTGTCTAGGTGCCATCAATGTTGACGGCTCACCATATCGTGTAAGTCGGAGTGGCTCAGTCCCAAACGAACCGCGCCGGTATTTCTGTTTGGCATGTTCGCTACTCTTATGTTAGAGGATTGTCAATCACTGAAGGTCTGTCAGTCCACATCCAACGGTTGGCGTAAGGACAAAAAACTTACATCCTTGACAGGGTGAATCCTTCACGTGCCTCCTGATTTCGTCAGACCGGCTGAACGTCCTAAGGTTTCCGTTCTTCTCGCATCTTCTGGGGCACATGTACTGCACTCTGAGGTGCACGTTGTCGAAGTGTCGTTGCAGAGCCGAGGCGTTTGCTGGGATCTCCCGTTCCGTAGTGCAGCCCTCCCAAAGACACCATACCGCCGCGACGCCCGAGCCAGACTTTAGCGCATCAGCGTAGTGCGACTTATGGTGGGCCCGTGCAGCACCGAGATCATGTACGGATAGCTTGGTTGTACAGTCCGGATGTCCGCAGACGGCTTCAGCCGTATCCGTAACTACGCAGGCTCGAATGACATCTTCCGAAAGTCGTTGTGCTCGACTGCCCCCTTGCTTCCTGTTCGGAGGTGCAGCCCGCGCTGGGCCAGGTTCTCGGCGTCTTTGCTTCTTTCTCGTACCTGAGTAAGAGGTTCGGGTGCGAGTAGAAGGTTTGTGTTCGGACTTTGGCCCAGCAGTGCGACGGCGTTTCGAGGGACGATGTGTCGGCTCTGAGTCCTCAGGAGGATTGTCCTCTCTGTATCGCTTCGATCCTACGAGACGGGTGGATCGTCGGACGGCCCGACCAGGGTGGGTAGAATCAGCCAGCAAGACCGACCCAATGTTGTGCTGCTGCGATGAAGGAGTGAATACGATGAACGGGATAGCTTGTCAATGCGTACCCCAATGCCGTGGTCATTGCTATGTCTGGCGCCGTCGAGCTCGGATTCCGCCTCTGAACCTGACTCAGTCCTTGCCCGTAACTCTGAGCATTCATCGCGGCTGGACAACTGCTGGTCGGAAATAACATCGTGGTCGTCCACACTCTGAGAATCTTCGGAGACAGATGACGGCGAGTATCGATCGACGGGTGAAGACGGCGCTATGATTGCCCTACACAAGTGGGATTCAGACACCGCGAACAATTGTTCGTGAAGGTGGAGCGAAAGACCTACCAGGATGGCGGTGGAGGAACTCCCGACTCGCCATCAGGAGTATCCGACTCTTCCTCAGCGTCCGACCCGTCGTCGCTGTCCTCCTCGCATGTCTCCGAAATGCTGTCACTCGTTTCGCCTAACTCTGCAGCTTCTACAAATGCCGCACAGGGCTCTTCATCGTCATCCGCGGCGTCGACAAACTCGTCGAAGCCCGGGATGCTCTCGAACAGCTCGCGTTCGTCTTCCTCGTCTGGGTCTTCCAGCCCCATGTCCAGGATGCATAACCGGAGCTCGCGCGCATCGCCCTTGTCTGGTGATCTAGGCGATGAAAAAGGCGGCACGTTCTCAGCGTCGGCCGCGTCGTGAACCCGGCACGAAGGTGAAAGGGAGGTGGGAGTCGGCTCAGGGGCATTATTAAGGGTCGAAGGCTGGAGCACGCTGGAGGAAGTATAAACGGGGGTTGCGAAGGATCGGTAGGTGTTCATGATCGGGGACTTGTAAGGTGCGTTGTGAGCACTGGATTTGTAGGTGATAAAACATTTGCGACGCTCACCATATAGGATTTTGTAAGTTATCAGAAGGTATACGGGCTTGCCGAGTGGACTGAAGGAGTGGAAGATGACACTGCGAAGTTTGCGGGTAACGCCCACGCGTTGTGGTAGGGGGTTGTGCATATGACTGACAGCGGGACAATGAGCAGCGTCGCGTTCCATTCTACAGCTTTGTCCGCAAGTACGATTCAGAAGCGCTTCCTCGGCCACGCCTGGCCATATGACGAAGCCAAGCGGACAATTGCTACTATACCCCATCAGCGTTACTGACCAAAAAGAGGAGAGTCTACCTACCTTCCGTATCTATTCGTGAGCGTACTCTCAAAAACGGGTTTCTAAGGCGTGGGCCGGAGGTGTCCGAGTTGAGTTTCGCCCATAGCGACCGCGGCGAACCATCAAGGTTGAAATTGAGCATCCGAACCGGTATACCAGTATACTGCATGAGTGGTAGAGGTCGGAAAATCGGGTGTGGAATATCTGTCATTCGGGTTAGAAGTGACTTACTTTGAGTAAGCCGGTAGACGAAGAATCGGCACTCTTGAACACGTACCCATGGTAGTTTCATAGGATCGCAGCTTGAAGTTCACTGAGTTCTAGCCACACTGATACGGAATTTTGTTAGAAATGTGGGGTGAGATGGTAGTTTGACGTTCATACTTCATCGTCCTTATATATTGTCAGTAGTGGCAACTACCACGAAACACGCTTTCATGTGTGGGGCAATGTCCGATTTGCGATACCGTGTTCCAAGGCTCTTCAGTCGTTTGATCCCTAACAGATTCTGCAAACGCAACCAACAGCGCTTTAACAACTCTTCGAGACTTTTGGGGGGGACAAAGTCCCGATCACGTAGAATATTGTCTCTGGGGTTCAACTTGGGAGAACGTTCGGATCCGTTCGAATCTATCACGTTTGAGGTCACTGCGAGTTGGCGGGAAAAGCATGCGCTGATCCCGGTAGACTGCATCCACTGTCTGAAGGGGGAAGGCCTACGATCATGTCCGTTCTGCTGGAAGGATGCGTTGATGCTCAAAGACTGCCTAGGTGTCAGGGGTACAGCATGTCTCTCGGCTTCATTTTTTGACAAAATTTGCCATTGCCTGCCAGCTGCGCTACTCTATTGGCGTTGCGGACCCGTAGTGTACCTGCTTCTCGCATTCAGCGGACGGCCCAGTACGTCTGACGGTACTGTTTGGGTGAGCGAGTGCGACTTCGGTAAAAATATGGGGACCTACGCACTACCCTATGAAAGGTCACGTAGCCTGTCATATGCCACTCAGGCTCGGTAGTGTACTGAGATGGGACTGTATCGTCAATCGTGGAAAGCCATGCCACAAAAAATAAGCACTCAAGCCAGCCTGTATACGGGGTGATGAAGCAATATGTCACGATGAACACAGTGCAAATTGCAAGAAACGACATTGAGCGCTTCACGAATCGCCACACTTCATATGGGCGCCTATCCAATCACACAGTACCAGAGTCCCTGACGTCATCGAGCGAAGGCGTACTTGGTAAAAAACAAAGGTGGTACTCAATACATTTCTGGGAGGCGTACAGTAATACACCGAGCCTGATTGCACTTCTTTCCTCCATTACACACTCTGGGATAAAGCTTCCGAAAAGTCCGAAGAACGCCGAACCCGAACCCAGCAGCACTGCTCACGACCTGCCCGGACGCAGCATACGCCCAGCAGAAGGACTTCCCGACACTACCTCTCGCTCACTGGTTCTCGATGGCCATAAGACTTCCTACGAACGTCATGATCTGCAGGATGGGGTGAGCTACGCGGCGGTTACGTTATCAAACTAGGGGACATACCAGGCGTGGCCGGACGTCGACGATATCTTCGGGCACCAAGAATATGAGAGCGTTCATCTTACGCGCGATCGAGATGGCAAGCTTGGCTGCAAACAAACGCATCATCAGCTCCGCAAATCCTCATACGCACTGGCACCTTGCACTAACCGTTCTGCCTGCGGTCCTCGTAGTCACCGCTGTCGCTGACGTTGATGATGAGCGTCGGGTCGACGATGCCAGGGCGGAGCGCCTCGAGAAGGTCGAGCAGGAAGATGCCGGTCGTGAGCGACGGATCCTTGAATGAGCGGGCGGGCCTAATGCCCGGCTTCGCCTTCTGCGCAGTCGTGTTTGCCCACTTGAGGATCTCGGTGTCGCTGATCGGCCGCCCTTGCGAGCTCTTCGACAGCGACGTGAGCGTCTGCGTGATGTTTTTCCTGCATCATACATGTCAGCATGCGTGTTCCTCTGCAGTTGAACGCGGAGTATACCTCATGAGCTGCCAAACCAAACCAAGGACGAGCGTCTTGTTGCCGTCAACAATGTCGGACCCCTGGATGCCGACTAGGTGCATGCCCGACTGCTTGCCCAAGTCGACGACGTAGTTGCAGTTCTCGACCTGCTTGAAGCGCGACAACTTCGACTGATTCGGCGTCACGCCGATGTCCTCCTCTTCCTCGCCCTCCGCGTGCGCGACCTCCTCCACCGCACCCGCCTTCGGCTTGCTCACGCGACGCCAAACGACGCTCCCGGGCAGGATCTTGTCAAACGCCTGCAGGATGACGATGCCGTCGCGCAGGTTTTCGAAGAAGTTGAACACGGCGGGCTCGACACCGAGCGAGTTCAGCCAGAGCGTGAACACGCGCGCCTCGCGCTCGCCTTCCGCGTCGAAGTCCTCAACGACGCCGTAATCCTTCGCCTCCTGCTCGTCGAGCGGCGCGAGACCAGGGTAGTTGTTGAACAGGTTCGCGACGAACGCGAGGTTCAAACGCGGGTTCCCGGATACGAGTGAGGAGGGCGTCAAGTATTTCCGGCAGCCGATCGCTTCCGCATTCTGTAGCACCTGCTCAGCGCGTTGGCGCGTGTCGCGGGTTTGGAGGGGAGCGAGCGAGCACTTCTCAGGTACGAGCTGGTTGAGCAGAACGGTGTAGTTCTCGGCATCCGAGACGTCGCGGCTGAAGTTGTTAACTCTGCAGAACGCAAATCAGCAACGTATGGACGAATACTGGGATGGACTCATACCTCCGCTTCCAACCCGCCTGCTTGAGGTGGTAGTTAAACCACCTGAGCAAAATCTGGTCGGGGGTCAAACGCAGCAGATCCTCGATAGTCTCGCCCTCCTCGCATAAACGGTACAACTCTGGGTGGAGCTTAATGTCGACTTGCGCCAACAAACCACGGCGTATGACCTGCCAGATGAGACCGAGAATAAGATGTTCGCGGCCCTCAGCAATATCTGTTGGGCCGATGTTGACGACAGAGCATCCGATGGCCTTCGCGGAGGTGATCACAATGTTGTTGTTCTCGGTCATTTGGAACGCGTTGAGGGGCTTCTTCGCCGTTGGCTTATTCAGGACACGGGCATCGATTGTGTCCGGGACGGAGTCGTTGATGAGTTTGCACAGAATGAGACCGTCTCGACATTCGTCGAACAGTTGCATAGTGTTCGTTGGGATTGGGAGACGGTGCCCGATATCCGGGTCATTTTCCAGTACCTGAGTGGACGCATAACGTTAATATTAACTCACCCCTGGAAACATGCACTCGGTGAATAATTAGGAATAGGAGCCACTCACGGAGTTGATGTGGTTAGTGAACTCAGCCCGCTCATCCTCGTTGATGGTATGGCTGACGTTCGCGTTCGAGCCGTGCACGGTGACCTTGCCCTTCTTTGAGGTCAGGAGCGCATCCTTTGTCTGGGCGCGAAGCTTCACGTTGAGCTACGAATGAGGTAATGCAATCAGTGTGCCTGCGGCTATTGCACCGAGATCGACGCGTAAATGCGCACCTCGACCCAGTCCTCGAGCTCGACCTTCCCGCTCGAGTCCACGCTAACATGCTTCAGGACCTCCCGCGCGTTATCATACGACTCTCCCGCGGACTGCAGCGACTGCAGCACGGTCTGCTTGTCGACGCGGCCGGGCGTGTCCGTCGATATCGCACTACTCGGAAATGGGTGTCATTCTGGAGCTTAGGAGCGGGCGCACGTACTTGAAGCGGCTGATGAGGTCGAACATCTCATCTTGCGAGACCTCTGGGAACTTCTTGCGCAATCTGAGGGCTTCCATGGTGCTGTGGGTCGGGAGAGGATGTGAGGGGGAGGAGAGAGATGGTCTGTGGATTGGGCCGCGGCCCGAGCTCGCTGACGTCTTTGCCGGATATATCCATTCTCGCGGGCGCTCGCCGCGCTTTGCGCTCATCCACCACCGCCTTCACGCAGGCTGCTGCGTCCTGCACAGCTGCATCGCCTTTTCTTTCCGGGACTGCGCGTCGTATGGTGCATGGCTTGGCTTGACGAAACTTTCTGTGCTCTTTCCTACTTACATACACCCCCCATGGACTGTGCGGCAATAGAGTTGTGCTGCGCCACTCACCTCGCTTCGGGCCGCAGATGCCAAGCGGATACACAAGAGGACTTCTGTGAGCGGGGATGACAACATTCCTAGTCATAATAGCAGCCTTACGAGGCTTGTACACTGTTTGGTAAACCGTATGCGCAGCGGAAAGTGGTCAGCACCGCGCAGGACAGCTTCGGCGGCCGGTAATAAAGGACCCAACCCAAGCAACGCTTTCGACAGGCCGCAGTTTCGTAACATCCAGGTGGGTAAGACGCGTTGTAAAACTGACAATCTCTCCCACAAAGTCGGCGTCGAACTCGAGCACATTCCGAACCTCAACTTCCATCCAGACCATGCACAATCAAGATCGGGACGAGCCGATTACCTCTCAGGCGTTCTCTCACTCTCACTACCACATAGCTCGAACACTCTGTCATGCTACCCGACCATCACTCAAAGAAGAACACCCACCGTTGTTTATACTATCCGAGAAACTCCTCACTTCGCTATTCTGTATATTACCCCGCCAACAAAAGCCTCCGTGCCCCCAAACGCCCACTCCCAGCCCTCGCAATCAACCGTTCGGCTAGTTAATCGTCCCAGTATCTCCACAATCTAGAAGGCTGGTCGCCGCGCATGTTCAACACAGTGACTATAGCTTCCTCTCTCGCGTATGCCTTCCTACGACGAACCCCGCCTTCCCAATTCGCTTCCCCAGCGGGATCGCTAATGATCACCGACTCGCGCTTGCGGCTGTTCTCACGACCGCTCGCCCGAAACGGTAACCAGGATCCTTGGCGAGCCTCACATGGACAGTGTCCCGCGCCCTCAACGAAGATGCCCCCTCGCGTGCCCTGGAATACGGGATGTCACCAGGTTGGTCACTACGTCTCCCAGCCGATCGCCCCTTGCAGCATGCGCATGCAGCACGCTCGCCTTCGCGCCGTGGCCTCTCCCGCGACCCGCGAAACACATACAATACGTTTGGAGCCCGGCCTAACACCGCACGACGCACGACCTGCGGCGGCTCCCCGGCCATCCCACGAGAGCGCCGGAACGCCGCATAAACCAAGAAGCCGCGCCTCTCCCTGACCAGTCCTAGTGGCCACTGAACCAGAAGGGCCGGAAGACGCCGCAGCGCAGCGAAGGATGCGGAGGGTGCGAAGCTGCCCCCGCCGAAGGCAGAAGCCCCGCGGAAGCCCCTGTCGCTTCACCGTCCCCGCATCCGTCTCCGCAGATCACGGCGAAGTACGAGCGTTCGCCCCCTTCCTCCAATGGCCAACGGCCAGTGGTCACTCACCGGTTGAGGCTGCGGTGGGATGACCGTGGCGTGTACGGCAGCCCTATACGCCGCGTCTCTGGATCGTGGTCCGTGTGTTCGAACTGGGCGCCTTCGGAGAGCCTCCCGCTGGGGCTTAGCCAGGGTGCAGCCCTCACGGTGCGCGCGGCTGCACTCCGTGTACATGCTTTAGAGTTATTGGTGCGTCGGACTGAATGCACTTCCAATGACGTACGTGCAGCCGGTCGGAGGATAGCTGCTGCGGACGCTGTTGTGTCGCGTCATGCGACAAGGGTCAGTCGCAGACGCCGCTCGCCGTGCATTCACCAGGCATTATAATGTGTACAGCAACGCTATTGCCCGCCTGGCGTCCATTCCGCACGAAACAGGGTGCCGGCCGGGCGCTGATGCGGATGCGCGTTGTTCCTTGTGTGTGCGTATCAAACTATATGACCATCGATCGTACACAATAGTAGCTGTCAGATGGTTTACGTGTCCCCAGATTTGGCGTTCCCGGTTCCGCTCTCCTCGAGTGCTCGGACTAATGAATTGATTGGCTGCACATCCACTCGAGACAGCCCCGGCGTCGGCGCAGGTGCTTGCGTTCCTACATCATCATCGATCGCAAGTGAAGTCATAGCAAGTCACTCAGCATCAATCCTTACATATTAGCGTCGGCCCCTGCACGTCCATTCCACCGCCAAAGCCCAGGCCCCAGGCCGAATGCGAGCACCGAGGGCCTGGAGAAGCGGGTAGACAGCCAATACGAGCGGGGGGATTCAGCGTCACGCGCCCTGCAGCACCCCGCACCGCGCGGCGAAACGCCAGCATCAGCCCGAATCTGTGCCACCAGAAAAGCGCGCGCGCTCGAGACTTTGAAAAATACAGTGGTTTGCGGTACATCTGCGGGACGATGTGGCGGGCGATACGCGTCGAGCCCGTGCGCCCAGGCTCGGCGGCGGCGGATACTCAGCTCAGTACTGTACCTGTCCCGATGCGGCCATCGATGGAGGGCTATCTATCGATTCGATTGCATGAGAGATGTCCGTCCGAAGGAAGAGGGGTAAAAAGGAGGACTGTGAAAAGAGTACACGGGGGGATAACGAGCGCGAGAGGCATACAGGACAAGGACATGAGATCAGACAGAGGCGTGCGTGCTATAAAACAGTGGTAATCTCACACCGGGCGACCCGTATGCCCGGAACACAACAACACACAAACGTACAGACGACCGAGAGACCCAAGCAGCGAAGTGAGGTGCGCGCGCGCGCGCGAACGTGTGGTGGCGGCGACGACGACAGCAGCAGCAGCAGCAGCATCAGTTGATCTTGAGCAGCTCGACCTCGAATCGGAGTGTCGAATTAGGCGGAATGACCGGTGGGAAGCCCCGCGCGCCATACGCCTGCAGGTTGTGGAGCATGGTCAATACATCGGGCTGGCGGAACCGCGCAGAAGCGGGCTGGCAAGGAAGAGAAGACGCACGTAGTCCGGTGTCGCCGTCAGGATAGCCTTCTCGCCCAGGGACAGTTGTGGTACACCTGACAAAGCGCGATGGAGCACGATTGAGCACAACTGCGCGGGCGGCGCACGAGCATCCTGGCACGTACCCTCATCCCAGCCCTTGATCACCTTGCCCACGCCGATCTCGGTCTCGAACGGCGCGCCACTAGAGGAGAAGGTGAGTGATAATTGAGAGAGGCGTAGGAAGCGCGATGACGGACCGATCCCGACTGGAGTCGAACTTCTTGCCGTCGAGGAGCGTGCCAACATAGTGAATCGTGACCTTGTCTGGAGGCGCGGGGGTGAGTGGGATATGAACGGGATCGATGGGGGTGGACGCACCGCCCCTGCGAGGGAAGGTCTTGCCGTCTCCGGGATGAATAACCTCTACAGTGACACCCTGGGGGCTGGTGAGCGTGCGGAGGGGGCGGGAGTGTGCGGGGCGTACTGACCATGGTCGTGGCTGGTGGACGGATGATTATGGAGATAATCAAGGAGGCGTAGAGAGCGCGTCGGAGGACTGTGGCTACGCACTTATACTAGTACGGGGAGAGAGGGCGGATCTTGATCCGATCTGGCGTCATCCGGCATCCTCCTTGGATCTGTGCAGCGGACGAGTGCAAGCCTGCCTAGACGGGCCTTTATCGATGTCGATAGCCCGCCCTGCGCTGCCCGCCCGCGCTGCAGACGCCAGACACCAGCCCGCGCGGGCGGCACACTCGCTCGGTCACCGGACTCCCAACCTGCCCCCGTCCTCTGAATATTATTCCCCAGCGAGCACCCCTCGCTCCGACACCCCCCCGCATGCCGGCACGGCCCCCAGCCCGCCCCAGCCCACCGCGCGCGGCCCACTCCGTGAAGGTCGCGCAGACGGCACCCTCCCTGCCCGATTCCAGCGACAGCTGCCGCGAGGATTCGAGGGTGCAAATCGGCGCGGCCAGATGCCATCCGATAGTAAATCTGCGAACCGAGCTCGTTCTGTCAATGTCTTTCGCCGTCTCTTCCAGCGGAACGACCGCCATTGGGTGAAGCGTTGACCCCGCGCACGGCAGGAACCAGGAGTCAGCCCTCAGGACCAACCACCACCGCTAGCAGCCACCGACCGCAGCGCATCGCCCCTGTGTGCAACACGCCGCCGCCGCCGCCCCGAGCACACAATGGCGATGACGTCCAGCTCGCGTGTGCATGAGGCAGGCGGCCGTCTCGCGCGCAAACACACGCGAGCGCAAGGCTGCCGCCCGCCGCACCAGCACGCTACCACGCCTCCCGCTGCCGCGAAGCATCGACCAGACGGTGTCCCGCCTGGTGGCGCGCCCGACCGCGCAAACGCGCGCTTGCGATTGCAATCGCGCCCTCGAGATTAGAGGTGGTCTTGTGATAGCCCGGGCGCAGAGCAGCGACTGGGCGACGGAATGGCGGCCGCATTGAGTGGCCCGCGCCGTGTGAGCAGAAGTCAGCTACCCGTTCTTGCGGTCGTGCCACGGGACAGAACTCTATTCCTATCGATGGTCTGGCGGAGAGGTCAATGTCGCTCGGGCGGTGTGGCATGACGCGCGGAGGACCACACCCTGACATACCACAGATAACTTGCAAGGCCAGAAGCGCAGCAGCTCAAAGATGCGCGTCCGGTCCCTGCACGGCCCCGCGTAGCGCCAATGCGTAAATACTAATTGTTGCCTTGGGAAATTGCTGACCAGCCGATCGGAGGCAGCCTCTCCCCCGCTGGTGAGTTTCCACCAGAAGACGCCCGGTCCCTGGGCCGGAAAACATGCCCGCGAGAAAGCGCTGCGTTGACGGAGCCCAGAGTGTCGAGAAAGGCGCAAGAGCAGCTGCGAGGACGAGTGCAAGAGGCGTTTCCAAGGACGCACCGCAACCATCGTTGCTACTTCCTCTTCGAGCCACGTGACCGAGTGCCCTCGAGATCTTTTCACCAAGGTTGTGCAACCCACCGCCGCGCTACGTACCCGCGAAGGAGCGCACCACCGCGCCGACCGCCACAACATCCGACCCAACATCGTCCGAAACTGGGGTAGGAGTGCGCGCAGCCTAGACCGCGCCATACTAGCGTCGCGCACGAGTACCTGCCGCGAGCCCCGGACTCGAGGTCGATTGGGGCCCCAATCCGCGCGGGAGCACGCGCCCGTCCAATCCGACGCGCCGAGTGCGTACCGCCAGGCTCCAGCCAGCCAGCCAGCCAACCAACCAGCCCGAGCCGGCCAGTCACACTCTCAGTTCCCGGCCGTGCATCTGATACAATCTGCATGAGATGATGATCGGTGATTGCACTTCGAATAAGCACCTTCTCGCCCCCCGGCCGGTCCTCTGACTACACGTCCCCCACCTGCGGGGCTCAACTTCCTCGCGTGGAGCGACGCCGACCCAGAGAGGCGAGCACAAGATGCCCGCGCAAGCTAGGATCGTCGCTGCCGCTATAGGCAACCAGAGCGAAAGCGAGCGGTCCGCGTCGACCACGGCTATCTTCCCTGCCCTTCCATGTGCTCTTGCTCATCGATGGTCCTCGGAGGGGTGCCCTTGGAGGATGGGCGTCCCCCCCCTCTCTTCCCATGAGCACGTTCACGCGCGGGCGTCCCGAAGCCAGTCTCCGCGCGAGTCCGGCGCAGAGCATGGCTTCCTGCAGGGACGCGTGCGGCGGGGTACAGGTTTAGAATCGGACGCGACGCTGGGAGGCAGGGGCGGCGAGATCGCCGCGGCCGTCTAGCTCGAGATAGACAAATTGTCTTCGCCGGGGAAGGGGGCGCCCTAGACGTAATGCACGCAGCGATAAGAAGAGCGGACGAGAAGCGAACGCACCTCTTGCCTCTTGCGCTTGAATGGCAGCGTGGTTCGCCGGGCGGCGCGACGCGAGACGAGTGCACGTCATGTCGCATCCCCGAGCACGATAGAACACGCGAACCCAGACCGCGCGGCACGTTGCACACAGATAGCGACGGGCGGGCGGGTACAATGCCTCTCCCCCGCAATGCAGCACGGGTCTAGGCCGATGGGCGTCGCCAGTTGGGAGCGGGGACGACCCCCCTTCGCGTTGAGTGGTTCGGAAGAAAACGCCGTAGAGAGAACGAAGCCAAGGGAAGGTCGCCGTCGGAGCGCCCGAGTCCGGAGGCCATTCGGCTGGGTTCTCGAGAGATAGAGTATGCGACCGCGCGAGCCCCGCGGGCCCCCTAGGAAGGATGGGTTGAGACACGTCGGGCCGCACGGGCAGCCTCTTCTGACGCTAGAATAGTCTCCAGGTTGCTGTGCACGCAACAAGGGTGCTCGGAGTGCACCCCTCGAAGCGGATACGTGGAGTGTAGTGCGTTCACAGCTCTAGACCGTAGGGCCGCAGGTCCGAGTTTACAGGAACAACAAGTGCGCATCGACGTTGGAAGCGACCGGGTGGCGGATCGGAATGCATGGCGGGTCGACCTTCGATGATCCTGAGTGGAGCGAAGACCTTCCGGCCCAGCTCGGTCGGTGGGGTGAACGCGGAGCACGATCTAGAAGGCGGCAGGGTGAGCAGTTAGGTTGCCACGAGGATGCGGGATGGAACAAGGAGCCTACGGGAAAGCAAATTGCGCGAGGTCCCCGTCGCTCGACTAGTGATCCGTCGAGAGAGATGACTATAACGTTTAGGCTCGTCGGGCCTGGTGGGCCGTACCTCGAACTAAGAAGGCACAAAGGCTGCTGGCTGTCGGCTATGGCGACCGAGGGAGGAATGACCACGTGCGGAAGACGACATGGGACTGTCCTCTTGCCCCCATGAACAATCCCTTCCAGCTGGAAGCCATGCGTGCATTAGATCCGTATGACGGTACTAAGACAAGGGTACATCCAAGGACGACCTTTGTGAGTCGTGAGGAACGAATTATACTGTGGGGAGTCCTGAGCAGCAGTGTCAGCATACAGTGACTGCGCACGGCCAGCCGGAGTCTCACGTTGGACTATTTGGCCCATCATCCGTTTGCAAAACAACGTCAGCAAAGTCCAATGACTGCTTGGCAGCATATAGTCCGGTACAAAGGCCGCGACAGGGTGTAGCTGCGTGTCACGTTCGGACGCTAACCAGGTAGGTTACGTTCCAACGCCGAGTCTTTCGGATCAGCTACCCTCAGAGTGAAATCCAAGGATTTGAGCATTGGTAGCCTCGACATCCCCTTGCCACCTATTTTTCGCGTGGTGTTATATGGTGTGCTATAGCATATTGCGGTGAAGGGGATCAGTAGTGGCTGAAGGAATGCAAGTGTCAAGTGAGAAGGAAAGACTACGGTGCTGTAAGTCGTGGGCCTAGGCCCTTTCAAGCGCTTGATCATGGGATATCGGACCGTGAAGGGCGCTTATCCGTTTTCTCCGTAACCTCGACTTGACTCGGCTTTCGAGCCAAATCCAATAACTCCTCCTATTTGAGACGTTCCTGCACCTCACGACACCTGTATAATTCTCTGATTTATCAAAGTGAACACAATTTTCTACTATCCCACATTGCCTGGACTCTGGAGGAGTGTGGTTTGAGTATATAGGACTATGGATCCAGACCTGTGGGACCTCTCCAATTCTACAAGGTCTCTCCCTTCTCTAGGTCGTAAAACTTGATGGAGGTTTAATTGTTATGTATGTACAATTTGCACTCAACTTCCCACTACGCCCCCAATGGGGCGCACGTTCCCAGACGATATGCTCACATGACGCCTGGGGTGGGTACCGACGTCTCCACAGACTCTTACTTTACTATTCTAACCGACGAACTCTCACCCAGTCTACGCAGTCAGACACAAAATCCTACCTGTTATTTCAGTCACCTGCCAGCTGGAAGGATGTCTGGGAAACGAGACTCGGGAAAATCGTACCATCTGCAGTGCACAGGTGAAGCGTTGGCCACTGCCGAGGCACGTTCGAGTCCAAAGGACATTACGTTATTCGGGAGTTGCTTCTGCCCCTTCGTGCAGAGGGTATGGGTCGTACTCGAGCACCTCGACATCGGTTACATGGTACAATTCACTGTTCATCTGCGTTGGAAGTCCTGGCTGACGACGCGATCGGCGCCAGTATTGTACGACATTCCTACCGTCATCATGCCTTCCCCGTCATCCGTTCACTGTTCGACTCCGCAGACGAAGTAGACCCCTACAAGAAGCCCGCAGAGCTCCTAGGACTATCACCCAAGGGCCTCGTGCCCGCGCTCAAGCTCAACAACTCTGACCCGCCCAGGGCCCTCAATGAAAGCACGATTATCATGGACTTTCTCGAAGAGTAAGTCGGCTGAAGCGCGGCCCATGTGAGAGCGGTACTCACCGTATCTTCGCTTCTACCTCTTCATCGGTGCGTCCATTTCCTTAGATTGGCGGCGAACGACCCGCAGCGCTCCTCGCACACCGCGCAGAGCCTCTTCCCTCCGCCATCGGATCCTTGTGAGTTACTTCGCGCACTTCCCTAGGTATCGTGGGCCCTTTTTTTAGCGAGGAAGAAGGCCATTCCGCGCGGACAATGTACTCATCCATTTTATCTAGACGCACGGGCTCTCATCCGCCTCCAGGCAGACAGCGTAAATCGCTCGTTGGTCCCTGCGTTCTATCGATATCTTCAAGCGCAGGACGAAGGTATGTAAGCTGACCACATCTCCGCTCGCGGAACGCCCGAACCTGACGCTCGAGTCGACATAGACAAGCAGGTCGAGGGCGCGAAGGGCTTTGTGGCGGCGATCAGCGGCCTCGTGACGCTGTTCGAGCGAGCAGAACGCGAAGGTTATACGAAGTGCGGGCTCTGGCATGACGGGGGCTCGCTGAGCTATGCAGATGTAATGGCCGCGCCGTGTAAGTGCCGCCCGAGCGGTGTGCTTTAGTAGATAGCGGAACTTACCCGAGAACACTGGCAGGGCTCTTCCGCGCTACCAACGTGTTGAAGCATTACCGCGGGTTCGTACTACCCAAAGGGGAGCAATTCCGCGCCTACCTTGAGCGTGTATTCGGATATCCGGCGTTCAAGCGCACTTGCAGCACGGAGCAGCTGTATCTCGACAGCTACGAGAGGTATGTATATGCCTTGACGCCCCAAACGACACGGCGCTCACCAAACGTCTATGTAACTTTTCGTTAGATACGCCTTCAACCGGCCGAACACCAGTCAGGTCGCCAACGCCATCAACGCGGGAACAGCACTCCCTTGATGGCTGAATCCACATATCCTTCTCTATGATTTGACACCGCTCTCATGCCGACTTTATCGGGATCGCCCCAGCAAGCCGGGAAACAAGTCAAGCTTTCCAGTGCTAAATGTCCTCTGACGAAGGATCGTTACTTAAGTTCTCCGGCTGTGCTCGACAGAATCGTCCGTTGTAGGGTTTGTTTGCGTTGAAGGCGGTGACATCTGCTGTCTATTAGTGACCCAGGCATTACCATAACCTCTTTGACATACCCGGCAGATGGTCCTGAGGTCCTGTTGATACTGATATGTTTGGGGCACTGTTTCCATGAAAAGATAGATGGATGGACAGTCGCGATTGTCTATTGCTCAGTGACCGACTTCTGCCGCAGATTGACGCCTCCAGAGTGAAAACACGACTATCTTCACCAAGACCTCTGGTAAAGAGGAATTTGGGAGTGAAGTTGACGCCGCCTCGTTTCCATTGCAACTGTGTACCCATTTACGCATTCATCCGCGGTTCGACGTGACTAGGCGGATGTCATCCCGCGGGATGCTTGATTGCCATCGTCCGGCGTTTGGTAAGCCTGAGGCTTGTGGCGGTGCCCACAACGCCGTTCCAAGTCGTGCCACCGCCTCTTGAGTTGCAATTGCACCTTTTGATGCCCAGCACATCGTGTTTCTTCTCGCAAACCCGCCCTCGCCTCGCTGCCTGCGCTTCGTTTAACGAAACGAACGGAAAACCTGGCCTTCGGCCCCCTACCCCCATGGCCGACCCTCGCTGTTTTGCTTGAGCCACATTTTCTTTTTTCCCATGCCCGCACAGTGGACGCCATGCCCGGCCAGCATCAGTCCATCGTGACCGCGGCCCCGGCCCCCCTCGAGGCAGGGCTAACGGTGATGCGCCGGTGAATTGCAATCCGCCACGACACGACACGCACAACAACCTTTCGAGACGGCATCAGAACGCCTCCCCCACGACCTGGACACTGGACGCCGTGCCTCCGGAGCAGGGACCTTCTCCAGCCCGCTTGACGCCCTCCGGGCCTTCATATTCTCATGATGTTCCGCGTGCGCCTGCCAACCGTCTCTGTCTTCTCCGGCCTGCCTTATTCCACTCTGGCGCTGCGGGTTGCTACTGTGTGCGCTGTCAACCGCTGCATGACCTGACTGGACTCGCCGTCCTACTCTGAGCTTTGAGACTCCTGTGCCATATCCCAGACTCGCGTGACCGCGAAAGCACCAACTGCTGAATCCTCTCCTTCCTTCTAATTAAGCTCGGGATATTCTGCCGTCCCTGGTGCCTAGACCGCCAAAGACATGGTCGCGAAAAACCCACTCTTCGTGGGGTGGAGCTTCAAGAAGTTCAAGGCGACGGTCATAAACGACATATGGCCGGAGGTGTTGTTCTTCTCGGGCGTGGCAACGAGTGAGTTTATTAATCTTCATCTATTCCGTGCGCCATTGACGGCGGGCTGGGTACGCAGTGGTGACCTTGGTTTCTGAGATGACGAAACACAAGCTGTCATTCTCGAGCGCCATGCTTACGGTGTTGGGTACGGTACTCGGTCTGGTCATCTCTTTCCGCACATCGTCAGCGTACGAACGGTCAGTCTGCCATCCAATCCTACGCTCATTAGGTAGCAACATCACGAACACAGTCCCTAATACGATCCGTCCACCCACGTCATAGATACATGGAAGGCCGGAAGCTATGGGTGAACATAGCCATTGCTTCGCGCAACCTCGCTCAGATCGTGAGTTGTGGTCGAGAAGTGAACTTTCGGGTATGGGCGCTAAATGGCACTGCGTAGATCTGGGTGCACGTCCCATTTGAGCGCATGGACAAAAAGACCGGCGAACAGAAGTCCATCCTCGAGATCTCCATCGAGAAGAAGAGTATGGTCAATCTGGTTCAAGCTTACTCCGTTGCCGTGAAGGTCAGCGATTTCCCAGCTGGTATGATCGGACACAGTACTGAAATCAGTAACCCATAGCATTTGCTCCGCGCGGAGCCTGGCGCGTACTACGAGGATCTCTACCCCCTCGTATGCTTCTTGCCTCGGTATGCTACCCACACCCCTGAGAAGGCCTCAGAAGACGACATGCTCCCGTTGTGGAAAGCCTCCGCGATGGACGCCCAGAAGCACAAGACGGCACACACACTCACCTCCTCGCGCCCTCTCTCCCCCGACCGTACTGTCGGGCGCGCCAACACCGCCCCAGCAGGCAGCGTCTCCAACGAGGACCCTGAGAAGGAGCTCGGCGAACTCTCAGAGGACCAGATCTACCACTCGATGCGCGGCCGCCGCCACAAGCGCAAGAAATCGTTCGATCCCGAGATGGCGCTCCCCGTTGTGTACAGTGAGCACCCGTTGCAGCCCGCGCGGAACCCGCCAAAAGAGTCGCTGTACGACTACCTGCCGTTCCTCCGTATCATCAAGATCTTCTTCCGCCCACTGCTGGGCGTGTTCCGCCGCCGCAAGCCCGAGCCTGAGATCCCGTTGAGCGCCTCGTCAGCTAGCCGCAGCTTCACTGGCAAGAAGCTCAAGCCCGAGGCGGTCGACTCGAACGTCCCCCTTGAGATCACGCTGTTCCTCTCGAGCTACCTCGCGTGGTTGTTGCGCAACGGGCAGCTCCAGCCCGCGATCGCCTCCGCCTTCACCACTGGCATCGCACAACTGCAGGACACGGTCACGAACCTCGACCGAATCAGGAACACCCCGCTGCCGTTTGCATACCAGGCGCATCTCCGTGTTTCTCTTTGGCTGTACCTGTTCTTCCTGCCTGTCAGTCCTTCGAGCGTCTCGGTATCTAGGGTGGTTGGCTGATGTCCCTGGCCGTAGTTCCAAGTTTGGAGCTCCTTCCATTATCTGACCATCCCGTAAGTATTTTCTGTTCGTCAGCTTTGGTGAAAATTTGCGCTGATTCAATCTGTAGCGCCACGGCGTTCGCGTCATTCTTGCTCCTTGGGTTCCTCGAGATTGGACAAGAGATGTGAGTGTCTATTGTGATTCCGTCCGTCCTTCGAGTATACTGACAGGACCCCATTCAATAGCGAGAACCCCTTCAACTATGACATGAACGACCTCGGTGAGCGCTCCGCCGTCAGCCATGTGCTCCACGAATGCTAACCGCCCTATTCCGCAGACCTTGACTCATTCTGCCTCTCGATCCAGCGCGAGCTGCACGAGATTACGGCTGTGAGTTGGCCCGTGCAAATTTCTGCCCCTTCCTGGCCTGACGCCTTGCCTCGCAGCATACATGCCCAGACCCAGAGGAATACATCTTCACCGTCTGGAACCAGCCCTTCGCGCCTGGAGACCGCCGCACTGCCGAGGAGATGATGAACGACGTGAGCCATTCGTACCATGGCCCCGAGACGGGGATGCACAGCATCCGCCGGACGCTCCTCAAGAGCTGGTGGGACGTCGACCAAATCACTCGCACCAAGTAAATACGACTCATGGTACGAGGATGAAACATGACGCGAGCTGCAGTCTGGGCTGAAGCGGTGACTCGTCCCTCACAGACCTACACACACGCATGAAATACTTCCAGGCTGTGTCCGTTAATCTCGACGGTTCAACGTACATACTTGATGACACACGGACGACCAATTTGCTAGGTGCTTCGGTATTGTGTATATTTATCTGCTCTCGCTGTCGCGCTTACGGTTGCTTTAATCCCGAGTCTTGGGTCTTGTTGGTCGCTTGCAATGTACAACGGCTGCTCTGCATACAATTCAGGCCGTGCCGACGCCATTTCTACGTCGCGTTTGACGTACACCGGTCTTCTTCCATGGACTGCGGAAGACTGATGGTTGGCTGGCTGCGCGAATAGACGGGACGTCGGGCAGTCGCGTGATCAGGATGAGTGCCTCGACGGGTCTTGGCGCATCGATGAGGGGCCTGGAGGGACGAGTTGAATTGACCTGGTCGCTCTGTCTGGTGCTCGACGTTCATGAAATCCGTAAGGCGAGTTGCATGGAGATGTTCGCCGTGGCGTGCGCTGCAACGCGTCAATTACGAGGCTCGTGACCGCGTGTGGAGGCGCGTGAGATAAATGGCGATATTATCTCGGGATAGGCAGATGAGGGGACCAACGCTGAGGTCACCGGTCTGGGCCCCGTTTTAGAGTGATTGCGCTGTGCACGTTGAGGGAAAACGTCCGGACGGCGCGTGGCGGGAACGAGGAGAGTGCCGACTTGAGCGAGTTCAGAGACCGGCCGCGCGCCGCTTGATATAAAGATCCGGCTGCATCGTGCGCGGCCGCTCTCCGACGTCCGAGGGCTGTAGCGCGCCCCTCGCCCCCGGCTTCTGCGTTTCTCCCAGCACGTCTGTGCGACGATCTCCGCTGTGCTCTATCGCTCTTGCTACTGTATATACCGTGTCGTCGCGCGCGGGAACACTGGTGCGCTTGATTAGCTCTGTCGAGACTCGCGTGCACTTACCATGAGGCCGATCGCTCCAGGTGCTCCCACATCTCTATGCGGCGAGGCTCTCTCTAGCTTCCCCAGCTGTGGCCTACGGACATCCCAACCACGCATCGACGCCCCCCGCATACTCAGCTCGGTCTCCGTTGGAACCTCGAGCTACTCATCGCATTATCGCCCCGCTCTCTTGTGCATCGCGCCGCCTTACCCCTTCTGACATCCTATGACGACGCTGCTTGCCCCCATCGCTGAGCAGAATGTCGGACCCGTCCCCGGTGTTGATGACGATGTTGAACCCGATGCCCAGTGGAAGGCGGCTCTCAAGGCGCGGATTGAGCAGGAACTGCAGCCGATGGCGGATAAGGTGAGGCAAGAACGAGATACCACACTCCGAGGCCTCCGCGAAGGAACCAGAGAGTACGATGCAACCATGCACGCTTACCGTACCTCCATGGACCGTGTCCGTCGCACCGCCGAAGAGCTATTCAGCCAGGAAATCAAGATCAAGCGGGTTGAGCGCTCTCTTGCACTAGGCAAGGAGGTGGATGGGGAGGAATTTGAGGCGTTCCTGAAGCAGCAGCAGGCCATATGGGATAACATCAAGAAGGAGGGGGCGGAGCGGCCACAGGGCCGTCCAGATTCCACTGTCATTGGAGGATCTATCCCCGAGAATGGAGACCCTGTTGCTGTTCCCCTGGGGGCGAGTGGTGAGCATGACGCTAGGGAAGGCCCCTCTGTGCCGTATCGTGATTCTCGTCCGGTTACCAGAGTCCCAGGTCCGGAGTACCGTCCTCGAGATCGTACGCAGAGCGGCGGTTCAGATCAAGTAGGCGGCGTGCCGAGCAGCTATGGTAGCAGGCCCTCTCGTTCGCGCGGAAACTCCTCCGTCTTGGCCGCAGACTTCGAGTTTCCTTCGCCCGGCCCCAGCCCGTATGACCAATCGTCAATTGGCCGTCAGGGTGTTAGCTCTCTGTCTAAGACCCGGCCGCAGGACATTTGGTTACCCGGACAAGGTCCTAGAGACAGTTCGTCCGCAACCTCCCGCACCCTCGCGCACGCTACCGCCCCTGGTATTTCGCCCATCAGCCCGAATGCGCGAGAGAGTCCCATACACGACGCCGGGGGACGAACCGTGACTCGCATAGGGAGCGTTCGTACCAATGAACGACCTTCACCACTCTCGGACCTAGACCCTAGTTCATCGCTCCCTCGAGATCGCTTTGGCATGGGCTCGTTGGAGGACCGTATGACCTCGCGGAAGGGCAAGGAACCGGACAGGTCGGACTTGCAGCGGGAGTCTGCCCAACCGCCACCAGCAATCTACGACTACTACGCGTCGCGCCGTCCCGATTCGCGTACGTCGATGCCCATCACACCCGCGCGGCCGTCTATGCCCACCCCAACCTCCGACGAGTCCTACTTCTACCAGGCCAACCTCACCACGTCTGCACGACCCCGTCGGGATAGCGACGATAGAGAAGGGATTCCGGTGCGTCGCAGGTCGTCCCGCCGTAGCCTCCCGTCCGACCAGGGTTCTCCGGAGAACACCCGCTACGTGCCTCCCGGTTCCACCTCTGCTAGGCCCATCCCGAACAAGCGACCGTCCAACGGTGACTACGATGGCTGGCCTCCCCAGCCGAGCCCTTCTTCTCGGCCTAGCTACGGGCCACAGAGTCCCCCTACTCCTTATACAACCTCCAGTAGTCGCCCTATACCGCGGCCGACCGCCAGTGACGACGGTCCCCGTCGACACTCTCCCTCTGGCCCCTATTACGGCTCGCAAAGCCCTCCCGACGCGTTCCCATTTGCCGGCTATGACGTACCGTTTAGCTCCAGCCCACGCCCCCGGTATTCGAATAGTCCAGCTGCCAGCGTCAACGGGCGGCGGAACTCGAACGGGTCGCGGTCCGTTCGCTCACATTCATCCCGGCAAGAGTTCTGGGGCCCATCTGACGTGGCTCAGCGTCCTCTCGCTACCTACGAAGAACAATCGGTCGCATCCGATTCCGATTCCGACGAGGACTATGGGATGGATTTGGACGACCTCTGGCGTGTCCGTGAGCGGCAGGAGCTCTCGTGGAAGCTCATACGCGACCAGGAGGAGGCGAAGCAAGACGTCCTTCGCAAGGCCGAAGAGGCTAGGCGGCTAGAAGAAGAGGCGAGGCGGAAGGAAGAGGAGGCGAGACGGAAGGAGGACGAGGCGCGCAAGAAGGAAGAGGAGGCTAGGCGGCAAGCGGAGGAAGCCCGTCGCAAAGAAGAGGAGGTGCGAATGCGTGCTCTCGAGATACAGCAGAAGGAAGAGGAGCTGCGTCGACGAGAGGCAGAGCTGGCGAAGCGCGAGATGGAGGCCAAGCTGGCTGAGGAACGCCGGAAACGAGAGGCTGCTGAGGCCAAGCTTCAGGACGAGATTCGTAAGCGCCAAGAGGCCGAGAAGGAGGCGAAGAGACGGGAAGAAGAAGAGACTCGGAGGAGGCAGCGTGAGCTGGCGGAAAGGCGGGAGCTCGAGGAGGCTGAGAAGCGGCGGCGGGAGCGTGAAGAGGCCGAGAGACAACGACGTGAGCGGGAAGAGGCAGACCGGATACGAAGGGAAAGCGAGGAGGCGGCGCGGCGGGAGAGGGAAAGGAAGGAGTGGGAAGAGTGGGAGGAGAAGCGGCGACAGGAAGAAGAGAGGCATAGGCGCGCTAGGGAGGAGAGGGAGAAGCGCGAGAAGGAGGAGAAGGAGAGACGGGAGAAGGAGGAGGAGGAGAAGCGGGACCGAGAGGCCAGGGAGCAACTGGCGCGGGAGAGGCAACAGCGGGAAGCGGAGCAGAGGGCGAGACTACAACAAGAACGCGAGGAAAGTCACAAGCGCCGAGAGGCTGAAGCACAAGCGGAACGCAAGCGCGAAGCGGAGCGGCTGCAGGCAGAGAGGGCTGAGGCAGAGCGTCTCCAGGCGGAGGCTGCAGCTCGGATGGCTGCGATGGCGGCCGAAGCTGAGGTCCGTGCACAGACCCGGGCGCAGATGGCGGCTGAGGCTGAAGCCCGCGCACAGGCTCAAGAAGAGGCACGAAGGCGTGAGGCGGACGCCCGCGCGAAAGCTCAAGACGAGGCCCGCAGACGACAAGCCGAAGCTTCTAGGACAGACGATGAGCGCAGTCAACCCGAACCTGACCCAGACCTCACCGACGAGCTTCAGAGTCCCGAACTCATCCGGCAGCAGCAGGCTATCTTCGAGCACATCCAGGCCGAGAACCGTGCCAAGCAAGAGGCCAGGAGGCGCCTTGAAGAGGCGGAGAGGCGAGCTTCAGAGGAGGCCAGGAAGCGCTCGGAGGAGGAGAACCGACGAGCGGAAGCCAGGAGACGCGAGGAGGCTGAGGAAGAAGGGCTTCGTAGAGAACTGGAGGCCAGGAAGCGCGCTGAGGACGAGTACCGGCGGCGGGAGGACGATGCCAAACGGCGCGAAGAGGCTATACTAGCGGATGTCCTACGCCGTTCCCAGGAAGAGCACCGCAAGCAAGAGGAGCGCAAACGGCAGAATAGTGTGGGCAGCCAGTCAGACGGCTATCGTCCCGGTGTCTACTATTCGGCATCATCGTCTGCGCCCCGCCCGGTTCCAGCGCAAGGCTCCTCCGCCTATGGGGGTTCGTCAGCCGGCGATCGTAGTAGTACTGCCTCATCCTCCAGCTATAGCAGTTCCGCCAGCTTCTTCTCGGCGACTTCTGGACGATCGACGTCCACCGGGTATAGCACTTCCTCCGCAAACCGCTCTACCGCCACTCCTACTCCTGGCAGTCCCTCTACCGCCACGCCTAGTGTCACCTCTACCGCAAAGGGGGCCTGGAAAGCTCCCGGGTATACGCAACCCGGCACCAGCCCATCAACTCCCAGCCGCTCGAATACAAGCAGCGCTTACCGTACCGCGTTCGGTTCTACAGCCCCCCACACTCCTTCCGCCACAAGCCATAGTCGGCCCTCCGCCTCTCAGAGCGTGCCGATACCTAATGAGGAGGAGTGGGCTCGTCGTCAGGAAGAGCAAGCGCGCAAGCAGTTCGAACAATTCCAGCGCGAGCAGGAGGCGCGGCAACGGCGTGAGGAGGCGAAGGCGATGAAGCAGATGAGCAAAGAGGACGTCATCAAGCTCTTCGAAGAGCATGATCGTCGATGGTCCCGGCTCGCCACCTTGGACGTCCTCTTTTGGAGTTCGTTTCCTTGGCCCATGCTCAAGCCGCCATCAGACCCGGAGCAGATTACGTATCCGGAGGTCCAAGCCTACGTCCTTTCACCTCACCAGCCGGGCGAGAAGACCTCTAAGGAACGGATCAAGGACTATCTGCGTAAATGGCATCCTGATCGCTTCGAGACGAAGCTACTGCCGAAGGTCCGAGAGGATGATCGCGAGACGGTGAAGGAGGGCGCCGGAGCCGTCGCGCGACACCTGAACAAGCTGCTCAGTAGCCTCTCCGAGAGCGACGAGAATGGTCTGTTCGGTTGATGTACGAGTGAGTTCGTGTTCTACATTTAATGTCGTCACATACCTAACACGGAGTCCACAGTTGAGAAGAAAGCGAAGCGAACTGTAGTCCGATACCCCAACTCATGCACTGTAGGATTATCACTCATTCATGGCCGAAACATATTATCACGCTTCAGGGTGTTGTACATCGATGGTTGGACGCATAGCAGATGGGACTGAGCACGTAACAATTATCATGTACATCTATGTAGAAGGCACCACAACGCATATACTCACTTGACGAAGGACTCCGTGGCCCGTTCTCTTTTTCAAAGGTAATAGGCCCTTAGGCATCCTGCCTTCGAGTTATTCACTTAGTGAGTGATCTAGTTTCTCATCGAGTGACTGGGGACACAGGAGGATAAAGACGCACCCTACTGCCGAGTGCCGTACAATTAGAGGCTGACAGACAGGCCCGATTTTTGAAAGGTGTTCCGTAGAGCAGGGATATAGAATCATTATGAGATTTAAAATACCTTTATCTTCATGCATCGTACAGCAAAAAGGACCTGGTGACTGTATTAGCACGGTGGGCTGAGTCTGGGTGCTGACAAGGCAGCGGCCCCGGCAGTCTGCCCAAATCTCGAGAACGATGTCTCTAGGTCATTAGGGATTTGAACTGATATCAAACAAGTTTTTGAAGGCATTGCGTCCTCGTCGGAGGGGGTAAGACATATAGTAGGGCGAGTTCAGACCGCTTCAAATTGACCAGCAGCCGCGACCTAGTAGGCGTTGAAGTTGCCTAGGGTGTGACGCCCGTGACCGAGTTCCTTGTTACCCGTTTCGGAAGGCATCGTAGACCGCCAACCAATTCCCACACCGCTTTCCTCTTCTGCTCCCAGACGCGCGTCCTCCGGGTCCATGTGGCTTGGTCTCTCCTTACGCGACCCGCCGTCCCAACACAACGAAAGACGTTTTCATGAAGATCGCGCGTAAAATTACCCTAAAAGAACCTATCGGGATTTTTTCACGGTAAGCTTTGGTCCCGGAGCCGGTCCGTCCCCGCTGGGAATTTGGAATTTTGTCGGACGGAAGACACATCGCTGTGTATGTGCAGCGTGGCGCCCTCGAAAATGTATGCGTATTCTTCATGGAGAAGTTTACAAGCTTACTTCCGCATTCGTTCTGAGGCCATCAGAACGATCGACGAGCACTAGTACTCTGCCTATCGACGACTCTAGTGGGCCACGTCTCACGGGTGCAGCTTAGGTGTCTGATGTACGTCCCATTTACATCAGTATCCCTCGTGATCAAAGCAATTCTCAGTGTTCTGTTTGCAGGCCGAAGATATGCCTGGGACGCAGTGGGAGGACCACCCGGTGAGCTCCTTTGGTGTGGTAGCGCGCAGGCCATGTTTGAAGCCCCTCCATTGCCCAACCCCTATGTGCTATACAATTTAGGCTGTGCATAGGCAAGGTGTATGTGTTTGCAAACTTAGCGTGGGCATATGCTGCTCATGAGAGAGACTCACTGTCGCGAATGTCTCAGACAAGACATTTAGACATTGAGCAAGTTCCAGAACCAGATCCTCGCATGGACAACCTCATCGTGTTCCTTTCGTGCGTGGGCATCCATTCTGTTCATAGTGGCATCAGCTCACCCAAAGGCTGGCAAATTGCCGAACGGTCAGCACTGCTATACACTTCACCTGGGAATCGCTCGCTCACCTCTTCTCAGCACGGCTGCTCCCGTACGGTAACTCAACATCGAACCCCTTAGCTATCTCGAAGCGCCTCCATGCTCTATAAAATTGGTTTGCGCTTCCTTGATCATACGCGCCCGCCCTCGAGCGCGGCGTGCGACCAGCCCTGTGCGACGGGATGACTTCCCCTACCGAATCGAGTTCCTCTCCCGCGATGCGCACGAAGACGGCCCGGCATATCGCGCATATATTCAAGCAAAGCGTCCGCCATGGCTCGTGGCCATCGCATGCTCGAAGGATGTAGCACCTGGGAAACCAGGTCCACCCTTGGCCCATCATCGAAGAAGCCCTGCGTCGGCTGTCGCTGTATGCATGTCTGCTGCTTCCAGATGCGCGCTGCAGACGACGCCTCGTCGTCCCCAAGAGCATTTCCTTCACTTCTCTCGGTCGCCCGCGTGCACTATCGCATCCGATCGACAACTGAAGAACGAGTTCGGTCTTCATCTCGGTCCCCACCTCAACGTCGGCGGCCGCGGCGACATCGATGCTTGTCATACGTCCCGGCCCACGCGAAGGCCAACGTAAACGGCGTCACCTCGGCCCCGGCCGACGACGACAGCGACGAGCGCGACCACGATGACGACCGTCATTCGAGTTCGCGAATTCCAGGATCCGCGCGCGGGTCCCCGAGCAGCGTCGTCGTGACGCCTTCTAGCTCCGGCGCCGCCCGCGCTCCCTCGCGCACACCAGCTTCCGACTGCCTCCCTCCGTCGCTGTCGTATAACGTGCGCGGCCGCCACCCACGCGAAGGGCGTAGAAGGGCGTCGACGCGCCTCCTGTGGCCCTCCGATCCCCCGCCGCGCACCACCATTCTCACTCGCACCTCGCCCAACATGTACCGCCTACCGTGACGTGAGATCGCGTCGTACCGCCTCGCGCGCGTGCTGTAAGTATCGCCTCGAGCCTCGGAGCTCGAACTCACCACCACCCCGAGCCTCTTCGAAGTTCGCCCGCACCGGCGTTCGCGTCGGGGCGGCGCTTGAGCGCCATCCTGTCGTCCTCGACTTGCCTCGTGCGGGGCGCGTCGAGTCCCACCCCACGACGCACAAACTCCCGGGCGAATAGCGAATAGCAAGAACGCGTGCCATGCACCTCGACCTTGAGCTCAAGCTCGATCTCTGCGACCGTCGTCGCGTCCTCATTCAGTTTTGACCCGGCGTCGAAGTCCCCGGACCTCACCCGCACGCGTCGCGTTCTCAAGGACCACTGCTCAGCGCATCTTATGCGGATCCCAACTCTTTCCCGCCCCATCCATTGGTCGTTTGCGTGCACGAGCTATGGCCGCCTGCACTGCAGGAGGTTCTACGAAGCCAACTTCAATATGAAGTCGCACTATCGGCGCTTACCCCAACACATGGCCGCCCCCCTCACTTTGCCCCCGAGATGAAGATTCCCTGAGGCCGCTGTCTTCCGCAAACAGCTCCGAGTCTAGACGCACCGGGATCTCTCCGTCTCTCAATGCCGAACTCTTAAATCCCTAACGTCTCAAGATCCTCCCCATTCAATACCGCATCTCGAAGCCACAACGAGACCCCCTCACGAACGCACGCGCAAACGTACTCCGGCAAAGCTATGTGTGAGAGCTCCCGCAAGAACGTGAAGCGAGTTCGAAACGCATCTATGTGAATTAGATTACAGCATATACAACGAATTGCTACAGTACTTTGTGTGTGCACCTGCGCGTGCGCGTCGCACATCTCGCGGGAGCCCCGACCACGAACCCAATCCCACCCCAACCAACACCGGCATAGTCGCGAACCGAGCCCTTCTGAATTTACACACGCCGCGCTGAGGGCCGGTCCGAGCGCGCGGCGTCGTCCAGTGTTCGTCGGAGGTTGTGATTGTGATCGAAGCGCGGGGGCGGGTCGGACAGATAAGCGATCGAGCGAGGGAGGCAGAGAGATAGAGAAGATATGGAAGAAGACGCGATAGCAGGACAAGTGATGCGGCGCAGAGAGAGAGAGGAGGGGGGGAAAAGGGAAGGGAAGAGGATGGGATGCGCGGAGACGGACACAGCAGGTAAGCAGGTACAGCGGAACGCGGACCACGAAGACGACGAGGCGGGGATACGAGCGAGCCCAGAAACGAGGAGATAGCGGGAGGGGGTTGGGATGAACCAGGAAGCGTATGGGTTGCAGGGATGCGAGGACAGATATGCATAGACGAGTCCAGCAGTGCGGCGCGAGAGGGAGAGGAGAAAGGGGGGGGGGAAACGAGTGTAATGATTACA
This sequence comes from Trametes hirsuta, assembly GCA_001302255.2. Taxonomy (NCBI): domain Eukaryota; kingdom Fungi; phylum Basidiomycota; class Agaricomycetes; order Polyporales; family Polyporaceae; genus Trametes; species Trametes hirsuta. The sequence goes on along the minus strand of CP019382.1, from coordinate 1,810,944 downwards.
GCATGATGCAATGAGCGAGTGTGTGCGTATGGAATAAACAGAGATACGATGATGGTGCAATGAGCGTGGATGGAAGCAATGCGACGAGAAGAGATTATGCAATGAGTGTGCGTGATGGGATGAGATGCAGTGGGCGCCACAACGGGGTGGGGAGAAACCCCCGACTATGCAATAGTCCAAGCATACCGATTGGTTCGGTCGTTGAATTCCTGGTCCAAAAAATCGACGAAAAGCGAGTGCGAGTTTACGAGATGTAGGACCACGCCAGGTTGACCCGGCCGACGTCCTTGATGATGACTTGGGCTTGTACGCGGCACACCTACACAACAACCCCACATGAGCGCCCCACCCTGAAACCGCGCAAAAACGCCAAACAGAGAAGAAAAAAAAACTCACCATGTCCGCAACTTCCCAGTCCTTCCAATACACATGCAGGCTCCCGTCCTCCTTCGTCTCCATCTTCCTCACCGGCCCGAAGCTCTCGCACCACCGCGTCACATTCTGCACGCGCCGCTCGCGCTCTCGCGCGCGCGCCTGCAAGTCCTCCGCGGCCTGCGCCGGCGACACGGCCGACGACGCACGCGACGTCGACACAGCAAGCTCGAGCGGCACGCCGCTGATCACGAGCTTCTTCCTGCGCCTGCGCTGGCGGCTCTTGAGCGACGCCAAGAACGAGTGCGCGCGCGGGGTGGGGACGAGGAACGAGGGCGATGGAGTGCTCGGCGAGGGAAGCGGGAGCGTCGGCTGGGGCGGTGGGGACCCGGGCGTCGACGGGCGCGAGGGGATGTGGAGCGTGAGCGGCTCGCGCGGTGGAGGAGAGGGGGGCGTCCGCGGCTTCTCCGGCGCGAGGAGGGGCGACTCGGGCGTGAGGTGGGGGTTCTGCGCGAACACGGGCTCGTCCTCGAACATGTGCGAGGGCGAGTCGCGCGCGAAGGGGTCCATGTCGGGTAGTTGCGCCGGGTACCCGGGCTCGATCGGTGTCGGCAGCATCGACGAGTTCGAGGAGCTTGACGAAGACAGGGACGGGGCTATCGTTTTCGGCGGGAGCATCGGCATCGTAAACGAAGGCCGCGACGCGGACTGCAGCGCTTCGCGTGAGGAGCTGCGGCGGATGTCGAGTACGAGGACGTCGGAGGACCCGCGGGGCGTGTTGGGCGGGGGGTTGGGTTTTCCAACCGAGCCCGCGCGAGGACGGCCGGATATTAAACTGAACAAGCGATCTCGCTTCTTGGACTTGCTAGCCGGTGATGATGACACATCAAGGGCCACCGGGGCCACCACCTGCCTGATTCGGGGGCGGGACGCCACGGAATCAAGCGACCAACGAGACGCCAGGGCGGCCTCCGTGTCTTCTGCAGGGCTGTCGAGGGGAGAACAAGTGATGGCCTCGCCCGGGGAGACGATTTCTGAATCCGGAGTCATCGCCATGTCGCTCATGGGTGACGGGAGGAGCGCGCGGGCAGGAGTGAGGGAAGGCGACGGCATAGTAGCCAGCTCGGCCAGGTCGCGCAGGTGAGGAACAGAATGAGACGTCGAGAGCGCTGGGAGCGTGGGCCGCCGTTTGCGTCGCGGACTTGAGCTGATTGGGAAAGGCGCGCACAGCTCGTCGCTGGTCCGGAGTACGGCAGCGCTGCTGCTTCGGCCGCGTCCCGCTAGTCTGGTAGTGGCTGGTTGTACGGCAGCGTCCCCATCAGCGACGTAGACAGCTGTCCGCTTCTCGGCCTCCGTCTCGCGATCCTCAAGCAATGACATCGTTGAAGATATCGACGGGTAGGTCGCGTGGCGCTGGGCACTTGGTCGTGTCGACGAGATGCTCGAGATGGAAGATGCGTGCGGACGTGAAGGATACCGCGGTTTCGGCGAAGCTGAGAGTCGCGAAGACAGACGCGGAGATGGTGGTGGCGTTTGTTTCCTTTCAGCGATCGCGGGACGTGGTGACACAGGGGTAGATGGAAGAGGTGAAGAAAACTGAGACCTCGATGCTGGGGTGGGCGGGGGCACCGACGGCAGACTCGGTCGTGAGCGCAACCTCAACGGGGGGACGCTAGGCAAAGGCTGGAATAATCAGGTGAGCACACCCATCACATTGGAAAGATTCTACACCAGAGAAGCAGAGACGATGACGGACTACATGGCGAAAATCCCGACGGCCGCTGTCCAATATCGCCGTAATTCACGGCTTCGCGGCGGTCTGGACGGATGGGCGCAGTGTGGACGCCGCTGGGCGGTTCCCATCTCCGTCCCCCCAGCCGGCCCATCTCCCATCTCTCTCAGCGTTGCGAATGCACCCGAGGAGAGGGTAGGAGACTATGCCTAATCGGGACAGCACCAGATCCTCGGCATCCGCCGAAGCCATGCGAGTGGAGACCGCACCGATCGCGAAAATTCTGACCCCCGGACTTTTCCCCCGCAACAGCGCGCGAGAGTCGGAAAGAGCGCGACGGCGTCGAAAGCCAAAAGTCTGAGCGCATCAGATGATTTACCCTGTGCCAGTGCGCGACTAGCCGTGCAGCCCGAACATGCCAACGGCGACGCGCTGAGACGGGGGCATTGCGCGAGACACATACTTAGGTCTGAAGCCAGATTGACGTCGGGCTCGGTATGAGGCGCGCGAGGATGTATGGACGCGAGAAGAGAGGCAAGACAAGAAAACACGAGGGGGCACACGACGCTCACCTTGTCGAACCCCGTGAGGGGTTGTGTCAAACTTTGCGAGCGTGTCCGGGGTGTTGGAGGTACGGGCGGGCGAGGAAAGAATGTGGGGTCGTAGACGTTTGGTAGACATGAGTCCTCGTCTTCTTCCTCGACTGTGACGGTGCGCAGCTCATCAGTGACCGGACGCGCGACGGAAGAAGCGGAGGTGAGGTGTACCGTCGAAGAGGTCCGGGATGCCGAGAGCAGAGTCTGCGGCCTCTTCAAGAGCCCATGTGTACTCTGTCTGGACCCAGCGTGCGGTGTCACGGTCGATGTATGCTGTCTTCTCTGACAGCGGCGGGACGTGGTGCTCGTCATGGTCAAAGAAGTCACCGTGGTACCCGAGCTGCTCGAGGAGCTCTAGTTTCGCGTCGAGTTGGGCGGCGAGGTTGCCGTGCCTTTGGACGTGGGTCTGCATGCTGGCACGGAGGTGGGTGGGTGGGTGGAGGCAAGACGCGTCAAGGCGCACACGTTTGGCGCGTGCTGTCCGGCAAGCAAGCGAAGGTGATGGCGAGGACGCCGTTACGTACGGGGTGGGAGGCGGCGGTGGGGTCGGTGTCGATGTCGGTGTCGGGGCGCGGGCGGGTGCGGGCGCGGGTACAGGGCGTCGGGGCCGGGGATGGGGGAGAGGAGGGGAGGCCTGGCGGGGAGGGATCAGCAGGAAGGGCCATCTGGGCTGGAGGTATTTGAAGCGAGGGACTGGAAGAGGCAGGCGAGGGATACGCTCGCTTGGCGCACAAATGTTGATGGATATTCGTTCGGAGGGCGAGAACGCCCTGCCCCGTTTCCGTTTCGCCCGTCCGGACTTTGGCCTGCTCTTCCCACGGGGCAGGACCACGCATTAGGTAATCACCACACCGTCTTCCCCGGCCAATCGCCCGCCGCCGTGCGTTCCCACGGTTTTTCCGGCGAGCGGCCGGCCACGCGACGATCCACGATCCCGGGTCGCAGGCTGATTCGCGGCTCGTCTCGCCTGCCGCATTTGGGTCTGCTGCGCCCCCGCCTGCGCCAACGGCCCTCCGCCGCAGAGGGCTCACGCACAAACCGTGCAGCCAAACACCGCCTGCCTCTCTGGAAAATCCACCGCTCTCTCTTCCTCCTCCGATGCACGTACGAAGCCCTTCTCGCTGGGAACGTGTTCGAGGAGTTAAAGAGGACATACCACTCTGTCGCTCGTACCGCCGCTCATCCTGCATTGCCTCGTCCAATTCGAATTCATCCGTGCACCACCCAGCAGCTAACCTCTCCCGCGCGTGCGTGCATGCCCGTCCTCCTTCGACAGTCCCGGAACAGCAGTCCCACCTTCACCGCGGGCCTGACGCCACCCATCGAACCAACCTCCCGTCCTCGAACACTGGCCGCCGCACCATCCGTTCCCTGGGGAATCCCCTCTTCCTCTGCTGCGCGTTCTGAATGGCAGACGACCTCTCGGTCTCGGGACGCGTCTGTCTCTACAGACGCCGACTTGGAATTGCCACCACAGTCCCTCTACAGCCTCCTCTCCCGCTCAACCCCGTCTGCCGTTCTGGCGGGTCCTCCCGATAGCTGCTAGCTTACACGCCAGTTCCTTTCCGTCTGCGATCGTGCGTGGACCCTCCCAGGTCGCCGTCTCTACGGCGCGACTTGCTGCGACAATGCGTTCCCGTTTGGCATTATTAAGTATCCTCACCGGCTCTATATGCTACAGGTCCCAGCCCGTGACCGAGTACCAGCCGAATGATCCAACAGCACCCATGGCTTTAGAGACATCGATGCGATCCCACGCCTAGACTGTCCGCGCTGCAGTCGGCGTGCAGATATGTCGCGGGCCTTGTTCCTCGCACATGTGCGGCATATGATTGTGCGCCCTTCCAAGCCTCCGTTTTTGACGCACCCTTCGAGTCCACCGCGCACGCTCCGAGTCCCTTCCAGTCGATAGTTCGCCTCATCTCCGCCCAATCACTGAAGATACACGCCCCAGATAGTGCGGCTGGCTTCTTTCATTATACGCCGCGGTTCTCGCCGTCCCTGCGCGCGCGATCCTCCGGGGCCCCTCTACTATCGCCTGTCTGGCAACGCCGACAGTGTCACGGTGCGTGCGCGCGCGCACGCGCGCCCAACGACCAGCCAGCCACACGAGCTCCCTAGCACCGACATCAGCACTCGCGTACTCCTCGTCCCCCTTCGAATCTCCCTGCGCCCGGCGCATCCTGCCAATCACTCGACGCTGTCAACCGCAATCCCCATCGGGCCCCAGTCCAGCCCAGACCCTCGCGCGCCGCTCGTAGCATCTACTAGCGAAGCCGGCGACTCTTCAAGCTTCAGGTCCTCAGTGAGGACGCACCGCGCTGCCCTCAGGTGAGCCCGCCGCCGTCTGCAGCCGCCCTCGTTCGCGCGCCGCCCTCCCGGTTTCGCTCCGCCCGAAACTATATAGAGCACCGAACCCTGCTGTCCTCGGCGCGCACGCGGCACGGCACTCCGCCGCCGCGGAGCCTAAGCCTGAGACTGAGTACCGAGCACCAAACAATGAGCACCGAGTACCGAGATGCTGAGACCTGGGGCGAGGCACGCGGGCCCGGGGACGTCTCACCCCCACCTACTGTATGTGTGTGTGGCGCTCAGCGAACGCCGAAAGTAAAGTTGAAGCATGAAGCTTCCCCGGCCTTGTGTACACCACCACCGTTTCATTAACGCGTCCCATCGATGGACATCACTATTCACGGTCGCGCGCACCGTAAAGTCACTACAGCACCTGCAATCAATGCTCGATGCTCGCCCTTCCCCGCCCCTTCCAGGCTTGCCCCCGCCGCCGGCGCGGGCAAGCACCTGGCAGGCTCCCCGCCTCGCCTAGCTTGCGCTGCCAGTACTTGGCAGGCAGGCGGACGGAATCCCCGCCGCCGGCATCCTCCCCTCCCCCTTCCCGCCTGCGGAATCCAACCTTAGCGATGCCTGCACCGCGCCGGATCTGCTCAGCAGCGATCGTCAGCCCCGCGCCCCGTGCCTCGGTACGTGGTACGCGGGGCTTGCGTAGCACACTGATCTGCTCCCGCGAGACATGTTCGCGCGATCTGTCTACGCCCCGATGTATGGATGCGCGCATGTGAATGTCGCCTGCCTCGGCAGCGCCGTCTCGGGCGCGCACTGGACAGGGCAGGATGGGGCAGGGCCTACAACGTTAACATCGACATTGCTGCCTCCGGAACAAGGCGGCGGGAGGCACATGCCGGCTCAAACGTAGTACTTGCTCGTCTGCGAACGAGGGCGCGCGCCCCTGTGCGGTTGCGTACCACCGGCCCCGGACTCGCCAATGCGCCCACAGTACCAGGTACGCCCTTCGACAGCCGCTTGCCCTACGCTCGCCATGCCTGCCTGCTCACCACTCCTCCCAAAACGGCAGCATCCCCCGACCCATCATCCATCCCCGCGTTCCAGAGAGAAAGGCTCTCCCGGGCCATACTCGCGCGCGAATTCCTGCAATGCACGACCGCGCAATATATCCCAGCTCGTCTGGCACGCCTTCGAATTCACGGACGCGCGCGCTCGCACCTCCTCCTTCCCGAAAAGGCAGGCGGGGCACGCCGCTGGGTCGGGCCCGCCCAAGGCGGGAGGTGCGTATCCCCGTGTACCCGTAGTACTCGGGCCAGCGCGCGGCGGACCTTGGACCTTGGGCCTCGCGCCCGCTTCGCCGCGTTCGTGCCTTCGCGGGGGGAGCCGAGGCGCGTTGGGCTCTACGGCCTCGAGGCGGGTCACGCCCGTCGTCAACGCGAGCCTCGCTGACGGCAGCGCGCATCGTCTCTCTCAAGTTTCGAAGGGATCCGCCCTTCGCCATTGCAAGCAAGCTCTCCTGCGCGGCCCTTAGCCCAGCCAGAGGGCTTCGACTTCACCTTCACGAAGGTCGCGGGGTGCCTGGGATGGACGTACCGACGCAGGTTCCGAGCGCACGGAGCTACGGCCGAGATACTACCTTTAGGACCACACCGCGGTGCGCCGTGTCCGTAACCATCCGTGCGAGAGCGCGAGCGCGAGCGCACTGACGGGTGTGATAGCAGGATCGACCCCAGCGCGCAATCGCGATTACGCCCGTGCCTCGGCACGCAGCTTCGCCCATCGACGCGCGCACTGCGCATCCTTCTTCGTGCAATCGCAGTTGCGGCTTGCATCAGCAGCGACCCGGCTTCAGTGCTCCTGGCTGCCCCTTACGTCCGCCTCCCCGCGCCCGGCATTCCCGCGCGAGCCACCCACGTCCCAGGAGCCTGCGCGTTCCCTCCGAGCTGCCACCCAAGCCCCCGCGGGCCCAGGTGGCACGCCGTAAGCGGCAGTGCGCGCGCACGGTTATATCAGGCCGCCGTTCCCGCACCCGTCCCCGCAAATGCGCGTGGGGGTGCGGTCCGAGACGTGCCGCCACCATCGCTGAATGAAGAGAGGGTTCTGCGATTGACTTTCGAATGGACGAGGCTCGTCGGAGCTGCGCGCATAATATTGGTGTAAGCATCTGCGCGCACGCGCGAGCGAACGTCGCTGGGACGTCTGTGTGGAAGGCCCGGGTCGGAGAGAAGGCCTTCGACAGCGATGGCAGCTCGCAGCTTTCGCGATCCTTCTCTCGACATGAGGTGTCCCCGGGCGAGCGAGCGAGCTCCGTCGCGCCCCCGACCACATTGTCCAGAACCCGCCAGGCATCCCCGTACTTGCAGGCCCTGAATGCGGTCGGCAGGGGCAGATGGGAGGGGGGGGGCGACGTCCCAGGGGCGTTCGAACGCGGCGGGTGCACTGTGCTACTCAGTAAGCACTGCTGTAAGACGCCGCGAAAGTTGCGATAGCCTTGGATGGGCCCTGGCCAGGGCCGATCCCCCATTGACGCCACGGCTCCGACGCGCTTCTCTCGCCCCCGGCCGGTGTGCCCTCGCCCTCGCCCTCGCCCTGTTTCTCGCTCTTGTTCTCGGGCGATCGTTCTGCGTTGCGGCTCGCAAGGTCCAGGGGTGTCACGATCCCGAGCGAGGCGACGGGCATGCTCGGGAGCGAACGCACGGCGCATCGTGCCGCGCGGGCCCCGGATTCGCCGTCGCCGCCCTCCGCCGGCTGCGTGCGCAGGGCGTCGTCGTCGTTCGGGCGTCGCTCGGGCTCTGCCAGAGGGCGCGCCTGCTATTCGCGGCGCGTGCCTTGCCTTCTTGCGTCCCACAGGCCACAGGAGAGGTGCGGACCCTGAGCCTGTCCTGGCGAAGCGCTGCGTGCTCTCGGCATGGTGGCGCAGCGGATTTGTATTTGCTGGCTTTCGTAGGCTCGTACTGGACGGTGCTCTGGGCCTTGTGACCGTCGATGCTTGCTCGTCGTAAAGGTGGGGCGTGGCGAAGGCCTTCGAGGCGCGCTGAGAGAGTTCGACGCAGTGGTCGTTCGGCTTGACAGTCGGCGCGTCCGACGTGCTGCACATCTAAATGACCTCGTAAAATGGTAAGCAGACTTCCTTTGAACCGTTCCTCGTAAGCACACTGACTGTGGCTTATACTGCCCTTAGACGAACAGGCCTCAGTTTGCCTTGCTAGATGGCTAAATAACATACGTTAGCCGTCCCACCGACTCCGAGAAACGTCTACAACACGCCCCGGCTATTTAGCCACCAACCCGATCTTGTCCTGTTACGGTTCAGTCACATTCAGCGCCATCCACACCGCAGGTGGATTGCTCGATACGGTTCTCTTCATTCGCACACGCGCATATAGCAGCCGGTACACGTGACACCAACGCCCATCGAAAGTGCGTCGATAGTCAGGCTTTGCGCCCATAATGTCCTGTGGTCCATCAATACACCGGAGCATTTGTGACAAGTACCCTCCGCCATCCGTCATGACGGAGGCGCAATTGACTGGCGCCCCGGCGACACGATCCGCCGCGCTAACCACATCTGCCAGTGACCACTGGGCCGACCCCGCCGGCGGAGAAAACGAGAACATAGAGGTGAGTGCGAGGACGTAAGTAGGGGCGCATCTTATTGATATCGACCGCTTGGCGGCAGGGGATTGGCAGTCAGCTTGGCAAACATCCTCGAACACCGGTATAGCTCCTTCCCCACCGAACACACCGAACATTGGGATTCGTCTTTACCCCACATTCCGCAGGCAACATTGAAGGGTCCCAGTGTTTTGGAAAGGTCCCTGTGCAGATGTGCACATTCAGTTCACCGGGCTAAACCCGACTGTAGAAAAGCGTATCAGCGGGTACGGACCTTGCCTTAGCCTTCGACCCCGCGACAAGCTTCTTTGCTGGCCTTGACTAGCCTGGGACCCTTCTCTCCACGATGGCCAGTCCCGCTTCGCGGTCTATCAAGCACCCTTCTAGTCGCCTGCCCTCGCTTGCTCGCTTCCCCTCGTTCTCCCGCATCCTTGGGCACTCTTACTCTATCCTGGTGTGAGACTCCTTTCCGGACTTCGGCGCCCCAGTTGGCTTTCTTGGCCATGATATGCCCTCTGAGCGCTTTGGAAGACACGGCGAGTGCTGTCGAATACTGTTGATGAATCTGCTTTATGACGTCGCTGCAGCGCAATCCATACGAAATATGTCATATCTTGGGCATCCCTGACATATGAATTCCGTAAGCAGGCGTTAACTCCACACAATGAACCCCTCGCGCGGTAGTGCTCCCCGCGACCCCATCCCAAATTACTCCCGGTATGCTGTTTGCTCTAATTCTTCAACTGCTCGGACATCTTCCCCAGCCCGAGCACACCGGAACGCTTCCTCGCCCATAAACCGGTTGAAAGGCCGAGCGTCGATGCCATCGCCGACCGGCCGCTCCTCAGGCAAACGGCTGCTCCATGCGGCCCCCCTTCCGATCTTCATGTACCTCAAGCTGCCGGCACTTTTAACGGAACGCAGAAGCCCTTCATACAAACCACCTTCCCGTCGCCCGTATACGGCGAAGACCTGGGCCGTACTCTACTCGGGGAGCGGTGCGTCATGGGAAACAAGAACCACCGCCTCACCCGGCTGTCAGCTTTCCGATCCTATAACAACCTCCCGCCCGGAGCTACGTGTGGGCTCGTCCGTACGGCCGCACTCTAATCGTCGGATGCGGCGCAGCGCGCAGTGTACTGAACGCATCTCTGCCCCCTCATTACCGAGCGACGATCCCAAAGAAATTCGGCTCTCTGTGAGCAAGAGTGTTCGCCCCGCCTCGTGCACGCCGCGCGGCACCTTGCGGACCCGAAAGCCTAAACGCACGAGCATCGCGGTTCTGCATTACTCGTCGTCCTCCAAAAAGCTACACGCACGTTTCAAGGATTCCCGCGACCGCGCGCATGCGCAGGGGCTCTGCTGCATCTGCCGTGTGCAAAGTGACAGTGATATCGGAATGCGGACTTTTCGCCCATGAGAACCGCGCCGAGACCTCCAGAACATCTCGTCTGCATTGGTAACACCTGACCTGGCGACGATGGGGAGCCGGCGCGGTGTGTACGTACCAATGCTCCATGGGTCGCCCATATGCCGTTAGATTAGTTAGCAGCGGGGCGTGGGCACATATCCGTCGGGACTTGTAACGGGCTCGCGACGCATCGGCGCAAACCCTATTGCGACGATGCCCCAATGCTTTCGAGGCAGCGCGCACTGGCATCGACGGCGCCCTCAGGCTCTTCCCGAAATGCACGGCTTTCGCTAAATGCCCTGACATATACCGTTCTATCTCCCTCGCGATATGGATCGATAACATACCGTCTCTGCTATGAGCGGCGTTATGCCAAGGAAGTGTATCGCCTTTGGCACAGAAGGTGGAATGCAACGGCGATCCGCATGGCTTATGAACGTATTCCGTTCCGACACCTTGGTGACATACGAGAGGAGCGAGGCGCACCAAAGCGGCAGCCTCAAAGACACGGGCCGGGTCATGTTACATGAAGCTTCAACCCCACGGCTTCGTTCTCGTACGGACGTGAAGATTTCAAGTAGGACGCACTGGAGAACCGTCGCGCGCATCCGTAAGCGTAGAGACACCCTCGGGTTCTCGGGCGAACCTTGATTTTGAAGGAGGGAATCTCGATTCGATGCTGGCCAGAGGCTCCTCACGCCCGGCGCCACATCCCCAGCACTCCTCCCCCAGTCGCCCCAGCCTGCAGTTTGATTTCTTCTTGCCGACAGCATATCCGACGTATAGGACGGCACGGTCCGCAGACGTGTCTCTTGGGCTCTCGGGTTTAAAATCCGTTGGGGCAGACGCGTGACGACACTACGGAGTCTGTCGGAAGATATAGAGCCTTAGGAGGCACCTGATTCCTTCGACCATACGCCCGTAGTCCAGTAGGAGTCTCAACCACTAAGGATCAACGAAGACCGCCTGCACCCGCGCCCGTGGCCCAACTTGTCTCGGGGACCCGGGTGCGTTGCCCAGTGTCTTGTTCTACAAATCGACCGGAACACTCACCAGCGTTGAACAGACCAGACGGATATTAAGCTGCCTTTCGGCGTGTCCAATCGTCGGGATGCGAACCGTTCATCGTGGCTTTCATGGCGCCCGGGAAGGGTCCGACGCGACGAAGCACCTCCAGAACCTGCCCGATCGGGAACAAGCGGAACACATGATCTTGGAAATCGGGCGTACAAGGCCCTGATGCTTTCCGCTGGTGACCGTCCTGCCAGTGGCCTCGATCCCGCATGTCGTTTGACACTGATGCAGAACTGCCCGTTGACCGCGGAGGAGGTGAGCGTCCTCGGAGCGCAGCAGCGTCACCGTCGTTGCGTCTCTCCGACACGTGTTAGTGCGATTCAGGGACAAGGTGATGATGTAGCTGCGCCACGTCTGGCCCCACGGGGTGGAGAAGGATTGCAAGTTTCCTTTCAACGTCTTCTGAAGTAGACGTTGACTTGCAAGGACCTTCGCAGACGACGTGAACAAGCCCGATGAATAGACTGCGCGATAACAAGGCACACAGGGTCGGGAACTCACGCGTGAGGTGGCACTCCAGGCAGTCCAATCGTGGCAAGCGTAGTGAACGCTCTACGTGCGCCGCTGTCGTACTTCGATTCTAGGCCTTTCTCTACGCAAACCTAGAGATGTTAGCTTAATCCAGAGAGGAAGTCGTAGGTCAAAACCCCGAGCACACGAGGTACAGTTCACCAAGAAAGATAACATAAATATCGCGATATCTACAAGGTGGTTCAGTACGATGAGAGTGGGTCATAAGTACGCAAAGCAGTCAGCAGAGAAAGTCGTCAAGGGAAGCAGAAGCAGAACACGTCCATGAGAGTCGACTATGCCTACAGCGGTGGGTAGCTAGTATCTATGATAGCGGCACGGTATAAATACATAATGTTACGGGGTATGCAGAGATACATCCGGTGTCAACATAGGAGGACAAATAAGGAAAAAAAGGATAGGGGACGAGACGAGATGAGACGAGATAGAGAAAGAAAGCGTGAGGCAGCGAGGACGAGCAAGTCTAGCAGGAACACGAGACGCAGAAGAGAGACACGGAGAGAAAAGTCATGGCCGCACAGCAGCGAATGTCGTGAACGTGGAACTCACCACGATATCAGAACCGGTCCCCGAAGAGAGACGGTTACGCGATTTTTAGGGGTCGAATTGTAAGGGGTGGCGCAGAAGTGGAGGCTCACCGCCGCCACGCGCTGCGCCCGCCAACGGGCGTCGCGAGCGTCTCGCGCGCCTGGCTCGCCGTGACGTACATCGCCATAGCCTCCTGAATGTTGGTGGTGCCCTGTCGGCCATGGCCTGCCACCGCCGAGTTCAGCGCGCTCGAGGCGATCTCGACCATCTGCTCGAGGTCGTTGTTATCCTCCTTCCACATGCCCGGAGGTCCGTGTGACGCTGCAGACGGGCCTGCGCCGAAGGCGGACGAGCCGGCGGAAGGTACACCCCACCGAGTGTACGCCGGCTGGGTGTCCACGGCGGGGGTGAACCGCGAGGGTGCAACGCGAGCGGGAGTGGGCGTAGCTCCGCGCCCACGAGCGGGAGAGGCGGCGCGGCCTCGTGGTTGTTTATCGCTGTCGCCGAAGAATGCCCAGGGCGATGCGCCCGCAAGCGAAGCAAGGAGACCACCCACAGCGGAAGAGGCTGGCTCGCCCTCGCCCTCATCCTCGTCATCATCTTCGTCGTCCTCATCAAGTGTACTAGTGGCACCGTCCTCATCCTCTGAGGAAGACCCAGCAAACCACTTGACATAGTCGCGTCCCGTAGGTTCATGCTGGGGAGACGGAGGCTCGGGCGACTCGGGCGATGGAGGCGCTGGCTCATGGTCAGGCACCTGAGTGACTTGTGCCAAACGTGAAGGTCGAGATGGCGCGAACGGATTCTTGTTACTGCTCGTCGCGCGCGTCATGGGTGGAGCCCATATGCCGTTCGGAGGATCGATAGCCTTATTTTCCGCCGTGGCTGCACCAGATGAGCTCGAGGCCTTCGCCTGCAGGATCTCCCATGGGGTAGGGTTGCTTGAAGAAGGCGTAGGAGCGGGGGAACTGCGTCCATTAGTAGAGACGGCTGCTGCGAACTTCGTGTTGATGGGCGCAGGAGAGGCAACTCGTGCAGGAGCGGCGGTCCTAGCTGCGTTCCAAGCAGCGATCGCCGGGGCGGCGGCCTTGCCCTTTGCCTCCACCGCGGGTGAAGCCTTCTGGACAGGTGTCCCCGCTCTGGCAGCAGACGTCGTCGTCGAGGGTGTCGGCGTAGAGCGGACGTTGGCGGCGGGTTTCGTCTCGACAGCGGCCTTCTTGCCTTTCTTCCCCTTCCCTTTACCTTTGATAGGGATTTCGATGACCTCGTCGACCTCCGGTTCCGGTTCCGGCTGTGGAGGTTGCTCAGGCGCATACTCGAGCAAGGGCTCGGGCTCCGGTTCCGGCTGTCGGACAGGTTGGGTGCGTTCATCGGGGAATGCTCCCGGAGGTTGAGAGACGGGTGCATGTGGAACGGTGGACGGAGGCGCACTATCCCCACCAGGACCATCCAGTCCGCGTTTCTTCCGTTCGTCATCCAGCAGCTGGTTCCGGCGCGTGACAATGTCGCGGGCGCTCTGCTCCATCGCCATTTGGTGCGCGCGGATAGCGAACTCGCGGTCTGCCGCGGGCATAGACTTTCTCAATTGCCGTGCAAGCTCAGCGTCAGCGTCGGCTGCCTTCAAATGGAACTGGCGGATCGAGTTGATATGCAGCTTGTCGACGATGTTGATATATTCTGCGTTCGCAGCCAGCGAGGGGTCGAGAGGGGGCGAAGAAAGAGAAAGCGGTACGGCGTAAACCAGAAGATCGGCAGACGATGCCAGGGGAATGGTACCCAGCACCGGGTTGGCCGTACTCGCTGACGGCAATGGTTGGACTGATACTGCTCTAGACCCAGAGGGCAGGGGCGCCGCCTTGAACTGACGGGGCTCATCGACATGTGAAGTAGCCTTCCCTCCCCATATTGGCGCGGACTTCGGTCACACATACCAAAGTTAGCTCAGAGAAACAACACAAAGCGACTGGTACATACTGCTCTTCCGTTGGCGGACGCCGCAGACGTGTTCTGGGACGCAACGGGTTGAGTACTGTGCAGAGGTTGATTCGTTTTTGCCCTGTGTGACGTCGACGGCGGTAACGAGGTTGTTGAGTGCGTCTTCCAGCCTCCCAAGGGCTGTGGAGGCGTAGGAGGTGTTTTCTCTTCTATGACGGTGCTCCCAAAGCCAGTCGAGGCCGCGGTCGGCTCGCGATGGACCTGCGCATACACACCCGGCTCGTTACCGGGTTCGTCGCACGCTAGCACCTGCTCGACGGCGATCATCTCTTGAGCAGTCATGTCCGTCCAGTCCTCCGCCTGTACGCCCGCGCGCTGTAGACGGGCCTCCCACTCGTCCCGTGCGGCAAGCGCAAACTCACGCTGCATCGTGCTTACAATTTTGTCCATTCCGTCCGGGGTCCCGCCGGAGCGCGCCTTGCCTTTCGCACGGCTCGTCTGTTCCGCCTCCTTGAACAGCGCGTCGAGCTCCTTTTCGATCTGTTTCTGCCGCACTACCACCCACGTCTCCTCGAAGTCACGCCATTCCGCCCGCACCCGGTCCGAGCGCGTGAATGTATGCTTCTGCGGGGGACCAGGTTTGGCGGTGAATGCGGGCGTGGGCGCCGCAGCGGGGGGACCCCGCAAATGAGAGGCAAGAGCCGGCCTCGCTGGTTGGGCAGAGGGTTTGGACGGTTGTGCAAGAGTCCTGGGCGGTGGGGCAATGGGGTTCGTCTGTATGGTTACACCTGATCGCGATTGAGCGACCGGTGGTGGGGGAGAGACCCTCTGAGTCGTTGTGGAAGCTCCTGAGCTTGGCGGGGTCGCCTGTGCTGGCTTTACTGGCGTCGAGGACGTTGCTGTGGACTTGGATGTTGTCGCGACGGATTTAGGCTGGGTAGAGGGTTTGGCCGCAGCACCACCCTTCCTCTTGGGGCTCATGTTGGAGAGAGCGATTGCGCGGTTGGCCTGCAAAGTCGTGCTCCGAGATGCGCAGATATGGAAGCAGATATTTCGACAGACAACATAGACAATGAGTGAAGGGAGGAAACAAGGATTGCGCTCGGCTACGAGTCAAAATCCACCGCTTATGGGACTCGGCATTTTCCGGAATACCCGAAGCGGCAATCTTTCTTGATCACAAAAGCATCGCGAGACCAGGAAGTCGCTGTAAATGGGATGGATGGACATCTGGAAAAATCAAGGATGAGGGTGACGCTCGAGAAGGAATGAGGTGTGAATGTCTATCAACCCCTCTAATTAATTTAGCTCGAGTGTAGGCGAATCCCATGGGCGTCTCGGGGTTGGCGATACAACCACTTATCCAAAAACCGAGGGGCGACCAGATGGCACAGCGAAGACCTGGCCCGCAAGGACCCTCTCGCCCGTGCTATGCGATCGAGGTTTGGCAGGCGCAGTGGTGGTACTCAGCTGGGAGATTAATACTGCCCCGGCCGAATTGGACGAGGCGCAAGTCGGGGCAGATGCCGCGCCGCCGGAGAGATGACGTAGCGCTGTGGGTTGAGTCAGGCCTATTTCCGCACAACATGGCGCAAGCTGAGCCGGCCGCTGAGAACGCGGCAAGCACGGGGGCGCCCCTATAAAGACACATCTTCTCACTTGCTCCCGTTTGCTTCTTTCAACCACCACTACGACCCTCACGACCTCTTTGACGACCAATCCATCATCAGAATACTAAATCAACTATGGCGACTCGCGTATCTCCCACACACGACGTTGTTCTCTATTTCCTTGCATTGTAGGTACCACACTACTCAGTAATAGCAGTCGAGATTGAGGCTGCCGATAAACTAACGCCATCGTCTGGGCGCAGGTTTATCCCACCCGCAACGGTGTTCTTTAGTAAGTGTCTCTAAGGCCCCGAGGAGGAATCCCATGTTCACAAGAGACTTGGCAGAGCGTGGAATTAAAGCAGGTCAATTGACTTGCGTTAATGAATCACCATTTACTGCTCGTCCTGATGTTCCATTCTTTTTGCTCAGATTTTTGGATTAATATCTTACTCTGGATCCTAGGCTGGATTCCCGGGGTACTGCATGCATGGTGAGGCCACCATTCTTGGCTTCGCAGTTGTGTTTTCCAACCTCATTTTAACTCTCGTGGACAGGTGGATCATCTCCCGCAGCGAAGGTGCCATGTAGCTTCGTTGACATGCATACATACTTCGAGCAAAGCTACTGTCTCCAACCACTGTACTATACGTTCTGCAGTCTGTGCTAATACTGTACCTACGGACACCAGGTGGATATTTCTGTGTTTGATTTGCCATATTCCCAAAGTCAAATTTGATTAGCTGACTGGCCTTTGTTTCGTCGGATGACGTAGTCGACACTAGCGGTGCGCTCGGCTTGCCAGGGCTTGCCTCACTTAGCGCCCTCCAAAAGGAAAGGAGCTCATAGGCGTCAAAGTCAAAGGCTTGCGATCCTAACAGTGGCAAATAATGCACAGCCACATATTCAACGCCTACTGGAATTTGGCCACGGAACGGCCACACATGTTACAGGGAAGGTAAACACCGAGTCTTGGATCAGAGATAAATATGAATTTCATTTGACTAGAATTCTCGGGGCTGGAATGTTACAGGTAGATAAAAGCTTGGAAGCCCCTTGGCGTTCGAAGGTCTGTGCTTATTCATGGAAACAGTGAGCGAGCAAGCTAGCCGACGTCTTTCAAGCAAAATTCCTCAATATCAATGTATTTTCACCAGGTGGGATGTTATTATTTGGTATGCAATCTATGATATCATGTTTCATTTGCATCATATAGTACAGCACACCATACGACACGTTGCTCAGGCTGGTTCTACCTATTCGGAAATCATGTCAGGCTTCTTGAATTCAAGTGGCAGTGGGCGCTGCGCCCGACTCCTGGGCCATAACCGCTCCCTCAGCAGGAAAAACTTTGACGGAATTGCCCGGCGTTTTGTGAACGTCCGGACTGAAGGTCTAATCTAAGTTGTGGCTAGGGCCGATAACGTACAATACACGACGATTAACATAACAGTGAAAGATACTATAGCAAACAAATAACAAAGCAAAGGTGGTGGTGTTTACTGTGAAAGCAGACGTTGACGATGCATTGTTCGGAAGTAGGTAGAATCATCTTGAAAGTGGAGCGCGCGAGGATGGCTACTTACTAGGTCCCTCACGAGGCCTTAGCATCTCCGAAAATCTATCGAGATATATCAGTACATTACGTCTCAAGCGTAGTAAACAAAGGTACGAACAAGGTAGCCCAAAGCTCGTCGTAGCTCTCCCAACTGCCAACAAAATCATAACGGTCTCCGCCCTCGACGAGCTCGGACTCCCACCGACAGCAGCGAGCCCCTACTACTATCGCTTCGTACCTACGGTCTACGGGCCCGTTTCCTTCGATTTGCACCCGCATATGTTCGCACAGGTCTGGGACGACATGGCCGTTGAGACCTCCGAGCAAGTGCCGGTAGAGCATCGGGGCCTCTTGTTCACCGTCTGCGACCCGGGGTTGAGGCCGAATGGTCGCAGGCTTGACCGGTTGAGGTAGCTCGGCGAGGTGGCACCCATCCCATCCTTCAAGAGGTGCGCGCTGGAACGGGCGCTACATTTTCGTCCGCGACAATGTGTCGACGCTTGGCATTGTTACTCACTGGTACACCGGGGGCGGCGTCGGCGTTTGGTGCGGGCGGAAGAGGAGGATCGGTCTGCTGTCTACGAGGTGGCGGAACAATGTACGCGGTGACCTCGCGGTTAAGTGTCGTAACGGCGGTAATTCTACGAAGTCGTAGTGACCGTGCGGGCTAGGTATAACGGCGCGTGCGGGGTCGAAGGCGATGATGGACGGAGGTAGACCCTGAGCTGCTCCTTTGCCGGGCGCGGTACACTGCCACTTCTCGCCGAGATGAAATCCCAATGGTCGTACCCGCGACGTCACATAGCGTCCGAATCCTGTTAGATATATTTGCTACATTTTCTACCTCAACATCATGAAGACGCGGGAAAATTGCGTTGCGAGTGTGGGCACCGAACTGTACCCATCTCAAGGTGGCCGAGTTTTCGTCCGTATGGTCCGTATGACGAGAATAAGTACAGCTGGGGGCACTCAACGTGTATATTTCCCGCACTGCGGCGCCGCACGCCGATTGTTCGTATACACCGTGACGTTCAGAACCGCGTGCAGTTCCGTGGGGACCTCGCCGATGGATTCCGGGAAGTTTAACGCCGGATACACCTAGGCAGTAGGGGATCTCATTATAGCGCTATACATGAAACACATCTTGCAACATCTAAGGTGCGACAACCTGGGGTGCGTTCGCATCTACGGGTATTTCGGGAGTGATGAGGAGGTTGCCGAGGCGTGGTGGCGCCTTGCGGTCAATGAATTCCATCAGCGTGGGGAGCTTGTCGCACGCAAGACGTAGTGCTACGGCGTTGCTGAAGTTAGCAAGCCAGACCGGCATAATTCAAGCCAGGCGGACATACCTTCTCGTGCAAGCTCCTCACGGATAGGAGCACCCCCCAATTCGAAGATGACACGACCTGGTGCAACACTGCAGATTTGTTAAAAGGTGTTCGGTTGTCTACGAGGTGTAAGGAACTGACCGAGTCGCCCAGAACTCGAAGGAGCCCTTTCCTTTGCCCATACGTGTCTCATTACCCTATGTCGCATATCAAAAACATGTCTTGTCTGAGTAAGTTCCACTGCGCACCTTAATGCAGACGGGAATGTCGGGGAACACCCGCATATACACCTTCGCGCCCTTTATGGGCTTCAGCTTCCGCTTCAGTGCCTCATCCGCAGACTTGAGCTGCTTGGCTGTTATCCGCATGCCATTGCCCTTCACCCGGATGCCCCACTCCCCGAATGTCAGAGTGGTACCCTTCGTGGAGCCGCCAACTGGGATAGGGAGTACGCCCTTGTGTCTCTTCAGGAACTTGACCGAACGCGGCGCGAGCTGGTGGCGTCCTCGCGCAAAGACCAGGGAAGGCGAGTTCAACGCCGGCCCATACGACGATGACCAGGTCGAGGGCCGGCACGCAGCCAGCAGCGTCCGCGCAGATGGTAGAGAGAACATGAGAGCTGTGCTTACGTAAGGACGCCCTCTCGCTTTCGTCCAGTACTCGGGCGTCTGCGCGTGCTCTCACCGTTGCCTTCGACTCCGAGTCCGAGTGTCATTTCGTCTGTGCTCGCCGTCTACCACGTCGCACTACTCGCCATGCGACCTTTCCGGAAAGCACTACCGCGGACCCTCTCAAATGCCCTTGCTCAGCGGTCGGCACCCAAGGCGCGCAAGCTGGTCATGTCCCTCATCCGGCAGCAGGAGAACCCGCTCACTATCCAAGAGTTGTATCACCTTGTTCAGCAGCGTCAGACTCAGAACGCCGCTAGCGAGCCCGCTATTCCATCTATGCGGTACGTTTTACGAGAGATGTGTCTTCTAAAGACTTATGCTAACTGGGAATGCCAGGTATCTCAAAAGAGTTGTAATGGAGGACCTCAAGAACGGGGACAAGGTCGAGAAGGTCTACACGAAACAGATCCTCTCTGAGGAGGAACTGAATCGCCTCAAGGCGAATATGGGCAAGTCGAGTAAGAAGGCTCATACGCTCCCGACGCATGTGGAGCTCTGGCGGTGGCAGCTCAAGACTGTCACGCCGGAGGTGCCAGCGCCCGAGAAGAAGGTATTCGGAGAGGAGGTTGGTGTCGGCGCAGACTGGTCACATCTCAACAAACGACGCCAGCGAGCTCGAGACGAAAAGGTTCGGAAAGACGTACGGTGGTTGAGGGAGCTGGAGACGGCGAGAAAGGAAGAGGCCGCTGCGCCATGATTCGTAGGTTTACTTCAACATGAAGTTTCATTTATGTCCTGACGCGAGTCCTCGTTTAGGTACCACTGCATGTTAGTTTACTACCATTTAATTATCGCTCTCAGGATCCTATATGCGAGGATATGGCTCAGGCATAGAGAAGCAGCCTTGTCCTTCCGGGGAAAACGCGAGCCTATGAGGCTGGCATATGTGTGAACTCAAAACTTAATAACTGAGGAATACATGCTGCGGCATAGGATGCACTCTGCGAATGACTAACGCCTCAGAAGAGCTCTTCCTCCTCCGGCTTCCAGTTCTTCGCCTGGTCCCAATAACCAGCCAGCTTCTCCCCAAGCACTTCTTTGGCTGTCGAATCCGTCGGGCAACTCTTCGGCTTGAAGTTGTTGTACGCACGGTCTCGGAGTTGGCCTTCCCAAATCAACCAGCAGTGGTTGTCCTCCAACGATACCTGACCATCTTCGCCCTCTCCGCTACCCGGCGCGACGGCTTTACCCTTGCCCTTACCAGTGTCATCCTCCTCAGCATCCTCGATCTCGACTTCTTCACCACCCCGCTCGCGTGCGGGCTCCGTCCAAGCAATTCGACGTAGCATGAGCTTCTTGTATTGCCGGATGAACTTGGCCGCGCCCTCGACGTATACCATGCTGAACGACGGGTGGAAGATGCACACGCCGGTGAGATTCATCTGCTCAGCGTTTTTGCGCACTTTGAAGCGATGCGACGGATCGGAGAGTGTCTTGACCCTGTAAAGAGATTAACGAGGGACTGATGAAGAGCATAGATAGAAACGTACTTAAAGACGGCACCGTGAATGCCTTTCTTCTCCTCTTCGAGTTTCTTGTTCTCGATCTTCTCGCGTCGCTGCTCGTCCGTGAGCTTCCGTTCCGTATTCATCTTCTCATGTTGATGTTTGCGCATGGCGACTTCCCGTCGCACGCGCGCCTCGACACGCGTCGGATCCTGCACGGCGTCCGAAGTCAAGACCTTCATGAGGTTTGCCAGGCGGACTGGGGGCGCGTTGATTAGCAAGTCCCACGAGAATCAGATGGCGCAATACGCTACCTTTGGGAGCATCCGGCGGGATGAGTCCCATTCGAATACGGTCGCGCTTATCCTGGAGCTCAGCTTGTCGCCGTTGCTTCCGCATCTTCTTTTGTTCCTGCATGCCGTAGATTGTCAGCACGGGAGCTGAGGAAGTATGAGAACACTTGCCTTCTTCGTCAACTTCAACGGCTTTAAGGTAGCTTGGGTTTTGTCACCAGGTGCAGGTATGGGTATAGGGTGTTGGATGTACAGAGTAATTGGCGAGTCCACACTACGAATGTTCAGCCGGGATATGCCCAACTCCAGGTCGTCGTACGTCTTGTTGGGCAGTAGGGCCGCATCCCACCATTCCGATATAGGAGGAGCATCTCGCTGTACAATGCGAGTCAGTGCCACCGTGATTAGAATGAGGCGAACGGAACTAACCCTGATGTTCTTCTCGAGCGTCTCAAACTCGGAATCCAGACCAGCCTTCTTAGCGCTCTCCGCGATGCGCTGCTTCAATTGCTCCAGCTGCTGCTCTTGCCTGACTTGATTCGCGATCTGCACATATTTGCCCTTGGGGTTAAAACGGAAATGTCGTCCGACACGTTCCTTGGGGGCACCATCGAACCCGCTCTCGGCTGGCGTGATCGCTGCGGAGGCGTATGGGTTGGATATCGGTTCCTTAGATACGACTGGGGTGGGTGCTGGAGGAGGAGTTGGCGCATTGCGAATATTGGCCTGGGGGACGTGTTAGAATACTTTCCAATATCTCGACGAGTAACCTACCTTGATAGAAGCGAACTTCGGTTGCATGGGCTTATACTTGTCCTTCTTCGACTGCGGCGCGGTAGGAGTATTGTCTAATAGAAGGGGATGCGCCGCCATCTTCAGGCCAGCACCTTGCTGGGCTGGCTCCGGGGCTTGATTTCTCTTCTTCCCAACCTGGGGTGCAGACTAGATTCGACCGTAAATGAGCTGTTATGTCATTCCGAGTGGTGTTGCGACCCACCATGTACGGGTTGTCTTTCACCGCCAGTTTACTCTGCGCCTCGGCTACACGTCGCTTTGCTTCTGCGATCCGGCGCGCCATATCATCGGGAATTGGTGGTGAGGGAGAAGCAGCAGCAGACGCTGAAGCTGAAGCTGACGCCACACGAGAGGCAGGGACGGGAGAGGGTGCAGCTGTCGGTTGTGTAGAGCTAGAGGCAGACGCTGTGCTCTTCATCGCTGCAATCTTGGCCGCAATTTCTGCCCTCTTCCGAGCAATGAGAGCGTCCGCCGACGACTGTTCGCATACGTCATTGGCATAGGAATGGGCAATAAGGGGTAGGCGAACGTACTACTGAACCTGTAGGAGTCCCATTGGAAGACGTCTGAACGGACACAACAGGGTTATAGCGCAAGTTCAATACATGGTAAGGGGCATATTCACCTTCGCGAAGTAAAGAAACACTCACGGTATCGCTGCGACGGGCCGCCATGCGTTAGATTCAACAACGGTACGCATCGGTGGAATGCACGGACCTTTTCAGTTTCTTTGCCGTATTAACGTCACCATTTCCTTCCCAGGCGCGTTTCCTATCGCTCATAGCGTGTGTGACCGCAGTCGAAGGCGACTGCAAGCGAGAACAAGGTGGTGGAACGGAGCTAAGCTGCGGTAGCGCCCGTTGGGGTTGGGTAGCTGGCAAGTAAATAAGGGTATAGAAACAACACGTTAGCCTTTATTATCACTGTTAAGATGCATTGACTCGTGCATTCAAGTGGGGAGTTGACATCACTTCAAGAAGAAGTGCGGCTACGGTTGGGTTCCACCTACTACCACGATCTCCCACTATGGCACCTCGCCGACACCGCTCGAGCTCCAATGTACAACGGCCTGCTAGCTCGCAGAACGCCCCACCTCCGACTCAACGAACACAAACCCCAGGCACTACAACACAGCGACAGCTTGGCATGTTGCCTACAGTGTACCAAAACAATATGAAGGTCCTCATGCGCCGAGAGCCTTCCATCATCGCCATCATCGACCAATTCAGCCATGTATGCCTGTATAATCATAACGGACAGAAGTGGGAGAAGCATGGATATGAGGGTAGCATGTTTCTGTATGAGAAGTACGCCGGTGCAGATAGTTCCTTTGTCCCGCACAGACTAAGACAAATGAGGCAGGTCAACCTACCCAACATACGGCTTCTATATCTTGAATCGGATGGGTACGGATGACTTTGTTCGTCCGATCTATCCTGAAGACGACATGGAAATCATGGGTGATTACCTTATGTACCGGTTTTACCCAGACTTCACGAAGACACGCCTCGAGATGGGGCTGCCTTACCCGATCCCGCCGGAACATCGCGCCGCTTTTGATCATGAGTTATATAGGCGTATTCCACCCGAGGAACGAGGGAAAGACAGGGAGAAGAAAGGCCGCTCGATAATCCTGGGTCTTTGGATGTTTGCAACCGACGCTCGAGAACCTCTTAAGGAGGTCATGATGCGGTATGTGTTTTTCACATGGAGAGTTGCTGCCTTTGTGGTGGATTATTTGGGATGGAAGTATTGGCCATGCAATGCTCTACGCAGACCCGCACTGTGTGCACAAGCTCGTCAAGTCGCTGCCGCAATATTCTGGCTTGTGTATTGCAGGTCATGTGACAGGACAGATAATAGGGGACAATACGCATACAGTACTTGCCATAAGGAGTTAGCCAGACGGACCGCTTGCAGTGCTTTCTTTTCGTGCCCCCAGCTGCAACTACCGATTTTGCGCCTATACCGACTCTCTTGTCTCTATCTGAGCTGCAGACAGTGCTTTCGTATCTTGACGTTTTGTCTCCCGAGTACCAACGCACTGATGGCTACTCACCGTTCCAGACTACACTCCTACGTAAAGCGTGGCCTACCATACCCTGACGAGTTCAAGTACGGTCCCGGCCGTCCTCCCCCACCCAACCCGCATCTCCGCACCGCAAGCCGTTCGTCGGTGTACACCCCCTCGCAGGGTTTGTTTTTTAGTTGTGCTATTCTGTCGAGTCGACTGACAGGTGCATAGATCAGGGCACTTCTCAGGCTAACAGTACTTACTACAACCAAGCATTACCTTCCGTCGAGCAAGCGTCCGCCGCTACCAGTGGCGCCGGTTCGGAACTCGACAAGCTCTTCGCTAAACTCATTCCTCCGTCCGCCTCTGCGCCATTACCGACGGGACTATCGGCTATTTCTTCCGCCGGAGCCACCACGACCAACATATCGGTGCACGATCTCTTTGCCGCAGCACGGGGAAGTACAGAATTAGGGACAAGCAGCGTACCGCCCGCCCAATCGTACTCCGCCGTGCAGGCAACTTCGGCCATCCCTTCAGAGCTTACATCTAGCAGTGGGATCGCGCTGCTTGACTCGATTTTCGCGTCTGTCACGCCTGCCGGATCCTCGGCCGCACTCCATGACGCCTCTCAAGGTCCCCTGCCCCCACGTTCAGAAGAAATGACTATCGTATCCCCGAAACCCACGTCAAGCGCTTTACCCCAGATTCTCAACCAGGACGTTATCCACACACTGCTCGGACTCGGACCAGACTCGCGTGCATCTTCTGCCGCGCCAAGCTCTGTCGGCTCCCGGCGATCGAATCACAACCGCTACGAAGGTGACAACGAGTATAGCGAAGGTGATGGCGTATCCGACGGCGCACCCTCGCGGTCCGCTACCGTGGCCGTCAATGGGCGTGCTACAGGTGTTCCCACGTTCTCCGTCCATCAGGCTGCGTCGTCTGAGTCGGAGGCAGAGAGTGGAGAGCGGCCCAACAGCTCCCGTCGTGTGCAGGGAGACGTTACACCGCGTCCTCCCGCCGGGGGTCTACGCTTGCCACCTGGATCGCCGCCGCAATTCCAACCGACGTCAACTCCTTCCGCGTCCTTATCCGCACCCACCCTCGGTAGCCAGACAAACGGAGCATCCGGGATAAGTACATCGGCATCTGCGCCTCGCGAACGACCTTTGGTTCCGTTCGAGGCGAACTCGGAGCTTTGGCCGTACCCTCGTGCACCCCTCGACGACCGTTCCTTCGAAAACGACGACGTCGTGGAGTTGGACTTTGCGGATACGCGTGCGCTGAGCGATCCAACCATATTCTCGTCTCGGCTCAAGGAAAAACAGCAAAAGAAAAAGAGCAGGAAGAGCAAAAAAGAGCGGGAGGAGGAGAGTCAGCGGGAGCGGGCGGCGATCGAGAAAGGCTGGGATATGCCTGCGCAAATCCAAGGTCGGCAGCAACCGCATCCGCCACCCGCTACGCAATCGTCGCTCGCTTCGGGAGCAAGTGGTGATACCGTGATGCCCAACAATCCTCCTAAACAAACGAAGAAACCCACCGTGAACGGTTCGGGCGATGTTGGCTCGCATGTCAACGGACACAGCAGAAACGTGTCGATGGACAACGTCGCCGCGAAAGACGCCATTTTGGCTGTGCTGCATGAGAAGCCGGGAGCATCTGGCCGTGCACTTTCCCAGAAGGATTTTATCACGGAGATTCTTACCCTCATTCATGTGCGCTTTCTTATCCCTTCTAGCTGCGTCCGCAATTTCTAACCCAAACAACAGACCGACAGCCGATTCGTCGATAGTCTTTGGCAAGACTATCTAGCTCGCGCAACGTGAACTTACGTTCGACGCTTTACTGCGCCTGAGTCGGCCTCCATCCCGTTTCTTGAAGTCTTCTCCAATAGTGCCAAATTCTGACACACATCACGCTACTGCTCCAGCACGCCTACGATATGCTTGTACATATATCAACTAGACTCGCATTGTTGCCTTAGCAGACGTGTTGTGTTTGTATCAGCCCATCACCTCTCACGAGTACGTCGACGATGCATTGTTGTTTTCAAAAACTCGTCTCCTCACGCTCGATGCGCCGCTACATGCCTTTGTAGGATCGCGTTTCCTACGTTGGGATGGCGTCCCCGAACACTGATCCTTCTGCTACCGGACGGATTTTGGGTGCGTGTTAGCATTTCAGCGAGGGAAGAAACGACTTGGAAGGATAATTACAGCACACAATATATCACGGATATAACAAGTTACTGCACACAGTACGCCCTTATGGCTAATATTCCTTCCAAATCTCACAACTAAACTAGTCTCACGGCGTCCCATACTCGAACCCGGGTTGTCATAGGCGCCTTGAAGATACACCATTCGAGGCGGACATCCGGTTCAGCATGGCTTGGTCATCTGCTTGACCTGAGCTGGCCCGGAAGTCGTGTTGACAATGGTGGTCGAACTCGGCCCTGAAACGCTCTTCTTGGCGGCCTTTGCCGCCGTGACAGAGCGCGTCCTTCGTGGTGTTGTGGAGGGCCGAGGAGCAGTACGACGTGCGGGGGCCCGTTTGGCCGGAAGGGCAGGGCCTGACTTTGCTCCAGATGAACGGCATGTGATAGCCAGAGGCGTAAGCCCAAATTTCCGTAGAATCCGGGGGGGAAGGTGGCGTGAACCCTGCACGATGGAGATAGCCTCCGGAGGTTGGTTAGTTGGCTGCTCCATCCACTAGTATGGCTCGAGGTTATAATGTAGTCGGAGGTGGTAGACGTAGGGATGAGTGGGGAGCTAGTAGGTCGTTTATTGAATTCGGCTGCAATCTTTATACCAGGCTCAGTCGGTGGGCACTCGAGAAGGTGGAAGTGAGTGACGAAGGTACGGGGGTGATATACGAACGATCCAGCGGCTAGAATTACCTAACCTGCGTAGTGCCTGATGCATTGGAACATCATCATCATCCCAGTATTGACATCTACTGCCAGATTCATCCGACAATGAGGATTAAGTGAATGGGTGAAATACCCCCGTAGAAGAACTAACAATGGCATGGCAAGGCATGAGTCGAGATCTTGGCCCTGGAGCCCGGTGTTCAGGCTGGCTGCCGCTGTGGCCATGGTAACGCTCGGCGTGAGCGCCGCGGATACGCAGACCAGAGTTCACGAACGTTCGATGGCTAGGGTTTGGGTTTTTCCTTTTCTCAAGAGGAACAGCCTGAGCGTGCGGTTGGGCTGAGGTAAAGGCCGTGCTACCACTGACCTTGGTACGATTGGACAGTAAGCGATCCACTGGCAGCACATGGCCCTTCGTCCAAAAAGGCCCTGTAGACGCACCTTAGAGGCACAATTGTCTTCGCCCTGACAACGTACGAGAAGGTATGTCGGGTAGGACAACGGACCCGGAGGCTTTGGATACCGATGGCGCCCATTGTGCCTATCGGATTGGCCGACACTGGCAGAGTCTAAATGCGATAATACAATCCCATCGCACCGACACTAGGAGGAAATAGTCAATATAGCAATGTCACATGGTGCACGGCACTGCGCACTCCATCTCTGTAGTATGACGTCGGTAACAAACCTAGGCCACTTCAAAGGTTGTCTAGGATGCATTGAGGACTTACACTCACCGAAAACTGTAATCTCTGTCGACTGTGAGTAATAATCGACAACAAGTGTAAAACAAGTTCCTATCTCTGCTTTTAGCTTTTCGGGCCGCGAGTCGGCAACTCCAACTCGAAGCTTGAAGCTTGAAGTGTCACGGCTCGCAGTCATTTCAGCATTCCTACGGGTTTCTACTGAGTAAACTTGTTGCACTGCCGTTGTTCATGGCATCGACGATATGCATCTCGTTAGGCTGGCTAATACGGTGTGAAGCGTTCGCGGAGTGATTTGCGATGACGGGAGTCCTAAACCCGTCACATTATTACCCAGTTCGGATTCGCGTGCTTTGGATGCTTTGATATGATCTGTTGAGCGCCCAGCCTCTGAAGAAAGAAAAATCCTCTCTGTCGGGGAGTCGAACCCCGCTTTCGCGCGGACGTCTAAATGACAGGCGCGTGTACTAACCGATATACTAACAGAGAATTATTTTTTGCAGGGCAAAAAAGAACTATAGCCATTAGAAATAATCGCCTCGACCCGAAGGCCAATGCTCTGGCTTCCACACTGCCAGAGCCAAGTTCGACTTGGCTCAACCAAACGGCCTATCTTCTAAATCAGGTAGTATGGTATTGAGCCCCGTGGTGCGTAATACAGGGCTATGCGCAGCGTATTATAAGAGCAAGCCTTTCATACTGGCCTTTACTCATCCGCCGCCTCAGGGCCGCCCATGAACAAGCATACTTGCCATTTTGGGTTGCACACCATCACGAATAATGTTCTAAACGACCGCCGCGGTCACGGTGCGGCTGGCGACAGCTCAGGCCCATGTATCCGCTCATCTCGCAACAAGTAGTCGTAATCGGAGGCAAAACGACCTAGATGGCTTGGTGTATGGCTGAGGGTAAATGATGGAAACCTACTAATACAATATTATCTTGCGTAGTAGGGCCTGCGGTGTTGAACCTCCAAACGCCCCGGCTTGGGCCCCAGTACACAAGCCGTAGTTACCGCAGCCGAATCCGTGAAAATTGTACCCTTGTCCACCAACCTTCATCTACGGACTTCTCTACTAGAATTTCCTAGACACTGTCTACTGGCGGGCTGGGATCGACGCTCAAGCAGGCAGGAGTCACTAAAGATGTTTGCATACATCGTTCGACCTGTACACTACTAGGATAACCGCAAGGCACTGCGGGGACGATAGATATGATTGACCTGCATACATCTTGGTCCGTGGTGCATGAGGCCGAAAACCTCCAAGTGTTTTTCATAGAAGCTCCAGTGAGTGGATACCGTACTAGTAAGGTCGGGAGTATTCTGAACGTTCATGCCAGAGCATCGCACAATCTATTTCTATATGTGCCCGTGCATTCATCTCGTTGGGTTTGCGATTGGCAGTGCGCGGGGCGGCGCATGTTTCCCACATTTACGTCGAGTGGCACTGGGGACAAAGGAATCCGTTTAGGTCTGGCCTTGCTGTTGTAGTAGGCATTGGCACTTCACACAAACAATCGTTATGGTCTGCTCGATTTCACTGTGCCCACTCTTCTTAACGGCACTATTTTGGACTGGTTTCTAGACGACGTAAAAGGTGTTTGCGCACCGCGTTTGTTCGACCGCAACACGTGCCCCCACCGGTTCGGGGCAGTACACTCAACTCGCGGAGTCCCATTGTCCCCTGGCGAGTTTGGGTCAAGCCACAGGTCAAGGCACGAATTGCGGGGAAAGGCTCGGTTAGATCACGGAGGGCTCGGATCGATCGATGATTCTGGGAGAACCGTAGAGCGTCCCGGCGGCGTGTAAGGAAGGGGATGAAGATTCTGAGAGTACTAGGACACGAGAGCTATACAGGGCGACATACAAGATTGCGAGACGGGAAAGCGATGATGAGATGGTTAGACGACAAGTTCTTAACACTAAGACTATGTACGAGTAAGAAAGCAGATATCCAAATAACGTAGTCGTAGAGGGTCGTTATGTCACTGATGGGTAGTGAGAGGGCGTCGAAGCGTGCATCCATACGCTGAAGACTCAAGCTCGTCAGCGGGCGCACGACAGTCGAAGCGCAAGGAACACCTACTCCACATGAGTTATCTCTCAGAATGTTCCGAACACAAGCTCGTCATTCCCTTCTATGCGGTTGCGGCGAAGGGGCCCATATGGCCCACCGAAGGGCGCAGGAGACACTTCAGTTTCGGCAAGTTTGACCAACGATGGACGAGGCTCAGCGGTCGGGCTCAATGGTCCGTTGAACGCCCCGAGAGCAGTGCGGAACAAGGGCAACCATTGGTCACCGAAGCCCCCGATTGCGTTGTGGTCCGCAGGAGTGGGTTGCGCGGGCGCCGGAGCAATGTTTTCCTCGTTGCCGTGGGCGGCAGCGGGTTGGTGGGCGGGGTTCTGCCCGAGGTTAACGAGGGCGGCAGTTTGTGGAGCGGCCATAGTGTCGTAGTATAAAATGTTGGAGGGGAAGGGCGAGGATCGGTCGTGCAAGGATGCAAGGAAGCGCGGCAGTGGGCGGACGTTGGTGGGGAAGTGAGGGAAGGAGCGGGAATGCGGGGGAGGCTCGATTTTTGATGGGGCGCTTAGCGGGGACCGAGTCGGCCTCCCTCGTGGGCCGTACTCCCGGCGAATTTCCTGTCTCCGCACCATTGCTAGGGATACCCCAGACACCGATACAGGCCTCTGGGCCAGACAACCTGCTATGTCACTTTCTCACTTGACCAATTCCCGGACCGAAAGGGCGACATTAGTCTTCCGCGCGGAGCGACATTGACCGATCGCGCCACGTTTGAGGTACGATGCAAATGCGTTGGGGGTTGTGGACGTTCACGGTAATGCGGCGTATGAGCGACAGAATGCGCGCGACCCGTTGATGAGTATGCGAGCGCCTGAGCGCAGGGGTTGTTGACAGAGTTCATCGCAGTGCAAGACCACATTACCGAACCCGCGCGTCGCAAGCAAACTCCAAGGTCGTTTGCACACGACGGTTGGGTGCGCGCAGCCGCCGGGGTCGCTGATTTAGGCCAGCGCGCGAGACGCTGCTTCCGCTTTGGTTTCCTTCCATGCCGTCGCGCAGTACCGAGGTCATCATTGACGATGTTTTGACGATATATAGGTAGCGCACCTAGCCGTCATCTAGGGGCAAGGCTTGTATCAGCGGCCGTGCTTTTGCAAGGGGTTTAAGTCAGTAATGCGAAGTAAATTGATTGCAACCAAGGCACTAAGGACGGAACGTAAGTGGCAAGGAAGTATCCGCCTTGTAGGAACGAGAAGTACGCCACGAGCGCGGTAGGTGGGCCACTGAATGGGTACGATATGGCATGTGATGGACGTAAAATTTATATTGTGAGTAATAGGTTGGCTTATTGAAAGTGCTGTTGACGAGAGAGTAGGTATAGCGGAATAGAACAAAGACGAGGGGCGAACGACATACCAAACGGCCACATGTCAAGGTGTGCGGAGTGCCCGTAATGCCGTGGCAGCTGGACATCGAATGCCTCTCGTCCACTGCTGCGGAGGTACATCCCACGGTCGATATGTTGCAGGAACATTGAAGACGCGGAAGCCGAGCGGCGCCACGCGTCCGGAATATAGAATAGGGTACATGCGTTCTTCCGCCAGTGGGCTGGCATGCCAAACTTAGATCGTGCAACTATTCTGTGACGTTAGAAAGCCAATTAGTGCACCACGCAGAACCCTTTCATCTGCTCACTCACACTGTGTGGGTGGCGTACAATGGGGCAGCGATTTTTTCGCGGCGCGTCGGACCATCCACCGAGACGCATGCATTGTTCATCCCGACGCGCATCCAGCGTGTTGGCTCCTTGGGCGCAGTGTGGACAGCTCGTCCTGTTCTACTTTTTTCAGGATTTTATGGCAAATTTAAGTCAATATGTGTGTCCCGCTCTCATTCTTCGCTATTTCAACCGTTGACAACCCATGACCAGCCAACTCATCCTGGACGCCATGAACGTAGGGCGCTTGTCATGCCCAAAACGGAAGACGCCTACGGGCGCTTACAGGTAGGCGCCGAGTCGGGCGTGGCTGATGCGTGCCCTTCACAAAGACTTGGACCACAAAGCGCGACGCTTTGACCTCGAAGGCAGGCAGACTCACAAAGAGTAGTGTATGAAAAGGTATTTGAGGACGAGTATGAGGGGACGGCAGAGCAGCAAGACACTCACAGAGTTCCCTCCCGTTCACCCCACGTTAGCAGTCAGTAAGTCATTCACTTCTGGTGAGTCCGTTTTGTATCTCCGTGGCATATTCTGACCGGATAATGTTGGGTAGATTACCGAAATGTATGCTTACAATACCAGGGCCAGGAAGCAACAGGTCTTCTTTGAGCTCGGGGAAAATGATGCCTCGTCCGACGACTTTTCCGTCGAGATTCGCCCTTCCGATACTGGAGAGGGAGTGCATATTCTGTGGCACGACCTTGTGAATGATGACGACAGCCAGGACCGCGATTATTCTCCCCCGCTCTCATCCGACTCGTCGGATTCCTCCAGTTCTTCTGGTTCATCTAGTTCATCGGGCTCGTCTAGCTCTTCCGGCTCGTCCAGCGCCACTGGAATGGTCGATGACGACGGGGACAGCCAGATGAGCGACGAGTACGAGGACCGCCTCCAGACGCCTCTGAGGGAGGAACCGTACAGACCCGGGTCCGTGATCATGACACCCAGGAAGAACCGCCTTCAGCGACACGACTCCCGAATGGGAGGTGGATTCGACTTCTGGCACGCCCAGGATGGCGTCCAGCAGCGTATCGCCTTCAGTTCGGACTACCTTCACATCGCCCCACCCGCAGCTGATCAGCAGCAGCCTCTAGACGCAGACACGGAATACGTGCGTGACGTGGTCCATGCCCACCGGAACGGCTTTGTGCAGCACCCCGAGCGCAACGAGACCATTATCGAGGACGACAACGTCAGCGTGGCGAGCGGCGCTACATGGGTTATCGACCCCCGCGAGAGCCCCGAACCGACCCCTACCGGCAACATGTTGCCCATCGTTCGCCGCCCGACCCTCCCGGCCGAGTACGACCTCAACGCACCCGGTCCATCCAGGCTCGGGGGAAATCATCTCCCACCCATCCAGGAGGGCGATGAAGCGGTCCCGCGGTGGTCGTCGCACGTCCGGGAGTGGAAGGGCATGCATCTCTATCGCGACGCTAACGGCCGGTGGGTCCGCGAGGGGTCGTTGGGACCGGACGCGGGCTACACTATCGACAGGGCCAACTTGCCTCCGAGGATTGACGCCGCAGGGAACCCTGCACCGCAAGCCCGTCCAGTTCGCCAGACGAACTTGGGGCGCACGGACACCGAACCGGTCTTGGACACGCCCGTCCCGCGTCGCAGGCGGTAGATATGCAAGAACCTTCAAGGATATCACTGTAACCGTAACTTCGTCACGACGCCTCTCCTTACACTACCCGTTGTCATAACTTGGCCCCTCCGTCCAGTTCTTGTACTATGCCTATATGTGTATATGCCAACTCACTATGATTCGTTCCTTGTGTTGTAAATTTTTGTCTCAATATATGCCTGTCTTTCGTGAAAAATCGGGGTTGCGTCACCAATGTCCGTTCGTTGAACCGCCTATTTTGGCCCGGTTCCGCTATCGTAGCGTTTTCGGAGTGTCTCGGAGACTTCCAAGGTCGGCGATGTCTTCCTCGAGAGGTGTATGAGTAGCTGTGGATTTGGCTAGCATTCCAGGACGGCTGCCACGAGTAGGGGCCGGTGATTGTTCGACTAAAAAATGCCCGAGCGGCCGGTAGCCATCGCCCCTGTGCCCTCGGCAGTCTCCGGTGGGGTCGGGGAAGTGGGGCGCCGGGGCTCACAGCTTGTTCTCAGCCTTGCTCGTCGTTCAACGCGACGTCCACTCCTTCGTCTCCCATGCCATCACCACCTAAACCTTGGGAGAGAGGCGGCGCTACCGCTACACCCGCTGCGCCTTCTTCAATTCCTACAACAGCTCCGGCCACTCAGGCACCAGCAGCGGCGACATCCGCATCCCCCCCCGCTGTCCCCACACGCCCAGCAGCGTTCTCAACGGCCGCATCGACCGCGCTCCCCGGGACCTCTACAGCCCTCGGAAGCTCATACGCAACCCCCTACTCCTCCTACTCTCCATATAACCGCTTCGGATCATCGTATTCACCATATGGCGGAATGAATAGCATGTACGGCGGGATGGGTTACGGGGGTTATGGTGGATATGGAAGCTACGGGATGAACGGGATGTACGGAGGGATGCCCGGGATGGGGTACGGTATGCCCGGCCCCGCAGGACCATTCGACCCCAACAACCCCTCCCTCACCCAAACACTCGAGTCCACTACCCAGCACACCTTCGCGCTCCTCCACTCAATCGTGCAGACCTTTAGCGGAGTGGCTCAGATGCTCGAATCCACATTCATGGCCACACACTCCTCGTTCTTCGCAATGGTCGGCGTGATTGACCAATTCGGGCAGCTCCGCAATGCGCTTGGAAGTGTCCTCGGCCTATTCGGTCTCGTACGGTGGATGCGTGACCTCCTTACCGGCCGTCGTGGTCAAGGCTCCGCGGGCGCGATGCGTGGGGAGTTCCGCGACTTCGTAAACGGTCGGCCAGTCCAAGGCCCTGCAGGACCCCCGACGCCCAAGGCCAGCAAGAAACCGCTCATCATCTTCCTTCTCGCTATCTTCGGCGTCCCGTACGCAATGCACAAGCTTATTCGCATTCTCACCGAGCGCCAGCAGGCGCAGATGGCCGCGGGCCAAGTTGCAGGTCCTCTTCCTCCCCTTGACCCCTCCCAGCTCACGTTTGCGCGCGCACTCTATCCTTTCGAGGCGTCTTCACCCGCGGAGCTAGCTCTCAAGGAAAACGAGATTGTCGCCATCATGGGCAAGCTGGATCCCGCCACCGGAGCCGAAGTTGACCCTAGAATTGAGGTGCGTTCATCTCTCTCCATGTGATATGCGCATGGGTTCACGGCATATACAGGTCGAGGGTAGTGAATGGTGGAAAGGACGCACCAGGGAAGGCAGAGAGGGTTGGTTTCCGAAGAAATGGGTACAAGTGTTGGAGAGGCGAAAGCCCCTTGAATCTGCTGAACCCAAGAAAATCGAATGAGATGCTCAACTGTCTGCTATGTTTTCGTGAGTATTCGTATATATCGGTTATCTTGCAAATACGCTCCTTTACCCGTCTTACTGTAGTATGTATGTTCGTTTCCGCACGACGTTCTTGGTCTCTGTAATATCTTCTCAATCAGACTCGTCTGCGGGGTGTTCATTTGCATCTAATCGCCTGTCACACTACTTCGGAGGTAAGGTATTTTGATTCGTACCGTGATGGGGTTGTAATGATGGTCAGATCAAGGACCGCTGGACGTCTTGTGGCCATACCTTTTTATTGCATATGACGACTAGACCACAGATCCTGTTCTTGTGTAGACCGCTCTTCTTTCAGATTAGTACTATGTTCCTTGAGAAACGCATCACGATACCGAGGTATATGTACTGAGCAGTACACAGGCTGCTGTTCCCGGGGTACCCTCCGTGACTTGACCCTCTACGGCCTCTCACGCGCTCGATACAAGTGAATATGTACGTCTATACAAGCAGCTGGTCCTTTAGTAAAGAGCCATACTAAAGCCACACACGTCTACTGGGGGCCTAGCTTGAAGGCGCTAATTCATTAAGGGGATCCTCGGGGTCTCCACCCCGCTTGGTGGCGGCACAGGATCTGCTAGCACCCCTGCGCGGTTCTTGTGCGTGACCTTCCAGTTGCTCCCTTATTCCTGCTGTCTCCCCTCCCACCTCTCTTCGCCTTTGGCGGTCTATGTCTTAATCGCGCGCAACAAGGGTGGACTGATTACACGACTATCGAAAGTTTCTCACTACCGGAACTCGCGAGACGCGACTTGACCGGACGCGCCGGTGCCAGTGACCATGCCGCCTTTCACACCCACAGCCAGAGAGCTCTGCTTGCTCACGGCACTCTTCGTCGGCCTGCTGTACCTCTCGGCGACCTTTCCGCGACCATCGGGCTCCGTAACTGAGCTTATACGACCGTCACCACATGTCGTCCAGGACGCGCTAGACGTACAACCACTCACACTCGAAACGCAGTATACTCTGCAGGCCTTGAATCCTCCGTTCAGCTGGGGTTCTGGGCAGGTCCCTGAGACTGAGATTGTTGCACATGTTCCAGGTGAGTTCCAATCCTTGTTTTTTTTTGTCTGGAGAAAAGGGCGCAAGCTAAGAGAGGGTACGCCTGGCAGGTTGGACGATCTTGGACAGGCTATATATTCTCAATGGCACAGCGTATGTCGTCTCAGATTCTCCTGAAAACGTGCCCGAACGCAAGTATATCATCTCCACCGCCGCCTTCATTGAGAACGGGCCAGAGGCTGAGGCACGCCGCATACCTGGCGACAAGGAGATGCGCGTAATCTCCACAGAAGAAGCGCGACATCTCTTTGGGACGGAGGCTGAGCGGCTAGATGGTGTTACAGTAAGTTCTTAACTTGCTCCTCATCAGCACCATTGTTGATTGCACACAACCCGTAGTGGCTTGCGAACGACCCAAAACAATTGTACGTTAATGAGCAATCTATTCATACAGCTTATGCTCACTGCTCGTGCAGCATCACTCACTACTACCATTGGTCCGCTGAGCTCTTCTTCGGCTTCTGGCGCACTTACTCCTCGCTGGACCCCACTATCCCCCCTTCCGGCGAGACGACCCTGCCCGCCCCTCGCCGGCTTATCTTCCCGCACATCGACGCCGCCAATTGGCGCGACTACGCTGCTATGAACCAATGGGTCCTCCGCACAGCGTTCCCCTCTATCTCCATGGAATTCATGAACGACTGGAAAGAGCGCGTCGCGCTCGGCCGCCCGTTCGTACTGGACCGCGTAGTGCTCGCGGACCGCGCAGCGGCGATGAACGGCGAGATGTTCCTACGCACGCAGCGCACGGCCGCGAACGCGTTCTCGCTCCCTGGAAGCGTCAACTGGTGGACGACCATCAGGAACAACGTCGTCGGCTTCTCGACGCTCGATGAGAACGCGGGGGCCATGTCTGTCGGTGGCGTGCCCACGCGCCCAGTGATCACGTACATCTCGCGTCAGGGCTGGAATCGCCGTATGCTCATCCAAGCGGACCATGACCGCCTCGTGCAGGAGTTGTACCGGCTGCGCGACACGTATGGCTACGAGGTGAACGTTGTGGAGATGGACAAGCTTACGCGCATCGAGCAGTTCCGCCTTGCGGCGCGCACGACGGTGGGTTTCTGCCGTCATTCTGCCTAACAAGGGTGTGTCTGATGCGAAACCGAGCAGATCATGATGGGTGTGCACGGAAACGGCCTGACTTCATTACTGTGGATGCGTCCGACACCGCGGTCGACTGTCATGGAATTTTTCTTCCCCGGCGGTTTCGCGCACGACTACGAGTATACCACACGCGCGCTCGGGATGGTTCATTATGGCTTCTGGGGGGATCGGTATGTTCTTACATGCGAAATCGGTAGACTGGGTCGCTGATGTGTATATACTCCGACAGCTACTTTACTCGGCCAGACGTTCCGCCTGTGGCCTATCCCGAAGGCTTCCAAGGAAACAGCATCCCGATCGACGGCGCGCTCGTAGCTGAGCTATGTCACGAGCGCCTCACGCTGTCAGAGGAGGCGGATGATTAGCCCGGAAGAGCTCTTGGCTCGTGATCATGCCCTGCCGGACGCGGGAGCCAGTAGATGCTATTGTATGGACAGTCAGTAATGCACCTTGTAACTTATAGCCATTCGCATCTTAGATCACATCGCACGAACTGTGCTTCGTTGTTCAGGTAGTCATTTCCACTTCCGGCACGGCATCCATTCCCTTTGCGACCCTCCGCTTCACCAACCTACCCACACAGCGTCAATATGGTATCATAGGGGAAATAAGACGAAGTTAAGTACCTTTCGAATAAATCGAGAGGGCTCTCCACTACGCTCGCACCTCCCCCACGCCCCGTCTCCTGCTGTATCCGCTCCTCATGTGTCTGGTACGCGCGTAGCGGCACCCAGCTACTGAGCGGGCTCGTCCCTGGTTCGTACGTTGCTTGCGCGACGTATAGCAAGAGCCCGTCGGAACGCACACCCACTTGGACGCTCTGCAGTTGGACCAATGGCGTTGTCCCATCAAGGTCCGTCGTCGACTCACCACTGGCAGGCGCGGGCAGAGTGATCGGGATTGCGCGCGTGGTACGCGTGAGCGGAATGAGTGTTGAGAGGAGGTGCGCGAGCGTTGTGTTGGTGTGGTAGGGGATCGGCGCGAACGTTGTTGGGTGAGGGAATTCGTAGGTCGAGGGTTGCTTTTCCGGGGACGCAGCGTTTGGTGGAGGCGGAAAAGAAGTCAGTTCGGAGAGGCGGGTGTCTCGCCACCAAAACCTGCACCCGCGCATTTATTATAATGGGGAATATTGAAGATAAAGAAGTGGGATCCACCTGAATGGGGTCTCGCAGTCGGCGACGTCTTGACCTTTCCATGAGACAACGTCAAGGATGTGCAGGATGCCATTGTCACGCCAGTTCTCGTCCAAAATGCAGTCAAGTACGGTTTGCGGGGGTAGTGTTGACGGGAAAGGTTTCATCAGAGGCTTCCCCAACACACGGGATCGCAGAGTCGTGTTCGGTACTGGGCGAGAGCTGTTAGCAAACCCAATGTATGCGCCAACTCCACAACGTACCGATTCCCGCAATCCCCGATGTTTGGTGCGTCACGGCCAGACACCGCTTCCCGACAGGTATAGGCGTGACTGCTACCCATCCCGTCTCAATATCTTCCGGGATCCCATCGTGTAAACTGCCTGAGGGGTCGAATCCGTCCTTCATTTCCAGCAGCTCCGCATACATGCACTTGTCCGCCCACTTGCTCGGCTTCTTCTTGTTACTCTTAGATTGTGACTGTGCGTCTTGGCGGCCCTTTCCCTTCCGTTTGTTTTTGGTCTTCTTATGTGTCTGTATTCTCATCCTAACATCCGGCGAAGCAGGCTGTGCAGCATTACCAGGAGTAGCTGGGGTGGCAGGTGGTACGCCACTGCTCGACGACGGAGGGAGCATAGACGCGAATTGACTGATCCCTTCTTGCACGGCATCCTGCCGCACTTGATTCGCATCCTCTTCGTCCCCTTCATCGTCTGAAGGGCCGAGAGTAAGATCTGCAAAGAAATCGAGCTGTCTGGTAGAATCTATTCGTTCTGCTCTCCTCTGATGAATATAAGAAATCAAGTAGAAACATGAACATGTTATACACGTACCCGTTTTTGTTCCTCGAGTGCCTATATTGTGTACGCGTGCATGAGTATAGTACGGCAAAACTCACGCGTAAGGTAGACGCACTCGTGTGCGGCGGACATCTTGGGAAACCGACGTGTCTCTCACGGCAGATGGAGGCACTTTGAACGCTGCTTTTCGTTCTTGAAACATCCTGTCGTGACAGGATATGATTTATGGGCAAATATGGGAAGTTTCACTATGTGTGAACGCCCTAGTACGTGGTTATGTCGTGGCGGAGTCAATCACAAGTTCAGGGTCGAGGATCGCCAATATTTTCCACATACGTGTATTTGGCCGCGTGGTAGTGCAATCAATTCTGGTCGCGAGCGAGGATCATAAGATGCCTGATGACAGTGCAAAAGATGTGATGTCGGTGGCCAGGGCCAAGATCCTCGGTCACGGTGGTCCGAGGACTCCACGCCTGGCACTGAGTGCGTGGGTGTGACGCTTCGCGTAAGAAAACGAAGTGTCTGTGACACGTGACGGCCGGCTTTTCAAGTTGTGTCAAGTGCTTTCTCAGGCCGAGTCTCCCCAAGTTCCTCCTCGGGTCACCAAAACGACTCAGCCATAACTATTCGAGACGCGCTATTGCATAGCCGCTAAGAAAAAGTACGAAAACAGAACACCGAACTCACTTCACGGTTACTCGCAGGATCCGAACATGTCGGATTCAGAGGGAGAGGGAGGCCTAGCCCTCGATTCGATGTTTCCCGTAACCGTTCCATTCATGAGACAAGATACCAACGGGCTAAATACAACTGATAGGAACCGCCGAGACCTCCATCTCCGGAGCCAACTATGACAACCTACACAAGAGAAAAACGTCACTTTGAGGCTCAGGCTGATGTTGCCGATTGGAAGAGCATCAATATCAGGCTCGTAGGATCGCACCCTCTTTGGGGACACCATCTGTATGAGATCAACTATCCTGTACGTTCTGGAGTCTATCTCATATCTGAGTGATAGGTGGAATGCCTCGCGCGCATTTGCCGCATATCTCGACGATCACCCTGAACTATACCGTCATCGTAATGTCCTCGAGCTGGGCGCTGGGGGAGCCCTTCCAGGTCTTATAGCGGCTAAAAATGGCGCGAAAACGGCGAGTTGCGATTAGCTATCGTTGAGGACCTGTACTCACTGCTTGAAACTGGGGATTATATAGATCGTCTTGACAGATTATCCCGATGCCGCACTAGTCGAAAATATTTCCCACAACGTCGAAGCAAATATCGCAGAAAAACAACGGGCGCAAGTACACGTGAAGGTTAACAACCTCTATTCATTCCCGGCCGATTCTAATCAGAGGTTGCTGTATAGGGTTATATCTGGGGCTATCCCGTCGAACCATTGTTGACACTATTACCCGACGATTGTGCGGAAAAAGCGTTCGGTCTGATCATACTCTCTGATCTCATCTTCAATCACTCACAGGTAGGTCGCGGTGGACACTGCAGGATTGACATGGTTGACACGGATTGCCTAGCACGACGCCATGCTCAGGTCGTGTGACCTCGCGTTGTCAAAAAGTGACGGGTTGCAACCCGCGCCCTGCCTCCTGGTGTTTTACACACACCACCGCCCGCACCTCGCGGATCGCGATATGGACTTTTTCACGAAGGCACGTGAGCGTGGGTGGTACTGCGAAGAAGTGCTAACGAAGAAATACCCGGTGCGCCTCCTGGAGTGCCAATGCTTGCACATTCTAAGCGTGCTCATCGTTTGATCCTCGCAGCCTATGTTCCCTGATGATCCTGGCGAGGAGGAAGTTAGAGCAACGGTTCATGGTTGGCGCTTAACACGTTTATCAGGGGGTACATAATGGTCAATAGATCCGGTTGCACTGGTGGTGGTCGGGGGAGTCGACTCACAACAGCCTTGTAGATGGAAATAGGTATTATCAACAGGAATACCTGTGACTAAGCTATAAGCACAACCTCGACAAGGGCATGCGGCGTCTCAGCGACCAGACTCTGTTCGGGAGCAACCTCCGGATCGTTGGCACGCGACAGTTTGTCCCCTTCCCCTTCGCCAGCCCCCTCCACTGTCTCTTCATCAATACCGCTATACAAAGACTCGCCTATGTTACCCAAGAGAGAGGCAGGTACCACTATGCTGGGGAACTGGGTTGAGATAATCGCGGAGTGTGCTGTGGTCGAGTCACTCGGTTCGGCGCGTTGAGCCACTTCACGAAGATTGAGGAGAAAGCGCGATATAAGGATCGACGTGACTCTACATCGAAGACAACGTGAATTCGATGCAGCCAGACCAGGGAAACTGAATGACAAACGGAGATATGAAGAACGCCGGAAGGTTGTTTCCCTATAGACGTTGAGCATTAGGCGTTGAACTCAAAGACTCGTCTCAAGTACATCTCGCCGTACCGGTGCCTCAGCAGCCACTATAATCTGTGTTATGTTCATTATAAGGAGCAATCTGGTCGCCGATCATGAACACGCGCCCGTTCGTGAAAGCGAGCCTCTCACAAGAAATACATCGTGCCTGATGATATATTCGGTGCGTAAGCCCGGGAGCTGCAACCAGATAGTTCGGCGCTCACCGTCTCGTAGAAGTAGTGCCGATAAACTAATCTTGGGGTCTAGAGATAGTGAGGCCTGTCGAACTCGCGTAGTCCGTATCACCGTGAAGAGGAGCACTAAAGCGTCATACGCTGTAGTTGCCGCCCGCTCGGCAATTACAACTGGGAAAGGTGAGTATATCATAGACACACAAGCTCTCATCAAACTTATCTCACTTCTGTCCATCCTAATCAGCGCCCATACCGGTCCTCGGCTTGAGATTGTAACTTACTGAGTATAAGTATGGGGAGGAATATTTGTACGAATGGCGCACCCCGAGGAGGGCCGCGGCGCCGGAACAGGGGTACCGACGATATCTACGTACTTTGGGAGAGTTAGCCATGCATACGATCTTAACCGACGGAGACCTGCCATATTTCCAACTGGGGCTACCAGTGCGAGCAGCAGGACGGGTAGAGCCGGCCTCCAGTCTCGTGACCACGTAGCGTAAACCCGCA
This sequence comes from Trametes hirsuta, assembly GCA_001302255.2. Classification (NCBI taxonomy): domain Eukaryota; kingdom Fungi; phylum Basidiomycota; class Agaricomycetes; order Polyporales; family Polyporaceae; genus Trametes; species Trametes hirsuta. Next base: position 1,769,204 of record CP019382.1, on the reverse strand, counting down.
GTGTGGCGAATACTGTGTCGATGGTCGTGTATTAGGCTTTGCATAGCTCGTGTTGTAGATGTATGGTGCTTACGTGCAAAAATGAACATTCCAAATATAAGTAACGACTGAAGGGCACGTACGACCGATGGACAGCTGGTGAGAGACTGTCAGCCTGGAGCTAACGGAGTCATGATGTACGCCCATACCTATACCGTGTTTGAAACGGAGCTTGCTCGATAAGCTCCATGATCGAGATCAATAGGTTAACGTAGCGATTGACGATGAAGAGGACCGAAGCCGCGGAAAGTCTTTTACCCCAAACATAATGGACCTCGCGGTCGAGAGTGATCAGGTAGTCCCAAAGAAACAATGCTGTTTGTGAGGCACGAGAGCCTCAGTCAGTGGACCGGAATAGAAATTGGCGATGACGTATGTACCTCTAGCAGCAACACTGATGTAGTTGCCCTTCACGCTAATTACGATCGTAGGTCGCATGTTATGACGTCTTCCGGGACAACACGTAGTAAGGCCACCCACAAGGACGCATAGTTTGCTATCACACGTGCATTACCCGACGTCTCTGGCATCGAACGACACTAACGACTGTCACGGAGCTAATCCTGCGATGCGTGGTGATGGAGTCAAACATATGGGCACAGTTATAAAGGCGGCGTACCATAGGCTAGCAACTGATGCTGACACAGATCTCAGGGGAGGATTATGACTTAGACTTGAGGCCACGGGTCCAACGATTTCTGTGCGGGATCGTAAAAAGAGTGGATGTGCCAAGGGGGCTTTCCGAGCAGAAGGTTTCTGCAAGGTTCGTATGCGGGATCCTGGCGGGGAAAGGATCAAGCAGCAAAGTCTATCAACAGCACATATGCGACGGCTATGACCCGCGCAGCGCGAAGGTACCCACCCGGGGGCCGCAACGCCGCGTGTCAGACCCATCACTGCCGCTGAGACCAGGGAAGCTTGCTTCCTCATTTTTAAGTGCCCCAGCTATTGCAGAGGCTTCAAGTAAATATTACGGGAGCCATGAGATAGTAGCTCAATTGGTCACCTATGCGTACTAAGAGTTCAGGTGATGGGACCGCAAGCAGACGTTAGGGTCCGGGAGATGCATACAAATGAACGCACGCGGAAGCTACCGCTCCGGGTCGGGCTAAATAGCGTATCCAGGGATTGATGTCCGCCGGCCAAGGCGGCTAGCTAGAGCACCAGTTAGAATTAGGCCAGAAGGGGCTTGCGGACGTTCCACTATAAACGGTAATTCCACTGGCAATTGGAGAAACTCACGCCTTGAAACCACTACCCGGCGAACTTCAAGTTGACCCAAACTCAGATTCGAATATTAATATGGTCCGGTTGCGGAAATGCGTTAATTTGAGGAATTGAGTACAACGCACCGGAGGCGGACCAGAAAATGGTGTGGTGACTGGTCAGCAAGTCGGTAACGGCATAGCACGCGCCATTACTGAAGCTCGGACGAAACAAGAATATCTCGCCAATCTACAAAGCCGGATCAAACCGTACGGATAAGTGGTATCACGCACTTCCAAACCCTTCTTTAGTCGTGAACCTGAGAAGTAGCTTAAAGTAGTACGCTCCATATTTGCTTCGGGCTTGTTCGACGTGGTATAGTAGTGCCACAGTGCCGCCTGATGATGGAGGGGGACGGAGGTCGTGTTATGCCTCGGCGACGCAGGAAGCTAGTTAGGCTGGGAACGCGGTAATACGTTTTCACAATAGTGTTCCCATCTCCGACTGCAAGTCCGAGGTCATCAGTTGCAGTGACGAAGTAGAATCCTGAGTAGGCCGTACGAGACTGTGTGCAAGGGGATGAACTTGTCAGCTGAGGGTGGATGCGTTAACCTTCATGCGCTATATGTCACTACTTCGGGAAGATTTGCGATGGTGGTGTATGTCGTTGGATGCGTTGGCAGTGGGCTTGGGCTCGACGTCGAATATCGAGGCCTAGAGTAAACTTCGCGCACGAAGGAGACATGGCGGAGGGTGCTAGAACGTAGTCGATCCTATCTCGCAAAAGCCAAATGGCCCGAAACTACGGGACGGACATCCTTGCGCCCAAGGTGTGCATCAACTTTGATATCATATCCGAGCAGACAGCGGCCAACCTACATTCACGCTGCAGCGCCTGTGCGATGCGTATACAACGTTGTGCTGCGTTGTCGATCATTAGTTCAGTCAGGTATGTACGATGTGTGTGCGTTTACGCCGCGAGGCTGATTGTCGTTCGCTGCGTAGTTGGCGCGAGGGTCATCCGGGATTGGTGTGTGTGGTTTTCCGGGGGGAGGAGTTCTTCACGAACTAGGTGCAGCGGAGAAGTGTTAGCGCATGGGTTCCGGCACAGGACCGCTTGCCGGCGCATTTTTTCGGGCTCTGACATAACCACGGGGTAGTGCAGGCCCCATCTACCACGCGTGAGAGGTGAGCTGTAAGGATATAAGGGATCGACACACCGAGAAGGCTTCGCCGTCACCTTGTCCCTCAACTTCTCTCTGCAACCGAGGTGAGCAATACGCCTTCTGTGATATTCTCTGGACGCTTTGTATAGCCTCTAACGCTGGCTTCTTAGATCGTTGGCATCTACGTCATGCAATTCAAAGCCACTTTCGTTCTTATTGCCGCCCTTGTCTTCAGCGTCCTAGCATCCCCTATCCCTGCAAACGTACCTTGCAGAAGGTGAATATCGGTTGTAAGCGAAAGACTTGCGATATTCACTAAGAAGCTCACAGGGCGCGCCTCGAAAATCGTCAAGAACCTTGCTGCTGCGGCTGAGGTCGACCCCATCACCGCGCGACCTCTTTTCTATTCCTTCACACCATGTTGTATCCCTTAGTGTGTGTATAAAACATAGCTGTAAACTAATATTCATAATACGTTCTTGTTGCTCGACGACTTGACAACGGCTCACCTATGGACATTAATCGTGACGAAATCCGAAATCACGCTGGTACTACGCGATGAGATACCTGCACGACCGCCGGAGGGAGGACCACGAAGCACATAGCTTCAACGACTTGATGTTGTATAACATCACGGCATAACACGGATATACGCGAGATAAACCATGTCATAAGTGGCTCTAGCGAACCTAATGTCGGCTAAATCCGTAGTCTACACTACTGGGGAAACGATGAGCGCAGTGAAACAGGGTGAAGATGATAGGACAAACCTCTAAGGGTGTTCCTTGACAGTAGAGACGGAAATAGTTCCAGTAATCGCGTCTCGTCAGGATCCGAAGGGTCTCGAAACTCAAACTCAAACGCTACCATACTCAAGCCGTCGGAGAAAGTTGAATGAGTTAAGATTCTATCGAGTTCCTTGGCGAACCCATGCACCGACGCTAGAGCATGAGAGCTTGACTGGAAGAGAAGAATGATAGAGTTGAGAGTCCGGCACGTAAGTCGCGACAGCAACCACGAGAGCCACGTCCAGTCGGGAGCCACTCCTCGCTCATGGCGGCAATCAAAGCGTAATGTCCGCAATGCTTCACAGGGGGAGAGATCGAGCTGCCTTTCTGCGTGGATACATATGAACCTCCGCGGCGCGAGTATATATCTAATTCTCTTACCAACTACTCCAGGGGGAAAGCGGGCGCCGGCCGAACGCTTTGAGATACTGATGGAGAGGATTTCAAGCGTAGCTCCAGTGTTCGCCCAAAATTCGCCAAGACCTTGGGTACTGTCGTTGGTAGACAGTTCGTACGAGCAGTCCACGTCGAGGAGGGACGGGAAACTGTTGTATTGAACCAACCAGTCAATCACGGAGGTAGGATACGATGATACGACTCTGAGAGTGGTGAGCGAGGGGACTGTGGAGCCGATGTCGGCGGCGGTGTTGGTGTCCAACTGTCTTTGACAGTCGAGGTGTTCTGCTGAAAGAAACTTGAGGTGCGGGAGCGCTCGCAGCACGAAGGAGAAGTCGGCGACGGTGGCGAATGTAACATCGAATAGATCCAAAGACCTGACTGAGGAGAGCTGGGACAAGGCATGAAGGTAATTGGGGTTGTATCGCGTTGGGAGCCACAGTTGGTTGTGAACAACCATTCGGAGCGGTCGAACGAGCGGATAGGCCATTAGAAGAATGGGAAGCTGAGAAACAATAGACATGGTCGGACGGAGTACTGCAAGGAGTGAATTCTCGGATATGTCGATCTCTTCTACGTATTCGGCGATATGCGGCGCGTCGCAGAGGAGTTGCATGAATTGGTCGAGGTGGCGAGGAATCCCTAGCTCTATGCTGCGAAAGAGATTGACACGGCTGCGGGGAAGCCACGCCTTGCAAACCAGTGAAGTTGTTTTGAGAGACTGATTGTCGTCTAAAGAGTCGATTGCGTGCTCGAAGAGCTCAATGGGGTTGCACTTGGCGATTTATCAGCGAATGGCTTACCGTATAAACTCTTAAAGGTGGAATCTCAACAGGTAAAACTGGGCGTAGTATACCGTCGTCTACAAGCTTTTCACCCAGCTGTTTTGTACCTGGACTGATAGTCCAAATCCAAAACTTCCAAGGGGTGTGACTCCGACCCAGATACGGCCGTTCCAACAACGAGGTCGGTTCCGCCAGCTTTACACGGGACGGCAATGAGTCAATGACAGTTAAGCGCCTGAATGAGCTGCGATCAACTGAACGAGTGAGCTTCCTATATGTAGTGCCGTCAGTATTTCCCCTAGAAGTGTCATCCTTACCGACATGTTTTCCTGGAATAGAAAAGAGGAGAGCAATCGCGTCGACGCCCGATCTACGGTAGGGCACGGTAAATCAGGGTCCCTGCCCTAATTTACCGTGCTAATTTACCGGTCAAATTGACCGCCCGCCCAGAGGTCAGATTTACGGCCGTAAATCACCGTCATTTACGCATGGGGTAGTTTACGGTAAATGACGCGTAAAACAGAATGAGATGGTAAATCACACGGTAAATATGCGACACGAGGACCTTCAGAAATCCACAGAGCTTACAAAGAGCTACCCTCCAAGCTCAATGACAAAAGCGTGTTGGCCATATAAAACGCGTATTGTGTAGATATGTAGTATAGGCCATGTCTAGCGCCCGCGCGATTGGTAATATCGAGGTTCTGACCGAGGCCTGTCTGCAGTCATCTCACACTGACCACAGAGACACAGGGAGGCGCTACCTGCGATAAATCCGTGCACACTGGCCATTTAACTGAGGCCAGAAGCCTGCAGATTCATGGTACGAAGCCAAAGAATGACCCTCAGAACCTGAGGGAGAGTTGAAGGTCAGATTAACCCTAATTTACATGCCCTTTTGGGGCCCTGTGAGATTTACACGTCATCTACGGTAAATTACATTGGTTAATTAACCTTCAGCTAATTAACCCGGCCTGCTTTCCCGTGCCCTAATCTACGGTGGACGTTCAGGCAGAGAGCTCCGATCCGAGCGCTTATCCGTTACCGGTCCAGTCCGGCTTCCTGTAATGGCATGGTTCGTACTACGGGCGCCTGGCAGGCGCACACGCTCGGCCTTCTCTCTCTCTCTCATTAACTAACCACCGTCTACTACGGTCGTATACGCGATTGACGTAGTCTATCGGAGATAAAATTTGAGGTCCAAAATAACATACCAACGGTTGCTTGTAATCGCATGGCATCTAGTGGCCCATCGAGACGGGTATGTTATGCTGTCTCTAACGAACTTGTGAAGGTAAGCCGCCCGCATCGTTACTTTGGCGTCCTCGAGTCGATTGAGGGCACGCTACTGATGCAAACCATTTTAGCTATCATCGCTACTTCCGTCAAACCGAAATAGATCATTGTTGGTGCATACTTTGGTCAAAGCGTTCGGGTTATTGTCCCCTTCAAACGACGGCGACAACCTCAGGTGCACGTTACAGCCCCTACGTCCGATCCCGGCAGACGTCCGCGAGCTTGCGACCTATCACGACAAAGACTTTGTGCAATATCTACTGCAGGATGCTATGAAATCTCCAACTAATGAGTCATGTTCAGAGTACGGGCTCGAGGAAGTACGTATGGGAGACAAGTTGCGAATGACCGTGGGGTAACTAATTTCAGCACTAATAACGGCAGGACTGTCCCGCGTTTCCCAATCTTCCTGAATACGTCAAGTTAGTCGCTGGGGCTACGTTGACGGGTAAATGTTCGCAGAACGACTAAGCGCTCCGCCATCCTGACATCATAATAGCTGCAAAGAGCCTACGGGAAGGCCTGGCTGACGTAGCCATATGCTGGGACGGCGGAAGGTAGGTGGGTGCGAAAGTTCTGTACTTATACGGCACTACAATAGATTCACAGGCATCACGCGCAGAAATCGCGAGTCTCAGGGTTCTGCTACGTCGCTGATTGCGTCTTAGCTATCCTTGTGCTCAAGCGTTCGCTACCGGTCGCACCAGATAATCGCCCCGCGAAACCCCGTGTGATGTACATCGACCTTGACCTTCACTTCTCCGACGGGGTCTCGCAAGCTTTCCACTCCGCTTCGTCGGGTCCCACAGTTCCTCAGGTTTTAACCTTCTCCATTCATCATGCCGCACCCGGGTTCTTTCCTATCTCCGAACTCTCTGCGCTGCCTGATCCCTCCATTCCTTCGTTCGACCCTTTCACCTTATCTCTTCCCTTGGAAAGAGGCGCCTCAAATTCGACGTTCTCCCGAGTGTGGCCGACCGTCGAAAATTTGAAAGAAGCTTTCCAGCCCAACTACGTGGTCGTGCAATGCGGTGCCGACGGACTTGCCGGAGATCCTTATGCCACCTGGAACTGGTCTCTGGGAGGTGAAGACGGAAGCTTTGGTTGGTACATCGATAAAATCTGCCGCTGGGGTTGTAAGACGCTACTTTTGGGGGGAGGTATGTCACACGTACGTTTCTAGCGCGTCGGGTCATACTAAGTTGCCTTCTAGGAGGCTATAACTCGCCGAATGTAGCGCGTGCTTGGACATATCTAACGTCGATAGCGGTAACTACTTACCCCGTAGAAACCTAGGACGCATGCTAACACTACACGCACCGTGTAGCTCGACAAGCCGCTCTCACTCGAGGCGGATATCCCGGACCACGGAGCCTTCCCTCTCTATGCTCCATCGTTTACACTTGATGTTCCGCCAGGTAACATCCAAGATCAAAACACGCAGGAGTATCTACAGCGTGTGGAGGATGTGTTCAGTCAGGTCACCGACATCATTCGTGACAGGATGATGATCCCATGTACGGCCCGTGCTTCCCAGGGATAAGTTGCATGTCCAAGCTTCGGGCCGTCCTCAGTCCGGATATGGCGTCGCTATCATGTCATAAACTACTACTCTATAGGATACAGCATACATGCAGTTATACAGTTACGTTGTAGAAAGAAAACATCAACCCTCGTCCATTGCCAATAACGGCACTCCAATCAGTCAGTTAACGCACACCTGTCCACAGACAGGTTTGCTGGATTTCCCCACCTGCCGTAACGCCCGTTAGCCAAAGATTGAAAGCTGGGGCGATCTAGGAACACTTACCAGTTGGGGAAGTCGACAGCATTTCCGCTCGCGCCAAACACGGCAAAGCTCAGGATGAACAGAATGACTTGGCTTCCGCCGTCGAGCGCAGCCGACAGCAGGTAGTTGTACTTCTTGAACCACTTGGGCCTGCGCGAGCGCGCCCAGACCTGCGATGCAAGACCGATCACGAAGCATGACCACCACTGGCCGTTGACCGAGTACGGCAAGTACCCGATGTAGAGCGCGATGATGGGCGTGATCACGTATTCAGCGCCGCGTGCGATGAGCGAGTCCTTCTTTGCGAGGCGGTACACGATGTAGAAGGGGAGCGGGAACGCAAGTCCGATGAAAATGGAGAAGGCGACGAGGTAGTACGGCTTCCCGTATGCGAAGAGCTCCTTGCCTAGCGCGCCCAGGGCAACTGACGACGAGTTATATTGTTGGATGATCCATCCGCTCCACTGTTTCGGAGGTTAGCGGCGCATCGTCAGAGCTTGCGCGAGTATAAACTTACGATGCGACTGCCGATAGGATCGATGAGCGCTTCGCGGTTATTCTTGACGATGCTAATCATCACTGCACCAAGCTTAACGTCGGGCGTCCAGGAGCGAGAACAACGAAATTCTTACTGGCATAATTGAAGACAGAGCCGATGATAGAGCCTGCCAGCTGCGCGGCGAACGTGGCACGCGGCGGAATTTTAGTGTACTGGCCTAGTTTCAAGTCTTGAAGCATAGCGAGCGTCTGGTAGGCCGTGCTGTTTCCGTACAGATTGACATACATGACAGCACTGTACAGGGCGCAGATTAGCACAGCGTAGGGCAAGGGTGACCAGGATTACGCTACTCACACTGGCTTGCCGGGGTGAATGAAGGCGGCCAGGATGTTGATCGCGTGCTTGATCTCAATCTTGAAGCCAGTCGTGGCGTAGACTATGAGCTCGATCAGTGTCTGGCAAACCAAATCTAGCAGACGAACATACTGAAGCCGATGCAAATCGCGATGGCACAGCTAATTGCCGTAAACATGATGATACTCCAAGCCGGCAATAGCCATTGGCCATGATCGTACTGCTCAAATACAAACATTGTCAATGATCGAACGCTGAGAGGGAGAAAGGGGACGTACGCTGCAACCAATTCCGATAGCCAAAGAGATGACGAAGACAGTCAGATACCACCACTGTGGTACCTCCTTGTAAGCCTTCATTTCTTAAAGGTGTCATCAGCAAGCGTTCTGCGTCTGCACTAGAGAAACTAACTCTGGAAGTGGGGATCATCAATATCCTGCCCTGAATGCATGAAACGCATGCCTCCGAACGCCCTCTTCAGCTCTGGCCAGTGCCACAGCAGGACATGCACGATGGCAGCGCCCAGACTGAAGTTGTAGCACATCTGCGAGATAACATAGGTGGTCGTGTACCGGGGCAAGCCAACAGCGTCGAGCTTCGACGGGTCGAGCGAATTCTCCGGCGTGAGGATAGCGGTTTGGTTGTACGAGCCGCCCTCGGTGTTGAAGAGGGATGTCGACATGAACACGAGATCGCGTCCGTTGAATACGTTGCGGTAGTAACAGAGCGTCAGCACCAGGTAACCCAGTGCCATTCCAACTGAATACGGCGTGAGCCGTCGGACCACAAAGAACGAGATTTTGCGGACGTACTGTACGAGTTAACCTCTAAAGCAGACAGAGAAGGTTAGCAAATCGGCGGTAAAGGAGTAACGTGAACAACGCACGAGTGCGCCAAGGCCATACGAGTGGGTAGCCCTGAGTGATGAGCGTCCAACTCGTGCCGAAGCTAAACAACCCGATGCCTTCGTTGCTAGATCCAGCGCCAAACAGGTTCCTCACAAAGGTGTGTCGCCCGTTGTCCACGAGACAGACAATGGAGATAGCGGTGAGTAGTGGGAAGGGATACTGTGGGATCCTATACTCAAAATGTCAGCACGACTGGCCGTGTGTCGGTAAGAGGAAGTACGTGCCATTCCCAGCAGAAGATTGCCGCGAATACAATCCAGAAGAATCGACTGAATGGCATGGTATGAGGACTGGCTCGAACGAAAAGTAGCCGAAAGCTGCACACATACCGTTTCTTGTGATTGAGCACACCACCGAAGTGCAGACTCTGCAAGAGGTTGACGACGGAAATGTAACTCGGGTAAAACGCGCTGCGAGACGCAATCAGGGGCAGTGTCGTCGTAGAACCACGACGAGCACCTACTATGTCGGGTATACCAAGAGCGTCCGGACTGTGGACGAACGAACGTTAACTGCGGCCTTTCACGAGAACGTCGCAAAGGCGTACGCAATCCAGCAATGCCGTAACCAATCATCTGGCTAGCGAAAATCTGGAAGATAGCCATCGCGGCGTTGAGCTTGATGTTGTAGAACAGATCTGAACAGGCGGTAAATCTCTGCAACTCGCGTGTGGGCGCAAGCTAAGGGCTCACCCAAGGCCGCGATGATTTCCATAGCAATGGCAACGGAGGAAGCAGTCGACGACATAACAACAATGATCGTATGCTCTACAAAAGAGGGTGAGTGTACTGCAGCGGTCTGAAAAGAATTGCACTCACCCTTGATATTAAACGGGCCTGGATTTAAGTATCGCCACATGCCCCTGCTGGGTAGTATTGCTACGAATCCAAGGTGAGTAGATACGAGATAAACCAAGGAACGGGAAGCGTACTGTGCATAGCGGTACCGAGAACATAGGCGATGATCAAGCAGAAGAGCTGGGAAACGGATGCATTCTGAATGAAGACACAAAGGTAATGGCTTGATCGGATTTTGCGCACGCTGAAGACGTCAGAGTACGCACCTGTGGCTTGAAGGTATAGATGGTCGCGAGGACGGAAGTGAATGCCGAAAGTCCGATGCCCAGGAATACCGCCCGGAAAGTGAACACAGGGAGCTCAATATCATCCTGGGTAGAGATGACCTAGACAACGAACCGCCTAATTAGGTGTCCTGGGATGTTAAGGGAAGAGTGATGAGACCAACCTCCAAAGCGACATCCTCGTCCTTCTGGATAACCATCGAGCCCACATCCTCATCCGTTACGGAGAGGGCTTCCACGTCTACTGTCTGCTTTGAATCGGACAATTCATCCTTAATGTCCTTCTCAGAGTAACTGGCGCTGTCCGAGGGCGGCAGGTCAGGCGCTTGGACGGCGGTCAAGTCTTTCTCTGGGGACATCGTCGGCGGGGTCGTTGTCGGAGGTGCGGGAACCTAGGAAGAGGGCTCGAGGGAGAGACCAGGAGCAGAGGTGTGGAGTCGAGTGACCCAGGACCTTGGCCAGCGTTCATCGCCTCCGCATGACCTCCCTTGTCCACATATATAGTGATGGGACATATGCACCTCTTGTGGTGGAGGGCGCCTGAGTGCGGGGGTCTCAACCGCTATCTCTCAGAAGCTCAGGACGCCCGATAAGGCGTCCGGCATCACGTCGATGCTTAACAGATTACCAGCTTTATCTGCGCTGAACGGGGAACACATCAGATTCGATACCGTTCAAAATTTGTGTATCTTACCCTGCACGGAGTTTGTCAAGGCCGGGTCTATGACGTTGCGTAGCGTTTTGCTACTGGAAGCTACAGTAGACACGGTCAGAAGCTGGATGTCTGTTTAACTGCCAGCCGATAAGCTGCACGTTAGCATGCTCAAATCGCGGGTGTGGTCATTTAAGAGACTGAGGCTGGACAGAGCGTATGTTCAAAAGGGTCACCTCGCGAGCCGCCAAGCGAGGCATGAACTTGGGATCAGGAACATCTACCAGGTAGACCAAGGGCTTTGTGGCCCATTATCTGGCCGGCTGAAGATATATGATACACCATCCGCTGCGTTGAGAGATACACCCTTCCTTATCTCTCACCCAGACAGCGTTTCTTGCTCGTCCGGCGTGAACGATAAGTGAAGCTTCGATCACATGAGACGCCTCCGTATAGCGACCGTCGTTCGCAATGGAGTCACCAAGTTATCGCACAGGGAGCACCAGCCAATTTCACAGCAGCGTTAGACTCGGCCGTACCTACTTACTCATCGCCACCCAAGGCACAGCCGATCTGCATTAGTGCGAACTTCCCCGCGTCCCGCGCAGAGGTACCCAATCCGCGCTACTGCGATTCCCGTCAAACATGCGGAGATTGGGTGGTGTAGCCGGCGGAGCAGACGCAGCCGAGAGTTGGCTTCGGGATTGAGCGGCATCAACGCACCTCCAGGCTCGAGCTTCGAGGAGTCACTGTAGATCCCCGAGCCGCGGCCCGAGTCTAAAAGTTGGTCGTGTGCCTGTTCCAAGGTCCTCGTGAAGGTTTAGGGGACTTGCATCGGTAGGCTACTGGAAAGGCGTCACGTGAGTGAAGTTGCACTGTGACGCCGTCCACACTGGAATGAGGACATACCAGACCATCATCCTATTTAATGTATACTGGCCCGTAAGGGATAGATAAATTTTAGAACATAGATCCACATCAAGGGAAGCAAAGGGTATGATCACGCAAGTTGCACGGGCTACTATAGCCAACTCCTGGACGGCCTTGACCTCGTAAGAGTCAACAATGCACTTGGCCGCTCATCAGCTCCACACTTCAATAGAGCTAGCAGCCGGGTATTACAAGACACGGTTGTGTTAGTACTATATGTTCAAGTAGAGCGCACCACCGTTCATAGAAAATCCACACCAATCCCGACTTGGAAACCCTTTCGGACACCGTCGCTCTTGCTCGCGACAACGGGTACACCGAAGTTGACCTCGACGCGCACGGGGTCAAGCTTATATACGAGTCCAACGCCAGCGGAGATGGAGGGCTTGCGTATGCTTGCTAGGACGCAGTCCGTTAACGGACGAGCTGTGTGTTTTTGAGTGTCAGCACATTCTCTCCCAATCATTGACAGAAGAGGAGCAACAATCACTAACATTTATCGACGTTGTCGAGGCGGCCAGCATTGATGAATATGTGAGTTTTCACAGGCCAATGCGGCTTGCGAGGAATGTTTGAGATGAGGCTGAGCCCGGCTCCCCAGTAAAGGCTACCGCCCAATGAGTCCACTTACGACGCACTGCGTTAGTGACAAGTGAAAGTTTAACAGTGCGAACATTGCCATACCGCCATCATGCGGGCCCAAGCCGTTCATCCTGAACATTCGCAGGCTAACAGGTCCACCGAGCTGGAAACGGTCGGAGAAAAACGACTTCTGGCCTAGATTCCACAAAAGGCCTGTCCGTACGGCGAATGAAACAGTCTACAGAGTGCGATTGTTAGCCCTGTAGCGCAAATTGGCCGAACAGTGTTCCCTACCAAGCCCGGGAAGAGCGAGCGAGCGAATTGTCCCTGTGCCTCCGTCTTATAGAACGAGGCATCGCCCCCGAGGCCTGCGAACTCCTGGAAGAACTTTGTGTATGAACCACGGGTCCCAAGCAGCCTATCATCTCGCGTATCACGAGTCCAAGAGTGATATAGCGATGACTTGATAGACTGACCCGCCGCCTCACGCATACTGCAACATGGGGTTCATACGCATGCGATTCGAAGTACGGAGAGGGTTACCTTATGGATGCCGAGGGCGCAAGGTTGCCAATATGCCTCAAGACGGCTTCGTAGCCAACTTCGTGCGTACCTTGGCCTAGAGTCCCGTTCTGTTTCGTGTCAGGAACGCACGTAACAGTGAGCCATGCAAGAGACGGTGCGAGGAACAAAGCTGACCTAGCTCACCCTGACGACTGCACGAAGGCCTCGTAAACCTTCTGAACTGCTCGCAAAGCTGGAATTGTCGCGCTCCAGTCCAAATACAGAGACTTCGCCTCGCGTCTTTAGGTTCGCAGATAATGGTGCGGAGAGCGATGCATTGAACGACATGCGCGTCTTGGTCGCAAACGCGATATTCGCCTCAATTGTCTCCGCCCCACCAAACGCATTGCGTACGCGACCAGTTGCGCTCTAAGAAGGTTTAGGGGTAGTGGCCAGCTATAGAATCATGACACATACGGCGCCGCCCTCGTTATTTCCGACCTGCGTACTTGTATTGAGGAAGTACCGGCCCTTTTCCTTTGTCAGGAACACAACATCTACGTCTTCGGGAGGCGCAAGCGCATCGCGGCTTCGGTCGATGATGGCCTCCACTTGAGTGAAGAGGTCTGTCTCTTCAAGCAAGCTTCTGATACGTTTGGTCCTGCGTAGTACCGACTCCAACGTATCTTTGTTCTCATCCGGGGCTTGGAGAATGGGGTCTATGACAGAGGCCAGGAAAGAGTCTCGTGTCCGGGTAGCTCCACGGACGCGTACAGACGCGATGTGCAGAGGGGTAGAGAGGTTGTCGTTTACCTACACGCGCAGCAGACGCATTTCAATGTTCGACGAACGGTTTGCACTGCGCAAATACAGGCACATTGTAGGCGGACTTACCAGTTCAGTCAGCTGGACAAGCGCAGACTCATACTGCCCACGCAGCTTCCTAAGTTTACGCTCCTCCCACCACTTCCGATACTTCTCAAGATCAGCTGTGTCGGGCTCTCGTTCCCTGGGTAAAGAGGTGTTTTGTAGGGGAGGCTGAAGTTGGGGAGGCTGAGGCTCCAGCTCGGCCATCGAGGTCAGAGTAGGTCAGAGGCGAAAGTAGGACGTTCCGAAGTCCGGACTCCGAAGTGCCACGCTATCAACTATGAGCTGTTGATCGCCATTAACACTTCGCTAACCGGCTTATAGACGTGGGTTAAGAGAGACAAGATAGGCTTACTTCGGTTATCAGCTAAAGCCCCCGCGAATTAGCCTGATAAGCTCAGAACATTACAAGGCATAAATCAGGTAACAATCTCGGAGATCAATGGGCGTCTAAGATATGACGCACTGCTTAAAGCGGGCGCTCGAAATTAACTTCCCCGACCTCCATCGAGCTCGTCTCGAGCCCGGAGACGAATAATCTCGACAGCACTCTCTGTCGACTGCCACCACCATGTCGTCGACGTACGTGCACTACTCTGCCCCGTCGTCCTTGCCTTCAGACTACGCGCTGCTCTCCCGATATGCTGCAGCACACGACTTGAACACAGAGCGAAACTCAGAAGAGGCGGGACCTTCGTTCGAAGTGGAAGAAGACGATTCGTACGACCCTCACGACTCAAACGGCATCGATATTACTGGCTCTACACGGCGGAAGAAGTCGAGACGTAGTAGTTTCCCAACCTCCTATCTTACGCCCTTCAATCCGACCATGGGTCCTCTCCCTGATAAGACGGGCCACCGCTCGGGGCCCAACCCTATAGACCCGACGGAGAATACCCCCCTCTTGGCGCCGTTGGTACCTCGTATAGAGGAAGAATGCGACGGCGAAGACACAGTTGAGCCTGCGAATATTGTTAAGATGTTCAAGGAAGAAGTCACGATTCTCACGAAGTATACGCTTCCGGTCTTCGCGTACGTCAACTTGCCCTTCTAGTAATAAACTTAAAGCTTATATGAATCCCAGGACGCACCTGTTTGAGTACTCGCTCGTGATCGCATCCGTCATTTCTATCGGTCATTTGTCCACGACCGCTCTCGCTGCGTCTACTTTGGGTTCCATGACTGCGAGCGTATCGGGGTTTAGTATAATCCAAGGCTTTGCAAGCACTCTCGATACCATGCTCCCCAGCGCATGGACGTCTTCACAACCCCGCTTGGTTGGACTTTGGGCGCAGCGAATGGGTATGTTTATCTTTGATCTTCTCACATTTTATGAACACGTAACGGGAAACCTTTCGAATCCGAAGTCGGATATAGGCTAGTCAATGCAGTACGTAGTTTGTACTAGGGGCATTGCTCACACTTATTGGCATCGTCCGCCGCCAATGTCGCCTCATCTCTATCTTATCTCCCCCTTCAATTTCTCGCTTATCGGTCGCATTCTTTCCCTCAACCATATGCTAATTACATCTGGGCAGGCGTCGTAATGGCCGCTGCTCTCATCGTGAGTAGTCCCATTTGTTCCCACGAAAGCGTGACAAGGATTCCTTATATCTGTCTCAGCCCATTTTCATGGTGTGGTTTAGCTCGGAAAGCATTCTACTTTTCCTAAAGCAGGAGCCGGAAGTAGCGCGCCTTGCCGCTGTGTACCTTAAGTGGTCTGCAATCGGTCTACCGGCATACGCGTTCAATTCGATATCTCGGTGAGTGGTACTGATACAAAATTTTCGGCCGGTTGATGACCATTGCCACACAGACGATACTTCCAGTCACAAGGTCAGCATCCAGCTAGGAGACAACCCTCTTTCTCTCGCTCATTTCCCCGTAGGCCTCTTCACTGTCCCCACACGCATTATCCTCGGTGTCGCGCCCATCAATGCCGTTTTGAACTATCTACTAGGTACCTTCATCGGTAATAGTTCTATCATTATCGAGAAACTGACCGTACCGTGTCAGTGTGGGGTCCTGAGCCCATCCGTCTGGGGTTCATCGGCGCGCCTATCGCAACGGCGGTTTCTTTCAACCTCATCTCCCTCATGTCGATCGTATACGGGGTGTTCTTTGTCCCAAAGACGGCATGGCATCCCCTTTCGAGAAGGTGCTTCACAAGCCTCGGCGTATTAGTCCAGCTGGGTCTGTCTGGCGTGGGACAAGTGGCGAGCGAATGGTGGTCTTGGGAGCTGGTAGGACGTGAGTGCTACTTAATGGACCTCTTATATCTTCTCATGAGATCCTTTTTTGCTAGTTGCGGCCAGCCAGTACGTATATGGTACTCTACGCTAGGATGACGTTGGCGCGATTGACTTGTTTGCCTTGCTGTAGATTGGGGCCTACTGCACTTGCGACTCAATCCGTCCTTCTTGTATCTGCTTCGACTACGTATCAAGCGCCTTTTGCACTCAGTGTGGCGTCTTCAGTTCGGTATGTCCTCTACTCTGCATTTCACATCCCTATTCACAACGCTTGGTGCAGCATCGGCAACTTGCTTGGTGAGGAGAACGCTAAGCGTGCAGGGGTTGCTGCAAAGTGTGCCATCCTCATGTCGCTCGTTATCAGCGCCGTTTGGAGGTCAGTGTATTTTATGACTCTCTGTGTCTTGTCTACTTATGTTGCGCACGTAGCACAATGTTTTTGGCGTTCCGAAACTCGTGGGCGCACCTCTTCAACGACGACCAAGGTAAAGAATATCTAACTAACGCACACACACGAGCTCATCACTACGTCGCAGAGGTTGTCTCCCTCGTCGCTTCCATTCTCCCCCTGGTGGCCTTATTCCAAGTGTTTGATGGTTTGAGCGCCATTGCCTCCGGCGTCCTGCGGGCCATCGGTAAACAGTTCACTGGCGCGCTTCTTAACCTTAGCGCGTACTATGTCGTTGGTACGTCCAACCCTAGTTTGTCATTCTCATAGGATCACTCATCACTTCGTACTCAGGTATACCCTTCGGTATCTGGCTTGCTTTCTGGCGTGACATGCATCTCCACGGCCTCTGGGTTGGCCTGACCGTGTCGCTCGTCTACTCAGCTGCGGCTGGCGTTTGGATCTCCGTCCGCGCCGACTGGGAACGCGAGGTCGAAAAGGTACGGATTCGGCTCGAAGCTGATCGGAAGGATGGGGGCGGAGACGTTGAAGAAGCGCATTAAGACGCAATATATGGTTTGAATATCTGAAAGATCTAAGGATTGCGGTTTCGGTATATACATTACAGTTATTTGGACGCTCCTTTTCTTGGCAATGTCACTGCCTCTTGACCACGGATTTCTGCTATTGGTGTTGTAACTGGCTCACTTAGCTCGTACGATATTATCTCATGTGGCGATTTCGATCTAAGATCCTGTCACTAGATCTACGGTGAGTCCCACATCATAGTGAATGAGACTTCTTGCTGAAATCCCTCTATTGGCGTCGCCGGTGTCCGTTCTGTAACTAGCTTTCGGCCTATCCGTTGATCATGATACGATGCTCAACGCACAAACACGGTCGGCCTTGCAAGTGCGCTGTGGACCGTCCCGCCACACGTAAGCATATCCGACTGCGGGGGCCAAAGCGATGTTAGAAGGAGCTATGTCGGCGGTATCACTTACTCGTTCCCCCACCGGGTACCGAAAGCCGACCCAGTCTAAGGCATTGCGGATCTTGGCAAGTTGCTATCTTTCTACCCGGCATTGAACCCTTGGCGTGTCGCGACTCGCCGACGATCAGGTCGACAGTGGCCCATCTTCGCGCTAACTAGCGCCTTTCGAGCTCTGCTAAGGTCTATACTTACACCCTATGCGTTGATACCGCCGGGTTCTCTCGGTTCTCGAGGCGCATGCGCAGCTCTTTGGTAAGCCCCGCCTTCGTTAGTCAGCCCCACTTCACATGCCGTATCCGCCGTTCCAAGGTTGTCACCGCGTCGATACCAACGTACCCAACGCGCATGGCGCCACTGGACAGTGCAAGTATTGAGGGCAAGCAAAAGCAACGACTCAACTCGAGCACTACGCGCAGCGGTCATTACTACGTTTGAACCCAGTTGGCGCGGTGATAGGCAGCAGAGGTGCGGCCTCCCTGCTGGTACCATGTCACCTACCTTAACGTTCTGTTTAGGGCTGCGCAGGCTCCATCGCACTATTTTTGTCGCATTGGTACTCTGCGGGCTTGAGTATACGTCACCAGAGTCAGCGCTATTGTGCAACAACCTCGCAGTCGCCGTGTCCTAGCCGACGCGGGGAGGGTATATTGTACACCCGCCAAGCGGCGCCGTCCTACCATCATGTGTGGGCAAAACACACTGCTGCACAGTGCTCCGTCTCTGTAGGGCATCCGATTGGGGAAGCAGAAGCCTCTCAGCTGCCGTTCAATACGGTCGTCTACTGGAGTGACGGGATGCCAGGTGGCTCATATAGATAGGGCAATGCGAACGGGTAGTCCTTCAATTTGCACTGTCCCTGCTCAAGCCCTCGAGCTGTTTTACCACCATACGCTCCTAGGATGTCTCTCAAGGAGTCGAAGAATGACGTCTCCCTCAACGTCGAAGAGGCACCAGCATCGATCAACCACCCCTCTTTGCGGGACGGGTCCGAGCCCGAGCTAGACCTCCTGTCATACCACGAACATAACGCGGGGCGTTTGATCGTGGATCCTGAGTGAGTCTCATAGCCCCTACCTCGGAGAATGGCGTGCTGACCGCTGTATGTGTGTAGGGAGGCCAAGGTCGAGTTCGGCGAAGAGACCGCTGCAAAGCTGAAGCTTTCCAGGGACGGCACTAAAGTGCTTTGGCCTCAACCTACGGATGACCCAGAGGATCCTCAGAACGTAT
The DNA here is from genome assembly GCA_001302255.2 of Trametes hirsuta. Lineage (NCBI taxonomy): Eukaryota > Fungi > Basidiomycota > Agaricomycetes > Polyporales > Polyporaceae > Trametes > Trametes hirsuta. The sequence goes on along the minus strand of CP019382.1, from coordinate 1,750,501 downwards.
GATCTCGGAACCGTCTCACTCCTCTCCGTATTCACGAAGCGCTGTCCAGTGGTCAGATTCCCGCAAGGACTTGCAGCTCTTCATCGTAACCCTAGCGGCTATCGTACCAGACTTCGACTCGGGCATAGGTTTGCCTCTTCCAAGCACAAATTATATCCTCATACCATTGAGCTCGTTTACTGTTGTCAGGGATCGCCGATATCTTCGCGTTGGCCGCACAGTATAACACAACTACCGGACGCATCAACAATCTTACTTCCAAGTATGTGAAAATAGTTGATTCACTACACCCTCGTCTCACCGTCTTCGCAGCTGGAGCCTATTCCTCATTGGTGCGTAACATTGTGGCGATGATATTCTGCCATCATCAAATATCTTCGTTAGGCTGGGGTGGCATCTTTGCCGTCATCCTCATGCGCAGATATGGGCGTCTCCCGGTATTATTTTGGTCCCAGGTCTGTGCGGTCGGATTCCTGGTGGGATGCACTTTCGCGCCTAACTTGGATACTTACGCCGGTAAGCCATAATGTCGGATGTCGAGCACTCTTCGACTTACCAGATGCAATTAAGCTATGAGGTGCTTAAACGGGTTTTTCGCGTACGTACAAACGTTCACGCCTGTTTCAACCCTACCCTCGGTCTAACAGGCTGGGTACCTCGACAGGACCTGTCCGCAGGTTACCGTATGTTGTTTTGTTGTCGAAGGCATTACTTAAACTGAATATTCGTCGTAGGGGCTTTACATAGTTACGGATTTATACCCCTTTCACATTCAAGCGCGTAAGGCGAGTACCTCAGGCCCATAGACCGCGAGCTGATGTTTACAGACGCTGATATGACATAGCTGAATCTGTGGACAATGGGCTTCATTGTCTCGCCCTTCCTGTCACCGTTCGTCATGGGCTTTGCCGTGGCCCGAGTCAAGTACGTCTGTTGCGTCTCGTATTTGGGAGTCCTCTTTAAACCTTTTACGTAGCTGGCGCTGGACGTATGCTGCTGGATCCTTGTACGGCGTCATCGTCGTCGCTCTCATTGTGTTCTTCGGTGAAGAGACGTGAGTCTAGGTTTAAAATACTCCCCTTTCATTAGTTCAGACGTGTGTACACAGTATGTTCAATCGCAAGCTCGCCAATTCGCTTCCTACTACTCGGATTCCTCGGACTCCCCTTTGGCGTCGGATTGAGACTCTAATCGGTGTTACTGGGTTTCACATGGCGAAATACCGCGACAGCTGGACCACTGCCGTATTCGCCTGCGTAAATGTGGTATGGCGCCCACATCTGCTCTCTCTCCTTGTCTTTGAGGTGCGCTAGGTTTTTTTATGATTGGGCTCATTTGGCTGAGAGAGAGATTCTTGAAGGGCGCGATGTTCGGCTTCGGTATAGGAATCAACGTGGGCGGACAATCCTGAACTAGTGCGGACGCACGCTGACACTAACGCACTTTACGTAGACTACGAACGCTGTATTCCTGGGAACACCACCTCCTGTGGGCTATGGTTTCAGCCAGGATGCTATTGCTGGCGCATACGGAACATCAATAGTGGGTTTTGATTGGATTTTTCGGCGAGCTGTTCTTACAAATATCACAGGTTGCTGTTTTCATTGGGGAGCTTCTCGGCCGATATTTCAACGATTGGGTCATGGACTTCTCTATTCGTCGAAACGGCGGCGTTTTCACGGCAGAGAGTCGCCTCTGGTGAGTCTGCTCAACTTTGTACTCTTCATCGCACATATCCTTTGGCGGGAACAGGACCTGCTACGTGGCCATGCCCCTCTATGTTTGCGGTTTTGTCCTTCTTGGTGCCTCGCTGCAGATGCACCTCAGTGTTGGTGCGCTCATAATGGGCTGGGGCATCGCCGGCGTCGCCATCATGATAAACACCGTCGCAGTCTGTGAGTCCGTCACAGTGCACATGACTTTTCCTTCTGCGTATCTCACACGCACCGTTGGTGAATCATTGCTGCAGATGCATATTGTAACGACTGCTTCCCTCGCAGTCAAGGTGAGATATCGGCGTTGATTAACCTAGCGCGTGTTCTTGGCGGTTTTAGCGTCGCATACTTCCAAGTGCCATGGGCTACGAAGAGTGGTGCTCTTCAGACATTCGGTGTCGAGGCGGCCATTGTGATCGGGCTGTTCCTCTGCATAGTTCCGATGTTACAGCTCAAGGGTAGTGTCCTTCGGGTAAGCCTGTGGAACATACGCTTCCCGTTATGTGGCTCACGGGCTTCCAGGAGCGATATTCGCTTTGAGCCGGCTCCCCTCTCATCAAATATAGCTCCGTCTGCTGCTTCACTGACCACAGACTACTTCTAGTACAGCCATTAGCCGATTAGTAGCAGTACTATCAACGATTGGTGATTATCTCGATCTTCGACGCCACAACGCCGGCGCTTGTAGAGCTTGCTGGCATACGTTCGGCGCTTAGAGGCGCTGTGTGAAGTCCAACACTCGTTCCACGGTACTCTGCATGGTACAGGCTTTTAGTTGACCAGAAACACGCATGTGTGGCACCCATGAGAATTAGTATCCGTGAGGATGAGGGCCACACCGACGTGCCATCTTGAAGTTGCGGGTAAAGAGTTTGGGTTAACTACTTCCGCCACCACACATCTCAACCACAGTGGGGATCCCGGGCCTGACACGATGAAATGCTAAGGTACGCACTGCTCCCAGACTCTGTTGTGTGCTGACTGATAGGTGCGACAACTATGACTCTGAGAGAGATCGGCGGATTTACTGACCAAAGTTTCGTTCCTGCCCTGGCAGAAGCTCATGATGCCGCCGGGTTCCCGACGGGAACTTCACCGTGGTTCTCTCCACTGCGTGTCATCAAATAAATGCAACGTTCTAAACCGGGAAGTGCAGTGCGGGCAGTCGCCCGTACGTGTCATGTACGCAGACTTGCAAACACAATCAGCGCGGCCATCTTGAAAACAGCACACTAACCGCGCCGAAGTATTGTTGGCGGTGCAAATGCCGACGCTAACCGTTTGAGCGCGATAGGCCAGCAGTAAATCCGCACGACCTACTTCATTTCTTAATTTCCACGCACTAAACCAAGTTGGTGTATTTCGGTATGCCGTACAAACGTATGTTCCCTTAAAGAGTATATCCTTCCGTCAATACCATATCTTGGTTCGGGCGCTCACAATTCACAGTCTATGCATACTTCACGGCCTGTAGGACGCGGGGAAGAACTTCACTCTTCCGTAACCGAGCGTGAGCACATGAGGCACGTATCATTCGTCCATGCTACTATTAAGGAAACCCATTTAACGCATATTTCCACCAGCCGGTTTTCGCCAGGTGCTCCCTCGTGCACTGAAGACAGTCCGATCTGCGGAAGTGGACTGGATTGACGCTACTAAGCGTACATCCCGCATTTGCCGGGCGCATGGGATCATCGGTCGCCCATATGACCGCCTCCCCTCAACCCGAAGAAGTGTTGGGCCACGATCATGTGATCCTGCGGGGGAAGCGTCCATCCCCTCAGGCGTGTCCGAAGAAGCTCGTCCGTGGGGAAAACTTACATGTTTTCAGGTTTCATGTGGCGGGACCATTCACAAGGTCTCCCAGGCGCTGCGCCAATGCGCCCGTATAGATAGGCAGACATGTCGGGGGGAGTCCTGCGTGTCCCGTCTCCACGACCCCCCACGACCGCTGCGTGTTAGCTAGAGATCATTTCAGCTCTCCCGCACCGCCACGATGTCAACTACGAAGCAAGTTGCATCAAATAGTGTTGAAGAAGTCGACGAGAAGTTCCACGACAAGGATACTGCGTCGAACGCCGGTTCCGAGTTCGACCTTGTTTCCTATCATGAAAACAATGCCGGGCGCTTGGTAGTAGACCCCGAGTACGTTTGCCTGGCTTCATAACCTCCATAAACTAAACAAAGTACTGACATTCTTTATCAGGGAGGCGAGGGTCGAGTTCGGCGAAGAGGTCGCTAAGAAATTGAAACTATCCAAGGACGGGACGAAGGTGCTGTGGCCGCAGCCCACGGACGACCCGGAGGACCCCCAGAATGTACGTTTTACTGAACTTTGTTGTTGTTCGAATGCTCACTGGTGCCTTTCAGTGGTCGGACTTCCGTAAGAACTTCCAACTCTTCATAGTCACCCTGGCCGCCATTGTACCCGACTTCGACTCCGGGATAGGTCAGTTTGTAGTTGAGCTCGCACGGGCTGCAAGGACTGATACATTGTTTTACCTGCGCAGGTATTGCGGATATTTTCGCGCTGGCTACACAATACAATACAACCACCGGGCACATTAACAATCTAACGTCCAAGTACGCATCAATTCCCAATTTGTTCCTACCATGCACTTATAACGTCCCTTGATAGCTGGAGCATTTTCTTGCTTGGTCGGTGATGCATGCGTATCATGTCATTAACTCATAACTAAAAATGCTCGCGATAGGATGGGGAGGCATCTTTGCTGTGATGCTCATGCGTAGATTCGGCCGTCTTCCAGTCCTGTTTTGGTCGCAGGTCCTCGCGCTTGGTTTCCTGGTTGGATGCACCTTCGCTCCGAACCTGAACACCTTCACCGGTAAGCTAAGCTACCCTGGTTTGCGTAAGGAAGAAATAGATCTTTCTTGACTTATAGCCATGAGATGCCTGAACGGGTTTTTCGCGTACGTACTCATCGTCCGTGCCGCGACTTGACATAGCTAACAGATTATTCATCTCGCAGTACGTGCCCGCAAGTCACTGTGGGTGTCTTGAGAAGTATCCATCTCTTTTAGAATCTGAACGTGCATCTAGGGTCTCTACATCGTTACGGATCTGTTCCCATTCCACTTGCAAGCTCGTAAAGTAAGCGGCAGCGTACGTCCATGCAGAAATAGTCCGAACTCATTCGCTCGCTTTGTCATTCTAGCTAAATATCTGGACCATGGGATTCATCATCTCGCCGTTCTTGTCGCCATTCATCATGGGCTTTATTGTTGCTCGTATCAGGTGCGCCGCTCATCAGCTCATTAGTGCTGTCATTCATCCTAGTGCACCAGCTGGCGCTGGACCTACGGAATTGGGTCCATCTATGGTGCCTTTGTGGTAGCTCTCATCGTATTCTTCGGCGAAGAGACGTGGGTCCTCTCCGCTTTCCTCAACGAAGTCAACGCTTCTGACCTCCGACACCAGCATGTTCGACCGCAAGCTCGCTAATCCTCGTCCGATCCCGCTACCCGAGTCGCGTCTTCGTGCCCGTGTTGAGACTCTCGTTGGCATCACTGGCGCGCGCATGGCCAAGTACCGTGACAGCTGGAGCAAGTCCGTGTTTGCCTGCATCAACGTTGTGTGGCGTCCGCATCTTTTCGCCATCCTGGTCTTTGAGGTACGTCTTGCCCTCGACGTACATTCATATGCGCCTTATGCCGGTGCTTCAGGCGATGGTCTTTGGTTTTAGCATCGGTATCAACGTAAGTGACTACGCCTGTCGCACAGTCATCAAACGCTTAGGATGATCTTGAATGTGAAGACGACCAACGCCGTCTTCCTTGGTAGCCCTCCCCCTCTCGGCTACGGCTTTAGCCAGTTCGGAATCGCAGGAGCTTATGCAACCCCCATTGTACGCTGCCGTGCATCATGCTATAATCCCTCCTCTGACGTTTATTCCAGGTTGCCGTGCTCATCGGAGAGCTACTTGGCCGATACTTCAACGATTGGGTTATGAACTTCTCCATCCGTCGTGCGGGTGGCGTTTTCATCGCCGAGAGCCGTCTCTGGACATGCTATATCGCCATGCCACTCTACATCTGTGGCTTTGTGGTCCTAGGGGCATCTTTCCAGATGCACCTTAGCGTCGGGGCCCTCGTCATGGGTTGGGGTATTGCTGAGGTCGCGGTCATGATCAACACCGTCGCGATTTGTAAGTCGCCTGCTCCCCGAAGGGGGTAACAAAGCTGATACACTGACGCTCGATGTGCAGACGCATACTGTAACGACTGCTTCCCGCGCATGCAGGGTGAGATTTCCGCGCTTATCAACCTCGCGCGTACCCTCGGCGGGTTTAGTGTGGCATACTTCCAAGTACCGTGGGCGATGAAGAACGGCGCGCTCCAGACGTTCGGCGTGGAGGCAGCAATTGTGGTAGCACTCTTCCTTCTCATCGTCCCGCCCCTGCAACTCAGGGGTGGACCTCTCCGGGTGAGTTTCTTTCGTGATTGTGAGGCGTAATATATCGCTCATCCCCGGTTTACAGGAGAGGTACTCGTTGTGAAGCACTGTAGATCTTTTACGGCTATCACGCTTGATGTCTTTGTAACTCTTTGTAACTTTTTGTAACGTAACATACGAAGGGGATTTTATGCGACGTGGAGACCAGACTAACTCATGTGACATTCCGCATAACCTTTGAGAACCTGGGTACAAGAACGGGGGGACGACAGCATGCGCATACAACTACAGGTATGGTACGATCGTGAAAAGGTACAGAAGGTATCAAAATCCAAGACAATCCCTGAAGTTCTCCAGTATCAAACTCCCATCGGTCTCGCGGTGGTGCCTATCCGCGTGTTCCTCCTCGATGCTTTCCCGCCACCTGGCTTCTCCATGGCGGCCTTCAACGCGCGTATCGTCGACACAATCTCGGCTGCATTGCTGTCAGTAGCAGTCACAGTGGTGTCGTAAAGAGGCGTACCCGCAAGCTTTGGGCTCTCTGCCTCAAACTCGTAACGCTTACTACGCTCGGCACCGCTATGCACGATGAGCTTGAAGGTGGAACTATTCTTGCTCGACTGCGAGCACGTCACGACACTCTTGAGGTGGTATGAGGAAGTCTTTCCACTATCAAACACATGCTTTGCTTTTGTGACGGTGGGTATGATCTAAAGCCCAACCATTCATATCATGAAATCTCGAAGGCGACGTGTTTCAATACGACTCACATGGATATAGCCACCGTCGATAGCGAGGACGCGCGCGCTGCGTGCGACTAACATGGGCACTTTGCGGTACACAGTGTATTTCTAGGTAGAAAGATTGAATATATAGCATACGATGCGTGAGGGGATTACTCACTCTATACGCGTTCATAAATTCGAACATCTGGCTCAGAGACTGCTCCTGAGCAGCCACATCCTGACTAAAGATAGAGGCTGAGGCTCCCGTCAGTCTCTGTTAGCTGAAGCTGCACTAGAAAACTCACCGTTAGGGTCGGTTGTACCCTTCCGCTCCTTAATCTCCACGCCGTAATCACGCAGCATGTTCTTTTTCATGAGAATCAATTCACGCTTCCCCTGCAGACTGCGCACGGTGCGATCGAGCGGAATGTTCATCTTCGTGTCGCCGGCCTCAACGACGAGCGCATAATCCTTCGGGTCATCCAGCTTGCGCTTCTGGCAGACTGCATCAAGTACCTCGGCCATGTACATGCCGCCGGACCTAGAGAATAGATGTGAGGATAATTTTGCACGGCATTCGGACCCAAAGAACATACGCTTGGATAGTAGTAGAGACGTGACCGGGCTCTTCTGCGGTACTAGCAATGCGAATGCGAAGGAAGAGGGGCGGCCCATGACTTGACGATGGGCCCAACGAGCTGGGGAACATGCCCACGGAGGACCCGAGAGACCCGAGTGCAGCGCTTGTTCCCAGCAGCGTATCCGCCGGAGGTACAAGGTTGGAGGCAGCGGCAGTCGCATTGAGCAGACCTGTGGATTTCTTCTTGACGACGACCCGCGAAATCCGGCGCTGGATCTTGGACTCGAGTATCTTGTTTTGTTGGACTATAGAGTATATAGATCAACATATATCACTGGACGAACGATACTTCGAGCTCACTTTGCGACGATGTTGCCTCAAGCACGGCATACGCATCGAAATTGAACTTCGAAATCTTACCCGTTCGGTCGGGGGCTGTGGCAGACACTCGTTGAGCAAACCAGGAGCACGGGGCAATACACACTTACGAGGGAAATCCTCGTCGACTTCTCCATCTTCCTCCGCTATGCGCATCACCCAGCCGACGGCAGAGCATTTCGTCGCCCACTTCGGGTCCTCCTCGCCGTCGATTTCCGCGTCGATTTTCGGCAACCAGCCCTCCTCCCAATATGTCCACAACGCATATCCAAGCACTTCTTCGACTGTTGCATCCCTCCGTACGTTCAATTCCAGTGCCTGTCCCTCTGGCTCGCGCGCCATCGGGAAGAACACACGTACGATCATGCTCTCGCTCTCTGAACGTCCAGAGATCGCGCTGTATAGCTCCGCGAATGGGTTTGATGACGATGTGTTTGAGGTCGCCGCAAGCATCGCTGTGAGCGCAGACTTCGTCGGTTGCCGTGGGGGTATTGGTTTGCGCGCAAACATTCCGGGAGGTGTCCTGCCTGTCGGGCCACTCTGAGCGCCCACTTTCGGGGCAGAGGAGCTCGCAGGGTGCTCCGTTTCGCCGCTGTCGTCGTCCGACTTGGGCATAGGAGTAACCATTTCGAACATTTCCTCAATATTCTGCCCGTCGTCGCGAGCGTCTGGGGAGACGGACGGCCTCTCTCGCTCCTCCCCAAACTTGCCTTCACGTACGGGGCTCAGCCGTGTTGCGCGGGCGCTGCTACTGGGCGGGAGAGAAGATGCAATGACTGACGAGCCGGTAGACATCATCGAGTTGGTTGCAGACAGTATAGAGGCTCCTTCCGAAGCACTGTCTGAGTTCATGCCCATCCCGCGGCTAGCTGCAAACTCTCTGTACACCAGGTAATATGAGCTGACTATTTGGTGAGTAAACGAGCGTATGCACTCACGGATCGAATTCGTCGTCATTGATTTCCATGCTATCATCCGCCTCTCCGCCCTCGAATTCCTCTTCTTCCTCGTTCGCCGCTATTTCCTCATCCGAGGAAGACGAGGACGAGATCTCGGGATTGAGGTTTTGTACGGGCATGGGTATTCGCGGGGCGGCACCGGGAGGATTAGCACGAGCCATCAACCGCAGACGTCTACGCGCCTCCATCTCAGCAGCACCTTTGAACTTCGGGATGAACTCTGGCATCCTTCGAGCCGGTTGCGTGGCATCCTGAGCAGGGTTCGCATCGCCATTAAGCGTGCCGTTTCCGTTCTGTTGAGTGGCAGGAGACGGAACTGCGCTTTCCTTGATTGGTGACCGTGGTGTCGTTCCGGGCTTAGAGGGGGATGTAGGAGTCGCTGCTACGACCTCTGTCGTGATAAGTGTACCCTCTGAGAGCGTCGTGCTCGGTTCTGTCCCATTCGTACCATTACGTAGCGACGGACGGAGAGAATTTCGTATAGAAGGACGTTTGCCGCTCACCCTCAGGCCAAGGGCTCCTGTACGCGAGGGACCCATGATCGTAGTGGTATACTTCAAGTTGGCACCAGGGAAGCCTGAATATCTTCTACGTGTCGAGGGGCCTGACTCGTCATCGCTAGGGGTAGGGCTGGAAGGCATAGCAAGCTCCGGCCATCGTTCCTCATCCGCAAGGCCCGACGCGACGATGTATGGGTTGGACTGGTAGGAGGGATCGAGGGAGATGAGACGAGGGCCGTATGGATCGTCTATGTGCCGCAGGTAGCTCAGCCTCAGGCTATGAATGAGATAGCTACAAAACGGGATGTTAGGTATTCCGCCGACAAGAAGTGAAATGTGTACTTACTCGGTATCGCTGATGAGAGACATAGCGAGTGGCTCACCAAGTCCACTGTTGCTCGGCGCCTCCAGCTAAGCCCCTACTACCAAAATTATAGGCTCTTGGGTATGTACAACTTGCTTCTACCAGAGGCAGCCCAGGAGTATGTCGTAGACCAGATAACGACCAGGGAGACAAAGACGTCGGCGCACTCAACCAGCGCCGGTTTGATCACCCGGGCCGAGTGTTCGCGGGGTAAAGAGATAGAAGTGCTGACAGAAGAGTAGAGTTGCAGCTGCCAGCGGCACACAGAAGTACAGGCAGACGATGGCGGTTGAGTGGAAAGTGGGTCCGCCAGCCTGCCAAAGGCCGCCGATCAAGCTGTGTGCTCCGAGAAAGTCGGACTAGGTTGATCACACTACTAGTAGACGAGTTCCTACATGTACCTAGAACGTCCACATACGCAATCGTTGAAGTCCTGCGGTTCGCTCGTGCGCAACCAACGCATATACGCGCACCGTCGGATGTGAATTCATGAAGAAAATTCGAAGTGTACAAATAGGTGAAATCACGCGGCGGGCCCCCCAATGCGATGTAAGACAACCTTCGATATGTGTCTTGCATCGTTGTCCATCTGCAACGCAGTAATATAACATCAACATTCATATCCTCGTCACTGTAAAGTCGAAAGACTGCGCACGCACCTCCAGGCCAAGAATGATATCCTCATCCACCAGCACGCTCTCGTAATCGCCCGGAGTCGGCACGCTTGTCTCCATGTATGGCAACGATGACTCGAGGTTTATCTGCCACGAAGCCGGGTCCGCAATCTTCGTCGTCCCGAGCACGACCTTTACCCGCCGAGAGGGTTTCAGTAATGCCCCCGAGGGCTGGTCGCCTCTAACACCCTCCTCATATGGAACCTCGTCCATATCTATGCGCTCGACACCTAGATCCTCACCCTCCGCGCCTTCATCTGCATCGAGCTCCCGACTCCACTCCCAATATTGTCTCTCCAACACCACCTCGCCCGGGAGCGCGCCGAAAGGCTGGCCGGCCAGCGAGCGCTCATTCGTGAATCGACGGATCGCGAGCTGGTTGAAGTCGTACACGCGCAGACGTCCGTCGTCGCGTACGCGCACGAACCGCTGCCCGCACGTGGTAGTGATCCATCGCGGACCCGCAAGTTCGTCCTGGAACCAGCGCGTCACCGCAGGTCCCCATTCGGCCCATGGAACCCTGACCGGCTCGCGAGTTTTCACGTCCTCCTGTCCGGACTGGCTTGCCCCCGAGTGCCATCCCGAGCGTTGCTGGCGAGGCGCAGCGCCTTCGTAAGCGACAAAGTGGTGGTACGCCCCCGGGATGGGTTGCCCAACCTCGTCGTCCAAGAAGTCGTTCATGTCGTCGTCTCCATCCAAGTTTACGAATTGGTCCAAGCACTCCGGGGACGCAGCGGTGGGGGTTTCAGGGTCCCCCTTACGAGCCAGGGCGATGCGCATCGCCTGAAGCAGGGAGGCACGATGAACGATCATAGTGTAGACACGGGTAGTGCCTATGGCGAGACGAAGGTGCAGATGGAGGATCATTATTGCCCTCCCGGGGTCAGAGTGATACGGGGTACTGGCGTCGATATGCGTCGCGGAGGATGACGGACCTCGTGGATTGGGTTCGCAGCGGCAAGTCATACGAAGCACTGTAGCGCCTCGGTCGAGAGGAGGTAGCTCGAGGATACAAGATGTTTTCAGTGTGGGCACCTCAGGTTCTTCAGCAACCTCGTCTTCTGATTCTGGCACCGCAGGAGAAGCGAACTCTTCTGTGAATTGGCAGATCTCTAACGAATTAAAGGGGACGATGGGTATCGCGACGGTCTCCGGGGATAGCAAAACGAAGGAGTTGAACATCGTCGGGTCTGTGCACAAACGCCGCTGGCCCTACGTTGTGTTTCTACTTTAGCTCATAGCTATAACCCGAAGCCACCTGTGAACGCACCACTTTTGCATGCCCTGTCTTCCAATTATATATCGTAAAGGCGACGGGGTCCGCATTGATAAAGGGGAAGTAATTGTTAAGGAGGAAGCAGAGCGTGTCTCCTGATATCTCTAGCATAATGCTGCAGTGCCCTGGAAAATAGTGTATGATGCCGACATGAAGTACTGGTTTCGCCGCAGCAGGGTGAGGTTGCCCAGTTGAATGTTTAAGCAGGTGTATATCGATTGAGGCAAGCAGCCGAGCTTCGTTAACATATCTGCGTCGGAAACAACGATTTTAGCTTGCGACTCCGGCACTTTTAAGGAGAGGACTCACGAATAAGTCACAACCGCTATCAAATCGTGTTCCTGGACTGCCAGACCAACGTCGATGACCTGCTTTTTAAGGTCGATTTTGGACCAGTAAGTACTAGGATCCCTTTCAGCGTGCTCTGGTCCCTCTGGGAACACAGAATGCAAGCGTATGAGATTAACCGCATCCGTTGTAGAGGACTGGTCGCTGAACCGTCGTTCTCCGAGGAGAAACGTCCCGCCCGTGAGATCGTAAATGCCTGACGGCTGATGCCTCAGCGGCAACGAGACCTTGTCTGATAAGTCGAATGCCCTCCAAGCGTTCTCCTTCGCGCGCAGTATTCGAAATCGCTCTCCGGGGACCAGGTGCGACGCTGGGTTGTCAATCATGCCCGCCACGCGCAGCTCGATCGCGTACTGCAAAGCAGCGTCTGACCTGATGACGTCGCACAGACGGGCGCATACTTCTTGTAGTGAGAATAGCTGATGGAAGTCAAGCTGAGCAGCAATTTGGAGAAGTAATTCGTCTGGGAGGCGCAGGAGAGACATGTCGCCCATCGATAATGTAGTGGGAGTGAGTGGCTGGGTCGAGGGTCGAGGGCGACGGCCGTCGACGTCAAGCTCGTTGAGCGCTATAGGCGCTTATTTATATTCCACTCTTTCCTTGTGCTTTCTCTGCTCCGTCTGAGCTTGTCCACTACCTCCACCTGGTATGTTCTCTCCTGCACAATGTCCGAAGTACGTCTAAAACATATTGCAGGGCGTTGAAAACATGGTTCTTCCTCACAACCTCTGCTCCCATATTCAAAACGCGTTCCGTGCGCGGCACCAGCACATCGCTGTCCCGCACAGCACACAAAACCTTGCCATCCTTTCCATTCTGCTTCGTTCTGGCTTCCTCTCCAACGTCACGCGCGGCACAACCGTGAACGCTTCTCCGGCTGAGTTCCTTGAAGCTGGCGACGCGCAGAGGCGAATATGGGCAGACCTCAAGTACCGAGACGACCGCCCCGTGCTCTCTGACATGGAACTCATCAGCCGGCCGAGCAAGCCTATCTTCATGGACCTCAGTGAGATTCGAAGGCTCTGTACTGGTAGGCGGGTGCAGAATGTCAAGCCACTACGCATGGGCGAAATTGCTATCGTCAAGACGAAGGACCGGGAGCACGAGTGGTTAGAGGCTCGGGAGGCTTTGCAGCTGAGGCTGCCCGGCGAGGTCATTTGCCGGGCACGGTAGTGGGGGGATTACTTGGGATAACAGTGAGTGATCAGCTTCAGGAGACCCACGGCCGGTTCTGACAGGTGATGCAGCTTCATACTTTACACGTTCTGCCCCTCTCCCATAGAAATGTGGCATAATCCGTCCTTGCAAACAATACCTCGTGGATTCACGCTCACATACAACGGAACACCGGAGTGTTTTGCTTCTTCACCCAACGGCAGTCGCAGATTGGCGTTTTGGTTATTAGCAAACCTCCGGGACGAATGTACGAAAGGTTTGCTAAGTGCTAGTCTGTTTCTGTCTCCTGCATTCTCAATGCTCAGCACAAGCGTCGCCATCCCTTCGTGCTGAGGAGCGACGTATGCCTTCATCACACATGCGGGCTCCTACTTCCGTCAACTTAGCAATTGAAGTTCGAAGCAGGACAACGAAAACACAATGCGTGTATATAAAGACCCAACAAAACACTAGCAGGACGCAACCCAACTCTCACAAGGAGAAGCCCTTGATACCAGAGAAACCCTTGATATCTCCAGCGGACCCGCCCGATACCTTCAGTGCGGACCAGTCCCAGGTACCTAGAAGCACGGACGTCAGCGGCGGCCTTCCCAGCCGAAAGACATCATGGGCAACTCTCACCTGTGCAGGCGCCGGAACCGCAGTTAACCTCCACTCGCTTCGCGCCGCTTGCGACAGAGATAGAGTTGGTGCTGCCCGCGAAGTTCACGCCCTACGCGTCGAACCATCAGGGACCCCGGCGGTCGAAGGCAACGTCCGCAACACATGTACGCACCGAGATCTTGACGCCCGTTCCAGGCGTCCCAAGCGTGGACGGGTAGCTCTGGTCGATGATGACACCGTACTTGCGGATGCCCGTCGCGGTGTTTCCAGAGAACGTAATGCCTGAAACCGTCGAGCCTGACGCGCTCTTCTTCGTCTTGATGCGCAAGCCGTTGTCGCTACCGGCGAGAGGCGCGTTTACTTTCTATGTGCACGCTGGGGAAAATAGGAACGACGCACTTGTCCTGGATAATGTTGTTCTTGATCTGAATGCCGGAGACAGTCACGTCGGAGTCGATCGAGCCAATGGAGATGCCGTGGCCACCGATGCAGGTGTTGCCCTGGAAGACGATGTTGCTGCCCTTATTGATTGCGAGGCAGTCGTCCTGGTTGTGAATGGTACTGTAGGAGTAAAATCCATCAAAATTGTATTCACAGGATACACCGATGAGTTAGGGGCTCGCCTGTTCTCGATGGTCAGATCCTTGGTGCTGCAGTCGAAACCATCTGTGTTGTGGCCTGCTGCCTTGCCCCCGCTCTGAGAGTTGGGCTTATCTCCGGCGGCTGGCATTCATGGTCAGTACACAACATGCGCACGCAGGGGGGCACGAACAATTGTCAATCGTCAGCTTGGACATCGTTAGCTTCGCAGGATTCGACACGCTATAGACTCGGGCGGGGGAATTGAGGACTTTGACATTCTGTTGATGCCAGTGTTAGCGACTACACCACTACGACGATCACAACAGACGTACTGAGTAGGTCCCGGAAATCTTGATCCTGCCAAGAACGTCTTGTCAAACTCATTAAACATCAGACGAGGGTGTCTGCACGCACTTCATCATAGGGGCCGGCTTCTGAACGCCTCCGTTGCCGCCTTTACCGTCCTAGTATAGGCAGAATAAGACCCTCGCTAGTTGACTACGTGATATCAAAACATACCCAGTAAGAGGCGCCATTGCCGTCGAACGTATGGCCGTTGCCATTGACTAGAGCGTGGATAATTGAGTAAGCGTAAGGTACTCGGTCAATTACGGGGACTTACAAGTAATAGACTTTCCGCTGCGAGGGGCAGGAACACCACGGTCAGGCACGACGTCACTTGCTGTGCAGAGTACACAACGTGAACCTACCTGACTTGGAACAGCGGTCCCGCCCAATTCTTGACTGCAAACTTGACATCTCCCTCTGCAAGGAAACGATACGACGACCGTCAATAATCTCGGACACACATGGGGGGTATGGAGACTGAGGATACGCACGGAGGTTGACGGTGGTACCGTCCAGCAGGTCAAGGTTGAAGGTCTTGCCTGCAGGAACGGTGAATGCGTTGATGTTCACGGTCGTACATTTGACCGCGGCCGAGACGTCATCTAGAGAGGAGATGGTGCCGGTGCACGCGCCGGCCGCGGGGGCGGCGACCACGTAAGGAACGAGGGCGAGGAGCGCAGTGGTAAAACGAAAGAACGCAGACATGGCGACTGCTTGAGATTCAGAGTAAGCTCAGCGTTTAGAGGTGCGTGTGTGTGCACGATGGAAGGTGCGAGCTTGCACTTACATCGCGCAGAATCAATTCTTATATACCTCGGGCTCTCGGATAAATGTAGGGACAAGACATGACAACGTGAAGGCGAGTCTTCACGGAACGGCGCGTGCCGACAGTCATGAGATGTTGGGTCGTCCGCACCATGCGGGTACAGGACTTCCGTGGCCTTCAGGATTGTGGGTGTCAGCGTGGTCGGGAAGGTCTGGATGCGGCCTGTTTGTAAGTTGTTACCGCCGGTACGGCCGGCAACCACTTGATCGGCAACCCTAGCATATATTGAGCCTAGATTTCAGGGAAACTTCGGAATCTTGAAAACTCACCTCGAGATGCCCCTGGTCGGCGATCCTTGATAATTACGCGCGTCCCCGGCGGTGGAAACGCCGCCGGCAGCGATCATCGCGAATACTTGCCCATAATACTCACGCCGGTCCACAGACCACTACGCCTAGAAGGAAAGGTGAAGGGCCACCTCGTCTTCACCGCCAACCGAACCTCTCGCCTACTATAATCGCGCATCACGCAGGAACGTCCCCAACCGGCTGACGGTTACGAATGTCTCACGGCTGACCTGAGTTTAAGGCCGGGAACCCGAGTATCGAACATGTACCTGCGCAGGCCACGATTGTGGAAGCCGGGCAGGCCATCTAGATTCTAGAGAGCGGGCCCCGCCCGGACCGCGAAAGGCCCGATGCGTTGCTATACACACGGTGACGGGCCCGATTCGGGTAAGGACAAGGGTAGATCGGAAAGAAAAGTCAGAAGACTCTAGTCCGCATGGTCTTAAAATTGCGTCAGGGATGCTTGACCTACGGAGGCACATCAGCAAGTAGGACTGTGCAAGAGCAGATCACCCTCTCTATTCTCCGCACCCCAGACAACGATGGGCATCTCAAGCTCCGAGTGCAATTTCACCTCCCTCTCCTGGTCTCGGAACACGGCCCCGCAACTCGGCAGTCCCAGGAGATCCCAAGTCCTGGCCGACAGTTGCTTACGCTACTGCGAGGACGCCATCAACAACTATTCTGTGGGTAACATGAAGGAGGTTCCGCACCTCGGCGGCCCTGAGACGAACGTGGCTGTAACGTCGCGGAAGGCCTTCTGTGTCGAACTGAAGGATGGTTGGAGGTTCATCGTTTATCGGAGGATCATAGTGCGTTTCTATGCGTGGTGAGATTTCTGGAAAGCGTCGGGAATTCGGTGGCACGTAGGGCATACCCTCATTGAAAGGCAAACCTGAACGACAGACAACAGGGCTAGCAGACGATGCCGTGCCAGGCCAAGAGGCCTTGAATGCAGAGAGCGACATCGTGGGTGGCACCGCTCGTCGGATAGTGAAGGGTTTGAAAGGAGAGTTATCCAACCTCGCGCCGGAATCATCGCTTCGATCTGAGCCCGTCGTAGTGGAGCTATGACCTTCCGACCGACGTACACTGCCTGTGGGGTTCTGAAGTGGTGGCGGAAGATACGTGGTCACCCTTCGCTTTCCTCTAGCGGGATCCGTTACATTCCTACCGCTGGAACCTGTTTGTCCCAAGCGTTTCTTTGAGTCCGGTTTGAGGAGAGTAGGGAGCTTGAAACATCCGCTGACGGCCCCCTCGCGTCGGACCCGGCCTTCATTATCGTCGCGCTTTTTGGTAGGAAGGGTGCTCCAACTCGCTTCTGGAGAACTGAAGGCGTTGTATGCATCACGCTTTCCCCGTGGCTTGTTGACACTGGAGTAAGGGCGAGTTCTCGGCGAATACGACGGACTGGAGGGACAGCGGGTAAGACGTGAGTAGACAGGGTCAGGGTGTGCGGACGAGCCGAGCTCGCATCCAGAAGTGTGTAGCGGCAAATCCGTTGGTTTTCCTGTCCTTGTCGATAGTCGAGCTGGGGATGAAGTGGTTTCGAATAGAGGTGTATTGGTACTCATGGGCTCCCACTTCTCGCAGCCTTGATGAGGGATCGTGTCCCCCGAATGCCCCACAACGGACTGCTGTGCAGGGCCAAAGGCGAGGTGGTCGGGAATCCTACTTGCGTATGGGCTGACTCGGTGGTTATGAGCCAACGGTACTGCATTTCGCATCGGCAGCGTGTTATGTGAGGAGTATTGCGGGGGAATCGGGCTCGATTCGTGCTTGGGAGGTATGAACGATGCTGTGGGAGATGATGAGGGATCGAGAGCCTTCGAGCCGGATGAAGGAAAAGCGCCAAGCTCTGGGGAACGCCATTCTCTTTTCCACGATGGGCAATTCGCGCGAGTTGGAGCTATACGGGAAAAGGCATGCACTCCCGCGACGACGGGAAGATCTCCTGCACAAGTATGATAATGAAGAAGGGCATACGTGCTCATCGGCGTTCGAACTCACCGCGAAAATGTGCCGAAGAAGTGTTCGACATTTCAGGGTAGCTGCTGGAGGCTTCTTGGGGCTTGATTAGATCGTTGCGTGAAGCAGGTTTTTTGACGTGGGATCGGAAGAGCAAAGATCGAAGATCTTGCTTTGAGGAACGGACGGTTGGCGACGGAGCCATTTGAGTATGCGTCAACGAAATCTTGGAAGGCAAGTCATGTCGAACCAGTTGAGAAGCAGAAAAGTCGACGTCAGTAGTGCTCAGGGTGAGGGTATGATCAGGTGTGTAGGGAGCCATATCTTTGTCCGAGTTCTGGGGAACGTGGCCATCCTTAAGGAGGGCCTCGAGTTGGTTGGAGTCATCCACTAGAGTCTCGTCGGAGGGTGTATGCGCTTCAAAGTCGGAATCTAGATAGGTTGAGACCCTTGAACTGGTAGAGGGTGCCTTTGGGAGTCCAGGAACGTCAGAAACGTCAAGATGATTTTCCACAGGTGTGCGAGTTTTCATTGAGTGATTACTACGCAGCAAGTCCAGCACTGTCGTTTTAACTGCCTTACTAGCACTATAAGTGGGAGGCTGAGGCTTTGTAGATAAAATGGGTTTGAGAGACCGGGAGGTAGCGTTAGCCTTTGCGATAGACCAGGGGTTAGGCTTATATGCGGCAGTATCAGCGCGGGAGGCGAGGTCTAGTTCGCCTAGGAGTCGCGAGTCCTCCGACACGAGAGCATGATTGTCAGAGCCTCGAGGTGCCACGTCGTCTTCAGAGTCGTCTTCGCTGGAGAAGCCGCCGCCGAGAGCGCGTCCGCGCAGACTGAGGGACCAGCAGGCGTCAGTGCGTGGCCTCTTGGACATGGCGGCGGAAAGCAGGGGTCCTCGGCAAAACGCGAAAGAGAGGTGCGCGTGTTTATATCACGTGCGACTGGGCGCGCGGTGGCGTGACTGGTAGTGTTGGGGTTGGTTCGGTTCTTGTTGCGGCTTTGGGCCTGGTTTGTCTCCGCATTGTTCTTGTCGGCCAGCCCGTCTCTACCTTGCTTAAACAATTGGCGCATGTTATGGAGAACGTTCCTCCCGCTGTGATGAACGGCGACGACCTTCCCGCTCTCGACGACCTCCTCCGCACCAAGCGAAACGCGAAGTCCACGAGGCCAAAGCGATCGCACGCCCTGAACGCCAGAACCAATGCTGATAACGATGAAGACCATGCCCGTGATGAATCAGGTCTCCTGACGCCTCCATCGTCGCAGCAAGACGACGAGATGAACCCTGCGAGGATGCTTTTCAGTCCCCCGCCGGAAGAAGAGCTCAGGATTAACGGTCGCACGGTGAGTTGCCACACGTATTGTCTGTCTAGCAAGTCTGGCTGTCCAGGATCTATCGGTTCTCGAGGATCTTACGCGTATGCCGCCACGATCGGGCATCACGCTGCTGCACCCGAAGTGAAGGCTGTATGACGATGACGCTCCTCGAAGACATTGGAAGCCAGAGCTGTGAACCGACCATAATGCGGCTGATCGTGTTCGCGAGTGCCCATAGTGTCAGGTCACACGCGATCGGCATCGTTGCATGTACATCATAGACATTGTTTACCTCTTTCTCCGCTTTGTTGCAGCACTGCAGAATAGTTGCTCACGAAGTCGTTGTAGGGAAACCGTGCACGGTCGGCCCCCGCTCAACCACCCTTCACACCTTCTCTGCTTGCGGACCCTCTAACCCAAGGGGCTGCTTCTTCGAAACGCAAGCGGCATGCCCACAATCGTTCGGCTTCTCATACCACACTCGGTTCGATCGCCGATAATCCCTCTACTAGCACACATGTTCCTGCTGAAGCTACACCCAACCCGAAACCCCGCAAACAATCCAAACATATTGCACATTACATTACCGTGGACTCGCCCACACGACCATCGGCTGAGCCTGCGGATGAACCGTCCACCCCCACTCGTTCCTCTTCTCAACGCAGGAGCCAGTCACCTACCAAGCGTTCCCTCTTCTTATCCCCTCACCGCTCCAATCCTGACGCTGATTTCATCCCACCCCTTCCCGACCTCTCTCGACAATCCATTTCCGCGCGGCGCCGATCCGCTACTCCTGCACCCCCGTACGAGCCCCCACGAGAACGCTTTACGCCTCCGCGTGAGATTATCCACACCCCACTGCGTACGTCCCAGTCCCCGACAAGGATGAGCAAGTCGAGCAAGCGTAAGTCTGCGGCTCCGAAGAACGGGAAAAAGCTGGTTTTGGTGATTAAGAAGGAACCACCGGAGGTCGACCTTTCGGAGCCACCGCCGCCGCCTTCGCCCACGGATGACCCCCTCCTACTCAAGGGTGAAGATAGGCACGAGCGCCGGCATAAGCCTCGCACCAGCCAACTATCGATCTCTTCTTCCACCCACTCCCGTGAAACGCCTTCCATCGCGTCCAGTTCGCCAGTCAGCCCTCCTGAGCGGGGCACTGGCCGCCTCCCCGACCTCAACTCGAGCATGGACGTTAGCATGCAGGACGCGGGCTATGACAGCATGGACGACTCCTTCGCGGGCCCGTCCGGGCCCATCTTTGACTTCACGAACGTGGCCGACGATAGTGCAGTGTGGGATTGCCAAGATTCGGATGACTCGGATGATTTTGACCAGACGGGCGAGTATACTGGGCGTTTCAAGATACTCACCGTGCCTACGAAGGCGGACCCGCCTAGTAGTTGCTCGCGAGCGCGCCAAGATGTGTGGGGTCATCTAATTAGCCCGTACCCCGGGTCGTTGGGCCGTAGTACCAGCCTTCTGAGCTCCCCGCCGCTCAAGGCGGGACCGGACGATGAGGGTGGGGCAGAGTCGCAGGAAAGTCTTGATGAAGACGATGTATTCTTTTTGGACGGTCCGGTCGATGCGGTTGAAGATGAAGCAGACATCTCGCAGGAGACCGTTCGGGAGTCGGAGGAGTCGATGGAGGTCAATGAGCCGTCTCGCCCTCAGTCTCCGGAACGGTCGCCGTCGCCCCTCCCGATCGTCGATGTTCCCGAGCGGGAAGATGTCAGTATCGTGCACCATCCTACGGAACACCACGTCCGCTTCGCCGCGAGGCATCCGTCTGAGGAGCACAAGGACGAGGACATTTCGATGGAGGACATGTCTTTCGACACTCCCCAGGAAAGGGAAGACGCTAGGAATGATGCTCCTTCGCCTTCACCGTCTACGCAGGAGTACGGACCTCTGGAACCTGAAAGAAGTGGCGTGCACGTAGCGGCCGAACCTGAGGACAAACACACTATTGCTGAGCCCGCGGATCATGCTGGCGAAGACGACTCGAGCGAAGAAGAAATCGTCGACCGCGAACTCACTCGGGAGCCCGAGAGTGGCGATGAAGATGATGCCCGTCCGCCGCCACCGACAGTGCTCACCCCTCCACGTGCTGTCACCCCCGCGCGTGTGCTCTCTCCCTCCGCTGA
The DNA here is from genome assembly GCA_001302255.2 of Trametes hirsuta. Lineage (NCBI taxonomy): Eukaryota > Fungi > Basidiomycota > Agaricomycetes > Polyporales > Polyporaceae > Trametes > Trametes hirsuta. The sequence continues at coordinate 1,729,314 of CP019382.1, read as the reverse complement.
GCAGCAGTCGCGGCTGCGTGGTTTCCTTTCAATCACTTCGCCCCTACGTAGGCAGAAGTCTCCGCAAGCTCAGACAGCTCATGCACGAAGCGTCTCACCCATGGTCATGCCTTCCATCCAGTCCGTTTTTGTAACCCCAGCGGCACCCCCCGCGTTTGAGGACATCGCGGAGGCATCTACGCCCCTCATACGCGAGGCGACGCAAGAAACAGCGGTAGAGGAGGATATGGATGTGGAGGATGGTTCACACCATGAAGCTGCTGCTGACGCCGAGGATGGTAGCGAAGATGAAAATGAAGAGCTCGACGACGGTGTCATCAAGATCACAAGCGGGGACCCGCGCGCAGCCGCTCGGGCTGCCGCAATCTTGAAGATGGTACGTTCGCTTCCTCACCTATGGAAGGCGCAACTAACATCCGACCAGCACGACTACGACTTCATCATCAAAGACCTTGCCCAGAGTCGCCGGCATGCAAGCGTCGACTCTGCAATGCGCAAGGCTCGGCGGAAATCTGTCATCGAGGGCGGTGTGAGTAAACGCAGTTCCCCTCTGAAGCGGCGGCGTACCTTCGGTGGTGTCGTAGGCGACAAGGTCATCATCCCCGGCAGCCCCGTGATGACCGTCCCAGAACTCCTACACGAAGCAGAACGGTCTGTTGAGCAGCGCGAGCGGAGTCTGCACACGCCCTCCCGTGCAGGGTCCCTGCTGGATAGCAGCGGCATGTTCAAGCTGCCCCTCGATCGGCCGGCGTTCGAAACCCCAGGCCCGCGGAAGCGCGTGCACTCTCGCCCGATATTCAACCCAACGGGTCCGCGCAGCTGGGATAAGGACGACTGGAAGTTGCTAGACGCATGTTTCACAGACGAGCGACTCGCACTTGGATCTCATGCGCGGCCGCTCGGGGAGGCCGTCCTCGCGCCCGTGGACGATGTGGACTTGGACCGTGTCGTGGATAGGTTCTTCGAGCAGACAGGCGGCATCCCCATGGAGGACTGTTGGCCCGGCTGGAGTCGGTGCGTGTCATCTTAATATTCCAAGAGTAACGGTGGTTTTGACCATTGGACATAGGGCGGACCTGTCGCGGAGAGCACAGGCACTGCAGAAGAAGCAGCGCTCTGGCAAAGTCGCTCCGCCCACCCCAAGTGGGCGCTTCGGCTCTGTAGCCCTGTCGGAGGTCCCGGACTTCACGCCGCTCCCGAGCCGGCAGTCTTCTATGCAGCCTGGTCTGCAACGCAGAGAATCCGCCTCAAGTGTGCAGAGCACAAAGCCGGCTGTCCCAGCGACATTGCTTGCACCTCGTTATTCGCATCTCCTTGAGGAAGCGGTGGCAATTTCAAGGGGTGAGGGAAGCCAACACGCCAACTCGCGGCCCGTCGAGTACCGGAGTACGTCGGTACCCGCTCCCGAACTACACACTCCCATCGCGCAGCACGAAGGTGACAAGACAATCGCCGTGCCTCCAGTAACCACACCCAAAGCTGCGTCAGAGCAGCCTTCCTCCCAGATTACCCCAAGCCGCTCGATTGCCTCGCGCATGAAAGGCTTCTTTTTCTCCTACCTTCCCACCGCGAGCAAGAATCCCCAGCCAAAGAAGAAACCCACGCCTGCACACCCCGGGCTCCCCATCCCCCCTCCAGAGGTCTTCCAAAAGCCCCGCGGCCCGATTGCCACACCCGTCTCTAAGCCGCCCGCAAAGCCAGTCCCGCCCAAAGCACTCGTGCAACTCAATCCCGCCCCGGCGCCCCCACGCTCGCTCATCCCGCGCCTCGCGCAGAGGCAGAAGCCGCGCCGGCTCGTCGAGCTGCACCCAGCACCACTGCCCGAGGAACGCCCGCGCTCGCGGTCATCTCTGGACGTGCTGGACAGGCGAAGCAGCAGTGGGAGCGTGAAAGACCTGGCGCGTGGTTTCGAGACGCTCGCGCGGGAGCAGGAGAGGGAGCGCGTCGAGGAGGCGACGAGATTGCGCCGTGTGAGGAGCGTCGGGGAGTGGGCCGCTGCCGCGGGTGCGAAGGGGAAGGCTGTGCAGGACGGGAAGCCGACGTGGAAGCCGTGAAACGGTGCATAGTGGATTGGGTGTATTGGGACACCTTTCGGGCGCGACCTATGATCTTATGACGATATACTAGTATACCTATAGGCTGTTTGCATACGCACTTGCGCGGAGGCGCAGTGTATAATCCTTGGACGCGGTCGGGTTGATCTCGGACTCGTGTCGTAGTATGGTACATATGGCGATATATCTACACATGCAGTACTTCTTGTCCTCTCTCTGGATCTACGTACCTCTATATCTCTCCCTCTTGTTTCTGGCTTGCATCTATGCGCGCGCAATACAAGGACTAGTAGTAGCCGAGCTCGCCTTGTGCTGCTTTCATCGGTTCGTACAGGCCGTGCTGCTCGCCGAGGGTATAAGTGAGGGTCATGCGTTGCAAGATCGAAGGGCTCTCGTCTGGATCGCATTCAATCTATAGATTTGTTCAAATCGGTAATCCGGGTTCAAGAGAGTGGACGAGTACCAACCAGCGAGATGATATCATCGAGGAGATGGGCCTGTCCCGCAGACATGCCAGGTAGGCCCTGGTAGTTGGCGTTGACGACATGGACGTGAAAGTGGTCTAGGGCACGTGTGTGTTTTGAGTAACTCCTCGAGGCCAACAAAGACGTGAGACCTCACAGTATGATGGTTGGTAGTGGATGAACATGCGCAGCGAGCCCTGATCAAGGCCCCAACGCTCCTTCACCATTTGTGTGGCCTTCTGGCGGATGCTCCGTAGCATACCGAGGTGCGTCTTATTCAAATCACGCAGGCTGCGTATGCTTCGATTCAGGGAGATCGCGACGAGATATAGAGAGCTCAGGGTGGTCAAGTCCCATTTCATGTCTGGTAGGAGGACGTAGCCGGACTCGGGATCAGGATCGCGGAAGAGGATTTTGTCCGCTTCCGAGACCCCATTGAGAATATTCTCTACCCTGCATAAGAATAATACAGAGGTCTAGTGAACACGTGGTGTCGTTTTACGGAAAGCGATGGGTAACATACCATTGCGTCCGGGAGGGCGGAAATGCGGTGATGTACGGTTGCACGATGCGCCGAAATAAGGCCGGAGTTTCGTGTACTATAGCGACCTCCTGCCTGGAATACTAGTGCGCTAAACCTTCAGATTTAAGGCTAGTATTAGGATTAAATGTGCTACCTTTCGCACGTGAACTTCGGTAGCAGGGTGCACAATATTGATCTTGACGTCAGGCCTATCCACAGAAGAGTACAACCATCCGAACAGCCATGTATACTGGTCCGACACTTTATGAGCTCCTGGTTTATTTCCCCGAAATTTTGCGATCAGCTGTGTCTCACAATGTCAGTGCCCTCGATCAATTTGGAGTCCTCTAGCAGTCCAGGGAGTAGTTCGGCGGCGTGGTCGGCCGTAAGAGCGGTTTTCTCGATCCTCACAATGGCCTGCGCATGCTCGGAAGTGCCGTCTACGGGCAGCGATCCGAGGAGAGTCAGGGCGTGCGTGACTGGGTCTGCGAAGATGTATGATGAGAGGCACGTTTGCGATGTGTTCGAATGGTTCAGCCAATTGCAAGGAGAGGTTACGAACCCTCGTTGAGGACACGGTCGAAGCGGAATTGCTTGAGTGCCGTCAGATCGTATTTCGACATTTTTAGGTGAGTGCTCGGCTCGGACACCGACGATGTGTAGAGGCGCTACTCAAGGCTTCAGCCGTGGCTGTTCTTGAGTACTAGTACTCACAGTCCGTGGCCCGGAGGAGTTGTGCTTGGCTTGTGGGGGTGACGCACGTGCGATCAGGAAGAGGGATGCGCGCTTGGAAGCTGAGCACAAGCTACGCCCGTTTATCAATAGCGCAGAGCTCCCTGCTTCCCTGATGCTGATAGACCAGACCCTGGAGCACCTGATGCCGCTCTAATGGAGAAGGCCTCCGTCCAGTATATAATACGCCCCACTGTGAAGGGGCGCGGTTTCTCCTTGTGACTAGTAACTACCCTGGTCTCCAAGCCCGGCGAGGCTGACACCGTACAAACTTGGTATCCTCTCGGCTTTGCTGCGTTTCCCTCATCAGCCTTCTGCAATATGTTTGAGAAGTTTGCGAGGCTGCTATTTCTGGTCTCCTCATTTACGCCGGCGCTTGTTTGGGCTGTTCCGGTCGCACAGGCGCAATACGAGTTGCCTCGTCGCGGTAGGCCTGTAAATGGAATTTTCAGCATGTTTGTGAATTCACTCTTTTATCAGAACATGAGAGTACCTCTCGAAGCGTGCTGTTGAAGCGTCAAGACATAGACTTGGACCCGTACCCGCAGAAACCGCGCGTGACGTTCCGACCGGATGGCACCTTCAAGATCACCGTCTTCTCGGACCTCCACTTCGGCGAGAATCCGTGGGACGACTGGGGTCCAAGACAAGATGTCAACAGCCTTGCTCTGATGAACACCGTCCTACCTGACGAGAAGCCTGACTACGTGTGCGTTTCCTTTCGCCTACCCTAGAAGAAGTCGCATGCCCATCTCTAAACTCTTAACGTAGCGTGTTGAATGGCGACTTGATCACAGGGGAGAGTGAGCAACCTACATATCATCCTGTTGGCGAATAAAGCATTGATATCATGGACTGCATGTAGACACCTTCCGGGAAAACTCCACCACGCTCATCGACGAGATCGTCGGCCCACTCAACCAGCTCAAGATTCCGTTCTCATCCACGCACGGCGTAAGCAGCGCTTTGGGTTCCAGAAGACATCTCATTCATAATGCAACACTTTGTAGAATCACGACAATGAGCCAAACATCACTCACGCTGAAGAGATCCGACGGGAGCAGCTCGTGGCCCCGTTAAGCTACACTCGCGAGGCCCCCTCATGGGCGAACGGGGACGGGTATGGCCCAGGGACTTACTGGGTTCCGGTCAGTCGGCCTAGTTTTATATGCCCATGTTGGATCCTAACAACGCAGCCCAGGTATACACGAAAGAGACGGGTGAGCACGGTTTTGATAACTTGAACATGCGAGTTAACCAGAGAGGGCAGATCTCACGCCCTCCCTCATCCTGTGGTTCTTCGATTCTCGGGGTACGTCTTCAACCCCTCTCCTAGGAGCATCATAACCGTCAGTACGATACCGTGAATGACTAACGCACTTGACGGGTACAGGAGGATACAGTGAGGGCGCCAACTCTACGCCCGTTCCCGACTGGGTCGATGCCAAGGTGGCCGATTGGATCAAGCTGACTGTCACGAGGATGGACGAAGCCTGGGGCCCGGCTGACAAGGTCGAGCGGGGCTCCCTCGCGTTTGTCCATATCCCTCCGTGAGCGTTACTCTCGTTCCTGTGATCGACATTGCGCCCTCATTTTCCGTCACGGCCCCTCTAGCCATGTTGTGCAAAGCGGCCAACGGAACCTAAACAGCACGCAGGATCCTGGCCTGAACGGTGCGTTTTGGGGTTGCCGATGTGGTGCGCGACGCCCTGTATGCGTGCTCATGTTGATGCAGCCGATCAACTGGGCGCGGGCTCTACTCAAGCGAGTGGCCAGGAGTCTGTCTACGGAAACGACCAGCCCTTCTGGGACGCGGTCAACGCGGAGATCAAGAACCTGCACGGCGTCATCTCCGGGCACGGTGCGTGCCCCCACCCATTCGAGCATTTCCTCCTTACGACTCACTCGTCTTGTATCCTACCTACACAGACCACGGTAACGAGTGGTGCAAGCGCGAGCCGGCGAAGAACGTGATCTTCTGTTTCGACAAGCACTCCGGGTACGGAGGGTACAACAGCGCCGGGTGGGGCCACGGCGTGCGCAACGTCGTCTTCCGCTCGCCGAAGCCGAGCGTGGGCCCGGAGACCTGGATTCGGATGGAGGATGGAGAGACGCACGCGCGCATCGTTTTGGATGGTTCGTACGACTGACGGGTGGCCAGTTGCAGTCCGGAAGCTAGCGCGAGGTGTCATCGGGCGCATGCGTGTCACTTCTACACGTATTACTTGTAGTCTTTGAGACGCGAGGAAGAAGGCTCCACGTATATAAGATTAAGTACAGGTAAAGCGGGGTGCCCAGCATCGAAGATCGTAGTGTGCGTGCCTGGGATGCTCGCTATCCTTCCTGGAGGGTGTGCGGACGCAAGATTATCCGGTGCTCGCATTATGGCATGGGTACACGCCTTAATGCAGGACAATCCTGATACCAGCAAATCCGTCGGCAAGCTCTACAGCGTACTAGTAGAAAACTTACAACCTCCCTGATCTAAAACACGGAATGTACTACGTTTCGTAGGTATGCAAAAACGCCGGCGAGGACCGCGATTCCTTTAGCTTGATGCGCGCCGCGCACGCTTTCGAGGTACTCCTCGTCTCTGTTGCTGAAGATTTGGGTCTCAGGCTGCGACATAAGAGAGCGAGGATTTGGGATTTGGGGTGTCAGCATAGTAGTCGTGACATAACCTGCTGGGACTCGCCTTCGGATCCTCCACGAATCTAGAGGGTTAGAACGTGCCGTAGCCACATTTGTCTGCCTCATCCTAAAATCTTGAATCCTCATCCCGTGCAGCCGGGAAACGGGGCTCGACTATACAGACAAATTATTTTTGGTGCTTGATAATCTTACAGCGTCGAAGTATCGGCGCGTAGAAAAGACTTACAATAATTGATTTCCCGAGTCAGCATGCTTGAGAACTCGAAGTTCTGGCCGACGCGCTCTGCCTGGTTTTGTTCAAGACCTTCACTTCCGAGCGGGTCGCAGCGTGTAGTATAAGCCGCTGATCACGGTACATGCGAATAGTCAACTTGAAAGTTTCCAGGTTGGGAAACGAAGCCATCGCCGCGGTACGCAGGTCATTCCTCGATCATCTGCACAAAGCATTGAACGAATCCGTGATGGTCTTTAAGCCAAAACAACCGGTGGAGGTTGTAACGACTGCGCAAAATCCAAGCACTGCAAGCAGTGTTTTGTGGCTGGCTTCATATGCATTTGAGAGATCAACGCAGTGGTCTTTGGGATTGCGAAGGGCGACGGCGGTATCGAATCCCCAGCAAAAGTATATGATATTCTCACATACATCGATAATCAGGTGGCAATGCTCCATGACATGAACGTTGGAAAGTCGAGTGAGGTGGTCGGGTCGAGTACAGTGACATGGGGATCTGTAACGTTCAGAACATGCACAGACCGATGGGGGGCACCAATCGATATGGTTACCTCGGTGTACGTGAGAAGATCGATCAGGAGCTCGGCGTTATGTTCAACTTCCTCTGGGAACGACAACCCTGTATTCGAGGGCACCTGGGTTGGGTGCGAAATAGAAGTATATGGGTCGCATCCCGTGATAGATTTGATCGTATGTCTGGGTACTTGTGGTCAGTCGGGCATGCCGCGGGACAGCAATCAAGAATGGCGACTTGCTAGGACACGGTGATAGACCGACTGCTTTGGGCTACGAGTGGATATAGAAGGGTCAGATCATCACTCCTGTGACGGCCAGCAGGCTGTGCGGTGAGTAGCACGTTCCTAATTGGGTCCCTCCAGAGTGCCAATGATCTCAAAAGGTGGGACCAGAACGTCGCTCAATTCGAAGGGCCCGTATAGCTGTACCTGTCATAGTATATAAGTGTTTGTCTGGGGGTTTGGGTCGATCGATACACCTAGCTACTATTCCTCTCGGTCGTCATGCCCGCAATCGTATTCGGAAGAATCCTTGTTACGGGCGCGAGCGGCTACATCGCTGCGTGGATTATCAATGCCCTCCTAAACCATGGGTTCACCGTCATTGGAACCGTCCGCTCGCGCAACAAAGGTGAACAGGTGAAGGGAGCCTTCAGGGAATACGGCGACCGAGTCGGCTATATCGTCATCGAGGATGTCACCAAGGTACTTAAGTCTAGTTGGTTTGTCTGATAGGGCAGATGTGCCACGTGTGACCGACTTGAATCGTAGGAGGGTGCCTTTGACAAAGCTGTGAAGTGTGCCGATGCCATCGTACATACCGCTTCACCCTTTAACATGAACGCGGAAGATCCGGACGAGTTAATCGTACCCGCCGTCAACGGTACGGTCGGCATCCTAGAATCCACCAAGCGCTTCGGCGATTCTGTGAAACGCGTCGTTCTCCTCTCCTCCTGCGCAGCGATCGCCGGCCCCGGAACAGAACCGCGAGTCGTGGACGAGACCTGTTGGAATGATGAAGCGGTACAGAACGTCCATGCGAAAGGCAAGAAGGCCCTTGGGATGGATAAGTATCGCGCGAGCAAGACGCTCGCAGAACGTGCTGCGTGGACATTCTATGAAAAGCACGGCGCGGAGCTTGCATGGGACCTGATTGCGTTGAATCCCCCGATCGTCCTTGGACCGTGGTTGTATACGGCGGGTAGCCCAGACGACTTGAACGAGTCATTGCGGTATTACTACGACATCGTAGTCAAGGGTAAAATGAGCCCGGAGGTCCTTGCAAAAGCGGGGTGAGTCGCTAACACTCACCCATTCTATAAGCCCCTGACTTACAACGGTGTTAAGAACTTCATGGGTGGATGTACGGGACCTGGCAGAGGCGCATGCACTAGCTCTCCTGAAGCCAGCAGCCGGCGGAGAACGCATAATTGTGGCTATGAGGCCTTTCAAATGGCAAGAAATGGGTGAGTTGCCCGGGTATGCCCGCAAAACAAGATCACTTACGGTCATTGCATCAGTTTCGACCGCCCACCGCCTCGAGCCCCGCAAAATCCCTCCAGGGGATGAAGCGTATAACCCATCAGCCGCAATACACTTCGTTCAATATGTAGTGGACAAGCAACGCAGGCTCTTGGGCATGCAGTTCCACTCGCTGGAAGAAACAAGCAGGGATATGTTGGATCAATTCATATCAAACAAGTGGTTGTGAATGCAGGGCGCGTGTATTCAGACCAAACACACGAGGTACAAATTTGCGCATCAAATAGTCAGGTAGCCACGGGGCGTATCGAATGGACCCGATAGAACAGATGCACGGCCGACGGGACCGCAAAGGCAGCCCCTACGTCGAACCTAGACATATTGCACACATGTCCACCCAACCTTCCTATGCCTTGCGGCAGTCCAGCGGGCTCTTTGTTGGTGCATATGACACGAGAGTGCTGTCTATATCTTTTCTCTCGAGCTTCACGGCAGTAGGGAACGACAGTGCGGTGTGGCACATCATATACATGGCTCACCATAGCATTCCGCCGACCGGATACGGCATTGCGTTGCGATAACTCGCATGCATCGGGCTAGACCATGTATTTAGGGGTAGAAAGCACGCAGGAGTTCAACGTTCAACGACTGAGATGTTTCGAAGAGACAATAGAAGATGGAATGGTGGGGACGCGCCGGGCGCATGGGCCAGTGTGGGGGTGGCGAGACAATATTGTGGTCTATTTGCATGTCGGCAAGTGCCGACCATTGTTCGAGTCTCTGGCCCCTCCGCGTTCAAGGTTGCCGTCGCCATAAACCTCCAAACCGTGCTGAGCCGTCCTGTTCTTTTCTCCCATCCCTAAACGCCTTTCTGCTGCCTCTCTGCTCGCGCGTCGCAATCGTTCTCTATCTTCACGCCTCTTTCTGCGATGCCGAGAACTCGAGGCGCGGTCAAACCTCCTGCAGGCGGGCCAGCACCTGCCCCTGCTCCTGTCCCCGACCGCGCAGCTTCCTCATCGATGGTGACGAAGAGACCACTCGCACGACGCGCCGCGTCCGCTGCTCCGGCACTGCCTCCTACTCCGCCTCGGACGACTCACAAGCGCAAGCGCCGTTCTCGCTCGCGCGTTACGGACTCGTCATCCGAGGAGGAAGACCACGAGATTCCTGTTGTAGATTCCGACGACGAGGATGCGCGAGGCTCCGGCGAACCTCAGAGAAAGGTTGGGGCGCTGGTCATCGGCCACAAGAAGAGGAGAACACTCACTCTCGACGCAATCGCTGAGGAGCTGAGCGAGGCGAAGACCGAGGACGCGTTCTGGTTGGGTGATACAGGGGCTGGAGTATCCTATGGGAAACCTGCAGCGGGTAGCAGCATGTCCCAATCACGGCCAAAGGTGGTCAAGAACAGGGCTTCCACTCGGGCTCGTTCCAGGACGCGTTCACCCTCGTCATCCCCCCCTCCCGCGCCTCATCTCCTGCGTAGAGGCCATACCGGCCTTTTCTCACCGCCCCCTTCTCGTCGCGCGCCTACCGTTGTGCCTCGGCCAGCTACCCCGCCCCCGGAACCCAAGACTAGCAAGGAGAAGGGGTTCCCGGAGCGTGACTCGCCGAACAATCCATTCCTCACGGATGACTCCCCTGGGTCTGTACCTCCCAGCGAAACCCTCACATCGCCCGAGCCACACACTCCCAAGAAGAGGGTAGAGAAGCCAACGGTCACTTACGTATTGTACGTCTATTTCTCTCCGGGCCGATTGGCGTGTCCGCTCGTATATTGGCTAACAACGTGCTGTCTACCCACAGCCGTGGCGTGAGGACCGTCTTGGCCAATCCTCATTATCACTCTCCCGAGGCAGCCGCTGAAGTTGCTGAGGCGGAGGCTCGAGCACGTCTTCCTGTGGAGCATCCAGATTTCTCGCCGTCCGAGGCATGCGCACCCACCCTTCTCTTCCCTGAAGCGCGGAAGCACGAACACGCCCGCAGGCGGGCGCACGGCGTCGTCCCGGCACCAACTTCACCTACGCCAAGGACTAGCAAACGCAGAGTGAGAGATTCGTCTAGCGACGAGGAGCTCGGCAGCAAGATGGCTAGCAAAGGCAAAGCTGCTGCACCGGGTCCGTCCACCATCCCGGAGGTCGAGGATACCGACGCGATGTCGGCCGCGTTGGCTAGTCGCGTTGCCAAGCGCATGCGCAAGGGCATATACGCAGACGGAGAAGCCCCAAGGACGCGCCCAAGCAGCACTGCGGGAGATCTTCCTCAACTGCCTGAGAAGGATCGTAGTGACCCGATCAAGCGCGCGATGGGTCCCGCCCGTCCGGCGTAAGCCCGCGCATCGATACCTGGGGTCACCCTATCGCTCCAACGCCCCATGTCGCCAATTGTGGTCCACCTACCCTCTGCTATCTCTTCTTTTGTTTGTTGTATGCTACCCAGATCGCTTGTTGTTGTGATCCCTCCACCGCTATCCGCACCCCCACCGCACCTCCTCTCCGTCATTCGCGCGGACTTATTCGTTTTGTCCCGCCTGTTTCATGCGTATCCACCTTGCGACACCCCATCCTCCTATCCGCCTTGTTTCTCGTGCCCTTCCTCTCCGCTCCGTCCATCCTACTACCTCTCACACCCGCATTCATTTGCGATCCCGCGATACGCACCCCTGCGACACCCTATCCCTCTTCGTCCGTGCTACTGCTTCCAGTGCTCTCAGCTATAACGCCTCACGATCATATATCTTATACTATACACACGTATCCTCGATGCCGCGTCATTGATATGCTGCCCGTGTTATGCGTTACTATTTCACCGTATGTGTCAGGCTGCGGTCGCTACGTTCCCGTCATGCATGTGTTCTTGTTCGGGCTCTCGTCCCCCGTTGTGGTTAGAGAGGCGGAGGCAGCTCCGTCCGTTACGAAACAATGATCGCGATTTGCATGTATCTAGTATTTGTGTCTTGTTTCCCTGGTCTGCATACGTCCTATGCAAGCCTTGTCTGCCCCCCGCCTCCTGTCTCGCAAACCTGACAAACGGCTCTTGTGCATACCAGTGGATTGGTGGATCTGACAAGGCACACACAAGCGCCAAATAGGCATAAACAGGGGCTAGGAACGTCAAATCAGCTCGTATCCGACTTAGCCTGCTCCACTCGCAGGAACTCACCATACGTCGAGGGTTGTAAATATTTTTTCGCGCAAGGGGATGGTGAGCAGTGAATACCTATACCCGGGATGCAACCCCCTGTGAGCTGTATGGCGTTATCACCTGCTCACCCGGCCCATCGCGGCGTCGGCCTCAGGCTTTGCACACGGCGGTACCACCACTGGCACTGGAGCTTACGGCCGTCCAGTGGCCCCAGAAAAATAAACGGACGGGGAAATACCTCGGCTCCGGACGGCGCGGCGGACATGAAGTCGCTTCGCGGGGGACCCCGCGGCGGCGGATTTTCTCGAGCCCGTGAAGTCCGGCGGGCGAACGGGGGAAGTTGCGGCCCCACGGTAGCGGCGTTCTCGGGGAAGGCGTTGGTCGGGGAGGGGGGGAAGGGGCTTCGAAAGTCGGGCCCGTGTAAAATCCGCGTAGAGGTTCTTGAGGATTAAGCAAGAGGGAGGCATGTGGATGGGGAGGAGCGACGAGTGTTGGGTGAGCGAGGCAGTGCAGGTACGGGTGTAAAACGCATGAAATATGCGCCGCTTTGAATGCTCGTCAGGAAGGGCTGAGTGGTAACGATGTAGGTGGATTAATCAACGTGATGGTGGAGGGGTTGGACGTTTCTAGTGGTGCCGAGTGCTCGAATTCCATCAGCTGTACGAAGGCGGGGAAGGGAGGGATCACCCTTCTGCGGGCTGTACGTCGTCGGAGGCGGCCGCGAGATGGTAGTGATCCTATTGAAATCCGTCTCCTTTGCCTTTGGAAATGTGTGCTTGACCCATTGCACTAGGGTATAGAGTGGCGCGGAGAACTAGTGTGTAAGGTGCGGTATTAGTCCGGTAGGTCCGAGGGGGCTGGTTGGGGACTCTCCGTCCGCCGTTACATATGGTGCTAGAATCCAAGTGGTGGGATTTAAGAAGCACGAAACACCGTGCAGGTGCGAATATACTGACTACGCGGCGCCGAATGCTGGTGCGCATGGCGACCGACGTAAAGTCGACCCGGGCGCCCACCCGGCGACGTTCCTAGTTACCCTATAAGGAAGTTTTTCCGCGTGCGCGCAATCGTGTCAGGGGGGTGTAATTGGACGTCCGAGGGTGGAGCGCGTCGGAGCGTTTGCAACTTTCGTCTTCACCATCTTGTGGCTCGTCGTGGTGTGCGTCGAACCCGCCCGTCTGGCGATTTTTGTGGAGGCTGCTCCCTGCTGTGTCCCGCGTCGCTCCTTGCTTGGTTAGGCTTTCTCTCGCTTCGGAGTCCCAGGCTCTCCGCCCGGTGATCTGGTGTGCGCGTACGGCACTGCTGCTGCTGGGCCGACGACTCGCTGACGTCCACGGTCCACGGCGCACGGTTCACGGAGCTTCCTTCTGCTGCATGTACGCGCGGTGTCCGTCGTCTGCCTGTCAGATCCTGCGTCCCCCTCTCCACCGCGGGCCCACTCCGCGCGCTTGGTAGTTGATCACGGCGGCCACGACCACCACCGCCTGGCCGTCAACCGTCTCTGACGCAAACGCCGATGGTCCCGCTCTGAGTCCTGTCGACGCCGTCCCCCGCGCGCACTCCCTGTCTGTCCGCCTCCGTAACCATCCCGACGCGACTGTCAGCGCGCATGCCGCCCGTGAGCATGCGCACGTCTGCACACGCCCAAGCTTGCTCGGAATGCAGTCACGCCTCTAGCCTCTTCCCCGCACCCGCCTCGTCCGCCCCTTCCTCCTCGTCCTCGTCCTCGCCTTCGTCCTCGTCGCACATCGTTTCTGGCGCACGCCGCTCGTCGACCAACTCGTCTTTTCGCTGTCTTTGTTCCTCTCGCCGGCCCCGCACGCTCCCAGCTGAGCGCCGCAGCCGCAGTCCTATACACGCTGGACGCGCTTGTCCCGGAAAGCTTCGGGCTTCCTCTCCTTCCTCAACACTACACACGCCTCGTACAACCCACACTCCGCGCCGGCCACGGTCGAGTGGCGGCCCCCACACACATTGTTCGAGCTCCGAGAACGGCGCGTGCAGCGCGCCGACTGGTTCCCGGTGAGTAGTCTTGCACACGACCTGCCTCTTTGTGTCGCGCCTGCCGCGCGTCCTCCTTGCTGGCAAACCTCATCGTTCGAGCTCCTCTACCTCTGCATTTCATTCCACCGAGACCGCAGAGTGGCCTCTACGTGCTGTACTCACACTCACACGCCTCACGGCTCTAGGTCGATGCTCCGCTGGTCCGCAGTTCTCGCGCTCTTCCTCCTGAGCGTGCCCGCCCTGCCGCGTGCACAGGCAGGCGTTGTTCCATCGCTCGCGCGCCATGGCGCAGGGCACGCGCATCCCCCATCTGTCATTCTGCCCGTCGCTGAGACAAGCGCCCGCGCGTCCATTCCAGGGTGGAGGCGACAGGGGTCAGACTCGAGCGGGTCCGCCGCTGCTGGGGGCGTCGGCGGCGGCGACAGAGGCAGCGATGGCCCCTCGACTGCTGCTGGCGCGAGTGGTGAGTCGATCACGCCTCCGATGCAGCGAAGTCCCTAATCTGGCTCCTGTCATGCAAGGCTCCACGGCTCTTGGTTCTCCATCGTCGGCATCCTCGCCGGCGGGCTCGGCCACCGCGCCGACACGGGCGCCGCCGACGTCTTCCACAGCGCCGCCTGGGCGGGCGTCGGCGAGCAGCACCCGCGCGCCGTCGTCCGAGTCGACGCACTCGCAGAGCAGCCCGGCGTCTATATCGGGCACCCCTTCACAGGTGCGTCTCGTCCTTCCATTTTGGCTAGCCCGCCTGCTCATCTCGGCGTCGCCGCCATCACATTTCCCACAGCCGACGTCTGTGAGTTCGATTTCGGTGAGCTTGCCGATACCTTTGCCGACATCAATCTCACTCCCGACGTCATTCTCGATCCCGACCTCGTTCCCGCTGCCCTCCTTCTCCCTCTCGTTCCCGCTCTCGTTCCCGCCGTCGTTTTCTTTCTCGTTGCCCTCGTTTTCTCTGCCCGTCACGCTGTCCCTCCCGTTCACTACTATCACCGTCGCGTCATTGCCTACCTTGCCCACGTCTCCTCCCCAGACCACCACCACCAGCGCACCCCCGAGGTCGACGTCAACTCAGCCAAGCTCGAGATCAAGTACAGTTCCAAGGTCTTCGGGGACAAATGTTAGCTCAAGCTCAGCACCGCGCACCTCCGTATCGGCGACCGGAACGTCTGCCTCGGCTCCCAGGAGCTCTTCGCGGCAGTCCAGAACCTCAAGCACGGGGTCGCGTTCATTGTGAGTACTCCATTCGATCGCATTTTCGACTCCTATTTCTCGCGTCTATATTGAGCTACCATTTCTGGTGGCTCATCTTCCGTGCTATGACGTTGGCGCGTTCGGGCTTTTGCTCGCGCCCGCGAATTAATTCAATTCATATACGAACCTTGCTTCGCATTTTGGCTTGGAGATCCGCGTTCGTCGCTGGACTCTTACCTTTATTTCGAATTCATAGTACCCAACGTACCACCTCGGCCAGGAGGACGTCTACTTTAACCTCTTCCTCGAGAGCCTCGCCAACTTCGCGTTCGCGGACTTCCTCTTCCTCCGTTAGGTCCACCTCCAGGACTACGTCCCGTTCTTCTTCCGCATCTTCTACATCCACTACTTCTGTCGCTACTTCATCCTCTGCTTCTCGTGCTACCTCTGTATTATCTACTGCCTCTTCCTCTCTCGTTTCTTCGAAGTCTGGAACAAACTCTCGCATGTCTTCCCGCACTTTCTCCACCACAACGCGCGGCACGTCTTCCAGGAGGACAACCACAAGAGGCACTACCTCCACAGCCTCGAGGTCTTCGTCCTCATCTGTCCCTGCTATAACATCCGTTCGACTCACTTCTCGCTCTATATCTATACCCGCCACCTCTGCATCAGGGACTTCCTCTAACGATCTCTCTAGTACTTCGGCATCGTCGTCCACCCTTTCATCCTCGTCGACCACCCTCACGTCTTCTCGCCCCGTGCTCGGGCCGACTTCAGCGCAGTCTACGACTACGGTCTGTGGTAGAACGACCCTCTACACAACGGTGGTCGAGACGACAACCTACTTGACGGGCGGCAAGACACGCACCAGCACGTTGACAACTGTAGTCCCTACAGGGACGCTGATTCCCAATCAAGCCACCACTGGCAATGACATGTGAGTCCATGCATGTCTACTGGATTATTCGTGCTGATCGCTCTTCCCATAGTTTCTCCCATAACAAGGGAGCGTTGGCAGGGCTTATCATCGGAATCATCGCCTTCGTCGCACTCATCTCTGCGTGGGGTGTCTTCGCCTACCGCCGCCATCGCGTACATCACATGCAGGTGGAAGCGGCGGCGGCGGCACTCGGACGTTCGAATGGCGGGAATCGCGCCCTCACGCTGGACGGGGAAGACGACGATGACGGGCATGCTGCTACGCGCTTCGTCGGCGCAGGCCCTGTATCTCATCCTCCCAGCCAGTATGACAGACTCAGAGGAGGGCGCAACCTGGAGTCCCCGGCAGGTGATGACGGGGGTGTCGGTCCCGTAGGTGACGCCCGAAGTCAGGACGACGCTGGTGGGGGGATGGTAGGATTGGCTCCGGTGCCTATCGTCGGTGGTGGGGAGGACGCCTCTCTCATGCATCCTGCCAACCGGTCAGCGGCGGATGTCTCCTTACCTACGGGTGCCGACGTCGTTACTGGGCTGGGTATTCTCCCCCCTCTCCGCCCGCCTAAATCTCCCGCGCGTTCGCTTAGTTCCCGCCCCTCCTCGGGTCCTGGCCCCGAACCTGCTGCATGGCTGGGAGGCCGCGCAGTCTCCTACGGCTCTCTTCGCAGCCCAGTTCCAATCGACATTATCAAGACGGACATGGCACAACCAGCTTCCCCCACATCGCCCGTCAGTCGCTCGTCTGTGTATTCTGACGAGGTTCTGTCCAGTGTAGGCCATACGACAATCAACCCAGACGCCCAGCTTGCTACTCTGGCGGCCAGTGCCCTCGGGACCTCCGCGTACGCAAGTAGGAACGCCAGCTTGTCGTCTCACGGCCATGGCGGGCATGCAGGTTCTTCGGCGCACGAGCACTCGGGCGGCGGCTCCTCCTCCGGCGGGCACGGCTCCTCCAGCGGCCACAAGAGTGGTACTGGATCATCATCGAGCCACATGCGTGGGTCCGTTGGTGGGAGCACCCATGGGCACGCTCCTCTCATTGTTCCGCCCGGTCCGTCGAGTCTTCTCCCCACTCAGACCCATCGTCCCGACGCGCCGCCATCGTCTTACCGTGACTATGGAGATGAGGAGAGCGGGCGTTCACCTGGCAGCCCCAGACGCATGAGCGGCTTCCTTGGCCGCTCCCTGCGCGGGCTACGTATTCGCAGCCCACGACAATCCGTGTCGTCCCTCTCGGCAGTCATGGGGGGTTCACAAGCGAACACGTCTCCATCAGACGCCTCCACACTCCTCGCAAACCCCCGTCAGTCAGTATACGATCCCTCGACCCTGCGGCCGTCTTCGATCTATCGTCCACAGTCGCCGATACTGAGTTCCATGCCCGAGTCTGCCTTTTCTCAAGCGCCCGGCATATACGTCTCCGCCGCGCCTCCCGGAGGGCCTACTACAAGCGCGTCCCTGGGCCCTCACGCCGTCACCGCGCACGGCGCCCCCGTTTGGCCTGGTTTGGGACCACAGAGCGGGCAGCCGTCGATGCCAAGCCCGGCGCTAACCGAGGTTTCGAGCTTCGCTACCCCGGAGGGCCTGCTCAATCCCAGTTTGGCGCTAAGACTCGGAGCGCAGGGGATGCAGAGTCAGGGCGCCCTTAGTTTCCGGGACGACATGGATTATTCAAGGCCTATTGGAGGGGTGAGTTGCTCGTCCTTCGTGTATTGGAAAGGGTGTTAATCACGTTCGTCCAGATGGTGAACAACAGGCAGCACAGCCGGACGACGCTCCACACGATGTCGACGGAGTCGCGTCGTCGCCCGTCGCTCGAGTCGCGTGATACCCAGGGCACCCATACGACGGGCACGGAGACCGTGCATCCGTTCGCCGAGGTAGCGAGTCCGCCTACCTCCGGACGCGCATCCACGGAAGGGTCCTCCGTCCACTCGTAAACCATCGTTCTTGCCTCGTGCTCCGTGTTTTGCGAAACGTACAGACCTTTGACCCCCGAGCTGCATGGTGTCCGCCTTCCCCGTGGTACTCACGCATGCCCAGATACCTTGTGCTTTCTCAAGTCCGTCCCCACCTGTCCCTGTTCGCACATACCCTGCATGGTCCTCACACCGTAGTCTGACGAGACGCACACACACGCTTACCTGTCGCACTCCCCGCCGTTCACTACACACGCTCGTTGTCCACCGTCGCCCGAAAGACCCGGCCCGTTCCCAGAGCTATCCCCGCCCAAAATCTCCCGCGCTTTCGCCCCGCCCGGCGATGATCACCGCTCGCCCCCTTGCGCCACGACCACGACCACGTCCGCCTCGCACCCGCATCCGCACCCGCACCCGTCCTCCGCTACTGTACACACCGCGCTAACTCCTGTCGTTCCCGCACCCGCTCGCGCTATCGTGCTTCGCTCCGATCCGTTACGTACCGTGTATACCCCTGTCCATGATGACCTTCTCCCCCCTCCCAGCGGCGCACGCGCAGCGTTCTTGCGAGCACCGTGTTCGCTAAGACTGCGCGCCGCCGCTGCGGGAATCGGACCTGCGCCGAACCATCGCTGACACTTGTTTATTCTCGCGTCGCGCGCCCGTTTAAATTTGCTGCCATCTTGCTTAGTAGTAGTAGCTACCGCTGCCTGTGTATCTGTATTCGCCCGGACCTTCCGTCCCCCAGCCTCATACACGTCTTGTGACGATTCACTAGAGAATGATATAGCTGCACATGTTCTAGAGACGCTCTCTTCATTTCCGGCCGGGAGGCCGCGAGTTAGGCGTTCACGGAGCACGGGCGACGGCGCGAAGCGGAGGCATTCGAAGGGTGCGTCACGCTTCTTATGAGTTCGGTCTTTCGAAGCGTATCACTATAGCTACACGGGATGCGTTACGTACTCCCTATGAGCAAGTTCTCGGACGAACTTGCGTTGAGTTCCCCGGGCCCTACTACTAGTAGCTGGTGGACAAATTCCCGCCCCTCACAGGCATCACAGCCAGCCCTTGGCCTTGTAGTCGTCGATGATAGCCTTGGTCGTCTCCTCCAACGTCTTGAACTTGATCCCCAGGAGCCGCTGCTCCTTCGCGGGGTCGTACCGGATGAGGTGCGTAGCGGCCTCCGGGTCGAACGACGTGTTGCCTGCGGGGATGCGGCTGTCGAGCTTGTGCGCAGCCGAGACTGCGCACGGACAGGTCAGGCCCGTACCCTTGAGCGTGAATGTGGGTCTGGAAGAACTTACCGAACTCTTGCCACTTCCAGGGTCGGGCGCTGGCGATGATGCGCTCGCCGGCGACGTTGGGCTTGGTGAGGGCGAGGGCGTGGGCCTCCGCGAGGTCGCGCACGTCGACATATGAGGACCTAAGCGCGCATATAGTCAAGTCAGTGTCAAAGGCTCGTCGAAGGAGCAACCAATGGCCGACTACTGACCCGGCGGTGACGAGCGCGTCGTTGTCGAGCTTACTCTTCACGACGGTGGAGTACCAGTCCAGCGCGGATTCGTTCAAGCTCTCCGGCTTATCTACCGCGTGAATCGCGGGCCCGAACACGAACGGCGGGTTCAGCACGACGAGGTCGAACGGGAGCCCCGCCTTATTCTTCTCGTAGAACTCCCACGCGGCGCGCTCTGCCAGTGTCTTGCTCGCGCGGTACTTGCCCGGCTGCGACGCGGCGCGGCCCTTCTCCTTGACCTCGGCGACGCTGTCCTCGTTCCAGTTCTCTTCGGAGAAGACCCGCGGCGTCGTCGTCGGCTCGAGCACCGCCGCGGTCGAAGAAGTGATCACGACGCGCTTGACCGCGCTGCCGTGCGCCTGTGCGGACTTGAGGATCCCGGTCGTGCCCTGCACGGCGGGCTTGATGAGCTCGTTGGGGTCGTCCGCTTTGAAGTGGAAGGGCGAGGCGGTGTGCTCGATCGCGTCGACGCCCTTGACGGCCTCGTCGAACGCGCCTTCCTATGTGGATCGGGGGAGTCAGCGTGATTCTGTGCCGTTTCGGACGAGAAAAACCGACCTTGGTGATGTCTTCGACGATGCCGATCTCGAACTTGCTGCCGTACGACTTGAAGAGCTCGCGAAGGTGGGTCGCCTTGCTTTCCGAACGGACCGTTCCCCGGACCGCGAATCCCTGCTCGAGGAGGGTTTTCACGACCCAGACGGCAATGTAGCCGTTCGCGCCGGTCACAAGGACCTTTCCAGAGGTTATTGCGGGCATGTCGTGTGTGAGAGCTGTACCTGGTGAGTGGTTTGTTCTCTCGCGATGTGAGGACGCAGTGAGAGTGTGTGTGCGAGAGCCAGGGCCCTTTTATACCGTTCAATAGAGCGTTGAGCTTCAAACTCGGGGATCGCAGATAAGGAATCGTAGCAGACTGGGAAGGTACAGTGGACGGGCAGTGGGATTGTGCGATAGCGTCATTGGCTCGACATGCTCAGGCCTGCGTTGAGTAAGCACTCGGGGATCCTGCAATTGAACCAAACTCGCACCTTGTCAGCTCAGTGCGCCGCCACGTGGTCCGGCACGCCATGCCGATACAAGATGGCTCTTATGCTAGAATATGCTCAGCGTACACCGTCTGTGCATAGCACACAAGTCGTACGTGTCCTTCACGCGAATGGTCGGAGGTAGCAGAACGGAAACAAATTTGTCAGGATGACAAACCCGAATGCGATTCTTCATCGAAGAGGGATGTGTATTCGATTCTGTCTGTCTGCAAAGCCCAGATGCTTCGAGGCCTACAACCAACCCCTCGCCTTGAAGTCCTCTATGCTGTCTTTAGTGGTCTCCTCGAGCGTACGGTATTGAATACCAAGGATGCGAATGCCCTTCTCCGCATTATATTTCACAGGATATTCTGCCAAAGAGGGGTTGTACGATGGGTTGCCTGCAGGAATCTTGTCGGAGTAACGACGAGCTACATTGACTAGTCGGGCAGTTAGCTTGAGGACGTTCTGCTATCAGCGAAAGACGCACTGAATTCCTGCCAGATGAACGAGCCGCCTCGGATGATAAAACGTTCGCCGCCAGCATTAGGCGTGATCAATGCGAGTAGCTCCGCGTGGGCGAAGTCGCGAACATCCACGTACTCGTATCTTGTAATGAATCGTGTTTAGGTTAGCGCTAGCCGTACGTTTATAAAGAATCACTCACCCATTCTTCGTCAACGCGTCTCCGGACAAGTCCCCCTTGACGACGTGATTAAACCAGTCCCTCGCCGTCCCACTGAACTGCTCCAACGACGGCGCCTCATGGATGACTGGTCCGAATACAAACGGCGGGCACAGCGTGACGAGGTCCCATCCAAGTCCCTCAGGGCCGAGCGCTTTGTTCTCGCGTTCATAAAAGTCCCATGCGGCGCGCTCGGCGAGCACCTTGCTCGCGCGGTACTTGTCCATCCCGCCCGCAGCGCGGCCCACCTCGCGGACATGTGCGAGCGACCAGTCGTTCCAATCGGTCTCCTGGAAGACGCGCGGGGCGGATCCCGGCTGCGGTGGCGTAAGGACGGACGCACAAGACGAGGTAATGATCACGCGTTTGACAGTCGCGCGGTGCTTGAGAGCGCTTTGGAGGATGCTCTCGGTGCCCTTGATCGCGGGGATGATAACTTCGTCGGGGTCGTCGGCGCGAAGATTGACGGGGGAAGCGACGTGCAGGATGGCGTCAACGCCCTCGGTTGCAGCATCGAACGCGCCTGGCTATCACAACCAAGGTAGGCATGCATGCGTGAGTTACATATAAACACTCGATAATGCTAGAAATCCTCCTTACCTTCGTGATGTCGGCGATCACGACCAACTCTAAGGTGTTCTTATACGCCTTGAAATAGTCGCGAAGGTAGGTAGCCTTACTCTCCGATCGTACGGTTCCCCGGACGGAGAAGCTACGATCCAGGAGATACTTCAAGACCCAGGCCGCGACATAACCATTCGCGCCGGTGACCAGAACACGACCCGAAGTAATCGCAGGCATGTTGTTCGGGTTCGAAGAGCGGAAGATATGGGGCAGACTGCTTGTAGCCTTCCCCGCTTATATATACTGAGGGAAACAGTACGGCGCGTGGTCGTGAGGTTATCGGTACTAGTACCACATCCGTGCCATGATACGCCTGGGGGTGTCCAATCTAGGACGGGCGCTCCGGATGTCTTGTTCTTGCTTCCTAAGCAGCAGTGTTGAGCTCGTCAGCTGGGGCTATGGCGAAGGTTGCGAGGCCTCTTCATCACTCTGGATGTCTTCGCATGTCACGGCATGCCCCAAATATAAACCATACCATGGTGCAAAGGGGATGTCAGACCCAGTGACCGACCCATCTGCTCTCCGACCCAAACCTGGACCTCTCAATGCGTGCCGCGAATCCAATGTTAGTCCTCGCGAGGTTCGCATAGCACGTACTATGGAGGACCAGCAGTCCATGGAGTGGAGATTGTGCTGTCGTGGGGGTGGGGACATGGGTGGTTGCACAAAATATCGGGTCCGGGGCTTATGCAGCAAATCGTTCATCTCGCAGCATCATAAGTACTCTCAGAGAGCAGAACGCCTTCCTTTTCACCAATCGTGCGTTTAGGCAACACAGAGCGATCAAAAGCACCAAAAGCTAGAGCCTCAGTGGAGGAAAGTAAATGGCAGCGGCAGGCTACCGGATAGACGCCCACCGCTGCGGCCGAAATAGATCCACAGGCCGATCTGGGCGTCTACGTTTGGGCAACCCCAAATTGAAAATGCTCGCCAACCGTTCTGGAGCACTACCGACGCCGTGAAGGCTGCCGGGTCCCTCTCTCCTTTCTCTAACCTGTTCTATCTCGCCGTGGGACAATGCGTTTGGTCTGACTTTGATGTGGAACATAAGGGAGCCATGCAGAATCCTGGTCCCTGCGCTGCAAGAAATGTCTCATAAGATTCGACCGGCACCAGGCCACGAAGTAGTCGACTTTTCAGGTTGTGTCCGAGTCCTGCACGCCCGCATGGCAGCCGTGCGCTCGCTTGCGCGGCCAAGGCAGTGCACTCGAGGATCGTCTATGAGGTATACGTGAACAGGTGGGAGGTCGTTGGAGTCCCCGACCTTACTGCGGTAATTATGAGCCCGTATCATTGACTGTCGTTATGCACGTTAGTTGACATACACCGCAGGAGGGTGCGTTTGACGAGGCTGTCATGGGTGTCGACGCGATCGTTGACACGGTTTCCCCGGTACACTTGGCCGCGGAAGAGCTTGCTTGACTCACCGAGCCTGCCGTAAATGGTGCTGTCTGCATACTATTACGCTCCACCGCGAAGCCCGCTGATCCTGCTTCCGTCGAGTGCATTGTCTATCTCCCCTCCTGCGTAACGGCGCGGGTCTAATGCGCGACAGATCCCCGTGTGTACGGCGACGCATTTGAATGAGCGCAATTCGCAGGAGGTTGAAGCGCAAGAATACGACAAACACCCACTTGCAAAACACTCTGCGAGCAGGGTACCTGTGGAGAGACGCGCGTGAAATTCCTTTGAGGGAAAAGCAGTGTTTCCCTGGGATCTCACCGTTATCAACTAACTCTCCGTGAGCCTTCGGACGCGTCTTGTACAAGGTAAATAGAAGACCGGGGATGTTGGACGAATCAAGCAAGACGGTGCATGAGATGGTCAGGGCGGGTTCGTCTCGGGCCACTACTTACGTCCTGTCCGCTGCTTTCAGGCCCGACACGCTTTTTCGTAACAATTGCTGGATAGATGCACGAGACCCCGCGGAGGCCCTGAGAGCGGTCATGGCACCTACAGCAGGCTGTCAAGAATTAGTCGTGAATCAAGGAACATATACCTGGGAAGACTTCGGTAAGCTACGTCAAAGCATTATCTCCGGACAAGAATCGTCTAATGTTGGGTTATGCACCAAGAAGACGCTGCGCAGAAGGTTTCCGGCGAGACACTTGCCTACAGTGGCACTTCCTACGACCCGGCCCAGGTGGTTCACTCGGCCGTGTCACGACACGACAAAATCGAGGGGAATGGCAGGGTGACGTACCGCACCATCGATGAGACCACCGCGGTCTTCTGCAAGGTCGGGGGGTCCGTAGTTGCCTACGGGGTGGGCGGAGCCCGCCGAGAAGTAGTACCAGGCTCCGTTCTGAAATTACATGTTCGTAAATGAGTCCAACAATCGGCCGTACTAGTGCAAGTCGTCCCGACAGAGAAGTTGGTTCGGCGGGGCTGTGTTTACTGTCACCTTACCATGCATCGCAGGAACATGATACCCCGCGCCCGCCTTTTCCCTTGTGCTCCTGTTTTACGTCAACCTGAGAAAGAAGAAGGAAGCCAGGCCAACCATCGGACCCTCGGATGAAATATCCCCATTTCCAGACGCCGATCGGAGAGGCCACAGGTGCGCGAGCAATACTTCGTCAGCCTGACTCGAGCATCTGTGGTGGGCTGATAGACAGGAAATGCTACGATGACGGCCGCCCGAAGCCGCCAACGCGACGCACCGACTTTTACGCCAAATTTTGGTAGGGCGTCCGGGCCGGCGCCAGTGCTCGAGGAGAGGCTATATATTGTGAGGGTAAAGGGATGGATGGCTCAATCGCTTCAGTGCTTCCCAAATTCTACTCGCCCCGCATTATAAACTCTCTGATATGCCTTCCATCTCGTCGGGCAAAGTCCTCGTCACTGGGGCAAACGGTTTTGTTGCGGCGTGGACCATCAAAACCCTGCTCGACGCTGGCTTCTTCGTGCGCGGAACGGTACGCTCGCTGGCGAAGGCCGAACATCTTAACAACGTCTTCAGCTCGTACCCAGGCAAGTTCGAGGCCGTCGCCGTCCCAGATTTTACCAAGGTGACGCGAAGAGGTTCAGCGATACAACATTCATTATGCTAATCAAGTACACTGTCAGGAGGGTTCTTTCGACGAAGCCGTCACGGGCGTAGACGCCATCCTCCACACTGCATCTCCTGTGGGATTCAATGCAGACGACCCCGCCGAAATGATCGATCCCGCCGTGAATGGCACTCTCAGCATCCTACGCGCCGCCGCCAGCACCAATGGCCTCGCGTCCGTCAAACGCGTCGTATACCTCTCATCCTGTGCAGCGGTGTTCGATCAGTACTCAACCGTGCCGCGCGAGTATACCGAGGCGGACTGGAATGAGGCAGACCCGCGCGAGGTCGTGCAGAAGGGCCGCGGCGCGAGCCCACTCGCCAAGTACTGCACAAGCAAGACGTTCGCAGAGCGGCGCGCGTGGGCGTGGTACGAAGATAACAAGGCGACTCTACCTTGGGACTTCACAGTGGTGAACCCGCCGTGGGTCTTTGGGCCAACATTGCACGAGGTCGGGAGTAAGCCCGAGAGCTTGAACGACTCGAATAAGCTGCTGTGGAACGCCATTACCCAGGGGTCATTCCTGAAGCCCGCGTGAGCTCGCTGCCGTGCCTTCCATTGACGCAATCATGAAACTCACTACTATCACGCAGCGGGAACTGTAGAATCGACGTCCGAGACCTCGCGCGTGCCCTGCTCCTTACGATCACCACACCTGCAGCAGGCGGAGAGCGCTTCATAGTCTGCGCGGGGCCCTTTGCATGGGAAGATTTTAGTAAGCGGCCTAGAACTTCGACCGCGTTAAGCCTTAACTCACGAATTGGCTGCAAACGCAGTGAACGCCGCGCGCAAGATCACTGGTACGACACGTTCGCCAGAGGTGTCTTACGACCCAGCGCAGTTCGTTCATCTCACAATCTACAATACAAAAAAATCAGAGGACATCCTGGGGATGACGTACCGCGGTTTGGAGGAGACTGCTCGTGATGTAGTGAAGGATTGGCAGTCCCGCGCTTGGTTGTAAGAGCCACTACGACCTTATAGGAATACTTCGGAGGCGGATGAACCAACTTAAATAAGCTGACATCAGTACTATTGTATTTGCATCCCAGGTTCTTCCCGAGTTTCATTCTGTGTCACCACTGTAAGCTAGCACGCTCAGCAAACAGCCGAGCCCTGAACACCGGTATTGCATCATCCCACCTATCTCGCTAGTTAGTTACCGGATTCAAGCTCAGGACGAGGACGAAGTACGTACCATGTCCATACATCCATGCACTCGTTCCAATTCTTCCCTTCGGGTACTTTCAAATGCTCGATCCGACCCTGCGCCATGAAAAACCTAATTAATCGCTCGATGTACTCCCAATCTCCCGCTGTGTAGCGCCAACGAAGAACCGTCGTTGAGATGATGCGGAATGCTACCAGGATTCGGTCCTCGGTAGATAAAAGGTACCAGCCACACTCGGCGATGGGGTCCCAAGGGAGCGCTATGGTCTTCGGCGAGAGCGGTTTCTTAGGGTGCGGTTCGGAGAGGCCGTCTGTCGGGAGCGGGATTGTCCAACTATACCCGTCGCACACCCAGCGGGGCATGTCTAGGTTGAATGCACGCCGCTCGAGATACTGCACGAGCGCAGAGTCGCTGGCGATGTTCTTCCACCCGCGCTTGGTGTATTTCCTGAGTGCTGCTGGGGCGTTCGTCTCCCTGTCATTGAGGACAAGCGAGACCTTCAATTCGAACGTCGCGAACGGGTACAGGGAAAAGCCGGCGTTGTAGGTGATCACGTTCATGACGCATGCTAATAGGTCGTAGCTTCGACATCCGCAAGTGTCAAGTGCATGGTTATTGGAGATTTCTGACTCACTCGAATGGAAATCCATGAGCGATGCCATGGGGGATGACCGACAGACAATAAGTTGAACCTTGCGCTTCCCGTAGGAGATGGGGTCTCGCGCCCGTACGAAGTTATACACAGTTCTTACGCTGCGTAGTTTGTAGGCGTGTTCAAGTTCCTTTGAGTCTTCGATATCCGATATAGGTAGGTGCATTCTGTCGTAAAGGCGTCGAACCTCGTCGTCATAGTCCTCCAATTGCCACGAGTAGGGTATGAAAAGATATCCTTCCGATTCAATCAGATGCTGCCCAAGGAGTATGCAAGACGAGTCTGGATGCACGTATAGGTCCAGATCGGATTCCTCGTAGTATGTCCTGTCAAAAAACTGTAAAGCAAACGAGCCAGATATAACGGCGGCGGTCTGTTTCTGCAGCGATCGAAAGGTGTTCGGGTGGTCGAAAAAGCGCGACAGCCGTTTGTTGATGTTGAAAGCCCGAGATTTATAGTCCATAGACGAATTGCGTATGCACCTATTGACCCGAGACAGATTGACCACAGTTCCCGGCGTGCAGTGTGAGAATAAACGGATGTAAATAACATGAAAACCGGGTTGGAAAATATCCATGAAAGTGGCTAAGCCTCTTGAATTCATGTTGAGTAAGGTTGGGGAAGGGTGTGAAGAGGTTCAGGATGATCACTGATTAGAGTCGAAGCTAGAGGATGGGCCGGCTCATCAGGGGTGTGTCGACAGAGTCCGCTCGAAGTCGTCGCGCGGCCAATATATACGGGTCTAACAAAGAGCATATGAGTGGTTCCATGTTCGGGCGGGTAATTTTCGAATCGCCTATGCGGCTCGAAAGGGTCAGTCGAAAGAGGCTCGGGTTGCGGCAGTGCGGAACCAAGCGAACAAGTTCCAAGATGATAATTAGATCGTCTCGGAGTGGCCAAATAAACAATGCCCAAATATGGTACAATCGGCATTCTGGCATTGCGCGGTGGACTATTAGACCAGGATCCATTGGGCCGTTATTGAATACAACACTTGCATCCATTGTCAGTAACCACCGTTCGCCGCAAGTTCTGCCCACCGGTACTTACTCAGGTTTTGATTTGTGGTATGCATACTCCATTTTTAGGACTCGCACGTGGTTAACCAACGGCTTCCCCATATGAATACAAGTTTGCTCATTGCAGAAGCGGTGCTCCAGGCCTGAGGCCCAGTGAGAAATTGTCCTTCCAATTTCCGGCAAAAAGGGTAAGTGACGACTCCTCGTGCATTGCCGCCATCTCGTGATTCGGTACTACACCGGCCGGGAGCGGGATTCCATGAAATCTCATGGACTCGCGCCGTTCAATGTCTCTATGCGGGTCTTTTGCCCAGATCTGTACGGCCGACTGTAGACTCTTCTGGCCGCGTATTTCGTGAAGACGCAGACAGCCGCGCGGGCGCAATCATCCTCTCGAGTCGTCCCGGTGTGGTGTTTGATGTATACGTCTCCACAAGGGAGTACCTGCACTGGATACTGCTCCCACCGATCTCGGCTCTGCTTCTTTCTCAACTACCCCCACGCCGAAGAAGCACGCCTAGACCGAGCAATGTACATAAAGACCACCGCGTCCTGGCAATGACCCTCCGGGCCTTCCCCTCTCCCAATCATGCTCATTGCCGCCGCATTTCTAGCTCTCGCCTGCCTTGGGCCCACAGTCGCCAACCCTCTGGCAGCGACGTCGAGGACATTCCGTGTTCATGAGGCGAGGCGAGCTGTGCCCACAGGGTTTACCGAAGCTGGTCCCGCCTCGCCGGAGACGACCATTAAACTCCGTATTGCCCTTGTTCAGGGTGATCCGAGCGGGGTCGTTGACGCGCTCTACAGCGTTAGTGATCCTGACAGCAGTGCGTATGGCCAGCACTTGGCGAAAAATGAGGTATGAACTCAACCTCAGGCTCTTCGCCCTCATCGAATGCCATTGTTCATAATCGGCTCGTTTACCCACCAGATCGAGCCCTTTGTCGCACCGACGGACCAAGCGAAGCAGGCTGTTCAGTCTTGGCTTGAGGCGAATGGTCTTACCGCCAAACAACTCTCTCCTGCTGGAGACTGGCTCGGTATAGAAGTACCAGTAAGCAAGGCGAACAACTTGTTCGACACTACCTTCAGCCTTTTCCGGGACGTCGAAACGGGTGCTCACACCATACGCACACTGTCCTACTCGCTTCCGGAATATTTGCGCAGCCACGTTGATTTAGTTTATCCTACCGTGTCGTGAGTCGTTTCCCTCGAACCGCTCATGTCAAGGGCTCAAAGTCATTTCTTGCAGTTTCCCGGTGCATTTGGCGCGAACAGGTGCGAATACCCAATCGGCGTCGGCAGCCTACCACAGTACTGTCGTTCGACGCGACACGAGTTCCACCTGCGCGAATGGAACCACTCCGGCATGCTTGCAGGAACTCTACAGGATATCCAGGACGCCTGCCGTTCATAAGGAGAACCGGCTCGGTGTTACCGGGTTCTTTGGGAATAGTGCCCACTATGCGTGGCTCGAAGTGCGCTCCACGGCTTCCTATTAGGCTCGATCTGACAGAATTTTTTGTAGTCGTTTCTCAAAAAATTCCGTCCGGACATGAATCCTACGACGAACTTTAGCGTGGTCGGGGTCGACGGCGGCACAAACGACCAAAACACGCCCTCAGTGTCAGAAGGAGTAAGCGTGGAGAGTTTATGACCTTATGTACTACTGTTTACTCACTTTGTGTTGCAAGGAACTCGACATTCAGTACACGGTTGGCCTCGCCACGGACATCCCGGTCGTCTACTACTTCATTGGGTTTGACAACCAAGATGGAGATTTGTCCGGATTTTTGGACGAAGTCAACGTGCTTCTGGCTCTCGACAAGCCCCCTCAAGTTCTTACGACAAGCTATGGATTCTCAGAAAGCAGGCTCTCCTTCGCCTTGACAGAGTAAGCGCACTCAGAGCGATCATCGCCTCTACACCAGACTGATCATCGCGCTGGCATACAGCAAGCTCTGTCGAGCGTATGCTCAACTCGGGGCCCGCGGTACGACCATCCTCTACGCCTCCGGAGACAGTGGTGTCGGATGCTCTTCCGACTCTCCCGAGAATTTCCAAGCTACATTCCCATCTAACTGTCCATTGTCAGTCTTCGTAGCAATTTTTGTTCCATTAATGCACTGATCTCTTCGTTTAGCGTCACTTCCGTCGGCGGTACGCAGGGCTTCTCCCCAGAAGAAGCATGGTCAGGGTCTTCCGGCGGCTTCTCCAATTATTACGCCCGCCCCAGGTACCAAGACGATGCCGTCCGAGCCTACCTGAAAATCCACGGTGGCGCGAACAAGGGCCGATTCAACGCGAGCGGACGCGCATTCCCTGACATCGCCGCAAAGGCAGACAACTTCCGGTTCTTCGAAGTCGACAGCATATTGCCCATCTATGGCACAAGCGCAGCGAGCCCGACGGTTGGGAGCATAGTCGCGTTACTCAACGATCGGCTCGCGTCGGCGAGGAGACCCCCGCTCGGTTTCTTAAACCCGTGGCTGTACAAGTACGGGAGGGAGGCGTTCACCGATATCACAGCTGGCAATAGCTCGATACAGTGCTCGGAAAATGACACCGCGCGGGGTTTCGACGCAGTGCAGGGATGGGACCCGGTATGTGTTCTATTGCACCACCGTCCACGTTATCGCCAGTGTGCTCACATACCATGGCAGGTCACTGGCCTGGGAACGCCGCGGTTCGATAAACTGCTCGAGCTATTAAGGCTGTGAAGATGCGTCGAAGTGCGGCCAAGTTGAAGACGCACGCAAGAAAAATTGGCTGATTCTGGTGCTTGTCTTTCGACGTGGGCAATCCGGTCTAGTAACAGTCTGAAATAGCTTGTGACTACGACAGACTTTGTGTTGAAGACCAACGTTGTATCTTACCTAGCCTGTGCCCGTCGAGCGCCATGATGACATGTTCGGCAACATACAACCCATCTGTACATCTGAGTTTCCCCTGGGGCCCTGTTGATGCCTGTGAGCATCCTATGGGTCGTCGGGGCATCATCCCGCTGTCTGGTCGATGAGAGTGCATCTGTCTGTTATCCGTCGTCCTCCGAGGTGTAGTCTCCGACTCTCAAGAATCTAGTCCCATTTTCTGAGATCATCGTGTCGAGCCGAAGCTGGTCTGGTCGAGCATCCGGGTCGGGCTGCAGGCGGGACAATTGAACGGTTCAGATGGTATCGATCCCAGTCAAAACCAGCCCTGCCTAGACAGCTCCGCGGTTCAAGTCAGTACTACGGATAACCGATATTTCATGTTCCTACATGCCGCACCGACTCGGACCACGGAACGCCGTGGAGACGCCTGAGATATCGAACGAGAGAGCGGCGTCCCGAAGTCGCATCAAGGCTTCCCGATTCCGTTCAAGTTGGATGATAGATCACAAGTTTGAAGGTTTGACCTGACCGAATAAGCTGCCTGGACAATTAGCACTATTAGACGCGACGACTGGACGTCAATATGAGCCCAGTTTTGGCGCTAAAGCGTCCAATGAGAGGACCTGCCAAACTCGTCCAAACCTCCCCCACGTGGCGGCGCCTCGCCCTCGGTATAAATTCTCGCCCTCGCTGGACGAGTTTCCTCACTCATTCCGGACCCGCACTATTGTCCCCCTGCGTCCAAACACCTTTTCTCGCAGGAGTCTACCGCAGGTCCCAGAGCGATCTTGAAGCCCGCCTCTAGCTGGAGCGCGCGCCATCCCCGGGGGGGAACGTCGGAAACGGCGGTGGTTCGCTTTTCCTTACCAGAGGTGGGACATCTATCCCCTTTGGAGGCCTTTGAAGTAGGGTAGTGTTATATGTATGTAATGTAGGATATATCCGAAGTGTGCGCGAGTTTGGTATTCAATGAATGTGATCTCGTCACGACCAACGTCCAAAAGGAGCGGAATGACTGAAGACGAAAGCGATCGTGTCCGCACAAAGTTGTAATGGTCAAAGCCAAAAAGAGCGGAAGGCGAGGATCATTTAACACAACTCGTGGCCCGGGGAATCCGTGGTTTCGCAAAACGTCTATAGGGAGCTATCTATACAACCAGTCTTCCAAGACAAACGACCGTGAAGGACCGCCTCGAAAAGAGGGCCGTCCTTGGTATCTACGATATAACTGCTACGCGCTGTGCGCCGGCCGATCCACTACGACCCGGCCCAAGATCCAAGATCTCGTCGCCCCCAATGCCAAATGGCTAATGATCAGCACAAT
Source organism: Trametes hirsuta (assembly GCA_001302255.2). Classification (NCBI taxonomy): domain Eukaryota; kingdom Fungi; phylum Basidiomycota; class Agaricomycetes; order Polyporales; family Polyporaceae; genus Trametes; species Trametes hirsuta. The sequence goes on along the minus strand of CP019382.1, from coordinate 1,697,524 downwards.
GTGCTCACCGCCCACTTATGCGGACACGGGCTTCCCGGTCTTCGTCGGCTTGCCCGGCACGAAGAGCCACCAGACCGCGATGACCACACGCATGCCCGTCCCGACCCCGAGGGTCGACGCGGCGCCGACGGCGTCGATGATCGCGCGCCCGACGAAGCCGCCGAGGAAGAGCGCGAAGATGGCGATGAGCTTGTGGTCGCGCGTGATGACGCGGTGGCGGAAGGTGAGCAGCTTGGGGTCCGCCATGAGTTCGCACCAGACGGTCGTGAGGACGACTGTGAATAGGGGCGATGCATGATCAGCGATTCGTTCGCGCAGCGCGAGGTGGGAAAGGAGAGAGTACAGGGGGCGAAAGTTCCGGCACAGCGGGGTATAGAGGAGGGGAAACGGGAGGAATGGAGGAGGGCACTCACTTGTGGTCGCGAACTGGGTGTTCACCCGCTTGCCCATGATACCCTGCAGCCCCAGACTCGCGCTCATGAACGCGATCGCGACGAACGTGAGCGCGTTCGTCCACGCCGGGTCCCCGCGCACTTCTGCAACGCTCCCCTGTCCGCTTTTCCACGCCGTCAGCGCAGCGGCCATCGTGAAGACCGCTTGGATCATCGTGCCCAGGAAAAGCCACGCGCGAGTTTTTGCGCCCATCCAGTCGCCTATGCGACCGAGAGACGCGCCACCAATGAATGTGAGGACGGAGGTGAGGGCCTGTTGATCCGCGAGGTGGAAGGAGGTGTCGCGCTGCCCCGCGGGCCCAGAGAAGAGGCGCGCGAGGGCAAGCGCAAGTTGGACGGAGTTGCCGGTCTGGAAACCGCACCAGACGAAGATCGCGGTGAAGGAAACAGAGTCACTGTGGCGCGAGAGGGTCGTCGGTTTGCATTTGGGCACAAAGGCGAAACGCGAGAGGAAAACTCACATGAACCCTGTCATGAAACAGTACGCGGCGAGCGGGAAGGTTGACTGGAGCGGGTCAACGTCCGTCATCCAATGACGCTTTGAAAAGACGGTGCGGGGGCTTGTCCATAGCTGCGCGGTGTCGATAATGGTGTTGTACGACTCCTTAGAGGAGACGGGCTGGGGGAGGGATTCCGCCTTTTGCTCCGCGTACTCCGGGCCCGTGGGAAGTTTCTGATCCTGAGTCGTCATAGAGGCGATCTGGAGGGGCTGACTGCTCGCAAATGAACACGGCGGGCGCTGGCCTGGCAGAGGGGGCGGAGTCGCCGGGGAGGGAGGTGGTCTGAGGGAGAGACGACGAGGGAAACAGAGAGCGGAGCCCCGGGTTTTAGCTGGCGGGCCATGGTGCAATCTGCGGACTCCGACTTGGCAGGAGAGCTCATCCTGTCGCGCCGTGGGCGGATAGCCGCCCCGTCGCCCCGCACTGCCACTCTATCTCCGCCCCCGTCTTTCTTGTTCCCGCCCGCCAAGGCGCGCATCCCCCTTGGCCGCCCTTTCTTCCTCCGGCGCACTGCTCTTTTCGAGCGTCGGCGCGTGTGCCTGGCCTCGAGGCCGCAAACCCATTCATCTCGCTTTTCTTGTCTCCGTGCACGTCCGTAGCGCTGCGGTTCCCATGCGCCACCTCGTCCAACTACGGCGGAGAAGATCCCACAACCTCCTTGTACACATCCTTCTCGTCAAACTTGCCAATATTACTGGGCAGCTGTCCGATGTCGATACCGAGCGTCGTCTATCAGAACACTTGGTCGATTTAGAACCGCTCAAACCACGCCTGTGCGACTGTCAGTACTTTTCCCGAGTACGGATTGAGAGCATTGCACATATCCGGAGGTGAGTTGCCCCTCATCAGTAGTTCAAATATTCTAAGAGAACACCAGTACATTGTTTGTATGTCTCGAGCAATGCGCATCTCCTGCTCGGAACATAAAATAATGCTATATAACACACTAGTCGGCCACTCGAGACCGCTGGTTTTGTACATGAGACTCCGAAAAGCATTGAATCCATCCGCATGATGCTCAAGGATCTTGCGTGGAATTTCTATCGACTTCTCGTGTCGATCCATCGAAAACGACATTTAGGCGCCCTCACAGATTACATTCATGCACGTTCTATCTATCGCCGTATCCTATATGACTTCTAGGATATTGTGTACCCTTACCAAATGAGCAATAATCCGGGACGCCTCCGGATGGGTATTACCAGCGATCTACCTCGGATGCTACCGAAGACGCGGGAGGGGGCGACGCGCGGAAGAGTGAATCACTATGGGTCGAGCAGAAGGTGGGTAAGATCAAAGACTGTAACATAGAGGCGTTTGTAGGAGAGATTAGTATTCCCAGGGTGCACACAAACTTCGAGAAGGAAATCGCAACACAACGATTATTTACGATAAGGAACGACGAAAAACCGCTCTAGATCTGCATGCAGCGGCGCCTTCTGACCCAGGCCTCCTCTCAATTAGCTGTTGGACTAGTATCGTCAAGCCATCGTCCTTGAAGCCTAGAGACTTGCCGTCGCCCGTAGCGCGGCACGTACCCACACCGCCGAGATGCTATGTATTTCATTATAATTTCACATGGTAGAAAATACATTGAAGACGCGTGATAATCGTGGAAGAGATCGTATCTGACTGTTCGAGCACCGTCTAGTGATTCCGGGAACATCGTAGCATGGGCAGCAACGCGGACGCAGGCGGCCGCTCACTGCATCTTGCCGAGCACGCGCGGCTGCGCGACGTCCGCCATGTTGATGAAGATGTCGTCGGCGGGGTGGCGGTACAGCGGCGCGCGGAGCCGCTTCTGGTCGAGGTGGTGGCCGATGAAACCGATGCTGCGGCCGAGGACGAAGAGGCCGTTGAGAGTACCGATCTACAGCAGACGCACAGTGAGATGGCGCCAGATACACTTGATATCGGGTGAATACGTACCTTGATGTACTCGTCAGCCTCCTCTGGAGCAAAGGCCCCGCTGTCGCGGAGCAGGTCAACGAAGCAAACGGCGATGCAGCCGTCGACGTTGAGAATGAGAGTGTCCTTCTTGGACGTGGTGACCTTCTCGACCGCAAGGGCGTAGTCGAGTAGGCTGTGGCTCGGGAAGTGCTTGCGCACGTACTCCTTGACGAGCTCGACACGAAGGTCGGGGTTGTTGACGCTCTTGATCTTGTGGCCGATACCGCTGACTATAACCTACTGTCAGTAAAGGTACAGATCTTACGAGCTTGCACCACGTACTGAGCTTGTTCTGCTTCCTGCAGCTGTCCACAAACTCGCGAGGGGTGAGACCAGTGTCACGGGCGTTCGAGAACATGCTGGCAGCCTCATCAAGGGCACCACCGAAGCGCGAACCGATGGTAAGGAGACCGGACGCGAGCGAGGAGATGAGGTCCTTGCCCGCACGAGTCGCGACGATCGTGTTCATAGCACTATGGCAACGTTAGCACATACAACATGTAAAAGAAATGCACTACGTACCCCGACACGGCGGGACCGTGGTCAGCAGTAAGCATGAGCACCATCTCGATGAACTTGGTCGCCCATGGCGGAAGGCGGCGCTTGAACCAGAGCAAACTGACGACACCGCCGACACCGATATCCTCCTTGAAGACGTCGGAGATGCGCATGCCGGCGTACAGCAGCTCCTGGCCGCGCTCGTCCGAAATCGTAGAGATGAACGCGGCGGGCTTGCGAATGAGGCCGAGCTCCTGCGCCCACTTGTAGTCCATCGGGATGACGGGCGGCTCGCGCTCCGGCAGGGGCTTGATCGCGCCGCCGCTCACGAGACGTTCGTACGTCTGCTTCAGCACCTCGGGCAGGTCCTCGAACGTGTCGGGCACGATGAAGCCCGCCGCACGCATGGCCGCGTTCTTCGCGTCCGCCGTCTCGAGGTCCGAGTTTGCCATCGAGCCCGCATGCCCGAACTGCACCTCGGTCGTGAACATCTTCGCGCACGTACCAATCGCCCACGCGATGATGGGCTTCTTGATGATGCCCTTCTTGACGGCCTCGATTACGCGGTACTCCTCGATACCACCAACCTCGCCGAGAAGGACAAGGAGCTTGCACTCAGAGTCCGCCTCATAGCGCAGGAGGTGATCGATGAACGTCGAGCCAGGGTAACGGTCACCACCGATGGCGATGCCCTCGTATGTGCCGTTCGTGGTAAGGGAGAGGATGTTGTTCAACTCGTTCGACATACCACCGGACTTGGACACGTAGCCGACAGAGCCCGCACGGTACAACTTCGAAGAGATGATGTTGTCCATCATACTGTATTCGATGGTCAGACAGCACCATTAGCACGGGGGAAGAGCCACCTACCCGCCAGAGTTGCCGATACGGAAGCAGCCAGGCTTGATACCACCGACAGTCGCAGGGCCGATAATGAGCACACCCTTCTTCTTCGCGATGTGGAGGATCTCGCGTGCATGGCGCTCGGGGACACCCTCCGCGATGATCGCAATGCTCTTGATCTGCGAGAACTCAAAGATCTCAAGCGTACTCGAGTACACGCTACGCGACGACGCAAAGTTGACAACGACGTCGACCTCGGGGTGCTTCTTCACCGCATCAGCAACGCTCGTGTACACCGGGAGCAGGGTCTCCTTCGTGCCCCAGTAGAACTTCTGGATGTGGTGCCCGCCGAAGGGATAGATCATCGCCGCGACGCTGGGCGTCTCACGGCCGCACGAGTAGTCGAAGTCAAGCATGCCCTGGATCGCACGGGGCTGGAGGCCGTACACGAAGGAGCGCGTCTGCGCATCGAACGGACGGAACCACGGGCGCGCTGTTTGACCGCCGGTCTTGCTGTCAAAGTTGACAATCTGGTCCTGCGCCTGTGTGCGCTCACCGCCGGGGAGGATGGTGCCAACGGTCGGCTCGGGCTCGATCTCCTTGCCGGCAGCGGGGGCCTTAGGGGAGGAAGGGGCGGGGGTAGGAGCAATGGAGTGGACGGGGTTCTTCGGCTTGCCAGTGACACCGAGAGCGAGGGGGACGATGGCAGTGATGTGGGTGTCGGGGCCGTAGACTTTGATCGGGACACCGAGCGACTCGCCAAGCAGGCGCATCGCCTTGAGACCCTCCTGGTAGTTGGGGCCACCACGACGAATGTAGATCTTGACTTGGTGCGCGATGAGGGGAGCCTTATACTCCTTGAGCGCACGGATGATACCCTTGAAGGTGGCCGCGACGTTCGTGAAGTTGGCAATACCACCACCGATGATGAGGATCTTGCCGTCAGGTCGGGGTGCACCGCGAGTCATCAGGTCGACTAAACATGTACGTCAGTAACGTTAAGATGCTAGGACACTAACAGAACATACTGATAGTCTTGGCGTACTCGTACGTCTGTCCCTCAGAAGGCGCACCAGAGTACTCGCCGTAGTTCGCAAGCTCATGCGCAAATCCATGAGCCGCGATGGCGTCCGAGTACACGACGGATGCACCACCACCGGCGACCATCGTCCAGATGCGGCCCTCAGCGTTGAGGACGGTGAGCTTCAACGAGGCACCCGTGGACGCATCGAGCTTCTGGATGTACGCCTCCTCCTTGGTCAGGTCACGGCCGAACGGCGCGGGCCAGACCATCGGGGGACCGCGATCGGCACCGATGACTTTGCCCTTCGTCGTCGTAGCCTGGGGGCCCGACTCGTATACAGACAGGTCGCGTGCGAGGGCCCACTTGGGACCGCAGATGGACTCCGCAGTCTGGTCGAGCTTCGCGGCCATGTCAAGGTACTGAATCGTGGGCTCCGCGCCGTTGACACCATCGAGAACCACGAGCGGGTTGATCTCGAGGTACGCGAAGTGGAGGTCGACGTACACGGAGTAGAGACGGATGAGGAAGTCGACGAGCGTCTCCTTCTTGGACGCTGGGACGTGCTTGAGGAGGGTGTCGGCGATCGTCTGACGAGAAGGGAATGCCTCGTTGACAGGAAGGCTCAGCTTGAGTGCCTTTGCATCGACATCGCCGATGTCGACACCACCCTCGTGGGTGAAGAGGATGTAATCGCCCTCGCGCGCGGAGTTAATGCAAACGTAGTACTCCGCATCCGAAGGGTGGGGCAGGAACGGCTCGACAATGAAGTTGTTCAACGTGCCCGTCACGGACTCAACCTGCCATTAAATCGATTAGTGTGTGCTCTGCAGATCTCGCTAACACAGTAGTGAAACCCAGGAACGTGGTATCGAAGCGAGAGAGAATGCATCACGTGGGATCTACGACGCGTCTTAAGCGACCTCACGCCGTACGCGAGTCATAGACGCGTCGTGAAGCATGCAGTCAATGAGGTAGGTTTGGTGCGCTGAATCCGGGGAAGGGGCGCACGCTGCATCCCCAACGGATCGATCCTAGTCATCGGACACGGCAAAGACGCGCGAAGGAGCGGCAAGGGGGTGTGTTCGGGAGCAAGAAGGTTGGGCTCTGGACACACCTTCTGGGGCTTGCCCGCCCGCTCCTGAATCCACTGCTTCGCCTCGTCCCAGGACTTGTTGAGCGCAAGCAGACCAGCCTTTCCGCGGCGCTTGATAAGTTGATCGGGCTTCGCGACAAGCTTGGTCGTGAACACCCAGCTGGGGAGTTGAGTATCGGGCGTGATAGCGTTCGTAGAAGGATCCCAAGCGACCTGAGCGACCTTGGGCGCGGGGTAGACAAACTTGGTCTTGACCTGCGCGGTGGGGTCGACAGCAGGGGCGCGCTCGAGCCAGTACGCAAGCAGGAGCTTAGCGTCGTACTCGCGGATGGCTGCGGGCGGACGTTAGCATCGGCGATCGCGATATGGCCGTGCAATAGCGCACCCTTCGAGGACATTTTGTGGTACGGGGGTCGTCTAGAGGACGGAGATGGAGGAGGAAAGGTGGGAGAGAGGAGGACGGTGGTGCTACTCGTCCAATGCCGTATTTATGTAGACGAGAAGGTTAGGCGGACTTGAACGGAGGTCGCCTCACTTTCAAAAATCGTAAATGGGGACATGATGGATGATTATATCCATTGGCCATATTAGGCACCTTCTCATACCAGTCCCCAATTTTCGCACGGCTGCTAGAACACATTTCTATTGGATCGCGAGTCGTACGACCTCTTCCTGAACTCCTCCTCGTCCGGCTCCTGCTCGCAGCAACGTAGTCGCGTCCCAGATGACCGCCTTGAGGCAATCATACAGCAGGAGGAGTGTTACTTACTTGCCGGAATGCGACCCATTTCCGAGATTTGCGACGAGTGCCTTGGCCAAACTGGGCGCATGTGCATCGATATCTCGCGATCATCCATGTTTCCGCTCGCGTGGAATACACATGTTCATAGCCGTGACATGCCACAACGCCCGGGTTCTTTCGCACTTTCTTTTTACGACAACAACCGCCCCGTTTGCGTGCCTGTTCGTCTGGAGCAGTTCGCAGACCCCTCGAGGTGACCAGTTTCTATGAGGTTCACTGATCTTCGACCTTCTCCAGCGCCTAGGCTCGCCTACATCCATTCTAGTGCTAATGCACGCGACTCAACATCCATGTTCGTGAACATTAAGATGTCCCCCGACGCCAACCGTTCTACTGGTATGACCCAGTCCCTGTCCGAGCTGACCGGACAATGGATGATGGCGCACGGCGCCAGGAGGCCTTAGCGTGAGCTCCCTGATGCTTCGCTCAATCGAATTTGAGCCCCATCGGCCCATCCGATGTCGGACATTTCGCTCAGCGCTTCTGGCTCGGGGCATCCCACTCTGAAGTTGGCGCTAAGCCACTGCGCCCAATGTCGGCCCCGAGCGACGGCCTATCATATTCTCGGACGTCGAGGAGAAGGTGCGCGGGTATGGGTGCGCATCTAGTAGATCTAGACGCATGTCTATCACCCAACAAGGGCCTTGCCCTGGTTGTTATTTTGGCCTGTCAAACTTGTTATGTATGCCGTCTTTACGGGGAGAATCTTCCGGCCTACGATACCTGACGTGTAGTAGTACTAGTACCGTTGTGTATGAGGCTCTGAACCGGTTGACAGTCTGGTACGGCAAACCCTCGACGCATTATAAATGCTATCATTCCCATATGCATTACGGCGCTATAGTGTAGTGGTTATCACTTGGGATTCTGATGCAATCTTCCCAAAACCCAGGTTCGAGCCCTGGTAGCGCCTATCAAGTTGGCTTTTTGCTCAACTCTCCCTCAATGCCACCCGGTTGCTATCGATCCGCAGGCATGACATCACCGTGGGTGTTTTCCTTGCACTACACGGCGATCCAACTCAGCATCCTCACAGGCCTCGGTCTTTACCTCGCGGATAGCGCATACGGCACCGCGTTCGAGCTGACAAACGTCCGTCCTCTTGAACGGAGCTGCACAGTATATAAGGCTCCGCGCGCATTAGCTCAGAAAACACCAACCCCAATTAACACCACCGGAATCACCGCAGAAATCCGCCATGCCTGCTGTCACGACTGGGAAGGTTCTCGTCACCGGCGCGAACGGCTATATCGCCGTCTGGGTTGCCAAGTCCTTGCTCGACGCCGGCTTCGCTGTGCGCGGGACAGTGCGCTCGGAGAGCAAGGCCACGCACCTGCGTAACACCTTCAAGACCTTTGGCGATAAGCTCGAGATCGTGGTCGTGGAGGACATCACCAAGGTCTATCCTTCGAGTCTATAACACACCTGCAACAAAACTAACGCACTTGTTAATTATTAGGAAGGGGCTTTCGATGCGTACGTCAAGGACGTCGACGCGATTGCGCATACCGCATCCCCCTTCCACATGCACTCTATCGAGCCCGAGGAAATGATCGGGCCCGCCGTGCAAGGCACCTTGGGCGTACTTCGTTCTGCACAAGCGCACGCCCCACGCGTGCGGCGCGTTATTGTGCTCTCATCAACCGCGGCCGTATGGCGGCCCAATACCGGCACGGATACACTAGTGCTCGACGAGTCGAGCTGGAACGAGACCGAGGTGGCGGAGTGTCGCGAGAGGGGCCGCGAGGCGAGCGCGATGGCAAAGTACCGCGCGAGCAAGACGCTCGCGGAACGCGCCGCGTGGGACTTCGTCGAGAAGAACAGGGCGAGCCTCGGGTGGGACCTTGTGGTTCTCAACCCGCCCTATGTATTTGGGCCGAATCTGCACGAGGTGGATAGGCCGGAGAACCTGGGCTCATCCATGCGGGATTGGTACCTCAACGTCATCGAGGGCAGGCTTGATAACGACGCGGTGGTGAACCTGGGGTATGTATTTTTGATGCTGTATAGCACATTTTGTTCTCTAACAGAATCGCGGTAGAGCGGGATGGGTGGATGTCAGGGACATCGCGCAGGCACACGTCCTCGCGCTTCTAAAATCTGAAGCAGGGGGCAACCGTTTCATCATCACCCCTGGCGCATACAAGTGGCAAGACTGGCGTACGTCGTGCCACCTTTCGAGCCACCTCGCTTCCATCAACTGACACTATACGCAGTTTCAGTGACACACCGAGTAGAGCCCTCGCTCCCAGAGGGAAATCCGCACTACGACCCGTCGAAAGCGAAGCATGTTCTGAAGTACAAGAACAGCAAGGCTGTCGGCATCCTGGGCATCAAGTTCCGCAGTCTTGAAGAAACTGCGAAGGACACGGTTCAAGATATCAAGGCGCGGGGCTGGCTGAAATAGAGACAATCAGCCGATTAGCATATGTACTAGATGGTCCAAAACGACGCGAAGAAGTTCAATAATGCAATGCTTCAGAAGTCCCTGCACGTCCGTATATGTCAGAGTTCATTGCAACACATTGCTTGTCCATTTCTTCCCTTCTCTATGTCGTACGGATCCTGAGATATCCAGTCCGAGCAGCATATCTGGCACACATTCCAAGGCCAATCATGCACCGCACAAAAACCTCATGATCATAGATGCAGAAGATCGAGCAGCTTGTCGAAACGAGGGGTTCCAAGGCCAGTGACCTATGCCCAAGTGGAATCACATGAGGTTTTATAGCACCACAACACTTCAGGTCACGTACCGGATCCCATCCTGGCACAGCGTCGAAGCCGCGCAAGGTATCGTTGCTCGAGCACTTGATGGAGCTGTTCCCAGTCGTGATGTCCGTGAACGCATTGAGCCCTTCCTTGTACAGCCACGGGTTCAGGAACCCGAGCGGGGGCTTCCCGGCCGCCGCCAGGCGGTCATTGAGCAGCGCGATGATGCTCGCGACGGTCGGGCTCGCCGCACTCGTGCCCTGGATGCTGAAGAACTGGTCGACCTCGAAGATGCGGAAGTCGTCCGCCTTCGCTGCAATGTCTGGGAAGGCGCGACCACTTGCGTTGAAACGGCCTTGATTGGTGCTACCAAGAGTGTTAAGGTAGGCGGAGACGGCGCTATCCTGGTACGACGGGCGGGCGTAGTAGTTCGAGAAGCCGCCGGAGGACCCGACCCAGCCTTCCTCTGGAGAAAAGCTTTGCGTGCCGCCGACGGAGGTGACGCTGTGTAAGGAGGATTGAGCATGGCTAATTAAGGGCGATGATCCATGGGCACTGACAATGGGCAATTCGAAGGGAACGTAGGCTCGAAATTCGAGGAGCTCCCCGGGGCGCATCCGACGCCGCTGTCCCCCGATGCAAACAGAATGGTAGTTCCCCGAGCGCCCAGCTGGGCATAGGCCTGGCATAGTTTGCTGTACACATCATGGGTACTCGTCAGCCCACATCACAATCTACTGCATCATATGTAGACTTACTCGGTCAAGGCGAAGGATAGCGTGCTTTCTTGGAAACCGTAACTTGTTGTGAGCACTTGCGGTGGCTTGTCTAGGCTCAATAGCAGGTTGGCCTCGTCCAAGAACCCTGACAAATCTCCGTCTTGGTTATCGAAACCGATGAAGTAGTACGTGACGGGTACGTTCGTAGCAAGTCCAACGGTGTACTGAATATCGAGTTCCTGTAGAGGCCTTGGTTTAACCAGCGACAAAACCGAGTAATTGGAAGACTCACACCCTCGGATACCGAGGGGGCATCCTGGTCATTGTTCCCGCCATCGACCCCAACGACAGTAAAATTAGTCGTAGGGTCCATGTCCGGACGTTCAGCTTTCAGGAACGACTGTACAATTTTGTAAGGCGCCAAACGAAGAAGTCATCGTAACCGGACAAACCTCCAGCCATGCAAAGTGCGCACTGTTTCCAAAGAAACCCGTCACACCCAGGTTGTTGTCCTTCTGAGTAGCGGGCGTGAGAGGAATGTTGTATAGCCCCTGCAGGCATGCCGGTGTGGTGCCATTACCACACGCGGCACTCAGATCGCGGCGAGACAATCCCGCTTTGTGGACAGTCGCATCTGTGCGCATGATAGGCACAGGGAAACTTGATCCGGGGTAAGACGTTCGCACACGTACATCGGTACTACAACCATACACTCACGAGACGGTAGGGTGGACAAGATCGATGTGCCCACGCAGACTTTGTGGGAGCGAATAGGCAAGGGTTCGGATAGACTCGGTGCCAGTCTCGGCATGGCGGAAAATACTGAAGTTGGTGTTCAACAAGCTGCTTGCCTGGCTCACTGGCACTTCGAGACTAAGCCAGTCCCCGGCTGGGGATAGACGCTTTGCAGTAAGGCCATTGTCTTCGAGCCAGGCGTCGACGGCCTGGACGGTCTCGTCGCTTGGAGCCACGAACCGGTTAACCTGGCCAACAAATCATCAGAAGTATATTCTGTGGCACGTTGTATGGCATACCCTACCTCATCCTTGGTCAGGTGTTGTCCGTACGACGCACTCTCCGGGTCGCTCACGCTATAAAGCGCATCTATGATCCCGTCTGGATCACTCTGAGCAAGGGCGATACGAAGAGTGATAGTCGCTTCTGGCGCGGCCGGGCCGACCTCGGTAAAGCCAGACGGGACGGACTGCCTTAATTCGTGCACGCTGAAAGCCGTCGAAGACGTCGCCAGCGGGGTCGCCAGTGCAGACCCGAAAGAGATTAAGGCTAGCAGCGACGTCGCAGAGAACATGGAAGGCAAAAGGGAGGAGATACGACTTCAAGTATCGCCTCTACCAATTACCAGGACTTAAGTACCTCGGTCGGTCGGTCCTTCGGCATCGGGCCATTTGGGAAAGAAGCTGAGAGATCACCAAGTGAAGTGTTCATTGACGGCATATGCCATGTGAAGATGCACATATACAGTGCCACACCCAAGGGGTTAAGGGGCCAAGCTGTCGTCTGTGCTCACGGTGACCGTAAATCAGTGGTGAGGGCCATGCCCCACCGGCTTCGAAAGCCCTCGTCGTGTGTTGGCATGGCCGGAAAGGCCGTCCCACGAAGGCGGCCGGAGAGGTCTGGCTGGCCGAACGACCCTGCTAACATGTCATGTTGTTATTCTGGCGCTTCCGGTCGCGGCTGTATGACAATACGGCGTACGTACGGGTACAATAAATCGTAAAATCACGGCTGCATGGCCGTCGGAGGACGGCGGCGATCGGGCCTAGTACGCACGCCTCTTGATCATGAAACATATGTAGGTGAACGATAGTGATTAAGCACCCTCGGGATGAACAGGTCTTCGCGTCATTGCCGGCGTCCTAGGGTTCTGTAAATAAATCAGGACGACTTTCTTACATCTGTTTATAAACGTATATTAATCTGACGCCTCCAGAGCCTTTTTTAACACGTGTTATATACTGTTATTAACAGACTGTAATAAACATTAAGTAACATGTGAAAAAAGCGTTCTTAACACTGTTAAAAACATATCGCAGAGTAAATAAATCGGGGTGGGCCACTTCAAAAAATCAACGAAGCTGTCGTCGAAATCTGAGCCTGCCCGAGGGCTATCATTTAACAACAAGACAGGGGAGGAGAGGTCATGGTCATCGGAAGCGCACTGGCAGGGCATATCCGAGAATTTACCAAGGAGTAAACGAGCAAGATTCATATCCGGCGGGAACTACTGTACAGTTGTGTAGTTTCCCACCCCGGCAGAAGTGGATTTGCTCGTTACATCAAGACCAAGAAAGTATGTGTGATCAGTAAGAGCGGGTTGTAAATGCTATGAGCTAGAATGTACTATGCGAGACCAGACCAGTGACTGACTGGAATCATATTGGAGGGGTCCATTGGTTGCAGTGCTGTTTCCCACGGAGAGCCGGGCTGAACCAGATGAAGTTTGGGCCGGTCCACTCATCCGGCATTGAATTTACGAGCACTGCAAAGATATCGACGTGTAGACCTATGTAAGTATAAGTCTAGATATGTAGTCCGTCTCGCACTCCAAGGACGCCGCTCCGGTATGTTCGCCCTTTTGTAACACTTTCTTACATGCCAATTCGGCCCTTCGCACACCCCGTGTTTAAAACCATGTTAATAACATGTTAATAACATGCTTTATTTACAATGTATATAAAGAGCGACTTATTTACAGAACCCTACGGCGTCCGCAAGGAATAGTTCAAGTGCCAGTGGAAGCCGAAGAGGGCGCTGCAAGCGCCAGAGCTAAGAGAAAACACGTGGGCTTCGCGTGGATCCTATCGTCCTACTTATTCCGACGGTAGCACTCGTTCCTCAACCCAGACTAGAACTGCAATGTCTTTCCACCGTCCTTTCTGTGCGACGGCTTCCTCCTTTGACGAACCGTACGGTCTGATTCTATGGTTGTGAGATGATATCTTACATCTGCGTGACTATGAAGTAGCCAGGACGTCCGAAGACGGTACGTGTTTATAGCGACCTTCGCACTATCACCGCGGTTAACTGTGTAGGTAGATTGCGGCGTAGGCGGGACGCTGTCAGTTAGATAGCTGGCATTTCGGTCTCTCACGGCATTCTTGTCTCTGCATTTCTAGCTCATGGGGAGGCCTGTGTAAAATGGCAAATATACCGAACGGGGCGACAGTTGACATGCTAACAGAAGGTTTGTGCCATCGGCATGTTGTAGAACAGTGGCAAACATCCGTCCTCAACGCGGGATCACAACCACCGACGTCCCTTCCAGTCCTTCAGCACGTCTCTCGTCGTTTCCTGAATATCGCGGTAAGTGACGTCCAGTATCCTTGCTGCCTTGGAAGCGTCATATGCAATCAGATGCGTCACTTGAGCAGCGTTAAGAACTGTCCTCGGAGGGGGTGTCTTTCCGGAAATTCTGCATGCAGCTGCCACTAAACGCGGGGTTGCATTCAGACAAGCGGTATTTGAGAAACGGATGGGAGTGGCCCTCACCGAAATCATTCCAGGTGAACAGTCCTGGGGTAACGATGAAGCGCTGCCCGCTCGCGGTAGGAGTCATGACTGCCCTTAATTGCGCCCCTGTGAGGTCCCGTACATCAATCCAGCAATGACTGCGCCCCCTGTGAGCCCCCAATCATGTTAGCTCGGAATTGCAGGTTACTCACTATGGCACGGGAGACATTCCTGTGGTGATTACACCACACAGAATTCGGTTCGAGTCGTTCAGGCTCGGTGGTGTACTTCCCACTTCATGTATGCAAGGCCCGAAGACCCAGGGAGGGTTGATGACGACGAGGTCCCAAGGCAGCGTCGTTTTTTGCCTCTCGTAGAAATCCCACGCACACTTCTCGGCTAGCGTCTTGCTCGCACTGTACTTGGCTATCGCGGGAGCGTCTCTCCCCATCTCCTCGACCTGCTTCACGTCCGCGTCGTTCCAGCACGTCTCGTAGTACACACGGGGCTTAGTCGAACATCGGTCGACAATTGTTGCGCAGGACGGGAGGTATACGATCCGCTTAACGGACGCTCTGGGCCGAGTTGCAGAGCGCAGGAGTTCCAGTGTACCGTTAACGGCGGGATCGATGACCTCGGAGGGCTCGACGGCGTTAAGGTGTACTGGTGAAGCCGCATGTACGATGACGTCGACGTTGAGGATCGCCTCGTCGAATGCACCTTCCTGCTCCAGTCGGTTAGCAACCGTGGTGAGTTGGTACGTTGTACAGTACCTTGGTAAAGTCTTCAACTGCGACAATCTCAAATTTATCTCCGTACTCATCGAACATGGTCTTTAGGTGTGCAGCCTTCGCGAGTGAGCGTACGGTCCCGCGTACAGAGAAACCAGCTTCGAGGAACGCCTTCGCAGTCCATGCGGCTATGAAACCGTTCACGCCCGTAATCAAGACTTTCCCTGAGACGATAGCACGCATGTTTGTTATGCAGTTATGCAGCTCGATGCCGAACCCGCAAGAAGATATGTCCTCCGGGTGAGCATGCCATTGGATGTACTTTTTTTAGCTAGCGAATGCCACTGAGGTGCTATCAGCGACATTTTTCAATGAATTGAACGCCTCCTTGTAGTGCTGGCAGCGCCCCGATCGGCACATAGCTGTTTTGTGATCTAGGTGGGCGGCTGACGACACTCAAGAACGGCCCTCAGCCGTCTGTCCTGCAAGTTCACGTAACGCGGAACAAGGGGTCAGGAACGTCTCCCAGGCTGCGATATCAGGTCGGCGGGTTCACATCCCCTCGGCCAAGGAGGTGTGGTGTCAACCTGTAATGTGTCTCCGTTGCCGCGCATGAATTTCGGGTCTAACTACACTGCTGAACAAACCTTCGCCGATGCTAGTCTACGACGTGTATAGGATGAATGGCCCGTGCTACCCAGCTCACTATGGTGCGCACCGCTGACCTTCGCAGTGTCATAAGCGAGGCAAATGATCAAATCCAATGGCCGCCTCTCCAGCTTCCCATTACGTGCTTTTTTCTACTTCTTTCCACGGCTCTAAGCGCACGCCCGGATCCTGAATAACGTAGACCAGGCGCGTATGGTCTCGTATGGTCTTACTGTCATCCGTACTGCGCATAGTCAAAAGACGAATCTGACACAACTGTAGCAGGTGAATGGATGCAGACTCGTTCATACGCTTCTTGCAGAGGCGCCGAAGGCGCTGAAAGCCTTTCATTCCGACATGAGTTAGTTGGCATCAAAATGAGCAGGCCATGGGATCATGCAACGGCGAAAGCGATATCGCTGTACCTACTTCCCCGGACGACCGCGTATCAGGAAGGGCGAGTCTTCTTCTGCCGAGCAGGAGAGCCTGTGGAGGGGGACGGCTTAAAACCTCTGAGTGCAGTGAAGGTCCTCGGTCTTCTCTCGTCTTCTCTGCCGCTCTCCCACCGTAATGCCTGCAGTCACTTCAGGTCGCGTCCTCGTCACTGGAGCGAACGGGTACATCGCCGTCTGGGTCGTCCGATACCTCCTTGAGCGCGGCTTCTCTGTTCGCGGGAGTGTACGTTCGAAGAGTAAAGGTACCTATCTGTCCGACTACTTCAATTCCTACGGCGACAAGTTTGAAATCGCGGTGGTCGACGATATCACGCAGGTGAGCCATCTGTCCATACGGCGTCAACACATTTTTTAAATAACCCCAACAGGAAGACGCTTTTGACGCAGCCGCAGAAGGCGTCGACGCGATCCTCCACATCGCTTCTCCTGTCATCCTCGAAGCCGGCCACCCAGATGAGGTCATCGTCCCCGCCGTCAAAGGCACCGAGAGCATCCTCAAGAGCGCGCTCAAACACCGCTCGACCGTCAAACGGGTCATCATCACCTCCTCTACCGCGTCCGTGATCACGCCGCCCCTCGTCGGCGCCGAGCCGCGCGTCTTCGACGAGCGCGACTGGAACGAGTACTCGCTCGAGCACGTCCGCGAGAAGGGCCGCGCCGCGAACGGGCTCGACAAGTACTGCGCGAGCAAGGTGCTCGCCGAGCGCGCCGGCTGGGACTTCTACACGCGCGCAAAGGCCGAGGTCGCGGCCGCCGGCGGGGGCGGGGGCGAGCTCGGGTGGGACCTCGTCACCCTCATGATGCCGTTTGTGTTTGGGCCGGCGATCCACGAGGCGCCGACGCTCGACAAGTTCAACGGGACGGCGCGGACGTGGTACGACCACGTCGTCAAGGGCGATCTATGGGGCGCACAGGCGGACACGAACGTCTACGACGGCCGGATCGCGCTCATCGGCAACGACCCGTCGCACGGGTACGAGTTCGTCGACGTGCGTGACTTTGCGGAGAGCGAGGTGCTCTCGCTGGTCACCCCCGCCGCGGGGGACGAGCGGTTGATCATTAGCGGGCCGACGTATACCTGGCAGGAATTCAGTGCGTTTGCATGCTTGGTGTTGTAGATCCAGCCCACTGACGCTCTGTTACAGCGGACGCTGCGCGGCGGTACTCCGACAAGATACCTGCGATAGATACGCCGTACACGGATGTATCCTCGCTAAAATATCCTGTGAGATACAACTGTGAGAAGGCACAACGGATTTTGGGTGTCAAGAGCCGCAGCCTCGAGGAGAGTACGAAAGACAGCCTGGAGGACTTCAAGGCTAGGGGATGGGTGTGAGGGTTGAACATTCCCTTTCATCAACTGAATACGATTCCAAAGTGTATGGCGCACTGGTGAACACTGTACAATATCGTCTTGTGTCTGCTGCATATCTGTTTTTACTCTCTGAATCCACACATTCAGTTGGCGGGCATTAAAGAACCGCGGCGCTATAGTGTAGTGGTTATCACTTGGGATTCTGAAACAACTTTCCCAAAACCCAGGTTCGAGCCCTGGTGAGTCTTGTACCATTTTTAAACGAGGCGGACAGGACTTGATTTTTGCAAAGCGAACAGACCAGTTCCGCAAAGGCTCGGAATACTGGCAAACCACATGCCTTATATGAAGCCAGAATATCGCACCGGCCATCTACGCCACGCCAAGGTACACCACCAAGCGATATCCATGGACACGGTAGAACACGCGTCTCGATTCATATGCACGCTGGAGCACAGGGGCGTAGAGCAAAAAAGACAATACGATGTGCGGAGGCCGTGTGTGGCTAATATACAGATGAGCAGTGTACGACTTGTTGGACATCGGACAACACCCGCGCGCCTCCCAAGGCTACAGACGGCCCTTGGAGCGTAACGCCAAGGGGAAATGAGTTGAAACAACAGTCGACGAGATCTGGAGAGTGTGGCCCGGGGTGAACAACGGACAGGGGGTGGCAAGGCGGCTGCCGGCCGGCGAGACGTCTGTCGGAACGAGTGGTCGTCCGTGCCCGTGGAGAACGGGGATCCGACCGCAATAGACAAGCGCGTAGGTAGAGCGCGCGGGGCGTCTAACGCGGATCTCGTTCTTGTCGATGTCGATGTCGATACCAAACCGGGACGGAGAGGCGCGCAGGGGCGAGCGTTACGGGGGCGTGAAGGGTCGTGAAGGAAGCACGGGAGGCAAAATGGAGAAGACGGGCGCGGGAGGCAGAAGGCGGGAGAAGAACGGAGATTCATTCCGTAGTCCGAGCATTAAGGGCCTGCGGTACTCAAGAGCGTACGCTGTTGGGCAGCAGGTGGTCCGTCGGGTATAAGGTACGCTAAAGGTTGCCGTGAAATGGAAATGGAAAACGCTGGGATGGAGGGTAGCAGGTCGCCGGAGTAGAAGGGAGGTTGGAGCTATAGCACCCGACGTAGCTGGTGGTTGACGTCGGGGCAGTCGGGGGTAAAAATTTGCAGAAGCTCAATCATAGTGCAAAACTTAATAGGGGCGGAGATGTGCTCTGCCCTCACCAAGCTGCCGTGTTAATCCAGTCAGCCTTTGCATCCTTTGATGGACGGGACACAACCTACCGTTTGTACCATGAACAAGCGCTTAGCAAATAATGCATGAGCTGCAACATCCGGCACTCTCCTCGCTCGTGCCTTCTCCCGAAGCACGGGCCTGGCCCCCGGCGTTCCTCCTTTTCTTCTTCGGTACATCCTCAGAAGGGGGAGCATATGGCCGCACGGAGAGGTGGACGATAGTCGCGGAAGGCGCCGAGGAGGGCATTTGTGTGGGGAAGGATAGTTCTGTAAAACACGCCGGTCAATCAATGGAAGCCCTGACAAACAGGCACGCAACGTACTGTCAAGCGAGTCCTCGTCTTGCAAAATCTTCCCAAGGTACAATATTCTGAGATACGAAGGCGCCGGCGGCCTTTCATCTTGCCAGTCTGCGATGCATGGAAAACGCGTCAGGAAAATAATCTTGACGCAGCGCACCGAAGCGTCATTGGAGCTTCCGCTTCCAGCTTAAAAGGCCCGAGCGCCCAAGTGGCAGAGCAGCGGGGAGGCTCACCGTTAGGCCAGGCGTTCCACACGAGCTCTTTCACTCTCCCGACCGTTGTCTCTGGTTCAAAGGACATGGTCCGCCGACGGCCGGTGACGAGCAGGAAGGTTAAATGGACTTGAGGTGTCTGCGGGATCGTCTCCTCTGCCAACTGCGCACCGATGGCACCGGCCTCGTCATCGCGCTCCTCGCCGTCTCCGTCCTCCACCTCCCCCGTAAAGTCTCTCCTAGGGGTGTTCGCACCCGTCCCGCCTGTGAAGTCTACCCGAGTGTAGGATGTGCGCGCAGAGGGGCAGAGGGGTGAGAAGGCATCGATGCGCGCATGAAGGGCGTGCTCGATTGAAGCCGGGCGAGGGAGCTGCGAGGACGGCGGGGCCTCTGGGCTGAGGTGAGGTGCGGAAGACGAAGACGAGGGCCGCACGTCGGTCATGGCAGAGGGCGTGGGGGAAAATGTCGCGAGAGCGAGGGCGCGATGTGGAGGTATATATGGCGGGGCGTTTAGACGAGAACGTGGGAGGTTCGCGTAGCTTGCGTTCTCGATCAGGGAAGGAGGATGGAAGGATGTCCCGGAAGCGTGGAGGGGCTGTCCGCTTAAAGGAGTGCGGCGAGCTGGTGGGGCGTACGCGGTCGGGTGGGCGAGGGCGTTGAGGGCGTTGTGGTCTTTGAGGCTCCGCGGACGCTGTATGAGGGCGAGAAGGCGGGGGCGCAATTTAGCGTCAGGAATCAGGTGGGGAGTGTTCGTGTGACCGTTTACCCCGCTTTCGGCAATCTGCGCGGGGTGGATGACGATGGCTGGTAGCACGTTCCGGGGAGCGGGGCTCGAGACGGGCGTGCAGAGGGTCGAGGAGGACGGTGGAAGGGGAGAAAGTCGGAGGCGAGAGGGCTGAGGAGAGATGGAGGTACTTATAGCGGAGGACGAGAAGGCCAAGGGCGCGTTTGCAGCAGATCGCGCGGTCCCGATCTAGAACGGGCGTCTGCGCGCGCTCTGCGTTTGGTCGCGTCCTGCGATGCTCCGGCGGTCCAGGGCTGGCTCGAGCTCCCCCTCCCGGCTCTCCCCTCCTTTCTCCCTCTTCCTCCCGCACGCGCGAGCACGAGGTCGCGCGGGTATGATCTCGCGCCGTCGTCATTGGACGAAAGAAACGCCAGGGCTCTAGACGTCCTTCGAGGACCTACCTGAATCGTCTCCTTCTTGCGAGGACTGGACGGGCCAAGGCCGGCACCTGCCGGCGCTATCCCATGCGCCATGGCCATACACCACCGGCAACCCGTTCCGACGCCCTTGCTTCAAACTATACCGAGCTCATCTATGGACGGCTCTCTACGGGGAAAGCATACAAAAAATGGGTATACATCATCCAAGTCCTCCGCAGGCTCGGACGGCCGCTACACACGTGTGCGGATCATCGAATATGGACATGCACTATCCATTACTGCGTTCTCTTCCCCGTTCCGTGGGCACGGTCCCGCCGTGGCCAGAAACCCGGACCAAAAACAGTCAAGCCGCACTCAGTGTCTGGGAATAGTTCCCGGCACTGTAGCATCCCCTGGGAGTTTACAGCGGAAGGCGGCAGTCGTGGGTGGACGAGAGGACACGGAGAGAAGCCGGAGACGGTGGGCACGGCCGACCCGGCAGAGCGGTTCGCACGATCGCGATAGCATCAATCCCCCGACGGTGACGCCAACGGCGACTCGTATAAGAGTCCTCCCTCCTTCGACACCCACTACCATCTCTCTCGCTTCTTGTATCATAATCCACGACAATCATGAGCGGGAAGCTGGCTACTGGTGAGTCCGCAATTTTGTCGTAGCCGAGATTGGGTATGCGAGAGGCGGGAGATTAGCCGAGTTGGGGCTTAAGGCGGATCAGGAGGTGTTATTACGCCCAGTGTCCTCGGTGCTCGCGTACGCGGCTATATTACAAGTGCTATGGAGCGCCGCAGACACGAGGATATATATGCACCCATGTCTCAACAACAATACTCGTATGTACGTGATACAGCCAGGCACACATCCCCACCACAGCTACCCACCTATTGCTACGCCGTTACCTTTCGCATAGAATGGAGGATAGTTAGGTTACCGAGGTTATTCGCCACTGTTCTGCTGTTCCCTGTCGCCTCGAAATTCTGCCGATGCTGATACCCCCCCCCAGAATACTCGGCCTGGAAGAAGCTCCAGGAGATCTACGACACACAACATGAGAAGCTCGTTCTCCGGGACCTTTTCGCGCAGGATCCCGAGCGGTTCAAGAAGTTTAGCCGCGAATATGTTTCGGAAGAGCCCTCTGCGCGCCTCTTGCTCGACTTCTCCAAGAACCTGATCACCGAGCCGATCCTTGCGACGCTCCTCGATCTCGTTCGCGAGGCGCAGGTCGAGACGTACCGGGACAAGATGTTCGCGGGCGAGCACATCAACACCTCCGAGGACCGTGCCGTTCTTCACGTCGCGCTGCGCAACTTTGACGAGTTCAAGATCAGCGAGGCGGGCGTCGACGAGGTTAGCAAGGTCCTCGCGCACATCAAGGAGTTCACCGAGGCCGTCCGCAGCGGCGCCTGGAAGGGTTACACCGGCAAGACCATCAACACGATCGTCAACATCGGTATTGGTGGCTCTGACCTCGGCCCCGTCATGGTCACCGAGGCGCTGAAGCCCTACGCCAAGCGCGACCTGACCGCTCACTTCGTTTCCAACATCGACGGTACCCACCTCGCGGAGACCCTCCGAGAGAGCGACCCCGAGCGGACGCTGTTCATCATTGCGAGCAAGACGTTCACGACGCAGGAGACGATCACGAACGCGGAGAGTGCGCGGGACTGGTTCCTGGCATCGGCGAAGGATAAGGCGCACGTCGCGAAGCACTTCGTCGCCCTGAGCACGAACACCAAGGCCGTGACCGAGTTCGGCATCGCGGAGCAGAACATGTTCCAGTTCTGGGACTGGGTCGGCGGCCGCTACTCCCTCTGGAGCGCCATCGGCCTCTCGATCGCCCTCGTCATCGGCTACGACAACTTCGAGCAGCTCCTCCGCGGCGCGCACGCGATGGACAAGCACTTCAAGACGGCGCCCCTCGAGCAGAACTTGCCCGTCCTGCTTGCGGTCCTCGGCATCTGGTACAACGACTTCTACGGCGCGCAGACGCACGCGCTCCTCCCGTACGACCAGTACCTGCACAAGTTCGCGGACTACTTCCAGCAGGGCGACATGGAGTCGAACGGCAAATCGATCACCAAGGACGGACGGCGTGTGAACTACCAGACCGGCGTAAGTGCTCTGTAGCAGTTGCATTGTAGAGAACTAGAGCTGACTTTGTTTATAGCCCATCATCTGGGGTGCCGCCGGTACGAACGGCCAGCACTCGTTCTACCAGCTCGTGCACCAGGGGACGAAGCTCATTCCCGCCGACTTCCTCGCGCCCGCGACGACGCACAACCCGATCGCCAACTCGAAGCACCACCGCATTCTTCTCAGCAACTTCTTCGCTCAGCCCGAGGCGTTGGCGTTCGGTAAGACCGAGGAGGAGGTCCGCCAGGTCAGCTGCGATAATTGATTGGTAGCGGCTGGACTTGTACTGACGTGCCGTCTGACCACATAGGAGCTCGGCCCCAACGCGTCGGATCCGCTCGTCAAGTCCAAGATCTTCGAGGGCAACCGTCCGAGCAACAGCATTATCTTCCCTCTTCTCACCCCCGCCACCCTTGGTTCCCTGATTGCATTGTACGAGCACAAGATCTTCACCCAGGGTGTCGTCTGGGGTATCAACTCCTTCGGTACGTGTCTCCTTCCCCCTCGAAGAGTATACGCTGAGTCGTCTGTCCAACAGACCAAATGGGTGTCGAGCTCGGCAAGGTCCTGGCGAAGAACATCCTCAAGCAGCTTGGTAAGCCCGAGGACGTCTCCGGCCACGACAGCTCGGTATGTTGCCTTTGCCTATCGTACACTCTTTAGACGACCACAAACGCTGACTGATATTTTTTTTTCAGACTACGGGACTCATCCACTACTATCAGAAGTGGCGAAAGGAGTGAGCGGTCGTGGGGACCTCACGCCGACTGAACGAGGGCAATTTGTCGGAGCGCGATCGTGGCGATCGGCGCATTGTAGAGCTAACGGAGGAACGAGCACGAAGCAGTGTATATCGGAAAGTGTAACAATTTAGCCGCGTTCGCAAGTGCAAGTCGAATTTCCCTCCAAGTTACGGGTGACCATCGTCAATGCGATTGCGGTTATCTATGTTACTGAGGGGCGCCGTCTACGGCCCCGGCCGTGCCGCCGTTGTGCGCCTTATCAGTCTCACTTCCCAGGTTCAGAAGCCGTGTTATCTCATCTGCGGGAGGTCGAGATTAGTCGTCCAAAAGGTGCGTCTGCCTTGAAAGCTCATAGGCAACACGTTAACCGGAGGGCATAAAAAGGCCACATCGCCCGCAAAATGGGCTCAACGAAACAGTGGGGGAGAACGCGTGTATACAGAGGCGCGCGCGCGACGCGTGTTTACCAAGACGCGGTCATGAGAGCGTGTCCCGCATATCTAAGCGCCGTAAACTAGGGCTTGCGACATCCGCAGGTCCAGCGCCGCATGCCCTGACGGCCCTGCGGGCCAGGAAAGTGTGCGGAGTCGTATCTTGGTCTCGTTCGAGTCAGTCGGGGCTTATAAAGGCGATGGAGCATCCAAACGTTCCCATCGCCCAGGACAGGGAAGTCGTCGTCGCTCTCTGGTCCGTCCTCTCCACTCATCAAAATCATGGCACCTGCTGCGTACGAGCCGCTGCTGAAAGGCGACCCTGAGCTTGAGCTTGAGGGTCTCCCGGAGCCCATGCCTTGTTCATCGCGACCTTTCCGCTCTCGGCGCGTCGTGTTCAGTCTCCTCGCAGTGCTCGGCGTCGTCGGCTTTTCCGCTTTCTACGCACTTTCGCCATCTCACGGTGCTCGCTATGCCGCCGAGCACCTCTCACAAGGCGTATACGGAAGTAACGCCGAGGAGCAGCTCCAGAAGTGCCCGTCCGGCCTGCCCCCCGCGGCATCGCCACCAGCGAAGCTGAACCCGTTCGCGTCGCTCACGATTGACGACACCGTCGCGATCTCGGACTGGCTCTTCGCGCCCGAGCGCGCGCTCAACCTCACGCTCGGCAGCAAGGCCGGGCTCGCGGACAACTTCATCTACCACATCGACGCGTTCCGGCCGGCGAAGAAGGACGCGCTCGCATACCTCGACCACCCCGACCGCGACGCCGCGCGCGCGCCCGAGCGGTTCGCACGCGTCACTATCCACCATGGCGCGGCGAGCGAGCCGTACGTTATGGACCACCTCGTGGGGCCGCTGCCGGTGGGCCCGAAGACGCGCATCCGCGAGCTTACGGAGATCTACCATCGCGACTCGATCCCGTTCAATGCGCGGGGCTTCACTTCGGGCAGCGAGCTTACGCCTCTGCTGGTCGATTACATGCCGAAGCTCGCGGACGCGACGGAGGTCTGTTGCGAGAGACACTTGTTTGTTCGTCCGAATGGTGTACTCATTTTTTGTGGTCATAGGATCTCTTTGGGGGCTCTGCGCGAGGCCTACCGAATGACACACTCGTCGCGGGTGTCATGGCACCCCTGAGTTTCGACGGCTCGTTCCGCCGCGGCTGGATTTCATGGCGGCGCAACACTCCAGGCCCTTGGCTCCACCCCGTGAACTTCTTCCAATACGTCGACTTTACCGGCACGGACCCCTCACAATGGAAGCTCTTGAAGGTCAGGACTGCTCAAATCGATAATCCGATCCAAACCTAACCCTTCCTACCACAGCTCGTCTACAACCACCAAGTCTTCAACAGCACCGAAGCGTTCCTGTCGGCATACAACGACGGGACGCTCAAGCGCCTGCCCAAGCGCCCCGACCAGGACCCCGCACAGGGCGGATGGAGCACGCGCAAGCGTCCAGAGGCGTCTTACCAGCGCGACCTAGACCACCTCCCGGGTCCCCGTTCGGTCTCGTTTGGTGGGCTGCGGTTCCGCGTTGACCGCGCACAACAATACGTGAGCTGGATGGGCTGGGGCTTGTACCTCGGCTTCGACAGGGACATGGGTCTCAGCCTGTGGGACTTGCGCTTCAAGGGCGAGCGGATTATCTACGAGGTTCGCACCCTGCCCATCACCCTTTTCACGAAGATGGCTGACATAGATCTTGGTAGCTCGCTCCTCAGGAGGCTATTGCGCAGTACGGTGCGTACACGGACCGCGCTGCCGACAGTGGCTTTTGATACTCACTCGAACCATAGCCGGGAATGACCCAATGCAGACCACGACTGCCTGGCTCGACCGTTTCTTCGGCATGGTTCGCTTCTTCCCTCGCTTGTTCGAGAGATTGTGCAGATCTGACGGACGCGTATACAGGGCTCCGCCGTGCGCGACATGATCCCCGGCTACGACTGCCCGCACGAGGCGGTCTACCTCCCCGCCACGACGCACAACTTCGAGGGCAGCATCGTGCGCTCGCGCGCTATCTGCATCTTCGAGCACGACACCGCCCGGCCCATCACCCGCCACACCGGTTACTCGGAGGGCGAGTTCGGCGCGACGCGCGGGTTCGAACTCGTCATCCGTAGCGTTTCGACGGTTGGAAAGTAAGCACACTGTGTACGGACAAATGCTTCGGGACGAGACACTGATTGTCGTTGTGCGATTTAGCTACGACTACTGTAAGCTCGCCTCCCCGTCTCTGGGCATTCACGAGAAGCGCTGACGATGTATATCCCGCAGTGTTCGACTACATCTTCCAGATCGATGGCACCATCGAGGTCCGCCTATCTGCTTCCGGCTACTTGCAAGGTGGCTACTGGGAGCCTTCGCAGGAGGGATACGGTACTGCCATCCGTGACACTACGAGTAAGCCACCGCCCGACATTCGGCCTCTCAGATGCTAACATACTCGACAGTGGGCTCTCTTCACGATCACGTTATCAACTACAAGGTAACCCCCACCCTCCCGGAACGCCAAGTCGCGCTGACCCCACCCTCTTCAGGTCGACCTCGACGTCGCAGGCCCTGAGAACTCGCTGCTCTTCACGAGCACCGCGCAGGAGACGATCACGCAGCCGTGGTTCGAGGACGACTGGGGCGCAGAGGTCATCCAGCAGAAGATCTCCAAGCGGTACATCGAGAACGAGGACGACGCGCTGCTCAAGTTCCCCGCGAACCTCCAGGGCGGGTACTCGCTCGTCAACAAGGACGCGCTCAACCGCTGGGGCATCCCCCGCGGGTACGCGATTCACCCCGGGTACTCGCCCATCCACAACGTACGTAGCCGCAACCCAACCTCACCCTCCCCCCCCCTCTCCTCTATGTGAACCGGCCACTCATCCCGCACACAGACCGTCGTGGGCTCGAAGCGCCTGCTGAACAACGCGAACTGGGCGCGGTACAACCTCGCGGTGTCGAAGCGCAAGGAGACCGAGCCGACGTCGAGCTCCCAGTGGAACCTGAACCTGCCGGGCGCGCCGATGGTCGACTTCCACAAGTTCTTCGACGGCGAGAACATCACCCAGGAAGACCTCGTCGCGTGGGTCAACGTCGGAATGCACCACCTCCCCCAGGCCGAGGACTCGCCCAACACCCGCACGAACCTCGCCGCGTCCAGGTGCGCCTTGCGATCCTCCTCTTCTCTGTTTCTAAAAGACCCATAGCGGCGGCGGCTGACCCTGGACCCCGCGCGCCGCGCACCCAGCTTCTTCCTCACCCCGCTCAACTACTTCGACGCGGACGTCTCGATGGAGTCCACGAACGCGATCCTGCTCTCCGCGCCCGCGACACCCGGCCGGCCGTGGGCCGTCGACGACTACGGCGTCGCGCCCGCGCACTGCGTGCCCGCGCCCGTCCCGCCGCTCGAGTACGTCGGCGTGCAGACGTTCGACCTCGCGGGGCGGCCGGCGCCGCCGACGACGGCGGACGAGATGCGCAAGAGCGCGGAGCTGTTTCATCGGATCAAGATCGAGCTCTAGGCGGGGGCGGAGTGGAGCGTTGACTCGGAGAGAGGTAGAGGGGGGGATGAGACGAGGAGATTGAGGCTGTTTGCCACTTGTGGACGCGGATGCGGATTGGGTGGTTATCATTGTGATGCGGTGTGTAAATAGATTTGTGGTGTATGTTGTTATGTATGTGGACGCATGGAACGGAAATGGAAACGGAAATGTTATGAATACCATCGAGATGTGCGTAGCGTCGTGTGCGAGGCGAGATGTTGGGGGGTAGCCCCCCTCATGTAAGACTAAATTACGAATGGTACAATAGAGTACTTTTGCGACTGTACATGTGCGTTCATGGCCGAATCCGCTACCCAATAGTACACAAAGCATGAAGAATCGTCAGCACCGTCCAATCGTGGTCACTAAACAAGCAAGTCCGTAATGTCCACTTCTGTCGGATGGGTTTCTGAAATGGGCACGCTCTTGCCGGCTGCTTCTAGGTTCTGAGCCTTCTCATCTGCGTTCGCATAGTCTCCGGGGTGCATGCCCGTCGTGGTTATGTAGTCCGTCGGCCCCCTATAACTGATCGTAGTCGTAAAAAGCGTAGACGAGTCCCGCGTCCACGCGCGCCTTGAGAGCACACGAAGCGTAATGAGCAACGGGGAAATGCACTAATCCGATCGACCGACGTCAGGGCGCGGGGTCCGCAGGGGAAAAAAAGGATAGTACACGCACGGTGAACATGGCGTAGAACGAGAACGCAGCCGCGACGTCGCTGCCCATGGCGTACGTGACAAGGTACGCGGCGCTGAAGACGGTGAACGGGAGCGCGGACTCGACCATGATGGCGACGGCGCCGGTGTAGACGCGGATCTCCTGCGTCGCGTAGCCGAGGCGGCGGCCGACGAAGACGATGCGGCCGATGATGAGGGCGGTGACGAGCACGTTGAAGGCGAAGGTGGACGCGGTGTAGGCGGTGACGAAGAGCGTGGCAATGCCTGCAAAGTAGTTGCCGTTGGGCCGTCCGGAGCCGTAGAGGAGGCCGATTCCGAATGCTGTCGCGGGTGCGAATGAGTCAGCGCAGGGTGCGCTGAGTATGAGCAGTGCTCACCGAGAGACATGACCCAGACGACGGCTGGGATAATGGCGATGCGTCGGCTGTTCCAGATGACAAAACATCTGTATACCTGGCGCACGTTAGCATAGAGTGTGAACATTCGAGGCCTCGAGACATACTAGGAGGGCGTCGCTCATGAGGTTGCACGCAACGGACGCGGTGGTGCCCCAGGTCTGGTACCACACGTAGGCAAAGTCGGATGCATACGCGTCGGGGCCGCCGGGGTAATCGTCGTGAATGACCCACATCATCTGGCCAAAGTAGGCCTGAGTGGCCCAGTAGACGGTGTTGAGGAGGACGAGGGCTGTGCTGAAGCAGACCATGAACTTGTCCATGGGCGTGCGCTTCTGGCTCTCGAAGATGAGACGGAGGATCTGCGCGTACAGGACGAGCGCGACGCCTGTCCGTATGTTTTAGTATATGTTACAAACAGTAGAAGAAGAGAGACGGACCGTAGAGGATGGCGTCGATGATGATCATCACATAGTACGAGTTCTGGAACACGCCTGCTGCCATGGGCGAGTGTGGGTGAGCGTGCGGAGGCCAGTGGAACGCCAGAACCGGACACGGACTTGCCTCGATCGACGCCGCGTCCGGTTTAAAAGCACAGGGACGGGATCGGCGCGCCCCCGCCCCAGCTCGCGTTGCTGCTCGGACTTGGCCGTCTGTGCAGGCTTCCCTGCTTCCTCTGACAGCGCGTCGCACGGCCGGGACGCCCCGACGGGGTGCGCCGGGGAGCAGCTTCTGCGCTGGTTCGCCCCACGCCACGCAGGCGGGGCGGTCGCGCAATTTAGCCCTCCACGGCAGGCTGCGTGCGCTGGCGTGGGCGGCCGTGCCCCGCCTTTGCCGGACCCGGACGGGGTGCAGGCACGCGAGAGAGAGGGAGCACTGCACCCCCCGCGCCCTCAGACTAGCCTCGGGCCTGCGGGCGCTCCGGGGGGGCCATTCGCCGGCTCTGCTGCGTCTTCGCCCGCGTGTCCCCCGCGTGCAGCTAATTGAGATCGCCCATCGCGCACTGCTGCCGGGCCCACACATATCGCATTCCGGCGCGCTGCAGAAGGATCATATCAGCCCATCCGAACGCGCCTTGGACCACACAATATAATACGCCCGATCCGATAGAACCCTCCAAGGACACGCGACCGCGCGTGCGG
Source organism: Trametes hirsuta (assembly GCA_001302255.2). Lineage (NCBI taxonomy): Eukaryota > Fungi > Basidiomycota > Agaricomycetes > Polyporales > Polyporaceae > Trametes > Trametes hirsuta. The sequence continues at coordinate 1,668,330 of CP019382.1, read as the reverse complement.
TGTGCTTGGGCGTGCGTGTGCAATTCTCTGCCGCAGAACATCGCCGCGGATGACCGAGCTCGAAAGAGGGATACACGTAATACGAACGAGTCGAAAACAAAGCACATACGAGGCACACCGTGACCTCCCTGCACGACTTCCAGCCAGAAGGGCGGCCTTCGTGAAGACAGCAACGTTTGCACTGGCAAGTCTGTTACGTCGGTGTCAGATTCCGTGGAAACATTGCCGAGAGGACAACGGTCCGCCAGCCGTTTCAGATCGCGTGACACCGATACGCCTACGCAACCGTCGACACTCCCCCTCGTCAAGCAAGCCACCTCGAACAAACTCGTCAGGCAAACGACCGGGCCCTACTCGAGAGTCGAGACTCACCAAAAGCGCATCGTCCGTCACGTTACACGCGGCAGACGCGCCGATGCCTGGCACGAGCTCGTGCCCGTGCCGTCGTGTGGCTGGCTCAGAACGTCTCCCCGGATGACGCCTGCGTCGTCCAGAAGACGGTGTTGAGCGGGACGAGGGGCACAGCACGCCGCGAGGACGCGCTCCGTGCAGCGTCGTCGTGGTGGGGTGCCGCGGGGCGTGCGGAGCGCGAGTCGGAGGACTAGGGAGTATGGGACAAACTCGATGCCTGCCGGTGGCGGGGTGTGAGCTCGTTGATGTCGATGCATTGATGCGTACATATGCGGGCACCGGATTGGGAGACGCACCATAGAGGACGGCCTTGAGGTTGTTCACTATGTAATAGTATGAGTGCTGGAAAAGAGTGCCCGCCATACGTGCATGCTTCTTACACCTGCTTGCTGTACGACGCGTGGCCGAGAATCTGGGCCGCGCTCGGCGGGTTCGCGAGGAGCCTGGCGCATTGGCCTATGAGGTTCGCCCGATCGTACTCCGCGCCTGCGCTGGATCATCTCGAGAGCCCCCTTCCTCGTAGTGCCCGTTCGTATTCTCTTCCCCCGCTGGACGGCACCCACTCAGTGTGCGATACGCCCTACCTCTTCGTCTCCTCCCCGGGCCCGAAGGCCACGGGCGATTGGTAGTCACAACGAGCTCGCGGAACTTCGATCGCGCACGCGCAGCCCAGACGCATGCCGTAATTATGAACGGGCCTCCCACCCCGGGCGAGTATGTTGCGGTTGACAATCAGTGCGACACCGTTTACCACCACCAGCGGACTAGGGGCGTTTACTTGACAAGGTTTCCATCCGGAATGCGTTGCCTCCGAGGTGGTTGCTTGCATACAATACAGTATGTATGCACCAGGTCGGCAACAAATTGAAGTCTAAAGAGAGGTGCCGATGACGAAAACACAGCGCTCAGAGCCTGTCCTCCCCGCACCATGTCGTGCGTTGTCACGAAGTTCAAAAGTTGGGCGTTAGCTCCCCGACATATCCGGACTCTGCGAATGCCAGGAGGTGGTGCTTACCAATTGCGTCTGGTCGCAACCGCAAGTAATGCGGTCCGATGGGAGAGATGTGCGTGAGCCGATCTGACAGTCTGTGCGATGTTCTCGGGTTACGTTTGGCGGAATCCGTCGCACATATGTCGCTCAGGCCAGGGCGGTGAAGGGTCGGCCTTCGCAGCTGAGCGTTGCAGAAACAATGAGGCGCACCCGAACAGAGGCGTATGTAGAGTTCCGTGTTCCATCCATCCAGGCAACGAAGCCAACAAGGGACAACACAACACAAGGCAATACAAAGCACGTACTCGTACAGTCCCCTATTTCACCAACCCATCTTCCACTCCGCACTTGGAACTCTCCATCATACAGCAGGGTATGGCGGCACGTCGCTCGTCCGCGACACGGAAGGGTTCGTCGACGAGCTCGCGTGCAGCTGCCTTTTGTCGAGCTCGAACTCGGCCTTCTGGACCGCACGCGCCGCGGTGTCGTCCGTGCGCTGCGAGAAGTCGATGGTGGTGAGGAACTGCGTGGCGTGCTCTCGTTGCCACGCGCGCCGGGTGAGCACGCGCAGCGCGATGAGCTGGGGCGAGATGGCCTGCACAGTACACAAGAGCTCAACACGGGCGCCATCCGTCGGGGAAATTCGAAAAAGCACGCACCGTGAACATCGAGTAGCACGAGAACGCAATTGCGACGTCGCTCCCGATCCCGTACGCGATCACGTACGCCAAGCTCCCGACCGTGAACGGCAGCGCGGACTCGACGATGATCGACACCGCACCCGTGTACGCGCGCGTGCCCTCGTCGCTGAAGGCCAGCCGACGCCCAATGTAGATGATGCGGACGCAGATGAGCGTCGTCACGATCACGTTGAACGAGAACGTGAGCGCGTTCCACGCCGTCCCGAACTGGCTCGCGATGCCCGCGTAGTAGTTACCGTTCGGTCGCCCTTGCTCATAGAGGGTGCCGAGCATGGACGCTGCGCGCGCACAGCGGTGGTTAGCGTCCTGATCCTTTCGCCGCGACTGAGCACACTAGGGACGCACCGAGCGATCCAAGCCAGATCAGCCCGGGGAGGATGACGATCAAAGTGCTGTCCCAGATGACGTAGAGCCGGTACAGCTGCAAGTGCACATCCGCCCAAACCCGTGAGCATTCCGCACTACATATGACAGCGACGACGACAGCGCCGCTCCACCGTCCGCATGCACGCTTGGAGTGAGACTCACCATCAGCGCGTCCGCCATGAGGTTGCTCACGCTCACCGCGGCCGAGCCCCACGTCTGGTACCACACCGCGACGTTGTCGGCGAGATACGCGTCCATCCCGCCGGGGTAGTCCGCGTGCACGACCCACATCTGCTGCCCAAAGTACGCCTGCGTCGTCCAGTAGATGGTGTTGAGCGCGAGCAGCGCCGTGCAGAACACGACGAGGAACTTGTCCATCGGCAGCCGGCGGCGGCTGTGCGCGATCTGGCGGAGCGTCATGAAGTAGAGCGTGAGCTCGACGCCTGTCGGCAGAGACCCAATGAAAGCGCGTCAGCTGCGATGACCTTCTCGTTTGCATGATTGGGGGAGGTAGGGCCGGAGGATGGAAAGTAAGAAGCTTGGGACGCACCATAAAGGATCGCGTTGAGGTTGTTCACGACATAGAACGAGTTTTGGAACAGCGAGCCCATTCCTTGGGGGATGAAGAGACGGACACTCCGGGAGATGTTCGAGCGATATGTCCCTTCGGCTTGTGTATAAATGCGCGGACGCTATAGCTAGATTGCCGGTCGGGCACCCGCACGAGATCTGCCAGAGTGCAAGTGACAACCACTACCGCCAATCTGCAGCTGTCTGATCCCGATAGATTCCTAGTTCTCCCCAGGTGGAGGGTGGGAGAGTTCCTCAACTTCTGGACGGTGTTCCACGAGGCCAAGACGTTATGGCGTAGTTTGCGTCCCGAGTACGTCCAGGGTGGGCCAGGATGAGCAAGGGCTGCGTCGTGGTCAGACGGGGCGATGGCTCAAGGAAATGCGCGTGTGGTCGTAAGAGGGTCGTGGTAACGTCGAAAGAGGGCGTAATAGGCTGAGAGGTGGGGAAGACGAGGAAGGGGGGACGAGCATACGCATGATCATGGTGTTCCAGCAACTGAAGGCTTCTAGCGTCCCGGCTAGAAAGACGGGGCGGAAACCTAGTCCGACGGGCGCTCCGGAGCTGTCATCGCGTGCTGCCCTCCTTGGCCCTGCTGGACCCACCTGGACTGCCAGAAAATGGCAAACATCTGCAGGCTTGGCATCCCCCAATGGCAAAGTCACAAATGCGGGCATCGCGGAGGTAAATCCGACGCGATGTCGAATGTCCAGGGGCATCAAAGGCGGGTGCCGAACTTGGGAGGTAGCAGCTCACCTGTAGGCCGTAACTTCCTCCATCTTGACTTACTTGTTGTGATTCAGGTCCCCGAACGATTGTAGGAAGAAAGACCCGAGTTGTCGTACACAGAATGACTTCAGAATACACACAACATCGTAATGATAGATGGGGACAAAAAGCACAAAACATCCGCAAACATCGAGCCGACCGCAAGCTGCTCTATCGCTGCTCCCTTGGTTCTAGAGGCGTAAAAGTGAGCCATTCGCCCTAGCCGACAAAGTCAGAAAACTTACGTGACCACTGGACGCTGAGGATGAGGTTGTCGTAGCCACGCCCGTGCATCTTCTCCATCGCCTTCTGTGCCGTCGCCTTGTCCTCGAAACTGACGAACGCAAAGCCTTTGCCTGCACCCGTCTCGCGGTCGCGGCCGACATATACGCGCGCCACACGCCCGAACGTGCCAAACAGATCGCGAAGGTCGTTTTCTTGCGTGTCTTCCGAGATGTTGGTGACGCGCAGTGTGGGCAGGTCGTCTCTCGAACCGCCTGGCCGGCCCATCGCCTCGCCCGGACCACGGCCTCCGCCACGCATCGAAGGGGGAACGTACTTTCCGCCAGTTGTGGCAGCAGGTGCGGCAGCGGCGGGTTCGGCAGGAGTACCGGTGTCGTCGAGGCCAACAGGAGGTGTATCTGCAAGATATGAGAGGAGAGCCTGGACGATCATGACACGAACATACCGGCACCATCCAGGCCCGACAGAGAGTCCTTGTAAGGACATTTTGCGGTAAAGTGGTCGCCTTTGCACAACCGACAGACAACCTTTCCGGCACCCGCCTTCGCGAGCTTCGCTTTGGTGTCTTGCTCCGGGGTCTGTTCCGGCTCGGAGGACTGTACAGCGGATCGAGAGTCGGTCAGGCTTCGCCAATTGAAGAAACAAATGGAACACACACCTTGTTGCCTGCACTAAGCTTCAAATACACGTTCTCTCCTACAGTCGTCGTCGCACGGTCAGGGCCGGGCTTGTTTCCCTTCTCTTGTCCAAACTTGGCCCATGTTTTCCGCTCCGCCACACTGTGGTCGACCACGGCCTTCTGCAATACACGCTTGATCTTCTTGGTAATCTAGGAGGTGAGAGACCTACGTGAGCCTCGTACGTGGTCCTGCGTAGGTCGAGCGGAACTTGCCTTAACTTTCTTGCCCTCATCGTTGATTGTGTACTCCACAATAGTACGAATTCCGTTTTCGTCAACGTAGTCCTCCCCCTTGGGTACCTCTGCAGTGTCCAATCCGATAAATATTCAAGGGCATGCTGAGCGACCTGATCGGGCTTACCGAGCTCATCGACATCGTCCGCCCAGGACTTTTTGGGTACACTAGATCAACGCAGTGCCTTAGAGCGAGTTTACCTCGAAAGCGAGAATCCTAACGTACTTTGCAGAGGCCATAGTGGTGGTGTGGGGAAAGCAAAGGTATGCGCTGCTTGATGTCAGATGTGCTCGAGAAGCAAAATCCAAAGAGCGTCACGAATTTGTGACATGATCCGTGACGGGACGTGACTTCGTCCTGTTTCGCTCAAGCTCGCAGTCACTGACCTCCACCACCATCTGCCCCCTCCCCGCCATTGCTGCCTCGTCTACGCCCAGCTTTTACGCTATCTACGTTTTATCTGAGGTTGCTTGATTTTTTTGGCGAACATATCTCTGGCTTCTGACGTGGCGGAGGAGCTTCGCGGGACGCTTGACATGGCAGCACAGACTGGAAGGGGACAGTGAGCAAAAGGTCGTTCGTCCGATGTCTTGTTATTGAAATCCTGATCTCAACGCTCAGAAATCAGCCGCTTACGCCCCTACTTGAAACTAATGGCGATCCACCTCTCGCATCCTCGTCCGAGCTGTTGAACTCCTTGGAGAACCAGACTGACGTCGTCTCCTGGATTAACGACATCCTCGGAGAATCCGAGGAACCCAACGATGCCGAAAGGTCTACTGCGCTAACAGACCTGGACAGACGTGTCTCCCATCTGGTTGGTACACTCGAGATTGCGTCTGAAGATACGTCTGCGCAAGTCGACCGGTTAATTGAGGATATCTCGCGCGGCGCTTCACGACTGACGTATGACCTCCATTTCATGCGCGAGAGTGCTCTCTCATTGCAAGGGATCCTCCACAATGTCGAGGGCCAATCGGAGTCATCGGTGGGGCCGGATACCGATGCTGCGCTCGACAAGCTTCATTACCTCGACGTTGTCAAGCGCAACATGGAGGCGACGCGTGAGGTTTTACGCGAAGCAGAAAGTTGGAGCACCCTAGAGAGTGACGTGACATCCCTCCTTGGAGAGAAGAGCTACGAGAAGGCAGCTGAGAGACTCTCGGAGGCGTCTAAGAGCATGGCCGTCTTCGAAAACACACCCGAATACGAGAGTCGGAGGACCCTCATGGTCAGCCTACAGAATCAGCTCGAGGCGTCTCTTAGCTCTGCCCTAGTCGCGGCCGTCAACTCACAGGACGTGGTCGTATGCCGCAACTATTTTTCGATCTTCCGCAACATACAACGGGAGTCCGAGTTCCGCAACTACTACTACGGCTCCAGGCGAGGACCGCTTGTCGAGCAGTGGCAAACTACTTGTCTCCGTGACTGCGATACTGGTTCACCGGTTGAGCAGACGTCCTTGACGCTTTCTTCCTACCTGCCGACGTTTTACCAGGCTTTCCTTGCGATACTCCAGACTGAACGGACGTCTGTTCCTGCTATCTTCCCTGACCCGCGACCAACGCTCTCCGCGCTTATCACGTCCACCCTCTCAGCTCTGCAACCAACTTTCTCCCAGCGCTTAGAGGCGATGTCAACACACTATGGCGCCACGGCACTCGTCCAGCTCATTTCGGCTTACCACGCGACGGAGGAGTTCGCCAACTCGACTGACAAGGTTATGGAGAAAGTCAGCTACGCTGCGCCGATTCCATCTGACGACCACCCACCACCCGGCCACCTACGCCGCCGTTCTTCTGCGCGCATGTCGATGTCAATGTCTCGTCGTGCAGGGAGCCACCGTGGTTCCATCAGTGGGATGGGCGCTCTGGTGCCTCCGACGCTGGACTGGGACCAAGAGCTGTTTGAGCCGTTCGTCGATTTCCAGATCGACTATGCTACGCTGGAGACCCGGTACCTTGAGGATGCCCTCAAGGTTGCCCTATCCAGCGACTCTCGAGGGCGTATAGATCACGCCCGACTGCTCCGGGAACGTTCTGTGGATGTGTTTAGCGTTGCGGAGGAGGCGATCGCGCGTTGCATGGCGTTCACCCATGGCTATGGCGCGTTGGGTCTCGTGCAGGCTCTGGATCGACTGTTCTCCGACTTTGCAGACTCGGCGAAGGCTGAGATCCTTACTAGGCGCTCCGGCCAGAGCGGGCAGTCCCTCACAGCATCTGCGTCGGGTGAGGACCTCTCTGACCTCGACTACACCGCGGATGACTGGGCCGACATACAAGCACTACTGCACTTCCTCGAGGCTGTTCGTACGCTATTGGACCGTATGGTGATGTTCGAGAGCAAGTTGCGCTCGACGATCGTGCAAGTATCCACGACGCTCCGCCAGGCGCGACATGACCCAGCTGCTATGTATTTGTCGGGCGCGAGCAGGGGCAAGCTACAATTGTTGGTGCAGTCGACGCTCAACTCGACCGAGCTGCAGGAGCTGCTAAACAAGGTCGATCCAGAGCCATCCAGTCAGCTACCCTCTCGCGGGGACTCCTTCCTTGCGCCTACTCCTCCCACACCTGACGCACGCCGGTCACCCCGTGTGTTCACGGTGCCGCACCCAGCACTCGCAAACGCGCCGCCGCTTCTTGTGGGCGCACGTACGGCGATCTCAGAACTGGCCGGGACCTGCCAACAGGCACTGCAAGATACTATTCTATCTCCTCTTCACAAATACCTCTCCTCGTACGCCGCATCGTCCCTATGGTCTGCCGCAGGCGATCCGAAGGCCAAGCGTCCGCTCGCCGGCAGCAGCGCGCTGAGCGAAGTGCAAGTCCCGATCTTCTCGCTTTCGCCCAGCAGCACTATGCAGCACGTCGCTGAAGGCCTGCTCAACCTCCCTCGCCTCTTCGAGGTGTACGCGGACGACGACGCGCTCGCGTTTTCCCTTGAAACCCTCCCCTCCATCAGCGCAGAGCTGCTTCGCGGCCTCGCAGAGCCGGCGCCTCCCGCAGAAGCAAGCATCTCGCATACACGCCGCTCCCCTTCGCTCTCCCTCAAAGCAATGCCAGGCGCCACCAGCGCGGGCCCGACAGCCCCGCCCACTCTCACTCCCGAGGCTGTCTCTGCAGCGTGGCTTTCGTCGCTCGGTCTCTCTCTCGTCTTGCGCCTCACGTCCGAGGTGCTTCCGCGCATCCCAAAGCTGACGCCCACCGGCGCCGCCCAGCTCGCCTCGGATCTGGGATACCTCTCAAATATCGTCATGGCACTCAACGTCGAGTCGCCCGAGCTCGAGAAGTGGCGCGAGTGGGTAGACGTGGATGATGCATCTGGGAGGCAGAAACTGAAGGAGACCCGGGAAGCCCTGGCTGCGGGTGAGAAGGAGGACCCCGTCATGGGCGCGGTCGCGAAGTTGAGAGGATGGCCATGATCGTGCCAGGACTCGTGCGGAATATGCTTTGCCAGCATGTATACTCTATAAGATGTGATACCATACTTTATTGTCGGGTGTGTATAATACCCACTCCCTTGAGGTTCCCAAAACAGTTACTCATCAGAGGCCCTTACAGGTTTTGTTTCCGGCCTGCCTTCCAGTATCCCCGTTTCTATTGGTATGTGGGTCACTATTCGTTTTATGAAATCTAATCGCTAAACCCAACGTGATAGTATGTTTTCGCCTTGGTGTCTCACAATACACGTTGCTAGTTGGTTAACTAATAGATGTGTGGTTGGTTCAACGGTATGCAGGTAAGTCTTGTTTTTCTCCGCCCTGTTTTTGCCCGTTGGACAGCCATAATATGGCACGGTTGCTTGGTCGTCTTTGGTGGGCGATATACACAGAGCCCGCGGTGGTCTCAATCGTGAGCACCGTTTGTTGGACATTATGTAAAAGCACTGTGCCGCTGGTGCTGCGCGCTGTTCAGTCTCCGGCCTGCGAGTGTTGTCGTTTCTTTGTTGTCTTATAGCCATAGATGACCTTGTCGCACAGTTTGACTTGCTTGAATACCTCGGGAGATTGCACTGTACGTCCCTCCAAATTTAATGGCCATTATTCATGCGACCCAGGGGTTTTCCGAGCCGATTGCAGCGGTTTTTGCATAATACCCCGCGCTTTGGGCCCTCTTCGGCGTCCAATTCGTGGGCTTCAGCGCACACTATTCGGAATGGACTTGCGTTGCGCACAATCCAGGTTGGTCATTCTAAAATTGTTGTCATCGTGTCATCGCTGACTGCTTCTGGTTCCATGGTCTACGGAAACGATTATTTTAAATTTTGGAGCCCATTTACTCCTGGAGGCCGTTTGGGAGCTTGCTTGAACTGCGAATAGCACTGCTGTTCAGAGCTCGTTTTGCCACCGCGCTGTCATCTCCGTAGGTGTTCAATGCTTTCGAAACTTGAAGGCCAGTCCACAAGCCCGGTAATCTTCGCTCAAGAAGTTACTTTGTTTTGCGGATGTGTTGTGTAATAATATGATTGATAGCCTTGAAGACGCCTCATTCCTTGAAGTTGGACTGATTGTTTCATGTAGGGCCGGAGTAGGTATCACTTGTCTTGACCGTTCCCTGGCGCAAGTCCGACGACGACAGAGGCCGTGCGTGGTTCCAGCAAACTTGGCCACAACGATGCCTTTGGTCCATGTCCTAATGGGGTCGACCCCTTCTTGAACGTAACCCGTACGGTTGATATCGCCACATGTGCGTCTTCGTTTTTTTGTTCATTTTGCGCCACAACGGACCATGCTTGAAGTCGTCCCGCCGGACGCCGGTTGGGGCGCACGCAGCGAGCGCAGTTGAACTGGGGACATGAAGCCAAACTTGTCGACGGCCGAGTCCAACCGCACCGGGCTAGGTGTGGTCGATATTCGCGTGTCGCGTGTGGCGTCGCCTCGTAGAGATGAGTGGTGGCGACCTTCCAGACGTCGCGGGTCTTGCGAATGGCGTTGGGAGGTAGCCACCATGGACGCATAGCGGCGCAGGACCATATCATATGGCCCCCGGATCCTTGTGGCCTGCGGCGGGTGGTGGCGCATCCGTGGCCACGAGATCGAGGTAGGGACGTACCTCATGAGGCTTCCAATAGCAGCGGAAGTCCCACGTAGGCCGGAGGGCAAGCCAAGGATGGAGGAGACGGGGGGGATGGTGGGGATGGGGGTGCGGGTACGTGGGAGGAGACAAGAGGCGATCCCAGGATGGGGGCGGTGTCCTCGGTGCTTTATACTAGCTGGCCACCGCAGTTCGCACTCCGCCGCGGATTCCCGGTGAGCCGCATTGCGATCTGGCCTGCCCCCGCTCTTCTAGCTTATTGTTCCCTGCTTCTAGCGCAGTGATCGGTGCTATTGTGTCCTTCACGAACGTCTGCACCGAACTGCAGCGGCTGCCCGCGCCGATGGCGAGCCCAAAGATGCACGCCGCCACCGATGTCCCCCCTCCCTTCACAGCGGTGTAGCGTCCCGCCGCCTTATCGGATGACAGCGCGATATAGTGCCCACCTCCTATGCTCGAACCCTACCGTTTCTTCAGGCAATATCAACCATCGAGGTTTCCTCGGTCGACGCCACATCGCGGCTGTGGCGGGCAAGCTGTGACGCCACAACTGAACATAGACGCCAACGCGCGACGCGTCATGCACGTGATCGGCGCGCTGCGGCAGCGGTTCTGCTGCACCTTCGTCGCCCATCCGACACAATGGCGTTTCGGGAATCGTGTCGCCAGGGAAAAAATAAGTACAGCACAATTCACTGAGGTCGTGGTAGCCCGAGCCTCGTATGCTCCTCGAGGAACTGATACTTAACCAAACTTTGGCGAGTCGGCCATGGTAGTCAAACTTGGTAGATTCGAGGTCAACGCCGGCTGCAGCACATTGCCAGCAAAGTTACGCAACTGTTGTGGAGGTATGAGGTATGAACAAACTTCCGCTGAATGTCTATTAGGTGTAAATTGTTTCCGGACGCGATGAGGAGCGAACGTCATAGCCCGCCGGGTGTACGGAGTCGTGACCCAACACCGTAAAGAGTTTCTACGGTCAACAGCGCCCATCTTCCTCCGATTGCGTGCTTTAGCAAGACCTCTCCTGACGCCGTCGCTCGTCACGCGTCAAGCCGTGTACAAGTCTCCCCCGCTTTCGGCCATACACGCACGACGAGACGCGCTCACATGACTCCCAGCTTACGCCCCGCCCATCCTCCTTCGCCCCCGGGAGTCTGATGCCCGTCAGCCAGCGACGTCCTACCGCCGGGGAACTCGGCTTCTGCCCGTCTTCCAGGCTTCCGCACGCTTCTCCACGGGCATCTGCAGAACCCCCGCTAGGGCTCGCGCACCCATTGAGCTGCACGCCAGCCCGGGGGGCGTCCAGCTGACCCCCCACCGTCCCCACAGATGCCGGCCTGATAGGCATGCCCCGCGCAGCGGTACGCTATTTCTGCCCCGTTCCTGGACCTTCTGGGGGTTCTTCGCGCGGCTATTCCTGTCCTCATGGAGATGACGCGTGCGGTCTGAGAAGCGTGACGCGCGCTCACATACCCCCGGATTCGGTCGAGAATGAACTTCGGGGGACGACTTCGCGGGTGAGCATACAGCACCTCCTTATTGCGCCACGGGTAGACTGGAGGGATGTGAAATGTAGAACAGGGGGGCATGGGCGGGGTCCAGGCGGGGACAGTGAGAGGAAGAGAGATCATTCCGAGTTTCTGGTAATGTACATTTCACCGGCCCCTACAATTCCATGGCGTGGATCGTCCATGGCGCACGATAATACAACGGCGCATATTCTTAGAACTTGACCTTGCTGACGGTCTCCCAGAAGTGCTTGCCCTGGATCTCGGCGATTTCGAGCTCCAGCGCGGAGGGCTGGCGCGAACCGTCGCCACCGGCGAAGGTACCGGCGCCCCAAGGCGAGCCTACAAGCATTTAGCGTCAACCCCATGCACGAGAAGCATAATCAGGGATACTTACCGCCGCGGACCTCGCTGAGGTTCGTGAGCTGACCAAACGCCTTGGAGTAGCCGAGGGGCACGAAGATGAGGCCGTGGTGGACGAACGTCGAGAGGGTCGCGATCGCGGTCGACTCCTGGCCACCGCCGGGGGACGCGCTCGAGACGAAGACGGAGACGTACTTGCCGGTGAGCGCGCCCTGGCCCCAGAGACCGCCGGTCGCGTCCCAGAACGTCTTCCACTGGGCGGGGAAGTTGCCGAAACGGGTGGGGATACCGAAGATGAACGCGTCGTACTGGGGGAGGTCAGTCGGCGCGAGGGTGGGGTAACCAGGCTTGGGGGGCGCGTGCATCTTCTGGAGGACGTCCTCAGGAAGGGTCTCGGCGATCCTGGGGAACCACGTTAGCACGCGAGGGAAGGAGACGAATGCGCAAGACATACTGGAAGATCTCCGCGGAGCCACCGGCGGCCTTGACACCAGCCTGAATGCTCTCAGCCACTAATAAGTGCGTACGATTAGCAGACGTTATAACGAGGAACGCGTCCCACGTACCCTTGGCGATGTGGCCGTAGAGGGAGTAGATGACGATCGCGACCTTGGGGGAGGACATGGCTACTGCGGGGGCGGCCTCGGTGGTGGGTGCAGGTGCGGGTGCGGGGGTGGCGGCAGGTGCAGAAGCAGCTGGAGCGGGTGCGGGTGCGGATGTGGGCTTAGCGGCGCGCTCGGTGTCGTCGTCGAGGTTTTTCCTGGTGCGCTTTCCGGGGAAGCACATTCAAGAGACGGGGTAGCGGATGAAGCGAGTGGGGCGGACGCGGCCGCGGGTTTTATACATCGATTGAGCGCCTAGGCGAGGAGGACTGTCTGAGAAGCCGTGAGACGTTCTGCCCTCGATCGGGGAGGGCGCGTTCTTCCGCGTTCTTTCCTCCAGCCACCGACCCCTCAGTCAGCCCCTTCCCCGGACGTGATTCCCCTTATCCCCGCCGTCCACAGACGCCGCTCCTGCGCAGGGCTCGCCAGACGACGCGCGTGTCGTGCGCACGCAGCCGCCCTCTGCGCGTCCCGCACGACGCAAAAAAGTCGACGAACGGCGCGGGGACGGTGTCGTCATACGCGCGATGGACCGAGTTGCCATCCTGGGCGCGCATGGCGGCCCCTCGGAGACCTGCCATATCTGGCACGATTCTCTCGTCCGCCCGCACGCGTCGTCCCAAATCGGTGCTCCAGTTCTCTCGACGGCCGCGCTTGAACCGTTCTCTCACCTACTCATCTCTCTTCCAGCCCTGCGGTATCTCGGGCGACGTCCAGCCCCGCCCTGGCCGCCTGATTAGCCACGCCCGCCGCTGGGCAATCGCCCTGCGTTCGTCCTCGTTCGCGAACGACCCCGTGCCCCCACACGTTCGATTTGACGTGTAGACAGAGGTGGGCTTTGCCTTTCTTGGTAGCATTTTCTGCCGCGATGGGTGTGGGGTACGTTATTTCAGGCCACTCGCGCGGTGGCGACATCAGTGCGCTTGCTCGGAGTGCGCTGGAATGGCTGCTCGCCCGCATTGCAGCCCCTGATGCTGACCAACAGATCCTGTCATTTGAATTATGCTTGGGCTGTCCAACTGACCAACGCACCAAGATAGACCTCCACATTTCGTAAAACGTTTCTGAAGCGATACGTGGACGAGCTAGAAGGCAATTCTGTGCAATATCAAACACACAATGAACGTACTGACCAACGTTGATTAAGCGCACGTAAGCTTGATTAGCCAATTTACCAACCCTCAGAAAGCGCCACTCACCATACTGAGTATCTCTTCCATGAGCATGAACCCTTTCCAGCACGACTTTCCAGGACTTTCTCCCTCCCTCAGAGACGAGGTATAGGCACAGTCCACAGGCTGCCCGTCGTGATGACTTCATTCGACTTTTTCTTTCGGTCCTTGTCGATTAGTGGTTAGATCATCACGTTGTGGCTGTCCCGCAGAACCGTGAAGACGGAGGCTCGAATCCTTCCTGGGACATCGTTTTTGCCCGCTACGCCCACGATGTTATCGAACTACTCTCCCCTCAGAGGCCTTTTGAATATCTACTTCGGTTTGACTGAATGATTGATTTAGAATTGATGCGAGGGTCTCGGTCAAGCTTCAAGCTTCGACTCAATTCAAAGGTTCGGACTTCGATCGAGAGTCTTCCAACCGGCGCGCTGGTCTGCCAGTATAGTGCTTCATTTGTCCCAAGCAAGCAGATTCTTGGAGGCTTGTTCTTTCAACCACTAACGAACTTGGCTTCCCGGTATCTGTTGAAGACAAGGGCTCAAATTATACCTGGGGCAATTGAACTTGTGCTCACCACGTGCACGACGCATACCACGTGCACACGACATGAAAAGTCACTATTGGATTCTCGGACACCACATATGATACGGAAGTTGGCACAAGATCGGATGCGATCTGAGGCTTCCAGGTATAACGTACCAAGTGAAGACTGAGGTTCGACCTGCAGCATCACTCGGCTTATATATTACCGTAGCAGCATGATGAGTAATGACAGTCTTACTAAGGGTGTCGTGAGGATGAGTAAGCGGATGAGTAAGTAAATGAGAGAAATGAGTCAGCAATGAACGGAAAATGAGTAAGCACGTAAATATCCCGAATATTCGTAACAACATAGGCCCCTTATGTATAGACCATTCGAGTTCATACCATGGCCTGTCCCCATGAGACTGGTTAAGGGGCTGTGCATACAACGGGCCCGGCGAGCTAAAACGGTATGTTAATCGTCCACCCGATATCTTGACGTATTTGTCGCGCCAGATGTGGATGCATACTAATATGTACTACTCACGCCGAATGTTACCGGATATCCCTGCGCTACCCACACGAGAGTTTACGTTAATGCGTCATGCAAACCCACATGGATCAATCCATGATCTCACGCTCGACGTCAGAGGCATTTTCGCCAACCGTTCTTCTCCCAGCGGCCGCGTCAGGTGGCCAGAATCTCGCCACATCAAGGCGCGGTCCAGCGCCCGTGGATTATACAGTAAATGACACCCGAGGACGCCAACTTGCCACGCCAAGCCTCATCGTAGAAGTTGGGACCGAATGGCGTGCGTACAAAAGATAAAGTTATCCGTAGTAGCCTAAGGTGAATTCCTAGCTTAGACCAGTACTAGCGAGGACCGACCTACACTACGATGGATGCCCCTCAGCAATTGCACACCCTCACAGCGCGGTTCTATGATAGCGATCCTACGCTGGAGGACAACCGTCTTCGCCAGCATCGGATCGAGTATGAGGTAACCCTCCGGACGATCCTCAACCGCCTGCCTCCTGGTCGCACAGGGCTGAGGATTCTAGACATCGGCGGAGGCACAGGTCAGTTCGGGAGCCTACGCCGGAACTTCAGATCTACATGACTGATACACTGGCGTTTTCCTTGTAGGCCCATATTCGTTCGCCCTCGCCGCACGAGGCCACGACGTGACACTCGTCGACCTCTCGCCCGGCCTCCTCTCCCTCGCCCGCGCCCGCGCGGAATCCCTAGCTCCACAATTACGCCCCTCACGCATCCTAGAGGGCGACGCGACCGCGCTCTCAGACGTTATACCCGCCTCCGAGTGCGGAACGTTCGATGTCGTGCTCCTCCTCGGACCGCTGTACCACATTATGTCTGCAGAGCTGCGCGAGCAGGCGCTGCTCGACGCCTGGACGATGGTCCGCCACCCGGCAGTTGAAGAAGACGGGGGCGTAGGGGGGACGCTGTTCTGCGCGTGGGTGAGCAGGTGGGCGCATTATCGCGACGTTGCGACGCGGGACCCGGGGCGACTTGCGAAGAAGAGGGATTTTTACGCGCAACACGCGGAAGATGGGTGGGTGTTTGGTTTTTTGCAGAATTTTCTGAGCGGTCTGAAGGGGGATTGCGGTTGCGGGATTGGCGCGAATACAGAGATTATGTTCGGTATGACGCCAACGGGAAGCCGTGCCATGCGATGAACCACGAAGTGCCGGCGAATATGCCTATCATACTGAAGCGCGTTACTGGTGAAGAGGAAATTAAGATGGTTGGCACAGAGGGCGTCCTCGCGGGAGGCTTGGATAGTTTGGTGAACAACTTGCAAGGAGAAGAGTTCGATGTGAGTGTTGGACACACTAGCCTTTGTTCCCATCACTCACTTGTAGCATCTTGTAGGCGTGGGTTGACAAATGTGTGGAGGTCGGCACAGACGAATACGGATGGATGCTCTCAGACCATATCATGGGGATCGTGTCCAAGACTAGTGCTGCTCATATCCTATGAATCGTACATCTAAGGGTAATACACAATACCAAGAACTGCTGCATCTAGATGTCCACTCACTCTCCTCGCTCACGCCGAAGCCTTCGCAACACCGAGCGCGAACTCGAGAGCCTGCTCAACGTCCGCAACAAGGTCTTCCTCCTCCTCGACACCGACCGACAGCCGAATGAGGTTGTCGCCGATGCCTAGAAGCGCACGCTCCGCAGGTGGGATGCTCCCGTGCGTCATCTGCGCGGGCAGCTCCGCCAGACTCTCCACACCACCCAGCGATTCTGCGAGCGTGAAGAGCCGCGTTGCTGTCAGGAAGCGCTCCGCCTCCTCCGCCCCGCCGCGAATACGGAACGAGATCATGCCGCCGTACGGAAATCCGCCTGCGTCGTCTCCGAGCTCCTGCACGTACCGATCGACGAACACGCGCGCATGCGGCGCGAGCGACCGGTACGCGAGGTCGTTGCGTGGGTGGCTCGCGAGTCCGGGGTAGATGACCTCCTCGACGTGAGGCGAACGCTTCAGCGCACGAGCAACCGCGAGCGCATTCGTGCCGTGTGCCTTCATGCGCAGGTGCAGCGTCTTCGCGCCGCGCTGCGCAAGCCACGAGTCGTAAGGGCTCGGGACGGCGCCGATCGCGTTTTGTAGGAAACGCAGCTTCTCCGCGAGCGCCGCGCGGTGTGCGGGGAGGATGAGCGCACCCATGACCACGTCCGAGTGGCCGTTGACGTACTTCGTCAGGCTGTGCATGACGATGTCCGCGCCCTGGAGGAGCGGGGACGAGTAGAATGGCGAGAGGAAAGTGTTGTCGACAAGCACGAGCGGGTCGGACGGCGCCGCGCGCGCGAGGGCGACGATGCGTGGGATGTCGATCAGGCGCAGGGTCGGGTTCGTGGGAGACTCGATCCAGATGAGCTTGGTATTCGGCCGGAACGCGGCGCGGATCGAGTCGTCGTCGGCGTTCTCGAGGTCGACGAACGTGGTCTGCAGGCCTTGGTTCTCGGTCGCGACGCGCGTCATGTACCGGAACGTGCCGCCGTAGACGTCGTTCACGCTGACGATGTGCGCGTCGGGTCCGAGTGACTGGAGCACAGTCGCGGTCGTCGCGGAGCCCGACGCGAAGGCAAGCCCGTGTGCGCCGCCAGACTCCAGGGACGCGAGAGTCGTCTCGAATGCATTGCGGTTGGGGTTTCCAGAGCGGGAGTATTCGAATCCCTGTAGCAAGGTATCAGCTGCCGACGATCCTGCAAAAAGGGAAATAACACGCCTTGTGCTTTCCGACACCGTTCTGCTTGTATGTGGTGCTCAGCGAGATGGGTGGGATGACCGCACCAGTCTCCTCGTTGGCCTCAGAGCCCGCGTGAATCGCGCGGGTCCCGAAGCCATCCAGAGGGCCCTTTTTCGTGCGGACATGGCCGTTCGAGGTCGATGCCTCTCCGAGCACGGGCAATATCGCGGGCGTCATCGCGAGCTGATTAGTGTCAGATGCGACGTCGGTAGTGGTGGTGATGGTGGTGGTATCGGAAGAGTGCTGTAAGGACTGCATGCGTCTCGTCTAGCCAGGCTTTATAGGCCGCGGATGGAGGCGGGGGAGGCTGAGCGCAGGAAACGGTGGCGAGAGCATGACGAGATCGACGACAAGTTGACGAGAAAACAGCGGGCGGCTGACAAATCGTCGCGCCTCCTTGCGCGCGCCGTGCACGGCTCTCTTCCGACGACGACGGCGGGCTCGCGCGTCCGGATCCTGGCTGCTCCTCCGCACTCTCCATTATACATTCTCCACCGGCGCATTGGCCCTCAGCTGCGCCAACGCTCACGGGACGACAGCCGTGGCCATCGGCGTCTCGCTCCTGGGACTCGACGTGCAGAATGGCGAGCCCGCGACTTGGCGGCGACCGTGCGTCGTACAGGCGTGCAGTGGATCATCAAATCCGCACATGGATCTTGGACCTTGCTGACTCCTTCGATGGCTCGGTCTCGGAGGCACGCATGCTGCTCGATAATGGCAAAGTCTCCGCTATCTCGGAACTCTGTAAGCTCCGCGCAGCCCATCATTTTTTCCAGGCCGCTGTTTAGACATACAGTGTCATGGCCATGAATGTCGCACGCCTGTGGCTATCTCCCTTACTGGGTCAATCAATAACACATTCCCATTTCCAGTATATAATCCTTCCTGGTTCGTGCCAATGCTATTCCTGATTCTCCGGTATCTTCACCATACAGCGCGTATCATACATGAGACATATATCCTACACAGTTCCTTCCCGATTGCGAAGCCAACGCAGACTCATGCGTCGCCGGTGCTTATGAAGACTTCTTGCCAGCCTTCTTCGCGGCCGTGCGGGCGCGGGTGATCTGCTTCTTCCAGCCGTAACACTGGTTGCACGCTGCACATAACGCCATCCCAGGTGAGTCTTGCTCACTCGGCATCACTAACATACTCCCGCAACGTACCAGCAGAGCCGTGCTTCTTGCACTGGTATTGACCCTCCTTGTTCACGCTCGAGGCGGGCGCCTCGATGCCCTCGCGGTCGATGGGATCGAACTGCATATATGGACTGAGGTGAGGTCCCACGCGAAAGGTAAATTCAAGTGCACGCACCCCGAAGAAGGTATCGTTCTCCTCCCGCCCGTCGTACGAGCACTGAGCGCACTACACAGAACCAAGGTTCAGCTACCCGCCTCCACGACGGCGCTCGCGAGGGGCACTTACCACCTCCTTGAAATGCTGGCAGAAGTAGGCGTCGTTGATCTCGATGGGGGCGGGGGCAGCCTCGGCCATGGTGCGCTCGTACGGGTCTAACGCGGACGAGGAAGAGTGCAAAGCGTCTACGATGCAGGCAGGAGACGGACGAGGCTCTACTATCGTGTGCGATACCGTGCGCAGGTGGTTGGGAGAAAGAGAGGTGGGAGCCCCTGTGCAGGTTATATAGGGCCCCTCCCGGATCCTTGCGCGAAGGCGGGCAGTTCCCGAGCTTGAATGAGGGCGATGGGGGCAGGCGAGAGCGCGGGGCCAGATGACCTCGTCACCAGGCTGCTCCCGTTCCCAAGACCAGACCTAACCTGGCTCCTAACAGACCGCATCCCGTCACGTGCACTCCTTCTCGCGGTGAGTGCTGCATTCCTCGCCGGCTACCTCGTCGTCTGCTTCTCTTCTCCCCACTTAGTGTCTCTTCTGGACGCGCGGTCATCTTGTCGCGGTATCGACAGCCGTCGTTGCATATGAACCCGCTTCTACTTCGTGGAATGAGAGAAGGACCCCCCAAACTCCAGTGCCCCGCAATTCACTCCGTCCCCAGTCTGCCCTAAAACGGCTCCCTCAACGAGCTCCCACTTCGACCACGGCCACCGTCTGCTGAACGCCTCCACTGATACCCGCGCCTCAAAGCTTTCATGTGCAAAGTCTAGTGCGTGTCCGTCCTTCAGGGGCGCTGTAATGCCCACGAAGCTCTCCAATGGCGCCTCAATCTTCACGCGTAATCTCCTCGTCCACGTCGCCACATCCATCTCGACGAGCCTCAGCCGGCTGTCGTGCCGTACGTGCATGAACGGCGCGAGCGGGCCCAGGGCGAGCGCGAACGGTGGTCGGAAGTCCCACGCCCCACACGCGGAGGAGCGATACCCGACGAGGTACGCTTGCAAGGGCACCCACGGCAGCGCGGCCCCGCCCGCGATGCAGAGCGTGTGCCGACCGTCTTCAGAAAACGTCTGCGCCCAGATCCAGCCCTGGGGGAAGGATGCGCCCCAGTTCTTCTCGGCGTGCGCCCGTCCTGTGCCGCTGAGGGATGGGCCAATATCCGAAGGGCCATGCGCCAGGGTGTACGAGGCGACGCTTTGTGTCGAGCGAACGTGCCAGTTCAAGGGTAGGAGGCGAGACAGATGCAGGATGGAGCCCATCGGGCCACCAAGAGGGTCCGTATGTGACCAGGGAGTGTGGTCGGTGAGCACGAGATTGAGGCGTAGGTCCTTCTCAGCGACGGCGATGTCGTACTCGATCGCGTGAGGGCTCACTTTCATGCAGCCGATCCCTGGTGCTGTGATGACGAAACCCTGAGGTTCTCCCTTGGTCGCCCCACCGACAGAGACGTCGAAGTGGTCTGGGAAGAATTGGTACTTGAACGCCGGGACCGATACTCCAGGGCCTGCGCGGGAGCTGCTTTGGGGTTGGTAGAGCACCAGGACGAGGTTTCCGCGTCGCTTTGCCCCTTTCACCCAACAGAAGATGACCGCGATCGTCGCGCCGCCCTCGGTCTGTGTACGAGTGTAATACCCGTCGAACCTTCGCGACAAGTGCGGTGCGAAGTGGTCGCGAAGTGACAACACTGACATGTTCGAGATCAGTGAGGTGGTGTATCCTATACGAGAACAATGATGAGTTGCTATATATAACGTAGACCAAGCTGGAAAACCCAGCGCTCTTTACAAGAATCCACGCACTTGGATATAACCTGGTTAGGAATGTGTAGCTGCGGGAAGCCTTGAGCTTGAGTCAAAGCTATATGGAAGGCGGTCGCTCTGCTATTGTAAAAAAAAAACACCTATGCCGATTACTATGTCGACTAGCAGTAGCTGAGGACCAGAACGGCAGCTGCAATTCCAGTCAACTGCAAACAGCGCGCCTGCGGTTTAAGTGGTTCAAGTATAACCCGTTTACACGAAATCAATGACGTCAGGCTTCTTTCTGTATTTGATGATGTTTTGACACCTTGAAAGACGCCTGACGTCAGCAAACGCCACGATGCCGTAGCGGCCCGTAGGCGTTCGATTTGTGAAGTGTCTTGAACTCCTTCTGGACTCGCTTGAGTTCAAGAGGGTGCCAGAGAAACATAGTGCATAAACTGCTAATTGGCGCATATGCGGTCCGTCATACTTGGCAGAAACACGAACACGGTTTCGGAAACTTCGCTCGGCCACAGGCAAACGCGCACGGGGAGTTTACAAAAGCTATATTCATTACAGTACATCCAAACAGGCGATGCGAAAACAGACAGACAGGTAGACGGAATGTGTGAGGAATATATAAAAAAAACAGCCGACAAACTTAAACGAGCGCGCCTCGCGTCCTGTTGACCGGTAGTACGTATGTAGGTAGACAGTTACTAGGTGGTAGTAAGTAGTGGTCCCACCAGGCCGAGCTTCCGCGGCTCGACCTGGTTAGTGTATGGGGGTTGGAGATCAACAGACCAACGAATGTGCGCTACACGAGTAATACGATATAGACTTCTATGCCCTCGCGCAAGAAGGATCCTCACCCCCAACGACGCTCGTCCCCGAGTCAGAACTAAGATGGCGCCGCACCGCCACCGCCGCGCACGGCGGCACGCTATTGCACGGCGACGGCGTCGCGCTTCTCGAGGTCCGAGCCCTCGACGCTGCTCGCGTCGTGCACGGTCTTGTGCACGTGGCGCGGCTCGCGGCCGCCCGCGGTGGCGGGGACGACGCCGTGCGAGTGCGTGTCGTCCTGGTACTCGTGGCCGGACGCGCCGAGGTCGATGCCGACGTAGTCGTACGCGAACTCGCCCATCTCTGCGTCGTCGATGCCGAGGATCTCGGCCTCCTCCGACGCGCGCAGGCGCAGGCCGGGGATGAAGTGCATGATCCAGAGGATGACCGTCTGCGAGAAGGAAAGCGGTTAAGTATACGCGGGGGTGTGGGGGTGTGAGGAAGGGTGGGAAAGGGTGGGACGTACGGTCATGACGAAGGAGTAGCTGAGACCGGCGACGGAGTCGGCGATCTGGTACCCGAGCTGGATGTAGTGGTGGTCGAGCCAGCCACCAGGGATGGGCGTGGAGACGCCGCCGTCGAATCCGACGATGCTCGCCTGCGCAAACAGCGCCGTGAGGACGTTTCCGATTATGCCGCCGACGGCATGCGACGCGAAGATCTGAAGCGTTATATGTCAGCGATTGCATGAGTCTGAACGAGCTTGGAGCAGACATACATCAAGGCAGTCGTCGTATCCGAAGACGAACTTAAGCTGGGTAGCGAAGTTGCACAAAGTGCCGGCCATGAATCCGAAGAGCACGGCCGCGGCTGTGATATGGGCCGCAATGAGATTGCATCCATCATAGAAGCGAGCCAAAACGACGTACGTGAGCCGACATAGCCGGACGCAGGCGTAATCGCGACGAGGCCCGCAATGGCACCAGAGCAGAAGCCGACCGCAGACCACTTGCGCTCGAGGCGGTAGTCCCATAGCATCCAGGTCAGACCACCCACGCTCGCCGCGAGGTTGGTGACGATGCACGCCTGCACCGCACGGAGGTTGGCCGCGAGCGCTGAGCCGCCGCTGAACCCGAACCAGCCGAACCAGAGGAGGACCGTGCCCAGGACGACGTAGGTCGTGTTGTGCGGCTTGTACGCGAGGCGCTCGGTGCCGTAGCCGCGGCGCTTGCCGAGGTAGATGGAGATGGCGAGCGCGGCGGTTCCGGACGAGATGTGGACTGGCGTGCCACCAGCAAAGTCGAGGCCACCGAGTTTGAACGACCAGCCGTTGCTGTTCCACGTCCAGCACGCAATGGGGTCGTACACAATCGTGGTCCAGATAAACACGAAGACCATGATGGGACCCAGCCGACCACGCTCGGCAATGGCGCCAATAGCGAGTATAGGGCTGTTTCGATGTTTTGAGCGAACGCACAGGAATGCATAGAAAGGAATACGTACGTGATGGCGGCGAACATGAGCTGGAAGACGCAGAAAACGATTGACGGCACCCGCGTGCTACCTATTGAGGGCTTCTCGAGAACGCCCTTGAGACCGAAATACCCTGCGAGTGAAGCCACGTTGAGGTGCTAGTTCCCGACCACAAACATAGTCAAACTTACGGAGATCCCCAATGTATGCGTCGGCCGTGTCGCTGAATGCTAGCGAGAAGCTGGAGAAAGGCAGGTTGAGCATAGCGGTCGGGTATCTCGGCCGCTGACGAGCTTACCCCCAGAAGAACCACTACGAAGGTATAAGGAATCAGCCGCGATGCGCCAGAGGACGGAATAAATGCGCACCTGGAAGGAGACCACCGCGAGAGTCATCATGGATGCCCAAATCATCGACAACGCATTCTTCCTCCGTAGCAGGCCAGAGTAGAAGAAACCGACACCGGGAATCATGATCCAGACGAGAGCGGTGGATGCGAGGACCCAGGCAATGTCTCCGGGGTTGTAGGTCCAGACGGTGCCGTCGTCGGGGTCCATCCATTGGATAGAGCCCGCTAGAATGGCGCGAGCGGGTCAGCGGCTGCGCACACGACGCACGAACGTCCCGAGGGGTGCTTACAAGCGTCGTAGGTGATGTTGACCATGGCTGCCCGAGACTGCTGGCGTGCACTGGAGAAGCTGTGGACGGGGCTGGGCGCGTCTGTGCGGGGAGCAGCTTGGACGGCGCGACGGCTCGAAGGAGGCCTTCTTGGGAAGGAGAGAAGGGGGCGGCTAGCGGGCGAGAAGAGCGGGGCGATAAGGGCGGGATACTATCGTATAAGTACGCACCATGTCCTCGCAGGCGAGTGTAGACGCCGTCCGAGCGCGACGAGTGTTTGAACGCGACCTGGACAGCCGGCGGACGCGCTCCGTTATCGGCCAATCGCAGGCCGCGTGTTTATCGCACCCACTGCTGCATACACCGAGCCCATATCCGCCCCGCACCCAGGCCAAGCCCCCCACGTCCAACCTAATCGTCTTCCGCGACTTCGCGGATGCGACGCGACGCACCGCCCGACCGCCAGTGCCGCCGCCGCCCGTCTGATTCTGCGCTGGCCACACCGAGGGGGCCGGCGCGGGCTCAGACGACGCGGCCTATCTGGATGACGGTGGTTGTGGTGGTACGGGCGCCTGCAACGCGGGGAAGCTGTGCGATAAGCAGGAGATCGCAACAGGCCGATCACTGACACCAACTTGCATTGCCCGATAAGGAGCGTCCGCCGTGCCTGGGTCCGTCCTGCCCTCGCCCCCTCCCGATGCTTGTTGCGTCCGTATATAGCACCTCCAGATAGCGTGAACGGTCCCGCGCCTCGGCCTCTCCGCCCCCGACCTTCCTCTCGTCCTCCGACAGCCCACTACGCCCGGTGGCGCACCCCTCGCCCGTCGGCCGCGATACACACTCATCATGCGCCCCCGTCCAGGACCACATCCTCGCCCGACGCACACTAACCTGCCGTCGCTACGCCCCCCGGCAGCGGTCTTGACAGCTGTGCATGTACCTGGCCTCGTCCCACGGAAGAACGCCGACGCATCCGACTAGCGTATGTGAGCAAGCCGACACCCTTGTCATCGCGCCCATTTCCGTCTTCTCGTTCTCTCGCGCGGACTTCTCCAACCTTAGCTGTCGTCGCACCTCGGCGAATTACACGTTGTCCACGCGAGCACCAGTGTGCCAAGTGCACACGCCCGGCCACATACGCAGGTCGAGGCGTCCGCCGCAAGCTGACCGCAGCCCTCCGACTTTCATAAAGCCAACAGCGGCGCCGACACGCGTCAGGCCGCTCGCACGACCCGGCTTACTTAGCTTCCGCTGCTGTTCCCTTGGCCGCTTCCACCCTCCTCCCTATCGCACCGCCGCGGCCAGCCTCTCTCGGTTATCTGCAGTCTAAGTTCCCCTGTCCCTCGTCCAAGTCTCGTACCTGTGGCGCACCACTTATCTCCCCGCAAATTTCGTGGGGCAGGCTCGAGTTCGGTCGCTTTTCCTTTGCCATACCGAGTTACGCCCTCCTTGGCACCGACGCGCAGTGCTCCCCTGACCGTCGACGTCGACGTTCATTGAGTCCTTGGGGCATGACGTAGTGCTCGGCCGCGACCGCCTCTTCTTGAAGATCTGCCTTATTCCCGTCCGCTAACGCCTGTGTTTCTTCGGTATTAGCACCTCTCCCTAGTGTCTTCCTAGTATCAGTGTCCATCGCGTTTCTCGCGCTTCTCTGCGCATCCACCTGTGTAGATGCGTGATACGCTGTTGTCATATTCGGCGTGTATCTATCAACCTCGCCTTCTGCAGTGCGTGCGCCGCCCCGGTGAGAAGTGTGGCGCAGTACAAGTTGTTACAACGCCGGACTTCCAACGCCCGAAGCACATTCTGATACTATCAACGAATTAGTAATGGTTCCTTGTCGTTACGAAGGCGAGAATGAGTAGGGTTGGCTGGGTATACCAGTGCCGCGACATCGCACGTGCTCGACGTTATGATGATTTCCAAGAGACAGCGGGTATCGTGGATCTTTACAGGGCTGCATGACTCAATCATTCATCTTAACAAGAGGCTTCCAAGGCATGAAGCCTCCTATCTACAGTACCGCCGACGGATGCACCAGCTTGAACAAGTCCTTGAAGGGGGGAGGAAGCAGGCCGTAACCGGAGGCAGATGCTGGAATTTTGACTGACCTCGATTTGGCAGGTGAGTAACCATATCGAGACATCCGTAAAAGTTTTAGACGCTCAAACCATCTAGCGCCCACAAATGACCATCCCCTTGTCCACCGCCGGAGCCATCGACGAGCTAACAACCGCTACGACGAATATTCAAGCAAGAAATAACGCCAGAACGCTTCAGGTATACCAGACGGTCAACGTAAAACACCTGCAACGCATCGCTATCAACATCGGTAAACTATCCACATACCATGGCCGTCGTTCCCAAATCCGAGCCCCAAGACGTCACCCTCCCTCCAGCACCCGCTGCCACATCCCCACCAAAACCAAATCCGACACCAAAACCCGCTGCCGCCGCCGCAAAGACGCGCGACGCCGCCCTCAAGGAGATCTCCGAGTACCGCCGCGTGACCGCCTGGTCCATCCACCGCTGGCCCCTCGAGAAGCGCATCGTGCACGAGCGCACGCGCGTGCACCTCCCGCGGACGTACCGCGCGCGCCACGGCGCGGACGTGCGCACCGTCTACCCCGACACGGACATCAACCAGTTTGTGCACGCGCACTACGCGGAGGTCGTCGCGCCCGCCAACGAGGACGTGAAGGCCGAGGAGAGCAGCAGGAAAGGGGCGCCGAAGGGGCGCGCGGCGGCACTGGGGGAGTGGCCGAACTATGTCGCGAGCGAAGGTGTGCTGGCAAGGAGGTGAGCACTGTTTGGTTTTGTGCTTTTGGAGGCCTGTCAGAGCTGAGCGCGCCGTGTCCCCTCTCCCCCGCGTACCGCCGCTGCCGATGACGTGCGCACGCGGGCGCGCGAGGGGCACGCCGCTCTGCGGGACACATGCCAACCGCTCCGTCTCTCCGTCTTCCCCTCTCCTCCCTCTCCTCCCTCTCCTCCCTCTCCTCCCTCTCCTCCCTCCCAATAACATTACTTTCGTTTGCGCGACCGCGACGGCACAGACACGAGTTCCTCGGGCCAGACCCGCGCGTCGCGGGCTTCTGGGTAGACGCGACGGGCGAGTACCACGTCAAGTGGTACGACGCGTTTCTCGGGGACCAGTGGGTCGACGACCGCAAGTGGACCTTCGACGTCCGGCCAAACGCGCGCGGGGACTGGGTCGAGGCCGACGACGTCGATCCGTGAACCGTGCATCGCGATCCGCAAATCGTGAGCTGGAATTCGGAGATTCCGTGAAACGCGCAGGACGTCCCGGGCGGCTGGGGGGGCTGGGGCGCTCGATGCTAGACGTTAGACACGATACGCGGGACACAAGACGCGAAGCAGGAGATGGCGGTCGGTGGCATTAAGCAGCCCCGCGGAGGACGACGGGGCGCGGGGAACCTGGAACTCGCGTTGGGCGCGGGCGAGCCGCAGACATATTCCAAGGAATCTCGGACCGAGGGCAAGAAGCAGCGCGGCGTGGCGGGACGCTCGCAGGAAGCATCGTACGGTCGTGACTCGTACTGTAGCATACTTGGCACGCACATACGCACATCTCACAATTCAATCTACCCACCCTTCTCCGGTGTGTGTAGTACGGCGCGAGGCGCATGGCGCATCGCGATCAGATCTAACGGTGCGTCCTACCCTACCCTGAGCGGCGAGCCTCGGGCCTCGAGCTCGAGCTATGAAGTCGCTTCCACATTCATGTTACGGTATGATGTGCTAGTGCTTATTATTGTGCGGGGCGGCGACTGTCAAGAACCCGCCGCACACGCCGCGCACCGAAGCTGCCCCAATTTCTCTCCAAACTCAGACGACGGGATCAGAGTGCGGTACTCGAGCACAGCATTGTTCAGACTCGAGTACTGCCAGCCAGCTCCGGCGCTGACACGATGAATGGATGCACAAACGAATGCGATTGGGAATTCGAAGCTAATGCAGGTGGTGAGTGTGTGCGCGTATGTGTAGTGCTAGAAACTGTGGTAGTAATGGCTACAACAACGTTAACAACAACAACAACGACCAACACCGACGCCGACAGAGTACATATGCGCGACCCCGCCAAGCCGCCGATCGGTGCATGCATGCCGCAGTGAGAGTGAGCGAGTGAGAGTGAGCCGAAGCAATTGCCAGTAGGTATCCAGATCCTCCCTCCTCCCTTCCTTACTTCCCGTCTTCCTTTCTTCCGGGTTTCCTGTCCCCTCCGTCCCGTACAAACTCCCCAACCCCCGGTCCACGCCTTCCATAGATCCACCACGACATCCCCATCTATCCCAGTCATCAGTCATTTACCCGTCCGTCCGTCCGTCCGTTCATTTGCCCGACAAATCCGTAATATCGCCCAGCAAAGCAGCAAAAGAGAAGAAAACACCGCAACCCCGCGTGTCCCGCGCGCGGTGCCGCAGTGTCGGTGTCGCAATATGTCCGTGTGTCCGTGTGTCAGCGTGCAGCGTGTCGGCGTGTCATGGTCGGGCGTCGTACGTGTCGGCGTATGTCAAAGCGTGTGTGCGCATCGTCATCGATCAGCAGCGCAGCCCGTCCAAAATGTCGCGCGAACCGCTTTATTGCCGATGGAGCACACGATTCGAATGGTGGCAGGTGCGTCCGTCCGAAGTGAGAGTGAGAGCGAGAGCGAGAGGGAAGATGCGAACGAGGGGGCAGAGGAACGGATGAACGGGAAGAGAAGGAGGGGTATGTGCATGGCGTATGCGAATGTGACAGGGTAAACCAGAAGTTGGAACGAGACGGAAGGGTGAGCGCGGATAGGCTGCGCGGTCAGGACCCTCCTGCGGGCCGTCGTGCGGCGTCGCGGTCCCGGTCGAGGCTAAGCCGCCACTCCGGCGGCGGTGCCCACGACCTCCGCGCAGCCTGCGTCGACCGCGCCGAGCGGGGCGGCCGCTGACCGTACGGCGCGGGCGGTGAGTCCGGGGACGCGGGTGACAAGTCAGGCTGCAGCTGCTCTGGCGCGAATGGCGAGTCCGGCGCGTGTGGGGTCGATGGAGGGTACGCCGCGCCTGCCGAGTGCGGCGGACGTGTGGGGTACGACGGGCGTGACCACGGCCCGGGTGGGGTCGATGGCGACGAGAGCGAAGGGGAGCGGGGGTGTGTCCGCGAATGGGGTGACTGTGGGGAGTGAGGCGGAGTAGGCGAGCCGGGCATGGGCACGGGGACGGGCGTACGATGCGTCGCCGTGTCGGGCACGTCGTCCACGATGATCTCTTCCGTGACCTGCACGACGACCTGGCCGGGAAGCGAGCGGGTGTGTGCGGGGTTGTCGGGAAAGTCGCCGCCGGGGGTGCGGCCCTCGGCCGTGCGCGGACGACGCTTGCCCATGAGCTTCGGGAGGCCGGGCACGGGTCCTAAGGAAGTCGTCAGCGAGGGCTTCTTGGCCAGGCTCCCGCTGCTGCTGCCGCCCCCGCTTCCCCCGTTGAGGCCGCGGCCCTGCTCCCTGCTTCCAAACTGCGCGCTGAGCGCCGCGTTACCGTCCGAGCTGCTACTATCTTGTCGGTGGATCCCGGACGCGCCATCGTCGTAGTTGTCGTCCTCGTACTCGTCTTCGTAGCCTGCGTGCTCGAACGTGATGATCGGCGCACCGAGGTTCCCGATGAGGCTCGACTGGAACGTCTGGCCCGAGACGTCGCCCGCGGTCGTGAGCTGGTACGACTCGGTGCCGTGCATGCCGCCGTAGCGGCCCCCTGACGAGCCGCGCATGACGGGCCCGCGCCGGAGAACCTCTGCGCGCAGGTTGAGCATGAGCCGCGAGACCATGAGACTCGTAATGCTATGACACGTGACGTAGATATGACGTCAGTGACAGGAGCGGGGAAAGAAGGTAGGACGGGCGTACAGCGTGCTGAAAGAGGCGTTGATGACCTTGAGGTCGGGCTGCTGAAGGCATTAGCACGGCATACCGCGCATCAGTCCCCACACGCCCGCGGTCCCAGGACCGCGTACTCACCGTAGCGAACTAAAGGCATCAAATTAAAAAAAGAGTAAAAGGGCGGGCATGATCAGCGCTGCGATCTTTGACCGACAGAAGGTGGGGAAAGAGAGACTCACGACGAAGATCAGCACGGTAACGAGGTTCGAGACGAAGATTGCCGCGAAGTACATGATTCCTAGACATACCCACGTGTTCAGCATTGTCATGTCGAGAAACAGGAGACCGATATGTTGGGCGCGTCGGTGCACCCTGAGATGTCGGTGCAGTACGGCAGGTACGTACCATCGCGCATGATGACCGTGATGAGGGAGAGCGCTTCTCCGATGAGCGTGCGCCGGTAGAGCTGTATAGTGCGGTAGAGCGTCGCGAAGAACACGACCGAGTCTGTGAGAGCCGTCTCTCAGCGTCCCATTGTGGGAAACAGAAGGCTGTTATGAGGATACGCACCGAACACGAGCTCCGCAACCCAAGTGTAGATTATTCGGTCGCCCCTATGCGAGCGACGGATTCAGCTCGGCACGTCGGCAGGCCAGTAAAAGGGCCGCAGGGCGGGACACCTCTCGGCCGTAGCACACTACTCACGGTGAGGACCTGCCGGTGAGGATGCATCCGACGAAGCCTGACGACGGATCACACTGTGAGTGGCGACGCAGAGAACTAGGCACCGAAAACACTCTACCTGGTGGGAGTTGGAGCATAGTGCCGTCTGTGAATGCCCACTGTCGGGAACGCAAGTCAGGGGCCAAGAATGCGCCAAGACAGAAGCCACGGGAAAGGGATCGACGCACGATTTTGATACCGAGCTCCAGCAGGAGGAGGGCGCTGAAGCCGTAGAGAACGGTATTGCTCTTGGAATAGATAGAATATAATCGTAGTATAAAGATGACTGTCTGTGGGTTAGTATTCGCACACTATGCCCAACGCGAGAAGTACGCACTTCCGACGGCAGTAGCAGTGAATATTTTGAGCACTTCTGGATATAGGACATAGCGTTGACACGTTGCTTTGGACCATGAAGGATCGTGGAATGCTGTGGCGGCAAACACGGCGGACAGCCGACGTTAGTGCCGGCGGGAGGGCGGGTGCGGGCGCGCCTTTACGTACAAACGATAATGACGATGTACCCCAGTGGCGAGAGGTAGCGATTCTAGCGTCGATCGCTACTGTTAGCGTTTGCACCCGCGAGGAGGGTGGGGTGGACCCACAAGAAACCAAAGGACGGTGGCACCGGTGAAGCGCTGCTTCCAGATCTTCTCGACCTCGTCGCCAAAGGTGATGGCGATGTCATAGAAAAGCATCACTGTGCAGCGACGGCGGGCCAGTTAGTACGGGCGGGATGTCTCAGACGCGCGTGCGCCCCGGGCTGGGGACTCACCGCAGGAAGCCAGGGAGAACATCTTCGCGGCCATGCTGTAAGGCAAACGCGGGCGATCAGTCATTGAGTTAAAGCGGGCAGCGGCGTCGATCCCGCGTCGCACGCGGATCGAGTAGGCTCTTCCGGGGGAGACGGCGGTACGGTACTCACAGGTGCTCGGCAGCGGTGGCGAGCTGCGCGGGGGACATGGTTTGCGCATCCATGGCGGCGGCGTGTGCTCCGGGTCGTACGCCCGAGATGGGCTGGCGAGGATGCGGGTTATAAGGCGCTGTGAGATGTCAGACTCGGGGTGCGGCTCGGGGGGAGAACGGGGGAGGAGGGAGATGAAGGAAAGGAGGTGTGGGACGGCGCGGGGGCGAACCGTGCTTGAAGGGAGTGGTGCCGGGGGAGGGAGGCAGGGAGGGAGCCGAGTCGGGCTGGGAGCATTCGCGCGGGGTGCGGTCCCTAATTGAGGGCGGGCGGGGAAGCTGGAGGTGGCAGCTGGAGCCCCCACATATGCAGGCCCGCATCTGCATATCCATCTGCATTTTGGTCCGATAATTCCTGCGCGTGTGCAATTCAGTCGCCTACCGGTCCTCTGGCGCGGCATGTCGCCCCATCTGGGCGAGAACGCGAGCATGCTTCGCCTTCGCGAGCGCGGGGGGCGGCCCAATTTCAGCGGCCAGCGTCCAGAATCAACGCAAGAACCATCGCTTTTCGCAACCCGCCACAGGCGCGCACCCTCGCGCACCCTCCCCATCCCCTCACGTGGCCCGTCCCTGGCTCTCCGAGCGCCCACTTCCTCCCATCAGCCACCACGCTCAGCCTGCCCCGCACAACAACACCAGCATCTCCTCGTTCGCTCCCACACCTCCGTCCGGCCATCTTGCGGCTTGCACCACACTCCCTCGAGAGCAATCGCGGCACTTGCTGCGCGCTGGGCCGTGGCGGCGAGACATCCCGAGTCTCAACGCTGTCTGGCTTCCCAAATGCACCCCGTGCCCATTGGCTGCCACACAAGCCTTCTCGCCCGCCCCGCCGTCCGCACTCGCTGGGCCCCCGCATGCGCTCCGCCCGCCTAATCCTACTCGCTGCGAGCCCATCCCGGCGGCTTGTATACGCGCAGCCAGAGATACAAATAATATCCCCCCAAGATACCTGCTCAACCTTCATCACCGCCGAAGCGATCGGGACCAAATGACGACCACACTAATGACAGGCACGCGTCCACCCATGATCCCTGTGTTTTTTCCCTGTTCTTTCATTCCCTCGGCCAGGGGCCCCCACTCAGTAGCAGCTTGCACGCGGGCGGGCGGTACCGGACGTCGAACGTTGTCGCCGCTGGCGGACCCGACGTCGTGACCGCCATCGCTGCATCCTGGTTGCAACACTGCGTGCGCTGCAGCGATCATGTTACGACACCGCCGCCCCACCACGCCCACCGTCTGTGGCACCTGCTCCCGCTGCCTGCGCCGCGTATGCACGGAGTGACATACGGTAACATAAGTGCATGATCCACTGTCTGCCCGCGCACGTATACGTACGGGACATATGTGGACGCCGGCGTGCCCGACGCGAGAGAACCGCGAAGCTCCAGAGTAGAAGCTTTCTGCAGCCTTCGTGAATCGTCAGACAAGCAGCCGGCACCAAACCGCCTCGGACGCGCGCTGGCCAGGCTTGGGGCGTTTGCAATCCCAATCTCGATGCCAGGGAAAGCCGAGTTCCGGCCCAAGAATCTTCGAAGGCGGTACTGGCGGGGCGCGCGTGTGAGTGCATCTTCTCCCCTCCCGCGCTCCGGTAGGCTGCTGTACAGTTGTCAGTTGCTGCTCGGGCATGTCGTCCCATCGTCCGCAATGGGAAGAGGTATGCTGCGCCGCGCGGCGATTTGCCTCGTTTTTGCGGCGATAAGTAAGCATTTGTAATACTGCATAGCGTTCGGCTTTCCCGCAAGCTTAAGCTAGCGGCACTTAGATCCGTCGGGGAATTTAACATACCTCTAGACTTTGGGTGCACGTAAACTCCGCGCTCTGTAGAGAATTCCGCGCAAGTGTCGGACAGGGATAGCCTTCATAGCCTTCCCCCACCAACGCCCAATCACATCTGGGGCGCAGAAGTGCGTTCGAAATGAATCCTGTCGCGGGACGCCGCCCAGCCCAAACGCGACGTATCACACACATGCACAGACGCACAGGCAGGCGACACACCGTCCACTGTCCAGTGCGGAATGTTGAGAGATGTCGAATCGATGGATGCGGGCGCCGCGCTAGACGTCGATGCAGCACCGGTTCGGCGCGCGGCCCACGTCCTGTGCGAACTTCGAATTGACGCATGTGGGTCCAGCCCGGTTTGGCGGCTGTTGAACCACCCCCCTCATCGGGGGCGCGGGCCCCGTTCTCGGTGTCGGTGCCAAATCTACGAACTAATTGGATAGTGTCGCATGCCAGGACGCCCGTAGGGGGAAATCGGGAGCGCCGCTCCCACTCGTACAGGTAAGTATAGCGTCAGCTGGGTGTGACACCATGGACCCGGGATGCGCCCAATCGATCGTTTCGCTGCATGCATTCCGTCCGAGGCCGGCCGTCTGGTTTGGCTGAGCAATTGGCGTGAAGTCTACAATTTGAGGCCTGAGGATCAACGGCGATATGGATGGAAGCGCCCCCAGCGTGTTGGGATCCGAGCCTAGTTGGGGTTGCTAGTATGCCGGCGTTCTTCCGTGCTATTGATCGCTTCGTGATCACGAATTGCGCCGGGGGTGGTAAAATACTGGCGGCGTTACGGACGCTGAAGCAAATTAACTGTGGGCGTTTCGATCTATGCTCCAATTGCGGGGCTCTAGAGGTGGTGCTCAAGAGAGGTTCTAGAGTTGGCTGTTAGCCAAAGACCGAACGGGTAGAGTGGCACGTGCGGGGGGACTTACCTTCACCGTGATGCACCGCGTTCAAGCTGGTTCGATCGGGGACGTGTTCATGGGCAGCCTCCGCCCGTCGTTTCTGCCCGCCTCAACGCACCAGCCCCGACGTCAGCCACGATGAGCAGCACATACAAGACGACGTCCGAAGGTGAAAGAGAAGCCTCCTCCTCTATCCACGCTCCGTGACCACCGCTCGCACGACCACTTTCCCTACCCCTCCACTCGTTCGACAGACCCCTCAAGATACCGCCAACATGGTCGAATATCACCTCGGCCTCACCCCAGGTGCGCATACACCGACCCATACTCGCCTCCGGTGCGAAGAGCTGACAGGACACGCTATGAGGACAGGCGTTATAGTCGGTCTCGCGCTCGTCCTGATCAGCATCCTCGCCATGCTCACAGCAACCGTGGTCATCGTTTGGCGTTCCCGCCCTTCCGCCCATGCACGGATTCGAGAAAAGGCTGCGGCGGACCAAAAGGTGCCCCACGATGGAGACCTCGAGAGCGGCGAAGTCAAGCCACGCACGTCCCTCGAGCGCCTCACCGACATCCTCAAGAAAGCCTCACGCCTATCCGAAGAGGGAGACACCACGGCATCTGACGACGGTGAGAGCGCCATCGGCTCGCCCGACCTGCAGACCCCGCGCCTCCCCGCGTCGTCGACGGTGAACCTCATCATCTCACCGTCGTCGCCGCACGTCTTCCAGCTCGCCGGGAACGGCGCGGGGGGCGTCGAGGTGCGCGTGACCCCGCCGACGCCCTCCCAATCCATGGCCGCGCTCGCGGCGCTCAAGGCGGAGCGGCGGGTGCGCTTCGAGACGCTCGCGGGGGCCCAGGGCGAATACGAGTCCGTGTGGTGGTTCATTTGACTGCGCAGCATGTACGCTTGGCGGCCGTGTTTCGTTTCTTCTTTGCTGAATCATTATGACGACGTACTGCGGTGTTCCTTCCTCTTTGGTGTGGCGTGCGGTGGTGTGTGGTGTGGTATGGTAATGCGCCCGGGTCGGGTCGAGGCGTACGGCGTGGTGGGGGAGCACGTACGCTTGTCCGACGGGGTTCGCGCGGTTCGACGATCCCCATCCCATTTCTCGAAGCCTGTCTCGCGCTGCGTCTGGGGAATCGAAAGCGCGGTGCCGGGATCGGCCGCGAAGCACGGAGGGGGTTATGTACGAGAACCGTGCGGCGTTTGCCTGGGCGCAGCGGTGGGAGAGGGGGGAGCTCCCCTCGGCGATCTACGCTAGTCGCCTGCCTTCAGTGCCCGCCCAATCGTGAGTGCCCGCCGGTCATCCATTTACTGCAGATCTAAGCGAGGAACACGCGCGACGAGTCCGACCGTCGACAGCACCTGTCAGCCTCCCCATTTGCACTCGTAGCATCCAGCTGGTACGCCCGCTCGGTTAAGCTACTCCCCGATGACGTACGTGCAGCCCTCTGCGCCCATCCAAACCTCGTGCACTTTGCCTGCGGGAACGTCGATGCGCGCGCGAGGCCCGAACGTCTCCTTCTTTCCCGCCGGCGCGTCCGTCGGGTACGTGACCGTGAATTCGCCTGAGAGAATCAGGTGCGTCGTGAGCCCGCCGTGTTTGTGCGGGGGGTAGTGCGCGTTCCTATCTCCGACGCGTCGCGGGGTTAGGCGGGAGGAGGGGAAGAAATGGCGAAATGGCAAGAGAACAGCGTTCGGCAGTGGCGAGGGCGGGGGCGGCAGAACGGCGTGGGCGGGGCGAGATTAGTACAGGTGCTCACACAAGCAGGAGGCAAAGTTAGCACTGCATCGAAAGCACCGTTTCCTCAGCGGTAGAGATCGTCAGGATTCGCCGGCAAAAGATATTGTTTCCCTGGGGATAACTTTAAACTTGCTCTCGTCGGGCCGAAAGGAAGTCGCCTTCTCCCTTGTCGAAAAGCTACGAGTCCTTCCTCATAGCGTACAAGGTACTTCTCGTTTTCGGATAAATTTGGTAAGCATGACATTGTGCGAGCTCAATGTCACACGAAGACGGTGCAATCTTTACAGTGCGACCGACCGGACGAGGATTCTCCTGTTTTCTATAGAGAAAAAAACACCGTTGAAAAGAGGCGAGACATGGCCAGCATTTCCGTCGCTTTGCCAAAAGTCATCGAGTTGATCATGTGCGCTGCCTACCATGCGGTCAAACAGTAAGAAAGGCGGATTTACGGACGCCTTTCGTCACCTCCTCCGATGGAAACAGGAGAATCGCCGGCGTGCGAGCAAGAAAGAGGGAGGACTCACGGGCCATCTGTCCACGTGTATACGGTCGGGAAGCCCCAGGAGCGCACCTGGGCCTCGGCATCTTGTCGCGAAAGCGAAGGCATGGTGCCGCTCTACGTAACGATTCTCGTCCGAGCGGCGCAGAGGTTGATGGACGTGAGTGTGCGAGGGTGACTTCAGCAAAGGCGCTGCCGCGAGGCGCAGTCAACGAAGCGTGCAGACTGGGTGGTGGGAGCTGAGTGGAAGCGAGAGGAGAGAGAGGTCATGCGGAGTGCGAGAGCTCCGACGAAAGTTCCCGAGAGTGTAAGGCTGCTGGACACGGGCTTGGTAGGCAGTCTGTGCGGTATCGGGCAAGGACGGTGCTAGGGGCGGACCTTTGCGGTATGATGCACGCCGTTCTGGCATAGAACCCAGGCGCAGGTCGAGGCACCGAAGGACGACATAGCAGCCACAACTCACCCTGGAGGCAAACTGGCACACCGGCGCTTCAACGGGGACTCTGACCAGTTGGGCGCCAAAGGCCAGCACGTGTGTGGGTGTCACACTGTCACAAACTCCGATCATCACACCAAAATTCAGTCCCTCTGTCGGGCGCTCCGAGTCGGTACTTGCGCTAGACTGGTTGCTTTTCTGTGCTTGACGTGCTTTTGGGTTTGGTGTCTCCTGCTGTGCTAGTCTGATAGTATTTGTCTCCGGATTTCTATCCAATATGGGTCTCGCCGGCCGTAAAACGAAGCAACGCATCCCCAATGACCCCCGCAATCTTGCTTGGGCAAACGGTACGCACCGTCCTTTGTGGCCCTAGAACCCATGGACTGATCTCAGGGCACATGCAGATGCGAATAAGTTCGGCGCCGCATATCTTGCAAAATTCGGCTGGGACTCCTCCAAGGGCCTCGGTGTGTCTGGCGAGGGGCGCACGACCGCCATATCCGTCACGCAGAAGCTCGACATGCTCGGTATCGGTGCGGACCACCGCAACAGCCAAGAGGGCATCGCCTGGAAGCAAAACAAGGACTTTGAGAATCTCTTGAAGCGGTTGAACGCTGCGAACGGCACTGCGGAGGCCGAAGCAGACGTACCGATGAAGGTCGACGGCTTCCATCGCGCTGGTCCCGGCGCAGGGGCGGAGACCGTTCAGGAGGAGAGCAGGCTGGAGAAAGATGAAGAGGAGGCTATCGCGGAAGATACGGACAAGAAGTCGAAGAAGAAGCGGAAGAAAAGTGCAGACGGGGAGGAGAGGGAGGACCGCCAGAAAAAGCGGAAGAAGAGCAAGTCGTCCGACGACCAGTCCGATGCCGAGACGGATAAGAAGAAGGACAAAAAGAAAAAGAAGAAGCGGGACGCTTCAGAAGAGCCCGCACCTGCGGTGACGCAGGCAGTTGAAGTTGCTGTCCCAGTCGCTCAGCCCACCGCTACCGTGAGGTCTAAAGCGTGCGTCCGTCCTCTGCCCACGACGCTCGAGATTTCCTCCAACGTGCCGGCTGCACACTCTCACACCCAACACCGTGAATGCTAACCGTCCACACAGACCGCGCCTCCACCGCGCCCGACACATGGCGTCCAAAAACCTCGCGTCCAAATCCGCCTCCGCCATCGCCGAGATCCTCGGCATCGCGCCCGACCCCTCCGCCTCCAGCACGCCCTCCCTCTCCGGGTCCGCCACCCCCTACTCGGGCTTCTCGTCGTCGACCGCCACACCATACCCGGCCACACCTTACGAGCCCGGCCCCAGCACCTCCGGCTCGAGTTCGGGCTCGGGCTCTGGAGCTGCGACACCCGGCCAGGGCGAGGTGCTGAAGCTGCAGGAGCTGACGGTCTCGAGCAAGAGCGTCATGGACTACTTCAAGGAGAAGCTCGCTGCGAAGAGCAATTCCGCGTCGTCCTCGGGCGCGTCCACGCCCAAGGATGAGGCGCCCGACGATTACGCGGAGCGGCCGCGCATGGGCTTGGGTGCGTCGCGCCTGCGCGTGGAGATCAAGGCGGAGGCGGAGGAAGAAGAGGAGGAAGCGCGGGAGGTGCGGCGCGGCCTCGGCGGCATCGGTAGTGGCGCCGCGCGAGGGGGGTTTGCGGCGATGTTCGCGAGGGCGTCGACAACGGTCACGAGCACGCTGGAGATCACCGCGCAAGATGAGCAAGACGAGGCATCGCCCGCGTCGGAGGAGCCGGCGCCTTCGAAGAAGAGCAAGGATCGCAAAAAGGACAAGAAGGGGAAGGGGAAGGCTCAAGTGGAAGAGGATGGGAAAGATGTGGACGCCGTCGCAGTGGCCGACGAGAAAGCTGAGCGCAAGCGGCGCAAAGAGGAGAAGAGGAAACGGAAAGAGGCCGAAATTCAGGCCGAGACGGCGATCGAAGACGTCGGTGTAATCGAGGGGTCGGAGGATAAGGAGCGCAAGCGGAAGAAGGATAAAAAGAAAAGCAAGGCCGAGAGTTAATGCTCGTCCATACATGTTGTGCTTCTGTATATACCTTCGCAATAACTGCTTTCACATCCACCAAAATACGGTCATTCGACCACCAGTCTGTGAGAGGAGTAATCCATTTACCAGGGCCGGCTGCACGCAACTCAGCCAGAAGCTCTGCCAGCAGTGCGCGCGCGCACGCCCTCGTCTAATGTCGAAGATCATAAGATAGAGATCATTAGGGGTCGTTAAATACCAACCGAGGAGGACATAGGCGACGAGCGAAAGGAGGGAGAAAGCTATGTACATATGCGTATGCGACGGGAGAAAGAGTATGTAGAAGGAGGGTCGGGCGCTATCGCGAAACGCGACAGGTGAAGGCGAACAGGGCGGAAGACGGTGGCGAGGAGAGAGGGAACGAACTATCCAGGCGAGAGGCGTCATAGGGGAGACGAAAGGACGGGATGCAAAGGAAGAGAATTCCGGGATATGCGAGGACGAGGGATGGGCGAAAAATATGACACATCATTGACGTCGGACGTCGCGAGCCGTCACCTACATGCAGGAATACATTGCCGTTTTTGCTTGTCTGCCGCTGTGGCCTATATCGACACCTCGGGCTTAACGCGCCATGCGACTGCCACCGCAGCGATGGCGAGTACAGCAA
This sequence comes from Trametes hirsuta, assembly GCA_001302255.2. NCBI lineage: Eukaryota > Fungi > Basidiomycota > Agaricomycetes > Polyporales > Polyporaceae > Trametes > Trametes hirsuta. Next base: position 1,629,372 of record CP019382.1, on the reverse strand, counting down.
CGCCCACAGCCGCAGAAAAATTATGATGAGGATACTGGAGCGCAATATTAGGGGTAGTGGGTGGATGTATGGCGGCAGGACTTACGCCATCCTTCGGGGGCTTCTGTGCGCGAGGGTCTGTCGTCGAGCTAGATACAACGCTGGGCGCAGTGGAGATCGGCTGATTGACGACCGACGACTCGGGGGTGATAGGGAAAGGCATCTTGCCCTGCGTCGGGCCGTCATCAGTCCGTTCGCGATCGCTTGGGTGAAGGCCCTCCGAGTCGCTCGAATCGTCAACAGCCCAAGGTGATCGCCTGCGAGGGCCAGTACCAGAACTCGAGCCCTCGCTGCTGTCAGCATCACGGTGGTCCGGGGGGTCAAGGTCGTCCACGGCGGGACCGGGAGATGCTGATCTTGACCGCGTTCGGCCCCTTGACGAACTGACGCGCTTCCGGCGCTGTCTTGGTCGTGTCGACTCAGCCGACAAACTACGAGGACTAGGAGGCGTGACCAAACCGCCGCTTGAGTGCGGCTTCGCGCTGCCATTCAGACGCCCCTGTTGTTGTTGCGCCTGAAAGGAAGCGAGCGAAAGCAAACCGGTCTCGACCTTCGACGCTGCGCTGGAGATAGTATCCTCAGCGCTGCGCATGCGGCTCTCCCACTCCTCCTTCGCGCGGCGAAGGCGGTCGCGCTCCTCGTTCCAGTCCTCCTGCACACTACTCCACCGCCCCTCCACGTTTTTCTTCCACTCCGAGAACATCGCAGTGAGGGATTCACGCTCCTGGACCCGCGCTTCCTCCACAGCCGCTGCCGGAACAGACGTCTCTTGGGAGGTCGCGCGCGCGGCCTCGGTTTCCCGTACGAGGCGCTCCGTGGCCTCGGTTTGGGATTGCACTTGCGTCTGAGTGGTCTCAACGAGGTTCTCCAGCGAGGCGACCTTCGCCTCGAGGACGGAGATGGTCGATTGAGCGCTAGCATGCTGAGCCTCCAGGGAGCGTGAGAGCTCCAAGGCCATTTCGAGCTGCTTGGCAAGCGCATTTAGGCGCTCGGTCAGCTCATCAGGGATGGCGGGAGGGGCGGAGGGCTGTGGCGAGTGAGATCGCGCGCGGAGGTTAGCGATGGACTGTTTCCGATACCGTTGGTGTTCGTGCTCCTGGTCGTCTTCATCCTCCGAGATACCCATGCCAGTAGGCTCAGGCGTGCGTGGTCGGCCGAGCTCATCTCTTCGTCTCCGCCGTTCTTCCTCCTCCTCGGCGGCGACCTGCTCCTCATCGACTTCATCGACGGGCTCTAACTCATGCGGAACAACCGTGGATATGCTCCGGGCGTCGTCATCATCGTCGTCGGACGCATCGTGCTCGTCGTGATGCTGTGATCGCCGACCCGCGCCTTGGGTGCTGAACCGGAGCAACTCCATGTCTCGCTTTCGCTCTTCCATCGCATCCCGAAGCGAGTTGACCTCCCGCTTTATCGCCTCATGCTCCGCAAGCACGCCCTCGAGGGTACGGACCTTGTCAACGTGATCCGCCAGCGATCGCTGCGTCTCTTGCAGCTGCAGCTGCAGCTCGGACACGGCCACGGCAGGCTCCGGCTGCGGCGGCTCGGGATGGGCCTCCTCTGACGGGCGGCCTGGTTGTGGCGGTACCACAGGCGGTAGAGTGGAAGGGTATGGTGGCAGATTGGGTGGCTAAAGAAGACGTTATAGTCATTGTCAGATAAGCGTAAACATAACTCACTAAGTTCCCTCCAAGCGTATCATGAATCTCAGCAAGCCCGCTGCTTAACGAGTGCAGCTCAGCACCCGTCTCGCGGCTCTTCTGCAGCTCTCCCTGCAACCGGCTCAAAATGTGGTCAAATGTGAGACCGCTCTTCCCTGGGGCCCGCACGTTGCCGCCCATACCGCCCATACCAACGAGACCCTGCGGCTGCAACGTCGGTCTCCGCTGAGGGCCTGCCGGGCCGTTCGAGCTCCCCTGGCCGTTTCCAACGAAGTTGAATGCGCCGTTGCCGGCATTAGGTGGGTTGGACATGCCACCGAGGTAGCCCTGTGGGCCTTGCTCGACGCGTTGCGCGGCCTGAGCTTCGAGCTCGGTGAATACGCATACGACACGCGCGGCAACCTTGTGGTGGACGATAGTCTTGTTGTCCTCGCCGACGATGTCGATACCGAATTCCTGTGGGCATGGCGTGAGACTCAAAGAGCGGCGCGTGAGCGCGGGAACCAGAGGTGTGCAGGTCGGTCGACAGCTGTCCGTCCTGACCAAAGGACGTTCGAGCCGAGGTCAACGACGTGTCAATGGCCGGGGGAGGGAAGATGGGGGGTCTGATGCGGGTCTGACCCGGTGATTCACCGTGCACACCTCTGGTGGGAGCAGCGCGGGGAATGACACATACAACAATATCGTCGGTCTTGAGCTCGTACGGGTCCGACTCGAGGCTTTCAGGGCTGAGTCGCTCGCCGTTGATGAACGTACCGTTCGAACTTTTCACGTCCTTGATGAAGATCTATAGGCAGACGACAGGTGGTTCGAGTTAGAACGACGCGCCGCTGGCCCGCCTCCCAGGGCCCCGTTCGCCTGGCCACACACCTTCCCATTCTCCTCCCACACCTCGGCGTGCTGCCTACTGAGCACCTTGGAATCGAAGTATCCATTCCGCTCCTGGGGGACGGTCTTCGCGTTCGTCTGGCGACCGATCTTGACGCGCTGGTTGTTGACAAGAGAGATGTGCTTCGGCACGAACGAGTCATTGAGAGGGTAGAGGTAGAGCGCGGGGAGGGCCACAGGCGGGTGCGGCGTGGAGAATGGGGCGGGCATCATCGACGCCGTCGTCAACAACGAGCAGGACGGTAACAGGAGAGGGATGCCAAACACGGAACAAACAAAGCCCTCTGACTCTGCCGCTCCCAGCGCCACGTGGCTCGCACCTAACGCGGGAGCGCCGCATGCACTGGCACCGGCACGCACCTCCTTCCCATCCTTCCGCATCATGTGTGCTCGCCAACTGACTGCTTCCTGCTGGCCGAGGTCTCGTCTGGAGCATGCGGAACGCTAGAGATTACGGCATACCGCATCATAGGATCGTCGAAGACAGATAATCCGTGTGCGGAGGCGCAGCGACTTACTGGACATAAGTAGCGTGGTAAAGCCGCCGCTCCACTCATTAGCCCACTTCATAACCCCTCGTTGCACTCGATCTTACTTCCATTTCGGTGGCAATGCAGGCGCCTATTTTCATGTTGTTCAACAACGTCAAGCATGCCACCTTCTCGCTGCGGCGTGCTCGAGAAGGCTCAAGACTTCATAATCGTCGTCAAGCGATCGCGACACTTTTCAAATCCAGAAGTTTCACTCAATATCGTAAAGTAACATCCTTCAACAAATTCTACCGATCTTACTGCCGCAGGTCCCCAAAGTCGACTGGGAGAACTCACGCGTTCACTGGCAGCAGGTGTAACTCAGGCCCAAGCATTGTTATACCTCAGTGTTCAATATTGCGGCGAGTATATGAGCAACCTGAGACAATGGGACCAGCCTGATTGCAGACCCGTTTTCTCGAGCCCGACCGCCGCAGGCATGTTATCGTGACCGAGAGCTCAAACGAACACTGAGTTATCACCTACCAGTAGCCGCCACCACGCCCTACCGCGCAACATCAGTATGCATCACGCCCTTTTCTCCGGGAATGCCGTACAACCTTCAATCTGGTGAATCCGTGACACTTGCTACAAGGAAACACCATTAGCGGCGGCGCGCATACATTGTTGCAACCGCACAACTTGAACGGCAAAAAATTCTACACCCGCGCGACCCTCGCGGACGGCACCTTGGGACGGCCATTCGGTGGCAAACTGGACATACCAAGAGTTCGGACGGTGTGAGGCGACAGAGGACTTGCGTGCCCAACGAGTTGCACGGGACCCATCAACGGCGAGAAGGGATCGGCCACCGCTTGAGACATCCATATACCGTCCTCTATACTAGCTAACGCGCACGCTGAAGGGCTACTCGCCTGGAGTACACCCAACCGTCCCTGAGTCGATACAGATTTTCACGTCTATTCCATTGATGACTGGCGGCTGAATCCGAGTCCACGAAATTTGAAGCTGAACATCATGACAACTGCGGCATCCGGGTAGTGACAACAACATATATCGCGCCCCCCGTCAGCCATGCTCCCAGTGGTAGTGTTCCGGAATCCGGAGTATCGACGTTTCGTTCACTTCCCAATGGCGCTAGTATCAAGGACCCAGCTCCCGTAAAACCCTGCTTTGTGCCGGAAAGTCGAGTCACATCCAGCCGCAAGCACACCACCCGCATCTCCCTTTGTATGGTACGTGCGCGGCGCCGCCGGTCCATCCATAGCCAAAAACCGTCAAGGCCTCTTCCAGCGAGAAGCCTGGCTATGCCATCAACATGACGTCGCCCGTGTCCCCGCCCACCCGATGCGATGCTCGTGCTTTCGTATTCCCACTCCCATCCCCAACGCCCTGAATGCCTGATGGCCTGCACGAGAACCCCGGTCTTACAAGCTTAGTGACCGAGCGTTCGCGTGCCCGCCGTGGCGCATATGACGCACCCACACACCGCCCTGCCACTGGCCAGTGCCTTCGCAGCGCGACAACGGATTACCCGCACGTTCGACGTCGCGCGTACCTCAGTCTCGCGACGGCCCTCCGGTGAATTGTGCCGTAAACACCGGAATGCCTTCATCAAACAAGCTCTGAATGGATGAGAAGCTGCGACGACACACGAGTCGCGCGTTACCATACGGGCAGAGTGCGCACACACACGAGGCAACGAACGTCTATCGAGAGAGAGAGGGAGAGAGGAAGCTATAGTACAATACGTATTTAGCACCGCCGCCTTGCGCGTCGGTGCGCCAATGCTACGTTTATCCACTAGGTAGGCCTCCAAAAATATGTTAAGCACGCGGACCCAGGCATGTACAAGAGAAGCACTGTGACAGTCATAAGAGGGGGTGCGCTGGCGCCGCTACAGCGTACACTACGAGCGTTCTGTCGTTACTGCTCACCGGCGCGTCGTGTACAAGGGCGCTGGCGGCACAATCATACAATGTGACTTGATCCGGGTAGATGACGTCGTCCTCGCTGCTGAAACGATGGGGGGCAAACCACCGGACGTCAGTTCCCTCGCCCGTCAACAGAAAATCGGACGATCTCACCGTCGGGGGATCATGGCATGCCTCATGCCTCCCGTGGGGTATCTTGCAGCGTCTGCCTTATCCGCTCTCCTTCCAATAGGGACAGCGCCTCGAGTACGGGCGCGCTCTTCTCGTCCGCGGGTCGCGAGGACACCCGGTACCACGAGCAGTCGAGTGCGTACATGACACCGGTGGCGTCTTGTACGCCAACCCCGATGTATTCCAGGGACCGAATTCTGGTCGCCAACGTGCGAGCTAGTAATGTGTGCCGCCGCCGCCGTACCTCCAGTTCCGCGGGCTCATCGTGTAGGCTGTCAACGCTATCGTACGCGATGCAGAGGCCAATGATCGATGAGGTGCGCAGGATGTCGATGTGACGCTCCTACACGCATTTTCGGATGAGCCTTTCTGACGTCCGAGCACAAAGACGAGGAAACTTACCGTCCACGCTTGGAATGCGTGCCATGGCACCGCGAGGCGACTGGATTGGACGAGCTCCAGATACCGTAGCGACGGCATCGAGCTTTTCATCCGTTCCAACATGGGATCTGGGACTGCGTCCGACACCGTACATGACAGAACCACAGGATTGGTCCGTTCCATGAGCTGGAGCGTCTTGAGGTCGGACGCGCTGTGGGAGCCGGACGTCGTCCCGATCGGGTAGTGCAGATTCAGGCGCCGGGCTGGGGAAGGGAACGAGGGGATAGGCGCGCTCGTCTCGAGGTACTCGAGCTCTGGCCAACAGGTAGCGGGTCCAGTCTCCTGCTTGACGGAGAACTCGAGATGGAACGTCAGCCGTCGAAGATTGGGGAACGCGTGCGCGAGCTCTGAAATTTTGGCAATGCGACCGCCGATTTCGAGCGTATGCAGGTTGGGCCAGACGTGACGGTCGATGATGCTCTCGAGCATGCAGCCGCACTCCCAAAGCTTGAGGTGCTTCATCGACTCCACGAAGGGGCCAAATGGGGTGATGTCACCCTGAGGCCGAGGGCCGTCTTTCCACAAGCCGTTCTCGACGATAGCGGGTCTGCTGCGGAGCTGGGAAATGGCCTTGAGGGTCGAGTTCCCGATGTAGTAGAGGGAGACCTCCTTGAGGGCGGGGAGCTGCGCGAGCGCCTCGTACACGGCCGGATTGAACTGGAAGAGGGGTTCGGCGTCACGGATGTGGATTACGCGGAGATTGTCCGCGAGGTGCAGGAGTTTCGCGAGGACGTCGGCGGAAGAGAAGTCCGCCTTGAGACGGTCTCTTCCTTGGAGGTGTTCGACGCGCGCGAAGGCGCCCTCGAGGAGGCGGAGGGCGCGCATGTGGCGGATGCGGCGGCGGGGGTTTGCGAGCATGAAGCGGCAGAACTTCTCGAGCCTGGTGGGGCCGTTGTCCTCGCCGGGGTCGCCGATGGAGACGTCGGAGAGGACGCGGGGCATGGAGAAGTCGTAGGCGGTGCGGCAGGTCATGGCGAGCCGGAGGGCGTCGAGGGGAGCGCAGAAGTCGCCGATGGTGCGGAGGACATCGGAGTTGAGCGACAGGAGCTGGAGACGGCCGCCGCGGAGGGGGGAGAGGTCGAGGACGCGGGGGCGGTCTGAGCGGAGGGCGGGGCCGTGTACGGACGGGGGCGGGTGGAGGTGGAGGGGGCCGTGGAGGGGGGACTCACTCTGGACGGGCATCTTCAGGGGGGCATGGGGGTGGAGGAGGTAGACGACGTTGATTCTCGCAGGCTGGGCCGGGGGCGGGGGCAGACTGCGACGGGGGGCGAGCTGGAGGGCGAGGCTGGGAGGCTTAAAGTTGGTGGCGAGGCGGGGGTCGTGCATGAATATAGCAGTAGGAGGAGCACCGTCTGGATCCGGTTGACGTTGGCAGGAGTGATCGGGCCCGCTTTCGTCGTAGAACGCCTTCAGGCCCACGAGCGGGCCAGCGACCGCAGGCCGTGCCCGGTCCACCATCTCGGTCTCTGATCCCGCACAACGCAGCGGGCGGCGGGCGGCGGGCAGCGCAGGCGGCGGGGCGGGCAGCAGAGCAGCGCACGGCAGCGACGACACGGCGGGCGTACAGTACAGGAAGAAGTCCTCGCCTCGCCTCCCTCCCCACGCCCAGGCTCGCTTCCCCCATGCTGCTTCTTCTGCACCGGCATCGTACGCGACGCCCTCGACCCTCGACCCGACCTTTCTCCTTCTCTACTCAACGCCTCCCCACCCTGCCCCGCCCAGCCCGCCCACACCCGCCCCGCCCCTGAGCGCCCTCTCCTGTGGCCGCCAGACGGGTCCTGGCCCCATGCTGCGTCGCCCAGCCGCCCCAGTCACCCGCCCCTCTTATTATTGCGAGATGGGCCCCCGTCCCGGCACTCTGGCACGATCGGTGCGGCTGTGGTCTGATTGCGTTTGTGACGGCGCCCGTTCCTAGCCGTATCATCATCATATCGAGCAATCCCCAACGCTGCCGCCCGGACGCTCTTCGCCCATGCATCAGTCCCGAGTCGAGGAGCCGTAAACACACGCCGGGCGTCCACCTCTCGCTGCGCACGCCACCGAGAGCGCGCGAGCGGCGCCAGCACTCTCTCCGGACGGGCCCTTTTCGGCATCCTCGCAATTAACGCGACTCGCACAGGTGTGACGAGCTGGGACACCGGTGCGATCGTCTCACAGGACAGACACCCTTCTCGCTGCAGATGCATCAAATCGATCACGCACTGGGCGATCGGACACGGACGCCAGGAGTGCGGTGTGGACGTCGCTGGACGCGTCGTTCGACGCTGGCGAGCAGCGACCTGGCGCCGGAACGGGCACTCAGTGGCAGTCACAGACTGAGACTCTCTCGGACGCCACGTCCAGCCCGCAGCCGGCCGGGGCGGGCGTCTGCGGGCCGTCATCAGAACCCTAACGGTAGTGAATGGAAACTGAACCGGTCCTGGAGCCCTCTCCCGCCCGAGACAAGACCGTTCGAGCGAGCGCGTCTCCATCTGCCCCCTCGGCGGATTTTCTGCCCAGCCCGGGAGTGTTGAAACCATCTTTTGCTTTCGCAGGCAGCGAACGCTATTCCGCTCGGCCCAGCCGCGGCCGCACGTCCCGCTCGGAACCCTAAGACAAGTGGGTGCTAGCGGCCACTAGGCCGGTGGCCAGCCGCCGTGTGCGCATGCATGCATCGCCAGCGGTCAATGTCACTGGCTCACTGGCAGACTCGCCGTGCGCAAGGCGAGTCGGGCGCACGCAGGAGGCCTCATGCGCACATGCATGCCCCCTTAGGCACGCGTCCGCCGCCGTGCTGGGATTCCCAAGTGCGGCCTAGCTCGTCCACGGGATCTTCGACCGCCCTGCCTATCCCGGCATAATCCCCTACCAGGCCCACCCCCTTTCCTCGAGGACGCTACGGTGAGTTTGACAGTTCCTGTCCGTGGGCAGTCTCGCCTCTTCCCACCCGGCTCCTGCGGTGCCCCTGCCCCTTCCCCATCGCCCTCAGACTCGGGGCGAGGGCCCTAGGTGCGGTGTGCAAGCAATGTCGTGCACCGTGCATCGTGCAACACAGCGCCTACAACGCCCCGTCGCCCCAAGGAAGCCTCCGTTCCCATCGGGGTGCCACCGAACAGGGGCCAATTGAGCACGCACGCACGTACGGACGCCCACATTCGCACCAACCGCACGCCACGTACGCCCACGGGCCCAACGCGGGGCCACCCAAGGCTGCCGTCCGCGTCAAGAGCCCCCCCCCACCCCCGCCGGACGACCCATTGTGCGCAGGTGACCGCCCCGCGCGCGTGCGATGATGACATGCCAGGCTCTTTCCCGGCCTATCTTGACGCTTGTCCGACCGGCGTGACGTGCGGGCCCCCGCGCGCATTCAATGCGTTCCATCGACGGGGGTGGGGGGAGCGCGCCTCGCGCGCCGTAGGACGTAGGTGCACTACCTTGTCTGTCATCCCGGGCGAGGGCGCGCGCTCGTCGTTCGTACGGCTTTCAGGGTCGCTGGGCGCCGGGCTGTCGCACCCCAGAACCACGCGTCCAGCTGCCAGCCAGCCAGTGGCCCAGTGCACCACCCCTCGGGCTCCCGGGGATTGCGGGGAACGACATTCCCCGCAACGTTCGTTCGTTCGTTCGCTCGCCCGCGGCCGCGGCCGCGCCGCAGCGCGATCCTCCGCTCCAACGCCAACGCCGACTGTCGACGTCTCGCGGCGCCTCCTGCCCCCCGGCTTCCCCTCCCCACTGGCACTTCCTCCCGCCACGGCACTCGCATCTCCTTTTGCGGCCGAGAAGCCTGCCAGACCCCCCTCTTCCCCCTTCCTCCTTCCCCACTGGCTGCGTGCGGCGAGCCAAACTGGGGAGCTGTCCACGGTTATGTCCTGACTTCGGATGCGCCGCAAAGTTCGCGAATCGGAAGGTGCTGTACTACCGGTCGGACTCGGTGCGCGTGCGGAGGTCGAAGGTCGAAGGTCGGAGGACCGATTTAGCCGCATGTGGCAATAGATGGAACCGAGTCTTGACGCGGGGGGATACTGGTTCGTACCCGAGTCGCTCCGCTGGTCGATCGGATTTGAACTGGCACTCGAATCCGGGTGGTTCGTCTTTGTCCTATCCTGTTGACTGTGTCGTGGCTCAGCCGAACCAAGTTCGAGCAGCCAATAAGTATACACATTGGCCACTGATCCCGCGTGACGACTGTGTGTTCGCAATGTGAGGTTCAAGACGCTTTCTTCAGGTGCTTACCACTTCCCTTACAGCGAACTAGCAAGCACATCCCGATATCATCTTGTACTCGGAAATGGTAGGCCTGGCGAGTTGCTGTTCGAAGGTGATACTGTGTGCTACGAAACTGACGGGACGGCCACACATACTTACTGCCAGCGTAGTATGGGAATTATGTCGCCGCAAAGCACTGGCTAATGCTCTATACCCGCCCGCCATCCGGCAACACTCAAGGTCTAGACCCAGCAACCCGTCGCGAATTCAAGCGCGTTGACGCCGGCAGTACACACACCTTTCCGTACAGCTCGGATACGGTGCTGAGATAGTTTCTGAGGGTATCAGGCCTTGGCGGACTGGTAACGGCATCCCCGTAAACACGGCGGACGCAGATTCTGCCTACGTGGAGGCTCCCCCACTAAGACTTTGTCCGGGTCCACTTGTGGCTACATCATTGCTCAGGTCGTCGGCACCCTTCAAGATGTGCACCGCCACGGCGCAGTTGTTGCAACCTGTGTTGAATGTTGAGGAACTGGCTGATGTTGCACTCTAAGAACAAAGGTAGCACGGGTCACTTGGCGGACCCGAATGTCATCACGATTGCCATGTTTATTCCGCGGGCCCGGGATATTAAATCGATAGCGCCGGAGCACTTTGCTCATGATCACGACCTCTGACGCACATACTTCTCATGCCATAGACGTATCGCCGCAGAAAATCGAAGATCTTAAGTATCGTTGTGGGTTTGAAGCCCATCTGCACCGCAGCGGTGCTTATATGGGGTAACGGGACGAGACTAGTCCTGTAGCGCAACGTTCACGATACACCCTCGGCCTTTCGTTCACCGTCAGTGATACGCGATTTTCCAACACGACTTCACCGCGGTTCGTATTACGGCAATCCCGCTGCCAGCACCTATATACATGGGCCGAGCGCAGCAAAGGCCCTCGAATATAAGTGCTAGTCACTTATCTCTTCCACCGCGCGACAGATCAAGCTGCACCTCTCTTATCATCAACCACCAGCTCAAAACCCGCCCCGCCATCCTATAGCTACGCAATGTCAATATCATCGAACTCCGAGAGCGGATCGGGGGCACGGGCGTACGGTCCACTGTACACCGTCCAGGACAGTGCACCCGCGCCAGCAAAGACTCTGGACGAGCTGCTGACGCCCGACATCAAGTTCGTGCGCGTCCAGTGGATCGACCTGATCAACACCACACGCTACCGCGTCCTCCCCGCCAGCTACTTCCGCAGGCTGTACGCGGACCCCGGCGCGACGCGCGCGGGCATCAGCCTCTCCAAGGTCGTCTTTGGCATCGTCGGCCTGCAGACCGCGCCCGGCTTCGGCGCCGTCGGGGAGTACCTGTACGTCCCGGACCTCAGCAGCTGGCGCGTGTGCACGTACGCGCCAGGCCACGCGTCCGTCATGGGCTGGTTCCAGGAGACCGTCCCGCGCCCGGGCAAGGGGCTCGCCGTCGACCTTTGCCCGCGCACGCTTCTGCAGCGCATCGAGCGGTGCGTGCGGTCCTCTCTTCTCTCTGAGCTATCGACCCACGGCGGGCCACGCCCGCGGTACTGGCACCAGAAGCTGATTGCGTTCGACAGGGAGGCACAGGAGAAGGCCGGGGTGTCCTTCCTCGTCGGCGTCGAGTCGGAGTTCATCCTCGTGAGCGCGACGACGCCCGAGCCCGTGTTCGTGAACAACGCGGACTGGTCCGCCTCGGCCAAGATGCGCACGGGCAGCGTCGAAACCGCGGTGCTCGAGGAGATCGCGCAGTGCCTGCTCGACGCCGGCGTCGAGCTGCAGATGTACCACGCAGAGGCCGCTCCCGGGCAGGTGAGCCTCTCCGACGCGGCCGCGCACCTTCTCTTTTTCCCGGCGATCATTCCGCTGAAGCGTTCTCCGCGCCCTTGCGCACCCGCCCCAGTACGAGGTAGTTACCGGGCCCCTCACGCCCCTGGCCGCGGCGGACACGCTCGTCTTCACGCGCGAGACGATCTACAACGTCGCGAACAAGCACGGCCTGCGCGCCACCTTTGCGCCGCGGCTTCACATGGACTCCTGTGCGTGCGCCGGGCTCGCGGCACTCCTTGCGCTCAGGGGACGTTCCTCGCTGACGACCTCTTCGCTGCACTACGTTCTGTATGCCGTGTGCTACGTCCTCAGGTGGAAGCGGCGCGCACGCACACGTGTCGGTGCACGGCCCTCCCACGGCCCCGCGCGCGGCGGATGCGGCCTGCGCACCCACGCTCACGCCGACGGAGCGGTCCTTCCTGCAGGGCATCCTCGGGCACCTGCCGGGGATCTGTGCGCTCACCCTCCCCACCGCCGCGTCGTACGCGCGCGTCGCGGACGGCATCTGGTCGGGCGGCACGTACGCGTGCTGGGGCACGTCGAACCGCGAGGTCCCCGTCCGACTCTGTGGGCCACCGGGACATAGGCATTTCGAGGTCAAGTCGGTCGATGCTACTGCGACGCCGCATCTGGCCATTGCAGCGCTCATCGGCTCGGGCCTCGCAGGCATATTGGACGGGGCACTGCTGGGGGTTAGCGACTGCCCGAAACCGGTTCCGGAGATGACCACAGAGGAGAGGGTCATGCTGGGCGTGTCGAGCGCCCTCCGACTGCCCAGGACGATTGTAGATGCGCGAAAGGCCCTTTCAGCCGACGAGAGGCTAAACAGCGTGCTGGGCGAGGACTTCGTCGACACCTACATCCGCGTAAACGAGGTGAATGCCACACATCTTCTCCCACCGGAGTCCCGCTCTGACAGCGGGCTTGTCCGCCAGACGTTGGAGAAGTTTATGCGCGGCAAGAACGAGAAGGAGACCATCAGGAAGCTCATCGAGTACTTCTGATCGATGATCCTCGCGCATGCGAAGCGTTCCGCTGTAGTACTCACGGATCCTGTGTCGCGTTCGAATTTGCACGCTGTTTTTGCGCCGTCCACGCTGTCTATCCGTATCCCACAGCCACAATTAGACACGGATTTCCATTACGATATTCTAACGCCTCGGTGCGCGAGATTGGGGGCCCCAGCGCGATCTCGTCTCTATCATGGCAACAGGGGCCGAGAGGGGTTTGATTACCGACCACACCCACATTGCACCACAACTCACCTGCTGGCAGGGGCGGACGCCACCTCCCGCCTGGATGGATCAGGCCTTCTCATTGGGGGTACAGCCGGTCCCGGGCACGTCGCTATTCGTGGGCGACTCCTCGGCTTGATCGCCGGGAGGCTGGCCGAGGGTGTTTTGCGGGCCATTGAACCAGCACGCCCCGCCGTACACGGGAAGGTGATAGTAGACGAGACACAGCGTGATCCATCCGACGAAGACGACGATCATGTAGTTCATCCCGTCTGCCGTGGGTCCGGGCGCGGTGGGAAACGCGAGGATGATGATCGAGAAGACCATCCAGCACACGGCCACGAGTGCTACCGGCAGGCTCTGCGGCAGTCCCGCGAAGCGTTGGGCTGTGAGCACTGATCCCAGGGGGTGTAGGTTAAGCTACGCACAAAGCGACCGAGAGTGAATGGCCCGGGTGTCCACTCCCTCCCGCCCAAGAACCGGCTGAGGATCGGGATGCAGTACGCGGTGTACTGGCCAGCGATTCCGAGGCTGAAGATCGCGGAGTACGTGGTCGGGCCAGCAAATGCGAGGAGTCCCAGGAGAAGTGCGACGAAGGCGGAGCCCCATACGGCGTTGACCGGCGTGAGAGTGCGTTTGTTCACGCGGCACAAGAAACGGGAGAGGGGCAGCGCGCCGTCACGGGCGAAAGCGAACGTTTGCCGTGACGCGGTAGTGAGCTGCGAGAAAATGTTGAGAAGACATGATCCAAGACCTAACAAGAGTGAGAGGGACGTACAACGCTTGAGGCTGCCATGAATCTGCAATCGGTAAATAAGCACAGACAAAACCACTGATAGTACTAGTAGTAGGGCTCACTGTGCAATAATCACAAATGCCCATATGGCCAACGCCCCTTTCCGGCCCAAACTGCTGAAGAGTATCTGTCGGGCGGTTCGTTCCATATAAACGAGTAGAAGGGACGTGCAAGCCATAGTCTCCACATACCGTTGCCATTGGTTGGCCAATCGGATCATTCATGATCGCGTCGAGGTCTGTGCCCATACAGAAAGCGACGACCAGATTGATCACTAATGGTTCATGGTTAATATCGATGGCATACATTCCAAGACACCTTGCTTACCCCACCCAAGGATACCTGCAGTACTGACCGCACAAACAATCGCCCATGGAACGACGACACGAGCATTGGAGGCCTCCTCGCTTATGTGCACAGGAGCATCAAACCCGCCTGTGGTGCGGCAGTAAGAGGTCGCTGCCAGGGGTATAGGACAGTATAAAGCATGTGAAGAACATACCGATAGTCCATAGTGGTGCTAAGAAGCTGAGTACGAACGCAAAGCCGTTCGGCCACCCGTAAACTGTGTTTCAAGATTACAACTCGGGCATATAATGTGCGTCATTGTAGCTCACTCACAGTTTGCGAAGCCTCCAAAAACGTATGAGCCTGTGTTCCTGAATTCGCTTGGAGTAGCCGCAGGCAATCCTATGATTATTGCGAGACATAGCCTGCATTTGGTCACCAGGCCGATCAGACAATTGTAAAGTTACCCATCCACGGCGACGTACATCATGTTAAGCGTCATGTACACGCCCAGTAGCCGAGAAATTGCAGAGGTAGCGAGTGACGAGAGGATGACATGAAGCAAGAGCAATCCAGCGAAGACGCCGCTGGTAGGATCGAAGGTTAATGTGACTGAGGCCAAATTGGTCGTAAAAATGGCACCAGTGTGACTGACTACGTCTGGCCAGTGGTAGGCACGAAACTCCCGTTGGACGCCAGCGAAACGCCAGCCATCAACTGGACGGCGCACCCCCAATTGATAGAAGAAAAGCCGGATATGAGTCCAATAGAGTTCGAATCTATCACCGGCCTTGCGTTAGGATAGCTAAACCAAAAAAAAAACGAAAGACTTACACCCCGCGATCCAGGACAAGATCTTTCTCCACTTTGGGGACGCATATGTCCATGTCCAGTAGTATAGCCCTCCGGATGTTGGTGCTGCAGAGCCGAGCTCCGCGAGCGATAGGCCTATGAACATCAGGAAGACGGCACACACCGTCCACTAAAACCCGATGAGGCTCTACAAATCGCAGGAGAAACTTGAAACAGCTTGCGTACCCCCCACACCATGGCGACTGGTCCTCCGTTCGGTATCGAGAAGACTAGAACAGATCTGCGGCTACGTTTAGACCCCCCCGTTCAAGGGGAAGATAGAGCTCACTTACGAAATTCCCGGCACCAAGCCTATGATACTGAATCCCAGTCCGAATACTTCGATAGGCCCGATCGCTCGTCGAAACTCTTGCTTGTATCCCAGCTGCGCGAGAGCTGCATCGTCATTACCAACACTACCCGCATCGGTGTAGATGCAATCGATTGGTTCCGACCAGCCTTTGGTCCCATGATTAATAGCGGGTACGCTGTGATCGCTCGTCTTGGTTGCAGTGGGCATCGTTAGCTTGTACTAAAGGGAGAAGTGGGGCCAAACATACCGCTCTTGAAAGTGCGAACTATAAAGTCCACGGAAGTCTCCCACGTTGAAGATGATTATGCGGACATAAAACGCCACGTATCAACATGCGGACGAAACTCATGCTGGCAACGGCGTGTAGCGTTCCATAGATAGTGACGCAGCCTCGGCCGCAATTTGTGCGAGGTCAGGTTGGAGAAACATGCCCGATGGCCCCACCTTAGCGTAGGACACAATGTATGAATACCTCCATAGTCGGACAGAACACCCTGCGGGATGCCGAGGTCAGGTCAGATGACCCGCGCAACCTAAAATTGGCCAAGGCATTTATGCATTCAGTCGCGGATTGCTGGAGGAATGTGTAGTAAGGATGCTTATTCCTCGGTCCGGAGCAGCGCCCATGACTGAACCAGAAACGTAGAGCACCATCGTTGTTTATGCTCAAGCGGGTATGTCCTTAAGTTGGGAATATCACTTCTTCGGACGTACGACTGGGCGTGAGAATGTCGCCCACCGGCCCAATGGCTACGAGAAACATAGGTTGGTATAGGGTAGGCAAACAGTAAATTGCACTGAGCAGCTGATGTTGCATATAGGTGATATATTACATAGGGCGGCGGTCTGTAATTCCGGTTAGAACTTAGTCGAACTGCATACGACACCTACAAACTAAGTGCACTTACAAGCAACTCATTACATTAGCCCGACACTTAAACTGCATGCTTCTCATCCGCCTTAGACGACCGACTGGCATTGTCCATCGCCGCCGTCGGGGCGACCGACTGCTCTTCTCCATCGGCGTCCTCGAGCGTCATCAGGGGCCCGTTAAACCAATATGCACCGCCATACACAGGCAGGTAGTAGTATATCAGGCAGAGAACGATCCATCCCCCAAAGACGACGATCATGTAGTTCATGCCTTCCGCGTCTGGCCCAGGGGCAGTCGGGAACGCAAGAATGATGACGGAGAAGACCATCCAGGCAACCGCCACGACAGCAACAGGTAGCCCCTGCGAGAAAAGTATGTGTGCATGAGGGGACTCGCACGATAGTAACTTGGATGCAGGCACGTACGAATCGTCCTAGGCTGAACGGACCCGGATTCCATTTCCTTCCGCCTAAGAAACGACAAGCGATGGGGACGCTAAACGCAGCATACTGCCCAGCGATTGCAAGGCTGAAGATCGCCGAGTTGGCCGAAGGACCCGCGAATGCTAGTAAACCGAGCAGCAAGGCGACGAACGCAGATGCCCACACAGCGTTGATGGGCGTCTGGGTACGCTTGTTGACCCTATTCAGGACATGGGAAAAGGGAACCCCGCGATCGCGAGCGAATGCGAACATTTGCCGGGAAGACGCCGTGAGCTGATATGATGGTTAGACATGGTTTGTACTCTCAAGGCAGTCGTACTTACAATGCTCGAACCCATAAAAAACCTAGGTAGCAACGAGTCAGAAAGTGGGCTACGTCCCATGGTGCGATACTTACTGAACGAAAACCACGATAGACCATACTGCCAATGTTCCATTGCGGCCGAAGCTATTGAATAGGATCTACATTTCGTGTAAATGAGTGTTTCCAAGCCCGCACATGTTGATTTACTCACGGTAGCCATTGGTTGTCCAATTGGGTTCTCCATGATGTTCTCGATATCGGTCCCCATACAGAATGCGATAACCACATTGATGACTACGGCCATGTCAACTCAGTTCGTGGATGAACGAGCTCGCTACGCACCCCAGCCCAGTACCCCAGCGATACCGACAGCACTAACGATTGCCCAGGGCACGGCCGTACGGGCGTTAGAAGCCTCCTCGCTAATGTGCACGGATGCGTCAAATCCCCCTGTATATATATCGTATTACACAAGGAACACGATGTCAATAACACGATGTCCACGCACCAATAGTCCACAGAGGGGCAAGGAAGCTGAGCACGAAAGCGAACCCATTTGGCCACCCATTGGCTAAGACAGCTTGAATAAATACATCTGGTAATCTGGGCGAGTATAGAAGGCTACGCACAGTTTGCGAAACCTCCAAATGCGTATGACGCCTTATTCTTGAATTCCCCTGGCGTAGCAGCGGGCAGCGCAATAATAATGGCTACACAGAGCCTACCCACACCCCATGAGCATCCCTCCCTCAGGCACAAGACCAAACTTGGGGACTTACAAGAGGTTCAACGCTACATACACACCCTGCAGGCGCGCAACGACCGTCGTAGCCATAGAGGACACACATGCATGGCACAGCAATAGTGCGACGTATACCGCACTGGGTGCCGATATGAACTGAATCAGTGCTCACGTGAGGGGTACCACGGAAAGTCGACTCACAAAGTCTGGCCCGTCGTCGGCACGAAACTCTCGTCGGTGCCTATGGACACCGCGGCCATCAATTGGACAGCACACCCCCAGTCGATCGACGCAAGCCCGGCGATCAACCCCATCGAATTGCAGTCTACAGCCCCGCAGTCGTCGTGTTAAAGCATCTCGAGTGAGGAGTCAATGAAGTGCTCACAGCCGACGACCCATGACAAGACCTTCCTCCACCTTGGGGTAGCAAATTGCCACGTCCAATAGTATAAGCCGCCGGATGTGGGTGCAGATGAACCAAGCTCGGCAAGGGCCAATGCAATGAACATAAGGAAGAAAGAACAGATCGCCCACTACAAACGTTGATCAGCTGATGGGGGGACGATAAATAGCAGAGCTTATCTTACCCCCCAAACCAAAGCTACCGGACCGCCATTAGGGAGCGCGAACACCAGAACAGAGCTATGAAGAGCATCAGGTGCCGACAACGACCGCCGGATACTGAATATGAACGCACGAGATGGACGGAAACAATCCAATGATACTGAATCCGATGCCGAAGACCTCGATGGGTTTGAAGGCCCTCTTAAACTCCTGCTTGTACCCGAGGGCGGCTAGAGCGGCGTCATCACTCGCCGTAGCACTTGGGGAGCCGTGTGGGAGCTCTGGAACCGGTACAACTTGGACGTGGGCGATGGGTACCACATTCTTCTCACTGGACGTGCGGGTCATGGCGTCAAGACGGCAGGAGGCGATGATCTGGACGACCGTGTCGCCGTTTTATCACGGGAGCGACCCATTTAGTAAAGGAACGGGGAGGGATAAGCTGATAACTGCTCCCACGATGAGGACCGCTGAGCGGATGCAAGATAAGTGGCCCGTTCCAGGAACTGGAGAGAAGCTATAGCTGTTCCAATCAGTGTGATATCTATACAGTATCTACGCGACGTCAGTACCGTGCAGCTCCCGGGATAAGCTTAGACGGCCTACCTCGCAGACCTTGGCACCATTGAAAGAAACTCCTTTTTTATTGACATCTTAGTATAAACAAGCATTCACTTTGGCGAGCGCAGGCGTATCATGAGGTGTTGAGAGCGGCAAAAGAAACTCCACCGGCTTCAAGACAGTCATGCTCCGACCTCTGCGGACACAAAAATCTCTCACAACAGCCGCCTCCGCGCTCAGCTGCCAGTGTCCTTGAGCTCGGCGAAAGAAACGCGCCGTGGACGTCGACGAATGAGTAGAAGAGAAAAGGAGAAGGCGCCGAGCGAAAGTCGCGCGAATTTAGAAGTGCAACGCCGGCTGTGAAATGATGTGAAGGGCAGTCCCCATTTGGAAGGTATCGTGGTTTGAAAACAGATCCACTCAACCTGTCTCTGGTGACCTGGCTGCCACCATGGGGCATAATCCCCATTCACAAAGAGCTCATGCATAAGTCGGTATGGATACACGTCCATCCGACGCGCTGATACGGTAAGCTTCCCCTAGGAAGACAGGGCCTGTGCGAAGCGTTGGTACGCTTATCTACCCCAAGCCTGCCAAGATAGAAGTGTAGAAATGCCGTACAACTGAATACTCTTGACTACATCTTCTTGAAAACAGGGGTGTCACCGAGCCCATATAGAGTTGAGAAGCATAGTTCAAAGAACTCGAGGTATCCCAACCTCGCTAGAAGTATACTATATTCCCAGCGTTCAGTTCTAGTAACCCGGGGGGCCTCTCCCACAGCCCTTCAAGTCCGAGTGATCGCTTAAGCTAACAATTTTAGACGAGATTCTTTCTATCTGTAAGACTTCAATCTACGGAAACAATACTATGTATGTGGGCTTGCGTACACACAATCGTTTGTCGCCCGAACGAATGCCTCACCCCTAACGTTAGCCCTCCGGCGACAGAACCACCGGCGAGCGTGGCGCTTCCAGCGAACATCCGGCCTTCCAACGGGGAGTCGATACGCGTGTCGGAAGTAAAAGAACGAGCAAGACCGGCCGACGGACGGCTACCTGGCCTTCCGTCACGCTGTCGAGGTCGAACGCTGATAAGGCTATCCCTAGGCTATTCCGACCATCGCATGCACGTAACGTGCGCCGCGTGTTTTCCTACCTTCAGTATCGACCGGAAGCATCCGCTCTTGTAGTGGCGCGGCCATTGTCATGATAGTGTTCTTATTCAAACAAATCGCGCACGGGAAGGGCGGGATATTCTCGCGCTCGTGCAGTTACTTGCGGTTTAGAACCTCTGCATCCTCGTAGCATCACACACAAAGCCGATAACGCTGGTATGGGACTGTGCCGTCCCTTAGTAGGGCTATTAGCGTCAAACCACAGGCGCGACCTCAATTTCGGGAGCCAATCTATCATCTACTATCACGCTCTACGAGGTTCTTCGAAATCCTCGAGGCTAGCGGTCTCGATGCGACCCTGTCACACGACCACTATCAACGTAACGGCTCAGCGCGAATATGGCTCACCGAGCGGAGACAAGTGGGGAACAGGCTAGAACAGGAATCTCCCGACCCTCCTCGGTGCTAACCACCCCTCAGATCGATATCCATTGGGGCGCGCATTGGTCCCACAGCACACCTCCCCGGTCAGAGAGACGGAAAGACGAAGCTCCCCGCACATCGGACGCGTCGGAACAGGGATCACGACGGTGGACGTCGGCAGTCGGCTCACGCGCCCCTCCCCCGCAATCCAGTGCTCGGCGCTCAGGGCCCCAGTCTAACCACCCATGATCGAGATAGCGTCCCAACGGCCATGCCCACAACTGTCCTGCCCACCACGGCCACGGCACTAAGCGCGGGCGCGGCCTAGAAGCCCGCGTTCGACCTTCGAACTAGGAAGTTCGATGCTCTTATCGCTGCGCGCCCACTCACAGGAACCACCGCGGAATGGCCGCGCGGAATACCGGTACCCATACGTACAGGCGGCAAGGGGGCTCGGCAACTACTTAAGCTCAACGCGGGCGGAAACTGCGGAGTGAGAGGATACAAGAAAAGGGGGGGGGAGGACCTCCGTAGTCCTCCAGCGTCGATTGGGAGACCCCCCGCCTATGCGGGGGGAAAGGCAAGAATGGGCAAGCTACTGTACAAGATGCGACGGCGATATGCATCGCCGGGTTCGTTAGGTGAGTGGTGGAATGTCTTACATTTTTTGCTTCTTTTTCTTCGAGTTCGCCCCTCTCGAGGTGGTGCTCTCCCTCTTAGGCTCTCCGTACCCCTCTCCATCCCTTCCCGACCACCAGGCTGCGATGCGTCCGCTATACCCCACAACGGATACATGCGAGCATCCCTTCAAGCGTGCCATAGGCGTCGCGCAAGCAGGCACGCGCCGCACGGCCACCTCGCGATGCCCGGTGGTACATCAGGCAACTCCCGCCGACAGCGGCGGTGGCGGCGGCGGCGCAGGGGGCAGCAGCACGCTCATACGTGCATCGCAGTCCAACGAGACACGTACGGCCGGGCACGCAGGCGTACGCGCACGTCGGGCTGACGTGCGCACACCACGCAGCCTCCGGCGGGTCCGGCGGCGTGTGGTCGGGCTTGTCCCGGCTGGAGCGCGAAGGTGATTGCGGCCGTACCCATGCTGGTGTTCGTGCCCGCGGACGTCGGCGTCGGCGGAAGCTTGAGTTTGCGAGTGTATGCGGCCTGCACGGATCCCGCAGCGACATGACCTGGAGCACCTGAGGAAAGAGAGAGAGAGGATCAGCGCACTGTCACTTGGCCGGCGGTAAGATAAGAGCGAAGCGCAGGCCGAGGCAAGAGGACGAAGAAGTGTGGTGAATCAGGTAGGGGAATTGACAGTGAACGCGAAAGATAGAACAGACCGTAACCGGACAGATGGGGGGATGGGCCCTGGCGTGGCGAAACCTAAGTAAAGAGGATGGGAGAAAGGGAAACGGACGTGGACATGTGCTCGCCCAGCCCCACACACCCGACCACCGATCCACCGCACGCCGCGCTCCCGGCTTGCGACGTCGTTCTCCACGGCGACAACCGTAGTCTGGGAACGGCGCCGCAACTCGGAGGGGTTGCGCACGGCTGGCATGATAGTCGCAACGACCCATGGGGAGGGCGCACACGCAAGGACGGGCAGGTGGGGCTGGTGGGTAGCGTAGCCAGACAGAGACGTAACGTAACGTAAAGCGTAACCTTGTAAAGTAGGGATGCGCCGTAACGAGTATCAAAGAACCAGATGGGTGGGAAGTGAATGGTGCAGCGCGAGATCGCCAATATCGCCACAACGTCCATGGGAGGAGGCCGAGAGCGGTGTAGTGCGGGGAAGCGGGAAAAGGAAATGGGGGTGGCGGAATAGGCGATAAACAAACGCATCGCGGCGCACACCAGCCCACCGCCGCCTGCTGATCAGTTCTCCGATGCGGGAGAAGCAGAAGCAGACAGACGACGGCGCGCGAAGCAGCGATAAGCAAAGCAGGCAAAGGGGAAACAGTGAACAGATGTCCATCCGTCCATCCATGACGGGATGATGAGGGCTGAGGGCACGGCAGTACAGTAGGAGTGGCAGGGTACAGTGACAGGCGACATTGGTGCGGATCTTGGGGGCAACAGAAGCAGATAGCGAGAGAAGTCGGCATAGGACGGGGCAAGCGAGATGACGAAAGGGGGGTTCGCGGTGGGAGGATGGTGGAGAGGCGCAGATAGACGTGGGGAGACCGGAAACGGGAAAGCATTCCCGGAGGACAAGATAGTACAGCGTGGACGGGCCACAAATGCAGAACCGAAAGGCCGGTGAACGAGTCGGAGAACGATCCCGAATAAAAACCGGACAAGACGAGACGGAGGGGAATATAGAAACCAAGTTCATGAAAAATCAAAGAAAGATACATACTCTGAGTCCTCGTCTACCGTTGGGAGCGTTTGTGACGAATGGAGCGAATGTTGCGACCGTTGCGACCGCGTCTTCGCCGACTTGTACGACCAGGCGTCAGGGGCGGCAAGAAGATTGAAACCCGTGTTGCGCAGTGGCACCGATGTAGGGGTGCGCGGTGAGAAGGATATTGCAGATGATCCAGCAGAGCTGGCGAACCCAGCCTCGCATTCTGGGCATGGACATGCGTTGTTGGGCGCGCTGGGGGAAATCGAGGCCGGTGGGAGAAGAGATATGGAGGAGACGGAAGAATTGGAGGATGTTGTTGGGGACGGAGGGGCGAACTGGAGCGCGGACGGAGCAGGGGACATGAGTTCATTATGATGCGAGTACGATTGTTGACGAAGATTGGGATGCGAAAGATGAGAACGAGATACGACGCTGGAGGACGACTGGGAGGCCTGCAGGCCGGTGGCTGTATGCGCCGATGTTTTGCGCGAGCGTCTCCGGAACAGACGTTTGCGCTGCGACGTCGAGCCTGCACGCCTCGCAAGCAGTCATTCTTGCACCCGTCCGTCCGAGCTCTCGCCGTCCTCGACGACAGCGCGCATGCCACCAGGAGGTACGTCGTCTTCCCTATCGTGAGCGTGGTGTAGGCCAACCTTGTTCAGCATGCGCGCGAGGCTGCTTCCGCGGTCCTTGGAGCTCGATGGCCCGCGGCTTGCACTGCGGCTGCGGCTAGTTGGGCCGCGAGACCCAGAGCGCGAGCGGATATTTCCCGCACCGCCGCGGCCTGTTGCCTCGTAGTCGTGTGGGTGGGGGCTGCTAGGTTCGAGTGGGGGACTGGGGAGAGAAGTAAGGTTTGCGCGACCGCCGCGACCGGTGGAGTGTCTGGTAATATAACGGTTAGGGGAGGGTTTATGCAGAGGAGATAAACACTTACATTCCGCCTTCGTGGGCGTACCGCAAGCGTTCCTCTTCTTCGAGCTGAGCCAAGTACTCACCATCAACAGTTGTACCCGGCTGAAGGTTCCCGGCGCCACCACGACCAGTGGAAAGAATCTGAGGGGCGCGCGAGCGAGAACGAGACTGCGACTTGGAACTAATGTTGCCTAGGCCACCTCGCCCAGAGGACCGCTATAAGGAAAGCGTTAGTACACAGATGCTCGGCAGAGACAGTGTCTCGCGACGTACAGCGCGGGCTTTCGCAGCCTCTTCACTCTGCTGAACGACATACTTCTCGTATTCAGCCGCGTTCGCTTGTTCCTCCGAAATGATTGACGCCGTTTGGGGGAGGTTCTGAGGGACTTTGGAGGCGGAGCGGGCGCGCGAGCCCGAGCGAATATTGCCCACTCCTCCGCGGCCGGTAGACTTGGCCTAGGACGCTCGTGAGTCGGTTAGGGTGGATATATGCGCATTGGAACTCACTCTCTCTGGGTCTACGGTGGCCTCGCGTCCGCGCACGGGAGACATGGGTTCTCTGGGAGACTGAGTGGGGCTCCCGGCGTCGGTGGAGGGTCTGTGGATGTTACCGATTCCGCCTCTGCCGGAGGACTAGGAAGACATGAGGGTTGGCCGGCGATCGCGCGGTGTGTAAGCGAGGGTGGGCACTTACGAAAGCCTCGCGGCCGCGCGAGATGGACCGGTGGTCGGTAGACGACGGTGTGGTCGAGCGCTCCGAGTCTGGCATGGCGGAGGCGAGGTGAGGCGAGGGAGGGGGCGGGGAGAGAGATGGAAAGCAAGTCACATAAATTAGCGCGGGCATTCTGTGGCGCTAGGAACGCAGCGCTAGGCCGCTCGCGCACTGGCCCGTTTGGGACGGCCGTCCGCGGCGTCTGATAGAGTGCTGCAGACGTCCGCCCCAGCAGCGGCCAGGAAGCCAGGGAGAGATAAGGCAGAGAAACCGAGTAGATCGAGATAGCTTGCAAAGGAGCCGTAGTGGGCGCAGAGGCTTATCTCCTTATCTCCCGCCTGGGGCTCCCGCTGCGTGCGACAACGAGGCTACTCACCTCCTCTCTTCTCCCCCACCATCATCTCGCGTCCGCGGCGGGGGAACTTGCGCAGAGACGGCACCTCCGCCTCCTCCCCCTGCAGCGTTTCCGTCTCGCTTTTCGCCCGCTCCTCCCCCGTCGACAGTATTCGTTGCAGCTTAGCGCCCAGCGCGCCTGTCCACGATGGCCGTCGCTGTGCCGCCACCGCCGTGTCCTGGCTGTCCATCCTCTTCAATATCGTCAGCAGCTTGGGCAGATCTTACGCTGGCGCCTCGGCGTGCGGGGTGGCCAGCTGGCAGTGCGGGTGTGAGGGCAGGGTGTGGTCGTGAGTACCGTCGCAGCACCCTCACCCGGCACTACTAGTACCCTCGCCTACCTCGGTCCTGCCGCGCCCCGGCTCTTGCGCTCGATTGCGACGTGCCTGCGTCATGGGACGTGTCCCCTCCCTCTTCGCTCGCGCCTCCTCCGCTCCCCTTTAACCTTTCTCCGCTGCCTTGGCTCCCCTCCATCACGCTCGTGTCCTCACCATGTCCTTTTCTAGCCCCGGAGTCCACCCTTCCATCGCACACGTGAAGTCTCACTCACCCCCATCCGCCACCTCTTGTCCTCTTGCGACTGTGCACGTTGGCCTTCTCTCGCACGCACCGGCGACATACACCATCGTGCGTGATCCGCTGCTGTGCAAACGTTCGCCTTCGCAGCTTCGCACCGCTGAATGTCCACCTCCTTGCCGCTGCGACGGCGCTATACGTACCCACCAATCGTATATATAGCGCGCTGCTGTCTTCCCTGCTACGCCGTTGCTCTCCTAGGCCTGACGGACAGCTCGCTGCTATACTTGCGCATTACGCCATTCGTGTAACTCTATTCTTGGATACGGCACGCAATATAATAATAGGACGCTTATAGCCTATTCTTCGAAATTCGCCCGAGAAGAGAAGTTCCCTAGCTCCGCTTATCTGCGATTGGTCGGATTGAGCCTATGACGGGCATTCGGGCTGCGATCCCGTACACAGTTGGAGGACTGGTGAGTTGAGCCCTCAACCAAAAATCTTCAGGTCTCGTAGTGTCCATCGGACCTCCCGACTGCCAAATATCCGTGGCGCAGACATGACACATACATACGTTACACATGATGTGAACTGTACTCAGGACGCTCGTCGTACACGTCGTTGGAACTTTCCTCAGGCTCGCCACACGCACATGGGTTCTCGGACTTCGGGACGGGACTGCGCTCGCGTACACCTCTTGACATCTAATGGACGTGTACGAAACGGCAGTCCTAGCCGCAGTTCTGTCCTTCGTTTCTCTTCTTGTCGGTTGTACCTAAGGCTGACGTACTGTTAGCAGCATCTCCCGCGAGGAGTCGCATGCGGGCGTGTCCTAGCTGCCATCCTCGCCAGTTCAACAGCATACCGTGCGGATAGATGTGAGCCCAAACAAATCAAGCCTCGACTCTTTTCAGCGAAGAGTGTCTCTGCAATAGTCATGGCAATCGTCATATCTTGCTCATTTCGCAGCCTAACACGGAGATAATGAATATGTCAGCGATAGGTATACATATGAATACGTATGTTATCCACCTGGCGGTGGTACAGAATCGGCCCGCGGGAGTATGCGGCCGTATACATTGCACATTCTTTGTGAGACCGCGGGTCATAAATATTCGTGCGTATCATCATCTCCAGGCTCTGGCGGCTTACATGTGCACCAGCTCTTGTCCAAACACCATCAAAAAAACCGCTCGATGCGTCCTAAGCTGTCCTAAGGGCACATACCTGAACGCATCGGCGCACGGGGATGCGTATTTCGCCACCATAGTGGCAGCGGGCCGGCACACTCCGGCAAAGGTTCTCTGCGACTCCCATGGGACTTCGTGCCTTCCGACATAGGCAGCCCTGCGCACCCCAGGTTGTGCACATGATGTGCTCATCCTGCTCAATCGGCTCCCCGTAGGAGCTGGGGTCGTACACGGCCCTCTCATCGTCAGTGGGCCTTGTGCAACTCTGTCGTTCACCTCGACCATCAGGTTCAAGGCATTAGCTTCAGGCCTAGTGAGCAGCGTTGCACTTAGTACCTCTTTAAAATACTCATCTAGCCTCAACGAGACCGTAGTAGGTCATAATCCGATCGCCCCCACATCTTAAGCAATCGCTTGAATACCCAAGCTTACGACCGGCCCCCCGCACGCGCAATGTCCTCCCTCACGCACCCCCTCCTCACCGCCTTCCGCGCATCCAAGCCCGCATTCGGCGCATGGCTCACCCTCCCCGGCTTCCTCTCCGTGCGCACCGCCGCCGCGGCGTCCCCGCACCTCTCTTGGGTCGTCATCGACTGCGAGCACGGCGCGACGCCCCTCCAGCCCGGGGCCGCCGAGTCCGTGCACGCCATCGCGGGGCTCGGCGCGCTCGCCCCGAGCACGATCGTCCGCATCCCCGCCACCGGCGCGTGCGCAGACGGCAGTGCTGGCTGGCAGATCAAGTATGTCCTTGACGCGGGTGCGCGTGGCGTGCTTGTGCCCATGGTGCGTCCCCGTCCCTCGCAACTTACCATCTATCCGGCCCGGTCACTCTACATTTTGCGCTCTGCTGACGCCGTGGCACCCAGGTCTCGACGCGCGAGCAAGCCGCATCCGTGGTCGCCGCCTCGCGCTTCCCCCCACAAGGCACCCGGGGATTCGGGAGCCCATTCACGCAGCTCGCGTGGGGCAGCGGTGTGACTCCCAGCGAGTACCTCGCGAGCGCGAACGACGCGGTGCTCGTGCTCGTGCAAATCGAGACGCGCGCGGGCGTGGACAACCTCGAGGAGATCCTCGGGGTGCCGGGGCTCAACGGCGTGTTCATCGGCCCGTACGACCTCTCGCTCTCGCTCGGGTTCCCGGCGCCGGCGCCGGACCCGCATCCCGAGGTGGAGAAGGTCATACAGCGCATCTTAGCTGCGGCGCATGCGAAGGGGAAGAAGTGGTAAGTGGTAGGGGAGGTTCCGGAGTAAGGGGGTGGTACGTTGAGATCACGTACGCTCACCTCGCCTTCGCCTTGCAGCGCGATCTACTGCACTTCCGGAAAACAGTCTGCGAAGCGGGCGCAAGAGGGGTTCGATATGGTGCGTTCCTTCACTCCGCTCTGCAATGGCCCACGACTTGACTAATGCACATACAGATCAATGTAACATCCGACGCTGGTGCGCTCTCTGAGGGTATCATGAAGAACCTTGCGGAAGCAGCGGGCGCACCTGAAGGCTCAAAGGACTTCGGGTATTGAAACGCTTCATGAGAGACGTTGCTGAGGTTCTGCAATAGCACAAACTAACGATCAGGCTGGGAGTTCGGGGCAGATACTCGCTAACACGGATGAGAGGACAGATCTACTGATGTATGCGGTGTATATCAACCAGTGTATTATACAAGGATTACTCTACACCAACCTGACAGCACGAGGCAAGGCATACACGATTCATACAAGAACAACGAAACGGTCATAACCAGTAGAAAAATCTAGTGCGGTATAGGTGCTATTAAGCTGATAGAGGGCTGTTGGGGTACTTGACTCGTAACAACGCGAACAGAAGGCCCGCGAATATGGGGGAGAAAAATCTAATCTAGACGAACTCCAACCTCACCCCCGCGCGCAGAGTCTAGTCTATGTATAACATCCGCGAAAGCACACGGCACATGGAAGTGGGGAGCCGAATCCTGGTTCACTGCTGTAAAGATAGATGCGAAGGTCAGTCTTCTTCGCGGGCGGGGTCTTTGCAGACACAGGACACGCACCAGAACCGAGCAGTGAACAAATCAGGGGTGCTCAGTCCCATCTGTTCAGCACGCGCATCCTCCTCAACATCTCCCGCCCCTCCGCCTCGGGCACCCGTTCAACCCTACGCTCCGCGCCGGCGTCGAATGCGCAGAACCACGCCTTCTCGCCCTCTGTTGCGCCTGGCGCTGCCGAGAGGTCGAGCGAGACGAACCGAAGCGAACGCGCCCGTTCCGCGATGGACCGTGCGAGAGCGGTCAGATCGATGGGCTCCGTCTGAGCAGTATGGGCAGGCGCGGGGGCGCCGCTTGGCTTGAGCGTGGAAGACATGATCATAGGCGGGATGGAGGGGGTGACAGAGAGGGAGACTCCCAGCAAGGGGACCTGTAGAGTAGCAAGCGTGTTCGCTACGCGTGTCTAGAAAGGGTGCATGTTAGCAGTGAAAATGACACGACGCATATAAGGATAAGCCGAGTCATAAATAGAGATGGGAACTCACCATCCATTCCGACCCCTCCTTCACGCCCTCACATCGGTCCCCGACTAAGTCCAAAAACCTCAAGCCCGGGGCGACAACCTCATCATCCAACACCGCACACATTTCTTCTTCGGTCAAGTCCCCGCTAGTCGAAGCCGAGAGTACGACGGGACGGGTGCGACGGAGGAACTCGCGTGCACAGAACAGCATGTATGTATCGGATACTAGTGGGTTGCGGAGATCCACCCGCCGTACAGGGCACGCGAGAGGAATGATTGGGAAGCCGGTGTCGACACGGTCCAAGCTCTCCTGCCATGCAGCCAGCTCGCTGGTACCGATCGTGTCGTTTGTGAACATCGCCCAATCCGGGGCACACGACCCTCCGCCGGAGATGAACTCGAGCGTCCGAACGTGTGGGAATGCCCGCGACAGAGTAGAAAGGGGAGGAACGTCTCCCCCAAGCACAAGGGTGTGTATTGACGGGCTGCTAGAGAGGCCGAAGTCGGGGTATGCGGTGAATAGCGCGTCGGAACCCCACAGGATGAGTTTTTGGAGGGTATGGGCCCGGG
This sequence comes from Trametes hirsuta, assembly GCA_001302255.2. Classification (NCBI taxonomy): domain Eukaryota; kingdom Fungi; phylum Basidiomycota; class Agaricomycetes; order Polyporales; family Polyporaceae; genus Trametes; species Trametes hirsuta. The sequence goes on along the minus strand of CP019382.1, from coordinate 1,600,062 downwards.
CAATCACTGCAGACAGCAGCGCCGCAGCAGAGGGATCGATTTTCCACACGCCATCTTTGCGTACGCGCACAGCATCGCGCATGACTTGCAGGCTTTGAAGGGCACAGATCCGCGCCTCGAGCGCACCGTGCCACGCCGGCGCCGGCGCGAGCACAAAGTTGCAGAAAGAGGTGAGTTGAGATAACGCACTGCCGCCAGGTTTGTGGTAGAGGCCACCTAGAGAGACGTCTGCAATGATACGGGGAAACGCGAGCACGTAGGCGGCGCGGGATGCCAGAGCGAGCTGAGTGGCGTCGTGAACAGATAGCAAAGGAAGAACGTATGATAGCACATCGTAGTTGAGCGAGAGCAGGGTGTGAGGCATTGCAGAGGCGGGTATGGATGCAGTCGCTGGCGAAGGCGACAACAGAGGAGAAAGGGACGGAGAGGGCAGTGGAAGGAGGGAGGAAAGAGTTGCTGACCAGAGTCACTGCGGCGGTGAGCTGGATATGATGGATTGTGGAATATTTTGTATTCCGTTGTCGTCCGCCAGGGCCCCGCACTTGTCCCCGCACGCCGGCCCTCCGCCCCAGTCCGGGGAAGCGGGGAATGCCACGTGGGGCCTTCCTCCGGCATCCCCCACCGTCTCGATCGTCCTCGTCCGGATCGCCGCTGACCGTCGCTCTCCTCTAGGCGGTGTCTTCAGCTTCTTGGCCGCTGCCTCGATGTCCACGGCTCATTCTGCACCTTCATTACCGTCCTGTGACCCTGGTCTTTCCGCAACCACGCCTGGGGCCCCCTGACCATGATGACTCGTCTGGGCGGCATGCTGCAACGTGACTGCAGATGAGCTATAGGGGCGCGCAAATGATGTGCTCACTCACACGCGCCCGACAACTGCCCATCCTTCCCCCGAAATTGCGTGCAAGCGATCCTATCAGGATTCAAAGAACATGCCGTTGGCCTCAAGTGTTGATGCACGGCGGTGCGTGCTGGGGATAGGTCAGCACCAGTCAGCAACAGTCGCTGGGCCGGGCGACGATCCAGGTGAGTCCGCCTGCCGGGACGATTCGGAAGAAGTGCACAGCGGAATGGATGCGGAAGATACGAACATTCCCGGGATGAGAGATGCCACAGGTGACCAAGGCATGCGAGGACCAGATTGATGAGCAACGGGATGGGCCAGGAAGGACTGGCAAACGGACTCGATGAGAGGCAGAGAGGGGGGCGGTGAATATACACGAGCTTCTGGCGGCGAATATAAGGCCCTCTGGAGGTGGCCTGCATTGAACCGAGGAGCATCACGCCGCCCACGCCCAGCAGGCAGCTGATCCTCCCGCAGTGCAGCCGTGACCTCTCGTCTTCACAGAATCCTTCCGCTTATGGAAACCATCGCTCCTTATATGGCAGGCCTATACAGTGGCTGGCTCACTTGCTATTGCCACACGGTCGGGACATATCAACGATGATTGAGTACACCTCACCCATACGTTGCCGTACGTGAACTCATCCTTGCACCCTATACGACGCATGTGATCATCCATTTGGCATGTTGGTAAGTACCAACGCCTTTAACCGGCCGTATAAGAAACCCACAAGTTCGCCGTGTACAGCGCACAAGTCCTCAATTTGAAAGGCCAATTATACCACTTACACGGCCGCTCTGGGCACCTTCCGAAGTTATGACGACCCGAAGGTGCAGTGTTAATATTAACACGGTTGTTTCACGCACCATGCACACGGCCAGATCGCCTTTAAGAACCGTAGAAGTAGTAGATATCCTGTGCAAGTGCATCTAATCATTCTCAGCGACTCCAGAGCAACCCACTGTGGCTTTTCAGTTTGGCCCGGTGGGAGACCGGGCGTGAGATACTGTGCTTTGATTCCTGCGGTAGGTGTTGCGCGAATCGCAGTGAGCCCGTTTCCAATGGTAATCGTCGATGTCCTCACGAAGACCATCAGTACCAACGTTTCATCCTGAATGGTCGGTCTAGCAGGTCGCTCTTCTCGCGCATTCGAATTTGATTGACTTCCAATATGCAAGAACTATGTTACAGAGTCAAATGCAAACGAAACCGCCGGACCGCGCGCTGCTCTGTCCGGACGGCGGAATACAGATCTCATTCAACGACCTTCATGCAATCCATCGGTATTCCTGAACCCGAGCTATCGTACACGACCAGTGCACATCCGCGCGAGAATAATGGTCAAAGCAACTTGATAACAGGCTAACAAGCGCGGATGTCGACACCGCGATCAATGACCCTTAGCTACTGCATTAATGGGATGCTGCCGGCCTAGTACTTCGGGCCCATCGCGTTGGGAGCCGCGGCGAACGCGTACTGGTTCGGAGGCGGGGGAGCGTACGCGGGTGCGACGACGGTCACGTTTTGCACTTGGTTGTTCTTCTCGTAGTCGTTGCCGCTGCGCTCCTCCTTGAGCTGGCCGACGTACTCAAACGCGATGTGGCAGCCGTCTAAATCGAGCGAAAACGCGTCAACGTCACGCAAAGACAGCAAAACACACGCAAAAGAGATAGACTTACAGATCTGGAAGAGCCAGAACAGGACGTAGATGACGACGACAATGACGCGGCCGGTCTTGAAGCCGGTGTTGCACGCAAAGTGCGTGAAGTCCGTATTGACCTGGCCGCGATTGGCCGCGTCCTGCTCGCACTTGCTGATGTCGCTCGCGCCAGCTCCGTGGAAGAGTTGGAAGATGACGAAGATACCGGCGGCTATGTCGAGCACGGTCGCGAACGTGATCGCGCCCGCATATAGCGAAACGAGGGAGAGTCGTTTCCAGATCGAGCCGATGAGCCTGCCCAATGCGATGAGTACTTGACATTAAGGAGCTAGCAATACGCCCGCTTACCCTCCCAATGAAATCAGAAGAACGATCGTAGAGACTATGGCGAGGATCCAGGCGGATGTCTTTTCCGACCCGGACAAAGGCGGGTTAAGCGTGCCCTTCACTGAATAAGTAAGATCATGCTCAGCGGCATTACCACTTTCCGAAGACATGCAAGTACTCACACATGTCGTGAACCACAATCCATCCCCCAACTGAGAAGAGGCCGCCAATGGCGATCCCGATCAGGGCCTCGCAGAAGACACCGAATCTGACCGGCAGACAGCAGCAGAACTTGCGGGAGCGAACGTAGACCATGGCGGACGTGTGTCGTCGAAGAGAAAGTGCGTGCAGAAGTCAAGAAAAGAGCGTAGCCGTACAAGAAAGCTGAAAACCGCAAGCGCGGGCAGGGGCCGTATGAACGAAACGAAGGAAGACGAAGGTCGAAAGGAGGCGCAGCCCTGGGGGGGAACCGTCCCCCGCCACCAGAGGTGCGTTATATAGCGGCGTCGCGACGGGCTATCTTGATGCCCAAACGCACTGATGCGTGTAGCATGGGAATGCTATGCAAGATGGCGGTCTCCCAGTACGACGCGCGGTACGGCGACATCAGCCCCCGCGTTTGTATTGCAGCTCATCCTAACTTGCCGCATCTGTCAACGGACCAACCGAGAGGAGTAAGCGAGAAGATCCTCACGAGAGGATGAGAGAAAGAGCGCACGACCAGATCGCAGTTCGTCAAGTTCGCCAGTGCTCCGTCGTGGAGGAGGGCGCTGGGGTGGTGCAGCTTTACCTTATATGGACGCCCGCGAGAGCAAATGGTTTGATGGACGGGTGTTGATCTGCATGCCCCTTGTGATGCCGCTCCCGTTCGAGGAACGGGTTCTATACGGGGTCCATAATCGCCGAACATTTGAGAGGAAGCTGTAGCAGTTCGCGCAGTGGTCGTGTACACGACGTAGCCTCCAGGTGCTCGGCGAGAACGACGCGATGAGTAACGCTGGGGCACATTTGCCACGGCGCTGATATTCGCCATACATATCAGCACAGGGCGGTACGAGTACTCGTTCTAGGCTTGTTCATCGCTCGGGCACGAGGCGCATTCAATCGATCTTACACCAGTCTCCGCCAATACCTAACCACCGTCAGAATCGGTGAATTTCCTCCTGAACGTTCTTCATTGTCGCCGAAGGGTCTAAACATGGACGGCAGTGGATTAAGGGATGTTACAAAAGGTCATGAATTTACACTCACCTGCAGAAAAGTCTAGGGCTAGTATTGGCCTGCATCCTCCACAGGAAACCGTGGTGATCGGGATGTCCTTACAACCCCTTCGGAAGAGCGTAACAAGGGTCGCGAGGAAACTGAAGCGCCCGACTGAATTTGACCCAAGTATTTGCTTCCGGAGTCCCAGATTATGGATTTGTAGTCAACGTCGACATGCACAGATGTTCGCTGGTCAATGTAAGTGCCAAGAAGCCGGAGCCACCGCCCCCAGCCGCCCCCTTGAACCAAAGCAAGGTAAAGGACCGACCTGATCTTGGCTTCCCGATGGACCAACAAACCCCAACCGCCCTGGCCGATCGCGCCATCACACCTGCGAGCAAAGAAAAGAGAGACCGATTCTCAGCAGCAAGGGGAGCTCTACGATATTGCCAGAGTAAAATACACATAGCCGAACGTCAAGAAGAAACGGAAAGAAAAAGAACAAAAGGGGGGACCTGCCCGGGGCTGACCCCCGGGCCCGCATCGTCCACCGAAGTAAAAACACACACTAAAAAGGGATACGGAGGTAATGGGGGGTGGGGAGGGGGAGAGTAGCGGAGCAAGATGCGACCAACAGACCAACCGCGCGCGGCTCTAGCGCGCACTACGCGGACGGCCCCGGGGCAGGTGCACATAACGTAGGGCGCGCGCCGGGCCCGGGGGCGTGCCGCCATTAAAAAGAGCTGACTGTGAGCGGAAGGGAGAAAAGGTGCGCGGGCGGCGAAGAGTAGTGTACTGCCACCAGCGAAGGAGGGGGAAAACGAACGTGAACGCGAAAGCGAGGCGAAATGTCCCTGGGGCCGGGGGCGCGGCCCATTCGACGATATATGCACGTGCGCGTATGGTAGGAACAGACTTAGGAGATGCAGGAATGCGGGGATGAAGCGAATAGGGGAACATGCAAGGTGAAGCGGACGTCGTGAGAAGGGGAGGGGGTGCGGAGGATTCATGTGAGGGGGAGAGCGAGAGGGACGGAGACGACGTGGTATGGTGAGCAAAGTGTCCCATGGACGCGACGTGGGGGAGGAGAACGAGTGGATGTACAGACAGGAGTGCTGCGGCGTCGTGGCACATACGATGATAGTGTTACTGTTACTTTAGGTGAGCGTCCAAATTCCGAGGCATGCACAAGAAGTCAACGTGAATAGTCAGATCGGTCCAACACAGTCCCGCACTAGCATCCGTTGTAGGCGGAGTTTTTGGGCCATGAGAATCCCGCACCGACTGGGTCGGGTTGTGACCAATAGGTGAGGTTCGGGTCTAGACACATGAGCAGTGTTAGTGGAGTCTACGTCGGCTCGGCGGACGAAACGTACTACTATACGCCGCAGGGTGATCGTCGATGTACTTCTTCGTAGGATAGTCCTCTGGATCACATCCAATGTTCGTGTGTCCTTTGCGTTGGTAAACACGAACGTAGTCGATCTGCATGATGGCGGGGAAGACCATTGTGGATAGGTCAATGGTTTGCCAGTTCTCTGTGAGACGAAGTCAAAGATCAACCCCGGAATTCAAACTCAGGAGCATGCGTGACTTACTGGAGATGCCCAAGTTCAGGACAATCGACTGTACCGGGAACTCCTCAGACAGACAATCATCATACGGATAATCAAACTGCTCACCATGGGCTCTTCCGGGACGAGCCTTTGGGAGACCTGCGAGCCGTCGGTGCCCTTGTCGGGACCCATAGCCGATGCACCCATGCGGACGGATGGCTTCCCATCGGTCTGCCATGTAATGAAGCCCTCGTCGCGGTTCTTGGGATTTGCCCAATACTCGAACCCAAGAGTCTTAAAGTTGGCCCCTGAACCCTGGAACATATCGTCCGGGAGGGTCGTCAGCGCAGACACTGCCTGTTGGCTGTTTCGCAGTCATTAGCCCACCGCCCACGCAAGCATCTATTACCCTTGCTCACATAGCAGAGCCACGGTAACCGTTCGGCCGCGTGACGCTCGAGTCATAGATAGTCCACGCGTCCGCCGTGTCGTTGACGTACGAGTAGTCGTGCGTGAACGGCGCGAACTGCGCTGACTGCGACACGACCTGGCCCACGCCGCCGTCCGTTTTGTTCTTCTCCGCCTCGAGGATATCAATCTCGGGCACACCGCGCCCGACCTTGTTAGACGGTCCAGGGTGGTCTTCCCCAGGGCACGTACACGCGCTTAGTCGCTGCCCGGGCAGCCAGGAGAGCTCGAAGTTGTACTTGCTCCGCGATTTGTCTGAGTGCAGCGCCGCGGCGGGACCCGATTTATCAGACAGTGTCTGATTCGGGAAGGTGCCGACGTCGCACGCGTCGTAACTGTCCACCGCCTGTGAGATCGGGGCACACGTCACGCCACCGGATTCACTCACGAGTAAGGCCATGTCCCGTCGGTCGTTGCCCGGTAACCGGGTCGGCCCAGGTTGCCCATCGTCCACGCACCAGGCCACTGTGCCGGATGATGTTAGTGGGACGAGCACAATACGTTTTAAAGACGAGCACTCACATAGCCCTGCGTGTTCGAGTCGGGACCCGGCAGCGTCATCGAGACCTCAATGTATCCGCTCGTGAAGCAGAACTTGTTCCAGCTCTGCAGCATCCCACTGACGTACGTCAATTCATGGTTGGTCGACACATCCGTGACCTGCTCCATCACTATCTGCAGTGCGCCGTTCTTGGTGGTTATCTGCTTGGGGTCGTACCATTCCAAGTCGGCCGTCGAGCCGTACCAGAGATCCGCGGCCTCCCAGAAAGGATCATCTCCGGGGTAGAACGTCCGCCCGTCTTGGTTAAACTCGTCAGAGAACACAAGCTCGTACTCTTCCCCGTCGAAGCCGGTACGAGTCTTCGCGTTGTCTGGCGTGTCCTTGTCGACCAAGTCTGGCATTTGGAATCTACGGGAGAAGGATAAGTCTTTTTGAAGCGTATGGGAATATCAGGAGAGGCTTACAGTGCCGGTGCCTGGCCTGTCGAGTTCACCCTGACGTTTGCTGTGATGGCGACATTACGCGACTCGTTGCGGTAGAAGTCGAGGAGGGGGTAGCAGAGGAAGAGCGTGAGGATAGCGGCGGTGAGGATCACGAGCACACCAATATTGAGGATACCTCGACTTGACCAGTAGGAATGTCGATCGTGACCGTATTCAGGCGTGTGGAGAAAGTCGTCATCGTCGTCAGGTGCATCCTTGTCGATCTCGGGGTCATATGCGTATGGAACCAGGCCGCGCTGGGCGGTGACCATGCCGGAGGGGTATTTGGAGTCGGACGAGATGGAAAACACCGAGTCGCCAGAAGAAGACACGACGGAGTCGCGGTTCTGGAGGGCCTTTGGGGGCGCGAGATTCTCGCTCTTGTCGTCCTCTGTAGCGAGGCGGTAGAGGATCATAGACCCGCGGTGGCCGTTCAGAGAGCCATAGGGGCCGGCGAGCACCTGGGACTCTTCCGAAGCGATGCGATTGAAATACGTGCTCCCTCGCGAGGCCGGTCGTGAGCGCGCGCCATGGATGGAGTTGGGGTTGAGGGGGGAGGAGACGAAGTTGGTGCCCGCAGAGGACGATCGGGTGCCCGACCGTGAGGCGGACTGGTCTCTTGAGTCTGGAGACAAGAGCGGGGACTCGAAGGTCGAGGTGTGCGGGGTGCGGGGCTGGGCGTACTCCTCCGGGGTTGATGCACCTGAGCGGCCCTGTTCGGGCGCATCAGCGGAGGATGGCCATGGGGTGGACATGGGGCCGGCGGTGGGCGACGCCTGGGACGTCGAGGGGAACGGGGGGGACGGTGAGGAAGGAATGGAGGAGAGAAGGAGAGACTGTCCTGGCAGACGGAGGGCAAAAAGCCGCGACCGGGGCGAGTCTGGCGAGAGACGGCGCACTCCGCCGTGGGATGAACGCCCCTCAGACGCCCGTCGGCTGCCTCTCGCCGCATTCTCTCCTTCCAGCCCCCGCCGCCGCCTCCGCTCTCCGCATTCCAGCCCCCTTCGCTTCCTCCTCACGAAATAAATCTACCTTCGCGTCGTGCTCCCAAACAACGCCTCGCAGCCTGCGTCCCGCTCTTCCAGGTCTCCCCGGCGCAGACGCAAATTCTGCACCTGTTCGCACCCCAGCGCGCCCGTCCGGCTCGCCCGCGCACAACACGCCGCACGCTGCCTTCTCCCATATGACGGCCGCGGCTTCTTGGGCACACGCACAGTGCACGAGAACCCAGAGCGGTTGCTGTCCGTCTCAGAATCCGGCCTAATGCCTATCTATGCTCAACACAGCCCGCACACGATAAGCACCTTGCCCAGCATCCCCGCGCCCAAGCTCACCACAGCACGGCTAGTATGCGCGGATCGTGATCTACGAACTTTGGAGTGGTACGTGCTGTGCTGCCGCCCAGAATTATTACAAGCTCCAGAATTGCAGTGCGGCGCAGCTCCTCCCAGCTGGAATGCAGGAGCGGGACGCGCACGTCCCGGGGCTTTCGTCACGACCATGCATGTGCCCCTTGCCGTTGGCCGTGACAGAGGCGGATGGGCTTCGCATCGTGCCCATGACACCTGAGCTTATTGCTCGCACTTCTTCCCGGGATCACAGGCATATCCGGATCCTCGTGGCGGGCCGATGAGGTGCGTGAAGTCAGGCGTGTCTGAGACCCGCAGGAACTTGAAGGCATGCCAACGTGCTTGCCATGCACCAACGCCTTCCGCAGAGTATGATATGTGCATTCCAAGATTCGGTATGTAACGCTGCAGTGGAGCTCGCCGCTGCTTACCTTCTGACTTATCGCGGTATCTGGCTCCGTTAAGACCGCTTGTCCCCACCGGGACGCCTGGTACACGACGAATACTATCCTTGGCACCGAGCCGGCCCTCCATACCATGCGCCGATACACCTCCCCGCGCGCGTCCTCCGAGTTTCCGACGATGCTGTGTTCCACTCCTCCAACCGCGCCGTCCAAACTACATACAGTCTACCCCGACCCGAACCCGATCGGGGCGCTCCCGTCTCCGCCACCCCGCACATACCGCTGTAACACTCCGATACCCTAGCCTTCGAGCCAGCCAAGGCGTTCGCGCGCAATCCGTAACATCCACCCGTCTTGCCCGCTGCCGTGCGGCCACGGAGAGCGGACCACGCCGCCTAACTCGAACCCGAATTGAAGGTGACGTCTCCATCTGCTACTCGCCGTACCGGCGCCCCATGAGCAGTACATCGCGTACACCACCATCATGCATCATCTCCTGCTCAATGCATGCCCGTGGGACCGGGTGGCGCTCCGGATCCAACGGGCCACGCGTGCCATTCTGTCAGGCTACTAGCAGGTGGGGGAACACCGTTGGACGCCAAGCCCAAGCGGAGGCTTCGCCGAATCGACACGGATGCTTCCCGTTCACGAAGAGGACAGTCCGTATACGCAGCCAGGCTGCTTCCCTATTACCTCGCTCGCGGTGGGCGCAGCTCTTCGTCTGGGCTAGCCCTACAAACGGCGCCGTACGTGCAGAGCGCGAGACCGATCGCACAGACACAAGCGTCTCGCTATCGCTACAGCACGAACACGTCGGCGACGCCCCGGGCAGAAGGAGACCCCCGCGAATGCGAAACCCGTGTCGGGGCACGCGCCCCGCGAGCCGCTGACAGGGCTTGGCTGACAGCCCCCCTCAGCGGCGGCGGCGGCGGCGGGCGTTTCGTAGCTCGTGACCCGCCTCCGTTTCCGCCCGTTTCTATAGGCACGTCCGCCCCGACGTCGCTCTCCCATTTTGCCAAGTGCGCCGAGCGCACCCGCCAACCTCCTCGTCGCGGACGCCTGGGTCGACTTACGCGACGACGTCATTTTAATCGTGGCGTCCGTAGACTAGCGTAGGCGCACTACGTCACCATCGCAATGTAACCGTACGGTAGCGTACGGTGCACCGATCACTTTCCGAAGCTCCTCGAACTTGCGTTTCGGAGGACCTCCGGCCCTTGGTGTAACAAGAAATACGACGAGGCTATGAAAAGCTGTGTATTGTCTCGTCCGTCATCATGTGTCCCAACGCGATAGAAGGATGACGAAACAAGTTCGAAAACACATGTGCGAACTCAGTCGATGACGAGCGCAGGAAAAAAAAGTCCCGCAAACGCGATCCACCCATCAAGGCATGTGTGTTCAAATTCGACTTTTTTCCTGGCCCGAAGCCAGTAACCTCGTAAGTACCCGACAGTCATAACATGTCGCTCGCCAGGAACGTGAGCCGCTTGGTAGTAGTATCATATGGTACCAGATAGGGAGCGCACTGCGTATTGAAACACCGACAGAGGGCCGTAAACATGACAAGATCGGGAGCAAACGGGAACCCCCTGAAGACCGTTCATCGACGTCGTAAGAGGGAAGTTGGCAAGAAGCGAAGGCGGGCACGCGCCCGGGACTTGTGAGAAACAGGATTAGTAGTACATGTAGTGTGGCAGCATTGGGGGTTGGGGTTGGGGTCAAATAAATAAACCGAGGGTCGTGTTGTTGCGCTTCGTTGTAGACATCCCCCGTCTGAGACGAGGTGAGTCGGAGGCGAAGAGGTGAAAAGGATTGGGGGTGGGCATGTGATTGGTTGGTGTGAGGTCAAGGATGCGACCCGGGGGAGGCGGAGATAGAGAAGGGTGGGAAAGGAAAGAACAAAACTATGAGTACTCATAACACAAAGCAACTAGGTCGAGGGATGTAGTATAGTGTGTGGAACGGTCCGGCTCGGACTGGAATCATAGGGAGCGCATAAGGAAGTGAGGAAACAGAACGAAAAACAGGCTAACCGAGAAATGGGAGAAATCCAAGCAAACCGGGATGGAAGAGAGTGCATACACGTCTTAGACCTTGTTCGGCGGTACTTCTTCGTGGTCGTCAAGTTGCGTCGGGAACATTCCGCGTCGTCTTCATCGTACATCTCCAAGGCGCCCGCGTGGGACTAGGCCCTCGAGGGAACCGCAGCCACGGCGTTCAGAGCCTCCAAACGCTCCTCCAGGCCTTTGCCCAGGCCTTCCCGCTCCCACTCTCCCCCGACGTCATCGGCTACGCCGGCTGCACCGTCGCGCTCGAGCACGTACGTGGGCGCTCCGTGTATGCTGCCACCGCTCGAACTTGCAGCGTACTGAGCTTGCGGGAGACCGATTACGCTCGGGATGTGCGGGGGAGGCTCCGTGACGACTGCGGACGAAGTGAGACTTGACAAGGGGAGAGTCGATGCGGGGGTAGACGACAAGAGGTCAACGTAGGAGATAAACGAAAGGCGCTTCGACGCAGCCTTGGGTGAAGGAGGGTGTGAAGGGAACGGAGCCGGGATGGTGATCGACGTCAGTTGCTGTGGCTGAAGCGACTGAGAAGGCAGACTGTGCAAAGGATGTTCTGTGTGTGTTGCAGTAGTGGGTGAGGATGAATCAGAATGTGAATCGGCTTCCGATGTGGTTGAGAAGTATGCAGACGTCGGCGTCGGCGTCGCGGTGGTTTGAGGGACCGAGGCGGAGACGGTCGGGGGCGAGGGACTTGTCTGTACGGTCGGACGCGTGGGCGGCGACCCCTGGGCGTGCCTCGGCGGTGAACCGGGAAGCGAATTGCTGAAAAGAAGACTCCGCCTGTTGCCGACCCCAGTAGGGCTCGGGCTACGGCTGCTCAAACGGGATGTGGGACTTGTAAACCCGCTCTGATACGAAGGGTCCGTCGGGGCGGGCGTGACGATGGAGATGGTATCCAGGTCGTCATCTTCTGCGTCCTTGGAAGTGAGGACAACGGCAGCGCTGTCGAGGACAGAGGGAACGGCCCGTTCAATCTCCTCGGTGAACTTTGCGCGGGGAATGTGATGAGGATCCGAAAGGAGCGATATGGGCGAAGCGATGGGCTCGATGTCCCGTTCGAAGATAGCGGAGGATGAGGAGTGGCTAAGAACGGGTAAGGAGGGGTGCGACGGAGGAGAGATGACCACTTACACAGATGTTGGGGAGGAGGGGATGGATGCGGGTGAGCGGGAACCCAGACGATGGGTGCGTAGGTACTGGGAGTTGCGATTTGAGAGGCGCCGCTCGCGGGCAGGGGTAACGAGGTTGTTGTTGGAGGTGATGTGTCGGAGCTCGGCCGGCGAGGAGGTGGCTGCGTGCATCGTCGGGGGCTCTGAGGCGGTCGGAGGCGAGGCGGGAGAGAGGCGAGGCGAGGGGGCGAGGCGATTTGAGGAGTCCTGAGAGAGAGTAGCCATGGTGGATGATAGCAGACGCGAAGTTGACGGTGGAGAGAAGGTGGCAAGAGGCAGTCCAGCGCCCATCACCCCTTGGCGCCCGCTCCAACACAGCGCCGCGGTGTCCCGGGTCTTCCCCACTCCGCGGCTAAACACCTTGCGCACCTGCACGTCCCACTGCCAACCCATCGGCGCGCATTGCAGCCGTTCCATTCGTCAAAATTACACGTCTTTGCTCGGTGCTCCTGGCCAAATTTCTCGCACTCCTACACAAAACGCTGCTTCCTACCGGGTCGTCCTCATCTTCTGCATCAAGGTTGACAGATCTCCCGCCGCGTCGTTTCCTAGGTGCCCGGTATCGGGATATCGAAAGCTTCGTCCACCGTCGAACTGATTGTAAAAGCGTCAAACTGTCGGATCGCTGTTTAAGTTCGCCTTTCTCATCCTTTCCGAGTTCTGTGCTTTAGCGAGTTAAGTCGAACCCGCGGAGAGGCGCCACTCTACTCCGTTACTGCCCTCCTGTATCTAGGCAGCTCACAGCCTTTATGTTCAGATCTCATACCAATATATATATTGATGTTGGACACACTCGCAGAATATATACTCTCGACTGCGTGGATTCAGATTTCTTGCCCACAAATGCGAGAACACTTTGAGACCCCGGAAACCGGTCAGAAGATTTGACGGCACAGATGAAGTTGTCTTGAACCCCTTGTACACCACTGTAGTGCTACTGAACGTTCCGTGTACATCGGTACGAGGAACAATGAACTTCGCTGTGCATCGTGAATATGAGAGGCTGTCCAGGAGTCCGTGAGTTCCTGTGCTTGAGTGACGTGTCGCGCCTATTGACGAACGAATCATTCATCCTTACGCCGCCTTATATTAATATATACCGTCCATTACCGGCTCCTTTAAGTCACGTTTACCCGATAACAAAACATGTAATGTATACTTAAATTCATAAGTAGTGTTTTTCGTTGTCACTCTGGGGACCTGTGCACGGCTTCATCGTTTATTATCGTCTTCTACTACGAAGCATCGCTTGATGGCGGCGACGCTCATCACTCTGGTCTTGAACGCGTCGCAGCTAAACTCTATCTCTGTATATGCAAATGGGCTTACCGCCCGCACTGCTTCGTTCATTCTCCTAGTTATCAGGAAGGGCACGCCACAACCAATGTGAACACCCCCGAGCCTTCAGACGATGTCAACAGCACAGGCATACGCCCGTTATGCCCGCAGAAGCCGCATCGTGATGCCTGCTGCTTGGTTTCGCTCATCCGGATTTCACTTCCGTGGGTTCGGACAGGTCGAAGGGATTGCCACCGGGCTTGCCGTCTTCGACCGGGGGCTTCATGCACCCTCACTGCCTTGCAATCGCTGCTGCATGTTACGTGAGGCTTGGCCGTGCGATGAAGACAGTGACTTGGGCATTACGTTCCCTTCCTAGTAGTAAGTCACCATTCATGCTCGGTGGACAGACTCCACAAATGCTCATACTGGGCTACTAGTACGTACTACCACACAGTACACCTAGCCGCTCTTGTGTCGTGTTTCTGGCTGTGTGAGCTGATTTAGATCGCTTTGCTCACTTTCTCCGTCCGCACCGTCCATCCTCGCGTCGGAAACCCCGGCGCATCACCCCGACTCCCATCCCATCCCTCGGCCATCATCGCCACCGCGTACAGGAGTGCTCCGGACCCAGGGAAGTACGGCGTCGGAACCCGCACCTTGCTAACAGGCATCCCGACATCGTCGAACTCAAACAGCGGATCGAGCAACCACTCAATAGCCTTCTCTGTCTCTCCGTTGCGGGCTGCGGACATTGCCAGCATCGGGAAGTCCCATCTAGGAGGCGATCAGCACGAACCTCCAAGTGCGAGCATATCTTGCAGAGGCCACTTACCCCCAACAGTTGCTGATATTCCAGCTCGTCCAGACCTTTTCTGCGGTTGCCTTCGCTATATCCAGGCTCACGTTCGCTGTTTGCGGGAGCCAACCATACAAGCCGACAAGGGCTGGGTGATCGTTGGTGAACGTCGGTGTATCCCAAAAGTCGCTGGGGATCCCCTCGTATACCGCATACAAGCCGTTCTCGATCGGGATAGGCGCTAGGTTTTCCTTCACTTCGGTCCATCTGGGCGGCGCCTCCTCTCCCAGCCTCGACATCCAAGTACTCGCGTGGTCCAACCCGAAACGCCAGTACGCCAGCTCAAATGCAGGGTTGCGCGTCGCGTTGGGGCTGGTGTCCTCGCTGACCACGTACATCGGCGGTCCGAGTTCGAAGAAACCCGTACTCGCGTTGCGGCGCGCATAAACCGACATCCAGTCTGCCGTCGCGCGCACTATGTCGCGCCACTTCTCCAGCGTCGCCCGAGACCCCGTCGCGCGGTATTCATACTCGGCAAATACGAGTGGGTGCGGCTGTTCCCAGATTAGAAGCTCGTTGATCTCCCCCGGCGCCGAACGACCGGAAGGGTCGGTCATTTTGGACCAGCGCGCCCCGACGGGATATCCTTCCTGCACTTGCGCGCGTTGGATCGCGGTGGGGAAGAATCGCTCGTAGACACTACTCGCGCGGTTCAGGAGATCCCAGTTGTTCCAAAGCGCCCAGTGTGCGCTATGCCAGAAGAACATCTCCATGTGGAACTTGCCATACTGCCAGTGTGCGCCTGCGTTGGTGAGTTGTTCCGCCGCGCTCGGCGTTCCATTCCACTCACCCAACCGTTGTTAACCAGTCCGGACTATCGCGTGTCAGCGTTCATGAAAAGTCCACCTCGGAGCACGCGCTCACCTCCTGAGGTGGGTAATCGCCGGCTTCGTTCACACGCAAAAGGTACTGCGAAAGGATGATCCGCCTTTGCAGTTCCTCCGCACGCGAGTCGCTGGACCCGGTGAGGACGTCCACGAAGCCGTGGTTCGTCCAGAAGTCCTCCCATGCTCGCTTCGAGTGGTGCACAATCTGCGGCACACTCGATATCCATTCGACCGGCTCGGGCGCGTACACGACCGTGATAGAGAACGCACTGTCAGTCTGGCGTGGTAAGATGTTGTAACGGTGTGTCACTGGGGACCCGCGCGCGATAGCAAATTCGTCGCTTCCGTCGATACCTGTGAAGATTGTGGTTGTGTCCAAGGTATGGGCGATCTGTGCCCTGATTCCGGAGTTTGTGTTCGCATGCAAAACCGTGGTATGCTTGCTCGTCGCGTTCCATACCCCCACGAAAGGTGCTTCGAACTTCATGCTCCCGTCGTTCCACGGAAAGTCGAGGAATATCCCGAGGCGGCCGTGCAGTAGATGCGAAGAACTCACCGTGACGGCTACCGCGCTGCTGTCTTCGGCCGCGACCGTCTGAACTTCCACACTCTCGTCTTCCCACCGGAACGCGCTCGTCATCGTGCCCGTCCACAGATCCAACTCCTGTCGCTTGTCCTCCAGCATGTCTTCCGTGACATTTCCCAGGATCTCCCGATGTTTGTCCAGGAAGAGCAACCCGACGCGCCCCAAGTTTACGCGATTCGGGTTCGATATCAACCACTGTTGCATCGGTTCAGGACCTCCAAACTCGTACTGCGCCCCATCCCAGACGACCCCGCGATAGGCGGCGATGTCGGCCTCGGTCGTACCAACGGGAAGGGAGTCGTTCTTCCACCCCCAGTCGGACATGGTCGCCCATGGCATGAAGGTCTGTAAACCCGTGATATCGGCGCCGAACGCGAAGTGCCCGTTCCCGACCTGCATGGGCGTGCTCGAGCTGGACGCCGTCCTAACCGGGTTGAACCGCGACACGAGGGCGTGCCTATCTATCTCTGCATTGGTAATTCCACAGAGCGCGGTGAAGAAGATGTAAAATGCTGCAAGGTAGGGTGCTACTGTTGTCGTTTTGAAAGGCATAGAGCTGAACAATGGTGGGTGGTAGGAGGATCCGGAGTGGGGCTTATCCTTGGGCTCGTGGGCTTGTTTTTGAATGCTTTCGTGCCTTCGCCGTAGATTCTACCCGGTCGAACGCATAACGGTCATGACCTGCAGACGACCCGCACAGGGTGTTCTCGCCACGGACCGGGGTAGTCAGACGCATGACGCATGACGCATGCCCCATGTGACTGTATGTCAGTATTATCTCGGGACGGACGGACTGTCTTCGCTCGTGTACCTCAGCTGCGACGAGGGCCAAAACTTAAGGATCAGATGATGACTTCTAGATGGCGTCGGTCCGCGCATACTATGTAGCTGCGCGGTGATATCATAATCATGGTTATGGAAGGCTCACACAGTATTCCAATAAGTACTTGAGTGAATCTGTCTTCTGCGTGATAGCGTCGTTATAATATGTATATATCTCCACTAGTGCATAAACGTGTGCCCTAGCCTCTGCGATCCTTGATCGTCGAGAGTAAACCGAGGGACGGATCGTGTAGCTAGTGTCTCATGGGCGATAGCCCTGCATGGGGTATAAGCTATGGTGGGTTATTGTCTCGGGGTACGGGGCGTGTACTCTTGGGAATGTGCACTGAAGCAAAAGAAATGCCCACAGGCTGGGGCCTTGAGACTGACTCGCGATCGACATCGTCAAAGCGTCTTCCATCCAGTGTGGACAAATAACTTGAACGATCGCGTGCTTACATGATGCCAGGTGGCCCGCGAAAATCTGTGCGACAAACATCACCAGACACTAAGGATTGAACGCACTAGGAAGACACTTGGGTGATATACCATCAAAGCCATGTTATGACACTCCCGAATCTCTAGCTTCGCGGAGGAACTGGTCGTCAGGTAGCCAGCACTCCGCGTATGCCTGCATGAATGAATGAGACGGTTGGCGATAAATCGGGAGAAATAATCGATGACGAACGTTCAATTCCTCGGGTGAAAACTCCTTGTTGGGATCTCCGAAGACAGTCTCCTCCGGGGGAACACGAGCTCCCTTGGGAATGTAAGGAGCGACGACCCCAGGACTTGGAGAGTACTTGGCGGATGGTACAGGTGTGGCCTTCACGGAAGTATTTTGTGCTTGAAAAGCGTCCTTGCCTACCGACAAAGGCGCAGCGAGTGGTTGACTTTGCGGGCATGGTGCAGTCGGTAGACGGGGACCCGAAGCAACCGCGGGATGTATTTCTTCCGTGTGAGGAAGATTTGCATGGGCGGTGCGTAAGGGGGGTAGAGGTTGGCTCATGCGAGCAAGGACTTGGCGAGTAAGACCATCCCAATCGCGTTCCGGGACTTCGGGCATTGTCGCGCCTTGATTTGCGAGTAGATCAGCACCATCGTTCCCTTCGTCTCCGGAATGCCCACGTACTTTGATGAGGTCGACCTGTTCGGTTGGGGCCAGACAACAAATAAGCACTCGATATTCGGCGAGTATCGTAGATGGAGTAGCACTCACGGGTTGCTCAATGATTTTGCGCCGCTCCTCAAGAAGAGCGTCGATATATTTAATGAGAGGAATATTGGCTACCGCCCCTCCTTTTGCGTTTCTCCATCCGTTTCGCTTCCATATTGCGATCCATTCTCGAAAACCTAAGGTGTTCCAATGCTTTATTTACAAATTCTAGATCCTCAAACTCAAGCAACTCACAACCAATGCTGTATTGTGAGTCCGTTTTTATAAAGAGCGGGCGTCTGTCTTTTGGTGCCGTTTCCAGAACGCGGATGATCGCCTGTGCCCGCGAGGCATCAGCGCGGTGCTGCGACTAGTATCCACAAATGCAAACACCCACAATGAGCTCTGCACGGTTATTGGTCTGATCCCCGGGACATCTTTCTGAGAGATTCCTTCGATTTCATTGCTAACGTGAGAACCGCGTGCGGTCGACACGGACGGAGCTGCCAGGGCTTACCATCTGTGATCCTTACCCCACCAGACACCGATTCCGGCTACCGAACCGGGTTTTCCGTTGCCTCTACAAGAACCGTCTGAGTAGACGACCCACGATTCGCCAGTTGGCGGCACAACTGGCATCGATGAGGTCTCGGTGGGCTCCGTTGACGTTGTTTCTTGAGTCCGAGTCTGAGGTAGTCGCACAGCCGTGGCAGACGATATTCGTGATCCTGTAGAGGGCGGGATGGGTGACGCCAGCTGCGAATCCCGGGGTGCTGGAGTAATCTCCTGACGAAGACAATCCGATGTAGTAGGACGTAGAGAAAGATAACCCTGCATCGCGGTACAGGCAATATCAGGCCCTACAGTACGAGCAATCCATGTCTCTGCTTCCGACAGTGTCTGGAATTTCTTGTACTTCGCGCCATTGTAATTGAGGATTTGTGCTTTACAACGCTCCCTATACGATTCCATTAACATTTCGATGACCTGGTGCCTTTCATTTCAAACGTACCATTCTGTGAATATGCCAGGTTGGCGACCCTTGGCAACCGCATAGAAAAATGGCTTTGCACGAGCCATCACTACGAGCGAAGCAATTACTGGAAGTGACACAGACTCCGAAGTGGTGGTGTCCAAACTTTATTCGCTTCAATCTCCGCGCGTGTTGCAGCACCGGTGCGAGTCGATGATGGTGTCTGTTAAAGAGACGTGGGGGATCGAACCAAAACAGAGAAACCTATGGTGGTGACTGCATCAAGTTGAAAGGCTGAGAACAACTCGCTACTAATAACTTGCCGGGTCTCGTGAAGACGCGTCTAGCATACATCTCACGTGCCACATAAGCGCTCGTAAATGCGGCAAGCTTGCTGAATCGATCCGACGTGACGTCAAGCGCAGGACTTCAGAGTTCTGCAGTACTGTGCAGTTCTTTTATTGCGATTAGTCTCCGCGTAAAGCGCACTCCTCCGTAGCAAGCACTGTTGCAGCTCGACCCATAGCATTGTAACCAGTATGAATGGTATGCCACTGGTACAGTATTGCGGTTCCGGTACATCTTTCTCACATACCTCTCCTCAGGACTTCGCACTAACGGTGGCGGCTTCGCCTATGCATCTTCCGCAGCGTTATTATCTGCGATGGCGGTGGCCTTGATCGCCGCACCCTCGATTTACCGCTCAATCAGTACTTGGTTATCCAGTACGTTACCACAAATTCTTCGTTCCAATTGTGGAGCCACCCGACACCTTGGACTCTCCAGGACGTCGAGCTCAAGTACAACTCACCTCAGCACAATTCTTACTATCCGCCGGTGCTGTCTCTTTCCTATTCGTCGACGGCATGCCCAAGAAGGTACTCCTCGTGCACCATACAGCAAAAAATGAATGGCTCCTTGCGAAAGGCCGTAAAGACCAAGGCGAAGAACTGGCAGCCGCTGCGCTCCGAGAAGTATTCGAAGAGACCGGATACGAGTGTGCTCTCTATCCTGCCCGTTTGCCTACACGAGCCCCGCCCCCCTCCACATTATCGGGCGCCCTATTTCAACCAGACATCGTGCGAATCGTTGAGAACAGCACGGAGCCATTTGCTATCACTATCCGGCCAACTGGACCCGACCGTCTCAAGCTCATCTTCTGGTATATCGGATACGTGGTTGCTCCCCCGCCGGACGCACAGCCCGGAGATGTCCCGACAGCCGCAATTAAGGGTAGTCATATGGCGGCCGAAGGATTCGACTTTGCAGGGCTCTTTGATATTGACGACGCCTTGCGGAAACTGACTTATAAGGGCGACCGAGACTTGGTGCGCACTGCACTGTTGGCATTATAGGTTAAGGGTCCGAGAACAGGTGCGCACTTCGCCCAGCGACTGGCGTATGTAGTTCTGTTTTTCACAAAGTGTTAGTCATTCGTCACGTTCGGAGTTCGGCTATGTTACAATGAAGGGCGCACACAACTCCGGAACTTTATGTATAAGCCTATCTTGCCTTGCCATACCCAAACGGACTATGAACGTGGTTAACCGTTAACGCCGTGTTGGCTAGTCATTCGGGACGTGCCATTTAGTGGTGCCGGCATTACCTCTTAACTTCGCTCAAAGCAATTGAATAACTTGCAGCCACCCGTATTTGTAACGTCCCGCACTATAAGTGGAGGTCGTACCATGTCCGGGTTCGGAGTGGTCCGGACGTGGAACTGCCTTGCTTATCAACAGCGTGTCGTCTCACTTCCCGGCCTGCAGCACACCCGTATACCCCCCACACCAGAAAGCTAGGCATGGCCGCGTCGTCCTCTCAGTACAACTCGTACGCGATTCCGAACTCAGTACTGGTGGAACAGTTGAAGATGCACAAACACCCGGAAGGAGGTATCGCTACATTTTCTCCGGCCGCGATTTATCAGTGGCCTTGGGTTGTGATACGCGTCTCATATCTTGCAGGCTACTTCGCTGAGACAGACCGGCAGACGGATGTAGTTCCATCCCCTTTCGCTGGTACGCAAGTCAAGAGATCTCGTAGATCTCCCTGACGACTGACGACTGTACGGACTCTGGCAGGCGGTGCCCTTCGACCTTTGGCCACCACAATCCATTACTTGCTCACGCCAGACGAGCCAAATGGTGTCTTCCACATGAACAAATCAGCTGTAAGTGTTCGATGTTGCCGTCCAATTACGGCACTCTACACACCAATTTCATGTATGATGTTTCGCAGACGATGCATGTCCTCCATCAGGGCCGTGCTGAATACACCCTGATCACGCCTGGCGGCCCCCCGACTGTCGAGAAGAAGGTAAGCGTTGCACACTGCCCCTCGTTTGAGGTATAGTAACACAATTGCTGATGCCTACTATTATTAACAAAGATCATGGGCCCAAACATACATGCCGGAGAGCTGCTCCAGCTCCTAGTTCCCACAGGCATCTGGAAGATGTCACGCCTTCTTGAACAAGATCTCAATACCACGGCTACTTCTAGATCGGATGCAAAGGAGACCACTGGATGCCTCATCACGGAGGTCGTCTTCCCGGGCTTCGCCTGGGAAGACCATGACTTCCTCACCCGGAAGAAGTTCGAGGAGCTGTGGGATGGTGACGTGCCTCTCGAGGCACAGGAGCTGGCGGGGTATGTCAAAAGTGCATAGAGCCACTGAGGTGAATTGTCGTTAGCGAAGTAACATGTTGATTCTATCAATACTACCGCAACTGTGATCGTATATGAGAGGAAGGAGTATATGCTTAGCGTAGATCGCGTTGGACTTCAAAGTAGACGAGCCCTGAAGGCTCCAGCCTGAGACTTCTAGTGTGTATCCCCCTAAGCGCTCGAGGATGTTATCAGTGTGAAGATTCGACTCGAAATGCGGAGTCGGTCCCGGAGCCATCGAGTCACTTTGGAAGACACAATCAGTCACGTCGGCTTCCATACAAGACAGTAGAGCTTGCGACTTGAAGGTATACATCATGGCGTTACCACCGTCTGTGCACGATCTCGACGCGCTTGCGCAGCTCTATCCTCATCGTTCTCCCGGGCACCTCCGCATCGTTCGCTCTCAAATCGAGCAACGAGTCCAACTCGTAGAAGCATGGAACGTGAAGCCCGGTGAGAAGGTCTTGGAGATCGGCTGCGGGCAGGGAGACTGTACCGTAGCGCTTGCTGCTGCAGTCGGAGAAGAAGGATCTGTAACCGCCGTTGATCCAGCAAGCTTGGACTACGGTGAGTTCTCCGACCACGTCTCTTGTGCCACAAATTTCTAACCATGCGCAGGCTCTCCGTTCACGCTTGGGGAAGCTCAGGCACACCTCCGTTCGGGGCCATTGGGTCCGCGCATCAACTTCATCCGTGCAGACCCCGTACAGTTCCTGCAAGAGACCTCGGAGCACTACGCCACGGCGGTCATGGCGCAGTGCACCTGGTACTTCGCCACTCCAAAAGTTTTCTCCGACATCCTGGCCGCTCTTCTCCAGCGCGCAGACCGCGTTTGTATCTCGGAATACTCACTCACCGCCTCCGACTATCGAGCCGTTCCACACGTTCTCGCAACGCTTGCACAAGCTTCGCTCGAATGTCGGAAGGCGGAGTCAACAAGCAACATACGCACTGTTCTATCACCCGACCGTTTGCGTAACGCCGCTACCGCTGCGGGATACGCCGTGCAAACCGAGGCACTTCTCAACGCTCCAGACGGGATGTTGGATGGGAAGTGGGAGGTTGACTGGGTTCTCTCTTCTGACTTCTTGAGGGAGATAGAGGGTGCCGTCAGGGACGAGAAGGAGAAGTCCGTAGTCCTCGCCGCTCGAGACTCTGTTCAAGGAATCCAAAGAGTGCTGGCGGAGACGGGGAGTACTGTTCGTACCATGGACATTTGGGCAGCCACTTTCGTTCGTGTGTAGCAACATGCTGATATTCGTCGTTTCGCGGCGGAGAAGATACTCGGAAAGAGGCGCAAAGACTCGAGTGTCGAAAGCAGGAGCAAGCTCGTCCATGCCGCTACGAGACGCCACCTCAGTCCAGAGAAGGGGTTCCGGAACATGCCGGGGGCCCCTCGGAATTGGCGCCCACGACCGACGGACGCCGACAAGCCCACGGTGCCAGACCCCGCCATGGCCGTTCCACTCATAATACCAGTAGTGTACTCTTCGTCTTGCTCCCTAGGCGCGCCGGCATTATGTGGACAGCTAGATTCCTTTGTCTCCGGGAGTCATCGATCTATGCCGTAGTTCAGACATTGTCTCGACTAGGCCAGGCGACGGCACTTTCGGGTTTCTAACTTGGAGTCGTTCGGGGTTTGCTTACCGTCCTTTGATCAGGCCATTTAGCTCAAAGTCTCCCCGACACGGACTCATCCTCTATCTCTTAATGACTACTGTCTTCTCGTGTTCTATCCGACGCTGCCCTCTTCCGCAACTCGCCCAATGGGGACTACTTTGAAGCGACTAGTAGCGGCCGAACGC
Source organism: Trametes hirsuta (assembly GCA_001302255.2). Lineage (NCBI taxonomy): Eukaryota > Fungi > Basidiomycota > Agaricomycetes > Polyporales > Polyporaceae > Trametes > Trametes hirsuta. The sequence goes on along the minus strand of CP019382.1, from coordinate 1,577,050 downwards.
GGATCTGGCTTGCGTTTCTCAATGAGACGTGTCATTCTCGAGGGTGCTTCGTCTCCTTGCTGTATTCGCAACCAGGAGCCTCCCGCTATGTGTTAGTCTAGTAGCCCTAAGCGTTTCTCCTACAACATTAGTGGAATACGAAGAATCAACGGTTGAAAACATGCGAGAGGATGGCAAACGCAAGCCGTTCCCCCGCTGTAAACTTTGCCGGCGACAAGGATAGCAAGTCCGACTCCCTGGGATTTAGGTTTTAGGGGCGACATGAGGAGCTATGTCAGTGAGCCTTATTGTGAGTGCTATTGGCTGTGCTATAAGCTCTTCCTATATGACGTACTTTTATAGCCCGCCCGTCCATCCTCGCGGGTGCACACGGAACCATTCGCCCCCTTATGCTCCCCTAATTTGGTCACTGAAAACAACGTATAGTGCGTCATCTTTCCCGGTATGCTTAGCGATGTGTCCATAATACTGGGAGCCGGTCGGGTGGGGTCGAGATTCTCGGAGGATTCCAGAACGACGGGCCGTTGCGCCTCTGAGGCTCCCACCTGAGTCACTAAGAGGCTATGTCCTCGGCCGTTCTTGGAGATGCGCTCAGACTCAGTGATTATCATGAACACAAAATTCTCCAAAATCAATATTCAACGCGTGGCCCTCGTTCCATACGAGGTCAAGCCTTTGCGCCGGCACGAGAAGCCTCGGAGATGCAACGCCAGAAAACGAGGCCGTGCTACATTTGGTGAGAAGTCCTTGGATTGAAGTACTGCTGTGCACGTTGTACGCCTTTTCCGCGTGTTGTGGCAGAGTGCCCATTGCCCCGCCCAAGGAACGCGGCAGTTCCGGGTACTATATGGTTCACACAGACATTAGACTAATTACGGCAATAAGATTTGTCGAGGATTAGGGGTCGACCGCGCAGGACGTTCTGAGGTGCGCATTCCGGCAGCCTCCTAAACCTGAGGCTCAGAAAAGAGAGGATCTAGATATTTCAGCTCATCGGTATCGGCGGAAACATCGCGACCGTGTGGTGGAAGGCTGACGCCGATATGATTATTGTTTTCGAAATGCTCCTGAAACTTGAAACGCAGTTTCTCTACCCTGAGTGCAGTCGCACTGGAGAATAGTGAACGGCGTTTGAAACGCATGGCCGTCAACTCAGCCCCTGCGGGCCGTCTTGCCTGGGCCGGCATTACCAAATTGCCATATCTTCCAACATGGCGGTGATGAGCGGAGCTGACTCTGCTTTTCCCCGATGAAGCGCGCAGTATTAGCAAAGCATTGAGAGCGTCGACCCTCTTCCGCACGGATTACCGCACGGCCGTTCTGTCGCTTCAGGAGTGGTCTTGGGAACGCAGCCCGCCTGAGAAGGGGCGATTCACAAGCATCTGCCTTTTCGAACGATCAGCGTGGGTGCGTATGGCTTCTAAAGCCCTTACGCTCCGCGATCAAACCACATTCGAAGATCTATTCGGGCTCCGACAGATCTCTATAGAATACTTTGTGCCATTTTTATTCCTTGCCCAGTGGATACGATATGGCCTCTCGGCGCGGCCCTCGCATTACCCCCGTAGTGCGTTGTAGTCACATTGGGGTGCGAAGACCTCCTCACCGGGATCTGCCACCGCGGAGCGTATAATCGCAATGCACGACCTGCCATAGATGCCGGAGGACTGTGTACATGATCAACGGGGTTCCGTGGTACCCAACTAGCCCCGCGCGATAAGAAGGAAGATCTCGGAATCCCCCTTGAGCCATGATAGGTAAAGATGGTGTATAGACCCGGACAAGATAGAAGCATGCCGCAGGGCGCGTGCTAACCATGCTTGCGAAATAACGCGTGTGTGCTCGTAATAAGGTTAGCCGAACGAGAACGCGAAGACCTAGTGTTTCATTCGTGGTTGTGATTGTGGGAGGAAAGGTTGAGAGGGTGAAGCCGCTCGGAAGACGCGCAACCGCACAGCAATAACAGAGGACCCGGGGATAGGCATGCCAGCGACGATACCGGCGGAGGGGTGCATCGTTTCTATCGTAACGATCCTTGTCAGCGCACAATAAGGCAATATGCCGCTGAGCGCGCCGTTCGTCCAGAAACGCGTCCTTCCGAAAGGAAGTTTGTATGTCAGGAACGGCCCTGAACCCAATTCTCGCCTACGGGCGCAGCTAGAGAAGTGCCAGTCGTCGGAGATGGTAGAAGACTCAAGAAAGTGCACGCGTGTTTCGAGAGGGGAATGCAGCAGAACTGAGGCGCAATGAATCAGCGGGAGCTAGAAGTACAACGTGACAGCACACTAAGGACGCTACGGAGATATCCAGCCACGGGCATGCGAGGAACGCCAAAGTAAGCACGAATCACAGAAAGCAGTAGATACAGACGATGAGCAAGGCAGGGGATACAACGAGAGCAGGATAGAGTGCGCGATGCAGCATGGCCTACTAAAGCGAACACAGACTAGGGGAACGGACGGCGAGAGTAGATCAACTTCAACGTCACGACGGTCCGCCGCACTTGGAGGTCCTCCAGTGCCGCTGGAGGGCGTCAAGGCGGGAGTACGGCTTACCGCACTGGTCGCAGTGTGTCGTACTCCCAGTCCGAGGGCCAGGGGTATAGGGACAGGTCTTCTGGTGCCGGCCGATATCGTGTGACCGAGTGAACCTCTTGTTGCAGCCCGGGAACGTGCACCGGGCCCCCGAGGCTTTTTCAGACGTTCGCCGTGACTGCCGACCTGACGTAGACTTCTTCACCGCCCCTACTTGCGAGGTGCGAGGCTTCTTTGCATCCCCGCGTTCGACGTAGTCGGGGTCGTTGTGGTCTTCCGAGTCTGAGTCCTCCGCCGGGCCCTTTACATCGCCATCACCCTCGTCCTCGTAGAGTGAGGTGCCGGAATGTGCGAAGGAGCAGCTGGCGTGCGACGCGCTCGCGCTTGGAGATGTTGGGCCATGCGGGTTACTGTTGAGATGACGGGGAGAACGCCGAGCGGGAAGGGGTCGGAGAAGTCGTGCGGAGACCGAGGCGCTCTGGGACACCTCGGACGTCTGATCCTCAGCTGCGTTAGCCGCCTGCGCAGGTGTCTCAGGCGCGACGTCCGATGAGAGCTTGATCTGGCGTTGCGACCTCAGCTTGCGCTGGAGGGGCTGCGATCGCACGGACGCTGTGGGGGTGGACTTGGATTTGCGCTTCTTAGATCGCGGAGAGGGTGGTACTCGAGCAGACTCTGCATCATCGTCGGGAGAGTCGACCAGAATGATCGGGACTTCTTGACGACCGGGGTTGTGCAAGGGGGATGCGACCGCGCTGGGGGATGCGATAGCGCTAGGGGACGCGACAGCGCTGGAGGGTTCGACGGCGCTAGGGGATGGGGACCGTGGAGCAGTCACCGCATCGACCGACTTCGATGTATCCGGGATGGAGACAGCAGGCGTCGTGTCGTCCTCACCCAGGAGGAAGCTCCATGTGTAGTCCACTTCCGGGGTGCCAGCATAAACTCGAGGGGATGCGAACTCAGAGGGTACGATGGTGAAGGGGGTGTCGAGGAACCCGTCGGAAGAGGCACTCCCGGACGAAGGCGACGGTGTGAGGTTCTGGGAGGTGTAGGCGGGTGACAGGTACGGAGTGGGCGAGGGTGACCTAGTACGACCTGCGTATGGCTCTTCGGAGAGCATGATGCTCGCGGGCTGTGTAGGAGGCGTGCATCAGCGCCGGAGAGAGCCAGAAAGGGATGTTCGAGCAGCTCACCGAGTCTCCTAGCATGGGGGAATCAGCGATGCCGCACGGCCTCAGGGCGTGGCTGAGATGAGAAGCATGTTGGCTGGGGCCGGAGGGTATGTAGGAGTCCCTGGAGAACGGCAATCGAGCGAGCGCGTCAGTCCCCAAGCCAGGCCCAAGCCCAAGCGCGAAGCCATCGGCTGCCAACGGACGGCAGTCGTATCCATCGAGGAACGCGTCGTACGCGTCGCCGCCAAAACCAGATGGTCTGCCAAACCCGACCGCGGCAGCGAAGGATGCATGCCATTCGTCTAGCAGACCCTGTGTGTGGAGCGCCGAAAGGAAGACATCTTGTCCTTCATGACCCCACACAACGAGGGCCGCCTCCTCCCGCTACGGTGGCCATGATGAGCATGAAAACGTCAACCAACATTGACGAGACGTACAACGAACGCCGCATGATGGCTTTCAATGAACCCTATGATATCAAGCAGCCGACGGACGATCGGTAACCGCAGGATGGGTGGAGCGTCGACGAGGGTTTGGTTGGGAACTCTGAAGTAGACGGTGTGGGGTCAAACGCATGCCATGCGACGAGAATGAGATGGGCGTACAGAAGAGAGTGGAGGGAGCGCGAGGCCGGTGTATGTGACTTGATCACAACATTCGGCATCAAAGCCGCGATCGGTGCCGTAAAGGCAGCGAACGCGGAGGTTTCCCGAGGGCGATTGAAGCTATAGGCCTCATTGCGGAGATATATGACATGGTCGCCAGGGACCTGACGCGTCAGGTCTCCGAGTAGGGCCAGTACACTGGCTGGGGATGAAGCTTGAGGCATTGCAATTGCAAGCGGGGGATTCTGAGGTTCCCGAGGGGACAAGACCGGGCGATTTAAATCACCTTCTTTGTGGGTCCACGGCGCGCTCATGAAGCGCCAAAAGCCTTAAGGAATCCACGCATCGAGTATTCCTGGGGACATTCCCGGCTCCGGCAACACTGGACTACTACATCGGTCCGAGGCTGTAACAGAAGATGAGATCGGTAGTCCCCTAGCGCCGGCAGAAACAGAGACAAAAAAGGACTTAACTGGAAGATACAATAACATGCGTAGTTCCTGGGATCGCGAGATACCCTGTTCGTGGGGATGCCGGGACTCCGACAGCAGCCGTGCAGTCTATACTACTTGTAGCGAGTTCCTCGTACTCAACGTATGATGAATTGTGGTTCTCCAGCCAAAAATGGTGGTTCGACACCATCCCATTTCACTAAAGGCAGCTCACGGACAGTCCCCTGCATTCGTAGAACAGGAGACTCTCGATCTCCTCACGATGAGCCATGGGTCGACCGCACCCGAGCCGCATGATTGGCGAGACGCTGGGGACTTGAGTTCACGAGGTTGAAGAAACGCGCAAATCAGAACGAGCAGAGTAGACTGTCCAGAAGGAGGCCAGAGTAAGCCGACAAGCGGCCAGAACCACCCTCTTTCTGAGAGATGAGCGAGAGAATACAAGGGCGAGGCGGGCGAACCGTGGGAGGCGCGCGGGAGACATCTCAGGTCTCCCACGCAGACGCCAATGGGCGCTCGAGCGCTGGGTCCGCGACTGATGAAACGGATTATTATCGCGAGTCGCGCGGCAGCGAGAACGTCAGCTAGCCATAGCGCCAGCCAATTATACAACGGCGGAGATAAAATGCAACGTTGCTGAGCACACGGATTGGCATGGCGGGGCGGCGGTTGTGCCTCGAGGCCACGTGCCAGTGATGCCTGTACGAAGACATGGCTGCCTAGGGCACTCACCATTGCAGCATTGGAGAGCAATGTTGCAGAAAGCAGCGTGTCTATCATACAAGCACCACTAGACTCGCGGGAGGGAGGCCTTGGTCGCGCCCGGTCGTCGTGATTGCGCATTTGCCATTGTTCGCCTAAAAGAGCTACACTAACCCCGACAGGAGAAGGGAGCCATTGCTCCGGGTTCCCCTTTTCCATCCTCCGCTTTCCGTCGGAAATCGCTTACGCTACATTAGGTGCGGGGGCCGCAGAAGCGCATGCCAATGCATGCGGTGAGATGGGCGGGGACGCTCGTGACGAGCCTCGAGCCCGAGGCAATCCAAGGGCCGTTCCCACACCTGGGCGCCTGACGCCCACAAACACCCACTTCCCACTTTAGAAGGTTTTGGCCTTCGAATATCCATTATAGGCAAGAACCGGTCTCTCGGGCACTGTCTAACCGCGCCCCGTGATTCCGTGATCTCCTTCCTTTTCCTTGCATTCCCACGAGCGCGTCCCTCCTGCGCCAGTCTCACTCCATTTCCCGACTGCGTTTCACCCAATGGTGTCCTCTAGAATCATTGCTAACAGGCCAGCGGTCGCTTGGAATCAAGGGATGGCGGCACAGATGGATGCGTTGGGCGGCGGTGTTCTGGGCGGCACCTGCTTTTTTCGGCGAGGATCCGCAAGGCGCGAGCTTCTTTTGGGGTATTAGCACCGTGCGGATGCCACCGGAATCGGTCGCACCGTTCTCATGTGGCCTGTCGGCAACCACGACGGACCCGCAGGCTTGGATTCCGCGCTGCTGCTGTGCTCCCTCAACATCTGGCCTCAACTTGGCCGGAATGCAGCCAGAAGAGCACAGACGTTACTGGTCCACCCCGGCGGCTAACGGTGTGTTGCGCAGCAATTACCATCTTGCCCTCGCACGGTCGAAATGGACGCGCCGGGAACTTTCAGCAATGCCGTCACCATGCAGCGGGCTTTCTTACGCGTGCAATGCGCCTGGAGGCGCATGACACCTCCTTGCGGCAATCCGATGATCGACGGTCGACCCATACTGGTCATCCACCGCGTTGGGCGGACCTCCGCACACGCAGGGTCCGCAGCCGTCAGGGCACTCTCTACGCCCTCCGGCTCATCCGTGACGGATCCTCCGAACGAAGGTCGACGATGGCGCCCGATATGAAGAACGCGATCTCGCGAAGTGGTAAGTTTGCGCTCGCGAGAAGGGCGCTCACTTTTTCATCAACTTCGCAACCACATCCTGGGAGTGGCCGCGCTCATACGCCCAGTGCCCTACACACCGTCTGTGCAGAACAAAGACGAGTAGAAGCTTCGTGGGCGCCATGCGGAGAGTGAATGGGCCCCAAGCGGGGGATCTCATTGTATCTGCCTGCCTATCACGGCATATTTGGAACACCAGGCGGTGGGTATGGACAGGGCGCTGATCCATATGGTGCAGCGTGTGTGCTCCCTGGCCTGAAGGGTCTCGGGATCTGTCTCTGTGTGATTCATTGGCGAGGAAAGCAGCTGTGCACGAATACGCGCGTATGGTTAGCGCGTCAGACTCTCGGTGCTGGTGCAGAGAGAAACCCTTCTCGGAGATTCTGATACATGACTCCGCAGGCATGCCTTGAGGCGTCCTGCTAATCGGCAGTCTCAGAGCCTTGACATGATCCTTCCGGTATCTGGAACGTGTAGGCCGGAGGTGTACGAACGTCAATTGTCTGGCTCTGGCTACCGGACTAATGCAGACTTACGTTTGGGTGATTTGAACAACTTTCTGCTCCGCTTCCCGCATGGAAATCGTACCCCAAACGGCGCACACGCGTTGCACTCTAGCGGACGCCTCTCTCGATCGACAGGTTGATGAGGGTGAGCAGCTCATGAACAGTTGTTGCATATGACTGCGAACCTCCTAGGCTGAGATCCAGTCGGATATGCACTACACGGGAGAGAGCTTGACCCACAGGGACTCGGCAGGCCTGATACTCGCATGCACTGGGTCGACGAGTACCACGTCGTTGGTAGGCCGCTCCGGGGCTGTGAATCCAGCGAGCAGCGCCGATGCGGAAATTTCGTTAATTGGTCCTCCCACCCAGGTAATACCGAAGACTTGCCGAGATGTGCATACTGCTGCTACGCGAATTATATGGCTTAGCACACGAATTTGAGGAGTCAACATCCGTCATCTGTCCGCAGCGACCGTGACTCGGAGCGCCCGCGAAAAGTATAGAAACACCCCATCACGCGTCGGGTACCTGCGAAGGCCTTTGAAAGGCTCGCGGGAACATAGAACCCGTCGGCTGCGTGGACGTGAGCGCAGAAGGGAGATGATGTGCAGTGGTGGGAGACGGCAAGGTGGGTAAATGAGCGCTTCCTCCGATGGCCCGTAGCGCTCAGCACTGCAAGCGCCGAAAGCAGTGACGGCGATCTCAGTTCAGGCCTTGCGCGCCTGGCCTTTCTTCCGCCGACGCCCACCTCCGCTGCTGGTCCCCGCTGCTGACCTTGACGGCTGCCGTACGCATGATGGCCTCACCTGTAGGAAGCCAGCCATCAGAGCCAGAGACCGCACAGAACAGCTTCACTTCAACGCCCAAGGCGCTAGACGACCTTCTGTCTTACCCCGCACCGTCCGAACTTCCGGTACCACCTGCGTCCTCGTCGTCCTCTGCGCAGCCACGGACGCTACTCAAGGATAGACTGTATGTTGGGAATCTGCACCCCACCGTGGATGAGTATGTCTGAGATATTGACTTCGTCTCGCGAACCCGCTGACACCATCCTTTACCCAAAAGATATGCCCTTCTGCAGCTGTTCTCGAAATTTGGCAAAGTATCCAAGCTCGACTACCTTTTTCACAAGTCCGGCCCACTTAAGGGCAAACCGCGGGGCTACGCCTTCGTGGAGTTCGCCGACAGAGACGTACGTCCATCTTCTTGTTCTGCTAGAGGCGCGTGTTGACCCCGGGTTTCTTTCTGCATGGCATCGTACGCACACCGCGACCGCATGCGCATTTGGTTTCTGCATAAAGCGAACCCGGGGTCTGCGGGGACCTTGACTCATGACTCACATTTGAACCGCCGCTATCCACTAGGACGCTGAGAAGGCGCTATTGCACGCCAACGACAAGCTTGTCCGCGGCCGGAAACTCGTCGTAACCTACGCCAACCAAGCCCCCTTGGACGCTTCGGGCGCGCAGGGCCTCGGGGCAAAATCGCGCAGGCCCGTCAGCGATGTAGGGAAGCCCACTACACTGAGTCTGCTCAAGAGCGCGGGCGGCGGGCGATCCGATGCGTATGCATTCTGCGCCCGACTCCCCTTCATCACCCCCCGCTGACACTCCGTGTGTCCCATCACAGCACCGACGCCAAAATCGCCAGAATGGAGGCCAAGCTGCGACAGCTCGAGAGCTCCGCCGGCGGGTCGCGCGGGTCAGGTGCGGCCTCGTCCTTGCCGGGACATCCCTCGCTACCGCCCAAGCCACTCATGGCTTCCACCGTCCCTGCGCCGCGGCATGCGCCCACAATCGCTGCGCCTGCAAGCGCTGTCTCCCGCGACAGGTCTCGGGCACCCCTTCCCATCCTGCCCATCAAGCCCTCTCCTTCACTGCCGGCAAAGCCGCCGGCTACTACCCGTCCTGCCACGGCCACCCCGACACTATCTCCGCCACGAGCTCCGCCGGCTCGGAAGTCGGCGCTAGCAGGCGTACGCATCGTCAAACCAAGGGCGAAGGGTAGCGAAGGCAGTCCGCCGGCGCCGTTGTAATCCGTCTTTTCCGCATTATTCCTTTGGATTGTATCTGATTCTGTAGCATATCTACGACTTCTAAGGGAAACATGTCGTTCATCGCTGTTAGTCCGATGTCAGAATCGTTCAGACGCTCGACTACATGCCGTTGGTAGGCCCGTACACCGGCAGTATACCTGCCTGTCAGTCGATACGATCGCGTCAGAGCACGAGGTTTGTCTCAACGCCTAATTGGCAGTTCATCGAACCTCCAGTACTTTTGGTCACGGCCGCCGCCCCAGTTCTCCGTTAAATATGCGAGTCGGCCGTGGGTGCTGCACTCGATTTCAATTCGTTTGTGATGGCAATCACGGCCTTTACAACAGAGCCCACTAATTAAACGAGCGGGGGACGCGGAGGAGAGCGCCATGCCTAACTGACACGGCAATCGAGAAACAGGACAACGTCCAAGTTACCAATGTCGACGCACAGTTCAAACAGTGGCTAAAATATTTCTTGCGGCTCGTCTGTCGTGCACCCCCACTTCCCCGAGTATTCGCGAGTATGTCACGGTCAGGGACCACGTCGCCGACACCTTAGTCGTTGGGAAGCAGCTAGTTGCTTGCTCAGTCGGACTCACCCTGCTGACAGAGATTCGCTTAGAAAATCTATCTTCACTTCCCTTTGAGCGATCCTTTTGGCGAAACCGCAATTGTACTCATAGGGGATGTGTATCACTTACAAGGTGATTCTGTCCTGGGCCATTGTAGGGTGATGACCGTGCGTCAGATCACACCCTAAATTGACCGGCGGAGGCACAATCGAAGTATTGGTCTGACAGAACCTGCGCTGAATAGGTGCTAGAGCACAAGCTACGTGGTATGCTAGACTTGCAGAGAAAGCCCGCTACGACTTATAGAGCGACGATGGGGCGGGGTAGAAGCTTCTCAGTAGACCAAGGCTTAGATGTGCGATGATGAAGTCGAACACGGGCAGAGAACGTCACCCACATCCAACGGCCTATCGTGGATTCATGGATGGGGTCAACGTCATCCCTGCTACCGTTCGTACTAGATCGGACGTGATGATGATCAGAAGTCAGGGAACGGGCTCTAGCACGGGGTGCCCTATACATGTAGAATACTACCGGCGTTATTGCAACCCAGGCCTATTGTCCGGCGCACACATTCCTTACAGGGAGATAAACTGAGCTCATTTAAAAAAGGAGACTCACTTGAGGCGTGCATAGGAGGCCGTTACGAGAACAAAACCGCTCGTAAGATGGTCATGTTCATGGGGGCCGGAGGCGTAGATGCAATCATAACCATAGGAATACAAGCATGGAACAACAGTGAGGGCGGGCTTATACGACGGTACCTGCGTTCGATGCAATACGCGGCCAGAGATCCGCCTGGAAAACAGGGCACTCGTGAACAATGCAATCGTGTGATGGGATGAAGATGTCACGTACGCATTCTTTTGCGACGGGGCCAGTGATGGCAGAGCCCTTCATCTCGCCCTTGGGGTTGACGATAACACCGGCGTTGTCCTCGAAGTAGAGGAACACGCCGTCTCTCCTGCGCCATGCCTTGCGTTGACGGACAACGACCGCAGGCATCGCTGTTCACAACGTGGTGTACATTAGCATGGTGTCATTAAAACGCCCACCGTAAAAGGACGCATGCAGCTTGGCACGTTCCTCTCCCCCTGGCGCGAAAGATGAACGACTCACTCTTCTTCCTCAGCTCAGGCTTTCCCTTCTTGACGGACGCAACAACCATGTCACCAACACCAGCATCGGGGAGACGGTTGAGGTGGGAGCCGGTGCCGTACGCCTCAATAACGAAGAGGGACTTGGCACCGCTGTTGTCCGCGCAGTTAAGGACGGCACCAGTGGGCAGACCCATGGTCATCCGGAACTTGTTGCCTGAGGCTCCCGCACCTGTTCAATCCGCCGCAGAAAGAGGTATCCCGAAGTCAGGACCAGATCCCACACAAGTAAGTCAAGGATTGGGTGTACGAACCTGTTCAAAGCGAAAACCAGGATCAGTATACCGTTGTGACATGAAGTCTCCGTAGAGAGGGCAAGATGTACGCACCGCGTTTCGACATTTTGCTTGAGGACTTGCTGGAGTTGCTGCTGCCGTTGGACTCGATACACTACACTACCACAAGGTTTCGCGCCGGCACTTTCCGGGCGGTACTGTACAGTTAACAGCCACCAAGCGCTCGTCAGGATGCCCGGAAAGTAGACGCCGGCTTATTCCTCCCTAATGGGAATAAGCGCTCGCTCCGAGAGGCGTCGACAATCTACCCCCGGTCGGCGGAAGTTGGTTGGAATAAAGTGAAGGAATATTTTGTGCCTACGTAGCTGAGAGTAGGGTACTATGAACCCCACTGCAAACGTTGAGAATTGTATTAGGCGGGGTGCTCGGATTCTCATGAAGCCCACTCGAGATTCGTGCAGAACATCTTTGATTTCTTCTACTGATACAACAGGACATGGGGCTATACTCAAAGCGTACATTCGTTATCGTCCGCTACCGCCAAACCACACCGAGACAAGGATGACAATCTACACGCCAGACACCTTGAAAGTGATGGCCTCGGAAGCAGGCTTGACCTTAAGCGGCTGGACCTTGGGTGCACCAATGGCTTCCGCGATGCGGTCAGACAGGGTCTGGTCGACCGCGGCGAATACGGACACTGCCAAGCTCGTGTTACAATCTGACCGATGACTGAAATACGTGATGGACGTACGCTGTCTGGCCTTGACCTCGGCGCTCTTCGCGTTCTTGAGGTGGCCCGCAACGTTGCCAACAAAGTGGTCCCTGTCGACGTCGCTGAAGACCTTCTGCCAGAGAGCGCGGGGCTGCTCGAAGTCGACTGCGGGTACGAGAGCAGTCAGCTGCGGTTTCAGCTGCTCAATGTTGGTCAGGACTCACGCTCGGTGATCTCGCTGAGGTGTGCCTGGGCGTGGCCGAGCCAAAGCTCGTGAGTGACGTTGTGGTAAGCCTTCGCCTTGTACTTCAGAGGCACGATGCTGCTCTGGTAGTTCGGCCGCGAACCCTGGTTGTTGAACGCCATTGCACCATCACGCTGGAAGTTCGCCACAGGTGCAACAGGTGCGTTGATTGGCAGCTGTGCGTAGTTCACGCCGAGACGGTGCCTGCACCCACGATTAGCGTGCTTTTACGCATCCAATAGTCTCTAATGACTTGCCTGTGGGTGTCGGGGTACGAGAAGAGGCGCGACTGGAGGACGGGGTCGGCGGAGGGCTCGATACCGGGTACGAGGTGCGATGGCGAGAACGCGGCCTGCTCGATCTCGGCGAAGTAGTTCTCCACGTTCTTGTCGAGCACGATCTTGCCGATGGGGCGGAGCGGGAACTCGCCATGCGGCCAGACCTTTGTCAGATCGAGGATATTGTAACGGAACTTCTCCGCCTGCTCCGGGGTCATCGTTTGCTGCACACGATGATTAGATGCATGTTCCCAGACGAGTGCTACTCAGCGTAGACATACCACGTAGACGGTCCACGAAGGGAAGTTGCCCTTCTCGATGTCGCCAAACAGGGACTCGATGCCGTAGTCGGCGTTTTCGCCCGCAAGCTTCGTCGCCTGAGCGTCAGTGAGGGTCTTGAAACCACCGTCCTTGCGAACGTGGATTTGAACGTAGTGGTAGCTGCCGCTCGCGTTGACGAACTTGAACGTGTGGCCAGAGTAACCGTGCTGGTTGTGGTAGCCGTCGGGCGTTCCGCGGTCCGAGAACAGGATCATGACCTGGTGGATGGACTCGGGGTTTTGCGACAGGTAGTCCTACACCAGACATGTCAACGGCGGCGTTCGATCGGCACAAGGCTATGACGGCATACCCAGAACATGTCCGCATCCTTGAGGTGGGTCTGCGGGTCGCGCTTCTGAGTGTGGATGAAGTGCGGGAACTTGGCGGGGTCACGAATGAAGAACACGGGTGTGTTGTTGAACACCCAGTCGAGGTTTCCCTCTTCCGTTTTGATCTTGATAGCAAAGCCTGCATCCGTGCGGAAGACATCAATGCGCCGAAGGCGTATAGAATATGCGGGTTACTGACCGCGGGGGTCTCGGGCAGTGTCCGCCGAGCCCGACTCTCCACCGACGGTGGACCAGCGGATGGTGACGGGCGCCTTGTTGCCGACCTTGTTGAAGAGGGCGGCGCAGGTGAGGTCGGTGATGTCATGGGTGACCTCGAAGCGGCCGTGCGCTCCGGCGCCTTTGGCGTGGACGACCCGCTCTGCAGGGGGAGACCATCGTCATCGGCCGCGCCACACAGCGATCGGGGGCCTGGTACGCACCGGGAATGCGCTCGCGATCGAAGTGCGCGAGGAGATCAATGTGGTGGAAGTCTGGAAGGATCGGTCACTATCGCTTGCGCACGACATGGCCCAGGACGCCGACGCACCTTGGATAAGCAGAGGCCCAATCCGGCCGATGCGCTCAGCCGCGTACGGCTCCGCGACGGGCGCACCCGTCGACGTCGTGTAGAGCGCGTTATCCTGCGTCTTGAAGACCTTCGCGGACGGCATGTCTGTGGCTTTGATGTTCAGGGGAGTGTGTGCGGAGAGAGTGAGGGCTGGAGAACAGCTCGGCGGGACAGTGTGCGAATGGGACGAGGGGTATTTGTACCGCAGCCGTGCTCCAACGCCATTGTGGGCCCGGCGGCCTAGTCCCCACTCTGGGGTATCCTACGGCATGTGAACAGGTCACGGAGCGTGTAGATGCGCGGTGTGAACCCAGCGGCAGGGTCGCATTGAGTAATAGACACAGGACGTCTCTAGTCTCCTGAGAACCTGCACATGACGTGCTGAGCCATCCTCTCATCGTTTAGGGGTTTGTCAAGCTCACCAGGATCCGAGAGTTCGGGCTTCGCGACGCTACAGATGTGCCACCATAACTGGCATCGGGCGGCGCCTCGAGCTGCGGAGATTCCATTTTCCTGCACGGGGCTGGCGAAGTGCGGCTTCTAAGTCAGCGTAAGCCGCGAACGCCGACTCATGACGATCGTGCGTGCGTGGGGCTCGTCTTGTAAACGCTGCACGCAACGATATGTGGCGGCCAAAACCGGGCAAGGGCTGCGAGGTGGAACATCAGCGGGTATTCTTAGACTAGGTATCGGGTGGACGGGCCACGGATACCTCCTATATTCCCACCTCTCCTGCGCGACCTCGGTCGATTCGACTACCTGCGAATTCTTCCGCTTGAACGTCGCCGTAGAACGCAGAAGCCTGGAGACCTTGATTGTCACAGGAGAATCCCGGGCAGCGAGACAGGTCGGCGTGCGTAGTTGGACCCCGTGTCCTGCTCATCTGACAACCCTAGACACCATACGAACAAACCCAAATAGTCTTCTTTCGGTCACGTTCGCGTAGGGTACCCACCCAGCGATCGCGCCAAGTCGCGACATTCTGCGGATGGCGGCGCACGAGGAGACTGTACGGGCGATCCAAGGGGGACCTGCGCGATGAGCTTCCTATCTCGCCCGAGACCCAGCCCTCGGTGGCGCACACCCGGGCCCGAATGAATGGCGAACCCTTCGTCAATTCAGTTCGACCTCAGTCTTGGATACATCGTGGGCACTCTGGCTGAAGGGTGAATCAACGGCCCGGTCGCAGTGGGAACATGGCAGGAGACCTCCTTGCTCTACAAAGATGTTGAGCTGATGGCAACGACCAGAACGTCCCAGCTGCATGATTGTGAGACCAGAAGAGGACGGAAGGGCGCGACATCGTCCCTAAATTCTTCCGACCATGTAGTCCACGATGTAATGTGAGAAGGCGTTGAATAGAGTGCAGTTTCTGCATACGTGGACCGAACGCACTTTGCTCGTTCTGTAGAAATCTGCATATTTGGGTGAGAAAACGCGCAACTATGGCGGCCCACAACGTACCGAAGGTTTCAGTTCGCACTCAACACACAGATCAGCGTAAATGAGTGAAAAGAGCAAGAGTTCTGAGCAGTCGAAATGTACGTCGATTACACGGGCGCTCTCTTGGCCTTCAGATAGCGCCGTCCTTATTGGTTGCAGTGCTAGTGGGATACCCCGCACCTCCTCACGCATGTGTTATCGAGGATGGTACTAAGAAATATCATAACGAAGGACTAGTATACGACCTTGTAGGTACCTTCCCGTTGTTGGTCCATCGTCCGAGGAGCTGTCCGGCATCGTGTGCACGAGCATGTAGGCTGCCTGGAGAATTGTACACGTATGAGGCACCCTGATGAATTTGGGACTTGCAGTTGTACGCACCACCAGTAGCCCGGGAACGCTTTACTCCGTAGCGAGCTCGAGCTTCATCTTCGCGATGGCAGCAGCAGGGTTGAGACCCTTCGGGCATGTACGCGCGCAGTTGAAGATGGTGTGGCAACGGTAGAGGCTGAGCTCGTTCTGCATCTTCTCCTTGCGGTGCGCCTCATACGTGTCCTGAAAAACTAGTTGAGGCGAGTTAAAAGCATGAAATGCGTGCGCGACTTACACGGGAGTCCGCCATCCAGCGGTAAGCCGCCATCAGGGTCGCGGGCCCGAGGTACTCGTCCGAATTCCACCAGTAACTCGGGCAAGATGTCGAGCAGCACGCGCACAGAATGCATTCATACATGCTAGGTTTCCAAAGTCAGCTAAAGCACACGGTCGAGAAGTGCGTGACCAATGACGTAGCAAGACGACGCATATACGCATGTACGCGCTGCGCACGCGAAGTCGAGCGAGGTAAGATACTTACCCGTCAAGCTTCCTCCTGTCCTCCTGCGACTGCAGGTGCTCGTGGTCCGCTGGGGGGTTGTCGTTCTGGAGGTAAGGCTCGATCGACTTGTACTGCTTATAGAACTGAGTGAGGTCAGGGACCAGGTCCTTGACAATGTACACTGGCGGGACGAAAACGTGAGTTTCCGAACAATTCGGCGTTAGCATAGAATACCAACTGTGGGGGAGAGGGTAGATCTTCGTGTCCTTCGACGTGTTCCGGTCGATCCTGCACAGACACGCGAGGGTGTTCTGACCGTTGATGTTCATGGCGCAAGAGCCACAAATACCCTCACGGCAGGACCGACGGAAGGTCAGGGTGGGGTCAACCTCATTCTTAATCTTAATGAGGGCGTCCAGAATCTTTACGCGCACAGAGACGCAATAGTCAAAGGAGTGTCAACCCAACAGGAGGTAGAGCGGGCTCACCATGGGGCCACACTGGTTGAGGTCAACGGTGTACGTCTGAAGCGTAGGCTTCTTCGATGGCTCATCGGGGTTCTGTTGGGACACGAGCACGTTCAGTTTCGTCCGCGCTGAGCCGTCGAACCACAGCGTTGCGACGCACCCAGCGGTAAATCTTGAAGTCCTTGTTCAAGACGGGCTTCTGGACGGGCGCTGCCTGCGCGCGCGCGGCGGACGACGCGAAGCCCCGCGTAGACTGCCTGAGGACGTTGGTGCGGGCGGCGACGAGGGACTGCATGGCGTCGTGGAGGATGTGGTGGAGGAGGGAGAGGGGGCAGGGCGGAGCGGAATGGACGTGCACGAGATTGAGAGGAGGGGGAGTTGCACCCGCCAGCTACCCCGGGTTCTTCGGCCGCGTTTCCCCGATCCAATCACGCGCCCCCCATTTCTGCCGCTTTCCGCCACCGTCCAGATCTGGAACGCGGCCTTCAGGTCGTCATCGCCGCTCTCTGCACTGCGCTGCCCAGACTGGTCGATGCACGCAACGGCGCGGAGGATCGACGCCAAAGGGTGAACAGTTGGGAGTAACGAGCGACGGCGGAATTATAGAAAAATATTATATTCATACATGTGTGTATTGTACCGCACAGTTCGGTCGTAAGTCTCGAGACATATTACGGGCTGCAGGATCCACACGAGGGACAGACTATCATCAAAGCATAAGACATCTCTAAGATGATCCAGATACAACGGAATATACACTCATGCGTGCCAGACGAAGAAGAGGAGAGAACGGGAGGGGACGATGCCGGTAAGGAGGGCCAGGTGTACGACAAGGGAGGGGAGGTATACGATGTGATGCCAGTGCTGAGCGCTGAGAGTTCGTGTTACGGCGGTGTATGGTCACTACCGCCTACACTGAGTAGACCGGTACGAGCGAAACATCACCGCTTGCGCTTTCCGGGCAAAGAATTGGCTGGTTCGATGGCGTGTCCGCTACCGTCGCTCGAACCACCCTCGACCTCGAAATCCACTTCGGAATATCCGCCAGGCGTCCCCCGTCCGTTAGTACGAGCCGGGCCAGGTACCGGCGAGCCGGAGTTTTCCCTCATATCCATCCTGTCGCCGTCCAGATACTCTTGTTCGATCGCGAGCGCGGAGTTGCTTTCGGGCAACGGAGGCAGAACCACCATATCCTCCATCTCGGCGTCCACGTCCTCGGTGACGGCCGCCGATGGAACACGAGGGACGTTCGCCCCGTTCGCTGGTGGTACACGCCGGCTGCGTGCACCACCGAAGCGGCTAGCCCCAGTGTCCGCTTCGACCTCGGTTTCCGCACCTACGTCACGGTCCCGTTCGCGTTCCCGACTACTCCCGTCACCTGTGTTCGGACGGTCGCCTACAACTGTGGCGGCGACCGCGATGGCGGAGATCGCTGCTGACGTTTCGACGATGGAATGCGCATCAAGTTCGGGATCTACCTCGACCTCAACATCTTCTTCGAGGTCGGCAAACGTTCGACAAAGCGGGCAAGAGAAAGCCGGATGGTGATTCTCGAGAAGCGGCCGGATGCATTTGTAGTGGAACGCATGCGAACAAGGCGCAATGAAAAGGGCCTGGTGGATCGTCACACCAAAGAGACCTGTGATTCGGATGGCATGAGCGGATGATTTTGACTCAGGGAACAACACGTACAGATGCAGCAATCGGGCAGAGCGGACTTGGCGGCGACCTTCTTTCCGGAAGCCGATGTTTGTGGAATGGCGATCGCCTTGAGTTGCTTGAGCGCATTGGCGCTGTAGGCCGATGAGCATGCGTATCGGAATCGATGAGGAAACGACGTACTTGAACGGATTGGTGTGGTTTTGCCACTCTCTCCCAACTTCAACCTTGATCTTCACGCACTTGTAGATGTCCTCGGTTCCGCCCTGGTAGTCCACGCCCAGTTGGAGGAGATCGCCGTCCTTCAGCTCGTGTGGGCGTGACTCATTGTTCGCTGGCGACAAGCGGACATGGTTGAGGAAGGTTCCGCTGCTCGACTTCGTGTCTCTGATGAAGAATCTGCCCCCGGCTTCAACCCAGATCTCCGCATGCGCACGGGAGACCACCTTGCTCTTGAACGCCAACTTGTTCGAACCCATCGCATTCGCCGCCGCCAGCCCGAGCCCGGAACGGTCGGTAAACCGTCCTATACGAAGCGGAACGTCGCCTTCGCGCACGTCGCGGGAAATGGGGTCGAACCGGAGGGACCGGCGCGAGTCGAGGTGGGGCACGAGGCGTAGGCGGTGGGCGGGTCCGTTGCCAGCACCGCCGCCCGATGTGCCGGCAGGGCCTGTGACTGTGCGCGCGACGGCGACGGCGGGAGGGTGATGAGAGGATGCGGCAACGGTGCCTGCGGAGCGTCGTCTGCGAAGCATCTGGGAGAAGCCTGGGGTAGAGTTGGACTGCGAGACGGACGGCTGGAGGTTGGAGGACGCTGCAGCGGGGCGGCGACGATGGCCTGAGGCGTGGTCGGCGACGGGGATGACGGGAGGTGGAGAGTCTCTTGTGACGGCGTCGTGGGGCGGAGAGGGGTGAGACTGAGAGGTGCCCCGGGGTCTACCGCGCAGAAAGGAACCCAAAATGGACTGCCGGGCAGAGGGCGAGGCGTCACCTATTGTTACGGGGTCCATCGATGTTGTCCGCGTTTGTTGTCTCGGTCGTCGGCGTCGTTGTCGTCGGCGGGGGCGTCGTGGAAAGGCGGGGGGTGGTTGAGCTGGACGTCGATCGAGGCAAGCCGCAAGCTCCGACTGCTGCCCTGGCGGACCCTCTCGCGCTTTGGCGCCGTCAGCCGCTTTCGGCCTGCGCTCGTCTCCTGCCAAATTCTCTCCCCCACCGCCGCCGAGCCCACCGTTCCTTTCTGTCCGTCGTCACCCCCAGTGCTCGTCCCGGTACCAGGACCCATCCGTCCGTGTCCCCGTGTCCCGCTTTCTGCTGCTGGGGTCGGATGTCTCGCCATCCGAAGCCTTCTATCACATACATGCCCCCCGTGCGTGCCGCGTTAATGAACGGAGAACGCCAACGCCCATTGTATGGAAGGGACTATCGGCACGAACGGCACTTTCAGTCTCACGCAAAACCTCACAAAACGTAATCTGCGCCAGTGGCGGTCCGAGCGCGACTTGGGCGCGACCAGGAACAGCCTTATTCTCTCCGACCCGGTGCGTGTCAATGCGCCTCTCGATCGTACACCTTTGTTTTTGTTGCATGATCAACGCAGCTCCGTATATAGGCTGGCAGAATGACTATTGTCAGGCCTGGCATATATATGCGTGTCATTGATATATATCCCATCGGACGCATCCCACGCTGTGGTTTGGTTGCTGTCGCACATGCGGAGCGCTCACGCACCAACGGCACGATGAACCATGGATGCTGCGGCGTCCGATTAACGCCTGGCCCCGAGCTGGTCAAGACGAACCGAGTCTCGGCACGGTTTATTCCCATTTGTCCACATCGGTGCGCTGCGAACGACAGATCAACTCTTGCTCTTACTAAAGTTACTATGAAAATTACTTGATGTACTAGCAATATGCTCTGCGGTATAACAACGCAATCATGAGCTCGTATATCACATTGTCCTAGGCAGACCGTGTTACGGGGGACGTTCTCATACCATATCCTAGCGCTACCCATTCAATACAAGTTTCGTAGAGCACCGCACAAGTCGAACGATTGTCTTCAATTTCTATCACTCCCCAGTCCAATCACTGGGCAGTCATATGCTGGCTGCACAGTGGGAACTCCAAGGCTGCTGCAGCATCAACCTTCTCCGCGTCTGAGCGGCACCAGCCTGGTGTAACGTCCGATTACCATCGGTTACGGCGAAGGCGGCCCATTCATTTCAATGATCGAGCACATGGGGACCAATCGTATATCTGCAATACCGCAGTGACTGCCTCCCCGCCAAAGGCAGATGGACGCATGTGAAGGCGATGCGTCAGTAGGGCCGGCAAACGTGTCGCGATCGTTGTGGCCGTACTTAAGGCCACATAGCGTCATGAACGAGGCTCTGCACGGCTCCGTCCAGAGTAGCTTGGGTCCTCATCGGAAAGCATGGAACCACACTTTATACCTCTTGCAGAGGCGACATCTAGACATACGCTCAATTAGACGTATTCACACCGTATCGTGGGCTCTCCGATATACAAGTACAGGTCGGCGTTCAATAAGCTATAGCCTGATATCTGAAACCCTTTTAGAGAAACCGCAGGAAGGCTGCGTCCAGTCTGCTCGAGCCTCTCAAGGCCCGCCGGCGAGCGCCAGAATCTTGGCGACTGCCTGCTCCGCCGCCGACATCAGCGTGCCCTGCGGATTCCCCACCGGGAGCGACGGAATGATGGACGCGTCGATGATGAACTGCGCGGTACCCCGGTGTCGTCAGCGGCGTGGCGAATTGCAAAAGGTGGACGTGCAGCTCACCAAGTTGTCTGTGTTGAAGACCCTAGCGTTCTGGTCTACGACCGCGTCCGACGGGCTCGTGCCGATCTTCGCGGCGCCAACCCAGTGGTTGGAGCACATGGTCGCCTGCATTTCGCAGGGACGTCAGAGACCGCACAACGCTGAAAGATGGCATCTGCAAACAACTCACCGGGTCGTACGCATCAACGTATTCCTCGATGGTCTGAGTGTGGTCGGGGGTTATGAGCGTCAAGCCCTGTACTGTGGTGCGAAGCGAGGCTGTCAGCGCCCGCAGCCTGTGGGCACGAGAGAGATGCTCACCATTCCTGATGTTATCGGTCACGTCGTGGAGGGCTTGCAGCAACACGGTCTTGTCGACGGAGTTTGTGAGCCATGGGTTCACGAGAGCCTTCGCGTTCAGGGCGGCGTCTACGCCAATGCGGCCGCGCGATTGTATACCCTGCGACCTGTGGTGCCGTACAGTCAGTTTCCGCGTGGTCGGAGAATAGCTTTGACACTAACAAGTAGAGAGTAATCGTGAAGATTTCGCTCGCGTTGTACGCAACCGACGTGTTGACGGATGCCGCACCGGGGCGGACGGTGCCTTGCGCGTAGCGAGTAATGCCATCGCTGCCGCCGTACGCCCTCCAGAAGTTCAACCTAACGGGACGTCGGTCAGGAACGCGCCGAGGCACGGGAATGAAAACAACGCACTTGGGCGACGCCCCAGCGAGGACGCCAGATCGGCTTTGCAGGTACTGCTGAACATCCGCAGTCGGAGGGTCTGACCAGACGTCTGCCCAGTTGTCGTATGCGTTGATGCTGGGGTGCGTAAACACCAACTACGTGTGGGAGGTCAGTGCCAGGACTCATTGGGCCACACGTGGACTGGCTCACGTTGATGGAAGGGTTGTCGGACACGTCTTGACCGACCGGAAGGTCGATCCACTGGTTCTGCGGAGGAAGGTTCGCTGCCGCAGTTGGGTTGCTCTGGACCGTCTGGAGCTGGTCCGTGGGGCCGATACCGCTCTGGGCGAGGATGCGGGGGGTTCCGAACGACCCGGCGGAGAGGATGACACGGCCGTTGGGGTTAAGGGGGATGATGCCGTTGGGCCCAAGAGAAGTGTCGTTCGTGCGCACGCCCAGGATAGTCGAGCCGTTGCGGATGACCTGGCTAACATACACGTGATCCTTGTATACGAAGTTCTTGCGTTGGAGGGCCGTCTGGAAGTACGTCGCGACGGGGCCGGCGCGTTGGCCGTTAAGGAAGTCGAACGCACTGAAACCGAAAACGTGGTCCTTGGACGAAGGGTTGTCGTTGATGGTGATCTGCGAGTAGCCCTGGTTCTGGAGTAGCTGTTGCACGACAGTGGCGGATTCCTCGAGATAGCGCTTGCCGTCCTGCGAGGGATGGTCGGTGCTAGGGAGGCGCTGCTTCAGTTTATTCGTGTACGGGGCATGGTTTCCCCAGCTGCTCGGCCAGCCATTATCAGTGGAGAAGTCGTGATCGTTCGGGTACCAGTAAAGACTGATGTCGCGGGTCAGTGTCAAGTATAGAGGAGGCGCTGTACGAGACTTACGCTCCGTTGACGGTCGTGCCACCGCCGAGAATGCATCCCGCAAAGAAGTTGGTATCTATGACCTTATGAGTACGATATACGGGCCGCTGACAACACGAGACATGACTTACC
The DNA here is from genome assembly GCA_001302255.2 of Trametes hirsuta. Lineage (NCBI taxonomy): Eukaryota > Fungi > Basidiomycota > Agaricomycetes > Polyporales > Polyporaceae > Trametes > Trametes hirsuta. Next base: position 1,554,537 of record CP019382.1, on the reverse strand, counting down.
TTTGCACCACCAGAACGGGCTCGTGTCGGTAAACAGAGTCTCAAACAGTCCGGGCACGTCGAATTTAGTGAGCTGAATGCTGATGTCAGTGAGACCGCAATTGAACGGGGGTCAAGCACTAACGTTGGCGGACTTGGCCCAGGGAGCGTCGTAAGTGCCGCCAGTCTCCGCCGTCGAGGGGCCGCCACGTTCGAGTAGGAGCACCTTCTGGCCCGCCTCTGAGAGGCGATCAGCAGCAATGATGCCTCCGGGACCAGCTCCAACAACGATATAATCGAATGGTGTAGCCTATTTTAGACGGTCAGCAACAGTTTGTGCCGGCGGATACGAGATGCCTCACAGTAGCCGTGGGTCCAGTGGTGGTTGTGGTGGGGCTAGAAGGCCCGCTCGGAGGAGACGTAGGAGGGGGGACTCCAGCATTGCCCTGAAGGTAGTTCTGGTAGTTCGAGTTCTGGGCGTCGGGGAAGTTAATGCCGAAGAATCCGACTAGAGCAAGTAGTGAGACCATGGTTCATGGAAGTACGGGGTGAACATACAGTCGGTGTGCTCGCCAAAGCTGCTACCGGGGTCAGAGGGGTCGGTGACGGCAACGTCTGAGTAAGCCCAAGCAAAGACGCCAGTTCCAGTAGGGTCAATGCTACCACCATCCCAAGCTGCCGAGAGACGCGTCAATGGCAAACTCCGAGCCGAGAGGCAACAAACGTACCAGTACAGTTCTGGCAACGGAAGACAAACTTCCAGTGAGTCGAGTTAACCGAACTCGACGGTAGTTGAGTAATAATTGGACCTTCGTATACGTCAGGTAATGTGTATCCGCTGCGGAGGACCGGCGCTGCTTAGTGGCGAAAGGGCGGTTAAGCGGTGTGATACACTCACGTCGCATAGCGCGGAGTGGACACGATTTTGTTATCGTACGGCCATGCTACAAGGAGCAAATCTCCAATCATAGCGCCGGCAAGGGCCAATCCGATCCATTGGGCGTCGATAGGTGCAACGATCTCGCCGATGAACTCCGAGCTGGTAGACGCCTGCGGTAGCACGATTCCGTAGGAAACACCATGGACGGGGTCGGTGACACCGTCAAAGACGAATCCATTGCCCGAGTCGACGTATGGTGCGGCGACCTGCGCGTATGCTGTTTAACCACGAACACATGCGTTAATGACTCGTGCGCTAGGAATCGCAAGCAAAACGTACCAGAGCCCACCAGAGGCAGCAAGGAGAGCAACAAACTCCCGAACTTTGTCATGGTGCGGTGAAGATGGCCTTGCGCTCACCGTTCAAGACATCTATTTCTCTCTTTATACATCCACTCAACATCACCCACAGTTTTGGTATCGCGAGAAACACCCGAGCATTATGAACCCGACGAAGCCGCATACGCACATCGTGTGAGCTATTCGCGTGTAACAGCTTGTGCCAGCTCATAGGACAACATTCGTGACCGCCGAAAGCATGATGCCAGGCAACGGAAAGCAACCGTCAGAGCACGCGACGGCAAGAAGTCGGACGAGCTCGACTGCTCGTGACCGCGGCATCGGTGACCCACAGGGTATGGACGGAGCCAAAACTCCGAGGATTTGTGCTGAAACCTAAACAGTCGTATGTTTAACACGCTCGGAGCGCACAAGCACATCGCAACCGAGGTGAATCGTGCCTCTGCATTGCATTTGAACAATGGTGGCCAATGAACAGCACCCTTTTAGGTGACCGAGGATGCCCCGATCATCTACCCGGAGTAGCCTTGGGCTATCGGAACACTCGAACGCGTAATCCGAACAGAAGGCGATTTTGAGAAGCCATCCGACGGCGCCGCTGTGAGTGGGGCACGGGAATGAGTCTTGCGGGGTAGCAGACCCGTACCCCACCCCCGCGTATGTTCTTCGGGTGTGCGCACCCGGGTAGTGCACCGTGCTTGCCTTGACTAGCAGACGTGCCTGAGTGTCCAGAGGAGCGGAGCGTTATTACAGGACAAGGGGAGTCATCTTGAGGTTGCCCCGGGGAAAACGACCTGTGGTACCGGCGACCGAGTTCACGAGACTATGAATTCAGGAACCAAGAGGTAAGAGTCGATAGAGGCATTGTAGGAGATAGTCTTGTTATAGCCGGCGCTAGTGCGCAAAAGAGCGCATGCGATGCGCGAGGTAGGGCGAATTGCACGTACATACAGAACCAAAGATGAAGTTTGAGTCTGAGATGTTCGATATTTCGAGTACTGGTGTTTGGCAACAGCCTTAGAAATTAATAACGCCAAATAAGCAACAACACTTGGCTCATTCGCATTAGTATTACTATTAGTATTACTTACTGTATGCAGGGTCAGGTCAGCGACTGGTTGCAATCAGTAGGGTTTATACTTAACAGAATACGGTGTAGCTATGCCTTCGTGCCCCTAAGTTTTGGGGTAACGCTGGAGTACGTTCTGACTTTATGCCAACAACGAACAAGACTATGACTGAACCGAATGAATAGCGATTTCAAGTAAGTACTACATAGAATTTGACCGAGCGCTATCTATGGCTCTGAGGCAGCGTTGAGGGAAATACTTTGTTCAATAAATATGCCACAAATCTCGCCCCTCCACGGGCGGCGATCCTTATGCCGGCGCACGAATGTGGCTCATTGTGCGACGAGTTGAGTATCTCGCTTGTCGGGATCGTGGTAGAAAGCGAGCGCCTCGGGAGCACGGGCAGGCGTCTAGTCGGTTTCCACCCTCCCTGCACTTGCTCTCCGCTGTTCTGCCTGGCTGGCGTCCATCCTGTACTAGGTCTCCCGTCTTTGCTTCGGGCGGGCCGAACTGCTTCCAACACCCACGCCATCAAGCACCCAGAGTGACTCAGAACGCGTCCTTCCTTTTGCTTTCTCCCTTTTCCAAGTTCTGAACATCAACCGACCCGGTCCTCCGTTGCTTATCCTCGCCTAAGTACTCGGAGCACTCGTTTTCCCCCTTCTTTCTTTTCCCTTTCCCTTTTCTCTCTTCTGGCACATGTCGGCGTCCGCCTCGTCATCTTCCCCAACATCCGCAGGTCCTAGTACAGGACGGCCAAGCCTTGAGAATGGATCTGAGCAGAATAGGTACGCGCGTCCGAACGTTTGAACCCACAAAATGGCACTGGATGAATGTATGCGCCCATAGCGTCGTGATCAAGGTCGGCATGCTCGGTGATTCGCAGATAGGGAAGACGAGTCTTATGGTGAAATACGTCGAGGGGCACTTTGATGAGGACTACATCCAGACGCTAGGTAAGTACTTGTCAGGCATAGCCCACCCTCCCGCCCCGTGCCTCGCTCACATGTTCGGTATCGCCATCCAGGCGTCAACTTCATGGAGAAGACCATCACCGTACGCCGAACATCCATCACGTTCTCGCTATGGGATCTTGGCGGGCAGCGAGAGTTCGTGAACATGTTGCCACTAGTGTGCAATGACGCGGTTGCGATCCTCTTCATGTTTGATCTCTCGCGGAAGTCGACCTTGAACTCGGTGAAGGAGTGGTATCGGCAAGCAAGGGGGTTTAACAAGGTTTGTGTCCCTTCCCTGCTTGTGCGATCCACCCGCCTTCGGAAACCTTCACCGGCGCAGTAAAGGCACCCTCGGCAGGTCTGGGAGCCCCTGCACGGGTTGCCGGATATATAGTATTGTCTACTTCCGTTGGCAGAGATTGCGGGCGTATCCTAATGGCTATCGATGCCTCAGGTTCTGCACCATATATGAAGGATGCGATGAGGCAGGATTGAATACATTGCAAATCATCCGTTTTATACCAGTGTCCTCCCATCTCCCGTGGATTTGCTAACACTTGGCATGCTCATAGACCGCAATACCCTTCCTAATCGGCACCAAATTCGACACTTTTGCGACATTCCCGAGAGACGAGCAAGAAGAGATCACCAAACAGGTTCGTCCGATCATTCCTGCCCTAGCAAATCCGGTATAGCCAACTGATTACCCACCTGACCAACTAGGCGAAGCGATTCGCTAAGGCGATGCATGCCTCACTGATCTTCTGCTCGACGTCAGCGTCGATAAATGTGCAGAAGATATTCAAGATCGTGCTGGCGAAGGCCTTCGACTTGAAATGCGTCATCCCCGAAATCGATGGCGTGGGCGAGCCGGTACTAATGTACGTCGACGTATAGTGTTTGAAGAAGACGGTGTCCAGAGTTTCCGAGCGTGGCTGGGTTTAGGCGGGAAGCGCAAAAGGATCAGGTACGCGTCGTCCTGTATACATGCACCACCTCAGTACTCTATGAACGGATTGAGCTACATGTGCCCGACTTACGCTCATCATGCAGCCTGCCACAACTACGGCGACGCGCAAGTCTCGCCCAGTTCTCTGAAGGAGAAGTCACACCTCCCGGCCCAACGCCACGGCGCGCGGCACATGGACAAGAAGCGTCCAGGAGCGTTAATGCAACGGACTACTCACGATTCGATCAATCTCCTCGGAAGCTAGTAGTATATTCCCCCGATACTTCCCCTTCCTACATGCGGCCCCAGCTTCCTCGAACCTCAACTCTTCATTTTCCTCCCTTTCTACACTCCCCAACCCCTCCCAGTTTCGCCTCACACCTCCCTACATCCCCCATCGTCGTCGTCATCATTGCGTCTTAGTACCACACCGCGCTCGTATACTGTTGTCGTTCTGTCCGCTTGCTGCATTTCCTATGTCACCGCTTACTGCCTCGCTCGTCTGCATTATATAATCACATCCACCATAACTCTATCTCGTTTCGCATGCTCGTCAACACCATCATCCCTAAATGCGTATTTCATTTCTACGTAAAAACAACTATTAGAACTAATTGCAGGACTTGTATGACTTGGTTGCGCACGGTTTTCTATGTTCGCGTGCCTTTCTGTACGGATACATGAGGAACGATGGTGTCGTCCAGGTACATACATACAACCTAGCCATGCGTGGAATGCTTCTCGGCTTAGGTGTGGCTCGTCCTGGCTGTCATGACGGTGATGGGGCTTTGGAGCGTGGTCTACGAGGCTAATGGACCCCTTACACCGGCCCGCAGCCTAGGCATGTGCCATATGGAACCATGGCACTGGTGGCGGCGGTGCTGTTGGTGCCGTTCGTTTCTTGTGAGTGTACTGCTACCTAGAGCCGCCTCCATTTCCTCCAGGTTACTTTCTGACGGGCTGACGGGTTCATGCGACTTGTCAGGGCACGAGCCTAAGTTTAGTATAGCCACGGCATGGTCATTGTCAGGACGCGCCCGTGCAACAGACGGCGTTCGGCGGAAATTGATGCCGCTGCTGGACACCCTTCCCGTTTGCCGCAACGTCGCCGCCATCATCTCGGACAATGTACTCAAGAATGCAACCCCGCCTCTTGTTTCCGCCTGCATCTTCTGGGATCTGTCTTATCGCGCGTGATAAGCCCTGTGACTAGCATTCACGCGGTCTGCTCAAACAACCTCTCCATCTGCCATCTATGTTGGATATAGCATGAGGCCCTCCGTTGCGCAAACCAGTGGCCGCGGGCCATGCGTCTAGATCCGCGAACCGAGTCGGGGATATGACAAGGCACGCATGTTTCCAACATTAGGCCGCTCAGTCTTGTTGGCAATGCCGCAGATGACCCAGTCGGTCTACGCTCGCATTCCACATGGTTCCGATATCAGTTGATCACTCTGGTAAGCCTATGACCTCGAACATGTTCTTTCTCGATGGGCTGACACCAGACATGCCCAATCAGGCCGCCATAGAAGGCTTCTTTGGTTAGTTTATTGATAGCGGCTCCCTCTTGGGAAGTGCGCTCGCCTACTATCTTTCACCCCGATACGTCGGTCCCCCGGGCGGGTAAGGTCAAGTTTGACTGACTATACTCGTTTCCCGCCCGGTGCACTGTATTTTAAGCCACGTACCTCCGCAACACCTGGTGTACTAAATGACAAGGCACGTGGAACATAGGGTTTCCCCCGCGGTGACGATGTGCGGGGAATTAATGAGCTTGGTGAGTGCGCAAGATTGGTAGATAACCCTAACAAACTCATGTTGTCTCCCTTTTGCAAGCCGGCCATGTCACCATCTGGCCAACAAATCGAGATTCCGCCGCAGTGCCTGCATAAGGCGGCTTTCCTATGAGGGATCTGAAGAAGCCAAAGGCGCCTCGAAGTCGCCGACAACCGCGTGGAACATATCTCTAGGTTCAGAATGCGCGCGCGTGTGATCTTTGAGCGGGCTTGGGTATGGTCATGGCAGCCGTTGAGTGTGCTCGGCGGAAGTGTCGTGTCGCGGAACGGGACCCGAAGAGGTACATCCAGGCAAGTATAAAAGCATCACGTCTGGAGGCGAAAGTCCTTCGACCGCCCACTAGAGAGCGATCTCCACCTGCCACACGAAGTCTTGCGATGGCACTCTCGGCCCACTTGCAGCGCATCTTTTTCCTGGCGGCGATGGCCCTGGCTGCCTTCGTTGTTGTCGATGCAACACAAGTGATGCACCGCCCAGCCACATTCAAGGACTCTCCTAAGAAGGCGGTGACAGCAAACGCGAAGCCACAAATCATCCACAAGCGAGCGGGATCCAAGGTTCAGGCCGCGTATTTCACCAACTGGTGCGCTGCTCCATGTCCGAGTATGCATGCACGTATCCTCATTCCGCCTGTTCTCGTGTTGCAGGGGTATCTACGGCGCCAACTTCCGTATGTGCTCGGCCTTCGCCGGACAGCACTTCCTATTCCATCCCACTGACCGGACACGCCACAGAACCGACCGACATAGATGCGTCCACTTTGACGCACATCGTGTACGCTTTCGCCGACGTTTCCGCGGACACTGGCGCCATCTCCCTTACGGATTCATACGCCGACGAGCAGGTGAGTCACTCGATCAGGGTGTGAGAGACGTTGGCTTATCGAGCTATTATAGAAACACTTCCCTGGCGATTCTTGGGATGAGACCGGCAACAACCTCTACGGCTGTCTTAAGCAGGTGCGACAATCCCATGTTACTGTCCAATTAATCTTGCGACGCTGATGCATTTTGCGCAGATCTACCTGCTCAAGCTTAAGAACAGGTACGGTCGCACTCGTCTTGTTCAAACACATCTCTGATTTGTAGTGCAGGAACTTGAAGGTTTTGCTCTCTATCGGCGGATGGACCTACTCTCAATCCGGTCACTTCAACTTTGTGACCGACTCCGGCAAGCGCACGACGTTCATCAACAACGCCGTCAGCTTGGTTGAGAACTATGGCTTTGACGGTGTTGATATCGATTTCGAATATCCCAACTCGGATGCCCTCGCCTCGGGCTTCGCATCTTTGCTCACATCCCTGCGCTCTGCCTTCGACAACTTGCAGAGCCAGAAGGGTGACAGTGTACCTTATGAAATCACGGTGTGTTTTTAGCTACTCTCGTACGTAGCATATTTACTGACGGGGGGTCGGGGTCCAATCAGGCGGCAGTTTCTGCCGGATCGGACAACTACGCATTCCTGAAGGTCCCGGCAATGAACTCGGCACTCACGTACTGGAACTTGATGGTATGATGACGTCATCGTCCGCAGGCTCACAAGCTAACCTTACCCAGGCTTATGACTACGCTGGATCATGGCTGACCTTTGTAAGTATTTCCGTGAATCTGGTCGCTGAATTAAACCACTGACCGTAGCCCCTAGGCGGACAACCAAGGTACTGTCGGTTGCTAATCGAATGGATGCAGGAGGATTGACAAACTCTCAGCTAACCTCTACGGCGGCGCACGTACCAATGTTTCGACTGATAAGGCTGTTAAGTGGTACATCGCCAGCGGTGCCTCTGCCAACAAGATCAACATGGGTATCCCTCTTTATGGCCGCGCGTTCGAGTCTACCACGGGCATTGGCGCGCCTTACAGCGGCGTGAGTACAAGGACGGTCCTCACGCGTGAGCTAGTTTCTGACAAAATGATAGATCGGCCCCGGTACCATTGAAGCTGGCGTCTACTCGTACAAGGCACTCCCGCTTGCCGGTGCCCAGGTTAGATAATGCTTATGTTATGTCCGGTATTTGCTGACGGTGCCTAGGTCTTCGAGAACCTAACCGATGTGTCGAGCTACTCCTTTGACTCCTCCAAGGGCGAGCTCGTCTCGTACGATACCCCACACATCGCCACCATCAAGGCTCAGTACGTTCAGAACAACGGTCTCGCCGGCTCCATGTTCTGGGACGTGAGTCACGGCAAATACGTATTGCGCTGTCCAAGGGAAAACTGAACTTTTTTTCAGCTGTCCACGGACAAGACCGGTTCTGACTCTCTGGTCGGCACCACTGCGGGTGTGTATGGCAGCCTTGATCAGACCCAAGTGAGTCGAATTCGTGCCTATGATGAATTGTAGGTCTCATCATCTACGTTTGCAGAACCACATCAAGTAAGGCCCATCAGCGAAATCTCTTCAATGACCTCTCTCCTGACGCCTTTCACAGTTATCCCAACAGCAAATGGGACAACATCAGAAACAACATGGGCCAGTCCTCTGGGAGTCCCTCTACCACGACTGCGAAGACGTCCCCAACTGCACCTACTTCCACCTCCACGAGTTCAACCTCGGCCCCTACCGGGGGTTCTGGGGCATGTGCCTCCGTCACGGCTTGGGTGTCGTCCGTAAGTGGTATTACCTGCTCTCTTTGATATCTCATCGTGCTAAGCTTGGGACAGGCCGTGTACACCGGGGGCCAGCAGGCTACGTATCGTAAGGCACATTTATGCCATAATGAACAGTATTTATCTGACACTGGGGATAGAGGGCCACCTTTGGACCGCGAAGTGGTGGACGACTGGGGACACCCCCGGTGGCGCCGGTGAGCTCATTTTCCCCAGCCCCCGTCAACTCACACATAAGCACAAGCTCAACACCTTGTGTATAGCTGGCGTCTGGACCGATAACGGCGCGTGCTAGACGGTGTCGGTGTGTGAAGCACTTAGGCTGCACATTCATGACTCTCACGAGTACTAAATGAGAATATTCATCATGTGGCATTACTCGTGTAACAACACTCTTGGGCAGAGCGCGATTTTCTGTATATATCTCTCATCGTTGAAATTAAATGACCCAAATGTTCGACATGGTATGGAACACCGCTTCCACGAGACCGTGTCAACGGCGTCTAATTCGTGTCTCCGGGGTACCCGGGCGTCTGTGACTATAGATCCGCCTCCGCTCGTACTAGTAGTGCCGCTCCGCATCGCTTGGCGAGAGACCACCACAAACATCCGCGCGAACAGTTCCTAGCGACCGTATGCACTCGCAAAGATGGAAAGCGAGGCGCTTGATGGTGACTTTGTGTGTCCTGTCCGGCATAAGCTATCTGAGGCTGGCTTCAATCCATATTATAATATAATAACACGAATTCAAATTCTCAGCCGTTAGTAAGTGCTGAAGTCTCGAGCTCTATCGTTCAGCAGTCACTCAACATATAATCAAAACGTAGGTATGTTATGTTGCGTTGGGGGTAAGCACTCGTGCGCGGGATATGCATGCACTCTCCGTCCCAAGTGGAGCGGTGCGCAGCAGAACGCCCTTGGAATGGTCAGCGGTGTGTACGACATCCGCAAAATGTATCTCATCGCCAGACCCTCCAGGTTGCAACTGCTGCACGTCTCATGCGGTCCACTTCCTCATGTGCCTGGATCATTTCGGGGACACTCCGTCACGACGTATGTTGAGTCTGAATTTTCCGCACTCCCTCAGTATGAAGGGTTGGGCAGGAGCGCACCAACACCCGCCGGGCAGGGTACAAAAACTACGGGTACTTCAACGCTCAGCTTCATCGTCTGCGCTTTGTGGAACGATCCCCCCCTCGCCCCCCCCTCGTTCATCATGGCCATATCGGCTGTCTTACGACGTGTGTCCCTTCTTGCCGCGGTAGCCTTCGGGACCCTCGCGCTCGTCAGCGCGACCGAGGTTATGCATCGTCCCCCCACTTTCAAGGATCATCCACGCAACGTCACGACCCAGCGTAAGGTCAGCCCCCATGTTATCCACAAGCGGGCGGGCGGATCGAAGGTCCAGGCGGCCTACTTTACCAATTGGTGCGTGGCCCGCTCCAGAGTTGGAAGATGTTATCCTTATAAGGGATATCACATAGGGGTATATACGGCGCGAACTTCCGTGAGTATCTCAATCTCAAGTATCGTATGAGTGTCGGATGTTCGTCTGAACCACCGTTTCATCTAATTTCTCCAGAGCCCACCGACATAGACCCAACCGATCTCACCCATATTCTCTACTCGTTTGCTGACGTGTCGGCCGAAACCGGTGAAATCAAGTTGACGGACTCCTGGGCCGATGAGCAGGTACACACCTTGCCTTTGTGACTGACTCGTCTCGCTGATCCCGATCAGAAACATTACGCAGGTGACTCGTGGAACGACTCTGGCAACAATCTCTACGGTTGCCTTAAGCAGGTACGAGCACAGACCCACAAGTCTTATATGGTGCTTACGACCTCTTTGTAGCTTTATCTTCTCAAGCTTCAGAACCGGTTCGCTGGCCTTCAGTGACATATGCCATCCCGTGCTGATCGCACTGCAGGAACCTCAAGGTGCTCCTCTCGATCGGAGGCTGGACGTACTCTCAGTCCGGTCACTTCAACTTTGTGACGGATGCCACAAAGCGTGCGACGTTCGTCAACAGCGCTGTTGGCATGATTGAGAATTACGGTTTCGATGGGATCGACATCGACTTCGAATACCCCAACTCGGATGCGCTCGCTTCGGGTTTCGCATCTCTACTAACCTCCTTACGATCTGCCTTCAATGACTTGCAATCGAAGAAGGGCGATAGCACACCCTATGAACTCACGGTATGTTTGCCTCAGTAGTCGCCTGTGGCTCTTTCTCAAGTGTTATGCCTGATAGGCTGCGGTTCCTGCTGGCTCCGACAACTATCAATACTTGCATATTCCCGTCATGGACGATGCACTTTCGTACTGGAACCTGATGGCAAGTGTTGGTGATCACGTATAACTTTGCCAGGACTCAAACTCCCTCAGGCTTACGATTATGCCGGATCTTGGTTGACCTGGGTGAGCGACATTTACTCATACTGCGGTGAACTTGGTTGAGCTGTTATGCTAGGCTGACAATCAAGCTAATCTATACGGTGGTACGCGGACGAACGTCTCTACTGACAAGGCGATCAAGTGGTACTTAGCGAATGGCGCAACGGCGAGCAAGATCAACATGGGTATTCCCCTCTACGGCCGTGCCTTCGAGAACACTAACGGCATAGGCTCGTCTTACAACGGGGTGAGTCAAACACCTTCTACTCTAGCATCCAAGCCAATCTCCCGTATCAATAGATCGGACCTGGCACGATTGAATCTGGAGTCTATTCGTACAAGGCTCTACCACTCTCTGGCGCTACGGTGCGTTATTCGGAGTGATTCTAATCGATATTGCTCATATGACATTTGCTAGGTCTACGAGAACCTGACGGACGTCACGAGCTACTCGTACGACTCATCGAAACGTGAACTCGTTACCTACGATACTCCTCGTATCGCGACGCTTAAAGCCCAGTATGTCCGCGATAAAGGCCTTGGGGGCTCCATGTTTTGGGAGGTACGTGCCTTAACGTCTACACTAACGTCCTCAGCTTACCAAGCCCACAAATCTAGTTGTCGACCGACAAGAAGGGCTCGGACTCACTGGTTGCTACGACGGCAGACGTATATGGTGATCTTGATCAGACGCAGGTATGGCTGGATTTAGACACCGGCTAGATCTCCCATTGACGTGTTCTTCGCAAACCAGAACCATATCAGGTTGGATCACTGACTATTGCTCCTCATGGCTCCCGTATACTGACGTGGTACCCAGCTTCCCTAACAGCAAGTGGGACAACATTCGTAACAACATGGGACAGTCCGCGGGCAGTTCGAGCAGCACAAGCCGTAGCTCTCTCTCGACTCGCTCTTCGACCTCGACCTCTCGTTCTTCCACTAGTACCATCCGGTCGACTAGTTCAGCCACCTCTACCCGTAGCTCTGTCTCGTCCACCCGTTCGTCCTCATCTACCCGTGCATCGTCTTCGTCTACGCGCACCTCTAGCACCCCGACCTCCACCCGCACGTCGACTAGGTCCAGAACTTCCACTCGTCGTTCATCGTCATCGACCCGTCGCTCAACGACCTCCACTCACAGCTCTACTAGTTCCACGTCGAGCCCAACTAGCGGTTCGAGCCTCTGTTCCGGAATCTCTGCCTGGAGCTCAGTGGTTAGTACGACTGCCTTTATTGCATTGGTCTTTCTGCTGACCTTTCCCCCAGTCGACTTACGTCGGCAGAAATAAAGCGACTTACAGTGGGTGTACCTAAGACGTCGTGCACCGATCTATATTTACAACGAGTCGCAGATGGCCATCTCTGGACTGCCAAATGGTGGTCTTACAACGATACTCCCGGCGGCCCAGGTACGTCCCGCATACTCATGTCTGATATTCCACTTCTAAGATCATATTCCTAGCCGGTGTGTGGTCAGATAACGGCAGTTGCTGAACCTGACGGGGCCGCACCAAACCTTCTAAACGTCTGCGAATACACGAGTTTGTTACGAGTCTCCGTTATATGTAAATATTGCCCACACGTCAAATCAAATGCCCAAAGGACTATGTACCATATGCATTGGCGATGTGTAATCGGACAACGTCTAGAGATACAGTGACGAGCAGAAGATGACAGAGTTGGGCCTCTCCAACATCTCCGAGGCCTTCTCAAACTTCTCCTGCAACTCATTGTTTCCGATGACTTTCGCCGCCTGCGCCATCTGCCGGATGAGCTCCTGTAGGCGCCTGAAAACGCGGATGAGACTGCCCTCGAACTGGTCCGTGAGCTAGGAATAGTGGCCATTAGCGTCCGTAACCAAGGTGGAGGTAACGTCAAGGGGAATGTCGCACCTTGCAGATCTCTGAGAATGATGCTCCTCGACACCACTGGACCACCGCGTCCATGAGCTCAACCTTGAACGACTGAACATACTCGTCTTCGTTGATCGGTAGCTTGGACTCTTTAGAGACCTTCGCAATACGCTTCGCGATCTCCTGCATGTTGCGGAGTGGTGCCGCAAGCTCTTCCTTCAGTTTAGTCACCTGTTCGCTCTGCGGGGAGGAGTTTAGCACGCCCTATGCACTTCGCAGTTACGGGGATCCCACCTTCTCTGCAAAGACGAAGCAACTCAGCAAGCCTGCACACTGCTCTGGGGAGAGCGTGTTGAATGTGCCGTTGAAGATAAGTTCCGTGAGCAGCAGCTCGTCGCCGGTGCTGATCTCGCAAGCTACACGGCCCTTCATGTCGACGATGTCGGCCGAGTCCGTGAACCCGAGGCGCCGAAGAACACGCTTCCGGCACTTGAGCTCTTCCATCTGTAGAACATCATTCGTAGCCTGTATACGTTTTTTCAGCTCGCGGATGCGAGCCTGATGCTCCTGCTTTCGAGCATAAAGCGTGTAAAGCTCTGCAAGCCGGGGGTCTTTATGCAGAGGGCTCGAGAACATTTTCTTTTCCATGGTATCAACTTTCTGGGTAACTGTCATTAGCATGAGGGACCATGGGTATACGCACACGTGAGTCACCTGCACAAGCTGCTTGAACTTGTCGTCTGTGATCTTCATGTCGGAAATGGGATCGAGGAGCGGGATGCCTGCGGGGAATCGGCTCTTTATCTCCATTACGGCCTTCCACGTCGTTTCGCGTTGCTGCAAAGATCGTAGATCTTTTGGCAAGTGTGTACGAAGCTTGCTGATAGAGTCGATTGTTGAGAGCAGAACGGGAACGGTGATGGGCTCCCCACCACGCCCAGACGGGCATGGTTGGATTCCACCAGGGGTCGGAGTGGTCACATTCCGATCCTTGGGCAGCGTCGATCCCTTTGTACAATACAGTAGCACATCAACGATATACTGCTCGTGCGCTGGGACATCCTCGAGCTTCGGGCCCGGACGATTCTACCCGATTTATCGTTAGCGTGACTTGTATGAACACTTCGTACGCGTACTCACCTTGGGCGGCAAACGTTTTTGATAGTTGACAATGATACCCCAGCCGAAGTCAAGTGTCCCGGTTTTGACTGTGATGAGGCGCCCTGGTTGAAGGAAGGGTATGATATAGTTCGGATGAGTAATGACCTCTCGGAAGTCCGCAGCCATGCGGTCAAGCTGCTGTCGGAAGTCGTAGTAGCTCGCGACAAGCTCCTCGTCTGGTACCACGATTGCGGCTTTCTTCTCTTCTTCCTTCTGTAGCTCTGCGAACGAACCGCCCGGTCAGAATGTTGAGATACACAGATGATGTGGAGGTACCTACCGCCTTCAATAACAGGCACCTCGGCGTTATTCTGGAACTGGTAGAAGCAGCGCTCGAGCATAAACTCGGGGCTGATACCCTCGACCTTCATCAGATTGAGGACCATGTTGTACCCCAGGTGGAACGCAGAGTCGAGTCTGTCCGCCTCGCCCTTGATCATTTCCTTAGCTGCGCCCGGCTCCAGCTTTTCGTCGCACATCATGATGACTACACCACGATCATCCAGCCCACGGCGACCTGCACGTCCCGACATTTGGATATACTCGCCAGAAGACAAGTTGCGGAAATCACGGCCGTCGAACTTCCGCGCGGCGGTGAACACGACAGTCTTCGCGGGCATGTTCAAGCCGATGGAGAATGTCTCGGTCGCAAAGAGGACCTTGATGAGACCCTCCTGAAAGAGAATCTCGATGACCTCCTTGAGGATAGGTAGTAGCCCACCATGATGGATGCCGATGCCGCGTTTCAGAAGTGGAAGGAGGTTCGCAATCTGCGGGAGCTGGCGGTCGTCCGGGGCGAGGTTCTCTATGGCATTGTTGAATATGTTCGCGACGAGGTCCTGGTCATTCGCGGAGTTAAACTCCACCTTGGACATGTTGAGGGCGAGTGCCTCGCACTCGCGCTTGCTGAACGCGAATATAATGACCGGGTTGTAGTTCTTGAGCATGATCATCTTAACAATTTTCTGGATATCCGACGAACCTGAGGCGGATCAATGCGTCGCGTATGACCATAGGCTAAATAGGAGCTCACCCTTCTTCTCGGGACCGCCCTTCCTCGACTTGCCCTTCCTCCCTTTGCCTGATTTTGGGTCTGCAGGGTCATCCCCCGACCTCTCCTGCAACATCCCCATCGCTTTCGTGAAGTTGTCTTCGCGGAATTCGCCCTTTTCGTTGACCACGAGGTAGATACCCTCTCCCCCCGCGGGAAATAGGTAGTGCTGTAACGGCGTAGGCCGAAAGTCGGTGTAGACGACATGGCATGGCTGCTCGTGCGATTTGCATATCCACTCCGCGAATTGCATCGCATTGGGTATGGTGGCAGAAAGGAAAACGTAACGCACTGTGTGCGGAAGAAGGATGATGGTCTCTTCCCAGACGACGCCACGCTCTTTATCGCGCATGTAATGGATCTCATCGAATATGACCCAGGCGACCTCGCGCATGATCTCGGAGCCGCGATAAAGCATAGACCGAAGAATCTGCAACAAGTCAATTCAGCCCCGGCAGAGCATGCAGCATACAGCTCCGCACCTCTGTGGTCATAACCAAGCACGTCGCGCTAGGGTTGATGGTGACATCTCCGGTCATTAGGCCAACGTCTCCGAACTCGGCAAGCATCTCACGGTACTTCTGGTTGCTTAGGGCCTGTACGTTTGAACAAAGAAATTATAATTTGTATTCTTTTGAGCGACGTCTATTTACTGGCCTTGATAGGACTCGTGTAGATTACTCTCTGCTTCTGTTGCAGGCATTGAGCAATGGCGTACTCTGCCACCACGGTCTTTCCTGCACTCGTGTGTGCTGAGACCAGAACACTCTCGTTTCTTTGGATAGCGTGAACAGAGACTTGTTGGAAGGGGTCCAAGGTGAACTTGTATTCGCGCGCGGGTTTTTCTGGGGGCACATGGGTGGCGATTGGTACGTACGGGTAACCGGGGGGTACGGCAACTTGATGTCGTACCTGCGGTGATGTTAGCGTAGATACACTCTTGTATACACAGGTCACATCACCTGGTGCCGGAGCTCTAACCGTGAGCCTGCTTCCACAGCACCCGTCAACCCTGCACTAGCGGCAACCTCTCGTTTCGATTCGATTTCGACCTCGTCGACGACCACCGGATTTGGGGGCTCGAGCCGAGCTTTCTTCGAACCCGGTTGATCAGCTTGGGGACTACCAGCCTGTTCGCTCGCGCCGCTTGCATCCTCTGCTTGGGAAGGAGTGATTGCCTTGCGCTTCCTTGCCGCACTGTTCCTACTGGGAGCCTCGATGGGCGGTTTCATCGCTACGTCGCCGTCAGCATCCATTACTTTCGGGCGTGCATCATCAAGGAATGAGAAGAGGTCGCTTGAGTCCATCTTCGCAATTGGCCAGCCTGTTGTAAATCGGAGTTCGACACCGAATGGCCCAAGGCTAGGGAGCAAACCAGAGGACAGGGCAGCCAAGCGACTCGCGAGCAGGTATTACGCAAAATCAGACTAGGAGGCCAGATCAATCCGTATAGCAGCAAGCAAAACAGGCGTAGCACGTAGAGAGGGGAGGATGAAGAGTAGGAAAACCGGATGGGATGTAAGTAGGCGGGAGGAAGCTGGAGGCCAGAGTAGGCGCCCACAAACTTCTCGTGACGTAAGCTTGAAACGTTAACTGACAGAAGTAGCATACCATATTTTATTTACTTACTAAGTTACTGCCACCCGTCCCTGCCACCGAGCCCTCGTAACTGCAGTCACACCAGTGCCCTCAGGCTGAGGCTGGTCCCTCGCCGTACTCCGACATCACTTCGTACTAATTCTCTCGCTCCGCCAGTGATGTTGGCAGCCTTTCACCCTCGATTTAGGAGCCACAGCCGCCTTGACGACTTCAGCCTACTCTCGGAATCGTCGGGACTCAGATGTAAATTGAATCTGACCCGTCTGCTATGGCACTTCCTCATATCCCTACTTAGACCTCCAGCGAAGATTTTAACAAACTACTATGTACTCTCTTGCGACGTTTCAGTCCCTATCGCAAGTGTCTCCAATGCTGAGTAGGCATACTCACAAGTGTAACTTGTGCGTCTAACGCGCCCCGGCGTCGCCGTTTACGCTGACAGCCGGCGCGTAGGCGTAAAGCGACGTGAGCCTGCAAATGTTCTTCCATTTACCGTAGCTCCCTCGGAACAAAATAAGGCTTGATTTGACCGGACCTGAGCACAGCTCCAGCCTCCGAGCCGATACCTATATGAAGCTGGGGCTGCTGGGCCGCCTTGGTCGCCAAGCTCACCTCCGCGACCGTTCCTGTCCTTTCCCTCCGCAAAGAGTACTGTGCGGGCCACCCAGAACTTTGGCGGACGCTACGCTCTTTGATATCGTCACTCCTTGATTACCCCTTCCTTAGCTTTGATTACGATGCTGCTGAACTGGTCTCGTCTTGTCGCGCTCGTCACCGCCAGCACGCTATGCCCTATCCTCGAAGCCCGTCCAGTAGAAACGCTGGTTGTTGAGGCCAGAGGAGTTCCCGGTGACAAGACAGTCATTATTCAGATGTTCGAGTGGTCGTGGGATAGCGTCGCCGTCGAATGCACCAACTTTATTGGTCCTGCTGGCTATGGTTACGTGCAAGGTAAGCAAGGAGCATAACGATCCCGAGCTGGGATGATCTGATGTTCCTTTATCGCCTGTAGTGAGCCCCGCGCAAGAAACCATTTCAGGTGACCAGTGGTGGACCGATTATCAACCCGTCTCGTATATCCTCCAAGGCAAACGCGGAAATCGCGAGCAGTTTGCTAACATGATTAGCACTTGCCATGCAGCAGGTGTAGGCGTCATTGTCGGTAAGCCCCATATATGTCACGAAATCTTTGCGCGAATATGATCTGGACGAAGTATGCCATTTGCAGACACGATCTTCAACCACATGGCCGGTCAGGATTCCGGAACAGGGACCGCTGGCTCTTCGTTCACGCATTACGATTACCCCGGCATTTACCAAAGCCAGGACTTCCATCATTGCGGACTGACGCCAAACGACGACATTAGTGATTTCGGCAACAGGCAGCAGGTGCAGACGTGTGAGCTCGTCAACCTGGCTGAGTATGTAAAGTTGCTCTCTACTCCAACCGTCTGCGATGCTGACTCGCACTTACCGGTAGCCTTGCAACAGAGACCGAATATGTTAGAGCTCGTCTTGCCCAACATGGAAACGATTTGCTGTCTTTGGGTGCCGATGGTCTACGTATCGATGCAGCTAAACGTGAGTCATCTTAGGAACCCTTTTCCACTTGAAAGGAGCTCACAGCGTCGTTAGATATTGCCACCAGTGACATCGCAGATATCCTGTCTCGTCTAGACAGGAAAGTTTACGTCACTCAGGAAGTGGTGTTTGGAGAGGGCCAGCAAGTTACGCCCAACGAGTATGCCCAGACTGGTAAGTCACTAATACCATTTGCTCGTTTAACACCTGATGTTAACTATGTTCGTTTTGCAAAAGGTGACGTCCTAGAGTATGTCCCCGGAAAAGGAACATGTGGGGCATGTGCTTATCATCCCTCGTTTCTTAGATTCCGTTACGCTACGGCATTGAGGGATGCATTCTTGAACTCGGGCATCGCAGGTCTCCAGAACTTCGACAATCGCGGTAATAGACTGATTCATATTCTGGGAATATCTTCTTTGTTGAATAAAGATATCTAGGTTACGTCGATAGCTCTGCGGCTAACATCTTTGTGACAAACCACGACATGGAACGCGTAAGTGGCTGACCTCCCGTTAAGATGGCTGACATCCGTTCTATTTCTTCAGAGCGGCGCGTCGTTGAACAATAACTCACCTTCCAACACCTACGTGAACGCGATGGTCTTTTCTCTCGCGCATCCCTATGGCACGCCCACCATCCTCTCCAGCTATGACGGGTTCGCCCAGAACCCCGACGCTGGCGCGCCCAATGGCGGATCGGGCACGTGCTCCGATGACGGCGGACAGAACGGCTGGCTTTGCCAGCACCGGTGGGCTGCCGTCGCCGGCATGGTCGGGTTCCGCAACACCGTTGGGGGTGCACCGATGACCAACTGGCAGTCTCCGCAAGCCCAGCAAGTCGCGTTCGGTCGCGGTACGTCAGGGTGCTCGGGAACAGCGGGTCGCCAGGCTAACAGGCTTCCATGACCTTTCAGGGCAGTCCGGCTTCGTTGCGATCAACAACGCAGACTCTCAATGGTCGGCAACGTTCAGCACGAGCCTCCCTGATGGCACGTACTGCGATGTGATCAGCGGCTCTCCTTCCAATGGCAAGTGTGCCGGGACATCGTGCGTAGCGCTATTCTAAAAAGCATTGCACCGTCGTCGCCGACATGTTGCCCACAGCTTCTCTATCTCTGGGGGTTCCTTGACGGCCACTGTCCCCGCCCGTGGTGCAATTGCTGTGCATACTGGTGCTAGGGGGAACCTCTCCCGTCGGAGCGAGCACACTACGGCTGTGAACTTCGTCGAGGCGGCTGAGACGGCGCACGGTCAGGTTTGTGAATGTGCCTGCCTTTTTGTCTCTTGCGTGAGTTAATTTCTATAGGCCCTCTACATTATCGGAAGTATCCCCGAGCTTGGGAACTGGAACACTGACAATGCGGTGAGTGGTGTCTGTAGTAAGCTTTCGAGATCGGGTTCTGAATGTGACTGCGTCAGGTGCCGCTCTGCTCCGCAGCATACCCTACATGGACTGTGTCGCTTGACCTTCCCGTTGGTATCAGCTTCGAGTACAAGTTCATTCGTAAGGCGACGGACGGATCCGTAAGTGTCATGTGTCCGGTCCCTATTACTATCACACTGAGCGCTCACGAAACAAAAACCTCCACTGCAGGTTGAGTGGGAGTCAGGCTCGAATCGCGTAGTCGCTGCTCTTACCTCAGGCCAGACACAGTCCTTCACTACTAGCTGGCAATGATGAGCTGTTGGCAGTCTTTCTTTCTAGAGCTTGTCAGCGAGTGACATGGTGCTCTCCAGCGTATATTATGATAGTGGGCGCCTAGGCGTCGTAATGCGAGTTGCGTGATCGTTCCAGGGACGGTCGGTGTAAGCAGTGGGCCGAGGGTGAAGTCCTGCCAGGGAATGTCTACGACACACAAAGGGAAATCAATGCGAACACTAACGCATACCCCATACGACCAGATTACCCTATTGTATAGTTCAGCATATCTCAACGTGAGTACAAAAGTGTGTCACGCAAGAGAGGAAAACGAAGACCACTTTCGATATCTTCGAAGTTCGAACTGCGCCTTTCAGCACCCTCAGGTTCACGATCAAAGACTTTCCGAAAACGGGTGATCAACACCCTCCCCGTGCTATACTTGACGTACAGCTTGCTAGGACCGGACTTACGTGCACGCCAACAGGTGCAGATTCGCACAGTGGACATCTCTGCTCAAGTAATCTTGACAGGTCGCAGCCAGTGAGTCCAATACTCTTCGCCGGCCAAGTAACGTAAGTGACGTAAATTCCCCCACATTGTTGCGGGGAAGAGACACATGGGCATGTACCCCGTGGGGCGGCGGTGCGCACATGCCACACTTAGCCGGCAGTTCCGTCAAACCGATTTCTGGCTGGTTTTTCAAGGTGATCATTCATCCCGGACACATCGCTGAACTCTGCGGGCGTAAACACCGGATAAGGGATGAGATGATGGCGAGGTTCCTGCGCCGAGGACCCTTTCTTCCCTCGACGTGCTTCTAGCTCATAGAAGGCACCCCTCGGCAGCGTCGCTGCGACGACCGTAGTGCTCTGGCCTTCTAGTTCAAACACCATCCGCCTGCCCCTGAAAAATTATTGAGGACTACCGTCTGCTTGAAGTCAGAGTTCAAAGATCCCCACGGTAATTTTTGTACCGCGCGAGTCCACTCATCGCTGCTACGTCAAACTTATGCTTTCACGCACCCTCAAATAGTGATACCATCCATCACGACGTGGTGGTAAGGCTCGAATCAGTCGGATACACACTGCCTAGCTGTCAGACATGGTGTAAAGTGCGACGGTTTACTATGCCATTCGTCTTCCACATCCTCAAAGGAGCTGCAGCGATCACAGGCTCTATACTAAGGGGTCGTAAGAGACAGAGGCGGGGACAAGGGCATCAGTGAGATGAACTCGCCACTTATCAGGCTCCTGCTGATTTGAAACTGTGGTCGCGGTAGTGCTGTGAACGACAAGGCGGCTCGGCAGGAGGTAGTATCGATAGGAGACTCCACATTTTCGAGGGGTCCCTTCCGCGTAAAGCAAGAAGTCGATGTTCAATGCGCCGCGGCGATGGCCTTCAATACTCCCATTCATCACAATGAGCACATGCCGCACAGGCTGATCGAACAAACCAACTATCGACGGAGGCATTACTAAGACTCGCTGCTAGCGGTCAGAAATTGGCGGGGACCACCCGAAAAAAATGTGCGCGAGAAATAATACGTCGAAGGTCAGACCATCGTGACGGTCGGGGAGAGAAAATGATTGTACGTTGAGCTTACACATGGAGTGCCCCGAAAGATGCCCAGACCAACAAGATGAGTACGGCTGCCCATCACAGAATAGCAGCCTCAAAAATGCAGGTGGACGTACCTTTTTGGAAAGTGCACAGTGCACTGTTGGATAGAGGCTATTCATGGGTCAAACCGCGTCAGTTATCTGAATGTCGGTCATGTAAAGGCACCGCACGATGAGGGTAAGCTTAGACTCCTGACGTCTTTTGTCCCGGTCCTTTTGCCGAAGGTAAAGCAAACCCCAAGGCCGGCAAGTGCGGCTCGCCCGGAATAGAGTCCAATATGTGGGCGGTTGCACTGGCTTCCGGGTGGTCGACGAGCTTATTAGTGCGCTGCACCAACTTACGGGGGGAACGGTCGGGAGCAAGGTGGTGCGCGACTGTTCGCATTTTGCACATGTTTCACAACGGTTCCTCCGGCTGCCTGAACTGGTTGGTTCGGTGAATCGAGCACGGGGTTATAGATTCGGAGGGAAGAGACCCAAGGGAAAGGGAAAGGCCAGGGGTGAGACAAATCTGGGGCTGAGCCTACTGAGAGCCGTGGATAAGTGGCGGAGGGCACTCACTACTGTCACGCACTACCCTAACCTGCCGCCCATCCGTGCGACTCCGACGAGGAACCATAAAAATTTAACTCCATGAGTTGGTAATTGGTGTGTGTATTACCCCAATTTGAAAGAAGTGGCTCCTGCTATATTTGCGCAACGAGACGACCTGATACCGCGCAGCCTCTGAGTATCCGATACGGCCACCTCGACTGCCAGTACCCAGAGTAGGTGCGCCGTGTGAGGTCGTCCTGTGCTCTAAGTCGGACATACTTTACTTTAACCTCCAACATGATCCCCAAATTGTAGACTCACCAGTGACCATGGCCTAACACCTTTCAGCACCATGGCATCCCCCGCCACTAGAGTCCCTCGACGTGCTAGAAATTCAGATGTAGCAGTAGAACAGGGTTAAAAGGGAATCAAATAACGCAGTATCGCTAAGCCGCGACTCATAGCCTTCGAAGGGATGTAGACCCTATTGGCTAAGCTGGCCCGCGCTGACAGTTAACGACTAACGGCAATCTAAGCTTGGGTAAATATTGAACTATTGACCTACGGGTTTGGTCCTAGATCAATTACTTGAGAGTAGTCAGCCCGCAAAAAATATCCAGATATCGTATGAATAACTGGTCTGCTGATTAATATTGGCCTCGGCCACCTGGGCGACGTTACCGTAGTGGAAGAATGAGACGTCAACACAAGCAAAAGCGCCCGCGAACGGCGTGCCGCATAAATGTCGGAGAAACCTTCTGATGACAGCCCGCCTCGAAAGTCCATCTAGGGGCAGGTCTGTGGCAAGTTTGGGTTGACAGAGAGGCCTCTAGAGGCCTCGAGAGGGCACAAATCTTCGCCAAGATTTGATACGGGTCGGGTGGCACTCCTGATGAGAGAGAAGAAAAGTCTAACGAATCATAAGCGCTCACATAGTATGGCTCCACGTTCAACTTCCTCTCGACTACAACATGGCTCGTGTTTGTCGAACCGGTCTATCCGCCGCCGTTACCCCATGTTGACACAGGATGCGGTCGTGACCGATCTGAAATGGGTGCGTACGACGTTCGGCCCAGACCTCTGGGCAAAATCGCCTCGCGATGCCACGGATAATCTTTGCAAATTTGTCTTCATTGAGGAACGGACCTTTCTGCTGGTCACCGCGATGAAACATCCCCCCAGGACGAAGCCACCAAGCGCGGTTACGTAGTGCTCTAAACTGAACGTCTTCATGTTCCGATGAATTGTGCGGGGTGTCATGGAGGTGATGTCTCTTTCCCGCCCTCGCGGAAAAGACAAACCGGTCCACAAACTCCGGTGGGCGTTGCGCCTGTTAGGTTTTACTGGGTGAGTTCTTATGCGTGTTACTATAGGCTTCAATCCGACAATTTTCTTTCAAACTAGTGCACCATCCGCTGGAGGCATCTCGGATCCCGGGGACCCGACCGGCCTCGGAGGCAGTTTTTCGATCGAGGAATTGGGCGTCTAGTGAAGTGAAAGCGTTACGATCTTCCTAGTCGTGGACCCTCGCTAGATCGGGACGCCGGCAGGTCATGCAGCAGGAGGGCACACAACCCCCTTCTTTCCGCTGCGACAGTCTTCAGAAACTGAATTGCGATACAGACCCCGAGAACACGCCGAAACCCCGTTCAACTTGTTACTTCAAGTTGTTGTCGTGTCGCATCGGGATTTTACGTGCGCCCTTACCGGCGGTTTCCCTTGGGAGCGGACATCAACGTGTTCACGGAGCCTTCGGTCACGATTCATCCCGTTTTCCATCGAGATTGTCATTAATAGGTCTAGGTATAACAGGCGAGGGCGAACAGTTCGATCGTTTCTTCCGGCGGGCTCGTCCCCGTACCATCCAGTACCGCGGATCGCGCGTGCAGAATCAGGTGTATCATGCGGTCTATCTCCACTAACTCATGCACCCAGCGGCGAAGTTTGACGGGTTTTAAGCCCGCTGGGCAGGACGAACACGCATCATCGAGCCGCAGCCGCGGTTACTGGGCATCGCGCGAGCGCCAGCGAGGCACATGGTGCGATGCCCATATCTGGTGATGTATGTTCGTGCCGCCCTGCTTTGAGCTAGTCTGCTGATCTACCTGCCTCCGCGGCCAGCCTTCCATGGAAATCGCCCCTCACGACAGCGCCTTCGTCTGCCTCCCATTGGGTGGGGGCAGAAGTCTCGTGTCAACGTGCATCGACGTCAGCTGCAGGGCGCTGGGAGCGCCCCCGGCGGCGCACTCGCCCCCCGGCCCCGAGTCTCGCACAACTTCCTCCCGCCACTCTGGATTACATGGACAGAACCCAATCCCCGACGCGAATTCTGCGGGCTGTAACTTTCCATATTTTGTCGATCGGCCACGAAACTGTATCTCCTGGTCCAGATTGGCACCCGCAGAAATTCCTATAAAGCCTGACGCAATGCGGCTGTCTCCTCAGGTCACCGTCGTCGACGTGTCGGGCCTTCTCCCCCCTTCCTCTCATCCCTCCTTTACCTTTGGGCATGTCTCAGTGGTTTAAGCTCACCGCATTTGCCGCGCTTGGCGCCCTCTGCTGCTCCGTTGCGCAGGCTCGTCCGGCTGTCGGGGTGGATGTGCACTCACTCGACGCCCGAGGTCCGTCAGGCAACAAGGATGTCATCATCCAGATTTTCGAGTGGACTTGGGATAGCATTGCAGCCGAGTGCACCAACTTCATCGGCCCTGCCGGGTATGGTTTCGTGCAAGGCGGGTTTCCGACATGTCTCATCCCTAGCGTGCATTCTGACGGGACCTCTGTGATCCTTAGTGAGCCCGCCTCAGGAGACGATCTCAGGCAACCAGTGGTGGACCGACTACCAGCCGGTGTCGTACATTCTCCAGGGCAAGCGAGGCAATCGCGCCCAGTTCGCGAACATGATCGAGACCTGCCACGCCGCGGGCGTGAAGGTCATTGCTGGTAAGCCCTCGCATTCTGCTCTATTCCGTGATGCAGTGGCTCATGGATGCTCTGTGTGCGCTCGCAGACACCATCTGGAACCACATGGCTGGTGTCGACTCCGGCACAGGCACTGCGGGCTCGTCGTTCACGCACTACAACTATCCCGGCATCTACCAAAACCAGGACTTCCACCACTGCGGCCTGGAACCCGGCGACGATATCGTCAACTACGACAACGCGGTAGAGGTGCAGACATGCGAGCTGGTCAACCTTGCTGAGTACGTCACGCTCTACTTATACAAACCATGTGTATTGACATTCACGCAACGTGCACAGCCTCGCGACCGACACCGACTATGTCAGAGGCCGTCTGGCACAATACGCCAACGATCTGATCTCGTTGGGTGTTGATGGGCTGCGCCTTGACGCATCGAAACGTAAGGGAGCTGCTCCCGTTTGCACCTAATGGAAGCTGACGTCCTATTTATTAGACATGCCGGTTGGGGACATCGCAAACATCATTGGACGCCTAAGCAAGTCGGTGTACATCACTCAGGAAGTCATCTACGGCGCTGGGGAGCCCATCACGCCCAACCAATACACCAGTAATGGTAAGTAAAACTCGTTATACCAGTGATATGAGGCTAATGACTTTTTAATAGGTGACGTACAGGAGTGGGTTGAGCCCAAGTTTGAGTTTGCAATCACCGTTTAATATCCTCCCCTTAGGTTCCGCTACACTAGTGCTCTGAAGGATGCCTTCCTTAGCAGCGGCATTTCTAACCTCCAGAACTTTGAGAACCGCGGTAAGCGTAGTTTTGCGCCGATTCCACGGATGGCCCTGACAATTCCTGTGAAGGCTGGGTGTCCGGTTCAGGCGCCAACGTCTTTGTTGTCAACCACGATACGGAGCGGGCAAGCACATCCTAATATCTCTGCAGGCTCATAGCTAACACTATTTTCTCCGTTACAGAACGGTAACTCGCTGAACAACAACTCGCCTTCCAATACCTACACGACCGCGATGATCTTTTCGCTTGCGCACCCTTACGGCACACCCACCATTTTGTCTAGCTACAATGGCTTCACCAACAGCGACGCGGGTCCACCAAACGGTGGTGCAGGCACCTGCTCTGGCAGTGGCGGCTCGAACGGCTGGCTCTGCCAGCACCGCTGGACCGCGGTTGTTGGCATGGTCGGCTTTAGGAACAACGTTGGCGATGCGGCTCTCACCAACTGGCAATCTCCTCAGTCTCAGCAGATCGCGTTCGGCCGTGGTAAGTCCATCCGTGTATTCTTGTGCGTGGGCCGCGTCATAGTGCTGATGAATTTGCACCACCAGGCGCGCTCGGCTTTGTCGCGATCAACAACGCCGACTCGGCCTGGACTACAACGTTCACGACGACCCTCCCTGACGGTTCGTACTGCGACGTCATCAGCGGGGCCGCATCCAATGGCAGCTGCAGCGGCACCTCGTTAGTTGTTATTGCATCGCTAGTGTCACGTTCATCATTCATCCGTCTGTCTGTGTTTAGGTTCACTGTCGCCAGCGGTTCCTTCTCCGCTACTGTCCCTGCCCGTAGCGCCATCGCGGTTCACACCGGCGCAAAGGGCACCGGCACCGGCTCCGGCAACAACGGCGGCGGCGGCGGCGGTGGCTCTACTGGAAACGTTGTTGTGAACTTTGCTGAGACGGCGACGACCACGTTTGGCGAGGTTCGTCTCTTCATGTTTCCCATCCTGTTACTTAGCATCGCTGATTCGCCATGTTGCAGAACATCTTCCTCGTCGGCAGCATCTCGCAGCTTGGCAGCTGGAACACGGCGAACGCGGTGAGCTCCATGCAGAATTGTGGTATTTTTGTGTGGAGGCTGACGGCTCCCGGCTAGATTGCACTCTCCTCCGCTTCGTACCCCGTGTGGACGGTGTCCGTGAGCATCCCCTCGGGTACGACGTTTCAGTACAAGTTTATCCGCAAGGAGACGGACGGCAGCGTAAGTCGCTGTACGATGCCTTCGGACCGACAAACTAATTGCGGCGTACGTGCAGATCGTTTGGGAGTCGGACCCCAACCGCCAGGGCACCGCTTCCTCGCAGACGTCGACGATCACCACCTCCTGGAGGTGAGATCTGTAAGCTCCGGACCCCCAAACTTGATGCAGCGCCGCGTTGTGGGCGAGTATGAGCTGTTGTATAGCCGTGATGTACATATACCCGAAAAGCCCCCGAGATTAGGTTGTGGTATGGTTACAATACACATAGCGGCACTGCATCGAGACATGATACCAAACCCCCTGGTCCGCCGACTGAATTAAGATCGCGCATGCACGCGTGGCGTCCGAGTCCAGTCCCCGACCATACCCAAAATGTCCTGATGTGCCCTCGTGCACGCGATGCCCGCAATACCCTCCCATCTAACCCGCTCCGTCGTCACATCGGCAGGAACGAATCGGCGTCGACACACCTCGAGGGGTCATGAGTGCTCCAATGCCGCCGCGCCCCGTCGATGCGCCGGTCCTCGCGACGGAGTCCCGCTTCGGAGAAGCGATACTTCATCGGCGGCTTCCGCACGGGGCTCTCCTCTTCGTCGTAGTCGCAGTGCATGACTGGCAAGGACATGGGTAGCGGAGGAACGGGGGGCCGTGCGCGGAAGAACGTCTTCAGCCCGGCGGGCGCTTTGGGTGTCTTAGGCACCTTCAAGCTTTTGGCAGACGCTTTCTTCTGGAGGGCGTTGGCAGGCATATGGCCGGTCGGGAAAGGGATGGGGTCATAGGGGGGGCCCGCAGTAGAGGAAGACCGGCGCTTGGGGGTGGCAGTAGGTGTAGGCAAACGGCTAGGAGTGAGATTGTTGAGGCCGAGGGTCCGCGTTAGTTTGGGATGGTTAGCAATGTTGGATACCGCGATACGGCTGGGGGTAGCAGAGCTGTAGGACGCACGGTCCGAGCGTATGAGTGATGCTCGTGGGGTGTCCACGTTACGTTGCGGAACGACGGTTTCTTCGCGACGATGCGATGGAGTGAAGTTGTTGAAGGAGTGTGTGCTCTCATGATCATCCTCGGTGGGGGTCAAAGGAGGGGACGCCAGCTGATCCTCGGGGGGCTTCGTTGCTGGCGCTGGAAAAATGCTCCCAGAGCGGAAATGGGATGTTTCGAGCTCCTCGAATGATTTGGTCTTCGACCTTGGGGTAGGTAACCGCCGCACCTGGGTTGCGATGCGCTCGAGCGCATCCAGCGATGCGAGCATGCTCGCCGGCAGTCCGATTGTCAACGCGTCGGAATCACCAGCACAGCCTACGTGCCGCGAGATGGAGGGAGAGACTTCAGTAGATGCGTCAGAGGGGGTGCCAGGTGCTTCTCGCGGCATGGCGCTCTCCATGAGGGACTGATACCAGCCAGGCGCGGCATCTTCCAGCGCGTGAATGAGGACGGAGAGGGAGCTGCTGCGCGAGAGCGGAAGGTCGAGCGCGAGCCTTTGAACTGTCACGCTGCGATTTGTGGACGAGGTCCGGGTCGAGTCGAGAGACGGCCTCGGTTCGCGTGGCGTGGGCTCTGGTGGCGGGGAAGGCGTCTGGAGGCGGCCAGCCCCGGCGGGCGGGTCCATCCCCTTAAGACCGATGAAAGAGGGTGTGTCCGTGAGGAGGGAGGGTGCGGGTAGTAATGAGTGTGCGTCAAAAAGGAGCGTGGACGAGGCCTTTGAGAGAGGAGCACCAGTAGGTTTGTTCTGTAGTGACCGGAAGGAAGGCGTCGCAAGTAGCAGAGACGAGTAATCGCGAGCCGCCAGAGCCCCTGAGCCAAGAGGTGACAGGAAGAAAGTAGATGTATCCCTAGTTCCAGAGAGCGAGGAGCTGGGGTCGATTTCCAGAGACATGCCATGAGAGAAGTCCAGGGCAGAACCGAGAGGCTCCATGTCGACAGTCGCTCCAAAGCTGAGGCTAGGCACTTTCTCCGGTGACGAGAGCATGTCGCAGAGAGACTCTGGGGCGGTGACGCACAGAGATATTTCTGCACTGGTCGGGCTCAAGATAGACGGAGCCAGCGGGAGGTAACTGCGGCTGACAGAGTACAAGGCCCGGATAGGCTAACGCGAGCGTCTGTGTCAATGATCAGCCCCTCATATACAGCCTTTCACAGGCCTCGTGTGCAACATAAGCTAGCGCAAGAATGTAGGGAAGTCCTGGAGCACGACCAACGCAAGTGGACAAATCCTCGGACGTACCAAAAATGAACCACGCCTCGTACCATGAACGCTCGAACGTCCCCGTCACGAAGCACGGCTGTCCGTGATCAACGTCGATCCCTTCGGAGCTGTGTGATTTCCAGTAGCGCGAGGATATGTCGGTTGAATGAGGAGGCGCAGAAAGACCTTCAAGGCCGCGGTGAGCCAGCTCCAGAGTCCAGATCCAAGATGGGCGAGAGCAAGGCACGAAGCGCCGGTACCAGCGCTTCAGATCTACCTCTGGCACGGCCTGGCGCCGACGACGACCCGATGCGGCATAAGTAGTATGTATCATGATGGTGAGTAGAGGACCTCGAGCTCGTTCAACCTCAACTGTGTTCGGAGTGTAGTTATAGTCTTCTAAGGACAATATAGCTCAATGTCCCATGCTATAACGACACGGCTACTGGCGCGTGAAGAGATACCAGTACTAATCGCTCAGTCAGATCTCAAATACTGCTGCCTCAAGCTTGCAATGGGTATGTATGTAGTATATATGCACACGATACGGGGTGTATACAACCCATATCTTGGAATCCACCATAACTCGACCACACCGCCGATAGCTATCTAGCAGCCAAGCGGAATACATAAGGACCTGGAGATATCACGTAGTCCACGCACCAACTAATCAACAAAGTGTATACGATGTTCAGCGCCGCACGATACGACTCGCAGTGCACGGTGCGTTCTCCACCAACACCAAGCCATCGTGCGACAGCAATACATTGACTTCATTCCACGTCTCCCTCACCGTCAGCATCAGCGACCGCGTTGTCGTCCTGAACGGATACGTCGTGCATACCGGCCAAGTCTCTCAACCAGTCGCCGTCCCGCCTGGACGTGGTAATGGACTCGGACGCCGACGCGCACGCAGGCCCCGCGCGCTCACCATCCGGATCCAGCTCATAGATAAACACGGAGGACGAGCCATTCTCCCACTCCAGGTTCTGCTGCATCACCACCGCGCACGTACCGAGCACCGACAGTGCGCGCGACTCCGGCTCGAGGCGCACCATCCGCGTCCCCTGGTACTCAAAGATCTCGCTAGTCCAATGCGCTACGATAGTGGGGTCACACACCTTCTGCCACCAGCGCGGCTTCTCCTGGATTGTCGCGGAGAGCCATCTGAGACGTAACTCTAGGAGCGGGGTGGGGTCGCGGCGGACCGGTGCAAATGGAGACAGGAACTTTGATCCACGTTTTGTGGGCCTCGACGAAGATGCAGAAGTCGGGGCAATGTTGAGGGTGACACGCTCGTTCGGCGGGACGTTGACAGCACTCATTGTGGGTTTCGCGGGGATTCCACGATGGCCACAGCGCATTTTATCATCGTGCGGTGTCGCATGGCTTTGGCCTGAAATATCGGTTGCGAGACTGGTATTATTCGAGTACTTGTACTTTATGTGCTTGCTCAACGATCCATTGTACGCAACCCCTCAAGGTATCGACGTGTTTGGTTGGAGGCGGCCAAAATGATATCGAGAAGTGAATGAGCTCGAGCAGGCCACCTCTTGGTGAAGGGGGCGTCAAATTATCAGATAAGATAGCCCTTACCTCGTTTTGCTGCAGCCGACGCGCGATCGATAAGGCGCCCAAACCTTGTCCTCCTCTCCCATCCACCCGTCGAGGTGATCTGCCAGCCATCCCTAGCCCGCCTGGACGACGTTGGAGAGCCGGGAGTGCTCAGAAATATTTGTGATGTACGGGTGCGATGTGAGCCCTTGTCCAGAATAAATATGTATGCAATCAACTAACGCGACACAACTAACAGCCCATCCCAAACGCCAGAGAGGGTAAGATTCATTCGCATCTACAAGTCCATCTTCTGAAGGAGAAAGGTGCAATGGCTATTGCAGCAGACCTAGTACCAGGTGCTGAGAGCCCCTGGGTACGATGGTCCAGCGCTCGTATCCGTGGCCTCCCAACGCGACTGTACGCTCCCGCTCGCGTGCGGCGATATGGTATCGAAGCCTTCCACGGACGCGGGCTGGGTGGCTGCGCCATACATGTGCGCTCCCGGTAAGTCATGGTTGTAGTAGCCAGTCAGCCTCGGGTCCGGTCCCCGATCCGTTTGGGTGTTCGCGACGTCCTGAGTGGGTGGATAGTTCCAGTATCCATCCCAACCGGCCGCGCTCTCGATGGATACAGGACCCTCCAGGCCCTGTTGTTCCTGCCAGATGTGGGCGGATGGAGGCGGATAGTAAGTGTATGCATCGGTGTGGCCCCAAGAAGTATTTGTGGTTTCGGATTTGCAGAGATAGCTGACCTGCTCGTGGGCATTTCTGCCGCACGAATAAGTTTGACTATGTACAATGCTGAACCGCGCTTCCTGTGCCGTTTCGTTGTCCATATTCTTTACTTGTTCGTGCTGTAGGCCTTCTCCCGACGGCCAAACTGCACTGTATGCATCGAGGTGGTAGTGTTCCCCGCCGCGAAATTGTATGCCCGACTCTTCTGATGCTCCGGGACTAAGCCCGCCTGCATCATACATGGATGGCTGAGGCGCAGAACCCCACTCATCTGCAATGGCCGGTGACTGGGACAGCACGTGTTGCATCTGCGAGATCCCCGAGTCCCAGCGGTTTGCGGAGTACCCTTCGTTGGATGTGGTCTCTTCGGAGTATAGGTAGCGATCGTATCCAAGAGAGGGGGGTACTGTCGGAGAGGACATACCGCTAGAGTTTGACCTTCCTCGCGCGAGGTAGACCCTCTCCACGACGTGCTCGGGAGGTGATGTGGGCCGGCCGTCTAGCGATGATCTGCTCTCTGCATCCACGTCGTGGCGTGGCAGTGGGTAAGCCTGTGTCCATGGTGTGTACCCGCTGGGACGTGATGTAACAAGATGGGCCCTCCGAGGCGTTGGATCGTCAAATAGTACACTGCCTGACCCAACTGCTTGATAGTCCCAATCATTCGGAGGTTGCTGCAGAGTAGATTGGGTGCCGTAACTTGGTTCGCTGACTTGGACATTCACCCCGAGGTGCGTACCAGTTTCTGTTGGGGTGGGGACTCGGACCTCGTCAAGTAGAAATGTCTCGGGTTCCAAGAATGTCGGTTCGGCAGACTTCGTGTGGGGCTGATCATCCACAGTGAACATGTTGTTGAATTTTGTACCGGACTCTTCCACTGTGACAGATGCGTCCACCTAGCACAACAGTATCTGGTCAGGGGTGGTTACTGTTATCGCCCAGCTCGCTCACCTTATCCCCGAAGCTGCACCATAGGGATACATGGATGTGGGGCTTGTTGGACCTGCTGCCCCGCCTCTGTGCACTAGAGTAGGAGCTTGTCGTCTTTCGTGGAGTGGGGAGCCTGAATTTTTGCGTGATAGGTGGTTCCATATTGCAGATACCAGTAACAGGACAAGGATGTACGAACGGGGCACAAAAAGATACTGCTCGGGTTGCGGAGGCCTGCGCCACACGAAATATAAGGAACACTGCCAGCGTAGCGCGTGGTCAACACGTTCATATTGCTTTCCCACTGCACCTTCTGACTTAGGCAGGATGCAACATAGAAGAATCATCCGTACGTTATTTCTCAACCGCCCTGTGTCCGGCGCTGTGAACGGTGGCGTGACTAACATCATCGCTTTTCAGAATATGACACTTTGTACGGGAGTCTGCATCGGCACAAGAAGGCATGAAGCTCTATTCCGGAGCCTCGCGCGTCCTTCGCGCTCTGGCAATGCTGTGTTCATTCTTGCGGCTGCAACGCGGGCGGTGGCGACATCCCATCTCCTGATGCGAACCTCTTCATCTCCGAAGCACAGGCGCCGCTGCAAGCTCGATTACTTGTGCCGGTCACTTACGTCGACACACCGATACGCCATGCTTCAAATTTATTGGCCTCGAAGTACGATTGGGGATGGGCGCGAGAGGGTATACTCTGTCGTGCTCATGGACTTGGCCATTATGAGAACACTCGTCTGTGTCGTCATGTAACGCATGGCTTGAGCCTCGGGGTAAGAATATACTATATCCGATTCTATAATTGGAAAAAATAGCAATGCACGGTGGCCACTAGTGAGCATGGTGTGCGCGCACATCATGAGAGGTACTTGAGTCTGGCTTCTGATACTTGCGCACTTATCCGCCCAACTCTGCCGCCCGGTTACGCCGGCGGGTGCTCCACGCGCGCGCAATCGATAGAGCGCCCAAACCTTGTCCTCCTCCATCGTCTCCGTCGAGGCAATCTGCCAGCCATCGGCGGGGATCGTCTTCCTTCTCTTGAAATATGTGCGGTGCACGAGAATGATGTGAGTCCTTGTTCAGAATTAATATTTATGCCATCAACTAACACGACAATCTGCAACACTAGCAGCCTGTCCAAAACACTGGGGGGGGTAACCAGAATGTGCGATGACTATCGCAGCTGATCTAGCACCAGGGGCCAAAGGTCCCTTGGTATGATGGTCCTGCGCTCGTTTCCGTGATCCCCTCGCCTGCGTATGTATATATCCCGTTGAATTCCTCCACGGGCGCGGGGTAGACGTTTGTGCCGTCAGTATTCGCCCCCGGTAAACCATTGTCGTAGTATGCAGACGGCCCCGGGTCCAGCCCGTAAGTCACTGGCATCTGCGCGCGCCCGACATCTTCGGCCGGCGCGTAGCACCGGTACTCGCCTGGGGCCACCGACTTGGACATCCGCTTCGCGGGGCGCACCGGTTTCCGTCAGGGTGGGTTCTTCGTCAGATAGAAACATCTCGGGTTCCAGGAATGTCAGTTCAGTATAAGTGGGGCTCGTGCCGAGGTGTTCATCGAGGTTGAACAAGTTGTGGAATCTAATCCCCGATTGTTCTGTTACATATGCACCCATCTAGTGTGACAGTACACCATGAGACGTGGTCACTTTCACTGTCAGAAGGCGCACCCCTCACTGTGCTCGTGTGGGGGCTTGCTACCTTCTGTGGAACTTGCAAGCCCCAAACGAGCACAGAAGAGTGTGTCATGCCCGATTCCATTATCAGCGTGTAACTGCAACTGAGCGAGACATATGCGAACAGGTATTGTCGAGGAGATACCTTGGGGTTGTGGTGTCTTGCGCCACAAGGGATATAAGGGGCGCGAGGGGTATCGGCATGATGGCGTGGTCTACACGCTCGTGTCGCAATTCCCATTGCACCTCCCAGCATAGGGAAGAACACAACGCAGGATGCCCATCAGTACGTGCATTCGCGGCCACTATGTTGGGCACCGTTCACGGTAGCATTCATTTCATCGCTTTTCAGATGACAGCACTTGGGATACTTGGGGCATGGGAGTCTGCTTGGCGCAGGAAGCCACGAAGTTTGTTGGGATCTTGCGCCCGCCCTCCGGACGCGTGTTGTTTCCGTCCTCATGACTTGTACATGAGCCAAGTTTACTCGATGTAGGCGTCATAGCACAGGCCCAGGTACGAGTTGGAGTACTGCTACTCACGCGAGTCACTTTAGATAGATGCGCCCATATACGCCGGTACCGTCCCTGCACTTCGAATTAGGCAGTCTCGGAGGAAGGCCGGCTACGATCCTTAGACCTTCCGCCCTACCCGACCCTATTGGTGCCCGGTCCAGCACACGATATACGTCGGGCCGCGCCAAGAGAAGCTGTCGAGAAAGGCCTCACAGGCCCGATCATAAACCCTATTACCAGTGAAAGGGTACCGGTGGCAGTCAAGTCCACACCTAGGACATGATGTGGGTTGCTCTCATATCGATTACAAGTGCAATAGGCTAAGACGGGATACGGAGTTGAACCTGTTAGCTATGACGTCTCGAATCGAATATGAACACCTCTCAGGCGGTGAGTCCTCACGCGACGCACGAGAGCAACTTGACTAACGCTTGGGTCAAGTCAAATGCATCGGCTTTGGGATAGCCATCAGCAAATTGTACAAAGTTATACCTAACTAAATGCATAGTCAGTCATAACTATGCATACCATTGAAGCAATGTCATACTCGCATTTTTGGGCAATTGAAGTTTTAGCTATGGCCCGCGCACTCAATGTTTTAGCTTCTATTGCCTGTGGCATGTCATCCTTTGCCTTTCATTACCTACCAACCAGCACGACACCCCGGAGAATACCATACTTGCCGCGCGAGGCCGTCAATGCATCGCGCGATAGTAATAGGCACGAGGAGCCAGCCATTTGACCAATGTAAGACGAATCCCGGCCTTTATATTGCCTGTAATCACCGTTTGATAGCCTACTACGATAATGTTAATGCCATTTTATTCATTCTCTCGCTTTCTGGTATGAATATTGAATCTCAAGCGTGATGCAATTCAAGGTACACTACACTACACATTACAGGAACTACGAGTACAGAGACGATCAGATGGCACGTGACCTCGCGCGGCGAGGCGATCGCAAACCGTCCATTCGAGTGGGAGGCATGCGCGCGGGCACCGCATGGAGCTGAAAGAATGCTATGGGTATCGCATTCCCCGTGAGCGACCTATCGCGTGTGCACTGCGTGGTTAGACGCACTAGATAAGGGCAGATTAGGAGGGCGCTGGCGCCGCGCGGCCTCCCTGGTCCACTTGCGCGGCCTCTTCCTTGGCCACCTGAGCCACAATTCGAGCCGGAATATTTGCTGCGCGTGATCTGTACGTACCGACGTAACAAATATAGGGGTCCGGTGCATCTGGAGAGCACATATAGTTAATGAAAACGCGCATATAGTCAATGAAAAAGCGCATATAGTCAGTAAAAAAAGTGCATATAATTAGTAAAAAGCGCATATAAGCGGGAAAATAACGCCTACATACTCTGGTTTTCACCAGCAACACTTCATTGAACTCTTATGAGTTACAGTGTACATACCTAGCTAGACTGACATATGAAGTTGGGAAGTGGGGTCACATACGGCAGCCGAGGAAGGGTGGATGGTGGTGGTCGGGGGAGGAATGGGATGTCCTTGGTGTCAGCCCTTCCGAGAAGATATAGGACATCGAGATTAGTTCAAAGTCCGCTTGACATGTCTCATGGGCAGCCAGGAGGACGAGAAGCTAAGCAAGAGAGAGAGAGAGAGAAACATGACGTCACTGTTCGCTGAGAGCCGTTTGGCGACATTTGGGCGCTTATTACTCCCCTCTCTCCGCATTGCAATGGTCTTATTTTGAATTCTGAATAAATGATCAAGCATTAAAATATCACGCCAACAAGTCTAGGTAATCCGCTCCCCCACAAGGCAAATGCAATCACATCCATTGACTAACAAGATATATATTACGCAATCTTTTGCCTTGCAGGACAAGGATTATGTCATCAATTGCCTCACTAGGCAATGTGAAGGCGAGCAAGGCATTGTAATGCCGGAATCCATTTTCGAGGCAAGGAAGGCATTCCCTGCACTCGAATTCCGAGCTAGGCACACTTTCGCATACTTTGCTGATGGCCGTTATGGGCTGTGCGATAGACCCGCGGTCGTTGGATGAATATAGCATAGGTAGTGGCGACGAGTCAACTGGAGTGCGTTGATCGATTCAGCGCGCACCGCCAGGAAATAGCGCTCCATCCCAGGATGATCCAAATCAACCTCCGTCGCCACCAGTAACAAAGATTGTGATCCAGTATCGAGTTAGCACTCGGTTTTGTCCGGGCTTCTGTAATGCGATACTAGGATGAATGACTGTCAAGTGTTACTATGTCACTTCTGAGGAGTTGCCGACGCCCTCAAGTTCTCTTTTGCAGTGCGGTCCGCCAACCAAGCCGCGACCTGACAAAGGTTGTTCGGGAGTGATACTGGATACATACAATACGACTAGATATAGATCGTGATGTCGGAATAGAACTCAACCTCGCCATGTTGGCACGGGCGCCGCCTCCGCGCTCCCAACGGGCAACCTCCTCGCCCCACCCTTCGCCTTGGCAGGCGCAGCCTTGGGCCCACTCCCTATATTTGCCGTGCGACTCCAGAATACTGGGGCAGATCCTGCCGAGGGCTTAGTTGGAGCGGTGGCGACGTTCGATCGTGGTCTCTTTGTGTCCTGCGATGTGCTCGCCGCCTTCCCGCCCGACAGCTTTGTCCGTTTCACGTTCTCTCTCTCCAGTGAGCTCCCTGGTCGAGCACACAACGAAGGCGCAGGCTCGGACCCTGGCGCAGTATAGCCATCGGCACGACCCTTGCCCTTGTCTTTCGCAGTTACACGCGGCGGCTGAGCACGACGCTCCGGTTCAGAGGAGGGTCCGGCTTTGCGTTTCGTACCTTGCGCCTGCGTCTGAGCTTTCGGTGGTTTCTCCCGTTCTCTCAGCGGGCTATCATCATCCTCGGACACGCCAAGCTCCTCTGCGAGACTACGAATCGGCTCTGCATTCGATGGGCCGCTGGATGATGGACCGGCGTCCAAGCTATCTTCTGCAGGAGATTCGGGTAGAGGGGCAAGTGGTGCGCCGCCCTCCGGGCTGTCGGGTGAGTTGGCGAGCATGAGGATACGGCTCAGCGGGCTAGGCTTTGCTGGGGAGTACGCGTGGATCATACGCGCGGCGAATGGCTTAGCCATTGGGAACGGGCGCGCACCGGGCGTCTTTGGGGGTACCGGCGCGGGTTGCGCAGTAGGGACCGGGAAGGGACCAGAGTCGGTGCTTGAAGCTGCAGAAATTGGGGGGTCAGACATGGCATCCATACTCTCGTCAGTCGAGAGGTCTTCTTCAGAAGGCGGGGGTATATTGAGTCGCGGAAGTGGGGGTATATCGAGTCGCGGAAGTGGGGGTGTATCGAGTCGCGGAGGTGGGGGTATAGGTGGGAGCGGGGTCCCACCACCCTCGCGCGATGGCAACGGTGCCGCAGGCGAAGGTGGTGGTAGTACGAAGCTACCTGGAAGGAATCGGGGAGGGGGTGCGGGTGACGTGTCCATACTTGTCTTGAATTCGGGACGTTGCCTGGCGGGCGATGACGGCCCGGAGGATTGGGTTGCTTCGAGAGTTGAGGGAATGACCTCAGTCTCGAACGCCAGGGTTACCTTCTGCTTCCTTTTCGGAGAGGAAGCGCCAAGTGCTAGAACTGAGAAGCCAGACGACCGTCGTGAATCGCGCGTCTTGTGTGGGCTCGCCACCTTGCTCTTTAGTCTGCGAGGAGATCGTCGTTGAGAGGCACGCGGCTAGAGGAGGTGCGGTTGGGCACACCACTGGCGACGGTATCGATGCACCCGGCGCTGGAGTCGGTGGCAACTCGGCGAGCATCAAGTCAACTTGCTAAGAACGCTTCTCTTCGAGGAACTTTAGTCGTTCCGCCTATATACGGAGTGCGATTAGCACACACTCTCGAATAGCAGATAGATCACAAACCTCGAGTGCCGCCTTTTCTTTACCCAAGCGTACCGCTGCTTCGATGAATTTCTGACGCTCCTCTTCGAGTCCTTTGAATCGAATGTCCAATCGCTGTCTCTCCTCGTCTCTAGCGGGAGCTGTCATCAAGTCCATGCTGATTTCCACAGTACGCCCTGCGACTTCCGCCTGCTCTTCCGCGAAACGGTCGAAGAGCTCCTGTACTTGGGCAGCAGACGTGGCCGCTTGCTTCTGTGCCTCGTCTGTAACGAAATCAATAAGGTGATTCCTCCACGTAGGGCCAAATACGCACCCAACTCGGCGCGCAACTTGTCGACGACAGCTTGAAGGCGTTCAATCTCGGCCGATTCCTTTGCACGAATGGGATTGTCATCTTCGGAAGGTCGCAGAGGCTTCCGCGAGCAAGAGGCGCGGATTGCGCTTGATTCCGTATTCTGGGATAACGATTCGTGAAGAGACTGGAATAACGAACTGAAAGTTTCATTTGCAGCTTCGGTCAGAGGATTTGGGAGTAAGGTACTCGACGTCAATGGCACGGGCTGTAGGTTCGTATCGCATGAGAAATGGAACTATGTTCAAGTGTGGTGATCTACATACCTCGTCCCCGGAATCTGGTTGGCCGGCCGTGCGCACGGTATACAAAACGCTTTGAAGTTGGTTTGCAGCAGACAGCAGTAGGCCCCTGAGCTTCCTGTTTTGCTCGTAAAGCTCCTTCCGGGCCACCTCGGCTTATTCAAGCGCGACGTCCAAGAAGCCTTGGCCCTTACCGCGTAATTGCACATCGGATGCCCCCACGACGCCTAGATTGGAACATGCGAGGCCGGCCCGTAGTATGCCAACCCCCAGCCGAGCGTCGGAGAGCTTGCTCCATCGTTCGACCATGCGCTCCTTCTCTTTCTCGAGTTTCTTGATCTCAGTTTGGTGCGTGGCACGCAAGGCGTGTAGTGTCGTCCGGGTACGTTGTAGCTCGGCAGTGGTGTGTTTGTGTGCGCTCTCGGATCTCTGAAGGGACTTGTTTGCTCCACTATACGGGACCAATATCAGTAAATCACCGTACACAGATTAGATCACAGTCGAGGTACACGAAAACCCATGCAGCAATTAAACATATCGTGAGGGGCATTGCCCCCCCCCTTCGTACCGACACAATACCGCGGCCAGATCCATAATTTTGAGAGAGCCAGGGAAGGGTGTGATGAACCGACTCACGCGAGACGGGATTTATGTGAATTCATTTCCCGCTCAGCATCTGCGGATTTCGCAGATTCCGCCTTATACATCGACGTTAACCGCTCGTGATCAGAGGATAAGGTCCGTAGCTTTGTTGTGAGTTCTTCTGTTCTAGACATATCGTCCTGCGTAGTTGTCATGTAGAGAAGACTCGCGCTGCACCAGGAAGACTCACGACACGTTGGCTAAGCATGCCCAATATACATTTCACCACTCCGCCCACGGAACGACCTTCGTCGCCCTGCCCGCCCGCGCGCCCTCGCAGGCGCGAACGAGCGTATCGAGCGGCACAAGGTGGAGGTACCGCTCCTCCCAGGGCTCGTCGCCGAGGAACGCCTCGCGGGACCGGGTGAACCCGTGGATAAGCTCGAGCGCGAGCATCGCCCGGCACCAACTAATCAACCAAGTGTATACGATGTTCAGCGCCGCACGATACGACTCGCGGTGCACGGTGCGTTCTCCACCAACACCAAGCCATCGTGCGACAGCAATACATTGACTTCGTTCCACGTCTCCCTCACCGTCAGCATCAGCGACCGCGTCGTCTTCCTGAACGGATACGTCGTGCACACCGGCCCGGCCCACGCCTCCGAGTCTCTCAACCAGTCGCCGTCCCGCTTGGACGTGGTAGCAGACTCGGACGCCGACGCGCACGCGCACGCAATCCCCGCGCGCTCACTGTCCGGATCCAGCTCGTAGATCAACACAGAGGACGAGCCTTTCTCCCACTCCAGGTGCTGCTGCATCACCGCCGCGCACGCACCGAGCACCGACGGCGCGCGCGACTCCGGCTCGAGGCGCACCATCCGCGTCCCCTGTGGGCCCCACTCTGCCCACGGAACGACTTTCGTCGCCCTGCCCGCCCGCGCGCCCTCGCAGGCGCGAACGAGCGTGTCGAGCGGCACAAGGTGGAGGTACCGCTCCTCCCAGGGCTCGTCGCCAAGGAACGCCTCGCGCGACCGGGTGAACCCGTGGATAAGCTCGAGCGCGAGCATCGCCCGGGCGGGGTCGCGCTTGAACATCGGATGTGCATCGGGTGCTGTGGATGGGTACTCGATATAGCTATTGATGGCGGGGTGCGGGATCCCGCTCTGGCGGGCGGGATACTCGAGTTCGCAAAGCGCGGTCTTGTTTGTTGTGAGTGCGCGTTTGGCAGCTTTGTTGGCCCGGACGGCGTGGAGGTGGAGGGTGTAGCGAGCCCCGTCGATGACGGCGAGGAGTGTCGGGGTGAGTAGCCTTACATGCTGCCTGCTAGTTCCGTGCATATGCTATGTTATGGCGGTGATCAATCAGGAACTTGAAGCCACATAGGGTGTAGTGAGCATAGTACGTACCCAGACTTTTACGCCCGTCTTCCAGTTCAAAATCATCATCTCGGAGAAACCGTAGGAGCCGTGACGCATGTTCCACGCTACCAGGTCACCAAGGGCCTGAAGGCCGATCACGGATTCTCGCGAAATGGTTGGGAAACACGCCTGAACGGTAGGTTGAGCAGCAAACGGATGCGGGTCGAAACCATGGCTGAGGGAGGCGAAACTACACTGGGCGTACTCTTCTTCGCTAGAAACAGAGCGTGAGACTCAGAAGTGCCGATGTTGTGCATACAGATTCACCTAGAGTTAGACAAGCCGACGTTACACACATACACCAGCAAGTCGTCCCTTTCGACCACTAGATAGGCACCCATGTCCGGTCGTGCCGCAAGAAGATCGTCCCATCCGCCTATCACGCGTGTATCTTCTGCGGTCCCGTTGAAGGCCCCCTCGGGGCACCAGAGAGTCAGTCTCCCATCCGACCTTGGACCTCCCCCGCGTACGAATATTGTCGCGTTAGGTCCGCATGGCTTTATGCCCGAGGGGGGTACACGCCGGAGGGGTAGCGCGTGGTCGTTCCACGCCTTGCGATATGCCCGGACAGCATCGAGGCGGTCATACAGAGATGCAGGGCCGCCTTTAGGGCCGTCGATCATCCCGGTCGCGGCCAGCTCGAGGTGGTATTGCAACTCAAGGTTGTTGTCGATCAACTGCGCCAAGGTGCTGCGAGTCTAAAGGCGGGGTGCTTAGTGGCTTGAGGAACTAGGACTGGGCGTGCATTTCGTACTTCACGGCATGCCTGTATGCCCCGGCCACCCAGGAAACCGATAATACGAACCTGGACGTCTTCAGGGAGCTCAATGAAGGAGAGGATAGTCATGTTGGGTCGTGTCCACCCGGGGTGAAGGGTACCTCACGATATGTAATCGTGCTCTTCAAGTCACATGACTCTAGAGCCTTTGACAGGCTGTCCTTGGGGGAGATTTTCGCACAGCGTGAGGATCGAAGAGCAGCAAAACCGATGCAATCGAGAAGCGTACGCAGCAATCTAGGTTACATTAGAACATCGAATTATACCGCACTGTATGGTTGGAAGAGGCGCCGAAGGCGGTGCCCACCGCTAGTAATCCTTGCCAGGCTGCCACTTGCCGTACGACCCACTAAACTTGAACTCGCCTGTGTCGGACCAGCGTACGGTGACTTCGGC
The DNA here is from genome assembly GCA_001302255.2 of Trametes hirsuta. Taxonomy (NCBI): domain Eukaryota; kingdom Fungi; phylum Basidiomycota; class Agaricomycetes; order Polyporales; family Polyporaceae; genus Trametes; species Trametes hirsuta. The sequence continues at coordinate 1,512,329 of CP019382.1, read as the reverse complement.
GCTCGTTATGTACAGTGTGTCGTATCTGGCGTGCGGCTGTGTCAAGAATCCATGAGGTGAGGCGAGACGCGGGCGATGCCCACCTGACAGAGCCCCGTATGGGACCAACGAGTTTCTGGAACTCATCGGTAGAGAACTTCTTCATCTTGAACTTTGGGGGCCCGCCCAAGCCGAGCAGCGCACCGAACACCTCTGGATCAGGGCAGATACCGTCGTAAGACCACTTTGCCGACCCGGTCTTGCATGAGGGCTTCCACTTTCATAGAGCGAAATATGAGGATTGAGAGGCACCTAGTGCATATATGCGCGTATATCTACTTACCGACATCTGTTTCTTGATGCCGCTTTGGGCAGCGCGCCTCAGTTTGTCCGCAGCTTCCTCGAGCTCCGCCTGTGACCGCGGCGGCTTCGCAACTGCCTTGCTGGGACCGGCCACTAGAGTAGCACCGCCAGCCAATTGCTGTTCGAGGGAGCGCGCATATGTGGCAAGATCGACGAGCGACTTGCGGACGATGTCCTCACTGCCGGAGATGGGGTATCCCTTAGGGTTGGCGAGGATGGAGTTGACGAGCGCGACGGTGGCGGCCTGAGCGGCGTTGCTGCGCGACCTCTTGGCTGGGGCCGGCGCGCCGTCTTCAATTTTCCTCTTCGAGCCGGAGGCCTGAGAGGCCATGTCGGACGACGGCGACGACGACGGAGGAGACAAAGAATGAGTCGGCGCGGGGAGCAGGGAGCAGGCTGGGGTGTTACTGCGCGTCGGGTCACATATGCGACGCGTAGAGTCACAGCCGCCGCGAAGGTCGGCGATTCTGCTGCTGTCACGACGTTGACATGCTCTCTGCTCTCGCCGCCTGCCAGTGGCAACCTGTCATGCACGTCTTCGACTTGGTGCAAAATTGAAGGCCTCCTGTGCACCAGCTAGCGCTGCTCGCTCTTCTTAGATCTTCGCGCTATCATAGTGCGGCTGCCGTAACGATGATCGTCTCACGACTGACGCGTGCCAGGATATGGGATTGCTATCTCCAGTTACATACTGTATACGTAGGTCGTGCGAAAGGTGGTTCCGTAGGAAAGCGCACGAGGCGAATAGGGATCTGCCTTGAAGTTTAAAAAAGTCGAGCCCCCCCCCCGCGACTACGGACGCCCCCCCGCGAGGACGCCAACACAACACGATGAACGAGGAAATCGTTCTCAACCAGGTCAAAACTCTCCACAGGTTGCTCTCCGCGAATGCCTCCCTCGTAACAAATAGGGCCTACGAGGCCTCCGACACGCATGTGGGCTCTTAGAAGCGTATCAATGCGAGCGTGATCTTATTTGTTGGCTTGCAGGGCCCGTTCGTCGATTTGCGGTTTGCGCAAGATCAGGCGGCGACTCTGGAAGACGTGATAGCAGACAGCGTCACCTTACACCGTATATTTGGCCTTAAGCACAACGTTTGACGTCAACTCTACGCAGTGCCTTCGCCGTAGCTGATTCAAAATGCTTGCTAGTTTGCCATATTGAACCACAACTTCTTGACCAGGCGTACCAATCATATCGAGGCGGTCATGGAGGATATGCGCGTGTTGCAACAGAGGGGTGAGCGCATCCAAAAGGTATGTGCCGCAATTCACAGTGGTAACGTACATATTGAAAGTGGTGCTTTTTTCGAAGATAACCACAATGTCTGATATCTTCGCACTCGAAATCATCGACGACACAATGTCTACTATCCGCGACAATGTTTCGGCGGCGACTGAGTTTGGTGTGAACCTCAGCACAGTAAGTGTCCACTCGTCATTGTGATAATGCGCGACGTGTGCAACACAATCTCGACCACTTGAATAGGCGAATGTGATGAAAACGGAATTTATCGTCCGATTAGTAGACTGTTTGCGCAGGGCAGTTTCATTCCACGTAGCGCGCAACTCGGAGTGGACCTCGTACCTCGCTACGGTATGTCTGCTTTGACACCTTGGGATTGACACATGGCTCGCAAGTCGTGATGATGGGTTTCCCCCCACAGCGCAAAGACGTCGACCGAGCCCTCGTCGCAGCCAGCCAAGAGGCTTCTGCCCTAAGGCAAGAGGTAAAGAAAAAAGAGGACCAGATACGTGATTTGCAAGCTTCTCTAGGAGCGCAACGAAAACGAGTGACAGAGCTCGAGGCCGAAGTGAAACAAGTTTTGGTGCAAGGTCAGGCGCTGGCACACAAACTCGAAAAAGAAGTAAAGGACCTTGAGGCCTCACATACGTTATGCCACCACAAGGTGTGTTGGAGCACCCCGAGCACGTGGTTAAGGCCTTCCACATTCCGTTCTTAGATTGATTCCCGAGACGCGGAAATTTTGCGGCTGAAAGAGGAACAACGCGTGCTGGTGGAGGGGCTCGAGAAGCAGCTCCTTCAGACGAGCAACGAAAATCTTGCGTTACGAGAATCCGACGCGATCTTGCGTCAAAGGCTGGGCGACGTCCTCGATGAGTTGACGGCGCGCAATCAGCAGGTGCAACATGGCAAGAACGTACGGTGACATATGATGCACCTCTATGGCTAGTTTCTCATGGTCATTGATCAGGGCTTCAATCCGAGCTCTCGGCGAAGGTGTGAAGTCCGAACCGCGGCAGCGGCTGCGCCGACGTCGAGCATGGCCCTCGGACGAGGCCCAGTTCAAACCCAAGGCGGACTTACGTCGCAATCAAGTGTGCATTCATCGTTCCACACTCCGGCTGTATGTGATTCGCTCCCGACGCTTCGGCATCCACCTCACCCCAAATTCAGTACACCCAGAAAGACCGCCGCTTGCCTTCTCGGAAGCCTCATAGTGCGACTTCACATATACCTCCCGCCGAGGTACGTCTCTCACGTCACGTACGGCTACACAACACCTATATAAAGCACCTATCGTTCGATACGCACTAGCAAGGGCGCCCCAATCCGCCCCGCTCAATGCGCATGCAGTCACAACCCCACAGCCTAACCCCGCACACGAACGGCAAGAATGCGTTCCCTGGGCTGGGATTCGACATGCTCCTATGGGAGGAGCATGTACGTCAGGTCTCCGTTCGAAAGATCGAAGGCCGTGCAGAGACGCATCCCGAGGGGCGGACTGACGAGAAGGCAGCGGGATAATTGCGACTCTGATGCACCCCCCGAGTCGATAGTGATGTACTGCGTCTTGAGATTGTTGTGCCAGAGTTCGTAGTTTCTCGTGCACGTATCGGAACGTTATTAAAAAAGGCTTACCGTCTCTAAGTTTGTATTGCGGCCCTCAGCGTGCTGCTACTTAGTACTAGTAGTCCAATTTCAAGACTGCCGGTGCATAATCGTCATGGACGCGTAGAGTCACGTATTGATCGCGCCCCGTAACGCTTGCGATAAGATAAGATGCGAACAAGCCTACCGAGATTGCGTCGGGATCGACCTAGAGGGCAGATCGAATCGATCCACTCATCCCAGCTTCGAGTTCCTCTCTCATCCACTACCACCACCACCAACGTCTTCATCAACGCACTGACAAAATGGCTCGCAAGTTCTTCGTCGGCGGTAACTTCAAGATGAACCCGATCTCTCGGGAACAGAAGAAGAACCTCGTCAAGGTCCTCAACGACGCCGACATTGATCCCAACGTCGGTGTGTGCTCTCTTAACATGTTGTTCATGCAGATTGGGGGCTAATTGGACAAACGCAGAGGTCGTCATTGCGCCCCCCTCGATCTACCTCATCCCCTTGCAGGACATCCTCCGCAAGGACATCCAGGTCGCCGCCCAGAACAGCTACTTCAAGCCCTCTGGCGCGTTCACCGGCGAAATCAGGTACATCCCTTGCAACCCTCACCGCCCTTCGCGCGTTCAACCTACCCCACCAGCCCAGCCCAGCTTGTCGACGCGGGCATCCCCTACGTGATCCTCGGTAAGCCCCCCCTCCCCTTCCTCCCCTCCCCCCCACCTCTCCTCTATCGCCACTAACTCCGTCGCCCTGCCAAGGCCACTCCGAGCGCCGCACGCTCTTCCACGAAACCTCGGCCCTCGTCGCGGACAAGACGCGCGCCGCGCTCGACGCCGGGCTCCGCGTCATCCTCTGCGTCGGCGAGACGCTCGCGGAGCGCGAGGCCAACCGCACCAAGGCCGTCGTCGAAGCGCAGCTCGCGCCCGTCGTCGCCGCGCTCTCCACGGCGCCCGCGGACTGGGCGCGCGTCGTCGTCGCGTACGAGCCCGTGTGGGCGATCGGCACGGGCAAGGTCGCGAGCGCGGCGCAGGCGCAGGAGGCGCACGCGGACATCCGCGCGTTCCTCGCGCAGGCGGTCGGGGAGGACGTCGCGGAGGCCACGCGCATCATCTATGGCGGCTCGGTCACTGCGGCGAACAGCAAGGAGCTCGGTGCGTTTGCGTTCCGCGTTTTGCGACGTGCGACGATCGCTAATGGGATTGCGTTTTGGAATTTTGAAGGTGGCCAGAAGGACGTCGATGGGTTCCTCGTCGGCGGCGCGTCGCTCAAGCCCGAGTTCGTGGACATCATCAACACGAAGAGGGCTTCGGCCTGAGCGGCGCGCGCCTTGCGCGGCTGCCGCTCCGACTATAGACGTTTAGCCATAGAAGATCGCCGTAGGAATGTACGCGTAGGCAGCGAAGCAAACAAATGCATGTATTCTACCGTTCTGTGACGCGAAAAAGAGTCCGTGTCCGTGCTTGCGCTGACAGAGTTCGCGATCACGTCTGAATTGTGCCATTATTCGAAAACCCGCATTACGATACCCAGAAGTGTGGAACGACATTGGACTTGGCGACATGGAAGCAATGACCAGAAATCGTATAACCAAGCAGAATGCTACTTCTACAGATAACAGTGCACCGTGACGCGCCACACGCACAAACAAACAAAGTCCCAGGAACAAGGAGCGTAGTACACGGCGGATAGAGAGGTGGTACAAGTATGCAAGTATAGTATGTATGTATATATGTATCAAGCGCAGAATGGGAGAGGGAGGGGGGAAGCACGACAACGACAGCGACAGCGAGGGTGGACGACGGCAGATGAGCGAGGGAGAACGATACTAGGGAGAGAGGCGCGAGAGCACGAGCAGACTGAACAGCGGTGGATGGCGAGAGAGGGAGAGGAGAGAGAAAGGGGAAGGGGGAAGAGAAAAAAGGGAGAGAAAGAATGTGGCAGGGGAGGGAGGAGTACCGCACGCGCAGCCCCCGAAATAATACACCATAAATACCCAGGGCGACCGCATAGACCCCAGGCTACAGCCTACACCGCGAGCGCAAGCCCCAACGTAGAAACGGGATGGGCAGAACCAAAAGCGAGAGCGAGAGCAAAAACCAGCACGGGAGCGGGAACGAGAGCGGGCTACAACGTCCGCAGGTGCTTCGGGCTCTGCGCACGCATCGCGCGGAGCTCGCGCATCTCGAGCTCGCTGAGCACGCCCCCGTGCACGATGGACACCGTCGCGCCCCACGAGCGCTCCCCGCCCTCGGCCTCAGCCTCGGCCTCGGCGCTCTCGTGTCCATACTCGTACCGGTGCCCGTGCCCGTGCCCGTACTCGCCGTACCCGCCCAGGCCGTCGCCCCTCCGCGCCCGCGCCTCCTCGTCGTCCTCGTCCTCGTCGTCGTACCCGGAGGACGTCCACGTCGGGTACCCGTACGAGGAGAACCCAGCGCCGGGGCGGGGGTGGGTGCGCCGTGCGGGCGGGCCGGACGCGAGCGTGCTGGCGTGCTCGGCGCGGATGTAGCCGCGGACGTTGAGGCAGAGGCGGTTCGAGAGGACGACGGCGAGCGCGACGGCGAAGCCGATCGGGATCTCGACTTCGTACGCGGGGCGGGTGAGGAAGATGATCGTGTTGAGGAGGTACGTCGCGAAGATGCTGTGCGGGGGCGCGGGGTGGGGTTAGTTATCGCCGTTCCTGTTCGCACGCGGCGGGTGCGAGGGGGGCACAGGGAGGGGGAACGTAGGGAAGGGGAGAGAGGAGGGAAAGGGTAAAGGGTAAAGGGAGAAGGGAGGAAGAGACGCACATGACGAAGTAGGAGAGCGAGTCGCGGACGAGGATCTCGACGATGCGCTTCCCGCTCTGGAACACGTTCGAGCCGGGGCGGAACGCCTTGAAGCCGCGGAGGAGCGCGAGCCCGCAGAGGACGCTCTCCGAGACGAGCATCGGGATCCAGAACGCGTAGAAGTGCCCGGGCAGCGTCGTCGGCACGCACACCGTCGAGCCCGTGTGCGGGAGCGTCACCGCGATCGCTGTGGCGAGGAGAGGAGAGGCGAGGCGAGGGAGGGCGAGGAAGGGTAGAGCGGGGAGAGGCACGGGAAGTCAGCCGGGGCTTCTGGGGCGCGAAGGGAGGGAGGAGAAGGGCAGGAGAAGGGACGCGACGTACCGGTGATCTTCGCGAGGGCCCTTCCCATCACGATCGCGGAGCTTGCGGCGGCCCCGAGCGAGACGGTGAGCATGCACGCGAGGATCCGCTTGTCGCGGAAGTAGAGGGCGTATAGCCGGAGCTGCAGGATGACTGCGGAAAGAAGGGAAAAAAAGGTAAGGAGGGTGTGGGTTTAGAGAGCGATCGGCGTGGCGTTGGGGCGGGAGAGACGTACATTCGGCGATGACGAAGGTGATCACGCCTGTCCATCCTTGCCACCTGAACCATGAGAGACAGCTAGGGAGGGGGAGGTGAGGACACAGGGAAGGGTGTTGGGGTTAACGCGTTGGGTCACGTACAACTACCGGGAGAGCCGTGTTAGTGGGATGAGTGGTTAGATGTTAGGATGGCGGCTTACCGAGTCTGTCAAGACATCCGTGTTGAACAGGGCTGTCGAGAGTGTGAGCATATGGCGTATGGGGATCGACTGGCGGCGCTGACCATAGTTGTTGAAGCTGATTGGCATGTGGCGTCAGCGACGTCATACTAGTACTCGACCCTGCCGGTCGACTTACATGACTATGCATAGGGCGTAATATCGATTCTGGGGATACACAAATGTTAATCAGGGGGGGCACGTGTGTGTACTCGTAAATACTCACCACAAGAAATAGAACTTTTCCGAGAGACCATTGGGAGTCCTAGTGCACAGCCATCGGGATGAGCAAAATGTGCCTGGGGGAGGGTCAAGGAGGATCATACCCAAATGAGAGTGATCTACCAAGTCAGTCACTCCACGATCAGCATGCTTTACAACGTTGGCGGTAGCGGCAGCTCACCTCTTGGTCGAGCGTGATGACTGCGGGGGAAGGCAAACTGCGCTCGGACGCGTTACTTTTTTCGATAAAAGCGCACGCGACTCACTGTGGTCGAACAAGATGATAACGGTGCTCGCCACTGCATGCCCATCAGTCGCAAGATCGAGAGCACACCCCCGGAGGGTGACGTACGTTCAGCATAGCGCGTATTCTGGATGGTGGGTATGATGTCCATCAGAAGCGCCTTGGGGATGGAGTTTTGCGCCATGGCCCTCGAGGGCGTCGTGAACGGTCGTCAAAGGGCGGCCTCCGCAAGCCTGCAGCAGCGGGAGACGGCGCAGCAGAGACGGACGGGGCGCGGGGGTGAGATGTGGCGCAAGAAGAAGGGGGGCTCGGACGCTGGGGAAGGAGCCAAGTAGGACCGGGGACGGGTCTTGCGGCGGGAGGACGGCCGGAGAGCAAATTTAGGAGGCTGGCATGCCTTCCCTGCGGTGGGGGCACTGGGCAGCTGGGCTCACTGGCGCGGCTGGCGGTGTGCGTGACAGCTGACGGGCGCGGGAGAGCGGAAGCAGGAACAGACGCACCCGGCCGGGCTTCTTATGCACGTCCGCCTTGCTCGCCCGCCGCCTTCTCCCCGCGCAGGCTGAGCCTGGCGTGCACCGCATCGCCCGAGGGGAGCCGAGGGGGTGCGCGGTACCGCACGGGCGCCACCGCGTCTCCCAGGGTGCTGGGCGCGGGCCAGGCTGCTCCGCGCTCGCCGCCAATCGCATGCCTCGACGACGCCCCGGTGCACGCAAACACGCTCCGCCGGGTTCCTGTCCGCGATTCTGCCTGGGCCCGCCCCGTGCGCCCGTGACGGCACTCTGTGGTACTCTCGTTCCCATTCCCTCCGGCGCATTCCCTGCAGCGGTGGTATGTACACAGTCGCTGCCGTCTTCGCCTCCTGGCCAAGGTCCGCCGTGCGGACATCAGTCGTCCCGCCCAGCGCTCGAAGCGCACGGATACCCTTTTACCGTCGTAGCCTTGGTAGTACACAGGAGTCAGCACAAGCTGGTCAGCTGGCGAGCGATCGAGCCGTGCGGGCAGCGGAAACCTGGAAACCGGAGAGGAGGTGATCGAACGGCCCTACGTCATCGTTACCCGTTGGCCACCACCGCCAACCCATTCGACGCCTCTCTCTTGTCCGTCTCGGCCACGCATAGCTGGTGCTGCGGACCCGGTCTACACGGTCAGCAACTTGAACGGCGGCCAGATGGGTGGGCTTGGGCGACTTGGAATGATAATCATCACATGATCAAGCATCCGTTATACTATCAGCATCTTCGGGCGTTTTAGGCCACAAAACGTAAGGATGGAACGATGGTTATCCTACCAGATGGACACTTCAAATTTGTGCCGCCGTAGGCTATCATATACATAGACGTGGTCTCCGACCCCGCATCCGAATAAGGCGGACCTCACCACCCCCAACCGCTTCCCGCCTTCCGCATTCATACCACCCGCCCCCTCTCGTACAGCCCTCCGCAAGATACTCAACGCCGCGTGGCTGCTGCAGTCCGTTCCATCTCGGCGCCGTGCGCACGTATACTCCGACCGCGCCCGCATCGTATGTATTGTACAACATTCATTCATCAAGCTTCTCGATACCAGCCGCATCAATGCGTCCGTGCCATCCTCCTCCGAGTCCCAAGACTCACCTCACGCTGCCTCCACAAACGCCCTGTGGATGACCAACTGCCCGTCCCCACCCGCCACAAGCCCGATCGCAGTCCCCGCGCCCACAAAGAGCACCTCGCCGTCCCGCACGTTCAACGTTCAACCTCTGCCCCCGGCCTTCGCCCAACGTTGTCACCTCGATCACGATCGGGATGGCGCTCCTCCTGACTCGCTGGCAGCGCGACGCGCGCAACCGCGAACTCGAGGATCGGTGGGTCGGTATCTTCGAACGTTTTCAAGCCACACTAAAGGCTAATATTACTCAAACGTGAAAAACACCGCACCACTACGTTTCCTGAGAGAGGACTCCTGTGTATGGCTAACATGCCACAAGTGGAATCACTGTATACTACGTTACGTCAATCGCTTGATCCCAGAAAGAATAGAAACGGACGACAATTCGCAATTGCTAGACACGGTAATGGTACTTATCCGTCTCGTAACACAATTACCCTCGGATTTGGAAAATCCGGGCGAAGTACTCACTGAGACCCTTCGTATCGTAGATGTATGCACCCACATACAGATCAGGGCGCACAACAACCGTAGTCAGCCTTTCTTCCTCCACATTGTAGGCCCCAAAGGCGTAGCCCGCCTTGTCGTGGTATACAGCCACACCGTCCCGGGACTCGGGAACGCGCCCACGAGCTAGAATCACCACCTGGAAGGTACCCTGTGGGAGTAGCTCAGTCGTCGACTTCACTATATCATCAACCTCGGGTTCTACGTCGGCTCCATCGGGAGAGAAGACGAGGAGTGTGTGGAGGTAAGGCTTGAAGACGTCGTGAAGCGAAGTCTCAGCGCCTGAGGCGTCGACGAGCGCGGGCGCACCGGGGGCTCTGTCTCCAGCGTGCACGTCTTCGTCCGGGTACCCCTCGTAAGCCTTAGCCTTGAGTTCGGCATCGGAGCGCCCCGAGGTTCCTCTGGCGTCGAAGACGATAGGGCTCCAACGGTAGTTGATTTCCAGTTGCGAGAGGGCGCTGTTGCGCCACTGGAGCCATGTGCTCTGGTCCTTCTTGTCCGAGCCGGAGGCCGGTGCCTCTGCCTCGGCTTGCCTCCGGGTCATTTGGCCGTACAAGTCTGTTGTGGTGCTGAGCATGATGGCGACGACCGGGAGGCGCTCGGCGTCGTAGCTAGATAATAAGTGTGGCTGAGCAAAGCCCTTGTATGCGAGCGCGATCTTCCATGACAAATTAAACTGTATAGATGCGTCTGTCAGCCTCCTCCTCTGGTTATTCGCATACGCTTGAAACATACCGAGTCTTGAACGCTCGTATTGAGCCCCTGTCCACCGGTGGGGGAGTGGACGTGAGCAACGTCTAGTAGCCGTGTACTAATAAACAGCCACCCCAACAACTTGCAGGAGACGTTGAACCATCACGCACCTCCCGCAATGAACACCCGCCCAGAAGAGAACTTGTTTGCCATCCGCATCTTCGGCCTGCGTGTAGAACCATAGCGTCAGAGAAGAGCACTTCGAGCAGTGCCACACTACCACGACTGACTTCCAATAGCTCATTGACGTGAAATTGGTGATCTTGAGGTCCCGCCGCCCGGTCCGCGCGTGGATAAAACTGACAAATTTCTCGGGGTCCGTCATTTCGACTGGGTCGAAGTTGATACCCGCGATTCCTACGTGGAAGCTGCCTTCGTGGTGCGTCGGACGCATGGTCACGCTGTAAAGCAAATACTGAGCCGCCGTGGAGATTGGATACAAGCCTGGATGACGACGGACGTAAAATGCGCCGGTTCGGCCCAGATGTGCCAACGCTGAGCAATGGGTCAGTCGCGCCGCGAGAGTTGCACGCTTGTGTGCTTGCTCACGTCTGAAGACAGACCCTCCACCGCGACGTCCGCCCACACCTGGCCATCGAGGTCCTTCGTCTGGCCCTCGAACGTGGCACCGATCTGCTTCCGAGTTACACCTGCGCAATGCGTCATCGGAGGAGCCTTTCTCGTGGGACCGCCAAACTGACCCTTTGCACCGTCTGCGCCAATAACGTACGCCACTCGGGCCTTCTCGATGCGTCCACCGGTTGTATTGCCCTTGCTGAGGGTAGCAGTGACCCCATCACGGTCTTGCTCAAGAGAGACAAGTTCCGTGGCAAGCTCGACCCGGATTCCGTGCTCGGCTAGGTGGTCTCGGAATATCCCCTCCAACAAGTACTGGCTGATGCACATTTTATCCCCAGACACCTTGATCGATATGTAAGTAAATGGAGTGTCCCCAATGCAGATGAGGGAACAAGACTCACGATGGGTCTGTCGGGGGTTGGGCCGCCGGACTCGAAAATGCGCCAAGTCTTTACCACCTCGGTGCCACCAGGCAGTTTATACGCTTGAAGAGGGAACAAGGGTATCAGAGCACGGCGGACGTCCTCGAGGATGCCGAGGAGATGGAATATCTCCATGGTCCGCGACTACAGCTTGCTCGTCAGCCTCATAGATGCTCAGAATGAATGCGTCGTCGCCGTACATGTATGCCGCTACCGCGAGAGGCGGTGTGGAACGCGGGCAGCTTCTCGACTATGCGCACGGGGACGCCATTCTTGGCCAGAGTGAGAGCTGCGGCGAGGCCGGAAGGCCCAGCGCCGACCTACGAACACAAAAGTTTGATTTAGCGTCAGCGGGAGGCCTCCCCAAACAGCCCAGTGAAGAGCACGTACAACGAGTACAGGGGCAGTCATAGAGAGAGGCGATGGGTCCCAAAGCTTGAGCGGAAAAGCGCGATGAGTGAGTGAAAACTACTGCTCTGGGAGGTGCAGTGTTGAATGCTCTTCCACGACAATATATAGTACCCAAAGTACCCCTCACCCTCTCGCATGCCCCCTCCAGACATCTTACTACTGCCGTTTCCCGAGCATACACCGATCGGCGGTAAAGCCCGACTTTACGCTCCGAGTCGGGCTGACGCGTCGCAGAAGGCGGACGGCAGCCCTTTTGAATGCGCACGCGTGTTTCCAATGGCTTCGTGCCCCAACCAGTCTGCATGCACGCGATGCCGTCGGGCGCGGGTGCACCGCCAGTCCTAGCCTCGGTAATATGTTGATCTGTGAGGTGGGAGAAGCAGGAAGCAGGCCGCCGTGACGGCCCGTGAGCGTGCGGAAGCCGTGGAATGATTTGCTGTGTCAGGCGTACACCGCGAGCTGATTGAGCTAGCCCGGCAGTGCACCTATTGTCCCACGCGGGAGAATGGTTACTTTCCCACCCGATCTTCCAAGAGGCATCCATAGCATTGCCGTATCACCGAAGGTGGATCGACAGCCCCCTACGAAATCGCCGCAGTGATCAGACTGACATTCCCGGACTTGAAGGAAGCACCACTGCTTACACTAAGATATTAATGCTCGTCGGTGAACCCACATCGCATCCGAACTGCGAGCCCCGTAGAATTATGTCTTGGCCCCACGCGCAAATCAGTTCCCTTTGGAAGTGGCGAGAAGGCTGGGGTGGGTTTGTTAGCGATGGACGCTTCTTAAGAAAGATGAGTACGAAAGTTATTGCGACCTCCAGGCACTTGACCGCACCCAGGCTCAAGCCCCAATCGAGCAAGGTCAGGAATAAATACTAACTGAATCTCGTGAATAGGTATTACGTAGCGTTGTTACACATGTACTAGAAGGGTCGCGGTGGGGAATGCAAAGTTGGATGACAGCACAGCACCGAGAATATGCAGAAGACATTGTTTATTGCCCGAAGGCCGCCGCAAGGAACGACTCGATTTGCTTCTTGTGGATCGCCTTGCTACCGGTCGCAACAGAGCTTGTAGGGCCCCGGCCGGCGTAAAGCGGGTACTTGCCCTTGTGGTGCTGCGTCTCGTTCGCCGCGGTCATGATGCGCGGTCCGACGTAAGTCCAGGCGCCGTTGTTAAGTGGCTCCTCCTGGCACCATAGAAGGTCTGCGTTGGGGTACTTGTCAAGGTGAGGAGTGACCTGTGTCGCGGAAATTAGCCCAGCTTTCGTCACCGGCAGTTACAGAACACGCACAAGATCGTATGGGAAAGGAGAGATCTGCTCGACTCTGCTGATTGCAACGTCATTGATGCCCTTCTCCTCACGCTCCTGGAGGAGGGTGTGGTAGACTTGGCCTGTTAAGTACGTGATTCTATCAGTAGCTGCCGGGAAACTACACTGGGGGAAAAGCGCGTACCCGTGCAAAGGATGTGGCGGCGAACGTTTTCGGGGGCAACCAGGTTCTCGGCGTCGGGGATATAACGCTGGAATTGGGAGTCACCAACCATCTCCGAAAGCTCGGAGCGAGCCTTGGGGTGACGAAGGAGAGATTTCGAGAAGAAGATGATAAGCTAAGGAGACGCGATTGTCAGATGACTATTCGGCACATGCTAGGCGATAGTATGCTCACCGGCTTCCGGAAGTCGCGGTGGATCTGGCGGCGCAGGACGTGGAACTGTAGGGCACGGTTAGCAATTATCCCTATCTTCACCTCGGCAGGCTACGCACATAGTTTGCGGGAGTCCTACACGAGTGGTGTGAGCAGGATATTGCATGGGGCATGAACTGGTACTGCTCACGTTGGGTATACGACCTGCGTGTTACAGTCCTGGTGTTGCCTCTCGATCTTCTCGGCGGTAGGATAGACATGCGGATGGTCATCGCACAGTTGGAGGAAGCGCTCGATGCGGCCACTGGAGTGCTCGGGGCCTTGGCCGTCGAAACCGTGAGGAAGGTTAACAACAAGACCGGTACGCTGGAGCCACTTGCGTTCGCCAGATGCGATGAACTGGTCGATGATGCATTGCGCGTTGTTCGCGAAATCGCCGAACTGTGCCTCCCAAATCGTCAACGCGGAAGGCGAGACGAGCGAGTAGCCAAGTTCGAAGCCGAGGGCACCAAATTCGGATAGCGACGAGTTGCATACGATAAACCGCGCCTGGTCTCCTCCGAGGTTGTTCAACGGAACGTACTGCTGCTCGTTCTCCTGGTCATGAATGACGGCATGACGCTGGGAGAACGTGCCACGCTCGACGTCCTGACCGGACACACGGACGTGGATCTTCTCGAGGGCAAGAGTACCGAAGGCTAGCGCCTCAGCAGTGGCCCAGTCGATGTTCTTCCCCTCTTCAATCGTCTTGCCACGGTTAGTCAAGATGCGGGCGAGATTACGGTGAGGCTTGAAGCCTTCGGGGAACGTGGAGATAACGTTGCCGATGCGCTTGAGGGTCTCCTCCGGAGTACCGGTAGCCCGAGTAGGAAGAGTGTTCTCAGCAAGCTCCTTCGGCGATGGGAAGCCCTGCCAAGACGCAGAAAGCCATTCCTTACTCGAGGGGACGTAGTCCTTCGCCCCCGCCGCGGCATCTTCGAGCATGCCCCAGACCCACTTCTTGTGCTCTTCGATATCCTTCTCCGTGAATGTACCACGCTCAACGAGGAACTTGGTGTACTTCTGGAGAGTTGTGGGCTGCTTCTCGATTGCCTTGTACATGCGCGGTTGCGTGAAGCTGGGCTGGTCGGTTTCGTTGTGGCCGTGACGGCGGTAACAGACGATGTCGATGACAACATCCTTCTTCCACTTCGCACGCCAGTCGGCTGCGAGTTGGCAAACAAAGTTGACTGCCTCGACGTTGTCCCCGTTGACGTGGAAGATTGGCGCGTCAATCGCTTTCGCGATATCAGACGGGTAGGGCGTCGAGCGGGCGAACCGCGGGTCAGTGGTGAAGCCGATCTGGTTGTTGACGATCATGTGGATCGTTCCGCCCGTGCCGTAGTTCGGCAGGTTGTGGAAGCCCATCGTCTCGTACACCACACCCTGGCCAGCAAACGCTGCGTCACCGTGGAGCAGCACTCCCATAGCCGTGTTATGCGTTTGCTCATCCTGCTCCAGGTGCTGGAGGGCGCGCGTCTTACCCAGGACGACAGGGTCTTCTGCCTCTAAGTGCGAGGGGTTGGCAACGAGTGAAAGAGCGACCTTCTTGCCTGACGGCGTGGGACGGGTGTAGTTGGCGCCAAGGTGATACTTCACATCACCCGCGGGGAAGTCGTCGTCTTCAGCAGTTCCCGAGAACTCGTTGAGGATGGCCTGGAGCGGTTTCCGGATGACGTTCGCGAGGACATTGAGACGACCACGATGCGGCATACCGAGCGTAACGTACTTGACGCCGTGCTCAACGGAGCGATCAATGAGCGCCTTCATACCGGGGATGAGAGATTCGCATCCCTCGAGACCGAAACGCTTCTCGTTTGGATACTTGCTTGCGATGAACCTTTCGAACGAATCGGACCAGATGAGGCGGTCCAGTACCATCTTCTTCTCGTCGACGGTGTAGTTCCAAGGCTTCGGGATCTCCACGCGCTCGCGAATCCAGTCGCACTGCTCCTTGTCGGGAATGTGCACGTACTGGATACCAACAGCACCACCTGCACCACATGGTAAGATTCAAAAACAGGTTCATCATTGGTTGTATGTCGGTAGGCTCATTCCGCGTAAAGCATCACGTAGTCGTTGTGGCGAGAGACGCGTCCAAGATGATCGAACAGCGTCGAAATTCGAAAATCACACGCAAAGTTATGTGATACTTTTCGCGCAAGAGCCTGTCGATACAAACAAAACATGCGGCTAAGATACTCACAGTAAATGCGCTTGCAGAGCTTGATAATTTCCCCAAGGGTCATCGTTTTCCGATCCTCCGTGGCAAAGTGGGGAAGGATACCAGGCCCAAGGGTGATATTCTTGTCGAGGTCGCGCTCAGAGAAGCCATAACGACTCAGCTCGAGTTCCGGGGGATGGACCGGGTTAAGATCAGGGTCGAGGATACCAAGTGGATCGAGCTCGGCAACGTGATGTCCGCGGACCTGGTAGGCACGCACGAGCAGTTGGACCTTCAAGTGATCGTCAAGTTCGGCACCTCCATTTGCGTGCAACGCAGGGGCACCGTCAGTGGGTGTTGGAACGAGGCTAGGAGGGGGCTGGAATGCCTGCTGGCTGGGTAGACCCTTGTCCATACCCGAGAAGTAGACGTCCCACGACGCGTGAACAGACTTGGGATCCTGCCTCCAGAGTCTGTACATCTCCTCAACATAGTACGTGTTGGTGCCATTCGCGAAGGGGTCGTTCGGTGACGGGGCTTGAGCCGCGGTGGCAAACGAGCGGGTGACGAACGGTTGGACGCCATAACGGAATCGCGACCCGTGCAGGGCCTGCACGACACGGGGGAGGCGAGCGAGCCTATGCATCGTTGAAGACGGCCGCTAGACGTCGCTCGTGAGGATGAGAGGGAAAGAGTGGGTGGGTCGTGTTGGACGACGTGGGGGATGGAGAGCTGCTGATGACGAGTGGAACCCTTTTTGGGACACGGCGTGGTCGTCGGTGCTCTGCGCCGATGCCAACCTGCTGTTCGGCCAAGCCGGCGTTGATTGGTTCCGTCAAGCCGTCCAATCCAAGCCATTGCTGGCCGACGAATCGCCGCGCGCACATTAGGGGCTGCACAAATGGATCATGGACTCGGAGGACACGAGAGTAGTTCAATCACATATTCATGGACAAAGCTACGCGTTAAACACATCTAATCTATGGATACAGTATGTGCGAAGGCGGAGCCAGCCAGCCAACGGTAGAGATATCTGAGCCTTCACAGAGCCATGGAGATCCCCACCAAAGCCGGCCAAAATATAGAGACGAAGCGGAACTTGAGCCTTTCCATGTCTAACGGAGGTCTTTTTCCTAGTGCAGCCGACGCCAAGCTAGTTTGTATGGAGGCCCGCGATTGGTCTTCTTGAACAGAGAGTGGTGGAGGGGTCGCCGTGGGTTGCATCGTGACAGGGGTAGGTTTGAGCGTAGAGACGATAGTAGAATCGGGGAGGACGAGGGTGAGCTCTGGAGTGATGTATGTTACCGTGGGTACGCTCTCGTTGTGTGCATCAATCGTCAGACCGTCAAGGGGGTAGATGCTCGCCATATCAGTGATGGTGAAATCCGCAGTGTACACCGTCAACGGCGGACGAGGGCATATGAATCGGATGTGACTATGCAATGTTCAGAGACTAGTGCGTACAAGAGCGACCGAAATGAACACTGACTAGTCCGAGCCGTTATGCCGCCAAGAGGGTGAAATCCAAACGTCTTTAGAAAGGTCCGTAGGTTCAACTTCATCTGCTAGGGTAGCTACATAGGCCTACGAAGGCTTGATGAGTCGCATCATTTTAACTACTACTAGGTAGGCCACGTACCTCCCCGACGTATAGTTCAATTGTGATAGGACTCATATCTGAGAGGGAAGGCTGGCTATGGTCGTTGATCCATTGAACGGTTGCCATGCGCCCAGCACTCAGAACAGTATCCGCCACAGGACTAGTGCCATATATGCCCGCCGAAACAGACTCGAAAGACAGCAAAGCCACTAAGACTAGATGACGAAGAAGCATGGGGTCGAGTTTAGACCAAGGGCTGCCAGATGAGGCCAACTCAAATCCGAGAGCAAGTCTGTAGGGATTCAAAAGCTATAGGATGTAGTGTTGCCTACAGTATATTTGCCAAGAGATGAGGATGACAACCAGAAATGGAGAGCCAGAACGCCAGCGTAGTCTGCGTGGAGGAGGAGCAAAGGCAAGTTGGTTGTATCGGTGTTCGAAATCAAAAACGCCACCGGCGCTAGCGCGATGTACTAGCTACCCAAGGACTGTCAAATTCAATACTTGAAGTGCCAGTTGCTACATGTGCTAGCTAGACTTTTGAACGGAGATAACACGACCCCAGAAAGGCCTTTTGAGTTGTGCATACATAGGGGTATCGTCCGAATGTCTAGATATTCACAGGAAAGGCCATCAAAAGGCGTGCAGCAGACAGTGCAGATGATGATGGGCATGCGCTGGTGGCTGAGGAGACCAACCGTACCTCTGCCGAGGACACTCACCCCGACCGTCTACAACGACCTGCGCGACGGCGATGCTTATGACTTTTTGACACTCTGGGACTCTGGCAGCTTCCTTACATAGACCAGTGCTTGTGCTTACGACATGTTTCGGACATTGTTCACTCCACTGAGTGCCCGATTCTCACTCCCCTCCCCTCTCTCCCCGCGTGCGAGTTCCGAAGCACCCGAAGAGCCCGATGAGCTGGACCCGGAGGACTTTGCGCGGGATGTACTTGTTGAACTCATGCGCAACGCCACGGAGCGGCTCAAGACCGCGGACAGCCTGGTGGAGCGGGTAGAGGTGTGTCGACTGTCGCGTCAATGGCGCTGCGTAGCTTGACACGAGGCGTTAGGTCCTGACTGAAATCCACAAAATTATGCTTCAAGACGTGTGCACAAAGGACGTGTTTAGGGAGATGGACGGCTTTCTCGTCCTTATGAGCGTGCTCTCCACCATTCACCCGACGTTCTCCAAGGAGACGCGGGAGGAAGCCGCGAGCTCAGAGCTACTTGAGGCGACGCGACTCGTTTTTGTCATTCTCTCCGAAGCGCTGCACAAGCATAACGAGAATGTCGAGTACTTCAAGGTGCGTCCATGTGGCAAGAAACTCGCGTGACACGCGCTCAACAGTGCCTGCAGACTGCGGTCGGTCTGGAATCCTTCGCCCAAGCTACGGTCGGTCTGGTGTCGGACGCCCGGACTATCAAACAGACCATCAGCTTTCTTACTTCGTTGGCTCTACACAACTTCGCCTGGAGCCGGTTCTTCTTGCACATAACGGGGGTAGACTATGCTGCTGTCGACCACAAATTCCAGGAGTTCTCCCCCCAACTTGGACTCATTCATGTTCCTGAGGCTCTGCACGTGCTGTACGACGCGGTCACCCGGCCAACGCAGGATAACGCCTTGTTGCGCTATATGGGCACCAAACTGCTAGAGCGGCTCACTCTGCACAAACACCGGAACCAATGCGTGCTCAGCAGTCTCGGTTTGGAGAGGTCGCTCTTTGAACGGCTGTGCACTCCCGCTGGGCTCCCAAAGGCTGAACGGCAGGTTGTACAGAAGCTACTAAGGCGGCTACTGGACCACAATGTGCGGACGGACGACGCCAGGCTCATGTTTCAACGCGCGATACGTGAAGACAATACGCTCGACCCTGATGTGCTCGAGGTCCTTCGCGCGGGGATGAAGGTCAAGTGGCCGGAACACTTCTCCTTGGAGTCGCCGGCTGCGATACGTGTTAACAAGACCGGCACGCGCGGGCTCCCTTCTACAGGATTCACATTCATGGTATGCACATCAGGGCCCATCTCTCACGAAATTCTGTCACAAATGCTCCACAGCTCTGGCTTTGGATAGAACAGGTGCCTCGGGATAAGAAACATAACATATTCTCCATCTCCTCCGGAGAACGCTCCATCTTCTCGGTGAAGCTTCTCCCAGATGGTTCACTTGAATGCGAGAGCACTGGTAGCAAGGAGCCTGTGGCGTTGAAAGCGCGCCTTGCGAAGGGACGTTGGACGCACGTCACACTAGTTCACTACCCTCATCGCGGGTCCAAACCGACGATCAGTACGCGCCATTCCGCATACCGATTGCTTACTGTGTCCGATGTGTTTCGTGTTTCCAGGACTTTTTATCGACGGCACCATGGTGGATT
Organism: Trametes hirsuta; assembly: GCA_001302255.2. Lineage (NCBI taxonomy): Eukaryota > Fungi > Basidiomycota > Agaricomycetes > Polyporales > Polyporaceae > Trametes > Trametes hirsuta. The sequence continues at coordinate 1,492,936 of CP019382.1, read as the reverse complement.
CGGTAAACTGGCCTTACCCGAGGGGGGATTCCAATGGCACCGAGTGTCCGTACACGGTAGGCGACAACTCTTCCGACGCATGTCTCAATTGGTGCCTGGCCTCCGCCTATTTATTCTCTATCCCTCTTTGTGAGTCATTCGGTAGGTACACATTGGCGTCATACTAATTCGCACCCATCCTCGCGCAGCTGATGAGCTGCCTCGCTTCATTCATGACCTTGGACCGCGCTATGTCGCGCGTTTCCAGGCAGCAGACTTGATTCGGTTCCTGACGTATGAAGCAGCAACGGCTCTGAACATTTATCTGTATGGACGCGCGGAGCAGCACCGGGGCTCTGCAGTGGAGGTGAAGAACCTCATCAACTCGTTCAAGAACGGGATGGGCGTCAGCGAATCTAGCATCGTTGTTGCCTTGTCTCCGTCAACGACGCATTTTGAGGATAAGAGTGCTGGTGAGCTGAACGACGCAGCGATGGAAGGTGATGTCTTCGTAGCGCGCTGCAATGGTTTAGATCTAGCTATGTGGGAGATTGGCGGAGCGGCCGTCTCACTTAAGCTCGTACAGTTCGCCAACGTACGTGGCGCCCGGATGGTCATTGACGCGTATTCACCCTTCGTATCACAGAACCCTCACGAAGTGTCTCGGGCACTTGGCGTCTTGACTGACGGCCTACGGAATAGCTGGCAGAACTCAGAAGACATGGAACGACTGCGTTAGCCGAGTATTCACTCATCTGTGCATGGAAACAACTCACCATGAATGATTAGGTGGTTACGACATCCTGGCTGACATCCTGCGCAAGAAGTGTCAGCTCATCAACATGACCGGGTTTGAGACGCTATTCGAGTTCCTGGGAATGAACTTCAAGTCGCCAGAGTACGTCCCCAACGTCAGTAGACGCGCGATGTGAACTAAACGCGCCGCAGCCACTCAACGATCGTGAACGCTGTGGCATATCGCGCCATTGCCCTCGATTTTCAGCTGTGGTCCCGCACACGTCACGAGATTCAACGAGTTCATCTGGAGCATTTCGTAACGCTTCTGGATGCCAGCCGACACAAGCGGTTCAATGTCAAACAGCGCATGGGCAAGATGGCTGTGGTTCGCAAGCTGCTATTTGTGCTACAGACCGACTGGTACGAGCAGGAAATGCTGCCGTTTCTGCTGGATACCCTGCGTGTCGTCGCGGAAGCAAACTTCTCTATCGACGACGCCATACGCCCTATTGTTTCATACCTAGCCGCTAACCTGCACGAGAGTACGTACGGCGCTTGTTCGAATCAGAAACGAGCTCACCTCAAGCATAGATAGCAACGGTGCTAGTTCACCTCGGTCGATCATGTCGCGGATCGATCATGTAAACGCGCAGTACAAGGCAGAGCAGGTGTTCAAACTACTCGCTTCTATCTTGGACAAAACAGTTATGTTCAACAAGTTCACCGCTGCTCTTCCGCTCACCCGCATTTGCCTCCTTCTCCTTGGCGACCGCCCGTCCTCGCTGACGGCGACACTAGTCCTCCGGATGATCTCGACGGCTTTGGGCATGTCAACATCATTCAATAGGAAATTCGAACTAGTCAGCGGTTGGAACGTTTTGAAGCTTGTCTTGCCCTATGGCTGGGATGCTCAGGTTCAGGACGCCGCTTTTGATATACTACTGGGGCGAAGTAGAGACAAGAGGGAGATTGTTCCCGTCGTCATTTGTCCATATATTGTGCCCGCGATATTTGCATCTTTGAAGATGGCTCTAGACAACAGTCGCATCTCCGATGACCTGCAAGGTGGGCATTTTGACCGCACTATACGACACCAAACGCTATACTTACGTTCCCTACATCTCTAGTACGAGTGACAGCTATCGCTGCAGTAGAGCATCTCTTAGAGGCGCTCATCGACGTCCACTCCTCCAGCCCCACGTTCCGCGAGGTTTTCAAGTCCAACGCTATCACGCAGTCGTTCATTGACGCATACAAGATGTTCTCGACCTCCGTCGCCCACTCTGTTGAGATCGATCAAGGCACCGTGCGTGTGCTTGAAAAACTCTCCCATTTCGGGTTGAGCATCGCTCTTGACAACGCTGTGGCTTCTACACAAAAGCAGGAGGTACATCCTAATTGTAGACTGCCTGGATATACCACTTAGCCTTCAGCAGATCATGGACATACTCCAATCCGCAGAATCAGTTCTCAATCCACGAGCATCGCAGGAGACGAGTATCGACCCTGCAGCCGTCGTCGGTACTAAGGCCCGAAGGCGTCGAATGGCTTCTGTGAGGCTAAGTATGCAGCTCGGTGAGAGCGCTGTGAAGCGTTCGATCATCCGTATACACGAATGGCGTAAGTCTGTAATCTCAACAGAGAAGAAGAGGTTACGGAAGACTGTCCTGGACTTGTAAGCGACTTTTGTTAAATTTTGAGCCGGGATTGGGTATTGATTAGAACATAGGCGCGAACATCACAGACAAGTTGCCTCTTTGACAGAATGGTCCACTGTGTTAACAACGGAACGTGGGTTATGGGCGAAGCCTGGCGAGATTCCTCAGTGGCGGCTGGACGACACAGAGGGCCCGTACAGAGTCAGGTTGGTAGATGCGTCTGCTTTGGCGGTAGTAACTCACTCGAAGTATTCTAGGAAGAGGCTGGAGCACGATGAGGAAAAGCCGCCAAGCTCAAAGGTCGATCCCAATCAACAGATTGGTGATGTGCAGGAGTTGGATGTCGATACAAATTCCATCACGCAGATCGAAGTGCCTCCGTGGTCAGAGTCGTACGAGTTGTCGTCCACCGACGTGGATGGTGAGTGTCGTGACTTTTCTTTTCGGGCTCCAGCGATTCATCACGCACCAGACCGACTTGGAGAAGAGATCGTGGACGACAAACATCGACGAGTCAGGCATGAGCTCGAGCCGGGAGACGTCATCGATGCCGTGAAAACGGTTGCTCGAATATCCGGGGTGGACTCATCTCGTAAGCGTATCACACCTCAAACATACCCCATGAACTAAATTAGGGTGTCAGCCGGACTCCTAATTTTCGGTCGCACTCACCTATACCTGCTCGACGGTTTGGTTGAGAACGATGACGGTGAGGTTATTGATGCGCACGACGCTCCCAGGAAATTGTTCTTCGTTCCGGGTAGTATCATGGATCTGGACAGTCATCAACGAGCGCAAAGATGGTAAGAAATTGATTCTATGTGATCCCAAGCCACTCATCACCTAACTTGAATACCAGGCCCCACGACCAAATCATGAGCTTCAGTGACCGGACATTCCTGTTCCGCGACGTGGCGTAGGTGGTTGCTTTTAGCGACCGTTTCTGTCAGCCTAACGCAGGTATTTAGTCTGGAGGTTTACTTCCGGGATAGTAGATCGCTTCTCGTTGTCTTCTTGGACCGCAAGCAACGTCAAGAGATCACGGGTCGACTAACGTATATCATCAGTCGACTGGGACTCGACCCTTCCACCCCTGGTCGAATGAAATCCCCTTTCGTGGGCCGACTGAGTGCGAAAGTATCATCCACTTTCAGCGCCAAGGTGTTATCAGGCTTCAACTCTGACGAGCTCTCGATCGCTCAGAGGAAGTGGCAATCTCGGGAAATATCGAACGTAAGCCCAGTGGGTCCCATCTCCGTGAACGCGTTTTTCACCTCTTTGCAGTTTACCTATCTTAGCATTCTCAATCAAGTTTCCGGACGGACACCGAGCGACGCCACCCAGTATCCCGTTTTCCGTAAGTTCACGTACTACTCCGCCCAGACTTCCTGTTGATCTAGTATAGCTTGGGTACTGGGTGACTACAACTCTGCCGCGCTGGATTTGTCTTCCCCCGAAACATTCCGAGAGTGCGCCGTTCCTTTCCGACATTCAGCGAACACGCATTGACCTTTTGTTAGCCTGTCCTTGCCCATGGGTGCGCTCACGTCTGCGCGGCAAGAAGCCGCGCGATCACGCTACGAGAGCTTGATGAGTGTCGGCGAGAAGCCATTCCATTACGGGACACACTTCAGCTCTTCAATGATCGTCTGCCATTTCTTGATTCGCCTAGAGCCCTTTACGCACATGTTCAAGACCTTACAGGTGAGCAGACCATGTTCTCTTACGGCAAACCCCATGTTAGACTAAAGCGCGATATCAGGGGGGCGATTGGGACTTGCCCGACCGGTTATTCATGTGAGTTATAGGCAACTGTTGCCAGAAGTGCATCTCGTGAATACGCTTGCACAATAGCGATATGAAGCGTGCATACACATCCGCATCACAGGACATCCGTGGCGACGTCCGAGAATTGATCCCGGAGTTTTACTCATGTCCCGAGTATGTCCAACGTCCTCACACGAAATAGCTTCTTATTCACGATCTACCAGATTCCTTGAGAACTCGGCCAACCTAGACTTCGGTGTGCAACAGAACACCGGCGAGAAGATCCACGACGTCAAACTGCCTCCGTGGGCGAAGCAGGACCCTCTTCTCTTTATCGTAATGAACCGCAAGGTAACTCGTCTCCCTCTGCCCGAGGTCAACAGTTGCCTAATCTGCTTATAGGCGCTTGAGAGCGACTATGTCAGCGAACACTTGCCCCAGTGGATAGACTTGATCTGGGGCTATAAGCAAGCCGATCCAGATTCGTACAACGTGTTCCATCCGCTGAGTTATGAGGGCGCTATTGGTGCGTTATCGCACGATGCCAAAGACGACGTGCTCACTGAACGAGTCCACCTAGATCTCGATGCAATAACAGACGACCTTGAGCGAGAAGCTACCGTCGGCATAATTCACAACTGTGAGGATAATCTAATACCTTTGGATGTGAGTTGACATTGACACTATCTGGTACTATCATTAGTCGGTCAGACACCTCGCAAGATCTTCGCTGCTCCACATCCACCCCGGAACATGCATGGCAACTCTTCACTTCCTCTAGGTCTCATCTATGGAATTGCAGAAGACTATCATCTCTTGACCCAGTCCTCGCGGCCGCTGAAAGGTGCCATCGTGTTTGTTCCGCGCATTCTTGAAAGGGTATTGACGTGACATGCGCGAAGATCTTGGACCCGATCAGCCTGTTCGTGAGCTTGTGCTCGACCTCATAGGCCAACAGGTCGTAGCATGTCCGGACGGCACGATCTGCATTCCATCACGACCACATGAGGCCGTTATGTGGGATAGCAGCCTAGGCTCTATCGGCGCGCTGAAGGTCGTGGTAGATCGGAGGGTGAGCGCTAGCGATAACGGTTCGAATCTTTGGGTGGGTGCTTATACCCTCCGCATAGGTCTCTCAAGTCGTGGAATCGGCCTTCTGCTCGTGCGCAACGTTTGCCGATGCAGAGACGCTCGTCACCGGGTCTACGGACAATACGGTGCGGCTGTGGCGTGTAGCACGAAACGACCGCAACCGCGATCAGCCCATTGCCTTGCAGTTGACACACCTCATGCGCGGGCATACCGCAAGAGTGTGCTGTGTTACGGCATCTAGAGCCTGGTCGCTGATCGTGAGCGGTTCCAAGGACGGGAGCGCCGCACTGTGGGACCTCAACAGTGGGGTGTACACTCGTTCAATATGGCACGGTTCCGGGGAAACCTACGAGGTCCATCTAGCTGCCATCAACGAAAGCACAGTATGTAGTTCATCCTCATACTCGCGCTATCTCTGCAGGCAACTAAGGTATATGCGTCGTACAGGGCTACATTGCTTCCTGTTCGCGACATCGACTATGGCTGCACACCATCAATGGCCGTCCTATAACCAGTCTCGATCTGACCGACGTCGCTCCTTCTCCAATATACCCGCCCATCACCTCCCTTGCGTTCCTTGAACGAGACTACTCACACACGGATCTCATAGCCACCGGCGGGCCGGACGGCGCCATCTCCCTAAGAACATGGAACACGGATTCAACACCAGAGGGCGAAAAGGCTCACTGGCAGTTCACTACCCTGAAAACGCTTAAACTGAAGACGGAGAGCCGCTTCAGGAGCTCTACGCCGTGTGTTACCTCTCTGAAATTCGTTGGGTACGGTGCATGCGCTGCGTTCGGCTCTTGCTCTAAGCTGATTATCACTTTGCGTCCTCGCAGGGAGTCGCTTTATCACGGAGAGGATACTGGAAAAATGTTTGGATGGGAGCTGCCAGACTAGAGGTCTCCCTGTTTTCGGTGCTGTCGGTTGCATTGTGGCTGCGTGTACTCTACAGATCCCCTATATCTATACCCAGATAGTGTACCCTCGCTCGCTCTAGACTGACCAGCGCGAGTTTCGCCTCGTGCTTTCGGAGGCATTCGATACAGTTAATGCAGCGGTAGGCACAGGTTCCGGTTGTCGCGCTTCACCCGCTCATCCAACCACATTTAGAGGTGAGTGGTCGTTCGACGCATCGTTGTATACCCGTTCATCTTGGCTGACTTTGTACGGCGCAGCAGCTCGTGTGCCGCGACAGCCGCGAACGTGTTACCAAACTTACCCTCCGGATCGTACACACCGCCACAAACTCTACCCACTGCGTACGCTACAGGCCAAACCGCCCCGACGATCGGTCCGGTCGTCGGCACTCCTGTTTACAAACGCCGTAGAGCATATGCACCTGCTTCCCTCTGTGAGCCGGGACGCTACTCACCGCCGCGCCGTGCCTGAACCCGGCGGACCGCGAGCAGAGCGAACGAACGTGCGTGCGTTTCTGATTAGTTTAAGCGAAGCGAAGGGCCCCTTCGACCCGCCGGCAATCCTTCAAAAGGGCAACGCGCTGCGCTACGGTCCCGCCGGGAGGACGTGCACATCGACAGCCGACTCGGAATGGCCGCTCTCACGCTGAACCTAGTCCTCGCTGCTTCGGTGGCCCTTTGCTACGGGCGCTTCAATCCGCTCCAGCACTCCGGTCCCGCCTCGCCCTACTTCGACGCACCGTCCCAGTTCGGCGTCGACCCTACGACGCCCGCGCAATGCACCGTCGAACGCGCGGCGTACATCGTCCGCCACGGCTCGTGCGTACTTCGTTGCAGTGTACCACACGGGCGCCGTCGCTGACCCCGCCTGTGCACACACAGACGATTCCCTGAGCCTGGCTCTTTCGCGGGGTGGCAGGCCTTGCACGCGAAGCTGCAGAATGCGACCTACACCGCGCATGGGCCGCTCGCCTTTCTGCCCTCATGGGTGCCCCCCGTGGACGACTCGTCGCATCAGCCTCTCTATCTCTCCTCGACAGGCGCCCGTGAGGCATTCGACCTTGGGGTGGACTTGCGTAAGCGCTACCGCTTCACACCCGGCGGCAATAACTTCACAGCGTGGTGAGTATCCACGTTCTGCTAGCCGGGGAGCGCCTTACTGCTACCCTCGGGCGTTTTGGTGCCAAGCGCTCAATGCTCATGCACCACAGGGCGGCTGGGCAACAGCGTGTGGTGGACACAGCGAGCTACTTCGTACAAGGCTATCTTTCCCAGGGGAACTATCTAGCGGCGCCTACCGAGAACCGAGGAATCATCGTGTCGATGCCAGACTCGGTCAACTACACGTTCGCGGACTCATTGACGCCCGCGAGCGGTTGTCCGGCGTACAAGGCGGGTGACACATCTGCGAAGGCGGATGACTTCCGCGCCACGTACAGAGGAAAGATCGCAGCGCGCATCAACCACTACCTCGATGGGCTGACGCTCAACGCCACCGACGTCGGGGTTATGCAGGATCTCTGCGGCTTCCAGGCCGAGGTCAGCGGCGACACTCGCTTCTGCGACATTTTCAAAGGTAATGTTCGTGCGAAAATGCGAGAGTCTGGAGCGTTCAACCTTCAGCAATATTTCTGACGGAATTTGTCTTGATGGTTCAGAGTCGGAATGGAAGGACTATGAATACGCGCACGACCTGAACTACTACTACGGGTGAGTTCGATGCTTAGCGCCGTCCATAATAATTGATGTGCAGGACAAACTCTCATCGCTAACTGTATCCGATATGTAGTTCGGGGCCCGGAAACCCATACTCTGCGACCGTAGGCTTCCCCTGGGTACAAGCTGTCAGCGACATCCTCACCGCGCCTTCTAACGCCTCGCTGCCTGTCGCCTCTCCGCTGGTCATGAGCTTCACGGTGATCCCTTTCCGCGATTCGTTCCCCGCATGAGAAGCTGACCACATTATGCCAGCATGACAACAACCTTCCACCGGTGGTCTCTGCGCTCGGCGTGTGGAATAGCAGCACGCATGGCTCGGGCGTCTACCCATTGTCGATTAAGGGCCCTGACCCCCGCCGGACGTTCCGCTCCTCGTATCTCGTGTCGTTCCGTGGGTACGTCGCGCTTGAGCGCCTCTCTTGCGAGGCTCGAAAGCCGTCTTCCTCTGTGAAGCACAACGCTGGCAAGCTCTCCCCGGCGCCTGGCACAAGCGCCAACGCCGAGAAATTCGTGCGATTGAGGGTGAGCACGTCTGTCCTGTCTTTGGACGCTCGTATCTCCAGCGTAGCGTATATTTTTGCTCACGCGCGCTCCCTTTTTGTCTTGGGTGCGGGCAGATCAACAACGCGGTCGTACCCGTGCCAGGGTGCGCGTCAGGTCCAGGGTCGTCGTGCCCGGTAGACGGCTTCGTCGCGCACGTCAAGAAACAGGCTTCCCTCGCGGGAGACTTCGTCACGCGCTGTGGGCTGCAGAACGTGTCGAATGCGACGTCGTCGCTCGATATCTTCACGCAGGTTCCGTTGGCAAAGGGTCAAACTTACACGCTGCTAACGCCCCGCCCGTACGCAGTGGCTCCGTAGTGGCTTTGTTTCATTGCGGTAACAATAACCGACACTCCTTTCGGTTGCGACGGTACACGTACATTACTAGTGATGCATAAATAGGAGTTGGGGTACGGCCGACGGACGCATGGTAGTAGTGCTGTATCTTTACTTCGGGGAGTCTAATTTACGGTAATTTAGAGAGCTTACTCGGCTACTTACTCGACAAGCAAGCAAGCGCGCAATGATCGACGCCTCGCGCTGCCCGCACGCTGTTTGTCTGCACTCTGCCAACACCCACGGTCGCCGCCATCGAGCATGTTTACCCAACGCGCGCATCCGCCGTGCTCTGCCGCGTCTCCAGGGTGTGCGGTTGCGTTAGCGGTGTGTCAGAGAGGTAAACGACGGCCGATAAGTGTTGCAATCGCGCCTTATAACGGATGGTTATCTGATGGCGATCTCCGAGCGATGGACTACGGAGGGCTTTAACGCAAGGCGCTCGTCTACTTAGTCTCTCCGAGCCCAATCCGTCCTCCTTCTCTCCTCTTCCTAGACACTCTCCCCGCCAGCGCGTTCCATCTCTCTCCGTCTCTCTCTAGCTGCGATGTCCTGGCAAGGTGAGGCTCGAGCTCCTCGGACGTTGCTAGAGCGCACGCTTGACGTAGATGGGCCTTGTGGCGCGCTTGTACCATCTCTGCAGCATACGTCGACTCCAACCTTGTCGGTAGCGGCAAGATCTCCAAGGCCGCCATCATCGGTCTTGCTGGAGGCGTCTGGGCATCCTCATCGGGCTACACGGTGCGTGTGTGGACTCCACTCCGTCCATGAATCTCATCGGGCCATTCCATATCTCATACCCTTGTGTGCAATAGCTCTCAGCGGACGAACAGAAGGCGATTATCAGCTCGTTCAACAACGCCGACGAGGCCCGCGCGCACGGTATTCGCCTCGCCGGCCAGAAGTTCCTCACCCTCCGCGCAGACGAGCGCAGCATCTACGGCAAGAAGGCGGTGAGCGCGCACCCACACGCATTCCCCCGAACGTCCCTGTGCTGATCCGCCCGTGATATGCGCGCCATAGGCCGATGGTGCGATCCTTGTGAAGACGAAACAGGCCGTGCTTGTCGCAGAGTACACCGCACCCGTGCAGGCGCCCGAAGCGACCCCGGTCGTGGAGAGCTTGGCCGACTATCTCATCGGGGTCGGCTACTAGGCTGGTTCCCCGTGCTTATCCGACTGTCGTTCGTGTCGTCTATGATGTTACCCGGGGACGTGGCGCGGAGATGGTGAGGATGGGTCATGATTACTGCTATCCCGGATGAAGAATCGCCCTCAAACTGTACAGAATTTACAATCAGGCTTTCACAATGGCACCTATGTATTTTTGCGGCAGCTTGCGAGCGAGACTGTGGCTGAGCAGGCTTTGGCATTTCTTGTTGCTGTGCGCGGTTGAATCATGCTCACCACAATTCCGAAGATGCCGCCGGCCTGCGTTCTCTCGTGCTCGGGGCGATCACCTTGAAAGTATGGAGTGGGTTTTCCTTAGCGGGATGAAGGCACATCCACGCGTAGCAGAATCTGTGCGCATCTGTCATACAAGCACGAAAGGCATATGATGACTTACCGTCCACACTCACAAAGCACCCATGTTCCCAGTTTGGAGAGAGCGGCGGCCCGCGGGCGCCTCCGGAAAGCGTGTAGGTGGACCCACAAGCTGTGCGCGGCTTGGCGCAGCCCTGCGCGACTTCAGCTCAGTCCGACCCAGTTCCGCCGTCACTCTGCGCTTTGCAACGCCCTCTTCCACATGTCCGCTTGGGATCGGCCAGCACCATCACGAACGGCAGACAGATGAGCAGCGAGAACATTCATCTGTGCGGGTTCGACACGTTGCCTCCACCGCTTACACAAGTATAGCGATCTGCCCACCAGAATCTATCTCTGCGTTGTGCCCGACATGGAGATCTTCTTCAATGCTCCTGGTACTACATAATGGTGTGTAGAACTGTACGTTTACTACAACAAAACGCATAATATCATGAGCACGTTCCCGCTACATGCAAGGGGCAAACGCTGGGCTGACCGGGGGCCCCAACTTCCTCGCCAGCCCAATGTTTGTCGCTGCAGGTCACACTCCTCAGAATCTCTGACCGCAACATGTTTTTCGTACCCCAAATCTTATCCCGCGGCTCTCGTTCGTCCCTCTAGCCGAGACATTCTCTCAGGCTCTCAGTTCGGACGCCTTCTTCGGCGCTAACGTATCAACCCACCGAGGCGCCAACTGGCCTGTCTTCCACCATCGCACCTCCGTCTGGCGCTCCATAGTTAGTATGTGCGATACCCCGGAGTGTATTTCTGGAGGGCCTCCGAAAAGCGCGCTAGAGGCTAGTCTATTCCCATTCTCTGTGCGGATGCGGCGCTCCGCCGGGCCCCGCTTGGGCTCATTCATTGCGTCCGACGAGCCCCAGCCTTGAGATCGTCCTGCATGCGGCATAGATCGGGGCGACTCTCGCCGCCCGGCATGGCGTAACTGTGGTTGCACATTGCCCCTCCCTTGTCCACCACACGATACGCCCGGGGCGGCGAGCACTAAGTTGAGCGCGTATCGCAATGCCCGAGTTTAAGTCTGAGCGCGCTCCAAAATGCTTGGGGGTGGCTCGGGGGGCATCATGGGGACGCCGCGTGATTCTCCTTTCCGCGCCCAGAAGACATCAGAGATACGTGCGCTCGGCGCTGCATGAGAGTGTTCAGACAGGACGAGCGTGCAGAAACTTTCTGCCAACCACATAGTGCGTGAATTTTGCATGCCGGGGTCGTAGTGGCGCCTGGCGCCTGACCGCGCGTTTTCACAGCTGACTAGCCCCGCTGCAGAGATATGTCGATGCTCAGCTTAAGCTCTGACACAGTTTCCGTGGTATCCGCAACACGAGAAATTTTATCCACTTCGCGGGAAGTAAAGGTGCGATGGCGTAAACTGAATTTTCAATCTCACCGGTAGATATCCGGCATTACAAGGGCGTTCAGTCTGGATATTCAGTCAACCATATCTCATTCCACATCCGCAGCGTACCGCACCTTTCTTATGGCCATTCATAGGAGGCAATGTAGCTATCCAGACTCGCAATGGGGCACCAATACGCGATATCCATGGCGCCTCCGAGTCGACTCTGCCGCCTCCCGTACACACCATAGCCATTGCCTTTCTTGCGTGCCGCGCACATTTGGGCGCGGGCATTTGTCCCACTTCCCCTTTTCACCTCATGTTATCAGAATATCCGGAAGGGGACCATGCACAAACCCGCGTCTGCGTCTTTCGGCTGCGCGACAGGATATAAGCCCCTCGGGCCCCGCCATGGTCTGGCATCGTGTCCCACCAAGTACGAAAGCCCCAATTCACTGCAATGCCTATCAAACTCACACCCCTCTCCTGTGAACGCCTTCGCTGCCCAGATGATAAAGCTATCCTCACCGAGAACCCCATAATCCGCATCCTCGTTCTCCAGGAGACCACCAAACAAGCCGACGGGACGGATGGTCACAAGGCGTTCGCCACGGACGGGGCCACCTATACACACATCTTGATCTCTCCCTCCGTCTCCGCTTTAATTGGCGACAACGACACCCAGGTGCACGTCGGTTCCGCCGTCCGTCTGACACGAATTGCTCGACTTCCCCGAAACTCGAGGACTGGATGGTGCGTCGGCTGTTGTGTACCTTTTCTCAAGGCGCCGAAACGCTCACCATACCTCCATAGTCCCGTCATAGTGGACGGCATGGAGGTCGAATACCTTGCCGAGGACTACCTCCCTTCTGATGCCTATGTCAGCTCCAGTCCCAACTCCGACAACCTCTCCGGTGAGCCTGGCTTGGAGCCCGACTCCCCGCCGATGATGGTCAAGCCCCTCCCGGGGCCGTTAGCACCTGGCGCGATCTCAAGAAGCATGTCGTGCGCAACGGACGTGTCCATGGCCACTGACACCACCATGTCCTCGAACGGGTTCGAACTCAATTATCCTGGTGAGCACCGCCCTCTCCCTCTATTACCAACAACTCTATTGACATCATTCACCGTGCTTGCGTTTTCCGCAGTAGACACCATCGCAGGTGGATTCGAGGTGTTGCAACAGCGGAACATGCAGCTTGTCGTCCAGTACAACAACGAGCACAGGCGTCGGCGCCTGCTTGAGCACGTTCTCGCAACGGTCTGCCGCGACCTCGTCCCCGGGGAGGCGCGACCCAGCATAGCATTCAGCGAGGCTATGATGCGGATGGCCGACCTGGTCGCTCAGGCTGGGGGCGGATTCAACAACGGCATCGATGCATGAGCCTTCGGGTTTGCGTTATCGCATGGCTAGCGGCAGTTTCAGGTTGACGGGAGGGATGGAATACCGCAGACCTGAATAGACCCCCATTGAATCCTGAATACATCCCTGAGGTACCTTCGATCCGTGATGTACGATTGATATCGGAGTAGAGCGCGCAGCAGCAATGCAGTCACTTGAATAACGCGTCTCAAATGTCCAAGGACTGCTTTGGAGGGTGTGATGTAGAAACAGACTACTCGCATAAAAGAAGTAGCGGTGTGCGCCTACGTCTATCCACGTACGTTGATCCGGACACCACGTTCAGTGGCTGTACGGTGGAGATTACCGATGCCGGTGTGTGTGCTACAAAGCACTGAATAAGTATGACGGTCAATCTGCACTTTTATTAATTTTGCACCGCCGCCATAGACTTACTTAGCGCGCACCGCAAAATAGACTTATTTTACTAGTTTTCCGGTCTCCGACTACAGTGTGCAATTATCGGAGGGCGAAACGGGTGGCGCGCTGTTTACAAAGTAAGCGCAAATCAGCGCGCCACCATTTCAAGTAAGAGCGCACTACTTACCTGGGTTTACAGAGCAGCGCGCAACAGTTTCAGCCGTCGAGCGCGTGCACACACTCCTTTCAAAGTAGAGCGCGCACCACTTTTGGGCCGCCGCGCGCGCGCACCACTTTCACAACCGAGCGCGCACCACTTCAGACTCGCCGAGAGCGCGCACACCACTCTCGACTTTGGCGTAAACCGAGCGCACACCACTTCCGAATTTTCGACTCGCGCGCACCACAACTACATTGTATATACGATTAAATGCAATATTCCGTTGTTTATTAAGTACATTGGGTCAGAGGTCGGGAACGAGGATGAGGGCGAGGTCAAGCACCTCCGCCGCCTCCCGCTGTGTGCATTTTTCGAGACCCTCCTGTCTGTCCACAGCCTCCCTCTCATTCTCCGCTCGCGAGAATGAGGCGCGGGCGAGAGCGAGGGCAAGGATGTGGGCGAGGATGTGGGTGGGGACGTGGGCAAAGACGTGGGCGAGTGGGCGGCGAGGCAAGAGAGAGCGGGCGAGAGGGCGACAACGAGAGGGCGAGAGCGAGAGCGAGAGGGTGACGATGAGAGCGAGATCGAGCAGGTGAGGGTGAGTCGGTGAGAGAGCTGGCGAGAGGGGGAGTGCGAGAACGAAAACGAGCGCGTGCGTGTGGGTGCTGAGGCGAGAGAGAACGGGCGAGTGGGCGAGAACGAGCAGGAGATAATTAGAGCGACTGGGAAAGGGTGACTCACAAGCTAGATCCAGGGCGAGGACGAGAGCAAACAGGGGCTACTGGGCCAGGATGAGGGCGACAGGTGGGCGAGTCCGTGAGCGTGAGTGGGGGAGACGAGGGTGAGGAAGAGAGCAATTGCGAGGGCGAGGGCGAAAGAGCGAGAACGAGGAAGAGCGGTTGTGAGGGTGAGGGCGACAGCGACAGTGCGAGAATGGGGGCGAGTGCCGGGTGCAAGGCCTGAGGGAAAACTTTTGAACAAATGGTTGTAGAATATACCTTGTTCTCCCGTCATGCTTGCTTGCTGGAGTTTGAAGAGATGCCCATGAACTGGGGGGGAAGAGCATAATCAGTGGTATACGAAGAGGATACTGCCACGTAGCCTTGAGATTATGACCGCCGGCCTGCCAAGATGCACAACGGATGCACAAGCGCAAGAGAGAGATGGTTCGATCCGAGCACTGAGATGACGGATGCTGCGATAGCATCCAGACGTAGTCAAAGGATGTCAAAGACGAGTAGGAGGAAGAGTGGACAAAAGTGGGCGACAACCTGGAGAGCCGGCGTCTATTCCAACAAGGCGCGCGGATTTGTCCGGGTACTTGTGGTGGTGACTCTGAGTCTCAACGAGTTCGTGGAGGACACAGCACGACGAGGATTCCGATACCTGTGCCCCCCGGAAAAGCCCATGCGCATGGTAACCTGAAACTCCCCCCACCCCGGAAAAGTCTGGTAAAATGGCCGGCAAAGATTTCCTTGTCAGGCTTTTTGGTCACATTTGTGGATACTTTTCCGCACTGTTTGCCCCATTTCGGTCATAAGCGGAAAAGTTATACAACCGCCCGGACTGTTCAGAGACTTTTCCGGAGTCCCAAACATCGAAATGCACCTGATCTGCCATGGGGTAGGCTGGTGCTGGATAGGGGAGCGGCGGCGAAATATCTTGGGAAGAGGGCTCTCAGTCCGAAACGAGTGAACGCTGTATGGCGGCCTATCCTGGAGGGAGCGGCTGTCCTACCGGACAACTGGGTTTTGGACGGTGGGGTTTTAGTAGGTATTAGGAAGGCGTGATAAAACGAGCGCCCCTGGAGCCCCACACTCTGCGCAAATAAATACATTTCCTCGCAGTAAGGGCTGTGCAATGGACGTGAGCCGGGGGCACTGGGTCGTTCATCTGGCTCACGGACGGCACCCAGTGTGCCCACGGAACGCACGATAAGCCCGTCACATGGACCACTGCAAGCCGGGGTATACACTCCACCAAAAAAAGACATCGAAATGCCAGCCGTGTAGATTGGAGATAAACTTCAAGTTGAACTTCAAGCACTGCAGAGACGAACACCGGCACGGCCCAGTAGACGCCCAAGGGAACAAACATGTTTACTCTTTCACTGCCAGCACACGGCGTGCCTCGTTCACTTTACTCCTTTCGTCTCCCCCTGTTGGGCACCTAAACCTACCTTTGCTCTACGTGATGTCAAGATGGATTTATTCGACACAAGTTCTACAGCATCCCACTCGTCCTCGCCCTCGCCCACTCATTCTCGCCCTTGCCCGCTCGTTCTCACCCTTGCACACTCGCTCTCGTCGACTCACCCTTACCCTCTCGTTTTTGCCCTCGCCCTCATCCTCGCCGAGTCACGCTCGACTGTCGTCCTCGCCCTGGATCTAGTTCGTGAGTCCTTACCCAGTCGCTCTCATTCTCTCCTGAGGCTCGCTCTTGCTCGCTTGCCCATCCTCTCTCGCCTCGCCGCCCACGCCCACACACTCGTTCTCGCACTTGCCGACTCGCCCTCACCTGCTCGATCTCGCCCTAGTCCTCGCTCTCACCTTCGCCCTCTCGCTCTCATCTTCGCCATCTCACTCTCGGGTCGCCCTCTCACCCCTGCCCGCCTCGCCCTTGCCCATTGGCCCGCTCTCTCCCACGTTGCTGCACACTTACCCACGTCCTCGTCCTCGTTCTTACGAGCGGAGAAGGAGAGGGAGGCTGTGGAGAGACAGGACGGTCTCGA
Source organism: Trametes hirsuta (assembly GCA_001302255.2). Lineage (NCBI taxonomy): Eukaryota > Fungi > Basidiomycota > Agaricomycetes > Polyporales > Polyporaceae > Trametes > Trametes hirsuta. Next base: position 1,476,649 of record CP019382.1, on the reverse strand, counting down.
AAAATACACAAAGCGGGAGGTGGCGGACTCGGAGGTGCTCGACGTCACTGTCACCGTCATTCTCGACCTGTGTCCCAATGTACTTAATCAGCAATGGAATATTGCTTTTAATCCTATACACAATGTAGTTTCGAAAGCCCAGAAGTGGTGCGCGTACTGATGCGTCGAAAGTGGTGCGTGCTCGGTTTGCGCGAAGGTCGAGAGTGGTGCGCGTGAACGCTCGGCTATTTTGAAGTGGTGCGCGCTCTGTTGTAAAAGTGGTGCGCGCTCGGTTGTGAAAGTGGTGCGCGCGCGCGGCGGCCCAAAAGTGGTGCGCGCTCTACTTTGAAAGGAGTGTGTGCACGCGCTCGACGGCTGAAACTGTTGCGCGCTGCTCTGTAAACCCAGGTAAGTAGTGCGCTCTTACTTGAAATGGTGGCGCGCTGATTTGCGCTTACTTTGTAAACAGCGCGCCACCCGTTTCGCCCTCCGATAATTGCACACTGTAGTCGGAGACCTGAAAACTAGTAAAATAAGTCTATTTTGCGGTGCGCACTAGGTAAGTATATGGCGGCGGTGCAAAATTATTAAAAGTGCAGATTGACCGTCATAAATAAGTGATATCCCCCGGGGCGACCACGCAGCCATCCGAGAGCGGCAGGCACGCGCTCGGGCTCCCACGCGAGGCGACTTCTTCCAACTTGAACCTAGGAAGGTAGATCGCCTGCTACTTCAGGAGCGGCGCAGTAGTACTATCAGCGGTGCGTACATCCCGTGAACGCAGTATCACAGTACAACAGCTGCAGCATTCAAGGTCAAGTGGTGTAGGGGAAACAAACAACGACGACTAGTACCGGGCCCGCGGGTGTACAGGATGTGATGATCAACTGATCCGGAGCTTACTCTCTTTCATGGGGCATCGAAGAGGGAGAAAGCACATTACTCTCGAAGAGACTCTGTTGGGTGCCATCAAGCACAACTTGAACCAGCCCTCAATCCATGGTTGAGTGTTGACTAGAAGGTTATATTGCTGGTACTAGTGGAATACTTACAGAACGCCGGCTTCTCTGATGCTCTCTCTCTCTCTCGCTCATATTGACATCCCTCCGATGGCTCGAAGGTTTCGGGGGAGGTTTGAAACTCCGCTGTGGCTGATCGTGTCGGCCGCGTGTAGGGCGCCTATGTAGGCATCTCGCACTCCCGGTCCGCCTCAGATCTTCACTCACAGTTATTGCTCGCAATCACGTCGAACGGATGTGTACTGCTCGACCCAACTAGACCGAAACGCGCTTGTACTTTGAGGTGGGACAAAAATCGTGCACTAATTTCAAACCGAGAAAGTTCCCACATGTCTGTCATGTTCCGAGCTTCAACGTGTTGGCGATTACCTTCCGTTTTGCACAAAACCAGCTGGAGTCAGCACGGTCGGCCTCTTGCAGCCGGAGAAGGATCCAAAATACCGAGTAAATCATCTTTGCGGTCCTCTCTCGGTCTAAACGTGGGGTGCCAGGCCGTGAGCCTTTCCACGAGCACGATGGTGAGCCGAAATGCCAGCTGCATGCCTTAGTAGACCGACCACCAACCAGGCTACCAACGCAACATATATTCAGTTTATCTGAGTTCAATCCGGTCTAACTGTCGCACTGTGCAGCGCAGAACCCTCTTCACGGGCCTACTTCAGATCAGTGGTCGGTATTGTACTCAATAGCGGTCGGGAAGGTCGCAAATACGTTGGTTTTGGCCATGTTTGACTCGTCGAAGTCTTCACAACTCGTATTTCGCCTCCACCTCGGCTCTTCCCCAGTTTTATATCTGCAATGTGTCCGTCTCGGCGACCCATTTTAATGGCTCGCCGCATCCCCGGACACCTCTACTACTAGTCCGGTGCCTGTCACTAAACGTGCTGATTTCATAACGCATTGAGCCTCAGAATCATCCCGCTCCCTATGAATAGTAGGCATTCATTGGGCTGTCAGGGAGCCCAACACCTTCAGCTAAGTGTTTGGCCCTACAAGCATTATCCCCTGGATCCCTAATCGCGGCACATTTTGCTGGCTGTGCACTAAAATACAGTCTACAGCCTTTGTTTTCCACCCATTGCACTCGATAAAACGCTCTTTTCGGGCTCCTGTCAGCGGCAATCGGTCTACGCATCTCTACCACTCTGTCGGCGCTACTGTTTACCCCGTCGAAAGCGCCAAACTACGTGTGTTCCACCACACCATTTCCGGTGCTCAAACTCTAGTATTAGCAAGCCCTCCCCGGCAAGGAAACCTTCCAGACGTTTGAACACAACGAACCAGAGGCGCGCAAGAGGGTCGCCCTTCCCTAACCTCGCATTTGGTCGTCCGACAGGCGCTCCACCAACCAACACCGTTCATTCGTTTAAGCCCCAGGCTCTAGGTTGTCCAACACACGATACGCATCGGAACAACCCTCGCCGCCCGACATCGCGCAATGTGGTTGTACGCCGCCCCTCCCCTGTCTATCATGCGGCATGCCCAGGTCAGGCGACAGGTTCGCGCGAGGCCCAGGATCCGTTCGGAGCTAACGCCTGCACGCTCCCGGGGACGGCGCGAGGCTTGGACGACATTTAAGGGGTAACATTTGATACTCATCCCCACGCTGACGAGTGTTAGAGACAGATGCGCCACGTGTGAGTGTTCATTCAGAACGGGCGTGCATGCAGAGAGGCTTACCGCCGACCACACAGAGCGCACATTCCGTACGCTGAGGGAGTAGCGACGTCTGATACACTGCCACGCGCTCTCACCTAGCCCAAAAGCTCTGCCGCAACAATATCTGAAAGCTTCGGTTAGGTTCAGCACGGAATTTTAGTAGTATTCTCAGCAGAGGCAAATTTTCTGGGGGGCCTTGTCACTGTGGACCGGGGCGGGGGTTGAGCGCACGGATCGCGCGCCTTGGAGGTTCCGGGGTCGGTAACACCAGAGTATCAAAAACGAATAATCAGCCGAACATACGTATACTCCACGCCCGCTGCTATTGACTCTCGCTCCCATTTACAGGCGACGATGCCGTAGTCAGAGCTGGCAACAAGACGATTATTGTGACGCCCCAGCTGTGCGTCTCTCCACTCTCTACGGGTTTTCTCTTTGACCCTGCGCATTCCTGTCTCGGCCATGTTACAGGAAAACCCCAAAAAAGGGCGTACTCCCGCACCCACATACATCATTCAGACGCCTTCCTGGAGTATAAGTTCCACCCAGGACATCCGGCGTCCAGCACCATCGCAAGAATAGTCGCAGCCGCCAGACATGCCCGTCCAGCTCACCCCCTCCGCCTGCAAAGACCTGCGCTCCCAAACAGACGACATAGACGCCATCCTCACCGCAAACCCCGTCGTCCGCGTCCTCATACTCGAGCCCATCCCCGTACGAGACCCTGGAGCCCACAGCGACCCCACTCACAAGGCCCTCGTCACCGACGGGTGGGCCTTCACCTACATCCGGATCGCCGCCGCACTTTCCGGCGAAATCGGCTACGGCCCCGCCCAGATGTACGTCGGGTCTGCCGCTAGACTGACGAGCATCGTCCGGCTCGATACAGCCGACCCGGAGAGCGACAACTGGTACGTTGCGCGGTCCCGAGTTTATGCACATACGATAGGAGCTCACGACTCCCCGCCTCCACTACACAGCCCCGTCGAAGTGAGCGGCTTCGACGTCGTATACAGCAACGTCGACACGCCCGACCCCGACTCCCCTCCCATGATCGCACAGTCCCTACCCCCCGCCCCCAACGGGAGCGAGGGTGGGGGCGAGGGTGGCCCCGCCGCATCATCCGCATCCCCGGCCCCCCATCCGGAGCTTGCGGTCGCGCAGCTTACCACGCAGCGCGACAAGTCCCGCCGCCTGCTCGAGTACGTCCTCGCAGACGTCAGCGGGAAGCTCGCCCCGGGGGAGCCGCTCGGCGACATCCTCACGACGCTAGAGGGCCTCCACGTCTAGTGGCCCTGCGGGGACGCGTGCCGGCGCCGGACGATGCTTCCGACGGAGCGGTCCATAGCCCACGGGCCACTGGTCACGAGGCTATCGGCCGTGCGCGCGCACACCTGCTATTAGTGTACACACGGACGGTAGATGGCGGGCGGTGGGCGGTGGGTGGCGGCAGTTTCAAGACTACAGGAGGGATGGAATACGACGCGCCAGCCTCAGGCTAACACGAAATTTCCATATAAATAACTCACAGTATCATTCACGGTGTCCCTGATCCACAATGTACAATACACGAGGACCCAAGTAGACTAGAGCGGGTGCGTGAGAGAGAGCGCGCGGGCGGGTAGATGAGTATTGCAGTAGCGCTTGAGGAGATGTCACTCTCGGAGGGTTCGACGAGAAATATCCATATATACGAGAAACGTGTACCGGTACGTAGCGGTACGGATCCACAAACGTTGATCCGGGCGTACAAAATACACCGAGAAGCGACGATACACGGCCCTCCCGCGGCCGCGCGCTGACAATTACCGATACTGGTAGCATACAGACAACAAAGGATGGGTATTAAATAACGTAACTTAAGACCTCACGGGAGCAAGGCGCCCGCCACCCGAGTGGCATGGGCGAGGCGCCCGCGCGAAAAGTAGAACAAGGGCAGGCCTTGTACTATACTTGAAGAGGTAGACAGAGGAGGTGGGGTGGTAGAGAAGCACAGCCCGCCAGCCACCTACCATGGACCGCGAACCCACATAATACAAGTTCGCACACACGCGGCCGCGAGGTGCAGCGCGGTCCTTCTGTTCTGTGGTTGAGTGGTTGACGCGTTCTAGGGGGGCAGCAGCCGCTCCTTCGTCGTCACCGTTCTGATCCAAATCTCGCCCGGTCGACTAGAGCACCGAGTCAAACGCGGCACGCCGTGGGTCAGCGCGCCTCGCCCACACAACGATACACTCGGAGAACACATGTGCACGTACCTCTTTTCCCTCAAGATTCTGAAGACGCTCTTTTGCGCGGCTTCTTTCGCAGCCCGTTCGGGGCTCAGATTCACGGCAACCCCTAGCGCGCGGGGTGGAAAGGCGCCGCGGCAGCGCGCCTGGAGGTCCGCGAGACCCTCGTTCGTGCCCTCGGCCTCGACAACGACGGTGCCGTACCAGCCTGGGTCGACGTACCACACGCCGCCCGGGCCCGGCCCTGGCCCGACATCGCGCGGGACCTGGAGCCGTAGCGGCTTCCCGTTGACAGGAGGGCGGAGCGTGAACGACGAGCGGTGGACCCAGCGGACGACCATGTGATGGCCTCCTTGTGGTCTGAACGCGGCGGCAGTCAGTCAGGAAGGGACGCGAAATGAAAAAAGGGGGGCGTTCGCGGGCGACGTACGTCTCGGTCTTCACGCGGTCCTGGATGAGCTGCAGGTTTGCCGCGATCTCCTCGCCCCACGGCGCTACGTCGATGTGGCAAATTGGATTACCGCTGCCCATCGTTCGCACGACGCGGTGGAAGTACGACGGCGGGAAGGCCAGCGTTGGCAGGTACTTCGGCAGATCACCCGAGCGCGAGTACGAGTAGTCCAGGTCCTGCCCGATCCGGTAAGTACGATGCGTAGCGGGCGTCAAGGCGCCCCCCTCATCGCAAGCGCGGGAGCTCACGGGGACGCCCGCGAAGAACAAGAGAGAGGGAGACCACTCACGATGAGATATCCGCCATCCCACACCATCCTGCCCATGTTCCCCTCGTCGCCCACCGCCGTATCCCACACGACATCGCCCGGGCGCAACAGGGGCACGACGCCCGCGCGCTTCAGCTCCTTCTCGCACTCGAGCACGCTCGTGTCCGATAGCCAGTCGCCCTCGGGCGACGGCACGAACACCTGCAGCAGCGGCGCGCGGCGTATCCGGAACAGCGGCGAGTGGAACGCGGCCCCCCCGATCGGCTGGCCAGGCACCGAGGGCATCCGCGCGTGCCCCGGATACGAGTGGCCGTAAGACGAGGTTGGGGAAGGTGCGCGGCTCGTACTCCGGGAGAAGGCCTTCTTCGGCGATGCCACGCTGTTCACCGAGGTCGTCGACCTGACGGACGGGAGACCCCTCCCCCGCGCCGGACTTGTCGGCGAGCTCTGCGCAGCCGCAGCCGCACGCGCCTCCGCTTCGGCCTGAGCCCGCAAGCGGAGGACGACGCGTGTGTAGGATCGACATGCCAACTGCAACGAGTCGAGGAGCGTGCGTTGCGTGCGGTGGCGATCGCGGTTCTCGGTCTGAAGGTACGTCTCCGCGTACCGTGAGAACTGGTGCGCGGGAACGGAGACGCTGTGCATGTATGCGTTGAGGTCCTGTAGCCGAAGACGTGCGGGGTGAGTACCGCGTATGTCCGTCCGTCTTACATCCGCGAAAAGCACGTACCGTGAGAGTCAGGGCCAGAGGTTCGCTCTCCGCGAACGTCCACCGCGCGTAGCCGATCGTGCGCAAGTAGCGTTCCAAAGCACGTTCACTCAACTCGCGGTCGTCGTGTAGGCGTGAACGAATGGCCTTGCTCGTGCTTGACAACGCCAACCAGTCGCTGAAGGTGAGATAGGGCAGGAGCTGGCCAAGTAGCGCGGGCTCCACGGCGTGTTTCTCCAACGGGTAGAACTTGGGCTCCTCGGGCTCCTCAGCGGGCTGAGGATCCTGGGTCATCTCCTCCGGAGTAGGCTCGGGGACAGGGCCGGCGGCGGGAGTGACGTGCTCTATGCCTTCGGGCCGCGCCTTGTCTAATGCTTTCCCGCGTCTGCGCGAGCGTGCTTGCGCGTACTCTTCAGGGGAGCTGGGACTACGTGGGGGCGGGGGCGGGGCAGGGGCACACTCTACGTGGGGCGGTGGGTTGGCAGACGTTATAGGCTGCTCAGGCGGCTTCTTCTTCGGAGTGTCCGGGGCAGAGCCGTCAACACTCCGCACACCTCTTATCCGCTCTTCCTGAGCTGCACTTTGAGATGGGAGCGACCTCGCTTGCGGGGGAGCGCTGTTGGCCGGGACACCCTGTTCGTGTCTCCTCTTCGCCGCTGGGGAAGGCGGAACAGGTGCGCTCGAGCCGTTCGCAGCAATGCCTTTCGTCGCGCTCAGCTTCTCCATCTGCCGCTCCGTGAGCACCTTTACAGGACGCCTCGGCACAGGAGACTCGGACGAGATGACGCGCGGCGGCGGCGAGCGCATAGACTCCACGCTCCGACGCTCCGCAAGAGGCCTGTCGTTCCGCAGGTTGATAGGCGAGCCGAGCGCGGACGCAGACGTGGCGGAAATGGGCGCACTTCCATGCACCTGCCTTGACGGGGGGTCTCTGTCCTTGGTGCGCGGCAGCGGGGGCGCATCCTCGACAGGAGTCGGCGGCTTGGCGCCGAGCGTGCTGGGCGGCGGGGAGGACGGTCGCTGTGGCGCGTCGCCGCTCCTAGTGACGCGCGAACGCGACTTGCTGAGCTTGCGCGCGCGCGGTCGCGGCTCCGGCTCCGGAGGCGTCGGGAGGCCCGACGATCCGAGGGACGTGCTCTGTAGATCTGAGGTAGACGGGCTGCGCGGGGCCGTGTCCTTGGCAGGCGGTGAATTCGCGGCGGGCTCACTGATGCTTCGGCCCATCGCAGGGGCCGCGATAGGGTCCTCGTTCGGGACCGCATCTCTCAGCTCAGGCGACTTGGGCGAGGTCGATCGGGGAGTGGGGTAGCCGTGTACAAACTGGCTGGCGTCGTCGGCGTGCTGCGTGTGCGCGGGCCTCTTCGCGAACTGCGCGGGATCGGGGTCGGCGTCGATGGTCGCGACGGCCATCCACGCCTTGGGCTCGATGATCTCTGCCTCGGCTTCTGCGGCGGCCATGGCGGCGAAGATCAGCGGCCGGCCCTGCACCGGGCCGCGGTGCGTCGGCGGGAACTTGGACATGGCGCTCATGCGCGGGGGCGGGAGCGGGGAAGCGTGGTGTGGGTGCGTCGCCATCTTCTGCGGTGACGTCCGCGTCGGCTTTGGTGGGGGCGGGGGCTGGGTGGGGGAGCGTCTGTGCGGAATGGGATAGCGTGTGTCTGATTCGGGGGGGAGCAGGCTGTGGTCGAGATCGAACGTGCGCGGGACGTTCGGGTACTTTTGCACGTCTGCGGGTGCCTTGCGGTGGTGCTGTTGGTGCTGTTGCCTGTGCGTGTGCTCCGACGCAGGCGGGGGCGAGGCGGCGACAGGGGCAGGGGCGGGGGCGGGAGACGGCGAGGGCGAGGGCGAAGACGGGGGCAAAGGGGACGGGGACGGGGAAAAGGACGGCGCCGACGGCGGCCGCGCACAGGCTTTTAACTCGGACGGTGGCAGGGAAGAAGCCGGCTGGGGCAGATTGTCGCCCTCGCTGACGGCGGCGACGGGGGGATCGCACGGCGAAGGCTGCTCTCGCTCGCAGCCGCCCGCGCGCACGCTCTCCTCGGGGCTCGCTCCTGGCGCCTGTGGCACTGACACGGGAGCGACAGGGACAGGCACCGCGTCTGCGTCTGCGTCTGTGTCCGCGTCGACGTCGTCCGCGGCGAGCAGCGCCTCGAGCGGGAAATTAAAGCCACTCAAATGCAGTGACTGCAGCTGCAACGGTGCCTCGGGCTCTGCGCGCGCGTGTCTGCTCGCCGCCGACGAGTCGCGGGGGATGGAATGGAGAGTCTGTGCGACGGCCGTCAGCGATCGCTCGTTCCGGACCCGAGTACCACGCCGCCCCGTGATGCGACAGCACTCACCGGTCGTGCTTCGTGATCTCTGCGTGCAGTCGCGGGGGGCGTCGACGTCGACAGAGTCGAGCTGGCCGTCGAGCTGGTCGTCGCAGCTGGCGGGGAGAGCAGAGGAGCGCAGGGGGGCGTCGCCGGGGCCTGTAGTCGCCACGCGCGGTCAGCACCGGGGCCTGGCTAAATACAAGGGCGGCGCGGCAGCTGGGAACACGGCCGTACGCGCACGGAGATCGAAGAAGCTCAACTCGGCCAGACGGTCGCCTCCACTCTTCTCTTCACAACGCGCCCACGTGACCGCCCGACCCCTGGGCTCTCGGCCTCCGCGAAATCTCCGTCCGCGGCCTGCGAGCCGTGGCCGTCGATCGCGACGCTGAGCGCCACCGAGAAGCACGTCCCCCAGGCTTTGTTCGCGCGGCGCGTAGCGTATACAACACGCCCTCTCTATTCCCGCGGTGAAAGACGTCATCGCCCTCCCGGCCTCGAGCCGGCATGACGAGGCTCAGCTGTAGTTGACATGCATGCATAGCGCGCGACGTCCGCGACGAGTCCCATCTCACCCCGCTGCGCAACACGAAGACACGACAAACGATTGCAAACAAAACAAGACCCACCTTGGCATCGTGCGCGGCAGCACCCCCCGCGCTCGTGTCTGCGTCGGACGCGACGGGCAGGCCGAACGCGGCGCGCAACGAGTACTTTCTCCGTCGGGGCGGTCCTCCGGATCTGTTCGCCGTAGTCGTGGTCGCGGTCGTGGCCGTGGTCGTGGTCGTGGAGGTGCTCTGAATCGCCGCGTTCGAGGGCTGGGAAACCGCGTTGGATGCGGGTGCAGTACACTCGGCGGCCGAGCTCGAGGATGACTTCGACGGACGCGACGGGCTCCTCGGCGGCTCCGACAGACTCGCACCGTGGCGCGCCGACGCAGAATCGATCGTCTTCGTCGCGAGCGTGTGCGTCCGCACCCGTTTCGGCGTCGAGAACTTGTCCTCGCCGCCGTCGGGGTCGATGACGACGACCGCCGCGACCTGATGATGTCGAGCGACGCTGGGCACCGGCGCCGACCCGGCATCGGGTGCGGGTGCGGGTGCGGGTGCGGTAGAAGGGGAGGAGGGAGGAGGAGGAAACGCAATAGCAGAGCTTGAGCTTGCGTGAGGCCCCGGACATTGGGTCCGCGCCTCTTTCACGCTTTCCGTCTTCTCCAGTTCATGAGCCTGGCCCGACGCGCTGGGGCCTTTTGACGCACTCGGGGCTGAGCGCGAGTCTGCTGCGTTCGCATTCGCATTCGCGGCCCCGCGCGCGTGTGTGCGCGATGACGAGTGCGTCGGACGCGCGCTTTGCGCTTCGTCTCCCTCGATTGCGTCCGCCCTCTTGCCCGTCACCTTCCGCGCGGGGAGCAGCACCCGCTCGCCGACGACACGCGCCTGTTCGTCGTTTTTCACCTCTCTGTGTGCTCGCGACGGCCCGTCTGCTCCCCCTTCCGCGTCCGCGTCCGCCACCTTCCTCCCCACTTTCCTCGCAGGCAGCAGCACCCGCTCGCCGACGGTACGCACCTCTTCGCCACCCACATCCTTCAGCGCTGGCTTCAAAGGTCCGTCTGTGCTTGAGCCCTCCCCAATCTCTTCATCGCGCGTCCTCTCCCTCCCACCCAATGTCTTCTCTCCCCTCTTCTGCGTTAGTTTCCTCGCGGGCAGCAGCACCCGCGCGCCATCCACGCGCGTACCATGCCTACCCAGCCCTGACCCGCTTCCACTTCCACTCGCACTCGACAGCGCGGTCCCCTCGCTCGCCATGCGCCTCACCTCTGCCTCTGCCCTCTCCGCGCCCTCTCCAACCTCAGCCTCCCCTCTTCTCGCGCTCCTTCCCCCGTCATCCATCCCCGTCGCCCTCCCCTCCGCCTGTTCTGCCTCCCTCCGTCTCCTCGCCTGCCCCTCCGAGCTCCTCTGCCGCCGCACTGGGGGCGGAGACGGCGCGTGCGCGTGCGCCGGAACCGGTGCCTGAGCCTGGACGAGCTTCTTGGGCCCGAGCGCGAGCGGCCCAGACACCAGCGGCTTCAGCGCAGGCGCGGCGCCGTCCAGCCCCCGGCGCGCGCTCGTGAACCGCGCATACAGCGGCGCGTCGTGCGGCGTGCGTTCTGCCGCTGCGAGCGGGGCCGGCGCTGAGACGGGGGGCGGGGTCGACGAAAATGCGGAGGGCGTGGATGCGGATGCGGATACGGACGTCGTGCGGTTGCGGCGGAGGTGCTTCATGAGTGGGTGGTGTTGTTGTTGCCTTGATGGCCGATGGTGCGTCTGTCGCTGTCGTGTGTGGTCGTGCGGGGTCGTCTGTCAGATAGAAGGGCGTCAGCCACGAGAGCGGGAGGACGGATGGAGAGTGTTCGAAGGGCTGCCGGAATGTGGTTGAAAAGAAGGCACGTACGAGAGGAGGGGTCGGAGAAGGCCAGCGGCGGAGGGCGTGTGTGGGTGCGCGTGTGCGCAGTCCGGGTGCGTGAGGAGAACGTCAGCTTTTGCGTTAGTTTGCGGTAGCGTTTGCGTAGTCCGTGAATGTCGTCAGAGGACGGTTAGCTAGAATCCGAACGAGTTGGGCGCATGCTCGGGCTCTCGAGCTGTTAGAGTGCAGAGCGCAGATCGCGCGGACGACTAGCTGTAGCTGCGACTAGTGCGAGTCGTGGGATCTCCAGGAGGTTGGACTCGGGCGGGGCAGACCGAGAGCGCGGATCCCGAACGCAGCGTCGGTAGCGCACTCAGAGGCAGACTGCAGCGCAGGACGGCCGGGAGAGCGAGCGGGAGATCGATCGGCGGGGCGTCGAGTGTGCTCCTTTGACTGAGAACCCCCCGCGGTGGAGAGAGAATTGAAGGACAGGCAGGCAGGCACGGCGCAACGAGGCGGCGGGCCAGCACTTTGATCGCCCGACTGCCCGCGACTCCCATATCCAGCTTCACCACTGCCAGGCCCGACTAGATAGACGCGGGACGCTGTGTGGGCGGGGACAGGCGGGGACGCCCAATCAGCAGCGGGGAAGCCGATCGCGTTCTTCTCACTGGCCCCTGCCCCGCGTTCGTCCTCTGTCCTCGGCCTCGACGTCCGACTCCGACGACATCCCATAACGCACGCCGTTCGAGTCTGACTGTGCACTCGCGCTTGCTAGGTCGAGAAGAGAACTATTGTGGGCGCGCCATCCCTCTACGCGAGTATATAAAGCTCGGTGTGAACTGGTAGGATCCGACCGCCAACCCACGGACCCCCGTGTGCCATCGCCCTCTAAAGTTTCTTGTCGCGTATCTCCCGCTGCTCACTCCCTCTAGCATGGCTACGTTCGGAAAGTCTACATTCAACGCGGCCAAGTACGCGTCCAGTGAGTCACCCGGTACACGCGCCGCTTCGATCACACTCAAATGATGTCACTGAGCAGGCAGACCGACCTACCCCCGTCAATTATACGACTTTGTCTTCAAATTCCACGAGCGCGCAAAGGGTGCTCGTTGGGACTCTGCCGTCGATGTAGGATGCGGTACCGGTGAGTCTGACCGAACTCTCGCGCCGCTGCCCCCTCACGATGCTCACCTTTCTTCTCATAACGCGTTCGGTTGTATGAACTACTTTGAACAGGACAAGCCACCGTTGAACTCACCCCCTTCCGGCGTATCATCGGCGTCGAGCCCAGCACGCGCATGATCGAGCAGGCACGCGAGAGCGTCAAGTCCCGCCTCGCAGGCCTCGACCTCTCTTCCCAGATCGAGTTCGTCCAAGCCTCCGCAGAGGACCTCTCGAGCATCCAGGATGGGAGTATTGATCTGATCATCGCGGGTACGGCTTCATAGTCTCATTCGGTCCTGGGGGAGGAGGGATCTCAGAGGGCGCGCGTCATTGAGTCCTGACGAACGCCCACAGCCCAGGCGTGCCACTGGTTCGACTGGGACAGATTCTGGCCCGAGGCGGCACGGGCGTTGCGTCAAGACGGGACGTTCGCAGCCTGGGTACGTCCGCCCAGGTCGTCGCTGACTGCGCACGCTTGCCACTGCCACTGGTACGGAGGCTGACAGGGAGCGCATTGCTGCCTTGAACAGGGCTATTCAGAGTTCCGGCTGTCGCGCTTCCCGTCGGCGACGCCGATCATCAATGACTACGCGCAAGGCAGCGACCCGGCCAATTCGCTGGGGCCGTACTGGGAGCGTCCGGGAAGGACCATCTTGGATGAGCATCTAGTCGCGGTGCCAGACCCGAGGGCGCTCCTTCCGGGCAAATTCAGCGAGTTTGAGCGGGTGTACTTTACAGGTACGCACAGACACCACGCCAAACCACTAGTGTCCCCCGAACCGGACCGCCCCCTCGAAAGAAGTACTGACCGGGATGGCTCACGCCAGGCTCGCACTACCCCGACCTTCCGAATGCCCGGCCGGTCATCCTGCACAAGCGTCTGACGTGGGAGGCGCTCCTGGGGTACTTCAGGACGTGGAGCCCTCTGCACACGTTCCACGAGCAGTTCCCGCAGGACGTCGAGCGGGCTGACGGAGACATCGCGGTGCGGTTCTGGATGAAGCTGAAGGAGGAGACTGCGCGGGCAGAGGGCAAGGAGCTGCCGCAGGACGAGGAGCTCATAGATATTGAGTGGCCGCTCGCTCTTATTTTGGCGAGGAAAGCGTAAAGGTTTCTCATGTGTCAAGGTTCTATAGTCTCCGTTCGAGGCTAGGCCCCTCGTTCAGACGTCCGTCACGGTAGTCGATGTATTCCTTCGAGCGTTTCCCCGAGCTCTCCGACGAATCCTCCACTTGTGCGTTTCTCGTACGACCCGCGCCTTATTGCACTTATATTAGACGACCTCTCCGTTGATCGCCCCCAGCCCAGAGCCCACCGTCGACGACTCGACGACTCGCGACGTCCAGCACGGGGTGTACATGTTTCCAGCTAGCGTGCCTCAAATGCCGGCATCGGCCGCTTCTTCTTCACGGCCCGCCTCTTCATCTCACGCGCCCGGCAATTCTAGCTCCCGTCTATGGGCCTCTGGCCTTCGCTCTTATTCGCCGGTAGCTCGTCGCCCTCTCTCGACCACGATCGATACTCCCCGGACAATCCCTTTTACAACTCGTTGGGGTGCGGTGGCAGTGCCAGTGGTAAGTGTTAATTAAGCGCTGTGCTCCGTCCTCAAGGAGAGGACGCAGCGTCGTTTGCGAGAAAAACGGAGGCGAGAGACGCGATAGCAGTGTCTATACGACGAAAAAATCACAGGCGAGGGGCCAGCGCCGACTGACAGGGCGCGAGAGGAGCTAGCGTGCACACGGGATCCCACCTGACTCAGACAGATCTCAGGATCGGCGGCAGGCGTTCCTCAGGAAGGGCGCATAATATTCAGTCTCCCCAACGAGTTGGTGCGTTGCATGCGGTCGTGCGACAACTCTGCAATTTTCCCGGCGCCAACTTTGGCCGTGTCCGCCCGAGAAGACGAAGACGGAGGGCCTGCGCGTACTGGCATAGGTCAAGGAGGACGGGGAGATGTGTATGATGGGATTTGTCGTGCTTGTTGACCTGCGGGGGTCATGGGAAGGTCATGGAGTCGGAGGAGCGTGGCGCAGCACGGTCGGGAGGAGAGAAATGCGGGGTCACTACCGCCCGGATCTGGGCAAGTGCGCGCCCGAAAAGGGAAAGGGTAATTGGCGGCCTGCGGGGTAATGTCATGTGTTGCGCGGTTTTCTCGATCGCACACTCCGCGCAAGGTCGCCCAAACGCCTTATAATCCGCGCGGGGTCGTACGTCGCCCCGAACGCGTTCCCCGCACCCTCCGCCCCCCTTGCCGCCGCCGCCACCATAGGGCCTTCTCGCTGCCTTACGTTGCGTTACGTTCACCCCACCATGCATGCAGCAACCACTCCCTACAGGCCCGCTCGGCTTGCGACCCTCTTCCTTACCTTCGCGTTTTCGGTCATCGGCTTCGCAACGGGGATTAATGCTCTTGTCAAGTCCAACGACCAGAAGGACCTAGTGAAGAAGCAGGCGCCCGCGGGGGCGACGGTCAACATCGACACGAACGATGTTTTCCAAGTGGGCTGCGTGGTGACCGCGGTTTGTGCAGTGCTCGCGGTCGTCTCCGCGGGGTCGTTCGTCCTCCTCCTGCTCTCCCACTCCGCGTCAACACGCACCCTCAAGCTCCAAGGGCTCCTCACCTCGTTCTTGACCGTCTGGTTGTTCGCCTCGTTGATTCCGATGACGGACTTTGTCGCGAACAGGGGGGCGAAGGTGTCCGCGTTCCTCGGCACGGTTCAGCTTCCCGACTCGCTCATTCAGGCGGTCGAGCAGCAGCTGGGTGTTACTTCGATCTACCGCGACATCGACTACTGTGAGTGTGCCACTTATTTTACGGTCGTCTGACAGCGCATGACTGATACGCGGGGTGTCGCAGTGAGGCTCGCCGTCATCCTCCCCTGGATCGCGTTCCTGTTCGGTGCGATCTCGAGCGTGCTTTCGCTTGCCGCAGCCCGCCGTGCACGTCATGCGGCCGTCGTCAGCGCGCCGGCACCCGCCGTTGCTCCCGCGGAACCTGCACCGAGCTTCAAGGAGAAGGGAGAGGCCGACGTCGAGCAAGTGCAGGTCTGAGGGGCCTCACAAACTATACACCACGTAAGTACGATTGCTGTGGACACAGCCGTCGCCGAATCGTGATTCCTAACCGGGTTTTGTTGGCAGGTGATCGTCTTGTACATACCCTCGATCCACCACCCCTCACGTACGACCCTCTCATTGTGATATTTACTGTATCATGATCTGTAACGATGTCAGTAATTGCACAAAAGTATCAGCAAATGTAGCGAACTTCGCCGACACGCCGGTCTCCGATTAGCTTTCTGGTCAAGACTCAGGCTATCCATGGTGATGATCTTTGGCCTAACCTTCGGCATTATATGGGCATCTGGCGAGGTCTACTAGAGGTGCTGTTCTGTGAGCGGTACATTGTGAACCGTAGTCATTCCAAGTGAAAGGTCGAAGTATTTCAATTGGCGCGCGTCCAATTGGTTGGCGTCGTCATGGTTGTTTGACCTTGTTTGCAAGTGAAAGAGCACGGTCCCGATTTGGACGGACATCTCTTTTGGCTTTTGACCATCGTCGCCGGCCCTACGAATACCGACCCAGCAGTGCCGAATTCCGACCCGATCCGGACTTGCTGGAATGCCTACGATATTCCTTGGCAAAATGTGTATCCTACGCTGTGCCCTCGGTTGGCCCGAGACGATTCTATCTTCTTATGGACTTCGTCAAATACCGTTGCTCTCCTTGCCTTAGCTGCCGAACAACTCGATAAACCCTTCTTAACATTCGAAAGATCAGCTCAATATGGGATTGACCTTATTTTGCCAAGTTAGCTCGACAATGCAATTCGTCGACCTGGACATGGCTAAACGTGTGACCGACCGCTTTGACCTGGGTCGTGTGGTCACCAAGCTCAGCAGGCTCAAGCAGCCACAATCCTGCGCCACTCGCCTCAGTCAAAGCGAAACGTAAATTCGCATATATGATGGCCGCCATGCTTATTGTGCTCATCTGCTTCCACTCGCAAGCACTTCGCATCTCTTTATCACGCACAGGTACGGGTTATACCCCTTGAACTCCCGAACCTCATGATATCTTGCGAAGGTGCTTGAAATGCTTACGTTCCTGCTTGTATCTAGCTTCGTAAAATGTCAACCCCAATGCTCGCAGCCCACCACTGCCTTTACATCAGCGAAATTGCTCAGCAGATCGTTGAGGAACTTGCTTCTGAACACGAGCGCCATGCGTTGAGCCAACTCGCCCGAACGTGTAAAGCTCTCAACGAGGTCGCCGTCCCGGCGCTCTGGCGAGAACTCACTAGTATCGCCCCCCTCCTCCGTCTGTTTCCCCAAAATGCTTGGATCGAGGTGCCATGCGCCTCCGGTGGTTCCATTCTGGTAGGTTTCCCTCTTCGTATACGTGCTTGCTTACCCAATGTTACTCGTAGCAACTCCAGTCCCTGAGGCCACTTGACTGGACGCGTTTCGACCACTACGCACAACACGTTCGTGTCCTCAACTGGCGGGAACGCACGGATGTCTCTCCCCTCACGCTCTCCGTTCTCCCCGTTCACAGACAGGCCATAGGACGACCGCTCCTCCCCGAGCTGCGCGAACTCGTCTGGCGGGAAACACGCCCAGCCTATTTTTCGTTCGTCTACCACCTGTTTACGCCAACAATCCGCCGCCTTCGCATCGTGGCGTGCGACTACGACCTCGAGGATGACGCCATGGTCACGTTGCTTGACCGCGCGAGTGCGACCTGTACAGGAGTTGAAATCTTGGAGATATGCTCGGATGACCTGGGCGACGACATGCCGACCTGTAACTCCGCGGTTGGTAACGCGCTTACGCGGTTCCTCCGTTCCCAGAGCAATCTAACCCAATTTTGCGGGGAGGTCTATCTTTCAGCGGACTGCGTGAGGACGCTGGCTGAGTTGCCGAAACTGGAGCTCCTGGAGCTATTCGTGCAACACGCAGAGATGCATGCCCTCGCCGCGGCGGCAGCGCAGCTTTCTCCTAAGCAATCGTGGTTCAGCTCTCTTCGAACGTTGTCCCTCAATGTACATCAACTCGATCGCGACACGGAAGTACTCTTGGGTGCTATACAGAGCCAATCCCTCACGGAGTTCTTCATCCTCTCTCATTGCCACCCCGACACGGCCACCGTACATCAGCACCTCGAAGTCGCCTCGCGTGCACCCTACCGTCGCTCTCTCATCAGTGTGCAGATGGAATTCGAGCGTCAGCCATGGGAGATGGATCGTCCCCCTGTCGCTATCGGGCCCGCCCTCAAGCCACTATACGCCCTGCCCCAGATGCAGTATGTGATCATCAACGCGTACGCTCTAGTAGTCGATGCACCCGCAATTCGGGACATCGCTAACGCATGGCCTGCACTCAAGGTCCTCTCAGTCGTCAGCTTCAACCCGCCGCACCAATTGGACGGCTGCCTCTCCCTCTCGGACCTCGTACCCATCGCGCTCAAGTGTCCGGGGCTTCTCGTTCTGGAGGTGCACTTAAACGCCATGGCCGTGCCGAACCAGCAAACAACAGACCGACTCCTCCCGGGGCCGTCACGATCGCAGATGAAGTCCCTCACGGCGTTCGACGCACCGATCAACGAGCCGAAGCGAGTGGCGGACTTTCTCAAGAGGATGTTCCCCCAGTTGACTGAGGCGGAGTACCGGGGCGCGGCGAGGTTTCCGTACGAATCGCAGCAGATGTTCCAGGAGCGCTGGGAAAGCGTGCAGGATCTGCTGAGGGGGAAGCCGGCACCTGCCTGATGCCCACCGGACCAGCTCTATCCCACAAAATGCCCAATTTTTCGGTCTCTGTTATACTTCGAATATTTTCACCGCGACGCGTTCGCCCAACACACTCTTTTATCGTTTTGATGTTTTCACTCTGTTCTTTTACCATAACCCGTCGCTCCTTCGTTTCCTAGTTCGACTGCCGTCTTCACAATTGCCATTATATAGCCACTGTTTGCTCCTTCGCTGCTTTTGCTGTAGCTTGCAATTGAACTTCTATCCCCTCATCTGCTAGAGCATATAGAACAACCTATCAACGACGAACCTCCAAATCGCGTCGTGGAGAACCGTGGCACAGCCGCACAGCATCATGCGTAGATCTCGATTCGGCAGACGCAGATCAGCACGATCGATGAGCAGCTCTCCTCTGAAAGCAACCATGTCTGCATTCCCAACGTCATCTCTCCCCCTCTCGCCGACCTCCATACGCGTACGGCGCACGTTCACCCTCGCGGCGCCTCCCGACGTACCCCCGCGGGCGCGATAACCATCGGCGTACAACGTCCGCGCGCGCAGCGGCCACAACACGCATATAAGAACCAAACACGAACCCGCCGCTATCCGAGCCGAAATCGTCTCCATCCCCATACCCCGCATTCCGTTATCCTTCAAGTATTAGCCGGCCATCGCACTCACGCGGATACACGGACATGGCCGCCGCCGTATTCAAGCTCATCCCGACCACGCAGCAGTACGACTGGGGCAAGGTCGGGCTCTCGTCTAAAGTCGCGCAGTACGCGAGCGCGTGCAAGCTCCCCGGGTTCCACCTCGACGAAAACAAGCCGTACGCCGAAGTGAGTCCCCTTCTCCCCGCTTCTCCCCCTCCCTTTCCTCGGGCCGCTGACCGAACAGATATCGCGACGCGCCGCAGCTATGGATGGGAACGCACGTCTCTTCGCCGTCGCGCCTGCCCGACGCACAGACGCTTTCTGAACACCTCGTGGCGCATCCGGAGCTCATAGGCGAGCGCGTCGTCGAACGGTTCGGGGATGCAGGCGCCGCACAGGGCAACCTCCCGTTCCTCTTCAAGGTGCTCGCGATCGAGAAGGCGCTCAGCATCCAGACGCACCCGGACAAGGCCATGGCGGAGACGTTGCACCGTGAGCGGCCGGACGTATACAAAGGTGCGCCTCTTCGAAGCCCCATCCCCAGCCCGTCGCAGACATGCGCGACATCTCCCTCGTCGTTCTCCGCTCCCGCTCGTCGCTGATAGATGGACCGCTGCCCCCCCTATACCCCCAGATGCGAACCACAAACCTGAAATGGCGCTCGCGCTCACGCCATTCCAGGCGATGTGCGGGTTCCTGCCGCTTCCGCGTATCGCGGCCTACCTCTCTGCCGTGCCCGAGTTCGCAGCGCTCGCCCCGCCCGCCATCCGCGAGCGGTTCCTCGCGATCGCGTCCTCCGCCGACCAGACGGGCCCCGCCGCCAAGGCTGCGCTCAAGGACGTCTTCGCCGCAGTGATGACCGCGGACCCGTCGCTGTTTCAGCCGCAGTTGGAGAAGCTTGTGAGGCGCTACGAAGCGGGAGGCGTCGATGTGGTGGAGGCGGACGTGCGGGATCTGGTGGTGCGGCTGCATACCCAATTCCCGGGCGATATCGGGGTGTTTTGTGCGTTCGTGCTCAACCATCTCACTCTGGCTCCCGGAGAGGCGATCTTCCTCGCTGCGGGGGAGCCCCACGCGTACGTTTCTGGAGGTGAGTCGACAACGCCATTATAAAAAATAGCAATAGCCCTCAATTGCGCCTCCGCGTGCGTCCTCCCACCTCCCTGTCCACGTAGACATCGTCGAGTGCATGGCAACCTCGGACAACGTCATCCGTGCAGGACTCACACCAAAACTACGTGACGTACCGAACCTGGTCGCAGGCCTCACGTACACCGCCGCGCCCGCATCGACGCACGTCGTGCAACCCTGCGCATTCGACGGCGCGCCCCACAGCACGCTGTACGACCCGCCGATCCCTGAGTTCGCGGTCGTGCGCGTCGCGCTGCCGGCGGGTCAGGAGGAGCGCCACCCAGCCGTAGATGGGCCGAGCATCGCGATCGTGACCGAGGGCGCGGGCGCGGTGACCTGGGGCGAGGCTGAGGGCCGGGGTCAGAGGCTGGACGTGCGGGAAGGCGAGGTGTTCTTTGTGGGCGCGGGGACTGCAATCAGGCTTGTGGCGGGTGGAGGCGGGAGCGGGCAGTTAGTCATCCACAGGGCGTTTGTGGAGGTGGCGTGAGTCTCGGGAGAGGATGGCATGGACGCATTGCGGCTGGTATCGAGAAGCTTGATGAATGAATGTTGTACAATACATACAAGGCGGTCACGGTCAGAGTACGTGCGGCGCCGAGATGGAACGGACTGCGCATCGTTGAGTATTTTGCGGAGGGTTGTACGAGAAATAAGGAGTGGTATGTCAGTGATTGCAGAAGGCGTGTATTGGCTAGGGGCTCGGATAGGTCTGCCTTCTTCGGATGATGGGTCGGAGGCTACGCATGATCGTCTGTGATGGTCTACCAACATCGGTGGGACAGCGACGATTGTAGATTTGGAGTGTCCGTCTACTACAACAATCATTGTTCCACGCCCGAGTGCGGTGTTATGGTTTGTTAACATGTTATGGCCGGGGCCGGTGGCCGTCGGGCACACGAAGTGTACGACATAGAGGCCAGGTTTCTAGAGACATGATTGGGACGTATCTGTTGACTGCGGAAGTCGGACTGTCCGATTTCGCCGCTGATGCAGCTGGTGCTACTATTGCGGCCTTGACATCCTAATAAGATGTCAGAGTCCAGACACTGCCAGTGAATGAGGTAAATAACAAACCGAAGGGGCCGCCTGGGCGTGTCGAGTTCTTGGTGCGCAGCCGCAGGTGTCATTCAAAGACAAATTATTCGAGTGACACGGTTACGCGACGCACGGCGAACGTCGCACCCGGGCCACCACGGTTGGCAGCAGTGAGACTCGGACCCGCCGTCGGTACATCGGACTCGGTACAGGCGCTAGTGGACCAGCAGTGGTTCGTATTGTTTGTACGTGTTGTCTAAAGGCTTCTACCGGCACAGTTTGAACTGGCAGGATGGTAGTACTACTTTCTCCTTCAAGCACCTAACGTTTTACATGTTCCCGCTCGGCATTGCAAGTGTTGCGGATATGGAGCTGCCCGATGGCATCGCACAATGGTTGACGAAGGGTGTCGCTGGCGTGAAGTGGTCGATATCGTCGATGTTGTGGTGCTCTGGCCCAAACCGAATCTGAGACGGGCGTGCCTGTGTCCGTTTTCATGGCCATGTTTCCCGAGGATCGCCGGAAGGCTCGCGAGACGCGGGGCGGTGTGGTGTATCCCGCAATATAAATGCGCGGGAGGTGCCCTCATTCTGCATTCTGAACGACTATCGCAGGATTCCGTGAAGCTCAGCTCTCTGCCATCTTTTACGTCTTGCTCCTTTGATATGTCCCAGCCGCTATCGAATACCCTACCCACTCCCGTTCTTGTTGTCAGCAAAGTTCAAGTTCTTTTCCCTGGCGAGAATAATTTTTTTACTCTTTCACACTTGTGTAGGTCGGTGCTGGACCCGCTGGCCTCTCCGCGGCGCTTACACTGGCCAAGAACGGCGTCCCTGTTCGGATTATCGAGAAACTGTCCGCCTTCCACACAGCTTCTCGCGGCACTGGTATGCAGGTGCGTATCACTCTGATTGTGGGCATTACATGCAACGCTCACCATCAAACAGTCTAGGTCTCTTGAAGTCTTCCACTTCCTTGGCCTTTTGGAGGTTGTGCGCCGCACTGCGACCCCGCTGCACACTATGGTATCTTACAAGCTACCTGGAGGGACCGAAGTCCTTAATACATGGCGTATTGTCGAGAGGGTCTCTCCGACCCCCGACAGGCCGATCGTCAGTTCTTCATTTGGTCCTGGCTTTCAACAATGCTAACTATCGGTGATTTTCCAGGTGATCGAAGACGGGGTCACCATCGGACAATACCTTCTCGAAGGAATATTCCGTGACCATCTCACCAAACTTGGAGTGCATATTGAGCTTGGTACCGAGCTCGTCTCCCTCGAGCAGGATGATGGGGGCGTCACTGCAACGCTGAAGCAGAGTACGGACGACGGTGAAACCCATCAGCGGGCTCGGGTAGCATACGTAATCGGCGCAGATGGGGCCCGAGGTTGGTTTTTACCCCTTTACCTGCTTCTTCTAAAACATTATCTTGCATAGGCGCAACCAGAAGGCTCATTGGAGCCGCATTCGATGGCCAAACGAAGGACCTGGATGGTCAGGTCTGGGCGGACGTTGACGTGGAGGGGCTGTCTTCTCAGGTACGTCCAATTAGCTATTATGTCTGAAGCGGACGACTCATGCTCTCTGATAGTACTGGCACCTTTGGTCGGAACCAGGGCAATATACGTGTGTAGCAGGGAACCACCTTTCTGAAATTGGTGCTCAACAGCTCCATGATGATTCAGCGTGTCTATACGCCCGACGCACCACGAAGGTGGATTCCATGTTGGCCTCATCGGTATCAATTTCGATCCCATCGACTTGACCGACCCGGAGAAGTTCGTCAACTTTGTGCACGACAAAATAGGTCGGCCTGACTTGAAGATTTCGAACTTCACATCAATGAGCTATTGGAAGTTAGTATTCATACCTGTTGACTGCAACGGGATTTTTGACGCGGTTCACATGTAGACCGAAGATGCGAATGGTTGACAAGTTCTATTCGGGCCGAGTGTTTATCGTAGGAGGTACGTTGCGCCAGTCGTTCGCGCTCCGGTCGATCATTTAAGTTTCCCTAATGTTGCTATCTTAGACGCAGCCCACGTTCACTCGCCCACTGGAGGGCAAGGGCTCAATACAAGCGTACAGGACTCGGTATGTTGTTCCGCGCGCTGTCAGGCTTATGATGTTCAATAAACGACCTGCATGATCCAGTTCAACTTGGCGTGGAAGATCGCGCTGGCATACAAGGGACTTGCCCGACCCGACCTACTAGCGAGCTACGAAGTTGAACGCCTCCCCGTCGTCGCCATTATGCTCAAGACCACGACCGACCTCTATAGCCATGTCGTCGCGAGCAAAGACGGAACGGACGAAGGGCAAACGGACCATAATGGGTGGCTGCAGTGGCGCGATGAAGGGCTCTCACAGCTTCAGATAAACTACCGCTGGAGCCCTATCATTCTCGACGCGCGAGGAAACGGCGACCTCGGTCTCGACTCCCTGAAGTTGAAGGCGTACGCGGGGTATCGGGAAGAGCCATTGCACGCTGGAGATCGCGCCCCCGGGGCTCCCGCGTTGATTGACGCGTTGGGCGCGGAAACATCACTGCACGACATCTTCAAGCCTAATCTACACACGGTCCTCGTCTTCTCTCCGGAGACGGATGACACAGAGCCCCGGGTTGACGCTGCTGTCGAGACTGCGCTCTCCCTCCCCAAAGGGACAGTCCAGACAATCGTTCTTGCTCACGATGTTGTCCCGAAAGTACGCGCAGGGGCGACGTCCTATCGCGACATGGAGGGTTACGCTTTGGGGGCGTATGGCGTTGAGAAGGGCAAGCTGGCCGTAGTAGTAGTCAGGCCTGATGCGTATGTGGGTGCGTTCGTATACGACGGCGAGGGTTTGCAGACGTACTTCTCTCGCATCTTCCGCCAAGACTAACAATTTTGAGCAATTCATGTACGAGCCCGGGATACCGCCCAGCGATCCTCCTGTACCATGTTTTTCCTTCGTAATCCCGTAAAACATGCAATATTAAACAATCACCAGCGAGCTGCAGCTGCGTCCGGTTTATATATACCTGCATGCACCTCTCGCACAGCATAGCAACCTTCTGCCTTGCATACATGGGTACATGGGTTCTACCGCACCTGGTGGTACATGGTTTTAAATGCCAGTGGTAACGCGATGTAGGCGAGGCATATGAAGCCTACGGCACTGCACAACCTCGCAGAATCGTTACGGGTTTGCGCTGGCATAAAGCCGTGCCCAGGGGAGCTCAGAATCGGGTATGTGCATCGGGAATTTGTATTGACATCCCATACACCAGCCAGAGATATCAGTGAATGACCGAACAGCGGCAACCAGCAAACAGGGTTCGAAAGACATTTGCCACTGGCATGGGCATGAGTAACTTTCAGGTAGAGTTCAACGTCAACGTCAATGCTAAAACACGGCATATCGTTTCGGTCTAAACGCTCAGCATAGCACAAGGCGATGGCGAGCGTAATGCGATACAACATCATCGGTCCGAGTACTCTTCATCGGACTCGATACGCTGGCGCTTTCGTCTCCCGCTTACGCTGCCCAGCTCCGGCGGAGCGGGCGACGGCGACAGCCCGTACCACTCGCAGTTCTCCTGCACGAGCTCCTCGTAAAACTTCATGTCGAATTTTACGCATCGCATCTGGACACAGGGCACACGCAGGCGGCCGCGCTCGTAGTTTGCGAACACGGCCTCCACTGTAACGGGCTTCGGGCACTGGCCTTGGTCCTTGTCGACGGTCGTCTCGACGTACGCGACCTTGAGCTGTTAGACAACACAGTAAGCCGCTCGATTGTACGATCAGCGTATGGTATCACATGGGACGTACCGGAACTGGCAAAGCGTCCCACTCGGCCATTGAAAACGACTCGACGCGTGTGATATGGTAGAAGCCGCAGTAGATGAACCACCTGCCGGCGCCGACGAAGACGTGGCGGTGTTCACCGCGCTCAAACAGATGCTCTTCCTTTCCAAAGCCGACTTGCATGAATCCGTGCTGGCCGGGCCTTGTCGGGACCCACAAATGGTCATGCATGTTGACACAGATGTAGTCGCCTATATCGTGCCGGCGAGCGAAATGTGTAGCACTGTTGGTGCATCTAAGGACGTCCCAACAATTAAGCGCTTCCACGCAACCTAGTAGGGATATGAGAAGCTTGAGACGTGACTAACCGGACTTGTAGACCTCCTTGACTTCCGCCAATGATGTTACTAAGCGACTGCCGACTGAATAACGCACGCGTTCCCTTCACGAAGGACGGGATCTCTATCTCAAGCCGTGGAAAGCCTGCTATGAGCTTTACACGGTTCGGAAAGAGGCTTGGCATGTCCCCCTGTTGCTGTGACGTGCTAACATTCTCCCTAGAAGCAGATTGCGAGGCTGCGTCCTCTGCGGGCCCAAGTCGACGTAGAAGCTCGGGCTCCGGGCGATTTTCCTGATTGCAGCGTAGGCACGCCCGCATACCATACGGACCTGCTTTGTAGCAGTCTCGGCAGCACTCTGCCGACTATGTCGAATTAGGTGCGCGACATCACAAGGAATAACAGGGAGGGAGGGTTAGAATCGACACTCACGCGGCGTCTGACCACGACAATGTTCTGCGGCCGCGCGTCATTCCGGCGAGTAGCTCGTGGGCCAAGCGGGGGCTACAAATCGACAACGTCTCAGTACGCGTGATCTCTGTGTACCCTGCTACATCACATCTGTTCACATACCTCACTGGGTTTCGTACTTAAAGATTGCTGTAAAGCTGCAGACTGTGCAGTAGCCTTCATTCCGCGTATTTCTTTGGCGAGGGCGTCGCGCTCAGATTCAAGAGTCTCTTTCTCGAGCATGAGTTTCCTGTTCCGAGAAATCATCTCTTCACGTTGCTCATAGTGTGCCTTGACGAGCTCGCTGCGTCGATCCTTCATTTGTGAGAGCTCTTCATCGCGTGTTTGAATCTACAAGGAACCATGGTGATCATTTCATATATGACCTAGCCATTCGAGTAAAGTAGCAACCTTCAAGTCGCAAGCACGATGCACAGCATGGAGATTCCCCATTTCCGTCTCGAGCTTAACCAAAGCATCGCCGCTAGCTTTCGCTTGCACCAATTCGTCCTGTAGTTCTTTGTTCTGCTTCCGCAACGCCGTGATGGTTACTTCGTTCTCGACGAGCTTGACCTGGGCTGCCGCTTCTGACGTCTTGAGACGCTCGACATCCTGCTGCGCTGACGCCAGCTCCCGATCCGTCGCACGCTACCACGCTGGTCATGTGCCGCAATACTATAGCACAAACAGAGCGTCGTACCGCCGCAACGCCCAAATCACTGTTCTCCACCTGCAGAGCAACCACTTGCCGCAGCCATTTGACGGAACGGGACACGAAGTCGACCTTCATCATGTGTGACTAACAAGCACATGTCAATTATGTTCACAGAGGACCCGAATAATGCTTACAGGGCTGATGTCGATATTGTGCTTCGTAGCCACCGCGATATTGTCGCGGAGGACGATATCAACGCTTTTGATGAGGCTTAAGACAAACACATCGGAAGTGGTCTTCGGCTAGGAAGTATGTTTGTATCATAGTAGACTTTTGAAACGTCAACGAACCTTCGTTTTCTTCCCCGCATCCCAACGGAATAACTGTGTATCCTCGGCCACGGTGTGCATACTTTCAACCTGCGATCGAAGGAATGAAGGTTCCATGATGGCGAACTTGGCCACATCCGCATTGGTCGATAGCCCAGTTCCGTACACGGACGGGATACATACCTGGTGGACACCCTCGATAACGGAGTGCAGATGAACGCTGTCTAGCACCACCGCTTCCAGCGCTGCTGCCTGCTCCTGAGAAAAGTGGGGGTCAATGAAGACACCCTACGACCCCGGCGGGTGGATGGATGAGCCGAGTGTAGGCAAGTCCCAAGACATAGAGCCAACCTCCAACTCCCTCCCATCTTGCGTCAACCATGAGACATTGGAGGATATCGCTCTGTGCACACTCTTCACCTGGAGAAGGACAGCTTGGGGGTCCATTCTTCGTGGTCCACGACAAGGAGGGAATTCGTTCAGGCAGCGCCATTTTATACACGGGCGGTACGTAGCGTGGTATCGCATTGTGCGTTTCCCGCATTTGTCGCTCGGTCGCGAATTGTACGACGCTCACACGAAGAAGGCAAATGCCTATGTCACAACTACGGCGTTAGCGGGCGCTGATATCTCCTTGGGGCCCACAACATGCATGTCGAAGACGCCGACTTGCCGGTAAAGATGACATGATGGTCCACAGTCCTTGGAATTTCTCCTATTTTGGATGGCGTTTTGCAGAACGAGTCATTCTTGAAACACGTTTGGCAAGAGGTGTATGTGGATGTGACCAGCCTCGTCGCGATCGTGACAGCTGGAGAGATCGTGAAGGCCGCTGGATCTTGTTGAAAAGAGCCAATGTGAGCCAATGAACGGCCTTGTAGTCACGAGCTCGGCCCTACACGAAATCTGGCATGATGAGTGTGAGGAACGGGAAGGAAGGCAATAACCCACTGGCATCCACTGCCCAATCCGTCGCGCACGGACCTGACGCCTATCTTATCTTATCTCTCGACGCGTCCCTCACGAGTGTGGGTCACCTGATCGCGTCTCACTCAGGCGGACATGCCCTGGAGCGGGCGTATGGGCCGCGGCCGGAGTAAGTGTGTGAGATAAGAAGCTTATATAGTCCATCCTCCCCCTTGCAATATCTTTCCAGGATATAGCGTTACTGATTGCGCCATAGGGTTCCTTCTCACCCCAAATATAAGTACGCCTCCCCGCGCGACCATGGACTTCGACGCCCCCCTCCAACCCCTCGACCTCCCACCACTATAGTCCCCAGCTACAACAACACGTCCACAATGGCCTGGGGTGAAATCAAGTTAAACGACGGTCAGTTCGCGCTCACAACCCAATAGCATACCTGCTGACGTCGCCCGGTCTGAATGCGGCAGGCAACTCCATTCCCAGCGTGGCGTTCGGGACGTGGACGCTCGGCGGCGGCGCACAGGCCACCGACTACGTCGACCAGGCCATTTCCGTCGGGTTCTCCCATATTGGTCAGTCTCGCACTACGCTGCGTTGGCGAACTCCGACGTCTGACTGGCCGCGCGGTGAAACGCGCGACTAGACACCGCGCAGGCGTACAGGAACGAGGCCGAGGCGGGCAAGGCCATCCGCGAGAGCGGCCTCAAGCGCGAGGAGATCTTCATCACCACCAAGTTCTCCGGGCGCGACGGGCTCGACATCGAGACGTCCATCCAGAACAGCCTAAAATACGTACGTCTCGCTTCCTCACGCCAACTCCACTCTATGCGCACACGCGCGAACGTTGGCCGGCCCAGTCTGAACTCTGATATTTGAACTTTGATTTGCGTAGCTCGGCGTTGACTACGTCGACCTGTACCTCATCCACCACCCACGCCTCGCGACGCCGGATATCCCCACCGCGTGGGCAAAACTCGAGAAGATCAAGCAGGACGGTCTCGCAAAGTCCGTCTTTTCACCCCGCACCTCGTTCGCGAACGCACGCTGACCCATAGCAAACCAGGAGCATCGGCGTAAGCAACTTCGGCGTGCGCGACCTCCAAATCCTCGTCAACTCCGCCAAGATCAAGCCCGCCGCGAACCAGGTGCGCGCGCGCCCGCGTCCCTCCAACAGTGACAAAATGAAGGCTAACGAGACCGCACGCAGATCCTGCTACACCCATACGTGCACGCGCAGCAGCTGCCCATCGTCGAGTTCGGCAAGGCGCACGGGATCGTGAGCGAGGCGTACAGCGTCCTCATCCCGCTCACGCACCAGAAGGGCGGCCCCGTCGACAAGCCGCTCAACGCGATCGCCAGCCGCCTCAACGCGAAGCCGGAGCAGGTCCTCCTTGCGTGGGCCAAGGCCAAGGGCGCCGTCGTCGTCACGTAAGTTACACTCGTCCTCCCCCTCCCTCTCAAAGCGAGGGATGAGTGGCTGACCGCTCGGGACGGGCAGGTCGAGCACAAAGAAAGAGCGTCTGGAGGGATACCTCGACGCAGGCGACCTCGGTACGTAAACACCCTCCATCACACTTCAATGAGAGAGGCCGCTAAGACTAATTTTCGGACGGGCACGCAGAACTCACCGTAGCAGACATTGCCGCGATCGACGCGGCGGGCGCGAAGGGCGCGCGCCAGCAGACAGTGCGTGCGTTTGTGAAGCGCGCCGTCGTCGCCGGCCTCGCGGCGGCGGTCGCGTTCGGCGTGTGCGGGTACTTGGGCATCGATCTCATCTGAGGGATGTAGGCTCGTTGAGCGGACGCCGCAGTGCAGACGCGAGGGTCGGTGTTGGACCGTGATGCAGGATAGGCAGGAAACGGAAGTATGCTAAAATCAGGGTCGTGTAAGGTTGTAACTGTTGTACATATGTATGCTGTTGGCGGGTGAGTTAGCCCCATCGTCGCGTCGAGGATATGGATGTCGTACCGAGACGGCCCAGTCACAGTGGTTCGTACATGAGGTCATTAAGCATGATCCCGAGGTCGCGCGCAACCTTCCCCGCGAGCTCGTACCCGATTCCACACTTGTACATCGGCGTGCCGTCCAGCCTGTCCGCAGGAGACGTCCGCACCAGCAGACGCATACTCGTAAGTTCCGCAATCTACACCGCCGCGTGTGTCAGTATAGAGCTTACAGCGTAAGAGAAACCCGTAGACTCACGTTTGCATACAAAGCGACGCGCGAGATCTCCATCTCGGTGTACTCTCCTGGGAGCGTGTACTGTGGCACGGCCGGACGCACATCCGCGTCATTTTCCTCCAACAGCACTCCGAGTATAGCTATAAGGCGATCGAGCGGAAACGTCGTCGGGCCCAGGAGCCTCTGCGGAATCTACCTCACACATGACACCGTCAGAAACACACCAAGCCCACCTGAAAAGACGACTTTATGCGCACCTTCACCGCCGTCCCCGTCGTGCCCGGCTTCGGCTTCCGCGGCGTCCCGACCTTCCGCCTGCGCCGCTTCGCGCGCTCGTCCGGCCCTCGCCCAAACATCCGTAGATCGCTCCGCGCGGGGTTCGTGCTCGCGAGAAACGCCGCGACGAGCACGAACTTCGCCATGCGCGGCAGCGCCTCGAGTCCCCCGCGCGGACCAGCCTGTCCTGCGGGCGCGGCCGTGTGCGCGCTCAGCGCTTGCGGCGCCTGCGCGGGGTGGAGGGCGAGGAGGTTGGGGGGCGGGACGTGTGTGCGCGCCCAGTGCGCGGCGTGCGTGAGGCGCGGGTAGAGCGCCTCGAGTGCGGCGGTGAGGGAGGGCGTGAAGAGGCGTGTGAGGCGGAGGCGGACGTCCTCGCTGGGTGGTGCCAACGCGTCGCCGAGGGGTTCTGTGTCTGGACGTTCGTCTGCATCGGCATCGGCATCGGCATCGACGTCGGTGTCGGCGACATGTGTATCGTGCAGTTGGCGCCGCTGAGCGTCGAGGACGGGTTGAACGAACCCGGGCCAGCAGGCTGCGGCTATGTATGCTAGCTCGGCAGGGTCGTGGGTGAAGGGCCCGCAAGTGCTGTAGATTGTCGCGAGAAAGTGGGCGTAGAGCCTCTTGAGTATGGGATGGTATGCATCTGGGTCCGCAGCGCTTGACGAGGACGTTGGGGGAAGCCCTTGAGGGAATGAGGATTCTAGGACGTCGAGTGTGGCTGGCAACGTGTGAGCGAACGCTCCGCCCGCACGGACTTGTACGGCTGCTAACCTTGCTTGGACAGGTACGGCACGTCGATGTAGTACGGTTCAGGGGACGCACGGAGAGGCGGGCGGATGTCCTGCCACTGATGTTCGGAAATGAAGACGGTGGTAATGTCGAGGTTGGTCTAGCGAAGGAACAAAGACGGGTGCCATAAGTTAGAAAGGTTGGAATACTACGATCAAATCCACAGACACCACATGGCGGACGCGAAGCATGGTTCGCCAAGGCCCCTCCATTACTGTGGGCGACTCGTGAGCACCGTTCGGGCCGCAGATGTATCACCGCATAGGCAAGTCTTCGAGCAGGGTAGACCACATTTATGGGCGCATAAATAGAATGAACGAGACAGTCATGACCATACCACCGCGGTAGCTCTTACGATAAGTAGATTCTTCGTTCGTTATTCACGAGTAAAGCCCTCACAGATAAGGGTTTAACCTCCGTGAGCCGCCCTCCGTCAAGGGTAATGAGGAAGTAGCAGCCGGTGTTGGTGGGACGCAATCATTACAAGAAACGACGCCTGCATCAGCGGCGGAAGGCAGAAGACGTGCAAACCACCCGCGGTGCATCGTGTTCCCTATACGCGATGCTTCGTAAGGAACTACTCACCATCTCGGCCAGCCTAGTCAAGGGCACTAGAAGATCGGGCAGAGTATCCCCGAGGCGCTCAGCACGGTCGATCACAAGGACCATCCTGAAGGTGGCCTGTCTTACAGGGATCGTCGCCTTCTCTTTGCCCTTGCCTGTGCGGTCCACCTTCGCGGCTGCCGCAGTCGCGCGCGCATGTATCGCCTGTAGTCCGTGTACAAATGCATCGAAGCTTTCGTTGTAGCGCCCTCCATCCGCAGACGCGGACCAATTGAGTGCGCCGTCGTCCCACTCAGGTGTCCAGCCAGCGAGGGAGTTGAGCGCGGAGTCATAGAGAACCCGGGGGGAGAAGCAAGCCACTGCACTGAGGCAAGCGTAGGCTATGTTAACACAGGCGTCTTTTTGCAGGGTCAGGGACTGGAGGGCGGAGGCAATCACGCAGGAAGTGAGGCGAGAGTTGTCCGGGTCGTGGACGAAGATGAAGGAAGGGGGGTAAGAGAGGAGCAGGGCGGAGAGGTGGGAGGTGACTATGTCGTACTCGGAGGTCTGCGCGAGCGCGTCGCGGAGGCTGGGAGAGACGGTGCCCATCGCGGACACACGCGCACTGGCAGAGGCAGGCGCAGGGACAAGGCAAGGGCCAAGTTCGGACGCGTCCACCGCCGCCGGGCGTTGTGGCGACGTCACGGGTCACCTGATGCATCGTCACACGATCGATCGGCGTCCCGCCGACGACATTGTTTTTTCCTTTTCCATGGGCAGCGGTGGGAGCGCCTCGGCCCAGCTGCCGTCTCTTGTCCTCGACCACCACCATCCCCGGCTCTCTATCTGATTACCCGCGTCCTTCGCCCCCCCACCCGCCGCTGTAAATCTCCCTTGTCCCACCTCTCTTGTCTGCTTGTACTGGGCATGAAACTCGTCGTACGGGTTCAGTACATAGGCGACCGCGCCCGCATTCTGCTTCGAGATGACCAGGCCGCGGAATACACCAAGGGTCTCATCGATGACCTGACCTTCTTCGGTTTTCCTATTCCCCATGAGCAGAAACCCATCGAAAAGTCAGGCTTTATGCTATGCGTGTATTACGTCGACAGAGATAGTGTACGTCCTTACCTGCGTTTCCTGTTGGCGCAGTGCTGACACAGCGTGCGGCATCCCAGGATCTGCATCGTAGCATACAGAACGCATTCTCCAAAGCCAAGGCTGAGGCCGCTACTCTTGTAGATCGCTCCATGTGAGCATTCATTCACCCACCGTCTGTCGCACCCGTCTAATGCGCCCATAGTCGCTATATCTCCCTCAACGAAGAGTACGTCGGATTGCCCATTTCTCAAGGTCAGTTGTCAGGCTCTCTATCTAACACCCTTACTTCAGCGGCGTGATGCACACGACCAATCTGTCCCAGAAGCAGTACAAACCCAAGACATACAATAAACCGGACTATCAGCCCCAGCAGCAGTACCAGGCCCCTACGATATACAAACCAATCCCTCAACAATACGGTAAAGCGCCCAAGTATCCAACGACCATCTCTCAGGCACGACATGCTGTGTCGCCACTTGCACAGAGAATGGTCGGCGACTTGCCGGGTCCCTCTACTCACGGAGTGGACTACCGGGACCATGACATGCACCTCACTGTGCCGTCTCCTCCTGCTGGCGGCAGCAGTGGAGCGACTACTGGGATCGACGTTACACAGCAGACGTTGCTGCAATTGAGTCAGTCTTCTGCATTTCAATCTCTTCTGCAAAAGGCTGCCCCTTCATCTTCCATCCCGGTAAGGGGTTGACTTTACACCGCTCATCTCCTGGCTTCTCACCATTGACTCGTAGCATACCCCGGTCAAGGCCGAACCTGCGTCTCCAGCTGATCTGTCCATGCTTCTACGCCAGCCAGTCTCTCCCCCGCTTCCGCAGCCGCAGATTCCGAATCTGCAGGCGCTGCTTGAAAAAGCGGGTGTGAAGAGCGCCAGCGCACACGCACTACTGCAGGACACTTCTCCCTCGAGTCAATACCATCCATCCACCAGTCTCTCCGGGTTAGGGGCGCCTCTTCATGCTGCAGGTTCTAGCGTCGGAGCTCTGGCTTCTTCACTGACTACAAACCACACTCATGCACTTGGTGCACAGCACGCCACGTCTGGAGGCGCCGCGAGCACGAGCACTGGCCTTGGGGCGAATGCTTCTCGGCCGCCGGCCACTCCCCGTGTGCCCACCCTGCGCGAGTTGTGGGATATTCGTCGGGAGATTACTGCATTGCAAGCACGCGGTCGGAATGTTGCTGCGGACTTGCGTGCGGCAGGACAGCAGATTCCCCTTGGCCCCGAGGACGCCACGCCCCCTACTATGACCGGTTCTAATGCCAGTAGTGGTACCGATTTACTGAAGATTCGCGAGCTTGAGGCCGAAATTCACGGTACGTGCATGTATAACCATACGTTGATGAGTGCCTATCGTGACCAATGACCCTTCCCGTCTGTCCTACGTGTGTCTGCATCGTTGCAACGCACTCTCCGAACAACCTTCGCGTTGGTGCATTGGTCTCCGTCATTCACGCCGTCCCTTTCGCACGCGTACACCTATCGTCGGTCGGACCATACCTACACCACGCCACACTTCCTCTACCGTCGAAATATCCCCACCTCCCCCTCCCTCCCTTAGGCTTGCGAAAGCAGCTGGCCCACGAAGCGGATTCCCGCAAGCTCGCAGAGGCGACCCTGCGGGCCGAGCGCGCGCTCCGCTCCGAGGTCGAGGACGTGAAGCGCGAGTGCCGAGAGCCGTTCGTGGTGCCTGCGCTATACGACGCATTCATGAAGATCGGGCAGCTCTCCGGGGACGCCCTCAGCGGTGCACCGCCGCCCGGCGGTATGCCCATGGAGTTGTAGGCCGCCCCCACTGGCAGCCGCGTCGTGTAGTAGGGAAAGGTGCTAGCGGGTGTACATAGCGGAGATTGTGCGGCGCAGTGCAGTACATCTGTGTGGATAGAGGCGGATACACGACGCGGCGTACCGGTGTGTGGCGAACGATAGACGTGCGGGCTCGAAGACTTCCGTGGCGACTTGGTCTGTCCGGCGACGCATGTGCCCCGCGGGTGCGCGCGTTTGCGACCGGCGTTCGAAGCCGCCTCGTTCTTGGTTCGGGCCCGCGAGAAGAGGTGGACGATTACGACTCCAGGTCATTCATGCTGGCGGGGGCGGTGACGACGCGCGCGCGGGACTCGACTCGGCGGCGTGTTTTCGCTCCAACGTTCTGCGACTCGATTTTACAGATTTCTGAAACTATTTTGAACGATCCTTCAAGTCCCCAGGGCCAAGGACGGCTGGCCCTCCGAACTGCGGACTCACTACTACTCACGCGCGCACCCATACGCCGGTTCCGGCGTACGTGCGTGCTTCGAGGCTCGACTCTCCTGAATGCGCGGGTGCGCGCCCATGGCCGTGCACGCCGCGCGAACATACGAATATGTTATTTTTTTTCTGCCTCGGGTGTCAAGAAATATGCGCCTGGGACCTGATGTAGCTCTGCAACGAATTCTCGACGGGTAGATGTCAGTTGGGCCGAGGGATCGGCCACGGAGAGGGGGCGCGCGGGCTGTTTGTTGTATGAGTACGAGTACATCCAGGGCTGACTGGTCTACGACCTATGTAACTTTTGTTAGGGTTGATCTCAATTCATGCGCTCGACGCATTGGTGCTGTATACTGTATATGCCACCTCCTGTCTGCGGGCCTTGCAAGGATTCAGGAAGTCGCGAGTCGACAACGCCCAATATGAGCCCTGTGCCATTAAATCATAATGACGCGACCTATCGGTCGAACTGTCCTATCGTCTTCAAACTTCGGTAATCAAAAACGCCAGGTAGACTTATACCGGTGCAGAACGTGAGAGGGTTGAGGAAAAGTTTCACCGAGTGGGTCCATCCGTTCCAACGAATTGTGTAAACCACATACAACGGCAACGCAGCCGTGTGATATCCATTCTATCCTCCGCTGATACACATGCTAGGGAGTACAGTACACTTGACAAATTGACATACATACACAAACTACAGGAGACGAGGTAAACAGACGGCGCACTTATGTTCCTCCCCGATATCTTACAACCAGAACGGCCGCCGCCCATTCAGTACACGTCCCCAGGTACTGCTCACGAACAATAACGACACCACCCACTCTCCTCTCCTTGGCGCAGAGGCCTCCCACCTCCCCACCTGTGCCTATCGCAGAGCACTCCCGGCTCAAAGCATAACGCCGGTCTTCGTCCCCAGTGCTCAGTTGCCGCCCGAGACGCCGTCCGGAATCTCGAGCAGGTCCGCCGCGTACGAGTCGAGCATGAAAATAGCGAACCCCTCCGTCTCCCCGAACTCGCGCATCCACGCGCGGCTCAGCCCGCCCTCCCACGCGTACAGCTCCACGCGCCAGCCCTTCTTGAGCGCGGTGCGCACGCACCCGAGGAAGCCGTCCTCGTTGAACTGGCCCACGTTCCCGTCCCCGGTCGCGAGCACGATCGTGCCCCCGGGCGGGACGACGTCGACGGCCGCGATCGCCTGGTGGAGCTTGAGCTGCAGCAGCTCGTCGACGCCCTGCTCGCGGTACCGCACGCGCGTCGCGCCTGCGCTGTCCGAATCGGTGGACGTCGAGTTGCCCGTCCCGGCGCCAGTAGCGGCTGACGACTTGCGCGCGTGGCCTTGATTATGGGGCCGCGATCGACCACGCTTGTGCGACGGGCCCGACCCTGAGGTCTCGTCGTTGTTCGCATGTTGGTGTCTCAGACGGTCCGCGCCGTCGCCGGTGTCGGGGACGCGGGCATAAATGCGGACTTCGTACCCGAGTTCCTCGGCGGAATGCATGGGCTGGTATAGGGGCGAGGACGCGACGAGAACACGGCGCGTGACGGGCCGGCCACGCTCGAGCACGAGCGCGAGTGCCGCGTGTGATAGGTGTGTTTGCTTGAACTTGCGGATAACATGCTGCAAATGGCGCCGGCAGTAATTGACGAATCCGAGCAAAATATTAGAACTGATGGGACGGCGAGATGAGCGCGGTGCAGGCGAATAGAATATATGCGACGCACTGATCGATGAATACATGGATGAGGGTGTCTTGAGATTGCGGTACAGGTCCACGGGGATCGGCATAAGTTAGGGAAGACGTGAAGTCTCGTGATAGAATAGTGGACAGGGCTTTGGCCTCCGACGGAAACAATAGTCTGAGTTTGTGGGCTAGTGTGCGCAGTTGAATCGTCCGGGCATCGAACGACTTGGTCATGACATGCAGGGTGGTGTTGGGCTTTAGAGTAGGCGTTGACTTGCTATGGTGTAATCGAGGGTTATGATCGGCGGCCGCGCGCTGCTTCTGCTTCTGCTTCCTCAATTTCGCCGGGGTCGCTGGTGTAGTCTTGTAGTTTGCGGAGGACGAGGAGATGTCGACAGAATCCGACGAGGTGCCCTCGTCTTCGTTGTCGGCACTTGCCTCGTCGACGAGTTCGGCTCCCGCCCCAGTCGTCTCCGTGCGAGTGCCATCCGCAGAGGCATCGCGTTGGGTATCTTGCGCAGAGCGATTGCGCTTGCGTCGCCGTTTGCGGCGAGTAGGAATGATCGCAAGAGGGGACGCACTGTCTGAGGTCGTCGAGTTATTGCCGCGTAGCTCTCTCCTTGCAGCCAGCTTCTCCCGTTCGGCAGCAATATACGTTAGCGTCTGGTCCAAGTAGCCGAGGGAGGGGCGATCCATAGTGTTCTCGTCTTCAATAGGTACTTCGAGCTCAGTGCCGTCGTCGTACTCAGATTCCGACGCAGTCTCGTCGGAGTCGCCTGGCTGAACAGAGCGACCCCGCGCTGGGCTCCCTGGGAGCGATGCAGTAAGATAGGATGTGCCACGTCTGGGTACCCATCCCGATGGGCCTTGTATGGGATCGGAGTCGTCGGACTGGGAGAGAGCGAAGGAAGAGGTAGGAGTTGCACTGCGCACATTCGCGCCGTTGGTCTGTACGCGGGGGTTGAAGTTGTTCAGCGCGCGGAAGACATGGGTGAATGCGCCCAAGTCCGGTGCATCTACGACAGACAATAAGCGGGAAGGCAGCGGGAGAGAGAGCATCATCTCACCATCAGAGGTGACCCCGCTAGCGACCGAGTACGTAGAGAACGGACTGAACGGCGAGGGCGAGATGGATGATTCGGTGACAGACTGGGTCATAAATACAGAGCGTAGTGTTTGACAGAGCGAAAGGAGCTGAAGAGAACGTAGCGGTCGTGCGGTCGTTTAAGAAGAGAACGGAAAGAGGGAAGAGACTGACCGTCGGCGAGTCAACGCATAGCTTACGGCGCTTACCCACCCCCACGTGCGGCCGCACTGTGCGCTTTGGGCCGTCTGTCTCCGCAGGCCCAAGCTGCCATCCGCAGGCCACAGCGGATAGGGATGTCATACCTCATCGATCAGGAATACGTAGCCGTGGTGGACCCCGCATATACCTTGAGGCAGGCAACCGTCAGCAGGACGTTCCAAAAAGGCAGCTGGCAGGGGCGCAGAATAAACCCGTGCAGTTTCCCGACACAGAGAACTACCTGGCATGTGGGCTGATTATGGCAGATAGACATCCGGGGGCCAGTATGCATCACTGCGCGAGCGATGCCCCGGGGGGCGATGAGGTGCGGAAGCGGGTTGCCTACCCTCCAGCTTATGCGGTCTAGGCAGGCCGCCCCACTCGAGGTTATGCTAGCTGTCGAAACACAAGATATGGAGAAAGGGACTTAGCTAGAAGACAGAATGAGCAGGGCTGACAACCTGTACTGGCTAGGGTGTATACCTCCATACCTCGTACACGTAGCCACGCGAGGACAATGAAAATACATGAACACTCGTACCGACGCCTGCATGTGTGAAAGTCAGACTAGTGGCCGCTTTGCATAGTAAACAAAGCCACAGGAGAGTATAGTCCTAGATGGGGCAAAGCACGGGGGACTCTAAGCTGTCGTTGCACTTTTGACTTGGGCTGCTGCGGTACTTTGATACTGCTTAGCCACAAGCCGATCGGCTGCTTGTAGCAACCTTGTATACGAAATGGAACAAGGATATCATGCGACCCACCTCCCATACCTCACGTACCTGCGAAGCGGTTTGTGTGCCCGGGCGTGGGCAATGGAGGTAAGAAGAGAGGACGAGAGTGGAGGTCGATGAAACAGGACACCACCGTTCGGCCACAATGGGCGCCTACTTCATTACGGAGTTCAAGCACGATCACATGGCCGCGTCACACCACTCCCTCTCCGCGCTCCAAGCGACGTAGACACCTTGGGAAGCGCGTCGACAGTAGCGAGGAAATTGAGACGGGCACGAAGGCGCGTATATTAATACGGGGAGATGCAGGGGATGCCAGTATAGATACGAGCGAATGCAGGCGACGCACACGTCGTCTAAGTATGTATATGTCGTGAACGAGGGGAAGTCCGGAATCCGTATGCAGGTCTATGTAGTGTATGTGCTGGAGCAGTGAACGTGATAGAGGCAGATATGCAAGGAGAAAGCAGTGTGTATTGGTGTGATGTCGAGACCGTCCACGAGGGTCTGGGAGCCCTCTATCCGTACGATGATGTGTGCGCAACACTATCTATAGCGCGGGTAGTTTTTGTCGTAGCGGTCATGACAGAAGCAAAAGTCCTTCCACGGCGAGACCGGAGAGATCAAAGCGAGAGGCAGGTGTGGTCATATGCGCGGGCGACTTAGATGGTCGCGAGTGCGGCCTGGATACGACCAAGTCCGCGGTGCATCCACTCGTCGGGGGCGGCGCGTTCCTCGGCGCCGAAGATCTGGTCGTTGAACTGGGAGAACGCCCAGCTCTCGACGTGCGGCGCCGGCAGCGCGGTAATCGCCCGGAGCTCGCTGCCTAGCAACGTCACGACGAGTCAGCAATGTGTTATCGGAGTGGCTGGCGGTGGAGAGAGGGTACTCACGGATGATGTTGTGCGTGAAGTGGTCTAGGTTCTGTGTGAAGGGACGTAAAGTGAGCATGGTTCGCTACCGTACAACGGGTACATGAACGCTAGAAGCGCACCAGATCGTTCTTGTCGTAGCCTAGATCGCGCAGGCAACGTTCGTCAGAACCCCGTTCGCGAGCCAGATGGACGTAAGACAGGACACTTACCAAAGGGATCTGCAGGCGAGCACGAGCACGAAAGAAGCAAATGCAAATGAGAAATTAATAGATCGGAGCGGGATCGATGGCGGGACAACGCTTACTCTCGATCTCCTCGCCAGCGACTAGGAACCCGAAGAAGATGAAACTCTATCAACAAGCGCAGTAAGTTCACCAGGGGCCACTGAGGCGGAGGGTAGATGGGACGTACTGCGAGGCATGTTGCCGGGATCGTGAGCCACTTGAGCGTGTTCCACACCTGGAAGGGCTAATCGGGTCGTTAATGGCCTGATACAGGTGCATGGAGGCGTAGATGTACCAGGAGCAGGCAGTACAGGACAGTTACACTCCACAGTTGCACCCGATACCTGGATGAAGAGTATGTTAGAGCTGGACCAATCGGAGACGAGAGTAGAACGTACGAGAAAGGAATGGGCGTCGTCAGAATACGCTCCAATCCAGTCAACGCATCGACCAGTTGATTCAGAGAGGTAAGAAGGATGGCTAGGGTGTATTTTAGCTATGTCTTCGAGATCGCCAGATTTCAATCAGACTAACTGGCCGTAGGAGGAGGTACCACTCCGCGATCCTGCAAGGCAGCGATGTACGAACTCTGTAGTACGAGAATTAGTGATCAATATGGCTAAATGACAAACTTCGTAGACACGCACAAGGTAAAGCGAGATCTCGAGCGGAAGATTGTGTGTAACCGTCTTGCTCCGCAGCTTAGCCCGGATGCGAGCGGCCTTCCTACCCTGGATATATTCATCAGCACACAATTTCTGCAAGAGTTCACCAACGTCCCGC
The DNA here is from genome assembly GCA_001302255.2 of Trametes hirsuta. NCBI lineage: Eukaryota > Fungi > Basidiomycota > Agaricomycetes > Polyporales > Polyporaceae > Trametes > Trametes hirsuta. The sequence goes on along the minus strand of CP019382.1, from coordinate 1,436,679 downwards.
ACTAACCTTGACGTCCTTGCCCCTCTTAGCGAGAACGTGCACCAAAAGAGAGAACGGGAACAGATCAAACAAGTGGTACTTCGGCGGCATGCGCGCGGGAAGCAGGAAGTTCTCGTCCTGCGCGCCCGACACGCCCGAGTACATCGAGCTCTTGTCCGTCTTTTCTGCCTGCCTGTCCCTGTCGTACGACCGCCCGCGCCCATTCATCGATGAGCGCGGGGGCAAGTCCACCTTAACGAGGCTGACCTTGCGCGGGCTCACAGCCGTAGCGGGGAATGGTAGCTGCGTCGTCGGCGAGTTGGGTGCCGTCGGTGATGCGGGAGGGGCGTCCCGTTCGAGCGATTCAACTTCCTCACGGATTGACGTAAGGTCGGCGGCGGCACTGCTATCTCCGCGTGGGCGACGGACAGTGGTGGTCGAGTTACCGTCCGTAGAGGTGACATCGACGAGCGATGGAAGGCCAGCGGGCAGGGCGTATGAGGGCAGGAACTTGACGAGGTGGAAGAGGTCGACGTAGTACACGCCCTCCTCCCCACGCAGGTAGTGCTTAACGGAGACACCGAAGGCCTCGATGAGATTGATCACGGTCTTCTTTTCGATGAGCACTCGCGCTTTGCGCTGCTCGAGAGTGGATGGGTCATCCTTTGCGGCCGGCATGGCTTCTGTAGAACCGTCGAAACAAAGCTGCGGTCAGACATCTGTGCAGGAGTTACGCAAAGGCAGAAGTACATACCCGGAACATGGAACCAGATCGTCCGCGCCAAGTTACGGCTGCCAAGGATGATTTGCGACCAAAGACGCCGACCCTCGTTGTAACGCTCAAAACTGGCCGTCGTCCGGTATGAAATGACGAAACCGAGTACGGTACCGATGCTATAAGGAATTCAGTCAATATCCAGACATTGTGGCCGAATACAACAAGCTAAAATCTGGAAACAAACGTATAGCACTTGGTTTCCCTACCATGCTCCAAACTTCCCCGATCGGTCTCAGCGCTACAGGTTACGCAAGCTTACGTTCCCCTAGCTTCCCTTTACCTCCAGTCGCCACTCATCGTAGCAGAATTTTTACCTGCATTGGCACAGTTTGCATACACCCAGAAAGATTGAGATCACATCGAAGTGGAGAAAGTAGTCGTGTGCGCACAGGCGCGGCGCCAAAGTGTGGACTGACAGGACTTACACAGTTAGCAGTGTCGGTTGGATAGCAAGGCTATGCACATTGTGGCTGATGATGGAGACCGCGGCAGCCCAGGCCGAGAAGAAGAGCAGGAGCGGCCAGCAACGGACGACTGCAGTCGCCAGGACCGCACTGACGAGGCGGGAGAAGGTACCACCCTTGCGGGCGGGCGAGAAGGGATCGACAGAGTACATGAACGAGGTCTCCATGACGGCCGCTACGAGCAGGCGGTTAGAACCAGAAAGGGGGAAAGAGAAAAAAGCAGACAGAGAGTCGAAGAGGGGGACGGAGGAAACCTGCGAGATCGGTCGGAGGGGTGCTTAAGGAGTCGCAGTCAGGGCCAAGCCCATCCGGGCCCAGGCGCACGGTCCCCGCATGCAAAACCAGTGTTGCCGACGATAGAAATGAAATAAACAGGGGATCTGATGTTGTTCTTACCTTTGTTATTTGCAACCATTCTGCCGTTGAGACCCGCCGGTAAAGATGATCTCCAACCAAACCAGGGTCGTTACATATAGACGCTCGCGGGAGCCTCGACAAAAGCGCCCACAGCTACCCGCTGTCCACGCGGGGGACGCGGTGAGTCACGAAGCGTGACGAGTCAAAATCTCGTCACGCGTCGCGTTTATCCCAGTGATCAGCTCTGGCGGAGTCACTGGCTGGCTACTTTTGGTGTGGATGCGGATTTGGGCTGCTCGTCTTCCTCGCTCTTGTACTTTTATTCCTCCTCTCCGCCCGCACGCCCGCTGGAAACACATCAGACATCTCGACATGGCCAACATCGAGGTCAATAGGACCGCACACCCTTTCGACAAGACCCGCTTTGAGGCCCTGCTCAATCGCAGGTTCTTCTACGCTCCGGCATTCGAGATCTATGGCGGTGAGTGTCCAATCATCTTTAGACCCCTCTTTCTCTCTGTTATCGCGTGCTATGTCTGTTGGCTGGATAAGGAAGGACGCTAGGGGAGGGGACACTAGATGAAGACCACCACACACATCTCCCTCAGACGACCAGGTTTTACGTGAAGGTTTCAAGTATCTGAAGCTGTGGGCGTATGGGGTTCGCTCAGCATGATCACCAACACGGGTATGGGTTAGCCAGGTAGCTTCTGCGTACAGTGAGGGTGCTGGTGGGGTCAATCCATACCCGTGCTTGGCATTTGCTCAGTCTTTATTCAATATCGTGGTGCTCGTCTAGGGGCGATACCGCTTTGTGCTTACTTACCTCTATGCTGTGTCCGAGTGATATCACAGCAATTGAGTTGGGCGAAGTAACAAGGTTTGCCACCAGGCACACTACCGCGCGCTACTTCATTAGCGAAATTCGCGCGCGTAATTGTAGGGCGCACACGCTACTAGTCCCTGGCTATTGGTTATGTCCGGGGTATCATGCCAGGTGCTGGAACCTTTCGCCCCCCGTATATCTATGCAAGAACACTGGTGGTGGCAAACGGATTTCTATATCAAAGAGCTTCTTTCGTTTCGGTCCGGAGGTTGGCTCGGTGTGCCCTGGTAGCATCGGGGTGATGCCCTATTGCCCGCGGTAGCAAGAAGCCCCGCCATGCGTCCTCCGTTCCGTACCACAGACCCTTGTCCGTTTGCACCCTCGGATAGGGCATTGGACCCCGCCCGAGGCCTCGACTGACCGATCTTGCCCCAGGTATCGCCGGACTTTACGACTACGGCCCGCCAGGCTCTTCTCTCCAGAGTAACATCATCGCCGAATGGCGCAAGCACTTTATCGTCGAGGAGCACATGCTCGAAGTCGACACCACCATCATGACCCCCGCGCCTGTCTTTGAGACGTCCGGCCACGTTGCCCGCTTCGCCGACTGGATGGTCAAGGATTTGAAGACCGGTGAGGTCTTGCGGGCCGATCACCTCGTCAAGAACGTCCTGGAGGCGCGCCTGGCGGGTGATAAGGAAGCCCGCGGGCTTGCGGGCGCTCCACCGAAGGAGGACGACAAGAAGAAGAAAAAGAAGGACAAGGCGAAGCCCACCGCCGTCAAGCTGTCCGACGAACAGGTTGTCGAATACGAGACCATTCTCGCGCAGGTGAGTCTAGACCGGGGGCGTGTCCAACGGGTTCTCATCTGTGATCCGCGCCCCGCGTTCCGGCAGTTGGACAACTACTCTGGTCCCGAGCTGGGGGAACTCTGCCGGAAGTACAACATTCGCAACCCCGACACAGACAATGAGGTCTCCGAGCCGCAGCAGTTCAACCTCATGTTCGCCAGCAGCATCGGTCCCACTGGCCAGCACCCCGGTTACCTACGCCCAGAGACAGCTCAGGGTCACTTCCTGAACTTCTCCCGCCTGTTGGAATTCAATAACGGACGCATTCCGTTCGCCTCTGCCCAAATTGGACGCTCCTTCCGCAATGAGATCTCCCCCCGCGCGGGCCTGCTCCGTGTGCGTGAGTTCACCATGGCGGAAATCGAGCACTACGTCGACCCCGAGGACAAGCGGCACGACCGGTTCTCGGAGGTGCGCGACGTGGAGCTCGACCTCCTCGACCGCGACACCCAGTCTTCGGGTAGCACGAAGGTGACGCGCACCAAAATCGGGGAGGCGGTTGACAAGGGTATCATCGCGAACGAGACCCTGGGCTACTTCCTCGCCCGCATCAACCAGTTCCTCGTCAAGATCGGTATTAACCCCGCCCGGCTACGCTTCCGTCAGCACATGTCGAACGAGATGGCGCATTACGCGACGGACTGCTGGGACGCTGAGATCCAGAACTCGTACGGGTGGACGGAGTGCGTGGGCTGCGCGGATCGCGCGGCGTACGATCTTTCCGTGCATTCTGCCAAGACCGGACACCCGCTCGTCGTGCGCCAGGCATTGAAGGAGCCCATCGTAACGGAGAAGCTAGTGGCGGAGTTCAATAAGAAGACGTTCGGTAAGACGTTTGGCAAGGACTCGGCCGTCATTTCGACTCTCGTCGGAGGTATGGACGAAGCGCTGTTGGCTAAGCTCCAGGGTGAGCTCGCGCAGGGGTGAGGAACCGTTTCACTCTGACGGCCATTTTACGCGCTCCGGGCTCACACGACCCGTCCGTTCCGCCAGGTCGACCACCGTTACTTCCTCCGACGGCAAGGAATTCAAGCTCACACCTGATCTTCTGACCATCGAGAAGAAGACGTTCAAGCAATCCAGTGAGCCCTGCACGCACGTCTGCCGCGGCACGCACCGTCATCTGACTGGCCCTCTATTCAGTCCGCGAGTTTACACCGAACGTCATTGAGCCCTCGTTCGGTCTCGGCCGCATCCTCTACGCGCTCCTTGAGCACAGCTTCTGGAGCCGAGAGCAGGACGTTGAACGTGGGGTGCGTGCATTTCGCCCTTGTGCATGCGTCCATGACCCTAACGTACTGACTCCGCCTTCTTTCATTTTGCGTCCGTCTAGGTCCTGTCTCTGCCAGCCGTCGTCGCACCCACGAAGGTTCTTATTGTGCCCTTGAGCGCAAAGCCAGAGTTCGATCCGCTCGTGCGCGAAGTCTGTGAGTTCTTTCCCGTCTTGTTTCAGGCGGGGGGTCACCTGGCCCGCCACGCCCTCGGTGTGGACACCGTCTGACGTCCTGGCCCCCTTCCTTCCCAGCGGCGAAACTGCGCAAGTCCGGCGTCTTCTCGCGCGTGGACGACTCAAATACGTCCATTGGGAAGCGCTACGCGCGAAACGACGAACTGGGCACGCCGTATGGCCTCACCCTCGACTTTGCTTGTACGTCCCCTCGCCCCACCGCCACGCGTCGCGACCCTTGCGCGGATGAGCTGACATCTCCGTCATGGTGACATTTTAGCCGTTGCAAAGCGCACGATGACGCTCCGGTGAGTATCCGTCCTGTCTAGACCTTTGCCACAACCCCGCAGGCCTCCGCCGCAGCCATAAACCACAAAGCCACGAGCGCTTGGCGGCGGTGGCCTGTGGTCGGCTTTCGCACGCTCTCATTGGCCGGCTGCTGATTGGCTGTGCCAATTTAGGGAACGCGACACAACCGGGCAGCTCATTGGCGACATGGACGAAGTTATCGCTATCGTCACGGAGCTCGTGAACGGGACCATAGAGTGGGCAGAGGCCTGCCGAAGGCTCCCGGCGTACGACGGCGTCCAGGCTGTGGAGTGATTGCGTTGCGGCAGCACTTTCCTCACAAGCGCATGTCGACTGCTATCCGCGCAAGCCCCACTCCAGTGTATCGTGTTCGTGCCTGGACAGGTTCAGGAGCAGGAGCAGGGACGGGACGTCCAGGTAGAAGAACAATGTGAGCGAGCTCTGACGTATGAATGAGAAGTCGATCCAAGAGTCTGTACATTCGATTCATCACCGGCGACCGCGGTGGCACGTCCCAACTTATCTCAACCGTATCGGAGCGCGTAGAGGGGGGATCACATCTCGAACGCCGCGGAGGTACATGTCAGAAGTGTCTGTCTAATGACCACGCCCCGCAGCCTTAAGTGAGACCCGTGAAGCACACAGTGAGAGCCCGTGCGCAACCTTGAAGTCACCAGGATACGCGGGCTCGCCTAGCACGCTTCGCCAACCCCTCCAGACGCTGTGGCTCCCATGGCCAAGCGGCCCAAAAAAGGCGACGGCCAATAAGAGCGGGCGGTCAGGCCACCTCGGCATCCGCCGCGCGGCGAAACGCTAGCTTACCGGAAAGGTGTGTGGGTCCCGGGCGTGGGGCGCGCGCATGTCGCCAGCGCCCACAGTGCAGCAACGCCGCTCGCAGCTGGGCTGGCCACACCCACTCTGCGGGCGCGCGGCGCGCACGACGGCCCACGGGCTCTGATCAGGGCAGGGCCCGATGACCATGCGCGCGGCCGCGGGGGCTGCTGCGAACCCGGTCTGCGGCCGTCGAAGCGCAAGCTCCGCGACGTCTCGCGCGCACGTCTGCCACGCCCCCCGCCTGCTGGGACCCGCCCGCGGCCGCGAGCTTGAGGGGCGATACGGATAAGTACCTGAGCTCGAGCGCGCGATGCCGCCGGTGCCGCCGTGCACGCTGCGCCCGAACCCGCCGCCGGCGTAGAAGGGAGGGGCCGGCAGGCGGCAGCGCCAGGGCGACAGAAGGGAAGGGGCGAGATAGAGTGTCGGCAGCTGTGCGAAGCGTGCGCGTCGCTCACGCGCAGCGCCGTGGTTGCGCCTTTGATCCTCCCAGAACTGCAGGCGTCTGTCACGCCCGTTCGGATGCCGTACGTGCGCGACGACACTCGCCGTCAGCAGACACACGCGTGAGGTAAAAGCACTCTGAACGCCGGTGGGGGAGGCGTGAGGCGGGGTCTTGAGATCTTACATATGTACGGTAACCCCCACACCTTCGGTGGGGGCGTAGCATGGGCTGGAACATACGAAACGCCAAGTCGCCGGCCGGGGGCGTCGTCGTCTGGCCCAGTGGCTGCAGATGCCGTATACACCGCACGTATCTGCTGTGGGGTATTTCCCCGGGCAGGCAAGCGTGGCGGCTCGGGAAGTAGCGGGGCCGGTAGGGCCCAACTCAATCCAACGTGGGCCGCCACAGGGAACGGGAAACCCACGATCAAGTGCACCCAGGGCGGAATACATACTTGCCTGCGAGACGCGACGAGGCACGGACGGATTTGGGGGGCAGCAGGGCTTGGGTGATCGCGATGACGCGTGCGCGCGAGGCCGAGGGACGCGCGCTGCTGCAAAGCAGATCTCGCACTGACGGGGAAGCCACGCGCGCTCGCACATGGTGGGGGGGGCGCCCTCTCCCACCGTCCAGATGCGCCTTCGAAAGCTCACGAAGGGGACGAAGGGAGCAGCTGGCATGAGAGCGAAGGGCGCGCTTCGGTCGGCGGACAACGCGCGAGAAGGGAAGGCGGACGCGTAAAATTGACGTTCAATAAACTCGCCGCGTACTCAACCCCCCCCTCTCTGGCGGGCGCGCGCGCGAAGGGGTGCTCACGGCGAGCTTCGCGGTGGGATCGCTCGCGCGCGCGCGGAACCTTCCACGGTGCCAGATTAGGTGCGTTCGTGTGCGCGTGCGCGGGCCATCGCGATGACACCAGCGGCGGTGGGCCCGGGGGTGAGCGGGGGCAGCCCTTCGCGGAGTATGGGCGCAGGAGGGTGTGGGCGGATAGAGAGAGCCTGGCCCGTCGCGGAACGCACCCCAAGGGCAGAGAAGGCCCGGTGTCTGAACGGTGTGTGGGACGATCCTGCGATGTCGCCTGCGCGGTGCAGCGGGCGTAGCTGGGCTGCCAGGAGCGGGCTCGGAGGCGAATGCGACCCGGACGAAATTGAGGAAGTGGACTGGCCGGATTCGGGCAGCGAGCGCAGACGTGCAGGCGCGGTGACGCGCTGGGGTTCCCATGAACGTGGACTGGACGCGAGACCGGACGAGGGAGGGAATGGGCTTGCATTCAGCGGCGGAGCGCCGAACGGTCCTGTGATCGAGAGAATGAGAATGCGAGTGCGCATGGCCTTGCGTGTCGTACGCAGAGTGACGAATCAAGGACCTGAACGGGTATGGTCGGCCACGATGCGAGGACGGAATGATTCAAGGCAGGAAGTTGTCCGATTAACAGACGAGTCAGCTGGAGACCCCATTGCGTGCTGTGCATGACGGCCCCGTCGAGACTCGACGGTTGCGCTTGCACGTACGGCTGTGGGCCCACATACCACGAAGGGTGCCGCAATGCGGGGAGGCTGGGCTGGGCAGTGGGGGAATAGCACCTGGGTCACAGTGCGGGCCTCGAAGGTCAGCCAAGGGTCAGATGAGAGCCTGCGCACAAACGCTGCAGCATGCGGGGATACTGCGACAGAGGGCTCGACCGGGAATATCTGGGACCACGGCCAAGGGCCGCAGGGGCGTCGGCGGTGGTTTGACGGAGACCTTGGAGGATGGCAGGTTGGTGATCAAAGTTGCACAGGAGGATGTGCAGCGTGGCCGTGTCCAATTGCACGTCAAGCTCAAGCTTGCCGGGCGTCGAGCATCGACCGTCGCGACTCGCCGTCTTATCTGCGAGCTTTTGGCGGTGCGGGGACGGAGGATATGTTGTGGGCTAGCCGGATTGGGGAGGTGTGTTGGGACTCCGCGACTCCGATCCGGGTCCGCTGGGAGGGGATGCGAAAATAGTTTTGGGGGCGGCTGATGGGAAGGGCGTCCGCGCAGGGCGGGAAGAAGGTTGGGAACGTTGCGAGCTCGCGAGATTCCCGATGGCACGAAACGAGATGTGCCAATTGCAGACGCGTTCGTGAGATGAAAGCCGAAATAGGTCATCGTCTCTGGCGAGTCTGGGCCCTCCCGCCTATAAAGTAGTCCAGTCGCGTTCGTTTCCCCCTCGATCCAGCCAGTCGCGTCCCTCCTCCTCCTCGGACACCTCCCCATCCTCCTTGGCCTGCCACCACCACCACCGCTCTCGCCAGCTCTTCATCGCAGCGTCCTTTGCGCTCGCCTGCCCAGCCTCGACCCACCACACCTTCGGCTCCACACCCTCGGTCACGCCACCTCCAATGCCGTCCCAAGCGCAGAAGTCCGAGTCCTCGGCATCCTCGACCAAGTCCATCCCCCCTCCACAACTCGTGGCACTCCCTTCTCTCGCCTGCTCGCTCTCGTCGCTACCCCAAGCGAAGAGCATGGACGGCCTCTCCCTCCACCATTCCATGCTAGCCCAGCGCAATGCTGAGAGCCAGGCAAAGGTAGCTTGCATTTCTCTCTGTTTTCTCGAACACGTAGTAAATTTGTATCGTCTTAGCTCCAAAAAGCGCTTTCCAAATCTGCTGCCCAGGGCTCATATCCCTCTGCATACGCTGGTGCCCCAGTGCGTACCGTCCGAGTCCTGTCCGAGCGTGATCTCAAGCCTGACCGTGTTGTTCGCCCTCCAGCCACAGCCTGTGCAATACTCCCCATCCTCTGCCTCCCCACCGCTCATGATGCGGAAACCCGTGAGTAGCACGTCTGCCCTCATCTGCGCACGGGCTCGGGCTTATCCCCCCCTCTATCCAGGCCAAGTCAAAATTGCAAGTCTAAGCGACACCCCCCACCATAGACTTCTCGCATCCTTTCCTCTTTCTCGGGACTTTGCAGTACCTACCGACTGCTCGCTGTCATGCCCACGGCATAAAAGCTATCCGCGCACGCACTCTGAATCACTCGCTTTGCATCACTAGACGTTCTCTCCCTCTACTACTCTTATTCCCCTCATGGCATCGTCGATATCCCTCGTCACTCTCCTGCACATCTCTCTGTCTCCATGCATAGTCTACCTCTCGCACATACTTTCCGCATCTCTCCGGGTCTTCTGGTTTCTCTAATTACTCGCATCCTGTGTCACTATTACTCGCTCTCTCCCTCTATCTCTCCCTCTCTATCGGTACAGTCTTGGGTGCGTGGGTGCGCGCGGTTAGTTGTTGTCGAATACATACGTTGGCTGGTTGGTGCATGCAGCAACCACGAATGGTTTTGTGACAGCTATCTCATGACGTGCCTCTTTCAGTTACCGATCACGTTCGGGCATGCGCAGATTCATTTTGCACTTCAATCCACGGTGAGATGCTCGGACGCACCGTTGCGACGTCCGTCCTGCGCGGGCATATGTCGATGCTTCCGCGGCGATGATCGACCCCCCATGGCCACCCCTGCGCTATGGTGGCAGTGGCACGTGGGCTGGCGACAGTTTCTATGCGACAAGAGCTTAGCTCGAGGTGTGTAGGTACATCCGCGACGACCCTGTGCTAGTGTGTGCGCCGTGCTCACTCTCATCACCTCTCCGAGTCTCCCCCGCACGGCGTCCCATCAATCCCGACCGCGGCTGACATGAGCATTGGACTGCGGGCTCGGCCCGCTGCTCGATCTTGCGCGCGATGCGACGATGCGACGATGCACGATGCGGACGCGGCGGTCGATGCATATGCATCTGACGCGTACGCCTCCAGGCTTCATGGTAATCTGTCCGAGTCGCACCCCGAATCTCACACCGGCGGGCGCCCGTGGCAGCATCTTGCTCAGGCTCTTGTCTGGACCTCTGGGCTTGCTATCAATTGGTCGCCGCGTGCGCACCACAATAACGCGTTGGGCAACAAGGCGGGCACCCCGAATCGCTCAGCCTCATCGTTCTCGGCCCCGGGACCGTGCACGGGACGGCGACAATTGCACACACGGCCGCTGAAATTGGGTGACAAATGCATTATCGCCACTCACATACTACTTAACGGCGCTCGCGCGCCCTCGTCCGAGTCGCTTGCGCCTGCGAGAAGGAAGGGCGTGCTTATCCCCCGAGAGGCCGGAGCGTCGATGATGCGGAGGCACAGGAAGCGTCGAAGAAGCGTTTGGCCCGTCCGCACGTCTCCTGCGCGCGAGCCTCCTCAGCGCGGGCCCCCATTACGCCTTTTCGAGCGCGGCGGAGACAGCGCTCGGGTGCGGCCAGCCTCTGGTTCGCCTTCGCGGTTCGGGAAGTCGCAGCGCGGGCGTCTGTCCGGGCGCAGGCGAGTCTTCTTTCTGAGTCCTGCCTCTCGGGGCCTGCCTTGTCCCACCCTCGCTGCACGTCCCGCTCTGCTGGATGCCGTGGGCTATTATCTCAGGCTGGCTGCGTTGGGACGCGGTGACGTCGTGCTGGCCCGCGCAGGGACTGGACTTGTCCGCGTTCAGAGCTCCCTGCTGACTCGCTTGCCCCGGTCTCATTCCGACAGCGCTCGCGAGTGCTTCATCGGTGCCACCGCCATGGCTGGCAGTATCTTCGCAGGTCCCACAGGGCGTGGTTATTTCCGGCCACCTCCGCGCACACAGGGGCGGCCGGAGGATATACTCGCAGCCACCGCCCGTACGTGCAACATGCCATGGCCATGGCCCCCGCCACGTTGGGGGGTCGTCGCGTGGGCTGCGGTAGGTACCGCACAAGCGGTGGGCCCGCCGCGTCCATCCTCCTCGACCGTCGGGACAGCGGTGCGCAATCCTATCGCCCTCCTATCATCTCGCGTCCCTCATCAAAACATACGCGCCTCGCTGCAGCCCGAGCAGCTGCCGCCGTCGTGCGCTTACCATCCTTTTACGTGAACATCGACCTGCCGCCGTGCTCGCTGTCGCTGATCAAACGGTCCCCGCCGGCTCTAGTGCCTGCGGCGCTCGCGCGGTATCACCGTCGCGCAAGGCATTATTACGCCTCGAGTCTCGACGTCGACGTCGTCGTCGCCGGCAATACGTTCCACTCGCGTTTCGTCCGTCAAACCAAGCACCACCCTCGATTGCAATCGTCCCGCAAATCTTCCCGCCAACACCGCGGCGTCTGCGTGTGCCTAACGCCTTTGATTGCCCCTCCCCGATCGCACAGACAAGCGACGCCCGATTGAAGATTCCTCCAGACGTGAACGCGGCCGCATCTCCAGGACGATCACCCCTATAAGGCACCTCTCGCGCAGCGCGTCATCCGTCGCCACACCCTAGCGTACGGATGTCGTCCCCGGTCCCGGTGCTTCTCTCGCGCACACACCTTGTACTTTATGGCTTGTCGGGTCCCCCCGCAGGGAGCCTACGCCCGTCCACGCACCACGCACACGGCGCCTGCCCGTCGACGGACCACAGTTCTCCCAGCTGCGTTCTTCCCGCACCGCGGTGCGTGTCGTGCGTTACCGTTCTGCGACGATCCTTCTCCGCAGACGCGCGGACGCCCGTCGCGGGCACGCTGGCGCCCGAGAACCAGCGGCCGAGAATTTCTGTGGGTTCTCAACAATGTTTAGTGCTAGGACTTTTTTGATCCCGACCGTGCACGTCCTCTGGCATTGGCTGCCCGCTGCGGTCTGGAGGTCTGTGCGCCCACGAAGGCTCAGGAGCTCGGGACGGTGTTCCAGGTGCGTGTCGCTTCTGTCTGCGCGGGTGCGTTCTCGAGCGGGCGCGCGTGATTGCGGTGGTGGTCGGCGTGCGCACGCCCGTGGACGACATTGGACGCAGACCGGTCCTTCTCCTTCGACCAACGTGCGCCGCGGAGGATGGTACGGGGAGCGTCGCGTCATAGACGACAACTGACCGTCCATGGCCCGTTCCTGCTCACTAAACGCAGCACGAGCCTCCACTACGCCGGGTCCAGGTCGTTCGCGGTGGCCAACATTCTCGATTACAACGACAGGGTCTCGCCAGAGGGCTCAGCGACATTGCCTGACCCGCATCGCGTTCTACGCAACCCTTTGCCACACTCTCAACACCTTACGGAACTCGATCCTGCTCTCCGAACGGACGCAATGAGCCAGACCGCCGTTCCCCCTGCGCGCGCGAGATAAGCCCCCACGCCCCCGGCCACAAACAGGAAATCCGGCATTCCAGCTTGCTCGTCCCTGCCTGTTATCGCCTCTCTACACGCACACGCGAGCTCCGCGCGTGCTCGGACGAACACTGGCATCCAACGCCTGTCGAACAGAAGAATTCTGGCGCTCTAGGCTGGTTGGACAGGTCGGCCGCGGTCCCAGCTTGGTTCTGCTAGTACGCAAGCTCACGGCATGCGCATGTGCATTGCCATTCGCAATCCTATGTGTGGATGAGGACGTCGAAACTCCCTTAGGAGGGGCACGACATGCATTGGGTAGCCGGAGCCCGCCGCGCCGGACGCAGCGACGGCGGCTGCCTCGGTGCGTCTGTAGCTCGAAGTGCCAGCCCCGTACGCGGCAATGCATCATGCCACAATTGAAAAACCCTATCTCGCGAAGGCACGGCTATTTTATGGGCAGCCGAGTATGGGCAGCGCAGAGGGTCTCAGCCGCGGGACTCAATGGGACGTCGGCCGCAATAACTCGTCCGGACGCTGTCACGGTGGGCCCAGGGTTTGGAGAGTTGGCCCGTGGGTCCGACCCGCATCCCAGCACGACCATCGCGGCCCACGCACGGTCGCGGCTAGCCCCTTCCTGTCCTTTCCCCCTCCCCTTCCCCCGCCCTCGCGCTCGTCATCGCGCTCTTCCCCTTGGCCTTGGCTGCACGGAGCTACAGCTTCGTGCTCGTCGATGCCGTTCGTGCTCTACGCGAACTGTGGCTGCTGATCATACACTCGCGTTCGGGGCCCGCGCAGGCCGCCCTACGCAGACTGCGAACGCGAAGAAGTATTGAGGGGGAGGGAAGGGCCCGACGTTGCCGTGGCCCCGTGGGCGCAAGACCCGTCCTGTAGCCTAACGTGGGCGATCCTCCCTGCACATGACGCGCACGCCCGCTGCGTCGCCGCCAGGGCCGCGTCCTGCGTCCTGTGCCATCCCAGTGCGCGTCCCGCGACGCGCATGCTGTTGCAGCTCGCGCGGGCCAAATGAGCTGTATGTGGAGTGCGCGTGCGCCGCGTTATGTCCCGGGCTCGGAGCTCGCTCGTACCGCGCGACGGCAGAACTGGCGTATTCGCGTTCACAGTCGTGCTCGGCGGCAGGGGTTGTGCAGTATCGGTACGTGATTGCCCCGGCTTCTGGAGTAGCAGCGATACAGGGCCTGGGTGACGATTGGCTGGGCCTTTTAGAGAATTACGACGCAGGCGTACCCGTACCGCGGCGAGGTGGGGAGGGTTGGTGCGCGACGTGAGTCTACCGCCGTAAAGGCATGCTCGCTACGCGCTTGGCTCTTCGCGCGCGTTGATTACAAGAACGTCGGCCTCGGAAGGAGCATCGCTGCAAGATACGGAGAACTATCGGCAATCGTGCAGCCTCGCGTACGTACGCTTCGAAGTTCGCTGAGGTGAGCCGTGTGCGACTTCCCCGCTGGCTGACTCGACTCGTACTCTGCCTCCTGCCTCGAGCTAAATCACTTGTAGCTGCATGTGGACAACGCATCCCGGACCCAGCGTCGCTTATATTGGGGTGCGATGGACGTTTTGTGCTAGAGAGCACGCCGCGACCGACATTGTTCCGGGGCTTGGTATGTTCACGCACAGGCAAAGTTCTCTCAGGCCCGGTCGTCCCCCAGGCTTCTCGGGATTTACACGCTGAGGCTCGGCGCAGCCTATGGGAGCGCGCGCACGCGAGTTCCAAGACAAGGCGCAAGCACAGTGTGTATCCCCGGCGCCGCGCACGGCCAACCAGCGTATGTCCAATGTACATCCGTGAGAAATCAACGTTCTGCCGCTATTTGTGCGGAATAGCGGGGGCTCCGGTACATCCAAGCAGATAATATTTGTCGAGCGCAAATGGCATACATACATATGTCCCGATGGGCCCTCCCGTCCAAGTGACAGAGAAAGATTAATGCTTCTTGCCTGACGCCGTCTTGAGCGCGGCCCTGTCCGCGACGCGGAGCGCCGCGTTGATGTCCTTCGCGAGCTGCCAGATGATAAAGCTGGGCACGAGGAGCCAGAGGCTGGAGTTCGCGTCCGCGAATGGGAGCAGCGGACGCGTGAAGATCGTCTCGTCAGAACAGCGTCGGCAAAACGACGACCGGGAGCGCGGCCCACTCACCCGTTGGGTATGATCCAGTAGACGATCAGCGTCTGGAGGTCGTTGTGGCCGACCGCACAGCCGCCGCAGTAGTATTCCTGCAGCCAGTAGAGGACGGTCTTCGAGAGCGTCATGACGGCGCTTGCGAAGCCCAGCAGCGGTGCGATCGGGGAGCCGGCGACGTGGGCGAGGTAGAGATACGCGATGTTCATGAAGTTTTCCACGATGTTGAGCGCCGCTGGAGACGGTACCAGTCAGCTTGATGTTCTTACTTACGGCAACATACGTGCAGCGGGTGCGGTGTGCAAAAGGGGTGCATACATTGCGCGTTGGTGAACCCGTCACCGTTTTCGTAGGCTCTTACGCCATAGACCTATGAATGGAAAGGACTTGTGAGATTGTGCAATCAAAGTTAGGGTTGCGAAGGGCAATACAAACATAGTCGACTTCCTGGTAGAGCGCATACGGCTTCCATATCCAGTGGAGATCTCCGCCGAGCATAGACCTGGGTCTGCATTATTTCCAAATAGCATTGATTTGTTGAGAAATACAACGGTGCGCAAATAGACGGACGCGCAGGCAACACTCACCGGAGGAAGCAGTATCCCGCGTCCCAGAATATGACCGGGATGGTTAACGCGAACCTGGTAGACAAAACGAGCGATCAGCGCGTCGCCCGACGCCCGTGCCTAGTAGCAATCCCCATTATCGCCCTTTCCTCGCTCGCCGCCGTCGCGAGGCGATTCATCGCTGGACCGGGGAGCCGAATACAAGGGCACGACCACGCACCAAAGAGAGACCCAAACGTGTGTCTTGACCGCCATCGCCGTTCGTCGAGATATTGCGCGTGCCGCTGCTCGTGCCAGTCGTTTTGCTGCTCGCTGGATGAGCGGGGGAGCAGAGGAGGACAGGCCGCAAGCAGGGGTTGCAACGCACCGTGCGACGCGATCAGCCCCGCGGCGCCGTCTGTGGGAGACTCTGGGGAACGCGCGCGCTCCCCGGCATCCGCGCCGGGCGCCCCGGAGCGAATTTGGCGCCGATTCCGCGGCTCGAACGAGTCGAACTCTCGCCCGAGCCTCTCCTCTTCTGCGCCCTCGTCTGCGCTATCGGTCTCGACGTCGCCCGCGGCGCTGCTGGCGACTGTGCTCGAAGACGGCTCGAGGTAGTATCCCCAGCTTGGCCGATCGCCGTCGAAGTGGAAGCCCCGTTTCCAGAGGAAGGGCGCCTGCGCCTGCGCCAGCTCCGCCGACTGCTGTCGCGCCCGTTCGGACGCCTCGCTGTGCGCCGCGGAGAAGAAGAGAGGTCTGCGCATCGCGTTCGTCGTGGATAGGTGTCGTTAGAGTGTAGTCGTCGGGCGCGAGGCGGGGGTATACGGGTATATGCGCGGTGGTGAGTGCGGTTCGTGTGGGCGGCTCATTGTGTTACTGGGCCCAAGATCGTCTCGAACACGAGGCGCGGCTCGACTAAGCGGCGTGTCTATCGCGCTACTACAATGCCGCTTGTTCCTCCCATTGACGACGAGGCGAATTCGTGCATTCGTGGCCATACGACTTGCGCCTTGAGTACTTGGGTTCCAACGTCATCCCACCTCCATCAAGCCGGATATAGAGATTACACTATGTGCCTCCACTAATCCTGGTCGATTGTGTACTCCCTCATCGTGATTCTCAAAAATCCACCTGTATACCTGTATTCACAAGCCGCTCATGAATCGAGTCGTGTATGTCGTGCCCAGAACTTAATGCGGCGTGCATGCTACCTTGTTGATGGATAACGCGTCGGCGACGCGTCATTCGCACACACTAGACGGATACGTGTTATTTGAACAAGGCTGGACCGGTACTCGCGAACTTGAAGTCGCGGAGCACCGTCTCACAGGTGTTACCGCTTGCAAGATAACATGGTGTGTCGATATTTTGAAGCCTCGTCATAAAATTATCTAATTGACTTGAATAGCTTGGTGTGTGTTTTTAACCGAAGGAACGGAGACTATCCACCGATTGCACCGCTATATGGTGCGCTAGGTCCGAACGCTTTGTCGCCTGTAACTTACGCTGTGCCGGACGTCGCCCATAGTACGCGGCCCAGTTACAGTCTAGTCGTACTATTTCTATGCGCCGGATACCAAACTATCAACCTAGTTAGCCATGCAATCCGACAAAACACCGTGAACCAGATTTCTTGCATCGTGTGGCAACGTCCACGGTATACAATTTCAGGCGGTGATATTATTCCGTTATCGTGAAAAGGACGTTCGTGACAAAGCGAGTGATCAAACTAGAATGAGTCTAAACTAGTAGAATGGGTGCAATAGCAGGCCTCCCCGTAGCGCGGGGGTGCATAAACAAGCGAACGTGCATATACGACGAGTGCGACGAATCCGCAGAACGATAGCTGTGGCAAGACCGGTTGATTCCAAAGAGGCTCCAAATAGCGATTCCAATGGGGGCAAACAACGTCCGCGGCAGGTCCTGTAAACAATGCGTAATGTGTGGCTTTTACTCTTCTTCCTCGGACAACTCGTCCACTTCCGCAAGGGACTCGTCTTGGAGACGAGGCGCGCGCTCCTTCTGATAATCGTATCCAACGAAGCTCATGACACTGTAAGTGGCCATCTCAATAATCGTACGACACCTCTGAAGCGGATAACACTTACTAAATCGTGCCATCTGCACAGCCAACAACGACCTCCTCATGACTGAGCTGCATCGACATCGGGTTCTTCTCTGGGGTTGCCAGACCCTGGAATTTGGCCGGCAACTGTCCAAGCAGCCCCTTGACGCCTGCGGACGCCACATTATCCCCATGTGCGAGAGCCCCCCATGCACCTGTGACAGGCAGGATATCGGTGTCGTAGTCCACTCCGGGGGACGGCGTGCGAGGTCCGTCCGACTTCTGGTCGTCGCTGCTCTCGGAGTCCTCAGTTTCCCGCACCACCTCTTCCTTGTCGTGATGCTGCGACATGTATAGCTGACCGCCGAAGTCAACGAGTGCGCTACATCACTACTGCAAAAGCACTCACAGTTCTTGTGGCACCCGCGCGAGTACTGAAACGCGTCGCAGTTACGACCCTCCTCTTCCGCGGATCGACGGCACCGACGGCGACATCGGGCGTGTCGACCACCGCCACTAGCTTCGGCGGAGCGGTGAGCACTGCCGCGCGTCCGAATCGCACCGCAAACGGCGAGTCACGGAAGGCCGAAACAGGCGTACCCGTACGGGGCGACGAGGTAGCCATTGATACGGGCGTCATGGGTCCACTCGAGATGTTCAACGACAGACGGCTCTTGCCACCTGAAAGTGGAGGCACAGGGCTCTTCGCGTTGATTAGCGACGACCGGCGTTGGGGAGTGGACAGCGATGACGCGGAGCGCGAGAGGGAGGAGATCGTTCGGGGGCGCATAAGAGCACTGGGGCTCAGCGCGCCGGGCGTAAATGGCGACGCGGCTCTGGTGGAGTTCGGAGAAGTGAGGGAAGCCGCGGTCGCAGGCGCCTCATCCTCCTCCGTCCACTGCAAATGGAGGATGACAGACTTGGTGGCGCACTGTTGGTAAAGTCAGAAATTGGTTGCACCAAGCCTTATTATGAAGCCAGTCAACGTACCGTCATTTGTGTACCCTTGGCAGCGAACCACCTGATTTACTTGTTAGTTGCCCTCTGGATGCTAATGGAGAGCGTGATAACGCACTGTAGCATGTTGTCTGGCGCACGGCCAACCTGCAACAACTTCGCATTGAGAACAGGATCGCCAGCACCCAACTCGCTAAGCTTGAACTGCGAGACCATCTCCCTACGCTCTGCACATTTCATCTTAGCATTCACTGGCATCTGCCCACCGACGATTTCAAACTCACTGATTGAGAACACCCGGACAATACCATCAATGGTGACACTAACGACTCGTTCGCCTTCCTCCTCGCGGCTACTACCGATGATCTGTACACCAATATTGACGGTCGTCTGCTGTCCGAAACGCACAATTTTCGTGCCCGCACGCCAGTCCCAGCACACGAGAGCCTTGTCTGCACCCGCTGAGACAAGGTTCTTCGATGAGAGGGCGACAGCGCGGATGCCGTTTAAGTGGCCTGCGAGTTGTTGTAGGGGCGTGAAGGTAAGCGAAGAGAAAAGATGCACACGACTGTCAAATGGGTGTTGTTAGTAAGTTGGTCAAATGGGGCCGATACAACGACGCGTACCCGACGTCGTGGAAGCCGACAACGAAGACCTCTGTCTCTCATAAGCACCACACTCGTACGACTGTAAAGACACGACTCACCCTCGTCTGCGAGGAAGTCGACGCAACTGACAGGTTTCTTAACTTGCAGGCACTTCTTCATCTCGCCCGTCTCGATGTCCCAGAACCGGATGGTCTCGTCGTACGAACCACTGATCAGCCGCTTGCCTGAAGAGTTTCCCAACCATCAGCACTCTCCAAGAGCTTCAGTCCAAAACAAACTAACGTACCACGCAACAAGAGCGTTGTGCAATAATTCGTGTGACCGTTGAGGAACCGGACATTCTGCGGCAGCCCGTTCCGGAAGTTTGCCTCGCGGTGGTGCAACGAGCGGTAGAGCGGTTCCCTTGACGAGTTACCAGCTGCTTCAGTTTATGCGTCTTTGACGACCTGATCCTGGATTACGCACCATCCCTCCGGCTTTGCAGGCGGCTTAAGCGGCAACGGGTCCGTCGCAGTGATCCGCAAGCAGTGGTACCGCCAAATAGCGGGCAAATGGACGACCTCCTGCCACTTCTTAGAGACGCCCTCGACAGCGAGGAGCTCCTTCACGCTGAGGAACTTGAATATCCGGAAGGCGAGATCCGGAGCGAGGTTCCCTACGATGTCGAACGTCGACTTCGCATACTTCTCGAGCAGAAGGATCTGCAGGCGGATGTCTCCAGGCATGCATGAGTCCAAGATGATGGAGATCCTAGTAGGAAAGTTCTTGATGAGCAACCTATTCGCCGGGACGTTCGACACACTTACAGTCGCATGCGGTCGTCCCTACTCAGCCCCCGCACGACTCTCCTTACCTCGATCTCATTAAACCCCCCGCCCCCGTCGCCTTTGAGGACAGTGGCGAGGTCAACCTCACCACCAATACCGTCGTCCTCGCTACCCCGGTAGCCGCTCCAGTAGCCCTTGGGCTTCTTACCCCCGCAAACGCAGTACCCGTCGCTGTCGGGGTCCATTAGCGTGCCGCCGTTCTCCTGCTGGCGTTCACGTTCACGCAACATGCGCACTTCCGCCTGGAGCGCGTGCAGCTGCGCAGCAGAGGACGCTTGCGCACGCTCGAGCAGCCGCTTGTAGTGCAGGAGCTTGCGCATGTGCAGCCCGTGTACACCGTCGAGTGCACCTTGCATCTATTCCCGGCCCGGTGTCAACGCGTGCGCAGAAGAGGAAGATGACGTGCGGGCAATTATAAGTAGGGGGACGTACGTCTTCGTCGACTTCGCCGTCATTAATGTCCGTCACCATCTCCAACGTCATATCATCGCCCTCCCAGAATGGCTCGTCTTCGGCAGTCAACCGTATGGAGGGTGACTCGCTCGTGAAGCTGTCGAATGACAGAGAGCCATTGACCGCGGGGCTGCCGCGGATGGACGGGCTTTTACCGTTCTTCGCGGTCCGTCCGGGGGTGCTCGACTTGCCCGGCGTGACCTTGGGGGACGGCTTTGACGTTGGTGTCCGCTGTGGCTTCGCGGGAGACGTCTTGGGCGTCGTGGTCGTCTGTTTCGACAAGTCCCCAAGAGGGGAAGCGTTCTTGTTGGCTGCGGGGCTGGGGGACTTCGATGGCGGGCTAGACAAGGGGAATGACAACTTTGGGGTGGACATAACGCGCGTGCGCGGCGTCGCGGGGACAGTCTTGTTTACTTGGGTGTCCGACTCCGACGTGTATAGGGACACGGCGACAGAGCGCACGCTGCGACGCGAGGCCGCGACCGAGGGCGCGGCGGCTCCCTTCCGCGGAGGACCGCCAGTGCTCTGACGCGACGGGACTGTGGTGGACTTACTGAGAGACGTTGAGATGCTGGAGGTAGACTTGCTTGGATCAAGGAACGACGTGGGTGGGACTGGGAGGGAGATGCGACGCGACGGCGGCTTGGCCGAGCTCAACCTGCGCGCCAGGCTCGGGGGTTGACCCTGGGGAGGAACAGGCGTCGCATTGGGCGAACGAGCATTAGAGTCGGTGGTCTTAGGCGAGCTGTTCGTGCTCCTCCTGTCCGGGACGATGGTCGTGACGCCGCTGACGTTGCTGGCGAGCGAGTATGCACGGGGCTTGACGAGCCCAGTCGACGACGAACCGGCCGCCGTCGAACGTGTCGTCGTGCGGGTGTAGCGAGTCGGAGTCTCGGAGGGAGGCACGCTACGCGGGGGAGGCATGTTGACGACGGGACGAGCGCGCGGGGCTCGAGCTCGTCGTGGTCGGTGGTGAGCAGCACACGGTTAGCACGCAGGACGCGTTCTTTTCGGTTAATGGGCGCTAGATGAAACCGCCTGGTTTGGGCGGCTTGCGCCCGGCGTAGTGTAAAGGCGCGTGTCGACCCGAGAGAGGCAAGACGAGCAAGACGAGACGTCGAGGAAGCAGGCGGCGTGAGAGCGAGAAGCAAGGGCGCCAGCACGGGCGTTGATTCAGCGGGGTTACAAGCAAGTCGGACGCCGGACTAAATACATGCGCGCGTGAACGGGAAAGCACGGAACGTAAGGTAAGCAATCCAGAACGGGTCTACTCCTAAGTTTCGTAGCACGAGGCATGTCCGACCGAGTCAAGACCATGAGACTCGTGTTAGGCGCCTGCGCGCCGTAACACTATCTCCTCCTCGAGGGAGAGCGCGAGAGGTACGAACGCGTGATTCCAGCCGGACGGCTCTCACGGATCGTACTTCGCGACCGGCCGCGAGACTCGACCAGCACGGGTCGTAGTCTGCGTCGGTGGCGTGTACTCCGCGCGAAGGTTCTCGCGCAGAGGTACAGGCGAGGGCGTGCGGGGAGCGCGCGATGGGATGGGCTGACGGCGGGCTGGCGGGATGCGGATGACGAGGCGGGAAGGAGCGGCAGAGGGGCGCGACGACGACGGCGGCGGGTCTTCTTCGGCAGGGGCAGAGGAGGGCACGGCGGGGGAGTCTTCTTCGGCAACCTGGGAGGACGACGGCGCGGGAGCGACGGGGGCATGGACCTGTGGGCGAAGACGAGGAGAAGCATTTATATCAGTAGACAAATGAGCAATATTATTTTTATGCCATATAAGTGAGTGAGGGGGACGCGGAGCGCGAGTGTGACGGCGATGCCAGCGCTCGAGGAGCTCGTTGACGGCGTCGGAAGAGGGGAGGTCGGTAATGGGGGTCCAAGAATCTTCTTCGGCCGGGAGTCCTTTCCAATGGACAAGATACTCGAAACGACGACCAGTGCGGCGACAATCGAGGATAGATTGGGGCTCGGAGGGTGCGAGATCGTCGGAGAGGTCGAAAGGGAGAGGTTGAGGAATGGGGTGGAGATCGGGATGTGCGGTGTAGGGCTCGAGAAGTGAGACGTGAAAAACGGGATGAAGGCGGGAGAGGTAAGCAGGGAGACGGAGGCGGTAGACAAGATCGGAGTGTTTGGTTTCGATGGGGAAGGGCCCAAGACGTCGGTGATCGAGCTTGTCAGACGGGCGCGCGGTCTTGATGTGGCGGCGAAGCAGCCATACGAGATCGCCTTCTTTGAACTTCGGCGCGTCCTTGACTCGATTGTTGTAGTAGCGCGACTGACGATCTTGAGAGGCGAGGAGCTGTGCGCGGCATTCATTGTGAATGCGTGTGAGACGCTGCGCGAGATCGCCGGCGGCGGGAACAGTGACGGAAGGGGGAGTGATGAGGGGGTCGAAAGTGGGGTGGTAGCCGAGGTTGGCGTAGAACGGGGAATGTTTCGTCGATGCATTCACGTGGTTGTTGAACGCAAACTCGGCCAGCGGCAAGTAGTCGACCCAGTCATCTTGCTGACTTGAGACATAGGCCCGAAGGTACGTCTCGAGTGACTGGTTTGTTCGCTCGGTGAGACCATCAGTTTGTGGGTGGTATGCAGTCGAGAACTTGAGCTTGGTGTGGAGCAAAGATGTCAGTGCCTTCCAAAACTGAGAGACGAAGAGGGATCCACGGTCAGAGACAATCGTCTCGGGCATACCGTGGTACCGAAAGATGCGGTCGAGGAAAAGCCATGCAAATGCAGGCGCGTCCGATGATTCCGTACATGGGATGAAATGCGCGTAGCGTGTGAGACGGTCGCAGACAACCCAGATGGAATCGAAGCCGTGGGAGAGGGGGAGCTTGACGACGTGGTCCATGGTGATGTCCTGCCACGGACGGTGCGGGATCTCGAGAGGCTGGAGAAGCCCAAACGGCTTGTGACGAGGGGCCTTGATGCGTCCGCAGGTATCGCAGGATTCGACGTACTGGCGGACGTACGTCGTAATCCCGGGCCAGGAGAAGTCACGAGTGACGAGCTCCTTGGTGCGTTCACGGCCTGGGTGTCCAGCGGAGACAGAGTCATGACGGGAGAAAAGGACTTCGGAGCGGAGAGGACGGGGGACAAAGAGTAGACTGCGATGGTAGACGAGCGTGTCCTTGACGGTGAAGTCAGGATCGCTGCGCCGGATCGCTTCGCGCCATTCCGGGTCTGAGCGGAGAGCAGCTTTGAGCCGTTCATCGAAGTCCGCACGGTCGAGGGAGATTGTGGTGAGGGCCGCGAGACGGAGAGACGCGAGTGACGTAGCGTCACGCTGAGACGGGCTGAGGATACGCTCAGTGTGAACCGGCGACAAGAGCGCTTTGTGGTTCTCGCTGAGGACTGCATCCCCTTCCCGAGGCGCGTAGTCAGCGCGTCTCGACGGACCGTCTGCAGGGTTCTTGATACCTGGCGCGTAGTCTAAACGGAAATTGAATTCAGAAAGAAACATCGACCACCTTGCTTGGCGGCGATTCAAAACACGAGAGGACATAAAATACTCAAGATTTTTATGGTCAGAGATGACACTGACGGGTACGTCTGTGCCTATGAGCCAGGCACGAAACGTCCGGAACGACTCGACAACGGCGAGAAGTTCCTTGTCGTAAACCTCGTAGTTGATCTCCGGAGCGGTAAGCTTTCTTGAAAAGAAAGCAACCGGGTGGAGAAGGCCATCATCGTCTGGTTGATGGAGTACACCTGCTATGGCAAAGTCTGAAGCATCAGTAGAAAGAGTGGACGGACGAGAAGGAGAAAAATGGCGAAGAACGGGTGCGGAGAGGATTGCACTGCGCAGCGCTTCAAAGGCAGTGTCGGCCTCAGGTGTCCATTTGAATGAAGCACCTTTGGCAGCCTTTGTCGTAAGCCGGTTCAGCGGCAGCGCTAGTCGCGCGTAGTCCTGTACGAAGCGCCGGTAGAAGTTGGTGAAACCGAGGAATGACTGGGCCTCTTTGACGGAAGAGGGTGTTGGCCAGTCGGTGACAGTGTTGAGCTTCTTCGGGTCCATGCGGATACCGTCTCGGTTGACAACGTAGCCGACATATTCGACCTCGGGCTGGTCGAACGAGCACTTCTTCGCATTTGCGAAGAGGCCGGCATTTCGGAGACGGTCCAGCACCAATTTGACGTGCTGGTCGTGTTCGGCTTGGGTCCTAGAAAAGATCAGAATGTCGTCAATGTATACCACGCAAACCACGTCTAATAGATCGCGGAGAGCGTCCTGGATGTATGCCTGAAAGGTACCGGGAGCATTAGTGAGGCCAAACGGCATGACCAAATACTCGAAGAGTCCGAGGTGGGTACGAAAGGCGGTCTTCCACTCGTCGCCTTCGCGTATGCGAATGAGGTTGAAGGCATTCTTGAGATCGAGTGTCGTGAAGACGGTGCAGCCCTGTACACGATCGAGAAGGTCGTTGACAAGGGGGAGTGGGTAGCGGTTCTTCTTCGTGATGGCATTGAGGCCACGGTAGTCAACGCACAAACGGAGCTCGCCCGTTTTCTTGCGTGCGAAGAGTATCGGGGCGCCGGCCGAAGAACTCGAACGGCGGATAAAGCCCTTGTCGAGGTTTGACTCGACGTAGTCGAGTACGAGCGCACGCTCGGTCTCGGAGAGGTGGTAGAGGGGACCGAACGGGGGGGACTTGCCGTCTTCGAGCTCGATAGCTGCATCGAAGTCGGGCCGATGAGGTGGGAGTTTTTCGACCTCAATGGGGGAGAAGACGTCAGCATATGCATGATACTTCTCGGGGAGGGTGCTTGGAGGTGGTTCAGGAGGCGGCGAGTCATCTGGGGAGGCTGAAGGTGGGGGTGAATCGGAACCGAGTTGCACCGAAGCGAGCGCGTAACCGCGTGACCCAGCGGGATGATACCGCAGCATGGCCGTCTCGGCGTTACGTGCGAGCTTGCGGAAGCGCATGGAGTTGATGAACTTGATGTCGGGGAGCGAGGAGGCAGAAGACGGGTCTGACTCGGTCCGACCGGGGCCGGTTTGAGTCTCACCAGGTGCGGGAATCGACGCACACTCTGTTTGACCGCAGCCAAGGCGAGCGCCGTCGGTGGGGGAGAGCCTGGGTAGGAGAACACTGTGAGTGCAGATGGAGTTTGCCCCGGCTCGACCGTAGCCGATGTGGGACACAAGGCGAGGCGCGTGCCATGGGAGCACACCCTGGGAGAGGAAGGAATGGGAGGGCGCTTGATCAGGGCGCCGAGGAGTTCGAGGGAGAGGCGGATCCGGCGATGGGCTTTTCGGAGCGAGCCCGAGGCCCAAGCCAGTCGTGGTGCAGGATGAAGCCGCTTGAGAAGCGACCGAAGCGAGGGAGAACGGGGGCAATGGGAGCTCATCCCCCTCTTGAGCGTGAACGACGAGGCCGTCTTGGCCGCAGCAGGAGAGCTCGAGCTCGCGCCGGACCCAGTCGATAGACGGGTTATGGCGCTCGAGCCAGTCTAAACCTAGAATTACAGGGTAAGGTACAGAGACGACGGCGAGAGAAATATTTTCTGTGTGATTTCGAACAGTTAGCTGTGTGATAACATCGTGCGTGACGAGGCCGTCCGCAATGGGACGGTCGTCCACAGCATGGATCGCGACAGGTTCGTCCTTCAGACGACGGGGAAGTCCGTGACGGTCAGCAAAAGAGAGAGAAATACATGAGCCGGTCGCGCCGCAGTCCACGAGCGCGAACGTGTGAATGGGATTTCGATGGGGAAACAAAAGAGAAACAGAAAGGAAGAAATGAGAAGACGAAGACTGTGAGTGATGGACATGAGAGGAAAGATGAAAAACAGGAGCGGAAAGGATGGAACGGAGAACATACGAGCCGTCGTTCATTCGAACGTGAGACGGCTTGGGAGACCCGGTCGCTTGGGCTGCAGTCCCTTGCGATGACGGGAGCTCCGGGACTGGTGGGGAGCTACCGTCTAGGCTTTTCCCGCAGAGCGGGAAGCCACGACGGCCGGATTCTTCTTCGGGCAGTTCTTGAAGGAGTGGCTGCCCTCGCCGCAGTAGAAGCAGAGATTATTCTTGCGGCGACGTTCCTTCTCGGCGTCCGAGAGCGGTCCCCGTGGGCGCGACTGACGGGTCGCGTCGATGTCCATGGGGACAGCGGACGAAGATGCCGGAGGGGCAAGAGCGGGGGTGATGGATGTCGACGTAGGGAGTGGGTTAGCGGGCGGGCGAGAATCGCGCGCCCGCGTGGAGGACTGAGAGGAGGTTGTTGGTGATTGAGTTGTCTTGGACGACGACTGCGTGGACTTGTGAACACCGCGACGCTTGAGCTCTTGCTCGATTTCAAAGAGATTGTCGTCCGCGAGGATGACGACGGGGATCCACTTGTCGAGCGTCACCTCGCGCTTCGTAATTGCCAAAGCGCGAAGGAGGTCGGGCTTGAGACCGCGGTTGAACTGCGTGAGCTTGGTCTCCTCGGTCCAATCGAGATAGGCGAGGCACTCGAGGAATTGGTTCGCGTACGAAGCCGCGGAACCCGTTTGACGGAGCGCCTCGATCTTGTTGAGATACTTCGCGGCGAGGTCCGAAGTCTGGAAACGCCTAACAAAAGCTCGAACAAAAGAATCGAAATCCGTTAGTAGTGCGGGCTCGTTGATGCGAACCGCGTTGTACCACGACTCGGCAGCGCCGCTCTTCAAGTAGAGCGAGAAATACAATGTCTTATCTTCATCTGTGAGAAATGCACCACGTTGAAGCTGTACGCAGGCCTTGACCTCACGAATGAACGGCTCGACGTCGTCGGCCTTGCCTGAGAACATCCGCGGCTCACGGACCTTAATCGTCGCCGGCCGTGAGGACGGTGCGCCTGCCGCTGCTGCATTTCCGCCCGCATTAGCGGAATTCAGGTTGCGGAAAGCATTGGCGGCGTGCTCGGCAACACGACGAGTGAGCTCGACGGAATCTTGGTTGGATTGGAATACCTGAGACTGCAGCAATCGCAAAGTCTCGGTTTGTTGGGCAAGGATTGTGCGGGTTTGGACGGCGTCCTGCCCGAGGAGAGAAACTGTGCGTAATAACTCACGGAGTGCGTCCGGCTCGCTTGGCTGAGCCTGGTACGCCTGGGGTTGCTCTTGAGGCTGGCTCTGAGCATCTGGGCCCGAGGGCCAGGCAGGGGGAACAGAGGATTGGGGGTCGCTGGGCGACGACCAGACAGGGGCTGAGTTGGTAGCCCAGTCCGAGGTGTTGCCGTCGAGAGAGCTTTCGGGGTCCATGATGCGGGGAATACCGAACGAAGACTCGTTGGGGCTGAATCAAACTGTAAAGGCGCGTGTCGACCCGAGAGAGGCAAGACGAGCAAGACGAGACGTCGAGGAAGCAGGCGGCGTGAGAGCGAGAAGCAAGGGCGCCAGCACGGGCGTTGATTCAGCGGGGTTACAAGCAAGTCGGACGCCGGACTAAATACATGCGCGCGTGAACGGGAAAGCACGGAACGTAAGGTAAGCAATCCAGAACGGGTCTACTCCTAAGTTTCGTAGCACGAGGCATGTCCGACCGAGTCAAGACCATGAGACTCGTGTTAGGCGCCTGCGCGCCGTAACACGTAGCCCATGGCGACCAGTGCTATCCTTTTCATCTCGTGTTCGAACAAAAACAGTTCGACTTTGAGGCAACGAGACCAGACTGTCAGCATACATACATACATACGTCCGGTTCGGCGAAGGTGCATAAGGATACGATTTTCTACTGGGACAAGCTGGGACCCAAACATTGAACGGGCCATTCGAGCGGCTGTAGTAGATTCGTAGTCTAAGTCCACAATAGCGTCCAACATCCCAAGGAATCCGGGTGAAGAACGCCGCGTGTTGTAAGAGCTAAGTGGTTATCGACTCGTGCATCTGCATCCTGACATACTAGATAGAGCGGGAGATTGAGCGTAGTATCATGCTTGGGTATCGGCATATTTGAGGAAAGTAACTGGCTTGATTGATAGGGATGTGAGTAATATTCAACGACCGCAGCCTAGGGGAAAGCCAAGAGAGGAGACTACTGAGCTCAATTGCTACTCGGCAACTTGGACTCCGGGGCGAACTTGACACGCGCGCTTCATGGGGACATGCATATCACGTGCACGACGCGTCGCGCGTTGGCGCCTATGGTCCGCCGCCACAACGGCGTTGTGGCGTCGATCGTCCCGACTTCAACCACGGCGAAAGGGCGACCAAGACACCGAGGGCGGATGATCAAGGTAGCTAGAGCTCGTTATCAGAAGAAATTAGAGGCGGGGCGAGTGGTGTGGCGGGGAATCTTGGTGGCCACCCGGTAGTGGCGCACACCCCCGGATGACCATCGGGAGGGTCAGCCGCAGGGTGAGCGGTCAGAAACACATGAAATAGAGCCTCCCTTGTATTCATGATAGAACAATAGTAAAGGGAAGCCAGCCGAGAACGGGGAGGCTGACCGGGAACTCGCGGCGGAGTGTGAACTTCGCAAGCGCAGGTATAAGGCCACCAGCCCCGACGAGTCTCCCCCGTTCGCGCCTTGCCCCCTCCCACCAAGGTCCACCCTAAAGCCCTCGCCTCATGTCCCTCCTTGATTCTCCACCCACCTACTCAACTTCGACACTCCAGCATATACCGGTGGCCATACCGTCATTCGGACGGAAGCAGGATGGTGGCCGACCCGACGAGTAATAGGGTAGCTCGCCGTCGTGTCAAGTAATCGCAAAGCCTGAACGTATATCAAATGCGACACATCGTGACCATAAAACGTCGTGTGAGTACGCCCTGTATCACGACGTTTCTCTCGCCTCCGTCAATATCCGTCGATCCGACTCGGACGCCACCGTTCAGCGCCACATACAATTCCCCCCCAACGCCTATCCCTGCGCCCGCCATTCACACCCGCAACCAAGAGCAGGTATATCACGCACAATATGCGTTCGCCGCCGTGATCACGGTCGATCGAAGGGGCGCCACATACAACGATCCGGCCCCAGCACGCGACGATCCCCGACAGGACGCCCCCTCATGCCAACATTACATCGACGTCGCGCGAAGCCCACTGGTACCGGCAAGGCGTCCCAAGATCCAGCACCTCTATAGTACCGGACTCGAAGCCCAACATTTCTTCAGGTCCCCCATATTATACACATACCCTGGATCGCCGAGTGGCAAAGCCAAGAATTGACTTCAAGACACGAGATAGGCCCATTGCATCGCAAGGAACTGGCCCGGCCTCAACGTCAATGCAGAATCACGATGCATTCCAACGTGTCCCGAAAGAAGGTCTGCTGTACCCGCCGGGAGATTATACAATTCGACAGCGGCGCATCGACACAAACGGGAAGAGAGCCTATGCCACGACATCGATACACAACCGGGAGCCTCAAAGAATAATTGATCGAATATAGAAAACTGAACGCCAACAGCAACGGACCAAATTGAAGAACCACCAACTGCGACCATGTCCTTGCAGAGTACTGAACGCCGAAGACACGCACCTTAACATTATCATGGGACGCGAAAGCGGCCCCACCCTCGGGATAAATTGGACGTGGCCAGCCCCCACGAAGAAGTGGGGCTCTTCATGGAGCGGATACAGCAGAAGGACGAAGATACTCAGTCAGATAATCGTCTCTGCTAGACCACGAACATGAACGGGCAGGACGAGGAGAATGTTGCACAAGGCGGTGGATATAAGACAAACAAGCCAAGAGGACATATGGGAAGCGAGGCCACAGTAGCGAAGAATGGGCAAAGGCTGTCGGACACTCAGCCCGTCGAGATGATGGTCCACTTTGAACAAACGCCCAGGTTCCCCAAACGGGAAGTCCAGTAGCTTCCCGATGGGATCTCAAGAGCTGCCGGCAAGAAGCGCGAAGCAACGCCACCAAGGACGCCGCCACGACGTCATGAACGACGCCTCGATCTCGTCGCTACAGCGTACAGGCCCCAACAAGTCCTCTGGTGGCGGAATAGGTCCGCTTCCATTGGCCAGAATAGTGGTGCCACGATGAGGTTCTTAAAGCACTCGGGGCTCATGCACGACCCGTCCGGACCTTCTAATGCTTCGAGCTCGGACAGCAGCACAACTCCTTCAACGCACCCCCGGCCGCCGCTTGTGTGTTTCGGCCACAATTTCAACTCGTAGGACTATGTCTACTTTATTTCACTCGATTAAAGAAGACCACGAGGAGGTGCATATCCCGATGGGGCCAGACTTAGGTTCACCCTACTGAACAAAAGGGATGATAGATGTACGAATACCACGACCAGTATAAACGCGCCTGGGACCGCAATGACGTGGACGCACAGACACGATGGGCGCGCCAATTGACCTGGGAGATTGCGCGACACGCTGTAGGGGAGGAAATCGTTGTGTATCCTCTCATGGAGAAGCACCTCGGCGACAAGGGGAGGGAGCTCGCTGACCACGACCGTAAGGAGCATCAGGGGTGTACAATGTTTTGCGGGATAATTTTAATGTCCTACTAAACTCTCCTCTCTAACCCATAGGAAGTAAAAGAGAAACTCTACCAACTCGAATCACTGAAACCCGGGAGTGAGGAATACCATGCCCTTCTCACGACCGTGATGGTATCCCTCCACCACCACAATGACGATGAAGAAATCAAAGATCTACCTATGCTCGAGCCGGTGATAGGTGAAAGCGCAAGCAAAGAGGCTGCACAAAGCTTCAAGAAAACCAAAAAGCTCGTGCCCACAAGGCGAGTAACCAACTTCAGTGTGTCGACGCGTGGATTAACGGGCCATTTGCACATCCAGGACACACCCAAGTATCCCAAACAAGCCGCCTTTTGAGACCTTGCTCGGACTGCTCGAGGCCCCTGTGGACAAACTCAAGGATTGGTTCACGGCCTTCCCCACTGAGAGTGAGATGAAGGAAGCCAAAGAGGAGTTGAAACACAGGGATCACGATGCCGCAGCCGGCAGGGCGGCTGCAGGTGTTGAACACCAGTAGATATCAATTTTCCACTTTGCATGCGCAAAACAGGTAGTGCATGACACAATGTACAACACTAGATAGCTGTATGATATTCGCTCACCAGGAACTATATGACCATCAGCAATAGCGCGGGATACCTCCGAACATGTCATGGTGGATCTTGCTATATAGGCCGCTGACGGTTCGTATCGTGCGAAAGCGGGCGCGGTTCGAGCTGACCTCAATTAAGAGGCGCTGTGGGTGGCGTATCTTCGCGGTGTAGGCCTTCGAAAGGGCCCCGTAGAAGGCTATCCGCATTCACCCATTCAAAGAGAACGTCCGCCGCCGCGGCGTGGTCGCCAATTTCGGGGTCAGCCACCTGCTTCTCGGTCCCCCCATTTGGTACACCCGCAGGTCGCTGCGCGAAAAGCAAGTCGTGGTCGAGCTGAGCCCCCAGCGGACTCACGAACCCGTCGATGAAGCGCATCACGCTCGCAGTGTGGCGGGTCTCCGTCCCCTCCGAGCCCGCCGACGCGCTTGTGCCAGCGGAGTCGCGCGCGGTGAAGTGCGAGCGGTCGGCGAAGTCGAGCGTGGTTTCGGCGGTGCCGCCGTCTGCGTCGGTCACGGTCTGGGGGCCGCGCGGGGTGTAGTCGAGCTCGCGTAGGTTCATGATGAAGCGCGAGATGAGGATCGAAGTTAGCCTGACGAAAGTATTCCTTTCATTAGGGGATGTTCGAGCAGAGAAAAATGCCGAACTACGTATACGCACGGTTCTTCGAAAGTCGTGATGAAGTTGGCTTGCTACAAGACCGTCAGGAAGGATACCATGGATCATCACCAGTAGGCGTACGCACCGCGGTAATTCTGACGATGATGTGCAGAATGTTGAGGATAAGGAGAATACTGGAGTTAGCGCATTAGTAGGTGCACTGTACGCGAGCCCTGTGCGCGCACGCGAAGTAGATTGTTCCTGGCAGTAGCCGTGGTTCTTAGGGGTTCTGGACATGCACAAATGCACGAATGCTCACCGTCGCGCAAAAGAAGGGTGAGAAGGGATGTCTTGACATTAGCCTCGGCCGCGGAGGCTCTGAACCGGTAGGTCCTACCCCAGGTTACACATATGACAAGGGCATCCGCAACAATGAGGCAGATTCGCGTGGCGGTCGTCCCTGAACGCTATTGAATGAGCTTCGGAACCTCGATACGGGTATATAGTCGCCCACAGCTGTGAATTGGCACATGGGTTAGTGGTAGTACACCGCCGCCTGTTGCATAGAACGCACTGATCAATGAATGTAGTGGTAATTCCAGGGAAGGAGGGGATGCAGAAGATCGGCGCTGGCAGGTTGATGGGCACAAGCCGAGAAAAATTGTACTGTAGTGCCCCTTCAGGCACATCCGCTTCGGTGAGGGAAGATAGCGGGAGGCTTACGATATTATAGCCCGCAGGGGTGATCGAAAAGAGAAACACTATCACTGCGACGGGCCAAGTACGGTTGCTCATAGCGTATGCCCGCAGGGAGGAGAAAGCTGCGGGGTGCACGTTCAGCGATGGGGTCTCACAGTAGGGAAGACAAAGCGGCGGACCTGCCCAAACGAAGTACGGTGCAATACTGAAGACGGCGAGGACACGGTTTAAGACCAAGCAACTAGAGCACGCCAGGCGCCATGTTATATCGTTACTGTCAGTGGCGCTATGTCCGATTAGCGCACCTCTGAAAGCCAAACGGATGAATGAGTCGGTTGGCTATATGTGAATTAAAAAGATGCATACCTCGTCAGATATGGTGAACGAGAGCGGCAGTTGCACCGCGAACTGAATTAGCATAATGTACCGGTTCAAGAGGAAGATTACGGAGGCGCCGTTGACTTTGCGGGTCCATACGAGGGACACCTCGCGGTCGAAAGTGATAACGTATTCCCAGGCGAGCCAAGCTAGAGATGGCGGTCCGTTGGAAGGTGTACGTCCCCAGCCAAGTGGAGGGGCAGACTCACCAACAGCGCCCAGGAATGTGAGGTTGTAGGTATACCTAGAAGACACAGACGGAGGGTGTTCAGTCAGGGTAATAGATACAGACGAAACACTTACGTCGACTGAAAATCGGCGATGAGCTCTGTGGGGGTCTCCCCGTAAGTCGACATCTTCACCAGCAACTATCTAGCGCTCCGAAGTCCCCAGCTGGCCTCTCTTATATTGTGGGCATCCACAGCGTTAGGGGCCGCATTCGGACAGACGACAGTCCTGTCATGCTCCGTCAGAAGCGCAGCATCGCCGCTGGAACCTCCCTTCGTCGTAGGAAATCTATCATGCAACGGCACTTCTGCAAAGGGCTGGTGCCGTCTGCGACTTAAAGCGTCGTATTTTTCTCGTGAACAGGGGGCTTCCCCAGCACCCTTTTCATTGGAGAGGGAGGCCGAGGAAGCATTGCACAGCCATCGGGATGAGTGCTAGCGCCACAATGGCTTTCTGGGCGCCGTTTTGGACAGCTGTGTATGCGGTGAGAGGCTTACGCCTGGACCAGGGTTTAATTGAGTGCTGACGACGACGGTAGCAACGCATCCGCATAGACGGCGGCGTAGCGCGGCCACATTATACTATGAATTCATCTCCGAGGAGGCCAGTGGACCCTGCATCATCGCCCGCAGTAGGTGTCAGAGAGAAGGTGTCTGCATGATATAGCTCCGCGCTCACGTCGAGTCTTCCCAAATAAATTGATCACGGAAGTAGCAGCTACGTGAAACATACTCGGGTTTCCAGCAACGGAATTAGCATGATGCTGAGAACCGCCGTCCTAAAGAGGGCAATATCGTCGAGATCGTCAAGATTTGCCTTTGCTCAAGAAGTCTATGGGGAGAAGGCAGTACACAATACCCGAGGTTCTCGGGGATGTCGTCAGGAGAGCGGGGCAATGCGACAAACCCAAGGGGTCACAGTAGTAATAGAGCATCGAAGACTCCTTCTACAAATCCGGATCTACGAACTGGGAGGTCATCTATGGTGCCGTATAAGCGCCAAAGAAGAATGAGCGCGCTGTTTGGCACCAGCGCCATCGTTCATATTGCAGACTTTGACCCCCGCCAATCACGATGCCACAGATATAAAAGCCCCGGATGGACTGCTAGTAGAAGGGCTCGCTATGGCCGCCCGAAAGCATACGTTTAGAGGCACTCGTTGAGCGTTCACGCATATCTCGACTGGCCGGCGTCTCGAACACAGAACACTCACAACATAGTTAACAAGGCAAGGCTGAGGTTTTTATAACACATCATCCATGGCCTTTCTATCTGCGAGGGCAGTATCATACGTCTGATCATAAAGACAGTGGAAAAGGAGACAAGGACGGACGCTCAGGCTCATGTGACGGCCCAGGGCCTATGTTAAGCTCTGACCCAAAGCCCGACCGTCCTGAGAAGCAATAGAGTTCAGAGTCAATAATAGGGCTTGCTACGTACGACATTGATTTCTCAGCGTCCCCCATCCGCCATCGGCAATCCATCTGCAGTACCTGACAGTGGAACGATAGCATTGAGTGGGGTGAAGTTCAAGCGCAACGGCTCGCGAAGGGACTTTCTTGAGCATATCGACGGCCGTGAATCGAGTTATAGGGTCCGCGTCGGTTGAGAAGGCCAGTCATTATACGATTCCCAGTTAGTACAGTCGTTGCGGTAAGAGATATCGTGATGGGGAGACGAAAGTCGACTGGATGGTGCCGCACGACTCGGTCACCGGTGGCTGTATGCCCATATTTGGCGAAGTCTTCTCTCATCTTCCGGCGCTTGATTGACTTTCTGCTTGCGCCTCCGACGATCTGCAACGTTTGCCGACCGAGCCTCCGTGCGGCCTCTCACGGCGATGCTCTCGGCCATACAACGCAACCGAGGCGACGGATAGTTCATCTGAGTTCGCCCGAGACGAAGGCTTCAGCGGGAAAGACGGCTCTCCAGGTGGGGAAACCAGACGGTCCGGTGACCCACGATAACACGGCCATGACGCTCCACGGCGCCTTGACTGTAGTTGCTGCCTCAAGTCCGAGGACACCCACAGCCCGTGCACGCCAGCCCACGCGCGGTTTCTACGCGCCCTGTGTCCTCCCGCCATGATGCTCCTCGCAGGCCTCTTCTCCCTCGTGCTCGCCGTGTCTCTGGCTGGGGCTGCGGAGCCTGGCGGCGGTCATGACCACGACCACAGCAAGTTCCGCCGGCTGGAGAGCCTCGCGAAGCAGTGCAAGTTTTCCCTCGGGGGCCAGTTCTTCGACTTGTGCCCGATCTTGGAGGGTAACGGCGGCAGCGGGTGGATGATCGAGAACGAGCGCAGGACGCCTCCGACAATGACAAAGACGTCGTACAAGATTCAGCTGACGGGCCCTTTGGGGAAGGAGGAGAAGGTGTCTCAGTATGAGCAGGTCAGTCGGCGCTGTTTTCGTGAACTTTGCCCGGCATGTGGCCGGTCTCCCGTGAAAAGCGCGGGAGACGACGACGTTGCGATGGCCATCGCTGTAATGATCCCCCGTTGTCTTTTGTGAATGTCCCTAACTCGCGCACATTGTATACGAATGGACATGCCTTGGCTGTATGCGTGTGCAGGATTGAGTATTGACTTCGTGCATTCTTATTAGTGTCCTCCTGGGACCTGGATCTGCCAGATTGGTCAGTGAGCTTTACCTTCCTTCTCTTTTCGATGGGGTTGAACCTGGAGGACAGTCTCCAACCGCCGACCCCACTATCCCGATGAGGAGCCGCGCGTGCTCCAAACTGTCCCGGTCGCGGGTGCAATGAACCTGCCCAATAGCACCAGGTACCACCCTGGCGTCAACATTACCGCTCAGCTCGCTCCGTCCTCCCAGAAAGACGCAAAGCATGGTGTGCCCCCACAATACGTTCATGTCACCCGAATCGGCGTTCTCATTGTCGCACCCGTCACAGATGTCCTGCACGTCCGCTTGCACGGCGGTTTCTACGTGTATGGCCCTCAAAAAGCTGACATACAGTTCCTATGCGACCATGGAGCAGACGAGGTACGTTTTGGGTACTAAATCAGAACTTGCGGCTGACATCATGCCAGCCCACCTCACCGACCTTGGGGTGGACGTGGAACGGGACCCATACATTTAACTGGCGCACAAAGCACGCGTGCGGCAAGCAGCTGACGGGCACAGCAACGGCAACGATGACGGCGACAGCGACAACGGCCCCCCGACCCACGCCTACATCCCAGCCTGATAATGAGCCTGAGCCTGTAGAGGACGCACCGCCGACCGACAGCGAGCCGCCTCAAGACCCGAATGAAAAGGACCTCGCGGATGGACGGCCGCTCTCCGGACGCACGTCGCGCTCAGCGCTCGTGCTCCTTCTCTCGTCGTTCGCCGCAGTGCTCGCGCTTGCGTACGTCGCATGGTTCCCGCCTGCACGGGTGCGTCACGCGCTGTCGCGTTTCGTGAAGACACACCCACGCCTTGCGCGCTTCCGTGTGGGCGAGCGCGTGCTCATGCGCTGGGCGTACGAGGAGCTCGAGATGCAGGACGGGTACGGGTATGGGGAGGGCGAGGAGGACGTGATGGTCAACTTTGCGGCAGAGGCGGACCCGGAGGGCATTCCGCTCAAGCCGTCGCCGCGCCTGAGCGGACATGTGAGCTACGGGTCGACGCAGTGAGGATGAGGAGCTGGTCTCGGTGTGCTGGTATAGTTTTCGATCCTTGTCGTGCGTATGATAGTGTATGTAACGCTTAGATGTGTATGTTCCGCGTGCTGCGATGTATCCCGCTGTAGAATCCGCCTGTAGACTATGTTCGTTACTTCGTGTTGTGTACTTAGCTGTAAATCAAATTGTGGCGTCCGTACTGGACTTCAGCTCGATCCAGTTGACGTCTTCTTACTGATACGCGGGATTTTGAGGCAGAGAACACAGAAGACAGTCGTAAGGTCCTCCTATTACACATATAGACCTGGTATGGTGGCGGTAGCGCGGCTGTACAATACAAGGGAAACGGATCGGAATGAAATCGAGACCAAGGCTGGCATAGGTTAGCCCCAAGCGGCTGTCGTGCTGTATAAGGCCATTGTCAGCACACCGATCGGAATATTATATCTCACACTAACCTGTAGTTGACTATTAGGTGACCCTCCGTTGAGAACGACTGCGGCTTCACTAAGCACAAGACCACCACACAGATACTCCCCGCTTACCTTGAACAGGTTTGCAACAGTATCATCAGGCGCGGGGGAGAATGCAAGGTTGATATATGTGAACTTGAACCGGCACGTTTGATATCAGGAGACACGAAATATCCAGGAGCGAGCTCACCAGCGGGTCGCCCTGTTTCCACCCCAACTCTTTCCGCAAGAATTGGATCACAGCCTGGAAACGATTCGACGCCGTGATCTTGTAGAAGTTCTGCTTCATAATCGGCGCGTTCCCCACCGCCTTGAATCGCACGACGACTGCACGCATGACATATACACCACGCATCACGACCAGGACTTATGAGCACCCTATTTGACCATGCATGGACGCTGCAGGCGCACCTTTGTTGCCATCCTTCTTCTTGTACGTCTCGAGGGCCTCCTGGGCCTCCTGAAGAACGCTACCACCGTCCGTGTACGTCCATGCCGAGGGCAACGCGCGGGAGTGCGACTCGGGGCTTGTGCGAGACAGGGCCATGTCGCCGTGGGCCGTTGCACGCTGCAGGCGCCGGCGTCTACGGAATCCTCGTCAGGTAATTAGCGCCGTGGGCAATCGTGGTCGCAGGCGCTCAGACTCGGAGGGCTTGCCAAATTGCCAATGACAGTGACTTGGATCACGATAGCGACTCGGGCCCACCTGTGATGAATCCATCTTCGTCGGAACCTCTTGCAACACAACGCTGGATATTTGGATCCGGCTCGTATGCTAGAAAACAAGGAAGTCCGTCATGTCTCACTCCCCTGCCTGGCTGCAGCAAGATGCGCCCGAGTATGATTGAACTTGAACGGGTATGGGCGGCGTGAACTCATAATCAAATGGGTCGTTCAATCATACGCCGGCCATTGTTCTACAGTACGTTCAGCATTCATGTCATATCATATCAGCACCTAACGGCAGAAATCTCCAGAAGCCTTGATGCGTTCATGCGCGTGGTGATACTTCCTAAGTTCCTTGACGCTTTCGTGGGACGCTTCGGCGTGCCGCGGGTTGCATCTACTGAACTCTGAGTCCCTGGTCTCGCCGCCCATTTGAAAGTCTCTGTCGTCGGTGTATACGGGTGCCTCCATACCTGAACTGCTGTCGCTATAAATTCGCTGAGAATCTTGAAGAGAGCTCGAAATTTCTTACGCTATAGCTACTAGCCCAACCTTCACATTACCCCAAGGCTACAGCGCAAGATGACGGCGGTGCCCACCGACCCGTATGAGCTTCTGCACTGGAACATGGTACTCGGCAAGTCGAAATTGTCACTGCTCATTCTGCGCCCATGCTCACTCGTCATGCACCAGCCCATCAAACGTATGAAGAAGGATACGGCGCGATACTCTCTCTGCTCGATCACCCACCTCAGAAAGACCTGAAGAATTTCCTTGGTTATTGTGAGGCGTGGGCGCACTCTCTCCTACATCATCACAATACGGAGGTAAGTAATGTTCGGCGTGTATAATCTGTGCGAGTTGTGACAGAGTGTGCTCGGACAGGAAGCTACGGTGTTCCTCGTCCTCCACACAAAGATGGACATATCGCACGAGAAGGAGCAGCACGAAGTTATTCACGAGTTCCTGGACGAGTTCCTCCGTACGATCAAAGAGGCACAGAAGGACGCCTCCAGATTCGATGCAGCCAAACTCAAAGACCTTATGCTGTCCTCGAAAGATACTCTGGTGCGCTCCCGCGTCGTGGAACGTCCGTATACCCGTCTAAACATGCATGGATATTGATAGTTCTCACATCTCCGCGAGGAGGTCACGCACATAGAAGCGTCA
This sequence comes from Trametes hirsuta, assembly GCA_001302255.2. Taxonomy (NCBI): domain Eukaryota; kingdom Fungi; phylum Basidiomycota; class Agaricomycetes; order Polyporales; family Polyporaceae; genus Trametes; species Trametes hirsuta. Next base: position 1,397,841 of record CP019382.1, on the reverse strand, counting down.
AACATGAGAGACGCGGGGCTCACAGAGGACGAGTGCAAACATATGGTAGCAGAGATGGAGAAACACGCCAAAGGTCACGGTGACCCTTTTCTCGTCGTCCCTTTCATGCGGTGGTCAGTATCCACGTGCTTCATCCCTACAGGAGTCAAACTTATGCTTTCCTAGCCATACACCCCCGGAATATAAGGATATCTGGCCGCCAATGCCATGGGTCCTAAGAAAGGTAGTCGTACCTTTTCTTCTGGCAAAGAAGTACTCGGGGTAAGATATCTCTTTACCTGCTCTTTTACTCGTGCTTATTGCTGTGTCCTGAGATATTGGAAATACGCCCCATACGCAATGTCGTAGACGGTGCTAGGCAGCTAGCTCATCCCGCCAAGATCTTGCCTTTCGCAGTGGATATACTATTCGTCCTTTTTAATGCAATGTCTCGATGCATGCGCACTGGGCTCGGGTATGCCGTCCAATGCTGAGACTGGAGGGGCGGCGCGCACGGCATCTTGAATCCGAGTACATGGGCGCCTAACCGGTATGGTACGGCCCCAGAGGACCCCCGGCAATACGCTGGGAGCTCATATGTGGGCGCTACTGAAAATGGGCCCGGAGGGCCCGAAAACTTGCATGCAAATAACCGAATTTGGACCCCCAGAGGCCCAATCCTACATCCCGAATTGGGGGGTCTGAACTGCCAGGTAGTGTGTTGGGACCGCCGAAAACCCAGGAAATGGGCCGGCCGTTAGGCCGGGGAAGAATTTTGCGGAGATCATCAGCTGGTTGGCCGCGTTATTCTCTGTAAGAACATCGCGTAAGACTTGTTACTTATCGAGTGAGGGCTGGCTTATGTAGTAAAGCTCTGCTATTCACGTGGGGCGCTTGAGGTGCCGTCAACTCGTTTAAGCGCCCGAAGGGCCGGCCGGGGGAGGTTACATCTCCGGAGGAGCCGATTTTGAGCTCTCCGGCCGGGGGTTACGTGGAAAAAACCGAAAACAACTGAATTTGAGACCAAAAAAATAACCGAATTTGGTCCTCCACGGCATATGAGCTCTCGGCGTGTTGCCGGGGGTCCTGGCCCCAGGCCCCGATGGGACTGACCAACATCGTTGTTTAGCGCGACGTCGAGCGCGACGAGGGCAAGCTCTGAGTGATGCTTGCGTGTCCTGGGCGTACCCGACGTCTTTGCTCACACTCGGAGAGTATCATCGACGGATCGAAACGCCACAACGGTCGAAGGTAGAGATACTTCCGCTCCGCTGGTAAAACGCACAACCGGATCTTCGACTATCTTTGCTCCGAGCGCTGCGCGCGCTCCAGCACCACCCCGGGGCTCGCCCCGCGTACGGGCCTGCTCCTGCCTGCTCCCGCGGATGGCACTAGCTGCACTAGCTGCCATCGTGGTGCAACCATCGCGGAGTTAATCCCTGCCCATGTGCCAACCGCGTCGCACTCTTCCGGCGCCCATTGTCGCTTGAAGCTTCCTTATCGCCTCTAGCGCGAGCGGGCAGTGGGTCCCCGGGTGCTTCGAACAGAAGCTAGCTCGCTCATCTAGAGCAGACGGCACCGCCCCTCATGTGCGTGCGCGTACAATAAAACCTACGAATGCGTGGATGGGCGCTGCCGTCGTCGTCGTCTTTGCTCCGTCTGCTCCTGCTCTTTTGCGCTCAGCACTGGTCGATGACAGTGCCTTGATTCTACGTGGGATGGCAGCCGCCGTAGAGGCCCCGTTTGCTGAACCGCTCGAGGCACTATTGAGCCATGGAGCAGCAGTCCGGTGGGTTTGCTTCGCGTCGCGCGCATCACACGCGTCCAACATGGTCTAACACGTTTTGTTGGCAGCGTCATGACTCGTGAGCACTTGTGCCCATCATATACATAGAGTAGCGTAGTGCTGACAGGGGAAACCGCGCGTCAGTTGTCGGGTTCACGGCACTTCTCTACGACCACTTGGTCACGGTCGGTCTCTTTCACCAAACCCCGTCTTTATCCGTCTCATCGTAACCTACCCTCCAGCTCACAGATGAGGCAAGCTCGGTTCCTATGGTTCGATGTCCTATGCGCGCTAACGTTGTATGTTCAGGTCAACCTGATATGGAACTCAAGAAAAGGCGTTGTTTCGACGATTTTTCTGCTCGTATGTCGTTTTGACAGGGCGATCATCGTTCTGCTTGCGTTGCTAACGTGCGCCTTACCAGAATCGCTACTGCATGTAAGCACCATACATGTTACTTTGAGTCGAATAACAGAAGTTCGAGCATTCTCGCAGTCCCGTGATATTGGCGTTGGATGTCTATGGTGAGTTTACTGGCGTGTCCTAGATCCCAAGGTAGTTAACGGCGCCCCTAGAATCCTTCGGCAATGCAGCAGCCTCTATATCGGTAAGAGAACAAGGTTACCTTGCCTGGTGCTCAACTCAAATACCATACCTCAAGTTCTGCAAAGCTTGGACAATCGTTCAGGGCTACTTGACGATCATGTCCTACATTTCCATTCACGGTACGTGCTTGCACACCTCGTCTGCCTCCCGGGACTCTTGAATCGACGCACACCCGCATCCCAGCCATCGTTGCATGGCGCCTCTACGCTATTTTCAACGGGAAGAGATGGGTCGCATGGGTTCTATGGATTGCAGGCTTCCTCAACTTCGCCGTCTCGGCAGGGATCACTACCGCATCCCTCATCCCCACCATCAGTGCGTCCCCTATCCATACTTCCCGTTCGTTTCTCACCCTGACCGTTGCGTAGCAAACCTTCGCCCTTATCACCACGCGTGCGTCGGGAGCGTGAGTACACTTTGTCAGTCGCTAGCCGTTGCGGTTCTCTCTAATCGAAGGCTTTCCGCGTGTGCATACCACTCCAGGCACCGAGCTATATCTGGTCTATATGGCTTCCCAGGTACGTCTCACCACTTCCCGGCGTTAGAAGGCGGCGGACATGGACTCACCGAATTCGCGGCAGCGTGGTTTTCGAAACACTCCTTTTCGGGCTTACCATCACCGCCATGTTCTACCAAGGGCAACACCGCTCATTGACATCTCTTTCGCTGCTTCTTTACCGCGACGGTGCGCCCACCCCTCACCTCGCGCTGACATGTCCGCGCCTAATTGACCGCTCTCCGCAGGGATATTGTACTTCGTTGCTGTCACATGTACGTCCATACCCCTCGATCCTACAATAGCACGTCAAGTTGGCAGCGATGGGACCTAGGCTGACGCTTCTTCCTTCGGGGGACGCAGTTTGCTCCCTCTTCTCCCTCATGACGTGGGCTCTCGCTGGCCCTGACTTGCTCGGCCTCGCACGCTAGTACGTACACCATCTGTCCATTAACGCACCTTCCTCTCCCGCTTCCTCCCCACTAATCTCCGCAACAGCTTCGCGCTCGCGATGGTGAATATCGCCGGGGGGCGGCTTGTGCTCAATCTCAAGGCATACGCGGCGTCGCGCACCCCCGACGACGACCTCACGTGGGACGTCTCCCCTTCGCGCTTCTCGCGCGCGACACCCATCGGTATCCGCTTCGTCGATGCCCGTACGGACTCCACCGGCGGGGACGACGGGGTGAGCGGCACTGGGACCGAGCTGTTCGATCTAGAGATGTATGCGATAGAGAGGGAGTACCAGAACATCGGGACGCGGCTGCGCTAGTTCCGAACTTTGGATTCGGGTCGCCAGCGGGACGAGCTTATGCTTAGAGAAGTGAGGGGAGGAAGGAACGGGGAGGGATGGATACCAGGTTATTTGTACAATACTGCACTGTATCGTTAGCTTATACCCCGGCGCGGGCTCCCCAGAAGAATCGTCTGGCGTGAAATTATTTTGGTTGCGGCTTAGATTCAAGCTAGACTGTCAGGGGCTGAAATCGTGAAGTGAACGTGACACTAATGAACGTGAATTACGAAGAAGTGGTAAGTATGTCTACGTGGGCTCATAAAATTTGAGCTGGCCCGGGCTGTGTGATGATGCCCTGAAATGCCTGTCGATGCTTCGTCTACAATGCTTTTGCAAGGGTGAAGGACGCCCTGGTTACGTTGTCAGCACTGCACCTTCAGCATCGTAGCAAGACAACTCACTTGAGATCCTGATCGCTCGCTGTGTCGATCCTCGTCTGGACGGTCGTCTGGATCGGGATTCCGAACTGCTTGCACCCCATTAGCGACATTATACGAGGCGCTGGAACCTTGAGGGGGCATTCCACTCACCTGCGGGTGATCCTGCGAGCCCTGAGAGACAGAGTTCGTGGGGAAGCGCGGTGGCGATGCACCAGAGCTGAAGTTAAACGACATGACCTGGTCACCGGGCTTGCCGAATGTGCGCGCGTTGAGCCTGTATGGTCGTCGTCGCATCAACGACACTCCCGGATGTCTAAGAGGCTGGAAAATGCGTACGATGCGAAGAGAGCGTTCGTGTAGACTACGTGAAATGAAGATTTAGGAATTCTGAGTTGGTTTAGAAAGGGGGATCACGCACAGTGGCTAATGACCATATATGGCGCGAAGAAGACGAACTTGTGCGGCATGCTGGCGTACTGAAAGCAGGCGTTCAGATCAGGCCCAGCACATATAGCGGGAGTTGACCTACCGTGATAAGGGCGACAGCGGCATCCGCACTAAAAAATTCCGACCGTTAGGACCCAATGGTAAGAAAAAAGTCAGGGGCTATGACTGACGCCGTCAACAGCCCTAAATGGATTTCCTGTCAGCACCTTTCAAGTGAGCGGCATGCTATACGGGAGTGATCTCACCAGTGTTCACAGTGAAGAGCATGATGCGGTTTCCAAACGAGTTGAGCCTGCGGAAGAGAGGTGATGCTATTGAGTACACAAATTTTTGCCCGAGGCTAGGCAAGCAGAAGGTAATCTGACGTACCTGGCGTTTCCGCTCCTCCTCCCCCGCAGCAGGAACATCAGCGTGAGCGCGACAGAGGCATCCGCGAGAACAGCCGATGCGAAGTTGAGATACAGGGACGTCTGTAATGAGACACGAGTTGTGAGTTAAGAATTCCGGTTTTGTGGGTTTGAGTATACCGCACCTTGAGGTTGTTGAGGTGGCCCGCGGCGACGTTGTACCTGATAGGTAGAATGGCGCGCATAAGTGCATGAATGGATTTCCGGTTCATGCATGAGAGCTTACCCTTTGACCGAGAGGACTTGCCACATGATCAGTTGGTAACGTCTGTGTGGGAAGTTGAATGCTTGACTCACCGATGCCACAGACTAGGCATCATCCCGTAGTGAGTATAGTTTCTTCTGAGCAAAAATCGTTTGTGCGTACCGAAGTCGAAGAGCGAGAGCAGAACCTGAAGAAAAAAGTAAGGATATGAACCCATCAGGAGGGGTGGAGGACCCACCAGGACGCCCGTGATCGCAAAGTTCTCTTCGCTTACTGATCGGTAACATCAGCCTAATTGAAAGGCATAGGGGGGAGAAGTAAACACACGTCGCCAGATGCCCTGGATGTACACGCTTCGGATGGTCGTGAGAACACTTTTGGCCTCAGGGCAACGGATAGAACGTACGCGCGAACCATGAAGCTGACAATAGACTGCAGTATGCTCGTGTAAGTATGCATGGGCTAACCGTAAAAGCATAGTGCTGCTCACCGTAATGACGACCAATGTCTGCACGCATGCGATCTTATAAATCAATCAGCCGACACAAATCGTGCAAACGTACCATTAGGCTCCTATATACGCCAACCTCGTTCAGCTGACCGAGGTTTACGATAGGACGAAGGGAAGGCGTACCATATAGGCGTGTTGAAGACCTCCGGCACGCCGTAATTTGTCACGAAAGAAAAGTAGAGGAAGTGGCCCATCATAACCACCTGGATCGAGTCGACGAGCCTGCGAGTCGTTCAATCCATGGTCTCCAAGCGGCGGGATTCTAACAATGGACGCACCATATCGCTAGGACCTACAGATGCTAAGCATATGAATACCGTTTTAGAGGGCCAAGTGGCGAGACCCACATAGTATCGCATCAGGGGCCCATCTTTCCGGCCTCGACTGTAGTACATGTACCCTTGTGAACAAGTGAGGCCAAAGAGGCTATCGCGGCAGCACTGCGTGAGATCCTTGCCAAAGCAATCGTAACGTGAACTCACGTCGCCCCAATGATCCCGCCGATCATTACTGCACCGAGGGTGTCACCCGCAACATCCAGAACCAGAGACATGTCGGACTAGTAACACAAGAAGCGGAACTGGGCGGAAGTCGGGCGAACGGCGGTCCTCGAATGAGCGAGCGAGGACGTATATAAGGTTGTCAGGAGCAAGGAGAGGAAGGCGAGCTATGTACCGGGCGGCAGCTACTCATAACTATGACACATGCGGCTAGGCGAGGCACGGTCCCCAAGCAGGCGGGGTCTGGAAGGCTTTTCCGAGACTTGGGGGAGTGACGCTAGACCTTGGAATGTCTGTTCATCCGGAAGATACAGTACGATACGTTTGAGACATCCCAAACTGAGCCGCACGCCCTCACAAAAGAGTGTGGCGGAGCGCGACCGCCGACGGAGCACCCGCGGCTAACGGTTACTGCGCTGCCCGATCCTCCCTGATCCCGATTAAGCCGTCTCAACAAGACAAACCGGGATGGGTATCGTTCGGGCCGGAACTGAAGAGGCTCTTTGAAGGCCGGGTCCAGCGAGCCCCCTCGAATGCCATGGCATGCGTTGTAGCAATATTTCTCTAGAAGGCGGATATTAGCTTGAATATTGTCAAGTATGTCCAACCCATAGAGTTCCCCACCTAACATATTCCACTCGAGCAGGAAGTGCAGCACAAGAGACGGTGGCCTTCCGCGAGTCTCAAAGTTGAAACGCAAGCCGGCTTGGAGATGATGCCAGCGTCGACGAGGTCGTATATCACGCCGTTGGCGTAGCACCAATTGGGTGACAACGGGTGCCCTGACACGATAGCAGCATCCGCGGGGTGTGCGGGGCAAGAGCGAGGGCTCCAAGACGCCTGGACTTGCCCAAAGGCCAAGACGCGGAGGCCGAGGAGCGACGGCGACCAGCTTGAGACATCCGCCACCACAACCCAAATCGGGGCCCCAATCGAGATAGAGAAATGCCGCCTCGCCCACGTGGCTGTGACCTCAAGTTCCTGCGTGGTTCCGAGTTTGGGCGCCTCCGTCTGTGTCCTCGACACCCAAGCCCAACAGTCGAAACGTTAGGGGGCGCATGGCGGCAGCGAGCGGTTCGTCAAGTTCAAGGCCCACGGGTGCGCCTAAGCCACCTGTTGTGGTCCCTGGATCGGGGAATAACATCATAGTGAACCCGTGTCAAGTAGGTTGATTTTAATGCACCCGCCTAGTACGTCGAAGAACCACCGCCTAATCAAATGGCAGAGAGGCAATCCTATCCTTGAATGCGTGCGGAACGTGGGCAAAGAGTTTGGCGAAATTTTGGCCGACTATCAGGTAGGAAGGACGACTGGCATCCTGTTCCTCAGGTGTGTCTAACGGATTCGTGGAGTGGATCGTTGTGTTGACGGAAGACCAATAGTTTGCGGTACCATAGACTTCACCCCGAGTACATTCACCAACGAATAGAGAAGTTGGGACACTCGTATAATTTGCGAGTATTGCTTCTTATGTGTGATGTGGTAAGCCTCGCCCTGATCGGTCGGTTTGAGTTGTGGCTGATCGCGGGATTTACTCAGAGCGAGCATCAAGAACCAATCCGTGAATTGACCAAGGTATTAGACCATGTTATCGTCGCTTTTACAACGCCACCTTAACTAGACCTAAAGATATGTCTGATCAACGAAATCACCGTAATGGTGGCATGGAAGTGGGTCCACTCGCGGTCGTCTCTTCGCCCGTGGCTGACCTCTCCATAGCGCCGAAGAAGCCGGCTACTACTTGTCAACATACAAGCAGTTTGAACACAAGCCGCCCGACCTCATCAAGGAGCGCGTCGACAAGGACTATCACTCGATGCTGCGCACCGCGCTCACCAGTATCAGCAAAGTGAACAAGACTGACGTCGAAACTTTGCGCACGTCCTTTGGGGTCAGTCAGCCCATTCCCCAACATTTTCGCATCGCATGACGTCTCGTCCTTACCCTTCAGAGCTTCGCGGCGGTCTCGCGTGCCTCGTCTGAGCAGCTACAGAACCTGCCCGGGTTCGGCCAAGTCAAAGCGAGGCGCATCCAAGACGCCTTCAACAAGCCCTTCCGCAACAACAGCACCAGTGCGGTCCCTATTTCTACGCAACTGCAGCTGGGTTCAAGCCAGCGCCCCGCCGCAAGCGAGAGCGCCGCCCCAGGCAAGGGCAAAGAACGCGCGGATGGACCGGAACCTAGAGACCCATCGCCCCCCGCGGCTCCTCGTCCCCCACCAGCGCCGCGACCACGCGCCCCACGAGAACCCAGTCCTGTATGGGACATCGAGCTCGACCTGAACGACTCTCCAGAGCCTACGCCGGAATCAGGTCCGCCTCCTGTCGGCGGCCAGGCTCCAGGCTCACGCAAGCGACCGCCAAGCCCGGTGTGGGACATCGAGCTCGACTTGAACGCGAGCGATGTAGAAGATGACACGGAGAGCAACGCGCGGGAGAGGAAGAGACCACGCGAGGGGTCAGAGGAGTTCGGCGCACCTACGATGCTGACGGGGTCCTGAGGACGGATTCAGTTGGTGTGTTGCATAGTACTCAACGTGCCAGACTAAGCTCGCCCCGCGGGGCAGAGTGGATGCTGACACGACGCCATTCTACTAGGGGTGGGTTGATCGGACGGCCCGTCCTCTGGATCTTCTGCTCGTGTACCGCGAGGGCTGCGGTGTTCTCTTTCCCTTGGTGCTACACGCTATATCTGCACTCGCCGCGCGGCAGGACCTCGTGACGCCGCTGACGCGGCCGCCCACGATGGAGGACATGTGCATACGCTCATCGTGAGTGCCAACATCGAGGTCACGCAATGCATTTCCTCTGGCATCCGTTCAGGGTACGTCCTCCTAGGTTGTTCCATATTTTCAGAGGCAGGGGCAATAATACGCTCGGGTTGAACGAAATTTTGCTACCATCGACTCGCTACCGGGGGTTGAGACTGTCAGCGCCGTAAGAGCGGCCCTTTGAGATCCCACGCTGAAGACACGATCTTCAACTTTCCAGCATACTTCCTCGCGCCCACGCTAGCAGGACCCAAGGCACTGCATTCCGCCGAGGCGAAAGAAGTGCCATGGCGGCCTCTACCGTCCCGTTGGACCGTCACCAGGCGGTTCCGCTGCCCTCTCGACCTTGCACCGGAAGCGAGGACATACTCCGATGCGCACCCAGACAGTTGCAGCCGTTTCCGCCTCTGCAGATGCAGATGCAGTCAAGGGTGCAGCTAACGCTGATGCTAATTCAACTCGCATCCCCTACGGCAGCGAGGCCGTTTGGGTGCGACGGGCTCGGGATGGTGCCTTGGCACTGTTCGCGGCGACGGGTGCGCCACAGGGCTCGTCAGCGTGCTCTCGAGGGCTTGTGAGGCGCCCTAGGCCTAGTAGATGCATATGACGCGGGTTTGAACGAGCTAGCTAGGGCGCATGGCGTTTTGCGCGTCCTGTGCCGGGATGCATATGGAGACAAGCGTGACCGTGCACGGCGAGCCTAGCATACGGTAGCGGCATGGTGTAAGCCGGAGAGCGGACGGCGTAGTACTGGCAAGTATGCACAGGAGGAGTGAGGCGGATCGTTCACGATCATCTGCGACAAGATATGACGGACCCCGAACAACATTACCTACTTGCTATGTAGCAGGCTCTGGGTGCCTGGTCAAGCTGACAGTGCGACCCGACCCGACCTCTCTTCCGAATACCCCGCGCACCCCGCGTGTCCGCCCCAGACGTTGACCACGCCCCGCGGCGTAGCGCGTATTCGGTTGCTGAGCTGTAATGAGGGCTTGTTGAAGGCCTTCGGGGGCTCGAGGGTGCCTGTGCGCGCGGGGTATTCGCGTTACAGTAGGTGCGCACGTAGTGCCAAGTGGCACATACCCACTTACTCGCTTTTCAGGAGTGATTCTTGCGTGTTCTCCTCTTGTACCATGCGGTGCACATCCACCCGTCCCGGGGGTAGGCGATCCTAGACCGATCCTGCTGGGGTTCTGTGTTCCGAGATTCTTATGGTCGAACGTACAAGCCGAACACGCAGACAGCAGAGCAAAGCAGTTCGATTGTAGCGTAGCAATGTGCAGCGAGTCGGGCCCGGGGGATCTATATTACACATGCGTTGATGAATGTACACTACTGCTAAACCGAGAGAAGGAGCACGCGCGGGCACGAGATTGGTAATAAAAAAGGGGAAAGGCGCAATTCGATGACGAGGGAGACGCGATAAAGAGACCGAGACCGAGGAACGAAGGTGGGTGGGTGTGGGTGGCACCGAGGCGCGTCGGCCCCGGCGAACCATTCAGTGGTGCAAATAGAGTAGGGCGCACGCATACCGGAAGGGGCAGGGGATGAGGGACAAGGGAGAGGATAGGTAAGGGGAGGAGGAGGGGGAAAGGGGGAAGGAAACGTCCATCAGTCGGAAAGCCCCTTCGCTTCCCGGATGACCTTGACCGCTTGGGGCGAGCGTGGTCGGATGTCGTACTTGAAGGGCTTGGGCGTCCTGCAGCGGCGCGAACGGCGTCAGCACCATGTCAACCTGCGACATGAGAACCGAGAACACAGAACAGAAAGTCGCCCGCGCGGAGCGCCGTGCGGGTGGAATGCGCAGCGGGCGTCCCGCGCCCCTCGCACCCCGCGTCTGACAGACAGGGCGCGGAACGGAGCGAGGGGTGGGGGTAGGCAAGGGGGCGAAGCGACACGAGACGACGTGAAAACAAGTGGTAAGGGGGAGACACGTACGTGAAGACAGAGTTGTCGTACACGACTTCAGGTTCGACGACGTTCCCAAACTCGTCGGTGGCCTTGCGAACGTCGAAGCTCGCGATCATCGACGCGACTGCGATCCAAAGCGACGCGTCGATCATCCATGAGCCCGGGCAGCGCCGCCGGCCGAAGCCGAAGACGTAGTTGCGCGGGTCGCGCAGCTTCGCGGTCGCCTCGTCCAGGTCCTCCTCGAGGTACCGCTCCGGGTCGAACGCGTCAGGGTTGGAGTACACTGCCGGGTTGCGGGCCATGTTGCTGAGAGGAGAAAGAGAGAAGGGGGTCTCGGGTCAGACGGGCGCGTAGTGCAGGGAAGGTAGAGCGGCGTACTAGTTGTTCCCGAACACGAGGGTGCCTTTGGGGATGTACATGTTCTTGTACACGTTGTCCTCGGTGATGCGACGTGGGAGGCCTGTGGGTGCGTATGAGCATGGAAGGGCGTGCAAAAAGACAGAAGTGCCGCGGACCTAGAGGGACGGGTGATGCCAGACGCAGGGTCTCGTTCACCACGGCGTTGACATAGGGTAAGCTCGCGCGGTCGCTGAATGTGGGTAGACGGGAGTTGCCGATGACCGAGTCGATCTCCTTCTGGGCCCTCTCGAGAATTTCGGGGTGCTGGATCATGGCCAGGAAGAAGTGGGAGATGGCGGAAATGGTCTGTCACCCGCGAGGTTAACGTAAGTAACTCAAAAAATTGGCGGGCGGCACGACGGTTTAGCACTCACGGTGTCGAAGCTCGCTGGGAGTTTTCGAGGAAGCCGGTCAGCGTGGCGGCCATGTGGGGCACAGCGTTTCAAATAAGCTCACCAGCGTAGAGCGAGTTCGCCGTCCATCGGATGTCGAAATCACGCTGGTTGTCGACAGTTTGCTCCTTGTTCTCCAGTGCGGCGTCGTCGAGAAGCATCGAGACGTAGCACGGTACGGCAGTGCCTTGTCGCTGAAGAACGTTAGTTTAGTTGACGCGCGCTCGCACGCTCTGGCTCCCCGACGAACCATCTGGGCCTTGGTGTAGTCATACGGCACGTTGACGAAGGCCTCCATCTTGCCCTTCCATTGTGCTGCGTCGCGCTTGAACCCCGCGCCAGGGAACCAAGATGGGACGTACTTCACTGTGGCAACCGGAGCGCATAGCGTAAGTGACGGTAGTGGCTGATGAGCTGGTGGCGCACGTACGGGCAGGGAAGAGATCGACGAGCCAGACCTTGCCGGCCGCAGCGATGTGGTTCGAGAGCAGCTCGAGGCTCTCGTCGGCCATCTCGAGGAGGCGGTCTGTGTTGGAGATGACGCGGTAGCCATAGACGATGAGGAGGGTGAGGCCGCCGGTGTACCTGCGGATGATGGACTGGGACTCCTCGGGGGAGGTGAGGATGCCCTGGAGGAGGTTGTGTGTCTGGATCTCGAGGAGGGGGTGGTACTCGTGGACCCTGTTCTGGCCGAGCGCCTGGAGCATGAGCTTGCGCTGGCGGCGGAGGCGCTCGCCGTAGGGCGTGAGGCCAATCTGGGACAAGGGGCGGGTCAGATTCGGATCGGGAAGGGACCCGGAGGGAGGAGCGGCGGTGGCGCACCATGTTCTCGCATCCGCATCTGGGAGGGGGAAGCCGGCGTCAGAGGTGTGAAGGGGCGCAAGACAAGTGGGAAGCGCGTACAGCTCGCCTGCCATGACCATCTTGGGCTTATCCGAGTAAATCGCGCCCCGCTTCTCGAGCAGGTCCACCGCCGCCTCGTATGTGTTCACAAACAGCAGGCCCTGCCCAAACACCCGCAGGTACACAAGCTCCCCTGCGCATACACCCACACCCACAGTCAGCACTCGCAGGCGCGTACGGCAACGCAAGACAGCGCACCGTGCTCCTGCGCCCACTTGCGGGCCTCAAACCACAGGCCAGTCAGCGTCATGTCGCGCAGGTTGCCAATGAGCGGGAGGCCCTTCGGCCCGGGGGGAAGCGATAGCCTCTTGTTCTTCTGCTGCAACCCCAGCCAGACGAACGTAACCGCGATGGCGGCCCACGCCCAGACAAATGCGGACATTCCGGAGAGCAGTCACGGATGCACGGCGCGTGCGCGGAAAGTAGAACGAAGAGAAGGTAGCGGTAGGGAGCGGGGGGCTGTACGGCGACGCGTACGGCAGAAGAGGCAGAGGAGGAGGCGAGGCGAGGACGAGCCGGGGGATGTGGAGGAACGATACGCCTCAGAGTCGCGCGTATATAATGGCAAATGCAGCACAGACTGGGCTTGACAAACTTTAATTGGCAAAGCCGGGCGTTCTTGTAATATTCGTCCGGGCTGGGACACGGACCTGGACATATGATGCGATCCGCCTGCTTCGCGTTCTCGCTCGCTATCCCATAAGCGATGGGAGTTCTCCAGCGAGAACCTCGCCCCGACACCCTTCGCGCTGAAACGAGATGGCCATTTCAATTGCGCGCCCCCCGCGCCGCGCCGCGTCGGGCAGTCGCATTCCCTCTTTGCGCGCGCTGCCCGCCGTCGCTGGCAACGGCGGCGCCGAAGGGCACGACGAGGGGCGTCGATGGGGAAGTACAAGGGACGGATGGAAAGGGGATAGGCTGCACACCGCGGGGAAGGCGCGCCTCCCGCCCCCTCGTACCTTGTTACCATTCCCGGCCATATAGGGAACTGCCGAATTGCCTCCGCACTTGGGTTTCCCCAGGCGCTTTCTGATCGAAATCCGGCCCATTAATTTTATTTTTCCCACGCACCACGAGCCGCCACTCTCGGTGGGCCCCGGGCCCCCCGGCCCTGAGCTGGGTCGCCGCAGTGGCCGCCCGGTGCCGCCGACGGGCCCGGACGAACGGCGGTGGGCCCATTGACCAAATGAAAATGACATGTATTTTCCCGAATGGAGCAGTTACTGCGCGAAAAGAAGTGCCCCCTGTTGGTGGGACCTGGAAAACGTACGTACTTATCGTCAAGGTATCCGCCATTCAGTCGCCCTCGCTGCCGGCCCTGGACGCCCACACATACACACTTGCGTCGAGACCTGGCTACAACACTCCCCCCGCAAGCCCCGACTATCCAGCCGTGCTGGCGTTCTCGAGCGCAGGCATGGGCAGCTTCAGCAAACGGGTCGCGGACTTGCCAGAATTCCCCCACATGGTCCAGGATCAGCGGCCGGACACTCGGGGGACGGAGTGGGTGCTGCCGGCGCGCGACGTCAGTCATCCGCCCCGTCGCGCGCAACGATGAGCTCGTACAAATACTCGTCCGCGTCCTCTTCGCAACCTTTCCTCAAACCGCCGTCTGGTCTTGGTTAGCGTCCCCGCCACCTCGAAACGCACCCCGATCTGCCAACCCGCACACAAACTGTCAAGTCTCAAGCTGAAGGCTAAAGCCATGGCGCTGCCGCACTCGCTGATGCTCACCCTCGCCCCGACGTTCGCCTGTCGCCGCGCGCCGTCGCGCCTGATCCACGACTGCCACTACACGGCCATCCGCCCGCGCCCCTTCTCGTCGTCGACACCCCAGACGCTCTCGACGACGGAGCCGGCCGCGCCTGCCCCCGACTCGGGGCCGTTCTCGCTCGCCGGGACCGCCCCAGACCACACCGCGTGCGTCTTCCTCCACACCCACGCGCCGCCCACGGCGTACCCCGCGCGCTCCAAGTCGCCGCTCTGGCGCGCGTGGACGATGAAGGCCCGCCAGTGGGGTGGCGTCGTTAACTTTGCGTGGGCGCCCGACGCGCAGCTGCGCGCGCACCCGGCGTACACGGGCCTCGGCGAGGACCCGGACGACAAACGGCTCCAGCGGGAGCGGTACACCGCGTCCGTGTTCTCGGTCGCGCGCCGGTACGCCCGGCTGGAGATCCCCGAGGTGTCGCTCGCGAACCTCGACGAGGTCGACGAGGCGCTGCGGAAGCTCGTGCACGGGGATAGGGACGGGGACGGAGATGGTTCTGGCGGGGGGAAGCTCGCGGAGGAAGCGGGCTGGCCGCTGGACGCGCGCCTGCACCTGTACGTGTGCACGCACGGCTCGCGCGACTGCAGGTGCGGCGAGGGAGGGGGCGAGGTCGCGCGCGCACTCCGCCGCGGGCTGGAGAAGCGCGGGATCGGCGCGGACGACGTCGTTGTGGGCGAGGTCGCGCACGTTGGCGGTCACAAGTGCGTGTTTCTGCCCTTCGCGTGCGCTTCTAGCGCGAGTGCGTTCTGCTCAATGAACGGCGCGTGCCTGCTCCTCTCCGCCCTCGCAGATACGCCGCGAATGTGCTCGTCTATCCGTTCGGCGACTGGTGAGTCTCTTCCGCCGCTTCTCGCACTTCTGCACCCGTCCTCCTTTCAGCGCCGTTGCGGCTCGCAGTACCGAACAGAGCGTGCGCTTACACTCGACTGCTGACAGGCTGGGGGGCATCCAGGACTTCGACGTCCCGCACATCCTCGACGACGTCCTTGCTTGGCACGCCTCCAACCGACAGGCGACGCCCGGCTCAACCGCGGCCCCGCCGGCTTGCGCCGTCGCGCCGTTGTGCCCGGCCTTCTGGCGCGGGCGCATGGGACTCGACAAGGGCGAGCAGCTCGCGCTCTTCGCCAAAGCTTCGTAATATTCTCGCGTCGGTCCCGGCGCGGGCGGGCGGGCAGTGGGCGCATCACGACGGCTGTCATCATACATATATGCACATATTCCAGCAATCCCACCCCCGGCGCCGCCACACGGCTCGCCGGCCGTCCGCGCCGTCAGCCGTTGCGGATCAGCCGTTCATTATGGAGAGTCCGGCGGAACTGAACTGGGAAGCCTTCGAGGTGTGTGGTAGCCTGCTTCATTTACTCGCGCATGTATCACGCCCCATCCGTCGGGTGCCGGGGCTCTCTACCCTGAATTTGATCGCGCTGCTTCTGGCACGGCCGACTGGCGATTTAGTGCAACTCTGTCTGAAATGGAGGCACGCCGCCGCGTATCGGGCACGGACGTCATGCGGCTGCGGTCAGTCTAGCACGGGGAGGGGGTGCATGTGCCGAGTGCATGACCGCCGAGCTCGTCCAAGTGCGTACGCGTTTGCCATTCTGGCTGGAGGCAGAGGAGGCGGCGGCGGCGGCGTACGTCGGGATATGTGATGCAGCCACCGAGTACCACTAGCCGGCGACGATCCCTCCGGAGCGCTCTCGCGCCCTGTTAGCTCGACGGCGGCGTCCTGAGTGAGCACGGCGGCGCACAGGCATCGACAGGGAGCTCGCACCCTTCGAACCTGCTTGGCCCATGGCGTGCACAAGTCTCATGCTACCGCATGTTCGATGTCGGCGCTGGGCACCCGGGTGATTCAGACAATCAGAGGTCAGGCTATACGCATGCACGTTAGACTGAATGCCGGAGGTTTAGTGTCGCACCTTCCGCCCATGCCGCCCGGTGTGCGCGCAGTCACTCAGACAGCGTCACCGCCTCGGAGCCATCGCATGAATAACTGAATCCCGAGAGCCCATATTTTCCAGGCTGCACGCCGTGGGTGCACATTTAAGGCCTAGCTAGCTGTCTTGCGCACACGCGCCTGCTGAACGTTGAGCGTTGAACGTTGAGCTCCAACTCCGACGAAGACAGGCCTGCCGGTGTCGCCTCACATATCCGAACGTTCTTTTCGGCCGGTCGTCGACTGCACCCGCGCGCGCGACAGGAGTACTAGTGGCTCTGACTGTGTACGTGTGGCTGGGGGCGGGAGCATCTGATCGCGCTGGCAGGTCCAACTCCGATTCTGTAGCCCGAGGAATGGATCTCGGGCTGAAGCGCGCGCACGGGGAGCACTGTGACGCGCCCAATGTTCCTAACGCCCATGGTATGTCATCTCAAACAACCGGGATGAGAACATAGTTCGAGCGAGGTGTCGATCCAAAGTTATATTTCGCACGAGCGCGAGCTAGTACCGGTTGGGTATCGAGCGGTATGCGGAGGCCCTTCCGGAAAGCGATGTCCAAACCTCTTGATCTGCGAAGTCCAGGTTTGGTGGGTTGATCGGTGTGGTGCCATCCGGTGCGCTCACTTGCATTGGTCGAGCTTACGAAAAATATGAGGAGGTCGAGTTTTATGTACCAATTCGAGCGTGGTACTCGAGCCCCGGCACTTCAAGGACACAAGGTATCTGTCTTTCCTGTGCCCATAAGCAAGAAGCCTAAATTTAATAGATCCTCGCATACCCTCTTAGCGTCGCCAGCTAGCGTCCCCTCGGGTGGGCCCATTTGTCGACTTATGATGCTTGAGGAACCCGTCCTAGGCTTGAGCCTGCGTAACACTTTGATTTCTATTTACGTTTAAGAAGCATCGTCTCCGATCCCGACATGTATTCTAGTGAGAGTAAGCGCAGGCGTATACGAAGCGAGAGCATGATGCACGACACAGGCGATAGCTTGAAGCGAAAAAAAGGGGAAGAAGCGATACGATTAGGTGGAGCTCAGAGATCCGTAGATGGCGAGTAGGGTATGGGGTGCGAGAAACCTGCGTGGCGAGATCGTGAAAGACATGACGGCGTCTAATTGCAATGAAAGTCATCAGTGCTGTCCGGCGCTCTCGATGGCGGATGCGGCGGAGGAGGCGGGTACGGAAAGCTGTCCGGCGCGGATCTTAAGAATGTCCGCGCGAGAGAGGTTCGCTTCGTTACACAGCGAGCGGAAAATCGAGTCCTCCTTGTCGAACAGGTTTAAGGGCGTGTCGAATTCTGCTACTCGCCCTGCGTCCATGACGAGGATACGGTCATAATAGACTGCGAGGAGTTGAGATGCATCAGCTATCTATTACGAGAAGGACACGGGGTGAGACCGACCGATGGTGTTCAGCCGATGCGCGATGCATAGCAGGGTAGACGCGGAGAACTCGGCTTGGATAGTCCGCTGTACCTTCGCGTCTGTCTCGACATCGACGCTGCTGGTTGCTTCATCCTAGTATGCTGCGATGAGCACATGGCCAATTAAGGGTCGAATAGCGTCTGTCAACCCACCAACACGATGATGCGGCTGTTCTTGACGAGCGCGCGGCACAGGGCAATGAGCTGCTTCTCGCCTGCGCTGTAGTTCGAACCTGGAAGAGTGTCAGTCAAGGCGGGAGACAGACGGGCCACACAACAACGCTGCGGGCGGATCGCTAACCTTCATCTGTGACGCTCGAGGTCAGACTGAACTTCGCTTCCGCCACAGGGTCGAGAGGGGTCCCGTCCCGTGGAAGAAGCCACGCGCGACGAAGGGAATCAATGAGCTCGGCATCGGTGCGAGTATTCGTCGGGTCCCTGCTCAACGTGTTCCCGCGTGAGTGGACCGTGATCTGGGGAAACTGAACTGCACGACGAACAGATTCTCCCGCAGCGTGCCCTTGAACAGAAGACTATCTTGGGGAACGAGCGCGAGGCGCCCACGGAGTACACTGAGCCCGATTTCGCCGATGTTGCGACCGTCAATCTCGATTTGCCCGGCCTGCACATTGACTATCCGGAAGAGGGCTTGGAGCAAGGAGCTCTTACCCGCTCCTGTTCGTCCGACGATACCAATCTATCCCGTCAAGGTCAGAGATGCCACCAGCCGGGTGCACACTCTTGACAGAGTGGAGCGTACCTTCTCGCCCGGCTTCACGTAGAAGCTGACACCCTTCAGCACCGGTGGTAAACCGGGGCGGTAGGCCATCTCGACGTTCTTGAACTCAATCTCGCCCGAATCAGGCCAGGAGGCGGGAGGGTCGTTGGGAGTTGTCAACGCGCCTTCGCTGGGGAGCTCGGTGTAGTACAGAATCCGTTCAACCGCGTTGAAGTTCTGCTCGTTCTGTGCATAGGTGGAGACGAGGAGTGCTAAAGAGACAGATTAGCGTCCACGGGGAGGCCCGGACGTCGAGAACGAAGCTTACAGAACGTTTGGGTAACTAACAAGAGGCCGGATTTTAGCTCCACAGCGGCAGACACCACAAAGGTCGAGCTGCTTACTGCTCAAGGTATATGACAGCACAACACCAATCTTGCTCGGGTCCACGGAGCGCCTGAAGCCAGCGGCGAAGAGAGCAATGCCTAGGATGAGAATGTTGCCCAAGATATCTAAGCGAACACCGAGCCAGCGCTGAATAGCGATGGTCATGTAGTATGCCCGGTTCTCTTGATCAAGGCCTTGCTCTGAGTTCTTGATGAACCGCGTCTGACACACATCTCAGGACAAAAATTCAAGCCGACGCGACGATATATACGCACTTGTGAATGGTAAGCTCGAACGGTACTCAGACCCGTAAGTGTTTCTATAAAGCGTTAGAACCTTACTCGGTCTTGACCATGGGCAGGGACTGACCTGAGTAAGAAGAGTAGAGGATGGATCGGAGCAAGGAGTCTAAGCGCTTGGCCTCCACGGAGCTGCGGCGATAGTAGACGGCAGCGAAGTAGTACAAGATCATAAGGGGAACGAAGATGATGCCCAGGTAAGGGAATGTATAGAACACCAGGCCCGCCGTACCAACCACAGAGCTGATAGTACGGGTCAGCGAAGCTGCAGTTGTATTCGGAATTTTCGATTTACCTGGCCGTTGTCAAGAGCTGCGAAGGGAAAGCATGTCGTTAGCTCTCGTCCCTAACACAATCCACAAACGGGTTGAGCGAATTGAGACGTACCTGAACGGCGATCATAGCAAGCTCGGCGTCGATAGTGTCTTGGTCTTTCGAGAACCGCGACATGATACGGCCTACACGCCTGCGTGAGTAACAACAATGTCTCACTCTCAGAGGTTCGTCGTTTACCTAGAGGCGTCGTGTCAAAGAACGCTACTGACGACTGCATCACGGCAGATAGGGCGCTCTTGAACATCCTCAGGCCCGCGGTCAAACTCGCCATACTACGCCGGAAGCATTCAGCTCCATCCGAAACGCGTCAGTTGTGCGCCGTCAACGCACCTGATCGTCAAACTCAACGCAAACGAGAACACGCCGCTCGCGATACCGAGTGCCGCGTACGTTCCCATGTAGTCGCCTTGGTTGAACCCATGGATGCTTTCTGACGTCCAAAAGCCCAAGAACAGGTTGTTCGCGACTATCGAATGTATTAGCGTGACTCTCACTTTCTGTGTATAGCCAATACGATGTACCTTGTGCGCCCTGGGACAGAACAAGGAACATCATTATGACCGGGAACACCGCCGCCCCTCCAGCGAACTTGAAGTACCGAGTATACACCGTCGACGCCACAGCGCCCGTGAGCCGCTCCTCCGACTGCATCAGAGCCACATGGTCCTTTTGGGGGCCGCGACCCTTTTCCTTGACGTCCTTCACCTTCACCGGTGCCTTCTCTGGGACAGGGATAGCCTCTTCTTGCTTCTCGAGGCTGCCAT
This sequence comes from Trametes hirsuta, assembly GCA_001302255.2. NCBI lineage: Eukaryota > Fungi > Basidiomycota > Agaricomycetes > Polyporales > Polyporaceae > Trametes > Trametes hirsuta. Next base: position 1,377,720 of record CP019382.1, on the reverse strand, counting down.
ACTCCTCCATCAGCCGCGCGAACGTCTGACCACCCTGCATTAGTTCCTACGATGGCAGCAAGGTCAGCTAATTCCGCCACAGCGGCCCGCCGGGCTCAGCCCCGACAAACCTGGTAAGTCCCTTGCTCGACGACCACTCCCTCGTCCATGACGTAGATGCAATCGGTCTTGTCCAGGACGTGCAACGCATGCGTCACAAGCACCCGCGTCTTGTCCGCGAGCGGCCCGTTGAGCAGGCAGGTGTCGAGCAGCTTCTTGCCGACGTAGGCGTCGACCGCGCTCAGCGAGTCGTCCATGAGCACGATGTCCGCGCCGGAGTACGCCGCGCGGGCGAGCGAGACGCGTGCCTTCTGGCCGCCGCTCAGGTTGATGCCCTTCTCGCCGATCTCGGTCTCTTCGCCGTCGGGGAGCATCGCGAGATCGGGCTCCAAGCAACAGGCCTTGATGATCTCGTGGAACCTGAGTGCTCGTGGGCGCGTGGTTAGTAATTTGTGTGACTTGAGTCCAACAGGAACGTACTTCGCCTCATCCTCGGGTTGACCAAATATGATGTTCTCCCGCAGCGTCGCGTTCATGATCCAAGCCGCCTGGGGGACATATGCGGCCGTGGACGAGAACGTAACCTACGCAGCGCCATCGTGTCAATGCAAGAGCGAACCCATAGAAAACATTATACATACATCTCCACGGGTCTTCCGCATCTCACCGATAAGTGCCTGCAACAGCGAGCTCTACACAACGACCACAATTAGCAAATTGCAAGCAGACAGAACACAGATGTTTACGAACCTTGCCAGAGCCCACGCGACCGACGATGGCCACGAATGAACCCTTCGGAACCTTCAGCTTCACATCCTTGAGCGCGAACGGCTTCTCCTCGGACTCATTCGCCTTCTCTCCGTCGACCCTCGCGTTCTCCGTCGTATTTCCCGTGTCCACCGTCGGCAAGACATCCCCTGTCTTCTCCTTCTCCTTCCCCTTCCCGAGCGCCCCACCGCGGCACTTCTCCTCCTTCGCGGCGGCCTTCTTCTGCGCCTGTGCCTGTGCCTTGGTCTGCGCGACCTTCGATGCACCCGCGCCCTTCCCGACCGTCTCCCACGTGAAGTCGGCGTCGACGTGGAGCGCGAACTTGCTCTCGCCGTCGACGAGGTACGGCGCCGCGAGCTCCTCCGCGCGGAGAAAGACGGAGATGCGCCGGAGCGCGACGAGCGCGTCGGTCGAGGAGGCGAGGACGAGCGGGAGGTACGCGAGCGGCGCGCGGATGATCTGGCGTGTGCGGGGCAGTGAGTACCGGGGCGGGATGGGATGGTACGTCGATGAGGGGGAGCACCTACGTTGAAGAGCTGCAGGGAGCTGAAGATGAGGGCGACGTCGAGGTTGTGGTTCGTGAGGGCGTAAGTGATCTGGCATTATGGGCCTGGTGAGCGATCGCATAAGAAGGGGGCTTGGGACGAGAACACTTACAAACGACAGGACAGAGGCAAGGATGGGGATGATAGTAACGGCTCCGATGACGGACGACCGGGCGGCCCTGTGACATGTGTTAGGACTGACAGACAGATCATTCTAAACGACAGGACGCACGCTATGCGCCGGATCATGTGGATCTCCTTTTCCCGCAGGACGCCGACCTGGTGCGCATAGAAGCCTTCCCAAGCGTAGTACTTCAACAGCCGGATGCCTGAGAGAACCTACAAGCAAAAGATTGAGCTGGGAAGCACCACACGAACACCAGAGCGAGCAGACCTCGCTCGTCATCCGCACACGCTGATCGGTGAGGACAACGCCCTTTTTGCGCGAAGCAAACATGATCCGCGCGAGGATCAGTTGCACCGGGAAGCCTACGATCAGCACAGCGAGTCCGACCAAGGCGGAGTACCCAAGCTGTGAAAATACCGTCAAAAAGAGGCCGCAAAAGGTACCACGGGTTTGAGCTTACGTTGCGGATGAGAAGACCGATGCCAATGGCAATCTGACATGGAAGCGCTGGTCAGTACACTCTGTTCGCACTGGAATGTAGACGAGCCTGTGCATCGGCGTACCTGGATCGGGGCAACCCATAGACTGTATGTACGTTGAGATAGAGTTTGAGTAGTATGAAATCGTAGCTCGCTCACTTGTGGACGAACGCGCTGACGCGATCGAGCCTCGTAGTGTCGGTCGAGATCATGGTCGTGATCTGCCCGACGCTGTGCTTCATGCGCGCGCGGCCGCTGAGCCGCAGCGACTTGCGGAAGATCGCTCCAATCAACTGCGCAGACAGGAGTCAGACACGGTTTACGGCGGACGATCAGTTCGGGTGACTCACACTTGTCCGAAAGCACAGACCGTTCGACATGGCGACTGCGTTGTTTGAGCATACAGGCGTGCATAATGAGAGTGACATGTCGCGTACCCATCTGGTAGTGGTTCGATAGCTACGGGGGATGAAGACGAGAATTAGTGAGTCGGGTCGAAATCCCATAATGCCAAGAGCACTCACAAGACTTGAGACCTCTGAACAAGCCGTGAATTGAGCCTTCTGGGGTGTGGGGTTGTATGGTATGACGACATAGGCTACTTACCTTGCATAGCAAAGATGGCGAAAGCGAGCCCAATGCCATATCCGATTCCTCTTGGCTGCTGCAGGCCGAACTGCTCACGCTCCGCCTCATTTGCTCGGTGGTAGACGTAGGATGTGGTGAGCCAAGTTAAAAGGACTTGGTTCACCAGCGGCGTCGTCGTGTTCAGCGTATCTTGTGATTCATCGTCGTCAGCGTCCCGCTGATTGGCTAGAGGCGAGACGCACCAGAAAACAGCTTCAGAATGCCCGCCGTCCACCATTGTAGCCAAAAGACACTATGCAGGGCCTTCAACAGGGATGAATCGTGCGTCGGCTGCTTGCCTTCGGACGTCTTGGCATCCGTCGACGACAGCCCGGCGGACTGGGCCTTTTCTTCTCGTTCTACGTCAACCCGCTCCACTGTGGCCTGTTTGGTCGAGTTGGACGTTTGTCGCGAGACGCTCTCAGGGCCGCATGTGTTGCCGGGCGGGTCCTCTGATTGTTCACCAATGAATGCCGGGCGCTCTTCCGGAGGACACCTCCGGTAGAAGGCGCGTTCCACCCGCTCGGTGAGGGGAGCAGTGAGACGTGCATCAGGCAGCTCCCAGAAGTCTGGGCATACAATGTGTCAAGTTCGTCGACAGAGTCGGATAGAAGGAAATGCCCGTTCTCTGCGCACGCACCTTCTTTTTCCAAGGGTCGAGAAAAGCCAACCGACAAGAAAGGGTCGAGCCAGGAAAACAGGAGGATGGAGAACGGCCTGCAAGTTACGAGAAATCCATGATGAGCTACACCGACCACAAGCTAACTTCAATTCGGTCAAGGGCACAACACGACAGGCACGGCAGGCGTTTCGGTATTTGGGACCCCGGAAAAGTCTCTGAACAGTCCGGGCGGTTGCATAACCTTTCCGCTTACGGTCGAAATGGCGTAAAAAGTGCGGAAAAGCGTCCACAAAGGCGACGAAAAGCCCGACAAGGAAACCTTTGCCGGTCATTTTACCAGACTTAGAGAAGCTGAGCACCCACCTGGACTTTCCAGTGCCTTTTCCGAGGGCACAAATATCGAGATCCCCGTCGTGCGGGATTCGGTGTTGGCGCCCTCAGAACAGTCTTTGAACAGTCTGGATCGTTGTATACTTTTCTGCTTATGATCGGAACATCGTAAACAGTGAGGAAAAGTCTCTAAAAGGCTGCCAAAACAGCTCGACAAGGTATCCTTTGTTGGCAATTTTACTAGACTTTTTCCGGGAGTGGAGAGAAGTTTACCACGCATCTAGACTTTTGAGCGAAACCCCTGCCGTGCCACACACGAGGTGGTGGCAACACAACCAGGCATGACTGCTGTGGTACCCCGACCCAAGCGAAAGGGAGATCGGTTTTCGCGCTAGTGTGGTTGTAGGCACGAAGGTTTGCCAAGCATCCCGAACAGCACAGCATGACAGTGATATTGTACTCACGAAGCCGTCGTCTCCGGAACCACCTTGCCCTGTCCGAAGCCCGGGGGTGCGGGTTGTGGACGCAGAGGATTCCACATTCAAGCGGGACGAGGGGAGAGGGAAAGGGGGTGAAGATGGGTGTTGGTCGGCACAAACCACTCAAATAGACGGGGAAGGCCATGACTGTATGCCGCCCACAGGCGGAGCCGTGCTGGACGACGGAGACCCATACACTCTGCCGGTCCGCAGGTACCACGCAACACCCCGGCCACTCCCCGCGCAGCCAATCAGAGGCCGCAGATTGATGCTCGAGGACGCGTTTTACCACGGTCTCGGTAGGCGCCTAGAGGGCGGCGACTAAGTGACACACCCTTGCTTACGCTCCTCGCAGAGGCCCACCGAGAAAGCTCGGAGGAGCACGGAGCCCCTCCGAGACGACCCAGGCCTTCTCCTCTCGCGCCCCCGCCGAAAATGCCGGCGTCGGCGCGCCGTCAGTAATCCCCCTCCGGTCCGCCCGGAGGGGCGGGGTTACCGGAAGAGGAAATGCTTTGAATTTGGGCGGACTTTGAAAGTGTGAGTGGACGGGCTGAGTCGTTCTTGTCTGGTCAGCTCTCGCTAGCGTTCTCCTTGCATTCCTCCACCATGGCCTCTCGTCGCTGACCGTCCTATGTGACACAGTCTTACGCTCGTCGACGCATGCTCACCTATCGTACTTTTCGTTCTCCCTACTTCCTCCGCCCGCAAGCTGCCTGTTTCTCACCGCAACGTTCTCGTCCGTTTCACACTATCCTGGGATGACTGACAGGGTGGACCGAACTCCCTCGGTGCGTTCAACACAACATTTGTACGCGGTATACATGTTTGACGTGCCTCTGCCCGGTGCAGCGGAGCACAGAGGGACAAGGCCTCTTCTCCCTCGTCGAGGCTGCCACAATCGCCCGGCCTATCCCCACGACCAGGGAATCCTCGGGTGACGGCGCCTTTGCTCCCGGAAGTTTCAATGGCCCTAGCAGCCTTACTGCTGGCGGTGCTAGCAGCGTCGGAAGCTCCACTAAGGCCCACGCCGCCATGAAACATCGTCGGCTTTCTTCTACCGGTCAAGCCAGGCGCAGGTTAAGTGATGCGCGGGAGGCCACCAGCCGTCCTTCGTGCGTTATCCGTATTACATGAAACTCCCTTAGAAACGAATACCTTGCTCTTAGGCCTGTAATGCTTCAGACTGCTGCGGCAGCCCTCTCGTCTCTGGCAACCCTCTCCCTCTCTGGGTCACCACCGCCACAGAGCGCTCCCCAAACTGCCACGTCGTACACGTCCGCCAGTGGGCAATTGACTTCTGGCTCAGCGGCCAGGGCTCCGAAGCAAGAGTCTACCGACGAGGATATGATTCCGGACGCTTCCACCGCTCCTCCGACAAAGACGGAGATTAACGGGGCTGGGATAAGCGTCACCAAGACGGGCAAGAAGAGAGGCACGATTTTCAAGTGCGAGAGCTGCTCCAAGGTCAGTACATCCATACCGGCCATCTGTTGACATGGCATGCCTCCCAGTATCGCTTGCCCCGCCTCTTCGAAGCCGTGTCCATCACTTTCGGGCCCCTCGTCCGAATAATCGAGTTACTTTATTCTTGTCAAGTAAATCTCCCCGGGGACGCTCATATGTCATTATGTTGCTACAGGTTTATCGTCACCCCTCCTGTTTGATCAAGCACCGCTGGGAGCACTCGCCGCACTGGCGCGAAGCGTCCAAGTTCTTGCTGAGCAAGCACCAGCAGGTTCAGCTGCTAGAGGTGAGCTGACTGGAGTGCCCCTTTTATCCTGGTCAGGCGCCCATCCTTTTTTAGGCCGCGGCGATCCTGTCGCATCTAGACCCGTCGGCCACGGGCGGCCGGTCTCTCCCTGAGGACCGTTCGTTATGGCCCTCGTTTCTTTCCGGAGGTCTATTGCCTCCCCCGGACACGGCGAATGGTGTTCAGCTGGAAAACGCGAAACCCACTCCGAAAGCCCGCTCGTCATCGGTATCGACTTCTCTCGACCAACCCACCGTCTATCCCACGTCTAGCTCCGTCCCGGCAACTTCACTCCTATCTACTTCCGCCGGCACGGCCGGGAGAGGTCCTACGCGTTCCCCTTCGGCAGGCCCACGCATGCACGACTACGCGCTGCCCAGCTCTGGCGGCATAACGCACGTCCGTCCCGGTGTGGTCGGGGTGCCTATGCACGTCACTGCACAGCCAGACGCCGCGATTGCCAACGCCGGCAACCCTGCGTATGCGTCTGCGCAACAACGCTCGGCGCCCATGCCTGTGCCCGTAGCGAGCCGCGACGAATATCGCGAGCCCCGTGACGGTGGCGCGTACAGTTTCGTGAGCGCGAGCGGGGCCTCTGCTTCGGAGGCGTGGAGCTCCCCCGTCTCCGTCAGCTTTGCACAGTCGTCGTTTCGCTCGTCGTCGGTTGCCTCGCACTCGGTCGCTTCGTACTCGGCTGCTTCTGGGCTCGAGCGCTCGTTCTCGTCCGAAGGCGCAGGCGCTTGGAGCCTTCCGCGCTCGTCCGTGCGCTCGAGCTCGCTATCACGCAGCCGCAGCGGAAGCGTGGACGAGGGTGACTATGTGGATATTGACAGCGTCGGCGTGAACGAGGACGGGGACCACCTAGGTGGGGGCGCCGGCCTGGGCCGCTTCGGGTTCACGTCGCGCGGGTGGAAGATGGACATGGCGCGCAACGGGAACGGGAAGATCGAGGAAGAGGAGTGGGACGGCATGGAAATGGAGATGGAGATGTGAGTGAGCGGCGAGAGGGCGCCTGAGAGGGGTGGGGGGGTAGGCGGATGGACGGAAGCCCAATTTTATGGCGGCGTTGACGAACATTCACATGTATGTAAGTATCCCTTTCTGCGCTGGTGTGCGCGCGCGTGTGCTTTGCTTCTTGTTTGTGTACGACGGCAGGCGGGTGGTGTGGGTAGGCTGGGGAGGACAGAGAGGCCGGTCGGTTCGGATGGCGTTGGAGGGGTCCAGCCATCATCTACTGCTATCACTTACTTTCATCTTCCATGTGTACATGAGCACCGCTTGGGGCTGTCCTGTTGTGCAAGTAGTACGTGTATTCCTGTGTACTTGTGCCCCGCATATATATTCGCATCTTATTTCCGCCTAATGCTCTGTTACGTCGTCAATACTGTACCGGTCGACCAGGCGCGCGTTGGCAGCGCTTTAGGCCTGGGTTTTTTAGACTAGTTCAAAGGCGTTCCCGGACTACGACTTGGATGAATTGACGTGGGTACCATCTAGGTATTCTGATTCTACGATACACCTTCGCAAAGAGGAAATGTAGTAAGATAGCGGATCGAGGCCGGGCATTGAACATTCAAAGTAACCGTTAACCCGCGTCCGAAATCCAAATTGGAACTGAAGATACTATATGCTCCTCTGCGGGCACTGGCAGGTTTGGGCTCTTCACGAAAGCCCTAATTTTGTGCATTAAACGGCCTTCTGTAACCTATACTCGTGACCAACGCCCCTCTTCGCTGGCACACTAAACTGCATATTGAGGGTGCAGCATAGATCTTCGGAGATACACTCTTCCCGCTTAGCCACCACAGCGCATAGCAAATCAAGGAACAAAAGGTCACTACAGCTGAGATACCAGTAGACTCAGAGGCACTACCTCTGTAGTATCAACTTCGCACAGAGAGATGGTTGATAAGACTGGTCGTCTACGCCATACTAACTAAAGCTGTACCCCACAAACTGCAGGTCCGGCGGAACCAATGTGAGAGATAGGGCAATTGCCAGTGGCGTTGGATCATCTGTCCGCTGTTGGGAGTTGAGTGGATACGGCGAATGCATTGACTCGAAAATACCACGTAGTAGTACACACCTCGTGACACGGCGTAGTAGCACAGGAATGGGAACGCATCGGCACCCCAGGCGACCTCTCTCCGCGGACGGCAAGCAGTGGAGTACGCCACTTACGATTCTGCGTGGTAACCGTTGCTAACGTGTCGTGGGTGCCGCCGCATTATACCCAACGGGCTCATACATATATCTGTGGCCGCACGTAGTATAATACAATTTAAGGCTTAGTATTCCTAAGGTCTATGATCAGCGACGGGCACATAGAATCACGAGGACGCGCAAACCTAGTTTCATGTCACCTCACAGGTGCTTGTCGGAGATGCTCAAGGAGTTCACGTCCACGCCGTCTTTGAACCAGCGCTCCTCATCTGAGATGGCGACATCATTGCCGCTCATATGACGCTTGCGCATCAGGCCATCGTCGTTGAAGGTCCAGTCCTGGAAGAATGTCAAGTGTCAGTATAAGAGTTACCCTCTTAGCTAGTAGCTAGAGCAACTGACCTCAAGACCGTAGGTACGGTACCATTGCCGAGTGCCATCCGGCTTCTCTTCATACCACTCATAGAAGAACTTTGGGACGGCAGGTGAGTTCAAGCGTATAACGCCAACCACATTTTCTTACTTGGACAGCGATCTTGTTGTCGGTGAAGGCAAACAGGTCCTTCCGCAACCGATAGCCGTTCTCCTTTTCCCACTTCTTAGTAAGGAAACCGATGACCTCCTCGCGTCCCTTTAGAAACGAGTCACGGTTACGCCATACGGTGTCGGGCTGCCCACACATACAACGAAATTAGTCAGTACCAGTTCGCATTTGTAGCTATGAAGGCATACCGTGTAGGCCAGGCAGACCTTTGAAGGGTCGCGAGTGTTCCACAGGTCCTGAGCCACCTTCACTTTTTGCAAGGCAGTCTCAGCTGTGAACGGGGGCACGATAGGAGCCATGAGAGTAGATCAGATGCGATGGGTGCGTGTGGAGCACTGCTTGTTCAGCAGCGGTGTATACCGACGGTCAATTTATAAGATCGGTGTATTGCGAATTGGGGGGATGGGTCGTGGAGCGCATCCGAGGGACCGACGCTCTTCAAGGCGCGCGAGCATTCAACGAAGGCATCGATCGCATCAGTGGCCATCTCCGCAAGTGGCCGGTCTAAGATTCTGGGGCGCATACCTGGGTCTCCTGAGTCGTATTTACTCGTTCCCGTCGAATAAGGGGCCACGGGCGAGAATCAACGGTCATCCACGGCTAAGGAATGGTGTAGTTCCGTGGACTTATGTCGGAAGTTTACGTACGCAGATCTCTCAAAATATAAACGAACGTCAACACCTAGCGAGTACGCTGGCGCTGCACCAATCACCTCACAGCATCCAACGGAACTTCAACGTATAGTAGGCCGTACTCAAGTGGACTCAGATGCCTATTGACATCGTCGAGGATATCAGGGTCCGGGCTGGCGGGTGCAGCTCGTACACTGCCACGGCAATTCTAACCAACTTCTAGCGCAAAAATCTGTTCAAGACATACGCACGGGATGGCGGAAACATCTGCCAATCACCTTTAAATATCGACCACGCCACCCGAATTAAACCGGACAAGCACGGTCGGTGTGGGGCGATGGATAAAGGGGGTCCCTCATCGTCGGGGCACCATTGTCGGCCAGTCGTCTTGTAGTCGACCACATATAGCGCGCGAACGTCTTCGAAAGGGCTTATCATTTTTAAACTGCTAGGGCTTGAGGCATACAAGACGCAGAGCCCGCTTCTCGGAAGCGAGCACAGCGCAATTTCGACTCAGAGCACAAGTCACGTTCGGCCAAAATTGAAGTGGTGTGGATGCTGTTAGAGGTTAACTGCGGTGGAGAACAGGAGAACGGACGGGGACAGTGGGAGTCCCGGATATCGTGGCTGGGGATGCTCGTGTCGTTCCGTGCGGTCTCCATTTTGTGGCTGAATATGGGCTACGCGTTTGAGTCTTCTGGCGTGAGCGGTACCATTGAATGTGTGGTCATGTCTGCCAACACAAGATGCCGTCAATCAACAGCAATGGAACTCTGACGGCATAATATATTTCGGTACCAGTCGGTTTTACGCCGCATGCTGTGCATGCAAACTGCTAGATCATCTCAGGCACCACGGAAAGAGCTCTCCGATGAGACGTGAGGGCCACATGCTTAATGTGAGGAGCGCGGGACCAGTCACCAGGGTGGAGAGATGCTCCCAAATGTCGAATCGTAGCGAGTCCTGCCATCATGGGAAAGTAAACTCTAAACGTGGGTGCCAGATGTACGGCCAGTCACCAGTGTGCAGAACCACAATATGTACGGTTGGTTCAGGAAAAGGTCCGTGTTTGGAGCCAATAGTGAAGATTTGCGAGTCGACTGGAGAGGTAACGCTTTGACGAGTTTGCGATCATTCCAGGACGGCTGCTCGAACGCAGACCACTCGGCCCACAGAGGTATGGGCAGCGCTAGCAATGCGTAGGTGCGGTGTCATAGACGCTAGCTCGAGTCAATCGGGACCATATCGAGCCCGCGGCACAGAGGGGGTGACGTAGAGTATGTTGCACAGCTGCCCAGGGCCGCATGACTGTCGCCGAAGATTAACTTTAGGAGATTGCGGCTGAGCAACGGCTGAGCAAACGCAACACACAGAACAGTACTGTCAGCAGGCGAAGGCGGGGGAGGATGAGTAAGGCGGTCGAAGTGATGCGGACAGGAACGCGGTGGGTTTGTGCCAGCGCTAGTATCGCGTGGCATTGTCGCGGCAAAACCCGCGCACCCGCCACCACACAGCTGGTGTGAACTCTTACTCTTTTGACATCTACACCACCAACCATTCTGGGAAAGCCACGATATCAGGCCCCCGCTGTTGTTAAATCTACCCCCGCCAGCTCAGGGAAATTGCTGTCAGAATGCCTTTGCGCGTCGTGCAACAAAATTTACTGTCCACAACCATTGCGTATACCATGCCAGCGACTCGGGACATGAAACACGACAGGCCGATGCCGTCGCGCCACGCTTGCTGAACTCCATTGCGGCGAAGGGCACACGAACTTCGAGAGACGCGATACGTACGCAGTTTCCGTCCCTCTCGCCTGGATTCGATACCACACCAACAGCATCTTCCGGTCGGGAACTCGGTTCAAATCATCCCGGATAGCGACACGCCCTGATACACGTGTCGAAAGCACATATTTTGCCTATACTCCCAACTCGTAGCTTAGCTTACTCGCTCGAAGAGTCACATGGATAGTTTGGCCTGCCAGCGTAAGTAACAATAAACTGGCTTTCGAGATCGCATCGCTATTCCGCTGTGGCTGGCTTTGGCCATGGGCGCTCCACGGAACGTATCGGGTAACTGGGCTATGCCAACGCCCGGCCATGTCTCGCGCCGTCGTAAGCTGCACCGTTTTTACTTGTTCTCTAACAGGATTCCTGCCTATTTTCAGTTTTCAAGTGGCTACGCACCCCTTTAGTTCCCCAACAATGACCTGTAAGCGGCCATCGTCTTACCCATCTCATCCTGGGCCTACGGAGCTATCTGACTAATCGCCCCCCGCGTCTCAGTATGTGTGCATCCCACTACGCCCCCCGTCCGCGATCTAAAACGGAAATCTCTTCCCCTTGTTCTACGTTTGCATCATCCGTCCGACAGCTCCTAGCGCCCTTCGCTCCATCCCGCCCGAGTCACAGCCACTCGTAGGCCTTGAGTCGGTTCACTACTATACGGTAAGGGTCCAGGTGGGGGCGCTGTGACGCTGATAAATCTTCCTCAGCGTTCGATGGTGCATGCAAAAAGCGTCGATGTATATATACGAGGTGAAGGTATGCGTGCATGTGGTAACACACAACACAAGTTCATAGACATGGCCTCTTCAAGTTCTTCCACTCGACCGCTCAACAGGGGTGCAGCGTGTCTACCCTGCCGCAAGCTCAAAGCAGTGAGATTTATTCCACTCCTGATAATCTCTGAGAATGTCGTTCACGCATTTGCAGAGGTGCGACGGAAACAAGCCCGCATGCGGCCGCTGCCTGGCCAATGGTAGGCCCGACGATTGCGAGTACGCCGTAGGCGGCGAGGTCACACGTTCCCGACTTCTCGAGGAGAACATTGCCCTTCTCGAAGCTAGGATTAAGGAGCTAGAGAATCCGAGCGAGCCGCGATCTGTTCGACTGCATGACCCTCGCGGCCAGGAGGCCGTTGGTATGGGATCATCGCGGACACTCATACCCGAACCCCTCAATATGCAGCTACATCCACCCGGCGGGATGCCACAGTTAACGGGTGAGCACCGTCATTTTGGATTCCGACGTTTCGTCCGTTGACGTCGTCCTCGTGGCAGGTGGTCCGACTTCCTCTGCTCCGACTCCGCAGGAGATTCAAGCATTGTAAGCCACGTCAGCGGACAGAATTCCTGCAATCATTGACGGGTGATACTCTAGGGCGCAGACTTTCATGGCGCATGCCTCGCAGCTCGGTCTGTTCCTGAACCCGACCAAGTTCATACAGGCGCTCAGTCTTCCACGCGGTGCCCCGGGTGCTGTCGACGATGCACTGGCGAACACCGTATACCTCTGGGGGTGCCGCCTGTCAAAGTCAAACACACTGCGCGCGAAGGAGACGTATTTTGCAAACATCGCGGTGCAAGCTGCGTCCGGGGCTACTCTCGTCGCGCAGTCCGCAGCATCCGCACACGTAGTGCTCTACAAGGTCCAAACGGAGGTGCTGCTGGCCAACTACTTCCTTTCGAACGGCCGCCTGCTGGAGGGCAAGTACCACGGGCTCGCGGCCGTGGCTCTCGTCACGGGGAGCAGGTTCCATCAGTTGGACGTGGTCAAGCTCGCAGCAGGCGGCGCAAACTCAGTCACTATCGGAGAGAATATTCATGCCTTCTGGGCGGTGTTTGCCTTGGACAAGATGTGGGCTACCGCGCTCAACATGCCGCCTTCCATAGCTCAACGGGGTCGTTCGGGGATCCCGGTCACCACACCATGGCCGCTGGCGATCGAGACTTACGAGCAGGTGAGTGTTTATCAACCGCGTATCAGTTCGACGCCGACCTGTACGTTAGGGCATCGTGATTCCGCGCCGCGGCTATACGTATTCTGTGCACGACTTTTCTAGAGGCGGTGTGGACGACTCGGGAGAGGAATTTTCGCGCCCCGCGCTCCGTGTCAAGGCCGCAACATTGTACGACTGTGCCCTCTACGTCTCCTCCACATATCGACCCGGTACGTTATCCCCTTTTCCTAGTTTCCCGATCACGCCGGTCGCTTACTGCGACTGCTGTAGATTTGCCGAACCCCGGAGAATTCAATACGCAGTTCACAACGCTCGACAACACGATAGAACGTTTTCATCGCCAACTTGCGGGTGTTCGGAACAGAAGCCCTGACGACATGCGCGAGGTTCTCGTCGCGCGTACCCTTACCTGTGTGGCCGCCATTCAGCTGCACTCGGTGTTCGTCAACCATCAACCTGTGTCACGCCAAAAGTCGTTGGCCGTCGCAATTGCGTCGGTGAAGGCTTTGGATATTGTCGATATCACCCAGTATCGGTATCTAGATCCTATTGTAGCGGTAGGGAACACTTTGTTTGATTGTGGTCGCAGGAGATACTGATTTGCCGCCACCAGATCCTGTGGTCTACCGTTGGCAACGTTTTCCTCGAGGAGATGAGGCGCTTCAGGCGTGGCGCGGCGCCAGTACGGCAGGAAGACATCGCTAGAATCTATACTAGCTTGGACAGAGTAGTTGCGGCTATGACCACGTTGTCGTCCTATAGCCATCTGATGGGTACGTGACCGTTCTCAAAGATTACCGCTCGCACTTCCCTAATGCACGATGATGCAGCTTCTAAACTCGGAGAGATTCAGCAGGCGAGAGCTAGCCTCAACTGAAACAGCCAAAGCTCCGCTCCTATCCTCGATATCCCATGCTAATTACTAGACTTCTCCACTGTATTTCTTGAAACCCGACCGCTCGTGTGCGTCGTTGATATCTATTACCCTTCTTGTTATACCCTTATTACCACCATGGTAATTCTCTAGATGTACAGTATAGATACTAGATATAGATGCGCATATATACACCTCCATTTGTAATATTACGTTGGTGGCTGTTTGCAGTACCGCAAATCCCAACGCTGGTGCTGTTGGCCGTTCTACAACACCTTCCAAATTTGGTGTAGCGCCACCATGATCGTAGTTGGCATGCGCGCGAGGGCGTCAGAGGGCGTCTCCCACCTCTCCGAGTACCCTCTCCCTCCCCGAGTCCCGACAACCCGGGGTTTCGCCCGTCTCATCACGTTTTCTCTTCTATCTCAGCCATTATGGCTTCTCTGGCAAAACTCACGTCGCTATCCACACAGACCCTCTCTTTGCTGCTCGAGCGGCAGCGACTACAGAACATGAACTCAACATCTCTCCACACGCCGCAAATTGCGAAGAATCTCGAACAACTACGCACCGGGATCTCGGAGATGGAAGAGAGGGATGGCGTGTCTGAAGCGTCTCGGTTGCTGCGTTCTCAACACGAGCGAATGCGAGGCATGTTAGGTCCGGAGGCGGACACTGCGGGGGTTAAGAGGTACGCACCGTTCTATGTCTATGACTGCGGAAAACTCGTGCCCTGAAACGCCGACGCATAGGTGTCAAGAGCCCCACCCGCCCCAGGTGTCTCCTGAGGCGTCGACTTCCTCATCACCAAATCCCGGTTCTCCTGCGGCTGAGTCTCCCTTCGCCGCGCCTCCAGCAGCACCCAGCCATTCGGACTACACACCCTATACCGACGACCCCGAGGCAGGGTACTCTTCAGAAGAGATGCTTCTTCAGCAACGGCAGATCATGGATACCCAGGACGTGCATCTTGACGAACTCTCTCGCTCAATTACTCGGCAACGGGACATATCCCTGCAAATAAATGACGAATTGGACGTACATACAGGTCTCCTTGAAGGACTTGACCACGACCTGGACCGGACCGATAGCAGACTTACTCAAGCTCGGAGGAAACTTGACAAAGTAGCCAAGGGTGTCAAGGGGAACGGTGCGTGTGAAATTTTGTCCCAAAGGCAAGGCCAACTCGTCTGACATAGCACGAACCCAGGCTCTACCGTTATGATTGCCCTGCTCATTCTCGTGCTTCTCATCTTGATTATTGTTTTCAAGACATGACCTATCAACGTCCCTCGATACCCTTATTATGCTGACTTCGCAGACATGGACGTGTACACTACCCCATAGCCTAATTCACCATCTTGACACGCAGTGACTGTGAAACGCTGTGCTCCACTCCAAATACCGTGACAGCTATTCCCCGGGACGGACAAACTCTTTGCGCATGGCGTACCATGGGCGGGACCCGTATACAACCGCACTTCGACCCAGCCACTCGAACCCCGCCCTCTCATAGAAACCTCGAAGCTCCTCGTGGGTAATGAGCAGCACGCGCTCATAGCTAGCGCCCTCCGTAGTCGCCCGCCGTTCTGCCCGCGCAACAAATTCCCGGAGGAGGTTGAGCCCGATGTGCTTCTGGCGATGTTCGAGATCGACACAGACCGAGTGGATGCAGATTGACGAAGCGCCAGGGACGTGTTGTGACATCGACTCGAGTTTGAGGATCGTCTCCGGCGACAGCGTGGCACAGATGAAGCCTACGAGCTTGCGGGCCTGGCTTTCTGGCACGGGGACGTAGGCTCCAAGGAACAACTCGGGGGCCTGGTGATGCCGGTTTCTGGGATCCCGCTGAGTCCTGCAAATGGCTAGTTGGATCACTGCCAACTACTGACCTGAATGCTTCGAGACTCTCCGCCTCATCCGGCGGAAATACTAAGACGGGGATACACGAGGGTCGGTGAGGTGGCAACTAACGCATGGTAGACGTGTTGCAAATTGCACAAGTACCTTGAGCTTCTATCTTATTGGCATCTTCGACTTCTTCAACAGTAACAAGATCGTAGAACACCGACATCCCGCAGATTGACGACTCGTCGTAGACGTGTATGATGATGCAATGCGCAGAATCCGACCATGTTCGCAGCCGCCAAATATCACCGATCTTTCTGACCGCCACGATTTCTACGCCACAAGATCATATCGCGGTAACATCGAGAAATCTACCTTTAGTGATTTCGATCGGGGTCACTACATATATCTTGCATGCTTACAATCAACGATTTTGGGATGAATTCTCGTTCACAAGTATGCTGCTACAATCGAGGTACAATCGAAATTATGAAATACACTTCGCCGGACACACCGTTTCAACCCTTGAATTCATACCCGATACCCAACGCGATTGCAAGCCAACCAAAACTCCGATCCCCCTTCCTCGCACCAACCCAACGGACCCACATCGCACTCCGCGCACGATAGATACTTCAGCTTGCCACCGCCCGGACCTGCCGACACGCCTCGTCACCTCCAAGCTCTCCGCGCCCCGCGCAGCAACGAGAAGAAACAAAGACGAGACAAAATCCGACGTACCCGTCGACTGCACCGCGCGCGAAAACCCAATATTCTCAAACACCATCGCGTTCGGGGTGACGAGCCACCACTGCGCCGCTGCCGGGGGCGCAGGCAGCGCGCCCAGCCACTCCGGCAGTGTCTCCCCCGGCGAGGACGTGGACGCGTCGAGCTGCACGCCCGCGCGCTCCACCCATCGCGCGACGCCGCTCTTGAGGATGACACTCCCGCAGCCGGGGCGCGGGCAGAGCAGGTCGTGCGCGTTCTCTGGCGACCCACCCGCGCCGCCGATGGCCACGACGTCCTGCACGCCGCCGGGGAAGGAGCTTAGGAGACGCGCCGCAGGCCGTGCACGCGTGGCTGACTGCTGCTGCAGCGCCTTCCACAAGCCGGGGGGCAGCGTCTGCGGCGCTTCAGGGGACGCTTGAAGTTGAGGAGCTTGTGCTAGGGTAGAGGCGGAGGCGGAGGTGGGTTCAGGCCCCGATGCGGGTTGGGGGCCAGGGAGATCCTTGCGCATAGCAAACCAAGGTAATGCGCCGTGCACGACCTCGCTCAGACCCAGGTCGACAAATCCGGCCTGAGTGT
Source organism: Trametes hirsuta (assembly GCA_001302255.2). Lineage (NCBI taxonomy): Eukaryota > Fungi > Basidiomycota > Agaricomycetes > Polyporales > Polyporaceae > Trametes > Trametes hirsuta. The sequence continues at coordinate 1,360,844 of CP019382.1, read as the reverse complement.
AGAACCCGCGGAGGTGCTCGTGCGCGATGAGCAGGATCCGCGTGTACCGCCCGTCCTCACGCGCTGCCCGTTCCGCACGCGCGACGTACTCGCGCACGAGCCCGAGCCCGACACGCTGCCGGCGCTGCGCGGCGTCGACGCACACGGAGTGGATGCAGATCGAGCGCGCCCCGGGGACGTGCGTCGACATGGATGCGTGCGTCAGGACGGCGTCTGGGGAGAGCGTCGCGCAGATGTATCCGATGAGCGTGCGGCCGTGTTGTGCGGGGACGTAGGCTCCTAGGAAGAGCTCCGGGGCCTGGGACTGCCGGAATCTGGGGGTATGTTAGCCTCGGGCTTGGGTGTGGGATGTAAGGTGGGGCGGGGCGCTGTACCTGAACGCCTCAAGGCTGGCTGCTTCATCCTCCGGGTATCCTGAAGGTAAAAATGAGTTTCAGGATGAAGATTTCTCTTCATGTCAAGGACCTCGTACCGCGGACCTCGATATTGTAGGCGTCTTCGACTTCCTCCGGAGCAAGAAGATCGTAGAATATCGACATTTTTGGGATCTGCTGAAACACTGACTCGCTAGTAGCGAAGGGGAACGCGTAAGCCTATCCGGATCTAAGCAATTTCGGCGCGTACGCAGACCACACAAACCGTCGCAGACTCGGAGCAAAACGTACACTCACTTCGCAGCCGCAATATACGTACGTAGTAGTCACCTCGACTCGTGCAAAGCACTGCTGCCGCCGGTCCAGGTGAATCGCAATGACAGTGAGCGTTTATAGAGGCGCCCGCACAAGTCACGATCAAACTGAAAGGCCCGGCACCTGGCTAAACACACGATCGTCGATGACGTACTTACCGATTCCAAGCCACATCTAAGCAGCCAACACACTACAGTAAGCTCGGTCCGAGGCAACATCGCGGGGAACGACCAAGGATACATTTCAACGGAGACGGAGACGGCAACGGCAGCGTCCATGGGTGTGCGTGGCGGGTAATATACGGCAAATGCGGGTGCACTCTCTGGACATGTAAAGAACAGACGGACGGACGGGTAGACGGACAGACAAACAACAGGCGGGGGAGCGACGCGGGGGTGGGAGGCTATGAGGGGCAAGGGGATGGGGGACAGGGGCGTAGGGGCGATAGAGGGAGCGAGTGAGAGACACGGGTTGGGGGGACGAGAGTGAGCGGGGATGGAGAAGGAGAGGGCGGGGACGGGGATGGGACAATTAACTTAGCAGAGACATGCGTACTGATGCAAGAATCCAGCAACACGCGTAGGGGGGAGACAGCGACAGAGAGGGAGGCACCCTAGTGGATGAGTAGGTATACTAGGCGGATCAGAAACCACGTATGGACAGGGGTGTGCTGGGCAGGGGAGCGCGAAGAAACGCGACGATCGGCGCAACGGGCGACCAGTAAACGGGCAACGAACGGAGGAGCGGGCGGACGCGGGCCGCAGCCCTCAGCCCATGACGCTCGGATAGCTCACGCTCTCGCTGAGATACTCGTTCCCGGGGTTGTACGTGAACCCGCGGAACTGGTCCTGCACGGTCTCGGACAGCGGCGTCTCGTCGACGTGCGAGTCCTGCGGCTTCTCGCCCGTGAACTCCGCGTCGAAGTTCGCGACGTCTAGCACCGACTCCTGCACGCATGAACGCACGAGACGTCGCACAAACGGGAAGCTGAACGTCAGCGGTGCTATTCTGGGACGACGGGAACAAAGACGGGGCGCTACGCACCACGGTGGGCTTGAACGGGGGCTGGATCTTCTTCGCGATGAGCCTATGACGCGCACCGCTCGTCAGCACCGCGGGCTCACTCAGAGGGAGGGAAAAGGGCAGAGGGCAGGGGGCGATAAGGAGCGGCGGGGACGCACCGGTGCCAGTCGACGTGCTTCGAGAAGAAGGGGTGGCGCTTGATCTCCTCTGCGCCGTTGGACCCGAGGCGCTTCGCGGGGTCGCGCTGGAGGAGGCCCGTGATGACGCTCATCGCGTCCGGGGGCATGTCGGGCGGGAAGAGCAGCGGGTCCGAGAGGATGCGCTGATACATGATGTTCACGTCTTCGTCGTAGAACGGCGGGAGGCCCGTCTGTCGTGCAAGCACGTGCAAGCGTCAGTCAGTCAGTCTCTCCGGTATGAGCGGGGGGCGCGCCGGGCGACTCACCATCATCTCGTACAGGAGGACGCCGAGCGTCCACCAGTCGACGGTCTTGGTGTACCCCTGGTTCATGAGCAGCTCCGGCGCGATGTACTCCGGGGTACCACAGAAGGCTGTGCATGACAAACGGCATCAGTCAGCGCGCGCAACAAAAAAAGGTGGATGGGTGATGGGTGGTCGGCGGCGCGGCGGGGTGGGGTGGGGGGCTGTACGCACTGTTTGTCTTCTCGGTCTCCGACATGTTCAGCTTACAAAGGCCAAAATCGCACAGGGCGATGTGGCCGGTGTAATCGAGCAGGATGTTCTCGGGCTTGAGGTCGCTGTGCACGCCGTTGGGTCAGCATGGGGTAATGGAAGGCGCAGCCGAACTTACCGATACACGACATTGAAGCCGTGTAGGTGCTCGAGCGCGCACAGAAGCTCGGCAGCGTAGAAGCGGCTCCTTCCTTCGTCAAACTTACCTTCGCGCTGCAGGTGGTAGAAGAGCTCGCCCCCGTTCACTGCGCGCCGGCATCAGTCGAAAATATCTGCCACCGGGGCGCGCGCGGCACGCACCGAAGGACATGACGAGGTAGAGCTTGTCCGGGGTCTGGAAGGAGAACTTGAGGGGCACGATGAACGGGTTGTTCACGAGCGCGAGCACGGTGCGCTCGGCGAGGATGTGCGTGATCTCGCCCGGGCGCGACGCGATGTTGGCCTTGCGGATCGTCTTGAGCGCGTAAATCCGCTGCGTGTCCTTCTTGCGGACCTGCATGACCTTGCCGAACGAGCCCTTGCCGATCACCTTGAGCAGGTCGAACTGCTCGATCGTGAGCGACTCGTGGCGCGCGGGCTTGAAGTCGATCTTGAGGTGGAACGCGCCCGAGCCCGCGGTCGCGTCGTACCATTGATCTGAGGCGTGCTATATCCGACGAAAGCCAAAGCAAATAGAGGAGTGGAGGAGGGGTCCCATGGAGGAAGGGAGGACGGCCGGGGTGAGCACGGACGGCGGAGGACGGCGTTAGACGATAAGCAGGACTCACATGTCCGTCCAAAACGGGCGTAAGGTCCACACGGGCCATGAGGATGTCGTTGCCCATGTCCTCCTTGCCGCGTACGGACTGGTTCGTACGGACGTAGGCGGAGACGGAGACGTTGGACGTACGCGACACATCGCTGGACGGACGCGGTGCGCGTTAAGGGGGCTGATCACGGACGGCACGGGCGGGGGGACGTACAAGTCTGCGCGGTAGTTCCACTCTGGCTTGGAGAGGTCACCGCCGAGGGCCTCGACGAGGATTTCGTTTTTGTCGAACTCGAGGACGACGTAGGGGAGCCACCAGTACTGCTTGCGCTGCATGCTGTCGCGGTTGCTGGTCGATCTGCGGGCGGGGGGGCCGGACTCGAGGGCTTTCTGGATGACATCTGGGATGGGGACGCCGGGAGGAAGTGCTAGGCCGCGTCCTGGGTAGACAGAGTGCAATCAGCAGAGGGCGACGGATCGCGGGCAGGGGGCGGGTCGCGCACCCGAGAAGATGCGGATGGTGAGGGTTCCGGAGCGGAAGTTGTTCTCTGCGCCATCTGGGGGCTTTGGGGTGACGGAGCGGGAGGGGATGGGGGTGACTGAGCGGGAGCCAGAGAGGGCGCCGTTCTCCTTTGTGTCTTTTGATTCTGGAGACGCGGGTCAGCGTGCGATCGGGTGGACGGGCTCGACGGGGCGGGGTGCGCACTCTTGGAGCCGAGCTTCCAGGACATGGTTGTGGCGGGGGGAGGGGAGAGGAGGAAAGAGAAGGAAAGAAAGAGAGGAGGATGGGAGCGCTGAGCAGCGCGCGGCTGCGGCTTGGGAGATGGGGACGGATGAACAAGTTGTACGCGAGCTGGTCACGGCTCTCCTGCGCGCTCCCGTCACTCTCTGGCAATGGCTTTCTGGCTGAGCTCGGGCGGATGCGTTCGCTCGCCGTGTCTGACGTGATCTTATCGTCTGTCTGCGCCTGCAGCTGTTTATTTCGGCCCACCTGCGTGTTGTTCTGTCGCTGGTCTCCTATCTGCGTGACCCATCACCCTCCGCTCTCCGACTCCCATCGGCTCCTCCGCTTCCTCCTCCCGGTCCCAGCGTGTCCTCCTGCGTACCTGCGTCCTCAGCCCCTGCTCGCAGCTCTCCTCGGACATCCTCGCGCAGCGCAGCGCGAACGCGCGCGACGCGCCCTCCGCCGCACACTCTATCACGTCTCGAAGCAACGGCCGACGCTAGGGAGAACGCTGTCAGCAAGGACGCCCCCGCTGCGGATGTATGGGTCCAACGTCGTGGAATGAACCGCAGCTGGCGCCGCGCCCGCACGCTATCCCGTAAGTCGCCTGCACTAACCAGCCCCCGCATCACTCAGTGCGCCGGCGATATCCCACTCCCTGCTCAATGCGGCACTGTGCCTTCCCCGGGAGCCCCTCTGCGTCCCCGCTCTCGACGCGTAGCAACGTTCCGCCGTATCCCTGTCGATCTTCTCTTCCTGCACTCCTTGGCGACACGCAACGCGATTTCTATTCAATACACTACATTCAGTCAAACCAAGACTTCATTTCATTTCATTTCTAGGCTGCGGTCCGCTTCTCCCTCCCCGCGCGCACGATCTCCCACAGCGTCTTCCCGACCACCCCCGGCCCATCGTTGCGCCAGCCCACCCGCCTCGCATAATCGTCCGCCGTGGCCTGGTCAAACAGCGCGCGCCGCGCCTTGACGATCTCCCCCGAGATCTGCGCGTTGAACTCGGGGTGGCCCTGCACCGTGAAAATGTGCACGTCGGCGGGCGACGCCGCCTCGGGCGACACGCCCGGGTACAGCTGCACCATGCCCTGGTTCGGCGCGACGGACGTCGACCCGAGCAGGTGGAACGTCGGCGGGACGGCGGGGACGTGGTCGCGGTGCATCTGCTCGAGATTCTGCGCGCCGCGACGGATGTGGGCAAATGAAGGTGGGACGGATGTCCATCGAGACGGGAAGGTAATGGGGGTGGAGGGAAGAGCGTGCCACCGTCAGTCAGCGACTAGTGTGGTGGTTGTGGAGAGCGGGTGACAGGCGGGCGCACCAATTTCTGCACGCCCAGGAGCTTCTGCCCAATGTCGGTGAGGTCGATCTCGGTCACCCCGATCTCCCACTTGCCGCCGTTGGGCACGCACTCGCCGCCGAGCGCGCGCGCGACGATCTGGTGCCCGAAGCATATTCCTGGTGGGGCGTGCGCAGGGCGGGCGTGATTAAGTGCGAGTCGGTATCACGGGGAGATGCGCCGCCGCTCACCGATGAGGCGTATCTGGGGCTTCTCCCTGTCGAGGAAGCGCACGTAGTCTACGAGGCGGGTGATCCACTCCTGGTTCTCGTACGCGGACGCGGCGGAGCCCGTGAGCAGCACCGCGTCGTACTGGTCGACATCGTCGGGGTAGATCTGCGCGTTGCGCACGTCGAACGCGTCCACCTGGAACTCGGAGTCGTCTGCGGCGGCGGTGGCCTGGAGGGAGTTGCGGAAGAGCGCGGTGAAGATCGCGCCGTAGTCGCCCTGCGCCGCGACGATGGACGGGAGGGGGGTGTCGCAGAGGAGGACGGCGATCCTGTACGGTCTTAAGGAAGAACTCGCCATCGTGGTCTTTAGCAGAGCCGAGCCAGGCAAGTAGCCCACAGCAGCGCGGGCTACGTCACCCAGCCCATGTCTTGAATCTCGTATCTGGAGGCGCTCGTGATATTCCAAGATCCTGGATAATCATAATCCTCTCGATCGCTGCAGTGTTCGATGGAACTGTTCCAGGGATGGCGACACCGTTGATGGCCATGGCGATATTAAAATAAGCTGCTACTGTACTTAGGACACCAAGTCCCGGCGGCCCAAGTCATCCTGCTGTTTGTCTGGACGTCTACGGCGCACTAGAGCACAGATGTAAGCATATCACGCCGTCTATGAGTGCATCCTTCCCCGACAACGTTTGTGCAATGCCAATTTTCGGTCGCTCATAAAGACCATACCGCGGCCCGGACGCCCGCGGGGTAAACATGACTCGGACGTGCCCTGTAACAACGCTGAGAGCTGGCCACAGGGGAAAAAACGTCGCGACGAGTCAATTGCAACAACTGAGACCGATGCAATCTCAATCAGGGTCGGCGCGCGCCGTGCGCCCCCACCGTCGTTGGCGCGAACCCTCGACAAAGGGAGGGGAGAGCTCGAGAGGGGAACAACCACTTAGCCCCGAAAACGGATGGCAAATCCTCTACCCTCTGATTCGTGCATCGAGCTCCCTGCGCCACGGGCCACCCCCGTTCCGCGCTCAGCACCCGGTCGTTTTCCGGCCACCAATCGGCGTCGATGCTGGCGTGTTAGCGTGCGTTAGGCTCGCCCGGGGGAGGCGGGGTGGGCTTATCGCTGGAGAAAAAATCTCGCCTTGTGTCCCGTTGGGGGTGAGTAAGTTCAATTGGCGCCCGTGTGTCGATGGCGGTGAGTACACAACTCTGATGAGAGAGACGCCCACAACTACTCATTTGGGTTGGCGCTCGTCGATTATGGCATATGACCGTGACGCTCGTCCAGTCCTGCCAGCACTCGCTCTGCTAGATCATTGAAGGGAGACTGTAATGTGTACGAAACAAGCGTTTTGCCATGAAGTTCTATAAGCTGACCCCTTCTTCCACAGACATGGTGCAGCTTCAGCCAACGCTGGGTTGCTCAATCGCTAGCCGCTCTCCGAGATTCACCCCGCTGGCCCCGGGAAAGGCTTATCTTCGCGAGCAGCCTGTCCCTGCCCAGGGCCCACGCCCCTAAGCAGGCGAAGATAAGTGGGCAAGAAGGCGCCCTCGACGGCCGTCCTGTTCGCTTTGCCTATCGCGAAGCCCCACATCTGCCACTGATAAGCCCCCCACACCCCGGTCCCAGAGAAAGCCATCGAGAAGCCAGCATTGATGGGGGCGAGATGGCAGGATCTATGCAGGGCCCGTGCTCTGCGTACAGACGCACGCACCGGGAGGGGGTTCGCGTTCTTATAAACGCTAGAGGGACGCGGGCGGGAGGCGAGAAGACGCACCACGCTCCTCTGCAGCTTCCTGGACCTTGCCCTCCCCGACTTCTTTGCTCGAAGTCGCGTGGCATCTCGACAGCCTTTCTTCCTTCGATCGCTTGTTTTCATCTAAAGCGACCATGTCTGGTAACGAGCCTGTCTTGCCGCAAGGCGCAGGGTACGGTGTCGGTGAGTCCGCCTTTGCTATCCTCATCGCCTTCTCGTCCGTTCGAGTTCTCACACCCTCCTTCCAGTCGTCGGTGCGTACATCCGCACACGGGTCGTGTGCCCTTGCGTTCGAAGCGCGTGCTGAACACCGAACCGAACTCCACAGGCATCGGCCTGTTCTTCAGCGCGTTCATGATGGTGCTCACCGCGATCCAAGCGCGGTACACCGGCTTCTCGCCCAAGAACTCGGAGGAGTTCAACAGCGCGTCCCGCAGCGTCAAGCCCGGCCTCATCGCCTCTGGCATCGTCTCGGCGTGGACGTGGGCGGCTACTCTCGTGCGTGCGATCTCGATCCGTCCGTCCGCTTGATCGCCGGCGGTGGGCGCACGGTTGGTGCTCGAGTCTGACGTCTCGAAATTGAATCTTGCAGCTGCAATCGAGTGCGGTCGCGTACAAGGACGGAATTTCGGGCCCGTGGTGGTACGGCGGTGGCGCCACGGTGCAGGTCCTGCTGTTTGCCCAGGTGGGTTCGAGTTGCTGTGTGTACAAGGGGACGCTAAACATCTGTTGTGTGTACCAGCTCGCGGCGAAGTTGAAGCTCAACGCCCCTCACGCGCATACATGGCTCGAGATCGTGGCGGCGCGGTGGGGCACCGTCGCTCATCTCATTTTTATGTTCTTCGGGCTTGCGACGAACATTATTGTCTCTTCTATGCTGATTCTCGGCGGTTCGGCGACGGTGACGTCCTTGACTGGCATGAACACGATCGCGGTGGGTGGGATTTCGTGTCTTTGTGCGAAGTTAAGGTCACTTATTGGTTTGCTCGCCGCTAGGCCTGTTTCCTGATTCCCCTAGGTGTTGCCATCTACGTCGTCGTTGGTGGCATGAGGGCAACCCTACTTTGCGACTAGTACGCCATGTCATCTCTACAAAACAATTTTGGAGCACTAACGTAGCTAAACCCCTTCGTGCGCTAGCACCCACACAGCCGTCCTCTTCGCGATCATCTACGTGTTCACCTACACCGTGTACGCGACGAGCGACAAGATCGGTTCCTTCGCAGCGATGCACGAGCTGCTTAGCAAGGCCTCCGAAGCCGCGCCCGTCTCCGGTAACGCACAGGGCTCGTACCTTACGATGCGCTCCAAGAACGGTCTCATCTTCGGCGTTATCAACGTCATTGGCAACTTTGCGACCGTCTTCCAGGACCAGGCCGTACGTGCATTCACCCTTAGCCTTGGATGCAGTGGCAAATTGAGGTACTCACTCGCTTTTGTTTGTGTATAGTACTGGCAGCGCGCGATCGCCAGCCGACCCGCGTCCTGTGTCAAGGCGTACCTCCTCGGCGGCCTCGCGTGGTTCGCGATCCCATTCATGTTCTCCACCACTCTCGGCCTCGCCGCCGTCGCCTTGCGTGGTGACCCCGCCATGCGCACGCTTTCACCCGAAGACGTCTCCGCCGGTCTGCCCGCCTCCGCGGCAGCGGCGGCGCTCCTCGGCAAGTCCGGTGCCGCTGCGCTGCTGATCGTGCTGTTCCTCGCCGTTACGTCCGCGACGTCCGCCGAGCTCATCGCCGTGTCGTCGATCTTGACGTACGATGTGTACAAGGTGCGTTAGCGGCGTCGATGCATAATAAGGGTACTAAGCTCACTTTGACGTATAGAAATACATTAACCCCAAGGCGACGGAAGGCCAGATCCTGAAGGTCTCGCACGCCATGGTCGCGTTCTTCGCAGTCGTGATGGGCATACTCGGCCTCATCTTCTACTACATCGGCATCTCCATGGGCTGGCTCTACGTGCGTGCCCTTCACACCCCCGCTAGACGCCTGTATATCGTGTTTCTGACGTGTGGGTCTCTCGCATACAGGAGTTTATGGGCGTCGTGCTCGGCTCGGCAGTGGTGCCCATTGCGATGTGCATCACCTGGAGCAAGGCAAATAAATGGGGCAGTCTCGCTGGTGCCGTCGTGGGTTTCTGCGCTGGCGTCATCGCGTGGCTTGTCACCACGTCTGCGCTCAACGGCGGCGATCTCAGCGTTACCGTACGTTTACTTGCACTCGGGATTGCGGTCAATGACGTCATCGCTAATTCTGTCTACCAACTGTGCAGACTACCGGAGGCGACCTGGAGATGCTTGCGGGTAACCTCACCTCCATCGGCGTCGGCGGCATAATCACCGTCGTGACCTCCCTCATCGTCAGTATCCCTCTCTCCCTCTACATAAATCTCGCGCGCTAACAGCGCTTGGCGTCGACCGCAGTGGCCGGACAACTTCGACTTCGAGGCTACCCGGGCGATCAACCGTCCGGCCCTCGAGAAAGGCTCCTCTCCATCTATCGACGACGGAGACTTGGCCGAGAAGAAGCGCGCGTCTGTAGACGTTAGCCTCGAGCCCGTCGCCTCAATATCCGCCGTAGCCGCAGCAGAAGAGGAGGAGCGCGAGCTCGACCCCGTCGCACTAAACAAGTCATTCGCCATCGCAGCATGGTCATCCGTAGCTCTTGTCCGTCTCTCTTCCTCTTCCCCGCGCCCCTCTCTGTGTACTAAAATAGCGCACTTTTAGACGTTCATCTTCCTGATCATCGTCCCCCTCCCGCTGTTCTTCGCACAGACCGTATACGGTGTCGGAGGCTTGACGGCATGGGTCGTCATCGGCATGATCTGGGCGTTCTTCTCCGCCCTTGCGGTCGTGGTGTACCCGCTGTGGGAGAGCCGCGCGGCGCTAGGACTGATTAGCAGGGGTGTGATCAAGGTGCGTTTGAGCGTCCGTTTGGGCCGTAATTATGGTGGTAGGAACTCGTGGCTAACGTCTGTGTTCGTTGCGTGCAGGATATCTTCACGAAGGGCAGCGGCAAGTTTGTAGAAAAGCCGACGCACCCCAGCGCATGATGAAAATTACGAAGTTATGAATTAGATAGAACGCGTGTTCTATGGATACGAGTAGCACTAATACCACGTTGTACGAGATTTATACACCTGTTCCTTTTTTCACCGGTTTACTGTTGTGCGTGATCGCCCTCAACATATAAAAGGAAAACAAAGCATGGGGCAAGGCGAGCAGTTGGTGGCGGTATCCAGCAATGTGCCAGGTTAGACTCCCATTTTGCGTGCCGCCGGCGGGTACTATGTACCGGGTACTGAAACTCCAAGCCGGCACGCAGCAAACAGTAAACAAACGAATCATACAGCAACTGCACAACGTAAGGATACACAAGAGCGTATACTCTAGCAGCACAACACAACATGAGACAGACCATCACAGCAGCCTAACGCCCTCAAGCCACCTTCACGCTCCCCCACGCTACCTTCTGCCCACCTGTCCGGGCGGACGCAGACGCGGGCTGCGCTTCCGACTTGCCAGTCGCCTCAGCGGGTTGGCCGGCGGGCTTGGCCGGGATGGGGAGGGGCGCGTTGCGGAGGGTGTCCAGGACACGCTGCGCGTGCTCGGTGTTGCGGATGAACCAGCCGGCGTACCGCCTGCCGACGGTGGATTCGGCGATGTGAACCATGTTCTGTCAAGAATAGCGTGAGCACGTCGGAACAAAAAAGATGTGGAGTGGAGTGAACATACGTCGTTGATAACGAAGTCGAGGTCACTCGTAGAGATCATCTGCCCGTCGAGGAGGCCCTTCTCGTTGTCGACGCGGCTTACGCTGCGGCTTGCCTGCTTCATGACCATCAGTTGCTGAACCATATCTTCTTCGTCCGCGTCGAGGAAGTTCGCGAGCTTCGATGCGTCCAAGCTGGTGTACAGCTTCAAGAAGCTGCGCAGCGTTGGCACAGGAGCCTGCGCGCGGACCTCGGATAGGAAAAGCTGCAAGTGCCGTTGGGCCGGCTCAACAGGGGGCTCCTCGACAAATGACTGCAGAAGCTCGGGGTCGTCGTACGGCGGAGGGTTCGCGGCGATGAACTTGGGGCACGCATACACGAACAACTCCTCGAATGCCGGGATGCCCTCCTCTCTGCGATGCGACGTCAACATCGTGAATACCTCCAGGCGCCATCAGTGGACTAGGTGTGCACGCCGCACTCACCCCCTCGACATCTTCGTGAACTGTTCGCCATAGCGCTCCTTCACAATATTGGAGATGTTGTCGTCCACACGTGTGGGGGATAGCGCGTTGCAAATCGCAAAGAGCGCGTACATCCTATCAGCGGTCTTGTTGATCTTCATGGTATACTAGTGAGCAAAGTGTGGGTCTGGTCTCATACTGTAATACGTACCTGATCGTACTGATAACTCCGAGTGTGGTATTGGCGCATCCGAAGAATGAAGTTGAGGATAGACACGAACGCTCGGATGGCATCTGGATATCTTCGTAGCATAATGTAGCAGAAGCCGACATAGTAGTACGTAGTCACATGGCAGGCGGTGACGCGGGTGAATGGAGACTGCGGAGGAATGTTTAAAACGTAGTTCTCTATCGAAAGGGTGATGAACGTGCTCGCCTTTTGGTTCAATTCCACGTTTTCCATCACCTTCAACGCAAGCGTGAAGTCGCCCAGCAGACTGTGCACACGGAGGAGGCCGATAACGCTGAAATAACCGAGGAGCTTGTAGAGCGGCCGCGTGCCGTACTCTCCGACGATCTCCCTGTGTATGGCTCTCAGTACCCTACGCTCCTGGGAGTGTATACTAAACGCACGCGATCTCTTCGGTACTCTTTCCTTCTTGAAGCGCGACAAGGTGCTCGTTGATTTTGGATTTTTGGATCAAGGAGTACAGTACATTCAGAACGCTGTATGAGCTCCACACCTGCAAATGTCACAAGTGAATTTTCCACACGTTTGGACCCTTGTCATGAACATACCTGGCTACCTTCTGCAAGTAGTGTAAGCTCTTCCTCGGTCTTGGACTTGACCTTTGAGCGCCATACGCAGAAGGATTGGAACTGGTAGATGAATTCGTCGATTATGTCCCATAACCACTGTTCGGGAAGCTCAAGCGCGACCGGTCCGTCAGAATCTGACAAGGGGGAGTCTTAATAGTCATACCGGCAGATACGAGGGGAGACTTTACTGAGGAGGTAGTTGAACAACTCGCAGCTGTTCTCGTAAGAGTGGAACCGGTCGTCAATATCCGGGGTGAGCCGCGAGTAGACGTGCCGATAGTAGAGTTCGCGGTATAAGATCAGGAAAATTTGGTCTGAGGAAGGATGAGAACCATTCATATAATACAAGCATACCGCTTACCATCGTTCACCAAAGGTGCGATAACCTCGGCCTCCGGCCATTCGGTTTTAGAGTAGAACTTCTCAGTCAATCGGTTCCAACCACTCTCGTAGGCGACGGTGATCTCCGCGAGGTTGTTTTCGAGGACAGCTTGGTGGAAATGGGCGATGAACTTGACCCACATGAGTACTACAGCTTGACGTCCGTTGATCTGGTACCTACCCTTTTCACCACATCGGGGATTTGTGCAAAAGCCTGCTGCTGGGCTACTTGATGCTGCACCGCAACCAGGGTGGCTTCATCTATCCTTGGTTGTGCTGATAAACATCCCGTTCAAGGACTATCCGGCCTCCGATATAACTGCTGGAGGCACACCGTCATCATAGAGACCATTCTGCCCGTATGTGCCGATCGCGAGATTGAGGTCGACGTCCTGGAGATCTTCGTCCAAGTCAGCCTCCCACAGAGCTTTCCGAGACATTTTTGAGAGCGAGGGTAAAAGGTGTGTTAAGCAGCGTAAGTAGGCCGGGGCTGAACAAGACTTCAAGCTATGCCGCAACTTCAAAAATTCGGACGAGACAGAGTTCCCAGTCTCTCGGGGCCACCAGACCCATCCGCTTTGGGAAGTTATCTCCGAATTTGGTCGCGACTAAGCGCTTGAATGAGCCCAGTGCGTTCCGGATCTCGCGCCACAGCTTGTGTCTCGACCCTGTTTCTGCGTATTCTGTCGACTTGGAGCTCCGTATACTTACACAGTGAAGGCCGTTTGGTACCACACTCTATCTTTGCTTCAGCCAAGGAGCCTTCTGTCGCGATCTTCGGCTTAACGCCTTGAGAACTTAGACATATCCCTGTCTTCCTTCGCCCGGGGCATGCCTACAGTGGCCGTACATCCCACCACACTCGCGAACCTTGGGACGAAAGTCAATGGACGCGCGGTACAAGTTCGATCAAACGTAGCTCGTACCTCACGATTGCATTCAGTATGTCGTGGGCCCCGCATCTCGTGGAATGTTTGCTGGTATGTCTTAACCTTTAAATTCCAGGAACACAGAAACGTCGCGCGCAATGCCCCCCCACACAACAATCGTCAATCTGACCCCGGATCTCAACGCCCAGGCATTGACCGGCTACGACATAAGCCTGAATCTTGCTCATCGGCTCGCACGCTATCTTCGCCACTTCCAGATGTAAAGTTCGACGACATTTGGGGGTCTGGGGCGACAGGACCTAACACCTATGACGCTACCTCTTTGGGATATTACTACAAGAGCAAAACGGAATATAAGACTAAGAAACGTGCTCGAATGGTGGGTCTACTTCCTGTGTCCTCACATGTGGACGGTTGGTGCACTGTGCTCGTGCTGTCTAGCACTTGTCCATGCGTCGCCCTCTTATTTTGACTGTGTTCCCCTTCTGGTTGCTTACGCGGAGAGCGATGCATCGCGTGCCGCTGGAATCTGACGTGTTCATTCAGTCCGGTTCCCCGGTAAAAACTCCAGAACCAATCAGTCATGTTACTGTCCCCGGTTCTTTAGACCCGCCCCGAGTTTGGGAGTGTTGGACTTTTTCCAAGTCTACCTGGCTTCAAATCCCAAAAGATTCTGTATGTTTGTTCGGTTTGTGTATTTGTTATACTCTACTCACGCACCTGTAGCATAGCTGGGAGGTGGCGCGGGACTTGGCAAATCGACGATACAACACACTGAAAAGGCTAGGAGACCTGCTTAGGGAGCATTATGGGAATCTCTACGATCCACGCCCATTCGGCAGCACCTGTTATGGCGGAAGCAATAGTGCAAGCGATATCGACGTCGTGATATATGTAAATGCTATACTACCGTTTGGCTCTCGTAGATGCTGAGTTTGTGTAGGATGCCGAACGGCCATATGGAACCGAACCGGGCGACAAACGGCCGTTACCCCGTACGTACACCCATCGCAATAGACCGTTCCTATCGTCGTAAAGCTTATATGCCCAGCTATATATAATGTCAGGTACGGCCACGAACGTTTTTCCACTCCTACGTGGCGTACGTTTAGCAAGCTTTCTTAAGACAAGTCGCCCGACTATTCGAGCAAAACGGCTTCACGAATGTCGCTACCAGACCGAGAGCTGCCGTTCCAATCAGTGAGTCTGCCTTGATACATTCATAATTATGCCAGTTCACCAAGTTCCATAGTTAAATACACCGACCCTGAGACAAATATGTCATGCGACGTGAACATCAACAATCGCCTTGGTGTGTATAACACCGCACTCCTACGGCAGTACTGTCTACGCTCGCCGGGGCTCTCGCGGTTCCTGCGCGTAGCGAAAGCCTGGCTAAACTCGGTCGACCTCAATAACCCTTCGGTGCAGGGGAAGCCGTCGTCCTTCAGTAGCTACGCTATCACAATCATGACCATCGCATTCATGCAGGTGAGCTCCACATGCGCTTTACCCGCACGCGCGCCCTACTACGTGCTTAACGCAACGCTACCTTCGCCGGTCAGTATAAAGGTTACTTGCCTAACCTTCAGGCGGACAAGGAACGACTTGTGGACACCTATTTCTACGAAAAACGCCAATATATTACGCGAAAGGCAGAGATACACTTCGGCCCATGCAAAGATTGGAAACCACCATCATATCTCCGTCCACTCACTTTCTCCATGTGGCTCCGGTGAGTAGCTGCGACCTTTTTGTCACATCATACCGGGTCATTAATCACCGTCACTGCAACAATAGATTCTGGTTCTCCGAGTTTGACTACGAGAATTGCACCGTGAGTATGCGCGAAGGGGGCATTATCAAACGTCCGAAAGTTCCACCACCAGAATGGGGCCATTATTTGAGTGACGACCATGACGTCGGCACCATTGTCGTCCTCGACCCTCTCACCTACCGGGTAAGACTTTTCGAGACGCGTCGAGGATCACCGAACCCCAGTTCACGCTATTGGCTAGAATTGCACTTACAGGATAGGGGCGCCGACAGTGGATGAATTCAAGACACGTTGCAAGGAGAAGTACCGTGAGCTTGAAATGGAGGGATCTCATACGCAGGTCTTCGGTTACGAATGACAGGTGGAGGGGTTCTAAGCATAAGACATGAGGTATTCGGGGCTAACGTCGCCGTGCTAGTGTGGCTAGAGTATCGTTGTCCGTAGTCTGGTGCATCCCACCGCTGGCATGGCCTGCTCAGTGTCAACTGCGGCCTCTTGGACTCGATGATCGGACATTCTTCCGGCACACCCAAATAATAGCATATCTAACATTCCAGAGAGTGTGGCTGGTTTGGTTCGCTGTAATCCCAGCCCTACTTCCCGCGCGCCTTCTTCATCTTTCGTTCTTTCCTCTTCCGCCCGATCAGCGACCCGACCTTAGTGCCTGCCTTTCCTTCGCTCCCCGCACCGACAGGAGATGAGATCGAAGAAGGCTTAGGGGGATCGGATCCTCGGCGTTTTTTCTTCGGGGGTTGCTCGTCTGCCCCCTCGTCCTTGACACTGGGCAGGGATCGACGGCGTAGCAGCTTCTTGTCGTCCCGCCCCTACAAGGTAATCAGCAACATCGCCGATGCCTAGAATAGTGAACAGCCCTACCGGCTTTTCGTCCTTCGTAGCCTTGGCACTCCGCTCGTCCTTCTTACCCCTCGCACTCTTTGCGCCTCTCGCGCCCTCACCTGCCTGTTGTCCCTTCTGTAGGGCCGCCCGGCGCTGCACGACTTGGATATTCTCGATCGAGAACTCGACGATGAGCGTGCCCTTGCTCTTCGGGGGAACACCCTTCTCGAGCTCCTCCCGAATGCGCTTGATGCGCTGCTCATCACGCTTGTCTTGCCCCTTGCTCTTCTCCGCCTTGATGTGGTCTTCGAGCTCCGCGCGCCACCACTCCTCGAACAGGCGGCCGACAGCGAGGTTGTTGTTCGCCCAGCGCAGGACGCGAAGCGCGTCCGCGTGCTGGGCGAGCTCGACGAAGCCGTAACCCCTACTTCGGCCCTTACCCGTGACAGGGTCGACACGATCTTGTTGGCGGACGATCTTCGCCTGAATAACACCGGTGGGACGCCCCGTCTTCCCGCCCTTGCCCTTACCCTTGTGGCCCTTGTTTTTGTCGCCTTCGGCAGCTTCCATCTTAACGTCCCCGTCGCGCTCATTGTCCGCATCGGCGGGTGTGGGCTCGGTAAGCTCGTCGACGGTCAGCGGCTCGCGCTTACTTTCCTTCACTTCGGTCTCAAATGCGCGCATGGCGTGAATCGCAAGGCGTTTGAGCATGCGCTCGGTGACAAAGAGGGGAAGTTGGCGGACACTGAGCCGCGTGCGCGATACGAAAAGCGAAGGATTCGAGCGCAAGAGGGCACGACGTGCGTTGAAGGACTGAGTCCGCTTTTCGACTTCGGTAGGAGGAAGCAGCTCGGCAGCCGGGGTGTTCGGAAGGATAACTAATCGAGATCGGTCAGACACTGGGGAACAACTCGACGATTCAATTTGTTACGTACTGCCTTCGCGCAGGAGGTAGAGGTTCCGCTTGTCTGCCTTCTCTCGCTGCCGCTCTCCGATCTCCTTGAGCCTCGTTGCTTCGTCGCGTGTAACCGCACGGCTGACGTCCAAGGTTCGGCCGTGCAGAACGAGGTTCTGTGCTATGGAAGCGGAGGGATCGGGGGTGAGGAGCGATGGCATCTTGAATGGGTTCTTCTTCGCCTAGGCATAGTCGTCAGAATCCATATTCACCGCGAACGACCCGGACGCACTGTAGCTGGGGCATTTCCAACCGTCTCGGCGCGAAGAATTTCGCTCTGTTCAATGGCTTTATCGGCGTCCTCCTTGTTCCAAAAGCAGGCAAAACCTGTTCCTCTTGAGCGGCCAGTAGCCGCATCCATGGTGATACGTGCATAACGCAACGGGCCAAAGGCACGAAATCTAACCATGTTGTGAGCTTGCCGTGTTGTGAAGGACTGAGGTATGACTCACAGTGTACGCAGTTCATCCTCGGTAGCCTCGAAAGGCACGTTACGAACGAAGAGCGTCGTCCCAACCTCCGGGGCGGGAAGGCTGGGCTTAGTGAGTTTTTCCTCCACGTCCGAATCGTCCTCGTCAGAATCATCATGACCCACTTGCGAGTCACCCTCGTCAGACTCGTCTTCGTGTACGCCAAGCTGCTCATCCTCCGACCCGCTCTCTCCACTCCCTTCGTCAGAATCATTGGAATCGTCACTACCTTGGCTCTCGCTCCCTTCGCCCATGTCAACGTCTTCATCCTCTTCATGTTCGGCCTCCAGCTTCGCCTTCTCTGCTTCCCACTTGTCCTTGCTCAGCGCCCAGTCGACCGCAATCACTCTCTGTCTCCCGCGCCCTTCTTGTTCGTCTTCGTCGTCATCGACGGCCTCCTCCGTACCCAGACCTGCCTCGGCCTTGCGTTTCTTCTCTTCCCGCCTCTGTTTCTTCTTCTTTTGCTTGTCCGAGACGAGCGTCTCGGCCATGCCCGCCTCAACTGTCATCCCATTGCACTTCTCCATCGCCTTCTCAGCGTCCTTGCGGCCTAAGAACCAGACAAACGCGAACCCCTTCGAGCGCCCACGCGACTTGCTCGGACCTTCCTCCCGCTTAACATCGTCATCATCGGCTTCCTTCTTTGCCTCTTCCGCCGCAAGTGGTATGTGGACGGAGTAGATAGGTCCATACGGGAGGAATATGGCGCGCAAATCCTGTTCAGTGATGTCGAACGGGAGGTTGCGCACTATGAGGCGGCTGTTCCGATTCGGCATCGCACCTGGCTTCGGTTGCGAGGACTTCGCCGTGGAGGGCTTGGCCTGCTTTCCTGACTTCGCAAGACCGTCTAGCCGCTTTTTTAGTGTGGCAGAAAGGAGGGCACCCTTGAAAACATGCGCGTGTAGCTTATTGACCGCATCGTTCGCTGATGCAGGGGTCTGGAATAGGGCATGCGCTGCAGTAGTACAGTTTAGCTGGATGCTCGCGAGAGGTTGGCATTCCTCTAGAGGTAGGTAGAAGGACATACCGACGGAGTGGTCCTCCTCCCCAGAATCTGCCTTCACGGGCCATTCAACCTTCTCGGCTCCCGGTAGCTTGCGCACCTTTTTCCAGAGCGTTTTCGAGTCTACGTCAGCTGGGAGACCGGCGATGACTACGGTACGAATGGCCAATGGGTCTGAGGGGCCAACGGGCCTAGCGGGACGAGGCGTTGATATGGGTTTAGCTGTTGGTTTCCCGTGCCCCTCACCGTGTTCATGGTCCTTGTTCTATTGTATTTGATCAGTTGCAACACTTCGTCGGATATTTCAGTGTAGACGCACCTTGCTTCCCGCCCATTGTACTCTGAGACTACGACCATCAAGCGTTATGCCTTCCTTGCTAATTTGGTCGATGGCCATCGTCGCGTCTTCACGGATTGCGAAGGAGACATATCCGACACCCTTGGAGACCCCGGTCCCTTGCTCGAGCACTACGAACGCCGTCCGGACGGGAGCGATGTCGGAGAACAGAGTTTTCAAGTCGGTAGATGTCGCGGTGTAAGGCAAATTGGACACGAAGAGAGTTGACCTGAAGTATACTTCAGGATTGGGGATCATGCGTATCCAGAAACCACGACTGACCCGTGCTGTTTTTCCGCGCCTTCGTGGTCTTCATGTTGGCCATCCCGCTCCTTCCTCTTTCCTAACGTCGACATTTTCTGCGCAAATAGAGACTTTCAAAGTAGCCCCAGTCTTCTCCGCTCAAAAGAAAATGAGCCAGCGTGTAGAGGATGGACAGCTGCAGTCCACCCTAGGCTAGTGAGGGCTCTGCCAGGTCGATCGAAAAATGAATGGCCGAAACTGTAAGCGCTCAGAAATGCGGCCCGCACGGCCCGCCGCATAGACGCGCACTGCCACCCCCGCATCGGCAGGCTGCCGCAGCGTTGTGGCGTGCCTGCAGGAGCCCCCCGAGCTCTTCCTGACCACCACCAGCCGTGCGCCAGGGGTTCCTCGCAGTCTCCCCCGGAATTCTTAGGCCAATCCCGGGCAGCTGCCTCTACATGGTGTCAAAGTACTCGTAGCTCAGGTACGGGCTACAATTGCATGCCGGGAGAAGTGGTACTTATCCTCGCCGGATGTTATGACGTGGTGGGACCGGAGCACTCAGAACGAGTCGATTAAACTACCTCGCGGGGCTCCTGTGGTATCGGGTGATCGGAGCAGGTCGCTCCCCGACCGGTTACCAGTATGTGGTTTCACCTACTACAGACGTTGTCTAGATTTCCAGACATTGCCACTTCTGACGCAACCCTAGGTGCTCTGCGTCCATTGCTAAAGTGGTTCCGTAGCCTTTTCCCTATCTCAGCGCACTCATTGGCATTCTGTTCTTAGGTGGGCGCCTTCAAACCACCGTAAGTCTGCCTTCTCTTCTTTGCTCATCGTGTTGCTCCCAGAATGTCCTTATCGCGCCCCTTGCACTGTTTCGTAACGACGGAGGTCGCAACTGACATAGGGTTTCGCAGTAATATAGAACACCCCAACCCGCAATACATGTACCCGCAAATACCAGGTAAGATAGATGCTATGCAGCGAACATAGGCCGCCAGGATCGCTTTCTGCTTCAAACATGCGCCGAGCATGCTCGTCCCTGGCTCAGCGTGCGCTACATTCGGGCGCCGTGTCACTCACTCGTCCAATGCAACGAAGCTCGCCGGTCTCATCGCGTTATCTCGCCGACCCTGCAGCGCTCCATGATAAGTCGCAACGGAGTCTTTCTGACACCAGAGCACATCAGGTATGGATTGGAATACCCCCCTAACTACTGTTCTGTGACCTGATGAACACCTTCCGCCTAATTGCCTCGTGTCCGCAGCGCTGCACCTTGACAGCCTTCGCAATGATAGCGGCTGCCCACCAAACGGTACCCGCGCGCGCACCGCACAGGTAGGTGAGAACGTTGCGGTCCCCGATGTCGTACAACCCTCCCGTAGCCGCCTTCCTCACCGACCATCTCCGCGTGGTTGTCCGTCGCACCTCGCAATCGCCACCAACGCGTCCTACGCGTGTTCCCCGGTAATGGTAAAGACCATGCCCGTTTTGGGATTCCCTGGCCCAATACGTTGGACAGTCCCTGCTCAACTCTAATGTTTCTCGCGTACGCAGCCGCCGCCGCTCCTCGTTGCTCGCTAGTTCCTGGTGCGCCACTTTTGCTCACTTTCGACCGCTCTTGTCTCAGCGATAACTAGCGAGTTGCCATTGCCATTCCGGGTTCGGGTGATTATCGATTTCGCGCCCGCTCGGAGCAGGTCGTATTCCCGCCCTCCCGGTCGCGCTTTTGTATGCGTCCCGTACCCGTCGGGCGATGTCCCTCTGCGTACACAACATTGCTCGGAATATATCGTCGGTCGCACGCGAGTTCGATAGGCTTCCCCGGACGCCCAAGAAAAGCTCCCGGCCTTCCCTCCAAATGCATAACGTCAGTCGTGCATCCTTTATGTGGCCTCGCGCCCCTGCCCAGCGTTCCGTGAGCCCGGGCGAATCCCCTAAAGCTCACACCTGATTCCCACAGCCGGTCATGGCCGGTCGGTAGCCTCATAGGGCTCGTTCACATCCGCTTGGCTGGTATTTCTGTGCCGAACACGGGAACCTCCACCTCGGGAAGAAGCCTCGCACTCCGGTCCCGAACTCCGTACTCTGAGGGCACCGCGCTGCACGACCAGTACTTGCCGAATCTACTATCGCTCCTATACACGTACATCAGCCTCGACGAGGGCCCACACGTGGGGCTTATCGAGAAGCCCGTGTCGACCGCACTGTCGTGGCCGCGGCGTGGCGCGCGGAACGGGGTAGGAAGGGAGGACGACCACCCGTGGATGTGCGCGGGCGAAGCCTACGGAAGCGGTCGCTCATGCGAAGACACGTAACGCACTCAATTATACCGTACAGGTGCGTGCTCTCAGGGCTTGCCGCGGAGGATGTCATCGCGAGGGAAGCCGCGCATGCAGTCCACAGCGGACGCGGCCATCGCTGGCGCAATGGCAGCACCTTCCTGCGATTCTGGCCCTTCCGCCTGCGCATTCGCGAGAATTCAGAAATGGCGTGGGAGCGGGCGACGTAACCCCTTGAACTCAACGCTGTCAGCGTGCACATCCCCGTACGCGACACCGTTGTCGGCCGCTTACCGAGCATGTAGTCAGCGGCCGTCCCCGGAGGCGGCAGCGCTCGTATTACATTTTACTGCACATCCCGCCACGCCGACAGTGCTCCGGGGCACGGCCACTCGGGACGGGAGAGAGTGGCGATCGGTCGTGCCTTACATCCCGCTCCGAGGGCGCACTGCGAAGCCAGACGGCTCCGCAACGCGTCATGCGAAAGCACTCGGAGTCCGGGGAAGGCCCCGGCCTTCATCTGAGTTGTGTGTGGCCGCGCTCCGCCTCTATGAAGGTTCCACCTGTGCGGCGGAACCAGGCTTTCCCGCGATGGGTGCAGAGTTGCTGTATCGTCGGGCACAGGGCGAAGGTAGCCCCACAGGTATTCAGTCGGCCGAGGAGGGGCGCGCGAAGGGGCGAGGCTCGAAGTCCTCCCTTGATCCTCCCGGGAGTGTATGGCGTGCACGCCACCGTGACGGTGGGTGCCATTGGAATACGGACCTATAGTGCGAATTGGGCAGTGATTGTCGATGGCTGAGTGATAATACGCCTCGCAGCCCTCGCTGGGTTGTGCAGTGTCTCGGATGTGCCCAATGTTGAGCGAGTATGCCGGGAACGTGCTTCTATGCCGTGGGCCCTTGGTTCCCGGAGCACGGTGCGCGGATGGGGATAGAGGGTCCGTAGGCAAACGTTGGTTCACTTTCGCTGCGGCCCAGGCCCCCTTTTGGGAGATCTCCCTGGGGGAGTACGGTTCGCGCGAGTGGCACACAATCTACAGAGGCGATTGAAGTCGCCGAGGAGGTGATCGCCGGATGGGGTTTCAAATGCAAAGGATCTTGGTGTTATTGGCTGCGCAAGTGGCACACGATAGGAATCCAGACGCGATATCGTGACATCCCGATGGTGCTAATATCAGGATGCGATGGACATTGGATGCCCGCGCGGAGACAATGCAAGGCACTGTATGTGCATGGGTGGGTGGCGTCAGATGAGGATGCGGTGGGGAAAAACGAATGAGCAGCGCGCAGATGCGGGGAGATGATTGAATTCGAGCTGAAGAAACGAACACAACGGCAGTCCGGTCATCCAAGGCTAGGGACTGTACATACGCATGGATGGCAGGACTGCCGCCGTTCGCGCAGAGCAGAGAACTCAGGAAGTCGACCTCGAAGAGATCCAGCTTGGCGAGCATTCGAGCTGTCGCCCCGGTCCATGCATGCATCGATCGGGTGCGAGCCCTAATATCACAAGAAGGATCCCGATCGTGCTAGAGCCCGGCGAGAGGGGGCACAGTAATAAGCGCAGTGAGGCTCCCCAGATTTCGATCATTCATTCTCGCGAGAGCGAGTGAATATGGCACGGGCCACTGCAGGCACGCCGGTTTAATAAGAAGACAACGCTTGGCGAGCCACAAGTTGTCGTCAGACCGGGATGACGCGGTGTGAGGAGCATCGTACACAAAGCCTCGATCTGGTGGTCTCCAGAAGCGAGCAGATGAGAAAGGGACACGACAAATAAATACATACGTCCCGTACGTCAGGTCCGTCCGGAGGGTTCCACGGACGGTCAGGCGGCCGCCCACGGGTCTGGTTTCCGGGGGTGCATCCGGACGCGTTTACGCAAGGACGGTGTCAGTCGCGCGGGGCCCCACGCCCAGCGGACGACCGCACGAGCTCGGCAGGATGTGCGGGATGGTGGGGACCGCGGGCGGACTCAGCGTCGGCGTCGGGGACTGTTGCGAGCAACGGCCGTCGTCGGGCGTCCCGGGCGCAGGGGCCGAGCGTGGGACAAAAAAACCCTAACCCAAGCGCGCATGGATATAAGGGCGGGCGGCGAGAATTGGAACTCCGTCGCACATCTTTTTCATGTTTTGCTTGCGTTAAGGCAGCTTCCTCGAACTCGGCCGTCCTCGCTGCTTTTTCCTTGCTAGCTGTGAGTGCATACAGGCGTCTCGAACCAGGTGTGTGCCGCCCTCGCTGCCGTTTCGCGCCCGAAGCGTTCGCTCACGTACCGTTGGCCCTACTCGCTGCAGACAAAATTTTTATGGTTTTGCCGCCGATTCGCCGCCGAGATTCGAGTCGAAGCGCGGGTTGCTGCTGCGTCTGAGGTGGACAGGGTGCAGACACGCGTCTGCAGTGGAGAGAAAAAACCAAAACATATTGCAGGTGAGTGCACCGTGCTCGTGTGCGGCGAGGATGGGCGAGTGCCACCCCGGCCGTGGCGCGCGGCGTGGCTGCGACTCGGGCAAAGGGCTTTTTGGGCGCCCAAGCATGCGGGCTGTGTCCATCGATGCTCCTTCCTTTTCTGGAACCCCAGGCACTCGCCGCTCGTATTTATTCCCTGACTCATTGTTTCCGGCTCTGAGCTCAATGATCATCCTTCCCCCCCTTCAGTTTCGTCGTCCTAGAGAGGGTCTTTCTTATGATTACCCTTAGTCCCGGCTCGCTCTGCGACGTCTGCGCAGAGGAGTACGGTCCGCACAACTTGCCCCATTCCATTCCTTGCGGTGAGCACAATCCCGCCTCCGTCGTCGCCGTCCGCTAAAATTTTCTCATCGTCGCCCGCCACTCGTAGGACATGTGCTTTGTCTAACCTGCTGCAATAACATCATACACAAAACCCCTTCACGACTTACGCCTGCCTGCCCTTTTTGTCGCGTTCAGTTCTCGAGCGACGCCGTTCGACTTATCCGCATCGACTATGGCAGTGGGTGGTCTACGCCCAACCCGAAGAGCCCGAAGAGGACAACTATCGAGGCCCACGACATTGGCGAAGACGATGTCTTGCTCTTCAACCCTGGAACCCTGAAGACTAGTGCGGAGGCCCGTCGCCTCGAGTCCAAGGTGGCTAGGGTGGCAGCCAAGAAATGCTCAGTGGAGGAGGTGACTACCCTGCACAAGGAATTGCAGGCATGGCTCAGCTCAGACAAGCTCGACGAGCAGGTGCGTTCATTCTAGGGCCTTCTCGGAGTTGCTGCTCACTGCTGCCACAGTCATCTTCACTGCAGCTTAGTGCTGCGCTTCTGCGTGCCATCCTCGTCAACCACGTCGCCCATTCTGAAGCCACTCGCATTGCCAAGACTGTCGAGACCAACCTTCGCGAGCGACTGGAGGATGCCCACCACGAAAAGGAGAAGCTCGAGGCCGAGCTGCGCAGTCTGGTGAGTGGTGCCTTCATTTCTTCGGATAACCTTCGCACTAACTTGAGCACAGAGGGCTCAGTACTCGCAGAAGGCTCAGGAGTGTCAAACTCTCCGCGCCGAGATCAGCCGCGCGAAGATCAAGGCGGTCGCTCCTACCTTGGGCGTCCCGGCGACGCCTCCCCCGAATTCCGCGCCATCGGGCATGATCTCGCCTCCGCGTCCCCAGTCTGTCTCGACTACCTCCGGATCTCGCTCCGGTGCCACTTCACCGACGTCTCCGACCCGGACGTCGTACGCGCCATCTTTCCAGTCGCCTCTCGCTCGACCCGCGCTCCCGATGCATACCCGCACGACGTCCCTAGTGTCGGGACATCGTTCGATGACGCCCTCCGTCCGGACTGGCACTCCTCTTGTCAGCGGTGCTGATATCGCAAGGCCGTCTACTATACCCCCCAAGCCCCGTCGCATGTCGATGTCGACGCCGACGCCCACCAAAATGACCCGGTCCAGCTCCAGCTCGGACGAAAAAGAAAAGGAGAGGCTGCGCGCCGACGACAAGGCGCGCGAGAAGGACGAGCGGCGGCATCAGCTTATTCAGCGCTGGCTTCCCTCGGCGGATGCGATATCCCGTAGCCCGCCTACCGGCCGCCCGGAGAAGTTCGAATCTCTGCTCAACTCGCGCTCGCCGCATCCCTCCATGGTGCCCTCGCGGTACAAGACGCCCCTGTCCACGCACTCGCCATGAGGGGTTGACGGACCTGGTTTGCTCTCCGTTATTTATCGATTCCATCGGATCACTTATATTTCCTCGTTCTGCTCTCCTCGTCGGATATAGTACACGATATACATAGTTGCTGCCCCCGGTTTCCCGCTCTCGTCCCTTTTTTCACATTCCCCTTGGTTGGTTGTTGCTCGTCACGGATTGACTTCGGATGCACACATACCTCTACCGTTTCGTATATACTTAGCCGCCGTTTATTTCGCTGTACATATTGGGGCCTCAGGTCTCGCACTCCGCGCTACCCCCCGCATTCCTGGCGTCCGTTCCCTTTTTCCCTGATACCTCTTCCATTCCTCCCTTCTCCCGCTTCTTCTCTGCCTCTTCCCGTCTCCGTGTCCGTCCCCGTTTTCCTGCTTCCCGTCTATCTCGCTCTCGACCTCGTTTCCCTTCCCATCCGCTACCCCATCCCCGTCTCCATCTCCATCCTCTGGTCTCCCTCGTCCGCCCGTGGAGCGCGACACTAATCTCTCCATCTCTCGTCTGAACCCTCGGACGCTGCTCGCTCGATCGATTTTACAGCTGACCTACTCTCCCCTGTGTAGCAAATGTTGTTTATCTCTTCTCTGTCTTTGCGCAATGCTTTTACGACTTGTTTACGGATAGATACGCCTTTCACGATACCAATACGATATCACGATTTAGATTAATCCCTCGGAGTGCCAGTGTGTGCATGCAAGAAGAAATCATCGTGCCTCGCGACTGTTGTCTTCCGACTTCGATGCAGTGCGAAGAGACGGCGAGGTGTAGCAATGGACTCGGAAGGGACTTGGGATGTTGCTTCGTAGAGCCCGTCTTCTCGTGTAGAAGCACCTTCCGACTGCATGCGCAGCGTCGCAGTACTGTACATGCAGCTACTACAGGAGCTACGGTGCAAAACATTAAAGTGCGGTCGCCCCAACGGCAGTACTACGCACCTGTCGATTTGAATCGTCGCTGGAAACTCGACTTCCATATTACGTTTCGTAGAACCCGCTAAAACGGGAGGCGCTACTGCTGATGAATAGGGAGAAGCGACCTCTTCTTTAACTACAATCGGATCTCAAGACATCCCGGCGGCTTGACAGGTGTTCAGTACACGCATCCACAACCTCCGAGTCCAACGTTCAGGTTCATACAAATGCTGGCAAGAGGGTACAAACGTGCATCCTCGGCGCGGTTCAGAGCAGGCCCCGTTCTTCCTTGCGCCCACTAAAGTGGGCCCACATGTACCGCGCCGCCGCGGAACTACAGGTCAGATGGTCCGCCGGGCGTCTCGGGCGAGTTCAAGGGACATTCCAAAAATCACATGCGGCTGCAGGTCATGAACTGCGGCGCACGTATGATGTCGAGGGCGAAAGGGGTCTCTTGCAGGGTACGAAGCCACACCGCGCCGCAGGGCCGATGCGCGCGCCACACCAGTCGTGGAACGGCCGAAAGGGAAACGAAGTCGGAAAGCAGGCTGTCCCGGTGACGAACCAGAGGTTCAACGTGAAAGTCATGCAGTTACGTTGTCGTCCGCCGCAGCCACACCGTGACGCCGCGGGGTTCAGCAGGGAATCGGATCTTGAGATTCTCGGTGTGCGCCGCACGCGTCTTTTGCGCGTGGACGAAGCGGAACCAGGAGCTCGCGAGGGCTTGGGCATGTGAATGACGAGAGCAGGGAAGCGAGATGCCCTCTGAGATCGTGGCGTGCGGAAGAGCGGCTGCGAGATACTCGGAGGATCTCAGCTGTAGCCTCAACGTGCCGCACGGTAGCGCCTTGACCGCAGCTCGGGAGCTTCAAACGGTCAGTCACTGTGACGCAGCCCGCCTCACCCGTTCCGGGACGAAGCCTTGTTGGTGACGGGTGACGGTGGAGGTCTCCTATTGCCCTTCCGAACAGTGCGTCCAGGAGCCGGGCTGCATGCACCACGTCAGCACATCATCCGGAGGATATGGCGTGTTATTATCTGCACAATGCCCGGAGACGCAGGCGGTTTGTCGGCTCTAGTGAAATAACCACGTTGGCAAGCCATGTCATGAGCGCACATGCGACACGGAAGAAAACTGACGACATAGTCGGCTGATGAGGACCAAGCCTGAGGTAACTTGAGTTGTTGAGCCAGGACTGGCCGTAGCCGACCTTGGCGGAGGGGCGTGCGTCAGAACGATAAGTCCAACGTGGATCAAAATCGTCAGGCAGTATGCCGCTCGTAAGGTTTATTATTATCCCCTATCTTGTCGTATGTGCCATCACCGCTGTGGCGCCCTGTGACCGGCTAGTGGAGCAGACAGGCGCATCTTCACCGCCTACAACTGCGCTTCACGAAGACGAAGATTATCCGAGGCTCCGCACAGTGAGGTGAGAGCGCCAGCAGAAAGGTAGCAATCTATAAATCGTCATTGAATTCTTAGATCTGTGAGGAATTTGAAAACAGCTTCCTTCGGGTTCAACATTATAGCAGCTTGTGGGCCATCATACGTGCCAGTGTGAAGCGTTCAGGGCGAGCGCATGATACCGAAGTCGTTAGGGAATACGGGTCCATGGCCCGATGTCGCGAAGACTACTGGCACAGTAAGTTGTCGCCGCGATTCGTTGGGTCTTGCCGCATACGGGGGTGGAGCGAGTTCGGATCTCAACATTGTGGGTCCAACGCTTCAACGCAGCACACAGTGACGTCTTGCTGTTTCTGGGTTCGCCACGCGGGTACGCGGCAATTGCCGCTCCCGGTGAACCATCCGTTCTTAACTGAGACTACTCTAGAACTTTTGCCACGACTGAGACCACTTACCCCAGTCGCGCCGGTTCCCCTTACCGGCTACGCTCAGAAGAAAACACTGCGCTATGCAAAGCTAGGTACCAATTAACAACGCTTAAACCCGCATATGTGATCTAGACAATGCACCAATGCAATGGCGATATCACACTCCACCACAACCCTGACGCCCTCCATGTTGGCGAACACCGGCCCTATCGCGACGCTTGGCGGGGGGCCGGGCGTAGTAAAACTCGCGAAAGGCGCCCCTTCTGTGTAAGGCCTTCGGACGACGGTTCCGCGAGCGCAATCCCTCGGGATGAGCGAAGTTCGTCCTTGTTCTCAAAATTGGCTACCGTGAATAACCCGCAGCTTGGGGATGTATTTCGCTTCTAGTACACCTCGTCTTTTCCAAAAAGCATGCCAGAATGGGCGACGCGGTAATCGGGAGTGCTCCCGCACGAAGATGATGTCGGGATCCGCTAGAGTGCTTGTGCGTCCAACCCGAACTATGGCGTGGGACATCCGATTCGCGAAGTCTTTCGCCTCAAGTCCGAACGAGTTCTTAGGGGAGGGCAGGCGGAGGCCAACTCACCTCAAATTCGATATTTGCCGCTAATCGTTGGTTCATGGCGGCGATCCTCGGGCTATCACGTCTTGGTATAGCGGGGTCTTTATGACGTATCTATTTCGCGCAAATGGCATTGATACAGTGCAGTCCATGAAGATAGGAGACAACAAGACCAATGAAGTATAGGGATTAAGAAAAATGGGATGGACCCGGGCAACTCTACACGGTGATGGCGAGGGGCTCTTGCGGTCCAACATAGACGCCTCCCCATGACTTTCGCCTCAGCTTGAAGAATAGTCATACCTGATGTCAACATATTGTACTGTCTGTTGATTTTCCCCTACGTACCTCGTCGACACTGATAGGTGGTGCATGGTCTGTTTTCAATTCTGTTGTCGTATGCACTTGAATTTGCATGCCCCCCTGATTCGAGAGCGTGGAGGCGAACGCGGAGACGTCGTCAGAGCTGCCATCACTTTTTAAACCTATTGGACTGACCTGATCATCTCGAGGGCCACGGCTGTACGGCGGTCTACTGGAGGGCGGCGGATGGGAACTCGCTGTTGCTGATAACGGTATAGAGACCAAAGTGCCGGAGCCCTCGCGCAAAGTCCGTCGAGCGTTCAACGTCGCGAGCAACGAATTGAGGAACACTGTACTAGGCATGAACAACTGGATGATACGGGCTGACGGCTTGGGAGGAGGACCCACACTTTGGAAGCACAAAGTAGAACCCGATGAAGATGAAGTTGTCGGGCATGGTTGCGTACTGCATCGAAGATGTGAATCATGCAACCCTGTGTCCACAGGCGTCGTGTTGCAATAAACTCACAGTAATGAGTGTCAACAGAGCACATAGGCTAAGGAACCCGGGTTAGGTATAGCACAATCATTTCCCAGAAAGATATAGATGCGATACGCCGGGTATTCGGAAGACACACCTGGTGAGAACCCCGGTATTCACGCTGTATAGAATTAGAACCCGGACCATCGAATCCGTTCTGAGATTGCTTCTCAATGGGCAGGTCTTAAAAAAGAGGTCCGACAATGACATACCTTGCGAACCCAGTCTGTCGCTGTGCGAGGAGCACACACATCGACGCCGCGATGAAAATATCCGCGGCTACGCCGGCACCCAAACTGACATACAGTATGTCCTAGAATGGTGCTGTCAGATATCCGTTCCTCTGCATGTAGGAAGGGCGGCCTTACTGATATCTCAATGAGGGCGGGATAGTTGGGTATGCCGAAGCTGGATTCACGTCTCAGTGAGATACTATTTACCACTGATGGTCGCTAGAAAACGAACCCCTTCACAACGAAGGCTGCTCTAGTCAGCGCTGATCATGCGGAACTACCGCTTCAGAGTCTTTACTCACCAATACTTCCGCCTGATACGTATCCCGTTCAAAGTCAAGAGGCAGGCTTGACCAGTCCGGCTGGCTATCACTCACCGAAAACAACGAGGGACGTCACCCCCTTTGGTGTCTCGAAGGTTAGTGTAATGTGCAAGCGAATCATTGCGGTATGGCTACGCACGATCAACACAATCAAGAACCAATTCTTGTTGCTGACTGCGGACTCCGATGAGGTGTTGACTGGAGGTAAAGAAGCGAAGAGACATCGTACGTTTCCATACCCTCTGGCAAAAGATACTATCTCAATGTTAGATGGAACCAAAATTAGCCAAGGAGACGGCTCTTACCCTCTAACAATGAGATCGCTTACGCCCTACCCTCTGGTTATTACCAGCATCCTTCCACTAGAATATGTTACATTACTTACGGTGACCGCAATTTGAGTCTACGCCAAGTAAGATCGTTAAAGCGGGGGAGAGACTATGCCAGCTGATACTCACCAGTACGCTCCTGTAGTTGGATATTAATCAACTTTTCTCTAGGCGAATCAATGGGCGCACCAGGTGGGGACTTCTATTGCCAGGAAGTTGCCGAAGTCTGTAACAGAGTATAGGTACACTGTGTGGGTCACCAAAGCAAGGTGAAGACTATCCAGGACCCTGAGGCGTCGTCAGCAACAACTCTAGGAAGTACATACGATTTGACTCACCATAAACCGAACACCTGAAGCTACTATGTCAGATGTGCTGGAAAGCTTTACGAAATAGCTGAGCTCACGAGAGTCTTGAGATACAGTCTGTCGTTCGGATTCCGCCCGTAATAGATATAGGTCTGAAGCACCGTAATCCCGTACAGACTACATGCATGGATTAGCCGACGAGATTCTGACGTCACAGCTAATGCTCACCTTGCCGCCGCTATGTTTCCTTATGGAGTATCGGCATATGTAGCCCGACGATGGGTTGAACGATCCGACATACCTAGGAACGCCGCACCCAGAGTATCATCTAGCGCAATGTGAACCATCGGCGAGGCCGCTAGAGGGTCCATCGGGTAGGCCATCCTGAACGAACGGGTTCGGTGGCCGGGGAAGTTGACCAGCAAAGCTACACCGGCAACGTTGGCGTGAGTGAGGTGGCTACTTATGTGCTCCGGGAGCGAACCGGGGACCCCTGCCTGCGAACGGCAGGCCACCGGCGCCGTCTAGGGTGCATATGCACACGGTCGGGAGTAATGCGCAGCTGGAAAGGCTTGGGAACGGGAGACGCGCGGCACGCCTGGCGTGGGACACCGTTCTCCCAGAACGCCACCCCGGAGGCTGGGGAACGAGACCATTTGGACCTTATCTGTAAACAGCCTGGAAACGGAGTAAGCGTCGGGTACACGGTCATTAGATTCTGTCCAGTCACCGAGCCGCTAGGCCTGCATTCAAAAGAATCTGTGGCAGGCGACCCGTTACGACTACCCCAGGAATACGGATCCAAAAGCGATGCCCTTCCCCCGCCAGGATACATCTAGAATGCACGGAAACACAAGACAAGCTGTCGAGCATAGTGACGCGCCGGAAGGTCTGCGGTTCTCTGAATATGGGTTGCTGTCGAGGTTTGCTACCCTCGTTGCCTCAGAAGCGCCTTGTGGAGCACGTGGAGATGGCGTTAGTCGTGAGAGCACGTCCCAACCGTCTTCTGAATCTGGACTCTAGGGGGAATGATCAGCGGAAGGTACTGGGATAGTCGATTCATTTACCGTAGTGGGCATGCATGGATCGGGCGTGCGCGGAGAAACACCCCACTGTCCCGGACCAAGCGTGAGTAGCGTCAGCAAATGGCTGCAGACATACCGTGCCCAATATAGTTCAGTACTGTTGTTGAAGGCCCTTTGCAACAGACGACCAAGATCTGAAGGAAATCCGAAATTTTCATTGCTCGTTCTAACATGCATCAGAGCGCATTGGAGGGGGGGGTTAGAAGGACACACGCCGGGGAACTTTCCACAGCTACATTCCGCAACACCTCTTCGGTGTCCATGACTCCGCAATGCGAGACGGCAGCTGGTGTGAGCAAAAGAAGCCAAGCCAGGCCCCGGCCGGCTTGCAGAAGTCATCATCGGACACTGGGTGAGTACAATGTAACATTCAATGATGGACAGCCCGAACGATGGATACGACCAATAACACAATTATGGCAGTGATAGCCAGACCTATAATGATACGCATCTGTAGGTAGTAGATAGTCAGTCCGCATTCTCCTGACCATGACCCACAAACCCGCACCGACCTTCAAATCCTTCATCCTATGGTAACACTGTCAACAAAGCAGAATAGGTGTTGCATGCAGACACTTACCACATTTGCTGTGGGCCCAAGTTCGCTCTCCGTGAGTGCGGTACGGTGGATGATATGACAAGACATCTGACCTTTCTGACGTTGCGGGCGCTCCGACGAAATCCCTTCGCTGAGACCTCTAGTTGCTCTGTCATACAGAGAGTTCGGTCAGCGCATCGCGCATATGTAGCGTGAGGAATTCAATAGGCCGCTCACCCGTCTTCCTACCCAGATCGTCGAGCTTCTCCCCACGCTCCGCCACTTTCTGGATGTTCTCTGTGATCAAGCCAGCTGTCTCGTCCAATTCATCTTGTATCACGGCTGTCTTGGCGCCTCGCTCTTCCGCGCTGTCAGCTTTGGCGGACGGGCCTGCGCGAGGAATACATGGGTCATATTTTACAGAGCTGAAGAATGGTAATTAGTGTCAATAGAAAGGTAATTATACGAGAATGAACCCACTCAGGCATAATTAGTTACTGGCAGCACCTACAAGCTGAGGAGGAAGGCGGGGCCACACACTGCGCATGCACATTTATATACGTGATAAGGAGGCTGTCCTTACGGGCATAGATCCTGAAGCCGAGGGCACTACAGCCTGTGCTGAGGCTCAAGGCCGTCAGGATCGGGCGGTGGCGCCCACGAAGGGCGTGCAGCGGCCGGCGCGCGTTTCCTTGTTCCATATTGCCGTCGGTAGAGACGGCTTGGGACGGTGACGATACGCCTGGCGTTGTGTGATTGAACTCATCGCGCCCAGAGATCAACACTTCGGCATAACGACATCGAGAATCCCGTTGGGGCGCACCCAAGCCCAAGGATGTTTCAAGATCGTTCCTAATACATCACGGGTTTGTGAGTGTCCTACTGCATTCTAATGGTACAGAGATATCGTTCGTTGAATGCGCCATCGAGCCTATTCGGGAGATGTGCAAACCATCAAACAACGACTTCTTCAGCCCTCCTGAGCCTCTTGCTCCCGGATCTCGCGCTCGAGGCGCTCGCGCTCCGCTTGACGCATGCGCATCAACGTCAACGACTCGTAGTCCAGGCCTGGTACATCGGTTGCGGCGGAAGGTTTTTGAGGAGCAGCAGGGAAATCAGGCTGACGGGTGTCCACCAATTAGCAATCGCAACCAACCGGGCTAGCAAGATCTGGCCTTACGAATGTAGACGGAAACGATGAAAAATGCGTGGCCGGGGGCGATCTCGTGCTCGGATTAGTGTCCTTATCAGACGTTGCCGTCTGGACGGGTGCTGCTTTAGAGCCATCCGCACCAACCCCGGGGGTATTGGTGGCTCCCGATGACCCTGCGCTCAGCTTACCCATCTTCTTCAGCCATCCTATCAGCTCAGGTTCCTTTCCCTCCGCCCAATCAACCTCCATGTCGACTAGGCCATTCTCGACACGTCCGCTGGCACACACAGCAGCGAACGCGCCCACAATTTGTTTGAACGGGACGAGCGCTATTCCACGCTTCGGCTTCTTCGGCGGCGCAGGTTTCAGTGAAAGGACGATTGATGAATCGTCTATGGGACCAAAATGGGAGAGGAGGGCGTTGACACTCGCCACAGAGGTGAGCGTCGGGTGTGAAGATAGCGTGTATTTCACCCGGACAGTGGTGTCCAGTGATCCTAGCGCGGTTCGCGTAAGTACCCTCATTGAGCACTATGCAGGAGCGCAGAGACCTACCTAGGGAGGGAGGATCTAAGCCAGTACTTGCTGTCTGGGCTTTCTTCTCCATTTCCTCGCGTTCACGCTCCTTCTTTAGCAGCTCCTTCTCTCGCTCCTCTCTTAGTCGCCTGCCCTCATCCATTATGCGCTCGTTCTCGCGCCATCTCTCTTTCTTTTGAGCTTCGGTTTCTGTCCGCGCCTTCTTCAACGCCCTTTCGCGTTCCTCTAGATCCTCTACCATGACCTTTCTCTTCGCGTCGAACTGAGCAAAGCGCGCCTTCTTCGCTTCCTTCATGCGCAGCTTAGCATCGAGGGCCAGCCTCCGCAGAGGATCCATAAGGAGCTCTTGTGCTTGATGCAGCTCATGGAACTTGCGTGCTGCATGATGTGTATAAGCTTCGACCACATAAAGAGCAACACGTCTACGTACCCGCATCCGGGTTACCTCGATTCTTCGGAGGGGAACTTTGTTAGGAAACACGTTTAAAACACACGCGCGCACATATAGACAAGAGGCCCAACACTTACCCTGTCCGGGTGGACCTTCAGTGACCTCTGCCGGTAGGCCGTCCGAATCTCCTGCTCAGACGCCTCCATTGTGAGGCCCAACAGATCGTACGGATTGACATCTTCTTCCGTAGTCGACATTCCGCAGGTTCAATCTAGTAGACTTATTGACAGTGCAAGTGGTTCCGGTTCACCAAAAAGTAGGTATACAGTCAAGCTGTGTGTGGAGAGATGGGATGGTCTGAGTCTGAGGTCGACCACAAGGCGTCTAATTGGCACCGAGGTGTCGGTGGCTGTGCCCGCGGTTTGGCGCGTTTCTAAATCTGGTAAAGTAAGCGCTCTGAGCCCCACTGGTCCTTGTCAATTTCAATCCATCTATCCAAAGCTGGTTCGAAGCCCTGCAACGCCCACTTCGCTCGCAAACGGCCAGCCTAGCGCTGAAGTTGATTTTGCACTTAGGGCCACATTTGTCTCAGGCATCAGGCCTTCGGGGTCCATATTCTTGACCCATCATTGAGCGGATGCGTCATCGCCAGCGCGACCCCGGCTGGCAGCTTAACTTGACTGTGGCAATTGAAAGTCGGGCCGGCGGTGCCAATGAAAGGTGTAGTGTACATACGAACTGGCGGAGACGCGAATGATACAGTCACTTTTAGGAAAATGAGAAGGCCTCCGTTCTAGTAAACAAAGGGTATCAATCGGTACCGAGCCTGCTTTGCCCAGGCCTCCCACTCTGCTCCAAACTTTTCCCGCAACACCGCGTCCTCCTTGTTGACCCTGCTCAAGATCTGCACCCCTACGGACCCGCTGTACCCGAACGCCGCGAGCAGGTACAACTTCCCCAGCGCTGAGTCCCACAGTCCCGTCTCCGTGAAGTACGAGCCCGCGCTCGTGAACATGATGAAGTTACCGATGAGGATCATCACCCAGCTCGTGTAGCTCGGGTGCCGGACGAACGCATACGGGCCCTCTGTGACGAGCTTGTGGTCGCTCTTCACGGCAAGCTGCCAGGTGAAGAAGCGTCCGAGGGTACGGTAGGACCAGACGCGGACCGCACCGCCGATGAGGGCCGTGACGGCGCCGAGGAGGTATCGCGGCGATATCTGCAGTGGGAGGGCTTGCAGCGAGCCTCCCGGGGCTAGGATGGACAGAACGCGATCCGAGAGAGAAGAGGGGATCTCTTGCGCGAGGATGGTGGCTGCCTCAGCCAATGCAATTGCGCATATAGCGGTCTGTGTACTCCATCCTAATGCGTAAGTTCGCGCACAAAGTTATGTGGGACGACATCGCTGACCCTGGAAAGTACGACGAGCTTCATCTGCATTTTGTACGTCCGCGTGAAGAGGTCAGGTTTCTTGAAGTTATCCTGCTCTTCCGAGGCCGGAGGGGGGTTGGGTGGGGTCATGGACATCCAGGTGAGCGTCGCATTGGTCAGTAAGATGGGCACCTTGAGCAGCGGTGTGCTGAGGAGCGGTACGGCGAGTAGAGACATGCTCAGCGATGTGGGAGTGATGGTACAGTATTTTCCCCATCGTCGCGGCCATTTTATCAAAATAGCTGAAAGGAACGCTCTTCTCACGTAAGTACACCCATGGGCGAAGGTCGTGGTTCTTTGAGAAGGACCTCATTTGAGATTTGGCCGTCGGACGCGCTGGGAATTCGCCAAGGGCACGGAGTCAATATAAAGCTCTCCTATCCACCCCGGTCGGTCGCCATTCGAAAGGTTTGTTTCAAGGCTTCGGCTTACCACATGGGCGCACAGTCGCACCGCCGAAAAGAGACGCACCGAGCAAACCATTTGTGGGTGCGGACGCGATCGGCGGTGCTCATTTTGGCGGCACGCTGGCCTATCAAGTGACCACCTTCCTGTGAGAATACGTAGGTCAAAGCGCATCCGACCCGTGCCTCCCGGTGAGACACATCCTTCGTTGCCTGAAAAGAAGAGAACCGTCGAGCGGATTCTGACCGACGGCAAACATTTTCCGGGGTCATTCGTCACTAAGTCCAGGTTTGTGGAAAGCGACTTCAGTGGAGACGCCAGAAGTATGTGGGTACACGTACTCGGGCTTTCAAGTTGATATGGACACCCTCAGCTCAGTGTGCGATCCTATGGCACATCGCCAAGCCGATCAACTATGGGGTCAACTTTTTCAACGGCCCGCATGGAACACCGACACCGGATGGTGACGAAAATAGCAGTAGCAATACATAACCCATGGCACCAGGCCCAGGGCGATAGACCCTGACCGCTACATCTCCTACCCATAATCTGTTGGGCGGAAGACATACGAGTCGCTGCCTGGAAAGATGGGACCACCACTGGTAGGGGTGAGAAACCCGCCTTTCAAGTTGGGCCACGGTGTTCGAATTCTAAGCCTGCTGTTGTCAGATCGTACGTAAGTCTCCATACACCGTCTGAAACGACTAGAATTTCAAGCACTGGCACAATACGGCATTCCATGCGCCCTACGACGGTGTAGCCCATCATAGGTTGCGCAGTAGTATGCCTCAGTTGGATCGTCATAGCAAGCGCGCCCACATACTTGCGGTGAACGGGTACCGCGCGCACCGAACCTCATTCGGTCGGCCTAGAACCCGCGTACCACCACCTCCATTCTAGGAACGTGGTAACAAAGAACCATATAGCACATTAGATCGTACTAATTGAACAAACATGACCCAGCAGATCTGTCTTCAGCGCATGTAACAACAGGCGCCATGGTCTGACAAGGTATCTCCATAGATCTGTGTCAGCTGCCAAAGAGATTATGTCCAGTTACTAGACGAAGACGCGATAGCAAAGGTGCCCGACCACTCGTCGCACGCTCGGGCACCTTCGCTGCCGTGCCTAGAGCTACGAACAGCTACCGGTCCACGCGCAGGGCGGATATGAATAGTACCAGAATCCATTTGATGTTTCTGCAGTCCGTACGACCCCGGCGGGTTCTCGTTCCCAGACATGTCGAATCCAGGGAAGGAGCAAGGTCGCCGCCATGTTGAAAGGGTAAGACTGTACTTCAAGCACTGAGCAAAGTCTTAGGGCTTGACATTCGCATATTGGGGAAGCGCTTACCGCCTATGCTACTCACTGAGAAACTTAGAAAGAAGGCTTGCAGTCTATGTTCGTAGTGGCGTAATTTAACATGTGGCGCTAGATGAACTGCGGACGATGTCTTCTGAACAAGACAGATGCGCCACTACGTATCTTTGGTATATAGATTCCCAAAAGAACATCCGGAAGGCGCAGAACCGTACACGCCAAACTGACGCGGTAGCCGCAACGAGAGATAAGCGAAGGCGTAGTGCTTTATTTTGGACCTCCAAATAGCACGTCGATCAATATTGCGTCTCATGTCGTGTATGCAGATACCATTGAGAGCCGGCCAGGGAAGTGAACAGCTATGATAGTCCGCTTGAGACCTACGAACACATGAAGATCCGCACCGAAAAATGTATAAACCGACTGAGAATTAGAACTGCGCACATAGATATAACACAACAATGGCCCCCGCCATGCTGAGTGAAAATGTACGAGTCGAGTCGGAGCGGGGGCCACGGAATGGAGGAGGGCGTAATCACGGCTCAATGGTGTGTCGCCTTGAC
Organism: Trametes hirsuta; assembly: GCA_001302255.2. Taxonomy (NCBI): domain Eukaryota; kingdom Fungi; phylum Basidiomycota; class Agaricomycetes; order Polyporales; family Polyporaceae; genus Trametes; species Trametes hirsuta. Next base: position 1,322,576 of record CP019382.1, on the reverse strand, counting down.
CACCGAGACCACGATGATAATGACAATGATAGCAATGGCGACGCCGATGATGAGCCTCATCTACGCAAGCGGTCAGTATTATCGATCTTGCAAAGAATGAAAACACCAACCTTCATATCCTTCCACCTGACGCACAGAACTATTCAGTATGCTCACTTTCACGCTGAAGAGGGGCACATACCACATGTTCTATGACGAAGAGAACACGTTCAGCACAGCGCAGTAAGGCAGCAGCATAGATACATACCTTGCGTACACGGTTCGCACCGCGACGGAATCCCTGTGCTGAGACAGCGAGGTTGTCTGCGATGTGATATGACATCAGCCGCCGCGTCTAAATGATGCGTGCGGTGCGGCGCGCAGCGAAGTGCCGTCCTGCCACACGATGTGGACACCTCGCGGGACACTCACCGGTCTTGTCCTGTAGCTGATCGAGCCGCTCTCCCCGCTCAGCGACTTTGGTGATGTTCTCCCTCATGATGCCGACGGTGTCGTCGATTTGGGCCTGAATGGCCGCTGTCTTTGCATTTCCCGCAGGACCGGGACCAGCCGGGTTTGAAGAGGAGCCGCCGCGGGGCAGGTAGGGGTCGTACGGTTCAGACCTAGAGCAGACATAATCGAAGGGACATGGATGAAGGCAGAACAAGTTCAGAGGAGGAAATAGGAAGCGATAGGGAGAAAGCCACTAACATGGCTGTTGCGCGCGTATTTGCGGGATGCAGGAAGTTGGGGATGAGCTGGGGGACGCGAGGGATGACAGCGAGCAGAGACTGACCGGATTAGGGGGAGGAAGTAGGGAGGGAGCGTCGGTGGTCGTGAGGGGTGGTGGTGGTCGTGAGCTCGAAGCAGCGCGGCTGGTGACGGGCGACGCGGAGCAGTTGGGCCAAACACGCGCAAGCACCCCGCACCGCCAGGAACACCTCTCGCTCGCCGAACCGCCGGCCCTGGCTGAGGGCTCGATCCATCTGCCTCCGCAGTTCGCACATCGCTCGGGCTCGGAATGCACGGCCGCAACAAACGGACAGCATTGGCACATCACTTATGCGTCAGCCAACCCAGCTGATGAAAACGACTTTGAGAATGTAGACTAACGATGCGCACGATATACATACGACTGAATGGAGGGGACACCGAGCGTGACACATGCGACCACGGTCCGAGGCTATGTCTCGCTAACCAAAAACAGAATGTGCATTGAACATGTAGCAATCATCCAAAGACCAATTGTGGCAACAAGGAACGGGGAATCATACACAGGGTATCTGAATCTACCAACGAGCAAGCGAGTGTCAAAGTCCGACGGACCGTCGAGAGCTCAAAAAACAACCAAGGCAGTATATACAGGGGCGAAGAACGAAGGGATAAGGATAGGCAACCTAAAAGGAGCTGCGGCAGTCCTCGATCGACACAACACACAAGGGGGGTATGTACACCTGAACTGTCCTGCAGCGAACCAAGAGACACACGCATACCCAATAGTAACCGTCTTCACTCTTCTTCACCCTCGTCCTCCTCCTGAATACCGCGGAAAGCTGGACCGGCACGCCCCGGAGGCAACTGGCGGCGTCCCCCCCGCGACTCCGCACTCTCGAACACGTTCTCGTTCGGCAGAGGCGAGCTGCGCCCAGCAGGGGAACGATTTGCCTTGTTTCGAGCGGCCCGAGCAGAGGGATTGCCGACGGACAGCGTTGCGACAGTGGCGGCGGCTGCGCGCTTGCCCGCAGCGGAGCGAGGAGTGACGCTGCGGGGAGGGGGGGCCGGGGTTTCGGCCTGCGCGAACGTCGTGATAGCACTGCTGGCAGAAGAGGGCATCTGCCCGAGGCCACCAACGTACGCCGGACTTTCGTCCTCCTCGTCAACCCAGTCAGACTCGTCGCCCAAGCTCAGGGACTGCCTCCCCGAGAAGACATCGCGGATCCCGGCAGGCATCTCCGGAGGATAGACTGCTAGGACTTCGATGGCGGGATGAGCGGATCGCGTTTGCCATCCAGGAGGTTCAAGACCCCAGGACTTCTTCCAGCTCGAGCGGCCGAGTGAGTTGAGGTACCCGTTGCCGTTCGGGTTCGCGAAGGGTGTCTGCCGCTTGTGTGCCACGAACGTAGCAGTAGTGTGGGCCCGACGGGGTGTCTCGTCCAGTGATCGCCTCAGCGTTGCCTTATGCGGTGAGCTGTTCCTTCGACTGTCGGCATCCGAGACATCATATATCGAGCCTGGCCGAGAAGATGCGCGCGAGTGAACCGACGAAGCTGAGTTAGAACGCAGATGCGGCGGGCGATTGACGCTTCCTGGCGTCATCTGAATCTGGCGTACCACCCGAGTCGAGGACCCAGACCCCCCACGCGCATGGCGGCCCTTAGGTAACGGGGATGCGGTACGTCCCAAGTACATCGAGCCCGCCGAGCTCGCAGATGGCGACTTCCGGTGCCTCGGGTGGTTCACAAAGCTATGTATCGAACTTGGCCGTGACATCAACTCTTCGCGCTCTGAATTCGGGGTGTGACTGCCGAACGAGCGGCGGCTGGGATCACTGCGCTGTCGCGAGACAGTGGCCGAGTACGATGGTGATTCCAGCACTGCGTATTGCATTGATGTTGACGACCGCCGCGAGTTAACGCTGCTGGAGCGTCGAGAGGAGACGGAAGCCCGTTTGGCGCGGTGGGAGGTCTTGGTGCGGCCGGTTCCCTTGCCTCGACTTCCCGGGCGCCCCTTAATGGTGCCTCCTCGTCTTTGGGACACGGGGCTCGAACTTGGGCTGTTGAGAGAGTTGCTGTGCGCAAGAGCCTGCGTAATGATCGGATCCTCCTTGCGCTTGCCCTTGGGGTCTTCCCGGAACCAGCGCTGGAATGTGGAAAGAAGGCTTGCACGGTTGCGGTGTCCAACAGGGCCTTTGTTGCCCCGTGAGGGGATGTTGGGTAGTGAAGTAAGGGTGTCCGCAGGGGAGCCCGTATCGGGAGGCGGAGACTGTTTGCCGGCAATGATCCAGGGCGAACCCATCTGTCCCTGAGAAGTATTTAGGTCTGCAGGAGGCGGGGTTGACGATAGCGCTGCGTCCTTGACTGCACGCAGCGGTGGGGTCTTCACGAGCTTCCCCGATCCTCCACTGCCGTGCGAGACGCGAGGCTCCTCAGAGCTGCCATTCTTCTTCTCTGCCCTCTCCCGCTCTTTCTCCTTCTCTTCACGTTCGCGGCGCTCCTTTTCCTCGCGGACCGCCTCCGCCGACTTCTTGCGCACAAGCCCAGCGGCCTCAAGCGCGGTCGTCGCACGCTGCATGATGCTGACACTACCTGCACGGTTCTTGCGCCCCTTCGAACCCTGGCTGTCCTTGTCTTTGTCCTTCATACTCCCGCTGGGCGTTGAGGGGTGAGACCGGGCAAGCGAGTCTGCCACGGAAGACGACGGAGATAGGAGCGGATATGTGGGCGAGCCAGAACGGGGAGGAGTAGAGGGTCGCTTCGTATTCGGAGCAGTGGGCGTTGCGGGAATGAGTTGTAGCTCGGGTGCGGAGTGAGCCGGAATCAAAGCAGGGGGGATGGGCACGCGCGATTCACGAGTACGGCCAAGCGAGTTGCTGTGGTGCCCTGAGCGACCTTCCTCCGTTTGGGATCTGTGTTGAGAACGACTGTGCGACCGGTCGCGCCGCTTCTCGGGGGGCTTCTCCTCGCGCGGTGGTGTGATCGGACGATCCTCTTGAACCTCCACCACGGGTTCAGGCACAGGAGGCGGATTAGTGGCATCCTCTGCAGCTTTCTTCTCAGACTTGCGTTTGAGCATCCACCAGAGCGCCCCCGTAGCATCGCATGCGTCGTTGAGGACCGAATGGACAATTTGACCAGTGTCAAGGCCCAAAGCGCTCATCGAGTTCAGCAAGTCGCGCTCAAGCGGCGTCGAGAAAATCAGCGGCGCGGGCGTATGCAATAGGGATGAAAAGTCCTGTGGAGGTAGAGGGACGTTCGACTTCTCGAACGAGCTCGGCCCGTGCTCGGAAAGCGTGGACGACACAGACCGACGTTTGGTCCGCGCGGGGGTACGAGTTGGATAGGCAGGAGGAATTTTAGAGTTACTATCTCCTCGAAAGATAGAGGGGCGCGGAGGGGTGGCCTCGGGTGGTTTATCTAAAGATGTATCACCCTCTTCTGGAACGGGGTCGGGCTTGGACGCACTCCCAGAGCTGGATGATTTGCCTATCAGTTTCTTCAAAGTGATTTCACTTGCATTTGGGTGGGAAGGTTGAGGGGCGGATTCATCCGGGGTCGTGGGCGCAGAGGAGTAGAATTCTGAAGAAGCGGAGTGGAACGTTGCATCAGAGGCGGTAGAGGCGGAAAGAGGTTGTGGATAGAGAGACGTAGAAGTCTGTAGTTGGGTTGGTGAGGATGACCTAGAGGGTATTGGAAGGCTACTCTGCGACGAGTTGCGCTTCGCGAGAGCATTGCCTGCGGCGAACCAAGGGTGGGTTAAGATCTGAGCGATCGTGAGTCGCTCGGTCGGGTCTACACGCAGAACCCCTGCGAGCAGTCCCCGCGCCTCTACATAACTTGTAAGCGGCAAAGAACCACAATGACGAGGAGTCCTCACCATCCGAGAGCCACTCTGGATCCTCGAACTCCCCTTTGATGACCTTTTGTCTCATGACACTCTCATCGTCATCATCAAAGGGTAGGGTACCTGTCAACAGCGTGTACAAGATCACGCCGAGAGACCAAACATCGACCTCTGTTATGAAACGACCAATGAGCGATGCCACTGGGTGAGTGCACTCTCAACAGACCTGGTCCGAGGTACTTCTTGGCCAACAACATCTCCGGCGCGGCGTAGCCCGTGGTGCCGCAGAACGTCTCCAGCAGCGACCCCTTCTCAAACTCACGCGTAAAGCCAAAGTCACCGAGCTTGACGCGGCAACGCTCGTCCAGAAGTACGTTTTCCAACTTCAAGTCACGATGCACGATGCCCTTCTCGTGAACGTAAGCGACCGCCAAGCACAGTTGCCCGAACAGCACGCGTGCTTCCTCCTCTCCCAAACGTCCCTTTTCTGCGAGGTAGTCGAAGAGCTCGCCACCGGAACACAACTCGGTCACGAGCCAGATGTTGGCTTCGGTAGCGATGACCTCGTATAGCTGGGTGACGTGAGGATGGTGCAGCTGGCGGTGGTGGTGAATTTCGCGGGTAAGTGCGGCGGACATGCCCTTCGGAATCTGCTTGATGGCCACACGGATACCCGTCAGTCGATGGACTCCGAGCCTGACCTTCCCATATGTGCCTGCACGCACGGCGGTGAGCCTGCGCGCGGGGAGAGCGGCCGGAGGGGGACCCACCTTCTCCTATGACCTTTCCGAGGGTGTAATTTCCAACCACTCTGATTTTCTGCGAAGATAGTTCTTTCCCTAGTTCGTTATATGCGGTCGCAAGCTGGGCCTTGTGGTTCTGCGCCTGGGAGACCGAACCCGACGGCCGATGTCCGTTGTGCGCCATAGCAAGTCATGTACAGAGTAGAACTAAAAAGAGCGGCAGAGGCGAGCGCGCCTAGAAGGTATAAGTACACGGTGCAGAGACAATCGTCCCGAGACGAGGAGGATAGAGAGGACGTCGAGGGCGGAAGCAAGATGGAGAACGGAGAAGAGAGTTGCACGTTTGGGTTTATCAAACCCTGGCTATTAAGATCTAGTAGTTACCTTTCGGAAGCAGTGACGATGGCGACTACAACTATAAGAAACCATCATCAAACGATTGTTTATTGACATCACACTCTCATCATTGACTACATTACGGCACTCAAAAGTCCATATGCGGATCGCAGCAAGATGGCGCAGCACTATCTCCTCGTGTCTCGCTCTGCAAATTTGAAGCGCTAGTACTGATATCGACACTAAACGTAGTATTACAACAGTGGGTGGAAGCGTCGACCCCTAGATCGTCAATTGTCATCGATGACCATGCTGCCAAATTATCCTCATAACGAAGTCATGATCCGTTCGATCTCTAGCTGCACCCGAACACGCGCAGCAATGCCCTCCGGTGACTGCCCACCGATGAGACGGCCTCCTTGGCCGTGGTATCCGACCGTGACGCCCTCATACATAAGCGCAAGGAGTCGGACCCATTGGTGCCCCCAAACTTGCCGCGCAAACAGTCCACCGACGTCCAACGCGGCTGATCAACATCCGTTAGTCAGATCCCAACTATCAAGCCAAGGACGGACTTACTGTACAGAACTTGCGGGGCAACGGAGCTATCCAGTAGTTGAGGATCCTTGAGCATTCGCGTGAAGAATGTCCAGTATCTTGGTAGGCGGACCACCGGATCGAGCGGATGGTTCACCGGCGCCACCAGGATGTGGAAGTACACCCGCATCATCCCAGAGACTCTGCTCGAATACTCCGCAAGACTCTCGTCTTCGCCTCGGTAACCCAAGGCCTTCCGACGGCCTTCCTGGTTGAACGGTGCCCCGTCGACATCCTTTGCAGGCACAACGAGCGGAACTGGCCAGCCCCCAGCGCGCTGGCAAAGCTTTGCCCAAAATACATCCGCGAAACCTTCAAGAACCGTAAGCAGGTTTGTGGCGACCTGCGCGAGCGGAACGGCGCTACGTTTCTCCGCCGTTACCTCGGTCTCAGCTTGGAGGAGGATCGCTTTCGCGAGGGAAGACAGAAGGGCGATATAGACTGGTTGGGGATGTGGGTTGACGGGCCGAATGATTTCAACGATTTGTTGCGACTGCCAGCCCTCAATGAACAAAAAGTAGAAGCAAGAGTTAAGAACACTTACAATCTTCAAGATTGACTGCGGGTCATTCGTAAGTTGACCAATCTTGGGAGTAATTGCGCGACGCCCAGCACTCCAAAGGGACTTAAGGGCCTTATCCGCCTTCACCTGTTTCATCGGACCGGCCTTGATAGCCTGCACTCATGAGGTCAGAAAACAAAGTGTGCAAAGAGGTGGAGGCCCTTGCAAACCGTACCGTCAACGTCTCTCTGGCCCGCTTCCAGTCCTCGAACGCCGTGGTGAATCCTAATGCCTTCCGTTCTTGTTCCTCCGCGCGATCCCGCTCGGCTCTCTCCCGCTCGGCCTCGAGCTGCTTGCGTTCCTCCTCCTCTTCCTTCTCTTTCTGCTTCCTCTTCTCTTCCTCCTCCTTTCGCTTACGCACCTCCGCTTGTCTCTTCCTCTCTTCCTCCTCCTTTCTGACACTCTCTTCCTCTTCGCGCTTCTTCCTCTCCGCCTCGAGCTTCACGCGTAGTTTATCCTCTTCGACTTTGATGACAGCGTCGATGCGCTCCCACAATTTACGATCGCGTTCCTTCCATGCCGCACGCAGCTGCTCCTCTTCCTGTTGTTTCTTCAGGTTCATTGCGGCAAGCTGCATTTGCACCTCCTTCAACTGCTCTTCGTGAAGAGTTGCTAGCTGTTGCTGAGCCTGAGCGCGAGCCTGATTCCGCCCCTTCCGCTGCTCAACTCGGTCCTGCGCATGATTATGCCGTGCGACACGCTATATACGGTCAGATAGATCCCAGACAGGGCAATGGGGGACTCACAAAAGCTTCTTGCCGCGTCTCTTTCTCCCACTCCTCGTACGGGTCGTGGTGGTTGACATGCAACCGAATTGATGCTACCGCGTCCTCCATCATGTATTGCTCAGACAAAGGTCTGTTCCTCTTTGGCTTCCTGGGTAAGAGTTTATGAACACCTTATATAAGAGCTGCCACATCCGCGTGAGATGACCTTACGGTGGAGGAGGGGGTACTTCGGATTCGGACGCATAGCAGAAGGAATCCGATGACACGCTTGAGTCTGAATCCAACTCATCTTCGGAGGATGTATCAGGTGGAACACCGAATGTCGAACGCGGTCTATATTGTCTGTTACGTCTGGCAAGGATTCAGCATGCGGAGCCACCCACGAAACAAATCTACGTACCTCCTCCCCGAGGGTGGTGGGGAGGGCGAAGTAGACCTAGGAGCAGCAAACCGCATGTAGGCCGTCACGGATAGCGGTGTTCGATGGATGCTCTAAGCGATGAAAGAGAAGGGGATCCAGTGCGCGGTGAGTAACTTCCAACTTGAAGTTCACTGGATGACCGCCCGCCACAGTCTGCCACACCGAACACCACGTGGGTTGCACGTTTGGAGGTCGATCACTACGGGCGCCTAGTATTGACCCCCACGCCAATCGGCCCGGGCCCGGGACGCTCAGCTTCAAGCTGCGCGACGGTCCACCAGCTGCTCAGACCAAGTCTGCAGCTGCAGCGTCTACAGTCGATTGGCACCCTTTCCCGCCCGTTCCACCACCCATTCGACCGTAATACGCTCCCTAAAGAACTTTCCTTGCGTCTCTCTAATGAGCGAGGTTCCCGAATTCCAATCATTACGAAGGTGCCAGCTTCCCACAGAGTTATTACGAGAAATCGTATTCCATTACTCTCAAGGGGCACCATTACAAGAGCAAGAGGCCTCGCGAGAGAGATGCAAGCCCTTATGGACTCATTTTGAGCCCTTATCTCTTACTTCCAAAGTTCTTCGGCAGCTCAGCTTAGAAGCATGGTTCGAGGTCTACTACGCGCAGTCCCCAGAAGACTTATCCAACGGATGGCCCGAGTTTAGTACATGGACGCGGTGAGCAGACTTCCGCGTTTGTCCTCTTGACCATTGAAGATATACCTAACCCTCGTAGAGAGCTCCATTGCGTAGAGCTTGGTACGGATCTCCGTGTACGACCCGTCGTTCAATGGGATATGCGGACGTTCCGCCGCCTGCGGAAGCTTCGAGTTGACTTCGACCCGAAACAGTCGAACGCAATGCTCCTCACACGTTTTGACCAGCCCCCGACGATTGCTTCCCAATTACAAGAATTGGAACTCCACGATATTTCTTGGCCGTCTCCAATGATCATACGCTTCATTGGCCAGACATTCTCCGGGCTGCGGGTCCTGAAGATGGCGCAAGATTTGGCGTGGTGCAGCTTATGCAACACGTGTTGCTTTGCGACGTTTAAAGACCCTCCTCCGGAGGAGATCATGTACGACAGAGTGGTCGGACTTCCCGTGAGTCGGACTTACACAACCTCTCGAATCTACGCATAACATTGCTTATCCATAGAGGCACTATGCTACTTTCCTTGCGTCACTAAGTCAGCTGGAGTTCATACATCTAACGGTCAGCTACGGACTCGGAGGATCGATATCTCTTTCCTCCTGCAACGACGTCCTGTGGACTGGAGAATGCGACGCATGCATGGATATCATGTTTGAGAGTGCGGACTACAAAAGAGGATGGGCAGAGAGGAAGGCGACTATAGAGAGGCCACCTTTCCTCAAGTCCGTCCGATGGCGGTTCCGACATAAAGATGCCGAGGACGTGGCCATCGACCTTGAGGACGAGCCGGAGACCCCTGCGGGACGAAACGGGTATGAAGAAGACAACTAGTAGAATCTAGTGTGATGAGATCGTTTGTCCGTCACTATGTAACTGTAAAACGGTACGTTTGCGACTGTGTTCAAAGTGCCTCATTCTAGCTGTAGCTCAAGCCTCTGTCAGCACAGTCTTGCCGACGCTAGACCTTCCAATTGACTCTGCGCTATGCTGATGTGGAGAAGGAGTCTCCTACCCCCTGCCTTGCGGAGAAGTAAGTACAACTCGGTGAAATACCTTGCTGAATCTGACAAGTCCTTGTGCCAGTACACGGGATGGTCGGGTTCGCTATTTGCTACGTTGCGCACAGTACTACGGCATGAACTGCGCTCAAGGCGGGGCATAAAGTAGGCATTGTCAGCCAAAATCAACATGAAGTGGGACCCTCAAGTCACAGATCAAACAGGACGTTTGCCATTGGCTATCCCCCAAATATAACGTCCGAACGAAGCATGCCCAAATACTCTATAACGAACATACGCCCGGCCAGTCATTGTTGCGTTCCACATTAGACGCATGGGAGTTTTCTCATCGGACCATCACATGCAAGTGGTTCTCAAGTACTGCTCCAACTGGTCGATATCATACAACTCCGACGTTCCCTCGACGTGTTATACAGGTGCAGTCCTACATCATACCCGCCGGTTCCCGTGCTTACAATGCATTCAAACAGCCTTGGTGGTGTGTGCGGCGTCGTGGGGAGGCTGCCGAACGTCAACGTCAGAGGATGCATCTCCCAAAGTCAAGTGTGACCTACGGCGGAGGTAATGCCGAGAACACGGGCGAGCGCGTTGAACTCGTCCGTGGTAGGGGTCGCCGCGCCCGTGCAGACTACGGGGTGTGGTCGGCGAGGTTGAGCATATGTATAGGGGAACAAAAAAGTGTACGCACTGTCAATGACATGCTGTTCCGGCTTGCCGATCTGCTGAGCGATCTGGGCGTAGGACCATCCTGGGGGTCCGCTGCGGTCAGCATGATGGCGGCTTACGAGGCTTAGGAAGCTGTAGGCGTACCCTTCTTGTCCTTCGCAGCGGCGAGAGCGGCGCACTGAGGGTTCGGGGCCATGTTTAGCGGTTAGCGAGATGAGTCGGGTAGGTGCTATGCGAGCTGAAGGTGGTCGAAGGGTGGTCTGCTGAGCCGCGCTCTCCTCTATCCGCTTTATATAGGATTCTTCGCCGTGACCATGGGAGCAGGACCATCCCAGTTGGGGCTGGAGTCGTGAGGATCAGATGAGCGATTGTTATCGAACATAATCTTATCATAATGCAGCTGTGCTGCTGTTCTCTCGAGCAGGATGCTCTGGAGTTGGCTACGGCGGTTGATCACCTTCACGAAGGCCCCCCAAATCGACAGACAAGGAAGTATTGGGTCGGGGTATTCCCAACGAGCTAGAACGAATCGGATCGAATACTAAGGGCCTGGCACCATCCCCGCCTTGAAGGAACCGTGGCGCCGGCCATTCCGCGTTCTAGCATGCAATGCGTCTGCTATCCTGCGACAATTGCAAGTAACCGAGATGGCGGTGTGCACGCCCCATGGCTAGCTACATCTAACAACAGCCTATCAAGATGCTCTAATTTCAACATGAGCTCAATGACTGGCCGGTAGGTCGACGGTGAGATTTCTTTGTCGAGGTGATATCGTTAGGTTAGAGGTGTTTAGCAATTTTGTAAAACTATGATACAACAAACAAGACCACGGCGCCGCGTGGCGCGCATACAGAGCTGACAGTTACACCTGTCTTACTGTCCTTCGAGAGTACAGGCGAGCTCCAAAAGGAACCAAAGGCCCAGTTAACTTCGAGTTGAAGCGACTTTGTTTTAAATTTAAAGACTGGCATCCCGTCACCCACGTGGAGTAACATAGTCACGTGACTCACTGCTCATCTCGATGTCCGAAATCTTTGTGGGAGGCCAGTCCATCGTCCCTCACCGTCCTCAAGCACCTCCCTCAAGACACCCAACGAGCCCAACGCCATGGTGAGTGTCCTGCTGTGCCATACCCACCCTTTGGAAGTCAAGCGAGGCCGTGAATTGTACGGTGTCATGGTGGATGGGTCGGCTGACGATCGGATGTAGCCCCCCAAGAAGGTCAAGCAGCCCAAGGAGGAGAACACCGTCTCCCTCGGCCCCCAGGTCGCGGAAGGCGAGCTCGTTTTCGGTGTCGCGCACATCTTCGCGTCTTTCAACGACACTTTCGTCCATGTCACCGATCTCTCCGGCAAGGAGACCATCTCCCGTGTTACCGGTGCGTTTATTCGTGTTTCTTCCATCCATGTGCGGTTTTGAACGCGGATTACGAAACGTAGGTGGTATGAAGGTCAAGGCCGATCGTGACGAGTCCTCCCCCTACGCGGCTATGCTTGCCGCGCAGGACGTCGCCGCCCGCTGCCGCGAGGTCGGCATCACCGCTCTCCACATCAAGCTCCGTGCCACGGGTGGTACTGGCACTAAGACCCCCGGCCCTGGTGCTCAGTCCGCTCTCCGTGCTCTTGCCCGTGCCGGCATGCGCATTGGTCGTATCGAGGACGTGACGCCTATTCCCACTGACTCCACCCGTCGCAAGGTCAGTACTGCAGGAAACGGGGCCTTCTGGTCGACTATGCTGACAAGTTGTTCTCAGGGTGGTCGCCGTGGTCGCCGTCTGTGATCGCTGCATCACAGCGCGCTCAAAACATCATCTCGAGGATGGCTGCGTCTATGTACTATTGCATATGGTAGTTGCCCATATCGAATGATCACAGGTCGCTGCTCGACGCGCAACAGGTTCTTTGGCCTGTGCAAAGACCTGCCCCGTGGTCGATGCCCATGTTTCTCAGATACATTGTTGGACTGCTTAGGGTGTGCTGCTATGCTGTATCGAATACATTGAAGCCAGAGCTCGGAGGTTGTGAGTGTGGGCCGTGCGTGCGATTTGTCATAACGACAGTCGGTGTGAACGGAGATGACGCGCTTTGATCTGAGTCCGTCTTTGGTCGCGGCAGGAGACGCGTGTCTCTCGGTTCAAACCACCCGTTCGACTGCCTCGCGCCATGGAAGCAAAGCTCGTCTACCGCGGTCTGCGACAACTTTCTGACTGGGCTCTGCGATTTTATTCGGAGATACGTGTGGATGGACAGGAGAATGTCCCGCGAGACGGGCCTCTAATCATGTATGTTCCGCTATTACCCCATATTGCACGCTCGACTTGCCTTACTCGCGCAAACTCTGTCTCTGGCCGGATACACGTAACTGACGGCATACTCGGACTGTTAGAGCGTCATGCCATCATAATGAAATACTGGATATTGCTACTCTCTGTAAGTAATATGGATGTTGGGTTCTGTGTCGAACATGTAGTGACTTCTGACTACTCGCCCCAGCTGTGACAATCCCTCACGGTCGTCCAGTATGCTTCTGGGCCAAGTCAACGATGTTTAAAAACCCAATCGTGCGGGCCATTCTCCTCTCCTCAGGCAGCATTCCTGTCGCCCGCAACCCCAACAGTGTGTCTGCCCCTGCCGAACCGGGCCAGGGCCAGTCGACCGTGCACGAAGCGCTCTTCAGAGAGACGTTCAAGGCACTTGACAGGGAAGAAGTCATAGGGGTGTTCCCTGAGGGCACGAGCTACACCGAGCCGGGTATCGCGCAGGTGAAGGACGGGGCGAGTCGTGCTGCGCTTGAGTATGTCAAGTGGGCGCAGGAGACCAAGGACGGTGGGCAAGGCAGGAAGTTGCAGATTGTGCCTGTGGGGATTGTGTACACCAACAAGTCTCAGTATCAAAGCAAGGTGAGTATATGCGCCAAAACATGGGAACATTCGCAGTATTGACGGGAGAGGGGTACATAGGTCTGTGTGAGGTGAGGCGACCCCCCTACGACGCGGTGGCAATTTCTGATTCTTAGCGTGCGTATACAGGTGGGGGAAGCCTATCGACGTCGAAGCCTTCGCGAACAAGAGGATATCTGAAGACCAGACCTCGTCTCTGACAGTTGACTCGCGGTCACTCGTCAAAGAGCTTAGCGCAGAGATCGAGAAGGAGATGATGAAGCTTACGATCAATGCTCCAGACTGGTGAGTCCGGCGCGGATATATACGCCCCAACGTCGTCTAAATAGCGTTCGCTCTCCGAAGGGACACGTTGTATGCGATCGAAGCCGCCCGAGATATCCTATGGGATGGTAGGGAGCGTCTGCCCGCTTCGCACTTCGTATGGATCTCTCAGAAGTATGCCTTCCTTCTGTATTCTTAACATAGCTTGACTGATACTTGTTCTTAGTTTGGTTAGCCTCTTCTCTGACCCGCATGCGGCACCATCCGCCTCGAAGGCCCGGCAAGCGCTTTTGAGGTATCACTCCCTGCTTTACTATGCCGACATCTCGCACGGCGCGCTGTGGGGAATCCTCCCTGACCCTTCCACACGCCCGAGTCGCTCACATGCGATAGGCATATTTATTCGCCAGCTGCTTATCGCGGTCTTGCACCCCCGATTCGTCTTCTTTTTGTCAACACTGCCTGCGCACATTCCCGCGTATGCCACTGGACTGCTCGCAGACCGTATTTTGGGCAACCCTGAGGAAGAGGAGACACATGCCCAATTCAAAGCCATCGCTGGCGGTGTTGCCGCTTCCGCGGCCTATGCGGGTGTAACTGCGCTAATCGTTCGCAAGCTTGTCGGAGGTTCTGCTGGAATCGTCGCCGGCGGGAAGACGCCTGCCTTCATTCTCCCCGCCTTAAAATCTTTGTGCGCCGCTGGACGGTGGCTCTTTAACGGGGACAGCGGCTTGTCAGGCAGGGCGAGAGCTGCGGTCGGTGTGTTCGGCATATTCTATGCTACAAGTTTCCTCGTCTCCCGTTGGCACAATTACTGGGTTGGATGTAAGCCCCGTTTCTGACGCGCTGCGCATGGGTGAGCTGACAGGCACTGCTTCATAGCAAACTACACACAATTCAAGCGTCTCATCGCCTCTTGGAAATTAGTCATCGGGCTCTTGTCGCCACGCTCTGGCGAGCTCAAAGGCGAGAGACTGACGCCTTACACCGTCCCCTACGTCCCGCCCCCAAACCCATTCATCAAACGTCTTGAAGGCGCACAAGGAGTGAACACCAGGGCGCACCTGCCTCGTGCGCCGTCGGTGTCGTCTCGCAAGCTCATTCGCCCGTTATTGGAGGCGCAGTCAGAGGCAACACGTTCTTTGTGGTCTTTCCTTGTCGACTCAAAATACCTACGTGGGCTTGTCTCTGCAAAGATGAAGGGGGAAGCGTGGATGCAGGTCGGCCCTGCGACGCCGCCAGCATTATAGCATTTATCAGACATGTATCACACCTATTGGTAACAAGGATAGGGTATGAGTGGTTCGTGGTAATATGAATGGTTGGCATGGGACGAACAATGATGTTAGGGTATTCCGGGCAGGACGCGAGGAGACGTGCAGGAGATTAGAACGACTACAACTGGGACGTAAATAAGTATGACAACAACAGAAAGAGAACAGAACATAGCAACCCCAACATCCTACAGCCATCTAAAGCAACACCAGTAACAACGAGGAAAAGATAGTACGACGGACGACGAGTAGCAAATGGGAGATAGATAATCGGCAGGAGGGCGTAATAATGGATACAGTGTACCAGGTGGGAAGCGATGTACAAACGGGAGCAGAGAGGGTAACATCCTTACCATGATTGCATTTTGAGTAGAGCAGGGAGATGAATCATAGCAAAAGTAGGGTCGTCAACGATCACCGTCCGTTCCTCGCATTCCATGCGCCGTTGAACATACTTGAATGACGGCTACTGACTGGACGTGGGGCATGAATCCCCGCAGCAGCCTCGCCGTGCCTGTCCACTGCTGACGAGGTGCTCGGGGCCTCAAACGAGAGGAGTAGGGACCCGCCGCCGCCGCCGCCGAAGCCGCCACCGATGGACTCCAAGGAGCGAGGAATGGAGTCCTGGCTCGTCTGCGGTCGGGAATTGCTGTACGGCCCGCGAGACGAGTACACCTGCGTGCCCACGAGCTCCGCCCCCCACGAACTAGGAGGCCTTTCGTATGGATCACGGAGGGGCGCGCTGGACGTAGTCGAGGTGCGGCGCGGCCGCTGGCCTGAGGATCGCTGGGAACTCACACTGTGCAAACTGGAATGAGTGCTCTCGGCGCGAGAGCGGAGCGAGGTACGGCTCTGTGAACGGGTACTTGAGGAGACTAGGGGTTGGGTAGGCAAGGGCTCGGCGGTAAGGTGGCCGCCGGAATAGTGCGTCGCAGGCCGCGAGCCGTAGAGTGCAAGACCCGTTCTAGGTCCGACGTGAACATCGGTGTCGTAGCTGGAGACGGAATGCTGTCTGGAATGAGACTGGCGAGAAGGGGTGGCCGAACGGACGCTTTGTGCGTCCCTCTGGGAAGACCGCTCGACGCTCGATAATGAGCGATTAACGTCCTCCAGGTCCCGCAACCCAGTAACGACCTGCCGGGAACTACCCTCTCGAGAGTCGAGAAGGAGGCCAGGCGGACGTTGGTCGCGCTCCGAACGAATGGAGACAGACGCCCTGTCTGGGAAGAAATTCACCGACACACCGACGGAGTCATGTATCGACTGCAGCTCGCCGGACTCCGGGATGTCCTGTGGTGACGGAAGGTTGTTCAGCTGCAAAGAAAGACTCGACCTTCTACTGGGTTGGTAGCTTCCACCCCATGACGTCGCGGGAGAGGGCGCAGGAAGACTGTTGTCGGGTACCCGCGTCTGTGCAGCCGGGCGAGCGGTCGTTGATTGTCCCTGTTCTACGTGAGTGGTAAGACCTACACGCAGGGCAGACGAGACCGGATGAGAGTCTGCTGGCACGGACGCTGCCAAGGGTGCTGAGGGGCCAGGGAGATTACCAGCGGTAGAACGGCCAGTCGCTGCTGGCTGGCTTCGGAAGAGCATAGCCTCATCTCTTACAGCAGGGACCGGCCCCTCCTCTTCTTCGCGCTCGATGGCCCCATTGCTCGGGCCAGCAGTCACGCTCTCCGGAACCCCAGTCAGCTGTAGGGGGTTAGGGCCAGGCGACCCACCGTTACGGACGTTGCGCCATTCCTCGTCGACCTCGGACGGCTCTTTGGCTATTACGTACCCGTAGCGGCTCTCGGTCCCCCGCGCGCGGACAGGCATCTTCGACGCCTGTTTCTCCGGGATCCAGCAAATCCCGGTCTCCGGAATGTACGCCATGACGTACCCTGGTCGATGAGCAGGTCCAGGGCGCCAGTCGAGTGGAGAGCGGCCAGACACAGGCCCGTCCGGAGGGTCCACAGGCATCCGTGCAGAACGCGTCGGGAAAGGCGTGCGGACGCCCTGCATTTCGCGCGTCGGGGCGGGAGGTTGTGCGTTGATGACGGGCGGTTGGTCAGACAAAACCTGAGGCCGTTCGCCCGCCACAGCCCACGCGGAGGGTTGACCAGCAGGCGGATAAGCCGAGCTCGTCTGGCCTGGGAACTTAGCTTTGAGGAATGGATCGAGACCCTGCCACATGCACTCCTCTCCTGAGCTGGGGCGGACGTCGGTAGAGTCATGCGGCCAGTCAGGTCCAGCCCACATATTCATCGCGGGAGGGATAGGGACGGCGGCGGACGCCCGTGGCGTAGTGGGCAGTCCGTTGTCCACTTCTGTAGGAGGAATGATTCTTTTCGACGAAGGTGCGCCGGGCACGACGAGGTGGGATCGTCGTCGATTCTCCTGGCGGAGCACTTCACCCGCGCTCGTGACCCTATATCTCGGGTTCCTGGATACCGTGGCGGGTTCAGCAACCTGGGCGGAAGACTCGTCCGAGATGCCAATCATGGGTGGCATATTTGCGATCGTATCGCTGGCGCCGTTAGTGGTGGCGAGGCCATTATGAAAGGTGGTCGACTGCTGCGCTAGCTGCTGAGCGACGCTTTGGCTGAGCTGTGGCGGACGAGGAAGCGGGTTGGAAGGATGTGTGCGACGCCTGAGTTCCTCTTGCAGACGGGCGTTTTCCTCACGCAGATGCTCCAATTCCGCCGTTCTCTGCGCGTCCGCCTCTATCATGCCGCGTTCGACCAGCATCGCTGTCTGGATATCCTTGTTCTTGATAGTAACGTGCCGCTCATGTGTCGCGCGTAGTCGGCCTAAGTCTTCTTTCAGCTTGGCCCTTTCCACCTGGAGCGACCTATACTGGTGCAGGGCGGTGACGGTGGTACGTAATGGGTGGGACTACAGCATGGTTGCGCGGAGGCCGTGAATGGTGTGTCCTATACGAAGAGTTCACAGACACGACGGAGAAAACGCAACTCACCTCAGCAGGCTGGGCAGCGCCATTTGACTGTAGAAACCAGGAATTCACCTCTTCGACGATGGTGTTGATGTCCTCCGGGTTGGCGTGCTCATGGAAATGAGTGCCAATTCGCCTATAGAGCTCCAGTTCATCTGCCATGGGTCCCGCAGGGCCAGAACCGTCTCCGTTGACCTTGTCGACGTGAAGTTTTTTGATGCGTTCGGGATTGAAGCCCTTTCGGCACAATGGGCAGTTGGTCGGGTGCACCGACCGCAGACAGCTACAAATGTGATACAGGCTATGTTTTAGCATTCCATCATACCCCCTCGCTTGCGGGCTAAGTTTGCGAGAACGCACTCCAAACAGAAGACATGGCCGCACTGGATGGCGTGTGGCGACTTCGAGGGCGTGGCCCAAGTATATGGATCGAGACAGACGTCGCACTGCGATGACGGGTGGACGAGCAGCATCACCTTCGTCTTCCGCCGCCAGAGCGAGCGTCGGGATCGCTAACGGGTGCTCGCAGGAGTCGCCAGGAGTGGAACGAGGACAAGGAAGGCGATCTGGGAGATTTGAGTGAGGGTGTTGAGTCAAGAGCCATCGCGGCAACACCACCGCCTATATGTGGAAAGTGCGGCATCCCAGCTTTCCCTCTGAGCACAGGAGGCGCCAATAATTCACAAGCATCGCCCTTTCGGCGGTGCTATCATGATACAGTTAGCGTGGATGGCCTACTAGGATACTCGTAAACCAGCTACAAGTACCTGCAGTGCATTAATAGTCGAGATCAAAAGGGATGGGATATCGCTAACAGGATATTCTAGCGTGAAAGGTCGACCCGAGGCTTGGGGAGAGGTGTCGCATCCGACTATACGACAGGTTATATACAGTACAATAGCTCGCGCTTCTATTCCTCATATCTTATCCACGTTCCATAATATGAAGTAGGCGAATCACAGCCGTCGTCACGACTTACTTCCGGACGATCCGCGACTAGTACGTCCACCGGGCACCCACAGAGAAATGTGGGTGACTTACCATTTGCTCATAGACGTCGACGTAAGATGTACCTTTCAAACAATACGTTCCTGCCGGCCACAGAAGAGGACAGTAGGGTGGAGTATATCGGGCATAGATAATGTAAAATACAGCTTATCCGGACAAAAACTAGGATGGAGCTAACATACAGCGACGGTAGAGATGTAAAAGAGATATATAGTCGAGACAACAGTGCAATGACGCCGTCCGAACCACTTACGACTTGGCACCACACTGGTTTAGCCCCGCACCGCAGAATTGGGCCACAAGAACCCAAAGAAGCACCTGCATCGAGCGGACGATCAGCGAAGAAGCGACCACTTGCCCTGCCTGCCGTACGTACCAGCGCCACGACTACACTCAGTGCGAGAATGCGCGTATTCTTCCACCACATGCTGCGACGAACCGTCCTGGCGCCACGCCTGAATGCGGTTGCCTGGCTCGCCATGTTATCGGTCTTATCGACCAGCAGCTCGATCCGCTCGCCTCGGGACAGAATCTGTTCGACGTTCTGGACCATGATGTCCTTCACTTGTGCAAGCTCTGCCTGTGCGCGAGAGAGCTCATCCGCAGGAGGGCTGGTGTTGTATTGAGTTACGAGTTGCGCGATGACGGGTCCAAAAGTGCCTTGGAGCGCATAAGCAAGCGGGTCGGATGTGGAAGATGAGGCGAAGGGTTGTGAGGCGAACTTCTCCTTCAGTTCGGCAAGGAATGTGAACGGCATTCGTCTGCATAGTCGTCATTTATGAAGCGCGATGAACGGGGATACCTAAGCTGCTTACCTGCCCGCAGCATCATCCGCCATTACCAAGTACGTGAACCCACCCTCGGAGATGTAATGGAAGAGGTATTGCTCCCAAACATACGTGAGCTTGCTGTTGTTCGGTGGGATCTTAGACAATATAGTCTGTGTCGCTGTAGAGTAAGCACACTGAGTGTGGATACTTTCACTTTTCAGTGTAGTAACCGCGGACCTTGCGAGAAATCCCGTTGACCAGCCTGGTGTTCAGCAAGAATAGTGGACCCTTTGGCGACAAGAGCGTGAAGCTAGTGTAGAACGCAGCGTTAAAGCGTGTTTTTATCTCTCATCTAACAGACACTCACGAGGGACATGATGGTCTAAGCAAGAGCAGGTAAAGCGTAAGACACCGTCAACCGTTGAGCTCGACGCCGAACGAGCGCTCGTGAGTCGTTACCGACTGCGTCACCGTCACACGCTTGGGCCGCTGTGACTCGGTAGTGACACGTTTGCGTCACAGTCGCATCCGCATTCCACGTGGCGCGGCGGAGAGTTGCAGTCGTGGGCTGAAGCTGAGTTGCCAGCACACGTCCATCTCCTCGCATCCTCCCGCCATGGTATGTCAGGGCGACATATACCACTCGTCTAACAATACTGACCTTGTGAACATTGGAATGTTGCTTAGTCTGACTCTGAGTCCTCTCGCCCCCCGAGCCGCGCCTCGAGTGGTGTCGCAAAGCCTCCTGGTGCTCAGATTCGGTATGCATTTCGTACATGATCTCAACCTTGGAGTTAATCCTCAGAACTTGACTTTCTCGATGTGGAATGAATTCAGTCGACGCGCGGCTGGTTCGCAGGTCTCGAAGCCAAACTCAACACGCGCTGCTGGGGCCGGCGGTTCGTCCAACACCATGCTCAAACTCTACACGGACGATTCACCAGGGCTGCGAGTGTGAGTCCGTATTTCCGGTCGCCCTTCTGGGGTTGACATGTTTCAACCGGAAACTAAGTAACTCGCTACTTTTACAGTGACCCCTTCATCGTCCTCGTCCTCTCTCTCTCCTTCATTGCCTCAATCTTCTTCCTCCACATCTCCGCGAAGATCATCCGCGCCTTCACCAAGTAGACGACGCGGATCCTTTTGCGGCGCAGCTAGCATATCTTATGGGGCTTGGGGCAGATGCAGAATCTGTTTTCTTCGTGTGCTCACGGACTGGAGGGATGGCCCCGCCGCCGTCAGATGTATTGGCCGGCAGCGTACACCGCGATCATCACACCCGGTACGACGTGTCCGTTGTATCAAAACTGGTGCTCGTAGGAGCCTCGCATACTACATATATTATTCACGCCTTGTTCTGAATTGGAATCGCTCGGCACGCAGGCCCTCATACCTCGGCTCGGCTCGGTCCCAAGTTGACCACGAACATCATCCGCTGCGTGTCGCCTCAACCATAATTGCGTCGAGCATCGGGACGAGTTTCTCCCGCTAGAACTCCGGACACTCGCTCGACCGCGACGGCGCCCGGACAAAGCAAGTCTCCTGCTCGTACGCTGCAGCGTCACAACATACATGTTCACGCACTTCCTCAGCCGGCAAGCCGTTCTTCCACAACACGTTGTGAGCTGTCCTTGCGCTATGTCCGTGCGCGCGTTCGGACGCAATAGTAATATTAAATCCTCATGGCGGCGGTCGACGAGCGACGAGAAACCTCGTTCCCAGCCCCCTGCTGTTCCGCTCGTCTCTTGCGCGATCCGCCGCTGTGGGCGTCCGATGTGAAGTCTGATAGGTCGCCCGACAGCGGACTCCGAGGGAAGACCCCCCATCCCCGATGCCTTCTGCACCTAGAGCGCAACAAAGGATTGCCAGAAAGTGCCAGACAACACTCGTCTAGAAACGTCCGCGCGCACACCGAGCCTCGAGGCTTCGGGCTCATTGACGGGCGGGGGCGAGCGCAGTGCTAGTGCGCCGTGCCCGAGAGGTCTGCTGCCGACCCGTTGTCTTCGGTCCGTGGCATCTGTTCCCGGGAAGGTTACAAGGTTCAATATCGATCTTCAGGGCGCATGCGGGGCGGGCGCCAGCATTCCGCGTGTATTCAACGCCGGAGGGCCGGATGTGCGTGTTCGGGCGGAGAATGCCCGTAAGAGCAACAACGATGCTACGAGCGTCCCATCAAATACAATGAAAAGTTCTCGATAGCTGCGTACTAGTACAGTATACAGAGTGTGGCTCATTAAGGATGTGGCAAGACCAGAGAATATGTGTGAGAGCGCCAGAGTGAGAAGTCCAGACAAGCGAGATGGAACTCAAGCACATGAACGGAGCAAACGCTTCGAGAGCTCGAGAGAGACCCGAAGCGCAGCGCGGAACAGGGGGAGGAAGGCGACGGGATGCATGACGGTGACGGAGGGTGAGAAGAGGGACACGTCGGTGGTGGGGCTGCATATGCGTATAGATAGGATATATTAGCCCGCGGGGTCCGTCGAGGGCCCCGCGGCTGGTCGGCCTGTAGCGTGTAAATGCAATGTTGCGGGAATCCGAAACCTAAGAAACCGAGGGGAGGGAGCGCAGCGACGCCGAGGCCTGCGACGCAGCCGCCGCTTCTGGACCTCGGGAGAACGTACGACGAAAACGACGGGAGCAGAACCGTACCTAGGATAACTTAATGGGCGAGCGGTGAACACGAGGACGGGAGGCCGCGAGACCACCGCGCGCGCCCGCGAGCACACACAAGCGCATGCCGAGGGCTGAGCATGCGGTTTTCGCACCTCCGTGGCAGCTCGAAAGCCCTGAACCTGCAGCGAGGAGGAGAAGAACGAGGAGCGAGAGAAGCAGGGACGTATGGATCAAAAAGGGGCCGAAGGGTGAAGACGTCGACTATGACACGCGCGGAATCTCCTGCATCGCACGAATGCTCCGGGTGAGGGCAGACGGGTAGGATCCGGCGGGCGCGAGGCCCATCGTGGACGCTTTGCCCTTTGAGATCGACATTGTGTCGGTCGACTGTCTCCGGGACTGTGTGGACCTCACGGGTGAAGACGCTGGAGGGGGCGCCGGGACGTAAATGGCGTGCATCGGGGGTGTAGGATCACGCGTAGGGGTCCCGTGAGTGAGAGTCGAAGAGATGGGTGCAGTGGTGGAGGAAGCGGTGGAAGAGGCCCGTGTACGCTGCTGGTGTTCAAGGGCAGCCCTGCTTGCGCAGGAGATGGCGGCCCCTGACTGCAGCGGCGGTTGCAGAAGCTGGTGCTTGTGGGACGGCAGGCCGTATTCCTTCTCAAAGGAAGACGCGGAATACGAGTGGGATGTGCTTGAGACTGGGGAGGGCGTGCGCGTGGATGACATCCCACCGGGAACGATGGGACGTGCGCGGTCAGAGCCACCGCCTGAGAGTGTCGACTTACGAGAGAGGCTGGCCGCCGGAGAAGACATTGGGTCCTGGAGCACGTCCCTGAGCTGAGCCAGCCGTTCTTCGTGTTCCTTCATTTCGGGGCTGAGCGGGGAAGGAGACATGGTGACCGGCTCCGCTGTACGTAGACCCAGGGCGTTCTCCGCAACACGACCCACGGAGTTCGACACAAACTCCACGGGTCGCAACGTGTACTGTACGGCTGGTGAGGAGGAAATACTCGCCATATGAACGTCGATGGTGTTCCGGGGTACGGAGATCGACATCGCGTCGGAATCCGAACTGTGCGTCCCCGAGGAGTTGGTCCGGGAGCGGCGAGACTCGGACTTAGCCTGGTTCGGGATCGCACGGGGTACGGAGACGCGGCCGCTTCTCTGGCTCCTGTCGTCATCGACGGGCTCGTCTAGGTCGTCCGTAAGTGGCTGGAAGGTCATCAAGTTAGAAGGGAGATCAGGGATCGGTTGGGTCGGGGGGACCGGGGATAACTGAAAGAAGTCGCCTTTGCCGACAATCTGGACCTTCACCGCGCTGGCTGAGTCCGGGCTATCTTTCAGGATCGCGACTGTCTCGGCCTTCGCACCACTGAGATCGTGGAGGTAGAAGTGCCGTGGCTCTATGAAGCGCGGCAGAGGGGGCAGAGGGTTGCCTTTGAGTCCCTTCAGCTCGTCGGATAAACGCCCACATTCGGCGGCGCAGGCATCGAGCTAAGGGAAATCATATTAGTTCAACTAAACTGGTCGAAACTAGCGAACGCATGCTCGCGTACTTTGCTGTGGACGGAGATGATGTCAGGTGTTAAATATAACGTCTAGAAGGGGAATGTACGTACACCCTCAAGTCCTCGCACTCTTCTTGGAGTCGTGCACTCTCGTCCTTGAGAGCCTTCTCAGCGCCAAGGAGAAGTTCCCGCTCTTCGAAGGCCCGCTTCTCGAGCTCGTCGTACTTCGCCGCAGCGACTAGGCGCTCCTCCTCACGAGCCGCCTTCTCCTCTTTCAGCGCCGCCTCGAGGTTGGAGCAGGTTTGCTCGACTTCCTCAAGGCGGGCCTTCCCCTGGGTAAAACGATACAAAAGCGTGTAAGTAGCCCGCAGATCGGCATGCTAGAGCAGGGTCGTGTCAGTCAGCGAGCAGCGCTTGACGATCACAAGAGGCAAGATGCGCGTACATCGTCGGGGCTTTGGGTGCCGAGCCAAGGTTTGAGCTCCGACTGCACGTCGTACAAATCGGATGCAGTCGCGCCGCCTCTTATTATACGCGTGAGCTGCGTTTGGAACAGACGAGCACGGTCTGTCGTTTCCAGATCGGGAGGATAGGATTGTGGGGTGTCTGGAGGGAGGGTCGCCTTATCGACGTGCAACCTCCGCACGTCGTTGGGCTTGAAAGTCATGCGGCATAGAGGGCAGCTGGTCTGGAGTAACGACTGTAGACACCTGGGTGGCGCACAGGGGGGGAGATGGCAGGCCCACTAACATCAGCGAGGAGGGGCAGGTACCGGGACCAAAGACACAGACCTATAGCAGAACACATGCCCGCAGGAGATGACATGAGGCTCCCTGTTGGCAGTGTAGAAGTCGAGGCAGACGTCGCACTGGGAGTTGGGATGGAGGACGAGCATGATCAGTGGATGGGCAAGACCAGCAAGGGCGCGGGAGGCAAGGAAAGAAGGAGGAACCGGGGACGGGATAATAAGGTGGCAGGCCCCGGTCGCCTAACGCACATCGCGTGGCGGCTAGGGCACGTAGAGGGTAGACGGGAAAGATGCTCGACGTCCACAGCACGAGGCGCCGGGCGATCGGGCTTCAATCTATGTCGCATCCGCCCGCGTTAACACTAGAGTGACGAGGCCGGTTTGAGCATATCGTTACCGTACGTGTGGGACGCTACCGGGGCGAACAAAGCCGAGAGCGCCCTGGGGGAGGAAAGTGGCGGTTCGATAAGAGACGGAACTTGAATTCATGCCTTCCCAGACGCTATTGCCCACAGGAACCACCGAGGGAGCCCGGCCAGACGCTCTTGAGTGTGCCGGAACCAGAAAAGCCTTGGTGGAGCGCGCTCACGGACCAGGTGATCGGGTGCCGGATCGAGGTCTGTTGGCCTTGCTAGCCTCGTGCTCCACGGCGTGCACCGGAGGTGAGGTCTGTGAAAGTCGGGAGGATGACGAGATATTCCAGCTGGCATTGCGCGTGAGACGTCGCATACAGCATTTTTGACGTTGGAAATTGTCAATCTACAGGCAAAAAAATTAGCGGGATGCAGTGATTGTACGTAGCCTCCACAAAGCAAGCGCGCTTGTGATCCCGTCACAGGCCTTCCCACACGATACGCGCGTCTTGCGGCGTCAAGTTGAGGGGAGGCACATTAATGTGCGTGAATTTGGCGCGAACCATGGACCCGGGTGACATCCAGGAGATCTATTGAACTCAGCTCGCCACAGCATGTGAGGGGATTCGATGATTGGAGTGATATTCCGACGAGGATAGTGTCCGGGCCGTGTGCTTTTGCTTCCGTGTGTTGTCGAAGGATCCGGAATGACAATCCGGAAGTTGGCACGTGCACGAGAAGTGTTCCTAGACCAGCATGACCAGGACAGCACGGAGAATCGGGCGGAGGTGAGCAACCGACGAGTGACACACACAGCAACGAAAATAGTCATGGAGCCTTGGATGGTAAGGACTGTCGCCCGAAGGTTGGCACGGTAGGCGAGATCATGAGGGGTTGTGGCGTGTGCGCAAGGATCGAGGCACACGTTCGTGTGTGCTTCGGGTGGGGAAAGAGGGTGGTAGTACGTGCACCGAATGCTACCTTTAACGCGCAGAAAGAAGAACAGAGAAGGTCGGGGTCCAAACTCGACGGGATCATATCCGTGCGTGTCAAATCCAGAAGCCCGGCGGACTATCAGCAAACGATGGCTCCAGAGACCCTGGGCGGACTAAGATCTTCGAAAGCTCATTCATACGATCTTCTTCTGCTGTAGCAGCGTCTAACACACGGAACTGCTCAAACATCGGATGTGAGTACGGTGTATAGACATTAGACAGACGGGTCGGAAGCAGGCTAGTCTCACCAGGAACACTACCCCCGCGCCGGCCTCTTTCAGTGCGTCCGAACGTGCGCACGTTCGCCCGCTGACTCCTGAACGCAATACAAGGCCCTGCCATAAGAACCCTGCGCTAGATGGAGTAGAAATACAGACATGCTGGGAGGACGAGAGCCGCGTCTTCATCCGACTGTCCCGCTGCAACAGCCCAAAAAATGCAGAAGTGATGTCACCCTCACGTGGTATAGACGCCCGACGTCGAGTCAAGCAGCCTCGAGATGCAGGTCGGACCGCAACCAACTCCTCAGGTGAGCTGTCGTTCGTGTCTGGTAGTCGTATATGCGAGTTCTAACGTCTCGAAATAGCTTATATGGAGGCGCATGGGCGCGTACGCCCGAGGAGAACCAACCGATGACCTATAGACAATGTAGAGCGTACTGGACCGCCGCGCCCCCTGACTGAGTCATCGAGCACGTCGGCACGCTGGTTCTGGCATTCCTAGATCCCGAGGAAATGTCTAACAAAAGTTGGTCAGAATAGGGCTCGGAATTTTTACGCAACTTAACGTCTTCCGTCGTCAGCCCAAGACGCAGTAGCGACACAATCTCGATTGCATGGGACTCGCCGCCCATGTCGATACCATCGCACGGAACGGTCTTACCCTTATCTCGCCCATGCTACGCTGACAGGAGAGCCTTCATGGAGAGCCCCCCGGGGAGCTTGCGCTTGCTTTGGTGAATTAATTCCTTGGATGCATCACGCTGGCTTTTGGGAACGGAGTATAGGACGCGCTTCGATGCGTACCCACTCGAACATATGGCTAGTATGTCTTGGTCGATGCTGAGGTGCGAAGCATTACTTGGTATTCTCTATATCCCGATCTGATAAGACCCCAGACGTATTGTACTACCCCCGCGGTCATCGATGACGCCGTCCGAAGCCAATGAGCAAGACATTTCGCCGGGGCGGTATTGCGGTCCGAGACCTGTCCCTCCAGCACACGTCTGCCCCAGCGTCGATCCTGGTCCTGTTCCGCTGGCGGACGGAACAGACCTACGGAACCTCATGGGCCGCGGCGTTAATCTACTGGCCCAGGAAGACAACGCATTGGCGGGGCATACCGGCGCACAACATACCAGTGACAAATGCGGTCGACGCATGAAGGTGGTTAAGCTTCTTTCGATCGCCTCGACCGCGCTATGCCTTGATGACCCCCTTTACAGGACGCGAGCTGCCTTTCTCATGAAGAAAGACGCCGCAGAGCCGTCCGATCGAGGGCGCCGCAGTGGCCTCCCGCAGGTCACGCGAAGTTCCAGGGCCGTCCTCCGGCACTCTTCACAGTTCCCATCCAGCCGCGCATAATTGCGCGACATAGGCGAGACAGTCCAGCATGGCGCTGGGACATAACCCACGCGAAAGCCGTACGGTCTGCCAGGCCAACCAGCAGCGCCGTGCTGCGTGTTTCCGCGGAAGCTGCCGCTCTCATCTGCACGGCGTTCCCCGTTCTCTCAAAGCTTCTAACTCGATGGTTCTGCGCTCGCTTCCGCCCTCCCTTTACATCCGCTCTCAGAGTCGCCAGCGACAAAGGCCGACATCAGCCCTTCCTCCACGTTCTGCGGTTCCTCCCCCACGACGTAGGGCGCAACGGCGCCCCACTCCAGGGAATGCAGTGGGCTGCTAGGTACGGCCAGCAGTGCCACTCTTGCGAACGTATTCTGGACGTCGGTTGCCACATAGAAGAGAAGCCCACCCATTCATTCCCTCTCCGAGCCTAACCCCATGCATCCTGGAATCCCCGGCCCGCACCGCTCGGTGCTCAGGCCCACATCCCCAGCTCCCCATCTCTCCCGATGAACTGCGATGCTCCTCCCTTCGCTTCCTTGCAGCACGCATCGCATCTTCGCAGGACGTGCAACGACATTAGGAAGGCGGAGAACACAGAGAGAGCATTGTGCCACTGCCTGCACGTAGTCGCACATAGAGCCCGCCGGGCCGTGCGCTCCCACTCGCTACTGCTGGCGCCGGGGCGATCGCTTGTGTGTACATCTGGGAACGCTGGTTGCGACCGAACAGGACTCCGACATGAGCCGCCGGTGCTTGAACCTACCACGGCAGACGGTGCGATCGCGTCCGTGCCTCCGCATCCCCGCGATACGTGAAAGCGGATCGACCCTCTCGCAAAGTGAGCGATCTGCACACAAAAGGAAGGCGGCCCTCGGCAGCGGTCCTTCCCTTTCGTACGCTACAGGCGGGAAGATCGATGACCGCCACCTGAGCCACCGAGGCCCAACGTCACGACGCACTGAACTCGAACGTCCCACGGGCGACTCGGGGGACACGACGAGCACCGGAGCTCGGGCCTTGTCCTTTCCTTCGTTGAGCTAACTTCGAAATGCTCCAACACCGTCGACGTCTGCCGCAAGGGCCACTCCCAGCGGCACTTACCCCTCAGGGCAAGCTCTCTCGCCTGCGTACGACGCACGTGGGGTTCGGGGCTCGCACTGATTGAATGGCACGGCTGGATCTACACCGTCTCTGTCGCTTCCCCGGCGAACCAGACGCAGATATAACGAGCAACGATGCCGTTGCGCAGTCGCGAGTGCTCGTCCAGGCGGTGGGAGCACCGGCGCCGGCGTTTCCCGAGGGTGCTTGTCAGTTACGACGATAACGGCCGTACGAATCCAGTACATGTGAGCCATGCCCAGACGAGTTCAGGTTCGACTCCAGACTGGAGCTACAATCATCTGTGCGAGCCGAACGCGGGATGGCGCGGGACGCGGTGACGCACTGCCGAGTCCCGGAGGGCGTCGAGGAACATACTGGGCATGCCAGAACACCTGACCGTGCTTCTTCCAGGTCCCGAGCCATCTCTCGACTCCGCGCACTCGAACCGAGTTCGCTCAACAGCTGCACCGCGGCGAAAGGGGGACGCAATGTGATCAAGGGGGGGGGGGGCTGCGCGGGGTGCGCGGGGTTGCAGAGTCCCCGGGGCAGAAAGACGGCGAAGACTTACGGGGCCGCTCGGAACGATGGTGCCAGAGAGGTCATACGAAAGAGAGATAGTCGGCACACCCCGTTGCAGAAGAAACGCGCGCGCGGACCTGCGCGACGCATTGCGCGGGGCAGATGCGGGGACAGGGATGTGGCAGTATGTACATCGCCTTCGACAACATAGCTGCTACTCAGTTCGAGGATAGTTCTGCGAGAGACGGTGCGAGAGCGGGCTCATTACGACAGGTAGGACAGACGGTACGGACACACAACTACGGCGATGGCGAAACCAACGTACGGGTGAGACTGGGGAGCTGGGGCTTAAAAGGCAGAGGGGTGGCTACCGGGGGGCAGGGAGACGATTACTGATGATACATGGGCAAGAAGGATGGTACACCGCGGAGACAGGATGATGAGAGGGAGCAGGGTATGAGCCGAAATGGCACTAGGGCTGAAACAGGACACGGACGCCAGGAGGACGGGAGGAACGCACGAGAAAGTGGCATGCATCAAGGGGCAGCACCTTAACCGGGAGAAGGTCAAGAAAGGAGGACCGAAACGCTAACCCCTCAATCACAGATTCTGTATCTGTACGATCAAGAACTGCTTCTCGTCCTGCAGACATGGGCACGGAAAGTGTCAGTCATTCATGTCACACGTTGGCAATAGGAGAATGTCAGAGTCTTACCATGAATTGTTCGTCTAGAGTTGTTTATTAGTGCGTGAGCGCCGAACACCAAATTGTAGTACTGTGATGGCACTGTACCTTCTTTGTCGTTGTGGAAGTCTTTAAGGAACTTCAGCAGCTTATCCTTGTTGCGTCGGAGAATGGTCTCTATTTGTGGCGGCTTCTTGGGATTGGCCACAAACACCTGAATGATGGTCACGTTCGGACACAAGTCGGCTACGCGTAGAAAGCCTAACCTTGAACACGTGGAACGCCTCGAACTGAATGTTCTTGCTCTTGTCACGGAGCAGATTCATCATCATCTTGAGATTCGTCTCGCTCGCGATGTAGCGTGTCATGACGTTGAAGTTCGCACGATCCAGCAGGATCTCCCCAAGGAGCTTCAAGGACTGTCGCTTGGTGACGTAATTGTTCGACAGGATAAGTGTGGTAAATGACGAGAAGAACTACGTGAAGTGTGGTGAGTATCAACCGCAGCAAGACGGATATCGACAATAGGCCGTACCCGGTCATAGTTCTTGTCCAGGTATTCGGCAACCATGGCCTTGTGTCGCGTTAAGGTCTCCTTAAGGTTGGTGTAAGCATCACATGAAATTCCGAACGTTGTGGTCTCGATATAGTGAGGGAACCGGTAGAACCTAGAAAGGAGATGAAGACAACCGGCGCGCTCCAGAGGGCAAACCACCTACTGCTCGGAGTAAAGGAGGATCTTGGCTAACGGCTCATGCCGCAGCATCTCGCGAAGAATCATACCGGTGTTGAGCGCAATTTCTTCATTGCTGTAGCCATCGAATGCGGCAAACAGAACCTCCGGCTTTGATGAGAGGTACTCCACCGTAGGGAAACGGGAGCCGATTTGTCGTCGGAGAAGGTTATTAAATATCTGGACAACATCCTTTCGGGACTCGAACTCGAGCCTGTGGATGTTCTGTATGAGGTGAAGCAGGAGGTCTGTGTTGTACGTCTCCTGCGCGAGCTGCGCAACCAACTCGGGCAAAGGATCTGTGAAAGCGAACACGAGTTAGAGGCGCGCGCCATAGATGACCTCTTCACAACCGTGCGTACCGCCATCGCCGTACAAGATCGACTTGATCTGCTGCAAGTTCTTCGCAACGTCGTCGTTCGCCTGCCACGCACACTGAATACAGAACCCGTGCCTGTACGAAGACGCTCACCTTTCTTCTGACCTCCCCTCCAGGCGGGCCAGTCTCCAACCTGGGGAGAGCGTCCCGAAGGCCTCTGACAAGATCTGGGGGCGTACGGGGCTTAGTCTTGAAGAAGTTCATGGCTCAAAGCGTGTGCTGTGCTCTGCGTGGGGGGCGACGGACGGCGGAAAGGATATGTGGGTAGGGGCAAGCGGCGTGCGGTATCAGTACGTCACGGCAGAACTCGCAGAATGTTGGATTAGGTATGGCGGGTGGGATTTGTGTCAGCCCGATGTCCGAGGCGGTGCGCACTTCCAGCCACTCAGCACAGTACAGCAGACGAAGGGCTGAGGAGACCCGACGGGAATAGATGAGGGAAGAAAGGGTCGTTGTCGTCGCTGTGGCTGCCGTCGTCGTCGTCGACGGCGGACCAGGCTAACCCGTGCCGCCACTGCCGTCGGCGGCAGTCCCACGTGACCGAAAATGATCGTGGCGCTAAACTGCTAAACTCTGGTGCGCGTCCTCCGAGCAGGCTCCGGTGTCTCTTGCCCTCATCCTACTGGGGTCTCTTAACCTCCCAATCCTGCCGAGGCTCTCTGATTTAAGCCAAGCTTATACAATCCCAATGATCATCCCTCCGCAGAGACGGAAAGCCGCCGCTGCATAGCACTTAATGTCCCATGTTCTCCAAGATGAGTGATTCGAAGCCCTCAGACTCCTCTCGCAAGGAATATTAATCTTTCGTAACGTGCCCAGACGGGCACTTAACGTTTTGAGCATGTAGTAATACCCGTACAATGTGGCACGATAGAGACCTTCGTCACAGGATTCGATTCTTCCGTTTGGCTTGATGACTGGCCCCAAGCCCCATGATTTGTCGGTACCATGACGCTCGCGGTGTGCCGGAAGCCCCCCTCGTCCAAGCATATTGGCCCATAGCCTAACGTGTAGGGTGGCGCGCGTATTCCGTCTCACTTTCTCGCGCTTCCGGGCACGTGCACTGCGAATCAAGACAGATTGCGTGCGTATGTGTGAGGCCGAGGCGCCGCTGGATGCATCCTCCTGCTAACGCATTTACGCATGTAGGTTCTCCGTACATTGAAGCCCACTGTACCAGTCTACGTACAGTTGCACCACGCGACTATCAATAGCTCCGTTGACCGCATGTGTCACCGTGCTCCTTAGGACTCTCCGCGATAGCTATCATCGCCCACAGTCGAGGGTCTCTCGAGAAGAGTGTCAGCCACCGCTGGTCCGAATCGGGACATACGCTGTCAACTATGATCGGCGGGGTGTGCCGCGACCACGAAACGAGCCAATGAACACGTCGACACGATCGACGCACCGACGCGTTGACCGTGTTTGCGCGTCGAGGCTGACCGTCCTCCCAGCTCCGCGCAGAGAGCTATATAACACGTCTCCTCCCCGGACCACTCTCTCAACCTCGTACCGCCACCACCCCCCTCTGCTCTCTCTGGGGCTCATCGCTGTGTTCTAGGTTGGTCTCCCTTGGTTCGGCTCTCGACACTGGTGCTCCCCCTGGTCTACTCTGGGTGGGGTTCTCATCTGGGTGGTCAGGCAGATGGTCGTGGATCTTGGGCTGGGGAATCAGTTAGTGTTCATCCTGGGTTCAAGTTCGTCCTTTTTTGGTTTCGGTTCACGTCTCTGGGTCTCTTGTGTCCCCGGTTCCTCTCCTCCGCTCCCCTCTCTGTCGACTCCTCGCACTCCTGCCTCCCGTGCTCTCATTCCCCTTCTCCATGCCTTCATCCCCCTCTCTATGTTCCCCCTTCTCTCGTGCACTCGTCCCCCTTCCTCATGCTCTTTCCGTCCTCTCAAACCCTTTCTTCCCTCCCCCTCCCCGTACTCCTCTCCTTCCACTCCCCCCTCTCCGCTTCTCGTCTCTGCATGGCATCGTCCTCCCCCATTTCATGCCACTCTATCTTCTCCCCCATCCATTTTCTTCCACTGTTTATCGTGTCCTTTCGATCTGATCTATCTTACTCTGTGCTCGACCTATCTGGGGCTGACTCTGGGACTTCTGCACACTCGCATCTCTGGTTCTGGTCCCCGGTTCTGGCTTCCTTGGCTCTGGCTGCTTCCTGGTGTCTAAGCTATGCCTCGCAGCCTTCTCTTGGGTTTAGTCCTGGTTCTTTGCTCTCGACGTTGGTGCTCTCTGAGGTCTATTCTGGGTTTGGATGTCGTCTTCGTAACTGGTTGGCTGGTCTCTCGCTTGGGCTTCGGCTACATCTCCCATCCTAGGGCTCGCCTTCTTTTCTTTCTAGTCTTGGCGCTTCCCTCTAGCCTCGCTGGTCTCTCGTTCTTGGGTTCTCCCGCTTTCCTTTCTTTTCCTCCTTTCTGTCTTCCCTCTTTTGACCCTTCCCTTGAATTCCGGTTCTGTCTAACATCCCCCTCTCCTCCCCCTCCTTTTTCCCGACTCCATGTCTTCCTCGTCCATTCCGCTTCGCTCTGGGGCTGATTCTGGGGCTTCTGCTTGCTCGTGCCTCCGGTTCTACTCTCTAGGTTCCGGTCGCTTATAGATGCCTCTGTGCTCTGGTGCTCTCTGGGGTGCTCATCTTGGCCTTCCGACCCGCGCTACAACTATGCTTGTCTTGTGCTCTCTAGGATCTGGGTGCGCACTTGCTCTCTGGAGTTGTCTTCTTGCGCTTCTCGCCCCTCTGGTCTTGCTGGCTTGTCCTGGACTCCTTGGCTCGGCCAATGGCGGTTCTCTCCTAGTGCTCTCTTCCCTTTTGCTAGTGCAACTATGCTCCGACTCTGGCTTTCTATGATGTCGTTGCTCACCTATGCCGCGCCCTTTATCTTCTCCCGTTTTCTCACCTTTTTGTTAGAGCGACACAAGATGAGTCCCCCGAGGGAGGGTGGGCACTGCCTTTGAGCGGTGTCTGTCCTGGCGCAGACCTTTTCGTGGTCCTCGGGATAAGTACCTCTGGTGGCGCCGCGGTCAAACGCGCCGCTGTCTGTAGGGAAACCAACATGCGTCCAAAGTTGCTGTTTCCCCATATCCTTCCCGATCATTCAGAAGACCTGCGAGAATATATTTGTATACCGACATGATAATATGTTTCCCAAATGCTCTTGACATCGTCCGACTCTAGTAGTACATGTACTCCGGAATTCGAAAGGCTTTCAATGCTCACAAGCGTTCGTAGAGTGCGTAGACACCGACGCGCTGACTTTGAGTCTCGAGGCGGGGCGGCGGACCGGAGACGCGTCCGGTGTGGCCGGCGCGCACAGCGCGCAGCGACGAATTTTCGCGACGGGGAATGCGCGGCTAATCCGAGAATTTCGCCCTCATTCCGCCCAGATATCGACTAGATTCCTGCGCACGGAACATTCAAGTCGAATGATCACATTCCTCTCAGATTTCGCTCGCATTCCCTCTCGGATGTCGTGCAAATTCACCTGGAGGAACATTTGGAGTGTCATCTCGAATACATCGTTTAAATGGTAATTACATAATCACGACAAGTCCCAGTACGGTGCTACTGGGTCGACGACCCTTGCTCCTCGCTACCCGCACGCTTGCTTTTAGGATAGGAATAAAATATATTGGGCCTGATGCACACAAAAGTACATGCATAGAGGGGGGCAGGCAATCAGTCGTGACTATTATGGCTCGCTCTAGCATGGCACTTGCGAACTAAGTAAGCGTATAGATAATCGAAGGAGCTTTAGACGAGGTCATGACTCACAGTGATGGTAGTCGTCCCAGCTTCTGAGCAGCAAGGTGGCCTGAAGAATGGCTGTAGCCTGCCGAATTAGCAGTACAGCTGGTCAGAATGAAGTTCCTAGTACCTGTATGCGGTACTTACCGGTCCCGAAAGCCCCGAGGAAGCACCATTGGCCGTTCACCTACAGTCAGTTCAATGCTGCTCTTAATTGGACCCGTGAAAAAAGAGTACACAAAAAGTACTCACGAGCGGGCGAAATATAAAAAATCTAACATATCTAAACAACTCGACTGTGAGCACAGATCATCCCACTGCCAGTAGCTCGGTCTTGTCGGGCTTACCTGCACCTGAGAGGCGGCCTCGAATTGTTTGAGGTAGCGCCTACAATCCATCGACGCAGGGGACGTCTGCATATAATGGAGGTATGCGTACCTTACTAGTCGGCTGTATGCGCCCGGTGAGTTCGCGCCGCCGACAATCCGGTCCTGGCATGGGGAGGCAAAGTCAGTAAATAGCTATAGTGTGAACGTGTGTAGGGCGTGGGTTCTGCGGGTGGCTGCTCACCTCCAATAAGCCTGCAATAAGAGGGTGGGCATTTGGGGCAGAGGGGCAGGCAGGAGGCACCGACTCTAGCAGGGGATGATAGTGGTCCGGTGGAGAGTTAGGATCAAGACAAAGGACCATCGCGATATGTCTTAAATTAGGACTTAACGCGAGGAGCTCCAATTGTTTGTGTATTGTACGAAGAATCAAAAGGTGAGTATATACCTGCTGGGGGTAATTTGGAGGGAATGTGTGCGTAATCTCTGGATACTGCCCTAAATTCGTCCCAAAGAGCATCTGGGCAAGATTCGTGGAGAATTCGAGAGGAATGCACAAGTGTCGCTCAAATGTTCTCACGCGAAAACCTGTCGCTGCGCGCTGTGGCGGAGCCTTGTTTGATCGACGTGTCCGCACTGCTTGCCAATTGCTTCATTTGCTTCTGCCACCTCATCTCATCTCCGCCGCTGTCTCCTGTCGCACTTCCTTTCTTTCACTCGTTCGCCCTACCTATTGTACTCTTGCACCTCCCGCCAAACTCGGGCTGCTTGAACCCTTCTCGGTCTCCTGCGCTTGTCTTCTCTATACAGCAGTAAAACCACGTCGCCAGAAACCGAAACATGTCTGCCATACAATACTCCGTCATCGTCCCCGCATTCCGGGAGAACGGCAACATTCGCCCGCTCGTCACTCGTATCTTTGGCGCGCTGTCGCAAGTCAACTCGCCCGTAAACCCTCAGGAGGTCGAAGTGATCATCGTGGACGACAATTCACGCGACGGCTCCGTAGAGACCGTCGAAGCTCTCCGTCGGGAGGGCTTCAACGTCCGGATCATCGTCCGGACGACAGAGCGCGGCCTCAGCAGCGCCGTGGTACGGGGCTTCCGCGAGGCGCAGGGCGATAACATGCTGTGCATGGACGCAGACCTCCAGGTATGTCTCAGTATGCACGACAACGCTCTCGCGCGAAAGCGTGCTGTCGCGACCACAAATACTCATGACGTTCGTATAGCATCCCCCGGAATACGTCCCGGCCATGCTCGCCTCCATGTCTCCCACAAAGGAGTTCGCGCTGGGCACGCGATACGCGAAGGGCGTTGAAATTGACGAGGGCTGGCCGCTCTACCGTCGCGTCATCTCGTCCGGCGCACGGATGCTCGCACTCCCCCTCACCGCAGCCAGCGACCCGATGTCCGGGTTCTTCGGTATACGCAAGGAAACCGTAAGTGAACTGCCTGGAATATCCATCTGCGCGCACCCTACTAACCCGAACACGCAGTTCCTCAAAGCGCGTCAGCTGAACTCTGACGGGTTCAAGATCGCGCTCGACTTGCTCGTCAAGTGCAACATCCCCTCCGAGGCGATTGCCGAGGTCCCTTTCTCCTTCGGTGTTCGCGCGGAGGGCGAGTCAAAACTCACGGGCAAGGTCATGATACGCTACCTCGAGCAGCTTGCGGAGCTGTACTGGTACCGCTTCAGCGCGCTCCTCGTATTCGCCGCCCTCCTGCTCTTCGTCGCATTCGTGCTTTTCGCGCGCTGGATTCTCACCTCCAGTTGAACGCTCGGCGGTAATGTGTAGAGCAGGTACTTAGCAGTGAAGACGAGCGGTCGACTTCTTCTGATGCGAGGGACGCTGGAGGAGGGGGGAGTGTATGAGTATGCGTAACGTTATTCCTTGTTCACCTGTTTCCTGCGTCCCGGACATTGTTTATACCTTACAGGGTCAACGCCTGCTCGATCGGACCGCAAAGTGGAATTGTTGTCCTTATTGAGAGTGTAGGGTTCGTTAAAATGCGATACGCGACTACATCACCGTTTCGAACGCAGGTCCGGTGGAATGAAGGCGCATATATGCGGGCCATTAGTCAACGTCAACCGATAGCGAATATTTCGCTGTCCATCTGTACAGGTATTCAACTGTGCGGGGCAAGGCAGGTGAATATGCGCATACATGAACTTACTCGCACATCTGCTGGACCGCGTGTCCAGACCACTCGTCCCGAAGCGTGTTCAATCTGCTCTGTTTGGTAAACCCACCGACCTCTCAACAGCGTCGACGATCCCCGCGCCGGGCCTTTGCATCTCTCTCTGATATTTCAAGCATCCACGTTTCACACTGGGAACTACCCAAGGTGCGTGACGGGTTTGTTTCGAACCCGTGAAGAAATTAAAAACAATTTGCCACCCCACGGTTACCCATCAGGTTGTCGCTAGACCATTCCGTTGAGCATGCGTTGGGTGTTCGCAATGTCCGCGCGCTGGTCGACCGGCAGTTCGTTGCATCGATAATTTCCACGCCGTCGCGGAGGCGTGTGAGGCGCTATCAGGAACATGTGGGTGTATACTACACGCTCATTCAATGTCAGACGCGAGCATGGATTGTTACACACAGGATTTTGTTAAACATGTGCCGCGCAAGAGGGTTCTGCTCGTGTATGGAGGTAAATGTGTACTTCGCACCGTTATTCCGATGAGTGTTGATTGTACACTACAGAGAAGGTTCTTCATGCCAAGTCTGTCTGCGAATCTAGCTGCGCGTGTCGGGGAGGGTTTTACCTACCACACACTCTCCGCCGGTCCTTCCAAATGGATTGTTTCGAAGTTGGTACCGGTGAGTCATACGTTTACAAGCATTACTATCACCGTGGCCGCTCCTAGTACGCTCATTCCCGTACGAAGGCCGCAAACGGGCTGACATATCCCACATCCAAATCTACCTTACGAGCACCCCGCGCGACGACGAGTCTCGAGCCCCAGGATCCATTTTACGTGTCCGGGACGCCGCAGAGTGACCGAGCGACAGGCCGCGCGTTCGCGTCCGGGTCCGCACCCGGGCGGCGGGCGACTGCGCTGCAGGCACGGCGCACGGTGTGCCTTAACAGGCGCGTCGGCTCCGCGCCAACTCGGGCTCTGGCTCGGGTGCGGGATTATGATGGGAGAGGGCGTCTGGCAGTGGCGAGCGGGAGAGAGCATCAGCGGCCGCGACGCTGGTGACCGACGACATCGATGGCGCCGACGACGACCGGATATCGTCAATGCACTCTGAGCCCCATCCCTCCCGGAGCGCGGGTGGAAATCAATGGGGACCCTGAGGCCGTTGCGTACAACTGCACGGCCACGGCCATTGACACGGCGTCCTCCGGTGTCGTGCTTGCTCGCGCAGTGCTGTAATGGCGAAGACGGAGCATGGCTGCGCTCGCCTCGAGAAAAAGGACACGGGAATGCGGAGGAAAGTTATGTGCGTCTCCGTCCCCCTTGGCCCCCTGCAGCACGTAACTTCTGACCATAACTGGTCAGCGAGTCGCCTTATCCAACGGTCGAGATGTACCTGCACCCCTTTCCAAAGCGCCATGGCGTCCCACCGGCGCGCTCCCGAGTCCCAACCGACCGCCGCCAAATCCCGCACAGAAACGAAGAAAAAGAAGGGCGCGCTGACGGGACGGAAGCCGGCGCGCTGCGCCGCGTCGAAACTCCAATCGAGGCACGCAGACACAGACACAGACCTACACAGACACGGTGATGCATTTAGAGAGGAGGGGCCCGCGGCAAACTGACGTCGGCATGCACGCGAGCGCAAGCGAGCCGAGCAATCTCGACCGGCTGGGCAGCAGGCCGCAGCGTAGCAACGACTTACATACTCGCGGCCATTCTCGCGTGCGCGAAGCCCCGAGGTTCCTTGTCCAGTGTCGTGGTTCGCCGCCGTCCAGACTCCAGGATCAGGCCCCCCGCCCCGAGCGAGGACCGACGTCGGACGGCCGTGCGACCGTGGCTACTGGCCACAGGCACCCCCGGTCGCTCTTCGCCTTCTCTCGGTCGCGTCCTCGAGCCCGAGGCCCGAAGGTCGAAGGGCGAAGTGCGATGGGTCTTGGCGGCGGCGAAGACGCTCCCAGGGCCGAAGGAGGAGGAAGGAGAAGCGTCACGCTTAGGCGGACGCGTCGCATCTGCCATCGAGGAAGAGGGCGACGACGACGACGACGGATCCAAGGACCGACCGCGCGTAAAACCTAAGTTCCCCGCCCCCCCTTTCTCCGAGGCGAGGCGAGGCGAGGCGAAGCGGCTGCATCGTGCAGCGGGGTCGTCTTCCGAGTCCTCGAGCCTTTGGAATCGGCATCAGAGACTCGTGCGGACCAAGCCCGCGGGTGGCGCCCATTTTGCCCTGGGGTGCCATGGGAGCGCGAAGCCCTGGGTGACGGACAGACAGCACTCACTTAGTCTGCTGCCGTCGTGCACGTTGGGCCCCGACCCGCGAAGGCGTCGCCTCGGCCGCATGCCGTATGCCGTGTGGGTTTCATTGTGCACCACCGTTCATTGTGGACGCTCTCTAGTTCCAGGCCCGCGGTGGACAAGTGAATTGATGCGACGGAGAGAAGGGTGTGTGTCCTCCCCGGCCGACGCGCGTGGGTTGGGTTCCATGCAGCGTGGTGCGTGGTTATCCCTCTGGCCTGTATACGGCCGGGAGGGGGTTGCAGGAGCGAGCTGTTGCGACTGGCCCTGGTGCGGTTGGTCCGTGGTTTGTGGAAGGATCACGCCGGTGCCAGTATAACACTCGCCGCCGGTCCCCCGCGCCCGCGCGCCTGCAAACTAGCAGATCTTTTCTCAGCCTCCGAGGAATGGTAGAACACCAAAGGGCGGCACGGCACTTACGGCACTGCAGGCGACCAGCGGGAGTGGGCATTTGGGCGGGGGCGGGGGCGCGTATGCGTCCGTCGAGAATCGGAACAACGTTAACGTTAACGTTCACGTTCAGATTCGAATTCGGCGGGACCACCCACCACTATCACGGTGGCCGGGGCATGCCACGCCGTGGACCGTCGTACGAAAGGAGAGCCCCCGTTCGCAGGTGGATCGCACAAGCTCACGCCGCACTGCGCACCGCCGCCTTGATTTTTCCCTCCGCATCCCGGCCCTGACGCGACATCTTGGAGAAGAAGGAAGCTTCCTCCCCCTTCGCCTTCGCCCCTCGCCCCCCGCACGACCTCCCCGCATCAGTCACTCGCTGCAGCAATTGCGACGCGAAGCACCTAATCCCAGTGTCCGCGTCCGCGTCCGTTCTTCTTTCCTTCTCTTGATGTCGCACCGGAAATTTTTTGCGCGAGGTGCGAAGTATGTCGCGGCCGCACGAGAGCGGCGGCGGACGCTGTCCAATAGGCGTGTGCGGGCCGCTGCGACGACAGGTGAGGCCTTGAGGCCTTGAGGGGCAGCGGGCACCGGGAAGGGTCAACAAACTTCGAACGGACGGGGACGGGGGGGGAACGCGGCGACGTCTGATCTGCCCGCGCAGAACGGCGCGGACATAGACAGCAGAACCCGGGAAGTGAGCGTCATCGTCGACGTCCTCGGGCTCGAGCACTATAGGTTCTGATCCTGGTTCTGGTTCTGGTTTCTGGTCCTGATTCTTGTTCTGGCGGGCGCGGGGACGTGTACGTACGTACGCGCACGCGACATGGACTCGAACCTGCACATCGCCCAGTGCCCACATCGCCCACCGTGACCCCTGGAAGAGCGAGCGCGGGCGCTGCAAGCGTCGGCATCAATGTTAAATGTTCGTTGCGATGTTGCGGCATCCGACGCTGGACGCTGGACGTTCGATGCTGGACGTTCTCGATGCGCTGTGTGCGTCTACGGGAGTCGCCCGTACACATTCGAACCCAAGTTAGCGTACTTATGCGTACGTATGCATCGCACGGCGCTGGGGGCCCGGCGGGAGCCTGTGGTCAGAACGCGCGCGGGCGTTCTGCCGCCGCCGGCAACGGCAGCAGCCACCTTCGAAGCTCGAAGCACGACGCTCGACGCGACGGACATGTCATCAGATTGAGAAGACAGACTTTCGACCAGGACACTCACGACCGCAGAATCGCCGGCCGCGGTAGGATGCGTACGGCGCGGCGCGGCGCGTGGCAGGTATACAAGGTGGGGGGTTCCGGTTTCTGAGCGCATGCAATACAAGTACATTGGACGATCGACTGAGACTCGATCGGGACGATCACACTGCGGCCGACGACCAGTGGCGAATCGCGACGTAGAAGACCGAAACGGCACGCACGGCTCGGTCTTCAAAACAAAGTGGTGGGGGATTGCGGTTGACGTACGGTGGCGCATGCGCATGCGCAGACTGTAGGACGCCGGGGGCACGCGAGGACTAGTGTGCACGGCCGGGTGGTTCCACCGTGCGCGCGCGCGGGGGGGTATCTGGATCAGCACTTGTCTGGATTTGGATTTGGAATTCGGATTGGAGAGGGGGTGTACATGTGTGTGTGGCTGCGCTGCAGCCGGGGGCAGGGGCGGGCACACAACGTCAGATCTGAGGGGAGAAGGCCGAAATATTAGGGCGAAGACCGAGGAAGCCGTGTGCAGTGTGGCTGGGGTGGCCGGCGGGCCGCTGCGCTGCGCTGCATTGCACTGCACACGGCGTGCCACCCGAGCTCGGGTCGGTGGCCGCGGCGACGTGGACAGCTGAGACTGCAGAGCACAGAGCACAGTACCGTATACGATGGACCAAGCCGCGAAGGGGGATATGCACGCACGTAGCCGGGGTTGCACGCGCGCGGCCCGGGGGCGACGGAAAGGTGAGGAGCGTGGACGTGGACGCGGACGTCGCTAGCGTTCTGCGGGTAAATTGGCAGGTCGATAGCTTCCGCGAAGGATGCGCGTCGGGACGGGTCGCGGGGAGAGACGTCGACGGACAAGGTTTAGCGTGCAAGGTTGGGGCAGGCCGGCTACCAGAGCGAGACAAGAAGCAGCGCGTCTGCGTCTTGTTGTCGGCATCCAACGTCCCATCTCCCACCCACGCGGCACAATTGCAAGCAGGAGGAGGGGGCGTCGGCGGAGGAGCGCGGCAGACAGCGATCGCGTGTCGCGTCACAAGTCGACAGGGGCGGCCTCTGCCTGGGATCTGCACGCACGCGCCGTTGCGAGGGGCGGATTGTGTACTGTCGCGCACTGAATAGGCCTCGGGCGCTGGACTGAATGGAACATGGCGCGGCGGCGGGCGAGCGACTGAGAAGATTTGTGGAAGCCACCGCGGCCGCAAGCGCACTGAAGCGGACGGCCCGGTATGGGCATGCCGCCGGCACGCGGGATCCCCCTCGGCGGATCGGCGATAGGCACGGGGCTGAGTTGCCGGAAAGGGGCAGCCTGGGGCAGCGCATCTCGACCACCGACGGCCGTGTGTGCCTGATTAGGCAACGCATAATGAACGCGCGACGGCAGAATCGCCCTCTTGTTCTGTTCTCCACAAGTTGAACAACGTCGGCTCTCAGCGGCTCTCCCGTGGCAAGTGCGCCATCGTGCAGCCACCGCACGCCGCCGCCGGCCTCCATTCGCCCCCATTCTCTGCTCCCAGCCCACAGCCATGTGTGCCCCTGCGCCCACCCCTGCAGAGACAATAGGAGACGACAAACACAAATGGCCGTACGCTATCCTCGTGGGCGGTGCCCCTGCCCATGTTTGTCCAACTCTCGCCGCCGGGGGCGCTGCACTCCTCTCCCCGAGCTCCCCATCCTTCCCTGATCTCCCGAGCTCCCTCCCGCCGCGTACCGTCGATATAAAGCGCGCACCCGCTCCCCGGGCCCAGCCTGCTCCCATCGGTTAAACACTCGCGCGCTTCTCCTCTTCGCTAGCGAAGCCCTCCCTTTAAATCTCCATCTCCCCACGTTCCTCATAGCCAACACACACCCCGTCCCCGTCATCTCCTCCTCCCCCGCCGCCGCCTCCGCCCCCTGCCCCTGCTGCCCTCGCCCACCACCATCATGCCCCTCACGCTTGCCGACGTGCCCGAGGAGATCCTCGAGCGCATCCTCGCCCTCGTCCTCGTCCAGTCCGCCGAGTTCTCGCCCCGCCCGACCTGGCACCCGTACACGAGCTCCTCGTCCTCAGCGCCCGGCCACCCCGCCGTCGTCTCGCCCCTCCTCGTCTGCCGCGCGTGGCTGCGCATCGCGACCCCCATCCACTACCGGCACCCCGTCCTGCGCACCCCGCAGCACGCCGAGCTCCTCCTGCGTGCGCTCCGGGGCTCCCCCGCCCTCGCGCGGTGCGTGCGGAGCGTGCACCTGCACGCGACGGCGCCCGCGCTCCGCGATCTCGTGGCGATGTGCTCGCACCTCCACACCCTCGACATCACCGTGGACAACGCTGACGCCCAGCCCCCGTTGCCGACGGGCGTGGAGGCGCGTACCATCCTTGGGGCGCCTGTCCACCAGCAACAGCAGAGCCGTGATCGGCGGGTGGTGGAGTTTTGCGAGGCGTTCACGAGGACGAGCTCGGTCCGCCACCTGGTCATCCGCAAGAACGCCTACCTGACGCAGCCCAACGCCACGTACGTGTTCGAGCAGCTCGCAAAGGCTATTGCGCGCTGGCACAAGCTGGTGAGTGTCCGCGCCGTGCTACCTGGGCTGCCGTTATGTGGTCTCCTTCTCTGCACGCACATCTCCGGATAACACGCAGGGTGCATTGAATGGGGTGTAGTCGACATCAGAACGCGTGCTGTCGGACAACGCCCGGGCGCGGGAGGTGTCGTCATGTTTCTGTTCTTCGATCATGCATTCCTTCGCCCAAGGTTCTGCGTTCAGAGTTTGGCCTGTGCAGTTGTATTCCTGTCCGGATGCATGTGGGACGCACGCTGACGCCTGTCCCGGCTGATTTGCAGGAAACGGTCAACGTCGCGTTCCGGCTGAGCCCCTCGCCCGCCGCGAGCGCACTCACGCAGGCGCTCGCGCACGCCCCGCGGCTGCACACGCTCTACACGCAGCTGCCCGCGGTGTGGAACACGACGCTCCTCGACGTACGTATCCCCCTCCGCTTCTTCCCCTCCCCCGTGCACGTGCCTCCTCCCTTCCCCCGCCCGCTCCGCCGTGCTTCCCTGTCCGCCGTCAGCGTGAAACGCGTGCGCTAACGCCGTCCGTGTTTCCCCCGCTCCAGATCGCGCAGAACCCGGCCCTGGCCCGCATCGTGCTCTCCCCCGCCCCCGAGCAGGCCGGCGCCCACCTCTTCCTCGCAGAGGCAAAGCGCCACCCCCGCCTCGTCGACCTCATCCGCGCCGGCACCGCCGCCCCCGCCCACCCGCACTCGCCGTCGCCGTATCCCGGGCGCACCCCCGCCGCGCCCCAGCACATCTCGTTCTCCCTCGCGGGCAACGCGAGGGCGCGCGCGGCGAGCGCCGCGATATGTCCCTCCCGCCACGTCCCGATGCCCGTCCCGACCTGGGGCTACGAGCGCGACGTCCCCGCGCCGGTGTGTCCCCCCGCGGGCGCGTCCCCACGGCCGAGCGCCCACCCGCACCCGCACCCGCACGCCGCGGCGCCCAGTTATCCCCACGCGCAGAGTGCGGGCATCG
The DNA here is from genome assembly GCA_001302255.2 of Trametes hirsuta. Taxonomy (NCBI): domain Eukaryota; kingdom Fungi; phylum Basidiomycota; class Agaricomycetes; order Polyporales; family Polyporaceae; genus Trametes; species Trametes hirsuta. The sequence continues at coordinate 1,278,338 of CP019382.1, read as the reverse complement.
CGCCGTACCCGACGGCTCCGCGCTCGGGTGCGCCGGGGGCTTCTTACCCCCAGAGCGCGCAGTACCCCCACCACCAATACCCGCAGGCGCCGTCGCCGGGGCTGCTCGTGCCGGGCACCCTTGGCGGCGCGCAGGCGCAAAAGAGGGCAGCAGGGAGCCGGCGGATGACCGCTGCGTGAAGCGAAGCGAAGCGTGTCACCCGTCGTGCCTCTGTACATAACATCGCCATACCACACACTGCACAAACGACCAAAAGACGCGGGGGGAAGGAAGTTAGAACAGAAGAAGAAGCTTAAGAAGAAGATCATGGACATTTTACGACGCTCTCGATTCTTGTGATACTTGACCTGACGTGTGGGGCCTCGCGGTGACGCTTTTTTCTTGTCTGCCATCGCGCGCTGATGCTACGGACCTTTTATTATCCCTCGCCTTTTATTTACGTGCACTTACGAAGACGACGACGACGAAGACTGTACATACGTGTATAATAACCGCGTAATACCCCCGCGGCGTTGGCAACGCCTCTATTTTCCCCGCGTTCTTCCTGCGCGGCGCTTGCAACTACTGCCTTTACACCTCTCTCGTTCCTTTTCGCAAACACAGCTCCCGCTCCCTTCCCGCGTCCCCGCTTCTTAGATCTTTAATGCCCCCGCACCTCGTTATCGTCGTCCTCGCCCTCGCCCTCGCCCTCGTTCTTTCCCCTCAGTGCTTTCCGCTCGCAACCGCACCACGCCGCCGCACATCGTACCCTCGCACCCCCGTAGATGACCTTCCCTTTCCTTTCTTCCTCCTCTCCTTTTCTCACGATACGTCCCCAAAAACCTCCCGCGCGAGCGAAGCACCTCTATACCCGCTATACCCCGTGCACAGGCCCCTCCGCTCTGTCTAGATCGCTGTCCTGCTGTACATGGCACACTCGATACCCGATACCCCCCCATATCGTCTTAATGCGCTCTCTGCAATACACTCGTTCGCTCGCTGCTGTGAATGCGTTCGCGCGTGTGGTGGATCCGGACGTGGTCGCGCTCGAGTCGAAGCCTTCGATGCTGCACTGCGCGCTTGGTATCGTCAAAACGGGATAGCATTGGGACGAACTACGGGGAAGAGAGAGGGCAAACTCTTAAGGCGCACGTTGGTTTCCCTGCCGGCGACGACAGCGGTGCCGCCGTCGTCGGAGGTACTTATCCCGAGGACCGCGAAAAGGTCTGCGCCAGGACGGACACCACACGCCACAGGGCGCGGTGTAGTGCCCGCCCTCCCTCGGGGGGACTCACCTGGTCAGTGTCGCTCTGCTGGGAAGGGTGTGAGAGGAATAGAATGGGAGAGAGAAAGAGAGAGGGAAATGAGACGGTCGATGAGGGCGAACGCGCGGGAGGGAGAGATAGAGAGAAGGACCAGAGGGCCAGCGTGTGAGTTGATAAAAGAGAGGGAGGGAGTTGAGCGAAGGAAGGGAGAAAGTGAGCTGAGAGGACAAGCAAAGAAAGCCAAGGAAAGGAGGGCAAGCGGAGAATGACCAGAGAGCAGAGTGAGAACCAGGGACATGAGCAGGGAGTGGAGATTAAGGACGCGAGTGTGGCCAGAGAAGACCCCAGGTGAGAACCTAAGAGGAGAACGGAGCGCAACACAGGCCAGGAGTGCAAGGGCAGGAAGCACCAGGGGAGAGCAGAGGCAAATCAGAAGTTATCCAGACCCCAAGAGAGCACGCATCGCGAACGGCCGAGACGAGCACCCAGAGAAAAAACACGACCACAGTCCCGACAAGCGAAAGAGCAGCGAGGACCCAGAGAAAGCACGTGAGCCGCCAGAGAGACCAGATATAGAAGAGAACGAGATAGACGGAAGAGAAGGGGGGCAAAAGGAACGAATGAACCCGGAGAGGAAAGGAGAAGAGGGCAGGACGGAAACACGAAGCTAGGCAGGAGAGACAGAGAGCAAGGAGAGAGACCAGAGGGGAGGGGAGCCGGGATGGCAGGACAAGGAGCAACGAGAGCGCGTAGACGAGACAGCAGAGAAGACCAAGATGAGAGGAGCGCCAAGAGGCAGGATGCAAATGAGAACACGGACAGAATAAAGAACGGCGGTATCCGGGATATGTCAGCGGGAGGGCCAGGCGTGCAAGGCTAGACAAGACCACGGATGAGCGCAAGCCAGCACTGCAAGAGGACGACGTCTAAGATCAAGGACCCCAGACCCGCAGAGCAACAGAAACGGATCCCAGAACGCGAGTCGTGCATCGAGAGCAAACAACGAAAGACCCCGACGAATGCCCACAACCCCAGAGAATGCGCGAGCGCATATCAGGCCAAGAGTGACAAGGAGAATCCAGAGGAGATTAGACCAAGGGTCCCAGGTGAGCGACAAGGCGGATTCAGAGCAAATGAGACCCAAGACCCCAGAGGAGCGCCAGCACAGGAAGAGCACCCGAGATCACAGAACACAAAGCCGACCCCAGAGTCGAGAGCAAGGAACCGAGATTCGGGGGGCCAAGGAACGACCAGAGTAGCGAGACCTAGAGAGTCCAGACGGGGATGGCAGAAGTAGAATGAAGTCGGGGGAGGCGAAAGCAGGAGGACCAGAGACAAGCCATCCAAGTGAAGTCAGCGAGACGGAAGACCGACGAGAGTACCGAGGAGGGCGCAGAGGGACCCGGAGCACGCCAGGGAGAGAACTAAGCACCCAGAGCAAGCACCGCAAGACCTAGACGATGAGCCGGGAGCCTAGAAAGAACGCGCGAGCATAGACCAGGCAAGAGCGAGATTGAGAGCAGGCGGCGAGGGAGCCGACGCCAAGAGCTAGGGCGAAGCATGAGACGACCGAAAGAGAGGGAAAAGAGCGCCATCCAAGCTCAGAAGGAAACGAGGGAGACAAAGAAGGGGACAGACTCGATAGGCGAAGACTGACCGATGCCCGAGCCCAAGAACCACGACCATCCGCCCAGCCAGCCAAACGAAAACCCCACCCAGAGTAGACCTCGGAGAGCATCAGTCGAGGATCGAGGGCCAAGGCAAGATCGACCAGAGCAGCGAAACTGAGAGAGAGCAGGAGGAGATGATGGCGGTACGAGGCTGAGAGAGTCGAACGGGGAGGGGCGTGCTATATAGTTCTCTGCGCGGGGTTGGGAGGACGGTCAGCCTCGACGCGCAAACACGGTCAACGCGTCGGTGCGTCGATCGTGCCGACGCGTTCATTGGCTCGTTTCGTGGTTGCGGCACACCCCGCCGATCGTGGTTGACATCGCACGTCCAGATCGGGTTGGCGCCCTCGGTGCGGCTCACACTCCCTTAGGTGGCGCATACGCTGGGACGTGGGGAGGTATGGCCGAATGAGCCTCGAGCGCAGCGTAGTTGTGCTGTCGGGGGATTCTGTCAATAATTGGTTGTCTCACCAGCTGCGTTCCTCTATGCCCGCCGCGCGCGTGAGAACGAACGGGGAGGGGTGGTACGCCATAGACCGTCAGAAAACAGTAGTGGTGGTCAGCCCGCACATGTACGGTCATGTAGACATGGTCAGCATCACATTCACGAATAAACTTTACGACAGAGTACCAAACGCAGTGTTGCCCAGCCTAGTCGAGCCAGACGAAGCTCGAGCGTGTCGGGATATCCGTGTTCGACGCGACGATCTCGAGGTCCGCCCCGCCTTGCGTGCGCTTCAGAACCAGCACGCCCGCCGAGCCCGCCACGCCGCTCGCGACGAGGAACTCGTTGTCGTCCCCACCGCTGAACTCCATCCCGCGGATCTGGTCGATGCCCGTGAAGACGTGCTTGACGAACTTGAGCTCGGGCTCAACCGCGTAGATCGCGATCGCGTCCCCGCGCGGGTCCTGCACGCCCGTGTTCCGGTTCGACGCGTAGATGAACGGCTGCGTGAAGTTGCTCGCGGTCGAGTTGGAGCCCTCGACGAGCAGGATCTCGCCTGCGGCCATCGCGGCGCCCGCGGGGAGCCCGGGCGGGACGATGGAGAAGTTTGCGATGAGGGGTGCGGGGCCAGGAGACGCGGGGGTCGCGGGGATCGCCTGCTGCGTGAGAGTGGAGGACAGCTCGTGCAGGGTGTAGACTTGGTCGCCGCGCACGACGATGTGGCGGGGGCCGCTGCCCTGCGGCTGGTCGATCTGGCCTTGAATCTTGTACTGACCAGGTGCGCCGTCGGAGGTGAGCCTCCAGATGGTGTCCGCGCCCTAAGGAAGTGTCAGCAAGGTGACGCGTGCAAAGTGCACGGAGAGACGCTCACCAGGTCGGGGACGAGGACCTCCGCGCCCACCTCCAGCGCCATGTGCGGATGCGACACGGCCGCGGGGAATGAGATCAGTGGCGCACCCTCCGTGAACTGCAGCGGGTCCTCTTCGGTGGGGATGATCAGGCCGTTACCGGAGCCGAACTGCATTTAAAGGAGACAGTGCCGTGAGCGTGAAGCAGGCACGTAGGCTCGAGACGTGTCGGGCTTACGTTCATGACCGCCACCTCCCCCGTCGAGAGCGGAACCGCGAATGCGGGGCCGTTCCCGCCTGAGCTTGTTTGACCTTGCGCCGCTGTGAGCAACCCGTCGGACTTTACGAAGAACGATTGAAGGGCTTCTTCGGTGTTCTCATTTGTGGCACTAATGGTCCCAGATGAAGCGCCGCACGGAGAGGCGGCAAAGCAAGGGACATACTAGAGGATGCTCTTGTTCGTCGGATGTAAGTCGATCCAGGACGGGTTTTGGCCAGTCGGGTTCTGACCCACAAGCGAGAGCGTGCTCGCGTCCGAGTTGAAGAGATACGTCGCAATGAAGGTCGAGTATCCGCCCGCGAGGATCGTAAAGTTAACCATCGTGCCTGTCGAGTTAGGTTGTCTCGTTCGTGAGTATGGACGTGAGTGTCGCAAAAGCAGTGAGCGGCAGGCAGATTAGGCGAGGCCAGGTAAAGACAAGAAAGTAAAGTCGTTAGGTTTGGGACACCAGGTCGCGAACCGTCAAGAGCTGGAAGGGAGGAAAGAGGGCGGCGGCGATCATCTCAGTCCCGAGGTCGTTGCCATATATACCCGTGAGCACAGGTTGGCGGTCGAGGCTATTGTAACCAATGAAACAAAAGGCTGCTTGATCGTTCTCTGTTCCCCGTGCGCATTGTTGCACAAGTGATCATGGAGATCATCAAAGGATCATACGCAACGCAATGATGGGTGTAAGACTGTGTAAGAGCAGACAGCTTGAGGTGCACGCCGGTCCTCGCAGTCCCCAGCCTAAAGAGCTCGAGTAGCTAGGTGTTCATGCATTGTGCTTGGCGAGCGCATATACGAGTCGAACTGTCAAGAGAAGTTTTCGAGGACAGTGCAGCGTCCTCAAGACACAGCGAAACATAAAAGCATCTAGAGATGTGTGCATGTTACAAGTTTACACGAGAGACGCATTCTGGAGAGACTTAATTTTCACAGCCCCAAGGGTCGGGCAATTGAAACTCCGTCCGCTTGGCGCTTCGGCTAGGCCACTACTTTAAGTAGTACTTACGCGACCCTCGAAAGACTTGTCAAGCAGTCAATGCCCGCAACATCGCGCGCTGACTTAGTGACACATCTACTGGACTAGCAGGTGTGTAGTATGTGCCCTTCAGTACGTACCGTCCAGGTGGGCGGGGATCCTACCGTTTAAATGGACAGCATGCTCATACGTCGGTTTCTTGGGAGAATCGTACTCGCCATAACGTTACGACCTCCGTATGCAATGCCTCGGTAGCCGCCGCTGTGGGCCCCCAATTTATTGACGTGCGCTGCCAGGCGCTGCACTACGCATGCGGGCAAGGGGGGTGCCATAGACCCGGGCAAGCTTCGATATGAACGCCCTTGACGAATCGCGATGGTGGGGCTTCGTATTATATACAGCCACACGAGACGAAGAAGGGTGACGCTCGATGTGAATCTTACCGGTATGAAATTACTATGAATACCTTAACGAGTTCATGGATAAACATCCCCCATAGACGTTCGTAACCTTGAGCTTGTCGTTTCGGGCAAGACCACAAAAGTAGGGACAACTCTAGTCAAGCCAGACAAAGCTCGTGCGCGTCGGGATCTCCTTGTTCACCGCAACGATCTTCAAATCCGCACCGCCGTGCGTGCGGCGCAGCACCAACACACCCGCCTCGCCCTTGACCCCGCTCGCGACCAAAAACTCGTTCTCGAAACCGCCAAACTCCATCCCGCGGATCTGGTCGATGCCCGTGAAGACGTGCTTGACGAACCGCAGCCGCGGCTCGACCGCGTAGATCGCGATCGCGTCCCCGCGCGGGTCCTGCACGCCCGTGTTGCGGTTCGAGACGTAGATGTACGGCGCGCGGAACGGCGACGCGGTCGCGTTCGAGCCCTCGACGAGCAGGATCTCGCCCGCCGCCATCGCCGCGCCCTTGGGCAGCCCTGGGGGCAGGATCGAGAAGTTCGCGGCGAGGCGCGCGGGCCCGGGAGAGCTCGCGTGCGCGGGGATCGTCTGCTGCGTGAGCGTGGAGGAGAGCTCGTGTAGGGTGTACACTTGGTTGCCGCGTACGGCGATGTGGCGCGGGCCGCTACCCTTGGGCTGGTCGATCTGGCCGCGGATGGACCACTTGCCTGGCGCGCCGTCGGACGCGAGTCGCCAGATCGTGTCTGCGCCCTGTTACGGTAGGGTGCCGCGGCTTGTGAGTGGTGGGATGGGACGAGTGCAATTGGAAGTGGGACGCATACCAAATCGGGGACGAACACTTCCTTGCCAACTTCAACGGCCATGTGCGGATGCGACACGTTGGCCGGGAACGAGATCAGTGGGGCATCTTCGGTGAACTGGAGACCGCCTTCCGAGGTGGGGATGATGAGGCCATCGCCTGAGCCATACTGCATGAGGAGGGCCGCGTTGGCGAGGTTCGTATATGCATAGACAGCCGGGAGGTCTGGGACGTACGTTCATGACTGCTACCTCCCCGGTGGACAAGGGGACCGCGAACGCGGGGGAATCACCACCCGAGCCGGTGTTGCCTTGCACCTGGGAAAGGGACCCGTCGCCCCGGATGACGAATGACTGGAGACCACCGACCGCGTTCTCGTTGGTCGCGCTGGGGTGGGGGATAAGTAGCCCGCGGGAGGACGCGATCACAGAGAGTAGCGCACTAGAGGATGCTCTTGTTCGTAGGGTGCAAGTCGATCCACGACGGGTTGTCGCCCGTGGGGGACTGGCTCAGCAACGAGAGGCTGTTTGCTTCCGAGTTGAAGAGGTACGTCGCGACAAACGTCGAGTAGCCACCCGCGAGGATCGTCAAGTTGACCATTTTGAACGAGGAGGTCTCAGGGGAGGAACGCTAGGTCTGGGGGGCTGGGGGACGCGACAGTCGTCGAGCTCGAGGAATGGCGCAACCCTTTATGGAGAGGAGACAGCGGTGGCGCGGATTTTAGCCCCGAAGACGGTGGTGATAATACCCCGCGAACGCGACGTCGGGTGTGGGCTTAGGCTGCCGCGCCGGTGGGCTTGGGTTCGCGCAACGGCGACGGTGCATGTGGGCTGCTAGATTCCGAATTAATTAATTCCCCTGGGCCGACGTTCGTTCACGGCATCCGCACCTTGGTAGAATCAGCATCAGCACGTCCACGTCGAAGCCCACGATGGCACATGAGCTGGTCAGGCGCGTCTGCCACCGCGCCGCATGCACCGACGGCGGGCGTGCGCGACGGCGAGGCGTGTGTGGTCGGATGCTGGCCGCTGCAGGTACTGGCCAGCGCAAGGAGACTCTGGGCGCGCGGCCGGACAGCGACGTCACCAATTGGGCGTGATCGCTGGCCGATGTCGATCGTCCCAGGGCCCGGTGCCGGCGGTACCTTGCCCCAACTCTCCAGCCTGAATTTGATCGACAATCCTTGACGGAAAGCGGTGTCCTCGCCCGCCCGCCCGCCCCTGCTTGCTTTCGCCAGAGCGCTGCAATACGAGTGGCCGAACGTTCATCCGCAGGGGCCGCAAACTATATACGAGATCCGGCCTCATCCTTAGGTACCGCAGCAGTCCAATTAACGGCGAGCATAGGTGGCTGTACGTAGATAAAAGGTACTGTAGCCTCCGCGGTGTCGGGCGATCTGTCAACTACACGTCTCGTCCTTGAGGGTCGGCTGATATATGCGGTCGTTGTTTGAGATAATTCACATCGCGAGACCGCTGAGCTTGGCTAGCATCGCGCGAGATACCGCGCAACAGAACGACTCTTCGAAGCTTAGTTTCATGGTTTGAGGGGACGTCACTGGCTTGTACGCGGCATATCAAAGATGTGAGGTACGTGCAGGCTGAAGAAGAGACCACTGTCTCCGTGAGTTATCCCACGTCCGTGTTGCGCGAGGCCTAAAAGAGATCACAAGAATAGTCGCAATAACCAACCCGCGGTCCCATTCGTTCGCGTCTAGTTCAGCCAAACGAAGCTCGTCCTCGTCGGCAACTCCAAATTCCTCGTCAACAGCTCCAGATTCTGCCCGCCCTCCGTGCGCCTCAACACAATCACCCCGCCGTCGCCCGCCACGCCGCTCGCGATCAGGAACTCGTCCTCGGGCCCGCCAAACTCCATCCCCCGGATCTGGTCGAGGCCCGTGTACACGAACCCGACGAGCGCGAGCCGCGGCTCGACGCGGAAGACCGCGATCGCGTCCCCCCGCGGGTCCTGCACGCCCGTGTTGCGGTTCGAGACGTACACGAACGGCTCCGGGAACCGCGCCGACGCCTCCGTCAGCAGGATCTCGCCGCCCGCCATCGCCGCGCCCTGCGGGAGGCCCGGCGGTAGGATGGAGAAGTTGGCGATGAGCGGCGTCGTCCCGTTCGGCGCGGGCGGGATGAGCTGCTGTGTGACCGTGCTTGCGAGCTCGTGCACGGTGAAGAGCGTGTCGCCTGCCGTATGCGTATATTTAGACTGCGTTCTTTTCCGTGAAAGTTGAGGGTGTATAGGGACATACCTCGGGTGGCAATGTGCCGCGGGCCGCTGCCCTTGGGTTGGTCGATCTGGCCTTGCACCTTGAACTGACCGGGTCCGCCGTTCTCGACCAGCCGCCAAATTTTGTCGGCACCCTGTTGGGTGTCAGCTGTGATATTCGAGGGGCAAGACGATGCGCGCTTACTAGGTCTGGCACGAACACCTCTGAACCGTGCTCAAGCGCCATGTGAGGGTGCGAGACGGGAGCGTCGAACTTGATAGACGAATAGCTCGACGTAAACTCCAGCGGGTTACCGGGGACGGTCGGCACGATGAGACCATTGCCTGAATCGTACTGTACGCCGTTACGGACACCGTACGCTCAGTACCGCCGCCACGAGAGAGGTGGTATTGACTTACGTTCATGATCGCCACCTGCCCGGTCGAAAGGGGCGTGGTGAACGCAGGGCTGTTACCCTGGGAGCTGATCGTGTCTATCGGTTGGGACAGGGCGCCGTCCTTGCCGATGAGGAACGACTGCAGGTTCCCCGGCGAGTCTTCGTTGACGGTACTGCATAACACCTCTGAGACCCCACCGGAAAACGCGTGCAGAACACGAGCACAACTTCAAGTCGGCTTTACTCACTAGAGAACGCTCTTGTTCGTCGGGTGCTGCGAGATCCACGACGGGTTCTGGCCGGTGGGCGACTGGTTCAGCAGCGTGAGCGCGTTCGTGTCCGAGTTGAAGAGGTACGACGCGACGAAGGAGGTGTACCCTCCCGCAAGGATGGTGAAGTTGACCATGTCTACCTGTGCCCCTCCGGTCCTGCGAGATCTGCTACTGTCGGCGGCGGCGAAAACGGGGCTGCATCCTCGCGCGAGGGCTTTGCATCCTTTTATGCCAGCGAACGCGCGGGACGGCGGCGAAGAAGCGTCGGCGCACGTTAGACGTCCGCGAAGCGGAGCGGATGCTGGTCACGCTGATGCGAGGATGGTCCACCCGAAGCTCGTCCGCCCCGGGGCACGTTGGAAAAAGCTTTGTCGACTGAGAGGAAGCCCTCTGTGGGAGGATACTGACTGTCACATGCCCGACGTATCGTAGCAGGCCACGGCTGCAACGGAGCGGTGCGACCTCGGATGAAGTCCAAGGCGTCTTCGCAGATAAGAATAATGTATCTCCTGGCTATCCAGTACTGACGAGGGCACGCCAGTGTTGATAAAGAAAAGACCTGCGAGCCCCGAAACTCATCCGACGTTTTCTGCAGGTAATAAGCGATCCAAACTTACGGGCGATGCTGTTGATCGTTGCATTGCTTCTTCGCATTGCAAATTGCACGATGTTCCTCCAGCTGGGACACATACCAACTCACAGAGAGAGAAAAAACTCACCTTGTATTAGATGATAGAGGTAGATGGCTGCCCTGTACTCGCGGCATTCTGGCTCGCACTGGGCTCGGTCTCCGGCACATAGCGATGAGTGTTGATCAAGCCGTCAGGCAAGCAGGAGCATAAATCATCGTGGCAGTGGCATGCTAGACCCATACATTTTGCGCGAAGAGGGAAGTCGAAAGCATGTATCATAACAAGGGGAGGCATCCGGGGGAGTACACTTAGCGGCCACCCTTGCCGCCCTTCATCTGCTGCTTCGATACGCGGGGAGCGGTGGAGGCGTGCGCGCGGGCGGGCTGTAAAGATGCGATTAAATTATTGGAATGACGGCGTCGAGAGTGAAACGCACCTTGGTCTTCTCCTTCTTCTCCTCCTTCGCCTTCTTCTCGGCCTTGGCCTTCTGGATAGCAGTCGTCCGTGCCTGTGCGCGGACGGCGGCGGTCTGGTTCCTCCGCGCAGCGATGGCAGCGAGGTCGGCACCGACAATACCACGCTGGTGCTTCACGGTGCGGCGCGACCGCTTCTTGGCGACCTCCTCCGTGATACCCTTCTTGTGCATGCGACGGTAGACCTGCGTCCAAGCGATCTTACGGGGGTTCTTGCGCTGGAGGAAGAGGGACTCATTCTTGGAGTTGGCGAAGCGGAAGATCTATTTTGGGTCGGGGTAAGGGATGGAAACGGTGGGACGGTGGGGAATGCATGCCTTGTTGTCCCCCCGCACGAAGAGCCGGCCCTTGCTGGGGTAGATACGGTAGCCGGAGAAGGAGTCGATTTCGGTCTTCTACACTCGGCGCATCGCATTTTAGTATGCTGACATCGAAATAAGAGGAATAGCACGCACCATCTGTTGAATGAGGGACGAAAGGGGAGAAGATTGTCAATACCAGTGTAGCAACTTCCGAGAGCCAAAACCGCCATCCGCCAAATCCTCCATCCATCCACCCTCCTACAAAGTCCCAAACCCCAAGTGATGCCCATTGGCGTGTTCCAGCTCATTCGAAGCGTACGATGGGGCGGTTCTCCAGTCCAGCGGCATTAAGACAAAGCTACTCACCTTGAATTTACGGCGGCGGGGGATGTGTCGTTGGCGTTGTGTATCGTCCCTCTCTCAGATTGGGCGCTTGCCGAAGCACAAACACGAGTAAGCATGCCCACGTGGATCATGTAGCCAGCGCTTACTCCATGGTACTACTTTTCAGCTCAGTTGCTTCTTGTCTTTCTAACACGAACACTGGTCAACGATTGCCTTGGAACTTGGACGTCGGCCTCTCACCTATCTTTATGCTCTCAGAGAAGTCTTACGCAAGCGACGCGCGGCTTCAGCTTCTACACACAACACCGTCCTCTGTAAGGCATTCCGAAGTAGGGACGTAGCGCATGGGCTCGGTTCGATCCACGGCGACCCAGGCAAGCAAGCATACAAACTATGACCGGCAGGCTAGTCTACATTGGTGATCAATCTGCGTGTCCGCTTGTCCACACGTAGCCGATATCTCATCGATGGACTGAGAACGAAGGATGTGCGCCGCAATAGATTATAATATACTTCCAGGGCAGAATTTCGCTACCACCCATAGCAGTACCACAACAGCGATATCCATGAAAACTGTTAACGAGAGAGACACGTTTCTGAACATGCACGGTTGAATTCGAGCGTGGTCATGATCGCCGCACGGCGTTGCGCCGGTTGCAATGGTTAGCTGTATCGCGAGGGAAATCATTGCGAAGCAGATGCAAAAGGTGCAAGCGAAAAACATCACCGTGCTCATCGCCATGAGCGGCGACGGCGAAGGACAGCCCTCAGCCTGTCGCCCACGCCGGCGGCGGAGAGGCGGTGGGACAGCGGACGTCCGGACAGCCACAGACGCGTGGCGCTAGTCCATAACAGGCAGGCGAACGCGCCCCATAATTGGCCCCGTCGCACTCTCACCGTCCCCTTCGCCTCCGTTCTCCCTCTTCTCGTCCTCTCCTTTCTCTTAGACCACACTACGTCTGCCTAGCATACCTCCTTTGCCGCGCGAATTTGCGACTATAATCAGCAGCATGTCCTTCACGCCCGACAACCAGCTCGACCTTGCTTTCTCCGCAGAGCTCATCCCTACCGAGGTCTCTAAGCAACTGCCTGCTGAGCTCCACGTACGTCCCCCCCGCCCTGGCATACGAGCATGGTCATGAACGTATTTCCTGCGTGCAGCTGCGCCCGCTCGCGTCAACAGACTACCACCGCGGCCACCTCTCCGTGCTCTCCGTGCTCACGGTCGTGACCGACCCCGGCGAAGACGCGTGGCGCGCGCAGTTCGAGGCGCTACGCGCCGCCCCGCGCACGTACTACCCGATCGTGATCGTCGACAAGCCGACGGACCGCATCGTCGCCGTCGGCACCGTCTTCGTCGAGCGCAAGTTCCTGCGCGGGCTCGGCTGCGTCGGGCACATCGAGGACATCGCGGTCGACAAGAGCCAGCAGGGCAAGAAGCTCGGTCTGCGCATCATTCACGCGCTCACCGCTATCAGCGAGAACAGCGGGTGCTACAAGACCATCCTCAACTGCTCCGATAGCAATATACGTAAGCATGCGATCGTCGCCCGCCTGGCGGGGTTTGTTGGACGGGGTCGCTCACGCACGTTGCTCGCTATAGCTTTCTACGAGAAGTGCGGGTTCCAGAAGAAGGAGAACGAGATGGTGAGCAGCGTTTTCCCCGTTTGTCTTGCTGTGTGGGCGGGATGCTGAAACATGGTTGGCAGGCGAAGTACGCCCCCACCGGGCGTGCACAAACGCCACGCTTGTAGACGCTTCATGTTAAATCCAACGCATTCACGGACTTGCATACAGAATCCTAGATGGGCTATCTCTTGGGAACGCACGGACTGCACATATGTAACCTGGTAGTACTGTACTATTCTTCGCCCTTACTCGGGATGAACATGCACATAATCAACGACGCTATCGCTTTACGCCACTGCAGTTGTGCCCTGAGTCCGAGCCACTCACATGAAACCAAGTGTGTCCACTAGGCCAAAATACCTCGTATTCGGGCGGCGGCGCACAATGAAGTTGCATTCTGATTGCCAGTATGCATCATGGCAGACGTTCATATTTCTCGAGCCCGGAAATCATCATATGCGTAATCTATACACTTGGCATACGACACTGGTAAACGGATAACAAGAGCATATTTAAGGCGCATGTTGGTTTCCCTACCAGCGGTCGACACCGCCGGAGGTACTTATCCCGAGGACCGCGAAAAGGTCTGCGCCAGGACGGACACCGCACAACGGCGGTGTTCACCCTCCCTCCGGGGGACTCACCTGGTATCGCTCTGCACAAACGGTAAGGAAAACGAAGGGGTAGAGGAAAAGAGAAACACAACGGCGAGCATGGGGGCGGGGGCGAGATGAGACAGAAGGAGAAGGGGCAATCAGAGAAAGAAACGGCGAGAAGAGAGAAAAGGAACGAAACCGAGAGCAGGTGAGAAGAAAGACCAGAGGGTAGCGGAGAAAGACCAGAGAGAAGCGGCGAGGAAGGATCAGAGAGAAGGAGCGAGGAGAGACCAGAGAGAAAGAGCGAGGAGAGACCGGAGGAGCGAAAGAACTTGACCAGAGAGGAGCACGGAGCCAGGGAACAGCCAAGCTAGCGAGAGAGAAGACGTCCCAGATAGAGCACCAGTGAGCGGCGTGGACGAGGATACTACCCAGGCAAAGGAACCAAGTATGTGAGACCGGGTCCAGAAGGGAGCGTAAGCCATTGCTAGAACCGTAAGACCACCCCAGGGAGTATGGGCCCAGAGCCCAGAGAGTACGAGAGAATGCCGACCAGAGCGCAGGAGAGAAGACACATCCCAGAGAAGTGTACCAGAGGGCGTTCAGGGCACAGAAGAGATCAGAACCAGAGAAGCGAGCGCCTAGAATTCCCAGAGTCAACCTCAGATAGACCGCGTACGAAACGAAACAAGCCAGGTCAACGAGACGCGAGATAAGGAAAGGCAAGGAAGGTGGGGGGGCACTGGCAGACGAGCACGAAAATAGACGAGAAGCGAAACCAGAAGGAGTCAGGAATCGGAAGAGGCGAGAAGAGAAGTTGGAGAGAACTTGAAGGGAAGATGTGGGAGGGGGCGGGAGGGCAAAACAGAGTGAGGCGAGAGGGGAATGGTGATGGAGAGATGCCAGAGAAATCAGAGAGGAGCAACAAGAGAAGCAGGAGGACCCAAGATGAGACCAACGCACGCCTAAGCCGCGGAGAAAGCATCAGAGAGACCGCCAGACTGCCAGCGTCCAGAGCAGAGAACCAGGAGGACCAGGAGGAGTGATGAGACCCATATAGAGCAGGCAGTGGCGGCGGTAGCAGATTAGCCAAGATGTCGAGAGGGACTCGGAAGGACTAGCGGCTAGAAGACAACCAAGACAACGAGGCTGAAGACAGGTGGTAGCAGGGACAAAGTAGCAGAGGGACCCGGAAGCCGCCAGTGAGAGAAAAGGGCGTGCGAAGCCAGACCAGAAACGAGCGCGAGCTAGAACAGCAAGACATCGACGCCAGTGGTCGCAAACCCAGCCCCAGAGCACCAAAGAGCAGAGGACTGGAGCACTAGAACCCGAAGCATATGTCCAAAGCAAGCACCGTAGAACCTAGACAATGCCTCAGGAACCCTGGGAAAAGCAAGCGAGAACAGAGCATACCGAACTAGAGTGCTGGAGAAGCGCGAGCCCAGTGAGATCATCCGAGATTGCAGAACGAAGAATGAGAGGGGCTAAGGGGGAAACCGGGGTGAAGCACAAGGGCGAAGCATGAGAGAGCAGAAGGAGGGGGCGACTGCCAGCCAGGCCAAGAAGGACGCAAGAAGTTCCGAGAGGCAGACGTACTCGAGATGAGGACCGACCAGCGAGCGCAGAAACCTCGAGCATCCTCTCAGCCACCTAGACGATTGATTCCCAGACGAGGAGGTCGGAGAGAGCGGCAGCATCGAGAGAGGAGCGAAGAGACCCAGAGAGAGCGGACGGAGGTGATGGCGGTACGGGTTTGAGAGAGTCGAGCGAGGAGGGGGCGAATATATAGACCTCTGTGTGGGGCTGGGGGGGCGGTCAGCCTCCACGTGCAAACACGGCCAACGCGTCGGTGCGTCGATCGTGTCGACGCGTCCATTGGCTCGTTTGACTTCACGGCCCCGGCATACCCCGCCGATCGTGGTTGACATTGTATGTCCGGATCGGGCTGGAGACGAGTCGCCCGGCGGAGGCGACCCTCTCGTGACGCTGTTTGCGGTGCAATGCGCTGACGCGAGAGAAGACTTGCATGTATCGATACGCTAGGTCACGTGTATCAACATAAGATGTAGTGCAGCGAGAGTGCTAGAGCCCGCTTCAAGCTGGCCAGGATCCGTTTCCTGTAAAATAAGGGCATGATCCCAGCTCAGATGGTGACCCGCGAACGCCGTATAGAGGGTGCACTTACATTGTGGACGAAACAAAGAACGACTTCAAACACCAGTTCACCCAACACACTGGCCGCTGCCAATGGAGGCGGCGAGAAAATACTCGCTTACTAGACGCCAAATGAGTCCAACTGGTGGCAACGGTATGGCGGCGTTTGGTTGGGTGTGACGTCACGATTTCGGCGTGGTGGCAGACTCGCACTCGTCGACCGCTCGAGGTGGACGACTTGTGGAATTTGCTCTCACAGAAATTCCTCGGTAATCAGTATTGGCGATGTGGGGAACTTAGTGCTATGTCGGAGGTCCGACGGAGGACTCGGAAGCGTATATCGGGGCAGATATACATCGTACTACGAGCGCCCGAGGCCCAAATTGACGTAGGACGAACCTCCTAGCCAAGCCCTCACCAGCGATTCCACTACTATTCGAATTCAATTCCTACCAACCGGACGACAGCTATACGATAATGTTACAAGAGAGCGCAAAACGGATAAGTCATGAGAAGCCGGCGTAAGGGTTCGTAACGAATAAATCACAAAAAAACGCATGTGGAAATCGACAGGCCCGTACAGCAGTGGCATATAACGTAGTCGTGCTAGATATGTCCGCACAAGGGATGAGAACCATCGCCCCCTACCGAGAGTCTGGGACGCTGCGCCCCGCTGGAGGAAGGTGGCGCAAAGAGGAGAGGAGCAGGCGGGCGGCCCAAGGTACAGCGGGGACGGTGCAGACTGCGCCAGGCAGCCTGACGAACACTCAGTACTCGTCCTCTTCCTTCACCGCACCCGCAAATCCAGCCCACCGACGTCCTCCCACCCCGTCGGACAGCCCCACACCCGCCGCCCAGTCTTCACCGACGCTCGGCCTGGGCTTGAAGCTCTCCCGCCTCGCGCGCGACGCCTTCTTCGCGATCACCGCCGCGGCTGACGACGCGCCGTATCCCCTAGCGTACGACGACGTCGACGATGTGGACATGTACGACACCGCGCGCGACGCAGGCGGGTGTGGTTGGTAGGAGTGGCTCGATGAGAGCTGTTGGGCAGAGGGCACGCGACCGTGGCCGAGCGCATGGTGGGCCGTTCCGGGCTTGGGCACGGGCATGGCGATGGATACGGGGCGGGGGAGCGACGAGCCACCGATAGGCGTCTTGCCGGGGAGCGGGATCTTCGTCGGGGACGCTGCCCTATTGGGTGCACCCCGGCTGCTGCTTAGCGGCGCGCGAGCGGTGGGTGCGTTGTTGTGCGCTGCCGTAGCTTCGCCGAGACGCGGCCGTTTGTTCGGCGCGGACTGCGAGTTCGATAGACTCGACGAAGAGCGTACTGCGGGGGTGACCGTTCCTGTCTTGCTTCCGCCGCCGTGACCGGATGTGGGCGCAGTGAGATAGTGCCCGCCGGCGGGCGTAGTCGCGCGCGGTGGAACAGAACCGGCGCGCCCTTTCGTGCGTTTGTTGCCGTTCTCCTTGTCCGCAGCCGGCATCGTCTCCATGAGCAACTGCAGCATACTGACACCGTGCACGAGAAAAACGCGCCCGGTTTCCGCTTCCCAAGCCGGAATCGACACGACCAGGTCTTGTTCCAACTGTCCCGACACATTAGCGTTGGATCATGACAACGGTGAAGGTGTCGCGATAGCTACTCACCCGGGGTTTCTCCTTTGTAACGCGTTTCCGCATCTTCTCTTCTCGGAGAAGCCGCCCAGGATCTCGCGGGCCTCTTCCGAGCAAACGAGACTGGTCGCTGGCTGCTGCCGCGAGCTCCTTCTCGTCTTCGAGGATGTCAAAGTACTTCCTCACGCTATGAAGAAGCGGCCCCTTCATCCGACGCTCCTCCTTCAATCGCCGGATCTCCTCTTCGTGAATGGTCAATAACTCCTCGGTGTGCTCGTCTATAAGTCCAACGAGACGATGAGAGCTAGCCGTATGAACAGGCATGAGCGACTTACCATCGGCAAACGGCGCGAAGTCCGCTCGTTCCTCATCGCCGACCATGAGCTCATCCCACAGTTTCGTGATCTCAGTGCGCGCGTTCTCGATGAAGGTACCCATGCGCTCCCGCTTGAGTTCGAGCATGCGCTCTAGCTCTTCCTCGTATGCTTTGATCGTATCCTCCGTGGTGCCGCGTTGAGCTTCGACGAACGCGTCCATATCCGCATCTGCGACACCGAGTCGACGCCAAAGGGCCTCGAGTTGGTCGTACATCTCTTGTATATGCGCCTCGCGCCGCTTCTTGATGTCTTCCAGTTCTGCGCGAGTCGCTTCGGCCCAAGCCATGAGTGCTGGGGTAGGCTCCACGCCCTCCAGTCCGACCGTAACATTGGAATCCGGGAGGTCCTCGTCTGACAGTTCCTCCATGCGAGCAACGAACTTGGCGAATACACGCTGGTGGTCGCTTTCAGTCGGCTGCGAGTGCGACTCGTCCGAGAGGAATAGCAGGGGCGTGATGGGCTTCTGTCTGGAGGCGGGGGTAGGGGTAGACATGGGTATGGACATGGAAGTGGATAGGAATGGGTCGGAGTTTGAGAACTTATTGCTACATGATGAAGTCGGGCGGGGCAAATGGGGGAGTCCGAGAGTGGAGGATGAGGAAGAGGAGGGTAGGTCGTCGAGTGAGGGCGGTGTGATGCCGAGTTCCGTGTATAACCAGTCGATTTGCACAAAGTGTGTCGACAGCTGGTTTAGCCGCTTGCCCTAAATATGTGTTCAGCAACGGGATCTGGCAAGAAGGACCATTTCGCCTTACAACTTCGCTCTTCCCTCTCACCAACTCCTTCTCTAGTCTGGAAAAGCGTTCCGGAGTTACGTCTCGATGTGAGTTCGAATCATATTCATCCTCTCCAGAGGCATGTGATGGCTCCAGAATGTCTGAGGGGTAAAAGTTGCGGCCGAGAATATTCGATAAGGCAGTGATGCGTCCCGTGAGATTGAGAAGTTGTTCGAGCTTCGTGTGATATTGCTATCGAATGTTACAAGTCAGCATTTTGAAATGCATCACTTTTGGGGGAGCAGGGGGGCCACGAGCGCTGTGACCAATGATTTCTGCCTTTCGCAGCCCGATTCGCCAACACACAGACGCAAAGCCAGAATATCATAGTATTACCACCGCACTGCCGTGCTCATGTGCGGTTTCAGTACAATAAAAACATAGTGCTCACCTGTCGGAGCTTCTCCTGATATTCGGAAATCATCTCAAAGCGGCGCGGTAACACCTGCTCCTTTCTGATTTCGCCCACACTAGGTCCTGATGATTTAAGGTGACCCCCAAGAGCGCGGCCGTATCTCAAGCATTCTTCTTCTACTACGGAGCACTTCTCCATCCATTCGTCGACCTGTTTCCGCCGAAGATCGATCTGGCTCTCGATGCATTGTGCGAGTTGCTGCTGAAGCGCCGAGAGCTCGTCGTGTAGGGCGGTAGGGGGTAAGCCTAGTTGTGCGTGGAGGGTGGGGAGCAGCTGAGTCTGAGATTGTAGATGTGTGTGCAAGGAGTTGAGAAGGGAGGTTATCGTGGTAGACATGGTCGGGAGAGCATCCGCCGTTGTCGTGACAGTCCGAGGCAGAGTTCAACCTGTGGCTAGATGCCGCATCGCGAACCGCGTTTCAGTCACATGACGGCGTTCAGACGCGTCCGCCACTCGGAGTTTCAAGGTTTCCGGCTCCGCCGTACACCAGTACGGAGAGAGAGCCTCCATGACGGCGAGTGCCTTCATTCTAGCGCATTGTCAGCAGCAGTAGGTTGGGCTTTCTATTCAAATGCTACCACGTTGAGACGTCTA
Source organism: Trametes hirsuta (assembly GCA_001302255.2). Taxonomy (NCBI): domain Eukaryota; kingdom Fungi; phylum Basidiomycota; class Agaricomycetes; order Polyporales; family Polyporaceae; genus Trametes; species Trametes hirsuta. Next base: position 1,258,880 of record CP019382.1, on the reverse strand, counting down.
CTATCTTCCTGCGTCTTCAAGAGATGGCCACTGTCTTGAGATCAGAAAAACAGATTATAACTCGTTTGCCCCCTGGTGCGTTGACCCCTCAATCGCGATACTCTCATTGAAAGTGCATTCACGACGTTTCCCCATAGCTCGAAGTGTAACCATCATATTATATATGCTTGATGCTACAGAGAATTATTCTTTACGCGATTAGTCCGCCAACATACGGTCTGCAGGATCGTGAACTCGACGAAAGGCGGTCGGCACTCATGAAAAGGCATGCCACATTTCCACTGGATCGGGAAATACGCCGCCAGCTGCGATCGGCGGGTTGTGCCGCGTCCACGAAACGAGCCAATGAACGCGTCGACACGATCGACGCACCGACGCGTTGACCGTGTTTGCGCGTCGAGGCTGACCGTCGTCCCCCCAGGCCCACACAGAGGTCTATATAACTCGTCTCCTCCCCGCTCGACTCTCTCAACCCCGTACCACCATCATCTCCGCCCGCTCTCTCTGGGGCTTGCCGCTCTCCTCTGGTCTTGGTTCTCGGCTCTCGCCACTGATACACTCTCGGGTCTGCTCTGAGGTTCTCGTCTGTGGCCGGGCGGATAGTCGTGGATCTCGGGCTTAGGCATCGGTTAGTCTTCATACTGGGTTCGACTTCGACCGCCTTTTGGTTTTTGTTCATCTCTCTGGTCTCTGGTGTTCCCGGTTCTTCCCCTTTTCCCGCCCCCCGTGCACCCTCTCCTCACCGGCCTGCCTTCTCCCGTTGTGAACCCCCATCCCTGTGCCTTCATTCCCCTCCCCACGGTCTCCTCTCCCTCCCTTCCTCTGCTCTCCTCTCCCTGCTCTCCCCTGCCCTCCCACTCTTACCCCGTGATCCCAACCCCATCCCTGTGCTCTCATCCCACCTCCCCACGTTCTCGCTGTCCCCCCCATGTTCTTCTCATGCTCTCTCACTCATCACCCTTCCCGTGCTCTTCTCTTCTCTTCTCGCCCCCCATCCCGCTCCCCCCATTCCGTTTTCCGCCTCTACGTGGTGTCGTCGTCCTCCCGTTCATTCTCGTTTCATTCCACCCTCTCCCATTCGTCCCCTTCTGCCCCTCTCGTGTCTCTGATCCGGTTTTTTCTGCGCCTGGGGTTGAATCTGTGACTTCCGCCCGCTCGCATCTCTGGTTCTGGTTGCTTCCTGACGGTCTCTGGGCTATGCTTCTGTGTCCTTGCCTTGGGTTTTGGATCTCGGATCTTTGCTCTCAACGCGGGTGCTCTCTGGGGTCTGCTCTGAGCTGTGTCCTTGCCTTGGTTATCTGGTTGACTGATCTCTGACTTCGACGTCTGCCATGTCTCCATCTCAGGGCTTGCCTTTTCTTTTTTCCAGCTCTGGTGCTCCTCTCTGACTTCGCCGGCCTCTCGTCCTCGAGTTCTCCCCTTCCCCCCCGTCTTCTGTTACATTCTCTTTCTGCTTCCGCCCCCCCTCCTATCCCGGTTCGGTTTCGCGCTCTTCCCCCCTCCCCTCTACCCTTCCCATGTTCCTCTCATCCGGTCCGTTTTGCTCTGTACTTGGCTGATCTCGGTTCACCCTGGGGCCTCAGCTTGATCGTGTTCCTGGTTCTGGTGTCCTCTGGGGTCTGGCCGCTCTCTCACTGGGTCTCTGGTATACGCTTCTGTGCCCTCTAGTGCTCTCTCTGGGGTGCTCGTCCTGGCCTTCCGACATGCGCTCTGACTACGCTTCTCTCGTACTCTCTAGGATCTGGGGCTGTACTCTCTGGGGCTGCCTTCTTGTGCTCCTCTGGCATTAACTGGTCTCGCTTACTCGTGATCCTGCTGGCTTATCATAGCTCCTCTGCTAGGTCGACAGCGGTTCTCTCGTGGCGCTCTCTTCCTACTTCATGATTTGACTATGCTCCGGTTCTGACTTCCTATTCTCCGATCCTTTTTCGCTCGTCATCCCACCCCTCCTGCTGTTTTCTCGGACCCCACCTCTGATCTCGCCCGGTCGTCTTTTCGCTTCCTTCTCGTGGCCGCTTTCGTCTTCATACTCACTGTCTCGCCTAAACTCCTCTCACCCTTCGTCTCCCTGACCTTGTTTATCAGAGCGATACCAGGTGAGTCCCCCCGAGGGAAGGTGAACACCGCCGTTATGCGGTGTCCATCCTGGCGCAGACCTTTTCGCGGTCCTCGGGATAAGTACCTCCGGCAGCGTCAGCTGCCGGCAGGGAAACCAACATGCGCCTTAATCTCTTTCGTGTCTACGAACTCCTATACCCGACTTGTACCAGGCCAAGCTACGCATTACGTATCTTATTTTGACGCAGTGTCGTCGTTCTCTACATTTCTATAAGTACACGCACACGTTAAGGCAAAGACACTTTGAGGCCCGCACGCACACCGCACAAGCAGCGGCAGCACGAACGCTAGCATGTCGGATCCCTCGCAAGTTTGATCTTCCCAACAGAAGGAAGGCCGGGTTCGAGCTATTGATATGCTTACGTTGCAACCGTCGATTGCGAACAGCACCAGTCGTTCCGACTCGTCTCACATTCCTCTACATTGTGTTCCGCCTGTTGGTCCGATTAGCCGAATCTCAGGACATCAGCGTGGGTGTGCACGTACGCGCTGAAGAAGTTATGTACACATCGCCGAAGAGTTCTTAACTCTAGACTCTACTATGTACAACGCGCGTCTTTATGAGGCACAATGCGTACACCTGTGATTCCTATATAGCGGCTTTGAAGCGGGGCTTCGCGCTCGAAGCCCGAAGTTCGTGTTCTTCAAGTACCTACGGACGTCTAACTCCGAGGACGCGAGTTAGCTTCGCCCATGCGTTGCCTGACTGTAGCTTTTCGCGCGTTCTGAGCCGTCCTGCGCCCGCGCGGTCTTCCGCCCCAGCTCACCACGTCGCTACGATCTAATCCTGCCCGCATGCCTGGAAGTCGCGATTTCGATGACTGATGCTCGCGATATCTCCAGTCGTCCCACCGAAGTCGCAGTCGGAACGGGCCTCGCGCGTCGCAGCATACCCCGTCGCCGACCGGCATTACTGTACAAGCCCACAGCGACCCACAAAGATGCCCCGCGCACGTCACATGCGCCGCGATAACGGTTACCGCCCTCCCCGCGCCCGCGTTCTGGCCCCCGCGGACTTGCACCCTGTGCGTTCTGCTCGTTAGAAGCTCGCACGGCACGAGCAGCTCCCCCGCCGAATTTGGCGCATGCGCTCCTCCGTCCGGGCGCTCCGTGCGCGGGTGAGCCAACGAGTACGTGTTCAGTCGCGCAGACGACGTGCGCGTTCACACAGGGCATCAGCGCGGGGTTGGGGCGTCCGTCGGCGCCCGGTCCGCCAAGCCTTCTCAACGCGATGCTGTTTCGCCATAGGACGCACTAGCAGCGTCGCGTAGAGAAGGGCCGCACACGGCCCTGTGCGCGGACGCGGTCGTGGTGGCTCGGGAATGGATCCGCAAAAGTAGCACATGAGAAGTAGTCGTATGTCGGGCCAGATATAAGTAAGGGCGTGGCAGGAGCAGAATCGATACGGCGAGATAGCGCACCCTTGCACCCACTAGGATCATCATGAGCTCCCCTGCGACTGGCTCGAAGCGCGTCGCGATCGTGACTGGCGCTGCGGAAGGTATCGGACGCAGCACTGCGCTGCGGCTTGCGAAAGACGGCTATGACCTGGGGTTGTTTGACCTCCCAAGAGCGCAGGAACGGCTTGACGCGGTCGCCGAGGACATCCAGAAGACGTACGGGGCCCGTGTCACCAAGGTATATGGCGATGTCTCGGTGGAGGAGGACGTTAAACGTCTCGTTGAGACGGTCGTGGAGGAGCTTGGGAGCCTTTATGCAGTACGTGTCGCCACGGTCACGAGATCGGCGGCAAGCTGACCGGTATCCAGATGGTCGCCAACGCGGGCATTTGCATTAACGAAGTTCTGCACGAAAGTAGGTTTAGTGACCTTTACGACCGTCAATGTTAGCGTTGACACAGCTTTAGCAACGACGGAGCAGGCGAACAAACTCATCGATATCAATGTGAAGGGGACGTTCTATAGCTTCAAGTACGCCGCCATCCAGTTGATCAAGCAGGGTAGTGGAGGTCGTCTAGTCGGTGCAGCGTCAATCGCCGCCAAGCGAGGTATGCGTCCAATCGTCTGTAGACCTTGCCATGGCTGACGAGGTCGCTAGGATTCCCTGAGCACGCTCTATATTGTGCGTCAAAATTCGCGGTTAGGGGGATTATTCAGTGTGCCGCGCTCGATTACGGGCAGTACGGCATCACCGCGAATGGGTATGCACCGGGCGCATGCGAGACCTCTCTGTGTATGTGGAATTGTTGATCCCAAGGCGATGATTGCTGACATGCCTGCAAAGTGAAAGGGGTCGACGATTACTTCTCGACGAAGAACAGGCAGCCGAAGGGCTCGTATATGAACGTGGTAAGCTTTTAGATCGTCTTGTGGAGGTTGATATGTCATGATTTGGTCTGGGATTGCAGTTTAGTAGCAACAGCGCATTGAAGCGGAATGCGCAACCGGAAGACGTGGCGAAGCTGGTGGCGTTCTTTTTGTCGGACGAGGCGGCTTTCATTACAGGCAAGTGCATTAATTCCACGGTGCCGAAAGGGCTTAACGAGGACCAATGTCCAACGCTCTTCAGGGCAATCTGTGAGTCGAAAAGTGCGTCACTGAGAAGACTTCGTGCTAACGCTGATACAGTACCTGGTCGATGGGGGCACCTGCTTCGACTGAGTTTCACCGGATGTGTTCCATGAGCTGGAACAAGAAATGGTCATACTACGAGTCGCACGTCCCTATATGAGAGCAGAAGCATTCTTGCGTGTATTAGTACTGTTGGTCCAGATAAGTAAGCATATCGAGCGAGTATGATCCTAAAAAAAGGAAAGCAGTCGAAACCAACCTTACAACAATAGTATATATGGATCCACCCTTCAAGTAATCGTTCCACAGTGTTTTGTAGTTCCAAACCAATTGACAGTCCCCAGCTGGTCACTGTCCAGGGAAAGGCCGACGAGTCCAAGCGACTCGTTCTGCTTGACGTGATGCATGTGACTGTTGGCGTCAGTCACAACCCGACGCGACGCGTCACAATAATCTCTGAGTGTGGCCACGGTGCCAGGGCAAGGCTTATATCCCGCCTCCGTCTCGTCTTATCCTGTGTTCGACTCAGACCTCTGCTCGTCATGGCTAGAGGCTCCTCAGGCTCCTTCAAGAGGGGAGGTCGCGGTAGCTCTCGCTTTGGATATAGAGGTAACACCTCGTTTCGCGGCGGAAGAGGACGCGGTCGCGGAAGGGGAGGTGCGCTCGCAAGCGACGCGCCGCCACAACGTGACGAGGAAGGGAACCAACTTGCGGAGCGTTTCGAGCAAGTGAAGACCAATGACGAGGTGGACGAGAAGCTGGGCTTCGCCCGTGTGCAAGAGGGGCCGGTGCGAGAGGGGTGGTTGATTAACATGCATCCAGTACGACGCGTTCGCGCTTCGTTGCGGTGCTGCACCTGACAACACCGCAGACTTTGATTAAAGATGCGGACTGGCCGGGGGGAAAGGCTGGCGTCGACTTCTACTTCATCCAAGACGACGGGGGCATGTTCAAGTGCACATTTCATTATGAGCCCTACTTTTACATCGCGTGCAAGGTGCATCCTATTATGTTCAGAATGTCGGCATGTACTGAATTGCACCTCAGGCCGGTATGGAGACTGTGATTGAAGAATGGCTCTTGAAGCGCTACGAAGGAGTACTTTGCCGTATCACCCGTGAACGCAAGGAAGACCTCCAAATGCCCAACCATCTTATGGGACACCGACGGCTTTACCTCCAGCTACACTTCCGGAACGTATCCGATCTCCTTACCGTCCGGAGAGATATAATGCCCTTAGCGTTGGCCAACAGCGCAAAACTCGATGCTGTGGACGCCTACGCGGAGGTAGTCAACGCAGCTGCGGCGGCGGCAACTAACATCGAATTAGAGGGTGAATGGGCTGCTGATGTGGATGGAGGAGCCGGCTCTTCACGACGTCCTGGGGCTCGCGACAAAGACCCTCGCGAGGGTATCATCGACATCCGCGAGTATGACGTGCCATACTATCTCCGTGTCGCAATGGACAACGAAATCCGCGTCGGTCTATGGTATGCTATCTCATTCACGGCGGGCCAGCCATCCTTTAAGCAGCTCACGGAGCGCGTGAAGCGTGCGGACCCCGTCGTGATGGCCTATGATATCGAGACGACAAAGGCACCGCTCAAGTTCCCTGACCAGGCGATCGACCAGGTCATGATGATATCATACATGGTCGACGGCCAAGGATTCCTCATCACCAACCGCGACATCGTTAGTGAGGATATCGAGGACTTCGAGTACACTCCGAAAGAGGGCTACGAAGGACCGTTCACGGTGTTCAACGAGCCCGACGAGGTACGTTCACGGTATGGATCAGCGGAACGTGGAGGCTTATTCTCCTTAGGCCGCAACTATACGGCGTTGGTTCTCACACATCCAGGACGTGAAGCCGACCGTTATGGCAACGTTCAACGGAGACTTCTTCGATTTTCCCTTCCTGTGCGCTCGCGCGAAAGTCCATGGGATCGATATGTTTCTCGAGACTGGCTTCGCGATTGACTCAGAGGACGAATTCAAGAGCCGAACATGCGTGCATATGGACTGCTTCCGCTGGGTCAAGCGGGACTCGTATCTCCCGCAGGGTAGTCAGGGCCTGAAAGCTGTCACCACGGCTAAGCTGGGGTACAACCCGCTCGAGCTCGACCCTGAGTTGATGACACCGTACGTCTCGGCTTTCGTCAGTCGTGTTAAGTGAGACTAACAAAGGAGTAGCTATGCGGTGGAACAGCCACAAATTCTCGCCCAGTACTCCGTTTCCGATGCGGTGGCGACGTACTATCTTTACATGAAATACGTGCATCCCTTCATATTCTCACTGTGTAACATCATCCCACTTTGCCCGGACGAGGTCTTGCGCAAGGGCACTGGCACGCTATGCGAGACGTTGCTTATGGTAAGTATCTTGGTATCGGAGCTTGTGTCTTTGCTAATTTTCCGCAGGTGGAAGCATTCCGAAGTGAAATCATCATGCCTAACAGGCACGAAGAGGAACACGGAAATATGTACGAGGGCCACTTGCTCGCCTCGGAGACTTACGTCGGCGGGCACGTCGAAGCGTTGGAGGCTGGTGTATTCCGCAGTGATATCCCGACACACTTTAAGATCGTCCCAGAGGCAGTGCAGAAGGTATGAGTGTATACAAATGAACTTGATTATGTTGGTGCTGATTGTTTTCGGTCTAGCTTATAGACGAGCTCGACGCCGCGCTCACTTTCTGTATCGTCGATGAGTCCAAGGGCTCACTTGAGGACGTCACAAACTACGACGAGGTCAAAACGCAGATCCAAGCTAAGCTTGAGGAAATGCGGGACAACCCTCAGCGTACGGATAGCCCACTTATCTATCACCTGGACGTCGCCGCCATGTACCCAAACATCATGTTATCGAATCGACTGCAGCCCGATTCCATCGTCGACGAAGCCACCTGTGCAGTTTGCGACTTCAACCGCCCTGGCAAAACCTGCGACCGTAGGCTGGATTGGGCGTGGCGCGGTGAATTCTTCCCGGCCCGTCGCGACGAGTTCAACATGATTAAGCACGCACTCAACCAGGAGAACTTCCCACCAAAGAAGCCCGGTGGCCCCCAGCGCAAGTTCATGGACCTCACCGACGCAGAGCAGACCGCGCTCCTACACAAGCGTCTGGGCGACTACTCCCGCCGGGTATACAAGAAGATCAAAGACACTAAGATCGAGACCCGAGAGGCTATCGTCTGCCAGCGAGAGAATCCTTTCTACATCGACACCGTGCGGCGCTTCCGTGACCGGCGGTACGAGTACAAAGGGCTGCACAAGACGTGGAAGAAGAATCTGGACACTGTAGTCTCGGAGCACCGGTCGATCGCCGAGGTCGACGAAGCAAAGAAGATGATCGTGCTGTACGACTCGCTACAGCTCGCGCACAAGTGCATTCTCAACTCGTTCTACGGGTACGTCATGCGCAAGGGCGCGCGCTGGCACTCGATGGAGATGGCGGGCATCACCTGCCTTACCGGCGCGAAGATCATCCAGATGGCGCGTCAGCTCGTCGAGCAAATCGGCCGACCGCTTGAGCTCGACACGGACGGGATCTGGTGCATGCTCCCCGGTGTGTTCCCCGAGAACTTCAAGTTCAAGCTCGCGAACGGGAAGGCGATCGCGTTCTCGTACCCATGCACGATGCTCAACCACCTCGTCCACGCGGAACACACCAACCATCAGTACCACGATCTCGACCTTGAGACAGGCGAGTACGTCATCCATAGCGAGAACTCCATCTTCTTCGAGCTGGACGGGCCGTACAAGGCGATGATCCTGCCGTCGTCAAAAGAAGAAGACAAGTTGTTGAAGAAGCGATACGCGGTCTTCAATGACGATGGATCGCTCGCCGAGCTCAAAGGCTTCGAGGTCAAACGGCGAGGAGAGCTTCAGCTCATCAAGATTTTTCAGTCGCAGATCTTCGAGAAGTTCCTCCTCGGGACGACGCTAGAGGAGTGCTACGCCGCCGTCGCGCAGATCGCGGACCGCTGGCTAGACGTGCTCTTCAGCCACGCGGAAGATCTAGCCGACGACGAGCTCGTCGAACTCATCGCTGAGAACCGTAGCATGTCTAAGACACTCGCCGAGTACGCGGGTCAGAAGTCGACTTCGATCAGCACCGCGCGCCGCCTCGCCGAGTTCCTCGGTGACCAAATGGTCAAAGACAAGGGCCTTGCGTGCAAGTTCATCATCTCCGCGAAGCCGATGGGTGCGCCCGTCACCGAACGCGCTGTGCCCGTCGCCATCTTCTCAGCAGAGGAGAGCGTCAAGCGCACGTACCTGCGCAAGTGGCTCAAAGACAACAGTCTGACGACGTTCGACCTGCGTGCGATCCTCGACTGGGACTACTACATCGAACGCCTCGGGTCCGTCATCCAGAAGCTGATCACCATCCCCGCCGCGATGCAGAAGGTCGCGAATCCCGTTCCACGCATTCGCCACCCTGACTGGCTCCATCGCCGTGTCGCCGCGCTCGAGGACAAGTTCCACCAGCACAAGGTGACGGACTTCTTCCGACGCACCGAGAAGCGCGCCGAGTCTGAAATCGAGGACGTCGGCACGCAGCCTGGCCTGCGGCCGCGCATAGCGGTCGTCAACCGCAAGGTGGCACGCCGTGCTGCTACTCCAGAGGAGGATGAGGCCGATAAGACGCCTGCCGAGCCGCTACCAGACGTGCACAAGAATTATCCCGCGTGGCTGAAGGTCATGAAGCGGCGGTGGCAGCATCGAAGGGGTGATACGTCTGGGGGAGGCATGACCATGCCGGCCATGTTCCGCGGCGTGCGCACCAAGCAGAGCACGCACTGGGACGTCGTGCAGATCCGGCCCAACAGGACCCCCGGACGATTTACGTTGTGGTTGTCGGTGGATGGGAAGCTCTCCTCTGTGCCTCTGAGGATCCCTCGCGAGTTTTACATTCACTTGCGGACTGCACCCAAAGAGGACCAGTTCAACCACGAGCTGTATCAGTGCGAGAAGGTCGTGAGGACATTGCCCCGTGATCGGCCATGCGTGAACTTATACAAACTCACCGTGCGCGAGGATATCTATGTGGAGGGCAACGAACACTTCATTGATATCACGAACGACCCCAACGTGGACGGTGTCTATGAGCTGCAGGTAGGTGGCACTCAGTTTCGCTGGTCGGGCGTTAATTACTTACGCAACGCGTAGCTGCCGCTTATAATGCGTTCTATCCTGAGGTTAGGCAAGACGTGCTTCAACGAGGACAAGACCTTGACTCTAAACCGTGCGGAGACCGTCGGCTTCGACCTACAGCAGCTCAGTCGCGCTGGGCCTTCTCTAACCAAACGGCGATACATGGATCAAGGTCGTGCCGGAAAGTACATATTCCTATATCACGTCTGCGCGCACAACGCCCCTGTGCACGTCTTCGCCCTATTTATCCCGGGTGAGGAGGTGAAGTTGCACATCGTAGACCCTGCCACTCGCCGTCAGCCCATCCCACGTCTTGGCGATACGTATACCACCTCTCTTGCTCAGGACGAGCACGCGCAATCGTACATCTCGTACGAATACCCGGAGCAGCTCAGGTTCGCATCGACGTACCATGGCAACGATGCGACTGCACTCAAGGCGATCTCCCGGGAGCTCGGCTTGGTTGAAAACCGGAACTTTATCGTTGTAGTGTCTTCCAGCAAGGACCAGAGCTACTTCGACTCGCAGACGCCGAAGCTCTCCAAGTTCCCTGTGTTGTCGATGCCGAAGTCTAGAGACTCGCACATTCTAGACGTGTTCCCCTGGCAGACCAGCGTTGCCAAGAAGCTCGCCGACGCATATCTTTCCCTGGGCAAGTTCCTCGACAAGTCGATCGCCCAGGCAGATTACTATGATGTGCCCGTCGGCCACATCGAGGGCGACTCGGCATTGTTGCTTGCGGACATTGATTTCGCTCGGAGACTTGCCAGCCAGGACATGGTCTTGTGGTGGTCGCCAGGCGATCGACCAGACCTTGGCGGTATCGAGGAGGACAACCGGCCCCAGGAAGAGTTGGCGAAGACCGAGTTCACTTCCCCAGGATGCTATTCTAATGTCTGCCTCGAGGTGACGGTGCGCAACTTGGCGGTCGATGCCGTCTTGCACTCGGTCATCGTCAATGAGCTGGAGGGTAGTGGTGGGGCGACCGCGTTCGACGCGTCGCGTACGCTGGATGAGTACTCAAAGGGCGACACCATGCAGGACCTCACCCTGGGCGAATCCAATGTTTCCCCGCAGGCCTTCAGTATCCTGAAGTCCTTGGTGAAGACGTGGATGGTCGACAAGATCCAGGGCGGCGCCGAAAGTCCATCGACGACCGTGATTGACCACTTCTGGAGGTGGATTAGTTCAACGGCGTCGCGTATGTACGACACAGGCATGCACCGGTTCATCCATGGCCTCATGCGGAAGACGTTCATCCAGATGTTGGCCGAGTTCAAGCGACTGGGATCTCACGTTGTCTATGCGGATCTCAGTCGCATCCTCCTCGTCACGTCCAAACCACCCGGGACGGCTCATGCATATGCGACCTACATCACGACCGCGGTGACCTCGCACGAGCTCTTCCAGCACGTCTACCTGCGCACGGAGCGGTTCTACGATTTCCTCGTCTTCATGGACGAAGCCAACTATGGCGGCGTTGTCTGTGAGAACCCCCTCGCTACCGACCCCCCGGAAGAGCTTGCTATCGAAATGCGATGGAACATCCAATCCTTCCTACCACCTGCCATACAATCCGATTTCCGCACCGTCGTGCGCTACTTCCTTGTCGAGTTCTACCGCACTGCGCAAAAGGGAAAGGGCACCATACGAGTTCCTTTACGCACGCTGAAAAACGGAGACCCCCCAGACTCAACGCCCCGCGATGCCGCCAAGACTGATGAAGTCGCAGCATGCCGTGAGTTCGTTCAGCGCAAGCTCACGCGACGCCTTCTGCGTGTCCTGGGCGGAGTCCAAGACCGGTACCGTGACGCGCTCACGAGTGAAGACCCCGGTGCGCTCATCCAATGGGACTTCCCCCTCCTCCCAGGGTCACATCTCCACCTCACGAACCCCGCACTCGAATTCGTCAAATTCTCCTGTGCCGTTTTCGCCCTCGCCAAGGAGCATACGCTCGAGGTCGGCCTGCTCAAGCGCAATCTGCTCGAGCTCGTCGGCGTGCGCGAGTTCGCGTCCGAGGCCGCTTTTCAAAACCCCTGCGAGCCGCTCAAACTCGCGGCCGTCCCCTGCACACAGTGCGACGCAATGCGCGACTTCGACTTCTGCAGAGATCCTGCGCTACTGCCGTCCTCGCGCGATGCTGCGGGCGCGAGCGCCAACGCACGCTGGCTGTGCGCACGCTGTCGCGGGGACTACGATCGAGCGGCGATCGAGTTCGCGCTCGTCGGTGCGGTCGGCGAGCTCGAGCGGCGCTTCGCGCAGCAGGACCTGAAGTGCGGACGCTGTTCGCAGGTCCGTGCGGACAACGTGGCGCGCCATTGTACATGCTCGGGCAACTTCCAGCTCACCTTGAACAAGGCGGAGGTGAGGAGGAAGTTGAAGACGATCGTGAATGTCGCGCTGGCGCACAACATGGGTCGGTTGAAGGTGCGTCGTGCATTGGGCTTCCTGTGCCCCAGGATGATGGCTGATCTACGCTTGTTTGTTCTATGGTAGGAGGTCGCACAGACGCTTCTCAACAATTGGTGATGACTCCACCATTCTCTTTACGATTGAATCCGATTCGCACCTGTGTTCCAAATGCTGTCCGCTCTCGCCGCGTGTAGTACCCACCGGTTATGTTTCGCATGTTGTACTTGTACCCCCTCATGGACCAACACAACCCTGCAACGCTTTGTATTAGACGTAATGATCCACCGTAATGAAGATACGTTCAAAAACACTACCACCGGCAGCACGAGAAGGTATCGCGCTGTGCGTGTGTAAATTTACTAGCGGAACGCGTCATGTAAGCTGCAACTCGATCGTTACCACTCGCGAAGCCGCGCACCCTACGGTTTAGGCGCCCAAATGCTCGGTGAACGTCAGTACTCTAATTCCCGACGCAAGCCAGCGCTGAGCGATGAATTTGGTCTCCCTGATCAAACGACCTTTGAGGAAATTAGAGGATGGAGCTTTCATTCATACACGAAGACAAAAACACTACTAATCTAACAGCGCAAGTACAGACGAGCCGAGCGATAATACCTAGAGCAGGCAGCAAGTTTCGACAAGACGATGCACAGGCGCAACAGTGGAAAAGCCGAAGCGTGAAGAGAGTACAGGCGGCACAGGAAGAGAGATATGTACATTTGTCGACAATGCTCGTGTCAGCCAAGCCTGACACTGGGCAGCACGAGCATGAGACAAGAGTCCGCGCAACTCCAGGCAGGGAATCAGGAGGATCGGAGGGTCGAGGGTTTGGGGGATCAGGCGGGATCGGAGGGGCAGAAGGGTCCCGGCCGGAGGAGTACATTAAATAGAAGAGATAAAAAGCGAGGCGGCGATAGCAAGAGACGAGTCGAGAAGAGAGTTGCATAATTGCCCATGGGCCTTCACATAGTTCTATATTGTGCAAGCCACGTCATGAGCCAGTGTTCGACAAGAACGCAACGGTAAAGACAACTGACCGGTCGCATTACGCTTCTGCGGCCTGCTCTGCATCTGCTTGGTCCTTGGTGGCTGCTTCAGCAGCCGCCTCCTCCTCAGGCTCTTCAGCAATGGTTTCGGGTGCAGGTGCAGCATCGTTCTCTTTCTCAGCAGCGCCGACCTGCCGGTAAAGTCGATAAGAATCTCTCGCGCGCAAGTCCTAGTGCTATGTCGCAACTCATACCTTGGATGCGGGCTTCTTAGAGCCAGCACGAGAGGCGGGCTTCTTGGCTGCCGACGATGGCGGCTTTGCGGACGCGCGCGAGGCGGGTTTGGCACTCGCTGCGCGTGACGCCGGCTTGGCAGAGCCCGCACGCGATGCCTTGGACGCAGGTTTGGAGGTCGCCGCAGCGGCCTTACTTGCGGGCTTGCTGCCTGCCTTGGACGCGGGCTTCGCCTACGCAGCTCGTGGGTCAATGCGGTCGACAAGCGTGGTTGGGGCACCCACCTTCTTCGCGGGGGGCTCGTCGCCGTTCGCGGCAGGCGCGCCGTCTTCCGCGTCCTTCTCAGTAGCCGTGCGCTTGCGGCCCTTGGTAGATTTCGGCTTCTCGGTGGCCTCATCGTCGGCGGCGGGCTCTTTGGCCTTCTTGGAGCGTGGCTTGGCGGGGGCCTTCTTCGGTGCAGGGTCAGGCTTCGGCTGCTCCTTAATGCGGGAAGAGCGGCGGGGCTCTGGTGCGTCGGCGGGCTGTGCAGCTTTCCTGGGCATTGCGGGCGGTGAGCGGGAGGCGGGGGCGGAAAGGGAGGGGATGGTAGCGGTCGGGGGACAAGATGGGACTGGCCGTGGCTGCAACTGAACCCTCGACCTATTCACGATCAACAACTCCTCCCACGTGACGCAGAGGTCCCGTGACATCCGCGTGTCCCGCCACTTTCGCGCGCTCGGGCCTCCTCCGTGCCGCCGGCGCTCCGAACCTGTGTCCTCCGCACCAGGGTCCCCAGGCTGTCTCCGCTGAGAGGGATATGCCCACGGGTCCAGGGCGAAGGTGTACACCAGCGGCGGGTGGGCACATCCAGGCATCGGAAGACGGCTCTGCAAGCCCTCCTATCCCCGTTCATGCCGTACACGCGCGTCCGTCGATGGCCCAGAATATACGCTCGGAGGGCGTCTCCTGTCGTATTCCCATATTTCATGCCGAACAGCTGCTCATGCTGCGCGCGAAACAAAGGTTAGGGTAAGTTGCCTAAGCCATGACGCAGCTTACGGGTTCCGGGACCGCACCCAGTGGTCCAATGTTTCGTTCCGAACCAGCTTCACTATCGAATTGGGACGTCCGAGCTGGTCGCGGCCGACTTCGGCACGAGCGCAAAATACGAGGATTCGAGGAGCGCGGGTTGAAATAGTTCCATAAAGTACAGCACTTGACACGAGTACAAACGATCCGACGGGCTTGCGAGACGGGCGTGCTACTGGCGCTTCGACCTGAGCTCCAGGATGCGAGCGTCGAAGAAGGCCCTGATATCTGTTTCTTTGACTTCCTCGCCCCTCTCCGCAAACGGGCGGAGGTGCCTCATCAAGTCATCACTAGAAAATATTTCACTCAGTGTGCATGTCGATTGGATTACCGAAAGGGATGCGTACCGCATGGCGTTGAATGCCATGATGCCGTCTATCGCTTTCTCGCGGGGAAGCCGTTGCAATGCACGCATCCCGAGTTCCTCTAACGACAGCCCTAGAAGACACACGTGTGAATTTCGGTCGATGAAGAACACGTTTGGGTGTACCCACCAGAGTCGGGGTCTTCGGGAGGCTCATAAGTCTCCTCTTCCTCCAATAGGAACGGTTGAGCCTGTAACGACGGGAGACACTGTCGGGCTGGTTGTCAACAATATGAAAAGGAGAGAATTGCCGCCAACTAACATCCTTACAACGACACCACCGTTCTCTCCAGCCTTCCGTGAGGAAGACGTCCCCAGCTCCCAAGTATCTGCCACCCGTGTCTGCTTCTGATTCGCTCTTGTCTGCCGCGGGAGAAGATTCGTCCAGCCCGGACAGCAGACTGGCAACCCGTGGGTCTTGGGGAGAAGCCAGACATGGCGAAGGCGGCTCTACTGGCGGAGATATACGGGCCCTCTTCGCTTGAGGCTCCTGTCCATCTGTTGGCGGCCGCTCGCGCTTCTCCCCGGTAGCAGAGGGCTCCGATACATCCGTTGCGGCCTGCCCGTCCCTGCCTTCTACATCCACCCTGAGGGTTTGCTCTGTTTCCTCGTGTCCGATTACGCGCCATGGCTCATTCTCGGAGGAGCGTACAACCATTAGAGTGCCAGGGGTACCGGCGACGCGTCGTATAGAGCTAACTTTCCGTACGCACTCGCTACATATGAGCGTGTCGTAGTCATCTGCACGGACTAGTGGGGGCGGGAGCCCTGAAGACGATGCGTCGGATGCGTCATCGTCTCCCGCAGGTTCCGGTGCCGGTGTGGATTCACGAGACGAGGGCCGCTCGCGGAGGTTCAAACACGATTCGTGGAACCAATCCTGGAGGACGGACGTGGATAGGTAAGTATAGGTATCACGACAGACGACCGGGCGCACCTCACAGGCAAGACATTGTATCATCGTCTCCCGCTCCTTCTCTGCATCATATGGACGTCCACAGCGGCAAAACACGCCTTTGAAGTTCTGTCCATATACGTTCATCTCGTTCGGCTCTTCGAGTGTGGTGTGCAATGTGCACGGATGCGCGAGCGCCCGCGTCGGGCAGTCGCAGCGAAAACCGCGCTTCGGGAAGAGCTCGAGCTGTTCATGGTCGGTATGACATGCTACTGAGCACGCTGAGCAGAGCCCACGGGGTGAAGACGAGGGCGCGGCGCGGGCACAAGTAAGACAAAGGTAGACGGCCTGGCGGATGTGCCCAAGCGCGTAGGTGCATTGCGAGAACTGGTGCGGGAGTGCGAGCGCGGCTTCTTGCAGGAGCGACGACTGCGACTCGAAGACTGACGCTAGGGTGGCAGAGTCACCCATTTCCGTCGACAGCGACGAAGGGGATGGAGGTAGACGGAGAAGGGCGTCTGGCGGCTCTGCGCCTGAGCGACGCGCACCGCGTCTTCTTTGCATGTGACCTCCACCGTCGTCCCTCACCTCGCATGCCGGCACCAGCAGCGATGAGATCGTCCTCTCTCGTGAACCTTCGGAGGCCTTTGCGCTCGGATTTTGTATTCTTTGTTTCGAACTGGGCAGCGATAGGGAGTAATTGCGCTGCAACGAGCTTGAAGTGCCTGGAGAACACCTTGCCGGAACACCGGGACGTCCAAGACTAGTCATTGAGGAGATAAGTGGTATGTACAGTCGTTGCATTCCTAGCATCTCTCTAACGTTCTCCGTAACCCACTTCTTCCTACAGTTGGAGAGCAGCAGCATTAAACGACAGACACGATGGCGGAGCAACCCAAGTACAGCCCTCCAGACCCGATCCTGCTCACGCTCTTCGCGAACCGCTTCATGAGCGTCGCAGAGGCAATGGGCCGTTCCCTCCAGCAAACCGCGATTAGCACGAACATCAAGGAGCGGCTTGACTTCTCGTGCGCGCTGTTCGCCCCCGATGGCGATCTGGTCGCGAATGCGCCGTTCATCCCGATTCATTTGGGGTCTATGAGTTTGTGAGCCTCCCAGCGTGATCATTCGACTGGAGTAGCTTATGCATGTGTTTACCCTCCTCTCAGTGCGGTAAAGTACCAAATGCAACTGCATGGCAAGACTCTAAAGCCCGGAGACGTCCTCATGACGAACTCCCCTCACGCAGGCGGCTCGTACGGTCCCTATCCTTATCTACTTCCTGTTACCCCGTCTAACCTCCCGCGCATGTAGGCATCTCCCGGACATAACGATCATATCACCTGTGTTCGACGCACGCGCGGAGAAGATCATCTTCTTCACCGCGTCGCGCGGGCACCACGCGGATATCGGTGGGATTCTGCCCGGATCGATGCCGCCGACGTCGACGACCATTTTCGAGGAGGGTGCGAACATACACAGCTTCAAGCTTGTCAGCGAAGGCGTGTTCGACCATGATGGCCTGGTCGACTACATGGTCACAAAGCCTGCGCAGTACCCTGGTAGCTCCGGGTGCAGGAATTTGAGGGATGTGGAGAGCGACTTGAAAGCGGTAGGTTTAGCCCTTTGGCGCGTCGTAAAGTTGGACATACACTGAGGCCTGACTGTTCAGCAAGTCGCCGCGAACCATAAGGGGATTCAATTGATTCAACAGAGTAAGTGAGGCATTTATGTGTGCTCGATGTGTGCTGACCGCATATATTACGAAAGTCGTGGACGACTACGGACTGGATACCGTGCAGGAATATATGTATCACATCCGCGCCAACGCAGAATCCTCCGTTCGCAATTTGCTCCGCGACGTCGTCAAACGCGCGGGCTCTAACGTTCTGGAAGCCGTCGATTATCTTGACGATGGCTCGCCCGTAAGTCGCAATAGCATCTGTCGGATCTCATGTTCGTCTACTAAAGTTGTGTTTTACCGGTAGGTTCAACTCAAAGTAGAGATCGACGAAAAAGAGGGATCTGCTGTGCTCGACTTCGAAGGCACGGGCTGTGAGATCCGGGGTAACCTTAACGCACCGATCTCAGTCGTTCACTCGGCCGTCATCTACTGCATGCGTGCGATGCTCGACATGGATATCCCGCTGAATGCCGGATGTCTCGTCCCCATCACTGGTGCGTATATGCATTCACCTCTATTGCGGGATAGTACTAACGTTACCACAGTGAAGATACCTGAAGGCTCACTTCTATCACCCTCGCGCACGGCTGCTGTTTGCGGCGGAAACGTGCTCACGTCCCAGCGCATCGTGGACGTTGTGCTGAAAGCGTTCCATGCGTGCGCCGCGAGTCAAGGGTGCACAAAGTAAGCTCAACCCTTGCCGGTCGTACTCTAATCTCAACAACCAACGCAGCAATTTGACATTTGGTGCGGGAGGCAAGGACAAAGATGGCAAGAACGTCACAGGATGGGGGTACTACGAGGCACGTCTTGCGTGAACGACTTTTCCTTGACGGTATTCTCATTTTCTGGAATGGCTTCAGACTATCGCCGGTGGTTCTGGCGCGGGACCGGGCTGGCATGGCACCTCCGGCGTCCACACGCACATCACCAATACGCGCATTGGCGATGTCGAAATCCTTGAGCGCCGTTACCCCGTGCTGGTTCATCAGTTTGGCATCCGCGAGGGCTCCGGAGGAAAGGGCCAATGGCATGGAGGCGACGGTGTTGTGCGCGAGCTCGAGTTCCTTGAGCCGCTCCAGGTATCCATTCTTTCCGAGGTTTGTCACCCCCTTGCCTTCTCGGCCCTAAGATGTTAGCCTCACGCTCGTAATAGCGACGAACACGGCAGCCGTACGGACTTGAAGGTGGCGAGCCAGGCGCGCTCGGCCGTAATACCTGGGTTAAGCAGCCGCGCGAGGCTGACGGCGACCTCCCCGAGGAGAACGCACCATTGAAGCCGCGCAATATCAACATTGGCGGGAAGGCAACGGTGTTCATGGGTAAGGGCGACCGGCTGCTTATTGAGACCCCGGGCGCGGGTGCGTGGGGCGCACCGCCAGATGACGAGGACCCCGCGCATCGTCCGCATGCGTGGGCACACCACGAACATGTAAAGGCGTGGGCGCCGAGAGGCAGTCTGGCAGAGCGCGAGGCGGCACAAGCGGCATTCTAATGCTCGAAAGGCAGCACCAAGGAAGGACAGGCGGAGGAAATGGAAACAAGAACGAACTGTATCGACCACTGTACGTGTAATATGAGATTTACTGATGTTATGTGCTGCGGCTGCTCCGGACGGTGGCATGAGCCCTGAAGAAACTACTTCCGGAGTGACGAAATTTAAACGCGAACACCATGGTCATCGATACTCTCGGTGGTGGCTTGGAGAAGCAAAGTCTCACTTTACTCAGAAGAGGAGCACGAAAGGTCGAGACTACAAAAGGCGTGTAGAGGAATACGCGTAGCGAAAGCATCACGGTTCACCCGTATATGAGTGGCTGTGCGCTTCGATTGCGCTACGGCGGACCACGGCTGGCTTCTTCACGCTCGGGAGCACGAGCGGCCACCGCTTGCTAGAGAGCATCACCGCCAAAACACCCTGCCGTCTCTTTTCCGCGGGACTTCCTGATAGCACCACTTCGCTAGAAGGCAGCCACAGCGTTGAGCCCGCCGCCGGCGACGTTGACGATGTATTGGCTCCGGTTGGAGCACATTCCACTCAATAACGGTGACCTCCGTTAGCGCAACGAAAGGCTGTCGCCAGCCCTCTTGCAGTGTGCAGCGTCGACCACAGTCCAGGATGGAGACATGCAAGCCCGAGCAACAGCCTCCTCGCAGCGCGACCAAGCTCTTAGTGTCGCGGCTGGGCAAGTACACCGTCAAGGCCATCGGCATCGCGAGCGCAATCATGGGGCTCATTTTGCTGTTCGCCGTCTCCTGGGGCGGCTCGTACCCTTCGTACGACCCCAACCCACCCATCCTGATTCCGAGACAGGGTGATGTCTGGCACTCCGGCGAGCTCCATACAGTGCAGTGGTGAGCCCCCTTGCCATCGTGTCGTATTGTTTCCGAGGTTGGATGTTTCTGAATGTATGGGGTTGTGTAGGAAGGTGGATGGCATCCCGACGACCAACTCGTCGGGCCAGCCCGTTTTGGCGCTTCTGATCCTGGGGTACTGGAGCGAGACGAACGAGCCTGCGCTCCTGAAACGTCAGTATTTCGCACATCGTAAGGTAGTCCCAATGCAACCACGCTCATTTATTCGCTTGCAGACGAGCCCCTCACTGACTGGATTCCCATCACCGACAAGATGGCGAACGTCATCGTCCCCGCCGTCCCGACCCGAAGCGACTACTCCATCTTCTGTGCGTGCTTGTCTTCAACTATACAACCCGAAGTTTGGATTAGTGATGCACTGGCTGATATTTGTATCCAGTGAATGCACACGACGACCGTTCAAGCTGTAGCGGTACCATCACCATTTTTAATCCGGACGATCCTAAGGGCACGGAGCCCCCTCCCCGCACACTTCTTGTCACGACGGCCCCACCCATTTCAGAAACTGTATCCCTTCCAACCCCCACGCTTCCGGCTTCCTTGGCCACTGTGGTCTCAACCGGGTCGTTATCTCAATCTTACAATGCTTCTTCGTCCTTGAGTACTTCTGTTAGCTCTACGGACGCGTCGACTTCGTCATCTGCAACATCTTCCCAGCCATCCGGTCAGACGTTGGCCCCCAGGCGAAATCGATTGCACCGTCTTCCCAAACATCGGCTAACGAGCGTTCTCCCTTCTTGATTTGATCCTTACGTTACACACTCCCTAGTTCTCTGCCGTACGTGTCGCTCCTTCCTCTCTCGTTCGGATACGCTAAGGAGCGCAATGTGGCGCGTAATATAGACCCCACGGACTTAAAGGACTTATGTACATCACCGTAGACATTTCATCTTACATAGCCTTTCCTCCTCAAGAAAGGGTGAACCTCGTAATCTAGCTCCCCGTGCAGCGTAGAAACAGAAACCTAGCTCCTGTTCTCTTACCCTAGTATTATTCTTATCAGTTCGATACATGATTTGGCCCGAGTCGGGAAACGTGCTACGTAGGAGTGGGGTGTCTTGCAATGATTAACGGCACACATGCCGGGCGTACTTGTACATCGGTGAGGCCTTTCTTAGTCTAGGACCCCTAAACCCGCACCACGATCTTCTCCCCGCTCACCTTCCCCTCCTGCAGGTACCTCAGGCCCTGCGGAACCGCAGCCAATCCACCGTCCCATAGCTTCAGCGGGTTCGGTACGAGTCGGCCCTGCTCAACAAGCTGCGGGATCGTGGCGATAAACGCGACCATCTCAGCGTTGTCGTCCGACGAGGCGGGGTAGTGGACGCCCGGGACGTAGGCCGGGAAGTCGAGGGGCTGACGTAGGCCGGTGTGCACCAGTGTGACTGTTAAGGGGGATCGTGAGCTGTACACAACGAACTTTCTATGCGGGATTGCAACGTAAACTTACATGTTACGGTGACGTCGTCACGAACCTTCGCTTCAGGGACAACGGGCATGAGCGTCAGCAGTTTGCCACCGGCTGGCCCAAAGACGCGCTGGGAGAGCTCCTGCGTTGCGCGCGAGCCGATCGCATCGAGACCGTAGCGAATAGAGTCCCCGGTGACCTGTTTAACCTTCTGCACGATTTCGGGGTCGTGGTAGTCAAACACAGCTGCTGCGCCTAGGGACTTTAGTAGTTCGAAGTTGCGCGGGGAGGACGTAGCAGCGACTTTGAAGCCTGATGCGCGGGCGAGTTGGATCGTGTATTGACCGCACGAAGCTACGGTAGCGTATCGGTTAGTCATACGGTAGTTTTGCCCTGTGAAGGGAGGGAGAAGCACCCACAGCTTCCGCCATAAACGAAGAACCATTCGTTCCTCTCGACGGCTTCTTTACCGGGCAACGGTAACTCGAGCCTCCCCTTGTGGTACAACGCCTGTGCGCAGGTACAAAGCCTAGGAGACAACTCTGTTAGTGTGCTACTTTAAAAACGTAGAGCTGGGTCCAAGACACAAACCCTATGCTCATCGATGCCGCTTCATCATATGAGAGCTTCTCCGGGATGCGCCATACGAGGTCTGCAGGGCTCTTCACATACTCGGCGAACGCCCCAATGCCATCAGAGGAGTTACCAAGGACAAAACCCGCAACGCGCTCGCCAACCTGGCGCGAGGTGACGTTCCTACCGACCTGGACGACCTCACCAGCCCAGTCGAGACCGAGGATCCTGCCCGGTTTGGGATAGGCTAGCGCTGATGAACCTATGTCAATACTACGCAAGAGGGTGTACGTTGCCTACACATACCGATGAGGTCTGGAGGTCCTAATGCGACTGCGACCGTCTTTACGAGCACTTCGTCATCGGCGATCGTTGGCACAGGATGATCTAGGAACGCCGCGGTCTTGTCCTAGTGAAACCATAAATAAACCAGATCATTGCAGGCATAACGAGCTGAAGTACATACGGCTTGGACGATCAATGCCTTCATGGAAGTGGGAAGGGTAGACATCGTTCAGTACAATTGATGCTTGCGGGAACGGATGTGTGCTGACGGACGGTGCTCAACGACCAGGCGTATTTATGCACCGATAAACTCCGCGCACACCGCTCGGCCACCAACGTAGAGCACGTAGTGCCATCCTACGAGAAGCACCCATCGGGCCCGCAACGAGGTTCACCAGCGCCGCGCAGCCATGGCATCCCGTGGGAGGTGAGGATACATGTGCGGTAGGTTGCGCGTGCGGGGCGTCACGACGGCTCCCCAAGGATGACTCGAAATGCGCCTTCACTAGCATTGCGTGTACCCTCTAGCCCCGGCATGTCACTGGCAGTGGCACCACCGGGGAGAGCTTACTAGGCCGATAGCACGTGGGTGATCTAGAATGGATTCTCGCTCAGCACGAACGGTTTGGGGTGCAGGTTTGGGGAGGCCGACTTACAAAAGCTCGCGATGTGATCGCAACCTATGCGGTGCTTCGACCAATGCGAGGATGCCAAGACCTTCGGAAAGACTCGTAGGCTCTGCAAGGGCGGGATTAACGTGTTATCGAGTAGACGAGCAGGGCTGAAGAAGGCCCGCCCCAGAGTTTGGATGCGCAGCGCTTGATCTTGGGGTTTCTGTATGGTTGTCCCAGGACTAGGCCCCCTCAGTGAATAAACAGGCCAGGGGGATTTGAACTATGTTCCCGTATGGGATGGTGCTTGTATGCTACTCCCGGATCAGGGGAATAGTTATGTTAGAAAATGAATTTATCTCGCTCTTGACAAGCCAAAGCTCATGGTAATGAATTGTATTCTAAGATACTAAAGCTTTGGCGGCTCGCTCACTAGAATCCTATGATCAGATCAACGACTCTCGTGCATGCTATAATGCTCACTGGGGGTAGGGATTTATGCCGCCTAGTACTAGGCCGTGTATAGACTACAGTGGAGGATTGAGACAACCACCGGTACCAATACTACGGGCGCTACTAATGTCGATTCAACCTTGCTCTTGCCGCCTAACGCATGCGCACGCACGTATCGACCGTCTTGACCTCCGAGTCCTGTCCGTCCGTCTCCCTAGACGGCCCGTTCAGCGAGATTCCTACAAGTTCCTGAAGCTTTGAAGGGCCAAGACGCGTTCGACAACTACTAACTGCCGTTTCATCGAGCAAGGGTGCAAGTTGTCGCCCATGCTTAAGACGTCGTTATATTTGTTGGCTCTACATCCGCCACAGGTAAAATGAGGCTCGAGTACGCATGCGCACTGCCGGCAGTTTGACGTACCTCGTTTCTAGCGCGTTCTCCTGAGACATCTTGCGCCGGGGGCCAGTGACGACCTCCGAGGCTGCATTGCATATTCACGGGCGCCTTGCTGCACCGGCTTGACCATGATGAGGCACAAGGGACACGAATTCGACTCAAACTCGCTATTGTCTTCGGAGTGTCTCTGACTCTTCGCTCTTATAACGCTGTTGAACAGCCGCGGTCTTGGGACTCAGTCGGCGAACATAGGTGGACGCTCAAGACAAACCCCGGAAAATCCGGACTTACAATGTGATCAATAAATCGGTAGCATCGCCAGTCCGAAACATGGGTGTGCTAACAACACCGCTTGGAAAGGATACGTGATCGGCGTATCGCGGGTTCTACTCACGTCTGAAACTTTCAAATTCCTTTGAGGATGTGTGATTGGCCCGGGGATCAAGCAAAAGTACTTTGAAGCCGGTCAACGACGAACGTCGCTCTCCTCGCGGCTTCTTCCATCCCATTCAGCTCGAGCTCTGCGCCAACGTTCGGAATCGCCGAAGGGGTCTTTTACAGTGGTTGCGCACGGCGTTGCACATTGATCTTCATAACAACTCAGCTCAACTCGTAACGTCAAGATGTTGGCCGCACGATTCTGGACGACTTTCCTAGCCTTGAGCTTCACCCAGGTTGCGCTCGTGTGCGCCCAGCTCCTGAACCACCCCGCACCGCCGCACATCGTCTCTCCCAGGAGTGGCGACACATGGACGGTCGGAGAGGTCGCGACTGTGAAATGGTATGCTGTGTGAGCAAACAAGCGTAGTTCCGACACTGACAAGGCCATCCAGGGACCTGCATGGTATCCAGCTAACACTGGCCGATGGTGTAACGCCAGTGACCGGTTTCCTCGTGCTGGGCCAGCTAACAGACGAGACCGAATCAGGGTTTCACCTCTGGGGTGAGCCCGTTCGCTGTATCTATCGCGCATGAATAGTAACTCTAGATCCTATTGCAGCTGACCAGCAGCTTGCGTCGTCGTTCTTGTGGCGAGACGGGCAAGTACAGGTGGTAGTACCGAAGGTACCCTCGGGGAGCAACTACTTTTTGATGCGTGAGTTCATCCCGCGGACTATCCCCGAAGAACTTCTCTAATCCCACACACTTACAGTGGAAAGGATCAACAACCAAAGCCAACTTTTCACTATCAAAAACCCGGAGGACCCGAATGGAACGGGAGCAATACCCAGCTCCCTTTCTATATCGACTCTCGCGTCGTCCACAACCAATGGATCCGCTACGGCTGCAACCAGCGCCCCCGCTACGAGCTCTGCTGCAACCTCTTCCCAGTCCTCAACGGCACCACCTTCGTCGACAGCTTCAGCTCCTTCATCAAGTACGAGCCCCTCCTCCGCGCCTTTATCGTCTGGAAGCACCTCTGGGACGTCTTCATCTGCTACCACCTCAATCTCGGTGGCTTCGACGATACCCGCTCCTTCCCCTTCCATGTCCCAGCCGAGCAGTGCCACGCGCTCGGCGTGGTCCGGAGCCACCGCAAGGCTGGCGTTCGCAGTGTCGCTGCTCGCTCTCCTAGTAATGATCTGAAGCATTATGTATTGTACCACCGTCTAATATTATGACTGTCTCCGCTAACACTTTTGAGACGGTGCCCCGTATGGCGGTGCTCAATAATTACGACACGCTGGTCGTGTCTTTGAATAGATCTTTTTGAAAGTGGCTAAACACAGCCGTCTCCCTCACCGGACGGCACCAGGACGAGCAAGCGCGCACGACCGTCATGCCACGGGTGACGTCACCCCATTTCATCCTGCTACGCCGACGTCATGGTATACTGTTACAGCAGCGGACATGGCGTTTCCTGCCAAGCGCGTCATGCCTGCTCCAATTCTGTATTATTAGCATCGTGCATATAAGTACCTGGGAGCCTGGGTTAAGACCAAACGCCGACCCCTTCTCTACATCTACTTCCCTCACGAGTGTACTTCTACACACATACGCTATAACACAACATGTCTAGTGCCCACGACTCCCCCGCCAACTCACCGGCTCCCTCGAATGACCAGAACGGCTACCCCGAGCAGAGGCACGCCGGTGCGGTCGGATACGGCCCCGAATACGGCAAAGGAGCAGTAAGCCGCCGCCCCTTGACTGTCTTTCATAGAGCGCAGTGCTGACGAACGTATGGCCAAGTCGACCGGCGACAAACTGGCGGGCTACAAAGAAGAGGCGAAGGGCAAGATCCTCCGCAAACCCGACCTC
The DNA here is from genome assembly GCA_001302255.2 of Trametes hirsuta. Lineage (NCBI taxonomy): Eukaryota > Fungi > Basidiomycota > Agaricomycetes > Polyporales > Polyporaceae > Trametes > Trametes hirsuta. Next base: position 1,233,067 of record CP019382.1, on the reverse strand, counting down.
GTCGAGCACGGGCGCGAGCTGCGCACCGGCGAGCTCAAGAAGAAGCAGCAAGAGGAAGACGTACGTCCTAAGCCCCCCCCCCCCTTTCGACGCGCCTGATGTACACGGCTGACCCTTTGCCTCGCTATTCAGTTCGACCCGTTCGGTTCGGCGGGAGGCGACGACGACAACTCACAAGGCGGTGGCGGCGGCGGCGCGGGGTTGCAGAAACAGTCAAGCGGCGCGAGCTCGCAAGCGTCTGGTACCCCTGCGGGCGATGCGCAGACCCGCCCCCCAGCGGTGTCCAACACTACCCACCCGACAGACAAGGGCGCGCGGGAGCAGGCTGCTGCGACGGCGCCGGAGGGCACGGAGAAGGCGCAGAGGCAGAAGTCGGTTGGAAACACCGACAAGGCTGCGTACATTGGCTGAGGCCTGTTGGAAATAGGATGGTACAGACGAGGAGAAATCCCCCTAATGTGTACAATGCCCTTATAATTCATTCCAGGCGTAGCACTGCCTGTTGGTCTATCTTCAGCATGCAAAAGAAGAAACCATTAGTGTTCCCAGCTGGATTGACCACTCACCTTTGTCTCGTATGCGCTCACGCCATCACGCACGGTGGTTCAAAAAGCGTCAATATGGTAAGTAGTAAAGCGTAACGAAAGTCCGTTCAGGGATACAGTGTGGATAGATAGGGTAAACAGAGAGACGCAACAGGTAAAACAGCAGCGCCCACCCACCGCCCGCCGCCCGTCATCAGCGCGCAGACAGCGGAGCACAACGCGCGATCCGACATGCCCGCCTCCTCCTTGTCGTCAATAGCGCAGCACCCACGCGCAGCCTCGAGCACGAGGCTAAGGCGCGGACGCGCACGGAGTATGATACACACACAGACGCGGCCACCGAAACTCGCCACCAAACACAGGACACGGGATCCAACACACACGCGCAGGTATCCACGCTCACGCGCGGTTGCCGAACGAGTGCTGCGCGTCGCTGTATGGGTACGCGCCCTGCGTCGCGAGCAGGCCCTCCTTCGCCTCGTAGTTGCCACCGGTCGTGGGGTTGAGACGGAAGTCGTGGCGGTACTCGCGCTCGTCCTCGAGCTGCTGGTAGTACCGGCGGATGATCGTGACGATGTCTGTGCAGAAGGAAGACACGGGGTGCCGTCAGCATGGGATCATCGCGCGCCGAAGAGGGATGTGATATGGGGATGGTGAGGAAAGAAGCCCCGGGGAGGATATGGGCGCTGGCTTAGGAGAGGGAAAACACCGGGTCCTCCGGTACCCCTTTCTCATGCACGCGCCGTGTGTCACTGCCACAGGGGAATAGAAGGATGCGGTACACAGTATGGAGTACCAGGGTGATGGTGCGAGGGCACGGGGCCGGATGGGACGTAAACTCACAGAGGTTGATAAGCCACTCGACGACCGTGCCGATCGTGAGGCCGACCTTTTGCGCGGTGCTGAGGTGGTTGTTCGTGCAGAGTTCATGGCCGTCGATCGTGGTGCAGTACGACTTGTGGCTCCATGCTGCGAAGAGGATGAAGCCAGACGCGGCCGATCCGAGGAAGAAGCTGATGATCGTGAGGACGGAGTACGCCTTCACCATGCGGCGGTTGCGGACGATCGAGCCAACGAAGCTAAGGGCGTGATGAGTGTCCGTTTCAAAAATGGAGAGGAATAACGGATGCTCACCCAAAGAACGATACGAGCGCGACGAAGGTGAAGATGACGGAGGCGAGGATGACCGCCCATTCGTATTTCTTCGCGTTCGCCTCCAGGATCTCCTTGTCTTCGCTGCTCATGTTATCTTCCAGTTTGTTCAGCTGGTCCGTCACGATGACTGAATGACAGCAGGTCAGTGATTGAATTCGTTTAGCGTAACGCGGAAAAATGTCACTCACAGTGGAGGAATGCCCATCCGATGAAGGCGCTGAAGGCATATCCGATGAAGGAGAGCAGCGAGAAGATGAAGACACCCGCGCGGACGGGAATGCAGCAGCAGAAGTGTCGCGACATTGTGTTTGGAGTGTGGGCTCGCGGGGCGGCTGGTTGGTCGTGAGCGCAGAGAAAAAATGAGCAAGGTCGTCAGCCGGAGTCGGAAGGAGAAAACAAGCAGGTCCCTCGGCGACGCGAACGGGAGGGCGGAGAGGGGCGGGAGAAAGAGAGAAAGGGGGATGAACGGGGACGGCTCGTGGCGGACGGCATACTTTATAGCGGCACTCAAGGGTGATGGCGATGAGGGGCTGAGACCCTGCACGGACGAGCGCCTCGGGCTGTGCGTGAAAAGCGCAGTGGCGCACATCGCGCACGCTGTGCAGACGCCCGGGCCTTGCCGCTTATGGTCGCACCGCCGAATGTCTGTGCCGGTCTTCCAACGCTCGCCGTGGGTGTTCGCTGCCATCCTGGACGCTGCGCTCCAGGCTCCTACCCACCGCACGCTTCGAGTTGAGGGGCGATATCCCGTAGGTGGAGGACGAGCAATATCGTATATCCCAGTAGCCATATTCAGCGCTTAGTACCGAAATCCGATCACGTGTTCTATGCTCCCAACCTTAATTCCCCTCAACTCTCAGCGGCGGCTGGCACCAAACATCTACAAATGGCGGCGACCGGCAGACAGGCGCTGGAAAACGACCCCATTTGGCGATCCATCAATTTTGGGCGCCTTGAATTAATCCTCGTTTTCCATTGCGGATTCGAGTGCGAGACCATCGCGAGAGCGCACGCGCGTGTGCGCGCGAGCCTGCGCCACATTCGTTTCTCTCTCGTGAGGCCCCGCGCGGGCACAAAGACACATATTATTTTGGTGAAGTACCTTTCCATAGATTGCGCGGTACCAAAGAGATGTGTGATATCAATGTTGTACCTTTAGTACCATAGCACAACAACTTATGGGAATAGAGCTCAGGTTTTGCATGTATGGTCAGAGAACACATTCCGGTATATCATCATTCCATTGATCCAACTCTATGTCTTATAATGCGCTTGCGATGCTGCTCGCGCGTATCCACTACTGCGCGAAGGGAATGATCAACTTTAAAACCTCCGCAAAATTTCGGCAGCACTGCTGCATGCAGTTGCTAGCCTTGGATATCCCTTACTTCACACCAAGACAAAGAGGCAAACATTGTGTATTGAAGATTGTGCCCGCGCGGGGCCTCACGAGAGAGAAACGAATGTGGCGCAGGCTCGCGCGCACACGCGCGTGCGCTCTCGCGATGGTCTCGCACTCGAATCCGCAATGGAAAACGAGGATTAATTCAAGGCGCCCAAAATTGATGGATCGCCAAATGGGGTCGTTTTCCAGCGCCTGTCTGCCGGTCGCCGCCATTTGTAGATGTTTGGTGCCAGCCGCCGCTGAGAGTTGAGGGGAATTAAGGTTGGGAGCATAGAACACGTGATCGGATTTCGGTACTAAGCGCTGAATATGGCTACTGGGATATACGATATTGCTCGTCCTCCACCTACGGGATATCGCCCCTCAACTCGAAGCGTGCGGTGGGTAGGAGCCTGGCTGCGCTCCAGATTATCAGCCTGGAGACATCCACCAGCGAGTGTTCGATTCATCCAACTCTCCACTTCCCATCGGGACCTGTGCGGGCATGGGGAACGTGAGCACATAGCATTTTCCGCCCCGGGACCCCCGTACGGTACCGTGGCATGAAGCTTGCCAATCACCGAGCGAGCCTCGAATTTGCAACGCGTCGCTACGCCCCTGGCAGACAGCGGGCGGTGCTGTGGGGGTCGAGTTCGCCTGCTAGCCACGAGCGTGCGGGATGGCTGTTGCAGTCATCCGCAGCCACGCATAGCAGTCTCCAACCCGCGGGTGACCGACGCTCTCAGCGGTGTGCTGCCGCTATCCGTATGTTTCCGTCTTCATTGCTTGCCCGACACACGGCGACGGCGGGGGTCTTGTTCTTGTACGCCGGTGAGACCGGAATGCGTCCGATGACGGCAGAGGCCGCTCAACGTCTTAAGACGCGATGAGAGCGTCCTGGTAAATCCCTCCGGTATTCTCGGGGGCATCAGTTCGCTAAGTACCCCAGCTCCCCCACCTTCGTCTCTAACAGTCATCTCCGACATTGGCCACCAACGACTTTCTCACTCGCCCGCCCAGGAAATTGTCCCTTGCACATGGTGGCCGCAGCTCAAGCATCTCCCATTCAACCTGTTGGTTCTCCGCAGCCACCGAGGGTCGTACAGACAATGGCCCCTCTCACAGGATAACGGAAGGCCTCCGCAGATTCTCTGATCCGGCTAGGATGAACGCTTGAGGCTTGGGACTGCGGCGGTTGAAGATATCGAAGAGTATCTATCAATGCAGTGCAGGCTAGCGCGAGAAACGCAAACTAAGAGTACCGGTGGCTGCGCAACCTAGCAGCAGGCAAGTAGCACGAGTGCTTCATTTGCACTGATATCGATGCTCTCGTCTTGTGTGCGGGACTCGCCCCCAATTCCCCTCGCCCCCTCTGCGCTATCTGTCTGTCACCCAGCTCCGTTGGATACAATTCCGATGTATGGCATGCGTGACATTGGGGAGGCTGGTTTATACAAGGCGAGTTCATGCATGTTCAATTGTAGTCATCTTCTAGCATTAACCAGCCTCTCTTCGCGAACCACAGTAGATACAATGTATTCAAGTCACTAGAGCATCCCGAGGAATACCCTCTTGTTCAATATCGGAGGGTCCCATGATCAAATGACTAGCACTCTCCACCAATGGCCAACGGTTGCTCCCGCATTCACCCATGTCAAAAAAGGTGGAGGAACGCGTCGACCGTCTCGCCCCGCGCGGCCCGCCCCAACTTCCAAGCATGCGCTGCACGCGGCCGCCGACCATGGGTCCCACGCCGGGAGCGGGACCAGGCGGGCCCGTGTACCCAGTTTCCCGCCCACCCAGCGGCAGCACATGCACGCAAGCAGCAGGTGCAACGGTTATAGTGACTGTCGCCATCCGCACCTGATGCGCACTCCTTCTCGTCGGTCCCGCGCCTCCCGTGTTGTCCCAAATCCGTTGATCGCGCTCGCACCTCTGCACAGTGCGCCGCTTCTAATCACTCCGGGAGGCTCGTGTGCGACGTTTTTGAGAGAAGGGGCGAGGTCATGCTCGAGCCCCAGGGGCGGCGTCGTATGCGCGAGGACGCGAGGTAAAGGCGTATGTTTATCCGTCCATGTTCTTTGGAAGCGAGTCCTGATACTCATGACGGTCTTCGCTCTAGCCACCGGGTGCGCTGCGGTGCTTCGCACATCAATTATACCTCCAGATGCGCCGCATATAAGCAGCGCAAGCTTCAGTAACCTGCCCGCCGCCGCCGCCGCAGGAACACTCGTCAGAGACCTCTCGGATACGTTCAGGTAGCTTCAGCACGATCCGTAACATACTCGCCATGTTCTCCAAGGTCCTCCCTCTCGTTCTCGCGTTCTTGCCTCTCTTCACGTCCGCCGCACCCGCCGAGCTCGACGCGCGCGCGAGCATCGACACGTCCTCGCACTGCGGCCAGTGGGACACCGTCACCGCAGGCCCGTACTCGCTCTTGCTCGACCTCTGGGGCAAGGACGGCGCGACGTCCGGCTCGCAGTGCGCGAACCTCGTCAGCCTGAGCGGGAGCACCGTCGCGTGGAAGACGACGTGGCAGTGGATGGGCGGCAGCGGCGTGAAGAGCTTCTCGAACATCCAGCTCAATCAGGGCTTAAACAAGCAGCTCAGCGCAATCAAGAGCATCCCGGTGCGTCTTGCTGCTTTACGCTTCCTTCTGCACATATGGAGGCGCGCTGGTATATATCCCGCGTATAGACGACGTGGAAGTGGGCGCAGTCGACCTCCGGCTCGATCGTCGCGGACGTCGCGTACGACCTGTTCACCTCCAACACCGCGGGCGGGTCGAACGCGAACGAGATCATGATCTGGCTCGCGAACTTCAACGCGGGCCCGATCTCGTTCAAGTACGGCTCCGACGGCAAGCCCGTGCCCGTCGCGTCGAACCTGAGCATCGCCGGCCACACCTGGAACTTGTACAACGGCTCGAACGGCGCGAACGCGGTGTGGTCGTTCTTGCCCACCAGCGGCACGATCACGAGCTTCAGTGGGGACATCAATGCGTTCCTCCAGGTGTGTGCCCCCAAACGACTTCTAAGGTATCGGAAGCATTGGCTGACGCAGATATTCGTATTTTCTCTTAGTACTTGACGCAACATGAGGGCGTTAGCACCTCGCAGTTCCTTGTCACTGCACAGGCTGGCACGGAGCCGACGACGGGCTCAGCTACGCTCACCACGTAAGTGCACTTCTCTCGCCCTCCCCTGAACACCGCTCACCCTCCGTTCAGATCTTCTTACAGCCTGGTCATCAACTAAACGCTGCCGCAACGACTCTGATTCACTGTGTTACTAGCCTCCAATAAAATTTCGTTACCTTACGTTCGCCTCGTAACCACACGACATGCTACACAGCGCTTGAAAACACCGAAACCACGATGCATTCCGACCATTACTCAGTGCGGTAATCTACGGATCCCACGGCAACAATCCCGTCCACCCCTCACAGCTCAACCGGAGCGCAGCCGATGGCGACGGCCGAGCCCTATGTCCAACATCACGTCAGAAATGGTCAGACCACAACAATGAGATGTACTTACGAAGCTGTTGTTCTCGCAGCATACCGGCTTGGCCGAGCAAGAGCTCTGGCCGGCGCCGATGACGGAGATGGGCGAGCAGTCCAAGCCGACCTGAGCAGTAACGCCGTTCAGGACGACACCGAGGGCACCGAGGAGGCCGGCGACACTGGCGGAGTCGGACTACGTAGCCCAATGGTGAGCAACGGTTCTAGTACACCGAGGAAGAACTGTGCCACTTACGCTCTGAACGCTCTGGCAACATCTAAGGCTGCCGGTGTTGCAGGATTGGGCGGCCGCAAGGAGTGGGAGAGCGAGGACAGAGGCAACAGCGACGCGGGCGAACATCGTGAATAAGGGGTTTGGTGGGTTGGTTGTAAAGGCGATGTTAGACTGCGTGGAGATGCTGAGCGACTGTGTCGAACTGAAGATTCAGCAGCGAGGACCTGGGGGTTTATATCCCCTCCCTGTGGCCCGTGCACAAGGCAATGCACGCGACACTCGCCCGCCCTTCACTGGTCACCCACGCCGCTTCCTCGATGCGGAAGTGCGCCGCTCGCGGTGGCAAGGCCCGGACGCGCCTCGAGGCTCGCCAGCGACCCGTCGGGGTGCGGAGGCCTCTGGGTTCTGGCGTGGAGGGCGTCCGCACGGGGCGCCCGCCGCTTGACGAGAGTCAATTTAAATCAGGGACAACGTTAAATGGGGTCGCGTATTGTGAACGTGCTTCCCGATGTCAGTGCTTCGGTCGTTCGGTGTTTCAGAGAGTGCCGCCCGGGCGGGGCGGCTTGGTGTCTCGATCGACGGTCGATATGGTTCTCTGGGACCATCGAATTCGAAGTGAGCACCGCGATGCTTTCTTCGACGTCTGCGTCGTTGTTTCCTCCGTCCATAGGGGAGGATGTGCGTCTTAATGGACAAGGGCATACGTATCGGACGTATCGGATGCGCCACAATTCAAGCTCATCGCAGTCCTATTACCCGTGGGGCAAATTACGTAGGACGCACGGTTGGCGGTTATACTCTCCACCAGTAAGCTCTTGACACGAGAGACTCTTTGGGGCTGAGCTGACGTTACCGGGTTAAGCCTACAGCGCCTTGACAAAGCGATGGCTTTGCCACTCTCACATCTCATAGACCCTGCAAGTGCCGCTCAACACTGCGACTCATGGGCGTGCCGCTTACAAGTTGACGGTGCTCCTCTCCGGCGATTCCTGTGGCGTGTCCCACTCTCGCTGTGTCCGTGATATGACCCACTGTGCCCACGCTCGAGATACGTTCCAAGCTCACCGACCCTCTTTGGCTCCCATTCATCTTGTCTCCGCCTGTCTAGACGTGCGCTTTCGCCCCCAAGGGATGTTGTGAACGGGTCACAAGTCGAAAGCGCCGCCCTCATCGGCGGAAGAAGGGCGGGCGCTTGGTCCTCGGCGCTTACACGCAACGCGACGCGTCTTTAGTCACCCACGTGATCGCGCGTGTATCATGCGTTTGCGGCGGCAGCGGGAGTCCGTCAGTACGAACGCCGGGCAGCTCCGCCCAAACTCAGTTGCTCGCACACTCGTTAACGCTTGCAATAGGTGAGCTTCTCCAGCTTCGGAGTCGGAGGCGTGTGTTGCGCTTTACGAACAAAGCACCCCGAAAACGGCGTTCAACCATCGAAAACCGGGCGTTCGCACCGCGACAAACCGGTAGGGAACCATCATGCGCGGACATGCTTTGCCTACGGTGAAATAATATAACTCACTCGCTTTCTCAGTAGCTGGGCGCATGGATGGCTCTTGCTTCTGCGGTGCAGTGTCCTACGTGGTTACAGGCAGTCCACTCCTCCGCGCCTTCTGCCATTGCACCAATTGCCAACGATTATCCGGTATGCATCTCGCCGGCCTTCTTCCATTGGCGTACTGACCGCGGCGGGCGCGGCACGGGCCCAAGGTTGTCCCTTTGTTCACACCATTCATTTCCCGTCGACGGCCTTCCACTGGGCGCACCCAGAACCTCACGAAGTGCGTCTTGACGCCTACGTGATTCCCAGCAAGCCGTGGAAGACACGCTTCCGTTGCAAACAATGCGGCGCCTGCGTGATGTCGGCGAACTCGAAGGCAGGCAAGTGCAGTGTTTGGGGGGCTCACCTCGCTCGAGACGACTCAGGAAAGATCGTTTATTGGGAGACGGTGAAGCCGACTGCCCACATTTTTTACGGTACGAGAATGCTCGACGTGGGCGACGATCTGGGGAAATGGGAGGGCTATGAAAGTCAGTCCACTCGGCTTGGTTAGGTAGCAGTGGTAGGTCTCCCCGCACCTCGTCTCGCCCATCGCCCATCTTGACTAGTTCCACCGCGCAGTCAGATGTTCCTCATCGATAGTCGCGCCCAATAGAACGCCACAAGCCGCGGTATTATTCTAGGACTAAGAGGAGGCCATAGCCATTTGCATCCGGTCCCACCGTTCTCGCCTATTGGGCTCGGCCAAGATCTCATTCGCACAGCAGAAGCTGCCCATGTGCCTAGGACCCTGCGCCGATGAGCGTCGAGAACTGCCCACGAAACGCCTACTCGAAACCGGTAGTATGTGCTTCTCAATCGGAGTTTCCTTGAGAAGAACTTGCGCACACCCGTCGTATCTCCCCCGGGTCGGAGTTCCGAGGAGTGCCAGGACCTTCGACTCGCCAAGCCGTGAGGGGCCGATGTTTTATGCACGGGCGCGGCACATGTTTCGCATCGCTTCTAGTAGTGCTATACTTGACAACACTTCGCGCTTCCCAATGCAAAAATATGGCAAAGGCGGAGGCGTAGCTGTCCAAGTGGGGTCGTGCGTGTTGTACACACACCCTACGTCCCCGTCGCGGGCCGTTCTTGTGCACATACGAGATCCGGTGTGGTCCAAACCCGTTCATACACGTGGATGCTGTAACGCCGCACACGGGCTTGTGAATATCGGAAAAAATGGTTGTGCCCAGCCTGAGGCGGAACTTAGTTGCGTCTGAAGTGCCTTCGACATGTTCCGCATGCGTCCGGGTTTACACCACATGTTTTGCTTGGAGCACTTTTCTGTTATGTTATTAACGAATAATGAACGATTCGAGCGACGAAGATGATCCGACGACATGCGGTAAACGAACGTGGGTGCGTAGGTAGTATGCGAGATACGACTACAGAATGATAGGAATGCAGCCAACAGAAATAAGTCCGCCCTGCGATTTTCCAGACACAATCAGGACCCTTCTCTGAAGAGCGACAGGCGTGAGACAATCACTCACAACGCTGTTGTTCTCACAACAAACGACGTTGGCTGCGCAGTCGCTGTCTGAGCCGAGACCGACAATCTTGATCGGAGAGCATTGGAACCCAAGTAGGCTATCGACGCTGTCCACGACGACTTGAAGAAGACCAAGGATGGTGCCAAACACCGGGTCTGCGGCCTACAAAGGACCAACAAGACCGGGAGACCAGGTAAGTTTAGGAACGTAGATCTGATACGAACATGAAGTACTCGCCTTGCCGATGCTCTGGCAGCACTTAAGGGATCCAGTGGAGCAGAGCGAACCAGTGGATGCAGGGGGCGTTGCCGTGATGGTGGTGGTCGGATGCGGCGAACCACCTGGCATGGCGACCGCAAGGAGGGCGAGATAGAGCATGAAGTAGAACACGGTTATGGTACGGGGGAACATCGTTGTGGCCTTACTGTGTTTGGCGAGAGACAGAGTTGAAGCTACGGGCAAGGTGCTGGATTCAAACTGGCCGAACACACCGACGCGAAGTACCATCTTATACTGGCGCGCCCAAAATAAGCCAACCTCGAGCGCGACCAGCGGTGGAACATGCGGTCAATCATGCTTCATGGCTGGACAGGGTCGAAAGGATAGGTACATTGGTCGCTTGGCTTCGCCAAATGGGGTGTGTAGTTCTATGAGAACACACTAATACAGCGGTCTTGCTGTCAAAAACCTGACACCCTCCAAGCTCGGCGCGGCCCCGTATCGGACCGAAACAACTGTCGCTGACACTATCTAGTCCACGCAAGGCGGACGAAATAAAGGGTCCAAAAGGCAGGGAGATGAACGGAGAGGAGTTGGGGCGGCGTGCGCGTTTCTACCAGCGCGTCATGTTGGACGTAATTCAACCGGCTAGAAAGACATACCGGCCAGTGCGTTCCGCATGGTTGCGCGCCACTCGCTTCCGTGAGCCTGAAGAGACCGTGTGGGCACCGTCCGACGAACCAGAACTGCCCAGGATGGGCCGCGCTGGCAAAAGCCCACTATAGACTCCGGCGCATACGGAGGTGTCTATATGAGACTTACCATAAATTCTCCGCCAATCTGCCAGATGCCTCGATCAATCTGATCTCGTTTAAGATCCAGCCATGGACCACTCCATCTGGCCATTTCCTGTCTCAAGTCACTAGGAAGTTAGGCGTCGGCCGACACTAGGGTGGATACGGCGGCGCACCATTTGCAGTTGACCTTGCGCGGCGGGGGACGACGTATGGAGACGGGCACGAGGTCAAAAAATGCCCCGCCGGGGACAAAGGAAAAGCGCTCAATTACCGAAACGTTGGCCGCACTGGAGCCGCCTTCCGGGCTCTTCACGCTGGGCGGAGGTAAAGAGCTTACCGGAACCTGATGAAGATCTTGTTCGCACACCCGACCACTGGATCCGCGTTTTCGAGCGAAGCCTCCAATTGGTGTGCCTGAAGCGGTGTACTGGTTAGTCGACCACGGGGAAGCGAATATGCTGACCCTTGATTAGTTTTCCGCGTCAGGTATGGGCGTAGATATGACGAGATGCTACTCATTGGATCCGCCGGGAGCGGCCTCTACACTCGACGAGCGCAATTTTGCTACTTGGTCATAGGTGTGCGGCGCCGGTCCACGCAGTACCCGAGACCATCCTGTAACCCGTTCGTTTCATCACCGAATTGTCTCTAGCCAATGGTAGAAGCTTACCGTGGAATATACGCCCACAACACGGACAATGAGGAAGCATTGAAAACTGAGTAGGCCTTCATTCGTGCCCCAGAAAGTGTTTTCCATCGGGACACAGCGCCGATGGTCTTCTCCATCTGTCTCAACGGGATCGCGCGCTACTGACACTGATGTTATATGAATGTCAAGAATCGGCACAAGCGATGCCGCAGAAAAGACTGGCCACCGCCCGACCGTCGTGCTGGAGGTACTATCCCACGACGGGATATGCACTCCCCGCCAAGCAATGCACGCTGGGCATTGCGGGCCTTACGCTCATTTAGTCGTCTTGGAAAAAAAATTGTGCATGCAGTACAGGTTATGAGGGACGTGCTCCCAAAATTTCGAGAGGATTGAGTGCGAAATAGAGCTTAGAAAAAAAGAATGAGCATTTCTAGAGGTTGGTGTGTGGGCCTCTGAGCTTCTAATGTAGAGATCCCCAAGTCAGTTCCGTACCGATAAACACGAAACTTTCTACACAGTTCAATGAGCTTCTTTACATATCATTGTATCCACCCGATTTATATTCTAGCCTAGAGGAGGTCCTACAAGGCAAAGCAGCTCTTGTACGAGTGACAACTTGAGGCTCCGCCCGACAAGCGAGTCGGCTAGGTGGGGTGCAGGTGATGGCGGGCGCTGCGACGAGGTGTGCACATCCTGTCTGGCAGCCTCTGCCACGTCGGAGTTCTAACTCGAGCCGTGACCGAGCGTTATCAGCCTGTGCATTACATGGCGGATTTGAGGTCGTCCTACCGGAACTCCCCCGAGGCTTCTATCCGGCCCTTTTTATCGCTTCAAAAATTATAGCGAGGTATATGAGACAGTATACGACGATATTGCAAAGTTATAGGGCGTCAGTATTAGTCATTGTTCAACAGGAGCCCCAAAGGTGCAAACGCGTGCATATCCCGTCGTGGGATAGTATAGAGCGAACCTTCTCGTACGGTATGTCAGGTGAACGGTTGTAGGAGTGAGCGCGTCCTCGGCATCAATCGAGGTGAATGCAAAAACACGTACAAGGGTATATGTTCCCTCGTCACTTCGCCAAGAGGGCGTGGACATCGCATTCCAAATGACCTGGAGGAAATGGGCTCATGTTACCAACGTGCCATGGGCGCGGTCTAAAAAAGACGAATAATTGTAAGCTCTAGCCGCGAACGTCACGAACCCCGAGAAGGGCTACGAGAGCGTCCCAACACTCAGAAAGCCAGGGCGTTTGTTCAAATGTGGGTATATTTTGGGCGATGCGAAATCATCACGAGTTCGGCCGTTGAGGAAGGTGGCCATAGAACGTTACCCGCTGCGACAAGGCGAAGATCAGGCAAAAAACGGCCGCGACGAGCAACGAACAAGAGACCAGGCGCGCTGAATGAAGTCCTAGACCCAGCGTGGGCTTTAGCATTCGGCTGTGCGGAAATAAACAGGACGAACGGCTTACCACGTTCACTTTGGCAGTGCGAACGATGCGCAGCGGGGCCGCGAAATTGATTCTTTCGCATGCAAGCAGAATAGAACAGTGGGATTGGCCATCCATCCGCGCCCACCGCGTGGCAAGGAACAATTCACAGCACTACGACACTGCGCCGAGCCCCTTGCAGAGGCAAGGGCCCAGTGAGGGCCGGGGCTGCGACGAAAATCTATAAAAGCAGGGACACCAAACCTGGTAGACCTCAGCTCCCCAGCCCGGTTCACAACCTCTCTCGAGCACTCACAACCTTCCAACATGTTCTCTCGTGTCGTCGCTGCCTCCGTTCTTGCCCTCCCGCTTCTTGCGGCCGCCACCCCCGTCGACCTCGCGGCGCGTCAGAGCTGCAGCACCGGGGCCATTCAGTGCTGCAACAGCGTTACAGAGGTGAGCTGTAGGATATCCAGGCACATCGGGCGTGCCTTTGCTAGGAGTCGAGTGCTAACTTGTGAATCCCAGTCCAACTCTGCATCAGGCAACCTTTTGCTCGGCCTGCTCGGCATCGTGCTTGGGGACATTACCGGGCTCATCGGGTTGAACTGCTCGCCGCTGAGCGTCGTCGGCATCGGCTCCGGCAATGCATGCTCTGCCAACGCGGTCTGCTGCAGCAACAACAGCGTCGTAAGTCTCGCGAGTACCCTGAGCTAGCACCATCCGCTGATCATGGCCATAGGGCGGCTTGATCTCCATCGGTTGCCTTCCGATCGAGCTCTAGGCCTGGCAGGGGAAGAGAGTTAGTTGGGTTGCGGGGTCTGGCGGTTTCAATGGTCGTACCTGGTCTAGTCTGTCTGTAGGGATACGGAAAGAATGTACTGTGGAAATTAACCTAGAAGAACCCGGGCCTACCGTCAGACCCGTGTAGAAGCAAATGCGTCGGAACCCACTCTATCAGAGAACCCCGAATGAAACCCGAAGGGCCCGCTCAAGGACAAAGGTGTGGGCGCCCCATCGCGTATTCCGAGAGACTGGAGTCACTGGACGTGGACTGTGAGCACAGGCGAGAACCGCGGGAAGTAACACTATCACCGTCGCAATTCGCGGATTGTCCTGCGATATCTCGTGGGGTTGGTATGATGCGGGCGGACGTGCGGCCGCTACAAAGGTCTGCGCTTGTCCCCATAAACGGACTGTATTAACCGCCCATCGTTGCTATCCCCTTACGGCACGGACGGTATTTCTGATCTTGATGGCAAGCCCATCTTGAGCTCGAAGCATCCAGTGGTGAAGTGCCTTCCATTCCGCAACTCGATGGAAGTGTACAGGTCGTGGCCCAGAAGGCCGCAATCTTATTTCGGCCTTCTGTCCACGACGGTGGGCGAGCCAGGCGCGCCGTCCTCTTTCTCCCGACCGGCTTGCCGTAGACGCTTCGAATTGGGCTCGGTTAGACCGAGCGACCACGACCCTAAAGAGACATTGAGTCCTGTCCACGAGCTGTCTGCTGCGTTGCATCTCTGAGGCCAAACCATCAGCACCTCACTCCGAGTATTGCTGAACGTCGCTCAACCTCGGAACCCACGTTGACCGTTGAGCCAGCAGTGGTGGTGCTGAATGACGGGAGGTGCGAGGCGTCCTGCAGAACCGATGTGGGGTCAGACGTCGGCCATCACCTCGCCAATTTCCAGGCAGACCCAGGCGGATTTTGGGGGGGAGACGGAAGTGCTCCCCCGGTCATGAGGCCGATGCCGATCAATTAGGCAAATTAACCATGGCGCGCTGCGGTACCCTCGCAGGCGCCCATTTTACCCGAGCAACTACGCGTCGGGTAGGATCCCCAAACCCTGGATGCGCCGCGAGACCGAGAGACACGAACCAGAGGCGACGGGCGCGATGGCAGCAGAAGGGCCGCATGGGCGCGAGAAGCTTTCGCCGCCAGCGCACCCGCCACCTTCCCCAACTTCGCGCACAGACGTCGGACCGCCCGACGCCATTGCCTGTATATATACAATGGAGTGCGGGGTCGAAGTGACCCATTGCAATCGTGCAACGATCAGCAGTTCGTTCTCTTGCCTATCTCCAGAACACTCACCGCCCAGTCACTCTTTCGAGCACCACCCTTACGTTCACTATGTTCGCCCGCGTCGCTGCCTTCGCCGTCCTTGCTCTGCCGGTCTTTGCGGCCGCCACTCCCTCGGTGCTTCGCCGGGGTGACTGCAACACCGAGGACATCAAGTGCTGCGAATCCGTTCATGAGGTAAGTGGTGGCATGACCCTCTCTTGAGTATTGCTAACCAGGAGGCGCCGTTGAATAGACAAACGAGAACGCAGTCTCTGCTCTCTTGGGTGTCCTCGGCCTCGACGCTGGCAGCATCAACGGCCAGGTCGGTGTCCAGTGCTCTGGTGTCTCTGGCGTTGGTGCCGGGCAGGATACTTGCAAGGCCAGCCCCGTCTGCTGCTCCAACAACAGCTACGTGAGTTGCAATGGTTTTATTTGCGTGGTGCATTGCTTACCGTACGCGTTCATTAGGGCTCGCTCATCTCCATCGGTTGCCTGCCTATCATCCTCTGATGGAGTTTTGTGGAACGCTCTATTAGGAGTAGTGGTTCTCAATATATCGTATTAGTGCATAATAATATATCACATTCGTTTTTCTCGACTTCGTCCGCTGATTTCGAGCGTGTTGAGGATGGGTGAGTGTGCGATGTGTGAAATAGACAAGCGAGTGAGCAGTTGACGCAGTCCGGTCAAAGCAATGTCAAACCTCTGATGTGCAGGTTCCTGTTCTTTTTCAAGGCCTGGTGGTCTAGTAGTATGATTCCTTCTTAGGGCATCTGCAATATGGAGGAGGTCCCGGGTTCAATTCCCGGCCAGGCCCTTTTTACTAGACGTTCATTACTAACAGGGCATAGGCGGCGAATGACTAGCCGGAAACCTGCCGCAAGTTTCGAGGTATCATACTTCAGAACGGGAGGACGGTCCTAAGGCGCTTGGGTGCAAAGCTCCCGAGATGTGTCGCCCAAATTCAACCTAGCGCCATGGCCTAACGCAAGATACGACGGCTCGAAATGGCTCAGAGTATAATGCATGCACCAGCACGGATGGTCCACGAAAGATCCGACGAGTGCGGCAAATTTAAAGGCTGGTACATGACATGGACCATGGGTCGCGCGAAACGCCGTGTCGTGGGAGAAGAATACGATGGATACAACATAACATTGGATACTGTAGAACTCCACAAAAAAACATCACGAGATCCTAACATCTATGCACAGAAACCCCTGAAAGAAACGGACACAGCTTCTAACTAGTCGGAGTGGAAACGGGTACCTTCCCTTTCACTTTTGCGCCCTACGGATGTCAGGAATCCGAACCCAGTCCTCTTGGATCTTCTTAGGCGCGCCACGGGCACCACCAACACCGCCCTTAACCGCCTCCGCGTAGTCCTCGGAACGGATGTCAGGGATGCGAACCCAGTCCTCGTGCAACTTCTTTTCGGAGCGAATTTCGGGGACATCCCTGATATAGCCAACATAGGAACCTGCTGCACTCTGCTCGTCAGCGCGCTTGTGGAGGGTGTTCGAGCGGTGTGCGTGGCGCACTGTTTCCACAGAAGACAGTGCGGCGTCGCCAGAGATGCCAAAGGATATATCGCCCGAAGTACGAGCCGTAGGGGTCTCGACACATCCGGCTCCCTCTTCGTTGACAATCCAACCCGCGCGGCAGCTTCGCACTGCGCAGACGCCAGAGATGCACGAGACGCCTTCGACGTGCGGAATGGCCGAACAGTCTACACCTATCCCTGAGCTGACAGATACGTGGTCGAAGGGGCTTGGGACCGTGCAACCGCCGCCTTCGCGGTCAAACAAGCTGCTCAGTGTAAGCTAGAGCGCCAATGACAAACTCACTCACAACTCTCCAGGCTTATGCTCACGTCGACACATTGGAAGGTCTTTCCCGCGCCGTCATACGTGCCACATACCTGTGATGGAATTCAGTCTAGGATTTATCCGCGAAAACGGTACACGTGGGCGTACCGTTTCGTGAGCCGCACAGGTCGACTGCGCCCCCGCGAGATTCGTAATTACGGCCCGTTTCGTCAGTCGACCTTTCGACGAAGCCCCACGAGGGTTCTGCAACACCGTATTCCCGCGCCCAGCGACATGGGTACGCACGCAGGAATTTCCAACCGCGGTGAAGGGATACTCGCACGTAAAACCGCAAACGCTTTCCCGCGTGCAATGGGGTTGCGAGTTCGATGGGTAGGAGCAGGCCTGAGACATCGGAGAAGTGGACACCTGTAATTAATGATGAATGAATGCCCGAACGTATCCTTCATGGCAACAACAAGCTTACCATAAGTCTGAGGGCTTGCGCCGCCTCGGCCGTACCACCCAAGACGTCGACAAAGGAGGCAAGCTGAGAGTCCGTCACAAGGTCCGGGATTTGCCCCAAGCATAGACAAGAACCAATGTCAAGAGGCACGTCTCCAGACGTATCCGATACATCAACATCGAAGACGGAAGTGGAATTCAAGTACATGCAAGTGTCTTGTAAATCATTGCGCCGAGAGCCAGTGTAATCCCGGAGAGTGTTCGTCGTCCGAGTCTCGCCATGCTTGATAGTTGATAGGAGTTGTCTCTTGGTTGGCGTCGTGGCCGCAGACACAAAGAACTCGTAGCTCGATGTACAGACCAAGAGAAGGGAAGCGAGACGCGTAAGACGCATTTTGTCAAGCCGGAAGAGGTGAGAGACGGCGAAGATAAAGAACGCTGAGAATCTGTGGGTGTCCGGCCCACTTTTATACTCCTACGAAAACCAACATCGCGCCCGTCGCGGCCGGGACAACGCTGAAAGGCCGATTGCACCCACAGTATCGTCCCGAAAGGGAAGCACGCTGCCCGTAAGCGGATGCGCACACTTTTGTGGATGGTGCCGACGGCCGGCAGACCCGCCAACTCACGTATATAGCCAAGGATGGAACAAATTGAATCTTCGAGCACCGAGGGACCCTTTTCCTTCATGATCGTCGATTGACGGTGTGGTCGAAAGCAGCTTGAAGAGCAACGCCGCAATCGTTTTCATCACAGCTTCACATAGCGGCCGGCTCTTCACTAACGGGCTCGACTAAACTCGAGGTTTAGACAAACAGACGGGGGGAGGGTATGTGGGGCTTACGGTCACTTTCTACTGGGATGTTACAGTAGAGTGGCTCTATGTCACACAATCAAGTAGCGCGTGAGCGGTTTGCAAGCATAACGGGTGAATCAGCATCCTACGGTGTACTAGACGCGACGCAACGCAAACCGTCGCGTCGTGAAGGTGCGTCATGTGACCGCTCACCTAAAAGGAACGGACGGGCGCCTCAGGCTAGTGACTGGGCATCCCGATCGCTCGTGCTTTGCCCATGCCACTTCTCCTCTCACTGTCACTGCCTCTGCTGCCGGTGATGTATATTGGCTACTTAAGTCGGAAATTCCACTATTCTCAGAAAACTTTTAAAGATCAAGTTATGTGAACTCTGTAGCTCATGCCTATGCATACAATCAACGCTTCCGACGAATACTGGCAGGCGATCCGCATTGCTCGCGGCTCCGTACGCATACGTATGCCGTTGCTGGCAACCGCGCTGTCTGGAGTGCCGGATATGAACCGTGTGACCTTGCTCGCCACTGTAACCGTGTGTTCTGGATGCAGTAATCTTCGGAGGCCTCAGTGAAACGCGACCCCCCAGGCTTTTTTCTACGTTTCTCGATAATATATCACGGTAGCGGTTCTATCTTCCCCGACCAAGGTCCAGTGCAAGGTAATTGAAGAGACACTGAAAGGCCTGTACGCCACCGTAATAATGGCGCCGATCTTCAAGGCGAAGCAAGTAATAGGGCCGTGCTTCTTCCTACACGATCTCTCCTCGCCGCTCTTCCTTTCTTGGGGGAGCCACCGCCCGTGCAACATGTGCCGAAAATTTGGCGAATGAAGAGCGCGTGGACCGTTCTCATTCACACCGCAGTCGCCTCATGGCTGTGCATCCCACCGGCGCCGGAACCTGTCCTATTTTGTCTCGGGTGGGCCAGGATGCGTCCAGCCTTGCGACTTCGACCAGGTATGCGACTTTCGCACTCTTCCACAACGGCCTTCATCTCACTCGCACTCATAGAATTCTCTGACCGGCCAGGCCCAAGCCTTTCTGTGCGGGAACAACAAAGTATCATTCTCGCGAACGCAAACGCGGGAGACTACAGAGTCCACACCAGCCACTACTGAACGACTCGGACACGGACTGATGCGGTATCTGAAAGGACAGTATCAAGAGAAACGACAGTCACCCATCCAATCACAGATACTATCTCCAAGAAACGGGCCCAATGGCACTCAGTACGGCGCCGTCACAGCGCGTGCAGTCTAGAGGGAGACGGGGACGCAGCCGGTGGAGACCAAGCCCCCCTAGTTGATAGGTAAGACATCTCATCGTACACATTGGACCACTGTAGTATACTCACCACGTTGTTGTTGGTGCAGCAAGCAGCCTGGGCGTGGCAGTCATTACCGTTGAGGACGCCAATGACGTCAATCGGCGAGCATTGAACCCCGACGAGCCCGTTGAGGTCTCCGAGGGCGACGCCGATGAGGTCAAGGAGGCCGGCAATGCTGGTCGAGTCCGCCTATCGGGTCGGTGTTAATATTCCCTTACGAGCTTTTCGCGGCAATAACCCGAGGAGAGCGATGGTACGCACCTTGTTGAGAGTGTTGCAGCACTGGAGCGAACCCGTAGAGCACTTCCCTCCCGTCTTCCCACCGGACTTGCCGCCAGACTTGCCTCCGGACCCGCTGCCGGGCTTACCAGCGCCGCTTTCACCGCGAGTAACGAGGGGGTTGGCGGCCGCAAGAATCGGCAGAGCCGCAAGAGCGAAGGTGGCGACGCGAGAGAAGATCATCGTGTGGATGAGATGATTAGAGCGAAGTAAGCTGGGGGGAATGAGTGTTGGAGGGCGCTGGGTGCGTTTGACCTGTAGCCTGACGACTCTGCCCTCACTGACCATCGCTTTTATATTCGCAGGTCGACGGCGGACATTCTCTCAATGGCTAGTATCATGTCGACAACCCGCCCTGGCAGCTTCGCTGTGAGGTCCAACATTGCCGTGCCCTACACTGGCAGGAATGGCGGGGGCCCATTTGGGTAGTACGGTGCTCCCTCTGCTCTCCCATTCGCTGCGCGCTCACACCCACCGACGAGCCTCCGTAAGAATGCCGCTCGCTAATACAGCGCGGGGCATGGAGGAACGTCAAACGTGTCCCGACCCAACCACTCCGCCATGCATCTCGCGCACAATCGACGGCGCGTTCGATCTAACCGCCGCTTTAGACGCCGTCGGGCTTCCCGAAGCGTCGTTGTGCAGGCCTCGTCTTGACTTTCGAATTTTTCGCAGCGCGCGGGTACACACGCCCGCCTCGGGCGCGCAAGAATTAGGCTGCGAAGCGTAAAATAACGCGTCAACGGGGGCGCACAGCCGCGACGTTGCTTGTCTCATCCTCGCGACCGCACTTGCGCCGCGCGCGAAGTCTCTTTCTGTACCCTCTCGAGTTGGTGGGCGGGTGTTCGAACCACACCCCCAAGAGCTTCAAGCGCACACCGGATTGGGCCCTTCAGAAGACAGGTTGTCCAAGCGCGTTCTTGACTTCTAATTATTTTCTACCTCTCATCCCTTCTCCGCCACCTCCGCGCTCTGTGTCCTTCAGAAACGCAACGGCAAGCGTCACCCGCAAACGCTTCTCATGGGCTTCCTCTGCCGCGCGCTGAACATGACGTCCCCGAGAGCGCCAGTGCTGACGTTGGCAGATCCATATGCGAGCAGGGTTGATCACCCCAGCGCGTCATTCGCGCGGGGCCAGTGACGAGGCAACGCTCATGGTGGTGGCGTTGTAGATCGTCTCCGTTCACCACTCCTAATACTCTCCGCCCCCATCCACGACGGACGCGGGCGTCGCCATCGCCGCGCGCTGCGCATTACGGCGTGCGGCGCGTGTCTATACGCCGGGCCCGGCGACTGCCCACGCGCATCTCCGCCGTACGTCCACCGCCCGCACGAGCATTGGCCGTCGACGCGATGATCAGCTTGGCTACGGGGCATCCCGTCCGGTCATAGATTCCAAAGATAACTGCGTTCGTACGTCGGAAATATGCGTCGCGCTGTCCAATAAACCCGCCATCTCCGGAGCGGCTCATGCGCGAAGGTTGCGGCAGTGGCATCGCCTCTCCCTACCATTCACGCTGGACGTAAGTACGCGCTTGAGTTTGGCTGCGGCCCATCAAGGAGGTGACGCTGGATAATCCTGTCGGTGATGAGGATTGAGGGGGCAGAGGCTCTTCTTTCACGACACCGTCGAGCACCGACGTAAGCGTCTACTAGCGCCCTGAACGACGTTGGCGTAAATTTGTGGCGAGTGCACGGCACGGACGACTCGCACACACGTGTTCCTATTTTTTGGGGAGCAAACATAAGCACCGACGTCGAGAAAGGGCATGTTGCATAAAAGGCGCTACGAACAGACATGGAAATCCCCGAGACGATTGGTAAAGCCCGAACAGGACGACCGGAAGAGGCGGAACACATGTTCGCAAATTAAGTTGGTCCGCTCATTCCTCAGATGGAAGGTCGTCGGAGGGCTGATATCCTTGTGAACATGGAGTGGGAGAAGCCTTCGCGCGGTCTGCGGTCGTGGATTGGACCTGAAGAACTTGTTGATGGAGACGGAGGTGCGGGTGAATGAAACACTGCGTCTGGTCGCCGTGTCAGCAATACATCACGACTCTCCACTGGCTGGCCCGCTCGAGCGTAAAAGAAGGTCATAGATGATTCATCGAAATCCGATATGCCAAATGCGCAACAAGGACTGCTAAAAGCCTCAGACCAATAGGCGGACGCCACCAGGTCAATTAGACATCCGACGCGAGTTTGGTCGTGATGGGTCGAAAGAGAGAGAAGTATGAAGGGGAGCGTCGACGTCGGCGGAGGTCGAGTGCGCACTAGGTCTGCCATCGTTCCGTCGAGACTGGGAGATGTCAGCAAGGCGGCACCGGAAGCGGGAAAGACGGTACCGTCGCTGGCTCGAGTTCGCGCTGGCCAGGATTGCCGGAAGTCAAGGGAGAGCCAGACGCCAGAAAAAACAAGCTCGACACATGCCCCCCAGAGCGAGAACAATGCCGAGATTCCGGGCACGGGTAGTAGAGACTTCGTTGCCTCGACGGACGAGCGTGCGCTGAATTGCAAACTTTCCGTGCCGCGCGCTTCGTTTGTCTGACGGGTCGGAAATGAAACTCGCCAACTCGGTTGTGCTTATTCCATAAAGCAGAGAAAAAGGACATGGTGTGGATACCGCTGAGGAACACGGCGCGATTGGGCCAGTATTACAGCGCGATGGGCCCCCGGATCTAGCACGGTGCTGCGTTTTCCGGCGGAGACGTCGGTCCGACCTTCTCGCGGTGTATGCTATGTTTTCTACACGAAGCGACGTATGCTAGTCGGAGTCCGTCGCAGACATCCGCACGCGGTGAGCCCGGAAGACGACAAGAGAGCCAATTGCAAGCGAGCGGAGGCAGAAAGTTGATATGTTGTGACGGGCGTCACGGCCCGCATTTGAACCTCTCCCTAATTGGAAGGCGGGCCCCCGTAACGCCCCCCGCGAAAAGCCTCGCGGAAACTGCCGCTCCGAGTCCGTCCTCGCCCAACCCACGCCTGCGATGACCATCGTTCTCACAAACCCGCCTTCCAGCACGGCGTCGGCCCCACCGAACGCATGCATTTCGGCGCAAGGGTGGCCTACTGATCTTCTTGTTGCACTCTCCGGCCGCAGCGACTGCCCAGGTCGAGCCCTCGGAGGGTGTCTGGCTCAAGCTCGCTCTCGATTGGACACATCTTGCGTCGCGCCTAGATGCCACTGCCCACCGGCTCGACCAGCTGCACCATCACACGCCCCGTCGGAATTTGCGCGGGTGAGCATGCATTGGCTGCGAAGATGCCCTCGAGATTGAACCGCCGACTCAGGCTGGCAGCGTCCACAGGCCATCTGCAGACGACCGGCGCCGACGCGTTCCCCCGGTCGTGCCAACGTGACGCCCGCGGCGCGCACGGCGGCTCCGTCTCTGCGGGCAGAACGGGCAGTTGGACAATCCCCCTCAAGGGGCATCCTCACCCTCATGAGAATCCATCACTTGCCGAATGCACCCGGCTGACGTCCCTGCCTACGTACGCCCCTTCGCTGCGCCTCTCCTCGTCCTCTCTACTGGCGCGTACGCCTCACAAGCCCGACCCCAAAACGAGGGCGCGCTTCTGCAATACCTAGGACCCGGGGTTGCGTAACCTATCAAGCCGTGTTCGCGTCTGGAGGGTCTGAGCTCTGGCCGCATCTGTCAGATGAGCAGACAGAGAACGCCGCGTCTCGGCGTGGTGAAAGTCGCTGCAGATTCTGATCGCCATTCAGTCCGCCAGCAAAGCAGTCATGAACTCTCGACCCCATCACAGCCTCCATCCCCATCCCCATCCCCATCTCCAGGACGAGCGGCCGCGGCCGCGGCTGTGGCTGCAGCCGAGCCCCGCATTCCTCGGTGCAAGTATGTGTGTCGGCCCTTTTCGCGCTCTCACACTATACTGGCGAGCGCGACTTCTGATCCGCACTCGCAGCACCGGATTGAGCGGATCTCGCAAATGAAGTACGAACACCACCACCGTGGCATGTCCCGGGGCACTTGGCATTGCAGTTGCAGGCGCTCACAGAGTGCGCCCCCAAGCCTACACCTCTCTGCCTGGCCCTGACACTGTAGGCAGACGCGCACCCGCCGAGTCGCTGCCGCGACCAACAACCCCCCGCGCTGGCACGCGTCGCGCGCCTCCCCCTCCCTCCGCTCCCCCAACGCGTATAAAAGACGCGTCCATTCGCGCTCTCTTTTCCTCAGCTCAGACAGCCCAACAGCAGTCCTCCAGCTACAGCCCCTACAGCACCAGCACAACCCGCTCCCAGCACCACAGCCGAGATGTTCAACCGCGCCGTCGTCTTCTTCTACTTCGCGCTCTCTATGTCTCTCCTTGCGGCCGCCATGCCCGGTGGCGCGCCCCCGCCGCCCGCCGGAGGCAGCTCCTGCAGCACCGGGCCCGTCCAGTGCTGCAACAGCGTCACCGAGGTGCGCTCCACCCACCACTTGTGCTCGCGCCCGAGCATACACTGACCAGCGACGAATGCCCAATCGCCTCATACCACAGTCCAACTCGGCCTCGGGCAACCTCCTGCTCGGCCTGCTCGGCATCGTGCTCGGGGACATCACCGGGCTCATCGGGCTGAACTGCTCGCCGCTGAGCGTCATCGGCGTCGGCTCTGGCAACGCGTGCTCGACGAACGTGGTCTGCTGCACCAACAACAACGTTGTGAGTATCGGGCGTAGCACCGTTCCCCCCCCCCTCCCCCCCGCCCACAAGGTGCGCCTCTTGCTGACTGTGACTACAGGGCGGCCTGATCTCCATCGGGTGTCTCCCCATCACCTTGTAAAATCGCGTACGGGTTCGGTATGGGGCGGGCAAAGGGCAAGGGTATTGGGCAACGGCCCACGGGCGTCGATGTTGGATACTCTAGTGTTTGTTGCGGTTCCGAAATGGATAATGCGTCGCGAGGGGATTTCCCCGGAAAGCGTTCTGGGTAGTGATCGTTGCGGCGAAACTAGTTGAGTTGCCTACCACGCTCTATGGTCTGCAGTACAACAAGTCGGTAAACCATGCATTGTGTACGATGAAAATCATTACTATTTTTTACACTTTCATTGGGTGCACCCAGGGATCTCGGTGGGAACACTGTCGATCTGTGGTGGGGGGGTTACAACGTCCGGCGTTTGCGATCGATTTCCACGAAAACCCTAAACCCGGTGTCCCTGACATTTTTCAGATAATGCTCGCAATTAGTAGAGCTACTTCAATGTCAAATTTCTCGACGAGGCATAAGATACAACGAGAGCTATGTTCTTGCCGAGTTTTCAGCCACCGATTTTAATACCTCAATGGTGGTTCTGCAAAACTTGGCAGATCTCTCACAGCATTAACTATTCTCGCCTTTTCGTCTATCTGGTGCGACAGTGTAATTAGCGTGCACGCATACCACCTATCCACGGCTTTTAGGAGCCAGAATATGCTCTTTCCACCGGGGGATTTTGGTGGGAACTCAGCGCTTGCGCGGCTCCCGAGCGCCAGTGTGTAGACGTGTTTCAACCGTTGCATATCCGCCGCACTGTCCAATCCCGTTCAAAATTGGCAGACATAAGCTCGAGCATGTATGAAACACTTCTACGAAATATATGGTGTATCCAGAGAGTGGAGGGTGAGGTAGGGTGGTTCTGCACAAAAGCCGCTACTTGCAGAACCCCCTGAATGATAGTACGAGCGCCCGTGATTTCCACGGGGCGCTCCGCCAGTGGATGGGACACGTTCCAATCCTTGTGTGACCGACACTATCGTATCCCGTCCAACATGCGCATACATTACACCGTGTGTGTATTGCAGAACACGCCTATTAAATATCTAATGCTAATACACGTGTCGAGATATTTGAATGGATTTTGCGATGCGTTGAATTCTCAACTTTCGAAGACTGTCACCGCGGCGTTCAGCCGATCGCGACTCTGGCGGGAAGCCAGCCATTGCATGATCACACAAATATGAGGTTGGGAGGAGGTATCACGAGCGCACAAACGAGGTGCGCCGTCGGATAGAGGTGACCATTAACAAACGAGTGGAGGTACTACGATAGCGAAAGCTTGGCGTCCGACTGTCCGAAACATATTCCGACTCTCTCCACCAGCGAGCGGATCGACCAACAGGCGACTCGCAGTACGAGAGGCTCCTCAGAGAGAGATGGGAGCACAGCCGAGGCTGATGAGACCGCCCTGCAAGTCGGGGGTGAGCAATGCAGCTACTGTGTGGCAGCGAGACTTGATAACTCACGTAGGCGTTGTTCTCGCAGCAGACGGGCTCTTGCTTGCATTTCCCGCCCGCGGCAGCGCCGATGACAGTGATCGGAGAGCAGTTCAACCCAATGGGGGCGGCCACGCTGTTGAGGTCGAGGCCCAACAGGGCGAAGATGGGGGCAAACTGCTTGTTGTGGGACTGCCGCGGTCATTAGTATCGATTTATGGGTATGTCGGAGAGGCACTCACATCGGTGATCTGGTCGCAGCACTGGATAGGGCCGGTGTTGCACGAGGCGTCATCGTAGCGAGGGATCGCAGAGGCACCGACCGTGGCGGCGGCGACGAGGGTGACGAAAGCGGCGGCGATGCGAGCGACCATTGTGACGAGCTGCAAGGAGCGACGGCTGGAGAGGATGCGAAGGAGAGCGGGGGGCTGAGCGAGAGAAAAAGAGCGGAAGACGTCGGATGACTGCAGAGCTGGGGTCGTCGGCGGGGGTCTTTATACGCTCGCCCCGCCGCGCGCCGTCCCTGCGAGCGCCGAGCTCGCCGACGTTGTTCGGGACTCGGACACGGGGCTCGCGCGCGGGGACGGCATGGAGGGCGCGGGGGGCAAGGGGGAGAGTGGGCGAGGGCGATTAGAGCCTCTCTGGCGGGGCGCACCGCGAGCGATCACCTTCTCCCGTCACCCCTGCCCCGCCCCCAGCGCGTTCGCACCGGACAGGGAAGGCGACGGCCCCGATTGGGAGGCGTTCGCGCCCGACGAGCACGGAGCGAGCTGCGGCGAGGGCGGCCTGGGCAGAAGCTGCGAAGGGGCGCATCGAAGGCGGGGTACCCAACAAGGAGCCAGGCGTCGACGGCGCCCGAGCTACGGGGAGGGCGAACGCGCCGGCGCTGCCCCGGGAGCGAGCGGTCGATCCGCCATCCCTGGAACAGCGATACCTTCTTTCAGGTGTAGCATGCCCCAGCTCGGCTCCCGATCGTCCCGTCCGGTGACCAGCGCGCAGGAGGCTCGAGGGAGAACCCCAGGGTTTGCCTTCTACCGTCCCATTACGATACGGTGAGCGTGAGGCATCGGGCGAAGCCAGCGTTGGAGCCCTCAGGCCTCAGAGGGGGAGGCGGTCGCTCCCGCATACTCTGGCAGTGTCGAGTAGCGGGTGCTTGGCACGCCCGGATACCCCGGATGGTGTTGTGCCTATGTCGCGCGTATAGAGGTGTTTGCATACACTCGTCCGAATACGACGCGGGTCGCGGACCGGCAAAGACAAGGGCCCAATCGAAGCGAAGACAGTGTCTATCAGGCTGACAGAGTGGCAGACAGCGCGTTGTGACCCGCAGACAAAAGAAAGAGAAGCCCCTGCATGTCCCGGATAGGCGACCGCCCACCCGCCGCGGACACTGCAACCTACGACGAAACGCGTGCACGAGAAGCGGGTCAGCTGCATGCAATGCGCCGCGGAGTAACGGCCCACTGACCTCCGTCTGCCACCCGCACTCCGGACTCGGAGCTCGAGCCTGTGAGCCCACACGTCGGTAACCTCGCCAACGCGAAGAACATTTTTTCTTTTGAAGGGAGCCCCCCCGGGCCCCGGTTGCAGGCGTGCGGCTCCATCGACGATGCCAACATTTCTGGGGGGAAGCTGTCGAAGCAGCCGACGCGGAGCCCCCCGCGGTAGTCTATTCCCACCACGCAAACGCATCCGACAACGCGCATCTAAGGCGCCCCGTCCGTTCCGTCACGTGCACCCTCTCCGCCCGCCATGCATCCGTCATTGGCCGGCGACCAACCCCGCCCCAGCTGGCAGCGCTCGAGCTCCGCGGTAGATACCCGTCGCACCTGCGCGGAGACCTGAATTATGCCGGAACGGGCGCAGCCCCCCCCCATGGGCACTGCAGGCGTCTGCCGGAGACAGCGGTGGGAAGCCTCGGGCGTCGCTCGCCCGCACGCAGGGAAAACGCGCGCGCGCGCCCCCATGTGTGCACACCAGCTCCCATACTGCGCCCCGGCGGCCTCCCAGCGCTCGGGGCTGGGCGGGCGGTGGGGTGCACACACGGGGAACGCGAACGCTCGCGGCGGGCGCGCGCAAGGCCCTCGTTCGCCACCGCCCAACGTGCCACCCTGCTGTGCCCCGCGCCCTTCGGTGTGTGCGATGCGGGCGGGGTACTGGTGGTGTGTCGACGCGACGACGTCCGTCGCTTACTCGCCGGTCGGTGGTCGGTGGTTAGGGGAGTTGATGGCATCGTTGGGACGATCAGGAGGACGAAGCGTGCGTGCGCGCACCTGGAAGGCCAACCATGCACTCCGGCAGGATCTTTCAGACAGGCTATATTGCGCCCGCTGTGACGCCGACGACGACGACGATGACCTTTGCCGAGCCTACTCTTGCTGGACACGGGGCCTACGGCAACATACGTTAGCCCCACGCGCGGATTGGCGGAGGGCATTGGTTGGTGGGCGGAGTCGTATGTACGCACCTGCGAGATCAAATGTCAGACAAGATAATTAAGAGTGTCGGTGCCCACCGTACTGCCGCGCGTGGGTGCCCGTCGGCGCGCACATACAAGCCTGGTGACGTCGGTGGCTCGCAACAACGAATGGTCATCGAGCAAGCGAGCTTGAGAAAGCGAGAGCGCGTGCAGGTCGTAAAACAACAGGCAACTCTCTCTCTTTTTGCAGGACGCTCCAAAACAGCGTCGCGCCCATCGGGCGTTGGACGTCGACCGGACAGCAACCCGACGCCGTGCGCCTGCAATGTGCATATGGCGCATAAGCGTGAACGTTCACCGGCACCCTCGAGCTTCGAGCTTCGAGCTTCGAGTCCACTGTCATTCACCAGCTCGACAGGCGTGGAAGCCTCGGCAGGGGCACGGTTAGTACGCGGCGGGGGGGCTCCGGGTCCGCACAGCTTGAGCCTTGAGCGCTGAGCGCTGAGCGCTTGAGCCTTGCAAACCGCTGCCCGCGGCCGGACGCGCCTCGTCCCGTTCGGCGACTCACGCGCACGGCTCGGCCTCGTCTGGCCTCGACGCTCGACGGGTGCCCACCGACCCCCGCCCCCTCGACCCAAATAGATCAGGACGCCGGTGGGCACCCCCGTGGGCCGTGCCCCGCAATGAGCGAGCGAGTGAGTGAGTGAATGTGTCAGTCCGTTCGCGGAGCATCGTCGTGTCGAGCCGGGAAGAAGGAGGGGAGGGGGTGATACGGCGGCGGACAGGACCCCTGAAAATGTCGATTAAGGCCGTCCGGTAGGCGCCCACGCATGTCCGTGTTCTTGTCCGGACAGATTTTTGGAAATTTGTCCGGACTTTGGTCCATCCTCGATTTTTCGCTGAAAAATGTCCGGATTTTCTTCCGGCCCCTTCGGGGCCGGTGTATTGTCCGGATGCCACTGGACGGCCTCGTTTTTGCGCCCCATAGTGTCGGATGGCCATGTAAAATGACCATTGAAACTTGGAAGCCTTCAGGATGCACAACGGTAATATTGTCAGCACGTTCGGCAAGCTACAAGCCTAGACACTAGAATCTAAGGTAGGTGCCATAGTCAGTAAGCGCCGACCCTCCGATCCAGAGCGCTTAGCTGGCGAAACGGCCAAAATCACTGATGCCATCGTGGTGTACAGGAATTTCTGCTAAATCTACCACAAATCTACTGACTTTAAAATGCAAGGTTCGGGCCAAGTCGTAGAACTAATATTTTCTGATCGCCGTTGAACGTCCCGGCCTGACTGCCTTTCATGACCTCCGGACCGCCCCGTCCGCTAGCCTTGTCCGGACAATCAACCGGCCTACCACCTCATATGGTGCCATGTCCGGACAATCGGACGGGCTGGAGCCCGATTTTGGCCCTTTTTGTCCGGACTGGCGGATATCCTCCGGCCTCCAGAGGCCCTCCCGCTGTCCGGATGAACGGGCGCTTAAGGACGGCCTTAGGAGACATTTTCAGGGGTCCTCGGCGGACACGGCGTACCAAGCGGGCGGGCACCAGTACACTAGTAAGGTTGTATACGTTACCGTAGTGCGACCCGTGTCGTGGGCCGCGGCGGCACACGCGCACAGGTTGTATGGAGTATGCCCGAACTCTGACGGCCGTCGAGATTCAGATGTTGCTGCCCCTGCCACTGAGTACCGAGTACTGAACCCTGGCGGCCGTCGCGGGCCCTGAACGCGAGCAGTTGGCTGACAGTGACAGTCATGACGATGAGCGCATGCGCATGCGTCCGGGTCCCCGGTGCCAGTGCGCAGTGGACGATCGGTCGACGCCTGCTCGAAACGCACTAGTGCGCGTAGTACGCTCGGAGGTTGTAAGATGTGTCCGTCCAGAGAAGGGGATCCGGCTTGCCACAGGACGAGCCCCTCCGTCGGGGGCGTGCTACGCCATCAGACAGAGGCGGCCTTCGTGGCAGTTGTGGGTACCCGACGTGGTAAACGGGGACAGCAGGGTGCTATGCAAGGAGACGAGGGGTCTGCGCTGCGCACTCCAAAGGTTAGAAGCTAGGTTAGACAAGCGCAGACGAGATGGTGGCTGAATTGTTCGAGGACGTGTCGGAGAATGCCGATACCGAGCACTCAATGATGATCTCCCTCTTGAATACTTTTTTTGTCGTTGACCGTCATCCGACCATCACGCAGCTTGACCGTTTGACCAGCGACGTCAAACAAATAATGTCCGTGTCTTCCACGTAGGTACAGAACCAGCCATCCAGAGCGCTTCTCTCTGCCGGAGGGGCGCTGAGCGCGACGCCGGTATGGGTGGAATTCCGGTGAAGTGCGCGTCGGTCACATCGATCAGCGACCGGTACTGCTAGCTTGCAGTGCATAACCCACTCTGGTGCGTATATCGCGTCGACTTATCCCCATCGAGAAGTCAGTACTGTGGTCCGAGACTGACGTTCGCCGGCTTTTCCCCCCACAGCCTCGATATCCGTATATGTGACGTCCAACCGCCACCACGCACCTGCGTCCCCAAAATTTCAAACCGGCGTTCATGTCTGCCAGGGCGCCAGGCGACGTAAGGTTACGAACTTGCGACAGGCCACGACCCGCACCCGCACCCTAGGTTTTGCAGGTTTTTTTTGCGTATAGAGTCCGCAAAGAGGGGAAGCGATGTCGTCAGCCTTGCGGCGGCGGTACCGTCCAGATGCCTGGGACGCCGGTTCCCAACGCGCGTACCTGGACCCGTCCATGTTGCCCGTGCTCCACTTGTATGGCCGTTACGACACGCCTTCGCCGTTCTCGGCGCGTCGCTCTACACGCGCGTGTGCCCACAGACAGGTCACGGAAACTCCAGTGATGTTCCACAGGCGCCCCCGGCCTACCCAGTGCAGCGCACGCGCGCCTCGCACCTCGCACCATCACATCTGCATCCAAAAAGAATAATGTTCAACTCCGGGTGTCCTCCCTAGGTTCGCGGGTATAAAAGGCCCCCTGGTCTCCGGTCCATCTCCCTCAGCAGCAGGCCCACCACTCCCGCTCGCATTCCACCGCACACCGCCTTCGCACCCTCCCCAACCCCCCAGCACCTCCTCGACAATGTTCGCCCGCCTCCCCGCCCTCGTGACGTTCACGTCCCTCGCAGTCCTTGCGGTCGCCACCCCCAACGCGAAGCGTTGGAACGAGCCCCCTCCGGCCAAGACCACCACGATCACCGTGACCGCCCAGCCCCCCGCGCCTACCGGCGGCTCGGGCTCGACGTGCTCCACCGGCCCCGTCCAGTGCTGCAACTCCGTTACGAGCGTGGGTGGACTCCATTCTCAACGCCGCACGCACGATACTGACTGAGCGGGTCTCGTCTGTTAGTCCAGCGATGCCAGCGTCAGCGGTCTCCTGGGCCTGCTCGGGGTTGTTTTGGGTGGCGTCGAAAGTCTCGTTGGCCTTGGCTGCTCGCCCATTAGCGTCGTGGGCGTCGGCTCGGGCAACGCTTGCTCCTCCAACGTTGTCTGCTGCCAGAACAACGCCGTCGTGAGTGCCAACTCGGATTCACCCTTCCCAACATGTGCGCTAACACGTCGGTTCAAAGGGTGGCCTCATCTCCGTCGGATGCCTCCCCATCTCCCTCTAAGCACACACAGGGGCGCCCTCTTGGGCACTGTGGAGACGAAGGCCGAGGTGGCTCGGACTGTGGAGAGTAGGAGTAGAACGTGCCCGTGAATGTGTACAGCCTCGCTGTCTCGTCGTGTCGCCTGTGTTGCTGCTGTTGTC
Source organism: Trametes hirsuta (assembly GCA_001302255.2). Classification (NCBI taxonomy): domain Eukaryota; kingdom Fungi; phylum Basidiomycota; class Agaricomycetes; order Polyporales; family Polyporaceae; genus Trametes; species Trametes hirsuta. The sequence goes on along the minus strand of CP019382.1, from coordinate 1,200,972 downwards.
TATGCAAGTTGAAATTTTGAGTTGAACTTCGCCGCGTTCCATTGAGCTACTCCATCAATCTCGCGTAGTACGCGGGGCCCCCAACAGACGGCGTGGGCTTGAGCTTGCTTCTTCGATCCCTACGGGTACCAGCGCCAGCCAGTCGGTTCTGGAGACGGTCAAGTCGCAATATCCGCCGAGCTTCGAAACTTCTGCCAGATGTGGTGGGCGCCTTCGGAGTTGTTCTTCGAGCACCAGGAAGCTCAAGAGCACCGGCTGGGTACGCGTCTCGACCTTCTACCGCCACGACGAACTTCAACCCCCAAAAAAGGACAGACTGAGCCAGCCTCCAAGATGTGTATCACCGTTGCCGGTTTGGGGCGATGCTATAAACCGCCCAGTGGTCTGCTATATCTATGGTATTGATGCATCGAAGGGTGCCTATCGATGAACTTGCGGCGGGGGCATTGATAGACACGCACTTGAACGCGTTTGGCAGATCCCAGGATATCGCAGCACGATTCTCGGGCACCAACAGCTTCCCCAAACAACCACAACGTTTGTTCTGAATCACGAAGCGGTGCACGCCCAACGGGCCCCACTTCTGTGCCAGTTTTCTAGATATTGATTGTGTGTATGGGTTTTTGACGGACAGCGGCGGGACTTGCGCACAGGACCAGACAGGACCGACCACCGCACACAGGCACGCGAACTTCCACTCGCGTTCCCGCCACCACCACCGCCGCCGCCGCCCGACACACACGGCCCTTCCGAGGTTCTGAAGCTTCTAGTCAAGCACAAAGACGTTCACAACGACAGCGGCGCGCCCATGCCTAACAAACATGAACAGCACCCCCGGTACCTCCGTCCCGCACACCGCACACCGAGCCAGCGCGGAACGTCGAGTACCAGAACCCGCCGCGCGGAGCGTTCGCTGCGACAAATATACAGCTCGTCTATGCCCCCAATTGCCCGCGCTCTCGACGTGTGCGCGAGGCTCCTTGACATGGTCGCAGCGGTGTCCGTCAGCCCGCCCCGCATGCTCAGGCACCCCGCCCTTTTTGCGCTGAATTCGCGGGTCGCCGCCCTCGCACTGTGGGAGCACCGCTCATGCCGTATGCCCGTCAAGCCTCGGTCTGGGGTGACCCTGAGCCTCCGCACTTGCTACTTGTTGTTGTATGCGATGGGCGTGCCGGCGGGCTCTCTGCTTTACTCGATGTACGAGAGGGCGAGATCCCGTAGGGCCCTCAGCATTTCTCCGCCCGTTCGAAAAAATAGCCTTCCGTCCCGTCTCCTTTCGTTCGGGACGGAGAGAACGGCGCGGCGGAAGTTACCCACTAATTGTCTGAAGCCTCGGGCCACCGTCAGCCAGCCAGCTAGCTCGCGGTCGTCGGAGACCGCGATGATAGGCTCACACTCACTGAGAATCCGCCGACACCCGCTCAACGAAGAGCGAAGAAAGAAGTTGTGTAGTAGCATCCGTCGTTACCGCTCTAGCAATCCGTCAGTTTCTGGCCTTCGCCCGGCTCGGATGTGGACCCACCAAGTCGGTCTCGACCGCACCCACCGTCCGTGCGGCGGATTTTTGGGCGGCTCATACCCAGGCGAAATAACTAGGATCCGCCCGTGGCTCTAGGCTGCCTCGGCCACTGCGGCGGGGTGTACGGAGATCTAGAAACAAACGAGTATTCAACGGCGGCGGCATATTGCTGTTATGGGAATAATGTGCTCACCTGCATTGAGACGCCGTGCAATTCCAACACACTCCTCGTTGGAGTCTTCGAATGTACATAACGGAAGGACGGTGGTACCAAAGGACCGGTGTCCGAGTCTAATTGCTAGCCGTCGGTTCAAACACAAGGATACTCCCATTTTTAAGTACGGAGGTCCGGTCGCGGTTGAACGTGGATGCGGGCAATGTGCGCGATCCATGCCTGACACGCCGGAAGCTGTGAGTGAAATTTGGAAGTGGGTCAGGAAGTCATTATCGAGATCCAAAGTCGACCCACAACAAAGGTATTAGTAAGGGTAAAAACATCTCAGATCGAAGACCAGCGGAAACTAGGAGCTAACAAAGTCGCCGCTATGTTCTCAAGATCATTGGTGCACTGTGGAATGCGACGTCCGGAGCTGATAGACCGTCTCACACAACGACTGTGTATTCGATGCAAACAATTTACAATCTACCTTTTGCTAAATGTGAGTAGTTTGACTCAGTTTACTTTTTAGGGACCAGCGCAATCGTACCTATTACTAGGTTGGTGGCCTTGTGCTTCCTGGTAATTTCGAAAGGTATCCCATCAAACGGTGGAGAATGTGAGCGCTGGGGATCGAGAGCGAAACGAGTACGAAAATGCCAATGTACAAACACAGTGCGAGTCTAGTCCATCCTCCCCTTCAGAGTGCGCTTAATCACCTTGTCCTTCGTACTACATTGCGACGCTAGTCAGTCCTAAGGCCTCAAAATCCTGAAGCACATTGCACTCACATCACATACACCTCCGCTCCCCAACCCGAGTACGCGTCGCGGTCTACCGCGTTCAACAGCGTCTGCGCGCACGTCTCGAACAGATCCTCCGGCTCCAAGTCCGGCTCCCACAGGCCTTCCGCCACACCAAACAGTTTGCTGCTCGCGGTGCCCGCGACGACGAAGTCCTTCGCGAAGTTCAAACAGCCGATGAGGTCCGTTGCGGCGATGAACGGCTTGTACGTCCCCGAAGGCGTCTTCTCGAGCCCCGCCATGACGGGCTCAATAAAGTACGGGCCAAACCGCCGCTCATACAGTGTTGAGGAGACGAGGTGGGCGAACGTCTCGGGCTCGATCTCGCGCTCCTCCTTGATGGTGTACATATTCACGCGGTATCGGAACATCTCTTTCCTACGTCAACCAATGCATAAGAGTTCCGAGGGGTAGAGTGGTGCAAGACGAGCGCACAATGTTGTTACATCTGTTGCAAGACCGGGGAGACCCAAATATATCCGGTCGTTCATGGGGAAGATCTGATACATGGTTAGTACCCTCTACAATCCGCGCTTGAAGCACACATGCCTTCTGAAAGTTGGAGGAGATACCAAGTGCTTGGTTGCCCAGTCGCAGATCGGAGGCAATGGCTACACACTCCTTGCCCACCATGGCGATCACGGAGCCACCGTTGTATTCCATAATTGACTGAAGCGACCGTGTGTAAGTCAAGATAACCCTGTTGTATCAGTATTTTAGCTCACCATGTTGGGCGATAGTATCGAGAGCGATGCGGAAGATAGAGGAGGGGAAAGGAGAGCGCACTTGAAGCAGGACGAGCACAAGTGCAGGAGGCGCACGTCCAGGACGCGTACCCCGTACGCGTCAGTGTCATTGTCACACGTTACGTCACGGGCTGTCACCGCTCATAATGAAGGGTAAGTAGGCGCCGGCTTCCGACGTTCTTCAAGCCTGCCTTATCCCCTCATTTGAAGAGGCTCCAGCTGTATGCAGTCTGTGGGATTTGCGATGCTCAGAAAATTCAATTTATAGTATGCAAATACAAAGCTACATCCGCCTTCCGTCGCGTTTTTACCGTGCAAGGCGGGCTTCCTTCCTTGGATCACTAGCATATATATAATGGCAACGGGCCCGGGAGTAGGTACGGTTCGCCAGGAAGAAACATATTCAAGGATTCTGAAATACCGTTCATGAGAAAATCGCTGACATCAAAGTACTCGTGCTCTCCCCTCTTCCGGGAAGGACGATATGGAGATTATCTGGTTCGAGCATTAGTACCTGCGACGTCTATCCAAACGCCAATATCACGAGGCATTATTTCTCAACAAGGCTTTTCTCTCTTAATCTTTGCATACGACTTCATTGTCGTAATTAACACCTGCTACGCAGCGAATATTCGGCTTGTTATCCCTTCCGATTATACAAGTACAACAATATGATGCACAATCATTCCTCAGAGGCCAGACGTTCACTCCTTGTTCAGCTCCTCCGCCCGAGCGCGCAACTCCTCGCTTCTCTAAATACATCGAGTCAATATCTTTCTTGAACGACCCTACTGCAACAGAGCTTACCTTGGGAGGCGGCAGGTTGTTAGCGATCTGCGGGGAAGGGACATGGGGGTCACGCGCATGGAACGCGCCGACCTCAGGGTTGATGTTCAGGCCACCGCCGAGCGAGGGCTGGAGATCGCGGGGATCGTTGGTCTTCTGCTCATGTCCGCGTATTAAGGCACCACACTCGGACGAGTGAATGAATGGATAGACTCACGGCCGGGTGGGGCTGGATGGAGAAGGACTGCTCGCTCTCCTGGCCCTGAGGCTGCTCCGAGGAGTTGGAGCCCTTGTGACCCGAGATCTTGTCCTTGAGGGCGTTGACGACGGAAGACATGGTTGCGATTATCTGACGCGAGGATGAGGTAGTGGTGGGGGGATGTGAGTGCCGTTGCGCAGGAGGCGCAGTATATGTAGTGCTCGCGGCCGCAGCGTCCCTATAATGACGATGGATGGAGTGAATGGAGGCTGTGGCTGCACAGGAGCCCCTTTGTCATGACGTCGGCACTGCGGATCTTGCGCGATCGTCCTTCCGCTTTGGGCCTGCGACCGGAACAGTACTCTCCTGGTGCGGGCCCTCGTAAACGAATGGACCGATGGTTGCGATAAACAATGTAATTTGAATGCTTCACTACTCGTATACGCAGGCGGATCAGAGAATAGGTACCGTACAAACGGGGCGAGATATAGACAAGTACACGGTGCACAGTCCTTTACTTTGAAAGCATCATCTGCAAACCAGCGTGTCAGTCAAGGCGCAAAAACAGTCGCGTCGCTAGAGCATACCTTCACGAACTCTTCAAGAGGATACAATTAGCATAGATATCTTTGTCCTGGGCACAATGATCGACTCACCCTCGTAGTTAATCTGGCCGTCGCCGTCGACATCGGCTTCGCGAATCATCTCGTCGACCTCCGAGTCGGAGAGCTTTTCACCTACACGCCCAACCAGTCAATACGCATTGCTCATACATCCAGCCCGAAGGACACGCACCGAGGTTGGTCATAACATGCCGCAACTCGGCAGCGGAGATGTAGCCGTTCCCATCCTTGTCGAACACCTTGAACGCCTCCTTGATCTCCTCCTCGCTGTCCGTGTCGCGCATCTTGCGCGCCATCATAGTCAGGAACTCGGGGAAGTCGATCGTCCCGTTGCCATCCGCGTCGACCTCGTTGATCATGTCCTGCAGCTCCGCCTCGGTCGGGTTCTGCCCGAGCGAGCGCATGACGGTGCCGAGCTCCTTGGTGGTGATCGTGCCATCGCCGTCTGTAGAGCACGACGCGTCAACGATCGTTCCAATGCGTGACAACAGACGACGGTAAGGGCGAGAAGCAGGGCGAAGGGCGAACGCGGGAATAGATAGCCGATGGACGCGCGTACTGACCCTTGTCGAAGAGGGAGAACGCCTCCTTGAACTCTGCAGACAGAAAGAGTAAGCACCCGCGCGCGTGCGCGACCTGCGTTGCACGATCTGCGCACCAGAGATCTGCTCTATATGCCGCAGACGAGAAGAAACAAAAGAAGTCAGCGATTCCCGCCCGGAGTGCTCTCACGGCAACGAGATGACATACCCTCAGACTGCACGTAGGGCGGCGGAATAAGACGTTATCGGGGCGCGGTCAGCGACGCGCGGGGGTGGGAGAGGACTCGGCGCGACTCACCAGCTGATCGGCCATGGTGTGGGATGGGTGGAATGGAAAGAAAGTAGTGGGCTGGGGGTGGAGAACGCGGTTAAGAGGAGCGGGACGACGGCGGTGCTTGCGTACGGGGCGAGTGCTTTGACTGTGGCTGCGAGTGATGGCTGCAACGATCTCGGCAATCGCCAGCCTGTCCCGCACTGGTTCACGCTCTTGTCTACCCTCCGCCGACACCGACTCCCTCCTCGTGCATATGCACCGCGCGGCGCATCGCATGCGGACACTCGCGGCCATCGAAGAGCACTGCTCTCGCACGACCGACGGCCTATGAATAGATACGATATATAGTGCACAGTACGACGTATGTCATGAAGGAATGCGCGGGGATATACAATTCAAAAGAACTACGGTCGTAAGTATCCATCCTAATCTAATCCCATTCGTCATCGTCATCGTCCTCTTCGTCGCTGTCGCCCATCCTCTTGTTTCGATCCGTCAATGCGGCCACGAGCGCAGCGGTCAGGTCTCCCCCACCTCCAGCAGCAGGCGCTTCCGCCGGTGGAGGTGTAGAGCGCGCGGGGGCAGGAGACTCGCCGCGCTTCTTGAGGATATGCACACCCGCGCCCTGGATGGATGCCATTAAAGCATCTCTTCCGGGTTGAGGTGCGGGTAGACCAGCCGCAGCACCCGGTCCTCCTGTAGGAGGTGGAGGCGGCGGGGGAGGTGGCGGGGCCCCGCCCATAGGAGGGGGCGGAGGCGGAGGGGGTGGGGGTGGAGCGGCCCCTCCCCCTGTAGACGGTGGGGGCGGCGGCGGAGGAGGCGGAGGAGGTCCGCCGGCCGCAGGGGGAGGCGGCGGCGGCGGCGGCGGTGGTGGTGGTAGACCACCAGAAGAGGCCGGCCCAGGAGGCGGCGGAGGCGGAGGGGCACTCCCTGACGGCGGGGGCGGACGACCCGGGGGAGGCGGGGGCGGCGGGGCCGGTGCTGCACTGCGTGAGGGAGCTGGTGGAGGCGGCGGAGGTGCAGCAGAAGACCGCGTAGGGGGAGGTGGCTGGGGTGCAGGGGTTGAACGCGCCGGCGGGGGAGGGGGCGCGTTGGTAGCAGGCGAGGGAGGCGCGCGAGGCGGAACGGTACGCCGTGATGGAGGTGCAGGAGGCGGAGACGGTGGCTTACTAACTGCCTCAAGCATCGTTCGCCGGGGTGCGGGAGGCGGCGGAGGTTTCTTCTTCGCACCACCTCCGGACTCGGCCTTCTGTGCATCTCGGACGAAGTCCTTGATGAAGTCCAGGTTTTGTTCGAGGACATCGCGAGAGATTCCCTGGCCTTCAAGGTTCCCCAAGAAAGCCTCCCAAGAAGGATCTACGTTTGTAGACGTGAAGCCCTTGTCGGCATCGTAACCCATATGCGCAACGTGTTTAAAGGAACCGGCAGTGGGTCCTGAGATCATCGACTTGTCGATCTTACCGCCTTTGCTAGGCTTCGCAGCTTTCTTCTTCGTAGATCCTGACTTGGACTTCCCTGGAGGGAGTATTAGTCCAGGAGGCCAAGTGTGGTTAGAAGGGTGCCACTTGCCACTTGTCTTCTTCGTGGTTACCTTCTTGTAGAAGGTCTTTGCCTCCCCTTCATCGGCGAACACAACTCCTATCATGCAGTCCTACGCGTAGCACAGTGTCAGGATGCGAACGAGACGGTGGATAACGCCACGTACGTCTCCTGGGAACGAGTGGAAGAAGGGGCGGTCCTGGTTATACTCGAACTCTTCATAGACTTCGTGTTCCCATATGATACCACGGGTACCCGCCAAGTCAACCAACTTGAGGTAGAACACACCCTGGGTGTCCTTCACAAACGCAAGCGCACCCTGTAGACCGGTGTACGACCATTCCTCCGGCTTGGGATACGCATAGTATATACGAGTAAGTGCCGCGGTGAAGATCTTGTTGGCGGGCGAGTTAACGGCCGCCTTGACCTTTGCTTTCTCGTCATTCGAGAGCGTCGACTGGGCGGGCATGCTGGGCTGGTTTGTGTGTGCAGTTCCGGACGTGCAGGTGGTCGTATGTGGGTAGGTAACGGATGTAAAACGCAGCAAGCCTGCGCCCCTGCGAGTGAGTGCACAGGACAAGATGAGTCCGAGCCGAGTCGGGCGCGCCGCCGAATGCCAGGTGGAATGACGTGCGGCAGCGCATAAGCCGCCTTATCCGTTTCGGCTATATTATCGATGCGGTGAACATATCCCAAATATTCGGTCCGAGCATATCTCTTCCAAGACCACCTTATAGTGCCCACCGCACATCTTAACGGGTCAGACATAGGAAGATAGATATGTTTTGGGTGTCAAGGCACGTATGGGTTCACACGCAAGTGTCAACCCTGCGTTTAGGCGCTTCGTTTATTGTCGTTACCGCAAACTGGAACAAAACATAGGCTTCAAGCTACAAGGTACAACAGGAGGAAAGCACAGAGCAAAGCTGCAAAAGGATAGACCACGACAGATGCAAAGGCGGAGTCTTGCTAGGAGCTCAACTCCTTTACGAACTCCAACGCGAGCTTAGGGCTGGTGCCCACCCTGCCGTCAGCTTTGGTGAAGACACCATCGTAAAAGAATACATACCTATCTGCTGGTTTCACGGGTATCTTTTTATCGACGAGCTTTCCGCCCTTCTCGAAAATAAAGTGGCTACGCTTCGTCTTTCCGCCTTCGCCCGCACCAAGCGCGGCGATGAGTACACGCTTCGGGTCCGACAGAAGTGGGTAAGGGAGGTTTTTCTGTATCCCACGAAGTCAGTTCGAAGGATATAGAAAAGAGCAGGCATAGTCAATGGCATACCTTGGATTGCCACTTGGCTTGCGCCGTAGGCTTATCTGCGCTCAGACAGTACACCTCAAAGTTATGCGACGTAAAGTCGGGGTAGACGTCACGGAATCCGCACGCTTGAGTTGTGCATCCAGCTAACGCACAATCCCATTAGACGATGCTTATTATTCATAACTCGTGCACTTACGCGTGTCGGCCTTTGGCACAAGGAAGAAGATGACTCCCTTTTCAGCCGTCAAAGTGGCTACGTCCACATCCTCGTCCTTCTCGTTCTTGAGGGTATATGAAGGCAAGATATCTCCGACGTCGATGGGAGACAAAGCTCCTGTGTAGGTCGCCCGTTTAGATTGCATGCACCTCACTGGTTTTCATAATTTTACCTTCAGTTTCGCCTTTCGCTGCTTCATTAGACTCTTCAGAAGCAGTGGCCTCAGCTTTGCTCTGTAAGAGGAGGCATAACACATTCAGGGTCAAGATGGTCCAAAAAAGAGCTCGAAACACCAATAACCACACCCACCTTCTTGACGGCGGGTGTATCGTCGCCCCCGTCTACGCCAGCCTCAGCATCGGCAGCCGCCCTCTTCTTGGGAACCTTGACGGCCTTCTTGACCGCATCCTTGACGGCCTCTACTTTGGGCTGGGTAGAAATGCGCGTCGACCTCCTCGTGGGTTCGACGGGCTCTGCAGAGGCTTTCGCACGGGGCGCCATGGCGGAGGTGGTGGTCAGGAAGGAAGCGAGGGAGAGGCCTGGGTACCGTTCTGGTCTCGCAAGGGCCGCTGATTATATACCGTGACCGACGGGGGCTGCTTAGCGTGTCGCCCTTCTCCGACCCGCGGGCTCCCAATGCCAGAGCCTCGGTGACACACGCTCGCGCCATATCTCACTCCGAGCAGCGACGTTCTGACAGCCCCCCTCGGCGCACGCGAGAGCGCAGGGTCCGTGCGCAGCGTCGTACGCGCATGACCCGACGTTGTGGTTGAGGCGCAAGGCGTCCACTCGACTGTTTGAGACCCACTACACGTACAAGGAAATTACAATTCGTGATCGGGCGTTGAGCGCGCAATGCGCGGCTCTCGAGACGTGCAGAATGGCGGATCTACGCCCAAGGGAAGAATCCGTTTATGTTATGATAAACGGCTACACACTGTACTGCATATAGTCACCAGGGCCACTTACAAGGCTCTGTAACAATGAAAGACAAACTGTTGGCAGTAATAAACTATAGCTCTCTATGCTAAGATGTCATGCGTCGTCGGTCGAAAGTGCGAATTGGGATGGACGTATGCAAGAGTGTCAGAGCGGAAGACAAGAGATGGGATGCGTGGGTTGACGGAGATTGCCAGGATATTCGTGATATCATGCATAAACAGCGATGTAGACTAATGAACCACGATAGCGATTAGGTTGCGCAAACGACAACGACATACATTTCTGTCCCGTGGTTTCAGTTACAGGGGGGGCAAGATAGCTCCTAACGCACCTTCATGATGATTCAGGGGTTCCTTTCAGAGAGCTGGAGGAGGAGGTCCTCGACAATATGGACGACCTTGAGCCTGATGGTGACACCGGACTTGCCGTACCGGACGTAGGAGTAAGCCCGCCGTTCAAAGGCCTGTCCGCGGGCGATGTGAGGCCCTGAGTATCGACCGACACTGTGGAACTCGAGGAACGACTACGCCGAACATAGGGCCGTGGCGGGGGCTTTTGCGGCTCCTGAGGTGGGGTGATGGTGGGGGACCCCTTATCACGCTCGACGGGGATGTTCTCTGACCCGAACTCATCTACCATACGGGGTGGGGGCCTCTCCACCATAGCCTCGAGGAGCTGTTGAAAGCATAAATATTAGCTCATGAGGAAAGGACGAGAGGGATGAGACACACCTCCTTCCGCAGTTCCTCACCGTCATACTCGCCTTCCATCTCTTCAGGACCAAGAAGTACAGCGCCTTTACGGAAGACTTCGCCCTCTTCTTCAACGAGTAGCCTTGACCTGCAACCATAACACGCAGTCCGATTAGACTGCGCGGTCATGAAGGGAGATAAGAAACTTACAGGTCTGTTGGAGAGACAACGTCCTCGCCGGGTTCCTCGGTCAAACCTCGCGCTTCGCCATCCTCGTCGTCCGACTCCGTAATCAAGAACGTCGGGCTGAGTACACTCTCCTCAGGCTCAGGCTCAGGCTCCGCACGGCCTTTGCCTTTGTCGACCCGAGGAGTGATCGGCTCGTCGTCCTCGGATGGTTCATCCTCCACAACCACCGCGAAACTACCAGGGTATCCATTTCCAACCGCTTCACCGTTACCTGTCAATAGTCCAAGGCCTTGTATATTCAGAGGCTCCGGTTTCGGCTCCAAGCGAGCAAGAAGCGCCATAAGGTCGTCATTGAGTGATAGTAGCATCTCCAGGTGATCAGGCTCTGTCGCTGCTTCGATCAACGTGACAACAGATTTCATGATGTCTCGTGTCGATTTAGCCAACTCGGAGTTCGGGGAAAGCGTTGGGGGAGAAGGCGTGGAGGAAGACGATGGTGACTGAGCGAGCAGGTTTTCGAGCTCGTTCTTCCGAGCACGAGCCTGCGATATAATGTCAGACTCGGTCTGTGTCGTAGGGGGAGTGATGTCAGTCGGGTTCCAAGACGGAGAAGGCGAAACGTCAGTCTGCTCATCGACCTTTTTCTTGTCGTCCTCGCGTATGGATTTCGCCAGCTCGCTCTGCTCAATCATGCCCCAAACGCCTTTGGCTTCACCCCGACCACTTTGGCTGGCAGAACCATTGCTCGTCGTGGCGCGCTCCGCCTCCTCGGTGTTGCGTATGCATGCCTCGAGAATATCGCGACACATTCTGCATAAAATTAGATATCATGTTTCTCTTGTGCAAATTCAATCTCACCTTGCCATCTCCTCATCAGCCGGTGGGATATTCAGATCTAGACAGCGCATCACATGGTTGGATTTGAGACCAGAGCTCAATGCCATGACGCCTGCAAGATCGAGGTTGTTCGTAGTGAGATCCAGATGGAGGAGTGAAGCGGATTCGGGCAGGAACTCAGCCAGCGCTATGGCGCCGGCAGAAGTCATGCCCGTCGAAGCTAGGAACAACCGCTTGAGCGCGCTATTGAGTGTGAACGCTGTTCTCAGCGACTGGATCTGGGAGGGAGTTAGATATCGTCCACGTCGGATAGTTTTATTCTTACCCCTTCTAACCCAGGCCCGCAACAAGGGTTTTTACTCAAGTCCAGGGTCTCTAGGCATGAATTATATTTCTAAATCGCAATTATGTGAGACGAATGCTCCTACGATTTACGGATGAAACATACCAATGCCTCTGCAATATTTGTGAGCCCCTGAACATCGAGCTTGTTCTCACTAAGGTTGAGCACCTTGAGCGTTCGGTTGCGCTTGAGAACCTGAGCAATATACGTGATGCCCGTCTAAACGAGTACAGAATGAGCTGTGACACGCCGGGCCTAGAAAAGGAGCATACCCGGATGTCGTTCCCCTTAAGATCCAGCGTTCGCAGAGCACCGAGACGGGGCAGGTTGTCTAAAGCCCGAACCTGTTCCAGTAGTGCAGCACTAGGCCCATGCTTGAGAGCGGTGTCAATGCCTCCCGCATGGCCATTGCTACGTGTGGGATGTGCCGGAGGTGGAGGTAATCGCGCGGTCACCCCGCCTTGGGCTGATGATGTGATGATGGGTATAGGCCGTCCGGACGGCGACAAAGGGTTAGTGTTGCCAGGGGTAGGCACCCCTGCCGACGGTCCACGTCGGGAACGAGGTATGTAGGGTGTGTATGTTGTCTGCGGCACGGTGGACGGATGCCGAGGAGGAGGAAGGACGGGACCTGGGCGTAGGGGCGCAATCGGGGCACCGTTACCGCTGGTGCTGAGGGAGGGGGGTAGAGGCAGGGATGGGGATTGAGGGGTGGCAGGCGGTGAGAGTGATAATGCAAGACTAGCGGAGGATATAATAGGTGAGCTAGGGACGGAGGCCCCATCAGCAGAGGTAGCAGGGAAGCGATCCGGGTAGTCTTTAATCATGAGGGCAATTGCGACGGCACCCGTTGCGCTTATGCGGTTATGCCGTAGTGAGATATTTCTTAACGAAGACATTCGTACGGAGTGCGCTGGTGGGGGTTAATGACTAGATCGACAACTGTCCACGTACAACTCACCCAGTGCATCTAATGCTTGTGGCTTCAACGAACAGTCATCTAGCCGCAATGAGACCAGGCCCGGGGTAGGTGCAGCCGGTAACGCAGCGGCAATGTACTCAATCGACTTCTTGTCTAGCGCATTTTGCGATAGATCCAAGAATTGCAGGCTCTTCGCCTAAACAAATGTTAGCATGTGAACCTATTGCCAACGTGCTAGATAAACACGCCTTCGTCACGTACGCGCCGATGAGACGGAACGCTGGGCCTTTCAGTCGCCTATTCGACGACACGGAGAGGAAGGTCAGAGTGCCCGGGATGAGCAGCGAGTGAAGCATGGGTTTCAGAATCTTTAGAGATAATCAGACGCAGCACATGCGCGATACGTCCGTGCCAACTTACATGTTCGTCGAGATCACATTCCTTGAAGACTAACTTGCGCAAACCCCACTCAATTGTGAACACGTCAGAGAGCACAGACGCGGTGCCAATGTTGAGCTGGATACCAGAAAGATCTATCGTACGCGGCGTTGTACTTGCGGCGCGCTGCATGGCATAGCGTATATCCGTTTAATACCCGCAGCAGACTGCTATAGCTCATGCTAACATACCTTGAACGCCGCCGAGATAGCCGGGTCAGGTACCTCCTCCCGCCCGGCACAACACTCGCGGTAGAATGTCTCCACCTTGTCTAAACTCCACCAATCGCCCTCAGCATGAATATCAGGGTTAGACGCATTCCCTCTAACGATCCGCCGTCTACGTTCCGCTTCACGCTCCTCAATTGAGCGCTTCTCCTCCTTCAGGGAAGGCGTCGAGGGCGGGTTTGTCGCCATGATAGGGTAGACCGTTGTCATCTCCGGAAGTATAAAATGGGCACGCTTGAGCGTGCTAGCCTCGTCCTTGGTGGCATCGGACTGCTGGTTCTGGGTTGGCAGTATCCTGGATAGTCTGGCCAGGGAGAAGAATGACTGCTGAGGAGGAGGAGGCCGCTTCAAAATAGACTTTCCCGGAGTCGGGATGGTCACTGCTGACGACGAGGCAGATGGCGACAACATAGCTGCATCTCAGACGAGGTGAGTCGATGTGGTGGGGGACGAAGGCGGGGGCACAAGCCGTTTCAGTGTGATCAGACGAGGTCCGTTGCCGCCCAAGAGCTTAACCCGGGGTAAGATCCATTAATGAACGCGAACTAATGCCGTTTAGATTGGGCATCAATGTGCGATAAATAGCTACACAAGGGTTATAAGGGGAATAGTCGGTCCGGTGTATCGGCTCCCACGTGGCACAGTTACCAAGTCCGGCCCAGGCACCGCCAGACTTCTTTCAACTACCAAACACTGTTCGCAGCACCGGCCACTGGCAGTCGGTATCTTCTACCACAACCGTCGCTCAGCAAATTATACTGTATAGTAAGTAGCACTCCTAAAGAAGTTTACACTACAGCGCAAAGCGCACGAGCGCAGCGTGGTTGTACCTAATATCCCCGCTTTCCTGAGTTCCGTACCCGAGCTCAGGCTTGGAGCCCCGAGTCCATATGAATAGGATTCATCTTCTAGAATGCTCGGACGTATCTACTCGGACCACAAGGCGTACAAGATACAAATGCTCAGGATAGACGATCACGGTCTATTACACATCCATGTACTCCTGGCAGCGACTATAGAGTTTCGCCCATCTACCGCCGTTCCAGTCTCGAATCCTTGCCCAACAATCAAGAGGAGACACCTTTTCAAGCCATACTCTATTCAAACTTCGTCAGTGACGATGCTTCCCTTCCGTTTATCCGGCGACTCACAGTATAGAGCAGAGCGCGAAATCGGCATACGTTACATCTCGCCCCATAGCAATGACGCCGTTCCCGTCGCTATAGTTTTTGTCGAGGATCATCGCAAGAAAGTTGAACTGCTCCTTCACCGCTACCCAGGCGCGCTCGCGCTGCTGGCCATCCAGAGCACCCGGATTCGGGGTCGAGGTGTCATCTCGTCTAAAGTGCGTTTGACTAGGCTCGGGAAGCCTTTGATGAGTGAGCGGCACGACGATTGGCAGGAGAGGCTTGACGAAGATGTCTTGAACGTAGTGGACGAAAAGGGCCTGCATGGCACGAGATCCCTCCGGGAAAATTGGGCGTGCTGGGTATGCTGCCTCCAGGTATTCCGCGATACCATTGGCGTTGGAGCGGACGGTAGGGGTTCCCCTGGATCGCAGAGTGTCGACGATGACCGGGAGGGTGTAGACGGGACGGCCATCTGGTTTGTATGAAGCGGCAGGGGCACCGATTGCTCGAAGTGTGCTTTCTACCTCCGCCAACTCGATCCAGACGGTGCGGTGGGGGAGACGCTTGTAATTCAAGATAAAACTACATAGAAGTAGGTGAGTGAGTGAGCAGCCCCCCGGGTGAATTTCATGCATGCTCACCGTATGCGCCAAATATTAGGGGCCCATGGTTGAGGTATTGTAGAACGAATATCATACAGGGTAATGACAGACTGAGGCATGGTGCTGAAGGACGGTGGCTGCCCCTGCTACTATTCATCCTTTATTACCGGAGGTAGAGCTGTGGGCGCAGTAGAGTACAAGGGCGCGGGTGGCGCAGCAGGGATGAGGGGCACGGCGATTAGCGGAAAGACCCTGCCTGCTTGGAGGGCTGGACAGCCGGACTCCAACATCAACGCCCGCACGGATGCGGGTTGATTGCATCCGGAGCGCACGTTACGTTTCACATACGACCGAGGTCCCAGGGACTCTTCGGCCTACATCGATTAAATCACGCCTGAGAACGGGATATGTTGCTTGGGACACTCGGATACGGATATGAGTCATGACTGGTGTATTGGGAACAGCTTTCTCTCTCAGACAGAATCCTCGAGGCCATTGGCGCGTCAAGAGATGGACATCCAGTGCGTGACAGACGCAAGGACGGCTGATAACCTCTTAGACAGCCGACATCACCACAAACGATAGCCATAGTAAGATGATTAAACATCCCGGCTCCTTTTCAATCACGAGTATGTCGTACAGCATTGCCCAAAACTTAGCACCAGTGGACTCGCAATATTGAGTTCGAAAAGTTGTGGCGGGGTTGCGAACACAGCATTTGCTAAATCGGGACAGCGGTGTACCTACATCTTCCCACGTGGCGCACTCTGGCAAACACCGCCGCAGACCGTGACGCTGCCATGACCTGAAGTTCCTGAACACAGCTACTTGGTTATTTTGGCCGTTCTACGTAGGCAGCATATCAAGAACCTACAACTCCCTGGCCCCTAATGAAATCTCTCCTATGCATCAGCTACTATGGCCGGCCTCCCCGAATCTTCTAATCCTCACATGTCACTGATACCACCTTGACGTCTGGGTCCGTTGGCTCAATATTTGACCAACCGCTGAGTCTGCTCCTCTACGGGTCAGTACGGGGACTCCGTAGGAAGGTGCTCATTATGGAAGCCAAATCAACGCTTTCTTCAATGACGATAGTGCTCTGGATGCAAGGTGAAGTACCCACTTGGATTCCGTCTGGCACACGCTTCCCGCGGAACGACAACCGTCTGTCAGGCGCATCATGGCTGTGCTCCCCCTCCGCTGGTACCATTCGCCGTATAATGTGATTGATATCTCCCTTGTCCTTGTACTCGGCCAGTACTCCAGAGTAGTCCGCTATCCACAGACGTTTCTGCGGACTGGGCTTTTGCAGATCTTCCGGCACAGATCAGGGCCGGCTCGGAATGCTCCTTGCAACAACCACTCAAGCCACGCAGTTATGCTCCATTACAATGACGTACGCCACTCATGTATAGCCTCTAAATGCGGGACGGAAGCTAAAGTACGTATCGCGCAAGTGAGTCATTTGCCACACCCTCCTCGAGACACAAACTCACCCCGGTGAATACATAGCCTCATAGGCCTCGAGGCCATGCCATGCCGTCTCCGCCCAGCGAGCCGCAAGAGGCGCGAGCCGCCCACAGGACGCCGTTTCCAAGCACCGGGAATGGCCCGTCATCCCGATGTAGGAGCTTCCCGGCCCAGTGCATCGTCACCACCGCTCGTTACGCAGATGTTATGTTCTCTAGCTGGCCGCCGACGGATCTTAGTGCCGTTTGTGGACCCTTCCAGGACCCGTCGACCACGACGGAACCCTCCCATTGCCTCGAGGACGAGGTCCGTGATACTCTTACCCTTCCGCATCATACCGGTGATATGTGAGCAACCTCGGAGAATGACAGAATGGAGGCCGCGGTATTCAGGGTGCTATACGCGAAGGACAGCACAGGTACCATAACTTTAGTCCGCCTGGATGCTGGTAGTCCCCAAGGGTACTTCCGAAGATCGCACCTTCCGTCATACTCGGATAAACTGAACCTTCGCGACTGTTTTTGGTTTGGAACCGTGTATCTCAACCCTGCGAGCACGGGTACCGAGGCAGACCCTCGAGTTGCCCAGACTGAAGAGCACTGACAGGTCACAACATTAATACCGGATACCCGAGTGCCCGTATAGACGGACAACCTGGCCATCTCCGGAAGCTGAATGGCCGTAGGCCTCGGATCTAGCATACTTGCGCCCAGTACGTCTCCTTCGCTTGTTCGCGTGTGCTCATGCACCATGGGCGATCCTCAGCCTTTATCTTAAGCACAATCTCTTCAACGGGTTGCATGATGGAAACCATCGCGGGACATGACGTACCAAGTCGTGATGGGCGTGCTGCAAAGCCATAATACCCGCAGACACTCTTTAGGCCATACACACAATCTGTTCCCCGTGGCGGCGTTTCCGCTTCGCTTTGTTTCGACGAACGGCCCAGGACAATGTCGCTACGACAAGATCGGGGGCGATATTCGTCGGGCGAGCCGCTATTGACGGTATCAAGACGCCAGAAGCCTCATGGAGACGGTTGACTCGGAATCGCTAATCTGTGAACCTGCTTTCGATTAATAGCAATTCAAAATAGATTGGATGTGCATTTCGGAAAGGGCGACAGGAGACCGCCTGACGCTCAGCTTCGCCATGCACCGTTGGACCTATGGCATGCCTGTTCGGTGAACGATCTCTCTCGGTGAATTGCAGTTCCAGCCATTGGAACCTCTCTACCTGAATATTCACCCCCAGGACTCAAATACTTTCCGGGAGCATATCCGAATATCACGGTGAACGGTGCGCACCGAGTCCCTGTGGAACTCTCGCGGAGGATCCCGTGGTGCTGCACCATAACAGCCTGCCCCAGTGAATAATTGTCACTGTCTTGTCATCATCTGACGCACGTTTATCACTGCCGAGGGGCCACTTCACCTACTTGAGAACGGCGCTCTAGTGATGGTAAGAATTGGCCTTTTTTTGGTGCTCAAGATGTATACGCACGTCTTGGCATCTCACGGCACTTAAGTCCTTTCAGAACTGCCCAGTAACCGCCTCTCATGCCGTTCTGGCCGCGTGCACCTGTATAGCAACGAATACAGTAGGTCGCCGCGGACGTCCTGTATGTCGACGGTTGTCTAGCGTCTGGAAGTTCTTCGAACGATGGCATATATACTCGCCTCCGAGATCCGATCATTCTCTATCCCTCGGCCGACGCATTAGGGTATATTCAAGCTCGGACGTGAGGTCACCAATACGTGCTTGAACCCCCAGTACTTTTTGGTTCTGGACGTCGTCGTTACCAGCGCTCGGTTTGGAGGACAGCCGGGGAGTGTGCGACGAATGAACCCACTCTGCACCACGGCCGGCATAAACCTGACCAGGAATGAGCCAATGGCATGCCGGCCCGCAGATAGACGCCCGAGCCAGTGATCACGATGAGATCACCCCAGGCTCACTCAGCTGGGCCTCCCAGACCTTCTTCATCCATCCGCGCCCTGCGCCCTCTTGACCAGCAACCACCACCACTGAACCACATTAGCCATGACGACCGCTCTCGACGCCCTCAAGCAGACTGGCACCGTCGTCGTCTCCGACTCCGGTGACTTCGAGTGTGAGTGCCTCATCCCGCACCTTACGCCCCGGCCGGATACACGATACGCGAGACTGATTGGGTATCTTGTTAGCTATCGATGTCTACAAGCCCCAGGATGCGACCACGAACCCGTCGCTCATCCTCGCTGCTGCTAACAAGCCCGCGTACAAGCGCCTGATTGACGCCGCCATTGAGTACGGCAAGAGCAAGGGCGGCAGCATCGACCAGCAGACTAACGCTGCCCTCGATCGCCTGGTAAGTGTTACCCCGCGCATCTCCTCAGTTAGGGTCGTGACTGATACAATGGTGTGCCGCGGTGCACATAGTTGGTCGAGTTCGGCAAGGAGATTCTGAAGATCATTCCTGGCCGTGTCTCTACCGAGGTCGACGCTCGTCTCTCTTTCAATAAGGAGGCTACTAAGAAGAAGGCCAAGGAGCTTATCGCGCTCTACGACTCCGTCGGCGTCAAGAAGGAGCGTATCCTCATCAAGATAGCCTCGACGTGGGAGGGTATCCAGGCCGCCCGCGAGCTCGAGCGCGACGAGGGTATCCACTGCAACCTCACCCTTCTCTTCGGCTTCGCACAGGCTGTTGCTTGCGCCGAGGCCGGTGTCACTCTCATCTCTCCCTTCGTCGGCCGTGTAAGCAACACCCCTATCCACAAGGGCGTCTATGATACTGACCGTAAGATCAAAGATCCTCGACTGGTACAAGAAGAACAAGCCGGGCAAGGACTACGTCGGTGATGAGGACCCTGGTGTCCAGTCCGTCAAGACGATCTTCAACTACTACAAGCAGCACCACTACAACACCATCGTTATGGGTGCTTCGTTCCGCAACGTAAGCCTCATGACGATGTGTCCCCGAAATATAGCTGACCCGCCTCTGTACACAGACGGGCGAGATCAAGGCTCTTGCCGGTGTCGACTTCCTCACGATCTCTCCCAACCTTCTCGAGGAGCTCAAGAACGACACCTCCGCCGTCCCCAAGAAGCTCGACTCGCACAATGGTAGGCACTATGGTTTGTTTGTTTCGATTCAATATAGGGGTTGACGTTGCCGTGATTGTAGCTCTCCAGGGCCAGCCCATCCCCAAGGTCACCTACATCGACAACGAGCCCGAGTTCCGTTGGGCCCTTGCCGAGGACGAGATGGCCAACGACAAGCTCCACGAGGGTATCCGCAAGTTCGCGCAGGACGGCGAGACCCTCAAGAGCCTCCTTCGCGAGAAGCTGTCGGCGTAAAACCTCGCTGTTTGTGTAGCGACGTTTCGAGTCGGACTGGTGCTAGGGGATTACATGGAAAAGGAATCGTGGAAGTCTGTACTTGTGTAAAATGTAGTGTGCATTTGAAACATTTAGACCTGCATTGTGATAGACAAATTATGCGGCGTGTCGAAGTCTTCAGTACTGAGTAGAGTCGGTGCTCACACTGCTTGTTGTTAAAGCTGCTTAGGGACTGTCAGCAGCAATGACGTCACGGAGACATGCGCCGTCCGGGGCGCCCGTCGCCAGGATTGGACCCGCGACCGACGCAGGCGCAATCGCAGAGTCTCCACAGCAACTTGCTCGGTGGCTTATACTTGTGTCAGCCATGCACCGAGCGTCGCACCTCAACATTCTTTCCTACCCCCACCACGAGCTTGGGCCACCACGCTAAGTACGCAGATAATTCATTAGAAAGGCTTGCCGCTCATCGCGTACTGTTCGGTTTCATCAGACATCTCGGCGGCTGACGCCAGGACTTAAGACCGCATTCCCACCCGAGCCGCCTTGGGCCTCGTTCAAACTTCGGGGAGCGCCCCACCACATCCTAGGCTCTCTTGACGTTCTCCGACCCCTTCACGATGTCCACGCAGGAGAAGCCGAGCGTGAACGAGACGTCCAGGACCGACTCCGATGCGACGAAGCCGCCACAAGCGCGTCCCGCCTCCGACTCGCCCAGCATTTGGGACAAGTTGCCGCCGTGGGCGTCGAAGAACCTGCGCTCATGGAAGTCCTGGAAACTACTGCTCAGATGTTGGATTGCGTCATGGGTATCGTTCGTGATCATACTGCCGAACAGGTCGTTGGCGACACTGGGGAATACGTGAGTGTCGTGCTTGTGGTCGCGCGAGGAGCGGGGGGGGGCTGACAGGATGGACCAGCGCGTTCTTCTCGTTCCTAGTGAGTATCATGGTGCCGCCAAACATGCCTGTTCAAGTCTTCATCTTCGTGAGTGAAACCCTACTTTCGATACGAAGCACGCGTAGAGTGACGTCCAACATCGCTGGGACGCGTAGGCCATCACCACCCTGGTGCTGGGTCTCGCGCTAGGATGGGCGATCGCGTGCGCCGGAATGGCGGCTGCGCTTGTGGCTAGGGACCAGACTCTTCTCAAGGAGACGCTTCAGAAAGAGGCGGCAAGGTAGGCCGGTATTCTGTCTTCTCGTTTGACTTGATTCTGAGGATGCGCGTAGTGCTGCTGGTCTCGCCAACCCTGACGCGTTATTTCAAAGTGCAATCTTCAGGGGAGACTTCTTGGATACCAGGTCGGTATCACGTTGGCCATCGGTACTTGGAAAGTCTCTAATATCATTTTACAGGTCGACGGTTGTATTTGGAGTCTTCCTGGCGTTCGGATGCTTCGTGTTTGCATTGATTAGGGCATACGCTCCAAAGCTCACTATCATGAGCGTGTTTGGCACAATTGCCGTTGATATTTTTATAGTGAGTGCCGCGGCTGAAATCTCCACCCACAAATTCGGTGTGGCTTTCAACCCCCCAGTATGTTACTAACGCACGATACCGCAGTCTTTTGGACCTCTCTTCCCTTTTGCGCAGTACACCCTTTTGAACTCGCTCTTGACTTCAATCGGGTGCTACATCGCCATCGCGCTGGTATTCATCGTTTTCGTGTTCCCTGAGTCGCTTAACCATTCCTACCTACACTCCTCCGCGGAACTTCTGGACAAGCTGAAGGGGATTCTAGCCGTGCAGGAGGAAGTGCTGAATGCGGACCCGCACGACGTCATTCCCGGCAGTCCTCTTGCAACGAAGACGACGATGGCACGGATCGGCATGATTCAGCAGCTGCAACAGCGTGGGTAACCTCCGAAGCGCTGTTGCGTTCAATGACTAACTGGATCGGATAGTTATGGGGCAGAAGCACTTCCTCAATCTTGAATTCAGCTGGGGGAGATGGAACGGCGACGATATCAAAGACTTGCTTGAGCCGATCTCGACGGTCGCTACACGAATGGGTGCACTGAACGGTTTTGTGAAGATTATGGGACACCCCCTCTCCCTTTCCGACCACAAGCACGAGGAGACCGAATCCGTGTCTGATGCCAGCACTACTGGGACGGCCATAGACGACACCCTCCTGCTCCGCCAGTTCCGTGAGCGGAACTTCGCCGCAGAAGCTGAGCATCGCGTGCGCCTCGTCGACGTGTTGCCAAACATCCGTGAAGCGACTGCGGACCTCCGCGCCGCTGGGGTCGCCGTCCTTGGATCACTTCACGATTTAATAGTTGCGGTGAACACAAATCGATACAAGCGCGGACACGCTCTGCAGGACGCTTCCCTGGCCGATTTGGACAAGAAACTTACCACCCTCCGCACTGCAATCGAGGACTTCAAATCCGACCGACGCCTGATCCTTCTCGAACCTTACCGAGCCATGTTCGATGAGACGGAAGCAGGCAGCATCAACAGGCTCCCTCTTCGTGCACTGTACCTCTCCTACGTCTTTGCCTCCAACCTGATCGCAACGTCGAATGGCATCGTGGGGCTTGCTGAGCTAGTTAGCGAGACAGCCGTCAAGCGTTCGAAGGCGAGACTATGGGCACCGAAGGGCCTGCGTGCGATCGGCAAGCTGCTGCGTTCTGGCGGTAGTGCGGGCGAGGATGCCGTCGGAGAGGATGCTCAGCCTGAACAGGCCGTAGAGTCCGAAGAGCGGAAGGAGTACAGTGAGTCCCAGATGGCTACTCGAATTCTTCCAGACGGCTGAGGTTTTTCACACTAGGACAGGACCCGGACAGTAGACCACCTGAGAACGGGTTTCAACGCTTGGCGAACACCCTCCATGTGCTGTTCAAGTGGGGAAAAACGCCGGAAGCATTGGTGAGATTGTTCCGAAAGCGCCCCGCGACCCCTCCGTTCAACCTTATTGTAGTTCGCGTTCCGCTACGTGGTGGTCAGTATCGCGCTTTGGATTCCTTCGGTCGTCAAGTCTAGCGCTCGTGAGTACTCCACCTCTGTGCAAATCGACAGCTATATTGATCCTTTCAAGACTTCGCATATGCGGAACGCAGCGTTTGGTGCGTTTCCTGTCACGGCCTCTCAAACCTCTCGCTAATTTACATATAGGGCATTGATTATGGCTCAAACCACTATGAACATCTATGCTTCGGACCAAGTGTACAAGTAAGCTGATCAGAGCAATTATCCCTCTACTTAGCAAAGTTGACGCGTCTCGTTAGCTACGCGATGCGTATCGGCGGAACATTCGTCGGTGCCGTCCTCGGTATGGTCTGTTGGTACATCGGTACGCTTCTTGCCGTTTCGTCATCTCAAGTTCAAGGGCATTGAACAAATCATCGTTCAGGTGCTGGTCACGGCAACGGTAATCCGTACGGCCTTGCGGCCATTGTGGCGGCATTCCTCCTACCCCTGATGTTCCTGCGCATCTTCTCCCCTCCCCAGTACCTGGTCGGCATCCTTCTTTGCGAGGTAAGGCGGTGATTCTGCGCTACGACCTTCATGACATCCGGGTTAAATTGTACGCTCGCAGGCGACGTTTGTCTTGGTTGTGGGTTATTCCTGGATCGATGGCAACCTTCCTGGTCTTGTTCAGAATATTGGTATCGGCTGGGCGGTGGCCTGGAGACGATGGGTGCTGGTCATGATCGGTAAGCCTAAGTCATCGTGCGCCGATTATATCCCCCATCTAACCTCGTCTACGCAGGTTGTGCGGCCTCGTTCATTCTCATGATGCTGCCCCCTAAGTCCGGACGCAAGGCCGTCCGTCTCCGCAACGCCTCCGTGATCTCTGGGCTGTCGTACCTCTACTCGCACTTGACTTCCCTGTGGTTAGGCGCCGACGGGCCGTTTGACAGCACGACGGATGTGAAGACGGTAGGAGCACAGGCACGACCCCGGTGGCCCGCGGAGCTGCGAAGCAAGTTCATCGCTCTCGCCGAGCAGATCCAGGACCTGCGCATCAGGACGGCGATGTCGAAGTGGGAGGGGAGCATTAGGGGGTCGTGGGCAAGCGAGGATTATACTCGGTTGTTAGACCTGGAAAGCGACATGCTTGCCAGCCTAGTTTTGGTACGTTTGCCGAGAGGAGGGTATCGTGCCTTGTTGGTACTGACTTCCGCTCCAGCTTGGTGGCGCCTTGTCGAATCTTGATCCGGACCTTAGGAAGAACACCATGCCGCATACACACGTCCTGAACCCGCACTTTGTAAGTTCTCTCTGTTTATTCATACCATCGCCATGCTGACGTCGGTCGCTAACACAGATAAGTGACGTCATGTCTATGTTCTTCCTCATCTCGCAGTCGCTCCGAACGGGGGAGCCCCTCCACCAGGCGCAATACCGGAACTTGGCCGACCGCCTACATTACCATGGAGGGGTCGCCGCCACTGGCCCCGGCTCGGACTCCCAGGAGAGGAAGACGCACCTCAGACAGTCTCTGAGGAGTTACGACTACATGTTCTACGCCACCGCGGTGGTCGGTGTGCTTCAGATGGTTAATGTGAGTGTGCCTGCGCTTCTGTGCTTCCCACTTGTGGCTATGTTTTTGACCGTGTTTTGGTGCAGGCGTTGAATGAGGCGCGGACGATCGTGGCCCATCTGTGCGGCGAGGTGCCCCTGGAGGGTTTCGAGAAATGGAGGGAGGAGTACGACCGTGCGCATGCTATTGTCTGAGAGTTTGGCGGGCGGAAAGTGGATATTCTCGAAAGTTATAACGGGACTTGCACCATAACTTATTCGTACCGCGGTATTAGTAGTTTAGTTTACACGCCTCGTAATATAGACCATATTCGCTACGTGAGAGGGAGCGATATCGACGCCCGATACCGTTTTGCATTCCCTCAGTTAGGCCGAGGTTGCTTGGTCGGCAAGCCGAACGGAAATGTCAGGCTTAAGGATGACGAGGCTCGCATCGGAGTCATCACCCTGTCGGCAGCAATTCACCGACCGGGGAGCCCCATGCTACCTCAGCATCTACCATACCCGAACTGCCTCAACAATGGTTCCGACGCCGACTTCGTCGCCGTGCGCGGAGCGCCACGATGCCTTGGGCTTGTGCGCATGTGTAAGCACCGACGTCGACGCTCGAGTTGTTTCCGCAGATTTTGGGGGGAATTGTAATCCGATCCACGTCCATGCCGAATGTATTAGACGGTCGACGGCCGAGGTGGAGAATGGAGCTTTGCCGAACGCGCGCTTTGGGGAGTGAATATTTGGTGCATGTCCGAATCGGAAAATACGCCGGGTTTCGGCGGGAACGGTCAGCCTCGGCAAGTCGACACGACATCGATAACACCGTGTTAGGCCGCAGACCGAGTACATACCCAAAGAAAAGTATCCTGCACTGATATTTGAGGATCCGTCTGGTGTCATCTCGAAACTTGGTGCCGCTTGCTCATCGAGTTCGAGTCGGACTAGGAAGGGCCGTCGAGCATGCGCATCGCGGAGTTGAGTACACACGCGCCCCCTCCGAGTCGCTTTGGGCCAAACTCCGAGAGTCTCGGACTCTGCGCGCCTCCCTGCCTCCCTCTAATAGACGCTCGGAGTCCTTTCCGCGCCGATGTCGCTGGGTCGGCGGTGCCGGTCCCGCCCCAATCCCGCCGTACGGCGACGGCGCCGGTAACTCAGGCTTGAACAGGGCACTCTGCCTCCGCGACGCTCCTGACTCCTGCGCATGTAGCCCGTAAAGGGAGTGCAGAACGGCATTGCGTCCGACGGTCGCCCGCCGTGGCTTTGGAGTCTGGACGTCGACGCCACCGAATAGGCTTTCGATTGCTATGCACACTCTGGGTGGTATATATGTCAATGCGATCGGTGATCGAGCTGTGGGGGGGGGCGTGCCACCCCAGTTGGGTCCACTGGACGCCGGGACTTGGCAGACGGATGTTGACATTGAGATGCAGGACATACCTCTTTCAATTTGTTGGTGCGTACGCGTATGAGAGGGAGTTGTTTCTTCGACGTCATCGGGGTGAACGCCCAGCTCTGGCTGGAACCAACGGCAGCCCCCGCAAATTGCAATCGCCACCTCCACTTCCGAGCGGAACTGGGAGGTTTGCATCGATATGAAGTCTGAGGATTCCGGTCTAAGTCCGGGCAAGAGTTTTTGGTCCGGACGCTTCAAGCCGCACTCATTTTTTTCGTTTCAAAGGAGTGTGGAATTGACGGCGTACGGAGCCAACAGTTCCGGGAGACCGCATATGGCGCACACGCAGCGCGCGAAGAGTTCATGAGCCCCCGAGATTCGACGATGCGCCGGTGACCGAGGTGGGATCCGCTCAACAGACCAATACTAATAGCCAAGAGACGAATGCACCTGCCGGCCAATGTAGAGGGGTGTGAAAAGGAAGCGTACATTACGGCTTCCGTCTCTCACGGACGCCCTCAGCTCAATGTCGCGCTCGACGGGGAGCATGTGCCGCCGCTCGCGAGGGAGACAAAACGGAAGAGAGAAGACACAGGTCTCAAGCGGCAGCGCTAACAGCGCAAAGCACCGCACCGCGCGTGAGCCGTTATCAACGTACCCGGCGGTTTTCGCCTCCTGCGGCGCGAGAGCGAGGGCTCGAGGCTCGAGGCTCGAGGCTCGCAGCCCCGCGCCCGGGGCCGGAGCTTGCAGCGGGCGGCGAGATAAGTAAGTGTCAGGCGCGCCGGTACGCTTGCAATTGAGCCTTGGCGTCCGCGACTCGACCAAGTGTATCAGCGTACTGGGACGAGACGAAGGGGCAGGGCGCGTTCGAGCTCTTCCAGAAGCCGCACCCGAGGCCATCAAGGAGCACAGCAGTGCATGAGATTCGCGGGTCGGTGATGGGCATCGTGGAAGCTCGCGCCGAGCCTGGAAAGGGTTCGCGATAAGAGAACGCGGGAGCCATCAGGAACGGGAGCCAAGAAAGAGCTCCACATGAGGACCCTGAGTCTGTGCTAGCGGTGAAGTTTCAAGTCGAGTGCGAGTGGGACGAAACGCTGAACGTCCGGTGGGGGAGGTTTGGATCGCGCGCGTGGACGTTTTGGAGGGAGCTGCGCCAGTAGGAGACTGTTTGGTACTCGGAGCCACGGGGAGTGAGTGCTCACGCGAGGTGTGCATCAGATACGCCAGGCTGGTCGACACGACCGCCAAGTGAGCTGAACAGATGCCACCGCGCTTGCAGAGCCGTGGTGGCGAGCGGAATGATTGCATCCGCGCGCAGAGGGAGACGAGGCCATGTGAGCAATACGGCGCGCCTTGCGCCCCGCAGGAATGAAGGGCAGCGTGAGAGGATGACCCGGTGACGGCCTGCTGATATGGTCGAGACACGCACGATATTGAATATGTGCGGGCTGGGCGGGACGTGTCGGCGTGTGTGGCGTTGGGAGCCATGTACATAGGTGGGAATGTGCGGCCATGGCTTGACAGACCATTGCGTTGGTTGCAGATCGCAGTGAGCGGCATGTCTCGTGCGGTTGCGATCGGGACGACATATGAAGAGTTCAGGGAACGTTCTGACGTCCTACTCACAGCGGCCGCAGAGCGCACGGGGGTGCAGCGTCGCGTCATCGAAAGAGACATTGCAATGGGCGGGATGTAGGGAACGACTTATGATGGATGGATGCGCCGAGAGTTTTGCGCGAGTTCTGTGGCGATTGTCGTCAGTTACGCGGGGTCTACTGCATTGCATGCCAGCGATGGTGATCTACCAGGCACCTCTGGAACGAGAGGGCCTTTGGGCAAGCTCGAGCTTCGAGCTGCTTCGAGTGTATGCGTCGCGCTGAAACTAAATGGCGGTCGGAAGACGCGCAGGTCGCTCGCGAGTGGAATATTTTCCTATCCGCTGCGGTGGTGAAATGTGTAGCCGCGACGACGGCGGCCAGAGTGCGACGGTTTCGAGCAGAGAGGGAGGGCTCTGTCGCGCGGCGGCCGAAAGCGGAAGGAGGGCGATGGCGACATTGGGCGGTGTCGAAGGCGCATCGGACGGGAGCGCCCGGGCGAGCGCGCGGTGCGACCAATGGCCCGCGATCGAGCTCAAATTTTGCGATCCAGCCACAACGTTAACGGCCCCGCCAGCTCCCCGCTCCTCCCAGCCCACCGCCCGCGCGCGCGTTCGAGCACGTCGCGCGCCGTCGCGACGACGGGCGCGGACCGCGCCGGTGCAGCGCCGGCGACGCGGGGTGGACGCGGGCGCCGCGCGGGGCTCACACGACCAGCGCGGGCGGGCGGGGGAGGGGAGTGCGGGGGGATGAAGGGTGGGCCGGATGCGAGAACTTTGTTTGGCGTGCCTGGATCAACTGGAGCGAGAGTGATGGCCGGCAGAGTGGGGGAGAGCCATATGGACGTCCGGCCCATGTGCTCATATAAACCGCCCGACATGTTTCCTCTCCGAAGGCTCCTCCCTCCGAACGACCCTCCGTCCTCTGGCCTCTTCCGTCCCAGGCCGCTGCCGTCCCCTGCAGCAGTCCTCCCCCTCCCACCACACTCTTCACTGAGCAATGGCTGGTCTGCAGGCCGACAAAGACATCATCGCCGGCCTCGCCGAGGCAAAGCGCGACGAGGCTGACTACGAGAAGAAACACGGTCTCTCAGAGTCCACCACCTCTCACGAGCACGAGCTCGACGGCATCCACGACGGCCTCGAGTTCCCCACCGAGGAGGAGCGCGCCACCCTCCGCCGTGTCTCCGATCCCATCCCGTGGACCACGTACCGTAAGTTCATTAGCCGTCTCGTTATCAGCCGCGCGTCCGCTCACTGTCAAACCTAGTAATCGCCTTCTGCGAGCTTGCGGAGCGGTTCTCCTACTACGGCTGCACCGTCGTATTCACCAACTTCCTCCAGCAGCCCCTCCCCGAGGGCTCAAGAACGGGTGCCAACATCAAGCAGGCCGGTGCCCTCGGTCTCAGGCAGCGCGCCGCTACCGGTATCACCACCTTCAACTCCTTCTGGGTCTATGTCATCCCGCTCTTTGGCGCGTACATCGCCGACACGCGATGGGGCCGCTTCAAAACTACCTGCGTCGCTGTCGGCGTCGCGCTCTTCGGCCACGTCCTCCTTATCATCTCTGCTGTCCCCGGTGTTATCGAGCATTCCCACGGCTCATTGGCGTGCTTCCTCATCGCGATCATCATTATGGGTGTCGGCACGGGTGGTTTCAAGGCGAACATCTCGCCGCTCGTCGCCGAGCAGTACAAGCGGTCGAAGCTCTTCATTGGGCACACCAAGAGCGGCGAGCGTGTCATCGTGGACCCCACGATGACCACCTCGCGGATTTACATGTACTTTTACCTGTTTATCAACGTCGGTTCATTGATTGGCCAAATCACCATGGCTTACTCTGAAAAGGTTTGTTTCAATATTTTCACTCCGCCGCGAGGTTATTAATCTCTCCGTAGTACGTTGGTTTCTGGCTCGCGTACACGCTCCCCACGGTGGTCTTCATGCTCTGCCCCTTGGTCCTTTACTTCGGCCGCAACCGCTATGTCACCTCCCCTCCCCAGGGCTCTGTCCTCTCGAAGGCCATCTTGATCTGGCGTCAGGCGGCGAAGGGCCGTTGGACGTGGAACCCTGTCCAGACTTGGCGCAACTTGAACGCCGACGACTTCTGGGAATCTGCGAAGCCCAGCAACTTCAAGGGCGAGACTCGCCCAAGCTGGATGACCTTCGACGACCAGTGGGTCGACGAGGTCAAGCGTGGGTTCAAGGCCTGCAGCGTCTTCCTCTGGTACCCGCTCTGGTGTAAGTAATTTTTTAAATTTATTTTCTAGCGGACGGTGGAAGCTAACGTGTCTCCTCAGGGCTCACGTACAACCAGCTCAACAACAACCTGACGTCCCAGGCTGCCACGATGATCACCAACGGCATCCCGAACGACGTCCTGTCCAACCTGGATCCGTTCGCGCTCATCATCTTCATCCCGATCTTCGACCAGATCGTCTACCCCACGCTGCGTCGCTTCAAGATCAACTTCTCCCCCATCAAGCGTATCGCGCTCGGCTTCTTCACCGGCACGGCGTCCATGATCTGGGCCGCGGTCGTGCAGCACTACATCTACAAGCGCAACCCCTGTGGGTACTACGTCGCGACGTGCGAGGACGCCAACGGCGACCCGGTCACGTCCGACCTGAACGTCTGGATCCAGACGGGCTCGTACGTGCTCATCGCGTTCTCGGAGATCCTCGCGTCCATCACCGGGCTCGAGTACGCGTTCACGAAGGCGCCGAAGAACATGCGCTCGCTCGTCATGTCCATCTTCCTCTTCATGAGCGCCATCTCGAGCGCGCTCGGCGAGGCGTTCGTCTCGCTCTCCGAGGACCCGCTCCTCGTGTGGAACTACGGCGTCATGGGCGTGCTCTCGTTCGTCGCCGGGACGATCTTCTGGTTCCAGTACCGCCACCTCGACAAGCAAGAGGACGAGCTGAACAACATCAACGAGGGCCACCTTAACGAGAAGCACTAAGGTGCTGTACTCGTCTCTCGCCGCATCCCTCTCCTCTCCGCCTGCGATCCCTTCCTCGATCCCTCTCGACTCTTGACCTTGTTGATGCTCTCCTCGGGCCGTGTACGTGTACAATGCCTGCTCCAAGCTTGTGGCCCGCGGGCCATGCCTCGGTAGTACTTGCTCGTACCCATGTCCTAACGATGATGACCAGACCACGATGATATCCACACGTCGCACGCGTGTTGTGTTGTAGAGCAGATGTGTTTATGCTGTCGATATATTGGTAGTAGCTAGGGCCCCTGCGTAGTAGCTAATGTGCGAGTAATGACCTCGGTTTGCAATCTGCATTTTTTTGGAATTCTCTTCTGTTGGATCATGTTTTGTGTGCGCGCGTTGTGTGAGAGTCTCCCTTGAGCGAATTTGATGGGGTGCCGAATTCAAGATGGACTTGGACCGCTACCATGACGTTGGTGGCGACCACTGCACGAGCAGGGCGGTCCTGCCCCTCCTTCCTCTCCAAAGCTCGCTCTGAGACCAGAGCCCCACGCGCATTCTCATCGTCTACAACGAGCACCACCACAACCCCGCACCCCTCCGCCCTCCAACCGCTCCCCACGCGCCCCGTCCCCCCCGTCCCGCCCGCGCTCACCTCCTCCCCACACGCCTTCCTCGCCTACCTCCGCTCGCCCACCGCCGCGCCCTTCCTCCTCCGCGGCTCGCCGAAAGCGAAAGAGAAACGCGCGGAGAGGCTCCTCCGCGCGCTGCGCGCCGCGGGCGAGCGCGTCGTCGTTGAGGTCGAGGTGGGCCGGTACGACAAGGCGGCGGGGTGCAACCGGGTCGAAGTGCCGTTGGGGTTTTATTTGGACTGGTTGGAGGCTGCTGCGGCGGGGAAGGGGCCGGGGAAGGAGGGAGAGGGAGAAGGCGGGGGTGCGCAGTTGTATTTGGCGCAGTGGAGGGCGCGGGACGAGGTGCGTTGTGTTTTGTTGTGTCGGCGGGACCCTGAGGTTGGAGTTGTGTGCGCTTTTGTGGGGCCAAGGGGGGGGGGCGCGGGATGTGATGTGACGTTGATTGATTGTGGGCCCTACAGCTGGGTTGTGTATTTTCTTTGCCCGACGTTAGTTTCGAGAAAACCCAGTGGCATCTCATTTGTTTCTGTTCAGGTACCTGGCCTAGCTGAGTTGGTGAAGGCCCCTCCGCTGCTCGAGCCGCTGCTTGAAAGTCACGCTGTGGACTTATACCAGACCAGCTTTTTCATTGGGCAGTCGACGACGGTGAGTCCGTTGTACAACATAGCATTCTTGAGGTTCTTATGTGGGACTTCACAGGTGACGCCGCTTCACTATGACCCTTACTTCAACCTCTACAACGTGTATGCGTCTTCCGACCCAGCGATTCACGCTAAACACTTTGTATTGTTCCCGCCCACGCTATCAGAGTACCTCACACGAGCGGACGATGGCTCTGTGTTGCGGAACACTTCTCCGGTAGAGCTTCACGTGCTGAAGACTCCGCCTGGCGCCGACCTGGAGCCCGAGGTCGCCTTGGACCCGGCGTCGGCGCCAGAGCGGACGAGGGACGCGATTCTGGGGTCGGATGCTGCTCTCAGCTGTGTCGTCCGCGAAGGAGACACATTGTTCGTCCCCCGCCGGTGGTGGCACCGCGTTGAGAACATAACTCTCCGCGGATCCGTGCCTACGGGAGGGGCAGGCTGGACGGCCGGCGTCGGCTGGTGGTTTCTACCGCGGAGTTCCTGACGGAAGACTCGAAGCTCGACGCTACGCTAGAAGAAACGTGTCCGCGCTCAACTGACTCTCCACGCCGGGGTGAGGGCACGCCTGGGGCGCGCAGGTACGCGTATCGTCCACATCGACGCTTCTACGAAGTCTATTTCCTGAAGGCTGTTTTGCAGGCGTGCGTGCCCCCCTAGCCGAGGGCTGCGTCGACCTCATGGTAGCATGGGCGGCACCCCGCCAACGCGGCTACGAACCACCACACCGCGTAGGGCGTAGGGCACACGCAGGGTGTGTCCCCCACCGTCGTGTCGATAGGCCATCGCGCAGCGCATCGATCCTGCGACAATCGTCGTACGGGCTGCGAAAGGGGATGCGAGCGCCGGATATAGTTTGTGGGCGTGCGTCGTGGCAGGAAGCTGTGTATATGTAGCTGCCTCGCGCATGTCTGTGTCGCAAATAGAGAGCTCTTTGTCTCGGACGGTGGGACTGCGAGGGCCTGAAGGATGGAGGGCGACGGCTCTGTCGACGAGGGGCGTGGTGCCCGATTGGGCAGGCGGATGCGGGCGCCTGCGGGTGGTCCTGCGCCCCGCAGAGCCGGATCGAGTGTGCTCACTCGCGGCTGCAGTTCACGCATGCGCGAGCGGCAACCGCCTCGACTCCTCCGACTCCTCCTCTCCCTCTCCCCACCACCATCCCCCGCCGCCACCAGACCGCTACATATACGCCCTAATGTCTCGCTAGTCTGCCCGCACCACGTCTCGCCTGCGCCCTGCCATGTCCGTTAATGAGACACAGAGGGCCGACCAGATAGCTCACAGGATATACTCTAAACTCGCCCTAGTCGTCAACCATGCTAGAGCTACCATCGAGGCCCCGCCCAATGCCAAGGTTGACAAGTGGGTGAGTGCCCTCATATTTGTCGCTGGGTGTTCTGTTGCCCATTCCGCCCGCAGTTCAACCTCGAGACTCCAGACCCGGAGCTCTTCAAGGAGCACACCCGTATCTATCGCTCTATCTCGTCAGCCCAGTCCGTCCCCCTCTTCCAGCTGCAAGTCCTGCTCTGCATCCCAGAGCTAGCAACGAACCAAGTGCTCGTTTACCCCGCGCCCGACTCGACTCGCGTGCGCATCGATCCGACCCCGCGCTACATCGTGCTCGAATCCTGGAATGTGGAGTTCAACCCATTCAGCGCGGGCTCTCAGGGGAGTGATGATCACACAGACGTCGCGCCGTCCACAATCTACAAGCACGGGATCCCCCTCTTCCGCAGCATCTTCACGCTCCTTCGTGTCCTGCCCGCATGGAAGCTCGCTCGGCGGCTCAGACGACGGGTGGGCGGCGGCCGGAATGGCAACTTCAGCATTCAGCTGCGGGTCAACAGCCCTGATGGGAGCATACGCCCAGATGACATCCTTAGCTTCGGTGAGTCACAGGTCGTCTCAGTCCACCTCATCCCGGGCCCGCAGGAACAATGGACTAACCGAGACTTCGAAAACCAGATAACACGCCTGCCTCTTTGGGAGCGGTGTTGAGGAGGGAGAGGCATGTATTGGCCCCGATTACGCACCCCATGGGCGAAGTGAGTGTATCCGCGACGTTCCTCACGCAGCCGGTCTTCCAGCTGGACACACTCGAGTCACTCATGTCTTCGAGGTTCCTGTCTGATGAGGGGCAAGACTTCACCCCGACCCTCGTGAAGAACCAGCAGCGCGACAGTATATCAGGTTCGCCAGGGAGTCTTCCCCTGCGCACTTCGCTCCCTCGCTCTCCCCCACGCACGGTCGCCGACAGATTTGTGATTCCACCCGCGTCGCATACGCGCACGACGTCCTTCTCTTCGACGACGCAAGCTGTGAGAGGCAGCCCAAGCGGAAGCCCGCGTCTAGGTAACATCCCACTTCCTGTCACACGCAACCTCTCCGGCGCAGGCATGGGGACTTCCGGGGTTTCCGACTCGTCCTCGTCCAGACAGGGGGCCGCCTCCATGGGCTCGCGTGAAGAAGTCACTGCTCTCGCAGCCCGTGTCAGGCACGACAGTATACACGGGCGAAGTTCGGTATGTGGCGTCAGCGCCTGGTATATGCGCTTGTACTGACATTGCTGCAGCAGGACGGCACAACGCCCGGCGGCGTCCCAATCAGGCGCACACCAATTACCACTGTGAACGCGTTCAAGTCGTCCACGATCTCGTCGGGATCGCCCTCTCTTCACTCGCCATCGCCGTCTCTGCGCCAGCATTCACCGCTCTCCACGGGCGGCCCCTCTTTACCATCGCGTCCATTGCAGTCGCCGTCGTCTTCGCGCGTGCCGCCATCTCCCATTGGTGCCGGAGGTAACTTTGCATCCTCCCCCGTAACCCCATTCCGCCCGTCTCCGACATTCGCGCCGTCAAGCCTAGGCTCTGGCCGGTCACCTGCCTCGGGAGAAGGCATCCCTGCTAGTCCTGCTTCTGCGGGCTTGCAAGGTTCGCCTCGCCAGCAAGGCAGGCGGTACACGAGTAGCTTTGGCCCCCGCACCGTAGGTGCCACCGGGAGTAGAGAGGCTAGCCCCCGCAGTAGCCCAAGAGGCGCCGCGAGGGAGTTGGAACGGGTCCCCGTAAGTTCATGCACTATTGTTACGAGGGTTGCATCGCGCTGACCGCACGACATCAGGGCACATCACTCATGAGCACACACACGGACGATGACGACATCTCTGCGTTCGTCCAGGACATCGACGCGCGCAGGCCCCTGTCTGGCAGGCGCGAGGACTCGCCCGTCCCCGGTACCTCGCCGCACGCCCGCGAACGCACGATCCGCGAGGAGTCCGAGTCGAGCGACCGCGATGTCGCTCCTCCCGTCCGCGCACGTGCAGTGTCCACGCCGTTCCCTATGCTCGCGACGGCGTCGGCGGTGGACGAGCACCTGCGCGAGATGAATCAGGCTTTCCTCGCCTCTCTCGAAGGCTTGGGCGGCCGGAGCTCCAGACGCGACTCTAGCGGCAGCCCACGGGCTGGGTCTACCGGCGACAGGGGCGGGACGACACGAAGAGTTCCTCTCGACCCTAGGGCGTACGAGGGAGGCTCGCGACGGGGCAGTCCGCTAGAAGATCCCCACACGGAAGGTTCGACGTCCCCCGTCGGGGTTGGCATGCCACCCTCGTACGTCCGGCCGCGGCTGGCGTCGACGGGTAGCGCAAGGAGCGGGTTCAGCATCGCCTCCGAAGAAGTCATCGGACGAATGGACCCCGAGGTGGGGTCGAGCGACGAGCGACGGCGGAGCGCGCTTGGACGCAACTTATGATCTGCACGATCTGCATGTTCTTCTGCCGCACGGTAGCGCACGATATGGTGCAGGGCGGTGCTTCAGGACCGACATCCGGTTCTTTGTGACGAGTGGACGAACGATTCGCTACCACACAAGCACGCACACCCACGCACGACCGCACGACCACACTGATGCCGGCAATGTCACGTAACTATTATGGCTCCCTGTTTTCCTTCTTATTATCTGTCCTATGTAGCATGCATCTATCGTTTCCACGGACGTCTGGACCCCTCTTCACAGCTGTTGCATTATTAGGCCTGTTGGCGCGCGCATATACTCATCCCGTTCTCGTCTCCATCCCCAGTTTGGCCTCCTCCCTCCCTTCCCGTCCGTACGTGCGATGTGCGCATAGATCGTGACAGTGTACAGTTACAATATACCACCACCCCTCTCCTGGACCGTCTCCTTCACGCTGGAAGCTTCGCATGGTCACACCCTCATCGATGATCACAGGTATATTCATACAACAGCCGGACCTTACAGGTACATCCGACAGCGAGCGAACAAGGTCGTAGTAGCAAGAAGGGGTCTCCACGAATCTGGACAACGATTTCTTTACGTCGATTTGTGTCCTAGTGGCCTAGGTCAGGTGGAAGGGTCGGCTGAGGTCCGCGATGCGTACCTTTCTTATTTCGTCCAGAGATAAATCCGGCAAGGAAGCGAATCATGCTCGCTGTCTCCTCCCCGACGGGCCTAATCCACTCCGCAGGCAGTGAGAAGCCGTACTGGACCCAGACATGATGAGTACAATGCGCCGCAGATAGAGGACGCTGAGGATGCTTACCGTCCCGGTGTCGCGAAGATGGACGGAGTACGAGAACTTGATGCCTGCCTTGGCATACATGTAGTCGACGACATTTCCGGACGCCCTGCGAGTGAATGCTGTGTCAGAAGACGCTGTCGCGTGCCGGACCGAGGCCACGGGGGACGCACTTGTACAGTTGGTGGCAGAGGCTGCCGGTCTATGCGTGGTGGTTAGCGCCGGGGGGATAGGGTGGTGGCGTACGCAGCACATACGGTGAAAGGCGTGCCGTGCACCTGCTTGATTGCGTTCACGGCCCCGAGCGCGGCCTCGAGCTGGTTCTCCGCGTCTTTCGGGACCTTCTTGCATGAGTAGGAAAATGGCGTCGACACTGTGCGTGTGTTACCAGAGGCTGATGAACCGGAAATGCCGCGCTAGTGCTTACCCATTTGTCCATAGCTCCTTAGGTCGACGTACGTGTTGAGGGCGGGAAGTGTTGTGATAAAGTTCGCGATGTTGTTCACCTCAGGGGATTCAAAGGGCCGGTGGCCGGGGTACCAGGGCGAGCACGGGTCAGCCTCGGACTCTGTAGTCGATACGGTATCGTCCGTCACGGTGTCTTCGACCAGGGAGGGAAGTTTAGACCTCGACTTCCACTTGTGTCCCTGACGTGCCATGGCTAAACATTAGTAGCTATTTTCCCGCACTTTAAGTCTTCAACGCACCCAATTTCTGTCACGGAGATGAGCGAAAGGGTAAGGATTCCGGGGGTAGTAGGAGACACCGACCGGTTCATATCAACTCCGACACATTTTTCAGCAGGACCCACAATCTGTCTATTCTTGTACCTATACGTTGGATTAGTTTGAAGCTGTCGTAGACGGGGGCAGATAATTCCTACCATAGGCGGTCGTTCTCCCATGTGTAAACGTAGCCGTCTGGATTAGGGACAGGAATTATGTAGAAATCCTATGATGTGGTTAGAATTGTGGGGTTTAATCTTCCGGGTGATGTACTCACGAAGTAGTCCAGCCACGAAGACAAGGCAAAGTCTTCTGCGTCATCCGCAACCAAGGCATGGGTCAGGTAGAGTGCTGTAGAAGTAGCTATCCACTAAATTGAGAATAGCCAAGTTTTCAGCACTACATCATATCCTCCTGCGGGTCGTACTAACCTCGCGAGCGTGCTGTGCGCCCGTTATAACGAATCCGGTCTTCTTCACCACCGAAGAGCGCTTCATTTCATCAGCCTTCCGCGAAAGCTGCACTGCAAACATTTCTCGACCTTGAGCAGTGTGCCCGAGGTTCACAAGCTGGACGAGATCCGGGTATGTGCGCGCCAATTCGCCCACAAAATCCTCTATCTCGTATAGCGGATGATACACCGAGTGGTATGTGGAGTTGGCGAGGGAACCAATGTTCCCCCGGCCGGAGTAGCCGTGCAAGACGTCGAAAGTGTCAAGGATAACTGATCCTGCATCGGCGAAAGATTGATTTAAGTGTCCTTCCGAGTGCTGGAAGATTACATCCACATGGGACGGTCCGACTTGCCACACATGAGCGTCGGACGCCTGAAATTCAAGTGTAAGCGCGGTATAAGATTAGGAGTCATTGGATGTTCAACCTCTGGCTCACGAAGGACATCTTGCAAATCCCGGTCTAAGAGACTCGAGCGGGCGTATCTTTTCAGTACACTGGGTCCGCCCGCACGTTCCGACCCGAACGGTATCTGCTCATGCTCGTAAGAGGAGACGGAGTATGCCAGACCGGCACATGTCAGGGAAACAAGCCAGCGGGAGAACATCGAGCTCGCCGTTGAGTAGAAGCTGCGCGGTCCCCACACTCCGTTCTAGCCGTCCGTTCCATTCTGGGCTGCCGGCCTTTGCCGCCGAAGCACACGAGTCACTACCTTTACGTAATGTTGAACTGTGGTTTGACGCCTGCTGCAGCCCGGACCTCAGAGTCGTTCAACCACTCTCAGCACACGCCCTGCCTAACTTTATAACTATGTGTATGCCATCACGTCTCGGCTATTTAGGTACATTCTGTGTTTTGGACACTAGATAAGGCTGCGGCGAACCTCATATAGCCATCCGAAAAAGTCATCAAAACCCATAATCCGAGACCTAGCAGCCATAGCCTAAAGGCACCACATCTACGGCATGCTATTGACATGAATGGTTAGCACGCAGGAAAAAAAGGCACATCTTATAGTTGGGCTCGGTATGCGTATTTTGATTGTGTAATCTCCCCCTTTATATCAATTTACTACCAGATTACATGGGCAGCCTAAACCGGCTCGTTGAAATGGCAGTTATCACTAGTGCTATCAGAGATATTTTGGAGAGACTTATAGGTCTCACCCAAAAGCCTCAAAGTAGTTACCTGTCCACAACCATGTGGCCACCGTGATAGTCTGTAGCTTTATTGGAGTTCAGATTATACAAACATGACCCTCATAACTAAACACAGGCTAGGTAATATAAGGGAATACAACAACACAATTAACATGTCATATAACCTTTGGCAGTCAATATCTACCTATCCCCTCCTGGCTTCTGCCATATTTTCATCATGGTTGGTCAATGCTTACCTTGTGTCCATCTTGAGGAGGGAACTGATTATGATACCACTTATCCGTTAACCAGACATCCTTCGATAGCTCAGTTGGAAGAGCGTGAGACTGTAACTGGAACTCCAAACGTGTAGTAGCACGTGACATCTCAAGGTCACTGGTTCGATCCCGGTTCGAAGGATCTTTTTTGAGACTTTACTACCACTACGCTGTCGGAATCGCGGACGCTATCAAAATGAAAATAGCATGAAGAAGCGTTAATCCTCCATCACGAGTGAGAGTTATTCTACCTCGTACAACTCATACAGCAAAATCTTCATCATTTTAATGACACAGAGTTCGCTAACGACAGCGTGCTACACCTCAGCAGCCGCTCCCGGAAGCGTCACTCGGAAGACCATGAATTGATTGTCGTTGTCCAACCCCGCATCGAACGGCTGGCCCAACGCAATGCCCTGTGTGCTAATGAAATCATTGTCGGCCTAATGGCGGGTGTAGATCCTAATCAACGATGTGTACCCCAAGAACAAAATCAAGTCACTCACTGCGGTGAACAGGAAAAAGTCATCTGGATAGTCGGGGTCGAAAGCGGGTGCGAGCGCAAGGGACTCCCACTTCGCGTCAATCAGGGTCTG
The DNA here is from genome assembly GCA_001302255.2 of Trametes hirsuta. Lineage (NCBI taxonomy): Eukaryota > Fungi > Basidiomycota > Agaricomycetes > Polyporales > Polyporaceae > Trametes > Trametes hirsuta. The sequence continues at coordinate 1,161,779 of CP019382.1, read as the reverse complement.
ATCGGCGGGTTTTCCTAAGGAATCTCAATTAGCTTGCCTCAAGCGGGCAAACAATGATGATGTTCAACCGACCGTTGTGCACGCCAAACCTTCCCAGCTGTGTGTCATCGATGAAGTCGACGAAGGAGACATAAGTGCCAGGAGTGATCTTCTTGTTCAGCTTGCCCTTCTTTGCGATGGGGTTGCTTGGGTCGTCATACTTGGTATCATGAATGTCAGTTGCGTCACGGATATCAAGCAGGTCTGCTTGCCTGATACAGAAGTTAGCGCATCGATTGACTGTGCAGTTCCTGAAACTTACTTGTAAGAGGACTTTGCGTCGTCCCCGCCGTGTCCGTCGCCGTCGCGGGACAGCACAAGGAAGACCCCGTCGCTCACGAAGTGCAACTCACTGGAGCCGAGCGTCTTACCTTTCTTGCTTTGCGGCAGCGGGACGACAAACTCGCCAATGAGCGGCGGGCGCACCGCCAACGCGTTTGATATATCGTACGCAAGCAGACGTGCGTAGCGCGACGTCGTCTTGTCCGATCCACCGTCCTGAATGGTGGCCGACTGCAACAGCGCGTACAGCGTCTTTCCGTCGGTGTCAAGAGTAAGGCCCTCAAAACCTGTGATGGAGAATGTGCATACAGTCACCCAGCAAACGATATGGACGACATGACAAACCTTGGTTCCCCGCCCGCCCCGTCGTGGGGTCGCTATCAGAGGTGAAGTTGAGCTTCCCATCCACAAGGGGGAGGATGGCCTCTGGGGGTTGGATCGTCTCGATCAATTGGCCTTCAGGGGAGAACAAATAGATGTATGGGCCATATTCGTCGCTCGTCCAGAAGCTGCGCTAGTGATGAGTACCGATTCTAAGTGCACTCGCCCGAGAACCCAAACTTACGTTCCATCGGAGTTCAGAGCGAGACCTTCCGCATCTACGGCGAGGTGGTCGTTGGACGGCGCGATAGGCACAGCGGGATCCTCAATCGCGACGGACCGAGCGGGAGTCTCCGCGGGACGGACTGCCAAAGCATCGAGGCCGGTCGTCTTTTGTGACTCTCGCTCAGTATACAAGAGTGTGTCGCGGTACGCAAGCTGTAGAGTCTTTAGGCCGTCCTCGAACGTGAGCTCGTCAGAGTCGTAGTACGGGTTCAAGACAAAGTCGATTTGGTGCTGTCGCGCTTGGTAGTCGATAGTCCCGTCGCTACGATGGGAACAATCAACTGAGCTCAACCTGCGTCACATGCCAGGCACATACACGTTAAAACCTCTGTCGGGCTGAGCAACGATGGTACCCGTAAACGAGCCGTTGGGCTGCTTCGTGAACGAGCCCCTCTTGAGCGCGATGGCGCTTCCAATACCTCCCAACGTATCACCTAGTGGGCGTGCAATAAGCGCGGGCAGGGCGGCATCAGGCGACGATTACTCACCGGTTGACTCCTTAAAGTTGGAGGGAATAAGGCCAAAGGCAACAAGACCCTGCACGCCGGAGATGAGCTCATCTGGCCTGCGGACGATCCAACTAGCCAAACCTTGTTAATGTACTGCTTTCCGCCGAGCTTGACCTTCACGGCGAACGACGGGTCAGGCTCCGTGCGAGAGGAACGTTGCTCGTACGGGCGCGCGAGCGAGTTTCCCGCTTGCAAGAGCAAAGCAGCGAGGACGACCAGGGCACGCGCCATCTTGTTCAGCCTCGACCAAGAGGTTCCACCTTCAGCGGCTCTTCCCACCAAGGTCTTTTATACGGTCCCATCTGGTGGCTCGTACGGCGCCGTACTGGCGGGAATAGCTAAGTTACGCCGGAGATCTCGACATCCTGATGGAGCATGCGACGACGCGCACGTTCGTTTGTATGCTGTGTGAACGGACGCCGTCGCGCCATTTCGTCCTCGGCGCGCTGGTCCTTCGGTCGGCGCGCATAATCCGATGGCATGTCTCTAAGGGAGTTGTGATCCGCCCTGATGGGGGCTGGTCAGGGCTGGTCGCACCCTCAGATGATGCGATCCAAGAGAGTGTGCGCGGGTTGACGACGGAAGCAATGCCTTGGCGTAAGAAGCTGGAAGGACGTCGCTGCTATTTCCAGCCCTCGACATGACCATGCGCCATGGCCTAAAAACAGCGCGGAGTTAGTGAGGTCTGTGAACAGTATGCAGTGGTAGAAATATTGGAAATTGTGTAGTACGTGCGTTTGCTTCTCTATCTCTCGGCAATTTGTTGGTTGTCGCTAACTCAATGCCAATGCCTCGACCGAACGGGATGCCTTAAGAACGTAGGTATAGTATACCCCTTTCAACTAGGCCCGTGTTATTTAGGAAGATATCCTTGGGTAACCAGGAACGACGGCAAACGCAGCCCAGCCGCATGAGGGTCGGGTCGAAGGAATGTCTTACTTTAAGCGCCCATAGCGTTGCGCCACTTTGCTTGATACCAATGTAGTACTACCAGTACCACCCCGATCATAAGTACTCAGGTACTGATACCACGAACTTAGGAAAAGCAACCTCATCCATCTTCAAGTAGGACCGACATCTTGGAAGTGGCGGACGTCCATTGTAAGCATTAGTACATGGTTCGAGTTGTAAGTACGGTTCATGCGTTTTGCGTTTATAGTAGTATGCGTACTAATATGGTGTCCCAACTTCTAGAATAGCCGCGCTCGGTGTCATTAAGGTTATTACAGTCGCACCTCGGGCACTATATGTTATCGTTCGCACGGCTACGGCATAACAAAGCTGCTATAAGCCGGGTATGTCATCAAGTACTGTTGATGGCCCATACCAGTCCGAGTCGCGTTCCACGCGTTTGAGCCCGGACGACCACGGTCGCAGCCAGTATCCAACTTCATGACCGTCATGCCAGGCAATCCTGAAAGCAAGGTTGATCCCGCCCTCGTTCCTGCGCTCGACGCATCTCTCCTCCGACTCTCAGATGAGGAGCGTGCATTCTTACACGCGTCGATCTCGCCGGACGAGGAGACACTCAAAGCGCGAATCTACGATGTGCAGAGACGGTAAGTCCAGGTAGCTTTAATTCAACCTTCTGACATTCACTGATATCCAAACAACATTGTCAATAGAGCTTAGTACGATACGCCTCTCATAGTTTACGCCTAGCAAAGGTCGCTGAGAATTGCGGTATGCCTTGACACAGCGCGGACTACCCATATCCATGCATCCGCATGTTCCATTTCGTGAACCTCATGATGTGTTCCAACGCCGTATACCCCGACATTGTCGCCGCAGGAAGAACCGGAGATACCTTATTCTTGGACTTAGGGTGCTGCAGTACGCGCTCTCCCCCCTCAGGCTGGTCCAACCGTGTCTTCGCCGCTAATGTCAACTTCTCCGATCCTAGTGGGAACCGACGTCCGAAAGCTGGTCTACGACGGCTACCCCGCATCCCGCGTTCTCGGCTGCGACCTCCGCCTCGAGTACATCCAGCTCGGACACGAGCTGTTCGACGACGTGGACACGTGTCCCATCCACTTCTTCACCTCAAACGTCTTCAACCTCCCCACCTCCTCCCCCCAATCTAGCAGTCCAAGCGACACACCGGCACCGGATCCGGCAGCCGTCACCGACCTCGCGCAACTGCGTGGGTCGCTGACGCACATCTACACGGGGGCGCTGTTCCACCTCTTCGACGAGGAGACGCAGCACGGGCTGGCCGTGCGTCTGGCCACGCTTCTTAAACGGCAGCTGGGGGCTACCGTGTTCGGGCGGCACCAGGGTTTGCAGGAGGAAGGGTACATCGACGATCACCTCCATCGGTATGTGATCACACTTTCGGCAGGCTTGGGACGCGTTGGTGACCGCATCTTAGGAAACGGTACGGCCACTCTGGGTTGTCATGGGAGCGTCTGTGGAAGCAAGTGTTCACAGCGGTCGAGGGCGAGGAGTTTGCCTCTAGGATAATCGTCCGGACCGACCTCACAGAGGGCCCCGACCCATATGTCATGGCGGGGACAGCCGGACGTCACTCGTATATGCTCTACTGGAGCGTCCAAGTCGTATAAATAACATTGGAAACGGGTACCAGTAAGTCGGTCGGGGAGAAGGATTTGTATGATTACTTCGTGAAGGGCCGTACCGGGACCATAACACGTTTGAGGCCGCCCAGGGGAATGCTAAGACACGAAAGAGACTAGTTGATCCGGTGTGTTACAATAACAAAAGTCCGGAGGGATGAGACGATCCTCAACGCTTCAAGGAATGATGACCGCCCGGAAGCGCGCCGTCTCCCTGCGCTCGAACGCCTCCTGCGCCTTGTGCAGCGGGAACCGCTCGACCAAGCATTTCACATTCTTGGCCTGCGCGAACGCCAGACAATCTTCCGCGTCCTTGGGCGAGCCACACGGCCAACCCCGGATCGAGAGGCGCTTCAGGAGCAGCGCCACTGCCCATTCGTTCAGTAATCGGATCCGGGACGTCAGCGGAGACTACTTACAGGGAGGGATCCTCATTGGCTCGGGCTCGACCGCAAGCACCAACAGCGTGCCGTCCACACAGAGCGCGTCGATGAGGCTCTCCGTGACCGCCGCATTGGGCGCGGTGGACATGATGACCTTGACCCCACCGAGCTTCTGCAGCGCCTCAGCCTGATTGACTTTAGAGCCGTCGATGAACGCGTCCGCGCCGAGCTGGCGGGCCAGGTCTTCCTTCGCCGTATCGAAGGAGAGGGCGATCGCCCGGAAGCCCATCGCAGAGGCGAACTGAATCGCCAGATGTCCCAGGCCACTGCAACATAAGGGTGCCATGTCAGTATAGCCGCTAGCTACGCACAGGGGAGGGGATATATACCCGATGCCTTGAATCGCGACGTAGTCTGGAGGAGAGACATTCATGTTACGAAGCGCATCTGCAAAGCGCAGAAGCAGGTGAGCAGTGGCGAAAGGGTGGCCTAAAATTCGGCTTACTGAACGTGGTAATCCCCGCACACAGGAGCGGGGCTGCCTCAGCCGGATCCATGTCCTTCGGGACCGCGACGACAGCCTCGGACCTAAGCGTCACGTACTCGGCGTATCCCCCGTCGCGAATAGCGCCTGAACGATGGTTAGTAGCCGAAGGTTCCGTGCACTATGAAAGTCTCTTACCGTTAATGTCCTGATTTTCGCAAGTGAGGTAATCTCCTGCACGACAGCGGACGCACGCCGAGCAGTGCCCGCCATGCCACCCCGCCCCAACGCGCTGGCCGACCTTCCACATCTTCTCGCGTGATGAGACCGCGACAACGTCCCCGACCACCTCGTGCCCTGGGATACGGGGCAGCGGTGCTGGCATCACCTGCGAAGGGCAGATGTCGTCACTGTAAACAGTTGCAATCATCCCGTTAGGAAATGGACGAGAGTGATGATAGTGGAGAAATGGGGGGCGTACGTTCCGCACCCGCCGCAGGCGAGCACCTTGATGACAATCTCGCCGGCCTTGGGGAAGCGCCACGGGACGGTGACCCGCTGCAGTTTTCCTCCAGGCTCGAGGAAGGCGTACGCCGTATAAGAGGCAGGAAATTTGCTGATGCGTGCGGGCATGTTCGCAAAGTAGAGTGGGGTGGGCGTTGGCGACTACGAGTAATGTCTCGGCCGTTGAATATCTCCGGGACTCCCTAGAGGGTCTTTATAGCTTTGCAGAGCGTGCAGCGGTTGGCAGGAACATGCGAACCGCTCCGCAGAGGCGTCGATATATTGCAGGTGTGGCGGAAGGGTGAATCTTCCGCTGTGCCGGCGCGATATCAGTGTATGCTGCATGCTGCCAGAGGGTGCGTATGACAGCCCCGCCTCCGACACGGAGCCGTCGACGAGTAGATATGGTGCTTAGTTCGTTGGTCCACGCCGTTAGCACACTGGTAGCACTGCCGTTAGCACACGGCTGGTCAGAGATAAATCACACGGGTAGAGGAATACCTACCGGCGCAAGAGACGGCATCCTTCGTCTCTTGGGGGCACACTCGGGGGAGAGGGGCGACGAGAAAAAAAGGTTCGCCAATGTCAAAAAAAATTCAAACATGGCCAAGCACGTCTGTCCAGGACGGGCGACAAAATTCGCTTTAAATTCCCGCGGAGATGTGGCGGCGGCGAAGGGGCGGAGAAATCTAGAGAAGGCCCGGGGATCAAGGGTAAGTGGGTGCTGCCGCGTTGGATGGGGAGTGAGCATACCACTTGTGTACTGGAAGACGCACGCAAGAGAGCCATGCATAGGAAATAACCGTTGATCCTAGGAATTTATTGACCGGTGCGACTCTGCAGGGGAAATCAACCCCGCGGATGGCGCCGTGCCCACTTCAGGCTGCAAGGCGTTCGCCATATGCATCCCCTTCCTTACGGCATTGCGGGCGCGCCGGGCGAGAAAGACCCTGTTTTAAGCGCGCGGTAGGGGGCACGGGGTGGCAAACAGGCCCTCGGAGAATACCTACTCGGAGACCAACATATCAGTTCCCGAGAAGTATCGCGAGTAGTGGAAGAATGGCTTGTGCTTACTTGCAAAGTACCGACGAAGTGTATGCGCTTTCGACCGCATATAGCGAGTCTGTGAGTCACAGAGAGCGGGTGGTATGAGGGCAAGACAAGAAAGAGTAGGTTGTCTGAGAGTACGGACCGCCAGGCGTGCACATTTCTCCCAAATTCTGAATTTCGGACGAACGACGGTAGACCCTGTCCATATCGGGTGTGCGTTCTGTGATGCGCCCCAAAAGGGAGAGGCGCGTTCCCGTCGCACCCGGCCGCAGCGGGCGGCGGCGGATCCGAGCACGATCTGAGCCCGACGCGCTCTGTTTCTGGAGTTCCCCGCGGAAGGCACGTCGTTGTCCCTGCCCCTATCGGCCGCGTCACAACGCTTCCTAACACAGCGCGTCACACTGGTGCACACTTCTGTCCCGCCGCGATCGTTGGGGGCCGCGTCACGCACAAACACGCCCACACGTTGACCAAGCACAACGAACTCGGATATGGGCGGAATGCTAAGATACAACAGACGCAGGGGACGCGGTGTATTGCAGCCAGCGCGTACAGGGAAAAACCATGACAATATTAACGAGCACTCACTGCGACGCCGCAGGGGACGGCCCCTTCCTGTTTTAGCCGGTGCTCGCAGAGCCGGTTCTCGAGCTCCACCTCGAGCCGCTCTTTGCCCTCCGCAGTGCCCCAGACGTCCATGTCCGACAGGTCCAGCGCGCCCGCCCCAAAGTCCCAGTGCCGCTCGCCGTGCCCCTTTACGTGCTTCAGCAGCCCCTGCAGGAAATGGTCGCGCAGCAGCTGGTCTAGCGGGCCCACCGTGGGGTCCGATATGTGGTCCAGCTGCAGGTCCCGGCCGACGATGCTGTCGTGACCCGCCACAAAGGCCGTAATGCGATACCCGTCCTGCGGATGTACGGAACCCAGATCAGTGCTCTGATGCTCGCGCGACTGGGCCGGCCGCGCTCACGTCTGGGTCGATGCCGAACTCATACTCTGCCCACGCGTCGTGCAGGTCACCGCGCAGGAGCAGCATGTTTTGGAGGGGCCCGCATTTTGAACCGACGCTCGAGCGAGCTGGACGGACTGGTGTTGTGGGGAGCGACGGGCATCCCCTGGATTTCCACTGTATCATGAAGGTGAGTTGCCATTTTCCCGAGGCTGCATCAGGTGCTCGCGCATGCGGGGGGAAAGGGGGAGGAAGTCGAAGATCTCGCTACACCGCCTGATCCCCTTTACGCGATCCTGACGCTCGACACCCATCCCGAGCAGACAAGACACGTACCTCCGTAGGATGCGCCCCCGAAAAGAGATGCGCCGACTGCAGCTTATACCACGATATGCCCTCGCCGGGAATCATGCATCTCCGGTCCCGCACCTTCGTGCTGTTCAGGTTGAGAGACGCGTGCCGCGCGCGCGCAGGAGTGCTCTGCCGCCCCCGCGCGTGCACGGGCGTGAGCTTGACGCGGAGCGGGGTCCAGTCTATCGGGGCAACTCAGCAGGTGCGACGTGCGTGGAGGCCGGGGAGGCTGCCTGCCTGGCGCGAGCAGCGTGTATCTCCCGGGCAGGACGAGCGCGCTGGCGGGGAAGTACTGCTCTGAGACGAGCCGGTCGCCCATGACGATGATCCAGGGGTTCGAGGTGTCGAGCAGCACGGAGAGCCAGCTGAAGAACGTCTTCCACGAGACGGAGCCGTACTGGTAGAAGCCTTGCGCACAACGCGAGGTGAGCAAGATCCCCGGAGGAAACCATGAACTATATGGCCTACCCGCGAGGACGTTGCCGTAGTAGTCGCCGAGCACGACGTTCCGCTCGTTCAGAGTCCTTGAAGGCATGGCGACGGGGGCACACGGGCGAACGAGCGACACGGGCGGCTCCCAGAGGCCCTTATAGTGCATCCCAGCACCCCAGAGCGGCAAGGTTCAGTTGAGCGGGCGCAGATCGAGGTTCGCATGTCCTGACTAAGTACTGACGCGACCGGGGTGCAGTCGCAGGCGGTCTGCAGGTCCGAGGTCTGAGATACGATGCCCTGCCGGAGCCGCAGCAGTACGCGCTAATACCAGGCGGATGCATCCTGCGCAGAGTGAAAGGCCCGCCCGTAGAGAACGCGCGAAGGCCCCCCCATTCAAGCCACAAACGCGTAACTAGGATGAGTACCGTCCAGTCCGAGTATGTGCAGCAAGACCCTTGAACTTGCACCACTTTCCATGCACCCCTGAGAGGGCTTCTGAGAGAGAGAGGCCCGAGCAGGTGTGTGCCGTAGGATTTGGGGGTGGTACGGTCGGGGCCGAGCCGGCAGGAAGTGCGGATGTAGATGGTGGCGAGTGCAGGTCAAGTTTATTCGATGCAGCGCCGGAAGCGCTTTCAAGTCGACCCGCCCACCTAGAATAAGCGCCCACAGGTTACCATCCGCTCGACCCATGACCATTGACTACGTATAAACCTCGATGATACGAGACACATACAAGGCTGGTGGTGGGTGACATGGGATGATGCGGGCTGAGTTGGACGGTTTATCGAGGGCCGTAGACGACTTTCAACACGGATTGAGAAATGTCTTTGCCACGGTGGGAGTCGAACGCCCAACTGTATCAAGAACGCTACAGACCGCATGGACCAACGGTCGCGCGCGCCAGCAGGCCACGTTCTGCGTACCGCCGCCCCGGACGGCAGACGCCATTGACACGCCGCCCTCGACTCGGACTCGGACGTCCTTCTCGTCTGTGGACCTCAGCGTCCTCCGCAGCCCGCCCTACTCCCCTTCCCCCTCCCGCACTGCCCAGGCCGATCGCACACGAAGATGTTCCCCTCGACGTCCGCGGGGTGGCCCAACGTCTCCCAGCTCGAGCTGCTCATAACGCGGGCGTGCAATCCCGGCCTCGGCGAGCCCAACTATGCGCTGCACCTCGAGGTCGCGGACCACATCAACCAAAAGAAAGCCAACACGTGCGCCCGTCTCGCTCTCCTGCTACCTCGAGGAGCTCACATCCTCACCCCTTCGTGCACCGACGCAGCGCGCGGGAGGCCGCCATGTACATCGCGCGGCTCGTGAACCACCGCAACCCGCACGTCGCGATGCTCGCGCTCGCGCTGCTCGAGACGCTCGTGCAGTCGTGCGGGTACGCGTTCCAGCTGCAGATCGCGACCAAGGAGTTCCTGAACGAGCTCGTCCGCCGCTTCCCCGAGCGCCCGCCGCCGTTCCCTGGGCCCGTCATGCAGAAGATCCTCGACCTCGTGCACGGCTGGAAGGAGGGCATCTGCGTCGAGAGCCGCTTCAAGGACGACTTTGGGAACATCCGCGACATGCACCGTCTCCTCACGTTCAAGGGCTATCGCTTCCGTGACCTGCCCAGGCAGCCTGCTGTTGCTACTGCATCGGTGAGTCGCACTAATTTGCATGCGGTTTTAGAATTGGGCCCATCCGGTGTATATCTTCAGAATTTGAAGTCGGCGGAGGAGCTGGAGGCGGAAGATCGTGAGGCGCAGGAAGCGAAGCTGCAGGAGCTCATTAGACGAGGAACTCCACGCGATCTCGCCGCCGCGCAAGAACTTATGAAGACGCTCGCGGGCGCAAATCCCGACGCTAAACCAGACTACCGAACACAGGCCTTGAACGAGCTTAACAAGCTTGAAAGCAAGGTCATCCTCCTGAACGAGATCCTAGATAACGTCGATACTACGAGGGGAGAGAAATTCGCACAAGGGGATGTGTACGATGTGAGTACCCTTCCGTTGTGGGCGCCAGTGTGACTGTACGATACCAACGAATTGCGCGAACACAGCAAGTTGCCTCGATACTTAAAGACGCACGACCAAAGATCCAGAAATGGATCTCCAACGCCGAAGAAGATGACCCAGAATCCCTCAGTTCGTCGTTTGCCGCCCTTTCCTTGACATAACGCTTAACCGATGGCTCGCGCAGACCTATTCCTCCAGATCAACGACCAGATCAACACCGTCCTGAACCGCTACGAGGCGTACAAGAAGGGCGACTACTCCGCCGCGGCCAACCCTATCCCACCAGAACTCAGCAACGGCGCCGGTCCAAGCGGCAGTGGCGCACAGGCGGTCTCCCTCATCGATTTCGACGATACGCCCTCACAACCTGCGCAATCGTCCGCACCCACAGGAGGGCTCGACGATCTCGCGAGCCTATTTGCCTCCGGCCCGGCGCAGAACCCGCCCGCAACGGCGCCAGCACCAGGTATGGTACCCGCCGGCGCCGGCTGGGGCATGGGCGCATCCCCCGCGTTCGGTGCGCAAATGGGCGTGGGCGGGTTCGGCCTGAGCACCGCCGGCAGCGCGCCAGCGACGCCGGGGTACCAATCGCCCCAGCCCTCACAAGGTGCGGGGCTGTCGAGCTACGGTGCGGGCAGTCCGTCGGCGTTTTCCAACCCCCCGCCGCGCGCAGGCACCGTCTCCCCGGCCGCGGGCGCACAGCAGCTGGGTTCCATCCGGCTGGGCACGCCGCAGCTGCAGCAGCAGGCGCAGAGCCCGGCGCTGCCGCAGTTCCAGCACACGCAGTCCTCGCCTGGGTTCTTTGGGCAGCCCGCGCAGGCGCAGCAACCACAGTTCCAGCAGCCGTTCCAGCAGTCGTTCCAGCAACCATTACAGCCCCAGCAGCAGCAGCAGCAGCAACCAGCACCGGCGCCGGCGTCCAACGGACAGACGCAGGGGAAGGACCCATTCGCGGATCTTGTAGGGCTATTCTGATGTATCGACTATTGCTATTTACTCTGGCCGGGGCTGGGTGGATGGGGATGTATGTTAGCAGTGCGTGTAGGCTTATGAAGTCACGAACGCCGGTCAATGGTCTTGCGAACTGGATGGCATATAGGAACGACGCGATCGTCCCGAAACGAACCGGACGCAGGCAGCAGATACGAGCGTTCGTCAAGACGGGATGCACGAAATTTGGGTTGGTTGTATATGTACATGCCGCGCACTCGTTCCATTGTCCGCATCGGCCGTGCCCGGGTATATCGCTGCTCCCACTTATGTGTAGAACTTGCGGTTGGGGTTGGAACCGAAGAGGTCTGTCCGGATCTCGGGCAGCATCTGTGGCGACGAGAGGTTAGCATACACCGACCCCTCTATACACCGTAGTAGCATGCGCGGAATACACGTACCCGGTCCTCCAACAACCGTAACCGCTCATCGAGGGTGTTATCCAAAGTGATGCGCTCCGTCCCGCTCACGAGCTTCACACCGCCCGCGCTGCAGAACTATTTAGCAAAGATGATGTCATGCACCACCCGTCTGCGCTGCTCACATATCGCTACTGAGCGTGCCCTTGACAGTCGGCCGGACGGTACGCCCGCTGATCTCGTTGTATTGCTTGGCGGCGCTCTCAGCAGCGCGCTGCACAATGGCAACGTCCTTCTCGCGGGCGTGCACGGTGACGTCAGGCTCGAGCAGGGAGAGGAAGCCCTGCACAATGACGCCCTCTAGGAACTGCACGTAACGGCCCTCATCCTTTGCGAGCACGTCGATGGACTCGCGCGCGGTCGTAAAGAGGTCCTGGATGTGTTCCTCGCGCTGCTGGAGCAGCTTCAGCCGGGACTTGTTCGTCAGGGTAGATTGCGCGCTGTATCACGGAACATTCTCCCATAAGTATACACACATGTAGGGACAGTAAAAGAGGGCGTACATCTTCTGCGCGACCTCGGCACCCTTGCGCTTCTTCTCGTATTGTGCATCAATGGCCTGCTGCTCCTGCTTCACGAGCTTGGCCTATCTTTGCGCTCAGCATCCGCTCCACTCGCCATTCGCACCCCCCCCCGCAACTACGCACCTTCTCAATGGAGAACTCCTCATCCGCCTTGACCTTGATCTCACGAGCCTTCTCAAGGGCCTCTTGCTTGATGAACGCGACCTGTAGGATACACACATACCGACGTCAGGTGCACCGTTCATTCCGCGTTTATATTGTATCCCAGGCGTCTGACCATCTTGTTCATCTCGCTGAGAACCTCATCGTCGTTGAGGGGTCTGCTCGCCATCTTGGTATGTCGTGATGAGGGGTGGAGGACGTCGAGCGTAGCGGACGGAGACAAGTGTAGCAGCAACCGTACGCCGGATCGGGAAGCGGCAGTAACGTCACACGTGAGGTTAATGTGAGGACGTGACGTCACATCATACCTAACGCCTGAACCACGGTGCTTCATGCAGTCACTACTTGATTCTTTTCTCTCGGTTATCCGCAACTTGTTGTTACGAAGCTGTAATTAGTGCACCAATACATCAAGCTAAACGCTTAGAGTATACTGCTCTCTTGTGCGCGATACAGGGCACCCTGGGCAAACTTCGCTCCGACTTAGGCTGACCTTATGCTCTGCGATACGGCGTGACAATGACATCCTTCTAGGATCGCCCCCTCTGACGGCTAGGATCTTTCCGTTCCGCCGCGCCCCTTTGGTCGCATTACTCTAACCAATGTTTAAGATCTTCTCCTCAACTCTATTAAGGACTTTATCCCACAACACTAGTACTTGTCTTGTGAGGAGGCTTTACTTACGATGCAGTCCTTTTGGCATTCCATATAGGCCGATAATTTGACTGACGCACGCGCTGGTCGAATTTACACCATCTCTGTGATTGAGCTTGCACGATGGCAGAATATTGAGAGAAGGAATATACTTAGTCAGATACAAACTGTGGTCAGCACGCCCGTGATCGTTGAGATGGTACGGAATGCGGACTTGAAGTTCTCATGATCTTTGTGTTTGGCAAGACTTTGTCTTTTCACCAGTATTCTTGGACTACTTCACGGTGCTGCGCATGCCAGTACTGGTCTGGATTACGATCTCGATAACCTGGACTCTCTTCACCCGTTCCCATTCGCGCGATGGGCCGATGGCTATGAAGAAACGAGTGTCTGGCGTGAGCGGCTAGGAACTACTTATCTGCGCACACCTGATCCTTTTGAACTACTTACACCTTAGTGGCACATCCGTGGAAGGTCCCTGATCATCTTCGTATTCATTGTTCGCCATGACGGTCGGGAAGGCCGCTTGCTTCTACGAGGTAGCCTGCTCATTTCTGTGGGAGTGAGGCGGTGTGTGGTCTATATCGCCGTCAACCCTGTTCCCGCAACTGCCAAAGGTTGTGGTATGAGTGCTTTCATTTTTCTCAGGCATGACAGATGTCAGTGGCTTAGCTTCCTATGTGGGAACTGACAGATGCACTCAGATGCAGCTATCGGCCTGTAGCACCTTCATCCTCGCGGAAGCATACGTCCACGACCCACCCGCGATGGGAAATGCTTGGATATCTAAGCAACTTGAGCCTTTGTTGCGTTCGTAGGAAACGACCATCCTCGGAATCACGGAGGTTCAGTCGGCCCCTAAAGGCATCAACAAAGCGATATTTTTCAACGGGTCCTTGTCTATAGATCCGCCATCAGGGCAGAGGGCCTAGTTTTGCCGGTTGCTCCAGGGCCGACGTGTGTGCTCGTGGGTGCGGGCCGGCAGCGACGGTGGTTAATTTACACTGCATGCGTAGTGATCTGCAGAGACTGACGGGAGGAAACGAGCGATGGAAAGCGTATATATGGTGCCGAGATGGTGTACATAGTTACCATATTCTGGCGCCACGTGGACGAGGACAGACTCCCGACACAGCTCGGCCGGCAGTGCACTTGTCTACGACCTCCTATCACCACCGTCCTTGGCCTTCTTGCGGAATGCACTCGGGCTTCTCTATCGTGTTCTGTTTGCGTGGGCTACCTGCATCCTGTTTATGCGTCGACCGGTATGCGCAGAAGCAGGCATGGCAGTTGGCAGTTGGCGAGATGAGGATGTGCAGGCTGGGCGAGTGATTGCAGTTGCAACTGATCGTGCGCGCTGTGTGGCGATGTGGATCAGCATCCCGGGCCTCCTGACGACTCGCCCATCATCGCGAGGGCAGCTGCCGGCGACCGCCATAGGCTGCGCGACGCTCCACGAGCAATGAGGCCTCCAAGGCGACTCCGACTGGACAGGGTGACAACCGAGCGTTCCGTTCGGTCTTTAGAGCGAGCCTCCGCGTCTCTCCTCCCCCGGTTCCCTCCCACTTCCTTCTCGTGGCCAACCTTTTTCCTTCGCACATCGCAGGTCGATTGTATAGCTCCTTCTTACTTCACGCTTTACTTCATCGTTCTTTCTCTTCATAAGGAGCTTACAGTCACTTCCGCAACGCCAATCCTAAGCATCGCACGCTCACGATTCTCCACGCCGCCATGAACGCAAAGCTCGCCGCCATGTCTTCCCTTTCCTCCGGAGCCCATGCACGCGCAGCACGCCGCCCGTCGCTTTCCGTATCCCTGCCCACTATCGCGCCCGGCAAGGCCGCCATTACCGAGCTCGCGATGACGATCGCTGAAGAAATCGCACTTCTGAGTCGCTCACCCCAACCCATCGGGGTCGACGTCCCCCTCGTACACTCTGGGCTCGATCCCAAGAGTCTCTCTCACCTCCAGTCCTGGCTCAAGTCCGCCCATGACTACGAAGTCAGCATGAGCAGGCTGCTGGAGGATGATCTCACGGCAGAAGCACTTGCTGCCGATATCCTTGGTGAGTTCCTTCGCGTTCTCGTTTAGCATCGTCCTTATCCTTGTAAAGCGTCCCCGAGGACGCGCCAGCGCAGGGCGTTGCCCAAGCCCAGGCAAGCAGGTTCGGGCTCATTCGCCCAGTCCAGGCGTTCGCGCCTCCCCCCGCGCGCGCCCATGTCCGTCGATGTGACCACGGAGCCCGAAGAGGTTCCGGTGACGTCTGCCGCCGTAAGGCAGTATCAGGTCACCAGCGACATTGGCATGGCGCCATTCGAGTTGTGGGCCAACAAAAAGACTGGGTCAGTAAGCCTAAAAATTTAAAGAAAACTCGTACTGACGTCATGGTATAGACTGATGTACGGTCTCCTTGCGCTCGGGCTCGTGGGCTCCCCCATGTCGCCCGGTTTCCGCGCATTGAAGTCGCCCGCCGTTCAGTCCCCTCTTGGACCCGGCGCGCGGCTGCGCCCGATCGCGCCCCTCGAAGACCCTCGGGCCGTTTTGCCTACGCGCACCCCCCTCTTTGCGTCCTTCATGGACTCCGTCTTCATGCCTGGCGTGGAGCCCATCCAGTCGCCCTTCAAGGCCGACCGCCAGTTTGCCAGCCTCGACGGCATGTTCGCCGACATGTCGTTCCCCAAGACGCCCGAGAGCGTTTAAGCCCTTCTTAGGCATTATGCTCTCGGCGCAAGATAAACAAGTATCATCCTCATTTATGTTGTGAGTAGAGATATCATGGACTCGGACGCTCTGGATACGCGGACCCTTTACGCCAAGTGACGTTCATTACATTTGCTCATTCATTCGTGCTTTCACTCGCTGCATTCTCCCACTCGTTCACGCCCCACCCCATCATACCTGCACGCACTTTCTACATGGCATCGACTTTTCTACGTTCATCCTTCATTCATCGGTGTTGTTGTTCGCTCTTATACGAGTTTCGTCTTCGTCTTTGCTTTCGCTTCGCAGTGCGCGCCCTTGTATCATACTGTACCGTCCCCCCTCCCGCGTTGTACTTCCGGTTCAGGCCCACAACGTCACGACAATTTGATGCAAGGGTTTCTTTGGTCCAGGGAACCCACCCATATCTCATTTGTGTGCCTCCCTGTTTCTGTGGTAGTGTTGCGTCGCCCCAGCGGAGTCTTCCCAATAGGTCCCAAGACTGCAGCGGAAGGATTTGGCTAACAGATATGAAGTGAGCTACTAGACCTCATTTAAATCATGGGCGACGATCGTATCGGTGGAAACTGCTTCTCTCTCGGCATCAGGGCACTGAGCCTGGATAGCATACATAACCCCAAACCTTAACCTTCTCCGGATATGGCGGAATCCTTACTCCCATTTGCAAAAACGATATTCGGACGTGCCGTAATTCCGTACGCCAACCAAGACAGTTCAACATGGTTTCAGTTTGATATCACTTTATTAACGTAGCTTAAGGGCGACGATGGTGGCGGCCTGGGGTAGAACCCGTTTCCCCCTTTCATCGACCACGCCCGCCCGACGTTCATGACCGCACTGCTTACCTCTGTAAAGTGGCTTTCCGACCTCCTGCCCTCGCGCGCACGGAAAACGGAGTACGACCTCCTACCATCAAACGCCCCCGGCGGGTCTCCGAAGTCACCACGCGCATGCACAGGCCTCCGGCGCATCAGCTACCTCCTTTCCGTCCGCCGACGTTTGCGGACCCTGCTGGTCGTCTTGGGGCTCCTCGTGAGCGCTGCAGGAGCGCTTGCATACTACATTTATACTATCCCCCTCCCCCCGTTGTATTCTAGGTTCCACAGGGCGGAGCTCGCCTTACCACAGCATAATGTCTCGTTGCTGTTTCCTGAGGGGAGAGAGGGGAAGTACCTTTGGGTCGCGAATCATGCCTCCAGTGAGTAGACCGCTCGTCTCGCCGGCCGCCCTGATAAACTCGCGGCAGAATGCGGTTGGGGGAACGCGATGCAGGAGTTATTCTTGAACGCGTACCTTGCGTACCGGACCGACAGAGCGTACGTCCGAACCCAAATTAATCCAAGGTCGTACGAATAATAACTTTATGTTTCCCGCATACCAGGTTCGTCTTTGATAACTACACTTGGAGCAGGGGGGAGGAAGACTATTCGCTGTATAATTTGAAGCCCATCCCGTCAAGGATACCCTTGACAGCTCTAATCAGAGGTATATCGCCACTGATACCTCCCTAAGGCAACCGAATGATTGACCGGCTCTCCGAACCGATAGGCCCCATAGTAGGAGGTCCCTTCCCATCTACCGACCGTACACCCAGAGCCGTGACTCCGGAATATTTCTATGAGGTTTGCCCGAACCGTACAATAATCGGGAGCTATACGATCCGCGATCAATTCGCCGATCCTAGTGCCGGCACATTGATTCGCGCCTGGTCGGAGCGAATGGCGCCCCACCAGTGCGTCGAGGTCGAATCCTCTCCTCCGGAGGTGTTCGACGAACAGTGCGTATAGGCGTTGCAGGATCGACGTTTGTCGCGCTGACGTTTCCCCGGGTACTCAGTGTATTCGCAGATGCAGGCCGTCTTTTGGACATATGGCCTCAATTTTCGCAGTCGCCCATCGTTCAAAGTTTCGGCTGGTCGACGCTGGTCGAACTCGCGTTCGATAATAACCGCGAGGTATTTTCCCCGGCCTCCCCGTTTGAGGCACCCATATCTTCCGTCCCATTTTCGCGAGGCCTAGCTCGATACACCCCAATACCCGGGCTTCTCGTGCTACACCTCCGTCGGGGCGACTTCAAGGGGCACTGCTACGACGTCCTGGCTGAACGTTCGATCGGCTACACAGGGTTCAACTCCTTCCCTGCCCTTCCAGACCATTGGTCCCTTCCCGAGGACATCTCCGGCGCGGACAAGCGCAATATGTACACTCGCCACTGCTTCCCGGACATCGACATGATTGTCGCTCGCGTCGAGGAGATCCGCGCGACCCCCGCTAGACGCGGGCTCTCACATGTGTACATCATGACGAATGGCTCACCGTCGTGGGTCGCGCGCCTGAAGGCGGCGTTGCAGGCGCGACATGAGTGGACGCACGTCGGGAGCAGCAGGGACATGATGCTCAACGCGGAGCAGAAGTACGTCGCCCAGGCGGTGGACATGCTCGTCGCACAGCGGGCGCAAGTGTTTATCGGCAACGGGGTGCGCACTTTTTCTCCTCAATGTTCGGGACGGTTGAGACTGACGAGGATGTCGTGTGCTGTAGTTTTCGACATTGAGCGGGATGGTCGTGATGCTCCGCATGGCCAACAACGTCGACCCGGGAGCGACCAGGCATTGGTGACGGCGCCATCGGCCTGCTGATGTATCCCCGAATCCACCTTAGCAGGATGCGGCGGGCGTTCATCTTCCCCTCAAACGAGTGTTGGAACACGTCCGCCCATCGCAGTCCGCACGCCGGAAGCAAGAGACGTCTCGACACTGAGGCGCCCACTGATCTTCGTCAGCCAGCCAGGGGACTCAGGAGTGGTCCAACCGTAGGCGATGGTACGGTGACGGCGGTCGCCCAATTGCCAGACCAGGTCCTCTGTGCCGTACTACGCGATGCATACAACAAGGTGTACATTGTGATGTGGGCGCGTGTCCCTATGATGTTCCTCCATGGGGTAGCCGAAGTCTAGTAGTTCGTCTTTTCTTGTGCGCGCTCCAGTATATGCTAGCCAATTTGCAATACACTCACCCTTTTGGGAGTTGGGTGGCGGCAGACGAATAATACATAGAGCCAGCACCCTAACCTTGATACACAAACCTATGCCAAACAGCACCGATGACAATGGTCCTGGCTTGATTACAGAGGAGAACCTTGCCATTCGGAATTCCCCTATGCGCCCATTGACGCCTGATACACATCTCTCGGAGCCCGGATTGTAATGCTTACCACTCTAACGTCTACGCACCCGTTGTCCTTAGGCATCCACATGGCCGCAGGGGTTTCGACATGAGATGATGGCCAGGCCCGGGGCCCGGTGGCGAGGAGGTTGCGTGCTCAAATTCAGCGGGAACGCTAAGCGCCTGTACCCGATGTGGGAAGGCTGACCAAGATCGACGGTGGACAAGCCCTTTCCTTAGAAAGAGCGGGAGAATGTCTGCCACGGATTACATACGCTCGCACACGAATAGCACATATAAGAGCAGCGCATGACATCGAGAAGCCAATAACATACCTAGCATTCCCGCCACACCACCGACAACCTCGATATCGATACTGACCCAAGACATGACCGTCTCTACCGCCGACGTCGTCACCGCTGAGCTGCGCTACTTCGAGCCGCCTGCGGATGGCTCGCGCCCGTACCAGTACACCGACTACGACCCCAAGCTGGGTGTGCCGCAGGCGAACTTCTCCAAGGTACCGCACGCGGTTCCCGTCGAGAATATTCGTGGCAAGGAGGACACGGTCTCGCTCGACACAACAGGATTCCAGTACTTTGCCCGCGCCGCGAAGCACACGGCCTTCACGAACGACGCAGATGTGGAGAAGGAATACTATCCCGAATCCATTGAGCTCGTCAAGGAGTTGTTGGGCGCGTCCCGGGTAGTGCCCTTCGATCACAGTAAGTGGTTTTCTATACTTTCACAGCACGAATGCTCATAGAACCTCTCCGTAGCAATCCGGAGGCGCCGCCCAGAGGAGCTCGAAGACACCCCTCAGAAGCGGCAGCCGGTGCCACAGGTGCACATCGACCAGACCGCCGAATCCGCCGTCGCGCGCGTACACCGGCACCTCCCCGCGGCGGATGTGCCCGTGCTGCTCGCAAAGCGCTTCCAGATCGTGAACCTCTGGCGGCCCATCGGAAACCCCGCGTACGACTGGCCACTCGCGCTGTGCGACTGGCGGAGTGTCGACCAGGTGACGGACCTCGTGCCGACGACGCTCAAGTACCCGGACCGCGACGGGGAGGTGATGAGCGTCAAGTTCAACCCGAACCACAAGTGGAAGTACGTGCGCGGCGTGCGCCCGGACGAGTTTGTGCTCATCAAGTGGTGAGTCTGGGTGTGTGTCTTCGTGTGATTTTGTAGTCCGACGAAGTCGACTCCACAGCTACGACTCGAGGGATGATGGGAAGACGGCGACGTTCACCCCGCATACCGCGTTCGCAGATCCGTCGACGCCGAAGGACGCGCCCCTTCGGGAGTCCATCGAGCTGCGTCTTCTGGTGTTTTACGATTAAACCTAGTTGTGATGTTATTCAGAGATGTAATAATGAGAACTAGCCCATACCTGCATTACCTCGTTGTTTGTGTCACCCGGGTTTGCGACGCCCCGCCCGAATTTTGGTATACAAGGCCCGAGAGGATTCGACTAACATTTAGTAGTGCCTACTTCGGCGTATGGGAAGAGACGCAAGGAGCCGGCTTGTTGATCAGAGGGTAGGACACAAGAGCCACGTTCAGACGGGCGCTTACGTGGGGAACTGGGTGGAATGGAACTGGGGCGGGCTGTCTCTGACGATGATGTCACTGACGGTCTGCCCGCAAGGCCTAGGGTAGTCCAACTGCCCCGGGCCTCCTCAATGCTTGTCTTCGACCATATCCATTCGCTATGGCCCTCTCGAAGGTGAGCCGGCCCCAGAGACGCGTCTAGCGCGCCGAGCGCTGACTCGGCCGTCTCCAAGCACTTGAACCCCGACAAGTTGGTCCAGGACGCACTGGTTTGTCCCCCCTGAATACAGCAAATACTGAACGCTAAAATCTCATATCCCTAGGACAACAAAGGTCCGGGGATTCATATCCATAGCTCTACGAACCACCATGCTGTCCACGCTTACGGAGCGCGTTACGGCACGCAGCCGATTCCCAAGTACAGACTGCCGTCCAAAGTACGTCACTTCCTAAACATCGCGCCAAAATAGACCTCATCTCGAGAACTCCTTCAGGGTGTGGGGGCAGAAACCGCATATCAGCTGATACACGACGAGCTCTCGTTGGATGGCACCCCAGCTCTCAACCTCGCATCCTTCGTCCACACATGGATGCCCAAAGAGGCTAACCAGCTCATGATGGAGAACATATCCAAAAACCTGATTGATCAGGACGAATATCCAATGACGCGTACGCTTGTCTGAATTGATCGCTCTGCGAAACATCCTAAGTCTCGTGGGTAGAGGTCCTCCATACGCGTTGCATTTCCATCCTAGCCGACCTCTGGCATGCGCCATCGACACACCAAGCTATTGGAACAGCCACAACCGGCTCCTCCGAGGCCGTTCAACTTGGCGGGCTTGCGATGAAGCGCATTTGGCAAGAGAAGCGCAAGGCTGCGGGCAAGTCCATCCACGAGCCCGGTCCCAATATCGTCATGGGCGCGAACGCGCAGGTTGCATTGGAGAAGTTCGCACGCTACTTTGACGTCGAGGCCCGTCTGGTGCCCATCTCGGAGGAAAGTCATTATAGGCTCGACCCGACTCGCGCAATGGAATACATCGACGAAAATACAATCGGCGTGTATGTCATTCTAGGCAGTGAGTGATCGTTGTCGTCAATGATCCAAAATTAGGGGGCTCAATGATAGCATATAGGCACATATACAGGTCATTATGAGCCCGTCAAGGAAATGGCTGCTCTCCTTGATGACTACGAAAAGCGCACGGGCCACTCGGTGCCCATCCACGTCGACGCCGCATCAGGCGGCTTTATTGCGCCTTTCGCGACGCCCACGCTCGAATGGGACTTCCGCATCCCGCGCGTCGTTTCAATCAATTCCTCGGGCCACAAGTTCGGCTTGGCGTACGCGGGCGTTGGCTGGGCAGTATGGCGCGCTCAGGAGTTTCTTCCTAAGGACCTCATCTTCGAGCTGCACTACCTCGGGTCGGTCGAGTATTCGTTCTCGCTCAACTTCTCGCGTCCCGCGCACCCCATCATTGCGCAATACTTCAACTTCGTGCACCTCGGGCGCGAGGGGTATCGGAGCGTCGCGCTGCAGGATTTGAAGAATGCGCGGCTGTTGAGCCGGGCACTGGAGAAGAGCGGGTTCTTTACGGTCCTCAGTGACATACACCGACCTGCTGGCAAGCTTGCGACCGCGTTCAAAAGCAGCGTAGGGTTCGACGAGGAGAATGTAGACGTAAGCCCATTCGCTTCAAAGCTGGCGGCGTGCCACCTTCCCCACTGACGAGAGATTCGTAGAACTATGTCCCCGGCCTTCCTGTCGTCTCATTCAGGTTCTCGGATGACTTTCGCAAGAAGTACCCGGATGTGCAACAGAAATGGGTGCAGATGCTACTGCGCGCGAAGGGTTGGATCGTCCCCAACTACGAACTTGCGCCTAACCTGCAAAACGTTGAGATTCTACGTGTCGTTGTCCGCGAGAACATGTCTGCGGTCATGGTCGACCGACTTGTAGCTGACATTGTGAGTAATATGTCCCATTTTTATGCGCGGTGTACCGTTGGTGTCTAACAGACGGCGCAGCTCGAGGTCGTGGACGGCCTGGCGAAGGAGGATACGCCGATGCGCGCGCTTGCGGTCCTACATGGGCGCAAAACCGTCGAAAACCACCACGGTAGACTCGAGGAAGGGTCTGGCAGCATTCCCTCCGGAACGTACTCTAGGCAGTGTTGATTAGTTGACAACGCTGTCATCGACACGGCATAGAACACAGGACTGGCATTGTCTGCGAGGACCGCCGCTTCGCCGCAGTCTCTTCATACACGCGCTCACCATTCTGCATTGTAATCAGACACCACGACATCGAAGCCTCACCCAAAATAAGACGCTTCTCTGCTTGTAAGGCCGAAATATGTACTAGGAGCGTGTAGCAAGTTTCAGGGGGCACGAAGCCTGGACCGTCCATTCTCCTGCACGATCAAGCGCTTATCCTAGTGCGTAGAGCGGCACCCAAATATGGGAGGTGTGCAAGATCCTCACGACAAATTGGTATTGCCGGACCATGCGAACCTGAAGCACACCTCATACTTACGCCGATCATCTTACGTTCTCTTCCCTCACGCGAAGTCTCCTGACTCTGGGACTTGCGCTATAAGCAGCCACGCTCTTTGAGGACGCTCGAGACGTACTGCTCACCCATTTGAAGGTTCTCAGTGCTCACTGTTTTTCACAGCTAGACGACGGTGGCGCCATGTCGAGTCATTCTGCCTCTCAACAGGCCTCATCCTACGAATTGGCTACACTCGGCGGTGACTCTGCTGTACAAATTCCCTCGGCTCGCTCGTCGTCCCCGGCACGCTCTCATACGTCGAGATCAGTGCTCCGACATGCAGAGCCGCAAGAAGGGACGACTGTCCAAGAGCTGGCCCCCCTTGACCGGGGCGTCCGCGCATGGACGTTCTGCGCGTGCGGGTTTGTCGTCGAGATGATGGTGTGGGGGTTCCTTTTCAGGTACGATAACTCGCTGCGAACCCATCTTTATGTCACTGACTCATCACATTCTTCTCGGACCAGTTACGGTATTTTCCAAGGTAGATTGACGCTAGGTAACAAGTCTTCGTCCTGCTTATTGAATTTTGTGCAGAATACTACACTTCGCACCCGCCTTTCAACGCGTCGTCCCAGGTGGCTGTGGCGGCCGTCGGCACAGTGGGCCTGGGCATACAGTATGGAGAGGTATAGGCAACTTCCCTGACCATAACGTTTTATTTACAACAACTGTTTGCTGCGTCTCCTCCAGGTCCTCTTCTTGTCTGTTCTATTTAGGAGGTACCCTGATTATATGCGGCCGGCCATGTGGTGCGCCTTGGTACTGTACTTCATATGTCTCCTAGGGTCAAGCTTCGCCACAAAGGTGCGTAACAGGACACTAGACCCAACATTATTCTACTTTCAGACCTAATCCCGTGTCCAGGTTTGGCAGCTTATTCTACTCCAAGGCGTGGGTCTTGGATTCAGCGGAGGATTCATGTATCTCCCGGTCATGATTCTCCTCCCGCAGTGGTTCTCCGAGCGCCGTGGCCTTGCTGGGGGTATCATATTCGCGGGTACTGGTGTCGGTGGTCAGCATCCCCCCTTCTTTAATTTCCATCATGGCTCCCGAAGGCTCATCATGGGATCAACTCTCCATTATTTACAATAGGATTTATCTTTCCGTTCATGCTCAACTCACTCCTGAACAACGTTGGTCTTCGCTGGACGCTCCGGATCTGGGCGATCATGACATGCGTCAGCACTGGCATCGCATTCTACGGCATCCGACCGCGTGTTCCTGTTGCGAAGTACCGCGCGGGGCAGAGACGACCTCTTGCGCCTCGGATGGAATATTTCAGGAGCCCGCTCTTTCTCAGCTTCGTACGGCGTCCTTCCACACCTCAGCACCCACTGATGGCTAACACGGTCACTTGATCTGACAGTCGCTCACTTGCCTCATCCAAGGCCTGTCTTACTTCCCCGTCTCGCTCTACATCGCGTCATTCACGCAAACGGTGGCAACCCCGCTCACGGCGACGGTCGTGCTCTCACTCTTCAACTCTGCGGGCGTCGTCGGCCAAGTCGCCCTCGGATACCTCACGGACCGCTTCGCGTACCCATGGGTTATGTTCTTCAGCTCCGTCGGCAGCGGGCTTGCCGCCTTCTTCCTATGGGGCTTTGCAGGAGGTCCTGCGCTGATCTATCCGTTCGCGATCATCTTCGGGGCATTGGTGAGTGCTCACTACATTCACCGTGACCTGTGTAGGGGCAGCGCTCATGGTGGCACGTTGAGACAGAGCGGCGGTTTCTCCTCGGTGTGGCCGAACGCCGCTGTCGACTGTGCAGGCAAGATGCCCGAGAACGCTGACATCACCTATGCCGGCACCGCAATGTTCAAGGGCGTGTCCGCCGTCATCGGTCCCATCGTCTCTGGTATACTCCTGGAGGCAGGCAAGTCGTCGACTCTTGGCCATGGATATGGGCGAGCGGGATACGGCGCGGTAGAGATTTTTGTGGGGTCCTGCGCTCTTGCCACCGGTGTGGGCAGTATCGTCGTGGCGGCGGCACGACAACGTATTACCGTGCAAACCCCTATCGCCTCATAGGCACAAGCATAATGGGCCGAAAAGGGATATCCGAAACCCAGGATGGGGAACATGGGTTGAAGCCGAAATATATAGATGAGTCTGG
This sequence comes from Trametes hirsuta, assembly GCA_001302255.2. Taxonomy (NCBI): domain Eukaryota; kingdom Fungi; phylum Basidiomycota; class Agaricomycetes; order Polyporales; family Polyporaceae; genus Trametes; species Trametes hirsuta. Next base: position 1,136,756 of record CP019382.1, on the reverse strand, counting down.
TCGTCGTACACACAAGGGGAACTCGAGAGCGCCCTTAGGGCCGCTGGGATATGTAGAATCAGGGTCGTTAGATATACATTATAGCCTCGAAGGGTACATATGTAAAAAGACCTGTGCGTGAAAGAAAAAAGGAGTGTGCAATAAATAGACTGTGTACATAACCAAGCCGGCCACGTTTCGTCAAATCCCTGACCCTTTGAAACTTTCATACATTACACATATTACACAATCACCGAATACCGTCCCCGTCTTCGAGGTTTGTTGCAAAACGGCCTCCACTATATCCGTGGGCGTGCACATCCCCAGGCCCGTTATTTCCTGGGACATCCGTGTATGCCGAGATATAGTCGAAGTCATCCTCTTGGTGGTAGTGTGTAAGAGGTCGCGCTCCTTGGTCATCTACTCCCAGCTCCCCGCCCGGCCCACCCGACGCCGACACAGAGCGTGGTATGATTCCGCCGGGCGCCTGCAGGTTTGCCGACAGATGAGGCGACGGGAAAGGAGACGAAGGGAGCGGCCGCTTCTTCACATTGAGCGGGCTCGTATCAGCCAGTCCTGGACTCTGTCGTCCACCCTCGGGCAGCAGCGTGCCGCTCGCGTTGCGAACCGGTCGACGGAATGCCGCTGCGGAGATCGTGCGTACGCCACCGGGTGCAGGTGACGAGAACGACGCATTGGACCCGGTCGAGCTGGCAAGATTGTAAAACGACCCGGTAGGAGGCGGACCACCCAATGGAGTCTCAAGAGGGGTACGGTAAGGCGACCCGGTCGATCCGCCGGTGGGCGCAGGAGAGATGCGCGGCAGACTAGGAATAGAGCGTTGCATCTGATCGCTCCCTTCATTGCTGGCCACAGGTGACACGGGTACCGGGATCGACTCCGGTGCAGCCGACCTCGAGACAGGCGAGCTCCCGGAGCGATCACGCTGCCTCACATACATGCCCTCTAGCTTGGGGCTGCTGGCTTGCGGCGCCTGCCCAGACATGGGGCTATCGATCGACGGCCTGGGGGAGACACCTTGGCGGGGGTAGGGCGAGCTAGCGTACTGCGGACGTGAGCTCCATGGGGAAGCGGGACCCTTGTCCAAGGGAGAGACCGGCGGAGAACTCATCATCAGTGCGTCGAGTTCGCGAGATACTTCACGAGCCGCCGCAGCATTCAAAGACTGCTCATCGGCGGGTTCGGCGGGTGGGACAGGTAGCGGCGGGGAGGGAATGCGCGCTTGTGACGGCGGGGAGGGAATGCGCGCTTGTGACGGCGACGGGGGGGAACGACTGCGGTCCGCCTCGATCGGTAGCTCGCCGGTAGGCGACGTGGGTTGTGGTACCCGGTTTACTAAACAATCGTGGATGAGCGTTATCGTCATTTCTGTAAGTAATAGGACCAATTACCTTCGGGCGAGGTGCGCCCCGGCAACACGTCGTTCGTGGCCTGGGTCATGGAGGGGCTCTGGGCCCGCTCAGACGCAGCAGGTGTAACAGGGTGGGGGGCAGAGGCGGCGGTGGCGGCAGCAGCAGCAGCAGCCTCGTCGGCGTGCCGTTTCTCTAGCTCCTGGTCGACGTCGCTCACCCCACCGAATCTTACCCGCCTATCGCCCGGATTAGAGACTGACTCGGCCGACTCGTTGTCGTGTAGCATATACGCCAGCCCTTCATCTTCTTCCGCAGTAGAGTGCGGTCGAGAACCACCGTTCTGAGTGTAGTCATGTGCGCCCAGTCCGCTGTGCAATGAGCTCGGAGGGTTCGGAGGAGCTGCACCAAGGGGGAGCTGGTTGCCATCGGATGGCGTGTACATCGGCGGTGGGGGCGAGTAGCGCTGAGGGGCGAAATCGCCGTTCTTGACATCGGGATGCGGGGGCGCCTGCGGCGCTGAGAACCTGCTTGAGCTTGTACTAGGTCCTTGTCCCGACGAACTACCGCCAGCGGGATCTCCCAAGTTGAGTTGCCCACCCAGCGCCAGAGCAACGCTAGAGGAGAATGACTCGTGGCCACGATCGATTTCGAGGGAAGGCGCACGGTCGCCCTCCCTGAGGGGAGGTGACGAGATGTAAGGATTCGTAGTGGACAGATTGCTTCCGCCCGGGATAGGACGAGGCCCGCCCGCCTTGACAGGGAAGGTAGCAAAGCGCCCCCCGCGTGGGCTTGCAGCCTTCTCCCTCTCCGCAGCGCTGACCGTTTGCGCCTGAGGGGGATAAGGGGAACCAGAGAAAGATCCGAACTCGTTCACAGGCGGGTTCTGCTCCTGAGGGGTACCGGGAGTCATAAACTGTTGTATATTGAACCCAGATTCATCAACTTGAGGGAGGCCGGGGTACGCGCCCTGTGGGGGAGACATAGGCGGGAAACTAGATTGACCACTAGCGGAGGTACCGGACAGCCGGCGCTGCGAAGGGGAAGGGACCGGAGGCAGTTCGGGCCCAGGCAAGGAGCGTATGGTACGTTGTGACGGATTGGGTTCCGGAGAGTAGAATATTTCGGAAACGGATCGTGTCGCCTCGGCTACAAGGAACTCAGTGCGAGCATGTCCAGTGTAGTACGGCCGGGGTAACCCAGGTTGTGCCGGTTCGAGGGGGATTTCCTGTCCGGGATTTAACTATGCGCACCCAGCCCAAGAAAGTAACTAACTTACAGAGATAACAAGCTTGCCAAGTTCTCCGGCGATCTACGACGTAGATGATTCTAGGATGAATATACAACGCCGAGGACAGTGCACTTACGGCTCCCTTCTCACAGCACTCCAACAAGCCTCCAAACTTTAGTCCCATCCAGTTTCGAGCACTGACGCGCTTGAAGTCTCCTAAGCCGGCTTCCTCGTTCATTATCTGCGTGTCCATATCACGGATCTCCTCCCTTAACCGGTTCAGGAGCTCGGTTTGTTGCTGGAGGTTTTTATTCTCCGGATTCATTTTGCTGAGCTTGCGCTCGGCAGCCTCTGCATCGGAAAATACGGACTTGCGACGACGCTTCATCTCGTCCAGTGCTTCCTCGCGTGAGCGTACGGCCTTCATATGTTCACGTACTGCCGCTTCATGCGTGGCGAAAGCGCCAAGGGCAGTAGAGAAGTGGAGGAGAAGCATTGTGGAAGCACTCAGCGTGTCCTACGACGGGTCACTTCACGTCGAGGATCAAGAGGTCACGGAGGTGCTTACTGCAAGGTCTTCTCCCTCACCCTGTCCCCACACTCTCAACGCCTCCGATGCCCGGCTAAAGTCCGAACTTAGCCTCTGCAATCTGCAGTTGCCCGTGAGAACGTCGACAACAGTGACATCTGGCAGATGTTTACGCACGAATTCAAAATTGCCTTCTCGGCTGTGATGAGGTCTTGTAGAGCCCTCAGGTCCTGCTTTGCCGACAGGCCTGGAAGACCAGGCATAGTCGTGTTGTGTGCAATCTTCCTCGCTGCTGTTTTGAACATGGTGTGTTGTCAAGATAGTGTCGTGGATTAGACAGTGATAGAAAATGGGCCGCCTGCTGCGCAAGACAGTACGCTTCCGTCCGCAGCGGCGGGACGCGGATGGAGGACGAGAGATGTACTCGGACGGGCGTCTAAAGTGCGTCATATGCGCGTTTCCATTTACAGCGCCTCGATCATATGATTCACTGCCCTCGGGGGCGAGTCGGACGCGCTGCGCCGAGCCCGGGTGCAAACAGCCCCAGGGACGACACCCGACGACTGAGGTGATGCATATGAACTTGGGGCGAGAGTTCTGAACCCCCTCGAGCAATATTATTAATGTCGTCATAAACCGGATATGACTTCCTCCTACAAGCGGCGATCGAGAGTTTTATGATGTCATGCCATACGGAGGTGCCTGGTGCATAACGTACATACAAACTGGCCATAATCGAAAGTATACATGGGTACGCTACATGGGGAGCTAAAAATGCAACTATGAACATATACTACAGTACCTTGCGTTGTCGAAAGCGGAGGTCAAACACAGCGGACATCGGTCTCGCCAATACAATCGAACACAACCAAGGAGATATCATGATACCTCAGAACTTCCAACAAACCCTTCAAGCCGTCGTAAGGCCCGTTCGAGAGAAGAGCCAGCTTCCCTCACCAAAACCATACGGTCGTCCATCTTACCACCCGATGCCGAAACCACCCCACGCGCCGCCAATCTGGTCTATCTCCAGTGGACCCTTGACGAACCTCCGCGACTTGCCCTTGCCGGCCATACCAGCACTCGCCGCGACCCCGACGCAGATGAGCTCGTCCGCTCGCGCCTCAGTTGTGCTCTCTGCAATGCTATCGAGACGCTGCGCGCCTTTCGATGGCTTGTCCTTCGGCCGTTCCTTGAACAGTTTGTGGCGCATGCGGACAGGCTCCCTGATGATTGGCATCTGCGGCAGGGGACGTTCCACAACCGGTACGAATACACGAGGTTCCTCCGGAAGCTTCTTGTCGTAGTCGACCAGAAGCCACTCCCGGCTCAACCGCGAGGTGGGCGTCGTGATGAGTGGAGAGTCCTCTTCCGAGTCGGACTCCGACTCCGGAGGAGAGGGTCCAAACACGAGGTCGCTGGGGACGTTGTCGCCGAGCTTCTTCCGCAAACGACGCATCTTCTCGCGGCGTAGTGCTGCGTCAGAAGGGATAGAGAACGAAGGAGGGTCAATCGACGTAGCGAGCTTGTCGAAGGGAGGGGAACCAGGGATGGTCTCCAAGTTGGGCTTGCGAGATGGGCTAGGTGTCGAGAGCTTCAGAAGTGGGGGGTGCTGCATCGGATACGGGCTACGCCATGAGTGTTCCTTATCGGAGCGCGATCGTACACTGCTGGTTGACTTGCGCGATGAGCTAGACGAGCTCGTGGAAACTGAACTCGGGCTGCTGGCACGAAGAGCCTCCATGTCCACCTTTGGCAGGGACTTCCTGCGGCTGTGCGTCCTGAAAGGGTTCCGCGCAGATACGGGGGGCTCGGACACAGGCGTGGGTTCTACCGGACGCGGCCTCTGGACTGTTTAAGGTGGGGTCAGCTACAGCAACCCATGCAACGAACCTCCTAGTGCTCACCTCGATATGTGATATCGAGTACGTGGGGTGTGCTACCGAGCACCTGCCCCAGCTTGTTGTTAGTGCGGATGAGCTTTGCACGCTGCTCGGTCGTGAGCTCGTTCCGCGTCGGCGGGGGAGGGGGAAAGCGAATGACACCAGTCGCGGCCATTCTCGTCTACCAATATATAAAAGAAGGGGCGAAATACCAGCGCAGGGAGGACGGAGACGGAGCAGCGATAGGAGCAGGAACAAAATATAGTCCAGAGACAAGACCACTGGGGTCGTCGCGAGATTCAGAGAGCGGACGATAATGGCAGGATTCACTGGAATGCTGCAGATATACCGCCCACCCGCCGAGAACGGCCTCACGGGTAAGACAAAAGGCCCGCCAGCGCCCACTCAAATTACCTTATAGAAGCTCGGGCCATTGCCGGACACACAAAAAACACGATGTGGACCGTGTATCTAGAATGGAAGTCGCCGGCTGGATGCACACCGCTCTCCGTCACGGGAGGGAGGGAGGCTAGGCACCTGAGGCACAAGACAATAAAGGTTGGGCGCTCGAACCCTCGGCCGCCTGAAGCCTACAAATGGTGGGCGTAGAACACGCCGTGGCGCAGCGTCCTCGAATACCACACTGTGAGCGTCTCGGAATGCAAGACAATAAGGTTAGCATGGGGGGCGGAGACCCTGACAACCGATCGCCATTATACAAGGAACCCGGCGGTATTATCCATCCCGACATCTACGTGTAAGTTCTGTGTGATCAACACACTTACGTACGTCAGAGGTCGTCTAAGAGGTTGAGGAGGGCTTACCTAAACCGAGCTCGACAGGACTGATATCCTCTGGACGACGAAGAAACCATAGAGGTTCCAGTGCAGGTGACGCTCAGCATGCTACACAAGTTACAACATGTCTGGTCACCTCTGCACAGGAAGCACATATCGATATCTCTGCAGGTTCTGAATCTTCAGTGAGGTAGATAGCGTCACAGATAGCTTTTATGATGTATAGACCACTGGCGGAAGGGAAGAGAAACACGGGCGGAAGCCATACTAGTACTACTTAGGAGAGGCACCGTGGCCGGTTGCTCACGCCACCCTCATTAAACGCCCATAAGCCCCCCTCTCCATTAATGGAAGGCATAGTAATCATGGTTGTGATATCTACCGAAGTCTTGAGTACTCGTATCACCTCGCTCGACCTAAGCGAAATAAATTTAAAAAAAAAATACTACCGGGTTTGAAGATACCTGCCGCTGAGACTGATTTGTACAGATCTACGTATCAACTCGTTTCCTGGTTAGTCATTTGGGCGTAGGATTCTGAGGGCAAATGCGAGCTAACTTCAAGAAGCCCACTTGGGCCCTGGCAGGATACTCGGTGGGCAGTTACGAGAAGCAGAAATACAATAGGTAAGTGCTCAAGTGATAATGCGCAAGAAGGTAACATCACCCACTAATGACGGCCAAAGAACGCTCTTCAACCTCTACCGACCCACATACTCTCTGGGAGCACCGTCGTCCGTCAACAACTAATGGTCACTCACTGCCCGACTTGCATCCCACTCTCGCTAGACTTGTCGAGTCACAATGACGGCTATGGTTTGAATCGTCTTTGGCCATAAATTCCTCAAAGCGCATTAGCCGTAAGACACTCGCATACACAAGCGAGACGCCGGTTGTGGCCCCGCATTCGCTGAAAATTGCGCAAGAAACAAGCTAACATACGCGTAAGCATATTCAGGTCTGCTGGCTAAGTGATACGGATACATAAATGGACTCGAAACCGTGATTTTACACAAAGGCACGCAGTAACAAGGGTGATCGTATATGGGTAGTCTGTCCGCGCAATCCGTAGGGTAGCATCCCGAGAAATAAGGTGGAGCGCACAACGAAGAGATATCGGCTCAGCTCTCGCACGTACCTAACCAACTTGACAATTTCAGCAGAGCAACATGTGTAGCGCCGAGGACGACTGTCGCGGGGAGACTGTCGAACCAAGTGTCCATCACGGCCAACGTAAGCGCCGTCCCAGTGAGGATCGATCGGGGTTGTGTACCAGGGCACAGGCGAGCGACGGACATCACCTACCGGAATCATTGGTTGGTCAACGAACGAAGCGACCGGTGAGTAGTGGCGAGGGGAAATAGGAGAAAGATGTTCTACGCGCTTACCTTGGCGACGAGCACAGAGGATTTAAGGGTGCGCACCCAGATCGCGCGGGGCACACGCGAGGATATTCGTTGGCCCCACAAGTACACGGCATGTGACCACCCCCGTGAGTTCGAGGGGTCGTCGGGTTGTGGTTCAGGTAGGCTCAAAAGGGGCACCTTTTCTTCCTCGCCCGTAAACTCATGCCCATCGTCAACTTCTTCCACATTCGAGCTGGTATGGTCCTGTAAGGCCGTAGCGTAATTCGGAAGAGTTCTTTCGGGACTAGCCCTCGTATTAGAACGCAAGGTGACTGCCGATGTATGCGAGCCCGCGCGTTGGAGGGGGTTCGCGGGTTTCATCTGGGAATAGAGTGACTGTCGGCTGGGGCAGATTGCGGCAACAACATGGCACTACTCACCCCACCCTCCCTTATTGCGACCAGGACGCGCTCCGAGGACATTCTCACTGCAGGCTTCACGTGCAGCAGGTTTTCAAGTAGTATAAGATACTCTCGAGGCAGCCTGCGAGACTCAAAAGTAGCTGTCATCGTTGGGGACCTCTTGAAACCGGGGTAATTCTGAATCTCAGCCTCGAGTCGGTCTGCGTATTCTTTCCCATCCTTCGGCCTGCTTGGATCCTCGGCGTCGGAAGAATAACGATATGGCAGGCGGAAGAAGAGCAATTTGTAGAGGATCATGCCCAACGACCACATGTCTGCTTTGGAATCGACCTGCAAGAGCATCCCGGTCGACGGGACTGGCAACGACTCTGGCGCAGCATATTCGAGCCTGGAGGAAGGTCAAGAGGGTGAACTCCGAATTAGCAAGAGTGTGCGCACGCACGTCCCAGTGTTCCCCGATCGCGTGCGCGAGTTTAACATGTCTTGCGACGTGCCGAAGTCCGATAGCATTGCCCTAGGTCTTCGCGACAAGGTCAGTAAGGGTTAGCGACGCGTCGCCGGCTGTCACGTACACTAGCCGGCCTTCATCCCACGTTAACAGCACATTTCCTGGCTTGAGATCGAGATGCAATATTGACTTCTCGTGCTACAAAGACAAGATTAGCGAACGCAGTGCGCTGACCCTGCTGGAAACCTACAAGGAACGCCAACCCCGACACTACGTCAGTAAACAAACCATACACCTCTTCCGCGCTGAACAAATGCACAGCTTTCCAGTCCGCGGGTCCTCTACGACCCTCACGAGTTTGGGTACCGTTACCATTCAGCCCCATTTCATGGCGAAGACGTTCACGCTCTTCTGGAGGCGCCCTTTGCAATGCACGGAACGCACGAATCCTAGCCGTCCTTGAGTATCCCTGTTCCGGAGTGCTGGGTGTTGGGGAAGGTGATGAGGGTGAGCTAGCGCCACGCGAAGTAGGCCCAGACGTGCGAAAATGAGGAAGGTTGGGGGCTCGCCGACCAAGACGAGTGTCGATGAGATCATCGAGACTCCCGGCTTCAGCCCATTGCATCAGAATGCTTTCAAGGCGTCAGTACCGTTTCGTGCCTTCCATTAAGGATGCACCTACTGCAGCGTAGGAATCCGGGGGCCGAACGAGGAGAACTGCGAGGGCTCTAGCCATGCATGGTGGTAGGTGATAATATTAGGATGGTGTAGCTTCTCGAGTAGACGAACCTGGGTTATGGCATTATAAGCCCAGGATTCCTGGCCATGCGCGGCGCACACACCTCGCGAAGGGTGTTGAGGAGATAAGAATGGGACTGCCCTACTGCAACTTTCTTAACAGCGAAGTAACCTGAGATATTACTTAGACGAGGGTATCGCAAACCAGGAATTCAAACGTAGGCTTACCGAGAGAGTTCCCATCCAGAACATGCTTGCATTTGCGTCTTCAGACGACCGCCGTAATAGAAAAAGTATCATAAGCCTACCTGGCATAAGTACACACTTCCATTGGCACCCATACCGAGCCTGCACACTTCCTGAAAGAAAGCCTTGAAGTATCCTTCAGCCATGTTGTCCGCGCGGAATGCGCTAGGACCAGCCGACGGCTCATCGTCGGGAGCAGAGACACCATCAAGACTTGCGGGCCTGGAAGACTCATTGGCCACTTCCAGCAGGTGGAAATAGTTCGGCGCGCGGTTAGAATGACGTTCAATATCCTCCACGTCGCTGTCCAGGTCATCCTCTTCATGCTGCCCACGGTCCCCGCCCGCGGGGAGCGCGCGATGACAGTATGGGCAGCGTCCCGGGTGCGTTAGAGTGCGTGTCGAGGGCCTAGAGTGCGTTCGTATTGAAAGTGCGTGCGAGGTCGGATTATACAGGACAACTTGGTCCGAAACGTGCAGAATAGGTTGCCACTCCGGGTCTAGCGGGCCCAACGCAACCAACGCACCAGACGGTGAAGGAGGATCCGTTTCGTCGAACATAGTTATGGGCAGTGTAGAGTCTGCGGAGAAGCCAGAACGGATCGTTACAGGGGCCAGCGGGCAGCCGACATGGCGGTCGTGCGCAAGAACGTCGAGGCTTGCGCCCACACATTTACGTTCGACCGCCGCGCCACATTCGGTCAGCTCTAGCGCTCATAGAGTGCTCTGGCTCGACTCTGCCGGCACCGCTTTCATGAACTCTGACATCATCCTTGAACGCATTGCACACGCCGAAGACACGACTGAAATGTATGCGTGGTTTCGTATTTGCACAAGTGTACACGAGATTAAAAACATTCAGCAGACAGTACGCGACATTCGTCCGGTCCCAGCAAACGCCGGAGACGACATGGGTTTGGAGCAAGCTGTCGCCGTCGAAGACTGAGGCAGGGCAATGGCACGCTCTTCGAGATCCTCCGTAAACATTCCTTCGTACACGTTGACCTCAGGGCCAGCGGAGCTTTCGGGGGTGATGGGACCGTCGCTATCCGAGTCGTCGAACTCGGAGGCGCAGTCACCCTCGAGGTCCGCATTGCAACTGTTCGTGCTGCTGGGGCTGGCGGTGGTGGCCTCTAAGCAAACTGGCAAGGCGTCAGGATTGACGTCCCCGTCCATGAATGCACGAACGACCGCGTCGACGATATGGAGGTCCAGTTTGGGCGACTGTTCGATCTGCATACCAGGTGCGTCGAACACCCCGGTGGCAGGCCAGACACATATGGGTCCGTCGCCAAAGAGGAACTCTTCCTCGGGATCCTCGACGATAGAGAACCCGGGGGTGATATCATCGGCTTGTTCCGGTTCGTCCACCCTGTGGCTCGGCGGATTGCGAGCGCGGAAGAACGAGGGGAGAGCGACGATTGCGGCACGGAGTTCCGCGAGGCCGATGCGGCCCATGGGGTTGAGGACAAGCACCTTCCGGAGAATGTCGCTCGCGCCCTCAGATACGTCGAAGTTGTCGAGGAGGAAAGTGGGGGTATGGAGGTAGTCGCAGAACTGGTCGTCGGCGGTGGAAGCCTTCGTCCAGGGCTGCGACCCGGTGATCATGTTGATGAGGATGATCCCCAGAGCCCAAATGTCATGGCGGACGTTGGAGTACGGCATACAGCCTATGTCTTCGCCGAGACATTCTGAACGAACATCAGTGACGTTAACTATGTGGCCAAAAGATAGGATTACGCACCTGGGCTCATGTAGCTCAGGGTACCAGACCCGAACTCGCGGTTGATCGGGAGGTCACTGCTCATCCCGAAGTCGCAGAGATAGGCTTTGGAGCCATCTTCGTTGCAGAGGATGTTTCCGGGCTTGAGGTCGTGGTGGTACACGCCCGCAGCGTGACATGCCTCGACGGCGTCCACAATCTGCAAGAATGTCACACGGACACGCTCGTCGTCGTTGTCGTATGCGTGCTCCCCCCAGATCTTGGTGTGCAGATCGCTTGGGTGGATGTCGAGCACGAGGAAATAGTAGTCCTCTTCCTCGAACGCGTTCACCAGGGTTACGACGTGCGGATGGTGCGAGACACGACGGTGGAGATCGATCTCCAGAGCGCCGAATGTCTCGTCGTCCTTGGGAACCACCTTGATAGCGCGGTCGGTGCGGCGGTCTCTACCCGACGAAGAGGATGGTGCGGTGGTATCGGCCGCACGGTAGACCGCCCCGTAGTTGCCGGCGCAAATAAGCTCGACGAATTGGTAACGATCACAAGCGTAACCGGCAAGGTCGGGCATGGTGTTGACGAAGGCAGGCATTGCGTCAAGCAAGTGAATGATAGTCCTGGTGTAGTAGTATGAGGAGGGTAGGTGCTGAGTTCGCCAGGAACTAGACTGAGAGCGAGATGTCCCCTAGAGAGGCGGAGGCCCTGATTATATGCATTTCAGACCCACAGCCGCACCGAATGGCGTTCGTTTTCGACATCGGGATTCTGGGCCTCATAGAATCTACTGACCAACGTACCGAGTCCACACCCGTATCCGCCCCCCGAATGCCGACTGGAATACGTCGGCTTAGGGTCAATCACTGGCAGGTCCGATCGAAATCGCTCCGTACAGTGGGCGCACACACCCGGCATCGGATGTGCCAAGGCGGCCGCGCGCACCAACCAGCAAACATATTCAATACCCATATTATGACCACCCTCTTCGCCAGATTCCTGCAGGCGTCAGGCCGGGTGTTCGAATTAGGAAGTAACGTCGGATGCCAGTGCAGCATTAACCGTCCAACAACGCTGGCTGGGCTGTTATAGAACTAGTACTGGTGGCGTCCAGTGGTTCAGTGTGTGCGCACATCCGACATTAGGAGATTTAAAATCTTTCAAGGGCACTATGGTGTATGGGAACGACGCTGTTACAACGCGCGGCTCACGGTGGCCCCTAGTCGGATGTTGGGATCGGTCTTCCCGACGAGTCCGCCGGATAATCCAAGGCGCGGCGCAATGTGTAGAAAATTCTATATATTCCAAGTTACTCGTTCTGATAATATGAGTGAGAGTGGCGTGCTTGGAGGAGTTGTCTTTGAACAAAACTTTCTGCCACGTGCCAAGAACCACGACCGTACCGCCATCAGGAAACCCCCAGATTACAATATAGCACAATGCCTGCTATATAGCCATCATTGACATATTGTCACTCCCTTACCATATAGCACCATATTGCATATTGAGAAACTTTGTAGTACTTTATAGCACACTATAGGCCCACTGAGCACTACAAGACACTATATGGTTAAAGCCATTCTATATAGTCATGCATATACACCAGTTTTTGCACCCAAACCCTATCATCTCCAGCAGAATAGCAGGAACACGCAATGTTTTTCACAAGCTTTGGTAATAGTACTTAATCTAGCATCCTACTCTACTCGCGGGCAGCTGCCTGGGCTTCTTGCTTGCGGCGTCTGTATGCCTGCACAGCTCGGGTGATGTGATCTTGTGTAAGTGCCGACTCGTCTTGGTGATGCACAACTGGTGCTCTTGCTTTTGATCTGTACAAGAATGGGTCAGCGTCGAGTCTCCAGAATGGCCTCTTATCATGACATGATTGGCAAGACACCCAGCCGCGTCCGGGCCAACAAAGTGGACGCGATGCTCATGTAGATCAACCTCAGTTCGAGTCCGATTCGAACCACATTAACTGTAGGTCATATACATCCCATTTGCACGACCCAAGCCAGGGTTGAATCAACATATGACCTGCACATGTGCTGCCAGCGTGTGACAGAGATTTGTCCTTCATACGAGCTGCGGCACAAACAAAAAACGACCTGCATGCAAGACGCCAAATGACCGACATGACCCATGCGCGAGCCACGGGCGTGTGACCGGGATATGCCCTGCATGCAAGATACCACACAGCCGACTCGAACATATAACCCTGGTCATGCATGAGCCGCCGGCGCGCGACCAGGATATGTACTGCATACAAGTCGTGGCGCAAACAAAAAACAACCTGCACACGAGACGCCAAACGGCCGCCATGACCCATGCGTGAGTCACGGGTGCGCGACTGGCATATGCCCTGCATGCGAGATGCCACACAGCCGACTCGAACGTATGACCTGGGCCGCGCACGAGCTGCCAACATGCAACCGGGATATGTACCGCATATAAGTTGTGGCGCAAACACAAAATGACCTGCACGCGAGACGCCAAACGGCCGCCATGACCCATGCGTGAGCCATGGGCGCGCGACCGGGATATGCCCTGCATGCGAGACGCTGCACAGCCGACTCGAACCCATGACCCGGGCTGCGCACGAGCCCCCAGCGCGCGACTGAAATCTGTCCTGCACACAAGCTCCGGTGCGAACAAAATACAACCTGTATGCAGACGCTGCACCTGAATTAGACGTCATCTTACCTGCCGTTCTTGGATATCTGTGTGCAAATTTCGGTCAGGATGTGGTCGTCACCCGATTGCCTCTCGAAATAGTCCAGGTTCTTGAGGTGCAACTTGTAGCTTGGGGAGAAAGCTGACTCCGAGAAGTTGACGTTGACGAGGGTTCCGGACGTCCATTCTTCTATGGCACATTGGATCTGCATAGGTATTAGTTACATACTGACATTCATGCATCATGTCAAACGAAAGGAGAACGTACCGCAGTCAGCACGAGAGCGAGTCCACACTTCGGAAACGGGGAATAGATAGCATCCAAGATGACACCATCATCTTCAGGACTCTTGTAAAACACTTGATCGATAACCTCTTGAATTGCTTCAGCTTCGTATAAGCCTCCCTCGCCCAATGCGCCCTGCAAGTTTGAGAGAGGTTAGTAAAGCGAATAGACAATACAACGACTTGCGGTACCTTGTACGCGAAGTTATGGCTAGTCAGAAGAACCCGTGCATATTCGATGTTGTGCTGTCGAGCTGCAGGGGTGGAGACGCTCTTGAAATCGTAACAACTTCTCATAGTAGTGCGTGCAGCGGTCTTGAGCTCCCCGCGGAGATTCCAAGTGTATTGCCGTATCTAAACACCGAAAGATCAGCAATAGTTAAGCTATATAACAGTGAAGATGACCAACGATGGCGACGAGCTCGCCAGTATGAGAAAGCGCAATTCCGAGCTTGTCGGCTGCCTTGCGCCAGGCACGTATTGCCCACGTCTTCTCGGTGAGTTTGTCGGGGTAGGCATCTTTGGACATGAGGTCTGCTTTGAAGTATACATAGGCTAGCTTAAGAACGTCTTGGGCGTCCGTTTCGAAATCGTTTTGGCGCGGGCGTTTTCCCTGGACTGCCTCAACGATTCGTTGAGCCTTGCGAAATTCATGGGACTCATCGTCGTCGGCGTCGTCGGCGTCATTGTCGTCGGGCTGAGGGCTTGGTGATCTTGAAGCAGAACCCGGGTCTAGCTCGATGCGACGACGACGTGGGCCATCATCGCGAGGGTCAGCGTAAGAGAGCTCACTTGAAGAGCGCCTGCGAATGGAGGGCACAACATGTTCAGCGTGAGCACCAGCGGAATCGTTATCGTTGATCCCGCCGAGTGCTACACCATCAGCGTATTCAGCAGATGGGGAGCCGAAGACCGCGCCGGTGTTATCTTCCTCGCCTGAGGAACCTATACCAGATTGCATCCCAGAATCCATGTCCTCGTCGCTTTCACGTTCTGTGCCTTCGCCGTCGTACACAGCTGGTGCAGCATGCCCATCTTCTTCCTGCGAAGACATCTCGTCAATGTCATTTTCCGAGTGGTGTCGTTCTTGGCGCGTGCCAGGCCCAGTGTTGTCGTCATTATCTTCACTGTACTCGTCTTGCGCTAACGGCATGGTATCTATATTCACTAAGAATGGATCATATGCCAAAACGACAAAGGGTTATCAAACTCACCAGGTCGACGCCTAGAGCGTACATCAACGAAGTCTTCCTGGGCCTGAAAGCTTGTACGTAAACCGGATTGACTTGAGGGTATCTGCCGCTACATGAGAATTAGCATAGAATGACTAATAAAGACAACGTGTGATGACTACAACCTTGCCTGGCGTGTTGTACTGTGAAGCTCGAACGGAGCTCAGCTTGTTTGCAGCATTTGGCAGTATTTTGGACGTCGGCGTAGAGTTAGGCGCTGAATGAGACGCTGATCGGTGACGTCCATTCGGAGATCGTGCACGGGAGCCTGCCAAACGAGATTGTGAACCACTCGCTGGTGTGAACGGATTTCGCATGGCGGAAAGCATTGCGCGCTTCTCTGCAGTAAGCCGTCTTGAGCCCTGTAAGTGCACAGCGTGGTTAGTCGACAGTACTCTGCGCTTTAGTATTGACGAACCTGAGATGTTACGGTAGTCAGAGAGGTCTGACGCTGCCCTGCAACGAGCTTGACAGGGGAGCTCGTAGGTTGGGGGCGTGGAATTGCATGAACATGTGCCCTAAAGTTGATAGTGTTGGCCTTCGCACTTGCGCGGTTGGTCGGGAGGCTTTCGATGCGAAACTATCAAATTCCGACGTCATTGAGAGCAAATGACTCGGATAACAAAACATAACATAACCCCACCTCCTCACTCGACGGTTTTTCTTTATTTGAAGAAGCTTGCTCTGTTGTAGCGCAAGGTTATGACCACGTCGTTACAGATACGAGCAAACAATACACCGCACTTTTTTTTTTCGAAGCCTGTCTCGAGTCACCCGCATTGGACGGTGAGGGCACATTGAGCTCACGAGGTTTCTGTTGTTGTTTCTTCTGAGGTTTCTGTGCCACAGCAGCCCGACTATCCGCTATACACATTCATGAGTCTGATGGTCTCAAATCGAATGAGAACGCAAAAACTGACTATATGCCTGGCCCTTCTCAGTAGCTTTGCGAACACGGCCCAAACGTGCAGCAGCAGGGAGCTCAGGATCATGAGAGGCCATGGTGATGGCAGGTGAGTAAGAGAGGCTAGCGTGGTGTATGCCACGTCGCAAAGGCCAAAGACGGAAGGCAGCGGCTCGGATTGGAGAACCGCCTGGGGGTCCTACCCAATCGGGGCGAGTCAGGACGCAAGCGCCCTGACGTACCGTCAGCCTCTGCAGAATCCAGTCGCAGTACCACCCGTGTTAGCCGCACAGTACAGTCTTCTCGAATGCCCTCAGTCCAGTGCCGCTCCTGTCATAAAAGCTTTGCCGACTCAGGCCGACATGCTCGTCACCTAGGGCAAAAACCTGAGTGTCAGTCATACTACAACACTCTCGCAGAGAAGAACGCTCGCCAAAATCATGCAATTGATCCTCGCACGGCCAGTGGCCGTGGCTCAGAACCTTCGCAGCAAAATATCAACGCCGTAGCTGGAAGCTCCGACGATATCTGCACCTCTCCTCAAAACATAGAATATCCTGTTGGAGACATCGACTTACTTGGTGGTCCGCCGCAAGGGGTTGAGAATAACCCACCAAAGCGACGCCGTGTTACGGTCGAAGATGTGGAAGATGACGCAGAAGGCCGGGATGGGGGAACCTGGATTCACCATCAGTTTCCGGGAAGAGCGGGGACTATCATAGGCAGGGGAAGAACTCACTTTGAGGCTCTTCGAAGCGAGCAGGAGGCCGCACTGCAGCACCCGTATGCACCCTTTGCCGACGAAGAGGAATGGGATCTAGTGAAGCACCTGATGAGACGAGAGAATCAGGAAGGCATCGACGAATTTTGCAAACTTGCCATTGTGAGTAGAGACCCGCACAAACGCCACGATATTGGGCTAACGCAAAATGAAGACCCGTAACCGCACACAGCCTTCATTTAAGAACAAGCGAGCGTTCTTTCGCAAGATCGACAAGCTACCGGCAGGCCCTGAGTGGATATGTGACATTGTAAACGTGGCTGGAGATGTCGTCGGCCCCAATGGCGAACCCCTGTCCGAAGAAATGGAGCTATGGCGTCGAGACCCTGTCGAATGCATCAGAGAGCTCATTGGGAACCCCGCCTTCAAAGATCACATGTCATACGCACCAGTACAAGTGACGCGAGACGGCATACGTTACTACGGCGAGATGAACACTGCGGACTGGTGGTGGGACAAACAGGTGAGTAGCCTAGCAGTGGCATTGAGGCGGTTCGGACACTTACACGATTGGCTAGGGTACTTTGCCACCAGGCGCTACCATTGCTCCTTGGATCACAGCATCAGACAAGACGCAGTTGACGGTTCTTCGGGGCGACCAAACCGCCTGGCCTGTATACCTTACGATCGGGAATATCGACAAAGCTATACGCAGGAAACCGTCAGCCCATGCTACAGTCCTCATCGGCTACATCCCAGTCAGCAAGGGACTCTGCTTCTCGAAGGCTACACGCTCTGAAGCGGGATACCGGCTATTCCACTCCTGCATGGCTAAGATCCTTCACCCCTTGATCAATGCAGGCCAGGTCGGCGTCGAGATGACATGTGCCGACGGCGCTGTGCGTCATGTATACCCCATTCTCGCTGCCTACGTGGCCGACCATCCGGAGCAATGTCTCATTGCATGCTGCAAGGAGAACCGCTGTCCGCGATGCCTTGTTCCCCGGAAGAAGCGTGGCGAGAATCGACATTATCCACTGCGCGACCACACCAAGACTGCGGAGATTCTCAGTCGTCTCGGAGAAGGCCAGTCTCCCCTCGCCGGATATACCACGCAGGGCCTTCGTCCGGTATACAGCCCATTCTGGGCCGATCTGCCTCATACAGACATCTTCGCCTCCATCACTCCCGACATTCTACATCAGCTTCACAAGGGGGTTGTGAAGGACCACCTTCTCGTGTGGTGTCAGAAGATAGTGGGTAAGCAAGCACTTGACGATCGCTTCGCAGCCCTTTCAAAAGCACATGGGCTACGCCACTTCCGCCATGGCATCTCCAAAATCTCTCAGTGGACCGGAAGTGAGGCTAAGGAGGTTGAGAAAGTCCTCCTAGCACTCCTTGTTGGCCGCATCAATCCCCGCGCTCTCAAAGCTATCCGTGGGCTACTAGACTTCGTCTACTATGCTCAGTACGAAGTCCACTCCGATACCACGCTCGCGCAAATGCAGCATGCGCTCGACACCTTCCATCGACACAAACAAGCCCTCATCGAGCTGGGAATCAGAGAGCATTTCGACATACCAAAGTTACACTCTCTAATCCACTACGTCGAAGCGATCCGCCGACTCGGCTGCTTGGACGGTGTCAACACAGAATCTTCAGAGCGGCTTCATATTGACTATGCAAAGAAGGCTTACCGTTCCTCTAGTCGGAAGGACTACGTCTCCCAGATGGCGTTGTGGTTGCAGAGACAGGAAGCCGTGGTGCGCCAGGATGCGTATCTTGGTTGGGTGCTCGGAGAGCTTGAGCGCGAGCTTGAAGAAGACAAGACAGCATTCTTTGAGACGGACGATGCCCATAGATTCGATCAAGTTGAAGACGACGAGAACGATGCAGCAGACGAGGGAGACGCTTTTGCCCAGCCAGACGAGGTGAAGGTTCTACGCGACCTCATCAACTCCAACGTGTCGCGCGCCTACTCCGTCCCCATCACGCCCAACGCCCGTCGCGTCAATCTCGAAACTCTGGTCATGAACTACGGTGCAACCGCCATCCTCGACGAAATAAATGAATACCTCCACGACAACTATCCTGCCGCCACACATTTCACCGCGCACTCTGTCCAGCTCGACGTCTTCCACTCCGTCGCCATCCTCCTCCCGGCCAATATACACTTCTCCAATGAGAAGCGCCTATGTAAGCTTGTTGCGGCTTGCGCGAAACCGCGCACCAATGACAAGAAGGCTATCCCGGCCCGTTTTGATTGCGCCCTTTTTGTTCAAGACGATGAATTATTCCACTCCAAGGGCGGTTTAGAAGGTGAGTCTACGCGACCCTCTGATTATTATGATGAACTCTCCCAACTGGCATTGGTGTTGCTTGTTAGGACTTCGCGCGGGACAGGTCAAACTAATATTTCGCCTTCCGTGGTCAACAGGAGTGGATGAGCCTCTGGTTTATGTGAACTGGTTTCGCCCCTTCCGTACCTCTGACCCTGTTACAGGCCTCGCTCCGACATCCCACTCAACGCGAGCTCAGCAGCGCAACGCGTCGATCATGCGAATGGGCGACCTTTTACGGCCTTGTCATCTGGTGCCTAAATTTGGCACCGTCGCTATCAACCCGGACTGGAGGTCGGAGGACGTGCTCAACGAACCCATTACCTTTTTGCTTAATCGTTACTTAGATTTCCATTTATTCCATTCATTATCTATCTAGACGATATGCATGTGATGTATGGCCAGGGATAAATATCAGATAGTAGGACAGAGTCTTGCCACACCATAATTTACATGAGCGAGATGTGCAGTACATGAGCGAGATGCACGCAACTGAAAGGTCCTCGCACAGGAGGTCACGCACCAGGTCGCATCTGATCGCACCATCTCCCGCAGCACCAACTGCACCCGAGAACCTGAGGCACACGTCCCAGGACCAGACCTGAGCGACAAAATTGGGCAAAGGAGCAGATGCGTGGCACCAGTGATAAGTCATAGGAGTGGGCACGGAACCGGGGTCTTGACAACAGGGATAAGGAGAAAGAGCAGGAGAAAGCTTGGGAACGGCGGAGAGAGATGGAGAGGAAGGAGGAGAAGCGCGAGCGTATCATGCATCCCCGTCCGGTGGGCTCGCCGACACCCAGAGACCGCCAGCGGGAGTCCACCTTGGCCGTCGACGTCGGCGCGGTGCCACTGGAGAAGACATCGAGCAACGATTGGATCATGGTGCTAACCCCGAGGTCGTAATCTGCACGTCGCGGTTATGTCAATCACGCAGATCCAAGGGTGCGAATAGGTATCTTGAGGGAGGCGGGGCACGTGGAAGAAGGGACTTACCTGTCTTCAAGCGTTCGATGTCTCCGCATAGCACTCCTCTGTAGTTATGTAGAATAGTCCGCTCGCCGACGGCGAGAGCTCTATCTCACACCATGGGCCCAAAACTCGACGGGAATCTTCTCATGCCCGTCCGCAGTCAATCAACAGCGAGATATAGGACGTCGCCAGCACTGTAGATCGTCTGAATCCGAGTCTTCCGAGTGAAAGTTCGCGGCGGTCCCATTCAGAATATGTCGCCTGGGCAAGAGCTACTGTCTCGCGCCACATCGCGTGGGCTCAGACGGAAGACGGAGAGCTGCGGATAGAGGGCAAGGTCGCTGCGCGAAGGACTCATCGTGCAAGCGCTCATGGGTATACGTGCACCGCGAATCTCATCACATGAGACAGTAGGATTTCGGACGGCGGCTCACGGCGTCGTCTTCTGACCTCCAACCCACGCATAGTAATCTGGCGACTCGGACGGCCTTGTCTCCACTCCGAGTCTACTTGTGCGACGGCTCTCTTGTGGCACCGAGAAATCTCCAAATGCGATGGATTCGGTTCGTCAAGCCCCACAAAGGTCGCGACCAGGCGATCTCCAAATCTCACTCAACGTTGCCCAAGGCGCTCACTTGTGGGTCAGTGTCGTACCGGGAGGAATGAATACATTGGGAGGTAGTACGGTGGTAAGCTCGGTCCCCATTCACCATCGCTTCAAACCTGATTTACACACCAGTGCCTGTCTGTCGGAGCGGACGCACATGCTGGCGATGACCAGGATCGCACGCCGGACTTGTCCGCTCTTGGGCTAGGGGTCGCTAGCTCGGAGAACGCCGTAAAGACGTCCCAGAACCTCCCTCTCACTGAGTCGCATGCTGCACTAAATGGTAAATAACTTCCATTCACTGCTCTTTCTACGCTAATCCTCTCGAGAGTATCTAGTCAGTGCATCCTCAGAGCCTGCCGGGCAGCTAGCGCTATCCAAACTCGCCTGCGGGATGATGCGAACCCAACCTGGCCCGGCGTCAGGAGGCGACCACCCGTCTCCTCGTCCAACTAGCAAGCCTGCAGATGTCCCCCCACCTCTTGAGACCCCCTCCCCTGCGAGACATGTCCGCACTGCGATGAGCGGTGCATCGCAAGATGCCTCTGGCGAAGAGAGTTCCGACACTGAGCCAGAGTCCGAGCCAAAGCTCGACCCTATCTACGACGCGTACTGCCTGGGGTGGTCGGAGGGCCATTGGGAAGGCAGACAACAGTTCAGGCGGGAGGCCTTAAGCCGACTGGAAGAGGTAGTACACGATGAGGATGATGAAGTGTTTTCTCCAGAGGTGGATGCGCTTGCACGGATATGTAGCCCATCCCCTGGCCAACCCGTGACCCCGCCTCCGCGTGAACCGGTATGTTGTGTTCCCATTCACATGAGCTGTATGTACTTGACGACGGTGTATGACTCACACAGGTCTTTTACAGATTGACCATCCCCTTCCGACTAAAGAAAACGGCTGCAAACTCACACCAACAACACGTAAACGACTTAGCACAGTCCTTCCGCCGTCGCCTCAAATTCGGGACAGCGTCAAGCGGCTCAAGCGAGCGTAGTTGGCAGGGCTTTGACATGTATTACTATGGTTCATTTTGTGTAGTTGCTGCGAATATCTCACGCTTACCAATGACTCGGAAGAGGGTGATATTCTGTTTGTCGTAACCTGATCATGTAACACATGTTCCACAGAACTCATGTAGTACTATATAGCATGTGTGGTATTCAATAGAATGCAATATATTTACTAGCCGTAGTCTATTGTGCTATATTGTGGTCCATAGCTCTCTGTACGACTATATTGCACTACAGTGTCTTTGGAGTGCAACATAGCTTGGCAGGCTGCTACAGCCACCTAAGGGGTTTCCTGATGGCTGCTCGTGCTGTCGCACGCATCCTGAATGTAGGTGAAGAGCAATTGATAGGATACGCCAAGGGTGTTGCCTCAGAGAGTATAGTATTATATCCTGCGGCTTCAAACTACCGAATAAGAAGTTGAGTAGTGGGAAGAGAGAAGACCGTCGATCCGGGTGTAGAGTCGTAAAGAGACGTTCATGCACCGCTTTCCAAGTATGGCAAGTGAAGTATTCGCCTTGATCCCGGGTGTACGCTGTACAGCGAGAGGTCATATCCCGGATCCGACGCGCAAACGAAGGTATAGGACAAGCTATTTCTCAGTTTTTATGGTAGTTATATCAGAATATGGTACAATGGTATACACAGCGCCCGACGACGTTCGATGCACCTAGTACAATCCTGTCGACCGATGCGTTACGCTGCCCCATTCGAGACGAAGGGGCGCCAAAAATTGCTGAGCGTCTCGATGATGCTGGAGCCCGTCTTCTTGGGTGATACGTCCCCGGGAGGAAGAATAGCGACTTCGGGTTCGAGGACCAAAGGCTCGATGGGACCATCGACGGCGATGTCTGCCGAGTTCTGCGCGTGCGCCTCCGGCGTGACGGGGGGACCGTCGCTACTGTCCGACTCAGAGCCATCGGACGAAAGAGGTGGCGGGGCCTGGGCACGGCGAGTCGCAGGGCGCCGGATAGGGAACTCGTCTGACGACATGGTTCGCATCTGCGGGCGGACCGGCGGAGAGGACCTGCGAGATTTCGAGGCGTCGAGCGAGTGCGGTAGGGCAACGCGCCCTTGTTCGGCCGTCCCGAGCTTGTGCGTCGCTGTGGGGTCGGTGTCGACTTGTGACGCGTCGGACTGGGAGTCTTCGGATGACTGGTCCTTGAGGGACTCCTCGGTGCTCTCAGAACTGGTCCAGGAGTCGAACCCGCCCTCAGAGTCCGTGCTCTCCTCTGAGTAACCTCGCGAGGTGTGGGGGGCATACCAGTGCCACATGTATTTGACGTCGGAGGTGGCGGTGCGCAGCTCCGCCGGTGACATGTAGAACGAGTCGAGGTTGCGGATCTCGCGGCGGATTTCCGCGAGAGACAGCGCCTCGGAAGGGATGATGGTGAAGATGTTCCTCAGGATGTCGTTGAGACCCTCCGATATGGGGAAGATGATGCGAAGGTACTCGTAGTCCTCGAGGAAGCGCTTGAACTGGCCGTCCTCGAGCGTGGCCTTATGCCATGGCATATGACCGGTGACAAGGTTGACGAGGATGACACCAAGAGCCCAGATGTCGCTGCGGCGAGTGTCGTATGGGTATAGCTCGTCCGCGCAGTCGATACACTCTAGAGAAGGTTCATCAGCAAATGTTCAGAACGATGTCAGCGACGGTGAGCACTCACCTGGGCTCATGTAGAGCTTGCTACCGGTGTTGAATGAAGTACTGTGCGTCGTTGCCGTCGCCAAACCGAAGTCGCCGATGCAGACCCGAGTGAAGTCCGCGTTGACGAAGATGTTATCCGGCTTCAGGTCGCGATGGAAGACGCCAGCCCGATGAGCTGCCTCTACGCCGTCGATCATCTGTAGGAAGACGTTCTTGATGAGAGCGTCGTTGCGGGAGAACGTGTGCTTCAGGGCGATGTGGGTGTGGAGGTCACCGCCGTCCAGGAGGTCCATGACGATGAAGACCAGGCGGTTCTCCTCAAAAGCACGATGCATCGTGACGACGTTCGGGTGCTTGGGGATGCGCTTGTGCAGGTCAATCTCCCTGAGATGGAGGTTCTTCTTCGCGCGGGCGAGGGGGATGATCTTAATCGCCCGCGGGATGAAGACATTGGAGTTGGGGAGGCGCTCCCGAGCGCGATAGACAGCGCCGTAGGAGCCTGCTCCAAGGCGGTTGACGATCTGATAGCGACCGTTGTGGGTGTACTTGAGCGTCATGTCGGGGATGAACTCGGTGACGGGGGGTGCCATGGTGGTAAAAAGTTCGCAAGTGCTCGCCAGGAGGACGTACGGTGAGTGGGTGGGTGAAGGAAGAAGTTGAACTATGCTTTCCAGGGGGGCCCTCGTTTTATACTCCCACAGAACATCCGAATTCTGCTCACTTACCGGTCGGATGTCGATGGTGTGACTGGGGCCTAGATCCCAGTGTGCCGTGAGCCCTCCACGAATACGGGGCTCGGAGGAGTTATCCGCGACGAGCCCGGTAGGACCGCCATTTCAAGTGTCGGAGCGACGTTGAACGCCGAAAATGATTCTGCCCTTGGGAGTGTCAGTAGTCGAGACCCGAAGGATAGATGTGATCGAAGGCAACCCACTTGGACCAATCCTCGATCCGCCCAACCTAGCTTCCTATTTAGGTATCGCACATCGGATATGGAAAGTCTCTGGTTAAGACTCTACTATCCCGAGGGTTGTGTATCCCGCCGTACACAACCCTCTGGACGATCGTACCTTGTAGTGGGGTTCTGAAATGTATACTGAGCTGAACTCGTGAGGTCAATGGGATTGTTGAAGGGCAAGAACATGCAAAATTATGTCGTGTAGTCATTGCCATTTGGCCCGCCCGGCGGCCATAGTATCCTTCAGGGTGTCCCTGATACCCGCGGTCCAAATTCCAAGTTCCTGCTCAAGACGGACAGCCGCGTCGCGCACATCCGCTCCGACCTGTCCGCCGCCGTTCTCATTCCCGAACCCGATGAGGAGCTCCTCGTGCGCACGGACCAACGTGTCATACGCTAGCTTCAGCCGCGGCGGCCCAGATGGCGGGAACTGAGCGACAGCGGTCTGGGTCGCATCGGTCCGGGGGGCAGGCTCGTCCACTGCGAGCAGTTTTCCGAGCTCTCCGAGTGCGACTACCCGAACGGGGTGTCCCTTCGGAAGAAGGCCCTGCAGCCCGGCGCAATATTTCGCCGCGGTGCGGATGACGTCGTCGAGGATGTCTTGGGTGAGTGACGACGGTAAAGACGCAATGAGGAGCTCCTGATGCAAGTGGGTCATGGCGAGCAGAGGGTGTGACGATGGCGTCAGCCCTGCGGAAATGAGGATGGGGATGATGTTGGTGGTGAGTTGCCTAGACTTCGCAGAATCTAACCAAATATAATAACTTAGTTATGCGCAAACTATATTAAGGAACATATACCTACCTTTAAACTGTAGCGATGTCGCTTTATCCAACGCTTCCTGCCCAACACGCACCGCGTCTAGGACGGCATCCACGTCCGC
Source organism: Trametes hirsuta (assembly GCA_001302255.2). Classification (NCBI taxonomy): domain Eukaryota; kingdom Fungi; phylum Basidiomycota; class Agaricomycetes; order Polyporales; family Polyporaceae; genus Trametes; species Trametes hirsuta. The sequence goes on along the minus strand of CP019382.1, from coordinate 1,111,816 downwards.
GACGACCGCTTTGCACTTCTGGCAGCGTGATAAACTATCCTCTGTAAATCGGGTGGGCAATATAGTACCATGTATGCCTCCGTTAAGTCAAGCCCGGGGCTCACCTTCTGTTGGGATAGGACAAGTTCCGCCACACTTTTTAGGACACCAGAGCGCTTCCCGCAGGTCTACCGGAGGAGGCTTGTTGCACAGCTTACACCGGCACGTGAAGTTGTACGTTTCCTGCAGCTCATTTTGCCGAAGTCCTTTCGGTAGTGTCGTATCGACGTAGGCGATACGGACCTACCAGATGCCCGTTAATGTCGCATTCAGGGGTGGGAGTGCACGGGGCGATTGTCGTACCTCTTTCCCTGGTGGTATTTCCCTGAGAGCGATGAGATTCAGAGAAGGTTCCTTCCCTGCAGGCGTGCCTGGTGTTCTTGGAAAGACAATCGCGGCGTTAGGGTCGCATGAATGGTTGGCGAAAGCGACCGTGGGGGCGATGCAAATGCCAATGGGAGTCAGGGTGAAGGACATGAGGGTGAACGTGTTCGTTGTGAACTGGAAGTAAGCGTGTCAGGGGCGTCCAATGGATGGGTGACGTTATCAGAATTTACTCGAGAGATGAGGTCGACTAGATCACCTGCAGAACCGAGGCCATAAGGCTCCAATTCAGCCGGGGTGCTAACGCCCAGATAGCGAACAACAAAGTGCGCCAATTGCGCGTGCGATTCAAACGAAGAAGGTGGTATGGCGGATCTATCTGTGGATTGTGTAAAGGGGCCACAAGTCAGCGAAACTCCTTCATTTGGCAGGGAAGCGAGCAGTAGTTGCGTACTCGATTGCATCATCCGAATCTCCCTCGCCTGCAGGTGGCGTCAGCGCCCATGAACGCCCCCGATCATCATCATCCGCGAAACGTACCCAGGAGCTATCGAGGCCTTCCTTCTGGGAAGCCCATAAGGTCCGCCCGAGGCAACGGATAGCGTCCCCCGGAACCGACACTTCCTGAGACGGTGCTGCAGCGGCCCATGTCTGCAACGCGCTGCACTCGTGCTTGTGCCACATCCAGTCCCGATTCTGGCATACCTGTGCGATCGGGGATCCAATTGATCAAAGATGTATTAGGGGTGTCTCTCGTGTAAATCATTACCTGGTTACAGTAGTAAACCGTCTTGCATTTTGGGCAGCGCTTCAGCCCCGACTCTGACGACGGTGCTGCACATGCGGAGCAGTATTGATCGAGGTACTGTGACGAGAGCACACTGACGTGAGGCACAACTGCCATGACTACCGAACCTAACGTGTGTCTTAGTAATGAACGAGCTAAGACTTTGGGTTCGGCGTGCTTACCTGCATGCACCGCGGACTTCGTGTAGATACCTCGCCCGTGTTGCGCGGTCTCGCGTATCTCTAGCGAAGAGGGTAATGCTGCGTGGCATCCATTAAGAGATACTTCCTTCGTGTCGCATGTGTTTTTCACGGGAATATCGGGTGGAACTTGCGCAGCTTCAGAAGAGGTGGCCTGATCGACGGCGTTATTGCCAAGTTCCTGAGCTTCGTTTGTGAAACCCTCGTTGGTGTCGTCATATTTTAGAGGTGCCTTTAACACAGCTTCTTCCTCATCTGTCCTACTCGTGTTAGCCTCCGTGCCCTGAAGTACGTCAACATTTGACGTGGTAGCTAGAGGCTCTGCGAGACTCGAGGACGCTACGAAAGAGTGGACTTCCTTCGCTCTGCGCGCGGTCTTCAGTTTCCCAAATGACATACCGCGACCAAAACGTGAGTCAGGGGCGGGTGCCTAGCGTAAACTTGGGGGAAGGCTCTAACTTCATTTGTTCGGTGTAGCTAGATTTTTACGTGCATGACCATTGCGATGACACCCTCTATTTGTCCCTGTATGCCAAGGGCTTCGGATCCTAACATGCACAAACTCCGCTCATAACGGGTCGTGGCTCATCGGCCTGAGGCCTAGGCCGTCCATAACCTACTGAAGGGGAAGTTGTACACGCACTGAGGAAATGACGGCCAGCTTAGAGGGATGCTTCCCCGAGAGGGCTTGTTAAATCTGTTTGTGACGATAGCTTGCGAGAGCAGGGTTACGGTATGTACAGCACAGCATTACTACGAGAATCTTCTCCGAAGGCCAGATCTAAGGCAAAATGGGATAGGCATGTAGAAGAACGTTGAAGAGTATAAATAGGAGTAACATGTTTCCAAAGCGTCGTAAAGCATCGTGAGGGGTCGTGAGGAGTCGTGACTGGCATTCTTTGACGGATAGACATCCGCCGGATAACCTGGGTGCAATTCAGTACAAAGGCCTCTGTAGCCGTTTTGATTCCGTGCACTTACGTGAGCGCAGAGAACGGGAAACTTCCTGGTCAGTTCTGCGGTCTGGGTCATGACTGAGCGCCGTTGCCGACGACGCTTTCGCTTTGCCCTCTTGGTCTCCCTGAGGACTCGAACGCGCCGGAAGCGGAGCGCGTGGCTATTGATGAATCGTCCTGCGAATGCTGTCTGCTGAAAAAGTCGTCTTCGGCCTCATATGGAGAGGACGACGAGTTGATCTGTTGATGGGATGTCAGCATCCGCCCAACAGACGGTGTCGATGCGGCGAAGGGCCGAAGGCCCGGAGATGGCTCATAGCGGGATTAGAAAAGGGAGGGCGGATCGCCACACTCACCCACTGCCCGAGCACTTCAGCTACCCTGCTTGCCTCCTCCTGGGTGAAATTGACGTCCGTGCCCTTCTCCGCGTGCAGCTTGAGCAGCTCGCTGAGCGTCCGCTTGCCACCGCCTCGGCCCAGCGACACATTACGTCCTGGAGTGGCCTCGTTCTCCGCAGGGCCGCGGCCGGGGAAGGAGACGGAGTTTCTGGGAGTGCCCGCTTGGTTTGGATCGGCGTCGCTGCTCATGGAACGATCCCAGTCCTCGACGTCCGATGCGTTGGAGCCAAGCGACAGCTGGGACATGGAGTAGTCCACCTGGTCGGCCGACATGAGAGCGAGGCCGTCCTAGAGCCAGTGGATCGGCGCGAAGGGCGGCGGAGAGGCGAGCGACGGCGTGAAGGAGTAATGTGGCGGTAAACGCGGCGTTTGTCGAGAGACCTTGGCAGCAGCGGGTCCGGAGCAGAGCACGAGCTGGACGGCCTCCGCGCGCTGCCCAAAACGTCGCCGCACGTGCTGCGTGGGAAGCGTAAACAGACGCGTCGTGCGCCCAGTCCGCTGGCGCCCGTTGGCGCTGAGCAGCGCGTCGTTGTCGTCTCCGCCGACGCCGTTCGCATCGTGTCCGCCGTGTCGCCCAGTCCGCCGACATGTCTTCATCGTCTCCGCGGCGTAGAAGCGTGTCTCGTCAAAGTAGCTCACCATCGCACCTCGAGGCCTCATACTCGGCTTGCTCGACGTCCTGCGTGAACACGAGCTCGTCTTGCGCCCTCCCCGATGTCCGTGGCGATCGCCCCTCGTTTCCTCCTCTCCCCCAAGACATAACACATCGGGCGGCCCAAGATCCCCACGATAGATTGCATGACGACAGCTCATTTTGTCCCCGTCGCTACTGCGAATCCTCCCTGGATGCAAAGACGCAATGCTGCAAGACAGCTGACACGCCGCCACATGCGCTGATCAAGCGAGTGCTCGCTCGGTATGTGTCCAGAAAATATCCCAGAACTGCCGAGACTTCCGGACCGTCCCTGTTCTCATGCGCTCTCGGCGGCGTGTTGCTGTATCCCAACGGCGACGGCGTATTGGCATAATTCATCCCTCTGCGCCGCCCTGTGTCTCCGTACGCAACACGGCCGCGTGGTCGCCTCACACCCGAAGTATTCTCTGTTCATAGGCTACGTAAGCCTACGGAACTCAATCCCTCGGGAAGCTACACCATCGATGCCATCTTCGCGTACCAAGCACGGAAAACTCCATCAGCACTCACTACCCGGCCTAGTGCGCAGTGAGGGAGCAGCCCCGCACTTGGCGATCGGTATGTCGGGGCCCTGTCGGATGTTTGAACAAAGGTGTTCCCATATTTTGCACTAGCGTGGGCATGGGAGACGCCAGTGATGCACGATGCATCGTCGCCCTCGAACGTGCTGTGCCAATTCCGCTTTGCCTTGTGGTATGCATTTTGGCTTCTTGTTCGCTCCCCACATTTGGGAAGCAATAAAATAGTCAATTGACTAGATCGTCGGCCACGCCCCAAGCTTATTCAGTCGCATTTCCGCCGAACGCGCATTGGATCTGGGCAATCTCTCGTAGCGCGGCCTTGCAAGACATCGAATGACAGTGTACTGCTTTATCGTGCCCCGTGAGATTATCAGAATAAGCTCTGGGACGGCAACATCCGGCGCGGCAGGGTCTGGTCATTCCATGAAATACTCGGACGGCGTCATGTCCACTCAAGTACCACCTCCATGACCGGGAGATGTTGCCCATCAGAGTCTATTTGGATACCCCAGCGCGCCTTTGAAGAAGACAGGAACGCGGTGGGGGCATTAAGAAGCGAAGCAGGGCTGAGAACGGCCTCGCGGTGTATGCCGCGCCATGTGAGTTCGAGTGACTTTTCGTCGCCCACGAACTGTGCCGAGATCAGACGAATGAACGTCAGTTCTCAATCATCGCTGTGGCGTTGGTGCGTCTCCTCTGCGCACACCTCGTATTCTACCCGCGAGTGCCGGCGCCCGATTCGACTGTCGCCCGATGGGACGTTTCCGAGATGCTCGACCGGGCGAAATGTCACCGCTGACCGCGCACTCCGCCGGGTCTCGTTCCCTTCAGACGGCTCACGGAACGCGCGTTCCCGGGCGCACGCGTGGCACCGGGAAACGGAGAACGCCCCTGCAAAGCAGCGTGTCCCGATTGATTGTTGACGGAGTGCTGGCGCAGGCCCGGGGCGACCGAATTGGGCGTCGCTCACCGAAAGTCATGTCCGAACTACCCACTTTCGCATTTGACACATTACGCGACGCGCGGCAAGCTCTCTGGTTCCACCCCCTCGCGCAGTACGCGGGAGAAGGGCCTGGTGGGTACTTAAGCACAACACACAGGCAGATTGGGGTCGCCGCAGGACCACCCTTCCATCGGGTACACCTTCTGTGCTCCTCTCGATCGCCCTCCTCCCCGCGCATCCTTCTCCCCTTCTCGCCCAGGCGATCCGCGTCTTCTGATCTACACTCCAGCCATGTTCAAGAACGGGCCCGAATACGAGCAGAGGTGCGCCCCGCCGTCCGACACCCCCGCTCCCGCACCACACACCGCGGGTGGGGCGAATGTCGGGAATGTCTCCAGTGCTGACTCAGTCCCCGTGTGCCAGGCTCGCCCGTCCGTTTGTTCCACCGACCATCACGCTGAAGCAGCTCCACGACGCCGTTCCCAAGCACCTTCTGCAAAAGGACCCACTCCGGTCCACCGGCTACGTACTCCGCGACGTCTTCTTTTGCGTCCTCTTCTTCGCGTTTGGCGCCTCGATCGAGCCCCTTGTCAGCAGCTCGTTCGGAGGCTATGTCCCCCTGTCAGCGCCGTGGCAGGCGTCACTCGCCCGCGCCGCTCTCTGGCTGATCTACTGGTGGTGGCAAGGCATCGCCTTCGCCTCGTTCTTCTGCATTGGTGAGCCCCGTCCGTCCCGCTGCGCTCCACATTCGGCTCTGATGCGCATGTGAAACCGCGTAGCACACGAAGTACGTGCAGTCACTTTGCCCTCGCCTTGGCTCCACGCAGGGGCCAGGCACGCGGCCCCGGGACCCTGTCGCTCACCCGTCTCCCGCTCCCACAGCTCGGACATGGAACGCTCTACCGCTCCTGGTGGACTAACAATATCCTCGGCTTCCTGCTCGATACGGTGCGTCGCCTCCCGCATGCGCAGCCTACCGGGGCCCCTGGACGGGGGCGCACTCACCCGCATGACGCGCAGTTCATCCTCGCTCCGTTTTTCGCGTGGAAAGCGAGCCACAACGCGCATCACGTGGGTACTCTCTCTCTCTCCCTATCGGACGCGTATGATTGAGTTGCTCACCTGTCGCACGCGGCTTCACAGAAGGCCGTGAACTCGATCGAGCGTGACGAGAACTATGTGCCCCACCTACGGAGCGATTACAAGCTTCCGCCAAAGGAACGCGCAACGACGGCCGACTACGCCGAGGTGCTCGAGGAGACACCGCTGTTCACCATGGTCAGGATGTTCGTTATGCAGGCAATGTGAGGGCACCCCGTCTGTCTGCGACCACTGCGTGCTAATAACAGCGTACGTATCAAGGGGCTGGTGGCTGTATTTGACGTGAGCATCCGTCCCCCGGTCGGTCGGAGCTGAGCAGGACACTGACGTTCCCGGAAGGTGCAACAAGCTGGGATCAAAGATGTATCCGAAGGGCACGAACCACTTCTCGCCCTATTCCGCGCTGTTCAAGAAGGAACAGAGTCAGTGCATCTTTTTTCCACGTCTCGTCATGACGCACCGAGGTATTCATTCGGTGGTTTTCTGTCGCAGGACTGGGAATTTTCATTTCGGACGTTGGACTCATCGGGATGATGTCCCTCCTCTATACCTTTGGGCGCGCGTATGGCTGGAAGGCGCTCGCCATGTATTACTTCGTCCCGTATGTGGTAAGTACATTACCTTCCATTGAAGGCCGCATTCAAAAACTGACTCCACTCGTTCACAGTTGTGCAATCATTGGTATGTGCTCCCGTGTTCCCGACTCCCGCCCTTCTGACCTTGCTCGCCCGTGCTGCGTGTTCTCCACAGGATTGGTAAGTTCTAGTGTCGTCCGCGGCGAAGAAGACAGAACTGAGCGCTCTTCTTCACAGTGATGATGACCTTCCTCCACCACTCCGATCCGACCATCCCGCACTACCGCAAGGAAGAATGGTCGTTCCTGAGAGGCGCCGCCGCGACCGTCGACCGGCCAACGCTGGGCTGGATAGGCCGGTTCTTCTTCCACAATGTACGTGAGCCGTCGCCCTCCCGCGTCGCTCGGTGGTGGTCGCGGACGACGGCTGACTTGCTGACATGGCGTGCCATTCACAGGTTGCGCACGACCACGTCGCACACCACTTCTTCTCCCACGTTCCGTTCTGTAAGCTCCCTCATTAGACGGTCTGTCTGCACGGACGCTCATTCGTTATTTCACGCTGGGCCTAGACAACCAGCCTGCCGTCACGGAGGCGATCAAGGGCGTGCTCGGGGAGCATTATAACTTCGATTCTACGGTCAGCCTCGGCACACCCAGCCACACGTGGCGCTTTTATTGATGGTTGCTTGGCTGTGGACAGAATACGTTCTACGCGCTCTACCGGTCGTTCACCGAGTGCGTATTCGTCGAGGAGGAGGGCGCGATCGTGTTCTACAAGAATCAGTACGGCATCGCCGTCCGGGAAGTCGCGGACTCCGCCGTCGTCGCTATTAAGGAGGCTGGCTGGAACCAGGCGCGCCAGGACGAGTTGTCAGATTCCGAGCCAGAGTTCGGGTGTGTCACTGATTGACGCGAGCGGCCTCCGTTCTCGGTGGGACTTTGCTTTGATACCACTTACGATAGATAACCCCGGACCCCAGTTTATAGAGTTGTACGTACATTATACCACTTAACTATCCCCATCCGCACACCGGACTCGCTCTTAATTGTTTGAGCCAGGGTCGCTCTGACCCGGCGGCAAGTATAAAATATTGCTTGCGCCACAACTGGCACCGCCACCGGAATCGTCAGTGCCGGCGGCACGGCGGGGACGCGCTCTCCCCTGCTCGTCCCCCGTCATCTGACAAAATCCACGACCATCGCGCTCGCCGGTCGCCATCCTGTGTCTTCGCCATTTTCAACGTCGCGGTGCTCGAAGAACGCAGCTGACGTTCGAAATGGTGCAACGGCGGGCTGGGAATGCGATTTACCTTGTACTATACCTCGCTTGACTGCGACGGACCCCGGTGCGGACCACGCTACATTCTCTGAGCAAACCTCGTGGTCGTGGGCCGGTCTTCCATGCACAGGCGCGTCGATGGCCGTTGCTCAGAGGCTAGGAGTGTGCACAAGGAAAGTCACGGGCGGCCTCGCACGACCGCCTATGCGCGCGCGCGGAGGCGGCCCGCCTGCTCGCCAGAAGTGCTTGTGGACAAGGTCACCGCTCACGAGGCGGGCGGACATGGTCTTCTTTCAGGGCGCGAGCACATGCTCGTCCGCCTCGCAATACGTCAGACCACGGCCGAGATCCACCCTCCGCCCGGTCCTCAATGAGCCCATTTCTCCGTTTGCTCATCCTCGGAGCCGTGCTGGGCAGCGGCGGGCCGGGGGCGGGGCAGTATAAAGCGAGGCGGAGTGACCCCTACGAGGGCCAGCGCATCCCCGAAGGGAAGCTCTTTGACCACCATGAAGCTCTTGAGCAACGTCCTGCTCGCGTTCTTCGTGTCCCAATGCCTCGCGGTTACGGTCACGGTGAACAAGACGCCCAGTCACTCGGTGCCTTCCACGCTTTGTACGTGCTCGATTCTACCGCTCTAGGTGCGCAGGGCCCTACTCACTTTTTCACTCTCGTAGATGGCCAGATGTTCGAAGTGAGCTTCCCAGCATACTTCAAATGCCAGATTCCTGACCGCGCCGTCAAAAATGAAATCTTGACAGGATATTAACGTGAGTATCAGTGAGAGTTATATCCGTCGTGATTATTGCGTCTGACCACATGTCCCTTGTCAGCACGTAAGCCGAGACCTCTGCACCTACCGCTGTACGGGTCAACTTATTGCTTTTCATGACAACCACGCAGAGCGGAGATGGCGGCTTGTATGCTGAGCGTGCGTCCCGTCATGGAGCGTTCCAGCCGATTATTGACATTCGCCACATAAGTGCTGCAAAACAGGGCGTTCCAGCAGGTCGCCCCGAGTAAGCCGCACTCGCATGATAGGTGGATGTGTTCTGATGTTTACTATTTTCAAAGATACGGCGGCTGCGTTGGCCGCGTGGCATCCCGTGAACAATGCAAAGCTCGCTGTCATTGCGGACACTTCCCCCGTGTCAAACGCCTTGCCAAATTCCCTCCAGTTCTCCGTTCCCAGCGGTTCGACGGGCAGGGTCGGGTTCACGAACGAAGGCTTCTGGGGTATGTCCGTTCCCATGCGACGGGCCCTAGCTTGAGAACGAGGTTCACATGGTCCGCAGGCATCAAGGTCGACTCGTCCTGGACATACAAGGCCTCGCTCTACTTCCGCTTCCCCACCTCGTCCTCCTTCTCAGGCGCGCTCACCGTGGGCCTGCAGACCAACGCGGGGAAGGTCCTCGCCCAGAACTCCACGCAGATCCACGGAACGACCACGAAGTGGACGCAGGTCAACCTCGAGCTCCACCCTACCGCCTCCGCTCCCGATGTTAGTAACAGCTTCTTTGTCTCGATCGACGGGGCCGCGGGTGCGGGCCAGACGATCAACTTCGCGCTTTTCTCTCTCTTCCCTCCCACGTTCAAGAACAGGCCGAACGGGTTGCGCATTGATGTCGCCGAGGTCAGTGGTCGTCGCGCATCAGAGGCGGGGCGGTACTTATCCCTGCATTGATAGGCTCTGACCGAGATGGGCCCGTCTTTCTTCCGCTTCCCAGGAGGGAACAACCTGGTATGTCCTCGCGTCGCGCTTATTCTGACAGCGGAAGGCTCACAAGCATGGTGTTGTAAAACAGGAGGTAAGCCTGCCGCCGTTCATTTCCGCGCCGTTAACCGAACCCGAGCGTCTCGCCCCAGGGCCAAACGACCGCAACCAGGTGGCAGTGGAATGCTACCGTTGGATCGTTGCTCGACCGGCCGGGTCGGGTCGGCGACTGGGGCTACGTGAACACGGAGTGAGCAGCCCCTTCTCACGACGAAGGGAATGCGTGCTGACTTTGACACGTCGCATGCAATGTGAACCAGTGGTCTAGGCCTTCTTGAGTACCTGCAGTTCTTTGAGGATGCGGGCATGGAGCCTATCATGGCGGTCTGGGCAGGCGAGTACTCTCTCCTCGGTGGGACCACATGCGCCCGAGACTTATACCCGTATCAGGTTACTCTCTCGGAAAAACTAGTCTCACGGAAAATCAGCTCGCACCTTACATTCAACAGGCGAAGGACCAGGTGGGCACTTTCCGCAGTCAGCAGACGAGGCCTCCCATCTAACGCATTATGGGGTGCTTCTCCAGATTAACTTCGTGGTCGGGGACCCTGCGAAGAGCGCGCCCGGTGCGTGGTTATGTGCGCCGATTGAGCTTATTTCTGAACCACGGCGGCCTTGTAGCGGCGCTCCGTGCTTCCCTCGGGCATCGCGAGCCATTCGCGCTCCGCTTTGTTGAGGTTGGAAATGAGGTACGTCTAAAAGAGTCATACTACCAGATCAAAGCGCCTTGATACGTCGCAAATTGTATAGGACTTCTTTGCCTCGGGATCGTAAGTCCTAAACAGCAAATATATAATCACATCTTATAACTCATTGAGGCTCGGAATAGATACACATACCGCTGGCACGACTTCGTGACGGAGCTTCAAGCTGAGTTCCCCAAGATCCGTGCGTCGTTTTTCACTGTGTCTCCTTCTACATCACCGAATCCGTACCTTCGTAGGATTCATTGCCACTACAAACGCCTGGAACCCCATTCTGTCGCCCGTGCCCCAATCATACGACGTCCACGTCTATCAGACGCCGAGTGAGTTCTCTTCTCTAATGCGCCCCAGCGGCGGTCCGAACATCCCCTCCAGCGTGGTTCTACCAAAATGCGTTCCATTACGACGGATTCCAGGTGCGTGGGACTCTTGACGCGTCAATTTAGAGAGACCTGACCGACGATCGCTCCAGCGCAACGGCACGACATACTTTGAGGTATTGCCATAGGCGTTGTAGCCACATGAACCGTGCTCATTGCGTGCGGCTCCCAGGGCGAGTACGCCGCCATCTCCACCAACCCGAACAACCTATTCGGGTCGATCGCCGACGGCCGCTTGGCTTTCCCTACCTCGGCCAGTGCGTCACATACAGTGTCCGGTGGTACCTGAACATCTCTCACGCGTAATGTTTTGACAGGTGCCGCGGGCGAGGCAGCATTCATGACTGGTTTGGAGCGCAACAGCGACATAGTTTTCGCTGCAGCGTATGCGCCCTTGTTGCAAGTAAGGACTTACATTGAAGTTACTTCGTGCCGACTGAATCTCAACTACGAATAGCATGTCAACTCTACCCAATGGGTACGCCCTTTCTATGGTGCTATTAGCATAGCTTGTCAGACTTACTATCCTGCTAGACCCCTGACCTAGTCTCGTATACGTTCGTACAAAGTCCTCCTGCCTTCACGTCGTTGTATTCACGCGGTCAACACACAGCGCGGGCTCCGTCATCAGGTCGACGAGCTTCTACGCCCAAAAGGTGTGTATAACTCTCACCTTCACCCAAACCATCACTAACCGTATGTATCAGCTGTTTGCAACTAACAAGGGGGACCAATACCTGCCAAGTACCCTCCCCACCAAGGGCGGTTCCCTTCATTGGAGTATCACGCGGACTTCCAACTCTGGGAAGACGTTTATCAAGGTCCCACCTTTCAAATGCCCCCCTCGAACTACGCGAAACTAATTTTCGAATATCCAGGTTGCAAACGCTGGAAACGCGGCCCAGAGCCTCACCTTCGAGCTGAGTCAATTTGGTTCCGTGTCTAGTTCTGGCACAGTCCAGGTCCTTACGGGGCCTGAGACGGCTAGCAACACTCCGGAGGCGCCCAACACTGTCGTCCCGAAGACAAGCACTATCCGGACCGGCAAGTCCTTCACGTACAACGCTCCCGCGTTCAGCGTCAGCGTCATCACGGTTACCACTCACTAAACGACTCGAACGTCCCACCAACTGGCTGCGAAATGTTGCCGTAACTGAGACATGTGAACGTGTAGGGATTAGGCGATGTGAGAGTATCTGAGTAGTCAGTAGCAGAAAACGGGGCCTATTGTAATTTTGTTAGGTCTATCTCCATCGGATCCTCTTCCCCAAATTCGTCGAACGTGTGCTGGATCGCAGGCAGGTACATGTTGAGCTTCCACATGTCACCGAGGCGAATTCGCGCGTAGTCGAACGCCATGCCGATGAGGGGCGAGCCGTCCCCACCGTCCTCGCGTCGCCTTGGGGGCATACCGGGGTACCGCGCGGAGAAGTGCGTGAGCAACAACTTCTCTGCATTCATCCTGCAGCGAGGGGAGACACGAAGCGCGAGCGTGAGCATGCGTACGATAAGCACGGCCTATCCAGAACGCAATGGACACGCACCGTCTGCCGACGTCAATCGCCTGCGCGGACGTGCTGTGGGCCTTCTCACGCGCGAGTTTCTCTTCGTCCGGGCTCATGCTCGATTCGTGGATGAGGAGCGTAGCACCGCGCCCGACCCTGATCAGGTTCTCCGCAGGCATGGTGTCCGCGGAGAAGCTAAGACGCGGCGGGGAGACATGTCAACTCAGCGAAGGCCGCCGCGGGGACACGAGAAGGAGAAGACTGGACACTTACGCGATGGCCCAGTCGTCCTCGTGGCGGATGACACAACCGTAGCAGCGGACGCGGTGCGCGACGTCAACCGCTGTGAAGCTTTCCAGGCCGAGCGCGCGGCACATGGCATCTGCGTTCTGCCGCGAGCTGGCGTCGGTGGGGAAGCAAGGTTAGTCAGGTACGCCAAGATAAGCTCAGGCATCGGCGGATTGGCGGGCGGGGACGTACGTTTCGGGGTGCATGAAGGGCTCGTCTTGCGGCTGGAACCGGCCGTACGGCTGCGGGGGCCGCCAGTTGAGTGCGTCGGAGAGGATCATGACGACACCGTTGGGTTCGCCGAGCCCGTAGTCCTCGATCTCTTGCCTCTCCGTGAGATACATGAGGTGTTGCCGCAATCCGACGACGTAGAGCGGTTCCGAGGGAGGTGGATTCATCTAATAACACGTCGTCTGAGTTTCGAAGAAGCGTATGTCGGGGGGAGAGGAACGAGCTAGGACATACGCGGGCTCGCATCCGCAGGATCGTCGACACGCCCATGTGGTGGTCGCCGTGCATGTGGCTCATGAATATGCACTTGACGTCGCGCAACACTTCCCACACGCCGCTCGTTCGTCCCGGATCGTCTCCGAATGTCCGCGCAAGTTGCCCCCAGGTACCCTCGCCACAGTCAAGCAGGATGGTACCGCGGCCGGGGATCTGGATGAGCGTGCCCGACACTTGAGCGTGATAAATCAACATCATGGCACTCTTGAGAACATCATTGAGTGGAGCGTACCGTTCCTCAGACTTGTCGGGACTGCGCTACCAGTGCCAAGAGGGGTAATAATGATGTCGTCTCCGGGCTGTGCTGCTGGACTTCCGCGGCCCATCCTTTCGTTAACTTGTGCCTTGACTTCATCAAACCTGTTGCGGACCGAGTCTGACAGTGTAGGAAGTGTGCCAGAAAGCGCCAAAGGATCAAACTCGTCCTCCCTCGCCTTGTCGTCTATCTCAGGGGCACGGAGAGGCCGCACATGTACCGCTACGTTCCGCTGAGAAGGAGTTGCGTTCCGTGGGAGACGGTCGACATCTGTGGCATGTCAGCCCCAGCTTAGATATGCCGGAGACGGAGATGTACCCACCTGCAAGCTTTCGAGCGGGTGACAAGTTGTATTTCGGGACAGGAAACATGTCTGGGTCGAGCTGATTGAGTTTGCCTTGCACGAGCGCAGACTTGCCGAAAACAACCTTGTCAGATGTATGCTCCTTTGACGATATGACATGCTACACGTTATGTTTAGTTCTTTCTAGCCACAAGGAGAAGACGTTGCACTCACGTGAGTATGGTCCGAGAAGCCATTCATAAATTCCGTGTATCTTTCATCTTCTAGCACACCCTCGCCGCAGAGGTGGAACACAGCGTGCACGGGATGCTCCTTCCGCACTGCCTCCACCTTTGAGCGATACTGGGAGTAGAAAGGGGTCTCGGTGAACGCCGAAAGCAACGAGGGGATGTGCGCAGGTGTGGGTACGTCCACAATAAGCACCGACTAGGAAAACGTCAGCGTACGTTATCCGGGAGGAGGTTCCTCCCGCAACCTACCTGGGCGATCTCAGTAGGGCCGACGCAGTCCTCCGGCTTCACGGTACGCTGAATTTTACCCCCATCACCATCGTCTACCTCGAAAGTGATTGTTTCGCCCTTGGTGAGCTTGCCCCGGATCGGTCCCCTCGGCACACCCAGCGCCTCCGCCTTCTTCACGTCGAACTTGCCCCTCACACTCGGCCCAACCAGCAGATACGCCAGCACCGGTAGCGTCGACGGCACGTGTGCGTCGCCCTCCGCGAGGCGGGGTAGGCGCACAGAACGCTTCTCCATGCCGATGAGCGGCTTCGCGCGCGGTACGGCGTCGTCCTCGGTGGTCTTGGTCTTCTTCGCCCGCACGAGCGCGACGCGCGCCTTCTCCTTGCTCGAGAGCGCAGGGTCGGCCTTGTCTACCTCCTGCATCGGGAACATTTCCTGCAGCATGAGCTTCCGCCATTCCTGGGCGTCTTCGCCGGTGAGCGTAGAAGCGTCGAAGCGCGGAGAGCGAGCGCGCGAAGTCAATGTCGGGGGTACTGCCGACGTCGAATCGATGGCGCGGTCGGTGATGGGTGGACTTCGACGCTTTGAGGGGCCCGGAGGGGATGGAGTACGTTTCCTCTTTAGCATGCGCTCTGCAGCTGGGGATAAAAGCGATCTTCGGGGCTCTGGGCCGTCCGTGGCAGATGAGGGATATAACGGGATCGAGTATACGGTCAAGCACTCGTCCTGGAAGAGGGGCGTAGGTTTTTCAGACGACGGAAGCGACTGGGCTGGGACTGAGGGCGCTTCTACCGCTTTCACGGCCATAGTGGTACTGCAAACTGTTGTTCACGCAAGCCATGTCGAGAGAAGGGGGAAAAACTGACCGGTATGTGTACGAACGCATAGACGCAAGATATTGCATCAGGCCGGTAGGTCCAAAAACTTCCAATTTCGGTATCGTAGAGTCCGCGCAAAGCATCATAAGTCCTACATGGCGACCGCGTTAGCTCCCCATCCAGCTTCTACGCAGCACATCCCTCGTGCGCTCGAAAACAGCTCTCCACCAAGTTCCCCAGGCGGAACGCACACCCATAAACCACGCAGACACTTACCAGACACCCCGCCGCACCTCTGCGTCCCGGCGGCAGTCACGAACAGCGCCTTCGTCTTCCGGAACGAGTGGTGGCTGCCCAGCCACGCGCGTCCTGTGCCCTCGCCCGCGTTGAACACGTACTTTGCGACGCCAAAGTCGACGAGCAGCGTCGGCTCCGTGTCGCACGTCACGTCTGTCAGCACGGATACGTTCCACGCGTGCATCGTGAGCGTCCCCTGGTACCGCCGCGGGGTGGGCTGCGAGGGCGTTCGGGGACCAGGACGCGGCGGTCGAGACGGCTTGGAAGTGAACGAGCGGGTAGAACGAAGAGGGACTTCACGGAAGTGAGGACGAAGTCTGTCGAAGATCTTCAGGATTTCAAGGCTGCGGTGAGTACATGTCCGAGCCACGGTGAAAGAGAGCAGTAGAGACTGGGACAACACGTTTTCTTGAGCGTGAATCTATCTCCAAGTTCAAACGGATAGGATAGGGAAGGAAGAGCAAGCGAGGGAAGGTGCAAGCCGAGTGCTCGCCGTCGAGCGCAAGCACAAGCGCGCCGATCATCCAAATATTGGCGGTGCGGCAACACCCGAAACCCCATTTCTGGCAGCGTGATTCGTGCACGACAGGGATTTCGAGATTGGCGCTCTCAGAAAAGTCTTTGAACAGTCCGGGTGGTTGTATAACTTTTCTGCTTATGGTCGGAACAGCGTAAAAAGTGCGGAAAAGCCTCTAAAAAGGTGCCAAAACAGCTCGACAAGGAATCCTTTGTTGGCAATTTTACTAGACTTTTCCGGGAGTTAAGAGAAGTTTACCACGCACCTAGACTTTTCAGCGCGTTTTCCGAGGGCGCCAATATCGAAATCTCTGTCGTGGTGTGTCAGACAGCTCTTGCTCTGACCTCTGCAGTGAACGGTTTTCGGCATATCATGATGTACGATGCTTAACCATTACGAGGAAATGAATTATAGGTAGGTGGGTCGAAGCGCCCCGACGCTGCCACCGAAGGCCAGCTCGCAAGCGGACAGGTCACAGGTAGGGACTGTAGTACGAAACGAGCGAATGGCCGTATATCATCATCATCCTACCGAAGCTGAGTGGAGCACGGAGGAGTCCGGGTGCGGGGTTATGGACGGACGGTAGGTGCGATATACGAAGCAGCAAGAAAGCAGTGGAGCGTCCGTCGTCAAACACGCGCGAAAATGTCCCTCTGAACGAGCTCGGAGAAGCGTAAGTAGGTAATGTCCTCGACGTTACTGCATAAGCGCGACGACGGCCATCAACGCACTCGCGACGCCGCTGAACCCAATCGCATTCGTCATGGCGCCGTTTGTACCAGCCGTGTTACTGGGGTTCGCAGCAGCTGCCGCGGTGTTGGTACCGGACTGGTG
The DNA here is from genome assembly GCA_001302255.2 of Trametes hirsuta. Taxonomy (NCBI): domain Eukaryota; kingdom Fungi; phylum Basidiomycota; class Agaricomycetes; order Polyporales; family Polyporaceae; genus Trametes; species Trametes hirsuta. The sequence continues at coordinate 1,095,355 of CP019382.1, read as the reverse complement.
GGAGCCAGTCGCACTGCCGGACTTGCTCGTGCCAGAAGAACCGGCGCTGCCCGAGGAGGCAGTAGATGATGCGGGCGCCACGGCCGCGATCTTCTGCACTGCTGACCATGCAGCCGCCGCGTTCGCGCTGTCGTCGCCCTGCTTGTAAGGGATGAATGAGACCGAGCCCTTGCTATCGAGCTGGACGAGCGCCGTGATACTGGCGGAGTACTGCGAGTTGGGATCCTTGGTCGAGGGACCCGCGATCGTCTTCGTGGTGTTCGTCTCGACATTGATCACATATGTCATCGCACCGTCGTCGGGGATGAACGCAAACTCCTGCTGTACGCCCTGGGCCTGGAAGAACGAAGCCGTCTGACCATGTGTTTTGGGGAATGCAGAGCCATCAGGGAGAGGGTAGGATTGTGACTGAGGCTGGAAGAACGAGACTTAAGAAGTTATTGTTAGTCCAGGCACTCATTTCTGAACCACTCATATGGACGCACAGTGGATCACAAAAATATCCGCGGAGCCCGCATCGACATCCGGGACGTCGAGGAAGTGAACGTGGTTTTGTGCAAGTGCCATCACAGGCTGGTAGCTGTCAGGGAACGGTGACTTCTGAACATCCGTCCAGTCGAGCGCGGTCGCGTTAGCAGACTTGAGGCCGCCCATGTCAAGGAAGTAAACCTCGTTGTGCGAGAGCGCGTAGAAGACGTTCGTGTCGTGATCAAGGATGGTGTTGAAGGACGCGGGGTCGAAGTTGTTGAGGTTGGTAGCTTGGGTAGACCACGACTTCGCTCCCGCATCGTAGATGTGCACATCGGAAGGCTTCGACTTGTCCGCGTTTATGAAGTATACGGCGTTGAAAAACTGTGCGAAGTAGCATGTGGTGTTTGTGCCGTCAAAGGGACTGGAGCGCACAACATGAGCATCACAGATTCGGGATTAAACATGGCACATAATTCGGTAGGATTGAAAGTAGGATGTGACGTCCGCCACTGGAACTTCTTCGAGGGAACATCTTTAAAGACGAGTTCGCATGGGGGAACCATGCTCTGATGGTGAGCTCGGCGAAGTGGAGTGTTCATGATGCTTGTTCGCATCAGATAAAACGCCTGTGCACCAAAGTGTTTTACGCATGTTGTAGGACGGTATGCATGGGCTCGGCTTGCCGTCTGAGAGCAGCCCCCGACGACCGGCACCATGCTCGCATTCGACCGACCCTAACCTCAGTCTGATCAAGGAGAAGGGCACTCACGGTCGTCCCGAGGTTGTGATGTCAGTGGCCGAGCCTGTAAAGCAGTAAGGTTAAGCATATGGCAGTAAGCTCCGACGAGGGAGAAACGCACCGCTCGTCCACGAGTCCTGCTGGCCGGCGTTCCAGTCCTTGCCATTGAACCCGAAGGCCAAGAGGTTAAAGTCGGCGTCAAACGTGACGCAGGGAGACGCATAGACGGCGTTGGGGACAGCGAGGAGCAAAAGAGAGACGAGGGTGGGTACGCTGAGCATGTCGGGCGACGGGGCGGGAGGGAGGGGGCGAAGATGAGGGAAGGAAGCAAGTCTGTGTCAAGCGACGAGCGGGTTGCAGCCGTCTGTGTCCTGCCCCTCAGCCGTCACCGCATCACTGACGGCACCACGTGGGCGTGGATACCCGCTATTCTTGGCTGCGGAGCCTTGGGTGGGCGGCGGTCGCAGAGCTTGCTCGACACCGTACATGTTCGCGGTCGATGGTTTTGCAGCGCGTCGTGGACGTCGAGAGGAACGATGTACGCGCAGGAATGTTCACGGCACGCATGGGCACCCGCCCCTCGATCTTTCCTGTCACCATATTCGAACCCCGCTCACCACCGAGACAAACCACCCTCTCCTTCATTCCCTCAGTTTCAGGTTTTCTTCGAAAACCAAGGATTTATGGGTTTGCGGCTCCACTGGATTGAATCGAGCACATCGTATGTCCTACTTATATCTTATGCGAGAGAGACCACTGACGCAATGATTCAGAACCTGCTTTTTTATCTTGATTACTGCCCTAGAATTCGAAAACGACAAGGCGAATCGAAGGTCAAATGCGACCGCGCGATATATACGCGCAGCGCCATCTCATTTGGATACGGGGCTGCCCCGCTTCCCATGCAGGGTAATAACTGTACACCCAGAATATGCCTACAAGGTTTTCAGCGCGTATTCGAATCTTGAGTCTGACTCCCATTTTTTCTGGTTGTATGCTAAGTTCCAACGTACAGCCGGGAACGAGTTAGCATTAACTTTTAAAAGCATTCATAGACGAGGCCTCAAAGACGCTAGAGTCACCGTAATACCCGTAGCACTGCGTCCCTTGGGCCCGCTAGCCAGTCAGCCCAAAGTCAGCCACAGCCATGCCATCTCGCTCAGTCCCCAGCAGTGGCAGGACACTTGCTCTCCACCTGCTGCTACTTTATTTGCTTTCGAGTCGCTCTACCATTTCGCCTCGGCCCACAGCTCGTCACCATGGTTCTCTTCAAGCCTACCGGTAACAACACGCGCTCTTCGCTCACAGAGATCCGCTTCTCCCTTAAACTCCGCAAGCCTTCTTACAAGTCGGTCCACGTCTCCTCGGATGGAGTGGCTGCGGCACCTTCTATTCTCTGCATACCACCGCCTCAACAGCCTCAAGAAGGCCTGGAGCGTCCAGGCCGTGCTGCGGTCGTTGAACTGCCTATTCCTGCCTCGACGCCGCTCTTCACTGCATCGCTACTGCCGCTTTCTTTCGCTCAGAGCCGAAGGGATATACGTGAACGTAAAGAAGGTTTCGAGATGGGTAGAGACGCCATTCCCTTCGCAGTACGCACGCAAACACTGCTCCCACTCAACGTCGCATTCGCGAGGGAGGACATCAGGCGTAGGCATGAAGGCTTTGAGGCGCCTGATGACGCATCCGACGCCTCCCCACACGCACCTATCGCTACTCCGGCACTTTCACGTCGACTATCCGTCTCTGTATCGCATCCAAGCTTCTGCACCCGCGGATCGACGCCCTCCGTATACTCTCATAGCATTCGCAGCTGGAACGACCTTTCGGGCCTCGAACATCCCTCCGTCACCCACGCCTCCGGGTCTTTCGACAGCCTAGTGGCCGCTTACGCCAACAAGACGGGAGACCTGCAAGATGACGAGGCTTGCCTTGAAAGGATCCTTGCGAGCGGATCGATGAGTTCCTTCGACGAAGAGAGCTTCATACGGATGGCCGAGACTTGTGTAGACTGGTGACTGTTCCACGCTGGGCTTCTGCCTCACTTACACTGTCGACGTGTTCTCTTGGCTATCGAATGGCATTACTTGTTGTGTTATCGTTCTTAACTCCTCCGACGTGCGTGTGGCTGAGCCTTTCTTGGTCGGCTCTCGGCGGGCGTTGGCGCTGTCGTCCCATTGGCCAGAGAGGGTACGGCGGAGCTGAGCGGGCCCGAGTCTGTCGATCCTGGTGAACACCCCTATGTCGAGGCCCAGGCCTCCCCGCGGGGCTGTGCGCGGCACTGCGGATCGACTGCCTGCGCCACGACGCCCAAGGCACGCTTCCACTTTTCTGCGTCCTGTGCTTTCGGGTCTTGTGCAGCCTCCGAGAGCTGACCTGTCCGCCGCCCGCGGTCTAATTTGGTGCCGGGCCCTTACCGCAGTCCGAATCGCAAGGACGGCCTAGTCGCGGCTGCGCCGCCAGCCAATACATTCGAGTCCCGCCTAAAGGGTCCCGAGCCCCGCCTTCCTCTTCGAGCGCGATCCGCCGGGATCGAACGCGTCTCCCGTCGACCCCTCGCCCAGCCGGGCGATGCGCCTCGCTTCCGTCTCTGCGCAGGACGCGCATCTGGGTGGGCCGCCCTCCGCAGGGTTTCCTGGAATTCGCCCGCGCGGGTGTCCAGTGGCTGCACATCCGCCCCCAAACCATACAAACCTCGCGCCTGTGCTGTAGTCGGTTCCGCTATCTTTGCCACCCACCTCATACCCACCCACCATCTCCTCGCTGCCATGTACCACAGCTGCACCATCCCTGACCTCGTTGGACACTGTATCGAGGGCGGCCGTCTGAAGCTCGTGCGCACCCTCGGCCAGGGCTCCAGTGGCGTCATCTATCTCGCCGAAGAGACCTCCGGCGCCTCTCCCCCGGTCCAGTATGCCGTCAAGTGCGTCGTCCGTGCGGAGAAGGGCTCGCGGAGGCATACCCTCCAGCGCCAGGAGATTCAGTTCCACCGCGCAATGTCCCACCACCCTAACGTCGTCACGCTGCACCGCATCGTCGAGGAGAAGTACTACGTCTTCCTCGTTCTGGACTACTGCCCTGGCGGCGACCTCTTCTCCTTCCTCTCGACTCGCCGCGATTATCGCGGCAACACGGCAGTCGTCAGGCGGTTCTTCCTGCAGATCCTGGATGCGCTCGAGGCGTGTCACACCGCCGGCATCCACCATCGCGACCTCAAGCCCGAAAACATCCTCGTCGGCGAGGACGGGCAGAGTTTGTATCTCACAGACTTCGGTCTTGCCACGCCCAATACGCACAGCAAGACGTACGGCGCTGGAAGCTCACTTTACATGAGTCCAGGTACGTTTGCACCTCCCACCCCTCTTCCCGGGTAGCTGCTTACCCTCATGTCGCAGAATGCATCGGGTATGACCCCGCCCGCCCAGCATACAACACGCGCGAGAACGACATCTGGGCCCTCGGCGTCATTCTCACCTCGATGATCTCAGGTCACAACCCGTGGAACAACGCGTGCCCCGCGGACCCGTGCTACCGCGCGTACCTCCGCAACGACCGCTTCCTCATCGAAATGCTGCCGCTCGCGCCCCCCATCAACCTCCTCCTGCAGCACATCTTCCGCCCCGAGACCGCGCGCCGCCTCACGATCCCGCAGATCCGCGACGTCATCGCGTCGGTCGACACGTTCTGGATGCGCCCCGCGCTCATCGTGAGCGGCGGCTCGTACCTCCGCGGCGCAGCGGAGACGTACTTTGGCGAATCCCCGTACGCGGAAGAGTACCTCCTCCCCGTGTCGCCCTCGGCGTCGGTCGCGCCCGCACCGGAAGACCGCACGGAGGGAAGTCGGAGCGCAGGCGAGAGCGCGGAGGAGAGCCAGCGCGACTCCTCGTCGATGGACAGCGACCCTGGCCCGAATACCCCAGAGATGCGCCCGCACCAGCCGCAGCTGGAGGTCGTGGAGCTCACGGAGGAGTCTCGCGACTCCCAACACCTCCGACTACCCCAGGGCCCGACGTCGAAGAGGCGTAGATCACTATCGCCCGGAGGGATTCTTCGCCGCTTCATGGACCGTTTCTTCACAGATTAGTTGCTACATACCTCTAACTTGCTATTCGCTGTACGATTCGATGCTATGCCTGGATTCTGTATACTTTGTAGCACTAGACGCATCTTGCTTTGGCAACACCTGTATCGCTAGCTTGTTGTAATGACATAGACACGACCATTTATGCACAATCATTCGCTTGCGTTAAGAATCAGTGTGCCCACCCCATGGGAAGAGAACGTTGTTGTAGGCAATGGCTCTCTCCATTGCAATTCGAACTGGGCGGCAACATGAATCTGACCACATGTCGGACCAAAACGAGAACCGTGTGTGAGTAACTCGCCCGTGCCAGCCTAGCGAGATTTCGAGTACGTTGTGGACCAGAGAATATGATGTCGCCATCGGCAAGAAGACGCTGTTATGGCGTCACTGACTTCGCTCATCCGAGGTAGGCCGCGGCACATCTGAGATAGAAGACTTAGGGTTACCGAATGCCCAGAACCAGGATGAAGGCGTCGGGCCAGCATGACATCGTATTAGAATCAGGACTGTCAACACTCAGTGCCGCTGCCGACGTCGTCTGCCTGTGCATAGGATGTCGGCTTCGGGGGGCGGATGAACGAACCGTCATTGAAGTCGGAATGCAGTAAATTAACGGATGTGCTAGTGTGGCCGGAGGACCACTTACATATACTTTTCGTGAAACAGAACGTCGGGCCTCCACCTCTATGATCACTTCCGTCGCGCGGCGGGTCGCTTCTCGGTATCGACCCGACTCTACCAGGACTAAATCCGACCTGACCAGTACGCTTCATCTGTGTCCCAAGAACGATGAGCGAGCGTCCACATCCGCACCCCCAACGGTATAAGAATAGGGCACGTACTACGCGGGACTGCATCCCATCGAGTCTTCGCGCATCAGTCTTGCAGGTCAAGCGTCAGCACCCCTAGTACCCCCTCCACATTACTATCAACCCCTCCCCCAACCACTCAACCATCATGCCAGTATCACCCAGCGCTTCTGACTGGATTCCCGACTTTCTCGGCAAGACCATCGACGACGACCATTACCTTCTCACCGAAGTCCTCGGCGAGGGAGCGTATGGCGTCGTCTTCCGCGGCATCGACCAGTCCCCCGGTGCCGGCTCTTCGCGTTCACAACCAAAGGATGTCGCAGTGAAGATCATGGAGAAGGCGGACCCGGAGTCGCGCCGTTGGAAGTACCAGCAGCGCGAGGTAGCCAACCACCGCTCGGTCGCAGACCATCCGGCAGTCGTGTCCGTCCTCGGCGCGTACGAGTGCGACTACTTCATCTACATCATCCTGGAGTATTGCGACGGAGGCGACCTCTTCAACCCGATGATCGACAACCTGACGTATTGCCGCGACGACGACGCCATCAAAGCCGTCTTCCTCCAGATCGTCGAGGCCGTGGAGCACTGCCACGAGCGCGGGATCTACCACCGCGACCTGAAGCCGGACAACATCCTCGCGGTTGAGGATGGTGAATACATCAGGATCGGGGACTTCGGCCTGTCGACCACGGCCAAGGTCAGCGACACCTTCTGCTGCGGTAGCACAAATTATATGAGTCCTGGTGAGCATCCACTCACGACTATGAGGTCTATACAGCGAAGACTCACCCGCCTTCCACAGAGTGCTTTGGCGAGGATTACGACTACCACCCCTACTCCACCGCGGCGGCCGACGTCTGGTCGCTCGGCGTCATCCTCACCAACCTCGTCGTCGGCCGCAACCCTTGGGAGAAGGCCACGCTCAGCGACAACGGCTACTTCAACTACCTCACCCGTCCTGGTTACCTTCGCGAGATCCTGCCTATCTCCGAGGGGACGGCGTGGATCCTCGAGGGCATTTTCACCACCGACCCGAGCGCACGCATCACCCTACCGCAGTTGCGCCATCGCGTCCTTTGCGTGCACGAGTTCTTCATGAGCGACGAGGACCTCGCGCGCGCCAACAAGCATGTCCAGGCCGTGGCCACCGCCTATACGCCCCCTCCCGAGGAGGGACTCCAGACGGGCGACGATATCGACGAAAACCTGAAAATCGAGAAGCAGGAGGATTCACGACTAACCCACCGGAGCTCCTTGTGCGCACCGAAGTTCGTCATCTGCTCGTCTTCGGGCGTGTCAGACGACGGCTCTGGCTCCGGCTCGGAGGAGGATGAAGGCCCCATCACTCCAGCAACTCATGCTCAGGACCCGACGAAGTTGGCGGATGTTCCTGAGTTGGGGGATACTGAGAAAATTGGGACCGCGGTGGAGTTGGATGCGCAGAAAGGTCGTTCTCTCGTCCCCTCGAACGAAGCATTTGTTGTTACCATCGTAACGTAAACCTGTTGGGCATTAATCAGATCCTCCTCCCAGTATATCCACGAAGGGTCCAGGCAGAACCCAGCGTGAACGAAGCAGGTAGGGCATAATCGATTGCATTGGGAAATGTACAGATGCATGGATCAATGTGTTGATGGGACAAGGATGCTTAGAGGTTCGAACGCATCTACACGAGAATGATGAAGGAAATAATTTAGTGCTACAATACTGCGACGGAAAGTTTAGCGATCCCTGGCAAGCTCTTTCGATAACTTCGCTCACGCACCAGCCCAGCTGCGAGTTCTCATTACGATAGCGCCAACGCCCAACGTGTCACGACGTCTCTATCAGTTTCCGAGCCTCGGCCGCCTTCCTCTTGAACTCTTCAATCCTTCTCTCCGCATCTGCCTTGAACTGGGCGTACTGCAGTTCGGTCTCTCGCCGGATGTATTGCTCTAGCGTCATATTCGCCTCTTCTTCCGTCAGGCTCGTTAACTTCTCGATGGGAACGTGGGCGAGGACCGGGTGGTAGGCTCGCGGAGAGGTCGATGCGGTCATGGCTGGCTCCACATTGGAGACGTTGTCTATGGTGGGACTGGGGTCTTCGTTCACAGGGCGTGCAGGGGAGACTTGAGCAGAGCGATGGACAGCAGAGATGGGGGTTCCAGGGGGTTCGATATTCGAAACGATCCGGGGATCTGGGGATCGGCCCACCCTGGCGCGAATGGGGCTCACGGGCGAGGGTTCTTGCATGAGCACATCTTCCGAAGGGGGTTGAGGAGCTCTCGCCTTGGCTGGCACGACGACCTCCACCTGAAGTTTCTTTCCTGACGTCTTGCTAGCAGATTTCTTCGTCCCGTTAACCGAGGCTGCTCGCTCTACCGCCTTGGGCTTGGGTTTGGGGGGCAATGCAACGGTTGTTGATGCCTCCTCACCATCGGAGTCGATCTCGATGACCCTGAGGGAATCCTTGTTCATGACTCGTTGACTAGGTCCTCGGATTGGAGGTCGAGTGGAAGAGGCCCGCGAGGATGGTGCTGAGGCCTCCCGACCAACGCCGTTGAGAGAGGGGCTCGGACGTCTGTCGGCTTCGCTGTCCCCAATCTGAGGAGTTGAGCGAGAAACTGTCCGCTGAGGTATAGCTTGCGCCCCGTTCGGCCCAGTCTTGGAAGGATTCTGTGTGGGAACTTCAGGCTCTTCGTCAACCTCCATCTGGTCCACATCCACTGGGGCTTCTGCGGTCGCATACCCTGCATCATCAGACAGTGAAGGAGTACGCTTCGATGAAGCTTTGGGCGCACGGGAGGTACTTTGGGCGCCCGACGGAGACTCCTGCTCAGGCTCGACGTTGTCCGGCTCGGCGGCCCCGTCAGACGCAGGGTCATCGGATTGTATGCGGGCTTTCGTGCGTGACACCGCCGCGCCTTTGCCCTTGGCCTTCGGGAGAAGGGTTGAGTTGTCGTCATCGTCGTCGTCGTCATCGATTACCGCGGGAGCAGCCTTCTGTTTCCCCTTCCGCTTCGGAGCGGGGGCAGGCGCAGGACTCGGGAGATTATCTTCGTCTTCTTCCTGCTTAACTTTCGCCTTAGAATTTGATTTAGTTCTTGTATGCGTTGACTTCGAGCCCGATGGTGCTAAGGCCTCCGATTCCGACTCCAGATTGACCTTCGACCTGGTCCTTGTGTGCGCTTTCTTCGGGAGGGCGAGTGGCGGAGCTTCGTCGGGTTCTGTATCTGCTGCGTCCGCTGTTCCCTCTACGTCTGCGACTTTCCGACTCTTCGCTTTGGCGGCAGGCTTGGTAGCGGCGGAAGACTTGGGTGGACGCCCGCGCTTTTTCTTCTCTTTTATCGGCGCCTCCTCCTCCCCTTCGTGCATCTCTACGTCTTCCTCTACCGGCACAGATTCCTCAGCCTCCTCTTCGGCGATCGCTGAGACTCGAGACTTTGCCTTAGCACCTGTTTTACGCTTAGCCTTTGAGACCCGTTTCCCCGTTTCGCTCTCGCTCCCCACGTCTGTCTCCTCAATCTCTGAGCTGACTATATTCTTGCTCCCCGGCGTCTTGCCATTGGTGCTGGTGCCCCGCGTGGAGCGACGGGAGGCTGGGGTCTTCGCCGGGGCAGAAGATGCGCGGGAGGGTCGTGACTTGTTCGTTCGCCCATTCGGACCTGATGAAGGCGCTGCACCGGGCGACGGTGCGACAGCAAGTTCGTCTTCGGAATCGACCGGGGAAACTTCAGCCTTGATGTCCTTGACGGTCTGCGAGGCCGATCGCGAAGGAGGCTTGGATACAGTTTTAGATGGCGCTCTTTTCGAAGTGGATTTGCCGAGTGAATCCGCAGCGTGAGCCTTCAAAAATGCACAGCCGGTATTGAGCTTCTTGTCGCGCTTCAGGTGCTCCTGACTATGCGAACGTTGGACAGTGCGAAATGTGGGATGAGGAGACAGAGCTTACTATGGATCGTCCTCCTCATCCCACCCACTGAGGGATATGTTGCAGTACATGCATGTAGCTGTGTCATCGTCCGCTTCTGTCGCATTCCACACGAAGCCTGCTTTGGCAAGCTAGGACCAATGAATATACCTTCAAAAACCTTCGCACGTATCTACTCACTGCTCTGGAATTTGCGCCGTGGCCTTTCACACTATCATGCGGCCATTCGACCTTGGCAAACGTGTCGAGTCGAGCCTTCTCCATGGCCTTACTCGTGGGATGACGCGTGGTAGCGAGAGTACTGTGGTCGGAGGCGTTGTTAGCATAATTTCACGCGATTTTGGACAGTCGGACGCGTACCTTCCGCCGCTTCGGGGTTTCTGACACCGAACAACTGCCCAAGCGCATATGTCGCCGCACTTCTCATAATGGATTTCGAACGGATCGTCCTCGGGCTCCCAGTTACAAAGATGTTTCCCACACATATAGCATGTAACATTGTCTGGGTCCCGAGAACTCGGCGTAAAGTAAAACCCAGCCTCAGCGAGGCTATTAGGAGTGGCTTTCCAGGTCGGAGGATGCGGCCACTTGGAAGAGGATGCGGCTGTTTGTTTGCTGGAGGATGCCTTCGTACGCTTGGATTTGGAAACCTGAAATGTTTCGAGGCGTGCCTTGAGATACTCCATGGTCGTTGCCAGCGTGGAGAGTGGGGAGGAGGGCGGCGGAAGAGAAGGCACGTTCAACGTCAGACGCTCGATGCTCCTACCGTGTCGCGCGCGTGACACCATGCGTCACGCGTGACTTCCCGTGACCGACGCGACTCATGAAGGGTGAACACAAAGTCGCGACCGTGCCTGTTGGCCGCAAAGACTCGTTCTGCCCGCTCTGCTTCTGCTTTGCTCTTCAACGCCACGCGGAGTCTCATACGCTTCACGAATATTTGTGCACAGGCTGGTCTACGTCAAGGCCTCACGAGTCCGACCACTAGCCGATCATGCAGCGAACGTACGGCCGCAAAAGAAACCAACGTCGTTCGTACCCTCCAGAGAGTATCGAGACAGACGAAGAGTTTACTCCAGAGCCAACCATCGCGAGGCCACGGAAGCGTGCTAAGATTGAAGTCGAGGTCGTCTTAGGGTCCCCGAAGAATGGGAAAAAATCTAGCCCAACCACAGCCCGGAACGGAAACAGTAAGTCCTTTCGCGCAGTCTGCGCAATGTAATGACACATGGTCAATATCAGACAAAACTAGCCCCCTATATGCACCCCCTCCCCCCAACCATGCCACCCGTTCTAGCACCGCGTCTAGGAAGAGCTCCCGAGATGCAACAACGCCTCCGCGAACGCCCCTTGTCCGCTCCACTCCGCTGACACAGGATGGTCCGCATCCGTCCTCTCTACATACGACTAAGGACCTCTCCAGCATCTTTACATTCACCTCCGAGACCGCGGGTGCCGGACCTTCCCGCCTCCCCCCCAAGCCCAAGGGTAGTGTTGCGCGGCGTATGCTCGCGCGCTCACGAACGGAGGGCAGTGTGATCAGTATTTGCAGCACGAGCGAACCGGAGTCCGGAAGCGCTGAGGCTTCCTCAGCGCATGTTACACCCAAGAAACTCCGCACTTTCCAGTCAGATAGCCTACTAGGATCTCCTTCTGGACGCCTCTCTTCTCCGTCACCATCGAAATCACGACCCCCTGACGATGTTTTATCCCCACCAGTGCGCCCTACATTAGGCACTACAAACGTCCGCACATATGCAGGGAAATCACGCTCGTTCCTGGTTGCCCTGCCCCAGTCGCAGGCAGGGTCTCTTGGGCTGGAGTCGCACTCGCAGGGCCTCCTGGATGATACAGGGACGATGTATGGAGAGAGCCAGGAAGACGACTTCGAGATGAGAGAGTCATACACGGAACTGCGGGAGAGATGGGGTGTGGATGCGTCCGAGGACGATCCGAGGCCCCTCTCCCCCGTACGTGCTTCGCCTTCTCCAAAAGGCAAAGGTCGGAGGAAGAAGGGCTTGCGAGAAGAGCCACCTCCAAGACTGCTTCCAAACGGGATGATGAATGACTTAAAGAGCATTACGGAATTGAGGAGCAAAGGAGAGAGACGGCGATTCCTCGACGAGGTCGGCTATCTATTCGAGGGGCTCGACGCGAAATGTGGCTTGGGCGTTCGACGAGGAAGGTAAGCCGGTACCAGCGTCCGTAGGCCTCCGGGTCTATGCTGACTCGAGGTCTCAGCGCGCTAGAGATCGCCACGAAGCTGTGCGATGTTGATTTCTCTCGAAGAGCGAAAGCGGCCGATTTTCTCGGCCGTGCATGGGAGGTGCTCCGGGATGCCGGTGCTGGGAATGGAGACAAAGTGAGAGGCTTTTCCGATTAGTGTTTCGTTGGACTTGTATGTTGTAAATCGCCATACTAATTCATCATACAGGTACTGGATGCCATCTTGGTGTTTTACGCTGCATTGGTAGCTCGAGACTCCACGGCTCTGTTGGACTTAGCTGCCAAGTCTGACTTCGCATCAACTTTACACCGGACACTATCTTCCCTCGAGCGCTCTAACGATCCGCTGTGGCTTATCTCGACCGATGCCAGTACCACAGAAATTAAGGCAGCAGGGATTACTAAAGCAGAACTCACTTTAGTAAGTGTCAAAACTCGTAGCCGCTCTCTTGGGTTGATTTATGGATCAGCTAGGGAGCCTTCAAAGAATCATACGGAAGAAGTCCGGCTTGTTCGAAGATACTGATATTGTTCGTGTGCCTACATAAGGGTCCTTTTCTCAGCATTCACTAACGACGGCCTCGTAGGTGTCTTCCCGTTTACTCATATCTCAGGCCTTGGCGGTCGCCCCACCATCGGCTCATACAATATCGTATCTCCCTTCACTCCTTCACAGCCTATCCGCTGAGATGAATTCCTTACCTTCTCGCGTCGACGCTTATATCTCTGGATTGTCCTTATTTCCGCCCCAGGGACCATCTTCTTATCTGGACACTCCTTCATTGCTCCATCTCGACAATTGTTTGCGACTGCTCGATTCATGCCTCTTAGGATCATGGTCGATCCCCGTAGAAGATATACCTACCCAGGCGGCTATGCTAACGGAACTTCGCGAACAAGGCTTCGTGAAGGCCCTCATCGCGCTCTGCACAACCTGCGGCATCATTATGCAAGAACAGCAACTTGCAGATCATTGTGCGGTTGGTATGTTGCGCATATACGTGACTCTAATTCGAGATGCTGATCTCAGGCATGCGCAGCCAGTAAATGTATCGAGTCCGCTCTCCGCGTCCTCATCAATCTTACCCACGACGACCTACCCTGGTGTCAAGCGGTACTTGACAACGAGCTCTCTACAGCCGCAGTGATGCACCTCATCGTCATGGCTCAGCGGCAACGCAGGTTAATTGAGAAACGAAGCGAAGCGGACGAAATGGGAGATGAGGACGCCGACGACGCCGCGCGATGTCTTGACAGAATGTGTCTTGCCTTGGGCCTGCTGACGAACCTCGTGCAATCTACGCCCGAGACCAGAGAGGCTATCGGTGATGCGCGTGGGTGAATATTGCTTCAGGTATATCCCTAGTCTGATGTGGATCTTCTTTAGTGCTCGACTTCGATTGTCCGGGCAAGCGCGGATGTATCCGCGGATGCCGCTGCCCGGGTCGCACAAGCGCCCTCGCATGTCTCGCGCAAGTTTATTCTCAGCACCTCTCATCAGCGAGCGAGCTGGACGTTGTCGTCCGCGGGCACATGGCGGTGCTTTTTGGGCTCCTGATGGAGCGCGCGCCGGAAAACCAGCGCACACTACTTGGCGCACTTCCGGGGCCATCAGACCGCGACAAGCTCGGGGCGTTGCTTCAGCATGCCCAGGACTTCACATTGTTCTATGTTACGCTCACGCGCAAGATGGCGGAGTCACAAAGCGAGGGCCGGCATGAGGACGCGGAGTCAATGGAGATCGAGGGTGGCGGGTACTCTCCGGCGAACAGGCCGACGGGAGTATTCAGGGACTCCAAGGGGGAGGCGGTGGCGAAGGGCGTCATTGCGTTCCTGAGGAAATCGAGAGAACAATGTTCTTAGTATACTCCAGTCCACTTCGAGGCCTGCTGTTCCGTTGTAAAGTCTTATTATATATGTCTGTAGTCCTCGCACGTAATTGCTGCGCATGCATTATGATTCCTGTTATTTACTTTCCTGGTGACCCGGCCGGTGGCCAAACAATGTTACTGTGGAACAAGGCAACGCGTTCCTGACATAAGCTCGGCTCATGTGATCGCGTCGCGACGCGGTTCAGGTCCCACGGCAATTCGCGGAATCAACTCCAACCTTTCACGTTTCCGTCACAGGCGGTCACTTGGGTCTCGCTCTTTCTCTTTCCTCTTCCTCAACCTTTCCCGGCAACGACGACGACAACGACGACGACCCTCAACACGATGGCCAAACAGCCCTTGATACCCGCTTCCGCGCCCACCTCTCCCGCCATCCTCCGCAACAAGCAAAACCAGTATCCCTCCACCCCCCAACGACCCCTTCATCATTCTGCGAGCGCACGGCACTACACCTCTCCCTACACCCCCGCGACCACGGACTCGACCCCTTTCACTCCTCTCAGCTTCCGATCCTTTTCTTCCTCAGCGGCATCAAGTCTCGCGACACCCGGATCCGCAGCGCCTGTCCGACGACGGGGAGCTAGCTTGTCGCTCTCCTCTCCCATCGTCCCCACCCTCAACAACCCTAACCGTAGTCTCGCGGACATTGCGCCTAACTGGCGGACGAGAGCGAACGAAAATGGCATCAAGGTATCTCCCAGCGATGTATCGAAGTTTCAAGGTGAGTATATGCGCCTTGTTCTGTCTTCGGTCGTACCCCGTCCGACTATATGCGTCCCACTCTCAACGTCCTAATGCTCTATCGACGCTACAGTTGACGATAGCGGCTTATGTGATCTCAGCACGTCTTCAATAGATGAATGTATGTGATCTAGCCTTTTAATGGGGCAAAGCGCGTCTGACCACGTATCAGCGCTACTTCCGGCACCGTTCCTGTCCAACCAGCGCCGCGCTCGCGCTCTCTCGCAAGCCTACGTACCGTTCCACCCCGTTGTAGAGAATGTGCTCGCAACCCCGAACCGCTCGGTTCCGACCATCGGCATTATGAACACCCCACCTCCTCAACCCGGATACCGGCTCCGTGGAAGCGTCACCGATCCCGCGCACACTCGTCGTCGCCCGCCGTTCGAGCAGGTGCGATATTTACCTTTGCGCCCCTTCTGTACATTCTAATGTCTCGTTTCACGAGCAGCCTTCCGAATTGTATGATATAGACGAGGACGACTATCCATCTTATTCTCAGGTCTTTTCCCCGCCCATGCATTCTCAGACGCTTCCACTTGCATTCAATGATCCGTTCAATACTTCCAATCTTTCTATCTCGGCCATCGCCAACATGACGGAACCCGTACAGCTCTATGAGACTCCCCAGTACTTTCCTCCTCCCCCTCGCAAGGAACTAGCTGGTCCGTCTAACTGTTCTGTCTGTGGCCTCTCGAAGGGATCCCTCGCTATTCTCCGGCCTTGTTCTCATCCCCTCTGCTCCGCTTGCCTCACTAGTGCCCTGAACATAGTGGGTGAGAAGGACATGGAATGTGCCATGTGCCATCAGAAAGTGGACGACTTTTCGCTTTGCAAACCTTCCTTTGGTACCACGGCCACCGCTGGCGCTGAATCCAAGCTGGCTCGGATCATTGAAGAATGCAACGAATTTGAGGACTTCGATAGTGGGATTGGCTTGCTTCCTAGTGCCTTTGCTGGGAGGAAGGGTGACGATGTGGGGCTCTTTGATGAAGACGACAGTTTTATGGATCGCGCCCAAGGTGCTTCAACTCCCGTTGGCGGGATCACTGGAAGAACTGGGTTCATCGAACGGGTCGTTCTCCGCATTGACAACGTTCCCTGGGTAGGTCGTGTCCTGTTTTATATGTCCATGGGTTCTCACGTTCCGTCATTTTCGTAAAGGATATCACCCCTCCCGCCATCGCCAGGTGGCTCAAATATCCAGTCGAGCGTGTACATGTACTACTAGACCGTAAGGGCAAGACTATGAGTCATGCATTCGCCGAAATGGTGGATGAAGGTGCAGCCAAGTCAGCTCTACGCTCATCACAGAACTCTGTGCTGGGTAAGGGTAAACGGGCGCGCGGAGTCACTGTCACTCGCAGCAGCCAAGAAGAACTGATGCGCGCCGTGGGTTTGCACTTCTGGTATGCTATCCTAAACACTAATTATGTTTCCCTGCAGCTCTTCCCGTCGTGGCAGGGCACTTTCGACGGGTCCCGCCCCTCGCTGGCAGGTTTAGGCAATGAGAGCGTGATTTCAACTCTTCAGCGCGGTCTGATGTCCGAGGCCGAGATAAACGCTCTCTTACACCTCATCAAGTCTCCCGATGTACGTATTTGACCTTTTTGGAGAATGCTAACTACTGACCCAGTCTCGGTAGAGCCACTTTCTCAAAGTCCCCTCGTTGCCATTCTACTCCTTGATCAGCATTCTCTCGAAGTTCCCGGCCGATGATGACAGCCGCGTTTTCTGGTCTGGCAACCTACGAGATTCCCTTTACGGTACGTCGCTCATTGTAGCTCCCGTCGTGTGACATGGTACCCATTCATGTTCGATGCAGAAATCACCTACGCCGCTGTGCAAATCCTGATGACCAGGATTGAAGAGAACCCTCTTTCGGACTGGGCTTCGTTGTTGACGCAGATTGTTCGCGCAGCTCTGGACTGCCAAGGTGAGGTGGTACGGTTTGATGACTGGGTGTCACTACTTATACTTGTTATGCAGCGTTTACACCCGAACAAATGGCCAGACTTTCGGACATTCTGGAGGCCGCCCTTCCTCAGTCTACCTCCTCTCCTATAATGTCTTCTCCGAGAACAAGGAGCTCGGCCTCCAGCAGCAGGCAATCGAGCTACACTGGGCGCATTAGTTCGCCTGGAGCCAATCAAGTCGACGCTGTTGGCACCCTCGCAAAAGAGTTTGGTGTCGACCCGCTTGTCGTTGAGGCCTTGGCTCAGCGGCTCGCTGCCATTCATTAGCCCGGCGACGGACAACAACCATCATGACACTCCCCATGCAGAATCCTACGGCAACCTCTCTATTACACGGACCCCAGCGCATCCCAAATGTTTATAATGCCCCCCACGACAGGTCGTTAGGCTCGGACTCGTATCTTCGCGTTATCCCTCTCTTCCTGGGCGTCGCTATGTTGATCGTAACGCGCATCCTTAGACTCGGCAAAAGCCCCATTTACTCGTTTATTCGCTCTGTGTCGCATGTCGTATCCTCGGTGTTCTGTTTGTTGTCGTGTTCTGTTATTTGCAGTGTGGTTCTCGTCGTCATAAGCTGAATAAGCACTCGTATGTGTATTCCCTCCTCTGTCGTTGTATCCATGGCATGGCTCCCTGAATCAGAATGGATTCGTGGTCGTTGTCCGAAGGCGTCGTGCGTGTACCGCCGCAGTGGACAGCCGCGAGGTGCGTACACGAATAGCCTCCTCCTGGGAATGCCCCTGCCGCGTTCATCCCCCGCGCTCCGCCGTGGCCGTGAACGTGACCCCGCTTCTGCAGCGGACTTTGCGTCCGAGAAGAGAAGGTGGGTGTGCTGACCCCTCTCCTCCTTTTCTGGCCTGCTCATCCGACCCCCCCAGAGCGCGTGCGACATCCTCATGCCGACGAACGTCATGCAGCCACCCTAAGACCCCTCGTCACGTATAAGGCGGAGTGCCGTCCTCGATTCCGCCACCACGATGCGGCGGTCGTTCCCAAGCGCGCAACGTGATACATGCCCTGTTTATAATCGCAGAGACCAGCATAGTGGAGACAAGCGGAGGTCGAGGAAAAGCTCCGTCCTCGTTCGTCGCTGCCGATGCAGCACGCCAGGTATAAAATACGGCATGAACGTGGTGGTTAACGCCGTGTCTAGCCTCTAAAATGCTCACTGCATTCTTTGCCGCGGGTGTGCTCGCGGGCACGATAGCCTCCACCGTTGTGCAGAGCAATTCAAGTGTCTTCGACGTGAGCGAGATCCGGCATCATCTTATTCGATCGTATTGCTAACCGAGAGTTCAATTTAGTTTCCAGAGTATCCCCCTCCTCTGACGCCCCCTCCCAATCAGACGATCGCAGACTCGGTTGCGCGACTGCCTCCCAGCGAAATTGCCCGCGATCCTGGCCTGGCAAATCTAAAGATTCACTTTGACACGGGAAAATTCGGCCCTCCAGTGGAACTTGTCCATGCGTATCTTGATTTCTGGCCCACGGTACGTGAGAAAGAGTCCGCCGGGTTCGCAGAGTGCGGGTTTATGACGCTGGGTTATCGCTCGTACCAGGGCGTCGCCGTGAGTAGTGACGGGAGGATCTTCACGTCGTTCCCGCGCGGAAATGAAACATTCACGCTGGCCGAGGCTAATACAGCGACTACAGAGGTGCCTTTCCCGGAGTAAGCAGCACTCATTGTTTACGAGCGGTATGGAAGTGCTAATGGTGTCTATAGCCAAGAGACGAACACACCTCCGGCGTTCGTGAACACGTCGAATCCTGGTTTCAGTGTTGCCACGGACAAGTTTATCCTCGTCCAGTCGGTTGTCGTCGACGGTAAAGACCGTGTATGGGCGCTGGATGTCGGTCGCCCGCGCGTCAACGGGTCGACGCTCTTAGCCCAGTCTCCGGGTGGGCCGAAGCTTGTCGGCTTCCACCTGAACGGGACGCGGTTTACGACTATCACATTTCCCTCTTCGGTCGTCGCGGCGGACTCGTCCTTGAACGACGTTAGATTCGACTTGCGTGGCGACGGCTTCGCGTACTTACCGGACAGCTCGCCACAGAGGCCGGGCGTTGTGGTTGTGAATCTGAAGACGGGCCAGTCGTGGCGACATCTCGATAACCACCCGTCGGTGACAGTGCAGGTCGATCTCCTCTCGTTCCATAATGGAGGTCAGCCGTAACGCGTATTGATCGTTGTAACATGTGGCTCACACCAGTATACCCGAGCGCAGTCCCGACTTACGTTCATCCCCCGATTTCACCCTTTGTAGTAACTGCTTTCAACAGGGTAAATTCGTACATGCCTTATCGTTCAGGAATACTAAACACCATTTAGTTTGCGGTGGATGGCGTTGCCCTCTCTCCCGGTAAGATTTGGTAAATTTCTTGTACGCTCCGATCAGGTCTCATCGATACTCTGTTCGAAGATGGCGAATACTTCTACTTCGCTCCCCTGTCTGCGCGCCGACTCTTCCGAATCCCGACCTCGTTCCTCAAAGTCCAGCCCTCGGCGATCAACCCCAACGCGATTATTCTCGCCAACCAAGCCGTGCAAGACTTAGGTGACGTCGGGAGCCATTTAAACGGTCTAGAGAGCGACGACCAGGGCTTCATCTATCTGACTGCACCAGGTGCGTTCAGCTCCTGCGTGAAGTCGTCGTGTACTGGACGTCGCACACAGAACACAACGCAATCAACAGGTTCAATCCAAAGACGGGCATGATCGAGCCTTTCGTTCGTAACCCGTTCATCCAGGTACTTTCCTCATCCTCTGTATGTCTCAGTGTTCCGTTTGTGAAACCCGTGTTGCCCAGTGGCCCGACACTCTCGCCGTAGCATCTCTGAAGTCGGGAGGCAATTTCCTGTACTTCACTTGCAACCAGTAAGTATTAAAAGGCATGATGGTATTGCGTGTCCTAACCTATTTGTCCGAACAGGCTGTGGTTGAGCCCGGATTATCAGAATGGGTGTGTGGATTTTCCTGCGATATCCGTGATCTTCCCGGGCCCTGACCGCTTTACGTCAGAACTGATCTGCGTACGAAACCGTACGCCATGTTCAGGGTCCCTATTGAGGGCGGAAAGGCCAACCAGGTTTGAGTCGTTGTGCCATAAGCTAACAGGTGCTTCTTCCGGAGACTGATCGCGGGAGGGCGCGGCGTACATATATGCAACGTGGTTATGGTTCCATCGATGTGCGTTCATTCGCCCAATTGAAATTAGTATGTATTGAGTAGCAATGACGAGATCCTGTCCTGGCTCTCCGTCCCATCCGAGGGTCGTGGCGCTAATTCGACCTTCACAGCCGTTACGTCCTCGCTCTGAAATCTTTCTCGTAACCCTTAGCACTATAGTGCTTCTGCAGTTTCTTCTGTGAGTCTTTGAATGGTGGAACGTCCTCCCTAAGTGCGATGATTGTTGGTAAGACTTCGGATACGCTCCTGAAGAATTCTGTGCGTCGCTCTGTGTGCATCGTTTGCGTCATAGTGCTTCTTCGCGTTACTGACGGAGAGCCGTCGCTCGGAAGTTCGATGGTCAGGCAATGACGCCTTGTGTTGAGGGCATGCGACCCCCAAGCTTCTTCAATGTTTCCACTAAGTGGGGGCCTCGGAGACCTCGCCGCGCATTCTCTTCATCGCCGTTGTGGCCCGCGAGTATATAAACTGCAGCTAAGGGTAGCCCCGGTCATCCAACGAGTACTCCAGCCAAGATGCGCTTTGTGCTCGCCTCTGCAGGCTTCGCCTCCACGGTGGTAGCGGCCGTCGCTGCACTGCACCATCACACGAGCGTCTTCGACGCAAGTTGTTCCTCTTGACATACTTCTCCCGCGACACTGATCTATGTTCGCGCCCGTAGTTTCCCGATTATCCGCCGCCGATGGCACCGCCGCCGAATCAAACGATTGCCGATGCCGTTGCACCTCTTCCTGCGAACGAAACGGGCGGCGATCCGGCGTTGTCGGGGCTGAAAATCCACGTCGACACCGGTAAATATGGCCCGCCCATCGAACTCGTCCACGCGTATTTCAACTTCTGGCCCACGGTATTGGACTTTGTGTTTGACAGTTGCATGGGACGCGATCTGACCAATTCATGTGGTCCGCAGGGCGTCGGTGTGAGCAACGACGGCAGGATCTTCACCTGCTTCCCACGCGGCAATGAGACGTTCACGCTTGGAGAGGTCAACAGCCCAATTACCGAGGTGCCGTTCCCCAAGTAGGCCTCGTGTTGGCACATGGCACAAGTCGGTAGTGTGCGACGTCGAGCGTTTCGCTGACATGCAGTTGTTTTATAGCCAAGATGCCAACACCCCGCCCGCCTTCGTAAACGCCTCGAACCCCGGTTTCAGCGTTGCGACGGATAAGCTCCTCTTCGTACAATCTGTAGTCGTGGATGGTAAGGATCGAGTGTGGGCGTTGGACACGGGCCGTCCCCGTGTCAACGGTACGATCCTCAACGCCGCCGTCCCGGGAGGCCCCAAACTCGTCGGGTTCGATTTGAAAGGAAAACGCTTCGCGACCATCACGTTCCCTTCCACCGTCGTCGAAACGGATTCTTCCTTGAACGATGTGCGCTTCGACCTACGCGGCGGCGGATTTGCGTACATCACGGACAGCTCCCCGCAGCGCCCGGGAATCGTCGTCGTGAACTTGGCCAACGGGCAGTCTTGGAAGCACCTCGAGGGCCATCCGTCGGTGCAGGCACAGAGCGGGTTTATCCCGTTCCATAATGGGGGTAGGCAGCTTCGACAGATCGCTCACCTCCATTGACTGTTGATGTGGGTGGTGAACAGTGCCGACATACCTGCATCCGGTGACCGCGCCGAACGCGATCACATTCTTCACCCGGGTGCGTGCCCGCTGTCAGCGCCGATGCCGTCATTTTCTCATGCATTGTGCATAGTTTGCTGTAGACGGGATCGCCCTTTCGGCAGGTGAGCGTACACACGAAGTGTTGGCGGGTTACTGGCAGCGGGTTGGCTCACTTTGTTCCAGATGGAGAGTACCTCTACTACACCCCTCTCGCTGGACGGCGGCTCTTCCGAGTGCCTACGTCCGTCCTCAAGGAGCAGCCGTCGTCGACGAACCCGAACGTGGTGATAGTCGCCAACCAGGCAGTACAAGACTTGGGCGACATGGGGAGTCATGCGGACGGGCTGGAGACGGACGACCAAGGCTTCATCTATCTCGGGGCCCCAGGCACGTCCCGTAGGTCATGCCGATGTCTGCACGCTAACGCATGACGATGCACGCGCACCGCAGAACATAACGGCATAAACCGCTTCAATCCCAAGACGGGTCAAATTGAACCGTTCGTGCGCGATCCAGCCATCCAGGTGCGTGGTGCGGGTCTTCGTTTCTTCCGCACCTGCTCAACTTGAATCGGCTCATCGATTCATGCTCCACGCACGTTGCAGTGGCCGGACACTCTTTCGGTCGTGTCGCGCAAGTCCGGGGGCGGTTTTGTCTATTTCACGTCCAACCAGTATGTCATCCGATCGAGGCGACAGCGACACGCTACTCACCCGTGTGCACCTGCAGGCTTTGGCTCACCCCCGACTACCAGAACGGGTACGTCGGGAGCAAGAGGCGACTGCGAAGTGCGCGCTAACGACGATCTCCGCCTCCCTTTAGAACGGACTTGCGTACCAAGCCATACGCAATTTTCCGCGTGCCGATCGAGGGTGGCAAGGCCACTCAGACCGCGTGATGTGCCATGTCTCCCGAGAATCTGACGGCTGCGTGGCTGGGGAGTGTCATTACCGAGAACGGGGCTGATCTGTTGGTTTGTTGTCTGTGAACTGACTCGGACAGTGGAATATATACAACACAGCAATTTCCGCCCATGCAGTCCAAAACTGCATATTTGACTAAACCGTTGGCTAGCCCAGACTGGCCAAATCCACAGCGATCTTTCGCGGCATTGTCGAGATGCCCGTTTGTAGATGTTTGATGCCAGCCGTAGCCTTCGCCCAGCCCAGCGCTCATCCCCACTTCGAGTAGTCGTCAAGTCCTCCCCAGCGTCCACCGCGTCGCGCGCACGGGGATCTCCTGCGCGAGGGCGCACAGTAGTTTGTTTTTATTTTTCCCGTACAATTATGTATTAGAAACTCTTGTGCGTAAATTGTACATTTTAGGCATGTCACGAGCATTCTAAGGACTGGACACATACCAAACGAGTAGTTCATCATTTATAGTTTAAAAGCGTACTTTGAAGCAGGTACTACAGGTGCCTATAGTTGTGTAACGCTGTATGCACACGTCGCGCACACTCGCGCGGAAGATCCTCGTGCGCGCGCCGCGGTGGACGGTGAGGACTCGACGGTGAGCCTCGGCGGGGATAAGCGCTGGGGAGATAATATGGGATTGGAGCCACAGCGGAGTTTGAACGCTGGTGGTACGCGCCCTTGTCGGCATCGCCCTTGAGTCTTGCTATAGTTGCCACCCCGCCCCTCGTTCCTCTTGTTTGAACCGTGACTGGCACACTCCTCTGGCGCGTTAGTAGTTGCCACCATGGCCTCCGAACCTTCTATCGTCATCGACGATGCAAGCAAGCCAGCAAACATACCAGGCTCGAAGACCATCGCCAAAAGGTGTTTCGAGCCGGGACCCCATCAGGCTGACCCTTACATCCGTGGTGTGCGCCTCGACCTCCAAACGGACTCTCCTCACGACGCCAGCACGATATGGGTCAAATTCGGGCCCTCCATCACCATGGGCGAGGCCTGCACACAGCACTATGTCGCGCATTATCTTCGTGACAATCACATCCCCAACGTTCGTGTCCCACTTGTTTACCTCGCCTTCAAGTGGGGGGGCTACAGTTTCATCGTCAGCGAGTACATTGACGGGCCAATGTGCGACAACTCCGACATACGCCCCATTGCCGCCGCTGTGCAAGCCCTCATCGTAATCCCAAGCCCTGTGGAAACACTTGGGCGCGTCGGAGGAGGGCTGATTGAGCACCCCTTCTTCGTCGACCGTCGCGCTTCCATCGAATACAGTTCCATCATAGACCTTCAGGACCACATCAACGGGGTAAGTGTTCCTTCTTGCCTCTCCCTATCCCTCTTGCGCCCTGGCTGCCCCCTCAGTGACATACCCCTTGTACAGATCCTCCGCGTCACGGGCAAGGCCAGACGCGTCGACTTCAGCCTCGAGCGCGGCTTGTGCCTTTGCATCTCTGACCTGAAGTTTCCAAATTTCATGAAGGATCGTGATGGCAGGATCGTAGCCGTGGATTTTGGCGGCTACTCCTTCCTTCCGCCCTCGTTCTTTGGCCTCGCGCTGGAAGACTCGAGTCTCGCGCACACTCTCAAATACTTCCTCGAGCTCCCGGACTTCCCATCTGAGAACCTTCTCGCGTTGATGAGCGCCTCTTTCTCGCTCGTCCCTTTTGGTTCGAATAAAATCGGTGAGTGGATCTCGTTGCTCCCTTTTCCTTGCCTCTTGCATCTGCACAATAGCACAGAGCTTACTGTACTACGGCACAGGCCTTCCGAAGAGGCTCAAGGGCAAGAAGGCTCTTTAAACGCAGTGCACGAGCCGCCCCCTCACCAAAGTGACCATGTTATTCTTTTCCATCTTGGTCAAGCCGGTTGTCGTGCAGATCTTGATGGGTCGGATGGCAGTTGTCGCCCAGATCACACTAAATCCAGTACAGCCAGTAACGTTCCGGTCGGACATACACACGGATGTTTAGTCTTGTCAAATGATGGGGCTGTAAAGGGAACAAGGATGATGAGCCTCAGCTCGCGTCCGCTGTATTTTTATTATTTCCTAGCTACTGTATAAGTAAACAATCAGAATAATTCTACAATAGTCAAGAGGGATATTCTGGCGCTGGATCCCTGCAGCGCGTCTGCCACGTTCCCACTACTGTTTTCCTCGACGTCAAGCCCTTGCTCCCCGACGTAGGCTCGCAGGCCAGCCTCTAGTTTGCAGGAAGATAGTCGTTCCTACAAATAGAGGCTGGACTCATGTGTGAGGGGGGGTGCAGAGGTCCCCCGTGGGAACGTCGGAGTTCAAACATGCCGACGGCAAGAAAGCCTTCAAGGCTTTCCGTCCAAATTGGGAAAACTCGCGTCGCGCGTAAGACTCGTCTTCGACCACACGGACGCGTCGTACGCCCCCCACACCCCCGCCCCGTATTTGAATTGTCCACATATAATTGCGCCCCATTTCGCACACATGGAGCACCATTTTCCGCTACATTCGGACAAGAGGATTCTTCGAGAGGGACTTGACGAACCCATGGCGGCGCACTACACCCAGTGATCCGTCATGCGACCGGAGTTCTTTTACCTGTTGCTCAGTCAAAATCTTTAAAGGCACTATAACGAGTGCAATACCCCTTTCGCCGTTGAACTGCGAAACCAGTAGCGGGGCAGCCATTATGAGAGTTTTGCCCATTCCCGGAACTATGACTAAGAACAGGTCCTTCCCGTTGACCAAGTCGAGCGCGTGAGTGATCTGAAAGCTTCGCAGCGTTGGGATGTTGCACTTTTGACAAAGAATAGCTTCAATATGAGCGCGCGAGGAAAGTTTTTGGGAGTTCATCGTGTATATAAAGGTATTACGGTGCGGTAGCTAACAAGAGAAGTTGGCTCCAGTAGTTTCCCTGCTGTCCGCGTCCGTTTTGGGAGCATGCCGTCGGCACGATTGAACTCCGACGTTCCCACGGGGGACCTCTGCACCCCTCCTCACACATCGTTCAGGCCTACCCCGACGCTGCCTTTCCACAGTTTCTGCTCCGAGGCCCCCGGCGTTGGTCTTCTGCGGCCTCACCCCGACGTTCTTCGCGCTCATCGTCGCGCCAGCGCATGAGGTACGCCGCCGCAATATGCAAGCTTTTAGTAGCCCGACGACCCTTGAACGCAAGGGCCGCGTGCGTCGGGACCCCTCCCGGTCATCGGTGAGCTCCGGCGCAAAGGTCAAGCACGTTTTTGGTGAGCCGTGTTGCTTTCTCTGGTTCACGCGTTGGGTTCTAAA
Organism: Trametes hirsuta; assembly: GCA_001302255.2. Classification (NCBI taxonomy): domain Eukaryota; kingdom Fungi; phylum Basidiomycota; class Agaricomycetes; order Polyporales; family Polyporaceae; genus Trametes; species Trametes hirsuta. Next base: position 1,069,522 of record CP019382.1, on the reverse strand, counting down.
TTCAACGAGCGCACCTCATGTGTCTCCCACAGGTGAAAACGAGGTGGTCTCGTACCCCCGTAATGCGCGCGGGCTTCTTCTTTTCACGACTTCTACTCCAAGGTCCCCGACGCTGGCTCCCTTTAACTCTACCCGGATGTTCTTCACGCTCATCATCGCGCTGCCACACGAGGCTCTCCGCCCCAACGTCAAAGTTTATGGCAGTGCAAAAACCCCTGGACGCGATGAAAGCTCTTTTTGGGCCTTCCAGAGGTAATTTTTTGGTGGTTTGACTACCTCGCCTCGGTCAGCGTGGGTTGCCCGTATCATCTAGGTACGCTGATCCCTGCAATAACGCGACTCACTGGCGACTGTTCATCCGCAGCCCCGTCCATCGTCGTGCCGATACACGAGGTCCTACATCGTCGTCGGTATTCGAAAAATGGCAGTACAGCGCCCTGCGGACACGTCCAACCCAGATCAAGAGCATACATGCGGCGACAAGCTGAGTTTTCGTCGTTTGATTCTGCTGAATGGGTAATTGTGGTACTGAGCCCCGGCTCAATGTTGGGGTGCAGTGAATACATTTTGTGCTTCTGCCAGGGAAGGATCCTCGGTCTGATATATTTGAGACCACTATGCTGCCCGCATGCGAAGTAGCGGGCACATGTCTGTACAGATTTCAAAGTAGGTAGGACCATCGCTTTCCTGCCATTACCCGCTCCCGTCTACCCTTCAGCTGACCAAGTGAACGTCAGGGGCCTCTGTCTACCTGTGGACACACGCGACAATCTCACGGGCGGCCGAAGTCCCTCTCTCCCACTCGACGTGCCCTCCTACCCTGCGACGTGTACCCTTGTCTCAGCCCGCTCTAAGAACCTCTAGTCTTTCGTTACCCCTGGCCTCCTCCCACGATGCCGAAGCAACTCCATCTGTGCGAAGATGGTCCGGGCTCGTTCTTGCTAGCTGGTGCCAATGATACAATAAATGTTCCGACTCGGATGGTACGCCCACGTCCCATCCTTGTTATCAGTACCCTACGCTGAGCGTTGTGACCAAACTACTGTAGGTTACCACGCTAAACATGCTGCCCAGCGCTACTCCTGAACCTCCCCCACACGCTAGTAGTGCCTCGCTGGGTCTATTGGTAGCACCTTGCACGGTTTCGGAAGGTCTAGACGCAACCCCGGTACCAGTGTCGGGTACTTGTACTTCCATTGGGGTCCTCGACGATGCTCTGCTGCCGCCACTACAACACCTGGGGATACCCCTCTTCAAACTGAACCCACTGGGTTACGAGCTCTCTGGAGTAGGATGGGATGAGCGTCGCCTTAATCACCGTGTCCGTAGTCCACTATCAAATATTAACTATGTTGTGCAACTGAGCGTCAAAAAGTCTTGCGTAAATGACTTGTATATCAACAACAAGCAACGGCGTGAGCTTGAAGCACTCTACGCTACATCCCGGATTTTTTCGAAGGCTTATCTGCCCTCAACACAAAGTCACGCCCTCGAACTTCTTCGCAGTCAAAACCTTGACATGTCCTCGTTGGATAAGCTCGAAAGTCGGTGGAGTGTGGCATGGTTGACTAAGGGTCCAGCTGCGTCTGCTGCGCTAACGCTTGCGGTGGCCGTCTCGGACTCCGTGATGGTTATGTTGGAGGAAATCGGGGCGCGGGCAAGCCGTGCGCGGGCCCGCGAAGCGGCGGTGTGTGCGCGCGCGCTGGGAGCGCGCGGGGCACCGCTCATCCCGTATGTCTTACTCCTCTTTTGTCTATATCGTCTTGTGAATGGCATCGAACGGCCGCGCCCGCAGCGCGGCCCGTCCGTAATGACCGAACATCTCAGCTCTTTTGTATACAATATGTCTTGTTCCCCGATGTACTTATACGCGACGATTTCCGCTCGGTCACCTCAGTTCTGCGAACACAGACTGAGGTGAGCTACTTCGTTACTTACTTGACTTACCGAATACGTTTACTGATAAGTACCTGTAGTTATCATTCTATAGGTATATTACAATTGTACGTTTAGTTCTGCGAACACAGACTGAGTTATCGTTCTATAGGTTATGAGCCCTGCCTTCTAGGTGGACTCAAGTTGCTTATCCCGAAAAGCTTACCTCACATCCCGAAATGTCGAACAACTACGTTAAACTCGGCGACGACTCCGTGCGCGTTCCGAAGCTTGAGCTAGGCGGCTCGAACTGGGTCCTGTACAAGGACCGGTTGTTGTGGGCCGCCGACGCGAAGGGCTATCGTGACCATCTCGATGGAACAGCAACAGAGCCGGTCGCGCTGCAGGCCACCACGGACATGGCGGCGAGGACGGCTGCCCCAGGAGCGGTAGCCGGGCCCGCTGCGGCCGGAGGAGGTGCGGGTGCCACTGCCGGAGGGACCGGTGGTGGTGGCGCAGCCCCCGAGGGTGGTGCTGTAGGTACGAGAGGTACGCCGACGGTGACCGCAGGTGCGGCTGCCGGAGGGACTCCCGACCCGGCGCAGGTTGCATACGAAGCCGAAATGGCTGAGTGGCGCAAGGGCGAGGCGAATGTGAAGCAGCTCATTGCGAGCACGATCCCGGACTCTCTCTTCATGAAGATCCGCGTGAAGCCGAATGCGCGCGCGATCTGGGAGGCTCTCGCACAGGAGTTCGAGCGCAAATCGCGCATGGTCTCTGTTGATCTCAGGCGTAGGCTCCAGGAACAGAGGTGCGCCGACCGCGACGACGTCCGCATTCACTTTGCGAAGCTGCGCACGATGCGTGAGGAGCTCTCCGCGATGGGACATCCTCCTTCCGATGATGACTTCTATGCTATCATCTTGGGCTCGATGCCTGCCTCCTACGAACCGTACATCTCTGCCATCTCCGCTACCTCTCGCGTTACGGGCAACGTTTTGAGCCCGGACGAGTTAATGGAGGCACTCGCAGAAGAATATGAGCGCCGCGCCTTGAGGTCCAAGAGCGCCAAGCGGGGCGATGCGAGCGATGTTGCTATGTCGGCCAACGTGTTGAACTTCCGGGTTGTGTACTGGCCATACACGGTCCGGTGGTCAACAGTGGCTGTGTTGCACAGCATGGACTTTCCTACTTACATTCCTTATTTAGTTTTCTCTGCATCTGTACTGTAGTTTCCCATCCGGACACTTCTGGATTCTTCCGTTGCATTCTATGCTGTTCCGGATTCCTATGGACATCTCCAGACACATTTAGGTAGTTCTGGATAGTTCTGGACGATGGTGCGATCCTTACACCACTCTCGCACCATCTACTTACTCATCGTATGCTGGGTCACCTGCCCTCCTTTCTTTGCTTACTCATGCGTCCTCTGGACTTGTATATAAGGAGGACAGTCTCTGCCCCTACTCCTCAGTCTTTTGCTCACACTGACTGAGGAGTAAGTCGTCTCTCTTACCTATGCTTACTTATGGTTACTTACCAAGTACTTGTAGATCCTTGTGCGGCTTACAGGTACTTGTATATGCAATCTTAGTCTTTTGCTCACACTGACTGAGGAATCCTTGTGCGGCTTACAGTTGTGCTCCCTGCCTTCAGGTTCAGAGTTCATCACAACGATCAGGCCGGCTCCAAAGGTGGTAAAGGCTCGAAGAAGAACGTCGAATGCTTCAATTGCAAGAAGCGTGGGCACTTCAAGTCGGAGTGCTGGGCACCTGGGGGTGGCAAGGAGGGTCAAGGCCTGAAGGGCAAGTCTAAACCCAAGGAGACCACGGCCTCTGCTACGGAGAAGAAGGACGAGTCATGGTTCACCTTCACCATGGAACCAGGCCCCTATGACGACTTACTGGAACTGCAGTCGGTGTCTGACACAACAGCCGATGATGTGGACGACCGTGTGAAGACCGACTTCCCGGACGATCTGTTTGACATCTCTAGCTGGGATGGAGATGAGACAGGCGACGCTGAAGCTATGCTCGCGCGCGAACCGTCCGTGGAGGACGAAATCATCTTATTCGACTCCGGAGCGACCCGCCACATGTCTTGCTACCGCGATCATTTTATCAACTACGTCGAAATCCCTCCGCGCTCTATCCACGCTGCTGACAGCCATGTCTTCAAAGCTGTTGGTAAAGGAGATATGTATATCCACTTGCCGAATGGGTCTGACACACCGACTCGTGTCTTACTCCGTGACGTCCTCTACGCGCCGACTATGGGCGTAACGCTAGTCTCAATTGCCCGAGTTGCTGCAACGGGCGCAGCTGTTGTCTTCGAGGACGGGCAGTGCCTCATCTCACGTCTGGACGACGGGGTCATCACAATTATCCCACTCCTAGACGGCTTGTATCGTCTGCGTATCCCGCGCACAGAAACCGCGGCAGCTGTAGGCGATGCGGACACGCCCGTCCGTGCCGTAACCCGAGCCGAGCTTCATCGAGAACTTGGGCATATTGTGCCTGATGCTGCCCGCAACATGGTGGCCAAAGGCGCAGTCGAGGGCCTTGTCCTGTCAGATGCTGATGGTCCTGTTGACGACTGCGAGTCTTGTGCAGTCGGGAAGATGACCCGTAAGCCGATCGCCACTGAGCGAGTTCGACCGCGGGCTATGGATGTGGGCGGGGAGATTCACACTGATGTCTGGGGCCCCGCACGCACGCAGACACTTGGAGGCCGCCGCTACTACTCTATGTACACAGACGACTACTCCCGCTATTCCTCCCTCTACCTGCTCCGCTCGAAGGACAAAACCTTGCCGTCTTTTCGTAAAGTCCGGGGCTTCTACCTGATGCAGAAGGGCGTGCGTATCCGGTGCTTGCACTCTGACCGGGGTGGCGAGTTTCTTAGCGCTGACTTCTCGAAGCTACTGGATGAGGACGGAACAGTCAGGAAACTCACGGCGCATGACACGCCGGAGTACAACGGTGTAGCGGAACGAATGAATCGTACCGTGATGGAGCGCGTCCGCGCAATGCTGCATGACGCAGGTCTTCCAGGAGCACTCTGGGGTGAGGCTGCCCTTCACGCGGTGTACCTCAAGAACCGCACGCCCACGCATGCGCTTCACGGGAAGACACCGTACGAACTATTCTGGGGGTGTAAGCCAAACCTCGCTCACCTGCACGCGTGGGGCTGTCATGCGCGTGTCCACTCACCTGGCAGTTCGAAGCTGTTGGCGCGTGCCGAGGATGTGCACTGGGTTGGTTTTGACGAAGAATCGGATGCGCATCGTGTTTACTGGCCGAAGTGCCGCATTGTGACCGTCGAGCGCAGCGTGGTCTTCCCGAGTGCAGACAGAGATGTCGAGGTGCCACTCGAGGGGGAGAAAACCGAAGTTAGTACTCACCTGGACAAACCCGAGCGTGCACCCTCTCCTACCCCATCTGACTCCATGCCTACCACACCTGCCAAACCCGAACCCACCATTCCCATTTCCATTCCCATCCCACCTGCCGAAAAACACGAGCTTGATGCTCGATAGCCGAAGAAGCCGGAGATTCAGGGGGAGTCGAAGAGGTCGTCGCGTATCCGTAAGGAATCGGATTACATGCGGTGGTTGAAGGCAGGTGAAGGGACGGTATCGGGACGTACGGGAGGACCAACGTTGCCGAAGGGTATGCAGGAGGGTAGCGAGACGAGGGGAAGGATCAAAGAGGTTGAGGAGGAAGGACCAGGGGAGACAGCAGCAGCAGCAGGAACGGTGGAGGACGAGGTGGAACTGGCGATGGCAGCAGCGATGGGAGATGCCGAGTGCATCGAGCCGACGTACGCAGAAGCAAAGAAGCGCCCGGATTGGCCGAAATGGCAAGAGGCTATCAAGGCCGAGCTGGACTCTCTTGTCGTGAACAAGACCTGGCGCATTGTTCCTCGTCCCTCTACCGGCAACGTCATCGACTCAAAATGGGTCTTACGCGTCAAGAAGAATGCGGCCGGCGAGATCGACAAATACAAAGCTAGGCTAGTCGCTCGAGGCTTCACTCAGATCTACGGTGTCGACTACTACAACACGTTTGCTTCTGTCGCTAGGCTTTCTTCCATTCATCTCCTCCTGGCTATCGCAGCTCGCAATGGCTGGGCAGCAGACTCTTTCGACTTCAACAGTGCCTACCTGAACTCGAAACTTGATGAGGACGTCTACCTCAAACAGCCACCCGACCACGCATTTGCGGATCGCAAGGCTTTCGTTCTCAAGCTCGAGAAGGCGCTGTATGGGTTGAAGCAGGGTGGGCGGAAGTGGTATGAGACGCTTTGTGCAGCACTCTGGAAAAAGTTGGGGTTCACAAGGGCAGAGGCGGACTGGGGCGTGTTCTACAAGCACGAAGGTGAGCACTTCATTGTGCTCGCAGTCCATGTCGATGACTGCCTCGTTATGGGGACCTCGCAACGCCTCCTCGATGAGAACAAGGTGAAGATCGGTGCTCTCTACAAGCTGACTGACCTCGGGCCCGTCTCGTGGTTGCTCGGCATCAAGGTCTCGCGCGATCTCGATGCCAGCACTCTTTCCCTCTCCCAGCACACATACATCGATGCTCTCCTCGCTCGCTTCAATTTTGTTGATCTAAAGCCTGTCTCGACTCCCATGGACCCCCACCAACTCCTCTCGAAGGCACAGTGCCCGGAGAGCCCCGCTGAAGTCGCACGCATGCGCCGTGTTCCCTATCGCGAGACGGTCGGTGCGCTTATGTATGCCACGCTCAGAATGCGCCCCGACATCGCGTTTGCGGTCTCAACTCTCGCACAATTCGCGCAAAACCCTGGGCAACCACACTGGGACGCCGCCAAACGCATTTTCCGCTACCTACTAGGCACGCACTCGCTCTCTCTAGTCTACGGCGGCGCAAAACGGGAGCTTGAGGGCTATGTAGATGCGGACGGCGCCACGCAGGAGCACCACCGTGCCATCACCGGGTACGTCTTCCTCGTCGACGGCGGCGCCGTCTCTTGGGCCTCAAAGAAGCAGGAGCTCATGACTTTGAGCACGGCCGAATCCGAGTACGTCACGACGACGCACACTACGAAGGAAGCCATCTGGCTCCGGCATCTTGTTGGCGAAGTCTTCGGGCCTCTCACGGACCCCACCACTCTTTACAACGACAACCAGGCGGCCATCGCTCTCACAAAGGACGGATCTTATCACACCCGCACTAAACACATCGACATCCGCTATCACTTCATTCGCTATTCCATCGACACCAGTTCTATTCGACTACTGTACTGTCCCACGAACAACATGACCGCCGATATCCTCACGAAAGCCCTTCCATCCGTGAAGGTGAAGCATTTCGTGACCGCGCTCGGGCTCGCGCAGGCTTGAGGGGGAGTGTTGGAGGAAATTGGGGCGCGGGCAAGCCGTGCACGGGCCCGCGAAGCGGCGGTATGTGCGCGCGCGCTGGGAGCGCGTGGGGCACCGCTCATCCCGTATGTCTTACTCCTCTTTTGTCTATATCGTCTTGTGAATGGCATCAAACGGCCGCGCCTGCAGCGCGGCCCATCCGTAATGACCGAATATCTCAGCTCTTTTGTATACAATATGTCTTGTTCCCCGATGTACTTATACGCGACGATTTCCGCTCGGTCACCTCAGTTCTGCGAACACAGACTGAGGTGAGCTACTTCGTTACTTACTTGACTTACCGAATACGTTTACTGATAAGTACCTGTAGTTATCATTCTATAGGTATATTACAATTGTACATTTAGTTCTGCGAACACAGACTGAGTTATCGTTCTATAGGTTAGGCTTGGGCAGGACCCCTGAAATTCCCTATAAGAGGCCGGCCGATAGACGCCCGTGATTTTGAGCCTTCATGTCCGGGCACTTTTTGGGTCCCTGTAGGCAAAAATGTCCGGATGCGGCCCAACCTCCGGGCCCCAAGAAAGGTGATTTTGTCCGGATTTTGGCCGGCGGCCCCTTCGGGGCCGGATTTCTAGCTGTTGGCGCCGAAAATCCGGCCCCCCGGACACCCCATGTCCGGACGGTCCGCCGGCCAGAAGCCCAAGTTTGGGTCCTTTTTTGTCCGGACCAGGTGCCGCACAGGGCCAAAAACACCTGGACATCACCACATCTATGGCTATTAGCCTGCACTACCCCCCCCACTTGGCTAGGCTAATTAGCCTCGGCCTTTCTATAATTACTGCCTTTCTATAAACCTCCCATAAACCCCCAGTAAGGAAACCATCAACTACCGGAAATGCTGGCACCCCACGCCCTATCACGTGCACAAGTCCCCCTGGCGCTTCCCGCCCTACGCGCCCACCCCGCCGCTCCTGCCTCAGCGCTAAAGACCCCGCCGTGCCGCACCAATGCGAGCTCACTGTGCCCCACAGCGAGCTCGCTATCTCGGCCGTTTCTCCGTCCTTTCGCCCCGCATTTTTTGTAATTAGGTTTTATTTATCAATACAATACATTATATGCCTTCTATAGTGACTCGGTACACCATCTAGTTGGCCTAGCCAGCCGCGAGCTCGCAGGGGGGCATGCCTGGGCACACAGATAGTCTATGGGGTCCCGGGCCCGCCGAGCGCCTGAGTCATCAGGCACTCATGGCCCCCCGGGCACGAGCCACACCCCACTGGCATTCCCCGGCACACCCCACCACTGGGGTCGTGTAAACGAACCCATGTGACAAAACCTCCTCAATATCCAAGCACTAAGTAAATAAACAAGTGCGCATCACCACGGACAGCAAGCTGTCTCTATTTACAAAGGAGTATAGGCACCATCTATGATATTTGCTATCATCTCAGCCATTCAAATGTGCACAATGACATATATTCAAACTGATTTCCTAGCATGAGATAGGGGCCCTTACAAGTTCACGACTCGGGAGCATTAGATTTCCCACCCCCACGACCGTGACCACGTCTGCTGCGACCACAGGTGCAAGCGCGCCCCGCACTGCGCTTGCCACGCCCCCCGTGAGAGCTATTAGCCTCATGGTTGTACTGGATGAACGTCCTTGTATCGATGGCGGGCACGGGGGCGGCGTTAACAGAGGGAGTACTGTCGTCGAGCCCCGCCGGGGTCATGTCACGTAGAGCAGGGTCAATCATACAGTCGGGCGTGATGTGCCATTGGTGGGGGACAACGCCGAGGGAGGGGTGCACAGCTGGGTTGTATCCCCAGGGTCCAGGAGATGGCAAAGGTTCAGGAGCGAAGGAGAAGGCCAGTAGGTTGAACACGGACTGGCTAGCCTGAGGCACACACATGGCAGATGTGGGACTCACAGTTGCGCTGGCCCCAACAGTCGCAGGAGCGGGGACCACAGTGGGCATTGAGACAATCATGCCGGGGCAGGTAGATGTGAAGCTGGTACTGGCAGCTCCAACAGCAGGGGGACCCGGGGGAGTGGAAACCAACGTGCCGGAGAGGGTGGGCACGCTGCCGGTGACCATCACAAGTCCAACGGATGGGGGCGTAGGCTCAAGCAACGTGGTCGAAGGGGGCGTAGATGTGGTTGTGTGTGACGTGGTGGCCGCGGCGGCAGTTGGGTGTGACATTGCAAGAGCCTCCATGTCGCCGCCGGTCTTGGTGGCATCCGCAGCAGCGCCTGGAATTAACGTCCATTCAGTGGGCTCGGTAGGGTAGCAACAGCTGTGCTTACCCTTGTGCTTCTTCCGTGAGGTCCCGAAGTCCGACCACCGCTTGCAAGGCTTCGAGGCAGGCAGGGCCAAGGTCTTCTCGGGTGCCACGGATGGCCCCGGGGTAGTCTGAGCTACAGTAGAAAATACACAAGATTGTACTCCAAGAGTGCTCACCTCACCGGGGGGACTCAGCATACCTGAAATTGTGCTTGTCCCATTGACGTCAGTAGCAGCAGAAACACCTTGAGGAACTGCAGGCGTGATATGAGAGGTGAGCGACACCGCAGGAATGAAATCCGGGCCCTCCGGAGCGCCGTCTGGGTTATTCCTTTGCACTTGCCAGCAATCCCACTCACGTCTGGTCAGCTTGCGGAACCAAGACACTCCAGTCTCCCAAAAGTTGATTAGCGTCATGAGCTCGATGCATGTGCATAGGTTACTAGGGGAACTAAAACATGGGAGGGGCCAATTATTGATCATGACACCAAACTTATCTGTAATATGATCAGCAAAGCCCACATAAAACATCTTGTGTGCTGCGCGTTCTGTGATATCGCCTGGTAGCATGAATATGTTAGAAGTATATTTGTGTCTGAGTTAAATGACTTACCCAGCTTCTGAACTATCAAACCGGATGCGTGGCTTTGCAGGCCTTGGATGACATCAATGGAGCAGCCAACTAGACCTAGTGGGGCAGGCAAGAACCCAGGTCTCAGCACGGCAGGGAGGTATCACACGATGAAAGGACAGCACAAACCAGGAACTCCGCTTAGCAAATACACCTTGAACGATGACACTAGATCATCTAGGGTGGTCCTGAGGGTTATGGGGAAGAAATCCAAGGCTGCCTGGGAAGTCACGAATGTCATGGGGGGCAAGATCTGATCCCGCGACATCTTGCAACAATGATGATGAGGTTGTATCCGGTACGTGCGAACTGTTGGCAGGCCTGTCAACCACTGTAGTCAGTCCCCACTATGGTTCTCACTCAAGGGTGTAGATACGTACGTCCTCAAACATCTTGCTCATCCCTCTGCAAACATCATGGAAGCTGCTGATGGGGACCGTTTGAAGTGAGAGTGACTTCATTTCTCGGAGTTCCTCAAGTTCCAGAATGAGCGTCTCCGCCATGCGCTCCTTCTCCTCAGTTCCCATCGACTTCCACTGAGTGGCAATCTTGCCAACAACGTCTTTGTTCAAAGAAGAGATTCGTGGAGTGCCCGTGGGCAACACTACCACATGCATGTGAGGTTTACGTCAAGTTCTTAATACCCTGCATTACTCACCTTTGTTCCTCTTCTCAAGCTCATGGCGTAGGTACGCTGTCATGCACCAAACGTGGTTGGTACCTGGACATGGGCATAATCAGTCAAAAGACCAAGTATGGAAGTAAGGGAAAGTATTAGCAACCTATTACGTGCAGGCCATGAGAGTGTGTTTGCCGAGCATCAGGTCTCTAACGTGACATGGCGCTTAACAGCTAAACATCACTCTTTCCATCACCATCACCATCATGGTCGGCACATCATACGATCTCCTGCCCACCGTATGGAGCACCATTCCCCAGGACCTCCCTGATGAACAACTCCGGCGATGCCCCGTCAGACTTAACGGTCAAGACCAGCACGTTTGTTTCTGGCCAGAGGGACTCTTTCCGCATCATCTACGACCAGTCGCTGTAAGCGAGGACGTCGAGGCACAGGATGAGTGGACAGATGTGGCACCCATAGGCTCAAGGGTGCAGCGTATGGGATTTGTACCAGCAGTCGGGAACTACTGCCGCCTAGTGTTCCCAAATCAGCAACACTTTATGGCACGGGTCTCACGTGTGGTCGAGTATCAAGAAACCCGTATCATTCTATGGGTCGAGCACACCTACTCTCCGGCGGGCATCACTGTGGCAGTCCCCTACCCATTCTACAAAGGGACACGGTGGTGGTATCTCCGACTTATGCGGTTCCTCGGATGTCTCAGGCCAGATGAGGATCGGCATAGTGCAGGCAAGTCTATTCATTTGTGTACGGAAGGTATATGATCTGAGTGCACTTGTAGAGGTCGGAAGCTCCCCAAACATCGAGTGGTGGGAACTAGATGATGCTATACAAGGGCAGTTCCAGTATCTGTACTCAGATGGGTAGACAGGATGCGGACATTTGGGACATTGGACACGTTTCACGACTCATCTGTCACTTGTTTATTCTCTGAACTCTGGTTATGGACAAGGGCCCGGAAGTACATAGCTTGTGAACGGTACCATCAGGGATGCTAGATGCTGTACAAGGCTGCGTACAGGGCTATATGAGGCTGCGTACAGGGCTATGCAAAGCTGTACGGAAGCTGTGAAGAAGATGGAGCAGGCTAGGGTGGCCTAGGTGTTCCCAAAGGTGCCAGAAGATGCTGGAACATTCTAGAAACTTCTGAACCAGTTCTGGGATGTTCTGTCATCAAGGAAGGCAGTGTGGAGGGCATAGCATTGGTAATGAGGATTGGGACTAGAATACAGTAGAAGGTTCCGGTGCTTTCTGAGAAGGTGCTGGAAGCCATGGATAGCTTTAGTCAGCTATCAGTCAGATATTTATAAGCAATTTGTAATGTAGATAGAAAGTTCTGGAAGGGAGGAGGAAAGGTATATATACCGGCTCCAATTCCCCCCACATATAGAATATAGAAGAAATTTAGAAACAACAACAGCAAGCCTAGCTTCTAAACTAGCAAGCGGCATAGCCAAGCAGCTTGTTCAGTTCAGTAGCTCAGCAACCTCAAGCACCGGCCTCACGTTCTGTCAGTAAGTAGATTAGAAAGTGTCGCTGCGGTGAGTGCCTTGTAGTGTTCAGATTCAAAGGGAATTTGCTCATTTTGGTTGTGACACCGAATCCACAAAGGACGGGTCTCAGCTAGCCTTACCACAGCTCAGTGAACATTGTAAGCCGCTACACGGTTGGACCTTTGTGGGAAGAAGCCCGGGGTTTAGCAGCCTGAGTGCAGACACGGAAGGAAGGATTGTATTAGGACAAGAGAACAGACAGGAAGGTTCTACAGGTAGCAGACTATTGGACAGAACGTATTGCCGTGTGCACTAGCTAGAGGAAACTCTGTCAGTGTATACATTGTGCTCTAGGGTAGAAGAGAAGCTTCTGGATTATTCTGGGAGAGTCTCAAAGAGGTATCGAGATCAGAAGAGCCTAGGGAGAAGAGGCTAGATCTCATTGGTACAGTAGCCACGTACTTCATCCACAACAACTTGATAACTCAAGACCTACACCAAGTGAAGGCACCCCTGAACTCGGCAAGGCCTCTGTCTGGAAAGAAGGAAAAACCAACACACTTTGCGGCATCGGCTGGTGATTCTCTAAGGGATATCTTGTTGTACACGCTTCTTTGCACCCCTCAACACACACAACTTTGAACCGCATCTCGTAAGAGGTTTGGTTTTTTGATTGTCGTAGTTGAGTAAAGGAGTAGTAATACACACACACACACACATCACATCTGTTTCCTGTACATCCCTATCGCCCCGACTTAATCGCGACACCATGTGAGTAGAAGTCCTAGGCATGAGGACTTACATATTTTGCAGTTTCATCGCATTCCTTTTCCCTAGAGTAGCATACCAAGGGCCGTTCCGAGGCTGCGCAGGAGTATCATGGGTCATGTGCAAGCAAGCGAGACTCAAGACAGGGGGGAGATTGGTTCGCTTGAGCTGCTGAAGACAATCGTAGTTTGAGCAAGAGCCGCAGAGCGCCTGTTGGAGGTCGCGGGCGCTCTATGCTACTTGGGCTTGAACAAGGCCTCAAATTGACGTAGTGACCGGTGACACAAGAATAGGAATACAAGATGTACTTTATAAGTATTAAAGCGCACGTTCACAATGTTTTCAAATTTTTGGTGGCCCAAAAAGCCTTGGAAATGTTGTACGAGGTAAATGGACCGGTGTGTGCGAGAGCGCGCAGGAGCCGGCATGAGCGTTTCTGCAAGATTGTGCACACCGGTTGTGCATGTGTGCAACCAAACACCCAGATGGCACGTCTGGACTTGTGCGTGGGTCCAGTATCTCCAAAAAAATTTATAAATCATTGTATACAGCTGTGCTTTTTGTCCAGTAGTGGGGCAATGTTCCAGAATTACCTGCAAAGAGTGAAATAAGCTTGCAAAGCATTTGTTTCACCATGCAGTGGTGACCGTTCAGGCTTGAGCGCACGCAAAGTATACATGTGTGCCGACCACTGTGGCATTGTGTACACTCAAGTCATAAAGGTGATCAGAACCTTCGAATGCTAGAGAACAAAAGATCCTATAAAAATGGGTGCTCGAGATGCCATACACGTAAAGGAGAAGTACACGGCGAGGCACTGGAACGTACTCACGCTCAGAAATCTGAGGAACAGCCAAGGGTTAGATGTCGATCAAGCGTAGGGCGTTTTTGGCAGACTGAAGCGCAGGCCGTTCGGGGCTGAATTAAGCGGACGCTCACATCTCGTTGAAGCTCAGGATAAAACGACGTTGGGTCACGTGCCATGACGTCCCAGGTGCAGGACCGTCCCAGGCTCGTTTTGGTTCCCTTATTGCACCCTCACTGCTGTTATACCAATTGCGTTCGACAAATTCGATTACAGTTCAGAGAAAACGATCACAGAGAATATAAACTACACTAAAATCTAGTAACAGAAACCCCTCCCATCACCCCAGTCCCCGTTGCAATGGGATCGCCATGCCTGAGCGTGTGTGAACATGCCCACCTGCAATATAAGGGGAATCAGCCACGCCGTAAGTCCCATGATCATGCTGGCCTACTCTTTGATCCTTAGTCAGTGGGTTCTTACTGCCGAAGACGTGTCAAGTTCAGGCTGGCGGACGACCGGGCCTGACATTGGCATGCTCAGCGCCCTGGTAGGCAAGTCAGTCTCAGATTGGATGAGCGATGCTTCAACATACCAGGCGCTTTAGATGTTGCCTTAGTGGCCGGATCATAGTGAGAGTCTTGGGGGAAATGCCAGGTGGGGTATACTCTGTAATCGCACTTGCCGAAGGCATGCTGAACATGAGCTAAGATGTTGTCGCCGAATATGCACAGACGACTTACTTCTGGTGCCGTATGATGAGGACAAGCGTGGAACACCGCGAGTTCGTCGCAATCTGCAGTTCAGGCCATCAGTTTGAGCGGCAGTCATCTTTCATACGGGCTCACTAACTTGAGTATCACCGCACCCGCCTGTCCAATTGATCACTAGCTGTGCACGGCGGGTGAGTGGTTGGCGTCTTTCTTAACAAGAAGTGCTTGAGGACATACGTTCGAGGAAATTACCAACAGCATCGAGACTCCGTAGCTATGCTGAGCGTTACAACGAAGGTGGTACATTAAGATACGAAAGTCACATAAAAATATGGAATAAATGACTTACCTGAGATGAAACGTGCAGGGCGAGGGTGTAGTCGCTGAGCGAGGCTGGCATGAACAACAAATTAGATGAATAGTGGTGCAGCATTGGCCACATGTACAATCTAAATCGCGAGAGTGACGATGGGCTGTGGTAGATCGACCTGAGAAGGGGTTGTGCGACTCGCGAGGCTGGATGGTGAGTTCGACGAATACGTGGAGAACACCGGGCGAGCGAGAGGGAGAGTGTTGCTAGTTGCAGGTCGATGCATGGACGGGGCTCTTTGCACTACCTCGCTCTTGTGCCTTCCCTTTGTCTCCGTCGCACTCGCTTTCTTATGCTCCTCGATTGTGAAATAAGATCAGCAGACTTGGAGGGGGTTTGAATGGTATTTTGCTAAGGGCGAAAAGACATGAAGTGATTGCAAGTACGCACCTCGGGCGTATGGAAAATTTGACTTTTCTGCAACGGGTGAGGTATCCTGCCAGATCAGTTTGAGCAGTGCACTAGATGGTGTTACTAGCTGGAAACACTATCCGGGACAAGCAGAAAAGTAAAGACGACCACAGATGCTGCCACCGTAAACCTCGTGGGCCCTTGGAAGATGATGGTGGGAGAGATGAAGACAACCAATTTAGGCGCTCGCCGCATGCGGGGCTCAGCGACGAGTCGATGCAGACCGCTTCGACGGTCGAAAAGACAAAACTCATTCAATTATTATTCCTCTCGTATAATTAGAGGCACAGTGCACCATGATTACAATGGACTATGATTTAAGAGGCGCAGAAGGTCACCGCCCGGACGCGGAGGCGACGGGGTATCACGAGAGTCTGCCGACGACTCAGAGCTGCCCAGTTCGTTACTCCCCATATGAGTGGTGTATGTCGGCTTCGTGAGAATAGGTCTGTCGTCTGAAGGAGATGTGGAGGTGATAGTCGGCAGGGATGAGAGGTCTGAACCGTGTGGAAACATGCGTTCATCCCGGCGAACAATGTCATCGGCGAAGCTTGCCAGTCAGGGTGTTAAGTTCATTGGAAGGGTGAGGGTTCCGGGTTCCAGGAGCACTTACCTCCTCCATGCTGGTATGGATAGGTTGTATGCCCCCTTAACCTTGATGAGGTCTGCAAAGTATAGGTCGACGCGACTCCAGAAGTCTTGTGCTTTGGGTGTACGCCCTTTCGTTTTGCGCTTCTTTTGAGGAGGCTCTTCCTTGAGGCCGTCCGTGGTTACCACCACACTGCCTTCTGAGTCGTCTCCATCTTCATCACCGGTATCCTCGCGTTCAACAATCTTGCGAAGCTTGGGATTATCAAGCGCGAAACACCTCTAAAAGACAACCGGAGCCAAGTGTGAGCCATTAAACAGCCGGGTTGATGGGTCGCCGCCGTGCACACACCAGGATCGCGACATGAACCTTGAAGTCAACGTCCACACTGTCGCCTGGTCCACCGAGCTTATACTTCACGGCAGAGACAAAGGTGAAATCTTGTAGTGAAGCTTTCTTCGGGCCATCGACGCTATCACAAATCTAATACATTACCGGCATGAGATGTAGCGAAATTGAATATGGTCATGAATGGCTCTCACATCAACTTGAAAGCCGTTACGCACGCTCGAACAAGTGCGTCGGACTTGCGTGTTGAGCGTCTTCATACGAAAGGGGCTACCGTACACGTTTGTCAATCGTAGGAGATCTTGTTTGGTGTACAGTACGACCTATCACTTCGTTAGTAGGGGACCGTGCCCCGGCCAGCCTGAGGCTTCGGAGGTGTTCTCACCTCAACATCCTTGTAGAGATTCTTGAACATCAGGAAAAACACCCTCTCCGAAAAAGCACTAAATTATCTCTATCAGTAAGATAATATATACTATGTCATCTATATCAGAAACTGGGAACTACCCATTAGCTAATGTATGCTATGCCTGAAAAATTTTCACCATAAGAAGAACAATAGTCAAACAATTTCAGACTATTCAGAAAACTGGAAGATAATATTTCTAATTTACATCATAGACATATACATGTGGCGATCACTGAACTCATTGAACAAGAAATCATCACATCGGTCAAGGACAGTGCTGCTAGTCCAATCACGAGGGACAGAATGACCAAATGTTGGGAAAAGATGACAGCTTCGACGAAGTTGTGCAACTTCAATAACACTAGCGAGCCGCTCATTGTTCGGCCCACGACACCGAGATATTCTGTAGAGACCATGTATGTCATCTGGAACAGTGAACACTGTGAACCACTTGACATAGGCAAGGTGGCCTGGAGCAATCAAAAGAGGAAAAAGCTCTTCAGCGACCTTTTTTCCAAGCTTGAACACCATGCGTAGGCGGCCAACACGGTAACCTAAAAGGACATGAGCGGCACTGCCTTTAGTTATCCCATGAACTAGATATAGCATACGCTGCATCCCAGTCAAGTTCTTGTCCTCTTCCCGGACAATCACTGTGTCGAGCCGACCGGGGACTAGCCGCTTCTGCTTGTCTCGGCGTTCCGGCCGCGCATGGGCAACATCGTATGTCTCCTCCATAACACCGAGCTCCTGCACATCTTCTAGAATGAAACGAACCTTATGATATACTGGCATTCTCCATGAGGGTCGAATATGAACACCTAGGCTCTGTGCTTCGACTTTGACATCCGATGCGTGCGGATTGCGATATCAAACCACAAAACGAGACAGCACGTCCTGCAGAAAGACAGCGCCATACCGTTCCGATGCGACACTGAACGTAGCGGCTCTAACATTCGGTGTCTGTGCAATTTTAATCCTTGTCATGAACAGTTCAGAGTCGCCGAGTGATCGGGGCAGATTCTGGTGAGCTAAAAGCGGGCTAAGGTCAGACTAGAAGCCATGAAATTGAGAAGTAGCAAGCATACAGGCAGTCGGCACTGCAGATGATGTAGGCAGAGAGACAATGTGAGCTTGACCCAGCAAACTCTCACGGAGACGCCACCGTACATATGCATCGTGACGAAGAATCTTTTCCCGACATTCAAGCCAAAGAGTCATCTGCGGGAACTCGTCCTTCTGGTTTGTCGCACAGTAGGCATCCTTCGTGAAGTCGATATGAAGCCACTCCGTAAATTGAGTATCGTAATTGTCCGTTGTTCCAAAGAGCTTGATACTGAGGAGGTAATGGTCGAGTGAGTGCAGCTTCGGGAAGTTGAAATTGATCCGGATGCCGAGGTCAACAAAGGTGGCCTTGTTGTCATGGAACCGTTGCAGTGCATTCTTGAGCAGGTTGAGCATCTCAGCTGTGTGTGCCGGGTACTGCACCAGATACATGAAGTCAAGCAGAGCACGAACGGCATGAACAAGTTGCAAGGGGGAGACACCGTCAGGGAGGGGAATGCCAATAATGAGACCGAGGAGAAAACGGCACATGTCCGCATGTTCTTTGCCGGTGACACATTGTAACTTTGATATACCCTTCAGAAAGAGATGTATGCTGTGGTTGGGGGGAAAGCGACGGCAGCGCGCGTCAATTTCTTCGGTGCCGTATGCACTGATGATCCATGAGACGACGTGTTTGACAACACCCTGAGATAGTTGATGCAGTATATCAGGGGTAATCGATCGGTAGATGTTGACAAATGGTAGATCTTGCCAATATGGTCCCTGGATGGGCTTGATCCCCGCTTGCTTGCATGCCCAAGAGAATGCGCGAGGTCCTTCAGTGATTGTCTGCAGGGTGGCAAGAGTCCTATTGAAGTCACGAAGGGGCCATGCACAGTCGGTCGTCTCGCCAATCTCCTGTGCAGGTAACGGACACTTTCGGCATTCGCCCATCTTGCAGCCGACAACGAGAATCTGCTCAAGATAGTCGCCGATATGGATGGCAAATAGCGGGTGAGTGCGCCGCCAAACGCCATCGCTGCTAGCCATTGCAATGCCTTCGATGCCTGCAGTTTTCAGCGGCTTCAAGATACGGGTGAGACATGCGTGATATAGATTTGCGACGGCGCGACGGCGAGCGGCTTTGCTGGTAATGTGCGCCAGGTTAGTCGAAGGTAGATAGGCCAGCAAGATCTGTCCCCGACGTGATGGCTTCTTGCGAATGTCCTTCGGGAGGTTTCCAATGGTAAGGTAAACTGGGTATGCCGTTTTGTTCCCAAAAAGGGTCAGCTGCGTCTTATCCGAGGAGATGATGACGGGAATGATAGTGGTGCCTGGATTACGCTTCTCCATTTCCTTCTGAAGCTTCGTTAGCAAACACGAATGTGCAGGACAAGGAATAATAAACTCACCTGCTGGGCCCAACACCATTTTCTGGTGTGCATGTCAAAGTAGACGCGGATGGTATGGTCTGCGTCGACATAGTGACGTTCCGGTGCAAACACCAACAGTCCCACAAATTCCGGGTCACTGAAGAGGGCGCGAATGCATGCGATGATGTCGCGATAGAATATCTCAAACGCCTCTCCAGCAACGACTATTTCCCGCCGTGTGAAACGCGGACGGCTGGACGTTAGGTATTTGTCGATGAGCGCATTTAGCTGAGCTGTAGTTTTGTATGAGAGACCAAGAAGACGAGGTATCTAAGCTTAATTCAGCATAAGAGGCCCACGGAAGATGTTCGAATGCTTACCTCCTCAATCGCCAACAGCTCCGTCACCGCTGTGGACCCTGGCCCCCGTAACTTGGCCCACCGAGCAAACTCCCAGTCTACTCTCGAAACGAATGGCCCTTATGGGTTGTCCTGGCTCGCGTCCGAAGTGTCCTTGTACTTTTGATACTCGGTCGGTGCCTGCGAACGAGAGAGAGGAGCGCCGGCAAGGCCGCCAGGAAAATGTACAACATACGTGCGGGAGCTGATTTGAGCGTGCGCGTGCAAGGCACGACTTAAAATTGTGTTGCGCTCCGTAAGGTCTTGCTCTGCTTGGATGGGTTGAGGACTGCTGGGGGAATGTAGACGCTCGGGCCCAGGAGAAGGCGATGGGCTGGCAGGGGGTGAGGAGGGTGGAGCCTCCCATGCTCGTTCTTCATCCAGGAGTTCTGCATCCTCAGCATCAGTGTCGCGATAGTCATCCTCGGTGTCATCAGAATCCTGTGAAGACCATGCAAAGTCGAGATCAGCAGGATCTGGATTGTCTTCGGCATTGTATTCGTCGTAGTCATCAAAATCTTGTTCTTCATAGTCGCCAAAGTAGTCGCCTTCGAATGGCTGTAAAGCTGCAGCCTCTTCATTGTCGTCGTCTTCGTTGTGACCATCCACAGCAAGCTCTTCATTGTCGTCGTCTTCGTCATGACCATCCACAGCAAGCTCTTCTAGCGCAAGATGCCCAGAAGACTCCTCTTCTTCCCGAATGTGGATGCACGGTTCGTGTCTTGTCTGTATGAGATGGCTGAGGTATCCGCTGTTTGAGAAAGTGCGGTTGCACCCTCGGCAAGTCGATGGCATGTGGGGTGGAATACTATATTGTGGTATCGCGCGGGGGCAGCCAGAAAGTCTAGCGGCGACAAGGATGGGCCATGCAGGAGCTAGTGACAGTGGGGGCAGGAACGATCAGCCACGCTTGAACCCCAGCCTAGGGCTAGTGTGCTCACCCAAGTAACTTGTCACCCACTTCGTTGTCGGGCTCAGGCTTCCTCAAACACACTCTATCCCTCTCCTTCGTTTTTGCACACTGATACAACGCTAATTTCCATTCCTCTCATAATACTTACATCCACTCTTTAATTGCTACCTACCATGGCCAAGAAGAAGGGATCCGCGACCACACGCGCCTCCACTGTGGCCTTCGACGAGTCCCCGCAAGCCGCAGCACATTCACAGCAGCCCGCGCCCCTATCAAGCAGACGTGAGTTGGCCTTTTACAAGCAAGATACAGGCCAAAGGTGGCTAACCAGTACATGCAGCCACACATCGAGCAAAACAGGCTGCAAACGAGGGTTAGTCACGACAAAACGCCATGGCCTTAAAACACCACATACTGACATAGCATCCGAAAAGCTTGGGAAGCCCTGAAACCGAAAGGTCGTAAGCACAGGAACTCAACAGGGCCAGGGAGCGACCACGACAATGTCAGTAACGATGCCGGCACACGCAAAACGCCTAAGTCAGGTAAGTCACCACACTCTTATTTATGCTCTACCCCTGTGGCCCAACCATTACCGCACCCTTCGCGCACATGCTAGACATAGCTCAGAAGATACAGGTCCAATCCAAGCCCGCCGCTGCGGAATACCCTGCCCCCGAGATCGATACTGACGACTCCGATGTGTCACCACCAAAGCCTCGACCTCATACAACATCTCGCAAAGATAACGTTGCATGCAGGGTATGTCCAATGCAGCTCGCATGGCCATATAATTGCACAGGTTGAGAAATTACTTACACATATATGTAGCTTCGCAAGGAGGAGCGTCAGCCCCGTCTGCCTCCAGCGCGTTCACATTCCTCGACCAAGGCCGCATATGACTCAGTAAGTGTCACTAGCGACGCGGAAGCCCCTGTCGGAAACGGAACTAAAGAGGATAAGTTGGACGAGGATGAGTCTGGGAGTGATGAGTCCGAGGAGGATGAGCTTGAAGAAGACGAGCTAGCGGAGGACGAGCGAGAGGATAGCAGGCCGGCGCTGAAGACTTGGGTGGCCCTTGAGGAGACGGGTGAGCCTGCGGGAAGCGAAGAGGATGAGGGGGATGGGGAGGACGAAGAGGCTGAACAGGCTGAAGACGACGATGACGAGGAGATACAGGGACAGGAGGATGAAGATGAGGAAGAGGACGAAGACCAGGAAGAGGACAGCAACTCAGAGCTGAACGAGAAAGTCCTCGCGCGCCAATTCGAAGCAGAGGTAAGCTCTCACTGCCCCCGCTCTCCTCGTTGTGCAAGCGTGCATAGCTGATTCTCGCGGTGAATCCTCACGCCATCCATTCACGGTCGTTGACAGAAAGCCACCTGGATACAGAATGGGTTCGCAACCTCCGAGGACGAAGACATGCCTGACGCGAGCAACTTCTCATCGCCTCTGAATCGGCGCCTAGCCCGCACCCCGTGTGTGCGCGCTCCCGCAGGTGGTGCTCACTTTCATTCCACTCACCACGAGCCCGCCAACACTGTCATCTCTTCGCGTACATCCACTCATGCACCCACACTTTCGCGTGCATCCGGTGATGCACCCGCTCATAGATCTGCCAGTATACCTTCCAAATCGCGCACTTCTGTGCGCGCATCTCCTGCAGTTTTGCTACGCACTGGCCCACCCTCCGAGAAGATGCTTTCAATGCCACAAGCTCCGTCCCGCCGCAGAGCTCCAAGAAGCGGTATATCGAAGATGATTCGGAGGTCGAGAATAGCTCTTTGTATGACGCGTGGGCGCAGAAACCGGTACGTTGCATGCTATGTGTCGATTTTGCGCCGTTTGGACTCACCATTCCCACACATCCAAATGAAGAACAAGCCAGTAAAGAAGAAGTCTCGTTCTACTTATGATAACGGTACGTGCACCACCCCGCGAGGTGCTCCGGAGTCTCGTGCAGCATGCGGTCATCCTGTCCAAGTCAAGACTGCGATGGAGTCACAGCAGTCACGTGGCCGGCCTGCACCGTCCAAGCCAGCGAAGAAGACAGACAAGGGCAAGTCAAAGTCATCAAGTACGACAGACAAAGGTAAATCGGGCCGTGAGTTCGCATCAAGCGTAGTGAAGACCTCGAAGAACAAACCACGAGACAACAGCGGCCAGAACGTGGCCAAGGACGCCGTAAAACCAAAGACAATACGTGTACGACAGTCTGAGGTGCATATCTATACAATCGCCGTTCTGTTGTCTACTGATATGGCAGCATCAGATCGCGGAGTGGCAGGACGGTTACCGTGACTCTGACTACGAGATGCCGCAGTTGCAGGATGGTCGCACTTGGTTGCAGATGGAGAAACAGGTAAGCAGGTCTCTTCGAATTGCAATGGCCGTCTTTATGCTATGATATGCTTGTTGTATCTAGGTATCTAGCTCTCTGCGGACGAACGGCGAGGGCTCCGACTTTCCGGATTCAGAGAGTGCCAATAATGACAAAATCGAGCTTGTCGATCCTGGCCCCAAACTGGGCCTCGGTGCGCAGCATCCGCGCGTTAAGGTGGTAGCACAGAAAGCGATCACAGAAGTGATCGCCGATGTCTGCCTCAAGAATGCGTTCCCCGAGGGACCTGAAAAGCACAACGGTTTTACATTTCCAACCCTTGTGCGGGTCGCGACTGAACTTGGATACGACAACATCATGCGGCGTCTCAAGACCGACAAGAAATATGCTCACTACCTCAGATCGATTGTAAGTGTTTGTGTCGCAATATATGCTTGCACCTACCTGATATGCCATTATCTCAGCCTGCGCAACGGATCTCGACGTTCCGTGGCAAAGTCAAGCGGACTGTGACCGACGGTATCGTCGCGACCTCATACGGTCTCCAGCCCGGCGACAGTATGTTGGTGGAGTGGCTCAATGAGAAGCTCAACTATATATACCCGCACAATCACAAGGTATGCTAATCATACTATATGTTGTGCTCACATTTGCAGATGACCAACTTCGACGCAGACTCGCAAGGTGGACAGGGCACTGCCTTACAACCCGGAGGTCTTCGTGCAAGTTATGCGTGCGGCTTGGTTCTCCCGGCCACATTCGTACGGCTTCAAGATTATGGATAGATTTGTATCTTCTTCCCCAGAGGCACCCCGAGAGAAGGAGATACCCGCCCCAATGCTTGCTCTTGCGTCGACGGCAGTAAGGCCTTTTCTCCAAGTTGATCTATTTGTGAGCTCGCCAACTGATAAGTAACACTAGATCTATGCATCAATCGTAGACTACAGTGTATTGTCATACAAGGCTGGCGACTTCACTGGCAACGAGTTCTCGCAGGTCTACGCGCGCAATATTTCTGTGTTGCAGACTATCAAGGACAAGAAACCCAACAAGTACCACGTGCTGATGCACGATTTCTTCCGAACGTTGTGGTATACTTTCTTGTTTAGATGTGCCGCAGGCTCGTTACTAACTTGAACACACTCAGTGGCACACACACCTCGGTAATGTCAGGTGCCAAGTATGACAACAATGTTGATGCAATAGATTTCAATGGCATGCCCGATGACTAGGGTGCAGCGCAGACTGGAGTAATTTACAACCTCCGAGTTCTAGTAGCGGTATAACGTGCACTTTCACTAATGGTTTTATGCTACATATCTTTGCATTACTTCCTTACCACCCCCATACGCTCATTTAATGCCTTTGTTTAATGTCTACCTCTGCTGCAGTTGTTACACTTGCAGTTACGGTCCCCACAGCTTGTAAAAGTTTGCTTATCAATATAATACAGGTTACTAATCTATGCTAATATGTGCTCATATGCTTCACTTTCTGTGTTTTCCGACAGAATCTGTTTGGAAATATGACAATGAGTTAGTGCAAATATAGAGGAAAAAAATGCATATTAGTGCTATCAGGCATGTCCTACTTTTCACTACTTTCGCTTTTCCAGAAGATTAGCAAGGGACCGATATAATTCGCACTAATTTGTGGAACAAGAATATATGCACTAATTTTCACCAATATGCAAATATATGTTCTTATTAGGAGGAGATGTTTTTCCTGATGAATGATGTCCGCTTCGCTTGGTAGATTACGTCTTGGGTGATGCCTCGTATATTGTCCTCGTAATTGCTGTCAGTATGACTCGTCCATTTGGGCATTTCATGGCAATGCACACCTTCTGCTATGTAGTGAACTTGAATGAATCCTCCAGACGGATCTTCAGATCTCCGAATAGCCCAGGTAGATCTTCTACACCCTTTGCAGCGGCCGTTGCTGCTCGCTTTTGTTCGGCACCCAGAGAGAAGGTCGCTGCAAGCGAATAGAGGCGGGTGGTGAGATCGGCGACCGAGAGTGCCGGCGCCACAGAACCGAGCTAAGAGTTGGCACAGTATCAGCAACGATCCTGCTTTGTGGACAAATCTAAGAATCATCACATACTTCAACGAAAACATGCAGCTGTAGGGTTTGATGGTGGCTCAGCCCAAAATCTTTGGCGACCTTGTCGACAAACAGAGGAGGGACAAGAGGAGGACTATGTGAGATAGACGAAGTTGCCAGAGGAGGTGGCCCAGGTGTGAGAGAGTATGAGTGAGATGGAGTACTTGAATGACCCGCAGCCGGCGAGAGACCATCATCCTGGAATACGCTCGTGCTGGGTGTATGCACGGCGGTGGAGTCCCTGAAATTTGAGCATTGGGCAGTGCTAATGGAAGCGTGCGCGATCGAGATAGACCGATCTGAGCGAGACCCGTCGCCAAAGTCGAATGGGGCCCCAGAGAACTGGCCGTCGTGGTCACTGAGGGGCGCAGTGGAAGTCGAGTCATTGTGGTACTGGCTTG
The DNA here is from genome assembly GCA_001302255.2 of Trametes hirsuta. Classification (NCBI taxonomy): domain Eukaryota; kingdom Fungi; phylum Basidiomycota; class Agaricomycetes; order Polyporales; family Polyporaceae; genus Trametes; species Trametes hirsuta. The sequence goes on along the minus strand of CP019382.1, from coordinate 1,044,250 downwards.
TTGTCGCACCCTGGTGCCGGAGTCCCGGCTGCTGACCAGTTGGTTGTGGAATCGATCCTGAAGTGAAGGGGTCTCTGTTGGAAGAGTAGTCGTGGCAGCGAGGATTCAGCGGTGCATTAAAACTGAAGCTGTAGTCATTCGGGAGGCGAGAGATCGGGTTTAAAGGCGGAGAGTTCATGTGCCGGGGGGGATGTAGGATGAAAATGGGAGGCCGCAAAGCTCTGAGGGGCGCGAAAGTTGTTTTAAAGGGGTACATACTCATCACGTGTGAACGACGCGCTGGTTTGTTGAAGCTCGTTCAACAAACCTCGATCCCATCGATCCCGTCGATCCCGTGAGTCCCTCCACAATCAACTATAAAAGGGCTCAGGCGTCGCTGTTACTCACCTGTCATACGTCAACACTCAGAAGGCCTCGGAAGGGGAGACATCGGGTGTACAGGTATGCACGGCCACAGTGCACTTGGTAAATGGTGAGGTCTTAACCAGAAACCCGCCGCCGGGTCGACTGTACATGCCAGTCGTACATCCACCGCGCGGTTGTGGGTATCAGTGAGATGCATACTAATATGGGTGCCCAACAGAGAACGTACCATGTCCGCCCCTTGCGAGTACCGTCCTTCAGAACCTCTCTACAACTCTGCAGCCTTTCCTGGACAGCAAACGTTCAGGCAGCCTGAAAGGCCGCCGGTACGCAAAGCGGCTCGCAAGAGTGCCGAAGAGCGTCGCACATCAGCGTCAGTGACACCATTCACTCCCGGAAGGGGATGTTGCACAAGGACTCACTTCCCTCTGATCTCGTTATTTAGCCTTTTTGACGGAGGTGCTCTTGACAGTCAGCTGAGCAACTCCCAATACATTTGCAATATCACCGGTACGAGTCCACACAGTGCCGATGAGTCTGGAGCCATCACAGGTTCTGGTAAGCATTGGTGACCAACCCGCAGAGAATGCCTTACACTTACCTTACAAGTTCACAGCCCTTACGAGTCCTGCAAACGTGGGGCCAGTACCTCTTCGAGATCTTGAGCAAGGCTTTCCCCAGTGGTCACCGTTACCGCCTAGCCAAGTTCAAGACGGCGGACTGCCATCACCCACTGAGGAGTGTGCAGTGTCCCCGGGGGTCTTTGACAGCCAATCTGTGCTTGATTACGACGTAGAAGCAACCTATGTTAACAAAGACTCGGAAAGTGAGCTCGCTGGACCACAATTAAAAGTAGATGTGAAAGCTGACTTGTCACTGACACTCACATCAGACTCATCAGCAGACGACACAATCTTGCCTCTTCTCAAGAGCCTCTCGGGTGTGCAAGTTGCAAATTACCCTGCAACATCTCCGCCGCATGCCGGCTCCACAGACCAACGCAAGAGTCCTGCGCTTCCTGTTGCGGAGTTAGGCTCACCAGTTGCAATGTTATTGCCACTCCTCGAAGATAGCAAGGTCTCCAACAGCACCGTCGCGGAACTGCTCGCCCCAGAAATTTCGGCACTTCTGACCAAAGTAAAATCAATCATTGCACACTGTCATGGGCAGGCGGTACGTGCCCAGATTCGGTACGACGAGCTGGCGTGGGAACACCTCGATTTGAAGAGGCACTGTGAATGGCAAGATGACTATCAACGGCGGTTGGCACACACACTTTACGATAACAATATTGTGCTACCTACTGGCGAGGAATCACAGTTTGTATGATAGCGCACAAATGAATAGAATGTCTCTACCCGTGAACACTTGGAGCTGCGTCTGAGCCCGGCGGTTCAGAGTTGTGACCACACAATGGCTTCTTTTGCCGCCCTGCGCACAGACTCCTCTCTGCGCGTCTCACTACCGTCCGAGCGTGTGATGTTCCTCTCTACCACAACCACTCCGAATGCCTCAATGTGCGACCTGAAGGCTACTATTCTCTATTACTTCGAACTATTGAACAGGGGACTGCATTTTGAGATCTTCACGAGCAACCTCGGGAGCCCTGATGACCTTCCGAGTTGCCTCTCAACCTGGCTCTCGACCACCTCGGCTCCCTCCGAGTCATCCCCCTCTGACAGCCCTGCCCCGTTGACTTCGACTACTCGCCTGGCTCCCTCTGTTACCCCCTCTACCCCGTCCATCCTGCATTCCCTGTGTGCCATCTCCCAGTACGGGGCTGGCACGTGCACCAGCCACGTCAGGTCGGCGGGAGACAGTGCTCCTCGCTTGCTTCTGGGCATCTATCTCACAGGCTACTGACTCGATCACGACGTCTTCCAGCTTGAGCAAGGGTGAAGCCACTCGGTAGGCCTGCAGGTGTCGTGCGTCTCGCATTTGTGCCATATTCAGAATTATATCTCCCAATGGATTCTGGTGTTCGACAGTTGCTTGAATCTGCGAAGTAAGTTCTCATTTTTGCCGTATACGACGTGTACCAGAAGCAGAGCAGCCGTTCACTATGCAGTTGTGCTGAACGTTCACGGTGCATAAGAGAGACTAAGGGAATAGACGTCGGCCTCGATGGCGCGGATAGGATGACACGGCACGTACCTCTGGGGGAACCAGATCCCAGACATTTTCTAAGTCCACGTATGGCATCCCATACGGCATTGCTACACGTGAAGTGGACGTGTGTCGCAGGAGTACAGAATCCGGTTGCCTGTAGAAATCCCGTACAGAACCTTGTGCTGTAAGAATCTCCTCTACGCGTCCAACGATCGTCTTGTCCGGCACACGTGGATGTTCCGCAATTACGAAGTCCTGTGTTTTGCATTGGTCGCCATTGCTCAGCTTCATGGCGGTGCTCATTTTGAACATATGACTACTGTGTAACTGGGCTAGTTCTGGTAGCACCGCACCGGTCCGTGTCGCTGAAAGGCTTCGTGAGCCTTTCCCATTGTACGTGCAGTTTGCGCCATCTAAGAAGAGTCAGGCGTTGGCACATTATTAATATTAGAAAGGAGACACACCTTGAACGATTGGGCCATGCAAACCAAGGTAATCTGTGACCGTGCTGTTCTGTGCCACTAGGCTTTGTGGACCGAGCCCGATTGACATCCATTGTGACTGGGAGAAGGAGAACGAAGGTCGTTCTTGAGACTCTCCTAAGTCTGACCCGCTAGGGCCAGTAGTTGGAACTTCCTGATGAATGAATAGACCGCCACTAAGCAGATGACGGATTCGGTTCGACTGTGCAAAAGCGCGAGCTATATCGCGTGAGGGAGCTTGCCGGTTTGAGTGCACACTCTTGGCACGAATGACGGCATTGAATGACTCGAAGGCCTCTGTTGCAAATAGGCCTGCTGGTCCAAAGCGTCAAATATGCTCTACCAGGTGAAGGATGATATGAAATTTTGGCTTGTTGAACCATCGCACAGTCCAGTGTGCAGTGACCAGTAGAAAATGCTCTATCTCCTTCTTGAGGGTTGCCTAAAGCGGAGGGAGCATGAAGATGAGCTACGCTCCGGGACCAAATATTAAGGGTTAGATGGCCCACCAGATGAGTATTGACGTCCACAATATGGGGTTGCCAGATCAGAGGAACAAGCTTAGCCAAGGCTACCCAAGCCTCGTAGCATTCTGTAGACACCAAATTGTATAATACGAAGGGAGCCACTTGCGTGATTGCACGAAAATCACGTCCCGTAAGAGAACCTGCATACTGTACTAGGGTCTTTCTGGCAAGCGGGGATATACCCAACCCAGAAACGTCAAGAGAGGAGAGGCGAGTGGCTAGCAGATCCTTGAGGTTGTCTTTGTTCTTGAGCTGTCCCTGCACAACGTCTCGCCAAAAATATTTAACAAACCCAAGGAGGAGGACATGAAGAACCTCTACAGGCGTATCTTGATGTGCATCTGTTTCTGTAGGAAAATCATGAGCGACTCATTGGTGACGGAATTAAACATAGTGTGTACACCTTTGATTCTCCAGATTGGATTGACCATGTGCTCGGGTAATGCCTCAATGGCTGCTGACAACGCAGCCTGCTTCGCACTATACCCAGATTTATTTTTATATGATGCGAAAAGCTTTTCGATGTGAAACAGCTGGAAAGTGTCCTTGATACCCCACTTGGTGCGTTCTCTAGTCAGTGTAGCCTTGGTGTTCGGTCGTGATGCCATTTGCAAGTAGGAGCGGAGCTTCTCTGCAGTTTCGTCTTTGTCCCGTGGTCTTCCTGGCTGTTTCATAGATGTTCAATATCTTCCTTAATCTACAATTACATTGTAGCTCTTACCTTCAAGAATGCGGACACCCGGGTAACCATGTTGGACATACTCTCCAGTGCCCTCTTGGCCCGACCCTGACGCTGCCGCTTTGTCATTCCCGCATCTTGATCAGGCACAGCACATCCACCGTCACTCTCAAAGCCCTCCGAACCCTGAGCTCCGACAGAGCACTCTGACCCATGATCAGAGCCACCAGACTGGCGTGAAGTGTCGCTGTGGGTATCATCTTGAATCCCACCGTCGTCACCCCCAGGGACATCCCGAGGCTCCTTCTCATCCTCTGCGTCTCGACCCTTGCACCAGCAATTACGGCAAAAGAATTTTGCTTGCAAGCCAATATGGCATGTGAATTCGCTTTGCATAGGGTTATCGCCTAATAAGGCGAGAACAAACGGGATCACAAGGACAGGCTCGTTCAAAACACAATCCCATGCCCATATGCCTGACTTCTGGGCCGCTCTGAAGCTTACAGTAAGGCATTATAAATCCATAAAGTACGAATGTGGACGTACTCGAGCTGCTCGACGACACCATCCATCATTTCGAGTGGAGGAGCAATATTGGACGTCGTAAGGAAATGAATATTGTACTCCTTTTGAGACTGCTCTCGAGGCAGGCCAGCAGGCGTGATGAGGATGCTGTTATGTTCATTCCATTTCTTCGACAAGTTGCCTGACGTGTTGTCGCAGTACATCCACAGAGGGAATGCTACAACGTGATGCCCTTTGGACCTCCCACACCAAGCATTTCCTGCAGAGGCATTTGTAAATGTCCACGGAGAAGTCTTGCCCGTTTTTGCGTCCACAACTTCTATGAGCGGTTCAGTTTGACTCTGTGAATGATACAGAGCGGCGAGCGGAATAAATACCTAGAATGTTACATGGATCGGGGAGACGATAACGCGCTGCATCCTCGCGAAGCTCAGGAAACATTTTGAGAAGTCGGTCAGCACGAATTTTGCTGTCGGTACACTGCAAAACCCGCCAGCCAGTATGCGTCTCTGTGACCATTGGCTCCATCTTCCAGTACTTTGCATACCACACATGGATATCATTCTCTACGTGGGTGAACCAGCGCACAGGGGTCCCATCGTCGCACATCACTGGCTCATAGATATAAAAATCCTGCACGCCAATGCGCACCATTGGCGTTAAGACATCATTGGATATCTCCTCCAACCAGCGTGCAGCCTGCCAAGCTTCGGAGAGATGGCGTTTTTGAGTGTCCTCGGGATAGAAGTGGAGGAATGGGCGCACATGGGGGTTAGCCATTTCCTAACAAGGGTTGAGTACCGTCTTCTTACTAGCAGCCCAATTTCCCTGTCAACGAACATACCTGTGTGATGATTTGATCCAAGGCATTGACGTAGTATGTATGGCCGAGCATGCCCTTGTATGCGATACTATCAATGCCACACGCTCGCTGAAGAGTGGCATTGAGCCTAAGCATCTGCCTCACGGATGGTACGTCTTCTACGTCATTGATGCGAAGCAACCACAAGAATAAATCGAGCTGTCGCTGAGAAAAGACGGAACAGGGAAGGTGCATAAGCACGTCCAGCATACACGTCTGAGGAAGAACAGTCAACGACCGTGAAGAAACTAGTATTTCGAACTCACAATCTTGTTGTGCCAAGGAAACCAGTGCCTGCGCCGCATGTGGTCGTCTTGAGGGAAAGCCCGTTTACGAGAGGTGGGAAAGGTGTCCATTCCATTGTTGACTGAAAATTTGTACTTTAGTTGTCTGGTGCAAAGGACATCAATGAAATAACGTACCTAATACCAAAGGCTCGGGAACAGGCACCTCTTCATCAACTTGGTGGAAGTGGGCCATATCTGGCAGGTACGATTGATGTGAAAGTTAAATCATTGTGTCTGACTTCCAGTTAATGATACTATACACAGTGTATAGAAACAGGTGTCATATAATAATTCACCTGATTAGTGTAGACTATAGATGGCACACACCAGTTCTAAGTTATGGTGTGACTTTACCCTGAGTTTGACTACTCAATGTCTCACCACAGACAATGATGTATGCACAGACAATGCACAAACAACAGCATAAACAATAGCTGGAATAGTGCTTTGAATCCAAACATATTTGGATATGGTAATGGTTCAACATGCCACAAGAAGTTGCATTTTTGACTGCTGGCATGAGTTTTCACACCTCAACACTATTCCCATGTGGTAGAGCTGAATATTCTGAATCCAATGATATATAATACATGATGGTTTGTGCAGAAAAGGGTGCACTTATGGCTGTTTTTGTTGTATTATGCCACCCAGCGCTTTTTTCACTTTTATTGGATGATATCTCTCATATCTGCATCAGGTAGTGACATGTCATAGGTTCATAGAAAGGTCTCACTTGCCTCTGTAAGATGATGGTTGTTACATGTCTCCATGTAAGCTTTTAAGTGCCCAACTGCCAGTATTCCTCCAGGCAGAAGCAGTATTGCGCAATTTTTACACCTTATTGTTGCTCAATTCCCACCCACTTTGATGCGTGTTATTGGCGCTTAAAATGCGCACAGATCGCGATTTGTTTGAAGTCATTTGGCCAAGAACTGAGGGAGCTGTGGGCCAAACAATCTGGGCCACCAGAGCACTGCTGGAGCCAGCTACCATATCCGGGAATGGTAGATAAGAAAAAAAGCGCCCAAGTGGCTGTCCAGATCTTATCAGTGGTGCAAGATATGATATAGGGCATAAAGGGTGTAGGGGTATTAACAGCCTGGTGGTGCAGTGGTAAAAACCTGTGGTCATAATGCTGGAGGCCCTGGTTCAATCTCTAAGCTGTTCAGTTTTGAAAAAATGCGACCAGAGCCATAGCCCTGGTCACATGACCCCCAAAAAGCGCTGGTGGGCACGATAGCCTTACCCGAGCTATCGTGCCCACCAGCGCTGTTTTGGTCACCTGACCTCAGCCACTCTCCACTCTTACTTGATTATCTCCACCACGTCTTTGCCAAATAAGTTGTGTAATATGCCGTTTGAAAGCTGCTGCTTCCCTCTATCCATCTGTGCTGTTTTCGTGGCGATGCACATCCTCACAAAGTGTGTATTCCCATATTTGTCTCTGCAGAACCAGTATTTCGCACTTTACTACCCCTTAATCTTCTTCAACCCTCTTGCCTCTTGGTGCGTTGGATGCGGATCAATGGCGCGCACAAATCGCGATTGTTTTGAAGAAATTTGGTTGAGAACTGGGCAAATGGTGAGCAGATCACCCGTCAGCTGGCTACTTTGAGCAACAACTTGGGTGGGGCAACAGTGCTGTGGCCGTTGTTCCCTCACCACTGATCCCCTCTTGGTGATACATACCTCGTTGGATTGGTATTGCCAAGTCCTACCCAATGGTAGCTCACACATCTGATTTGGAGAAGAACTGGTGGAGTGGTGGATGGTTTTCCCGGAATAGGGGAGGGGATGTTGGTGATGTGGCAGCAATATCTTGGTGAGTTCTTTGATGCCTCCTTCTGTCTTGGGTGCATTGGCAAGCCCTTTGCAACACCTTTCCATTGAGCCTACTTGCACCAGGATGCAACCAGCCATTCTGCTTATATTGCCTGTACATCCCCCTGATCACTCTCAGTACTTGCTACAGCCACAGCGCTGCTAGTTTTTCTTTGTTCTATGCGGTTCAGGGCCCATTCAATTCTCCTCAATGGGGGCTTTCCAACGAGCCATCATTCACCTAAATTGAACCACATCCCCCCTTGCAGTTGCTCCCACTGCGACCCCATCCTCCTCATCTTCACCCAACTCTCTATCTCCTATCTTCTCCACTCCTGGATGGATCCAGACCATGTTGGGCTCATCTGATTAGGATTCTTAAGACCTACAAGGGCATCCCCTCTCCTTAGAATAAGTCTAGGTATGTGCTGCATCAGCTGTGCCATGTTGCCCTCTTTGCCCAGGTCAGCAGAGGCATTCAGTTGCTTCCTACTAGCGCTGGCTGCACAAGAACTTCCTAATGGAAGTGTCTCCCTCCACTCCTTCCCACTCAATCCTTTCTTGACACCATACTCATTATGTTAGATCATCATGTCCACTGTGGGCAGAAGGCTAAGGGGTGTCAGGCAGGAGTGGATACTGTACCCCATGTGAATTCAGTTGGGTGACGTGGATGTTATGTGGTATGTTCCTTTTACTTGTGCTTTCCTCTTCCTTCTCCCCATCCTGCAACCCCCTGTTCTATCACCCTACAGACCTGTAGCCTGTGTCCAGAGATGGGGGGTATAAGAACCTGATATGAACTTGGGTTTAGGGCTTCTGGCCTTATGCCTTAGATGTCTGCTCTGTGGTCTTTAGTCTTCTTCTACATTGATTGTTGCTGCATCTTTTCTATTTCTGACTACAGACTAGGATCTTCCACCGTTGTAACTGGTGTGATGAACACTCACCCCCCGGTATTCCTGCAGACAACCAGGTGAGCACTCTTACTGGATTATGCCCATCATCTACTTACTAATATGGACTGTGCAAGGTATTATTTGAAATCTTTTGCAAATTTCTATCTAATGGCATCTGTTTGAAAACCATATTCCTAACACTGGGTGAGTTATGTTCTTAATAACACTCTTACTATCATACAAACAGGAATAGCAGGTTTTCTATTACTGGAATTACTACTGTGATATCATGGATAGATGCAGCTTTAGAACATCTTTCTAATGAGGTATTAAACTTGTCATTTGGATAAGAACTGGCCAAGTTATGGGGGAAAGAAGTGTTAGCTGTTGGAAGTTAATAGTCAGTAAACCCGTGTTCTAGCCCTGATTTGCTTACTGATCTATCAATATTAATGTTTCATTAGATGCACATTGTTAATAACTTTGTTACACACTGACTTTCATCTTGATTGACTCGGTAATAAGCTCACAAACCCAAAATCACTGGAGTTTAGAGACAAGTATAACCACATAAGAAAGTGATCTAAGTGGGACATGTGCAGCGCTTCAGAGGCCAAAATAAGCGCCCAAATGACGGCCTTTGTAATGGGTAAGTAGTGGTAAGAGATGAGTAAGTAATGGTTGAAGGGCTAACCCTAGAATTTGTAGTCAAAATTGCCCCTAACCCTAGGCTGGGTGTTGGTGGGTAAGAAAGATTGTATGTGGCACTTATTTTGAGACTTACTTGGATAAGCTGGGATTGAAAATATATTCCCACGGGGATCAATTGGCGTAACGCGGCCTGGTGCTGAGGTCGTCCCATAAGAAACGATTTCTTCGTTCCTCATCAATCGTAACATCGCTGTCCTGCCTCTCAACTTCCTCCTCATCCGAGTTGTATTTGTCGAGGAGGGCCTGTGCGACCGTCTGGGCTACTTCATGCTCGAATGTCATAGCGGATGGATTTGAGTCTTGATTGATATCATAGAGCGTCCAGTTGATAGGAGGCGGCGATGCGGGAGGCGGCGAGCCGCGAGGAGATGGCGGTGGCAGATGTGCAAGCGAAGAGAGGAGGTGGCGAGCTGCATCGTTTATGGCGTCCCTTTGCACCTGATGAGCCCTCTCAAGCTGCGCGATCTTCGACGCGTCTTGCAAATGTTCGAGTTCATTTTGTTCAAGGAGGCTTTGATGCAGAAAGCTCCTCTCGTGTTGCGCCTTGTTGCGGGTCCGATGGGTCTTGCTGTCTGCACACAAAGTGCACGTCCACATGGGCTGGCCCGTGTCATCACGTTGACCGGGGCAAACACGCCAGTAGTTATCTTGTACTATAACTTAGAAATTAGCTTCACTGTGTAGTAAAATTTGGACCGTACCCTTCCCAGGCGAAGACATGTTGTTGCTGGTGGTGGGCATTAAAGAACTTCGCGCAGACGAGCTTTCGAGCGCTGAAGGCCAGGAGCCACGAGGCACCACCTACTATATCCGGACATGAGACGCCCAAGCAAAAATGACCCCATGTTCACCTGGGGCCGAGTTATCTCCTGCACACACTTCGAGCTGCGCGCAGCTTAGATCGGGCTTCGTCCGTCCTCAGATTCACTCAAGTCTGTGCCAGGCTCATTCGGGTGGTTTTACTTCTAGCTCAGTACCGTCTTTTAACGCAGAACACAAAAGAGTGTCTGGCCGTGTACTATAGTACTGTGTGCAAGTCATGTCCCTACGAGATATTCACCGCAAAATCTACCACCCTGCCTATCTCTGCCAGCTCTGAGTCATCGATAGCATCCTCTTCGTATTCATCCATGTCCAGCGAGAGTCCTTCTAGCGTGTCTTGTAGCACATTCTCCTCCGTGGGGCTTGGTTGCACCAAAGCAGCCAACGGGCCAGTGGCAAGCGGGCGGCATGCCCGCCCTGGTCCCTTGTTGCCAGAGAATCCATCGAGCATGTAAAGTTGAGAAATGATGGCAAGGAGATGTGCATTCATTTGCTTCCATCGTACTTGATAAAGTTCCAGGGGTCCCGCGATATGATCGCGACGTGATTGCACTTCATGCACCGTGCAGTCTAGTGTGGCATGCTCGTCAATGATCCAGGTGTGTACCCGACACACCTCCACGTCGCATCATATCAGCTCCTCACGTGCATGCAGAATGCGGCGGTACTTCTTCATGGCCTTGCGCGCAAGGGGCTGCGCCCATGGCTTCGCTCGGATGTCGTTTTGAGTGTCACAGAGGAGCTCGAATTCATTGAGAAACATGTAATGGGTAGGCTCGTTCCCAGCCTGTTCGGTGCTGACATAATTCAAACTCAGTCGAGGACTCCTGTGAGGGCACCGAACAGGCTGGGCAAATTGGAGGCCCTTTTGGCGGGTCGGGCCATGAGAAAAAGGACTTCGTCGTTTGGCTGCTTTCTCCCTTGGGAACTACTACTGTACTGCAGTGTACCGTGCACCAGAATGAGTATATGTTTTTCAATCACAGTCTACAAGGTCCATATCTAGAGCTACGTCCTCTGGGGTGTCCAAGGAGAAGGGTACAGCTTCAAATTCATCGTCATCGCCTGCCCAGTACATCTTTTCGTCTTCATCTGAACTGTCATGGTCCACTACGTCCTCGACGACCCCCTCGCTCGCAGGGCGCGCAGCCTGCAGCGCTTCTAGGTCAGCATGCGTAGCAGGCCTTGACACGCAGCTGTCCAGCGTAGGAGCTGAGGGCGGCGTTGAAGTGGGTTCAAGTTGCTCGGAAGGCCTGGTGGCATCCGGGGATAGCGTCCGCCGTGTGGTACGAGATGGCATTGACCCAGCCGCGTGTGGAGGAGTACGAGTAACGTACGGTTCGCCTACGACCGGTCTAACACCACATCTCACCTGCAAGCGCTTGAGCCGAGCATTGAAGTCTGCTAATGGCCCTGTCAGCTGCGTAAGTCCGACACTAACACAGTTGACGACTCCAGTAGGCTTGTCTGTGTCCACAATACGACCGGGTTCGACCTCGTAAACGCGGAACTCGGTGAGCATGTCCATGAGCTCCTTGATGTCGTGCTGTAGATCAGGACTTGTATGTTTGCTGCCCTGTCGCGAGCCGAGATCATGGTTGACGTGAGAAGCGAGGCGGCGTAGAATATCGATACAGGGTGCTATCATTTCAAGCCACTCCCAGGATGCGTTACTTCCGTGGGCTTTGTATATTGTCTAATTCACACGGGTTTGTGACCAGGAAAGCGGCGGCAAATTGGGGTACTTACTTTGATCCAGAAGTTTAGATGTTCCTGCATGAGGTCCACTTCGACCCAGCTGTCCGTTTTACCGGTTGGGTTGACTAGCCAGTTCTGCAATACAATTTTCCTGGATGTGTATTAGGCCATGGATAAAGTGGTGAAGGCAGTCAGGCTGCACATACCGTAACGGCTCTGGCCAGACGTGTGTTAAGTTGTGGATGAGATGTAACATCTCATACGCATACTTCACTCGTCCACTGCCGCGGAAAGCCAGCGCCCACAACTTGAGCACCGTAACGACACGGCCCGAGTCGCCTGACTTGATCGAGTCGGTGAACTCCTGTAAGACGAGCGCATCCCGGAGAAACAAAACTGCATTTTCGAACACCATATCACCGTTCTTCGCTTTAAAAGGCTCAGCGTCGGACGCTACGGCTGCACCCGTTTCGTACGTTTCACGGTCTATGTCGCGTTCATATTGGCGCTGCGCAAACTCATGCTGACGGCGAAGTCGCTGAGCAACCTGGGCGTTGGCGTACTTGTCGACGATAGCACACGCGTGGCTCTTGAGTTTGGGGAAGGTGACGTTCTTCGCATAGTCATCTAGGTTCTGACAATTGGTGATGAGCTCTAAGCAGTGTAGGACACGGGCATAGAGTGAAACGAAAATGAGGTCTCGGCAGGTTCGGAAAGGAGGGAGTGATGAGAGAACTATAGGCTTGCGGAGGAGTCGAGAATTGTGAGAGGCGAGAGAACCAGGATCGCCGGTGGTGTTGGATCCAAAATGTTGCTCGAGAAGTCCGTGCGTGGCTGCCATCTTGTAATGGAACAGTCCTGGCATACAAAGAACCCACAGGAATGATTGACCAAAACTGTCGTGTCCTGCGCGATTATTGACGAGTGAGCGTATTCGTGCTACGGAAAGCTGATCGCCTGCCGTGAGCTTCACCGTCCGTGTGAACTCAGGAGATTCAACGTCAAGCTGGAGCTCCGAGAAAATGGCCGTGAGGACGTCAGTGTTTCCCGTGGTGCTCGATTCATCGATGTTCATGGCAGGGAGAGGAAAGATCTCTGTCTTGTGAACTGGAATCTTGTCTGAGGTAGTGGGAAGCGTGTCCGAGACCTCTTTGTGGAAGCGCGAGAATGACTCCCCGCCGTACGCGACAATGGTACGTAGTACCGTATGAGTAAGGCGGTCAGTGAGCGTGTTGTTCTCTTCTTCAGTCAAGAGGACATCGTTGAGAGCAAGCGGAGGGGCGTCGACAAAGGACTCCATTAGGTCTGTGGTCTTCATGTCATCGGGAGAGGCGTCGAATAATTTGAATGCAGTTGCACACGTGCCATTCTGTTGGGAGTCCTTGCGCATAAGGACTTGCTCAGCAACTTTGAACATCATGTTGATATTGTTGTAGACGTAGGCAAGCAGGTTGGCAAACGCTTCAGCGCGGGAGCGCCGCCTACAAGCGTCTGAGAGGCGCTTCAGCACCCCTATGTGAGCTTGTGCCGGCTTTGTCTTCTTCGTCTTCCCACCATCTCCTTTGCCAACGCTGCTGCTACCTGCTGCTGCTACTACCTCCTGCGCATCTGTCTTATGTGTTATCCATTCGCCTCATGAGCCTAAGGCACGAGGCATAACATACCTCCAACACCGTTCATCTCCGGGATAGTTGTTGCACGGCGTGAAGGCCCACCGGCGTCGGATTCTGAGGCCGTAGTGGGCTGCTGATGAGTTTTGAGGGGAATGCTGCCAGCAGGTATGCCTCCCGTTGTTTCCCAGTATGCATCTGAGTCGTCTGATTCTATCTGCTCGACTGCTTGAGATTCACTGTTCTGCTCCTCATACTGAGCTTCGAGTGGTATGGGGCTGGGGCCTGCAGTGGTGCCCGCTTCTCGCTGCTCTCCAGTCTCCCTAGCGTTATCCGCGCTCGGATTATGCTCATGCGCAGATCGGGTGGTATTATCTGGATCGACGGCTCGTGACTTTCCCACCAGAGAGGGGTAGCTCGTTGTAAGTCCAAGGTGAGACAACACGCTGATGACTTGACGCTGCGCTCCTGACGCATACGCATAGAGCCCAAGGACGTGCCGAGCATAGCTATTGTTCTGGCTGCGTGCTCCTAGAGCTATCAAGGCTTGGGTCGTGATGAACTAGGAATTCAACGGGTGAGTCTCGCGCACATGATATCGCAGTTATAGAGCTGACGTTGTTTTTCCGTTTGCGGGCGGGTTCTGCCATGTCCCGTTCTTGCTTAGTTGTCGTACTGAAGGCTTCCAATACGGACATTGCTGTGGGGCACAACTCCCTTAATCGGGAATGCAAGTCGCTGAGGCGAAACTCCAGTGCAAAGCACTCATCTATGTCCATTGAGGCTGTTTGTAGTAGCTTGGAACGGGTGACGGCCTCGCCCTTGGTGTGTACCATCCGTTTTATGTACCCGACCGCCCATTCATGTACACAGGCTCTCCCAGTGTCGCTATTTTGGGACGAAACCCAACTGTCCAGAATGTGCGCTACCCTCCCTGGGACTGAGAAGAATCCGCGGTAGCGTGCTTGTCCCATGAAATTGCGTCCGTCGGAGATGAAGGCCACCAGGTCACCAAAGGTGAGTTTGTGGTCGGACAGCATGCGGAGCACGTCCTTATACACTTCGGCAGCTTGTTGCTCACGCTGAGCTTCCTCCTGCTTGTGCTCTTCTGCGGCGAGTGCCTGGCGGCGATTTTTGGCCTTTCGTCTTGCATCTGCGGCGGTTCGTATGGGTGAGGATGCCACGATACTCCATTCTGATGGTGGATTGCCATCGGCAGGTGTCGGTGTGGAAGGGCGGCTCGGCGGCGGGCTAGAGAGGGTGTACAGACCCTCGGGTAGTGTAATGTTCAGGGGCTCTGGTAGTAGGCTCGGAAGCTCAGGTGATGATGGGGGCCAGCTTAGAGGCGAAGAAGGTGGTAAGGTGTCGTTGACATGAGTAAGTGGTTCGTTGTTCTGGTTTGGATGCATGCTCAGCGGTTCTGAAAGGATAGAAAGGTTGAGCAGGAGGGCGTTGGGGGTGGGTTACGCACGGTGGCGGGCATGCCCTTTTGGTTACTCGATCGTGTTCTTACCCAATCACATTTACTCTACGATCCGTCTCCATTGCTCTTGCCATTTTGACTCACTGTGCTTTCCATTTCCACTATGGCTCCCAAACGACCTTTGCCGACATCTAAACCTCGCTGGGCTCAGCGTTCATCAATGCCGCGACCCCCAGTCTGGCCAAGACTAACTGAGAGCGATCTCGCTCGTCTCAGCAGTCAGATGCAAGAACGGTTCGGTTGGTCTGAACCACCTCGTTCATTTCAGATCGAGGGCGTAAAGGCACAACTGGAAGGCACCGATATGATTATACAGGCCCCCACAGGAGCAGGGAAAACAGCCATCGCTGCAGGTCCGCATTTATGGCCTGCTTCTCAAGGCAAAGTCACGATTATGGTATGCCCTTTGCTCGCGCTCGAAGACGAAATGGTAAGCACTACTACTACCGTGCACCGGAGCCACTATTCGGGTTGTACCTCGGATATTCGGAGCTCAACCCAAATACTATTCTAGGTTTTGACGTTCCAAGATGACTTCGGCTTGAGTGCGATCGCCGTCAATAGTGCCAATGGAAAATTATCGCGTGAAGTCATTGATGTAAGAGGTCACCAAGTCACTCGCTCTAGACATAACTATTAACAATATTACTTGTTCCTGCAGGAGCTTCTCTCCGGCAAACACCAAGTCATCCTAATCTCCCCGGAAATGTTACAGTCACCCTCATTCGTCCACCGCGTTTTGCGCAAACCGGCATTTGCACGCCGAGTCCTGTCTCTGGTAATAGATGAGGCTCATTGTGTCTCCCATTGGGGGGCTGACTTCCGCAAAAAATATGGGACTCTGGGAGTTGTGCGGGGCTTCCTCCCTCGCGGGACGCCTATCATAGCTGTGACTGCTACTTTGACGGCTCGGGTCCGCCGGGACTTGCATCATGTCCTCCATTTCTCGCGTCTGGCAGGTGGCAGCCGCTTCGTCAACGTCGGAAATAACCGTCCCAATGTTTCGATAGTTGTTCGCGCATTTGAACATGCTCAGAACAGTTTCCTGGATCTCGACTTCCTCATCCCTGCCGCCGACAAGCTCTTAGCGCCGTGCGACATCCCAAAGACATACCTATATGTCGATGACATAAACACAGGTACTGACATAGTCGATCACCTCAACACCCTTATCGCTGCCCGCTGCCCTTCCCTTGCTAGTCTTGCACTTGCGCGCCCGTACAATGCCACGATGTCCCATAGGTACCGCCGTGACTCGATGTGTGCCTTCCGTGCAACCGCTGGGACGCGCACGGCGCCCGCCAAGGGCTGTATACGCATCCTCGTGTGTACCGATGCAGCAGGAATGGTACGTTTACCACCGTATATGCACATACACACAGTCGCTCAGCAGAAGCATGTCTCCACAGGGCTGCAATGTCAAAGACGTCGATGTCGTAGTTCAATGGAAGCTTCCCAAAACTCTCTCAAGCTTCGTCCAATGTGCTGGCAGGGCAGCACAATCTCCCGACCGGACGGGTCTAGCTGTGCTCCTGGTTGAGCGTCCTGTGTACTCTCTCGACCTCCGCCACAAATCGGGCCCGGGCTCCAAGCGGATAGTTCTGCAAGATGCCTTAGCTTCGGTTAATAGAGGGACAGCTGCACCGAAGATTCAGGCAAGCAAGCCTGCAGGGAAGATGCGACGTTTAGCGGAAGCAAAAGCCCAATCACGTATGGCTCCAACGAAGGACTATGCAGCTGCACATGGCATTCACCGGGGAGGTACGGCAAAGAAGGATGCTATACCAGAACTCCCGGCACATGAACAGGCTCATCTAGAGCCGGAAGCTGACGATGAAGGTCTCCGTGTGTTCGTTCAAGCTACTACTTGCCGGCGACAGATATGGGCAACTGTATTCGAGAGTCCTTGTCAAGGTACGTCCAGCATGCTGTTGCCATTTTCCGAGTAACTCAATCCTGATACCCCCAACTTGACGAAGTCGTCGCCCGCGGACATCCTTGTTGCGACATCTGTGACCCAGCACTGTTCGATCGTACCCATCCTGGAACGGCCAGCAAAGCGAAACGCAAGACCAAGCTCTGTGCCAAAGGGCGCCCAGACTATGATGCACAAGTGCGACTGGACGAGTGGAGGGAGATGGTATTCATGCGAGATCATCCAACCTCACTCTTCGACTCTAGCACGATCCTCGACGAGAGCATGATTAACGCGCTGACGGTGGTTGGCTCACTAACACACACTCAAATCGCTTCCATGTGTGATGGCACTTGGATCTGGTGGGCACGCTATGGTCAGGAGCTCTCGGCGCTGATCTCTTCGCTCAACATCAAGTATTATGCCTTCCCCAAGAAGACTAAGGCCAACAAGGGTGTTGATTCAAGTTCTGAGCCCTCAGAGCTCGCTGCCGGTGTGGACTCTGCACCAACCTCTTCGAGTCGGCAAGAGACGCTTCGGGTGACTTCCGGCCCCCCACCTACCTCTGATGAGGCGGAGTTTGAGTCCACTCACAGGCCAGCTACGTCCACAGCATCACCCGAAGGCTCTCAGGTTGAAGTTCCACCGCCTCAGGTCCCTCCCGGATGACCCCCTGTCGCAGCCGCGCGAGCCGTACTATCACACGTGGACACCAAAACACCAACCTTAGCAGCCCCACATCACGTTGGCACCACCTCACTGACTCAGAATCCTACCCGCGGTGTAGAGCGGCTTCAGCGCGGCCTTTCCGCATACAAACGGCCTTTCGAAAACACCCCGGGCGACTACTATGGGTGTGCTGTGGACGTCGTCCAACGCCAAACAAAGCACCGGCGTACACAAACCTCAAGTTCGTCAACCAGCTATCTCGCGAGCCACGCACACTCACCCCCTGAGTCCCATGGGTCAATGCCAACATCATACCCCGAGTCTTTGCCACGACCGCAAGTTCGCGAGCCTGCTATGACACCCGCCGTTCCGCCACAGCATTATCAGTATCCAATGCAGCATCATGTTTTCGGGTACTACGCCGCACCACACCTGCCGCACCACGCGCCACAACATCTATACACCCCCCAACTTGCCACACCAGATCCACCATCAACACCAATATGCTCTGCGTCAGAGCGTATATATTGCACACCTGCGACGGATGCCCACACAGTACCACAGTACTCCACACCAACACCGTCAAGTTCTAGCTCAACATATCCTTACCATCTCGCCATGGGCCACTGGCAGCCTCCTCCGCCGGCCACACCGACAACGCCGCGACAAAATCCAGGTACTCCAACACATACCATCTTGTCTCAAAGCACATACGGAGTCATACCGCCATACGCCGCCCCGGGAGGATCTCCGCCATCCTTGCACTACCACTCACAAATGCTCGCCGCCGCCTCTCAGCTGTCTGCAAGCCCGAATACGCATACTGCCAGTGCTCACTCATTCGGCATACTGCGGCCGTCTGGACACAAGACCCCACAAGGCACACATCTGGAGGTCGCTCCTAATAGCGGGAACTCCGTGCCCAGCTCAACCGCGACCGAGTGGTATTCGTATGGTTCCCGTGGTCATTGGGAGAGACAGGATTCATCATCCTAGAGTTACGTGACTGCTTACTCACAATGCGACCTCCTGACACAGTTCAATGTATATTTAGTAGCATGTGTTGAATCCCTAGGCATAGCTGCACTGAGAATGAGCCAGCTACAAGTGAAAGCGTCGGCCAACTACTAGTACTAGGGCCGTCTCCTAGTGAGTTGCAGACGAAACGACGAAGTCGATTTTCCCATGGCCCGACCCGCCAAAAGGGCCTCCAGTCTGCCCAGTCGGTATAGCGAGCGTCCCCCGGCTTTAAACTCCGCTGATCCCAGACGTGCGCTATCCCGACTGGCTTGCGAGTCTATGTAATGGGTGACTTTTGCCCAATCGAGTGCTGGCCGTGGTGGTACAAGAGCTTGAGCAGCAGCATTGTATTGTTTGATGGCTGTGCGAATGGCCTCGGAGCGCCGCTGTAGGTTCTTGGCAATGTATGTTTGCACCTTATATGCTACATGGTAATAATAGTCAGATGTAAGCACCGGCAGCATACAAAGAGAGCCTGCCAATCTACCTGTCTGCGAGATGTTCATGTTGTGCAGCTCAAAGAGATGCTCGACGATGAGCCCGTGAAGTTTCTCGAGTGCAACATGATAGTCCCGTTCAGCGATGTACTGCAGAGTTGCCATGTACTCTGCTGCACCCGGGCCCCACCAAACGGTGATGCCTATCTTCAGCTCCAAAGCAACAATTTGACGATGGATCTTGTCCCACTTTTCGTGGAGGTGCACCCACTGGCTTTCCTGAATGTGCATGTGTGAAGTCGCTGCATAGTATACAGAGTCGGCCTTGTTAACATTTTCGGATTGAGCTGACATTGACCGGTTGACTCACGGTGGCTACACAGCGATTGACTTATGCATGGCATCATTTCTTTTTACTTCTCTAGTTTTAGCTATTATCGGACTCGCATTGAGTCACGTTGATGCGTCAAAACCTCCCGCAACAGCCGGGAAAGTCAAGGTCGAGTGCCCTAGAAGGACGAGACCGTAAACGCGAAAGGGGAAGGGGTTGGAGCGAGTAAGGGTCGGGGTTCCCTAGCACGCGGAGGGTGCAAAGGTAAACGCGAAGCGTACCACCGGGGAGCGGTCGCGTTGGCCCAAGGGTAGAGTTTATGGTGGTCGTGCGGTGAGCGCGACTCCGTGGGAGAAGGGGAAATGCAGTCGCAGTGGGGTCTTTGCAATCGCAGAGGGTAAAGCCGCAGTAAGTCGCTATGTCGCTATCACAGTCGCACGCAGTTCGCTAAGTCGCAGTTGCAGTCGCTATCGCAGTCTTCGCAGTCGCACACTATTCACCGCCGGTGAGATCCTGACTGGGGGAAAACTGGATTGCCTGGGACTCGGAGGCCCCGAAGTATTTACAAAAGAGACAAAGATGTACAAACAACGACGACCGAGGAAACCCGGTCGCGAGCACAAGGGACCCGTATCGCGCCGCGCGCGATGGCACCACGAGCGCGTGATCTGTCGCGAGGCCGAGAGGGCTTATCACGAGAGGCCGGCCCGTGCGACTCCCAGTCGCGGGCGCCTATTTGACCTGCGCCACGCGCGACCTAAGTCCTGCCGTGGCAGTGAGTATCGCGCCAACGTCGCGCTACCGCTAACGCAGTTGCGTACGCTGTCCAGTGAGTCCTAGGGGGTAGTAGAGGGGATAAGGGTCAGCGATGCAAAATCGCGTAAAGAGTCGGGTTCCAGCGATGGACCATGCTGGGTCGCATCAACGTACTCTGACTCAGACCGAGTCACGAGCACTGACTCATATTGACTCATGGACTCTGACTTGTATCGACTCACAGACTCTGACTCATACCACATTATGCTTCCCTTTTTTGGACTGGTCACATCGCTTACTAAGCTCCCCTCCCCACAGTATATAAACCCAGGGGGCTTCCGAGTGAAGCCCCAGCTTTGATCTCTTTGTTCTTACTCTTGTACTCCTACGCTTACTCGGACTACAATCAGATCTTGTTATTTATAACCTTGTTGTGCGCTCGAAAGCCTCAACCAAGCGTTATCATAACATTAGATCGAAGCTCTGGATTCTCCACCCAACACTGGTGTAGGGACACACCACCTGAGGAGAATAACTCGAAGGTTACCAGTCCTCATCTGACACACTTTGCCTGCCCTGGCAACCCAGTTCACAAGCAAAGAAAGGCACTCGGGAAATGAGTTTGTTAACTCATACCCAGAAGACTACCCGCAGCAATCTAGGAACCCTACTCCATCCCGAGTGACTGGAGCCCCCAGTCCAGAATGTCTCCCCTCTCCTGAGGAGGCTATCTTTTGGAACACAGCCACTTTCGAGAACCCAGGAACCGAGTCAGGAAACATCGCCGACAACGAGGAGTCACCCGATAGCACTCCTAACAACATGACCAAGTATCTCAAGGATAAGATACGTACAGGACATAACTTGGTGCACACCATATACGAAGAATTCAAGAACAACCCAACGGTCGACACCGAAGCGCTCTTCCATATTCAGGACACCGCATTCCACCTGAGCCAGGCCCATTGTCGCCTTGCTAGACTGCCACCCTTCCCACCTCCGGACCAATGCGCTCTCCACTTCTCTGAGTGGCTGGAACAACAGATCGGAATAAATCATGAGATGCTTCAGACAGTTCACCCACAGGACCCCATCCATGCATACCTCGTGCAAGAACTAGGAAACCTTGTAACTGCCAAGGGCCTCATCCTCAAGTGGTTCTCAGACATATCACCCCATCTGCACGCCATTCCTCACTACTTCCCTTACTGAGGACATCACATGGAGACCCCGACTTGCCCTGTTACAATGCAAACCACTATTTCAACACTAATACCAAGAAGGACAACTACGACAAAGGCCGCAAAAAACTAGCTCTCTGCCAGTGGCAACCATGCCCCAACCGATACAAGGTATCTGCGCCAGGCCGATACAACGCAACTTGTGTATTGACGCACAAGAACGACAACGTATCCCGTGAAATCCCGCTACACCCTCTGGTAGCAGCCCAGTCTTCCCCTGCAATGTCATTAAGACCAGCCCAGTTAACCAGCCCCACTTCTACGACTTCATCTCCACTCGTACCTATCGGACTTTTTTCAGACCCCCAGACTAGTGTTCTGCTCGAAAGCGAAACTGAACCCAAGACACCCCCTGCTAAAGGCAAGCAGCGGGCAGAACCAGAACCAGAACTGGAAGACTTCGAAGAATCAGAACCAATGTCAGCATCCCAGGGACCTCGACCGCCTCAGCTGGTACTCAGCCAGGCGAAGGCATTTTAGATGGCAGCCTTCCCAGTCATAGGAGGCAGCAACAGGCCGCCAGGAGGAGAACCGCATGAGGAAGATGAAGAGGAACATGGGGGAGGAGGCCCTCCCAGAGGCGGAGGTGGAGGTGGAGGACCACCTGGCGGAGGTGGAGGAGGACCACCTGGAGGTGGTGGACCACCCGGCGGAGGCAGTGGAGGACCACCAGGAGGAGGACCACCTGGTGGTGCTGGATTCCCAGGAGTAGGAGCACAACTTCCAGGAGGAGGACACAAGGCCAAGGTCAAGGAACCCGAGGTATTCACAGGAAATCGGGCCAAAGCCAACAAATTTCTCACTGACCTTTACCTCCTGTTCCAAAGCCGACCCCAGGACTACCCCACTGATGAAGCAAGGGTTGTTACGGCCCTCTCCTACCTCCGTGATGATGCTCACTGGTGGGCAGAGGCTCGAGTTGACGCCACACAGACCTTCAACAACAACAACAACCTACGAGGCTTCAGAACCTGGCAGCGTTTCCGGGAGGACTTCTTGATGGTCTTTGGCGAACAGGACCCGGTACAGACTGCCGCAACCCAGCTAGCCACACTGTGCTACAACCCCTCGGAACCTCTCAACCAGTTCAACGCAAAGATCCTGTGTCTCTTCATCAAGGGACAAATCATGGAAGACCATGCACAAATGGCCTGATACAACTCTAAACTGCCAGGGTTCCTCTGAGACAAGATCGCCCTCATGTATCCGCAACCGACCAACATGGATGAGCTCATGAACTGAGCCATCCAACTCAATTGAGCCTACCTCCTCAACCGTGAAGTCGATGCCTCCCAGGGACGACAGCAAAAAAGGCAGAACACACCCAAGAGCAAGGATGCCTCCATACATGCTATCAACACTGGAAGACTCAATGACAAGACCAAGCAGGAGCTCATCAAGCAGAACCGCTGCTTCTACTGCTGCGAAGTTGGACACCGTGCAGCCAGGTGCCCTGCGAAACTGCATAAGGACCCGAAGATGCGGGCTGTCAAAGAAGACGACAACCGCGTCGAAGAACTCGAAGGAGACACTGAATTGGACGTTGGACTCAATGCGATTGGCATGGACATTGGACAGGATTTTTGAATGGAGGGGCTGATCCAATGCCAGCACCCTCCAGGTCATGGGACTATACTATCTCGTTTGTAACCTTGGGACAACAATGAAGACTTGCTTATCTTCTCCCTGGTTACATCGAGTGTGGACCCAAAGTTGTCAGAATCCGTGCCCTTTTCGACTCCAGTGCGGATGCAACCATCATTAATTGACAAATTGTGGAACGATACAACCTGCCAACCATCAAACTACCAAAAGAAATACGCTTCAGAAATGCCGACAACAGTATTAACACCATAGGAACAGTCACTCACCGGGTTGAGGCAAACTTTGTGGTTTGAGGGCACCCACTGCCAACCAACTTCTACATTGCGGATCTAGGACGAGATGATGCTATCTTAGGCATGCCTTGGATTCGACAAAACAACCCCAAGGTCGACTGGGTAACTGGACATTTCGACTTCAACCCCAAGATCATCAAGAAACAACAGGCCATCAAGGAATACCAATCGAAACATGATCCGCCACCAAACATCCCGATGTGGGGACTACCTCCGGGAGAGATCCAAGCCACTGAGGCAGTCGCATAGTACATTGGGAAACTCACAGAAGACCCCGACACTGATGATCGTTGGGACTGACCTCCTAATATGGCCTTAACCAACCTATGGAACCAAAGCCAGGAGGAACTGGCAGTGCGACGAGCAACCATGTCAACTACCCTAGCGGTCCAAGCCAACGAGAACAAACCCATCCGAACGCTGGATGAAATCCTCCCTAAATACCTACAAGACCTTCGAGCGGTATTCAAAAAGAAATTTGCGGAACGAATGCCACATCCTCGTCCATGGTACCACACCATCGACCTGAAACCCAACTTTGCTCCCAAGGACTGCAAAATCATCCCGCTGTCAATACGTGAACACGAAGAACTAGACAAATTCATAGATGAAAATCTAGCCAAAGGTTACCTTCGACCCTCCAAATCACCAATGGCATCCCCACTTTTCTTCATAAAGAAAAAGGATGGCTCATTGCGACCCGTACAAGACTACTGATACCTGAACAAGGGAACAGTACGTAACACGTACCCATTACCTCTTATTTCCGACCTATTTGACAAACTGGCCAGCGCAAAATACTTCAGTAAACTTGATGTATGGGCCGGATACAACAACATACGCATCAAGGAAGGTGACCAATGGAAGGCAGCCTTCAACACCGCACGTGGACTCTTTGAACCCACTGTTATGTTCTTCGGGCTGTGCAACGTGCCAGCAACCTTCCAGGCAATGATGAACGACATTTTCAAGGACTACCTCATGGAAGGATGGATAATAATCTACATGGATGACATCCTAATCTTCTCCGACAACCTTGACGACTTGAAAAACCGAACCCACCTCGTCGTGAAACAGTTACAGGAACATGATCTCTACCTCAAAGGTGAAAAATGCGAATTTGACAGGCAAGAGGTCAAATTCCTCAGGGCCATACTACGATCTGGAGAAATCGCAATGGACCCAATCAAACTCGAGGGACTCCAGAACTGGCAAACACCAACCACTGTACAACAAGTCCAAAGTTTTCTTGGCTTTGCCAATTTCTACCGATGGTTCATACGTGAATACTTGGACATTGCCAAACCCCTGAACAATCTCACCAGGAAGGATACACGCTGGGAATGGACAAAAGCATGCAACGACGCTTTTCTCACCCTCAAACAATGATTTATGGAGGCACCGATCCTGGTAACCCCAGACCCCACTAAACCCTTCCAAATCGAATATGATGCATCTAAAGTCGCAACTGGGGCAGTTTTGCGACAAAAAGGGGGGGATGGATTGTGGCACCTGTGTGCCTACCTGTCAAAATCTTTCACTGAAGCCAAACGGAACTACCAGATCTACGACAGGGAACTTCTTGCCATCATCCACGCTCTAGAAGCCTGGCAACATTACGTCAATGGGGTGGCCGAGCCCGTTGAAATCCTATCTGACCACAAAAATCTCACCTACTTCCGCAGTGCGCAAAAGCTGAACCAACGACAAGCACACTGGAGTCTATTCCTGTTGCAGTTCAACTACAAGCTGGTCCATCAGCCAGGCAAAACACTGGTCCAAGCAGATGCATTATCCTGATGATCAGACCACGAGATGGGCCTACACGACAATGAAGATATCACCATGCTCACTGAAGATATGTTTGCCAAGGCAGTACATGTAGAACTCCAAGAACGGATACGAGACACAACCTCCAGGGACAAAACTGTTATGGAATCACTCAACAGAGCCTGGCATCTACGAAAAGACCCAGTCATTGGACGAAAGGAGGACTGGGCAATGGATGAGGGAAAAGTATATGTTCCCCCAGAAGAAGACTTACGATGTGAAGTAGTACAAAATCACCATGACCCGCCCATCATGGGACATCCAGGAATTCAAAAAACATGGGAACTAGTGTCAAGGGAATACTGGTGGCCGGGCATGCAACACTTCATAACTCAATATGTCAAGGGATGTGCCATCTGTCAGACTGCCAAAGTAAACACACACCCCACAGATCCAGGACTACTCCCGGTACCGCACCTGGGCAATCCTCACCCATTCAGTACAATTACCATGGGCTACGTAACAGGACTACCCACGTCAAATGGCTTTGACGCCATCCAAGTGGTAGTAGACCACGACGTCTCCAAGGCAATCATACTCTCCCCATGCACAAAGGAAACAAGTGCGATGGACACTGCGCACATCCTCATCGAAGACGTCTACAGCCGATTTGGACTACCAGACAGGGTCATCTCAGACCAAGGACCCCAGTTTATCTCGAAAGCATTCCAGGAGCTGAATAAACTACTGGGAATTCAACAATCACTTAGTACGGCGCATCACCCCCAAACCGACGGACAATCAGAAAGAACCATCCAAGAACTGGAAGTTACACTGCGCATCTACTGCGGAAACTACCCTGACACATGGAGCACGCTTCTTGCACAGTTCAAATTTGCCCATAACCAGCGAACCCATTCAGTTACTGGGAAAAGCCCCTTCGAGCTCCTCATGGGCTACCAACCATGCACCCTAGGAACCGTTCTCCCCAAGCCGAAACACCTGAGTATGGAAGATTGACTGGGAAAACTCCGAGAATGGCGAGAGAATGCACTGGCGGCCCATACAAAGGCGGCTGCAGTTATGGCTAAACGAAGAGCCGCAGGCAATGTGACGTTCAAGAAAGGCGATAAGGTCTTTCTGGAAGCTACCAACCTCATGCTACCTTATCCAAACCAGAAACTCGCACCCAAGCGAGAAGGACCCTTTGTCATCGACCAAGTCATGGGACCGGCCACAGTCAAACTCAAACTCCCAACCACATGGAGGATCCACCCGGTGTTCCACACCTCATTGGTCTCACACTATCACACCACACCAGAGCATGGGCCCAACTACGTGGCACCACCACCAGAAATAGTGGAAGGTGCCGAAGAATGGGAAATTGAGACTATAATTAACCATGGGAAGCCGGCATGCAGCAGCATCCAATACCTGGTGACCTGGAAGGGCAGACTGAGTCACGAAAATGAATGGCTTTGAGAAAAAGACCTCAAACATGCACAAACAATTCTTTTCACCTATAAAAAGCGCCACAAAATGGCCTGATCCCTCAGTTCCAACTCTCTCCTCTCACCTCACACACTGGCTTCTCTCGATGCCCTTCCCCTCACCCTCCTTGCCATCAAAGATGCCCTGCTCCCGCAGCTCTTGCCCGACCACCCCACACTTGACGTGCGGTGGCCAAGGGACTGACCCGGAGCCAACCCTATCAGCCAGCACACCCCTCGCTGTTGGGTCAGGAGCCCTTGGCAGCCTCCGATACCCCACCCATGACATCATCGACATCCCCGGCAACCCCAAACACTTCCCTGGCAGCCCTGACAGCCAACCAGCCGGCCCCCACTACACCACCACCACCATCCCCAGCTACGCACTCCCCGACTCCTAGCCTCCCTCCTCCTTTGACTCCTCCATGTTCTTCCACCAGAATGCCAGTTCCCCCCTACCACATGATCGAAGGACTCCAACACATCCCCAGCATCGAATCAATCCTGTCGCAGCGAATCACCTTCGACCACCTTCCCCACCTCCTACAATGATGGGTCAGTTGCTGACTGCGTCGGCTGGACGCTCCTCCACCTGGACTTGCAGGCCCCGGCAAATTCAGCCCTGGCGCTGATTCAACCCGGACTAGTACACTGGGTGGATTGCTACCAGGCGATGGTGGACATCAACGTCGCCCTCTCAACCCTCACCAAGTTTGTCTGGGCCAACCTGGGGGACCACCAACACTTTCACATGGATGCGTGGGCCACACTCAACACCGCGCGCATCTGTATGCTGACCACTGCTGATAGCACTTTGGGACGGGTCGTGGCATACACTTACCAAAACGTCACCTTCTCCCAGCTCGTGCTGCCTGCCCCCCGGCCCACTTGGGTTGGCGCTAATCCTGCCTTTGACGGGCCAGCAAGAAGCGATTACCGGATGATGCTCAACGGCCACCTTGAGCGGGACCTCTGGGACTGGCTGTCGACTCTACCCGCCGGACCCCCAGAGCTCTCGGGCTCAGGCTGGGGTGACTCTGCAACCGATGAGCGAGTAGCCACACTCAACACCAATTGTATTCACATCGAGGTGCGTGCTAACACTAACCCGCTCGAAGAAGGGGGCACCCAAAACAACGCTGAAAACATACCCCCCGCGCGATCCCCCCTCCATGACATCACCGACATCCTCAATGCCCTCACCAATGAGCCCTTCTCCTTAAATGACATCCCCACCGTTCCCCCCCACGTCCCGAGTTGAACGGTAGGACAAATCATTGCGGATGATCTTGTGAGCGGCGGACCTTTCGAAGGCGACTCCTGGGTTGCTGCAGCCATCGACGCTGCCCTTGACAAGCCCAACCGTGAGCCACCGCTCATGCAACCAGACACCCTGGAGTTGCTGCCCACGCTCGAGGACACCCCGACCACCGCCAACCTCCCCACCATCAAATTCATCCCTATCCACCCCAACCTCCCTGACACCGAGGCATTTATGTGCCACATCATCACGGGCAAGTGGACAGCTGACAGCGAGCCGGCCCTGGAGCTGCTGCTGTACCTCACCAGGGAAGAATGCCCTGCACTCATTGGGCGACTCGACGATGACGATGCCATCCTCGTGCGTGACCCCCTGCGCCCGACTATCAGCCCCTTTCGCCTGACCCCACGTAACCCCAGCACGGGTCACTTTCAACTCACCCCCTCCTTACAGTCCGCGAGGATCTGGTCCGAGGAGGCAGTCTGTGCATACCCTGATGTCTTTGTCTACTGCGATGACATGGTCCATGAGTTTGACTGGGGCGAGGCCGGAGGTCTGATGTCCAAGGACGGACAGGCTTGAAGGGGGGGTAATGTTAACATTTTTGGATTGGGCTGACATTGACTGGTTGACTCACGGCGGCTACACGGCGACTGACTTATGCGTGCCATCGTTTCTTTTTACTTCTCTAATTTTAGCTATTATCGGTGATGCGTCAAAACCTCCCGCAACAGCCGGGAAAGTCAAGGTCAAGTGCCCTAGAAGGACGAGACCGTAAACGCGAAAGGGGAAGGGGTTGGAGCGAGTAAGGGTCGGGGTTCCCTAGCACGCGGAGGGCGCAAAAGGTAAACGCGAAGCGTACCACCGGGGAGTGGTCGCGTGGACGTGAGGGTAGAATAGCCGCTTGGGGGAATAGGAAAGCTGTCGCAGTAAGGGAACCTAAAAGAGACGTACGTGGTCGCGCAGTGAGCGCGACTCCGTGAGAGAAGGGGAAACGCAGTCGCCGTGGGATCTTCGCAGTCGCAGAGGGTAAAGCCGCAGTAAATCGCTAAGTCGCTATGTCGCTATCGCAGTCGCACGCAGTTCGCTATGTCGCAGTCGCAGTCGCAGTCGCTATCACAGTCTTCGCAGTCGCACGCTATTCGCCGCAGGTGAGATCCTAACCGGGGGAAACTGGATTGCCTGGGGCTCGGAGGCCCCAAAGTATTTACAAAAGAGACAAAGATGTACAAACAACGACGACCGAGGAAACCCGGTCGCGAGCACAAGGGACCCGTATCGCGCCGCGCGCAATGGCACCACAAGTGCGCAATCCGTCGCGAGGCCGAGAGGTCTTATCGCGAGAGGCCGGCCCGCGCGACTCCTGGTCGCGGGCGCCTATTTGACCTGCGCCACGTGCGACCTAAGTCCCGCCGCGGTGATGAGTATCGTGCCGACGTCGCACTAACGCTAATGCAGTGGCGTACGCTGGCCAGTGAGTCCTAGGTGGTAGTAGAGGGGATAAAGGTCAGCGATGCGAAATCGCATAAAGAGTCGGGTTCCGGCGGTGGACCGCGCCGGGTCGCATCATCTCCCCCTCGCTGAGACTCTGACTGTCCCCAGTCGGATCAATGCGTGCGCCACATCGCGGGGTGAGTATAAGAGGTCGCGCGCAACGGCCAGTCGCGGTGTCTTCGACGCCCAGTACCATGCGTGCCTTCACGAGGTAACCGCGCTCGCTTGCCTTCAAGCGCCCTTCCTCGACGACCTTAGCGCCGCCGCGCGCACCCAAGTCGACCGCCAGCTGACCGCGATGGAAGACATGCTTGACGCGCAGGCCGATGGACCCACTAGCTGGGACGCTGAAGTCGATCGCCTCATCGATGGAGTGGTAGGTGCTCGGATCGCGCGCCCTACGCGAAGGCTCACTGACTGTCGGGTCGCCGCTGCCAGAACGCCTTATTACTTGTCGCGGACGACATCGCGGCCTGCGAAGACGTTGTCCTTCGCGCGCGCGCTACCCTTCGAGAACTGGCCGAACACGACGATTACCAGGTCGTGTTGGATCGCTTTGAAGAACCCTTCCACGCCTTGCACCTGGAGCTAGAGGGCCTCGCGCTAGCCGCTGCCGAGCGTCGTGTCGCGATCGCGCGTGTGCGCGCTTCAGCACTTGTTGACATCGCCGCGCTCGCAGGTCCGGGATCCGCCTTAGCCATGGTCGGAGCGCAAGATTACGCGAACGTGGTCGCGCGCTATACGCGCCAGATCGCGACTGCGCAGCGCGCGCTAGGAGGGGGGCGAGAACGCAAAGCCCTAAACGGGGGTCGCGAGAGCTCTTGGGTCACCGCGATGGAGAATGCCGCTGGGGATGAGTTCGAAGGATCGGAATAGAGGGGGAGTACGGAGGAAAGGACGGGTAGACGTCGCGCTGTAGAGAGTGTTACGATCGCGCTATCCATCGGAGTCGCGTCACGTCGCGTCGCGCGGGAGTGCGCTGACTGCTTCCAAATGCTAAGTCCACTGCCGCTAGTATCACCTTACCAGCGCGCGGGCGGCACGCCCATACTGCCAGGCCCAAGGGAGGGGGCCTAGACCGGTCTGTCTGCAGCCTCGGTACCACCTGTCACCGCTTCGGAGCCGGGTGACAGTCCTCAGAGGACAATCCTCAAGATCTACGTCTGATAGGGGATGTCGCGCGCAAGCCGCGACTTCTGCATTGCCGTCCGCTGGTGCCCGCGGAGGCCCGTGCCTCGACTGAATGAGCGGGAGGGCGCGCCCTTTGCCCAGGTCCTCCTTTAGGTATCCGCGCGCCTTGATCCGCCATACCACGTGAATCCCGCTGCTTTCCTGCGGATGCCGCCCTCGGGCCGGGCCTTGAGCGCCCTATCCTGGATCGCCGCCTGTCGTGTTTTGCACCCGCGACGCTTCGTGGGCGCTCCGCGACCCCGGAGGGCCCGGGCCATCGTTAAGCGCGCGTGCCACAACGTCGCCGTCTTCTAAGTCGCGGGCGCTTCGCGAGCGCTTCTTGATCGCGCGCGCGCTCCCACGTCGGTACGCCGTTGCATAAGTCTCGCGACTTGTCCTGTGCAATCCCCTCTTCCTCCTTGCCTCTCCCTGCTCTCCCTCGTGCCTACGCGCCCTTGCTTACCCCACTCCTCTCACCTGCGCGCTCCTCTTCTCATCATCGCACCTCCGCCATGTCCGCTCCCGCCAACTTCGAAGAGGCCGTCTCCGGGCTCCCCTCCACTGCCGCCTCCACCATCCGTCGCGCCCGGGGAGATGCGCGCATCCGCCATGCGCTCAACAACATGCCCGAGGAGAACGCCGTCCGAGGGGATTGGATGGGGTGGGCCACAGTGGCCCTGGAGTACTTGGTACGTCGCGTAATCGCCTGTAGTCCGCACTTCTACTGATCTCGTCGCGCTTGTGTACAGGACGACTTCGCGAGCGTCGGCGGCGACGCC
The DNA here is from genome assembly GCA_001302255.2 of Trametes hirsuta. NCBI lineage: Eukaryota > Fungi > Basidiomycota > Agaricomycetes > Polyporales > Polyporaceae > Trametes > Trametes hirsuta. The sequence continues at coordinate 1,013,141 of CP019382.1, read as the reverse complement.
GGCCAGGTCGAACGATTTGAAGACCGCGTGTTCGCCGCGCTCCGCCCCCACGTCCCTCGAGAGTGCGCGCACGAGGAGCCATACTCCTCCGCACGCATGGTCGCAGCGCGTCGGTGCGCCGAGCGTCGCGAGCGCCACAAGGAGCGGCGCGCGGAGTACGTGTCGCGCTGGCGCACGCGCCTCCTCGAGGACAACCCGCTCTCCTCCGCGACCGCGTTGCAGCGCATCTGGGACTACCGCCAGCCGCCCACCTCCATCTTGACCGCGCCGCAGCCTCCGCGCGTCCAGCCGCCACCGCCTGCCGAGGACGAAGAGCCGTCCGGGTCGGACGAGGGGTCGGACGACAACGACCACGACGACGGCGACGATGGCGTTGCGCCTGCCGCCGAGGCAGACGTGACGTTGTCGCGTGAGCGGTCGCCGTGGGTCCCCCCGGAGTTGGAGTTCCCGGATGATAGTGACGACGACGCGAAGGACGAGGTGAGTGAGGACCCCCTCGAGGTCCCGTCTTCCCCCGCCGCTGCGCCTCCTCCTCCCGCCCCGCACACTCCGCGTCGCACGCTGCGTGCAAACACACTCCCCGCCGACGCTCCTCCCGCCGCTCTCGCCACTCCCCGCACCTTCCCTGTCGGTGCGCGCCAAGACAAGCGTGTCGTCATCGATTTGACCGGCGACGACAACGCCACCCCCGAGACTCTGTCGCGCCCGCAACGTCGCGTGGCGCGCACGTACGGTCGCACTGCCCCCACGCCGCCCGCCACACCGCAGGACACGCGTCGTGCGGCCGCGCGCAAGACCGTCCCCGCCGCCAGCGCCAGTCGTGCCGAGAAGAGGCGCCGCGACATCGAGGACGCGGACTCCGACGAGCTCATCCGCGACGCGCCGCCTCCAAAGAGGCTCAACCTCGTCGCGCCATACGCGTTCGGCGGGTTCCGCTACCCCGGGGGGGTGCGACGCCCTTCCAACATCCCGCCTGTAAGTCGCATCTTTGACCTCACGTAACCCGTGGCTGACCCTTGACAGTGCTCGATGTGCGCGCGTCTGCGCGACACCCCCTGCGTCCTATGCGATGGTTGCCCCAAGTGCGACCATTGCTGGGCAAATTTCAAGGGGTGTTACCAGCAGAGCGTGAGCTCAACGCGCAACCCCTATGCGCCGTGGTATGACGCGCAGGACTTCGTCCGTGGTAAGTCCTCTCCTCGTTTCTCGGTCCTCGCGCGACGCTAACTTGACATGTCGCAGCCGAACGTCCTGCCGCGCAGGACGTCGTAGACTTCTTCACGGGCAAGGACCGGGAGTACGCGATCCCGGAGTGGGCGCGTGGGACCCCCGCTCACCCTGCTGCGCTCGAGCAGCGCGACGTGCGACGGGGCCGTCGCGGTCGTGGTGAGGACGCGGAGGCACAGACCGCCCCCCGCGCTGAGTCGCCAGAAGTGCCGCCGCCCGTGGTAAGTCACTCCGCCCTGGTCGCGCGCCTTGTTCTTTGCTCACCAACCTTTCTCACAGCCCTGCCGTCTTCGCTCGCGCGGCGCCGAGCGCGTCGCGGAGGCCGCCCCTGCCGCGCCCGCTGCCCCGCGACTCGCGCAGTCTCTCGACTACGACGGGCCTTCGCCACCAGCACCCACCGTCGCCGCGCCGCTTCAAGAGGAGCCGCGCGCCCCGTCGCCCGCCGCCGCGCCTCAGGACGCGCCAGCCCCCGTGGTCACGATGGAGGTCGACCCGCCCGTCGAGGAGAAGCCCCCGACCGAAGATGTCGCGCCCATGGCCACCGACGTTGCACCAGTCGCAGAGGCCGCCAAGCCCGTTGCCGAGGACGCCGCAGTCGCCGCCAAGGAGATGGCCGTGGAGCCAGAGCCTCTCCCGGTGCCGCCGCCCGCCGCTGATGCGCCCCCCGCCGTGGCGGGTGAGGAGGAGCGCATGCGCCTTCTGCGCGAGGCTGCCGCGCGCTTGGTGCTACGCGACCCGGGTCTGCGCGAGCGCGACCTGGAGTCTCTGTCCGCGGTCGACTCCACGGAGTTGGCCAGCGTGATGGATCGCATCGCGCCCAGCGCTCTCGCACTCGTGGGGGAGGACACGCTCATGCAGACTCCGGGCCTGACGCCCATGAGTCGCATGATGGTCCTCCAGATCCGGATGGAGCACGCGATCTTGGACGCGCGCATCCGGGTCTTGACCCAGCAGTGCACTCTGTTGCAGGAGCGCGAGCGCGAGATCCTCGGTCTCGAGTGGGGAACGGCCGCGGAGGACGCGAGTTTCTAGGGCCGTCGCGGACTTGTAGATAGCTGGCTCGGACTTGTAGATAGCATGGCTCCCCCTGTTGCGCGTACCCTTCTCTTGTCGCGCGCGCTCTAGCGCGCTGGTCTCCTCGTCGTCACTTGTACTGATTGGTCTCCTTCTGAATTGTCTTGTAATGAAAGTGTTCGTTTTCTTGATCCAAAGGAGTGTGAGCTTGAATGATAAAAAACATAAACAAAACTGGGTATAAGGGTAGGGAACTTAGGCATAGCCTGCGCGCAGTCGCGTCGCGGTCGCGACCTAGGCCTCCTCTGGATCTGAGTCCTCCAAGTCGTCGATGGGGTTGCGCGACCGCACGACTGGTACCAACTCCGGCTCGGGATCTTCTTCGCCGTCGTCTTCGGATGCCTCCATCTCCTCCAGTCTCCGAGCGCGCACGTCGTGGAAGTCCTCTGGCAGCTTGATAGCCTTGCGCACGAAGTAGGGGATCACGCGAAACGCCGCGACAGCGCGATGTAGGATCGTGCCATCTAGCTCTGTGAGTATGTACGCGCCCCCGCGATTACACGATACCACCACAAGTGGACCGGTGTATCGTGGTCGCATCTTCCTGTTGAGCGACTTCTCGATCTGCGTGTGTCGCATGAGTACCAGGTCGCCGCGCTTGAAGTCGAAGTCGCGGATAGTCGCGGCATGATCGCGCTCGAACTTCCGCGCTGCCTCTACTCGCACGCGGTAGACTCTCGAATGCAGGGTCTCCAGCTGCTCGTGTCGCTTCGACAACTCTTGTGCGCGTCACGCGATCAGGTCCGTCGTGGACATGATACCGTCCGGTGGCGGTAGCAGGTAGGTCGCTTCCGCAATATCTAGGGGTAGGATAGGGTGGCAGCCCGTCGCCGCGAAGTAGGGAGAGCATCCCATTCGCTTTCGCGCGGTGACGCGATCCGCCCAGAGCGCGTGGTGCTGAACTTGCAACCAACGCGACTGGTCTCCGTCCGCCGCCTTGAATAGCAGCTGGCGCGTATCGAAATGCGACCGCTCGACCTGCCCATTCGCCTTCGAGTTGTACGGACTGATCTTGATATGAGCGAGGTGGTACTTCTCCTCGATCGCCGCGACCGCGCTAAGGAAGGCCGAGCCGTTGTCAGTCACTAGCTCCGAAACCGCGCCCCAGCGACAGATCAGGTCCTGGAAGATGAAGTCTCCTATAGACTTTTTGTTTTCTTTGCGCAGAGCGCGCTGCTCAGGCCACGCCGTAACGGAGCATCGCGCGTTGATGATGAATTTGAATCCGCCAGAGGTGGGCATCTTCATGATATCGATATACCACTTCGTGAAGGGCGCGCTCGGGAGCGCGACCACGGGCGGGATAAGGATCTTGCGATGCTGTCGCGTCTGGCAGATGTGGCAGGTCTTCACGAACCACGCGACGTCGTTGCGCATGCTGGGCCACCAGAATCGCTCGCGCGTGAGCTGCTGCGTCGCGAAGTTGCCACGATGTCCCAACTCGTCGTGGATGCCCCGGAGTATGCTCGCGCGCTTCTCTGGCCAGACTACTAGCTTGTGCGCGCCTCGCGGGTCCTTCTTCCAGAGCCTCTCGTCGTGCACGAAGAAGCCCTGCGCGTACTTGATGAATGACTCGTACGCGGTGTCGGATAGCCCGCTTGGTCACGCCAGTGTTCTCAGCCATTTCGCGACCGTTCTGAGCCTCTCGTCTGCTCGTCGCGACTGCTCTGTCTCCAGGACGATCGCCTCCTGAAGGTCGCGTGCGCTTGTCGCGTCCTGATGTGCATCCTCCTCCCCCTCGCTGAAATTGCTGCCGTCCCCGGTAGCATCGGCGAGCGCGAAGAGTGCCATTTGGGGCATGGTCGGTCGCGAAGGGAAAGGAATGATCTGGTGTATGAAACCGTGGACTTTGTCGATCCAGTCGTCGAAGTCGTCGGGGTCGTCCGCGGGCGCGTCGCCGTCCTGCGCGTTCCTGCGCGACAGTGCGTCTGGTGTGTGCGACGTTCCGGGTACATGGACTAGGTGGAAGTGGAAGGTTAGAATCGCAAGGATCCAGCGATTGATGCTCGTGCTCGGGGCGAGGTCAGGGTTTTGCAACATCCCCTTGATGTACCGCGCGTCGACCTTGATGACTAGATTCCGGATGCCTACTAGGTAAATCTTGGTCGCCTGGAGCGCGCGATATAGACCATACAGTTCGAGCTTAGGTTGCGAGAAGCGCGCCTTGCGGTCGTTAAGCGTGATAGAGCCAAAGCGACTGTAGAAGCGCTTTCGCGGGTCCTCCTCGTCGCACTGGCACAGGTGGTACCCGACCGCGATGTAAGAGGTATCGACCGTGAGAATGACTGGCGTGTCCGAGTCGTACTTGATCGCGCGCAACGCAGGAGAGTCTAGCAGAGCCTGTCGTAGGTCGTCCATCGCCGCGAGTTGCGCCTCGCCGAATTCGAAGGGGACATCCTTTCGTGTGAGGTGCACGAGCGCGTGCGCGCGCTTTGCGAAGTTGCGGATGAAGATGCGCGCGACCCCCACAGTACCGAGGAACGCGCGAACCTCCGAGAGATCCTTGCAGGTCTTCCAATTCACAATCGCGGCGATGCGCGATCGCTCAGGTCACCTCCCTTCGGGCGTGCAAAGGTGCCCTACTACGGTGATCTCGTGCGCGCATACGAGCGACTTCGTGCCCGAGAAGGTTCCGCCCGCGTACTTCATGCGCTGCACGATGCGATTGACGTTCTGGAAGTGCTCCCATACGAAGCGCCGTATTCCCGGATTCTCCAGTATGGTCTCAGGTGTCCCGCCTTCGTTGCGGTAGTGTTACAGTCCGTGCCAACCAGGCCCGGAGTTCCGGAACTCCGCCGGAACTCCGCCCGGACTTCCGTTCGTCCTGTAACACCTAGACCGCTCCAGCCCGTTCCACCCAGTACGAGTCTCGGCCCTTCTAGTTCCCTCCAGTCCTGTCCGATCATACTTACTCATACTCCGGTCGGAGTTCCGCTCGGACCGCGATCCGCTCCGGAGCTCCACTAGCTTCCGCGCGGATGTGCGGATGCGCGTCACCACGCGTCATCGCACGTCACTCCCGGTCGGGTGCTCCACTCCGCGGAGTCCGACCGGAAGTCCGACCTCCGGACTCCGACCCCTAACTCCTATCTACGATTAGATTATAAGCCTCGAGTTTGCTAGCGTATTCCTCAGTTCGAATATCTCGTTACTCGTTTACTCGTCTGCTCATCTGCTTGTAACTCCTACTCCGAATCCAACTCCTTCTCCGTACCACCGCCGGACTTCCGTCCGGACTCCGACCTCCGACCTCCGTCCGACCTTCGTCTGTCTTCGTCTCTCTTCCTTCGACTTCTTCCCTCCGACTCTTCTCCGTTCCGGAGTTCCGCCAACTCCGTCCCAAATCCGAAGACCCGGCAGATCGCTCAGGGCGTTGCTAATAGCTTCGCCAAGTCTTCGCCTTCTGGTGCGCCTGGACTCCGCTTCAGTTCCTTCCGGACTTCCCTCCGGAATTCCGCTTTTCCGCATCTCCGCTTTTCCGGACTTCCGCGCACGATCCTAACAGTATATTCGAACTCACACTGAGGATCTGTCATGGCGGACATCCCTGAACTCTTCCAAGGGTTTACCGCTCGCCGCATCCAGGTGCCTATCCTGCGCCCGGATCCGACTACGCCGACCCGAGCTCCAGGACCTGTCCCCGCTCAGGTGTTGGGACAAGACAACTCCGGACGTTCCACGCCGGAGTCCGTTCCTCCCCACCCTTCCGATCCCACTCCTAATCCTTTCGCCCCTACGTCGGAACCCCTCCGGAGTTCCGACACGGAGGCGCCAGACCCACCTCTTCCCGGAGCTCCAGCTCCGGAGTCGGGCCCGGACCCTGCCCCGCTAGACCCGAGCACTCAGCTTGCGGGCGCCATCGCGATGTTAGCACAAAGCCTCGTGCAAAACCCGCGTGCGCCAGCCTCCGCACATCCGGGCGGAGAAAGACATAACGTCCGAGAGCCGGACCAGTACGATGGTTCGGACCCGGTCAAACTCCGGTCTTTCTTCACCCAGCTGGAGCTAGTCTTCAAAGCGCGGCCCCGGACCTTCGACACCCAGGAGAAACGGGTCACCTATGCCATTTCCTTCCTCAAGGGAACTGCGCTCCAGTGGTTCGAGCCCTACCTCCTCGAAGGCGAGTCCGAAAATCCGCCTGTGTTCATGTCGGACTACGAAGCCTTCCAGGAGGAACTCCGGACCAACTTCGGTCCGTACGACGCCACCGGAGCCGCGGAGCACGATCTCGAGAACCTCCGGATGTCCGACGGACATCGGATTGCGAAGTACATCACGCAGTTCAGCCGTCTCGGAACTCAAGTCCGCTGGGGTTCCTCCGCTCTCCGCTACCAGTTCTACCGCGGCCTCCCTTCTCGCCTGAAGGACCGCATCTCCGAAGTCGGCAAGCCGGACACGCTCACGGAGCTCCGCATCCTCGCTCAGAAGCTGGACAACCGCTACTGGGAACGCAAGGCGGAGCAGACGCGCGAGACCTCCGGCTCGAGCCACTCCAAATCCTCCACTTCCAAGTCCTCCGAGACTAAGTCGTCCCCTGCCAAGTCCGGCGGGAACTCCGGCTCCGGTTCCACCCCCACCTCCGGAACTCCGTCCAAGTCCTCGCAGCAGAAGACTCCTGCGAAGACCCCCGCGAAGCCCTACGCGGACAAGCTGGGCAAGGACGGGAAGCTCACCCAGGAGGAGCGGCAGCGCCGCTTCGCGAACAACCTCTGCTTGTTCTGCGGCGGAGCCGGACACAGCGCCGGAGATTGCCCGAAGAAGACTCCTTCCGGAGCCAAAGCCAGGGCGACGCAAGTCCAGCAGCCTAAGGCCTCCGGTTCGGGGGCCAAGGAGACTCCTACGGAGTCAAAAAACTAGTCCGCAGCCCTCCGAACTCCGCGCCAAGTGGGGACTGCGTTGACTCCTCCGGTGCGGATCTCTGTCTTAGGCTCAACGCGTCCGCTCTCTCCGACCCTCTGTCTCTTCACGTATCTCTGTTCTCCGACTCCGTTCCTACTCCGTTCCGCGCCCTCGTGGACTCCGGCTCGTCTCACTGCTTCGTGGACTCGGAGTTCGTCGACTCGCACGGAATTCCTACAACCTCCGTAACTCCGCTCCGTCTCCATCTCTTCGATGGGACGTCCAACCAAACCATATCTCGGACTACCGTCCTCCCTCTGCACTTCCCCTCCGGGGAAGTCCTATCTGTCGACTTCTATGTCACTCCGCTCGACAAGTCCGTCTCCGCCGTCCTGGGATACAGCTGGCTCTCCGCCTACAATCCGTTGATTGACTGGAAGACGCATAGCATCAAATTCCGGACCGCGCCCTCGGACCGTCCCGTATCTGTCCCTTCGGTCGCAACTCCGGCTCCGCCGGAACCCGCTCCCGAAGTCCCATCTGTCCCTCTGTCGGCACCCAAGGTGTCCTTGGTGTCCGCTGCCGCGTTCGCCAGGGCCTGCCGCCTCCCGGGCTCCGAAAGCTTCACTTTGAACCTAACGGAACCCGAATCGGCCTCCGCTCGAAGTAGCTCCGTCTCGGACTCCGCTCCCCTGGACCTCTCCGGAATTCCGGAGGAGTACCACGAATACGCGGACGTCTTCAGCAAGGCCAAGGCGGACACCTTACCGGAGCACCGCCCGCACGACCTCAAGATCACTCTCGAGGACGGGGCGACTCCACCCCTCGGACCCATCTACTCGCTGTCGCAAACGGAGCTCGAGACGCTCCGTGAGTACATCGAGGAGAACCTCAAATCCGGCTTCATCCGGCCCACCAATTCTCCGTGCGGAGCTCCGGTACTCTTCGTCAAGAAAAAGGACGGAAGTCTCCGTCTTTGCGTCGACTACCGCGGACTCAACAAAATCACACGGAAGGACCGCTACCCCCTACCGCTCATCTCGGACCTCCTGGATACGCCCCGGAAGGCTCGGATCTACACCAAGATCGACCTCCGGCACGCGTACAACCTTGTCCGGATCGCCCCCGGAGATGAGTGGAAGACCGCGTTCCGGACCCGCTACGGGTCCTTCGAGTGGCTGGTAATGCCGTTCGGACTTTCTAACGCTCCGGCAGCGTTTCAACGCTTCGTCAACGAAGTGTTCGCGGACCTCCTGGACGTGTGCGTCGTGGTTTACCTCGACGACATCCTAATCTACTCCAGTAACCGGGAGGAACACCGCAAGCACGTCAAAGAGGTACTCCGGAGACTCCGGAAGTTCAAGCTCTACGCTCGCGCGGACAAGTGCGAGTTCGACGCGGACTCCGTTGAGTATCTCGGATATATCCTCTCCCCTGACGGACTTACTATGGCGGACTCCAAGGTCAAGGCGATCCTGGACTGGCCGGAACCTCGAAAAGTCCGAGACATACAGTCTTTCCTCGGATTTGCGAACTTCTATCGACGGTTCATCCACAACTACTCCGAGATCGTCCTTCCCCTCACCCGCCTTACCCGGAAATCCGCTCCGTGGAACTTCTCCACGGAGTGCCGGAAGTCCTTCGAAGCCCTTAAGCAGGCCTTCACCTCCGCCCCCATCCTCCGCCACTGGGAGCCCGACCGCCAGATCACAGTGGAGACCGATGCGTCGGACTACGCCATCGCCGGAATTCTGTCCATCACCACGGACTCCGGTGAACTCCATCCGGTCGCGTTCCACTCCCGTACTCTCACCGGTGCGGAGCTGAACTACGACACCCACGACAAGGAACTCTTGGCCATCTTCGAGTCCTTCCGCTCCTGGCGTCACTACTTGGAGGGTTCCGGAACTCCGATCGACGTGGTCACGGACCACAAGAACCTGGAGTACTTCGCGACCACCAAACTCCTAACTAGGCGCCAAGCACGCTGGTCGGAATTCCTGTCGCAGTTCAACCTCATCATCCGCTTCCGCCCCGGAAAACTCGGAGCTAAGCCTGACGCGCTCACTCGCCGTTGGGACGTCTACCCAAAAGAGGGGGATAGTGACTACTCCGTCGTCAACCCACACAACCTCCGACCCATCTTCACCCAGGAGCAGCTCACCTCCTCCCTCCGGGCGACCATTCTCCGAGAACCGGTACTCCGAGCGTCCCTCGTCCACGATGAGGAACTCCTACGCACGGACATCCGGACTTCCATCTCCGCTCCGTCCCCTGAGGACTCCGAGCTCGCCGCAGGCCTCCGCTTCGCAGCCCAAGGCAACCCGCGCTGGACACTTGACGACGAAGGCTATCTTCGCCTTGGTGGCCGGATCTACGTCCCGGACTCCGGTGACCTCCGCCTCCGGGTCCTCCGGTCGCGCCACGACCACCCTACGGCCGGACACTGGGGTCAGAACAAGACCCAAGCCCTCGTCCTCCGGGATTACGCCTGGCCCGGACTCCGTCTCTATGTCCGGGACTACTGCAAGTCCTGTACCACCTGCGCCCGCTCCAAAGTCCCTCGCCATCTCCCCTACGGCACGCTCAAGCAGCTCCCGATTCCGGAGAGACCCTGGAACTCCATCTCCATGGACCTCATCGAACAGCTCCCGGACTCCGACGGATTTACCGCCATCTTGGTCGTCGTCGACCGCTTCACCAAGCAGTCTATCTTCATTCCGACGCACGACACCTTGACGGCTCCGGAGCTCGCGGACTTGTTCGTCCTCCACGTCTTCTCCAAGCACGGAGTTCCGTCCCACGTCACCTCGGACCGGGGCTCCGAGTTCGTGTCCCACTTCTTCCGCTCCCTCGGAAAGGCCCTCGACATGCGCCTTCACTTCACCTCCGGATATCATCCGGAAGGCGACGGCCAGACCGAGCGAGTCAACCAGACCCTCGAACAGTACCTCCGGATGTACTGCACGTACCAGCAGGACAACTGGTCGCGCCTCCTTCCGCTCGCGGAGTTTGCCTACAACAATGCTCCGAACGCGACCACCGGAATCTCCCCGTTCTTCGCGAACAAGGGCTACAACCCTGCGATCTCCGTCCACCCGGAACGGGACCTCACCTCCACGCGTGCTCGGGAGTTCGCCGTCGACCTCGACGAACTCCACGCGGAACTCCGGCAGCGCATCTCCGAAGCTCAGAAGCGCTACCAAGCCCAGGCGGACAAGCATCGCCTACCCGCCCCGGAGTTCCACATCGGAGACACTGCGTATGTCCGGGCGGAACACATCCGCTCCACCCGGCCTTCCAAGAAGCTGTCCGAGAAGTTCTTGGGCCCTTACACCATCATCGCGCAACCCGGTACGCACTCCTTCACCCTCCGTCTTCCGGACTCCATGCGCTCCGTCCACCCTGTCTTCCACGTCTCACAACTGGAAGTCGCAACTCCGAACTCCATCCCCGGAAGAGTCCAATCTCCGCCTCCGCCGGTCCTTGTCGACGGAGAACCGGAGTATGAGGTCTCGGAGATCCTTGACTCCAAGATCGACCGCCGCCGGAGATCCTGCCAGCTGCTCTACCTGGTGCGCTGGGCAGGCTACGAAGGCACGGACGAGGAGACCTCCTGGATCCTCGCCACGGAGCTCGGACATGCGCAGGACTTGGTTACGGACTTCCATTCCGCGTACCCATCCAAGCCCGGACCTCTTGCTGCACTCTGATGCGTCTAAGTCCAAGACACCGCTCCATTTGAGACGCAAGTTACAGGGGGCCGGAAGACGCGCTATCTACGAGTCCGTGTCCATGTCCGTGTCCGTACCCGGAGTTCCGCCCGGAACTCCGCCCTCCTACTCCTCCATCCTGTCCCCTTCCTCTCCCTCCTCTTCCTCCTCCTCTTGGTCGTGCTCCGGCCCGATCTTGCGGGCCTTCTTCGGCTTCCGAGGCGTCTCCGGGAGTCCCGTCATCCCGGTGCAGGAGGCCTTTTTGTTCCTGCACCGGATGCAGGACTTGGTCCTCCGGTTGGGGACCTCCACTCGGCACTCCGCCTCGTCCTTCTTGCACAGGTCGCAGGCGCTGGGGTTGGTCAGTCACGGAGTTCCGGGTAGGCGGAGATCCGACTTACCCGACGGGGACCGTGTCCACGGTCTTTTTTCCCTTCCCGACCCGGACCTCCCGCTTCTCTGTCGGCCCGTAGGCCGACAGGTCCACTACCTCCGGTTCCTCCTCCTCCGGCTCCGGCTCGGCCCTCCGCTTCCCGGCGCGTTTCTCCGCCACAGCGGACTCCGCCGGCGCCTTCTCCTTAGCGGCCTCCGCCGCCTCCCCCAGCTCCACCGACTTCCGGACGTACGTGGTCACGTACGCCCGCTCGGCCGCCTTCTGGACGGCCGCCTCGGTCTCCGCCATCTCCTCGACCCGCGGCTCGGTGATCCGGGCAAGCGCCGCCTCCGCGCGCGCTGCCACGGCCGCCGACCCCTCCGGCCGCTGCGCGGCCTCCACCTCCGCGGCGTGCTTCGCCAACGCGGCGTCCACCGCCTTTTGCGCAGCCTCCGCCGAAGCCACCTCCGATGCCGCCTTCCTCGCGGCCTCCGCCGCTGCCGACTGCCGCGCGCTCTCCGCCGCCTCCGCCGCCGCCTTCCTCGCGGCCTCTGCCTCCGCCGCCTTCCGCGCCACCTCAGCCGCCTTGGCTGCCTCCGCGGCCCTGGCTGCCTCCGCGGCCCTGGCCGCCTCCGCCTCCGCTGCGCGTTGCTGCTCCGCCCGGAGTCCCTCCAACATCTTCATCGCCTCTGCAATTTTTGCGTCGAAGTCGATGGGCGCGGACATGGAGTGGAGGGTGGTAGTAATGGGTTGAGGGGCAAGGAGCCGGATAACCGCTGAGTCGCACTCCTTATATCTCGCTCGGACTCCGCGACCCTGCACGGACTCCGTTGCTTCCATTCATCGGGCTGACATGACGGGTGTTAAGTCAGAAGCCCTCAAGGGTTCGGGCCTAAAGGGGGGGCACTGTTACAGTCCGTGCCAACCAGGCCCGGAGTTCCGGAACTCCGCCGGAACTCCGCCCGGACTTCCGTTCGTCCTGTAACACCTAGACCGCTCCAGCCCGTTCCACCCAGTACGAGTCTCGGCCCTTCTAGTTCCCTCCAGTCCTGTCCGATCATACTTACTCATACTCCGGTCGGAGTTCCGCTCGGACCGCGATCCGCTCCGGAGCTCCACTAGCTTCCGCGCGGATGTGCGGATGCGCGTCACCACGCGTCATCGCACGTCACTCCCGGTCGGGTGCTCCACTCCGCGGAGTCCGACCGGAAGTCCGACCTCCGGACTCCGACCCCTAACTCCTATCTACGATTAGATTATAAGCCTCGAGTTTGCTAGCGTATTCCTCAGTTCGAATATCTCGTTACTCGTTTACTCGTCTGCTCATCTGCTTGTAACTCCTACTCCGAATCCAACTCCTTCTCCGTACCACCGCCGGACTTCCGTCCGGACTCCGACCTCCGACCTCCGTCCGACCTTCGTCTGTCTTCGTCTCTCTTCCTTCGACTTCTTCCCTCCGACTCTTCTCCGTTCCGGAGTTCCGCCAACTCCGTCCCAAATCCGAAGACCCGGCAGATCGCTCAGGGCGTTGCTAATAGCTTCGCCAAGTCTTCGCCTTCTGGTGCGCCTGGACTCCGCTTCAGTTCCTTCCGGACTTCCCTCCGGAATTCCGCTTTTCCGCATCTCCGCTTTTCCGGACTTCCGCGCACGATCCTAACAGGTAGTCTGACTCCAGTCCCTTGCAGGGCACGTCGTCAATGTAGGGCGCAGTAAACTCGGGGATTTCGGGTCGCAGGATATAGGTGACGTCGTCGTGGAAAATGGGAACGGAATTTGACCAACCCATCGGGAGGGTGCAGTGTCGCAGCGCGCCGAATGGTGTTTGGAACGTGGTGAGGTTGCGCGACGATTCCGCGATGAGTCGCTCGTCGTACCCCACATAGAGGTCGAAGATCGCGCCGCACGCGCGACCTCCAAACTGCTCTGCGAGGTAGTCTGGGGTGGGCGGAACGCCCAAATGCTGGATCGTGACTTTGTTCAGCGGCTCGAGACTGTGGACGATTCGCAAAGATTTGCCGTCCTTTTTGAGGACGCAGAACCAACGCGACCTATAAGAGGAGTTCGAGGGCTCGTACACGCCCGCCGCGATCTTCTTCTTGATGATCTCGCAGACCTCCTTGTACAATCCCGGGGGTATAGGGATGTTGCGCTCCACCCAGGGGGTGTGCGCGATGACTGGGAAGTCGACGGGAGGGAAGAATTCGGGCTTGAAGCTGCCTCGCTCCGCGTCGGTCCACGCGAACGCCTCATTGTGCTTGCTCATGAAGTCGTGGAGGAGCTTCTTCTCTTCGGACCAGAGGAAGTCGTCGCCATGCGCGTGATCAAACGCGTCCTTTCACTCCTGCGTGTAGCGTCCAGTTGGCTTGAACTCAGGGGGGTTGGAGTTGAGCTTAGGCATCTCCACTAGCGGGTTGCCGGTGATGTTCCGCTCGATGCGAAACTGCTCGGGGCAGGTGCCGACCACTGGTCGCACCTTCTGCGCGACTGGCTTGTACTTCTTCTTCGTCGTGAGGTAGATGCCGGCGGGTAGGGGTTGGTCGCGCGGGGCCACTATGGTAGAGCCGCGGTCCGTTTTGTACGCGAACACGAACGCCTTCTGAGGCCGATCCGCGAACGCTAGGGTATCTGCGACGGAGGGTTGGGCCTCCGTCGCGGTCGCGCGCGCTGTTGAAGCACTCACCGTTGTCGCATCGGGTCGCGCGACGCCCGCGCGCGTGGTATCTGACGTCGCGCTCGTAGTCGCAGTAGAGTCGGAAGAGAGGGGAGACTGGGAAACCGGTTCGCTTTGTTGGGATTTTCGTTGTAAGAGATAGGATTCAGCAATAGCAGAGAGACGGTCGCAATCAGAGAGATACACAGCTGGTATAGAGACCGAAGGGTCCTTTATCTGCGAGTAGGCGCAGATTCGCGGCACGCCCTCCTCTTCGGAGATGACGAGCACGACCTCGTCGCCATCTTCGCTAATCAGCTCCTCGAGGGACTGGAAGCGCAGCTGGTTGGGCTCGAAATCGAGCGCGACCGCGCGGCTGCGTAGGGACCGTCGCGACTTGGCCAGTGTTCGGACACTCAATTGTAATCGTCTGGTCCTCGTTCGCGAAGTTCTTCACAACGCTCTTAGTCAGGACGTCGAAGGGTCGCCCTAGCAGGATGTCGTACGCCGCGTTCCGGATTACATGGACCTGGAGGTATAGCACGATGCCCACGACCGCAAAGGGAACGTTGTGCACTAGGCCCAGCGACTTGTCGCGGCTCCCGTTTGCGCTCTGCATGTTGAGCTGGATCTTCGGGTCGTAGGGCAATTCGAGCGCGTGGCATACGTGCTCCGACATCGCGATGATCATACAGCCCAGGTCGATAATTGCCTCGACGTACTCCTTGTTGTTGACGAGCCCTGTGATCGCGCGCAGCGCATGCGAGTCCTTCGCGACCGTGAGCGGGACACTTTCCTCGCCTGGGGGTGCGTCGCGCAGGTACGCCTCTACGGGGTCGCCTAGAACGATCGTGCTGGGTGCGAGGAGCTCTCCACTACAAGTAAGCTCCATTGCGTACTGATCCGCAGTGTCCGTCTCCGCGAACGCGACCGTCTTGGTCACGGTGGGGATGCACCTTGGTGTAACCGCTTCGCGTAGCCTCGCGCTCAACTCCGGACTGACTGACAAGAGCTCCTCCGTACTGAGTGTGATGATGGGCGTCTTCATCGTGCGCGAGAAGACCTCCTCCGCGATCTTCACCTGGTGAATGGGTATCTGATTCCGGTATGCAGGCTCCTTGTCGCCATTCTTCGGCTTCGCAGGTGGCGCGGCAAAGTTCCGCGCCGTGGGTGGGGCATAGGCAACTTCTCGCGCCTTCGCGAAAGGGTGGTCCACGCGCCCGTTCTCGTTCGCCGAGTTCGCGCTCGCTGCGGGTGGTGCGCTCGCAGTCGTGGGTGCCGGAACTATGGACGCAGTGACTGACGGCTGGCGCGCGTGGGCGGTAGTCATCACCGAGGTATCTTCGACCGCCCTCGCGCTTTCCGCGCGCGTCGCGTTCGCCGTGCTGGCCTGCTCTACGCGTTCCACCGGCTTCGGTGCCTCAGTCCTCTGGGTTGGCCGCGGGTCGTTCGCGTACTCGCGCGTCGCGACTGCGGGTCGCGCCGGAGGTGTGGCTGGTCGCGATGTTGGGCGCCTTCTCTGAGGGACCTCTACGCCATCGAATCGCTCGCGCGCGCGGCGCAGAGTGAATAGCTTGTGTTCGAGTTGCACGATGCGGTCGTCCGCGGTGAGCGCAAAAGTCTGCATTCCTCCGAAGTCGGGCTCGATCTCCATGGTGAATCCGGCCGCGGCTGGAGGCTCCGCCGGCGCGTTGGGGATGCCGTTGCGATGCTGGAACTCGTAAAGGCGGTCGCGCATCGTGTGGCCGTCAAAGCCTGCGATGGTTTGCGGGATGTACGCGCCGCTAGGCATGACTACGTGCCCTTCTTGGTTCCTCATCGCTCGCCCCGTGCGCACATCTTCCTCTACGTGGGGGCAGGTCCTAAGGCTGCAGCCCGCGTCGCCGCAATAGTGGCAGAATCCTCCCATAGGAGGGCCACGACCGCCGGCTGGTGGTCGCTGATCATTTCGCGCGAAAGGTGGGGGCTGAAAACCCGGATGCTGCATCGGACCGCCTCGGTTCGGGAAACCCGCGTTCGCGATTGCGTTAGGGCCTGTACCTTGGTTCGCGCCGCCGTTTCCGAAGTTCGCGACCTGCATTTGAGACATGTAGCGGAAGAGGTCCTCCATCTTGACGGTGACCTGACCCGAACCCGACGCCGCAGGTGCGCGCGCCTGGGGTGTCGAGGCCGAGAGCGTGCCGTGGAGTACGAACTTCGCTGCCGCGTAGATGTCCTCAAGCAAGTAAGGATCGTCCGGATAGTGGTCAGGGAGCTTAAGCTGCAGTCGCTGCGATACTTGGTCCAGCAAGGGGTCGCGTAAGCCTCGGACGAACAGTCGCAACTGCTCGGATTCCGATAGGCGCGAGCGCGCGATCAGGTAAGTGGTCATCGCGTAGAAGTCGCGATAGTACGCAGAGAGCTCGGTGATGTTGTCGATGACGGTCGCGCTGCGTCGCGCGACCATGTTCTCCACGTCGTGCACCGTGTACTTGCGCGCGTCGTCCACTCTGGGATACAGGGCTGTGACCGCCTTCCTAAACTCTTCGTAGGACGCGTCGCTCTCGTACTCCGGAAGGCTCTCGCATAGTTCGGCCACGTCAATGGGGAGGTACCTGCCAACCCAGCGCTTGCACGTGCGCGCGTCCTCGATGTCGCTCCATTCGAAGAGAGCTTCTAGGTCTTGGAAAAACCGGCGCAGTGAGCGCGGCTGATCCGGGTCGAAAGTCGGCGCGGTCGAGTGGCCTCGCGCAGGCATCGCGGGTTTCACATGGTGGTGTTCCTCCGGCATGGCTAGCGGAACAGGACTTGGAATCGGGGAGAGTTCTTCTAGGGGTGTGAGCGCGCCGCCAAATAGGTCTTCAGAAAGGGAGCTGGGTGATCGCGGGTGTTTCGCGTCGTTCGCGTTCGTAGCAATAGGTGGTGTTTGTGGAGGGGAAAGGTTTGCGATCGTTAGCGCTGTCTCGCGGAACCAGTTGCAAGCAGCAGGGTCGCGCTGAAGGAGATCGTGTCCGCAGTCGAGAAGTGCGAAAACGGGTTCAGTGATCGCCGAGAGACGTTCGTTGTCAAGGTCTTCGCGAAAGTGTTCTATGAGTTCTTGGAATCGCGCGACGAGTAGCTCGGAGAGTAACTCGGGTAGCGGTTCATTCGCCTGAGAAGTAGAGGCCTTAGCCTTCCTTGATCGCCTTGCTCTGGGTGGAATCGTGTTTGGTTCGCGCTGGTTGCGCATGAAGGAGGAGTCCGAACTTCTGCTTCAAACCCCCTCGCGGTGGGCTCCAAATATGATGCATCAAAACCTCCCGCAACAGCCGGGAAAGTCAAGGTCGAGTGCCCTAGAAGGACGAGACCGTAAACGCGAAAGGGGAAGGGGTCGGAGCGAGTAAGGGTCGGGGTTCCCTAGCACGCGGAGGGCGCAAAAGGTAAATGCGAAGCGTACCACCGGGGAGTGGTCGCGTGGACGCTGTCGTGCTAATCTGGGAATCGGATGATAGGTGTGCGTATGGGACTGAACTACTCTACTCTTCTGGAAGAGCAATGCTGTCTCCTAGCAGGGTATGTGCATATATGAGGGGATAGGAAAGAGTGATTCCCTTAATTGTGCCGCAAAGCGTATGGGGTTTCCTTCTTTTCCGACAGAGGCTTTGCCGAGTTCGTGACTAGCCGGGCAGGCTGATTATCCTTGAGAGTGACACTCTTAGGTTGGATATGTAAAGAGGGTTCAGGTATTTGTGGCAGAGGTCCAGTCTCTGCAATTGTCTGTGTGCTGTCTGTGCTGTGTTGGTCATGCGCGTGTTGTGTCTCCTATCTTCTGGTCGAGGTTCAGAATGGCTTCTGAACATGTCTTCTGTGCTGTGTGCTGGTCTGTGTTCTCGTGTCTTCTGTCTTCTTATCAGCAGTTGTCGTAAACTCCCGGGTGGAGCCCAACTGATCTGATTATGCCAGTGTTACGTGAGTTAGTAGTTGTCGCAAAGTCCCAGGTGGACTCCAACTATTCTAGCTGATATACTGGTGCAGAGGCTCTGATATTCGAGGATAGTCTGAGCAGTATGAAGCTATACAGAATCAAAGCACTTCTGGCTGAAGTAGCTCTGAAACTGGGGCTTCAAAGTAGTACAAAGTGAGGGGTGATTAAAATGAGGATTTTTCGATGATTTTCTGAATTGGATCCCCCTCCCTCAGCCCTGGCTCTGGGGGTTTATATACCCTGGCCAAAGGGCGTGGGAAACCTCTATGTACATGACTAAGCAACTATAAATAGTACAAAATTCCCATTCCAGAACATTCCAACTGTGCAAAGCTATGCTCGGCTTATGAATCCTTCCCATAAACACTGCTATTTCCCATAGATGCTGTGAATAGCTGCGTCTTCTGCTGTGCTTGCTTATAAAGCTTATGCTGGGCATTGATGGTCTCCGTGCTGCCTTGGTGATAGGCTGCTGTGGAGGGCTGTGTGAACACTGCCATATCTATGGCTATGTTGAGGCTGTGACGAGGCTATGTTTAGGGCTGTGCGCGCTGACAACTGGAGACTGTGCAGCTGTGTATGGCTGTGCATGGCTGTTCCATTGCCTTGTGATGACAGTAGATGAGTCATTTGTAAAGTCTGGGTGGTTCTGGAACCTTCCATGGTCTTCTGGGCTGATGGTGACATTATATTGCCAGGGTAACCTGTGAGCGCTGCCTTCACTGATGGGGGGGCCGGAATGTGCATAACTCTTGGAAGGATGTTCCCGGGAGTGTGAAATGAGTGCTGAGGGCTGCCCTGCTGCCTTGTGTGCCCAGCTATCTTCCTGCTACTGCTGTCTCCATGTGCCAATCCAGATTGGTGCATGACAACGCGAGGGTAGAATAGCCGCTTGGGGGAATAGGAAAGCTGTCGCAGTAAGGGAACCTAAAAGAGACGTACGTGGTCGCGCAGTGAGCGCGACTCCGTGAGAGAAGGGGAAACGCAGTCGCCGTGGGATCTTCGCAGTCGCAGAGGGTAAAGCCGCAGTAAATCGCTAAGTCGCTATGTCGCTATCGCAGTCACACGCAGTTCGCTATGTCGCAGTCGCAGTCGCAGTCGCTATCACAGTCTTCGCAGTCGCACGCTATTCGCCGCAGGTGAGATCCTAACCGGGGGAAACTGGATTGCCTGGGGCTCGGAGGCCCCAAAGTATTTACAAAAGAGACAAAGATGTACAAACAACGACGACCGAGGAAACCCGGTCGCGAGCACAAGGGACCTGTATCGCGCCGCGCGCAATGGCACCACAAGTGCGCGATCCGTCGCGAGGCCGAGAGGGCTTATCGCGAGAGGCCGGTCCACGCGACTCCCGGTCGCGGGCGCCTATTTGACCTGCGCCACGCGCAACCTAAGTCCCGCCGCGGCAGCGAGTATTGCACCGACGTCGCGCTACCGCTAACGCAGTCGCGTACGCTGTCCAGTGAGTCCTAGGGGGTAGTAGAGGGGATAAAGGTCAGCGATGCGAAATCACGTAAAGAGTCGGGTTCCGGCGGTGGACCGCGCCGGGTCGCATCATCGGACTCACATCGAGTCATGTACTCTGACTCAGACTGAGTCACAAGCACTGACTCATGTCGACTCATAGACTATGACTCATATCGACTCGCAGACTCTGACTCATACCAAATCATGCTTTCCTTTTTCGGACTGGTCGTGTTGCTTACTAAGCTCCCTTCCTCATAGTATATAAACCCAGGGGGCTTCACTCGGAAACCCCAGCTTTGATCTCTTTGTTCTTACTCTTGTACTCCTATGCTTACTCAGACTACAATCAGACCTTGTTATTTATAACCTTGTTGTGCACTCGAAAGCCTCAACCAAGCATTATCATGACAGCACGGACGAGATAAGCAGACGGATGTGGGTGTACATGAGCGATCACGGAGTGAGATAAAGCCTAAAACAGGTAAAGGCAATTGTAACCGCTGCAGGAACAGAGTCAAATGATAGGTAAAAGGTATATACTGACAGCGGGGCCCCGAGCCCCAAGCTCCGAGTTCCGAGCATGGTCTCACCTCGGGATGGTGCTCCAACACTCCCCCTCAAACCAGGTGTAGACCGAGCTTGGACGCGAAGTGCTTCACCTTTGTCAAAGGGAGTGCCTTCGTAAGGACATCAGCGACCATGTCATTGGTCGGGCAATAAACAAGATGGATCTTCTTCTCCTTGATGACCCAGCACACAAAGTGGAAGTGGATGTCAATGTGCTTTGTGCGGGCATGGTACTGGTGGTCACGAGCGAGAGCAATGGCAGATTGGTTGTCGGAATGGAGAGGGATGGGGCCGGCGAAGGGGCCAAAGACTTGTCCAATGAGTGAATGAAGCCAGAGGGCTTCCTTCGTGGCATGAGTGAGAGCAATGTACTCGGATTCTGTGGTGGACAGTGAGATGAGCTCCTGGCGCTTCGAGCTCCAAGAGACTGCCCCACCGTCGATGAGAAAGGCATATCCAGAGATTGCCTTGCAGTCCTCATGCATAGAGCCATCAGCATCTGTGTAGCCAATGAGATCGAGCTTCTGCTCACCATAGGTCAGCTTGAGCATGTGGCTCCCCTTGAGGTAATGCAGAACACGGCAGACAGCCTCCCAGTGAGCGTGGCCGGGGTTGTCGGAGAAGCGTGAGAGGATTGAGATGGCGTAAGTGACGTCGGGGCGCATTCCAAGTGAGGCATACATAAGCGAACCTACGGCCTCGTGGTATGGGATATCACGCATGTCAGCAATGTGGGCTGTGGTGGACGGTGACTGTGCAGATGAGAGAGAGATGTGAGGGTCCATCAGTGTAGATGTGGGCTTTGTGTCCTCAAGACCATAGCAGTGGATGATCGAGTCGATGTAGGCAGTCTGTGAGAGGGAAAGGCAGTGTGCGGAGCGGTCGCATTTGACAGCAAAGCCAAGGATCCAATGGATCTCGCCTTTGTCTGAGATCTCGAAGACTTCCCAAAGCTTGTCTTTGACCTCCTGGATTAGAATGGTTGTAGACACAACAACTGTCAGATCATCAACGTGGACTACAATGACAATAAGGTCAGTGTTGTGTGTGCGAAAGAAAACTGCTTGGTCGACGTCACACTGCGCCATGGTAAGATTCTCCTGCAGCACACGTGAGAGCTTCTTGTGCCAATGACGGGCGCTCTGTTTGAGGCCATAGAGTGGGTGCAGAAGGCGAAGCACGAGCGACCTGTCAGTCGTGAGATCCATGCCAGGCAAAACTGCCATCCAGATGACCTCGTTCTCCTCGAACTCTTTGTTCAGGTAGGCGCTTTTGACATCAAGCTGATGAACCTCAAATTCATGATGAGCGGCGAATGTGAGAGCAGTGCGAATGGAGGCAGTCTTTGCAATGGGTGCATATGTGTCAAAGAAGTCGACTCCAGGGATCTGTGAGAAGCCGTGGGCAACAAGGCATGCACAGTAGCGGTAAACTGTCCCTGAGGTGTCCTTCTTTGCATGAAAGACCCAATGACAGGTGACAATGTTCGCATCAGGTGGTGGCCGCTCGAGAACCCAAGTCTTGTGCACCTTAAGCGCATAGAGCTCCTCCTCCATCGCATCCTTCCACCATGGCCACTCCAGGTGTCACATCACCTCAGCGAGAGAGCATGGGTCAAGTCCTTCCTCATCAGCCATCTTTGCAGCCATAGCCAAGCCGCTGATCAGCTCCACAGGCAGCTCAGTGCGAGCAGACAGGGCTTGAACACCAGGTGGTAGCTTCGTATTGGTGCCCTTGCCAGCAAGGATGTCCTTGACATGAGGGGATGGGTTGCATGTGCGAGCAGGGCGAGTCGCAGCAGGCAGGTCAGCAATCAAGTCAGCAGGAACAGGCGGAGTGAGATCGCCATCGGACTTATCCATCTCCTCAGGCTCAGGCGACTCTGCAGCTTGCAGTTGTCCGACTTCCTCCCCCTCAAGCTGCATGGGGTCGTCAGTGAGAACGGTGGCCATCTGCGGGTCACTGAAGTGCACGTTGCGCTCGACCGTGATAGAGTGCGATGCGGGCCAGTAGACACAATGGCCCTTGCTTTAAGGATCAAATCCGGTCCACCATGCAGGCTTCACACAGTCGCCAACCTTGCCATTGGTCATGCTATGGACCCAGACCTGAGAGCCCCACTCCAGAATGCCCTGCATATCTGGGACCTTGCCCATAGCAGCCTCAAAAGGCATGCGCCCACCGAGTGCCTTGGTAGACGTGTGATTCTTGAGCCAAACAGCATGCATGACAGCCTCGCCCCAGAGATGACATGGCTGCCCCGAGGCGATAAGCATTGTGCAGACCTTCTCCATAAGGGTGCGGTTGAGGCGCTCAGAAATGCCAGCTTGCTCATGCGTGTCATGCACGGAAAGCTTGAACTCAATGCCACGTTGCTCGAGGTGCGTCTTGAACTCATTGGAGAGTTACTCGCCTCCACGATCAGTGTTCAAGAACTTGACATGCTTGCCAAGGTGGTTCTCAAGCCAGGCTTCGAAAGCTTGAAAGGACTCATAGGTTTCGCTCTTCTTCCGCAGAAGGTAGAGCACTGTGAAGCAGAAGAAGTCGTCCGTGAAGCAGAAGAAGTCATCCGTGAAGCAGAAGAAGTCGTCCGTGAAGCAGAAGAAGTCGTCCGTGAAAGTGACATAGTACTGACAGCCTCCAAGCATGGCAATGTGCGATGGGCCCCACAGGTCCAAATGGACCTCTTCTCCGATGTCCGTAGCCCAGTCACCCTCACAAACCTTCGGCACAGGTTTCTGAGTGGACTTGGCGTGAATGCAAGCCTCACACTCATGGCTGTCAGACTTGGCGAGCTCAATGCTGGAAATGAAACCCTTTGAGACAAGCTCACGGATCGTGTGGACAGGTATATGACTGAGACAGCAATGGGCGTCCATTTCGGTGAGGTGTTTGATGGCAGGCATGGTGGCGAGGGTGTCGCCCGAGTTGCGCTCATGGGTGACCATGTACAGGCCACGTTCTTTCAGGATATTGCTGACAGGCTTGCCCGTGGCATCACTGATGACACAGTGTCCTCCTGCGAAGGTGGCGGAGTAACCGGCGGCATTGATACGGCCGACAGACACCAGGTTGAAGCCCAGTGCCAGTGTGTAGAGGACATCCTTGAGACGCATGTGCGAGTTGTCGGCTGGCACATTTGGGATGGGGATAACCATCTCTCCGACTCCGTGGGCTTGGAATTGCTGCTGATTAGCAGCGTTGAGAGGGCATGCAGGGGTTTCCTTGAATGTGACAAAGTCATCGAGATAGGGCGACATGTTATGGGTTGCACCAGAGTCATACAAGTCTGCGACTTGATCGACAGCAACGTGAGCAGCGGTGGGCGTGAGTGTAGCAGCGGCGTTGAGCCACTCGTTAACTTAGAGCAGGCAGTCGGGGATGGTGAGTGGAACAGGGGTGGAGGTGGTCGCTTCGTCATCTGCACCAGCATCAGATCCGTTGGTCATATCGGAAACTATCTGAAGCGAAGGCATTGAGTTGTTTGACTGCTCGGTGAGGTCTGTGTATGACGAGTTGCCGGACAATGACCAGGCGTCGCACCCAGCATCGGGATCGCTAGAGGAGTCCTCGGAATCGGTCTGGACAGTTGTACAGAACGGGCGAGGCATGGCAGACCACACTCCATCAACAGAGACCGGTTCTACGAGCTCCTCGATGTGGGTGGTCGAAGCGAGGTTGGTGGCCCCAGCGGCAGGCTTCTGGGCATTATCCTTGCTGCTATGACCTTTGTCGGTCGACGGCTTTGGGCTTGGGCACTGGTCCTGGTGATGGCCTTTCCCACCACATGTCCAGCAGACACCAACAGGCTTCTGCGGTCTGCAGCCTCGATTGTTCCACTTTGATTTACCCTTCAGCTTCTCCATCGACACAACAGTGGCGGTGATGCCCGTATCCTTCACCTTCCCCTTCGAAGCAGCCTTCTCAAGCTTGTGGGGGTCATACTCCTCAAGCGCAGCATCAAGCATGTACTGCAGGTCGATGGTCGGCTTGTCTTCGGATGCATTATCACTGGGTTTGGCTTCTGGTGTGGTGGCATTCAGAGAAGGAGGGAGGTAGGAAGGAGATGATGATGGAGGCGTACTCTGAGTCACTGATCAGGACACCAAAGGTGATGAGATCCTCGTACACAACACGAAGACGGTTGCACTCGGTGTGGAGGTTGACAGAAGGATTTGCATGCATGTTGAGGAAATTGCAGTGGAGCATCAAGCACTGGATGATTGACTTGCTAGAAAATTTGACAATGATAGTGGCCCACCTCGCGGCAACAGTACCCTTGTGTCTGTGCTTCACGTGGGTAATGGTGGTGACCTTGAGCATGAGCAAGTAGGCGGCGAGGGATTTGGACTTCTCCCAGGCCTTGATAGCCTTTTTCTCGGCATCCTTTGGAGACTTGGGATCAGCAGGGGTAGGGCATTTTGATGTACCACTGAAGTGGCCCCAAACGTTCTTCTGTTTCACGGCCAGCGTGGATGTCTGCTCAAACATGACCCAGTTCTTCCCTTGCAAATTGGGCTTCTCGACAGCGGTGAGGAAGTCAGTTACAGAAGGGGTGCTCATGGTCATGGCAGCAGCAGCGTTGACTGACATGATGGCGGCAGCGAGTGGCGAGAACTCAGATCGAGATCAAGAGGGTAGTGAGGCAAAGGAATTAAATGCACTTAGAGTCTTGTGGGTTAAGGCCTAAGTGCAGCGCTCATAACCTATGAGCGTGTGCAGTCGAGCACAGGATCTGTATCAGAGACAGCGTGGTCCTCAGTATGATGCACACGGGCGAGTGAGCAAGACTAATAATGGTATAATGTACCTGTATCAGAGACAGCACAGTCTGTACAGGAATATAGTCAGCTACTGCTATGTAGGAATATGGGATAATGGATACATACCCTCAGTACAATGCACACAGGCAAGTGAGCAAGACTGAGGGATGGAACAGCGAGCGAGGGCAAGTATAAGTGTAAAATGAAAAGAGACAAGTCCATGGGTGCCTAAAGCGCAAACGAGATAAGCAGACAGATGTGGGTGTACATGAGCGATCATGGAGTGAGATAAAGCCTAAAACAGGTAAAGGCAATTGTAACCGCTGCAGAAACAGAGTCAAATGATAGGTAAAAGGTATATACTGACAGCGGGGCCCCGAGCCCCGAGCTCCGAGTTCCGAGCGTGGTCTCACCTCGGGATGGTGCTCCAACATCTGTGGCTGGTAAACAATGCAAAATGATACAAGGCTGTAGCGGCTTCCTCAACATGATTTAGCTCAAGTCTTCAGTACGAAAGTTGTGTCATTTTGCTCATACAATAAAATGTTGGGTACAGATTTTTGAGAATGCCTCTGAATGCCATGAAATGCCACAGTATCTTGAGAACTAGCCACTTTTTCGGAATTTCGTACCCAACAAATTGTTTTTTGGACATTCAAATGTGTGTCAGAAATCAAAAGACAGACTATTGTGCAATGTGGATGGTGGAACACATTCGACGAGGGCTGCACCAATTTGCTTATGTAATAGTCAAGCACATGCGCTAGTGCTGGCACACTGCTGCACCAGGGCCAGACGAAATTGAGCATAGAACCCGGAATTCCTCTCAATATGGCATGCCAGTCACCTGCACAACAAGCTCATACTATGAGTAACATAGCCAGTATTCTAGAACACTGTTCCAACAAAGAAAATACCACCCCAATCTCTTCCTCAGTGAGCCCAACTCCAACTTGAAGCTCCTCCAAGAAGGTCTGACTAAAGTGAGCCAGGGCAAGGCGAAAAAAGACAGTCATTGGGCCAGACTTGCTGCCCTTGACCCAATAATCGACCTTGACAAGTTGGTCAAGGGCGACCTGGTACTCAGTCAAATCAAGGATCAGTTGTGTTGGCATTGTACATTTGTTGACACAGAGAAAATGAAGCGCATACCAAAAGAAAAGGACATACCAAGAAAGGAGCACAAAATTGATGCCTTGGTTGCGGCTGTTCAGTATTACTTGGAGCTTCCACCCGACCAAAGGCCAAACCCGACCAAAGGCCAAACCCGACCAAAGGCCAAACCCGAGGGCTTTGCTGATGCCCGTCCAACCAAATGCTATGGAAGGGGGAGGAGAGGAGTGGTGGGCAACATCAGCAAAACCGCAAAAGCCTCCCAAGGGATTCCGGCGCTTATAATATAAGCGGCCTATTATAAGTGGTTATAAGGCCTCGCGACGTGTTCCAAGCCCGTAAAATAGCCTGGCCCACTTACAATTACTTACGAGACTACAGAGTCCGTGTAGCATGTTATATTTGAATGTTTTCAATTATAACACCTGATGAAGTCGTATGGGGCTAAGCCCGAGGGCCCAGTCGTGAATGGTAATAGCCGTAGATCGTAATATCGCATAGCATAAAAACTAATGAGACAAATTAGTAAGAGATTGCTCTACTGGGCTCCATCATTAAGGTATACCGCAATAATTGAAACGACACTGAAGTGTCCGCTGCTTCTCCAAGTTCTCGCAGCAGCGGGTCACGGCACACTCCAAATTGGGTAATCTTCTGCCCTTAATGGGCAATATGTTCAAACTCCGCCGCGACTTCCCTCCCGTGTTCCCTTTATAAACGGCGAGACATGGCAGCCCTTGGTCCCTCACCTCGACTTCCCGCTATGTCTTTTCTCCGTGCACTGCACACGCCATAGCTCTAGCAGCCTTCCTTTTTAAGTACTCTTTGTCAGTCTAGCTTCTAACCACCTCGAGTCTCATGGTGCATTCCCGGTCTCACTTCCGTGTTAATTGTTCTATAGTCACTACTGTGTGGATAGTCGGACCCAGGTGTGTTGTACATATAGTCACAGGTATGTTTTTTTTGGCTCTAGTGTGCATATATCCACTTCTCATTTGACTGGAATTTCGGTGAGCATTTTGATGCACTCGGTCCTAGTTTCATGCAATGCGGCCCCTCCTTTGTATTCTTCCGATAGTAGAACAAATATAATTGATTGATCGCTCATTATCCCGGATGGCTACTACGTAGTATCTGATCTGAGCGTGAGAAGTAATAGTAACCATATGCACCCAAGTGCTTGTAATACCTCCAAATCCTCCAAATCCCATGTAAGCCTATACAATGTCAAAAATCCCTTGCAATATGTGTGATATATTACATACATTGGGAGCAATTAGCGCAATTGTAATCGATCTCAATACCCCAGGGTATTTTATATAATGTGGTCAGACCTATTATGAGCATTATAAGCGATTCCGTCGATTATAATGCACTTATAAGTGCTTCTATTAAATTATATGTATTTGGGCATTTCGCTGATGAAGTGACGACAATGAGGACGAGTGAGAGAAGGTGGCAGGAGGGAACGGCATGTTGATGGGACTCGGAGATCAGTTCAATAGAAGCTTCCTGCGGGCACACTGTGAAGTTCAAGTAGTTGCACTGCCTTCTATGGTAATAGAGCGCTATTTCCTGTTATTCCCCTGCCGTCAAAAGCTCACGGAGTGCAAGGGTGAACCAGTCCTCCGCCACCATTACACTCGAGGACCACTTTCCCCACACAGACGCGTGGTCGGAGTTTTGAAGGACCCCTGACAATCCACCAAAATGCCTGATCCAAAATCACCAAAAATTGCAATGTCTGTCTGGTAGATCAGGCCTGTAAAATCACCATTTTGTCCGGATTGGACTAGACATTTGGGCTTTTTTGCGTCCGACATCCGGATAAATGACCAGGCATGCCCCACCGCCCAATTTGTTCGGATTTGTTGGATCAGGCCTCTGTCAGAGCCCAAAATTCTCCGAAAGGCTTGGAATTTCGCTCATTTGGAGTCCCGGATGCGAAAAAAGCATCGGAAGTGTAACAAGGGTATAACAAAGCATGCTACGGCACCATCCAGAGGTACAAACAGTCCAGACACCCATAGCATAGCTCTATAGAGCTATGAAACAAGCGCACAGAATGGAATTTCAAGGGCTCGGTGCCTCTACCGGAGCTCTAATTCATTGAGTCCCAAAGGTATCACTTGGATACTAGCAGTAAGTAAATCCGACAGTCAGAGTGTGATGCAGTTAAGTAACCTTCGGGTTTCGGGGCTTAAAATCCAAGCGTCAAGTGAACAGCCGGCAAGGGTGCATAAAAGGCCAAAAATGTCCGGTTATGTCCAGCGCTGGATCAGGCCCTGGCCAATATGTTCATCCCATGTCCGGATCAGGTCATGAGGTTTGCACACAAATTTGGGCCCATTTGTCCGGATTATATCAGGCATGGGACCTTTTCGAAATCAATTTTTATCCGGATTAGGCATCAGGGATCTTGGTGAATTGTCGGGGGTCCTAGTTTCGATCACACCACACTCTCGATCGCGTTGAGCTCACATACAGTCGAAACCCTCTTAACCCATACCTGTCGGGAAAGGCCCCAGGTTATGGGTTTTCACAGGTTATGGGATAACTGAGTAAGCGCCCAATGTGCGCTAAGAGTTACGGGAATAAGCGCCCATCGAGAACGAGCACTTTGCATTATTGTCATCCACTGTCCGATCCATGTTCATGTTTTATGAGCAATGTACTGCAAATTAAGGAAGATTTACTCACCTCCGTCTGTTCGAGCAACAATAAATGTGAGGACATAGTAGCGCCGGGGCACTCAGGGGTTGCCAATTACAGTCATCGGATTGCAATTAGGTAAGCAAACTTATGGGTTTTGTTCGAGCATTGGGCTATGGGTTATGTGATATCACAGGTTCATGGGTTATGGGGTCAATTTCCACCTGTACCAACTCGGGAAAGCCAGAATTCTATGGGGTTTCACAGGTTATGGCTTATCAGAGGTATGGTTTAAGAGGGTTTCGACTGTAGATGTTCGGCACGGAGCGGCACAGAAGATTATCTACAGAGATAGCTGGTATCTACAGGCGCTAGCATCTTGGACGCTGGACACTTTTTTTGGCAGGGTTGCCGGTCCCCAATCTTTCGCTCGAGCGGGCGCCCCGGCCTTCTACAGCCACCCAGTGGGCGCAAGCGCCGGTCGTCGCCGCATTCCGCCCTCGTCCACATGTTGGGCTACGCCTCCCCGATCACTGGTTACAGGGCACATATATGCCTGTGTCCGCCGTCTGCCCATTCGTTTTGACCTGATCAACCCCGGGCCCCGTTCCTACTGTTCTGGGTCCATTAGCACGGCGACCTCCCTTCTTCGCGCGAACTTTTGCCACGTAGGCTGTGGGGGGAGGCGATGACACCTTTTTATACCGTTCACAATCTTGTCTGC
Organism: Trametes hirsuta; assembly: GCA_001302255.2. Lineage (NCBI taxonomy): Eukaryota > Fungi > Basidiomycota > Agaricomycetes > Polyporales > Polyporaceae > Trametes > Trametes hirsuta. Next base: position 984,036 of record CP019382.1, on the reverse strand, counting down.
ATCCGCACCCCCATTTCTACATCCACCCTCTTGTTCACCATTGTTCCATTTGTTCAGGTTCAGGAGGCTATTATTTGGACGTATCCCCGCACCGGTGGCTAAGGCCGGGCGTGGGAAAGTTCGTCGTGGTGGTGGTTTAGGTGAGAGGGAGCCCCGAGTTGCAACTCTTGATGTACAGTCTACGGCATCGCTGACTTTCTCTTCCAAACAGAGGCGTATATGGCCCTTTCACGGACGCGTGACTCGTTGTGAGGACTATCGCAAGGGAATAAAGCAAACTCAACCAACGGCGTGCGGTGCGGGTTGCTGCGGCTCTGCCAGAGCGGCACCCTCGACCGTAGAATTCTGACCTACTCTCGACCGCTTCTCCTACTCACATTCCGATGTACTACTAATATGTAGTAATTCGTCGAGTACTAAGAAATAAATCTCTTTCTCGCACATTAGTGCAGTGGCTTCATTGAATTTATTGTGTATTTTATCGAATAAAATGGGCCTCGCTGTCATGCTCCCCGTCGCGCCAACCCCTCGCTATCCCAAGAATCCTCTACAAGTCTAAGGACCCCTCACCGGGCTCGCGCACGCTCCTCAAGGCTAGGCGTGGAGATCGCGCCGCTTGGGAACCAGTATCGTTCCGTTGCGCGCGCTTGCATTCCGGCCCGGGCTCGCAGTGGATCGTGAGGCTCGCGGTGGCTCGCGGGCGGACGCGAGCGTTTTGGGTTTTTGCAGATGGTGAGGGGGATATCAATCAGACGACGGGGATGTCATTGTTGGTGTTACTGTCTTTGCTATCCTCGCCGACCTCGCCGTCATGATGGTCATCACTATTGTCGGTGGGGGCGGGGACTTTCGGGGAGTCACGAGTGTCATCAGTCTTGTCAATATCGTGGGTGATAGCAGCAACATTGGGGGTGTCGCGAGAGGCAGGGGCCACAATGAGCTGGTTGTACAGGAGCTTCGGATGCTCCTCGTGAGTGAAGCCAGCAGGCCAAACCGCACGGTCGATGAAGTTGTGGGTGCGCTCGAGGCTACGCCTGGTCGCGATAATGGCACCAGAGACGACGTCGGTATCACTGTCGATGCGGACAAGTGGATTGGTGTAGCGCCAACAGATCAGGCTACGAATGTCAAAGTCGTCGATTTCAACGTCGCGCGCTGCGGCAGGGTCACTGCAAACGATGACAGCCATCGTGGAGACCAAGAATTTCTGATCAAGCCAAGTAGCGATGGATTGAGAGCTGAAGAAACGAAAAAGTTCGTATCATGGGAAAAAGAGAGGGGAACGACGAAAGTCAGTAGGGATGACTAAGATGGCAGGAACAGGACGTACATGAAATCGCGGCATCCGAGGTAAGCGGCGTTAATCCGTCTGAAGAAAAACGGAAGCATATTGCGAGCGACGAGAGCATCGAGAAGCTCCCCAAAGGTTGTGCCGGGGGCGAGGGCGAGCTGAAAAGAGACGACGGTGGAGTTGGAGGCCCCGTCCCAGCCTCGGATCTTTATGTTGAAGTCACTCGGGTACGGAGTACCCTCGATGGGTTGCTGGAAGAAGCCGCCGTCGCTTGACGCGATGTTGGGTGGCTTGCCCAGGCTCTCGACGTCACTCAGAACTACTGCCTGCGAGTCTTGCGAGGTGTAGGAGGCGTGCGAGGCGTATGAGCCACACCAGTCGTAGCCGTGACTACCATCGCCCGTGGCTGGAACGAGAGGGAGGGCGGCCTCGACGCTTTCATCTCTGTCAGGGGCAAGATGTTTGTTAAGGCTTGTCACAGGGCTGTTCAAGACGCTGGGCTTGCCAAGGCTGCCGACGGGGCTGTAGGCGATGTCGGAGCCAACGCCTGGATCGGAGCGATAGCTGACGGCGTATTGACCCTCGTTTGATCCGATGCTGTCGGGATCCGCGGCGTCCATACCAAACCGTGCCTGACCCATGACCCTGAGACCGTCGTGATAGCCAAAATCGAGCGGCGAGCGGAAGATGAGATGATTTTTGATGAGGCCGCGATCCTTGGCCTCCCGTTCGTTGAGGCCGCTGCCGACCCGAGGGCCCGCGTTGATGACGTCGACGTAGAGCAGGCCATCTACGATGACCCTGTCCTTGATGTCCGGTGGGACGGTGTAAATTGTGTAGTCGACGTCATCCTGTGTGTAGCCGTAAGAGTCAGTGCAACATCGGTGGAAAATATCAGTAGTAAGGACGTGAAGGGAAAAGAGTAAGGAAAAAATAAACAATGTGTGAGCATGGAGCTGTAAGGTAAAATTAGAAATAAAAACGTACCACCCTTAGAAAGGAAGGGGAGGTATATTCGATACGGTTAGCTTTGTAGTCCGACATGGTCTAGAAATGCAGTAAAATGAACCGGTGAGCATGGAGCAGAAGTAAAATCATAAAGTGATGTGCGTACTAGAGTAAGACAGAATTTTAGGGACCACCTTCAGCTGAGCGAACTTGGAAAGCCGAGCGACCCACCGCACACTTCAAGTTGAGGGGCGATAATATCCCTGTAGCCGCGTTCAGCACTTCGTACCGAAATCCGATCACGTGTTCTATGCTCCCAACCTTATTTCCAGAGAGCATGGATGAGCGCTCCGTCGAGTGACATCACAACTTTCCACACTCGGAGGACACGGTATTGGCCTTTGTCGATGAAATCGAATAAAACATATGTACCATGTGTCTATCAATGAATGCAAAGTCTACCTGACTTTTATCCGCCATTCTTAAGCGACAGGATTGCTCGAGGAGCCAGCGTGGCAGGAGCTATTCGAACTCCGACGTCCCCACGGGGACCAGCCTCTTCAGAAAGGAACGACTGTCTTCCGCTAATCGATAGAGCTGACTTGCGAACCTAGTCGGGGTACAATGCCCAAAGCCAGACGCTAGCTCGGTTGTGGTTGCACACAGGCCAACTTGCCGAGAATTCTCCGCACGAACCTTTCGGTTGAGATTCCCAAACATGGACCGACCATAGATGCGGCGCTCGTCCACGCATATTTCAACCTTTCGCCCACAGTATTGGACTTCGTGTTTGACAGTCGCACGGGACGCGATCTGACCAATTCATGCGGTCCTCAGGACTTCCGAGGTATGAACAATGATGGCAGGCTTTTCACCTCTTTTCACCTGCTTCCCACGCGGCAATGACTCGGCGTTCACGCTTGTAGAGGTGCCGTTCCCCAAGTAGGTCTCGTATGGGCACAAGTCGGCAGAGCTAGTGTGCGATGTCGAGCGTTTTGCTGACATGCAATATTTTTTGCCAAGATGCCAACACCCCGCCCGCCTTCAACGTAAACGCGTTAAATCCCGGTTTCAGCGTTGCGACGGATAAGCTCCTCTTCGTACAATCCGTGGTCGTGGATGGTAAGGATCGAGTGTGGGCTTTGGACACGGGCCGTCCCCGTGTCAACGGTACGATCCTCAACGCCGCAGTCCCGGGAGGCCCCAAGCTCGTCGGGTTTGACTTGAAAGGAAAGCGCTTCGCAACCATCACGTTCTCTCCCACCGTCGTCGAAACAGATTCTTCCTTGAACGATGTGCGCTTTGACCTACGCGGCGACGGATTTGCGTACATCACGGACAGCTCCCCGCAGCGCCCGGGAATCGTCGTCGTAAACTTGGCCAACGGATAGTCTTGGAAGCACCTCGAGGGCCATCCCTCGGTGCAGGCGCAGAGCGGGTTTATCCCGTTCCATAATGGCGGTAGGCAGCTCCGACAGATCGCTCACCCCCATTGACTGTTGATGTGGGTGGTGAACAGTGCCCACATACCTGCACCCGGTGACCGCGCCGAACGCGATCACATTCTTCACCCGGGTGCGTGTCCGCTGTTAGCGCCGATGCCGTCATTTTCTCATACATTGTGCATAGTTTGCTGTCGACAGGATCGCCCTTTCGGCAGGTGAGCGTACACATGAAGCGTTGGCGGGTTATTGGCGCGGGTTGGCTCACTTTGTTCCAGATGGGGAGTACCTCTACTACACCCCTCTCGCCGGACGGCGGCTCTTCCGAGTGCCCACGTCCGTCCTCAAGGAGCAGCCGTCGTCGACGAACCCGAACGTGGTGATAGTCGCCAACCAGGCAGTACAAGACTTGGGCGACATGGGGAGTCATGCGGACGGGCTGGAGACGGACGACCAAGGCTTCATCTATCTTGGAGCTCCAGGCACGTCCCGTCGGCCATGTCGATGCCTGCACGCTAACGCATGACGATGCACGCGCACCGCAGAACATAACGGCATCAACCGCTTCAATCCCAAGACGGGTCAAATTGAACCGTTCGTGCGCGATCCAGCCATCCAGGTGCGTGGTGCGGCCGGTCTTCGTTCCTTTCGCACCCGCTCAATTGGCTCATCGATTCGTGTTCCACGCCCGTTGCAGTGGCCGGACACTCTTTCGGTCGTGTCGCGCAAGTCTGGGGGCGGCTTTGTCTATTTCACGTCCAACCAGTATGTCACCCGATCGAGCCTGAGGCGACGGCGACACGCTCACTCACCCGTGTGCACCTGCAGACTCTGGCTCACCCCAGACTACCAGAACGGGTACGTCGAGAGCAAGAGGCGGCTGCGAAGTGCGCGCTAACGACGATCTTCGCCCCCCTGCAGGACGGACTTGCGTACCAAGCCGTATGCAATTTTCCGCGTGCCAATCGAAGGTGGCAAGGCCACGCAGACAACGTGATGTGCCATATCCCTCAGGCATACGACGGCAGCGTGGCTGGGGAGCGTCATTCCCGAGAACGGGGCTGATCTGTCGGTTAGAAGGTGTTGTCCATGAACCGATGGAATATACACAATACAGCAATTTCCTCCCATACCGTGCGAAAGTGCATGCATATTTGACTATCCCGTTGGCCAGTCTGGACTGGCCAAATCCATAACCATCTTTCGCGGCATCATCGATGTGCCCTCGTCCTTTGAATCGCCGCAGTACTCGTTAATTACCTCTCCAAGGGCGTTTCGTGCGCGCGCGTTATATAGCCATATCGCCGGTATCGTTGAAGCACAGAGGAATACGAGGACGATGCTGCCTTGCAGCAATTCGTATGCATGGTTTTGTGTACTTGCGGCCGTAGTAGAATCAAAGCGTAGCCGACTCATTAGCAAGCCGAACAAGAAAATCAGAAAGAATTTGACACGTACTGTATCAGGCCAGTATCGCATACGCCTTCGAGTACGGTGGGTTTCATCCCACCAGAGGCCTGGAACATCCCCCGGATTCGGCGTGGCGCTTGAGGGTATCGCTGCGGGCGAAAGTCCCGCCGCACTTTGGGCAGGTCCGGGTCATCGATTTGAGGTGGCATTCGGCAATGTGCTTGGGGATGTTCTCCCACTGCATGGGGTCGCGCCTGCAGGACTGTCCCCAGCTGCACGGCAGCTGGGCTTTTCCCGAGGGGGGGTTACCACCAAAGTGGCACTCCTTGAGGTGACGCCTGACCCCAGCGCACGACGGGTCGTCCAGAACGGCTCCGCAACCGTCCCATTCACACCGCGTCAACGTTCGCAATGGTTTTTCGTGCGTAGGAGGGGCGTAGTTGCGGGAGGGGTTGTCGTCGGCGTGTGTCGTCAAGTAGTGTTCAAGGGATGGGGCAGACATGCCCAGGGGAGTACTGGTGTCGAGGACACCGTGATATCGTGACGAAGGGAAATACGAACAGGGGGAGTAGGCCTGAGGTTGCGCGTAAGAAGAATTCGGGGGGATGGGGAAGTGTGGGGGGGTGGCATATATGGGGTGAGGTCCGCGGAGAGACGCTGGGTTGTGATAGGACGGAGATTCGCCGTACACAGCCCCGTTCGCGAACAGGTGCTCGGGAGCATACCCCGAACGCCGGTCATCTTCGGTAAAACTGGTGGATACATTAGCACAGATATGGTCCTGATGATCCCATAAGGGACGCACAAGAGTAGGGTGTCATCCGAGTTTAGTGTGGCGGCACGTGTGTCGTAGCCGGGACAATCCCGGACTCGTGTTGTGTGAGGGTCCAATACCGACGGGTACCCGTTTGAGCTGTGCATGGAATGGAGGCTTATGGATCAGGAAAGAATATATCGACGCAACGACTCGGAGACCAACCTATGCGCGATTGCATTCTCGAATGACGACCTACTGCTGTTGGATGACATCGATCTGCACGACATTGACGGGCTGGGGGCGGCCAGGATAGACGAGTACATGTTGAGGGTGTGTATGTGATGGTATACCTGTTGGGGTAGGTGGGGTGGTGGCTGCAGAAACTTGGCTGCAGAGGATGGGAGAAAGGAAGGATGGGGGTGTTGGTGGACAATGTAGAAACTGGGGGCCGTGTCGCTCCTTAAGTAAGAGCGCGACATGCCATGCGCCGTATGCATTGCATCGAGTCTCACCCCTTGCCTACATCTTACAATGGGTTAAACTACCCATAGTGGGTGGTACATGTACCACTGGCGCCAGGCCGTCTAAGGCGGCTGGGCCAAAGGCCCTGGCCATAGGCGCTCATATAATCGGGGGGCGCCCATACTAGAGGCATGGAACGGGTAAGAAAGTCTTTAAAGGTCTTCTAGCCCACATTTTTTACCCCGATAGATGCGAATGGCGATGAGCACCGTCGAAATCTTTTGGGGAAAACGATGATGCAGACTCCGCCTAGCGATGTACGTTGGTACCAGGTAGACAGAGAATCCGATCAACTCGACTGAGTGGATGATAAAAAGCGGAGACGAACCTGGGATGATACACAGATAGGGAGCCGCTGTATTGTGCAGATGACTGAGGTAGGTTCAGTACCGTTTGGAGGTAGGCGCCCGGCTCGATATCCGGATAGATGAGAAAATCAGGACTGATTAGACGCCCTCCTCACCATGCGCGCAAGGGCCGACCCTATGCAAGGGTCCCGCGTTATGAACTTATTACGGCTGTGTCCTGCCAAGGTGGCGTCCGGATGAAAGGCAACGTGAGGATGTTTGAATTGCGGAACCTGCCTCGCGGCCTGATAATGTTCTAGGGGTACATCGACCAGGCGAATAGCGGATGGACAGCGACCACTCTAGCGCGGGTCTGGCGCTGGCTGGATTGACGCTGCGGGGCGCGAGCTGCACCGGGTGACGCGGGAGAAGAGCAACACTTACGGTGCGCCTCCCAAGTTCATCCCATACCATGGCGATGGCAGATCGAGGGTGAGGCGAGGCTGTCCCCGAGAAGCCAACACGCAGCGAGCGCGGCTGTTCCGAGGCCCCGAGCGCTGCAGATATCCAGGAAAACAAACACCGCCTCGTACAGACATGCGCCAGGGAACAATAAGTACAGGCGGTGTTGAACCTTGTATAGACGAAACATGAGTACGCGTTCTGACAGAAGACTTGCACAGACGGCACCGATCTGGCAGCGATAGTCGACCTTGTACTCTGCGCGTCCAGTGTGGTCCTCGGAGTTTCGACAACATCGTACACGCGGTAACGCGTGCGGGCCGATGCGCGAAGTGTAGATGATCTTTCTAGTTCTGAACACGGAATTGACAATCCATATAGGGCCGTTTGAGCAGTATCGGCCGTCCCCGCACGCGCAAGATTCCGGGCGCACGGCAAGCATGAGGCGGGATGCGGGGAAGCACTACGACAGTGCCCCCTGCCCCCCTCCCCAGTGCTTTCCCGTGCGGCTTCTGTAACGGATCCAACGAACCAGTGACGCCGAACCCTGGCGTAATGGAAGGGCAACGAGGGCCGGAGACATCGGGAGCGGAATCATAGGGCGCGGGCACTCACGGGGTTAAGCGCCGGCCAATCGTGGCCAGGGACGATAATAACGACGGTCCTTTGAACTCTAGACGGAGATAGGCGAGGATACGGGTGCCCGAAGTCGATCAGGAGGGATCCGTCTTGACGAACATGCCCAACGTCCCCGGAGTGATCGCCCTGGTGGGACGTCGCGCTGGAATGCTCGCGCCAACGCCGCAAGTGAAGACATAGCGCGGGCTGGGGCAGATGAGCACCTCGGGAATCGCAGAGATCTAACAGCCAGCAAGCATGTGTATAGCGGGACACATGAAAAGCACGAGGAGATGGAGCTGCGCAGCGTCCGGCTGGCAGGCGCTATGAACCGCAGTGTTCCGCTGGGCCATGGGGTTGACTGGGAGGACAAGCCACAGGGCCTAGCGGACTTCGAATGCACTCGCGCCCAAGGACTGCTAAGGTACACGTACCGTCGGCTTTCTCCTCAACGCACGCTGTGATCCACGACAAAGGCGATGTGGATGCACCTAGGAGAGATGATATCTTTTGGCGGTCGTCGATCTTGGGTGAGGCAGGCGCGATCAAGCAAAGATATGACAGCGCGGCAGCTTCGGTGTCGACATCGTAGAATGAGAGATCGGGTTGCCCTCCCGCGGGCCCACCCTCGGGGCACCCCGGCAGGACACCAGCGTAGATACAAATACAGCAAGACACCAAGAGCATACGCGCGCAGAGCGCAGAGATTATGCCAGATCATACAGTTTTTCCTCGCGCAAGCCACTGCAGAACCCTAGAAGGACGAGACACTCCAGGAGGAGCGGAGATCGCACAGCCTTGGCGAGACCAAGAAGCATCCGAGCGAGGCAGAAGCAGCAATAGCCTGTGTGCGCCCACACGGAACGCACGTCAGCGCACGCGTCGGCAAGCAAACGGTACACAAACACTCACCAGGGTCTCTCTCGGTCCTTCTCCCGCCATGCGCGCTTCATCCGCTCGAGTTCGGGCAGAACGCCTTTATGTGCCGCGAGAGCGTATCGGCGCGTGCAAAGTCGGCGCCGCACTGCGGGCACTGCTTGACCATGTTGCGCAGATGGCACTCGGCGATGTGCTTTCCGAAGCTCGACATGTACATGTCCTTGTTGCAGCGGCGCCCACCCCAGAGGCACGGGCTGCGCGTGCGGTTGTCGGTAACCACCACGCCGTGGTATTGCCTCAAGTGCCGCGCAATCCCGGCTGGGCTTGAGTCCTCGAGGGGGAGACGGCAATTGCCCCACTCGCACGACACCGGAGCAGGTTTCGTGTCGCGACTTCCGGGGGTCTCGAGTGTAGGGTGGGGAGCGAAGCCGAGCGTGTTGGGGCGCGTCGGGGGGTGATAGTCCGAGTCGTGAGCGTAAGAGGTCACATGCAAGGCACCACCGTAGTGCACAGACGAGGCCTGAGGGTTGTAAGCTAGGTTCGCCCGCGAGGAGTCGTAGCCGTCGTAACCGGCGTAGGCACTGTTACGACTGGGGTGGGCGTCGTATGCTGGGGTGCTGTCATAGGTAGAGCGGCCGCTGGGGCCGTGATGGAACGAGGGCGGGGATCTAGCGGTCGAAATGGGGTATCAGCAGTGTGTTGCGGGTCGAGGAGGGGGGTTAAAACTTACGGCGTAGAAGAAGGCCAAGTGTGAGCCGGGTGAATGGGCGAGAGCGAGTTGGACGGCGAGGGAGGTCTTAAAAAGGAAAGAGCATCGCACCAGATCGCCAACAACACGGAGGCTAATGCTACTCACGATGGATGGGACATAACACCTGTGTTGTGGCTGGCGGAGTAGTGCGACTGAGCAATGGACGATGTGGTTTGGTACGAAGTATGTCCCGCGCCAGATCCGGGGCCATAGGCGTGGGCAGAAGGCTGGTGATGGTAACTGCGCGCCGTCGTGAATCCCAACTCAGCCGAAGAGCTAGACCGCAGCCACCGTTAGACACTAGACTCTAGGGGACAGACAAATCCCCGCGCGTACTCATAGCTTTCTGCCGAAGAGAGTCGTCGAGTCGTACCACCGCTTGTGAAGACGTACGGCGCGGACGGAGGTGGTAGAGGCTGCATTGCTCAGAGGACACGTCAAAGTGGGTGCGTACGATGAAGAGAGGTCGGAGCCGAGGGACGGGGAAGAGAGGTGGACTGTGTCTGCGGCTGCGGCTCCTGCGTCCTTTTCAAGCACGCCCGGCTGATGAGAGCAGAGTTCGACGCCGTGGAGGTATGGCGGGTGAGAAAAGTGCAGGAAAAGGGAGGTACGAAACCCGGGATGAAATAAGTGCAGTGCAATCGAGACGGACGGGGGCTTCCCCAGCTGATGAGCGGTAGGAAGCGCGAGGCTGTCGGCAGAGCGCGACTGTAAAGCATCCGTGCGCCGTGGACCGTGATGACGGGTACCCGAGGACGAGGGCGCCAACTCTCCGAGACCAACAGCCCGAGGCCGGGACTGCGGCGAACCCCGTCGGCAGCCAGGGAGCCCTGCCAGGGCCCCCCCGCTCACGAGGCCAGCAGACAGGAGGCAGGGGAAAGCACGGAGCTCAGAACGGTTGTCAACACACACGGCGGGATGTGTTTCAGGTTTTAGACAGCCAACAAGGGTCCCGCAAGTTTAGCTAAAGCTAAAAGAGAGAGCGCGTGAGGCGCAACAGCCGGAGCCACAGCGACCGGAGAGCTCAAGTTCGTCATATCATCAGCGAGCCGTCAGGCACCCCGTCGACGTCGAGGCCCGTCCGTCCCCAGAGCACTTCGCCATGCTTACGGTACCAGTACTGCGGTTGGCAGCAGTGGAGACAATCACCCTTGAGCCAGCCACGCCCGCCCGAGTGAGCACACAAGACAGTATCTACGACAAAGAGCCCCGAGTGCGAGCCCCCAGAACACGATGCTAACCAACCAACAGCCGCCACACCCCAAGGCAGTGCTTGCGATCCCCCCGCCAGTCCTCGAGGATCTGTACTGCCGCAGCCAAGATGCACTCTAGGTAACCAAGACGCGCGTGCGGCCAGGGATGCGCAGATGGGAGAAGGCAAGGATGGACGGGTGCACAGGACCAACCGGCTCAAATCGAGGATGTGGTTGCGGAGAGAGTCTGGTATGCAGTGACCGTCGTCGGTCTCCCGTCGGTGAGCATCAGATTCAATCTCAGCTCGGGGATCGCCTGGTGTTCGTGACGTGACGTCACACCGCCTCCTTCAATCACTCCAGGCGCCCGTCACGCCTGTTTACTACGCCAACTCGGACTCCTTCAAGTTGGAGCTCTCCCTCTTCGTCAAACATCTTGACGACCCCCGGGTGTCTCTCTAGGCATAAAAAATGAATATCCAGGTCAGCTCGCCACTTCGTCCTCGACTCTCCTCAACCGGCGTATCAGATAGCGTACTACGCAGCGCAGCGCATTCAGCCGCCCCCGTGCTTCTCGGTGGGTGCTCGTTGGCATACTATGATTATCTATACTGTTCGTGCGCCGGGTGCCAGTGATCATAAACGCCCTCACAAAAGGTTCTCTCCACTTTTCGAGTCTGGATCGTGCATCACAAAGGTTCGCAAGGGCTCGCGGTTGGCGCGTTCTAGGCCAGTCTCCACCCAGGCCGAAACCGTACAATAATCCTGGGTACCTGGCTTCCCCGAATGTACCTTCTAAAGTGTTAACGCGGACCTCCATCAAAACGCAAAGGAGGTAGAGAGTATGTCATTACCCCCTAACATCTCCCCGGATGGTCCTCTTTACGGTTGCTATTTGCAGGTGCGGCTACCCACGGTGGACACAATTCATCCGCTGGCGTTTAACGAATCTAGCTGCGCCTCCTATCAATTTGCCGTCACCCCCGGCGCATCGGGCATCCCTATCAACACAATGACGACCTGCCTTTCAGATCACCCAAACTCAGTCTAGAAGTGCGACGTCTCCATTTCAAGAACCGTTCGAACCGTTTCTTTCAAGCGGCTCTCAAGCTTCGTCTTCACTTCCCTGTCATTTTGGACACCAGAGATGACAGTTGAAGTCCTGCTAAAGTCGTCCATTAACGCCAAACATACACGAGAGCACTACAAACGACGGAAGGTTCGCCATTGCGAAATGTACCCTTTTCCATCCTCCGCTTCACCTCGGACAGAACACTTCCAGGCGCTCATTGCACATAGATTGCTCAGGAGCATTCTGACGTGACATATCCCGCCCAGCGCGATGCCGATCTTCGTCGAGTGATATAATCCGGATCACACATGCGATGCGCTCAGTGACCGTTACCCATGTTCATGAACGGTCGTTAATTTCTCAGGCCTCTGGACCAGGCCCGCGGACGAAGCACGCCCCACAGCCTTCCCAGTGCACATCGCCCCTGACGTGCGCCGTGCGCCGCGAGACCCGTCGTCGTCGAAATGGCCCACGTCTTCTTCCGCTCCCGGCGTTTCGCACCCTCCACAGCGCCCGCACGCAGAGCCCGGGCTTCTAGGTCTATACTGCGCGAGAGGTGCGTTACGCTTCTCCCGTGGTCCATGTAGACGGCTGAACAGCAGCCTGCAACCTGCGGCCCGCGGCGTCGGCACTTTGTCAGCCAGCGCTTGCACGTCCACATTCCTATCCCCGGTCGCGACCATCGTCTAGGGACGATCATAGATGCTCACTCCACTCCATGGGGAATCCCGCTGGGTAGGATTGGCGCCTATAGGAAAGGGCCCTATCAACCGCCCAGTTACGGCATAACGCGGGCCGCACAATGTCAGAGACGCGCCCAAGTTTACATTCACACGTACCGCGGTATCGCGATATCCAACGACGTCACTAGTGTCCGCTCGAGGAAGACCCCCCTCTCTTCTCGAGGCGGCGGTTGCGGTGTACTGCGGTGGGTTCTATCGCATCTTCTCTATTGTGCTGCTTTGACACTGGCCGTGTCACCGCGGCGCCTAGTGCGCCCACAGTTCATGACGCGCTTCACCCAAAGTCCGGCCTACGAGCTGTACGCATGACCTGGCTTCGGATCCGGATGCCTCTAGGTGCACAGGCGCCTGGCGCCAGTCCGCTCTCCTCTCCTCTCCTCTCGAATCGTCCTTCGCGGGACATAATAGTCCCTACACCTCGGGGGGTTGCACCTCCATTATCAAAAGGTCCCTGAGGTCAACACGCAGGGGAACGACGAAACTTGTCAACCAGCATCGCTCCAACTATTCGGCTCGGAAGAGACGATGCACATTCAAATTCGCCTGGCTTGGCAACTCCGCTAAAGTTTGTTCACACCACGCGCGATGTTGAGGCAGTGGACATCTAATTTAAGTCTTAAGCTTCTGTGGTCGCAAACCACATACATTGCGCGTGGACCGCCAAAGTCGCCGTCCGTTCTCAATGCACGCCGCTTGACCCACTGCTTGTCTTCCGCCGGCGGGTTGCGAAACCGGCCCCTTGGAGATAGCTACCGAACGCTTCTACGGTGCCCCGGCGTCAATCTTCTAAAATCATGAAAGAACCAAACGGACGAGACGACTATTGAATACGTCGGCTATGATGCTCCTTATGGGAGCCAGCGTTGGTTCAAATCCCCCGGGTTGTGGTTCAGTGGAGTCATTGAGAGGTCACGGCGGCACAGATGCCGTCGGAATACAGATCAATGTTCCCCCTACAGAATCCCACTGGCATCGTCCCTTCGGGTGACATACTCCCCATTCCAGATGCTGTACGCGGGTTTTATTCCTGTCATTTATCCTGTATATGACAGGGGGACCCACGGCACTGCCTTTGTGCCACGACGGTTCGGGGCGGCTGTGCGCACCCCGGCGGATTGAATGCGGCCCGCAGACTTACACTCAAAGCCGAGGCACGCGCTATACAATGCAAGGTAAGCGTCCGCCTTTTCCATCCGAGCATGCGGCGCTGATCGTGGTTATGGCTTCGGGAAGGCGTGTTTGTGTGCATCTTCTCTAGACAAACGCCCACCGCCATCCGGCTAGGCCTCGATGGCGGAAACCTTGCTCGTTATTTTGTTTTCGGGGAAGAACCCGCCACATTCACCTTTCAGGTAAATTGAAAGCGCTGCGGACGAATTGCGGCCAGGAAATGGGTACGTACCCCGATGGGAGTGGTCGGATTCTAGGGCACCACCATCTAGAACTGAACTGAACTAGGAGGATTGGCTCGAAGTGTCGCCCCGGGCCGCAGCTCCGCGACCGTCCGGCCTTCGACATGGAGAATGATGCGTCAATAAATTTTCTGCTCCCTGGTGCGCCTTGTGCGATCATGAAGCGGGCGGGGCTCATATGAACGGCTTTGTCCTGCAACGTCGTCGTAGAATTCGATCCGCAACTTACGGGCGGTGATGCACACGACACCACTTCTCGCGCCGCACGCGCAGGTTGGCCGCCCTGTATCGCGCAATCGAGCCGTAAATATCGGTCGGTATCCATCGATCTCGTTGTGTCCTTTGCTGCGGGCTGAAGGAAGACTGGTTTCAGGGATAACCGCACCTTGTCGCCCGGACCTGGCCACACCATGATTTTTCGCGGCGTTCCGATGGAGCTCTCGCCTAGTTCTAATACTGCTGGCCCAATCGCTGCCAGGCGCGAGCCACGAATCCGGCCGTTCTCATCATGTCTGTATTGCGGTTTGGCCGCTGCGGTCTGCACCCGGTGCGTGCTCCTCGACCGCACGACGGCGAACAGAACAATTGAATCAATTGAGGGACAGAAATCTTTCAGCGTCGAAGCTTCACGATGCGGCGGGGACGTCGCACTGTTGCCGGCGCCGACAAAGACACCAGGGCGATCAATGTCGGCAGGCGTAACCCAATTATTCCTCTATCGGAAGCCACACAACGGTGAGGGCGCCGCCGCACCAGTCGTTCGTCGCCCAGGAGAACTATACAGTTGCGCCGCCACAAACCCTAGGTTAGGCGCAGGACGCGAGTTGCGAGCGCTGAGGCCCGTCGGCGGCGACAGAGCTCGCGTACGGCCGTCTGCCCATCACGCAAGTCACGTCGACGAACGAGCGGGGAGCGGCGACGGCCCACATCCTGGCAGATGCGAATAATTTCCCCTTTCTCTGGGATCCCCCGCCTCACGCAATGGAGATGGCAGCTCCAGGTGGGCGGTGCTTCTAACTTACGTATACTTTGGTTTCTCGCCGCTCAGGCGCATAGCGGCCACTGCTTCCTCGTTATTAGGCCCGAAAGTGGGCGCGATGCACACGCGGAAGCGTTCGAGACACGGCGGGGACTCCTGCCGCGCGGGCGTATCTATCACTCCATCGCGATTCCTATCCACAGCAGGCCACCGCTCCTTCATTCGCAACTCGGGAAGTAGCTCCGCAGCCACATTTCCGAGGAGCAGGGCACTTGCACCCGTTCTCGCCATCTTTTCTGACTGTCACGACTCAATTCGGTGGCTGCGATCGCGCCTCTCTGGCGCGGAGACAAGGGACCCGCAAACTCGGGATTAGTCGATAATAGGCTCGGGCGGGCTGGTCGCTCGCACGAGATGCCAATCTGCAGGGCGGCGGCTCGTTTCTGAGGCAATTGTTCATCCACAACAAGTCTACGAGCGCCCCGCAATCCCTACGAAGCTTGGGGGTTGCAGTCGGGTCAGCGGCCGTCGCGAGCCGACCCACCCAAGATAGGTAACTCCAAAGGTAACCCTCGCGTCAGGTGATTGGGCTTTGACAGTCGTCTAGACGTGTGCGCTGGCTTCCCTGCAGGCCCCTTATGATACGACGGCTGCAAGACGAAGGGGGAACTTAGGAGAAGGGCGAGATACGGGGGTCGTTGATCCCCTTCGACGTCTCACATAACCGGTACCCGTGTACGTCTCAACGGCCATGCCGTATCCGAGACCGCCGCTCTACCATCCCTCTCATCACTGGCTAGACGAAACTATCCCCTTACAAGTTTGTGTGACGATCCCAGACTGGTCCCGGACGCTGTGGTCTAATCGTCGAGGCTGTGGACTCCGCGCTTCCTGGGTAGCGCGGCGGTCTGGGTCTGCACGTCGGTGGAGGTCGTGGCTGCGAAGTTAGTCGCCGTCCTCGGCGAGCCCGAGTATTGCTTTCGGAAAGGGTGCCGCCGCTGCCGCAGACATCGTAATACATAGGCTAACGGAGGGGCGAGATTGGCAAGTGCGGATGCGTATGACGGTACCGTTCCGAACTGCACGGATTTTATACTGGCGTGTACTACCCGGATAGCCAGATAACCACCACCCTACCGCGAGACCTAGTTGTACACATAACACAGCGCCTTTACTGCCCCTTCACCAGCCTCCACCATCTAAGGCCACGGCCCTGCGCTATTACGTAGCCAGTTTGTCCGTTTGCGTATATGATGCGCCGGGGGTGTGTAACCCGGTGACTGACTCCTGCTCAGTTCCGGCGTACTAGTACGTTGTGAGCCACGGACCACGGTGCGGCCATAATCGTTTTACAAGTACCGCAATCTGGCAATCCTCTTGCGGCCTGAAACGGTCGTTCAAGGTCTCTGGGATGGCGCATCGGGCGCGCAGGCACTGTCGACACTCCCAGCTGTCAGTGCCACCGACACCGGCGGCAGCAGCGGGCGACAAGCACGTCACGGTACTAGCTTATTGGACGGATATTGAGAAGTAACTTGATCTCCTTTCGCTCTAGAACAGTTTAATATGGCAGGGGTTGCCTGCAGGTGCGTGTGCGAGCCTGCGGCCACGTGAGGTCGGATGTCGACGCATGCAAGCACACCTAGCCAGGGCAGCAGCAGTACGACGGCCAAGCCAGCTTCAACTGACAACTCGCGATCGGTCTCGACTCGCAGGAGTCGGGACGGCCAGCGCCAATCACACTTTCGGTCTGGACGCGATCAAATTCAGACGCTGCAGCGCGGCGGTGCTCGCGGATAAGCGAAGTCGACCACAACATTCAACAAGTCCCAGGTGGGTATAGGATACAGAGGATGGACAGGCACCATACTGTACACCTATAAACTTATTTCCAGCATGCATAGTAATAGAGCGGACCGCACAAGAAGAACGCGAAAGGAAGGAGTTGGAGCGCCTCCCGGGAGGAATGAAACAAAAATGAGGGTGTTTGGTATGCGCATTAGCGGTGTGGTGTGAAGGTGGAACGGGCGAAATCGCCCCGTAATCTAGCTAGAGCAATTGGATTAAAAACCGGAATAAGTCATTGGATTGATGCGTAGGGGCCACGATGGGGAACGGGGTGCGGGAATGAGCGATGATGGATATATGTACGTGAGTGAATGTGCGCAACCAGATGAATAGAGGAAATACATGAATAACGGAGGAGGCTCCTGGATGTACCGTACTGAAGACGAGAAATAAGGGCACCGGTTCGTTCGCGATTCTGTGTAGATAGGTTCGTTTACCTTATGATCGGGGGACCGGGCTTCGGGGCTATGACCTGCTACTGCTAGCCAATCCTGCCCAAGCGCCTGGAAGGCCCCGCCTGCGCTTGGTGTCCGTGCGTCCGAGACTTGGAGCGCCAGCCCATCCGTATGGATAGCCATCCGCATCCTCCGTCTCGGATCGTCTGTGCCGACCGCGGATCGGCACGTCCTCCTCGTCCTCCCAAGCGCGGTCGTCCAGCGAAATCGGCGGCGGGGCGTGCGAGCTATGCAAGTGCCGGCGCAGGCTCTGGATGGAATATTGTCGTCGAGCGGGGACGAGCAGCCGCGCGAGGTCGAGCTCGTCCTCCTCATCATCGTCGTCGTCGTAATCATGATCGTATTCATGGCGAGATGGCTCGTCTGGCATGAGCAGGAGGGGGATGCGCTTCCCGTTGACCCACTGCATGCCCCAGCCGTCGTCCTCGACCTGTGTTGCGGCAAGCGAAGGCACGCGGTCTGCGGGCAAGCCCTTGGATCCACGCCGCCCCCTTTCCTGCACGTTCCGTCGTGGGATACCACGCAGCGATCCACCACCCCCGGCCCGCTCCCCTACGCGCGATGCCGACCGTGAACCTGGCGCGGACCTGCAGACGACGTGTGCCGTGCTGACGGCGCCAGGAGCCATCTGAGGGCGTTGCATATAGAATGCCGAGCCCGGAGGCATGCCGGAGACGCTGCGGCCCTGCGCGCGAGGTGGTCGGGCAGATCGATCGGGGTGGGCGAATTTGTTCTCTTTCGCACCGCGCGGAGCCCGCATTGACTGGCGGCTGACAGGACGGGAGAGAGGACCTCCCATATGGGCCCCAATATCGGCGGATTTCATGACTGCCTTGGTCACGGTTTCTAACCACGAGGACGGCATGGGAGGGTCCGCTGGATTGAGCAGGGAAGGTCGTCGGTCGATCGAACTCTCGCGTGTGGAGGGCCCGGTACGCTTTGGCATGTTCGGGGCCGAGGCCATGTGGCGCAGGTAGCCGCGTGCGGCGGACACTTGGGCGTAGGTACGGAGGCTGGTCGATGATTGCTCCTGGCGAAGCTCAGGAAGGTGGTGGTGGATACGGCGCTGGATGTGCTGGTAGCTAACCGTCCGGCCGTCCGAGCTGCCGCTAAGCATAGAGGACAGTGTCGCACTTGATGCAGAAAGAGTAGGAGATGAGGGTGTCTGTTGCGGTGCTTGGCGGTGGGGAACATTACGCTTGTGGCCAAGCGGGGAGACCGGGGGCGAGCGTCGTGTGGATGGCACGTGAGAAGGGGTACCTTGAGACACGTCCAAAGCATTCCCCTGGAGTTCCTCGCTCGCTGGCTCGTTCACGTCTGCTCCGGAGATCCACCCTGCGAGGAGATTCTTGATGTGCCAACTGGACCTCTGCTTCTTCTGTTCATCTGCCGGCGCCTGGATACGTTCCGCCTCGGGCGTGAAGACTCTTGTCTCCTTATAGCCATGATCTCGTAGCAAATCCTCCATGGTCTCGTACGTCTTCGAGGTACCACGCCGATGGAGCGGAACGCGTCCGGGTCCGCCCTTGGACAGGTTGGACGGATAGCGCGAGACTGTCCGGCCGCGGACGGGAGTAGAGGGCCTATCGTCTTGCATGGCGTGTTACGATGCCGGGCGGGAATGCCAGGCCGGAAGTGGGTGGTAGAACGCCGGACGCGTCAAGAGGTGCAAGGCGGCAATAGGACGGAGGACGCCTGCACGGATGCGACGAGTCCGGAGCAGGGAAGAGAGTTGCAGGAGGCGTCCACGATGTGCGGTTGGGCGTCGGCGTCGTGTGCGACGACGAGGTTGTGGTTACGGAGGTGGTTGTGTGTGAGACGGAAGGTAAGCAAGGCCAGGAAAGATGGCTGAGCTATGCACTCACGCGCCGGACATCGCCGCTACCGCTGAGACCACGGTGGTTGGCCAGTTACGTAATGCGGGGGAACGCACGTGGCCGCCACGGCGCTGGACGCGTCTCTGTCTCGACGCGTCCGCTCGGCCTTCTTTGGCTGGCTGTTGTTGCTGGGCGGGTTTGTGTGAGCCTGGACACGCTTGTACACCGCTGTAGAAGTCTATCTTGTTTCATTTCCGCCGTAGAAAGTACTCTGGTCACACCGGCACTTACGGGGTAAGACCATTGCTGGTGCTGCAAAGGGAACGCGAGGCTTCTTTCATTTTGGTTGCCGAGTCAACCCCACAAAAGACGCGATCGTGATCGACTGTACTCTTGGTCGTCTCTAGCCCCTTCATGGCTGCATCTACCGTTCGTGCCTCCTCCCCACTCCCTCCCGGTCCACGTCCCATCCGGCGACTCCAAGAGGCCGTCATCAATCGTATTGCCGCGGGCGAGGCAAGTCTTGTCCTAAATGCATGACTTGTATGCATACACCCAACTGACGGGCAAGTTCATTAGATCATTCACAGGCCGGCGTCAGCCCTAAAAGAGCTCATTGAGAACAGCCTAGATGCGGGGTCCACTTCAATCAAGGTTACAGTTAAAGAGGGCGGGATGAAGCTGCTCCAGATTCAGGACAATGGTTGTGGAATCCGGGTACGTGACGTCCACATCCAATCCGGGCGGTTTGTGACGGCTATATGCGCCAAGAAAGACGACCTTCCCATCCTCGCGGAGCGGTTCACCACCTCGAAGCTTTCTACGTTTTCGGACCTTTCGCGCCTCACGACATATGGCTTTCGCGGAGAAGCGCTAGCGTCAATATCGTACGTATCCAACTTGACTGTGGTGACCAAGACCAAAGCGGATTCGTGTGCATGGAAGTAAGTAGATATATCAGGGTAGTCGAGCATGCTACTCATATATCACAGGGCATGTTACGCGGATGGCGCCCTCAGTGCAGTCAAGGCTGGAGCAACCGCTGAACCCAAACCGTGCGCAGGCAACGACGGGACAACAATAACAGTGAGTATATGCGCATTAACAACGAGTATAGGATTAGACAGTCGTT
Organism: Trametes hirsuta; assembly: GCA_001302255.2. Taxonomy (NCBI): domain Eukaryota; kingdom Fungi; phylum Basidiomycota; class Agaricomycetes; order Polyporales; family Polyporaceae; genus Trametes; species Trametes hirsuta. The sequence continues at coordinate 964,018 of CP019382.1, read as the reverse complement.
TCAGGCGGAGAACCTATTCTATAATACCCCAACGCGTCTTTCCGCTTTGCGCGGGTCGTCAGAAGAATACGCCCGTATCCTTGACGTTGTCACCCGATATGCTGTGCATAACCCTCACGTTTCCTTCACTTGTAAAAAGGTAGGGCGCTCTCCCAGTATTGACAGTGCCCTCTTCTGAATGCCACTGGATGGCGTGTAGACAGGAAGTCCGGCCCCAGATGTTTCAACCCCATCGTCTTCTACGACCGTGCAAGCGATCCGCCTGTTATACGGTCAGACCCTCGCCAAGGAACTCCTGCATGTCTCTGTATCATCATCGGATAAAAATAAGTCCAATACCGCCAACGCCGAAGACACAGAAGACATGAGCAAGAATGAAGATGACGAGGATGGAACCTGGAACGCGGAGGCGCATTTCACCAATGCAAACTACCAGTCAAAGAAAATGACACTCCTACTGTTCATTAACCGTGAGTTACTCCGTGTCCGTCTGTCGCGGCACGTCCGCTCAACCCTAGACGTTAGACCGTTTAGTCGAGTCGTCACGGATTAAGAAGGCGCTTGAAGCCGTCTACAACGGCATCCTCGCCAAGGGCGCCTCGCCTTTCATTTACCTGAGGTAGGTATAGTCGTACATCCCGGGTGACTATGACCTCACGCGCTTGTCATCAAAGTTTGCATCTCGACCCACGCTCCGTTGATGTGAACGTACACCCGACAAAGAAGGAGGTGCATTTTTTGAATGAAGACGGTATAATCGAGCGAATCGCGGACGTGGTCCAAGAGGCCCTCATTGGCCAGAGTCAATCACGGGTTTTTGAGTACCAGGTTTGTTGTGTACCGCACGTCCCAGACCGCTGCTGACCGGCATGTGCAGACCTTGCTGACCGGCGGAATCGCGGAGCCTCCGTCACAAAAGGCGAAAGGCAAGCGCAAAGCGCGCGAAGATGAGGACACGGGCGACAACGATGACATGAACCCGGAAGGCCAGGATGGCGCCCTCGGAAGCAGTCAGGCCCCCGCGGCAGCGTCTCATTTGGCAAAGCGCAAAGTTTACTCGCAGCACAAGGTCCGTACGTCACTCAAGGACCGCACGCTCGATTCCATGTTCCCCGTCGCGCACCCATCTCAACAGATTGGGAGCGGCGACGGGGGCAGTAGCGCGGGGACTCCTGGAACGCCGCCGACGTTGAGGGACCGAGAGGTCAAGGAGTCACAGTGCTACCTCCGATCCGTCAGAGACCTCCGGGATGCTGTCCAGAAGGCGCGACACAACCGTGCGTCAGCCCGCTTCGACTGATCCAGTCCCTTGTGCTCACAGACCCTACCCCCTGTCACTCTGCAGGGCTGAGCGAGATACTCACAAAGCACACATTCGTGGGCGTCGTAGACGCCGCACGCTGTCTCTCACTCGTGCAGCACGGCACACGCCTCTACCTCCTCAACCACGGCGCGCTCGCCGCGGAACTTTTCTACCAGCTCGGCCTCCGCCAGTTCGGTAACCTCCCCCGCATCCGGCTCGACCCGCCCCCCGGGTTACGCGCACTCGTCGTGCTCGCGCTCGATGCGGAGGAGGGCGTCGAAGAGAGCGGGATGAGCAAGGCGGACGTGGCAGACGTGCGTTGCCCCTCGCCTCCCTTAGCTTACTTTCCATATAAGACTAGGCAAATGCTGATCAGCATCTATCCTCGCACAGCGCATCACAGACATACTCATTGCCCGGCGCGACATGTTGCACGAGTACTTCAGCCTTGGCATCTCCGAAGACGGCCGCGTCGAGACGCTCCCGCTACTCTTGCGCGATTACACGCCGAATCTTGACAAGCTCCCGTTGTTCCTCATGCGTCTCGGCCCGCAGGTGGACTGGACCTCGGAGCAGGCGTGTTTCGACGGTTTCCTCCGTGAGCTTGCGCTGTTCTACGTGCCGGAGCCCCTCCTTCCCGAAGACGGAATAGGGCCGGAGAAAATGGGCGCCGGGGAGGATGGAAACGACGCGGATGAAGAGAAGCAAAGGGAGAAGGCGACGCTGTGGCAGGTGCAGCATGTGCTCTTCCCAGCGATGGCGCGTTACCTTGTCCCGCCCAAGACACTACTTGACAGGGACGTCGTGCAGGTCGCCGACCTGCCCGACTTGTATCGCGTTTTTGAGCGGTGCTGATAGATTCGTGCTGACTTCGTGTTTATTGCTCTCCATTGGACTGCCCCGGAAGATGTGTATATGACGTGTAGCAGTAGATACGATATTGTACAATATGGTTTGTGTGTCGCTGGAGGTGAATAGATGGGATGGCTATGTAGATATACACCCCGGGGACGCTAAATGTCGTACCAATGAGAGTACAAGATAGCTATAAAAGTCAGAGAGCGACGGGGCGCATATACCCCGTTCCTATATAATCATACAAGTACATATGCCTGTGGGAGCCTCAGAACATGTCGACGTCCTCATCCGGAGCGGGGGACGCCCCGTCCTCGAGGTCGCTGTAGCCGAATATTTCGTCTATCGACAGATCGTCGAGGTTCAGGTCGGCTTCAGCGGCGTACGCCTCCAGCTCCTCGTCGAGCAAGTCGTCGGGTGTGACCGACGTCGACTGAATATCTACCATAGCAAACATCCCGTCAACACATTTTACGTGATAGGGAGGAGACACCGAACCTCGCAATTCGCTTTCCCAAGCCTCGGGGTCTTCCATGTCTGGGTCGAAGGAAGAGCCCACATCCTGCGAGTACGAAAGGCGATACGCATGCCTCTCTTTCCGCTTCGCGCTCTCCACGATGCGGCGGAACAACTGACGCCAAATCGCTGCGTCAAAGAGCGTCCAAGGCCATGGCTAGAAGCTTGACACGCACCTCATCGTTCAGCATGCTGTCTTCATCTTCGTCGTCCTCATCCATCATTTCGTCGACCCCGTCACTACTCCCATCGCTGCTCATATGCCTTGACCCCCTCGCAACTGCACGCTCCCGTTTTTGAGCGGCGCGCTCGATGACACGCGACTGGAGCCGCTCCCGCAAGAACGCCTTGCGGGGGGCCTCCTCGGTGGGCCCCGTGCCACTGCTGGAGGCTTCTGCGTTTCCGGGTCCATAGTTCGAGCTCGGGCGCCGCCGCTGAGCTTCAGAGTTCCGGACGCGTTGGGAGGCGGAGGACGAGCTGAGCGGGTTAGCTTTGTACTGCGACCTTCGACGGGCGCTGGCGTTCGCTACGGGTGACGAGCCTGGACTGCTGGCAAGCGGAGACGAACGAAGGGGAATGTGCGAGTAGCTCGTCGGGGTCGACAAGTGCGAGCGGGAGGGTGTTGCCGGGGGCATGTACATGGCAGCCTGCATTGTGGTGGTGGTGGTGGTGGCTATCGCAGAAAGAGACGGAACTATAGGGGCTCATTAATTTGGCGCCCAAACCCCTTAACTGGACGCGTGCGACATTAAACAACGCGTCTTGTCACGTGCACCCAGTGTCGCGATGGGTCACGCCCCTGGCAGTTGTGCTTTTCCAAGTTAGACGGGACAGCCCCGACGAAGACTTGACGAAACATATTGACTGGATATGGGCGTGTAATTAAGATAGTTTCCGTTGAGTACACTCTATATCGTCATATACACAGTTATAAGTTACACCGCCATTAAACCCTCGAAGACCTTCCCGATCTATGACACAATATATACAACCTCCTTCATCCACGGCTCCTAGTTTTGATGTTCACGCGCCATACTCTTTGATGACGCTCACAGGATCCTTGTACGCAGCAACAGGCGTGAATGGCACATCGTTGAGGCTGCAATATGGAGTCAGTACCAGCCCAGTCACAGGGGAGATATGGCACTCACCCAAACGCGGAGGGGCCACCGCACTCCAAACCTTCGGGCGTCGCCGTCCAGCTCGGGTGGCCCGCAAGAGCAATCACGGTGACCCGCAGCCCGTACCGGTAGTCGGGCGTCCCGAGCGCAGCACCGTTCTGCGAGTCGAGCACGGTGATCAGGTCGGGCACCGTCGTATGGATCTGTGCAGCGCAGCATCCCCGTTAGTGGGGCAGCCACGTGAACGGAATAGCTGAACGTGCCTTCTTCTCCCCGCTGGCGGACTCAATGTACGCGTACAGGTTCTCATTTTGGAACGGAATGATGAGCTTGTCGTCCGCGCTGACGGGAAGCGTGAAGCTCGACGCCGAACCGCCATCCTCCTCTTCCTCCTCTTGCAGGGGCACGATAGTCACCTGTCCCCACGTGAAACCCTTCCGCACTTCCCGCTGGACGTCAACGACCTTGCCAACGAAGAGGCAGGCGCCGTTCTGTAGTTCGAGGATCGCCTTCGGGATGCCCTTGAGGTCGTTGTGCTTCCTGCGGAGCGCGATCGCACGCCCAATGCGCCATGCCTGCGAGACGCTGTGGGGTACACCTATTGAACGTTGAGATGCGAGCTTTCAAGTATATTCGTTTACGGTGGGGACACACCATAGTCCACACAAGTCTTCCGGTCAAGCGGCGCCATACTGACACCGGCCTTGGAGCCCATCTCGGTGGTGACCACACGAAGGATGTCCTCGACCGCCTTCGCATTACGCGCAGTGGGCATGACCTAAATCGCTACTAAGTATGCAGGGGAAGAGGTGAGTGCTCGGAAACCTTACAAGGGTGTTCCCGGCACCATCAGAGATACCGGCGGGCCACAAGCCCATGGGGATGTTGTAGGCTCCAGGAATCCTGTAACTCATTCAGAACAGAGCTTTGTAGGGAGGTACGCCCGATATGACTGACGTTTGGTACATCTACATTGGGTTACTGCATTAAGCATCACTGATTAAAGAGAGAGAATATGATACGTACGTTGGGGTACGCACGGCCCATGAGGTCGCAATCGAGCACCGACTTGCCCATCTCGGCCGCCACGATCATGGGCTGAATACCGTTGCCACCACCGATCTCCTCAGAGATAGCACCCGTGAAGTCGTCAATGCCCAGGTACTTCATGAGAGCACGAGCGGAGGCAGGGATCTCGTCGCCGCCTTGCAGGCGTTCAGACTACCGAGGGGCCCAACATCATTAGGGGGTGGAAAAGGCAACGCGAGCGACGATCTTACCGAAACGCTCGGGGATCCCTACAGTAAAGTTGGGATGCCGTGGTGAGCGGCCGATTTAGAGTTGAAGAACCTTCGACGGGACGTACCATGAAGCTGCAACGGATGAACACGTCCTTCTCGTCCACGTAGTCAGGATCGACAACCTACAAACACCCGTCAACCGCCCGACTCCTCTCGACTCCGCTCTCGGAGACGCATGTTCAACGACTCACGATGATATCCTTGCCATCGCGCAGCGCCTGCCGCGCCATAAGGAACGGCGGGTACGGCGAGCCACCCCCGCCCGTCCCGAGCACACCGCAGCCCTCGGCGATCCATTCTACGTGTCTGTCAGCGTCGCCACGCGCCGGGACCGTGCCCCAGAGAGCGCTCACCGAGATCGACCTCGGACAGCTTCCACGTGCGGTTGGGGAGGATCGTCGGCTTGTAGGCGTCGATGTCGACTTGTGCCTCCGCCTCGGCGGCGTCTTCGGCGGCGGCTGCGTCCGCGAGCGCCTTCTCGCCCTCGGCGCCCTCGTCGACGTCCTCGGCCGACGCGAGCGCGGCGTCCTCGAGGGAGGCGACCGTCTGCGGCGAGAGGTCGCCTGCGGCCTTGACGATGATCCGCGTCGCCTCGTTGGTGACGTACTGCGGAGGAGTGAGCTTTTCGGTGTTCGGGCGTCCAGATAGGCATGAGATGATGATGTACCTGAACGGGAAGGTTGATGACTTCGACGATTTTCGTAGTCGCTGAGAAGGGGAGGACGATCAGCTTCGGGCTCGGGACGTGTATAAAAATCGCAAGACATACCGGGGTCTGCGCCGGACTCGATGGCCTTCTTGATAGCTTGCTCCTTGATGGATTCGACAACAGTGTGGATGTTGCGCCCGGCAAGGAACTCGATGGTGTCGATCTCCCCGGCGACTATGAAAAGTACCGTTAGTTCCAGGCTACACTGAATTACGTCTGCATCGGATTCTTACCCTTGGCCATAGCGGCACCTACGGCGTTGGCGACGCTGAAAAATGGCGGGCGGATGATCTCCTTCACGCCTGCCAGCTCATCAGGAGCGATGATACTGCCACCTCCGACGAGCAGGACAGTGATGTCTTCCGGAGACGTCTTCATCCTATTATAAAAGATAGTATCAGTGGTATTCTAGACTGCAAATGCCTAAAACGTACTTGTCGATGATGCCCTCAAGAAGTTTCTTGATCCTATGCATGCCATGGGATATGACCTCGGCAGAGACGTCCGAGACCTTCGTCTTGTCTCCGAGCTCAGCACGACCGCTAGCAACGACCAAGTCCGACGACGTCAGAGAGCTCCCCCCAAAGACCTTCGCATCGCGCGTGATGTTGTGTCCGACCGACTCGGGGCCCACAGTGACACGGAGACCCTTGTCCGACTGCGAGGCCCTAACGATGGAGCCGCCGCCCAGAGCGATCGACTGCACGTCCGCCATCGCAAAGTTCGTGCGCACGCCGCCGACCTCGATGAACGACGCCGCCTGGCGCGGGAAGCCCGACGGCAGCAGCACGCCGACGTCGGACGTCGTGCCCCCGACGTCGACGACGATCGTCGACTTGCGCTGCTCCGCGGCCTTCTGCTCGTCGAGCCCGGAGAGGAACGCGGCGCCGCGCATCGAGTTCGTCGGGCCCGACGCGAACGTGCGGATCGGGAGGCGCGCCGCGGACGCGGCCGTCGTGAGCGTGCCGTCGTTCTGCGTGAGGAAGAGCGGGCAGGTGAGGTCGAGCGCCTTGATGGCCTTCTGGAAGCCGCGGATCGTGCGCTGCGCGAACGTCAGGATCGACGCGTTCAGGATGGAGGCGTTCTCGCGCTCGAGGAGGCCGACTTGGCCAACTAGACGAGAAGAATAGAGATCGGTTAGGAGACGAGCGGGTTGACATGGGTGCGAACGACTGACCGTCTCGGGAACAAACCACGTTAATAGAGGGTCCGAGCTCGCGCTCGATGATGACCTTCGCTGCTACTTCATGCTTCCCCTCGTTATCCAGGGGCGAGTAGATACCCGAGAGGACGACCTGTTGTGGGCGGACTTAGACGATCCTCTAGTAGATGAATCGGGAAAAAGACCCTTACGTTCTTCAGGCCTTTCTCCTTGATGATGGCGCACTGCGCGATCACCTGCTGTTCGTTCAGAGGTAGGATCTCACGTCCGTCGACTGATGCATGTTAGCGAAGCCTCTGCCCGTGACACGAAAATCACGTACTCTCAAAACCACCGTCCACATAGCCGACGTGGCCCTCCGTCAGCGCGCGCAGCCGCTTCGGAAAGTCGATGAATGGCGGGCACTGGCGTGTGTACGGGCCACAGAGACGGATGACGGCGACCTTGGCGAGCCGGCGGGCGTCCCGCTCGAGCACGGCGTTGATGAACGCGGTAGTGCCGATACTAACTGAGGACACCTCCGAGGGCGGCACTGCGGCGAGTTTGAGCACTTCCCTGACCGCGATCTCGATGCCGGTGGAGACATCGGGCGTGGTGGCGGACTTGTAGTGCGCCAGGACGCCGCGGCTGGGCTCGCGGAGACGGGTTACGTCGATCAGGACGCCATCCGTGTTCGTTCCTATGGGGGAAGCGGTCAACGAAAGGCAATACGCAGCTCTATCCCGGAATGCGCCCGCGGTGGGACCAGGACGCACCTCCGACGTCAACACCGATCCGGAGCATGCTGGGAAGTATCGGGGCGGGCTAGGGGTGGCGATTGTGCGTACGTAGCGCAGAGCGAGAAGCGGCGGCGGTGTCGAGCTCTGAGCCTTAGCCGTTTGGGAGATGGTGCAGGTACGAATGGACAGCCTCGAGATGGTCCCGCGCCCACGCAGAATATATGGGCCGCTCGGGGGGCCGTACGCTGCCGTACGGCATTCTTATCTTCGTACGCTCCGGAAGTCGGGCATGAGCACACATGATGTGACCTCCACATATTCAAGCCACCGCGGGCAATTATCGATCCGGGTCGTCGATGCAGGGGTTTCCGAGTCAGAACAGTCCAGGTCCAATAATCGGCCGTTGGAGAGTATTAAATATCCTATCAGTGCACTGCTCCGGGAGCGTGCCTAGGTTGAGCTTTCCCCGCCCCCTGAGTGACTCGTGAGCAATTACCCCACACTCGATTGCGATCGGGCGTTGGGAGATACGCTCGCCGGCGGCCGCCTGGCTGCTATGCCTCCATGTTCTCGAGTTCATGGTATGCAACGACTCTACAGCTGAATGCCTACTCGGCTCTAGAGAGACCCAAGCGACGAATTATATGCCGATGGGAGTTCGAGGGTTGGCTTGACTGACGGACAGTCAACGGAGGCGAGTACTGTGTAAAATAGGCGTAGATCGCGCGCTGCTGCCCTTTTCTCCAGACGTTGATTGACGAAATTGCCCGGTATAATGAAACTTGTGGGCGCCCCCGAACGGATGTGGAACCTCTAGAGTAAACAGGGAGCACAATTGAACTCGCACCTCGGCCTGTACATCGGGTCCGTTACATTGCCACGCTCTCCCATCGTGTGTGAAGCACGGAGCCGTGGTCTCGTAATATCCGGGCCCGAGGGTAGAGCCTGGAGCGTGGAGGAAGAGGTGGTGGTTGAGAAGACAGAAAACTCGTGGGAACCCGTACGTACACGAGCGCTACAAAATGAATCAGGTACTACGAGTGCTTTTTGCACCACACATCCGACGCCGGCGATTCTTGAACACCTCATAGCACGGGTTCTTGGTCTGAAGATCAAGAAGAGTGTGCGCGGTGCAGCGTGCCGGATCAGAGGCTGGCGAGGGGGGGACTGTCGCATTTGTTCGGGACCGGCAAATAACCGGCTATCGTCCCAAAGGGGGAGAAATCCGGGCGGCTGGCAAGAAACGGGTGCTCCGCAGATGGCGGGGGCGCCTGGCGTGCTTAGAGCGGCATGGGCATCGCCGGCGGGACGGGCGTGCAGACGACGGCCGAGGGGGAGGCGGATGGGAAGAGCGACCCGGGGAGTCCGAGCAGGGCTGCGAGCAGTCGAGCGGCGCCGCGCGCGCTGGCGTCAATCGCAGGCAGCCGCAGAGGCTTAGAGCAGCTTATAGCCTCCGGTCCTGGTGTCCATATGACAGCCTCCTCCGCCGCGCAGGCTGACCGCAACGCTGACCCCTCCAGCCCTGGCGCACTCGGCGTCCCCAGCTGCAGTGCTCGGGCGCGGGCCATGTTTTCCTCCTCTCGCCACCGCCGCGACTGGTGAGTCCCCCGTCGTCCCCGCGTGGGCGCTGGCGGCGGAACGCGTCCGCTTCCAAGCCCCCGCAGCCGCTCTCACAGCTGCCCCGTGCACATCGCCTTCGTTCGGCCGCTGACGGTTCATTTCATTTCATCACAGTGCGCGTAAGCACGACCGCCTTCGCAACGCCGTTCTCGGCGTCCCCGCTGCCTACACGGACCCTTCCACCGACGCGGACGCGGCCATCCTCGCGCTCTCGCTCTCACAGCTCGTCACCGCTCGCGCAGGCAACTCGTTGCAGCTATCGCATATCCTCCAGGCGTACGGCAAACGTGCGCTGGCCGCACACGAGGCTACCAACTGTCTCGCCGACTTCTTTCTCGACGAGGCAGAGAGCACTGCCACACCCGACCCGAACCTCCCCCTCTCCGGAGTCCCGGTGAGCCTCAAGGACTGCATCGACCTCGCCGGCCACGACACCACCCTCGGCTTCTCCGCCAACGCAGGTCGGCCAGCGCACACCTCCGCACCGATCGTGCAGCTCCTGCGCGACGCGGGCGCGCTCGTGTACGCGAAGACAACGCTTCCGACGGCCTGCCTCTCCTTCGAGTGCAGCTCGGACCTCTTCGGCACGACCACGAACCCGTACAATCCCGCATTCTCTCCCGGGGCGTCGACGGGCGGGGGCGCGGCGCTCCTCGCCTGGCAAGGCAGCATGATCGAGCTGGGCACGGACCTCGGCGGGAGCACACGGTACCCAGCCGCGTACTGCGGCCTGTACGCCGTCAAAGGCACGCACGGCCGCTTCCCCAGCACCGGATGCGTGTCGTGCACGCCCGGGCTCGAGGCCGTGCCCACCATCACCGCGCCGCTGGCGCGCACGCTGGACGACCTCGAGCAGTTCTGGCGGAGGATCGTCGAGATGAGTCCGTGGGAGTATGACCACACCGTGCGCGGCTTCTCGTTCCTGGGCGCGGGCGCACACACTGATGCGGGCGGGCGGGACAGTGCGCACCCATACCATGGAAGCCTGTCGACTACGTCGCGTCCGGGAAGAAGCTGCGGTTTGCGCTCATGGTGGATGACGGTGAGCATGGGTGCATGGTTGTTCCCCAGCGCGCGTGGTGATCGAAGGGGGTGTGTAGGTGTGGTCCCTCCGACACCAGCGGCTGAAAGGGCGTTGCGCGAGGTAGAGAGCGCTCTCGCAGACGCGGGTCACCAAATCGTCCCGTTGTAAGTTCCATATTTGAGCCTCGTGTCAACTAGCCTCATTATTTGACAGTTCGCCGCCAAGTCCACTCGAGGGGCTCAAGATCGGTTACCAACTTATGTTCTCAGACGGAGGTATGGCTGGCTCCCTTTAATTCCAACCATATGCCCGCCCGCCCGTTTCCCCCGGTTGACTTACGTTCGCAGCTGTATCAATACTAGAACCCAGACGTACGGGCGAGTACGTGAACCCCGCGCTCCTAACCGTGCGCTCCCTCCTCCGGCTCCCGCTCTGGCTCAAGAAGCTCGGTGCCGCATTTCTCCGCTGGTTCTCCCGCCCCCGCGGGCGCAACGACGCCTGGGCGGCGCTCCTCGAGATCTTCCACCCGCGCTCGGCCCTCGAGGAGCGCAGGCTCGTCGTCGCGCGGGACGCGTACCGGGCGGCCTGGCACACCGCGTGGCGCAGCGCCGGGCTCGATCTGCTGCTCACCGTCCCGCACGCGCTCCCTGCGGTGCCGAAGGAGCCCGCGGCGAGCGACAAGGCGACGCTCGTGTCCGCCAATTACGCGTTCCTGTACAACATGGTGCGTCGCCGCTCTTCGCTTCGCGCCCCCCCTGTGGCGGCGCGGCGCCCCTGTGATGATGGCATGGCTGAGCGGGCGTGGATGTTCTGCTGCAGCTCGACTGCACGGCGGGCGTGATGCCCGTTTCGTACGTCGACAAGGCGTGCGACAGCTACAGGCCGGACTTCCGGAAGGACGCGAAGTACCTACACATGAACGACATTGCGCGCGGGGTGCACGATCTGTACGACGCGCGGGCGATGCACGGGATGCCCGTGGGCGTGCAGGTCGTCGGCGGGCGGTTCGAAGAGGAGAAGGTCCTCGCGGGGATGAAGGCGATCGAACACGCGATGTGGAAGAGCGGGAAGGGCTTCGTACCAAGGAGATTTTGAGCATCGTGCCCGTAAGGGGCGCGCGGGTCGCCGTTACTAAGATTATTTACCTCACCCTTACTCGTTTCAAGCGGGCGCATATCGTCGGATGACTGTTGCCACTACTCTGCTGTGTTAGTATAGGACGTCTATCTACTTGTGCTCGTACGTACCTGTATGTCCGATTAATCGCGGTGTATTTGTATGGCCATCCTCACACATGTTTACCTACACGTAACTCCTCGAGTAGCCTCGTTTGGGTGGGCGGGACCGTGATGCTAGGAGGGGTGCGATCTCTTGGCATATGAAGTTGTCCCGCGAAGAGCTCTGCTCGCCCCCCTTGCCCGTATATGCGAACCAGCATGCATTCTCTTCGGCCGCCTAAATAACCGGTCCGTCTGCACCACATCCTACTCGCACGCGTGGACCTAGCACCAGCAGAATCTAGATCGCCGAAGTCAGCATCGCCGTCTGCGTCATCCACCAAGGTCATCAGACATGACACGGACTTCTCGTTGTACACCCACTCCAGCTCGTCCTCGTCCTCGTCCCCGTACCATTTCACCGCTGACAGATGCTCGGGGCGCTCGCGCGTCGCCCACCCCTTGGCGTCCGCGACGGCACGCAGTTCCGGGCGGAGGTACCACAGCTCGACCTTCTCGACCTTCTCCTCGCGGGCGACGGCGAGCAGCTGATCGAGGATGATTGGGAACGTGTTGACGTCCGCGCGGAGGCGCGCGACCGTCAGCGTGCGCGGCGTCGTGGGGAGATCCAAGGTCCAGGTGACAAAGTGCAGCGGGCCAAGTCCCTCGCGGCTGAGCGCATCCTTCAGGTCGCGCGTGCCCGGTGGGAGAATTGCGAGACCCCATTGGGTAGAGGGAAGCACCGGCTTCGAGCCATCCCTAAATTCCATGGTACGCCGGACGACGAACGCGCCGACACCCTTGTTGGGGAGGAAGCTGAAGAGCGTGTGGTCGGTGTCGCCTGCGAAACGCGAGAGGTCGTCTTTTATCCAGATTGTGTCGCGATCGTAGAGCGCGATGACGTCCTCCTCGGACAGTATCTGAATGTTCAGGTCGGGTGTTTTCTCGGTTGTGGATGCGACGGTCGAAGAATCGATCAGCTTTGAAGTCTCCAGAGCCCCATGGACGACCCAGCCGTCTTTAGTGGATGGCCCCAGCCCGGCGGCCTGGTAGAAGTCCCTGCCGACGTCACTATAGAGAACGGAGAACTGCCCGTTTGCTACACCGACAGAACGCAACAGCTCTTCGCCCGGCGGGGCTCCCCACTCTGCAGGGAACGAAGGCGGCAGTGCCGACGGCGGCGCGAGGGCCCAATGCAAGAGGCGCATCATATACTTGGCGTAGCCTTTCCCGCGGTTGCGCGGCGGGGTGTACACGGATGCAATGCCATACGCCGTAACTTCGCGCACCTCGCGCGCGTCGACATCTTTGGCGCGTTTGGCGACGATGCCCGTGCGACGAAATCTAGAGCAACGTCAGGACGGCTGGCGAACGATCGTAGCGCCTACTCTGTTCCTCACGTCTCGCACGAACACAAGAAATCCAGGGTGGTCGGATCAGCCCTTGGTGCTAGCACCCTGCAGGAGATTAGGTTCGGACGGTCGCCATTGAATTAGCAGGGGTTCGAAAGTCAAGATCACAGCGTCTACGCACCAAGTGATCAGCTTCCCCCCTGCGGCGTGTTCGTGTGTATCCATGATGGAGTCCCGCTCGAGGTAGGCTTCGAGCGATAGCCCCCGAGCCCATTGGTCCGCCGTGCGCTTGCGCGACTCGATGGTCTGCGCGGGCGTCGCGGGGTAAAGTGAGAGTGCCGCAAACGGTGTGCTGGTCATGGTGCGGCTCCAAGTAGAGTCCAAGTCCGTTATCGTAGAGTTTAGAGTGTTGCAGGCCGCGGCTTTGGGAGTGCGCGATAGGGAAAGGTACGGATGGCGGATGGGGTACCTGTATCGAGGTGTATATTTCTTGAACGATCGATGCTGATCGTGTGGCGGACGGAGCGTCGCGGACCAGCGGAGTCACAGAGTCGAGCCTTCTGCGGCTTGAGGACCATCCCTGGGCGCCGGTGGCGTTCAGTGCTGGTGAACACCGTGCGAATAAAACGTCAACAAGTCTCGACCCCTTCTCATGAGCGGTGTCTCGTAACAACCGGTGCATATTGGGAGCGCTTGCCCTCGAAGGTCGGCCACCTCCACTTGGTTAGTGGGTGTGCTGGCAGTAGCTGGATTTATGAACGTCAACACAAACCACGACCGGATGACGCGAATTTAGGATGCCAGGCCTGACCGTGACCCACAATTCATACACCTCCACACGTCACTATCAAGCCTGTAACTCGTATGCCTGCAATGTCCGCATCTGCTGTGTAAGTCACATATTGGCTAGTAACACTGCACCAAGCCTACTTTGTGACAGCAAGGTTACAGTAGATGAGGGCCGCGAACGAAATGGATGCCTTTAGGCGCCCAGCCTTCTGCGGCATTGCGCTACCCCGGGGTACTACCGTGGTGGCAACGTAGCTTCAGGCTGAGGCGGCGCGGTTATCTCACCCGTGCCCAATGTCCTGTCAGTGCCAGCGGCCCAAACCTCAGTTGGTCGGCGCTCAGTACTCAGGCTCTCCAGCCAGCCGCATAACAGTGATCGACCAGTTGCTCAAGTCGGCGAAGCCCAAAGCTTGAAGGTCAAACGATGCAATCCAGGTGCGTCGTCCACAACCAATCCCAATTTCATAGAGGATATAACTGTGGTAGCAGGTTCGTGAGATACTTTACACACACTAGAACCTTAAACAATTCGCAAACATCCCCAAGGAGCCCACAGCCGATGTCTGCCGGCTCAGTGCTATCGCGCGTCAAAAACGCCTTGCGCGTGTTCGCAGGTGTTCGCGGAGGCCGAATCAGGGCGAACGCCCTGCAGCACAAAGATGGAATGCGTCTCCTGGCCGTTTATCTCCCCCGCATCTTCGAGTTCGAGTTGAGGTTTGGCCGGTTCGGACCGCTTTGATAAACCCTTCGGTGGGTCGCCCGCTGAAGCACAGACAGTGGTCGATGGCGTAGCCTCGGTGACGTGTACGTTGAAGAGGCCCAACGGAGACTCCGAAGTCGGCAGAAGGACATCACCGTAGGTCCACCCCGTGGAAGAATCCAAGGCCTCTCAGAGAGACCTCAGGCCTTGCACATCCAGCGCAAGCCCGACTCTCGAGTGGCGCACTCATCCCCACGCATACTGCTCAGTCGGCGGGGGCGGCGGGCGGGGCCACACCAACCCATGCCGCCCAACGACGTGCGTCTCCGAGTCCATGCGTCCCATCGAAGGAGATGAGGGAGGTGGAGACTGCAACGGGCCCCGCGACTCAATCGCTAGAGGACTCCGCTCCGAGAGCCGCATCGGACTCGAACGTCCGCCAAACCGCGCCCCCAGGGCCTTCCCGAAGGACGCGTACCACTGGCGCCCGAGGTCTATGAGGGAGGGGCAGCCTGAAGCCGGCGCATCTGGCAGCGTCGCAGGGTAGGGGGAGGAGCTTGGTGGGGACGCCGCCTCCGATGTGGGAGATGTGGAAGATTCAGGCGGCAAGGGTGACTCGGAGGTGAGAGGGCTCAAAGGCGAACCCGGCGCCGCTGCGACCCTACTAGGCCTAGGGACGACTTGAGCGGAAGACGGTGGTTTAGGCATTTTGTGTGAGGGATGCGACCTGTCTCGCGCGGTGGTCTGTTGGTACGGCGACGGACTGGATCCGGGCATGCACTCCGGCGGGGGCATGGGCCACGCAGTGCCATCGCGCCCGATGAAGAATCCAGTGGCGCACCGACCACCTCCCGAGCCCTTCGAATTCGTCGACTCCTCATCAGAGTCCTCTTCGTTTGACTCGTACTCGTCGTACTCGTCCGGGGGGGTCGTCCACTCGGTGCTCCAGCTCTGCTCTTCGCACGCATCCGCATAATAGTCCGCCTCGTACTCGTAGAGTTCCGAGGACGTGTCCGACCATTCATCGTCTTCGAAGGAACAGCCGGCCCCGTTGGCGCCCACGCTACTAGACGGTTGTGGCGCGCGAGGCTGGTGGGTGGCGAAGTTTAGTACCGGCGGCCACGGCGGAGCCTGGTTCACGAGTGCGTTGCACGCTGTATGTTGGTGGTATGTTGATGCGATGCCCCGAGGCGCAGTGCCCCGAGCTTCCGTAAATACACTCTGGGGGTGCTGTGGCGGGGGCGCGCCGCGGTGAGTGTCAAGTTATACGTCAACGATCCCGATTAGCTACTTACGCCATCATCGACAGCGCTAGCGTCAGATGTGTTGTAGTGGTAAAGCTCTTCAACGTCTTCCTTCCAGTTGAGAATTGTGGCGTAGTCCTCCTTGGGCCGCTGTGGCGCGGGTGCGACGATTGGGAGTGGTGGCGATTTGTACATAGCCACACTGTCGAGGGGTACTTGAAGCTTCACGGAGAGCAGGAGAGCGTTTATGTCCGCGATTACGTTTGGGAAGGTGCAGGCGGGCATGATGTATGTCGGCTAGCGTGGGGTGGGCTAGTAGTGGGGATGGGCTGGGGGCGCGGCGTTTCAGGGAGGCAGGCTGGGAATGCTGGGGCTCGATGCTCTTGGGTGCGTGAGGGGAGACAGGACGCGGGGTGCTCGATGGCGGTGGGTGGGTGAGATGGGGCGGGCGGCGGCTTGGACCTCTTATACGGCGCAGAGGATTGTGGCGACAACGCTTGGACGCGCACACGTGACCGCGACCAAAGCGTCCTCGGGCCTGCGTCTCGTCCCAATCGCAATCACCCCCTTGCTTCGTGCCCTTTCTAATGACCAAAATCTAATCACGCTCCGTCTTTTGACACGCACAAACGATGCGCGGACCTCGCGAAAGTGTAGGATATGTCGCATCTGCAGCATATCCTTAGCGAGGCAAAGGCCACAGCTACAACAATGGTTGCTACGTGAACTCATTTGTTTATACCTTTAGTACCTGCAAAGCGTCGGCCTCGATTGTATTCGAGTTCCAGGTACGTACTTTCCATGGAGTATGATCCGACTCTTGCAAAGGAACGGGTAACGTTCGGGGACCGTCATCCACGCATGTCAGAGAACAGGTCCTGAATCGATATACATCTTCAAAGGTCCCAAACGCCACTCCCAACCTAGGCACTCAGCTTTACAACGCAGCTCCATTGATTGTATCGATACAGTTTGCAACATCGCACACCCCATCGTCCAAACGCAACGCACCGCGTACAGCCACGCGCACCTCCAAGTTCATCCAAATACACCATCTACAAACCGCTCGAGTGCCGTACGCGTACATCCGACATCCGCGACTCTACCACTACGCACACATCAACCCTTTGGCACCGGGGCCACATCACACGTCCTCCTCCCAATTGTCCGGAACGCTATCATTGTCCGCGACTGGCACTGGCACTGGCACTGGCACCGGCACCGGCGCGACGACAGGGGCGATGCGCGGAGGACCCGGTGAGGGCGTGGCCCTCGCGGGCGTCTGCGTCCTCGACGAGCCCGCGCCCCACGAGCTCGGTGCGGGCGATGGCTGCGCGGGGCGCGTAACGACCGACGTCCACCCCCTCCCTGCTCCTGGCGATGCGCGCGACAACCCACCGAGAGCCCCAGCGCGCGCGACGGGCGCGCGAAGGTCCGCGAGCTTGCCGAGGCTGCCCGCCACGACGGGCGCGCTGGCCGCGGAGAGCAGGGGCGTGGGGACGCGCGAGTCGATGCGGCGGAGGAGCTGCACGCTGCGGTGGGGCTCCTGGTCGACCATCTGCGTGTCGACGCGGTACACGGCCGCGAGGTCGTGCACGAACTTGCGCTTCTGCTCGGGCATGTGCGGCAGGATCTGGCTCCTCTTGTCCGATGCGAGGAAGCTGGTGTATACCGTGTCAGTGAGAGGGCGATATTAAGAGGGGGAGGGGATCAGGAAGACGTACTCGGCGAAGCTCTTCTCGACGATGGTGCAGAACTTGGCGTTCGCGCGCGCGAACGCAACGAGGTCGTCGTGGTACGTGACCTGGTTCGCCCTCGCGCCCCCCGCACGGTCAGGATTGATGTTGAGGGCCTCAGCGAGGCGGGCGTTGCGCTTCGCGATCGCGCATTCGGTCGTGCATTTCAGCTGCTGGCTGCCCTCGCGCCCGGCGGGGTTCGTTAGCGAGCGGCCGCAGGGAATAGGTTGGCGCAAGCGGCCGCACGGGCATGCGATGTTCACGATCGCGCTGCAGGGCGTGGATTCGTCACACGACGCCGGCGCATGGCATGGCAGTGTGCATGGGTGAAGCGCAGGCATGCAGAGCTTCCGTGGTTTCCCGCAGGGCGCGTGGCATGCGCCGCACGCGTCGCCGTGGCAGGGCCGCTCGCAGTGGTGAAAGCCGCAAGCAAGGAGTCTACGGCATTACCGCTGCGTCAGCGGGATGTCATACATTACACAGCTGTCGGATACTCACTTTCCACAGGTCATACCGCACGATACCTTCTCCTGCGAGCAGCGAATATTGTCGATCACCTTCTTGCCGCAGGCACATGGTTTGCTTGTTAAATGCGGGCATGGCGGACAAGGGGTTGGGTCTTCGTGACATGCGTGTTGACTCTTGGGATGTCCGCACGGGAGGGGCGGGCGCGTGCACGGGTATCGACAAGTGATCCTCGTCCCGCACGGGATCGGCGGCTCCAAGACAGTGCGCCCACAGTAGCAGATCATCTAGCATGGTCGTCAGCATCATATTTCACACACGCACAGAACCTGAGGCGGCATACCTCGTCAAATGAACTCCTCAAACAGGGCGGACAAGGACCCCGGTGATCCCTCTCCTCGCAATGATGATTCCCGCAACTAAGCAATCTTCCGCAGACGAGGTCGCACTCGTGCCATCCTTGTTGGTCGGCGACGTTGAGTCCACCTTCGGCTCCGGCGTGCCTTTTGCCCTTGCCCTTTCCCTTCGTTAGGCTCGTAAGCGAGGCGAGAGGGCAGCATACTCTGTTGCACTGGTGGCGCCCGCACAACCTGAGAGCGCCGCAAGGACGCTCGCACAAAATCTCCACATCTGGACCCGACTCCCCATGCTCCCGCGCGCGAGCACGCGCTTGATCCTCAGAGCAGCGGATCTCGCGGGTTGACGAGCCGCACCTGCACGGGCGGACGACTACGATCGAGCAGGGCGGGCAGGGCCCCGTGTGGCAGCGCGAGGAGCAAACGTGCTCGCAGCCCTCGAGAGGTTTCATGCAAGTCGACTCGCACGTCGGGATCGGGTCTGTACAAGCTGCCCGGACGAGGCGCGTCCCATGAGGGAAGAATGGTGCCGAATCTTGAGTAAGCGGATGTTTGCCGCAAGGGCAGTGTGTCACAGCCGAGGGAGAGCGCGGACAAGGAACTGGAGTGGGAGATGGAGGATGGCAGGGCTTCGCGCATCGGTGAATACCGCAATCAAACGGTCTGTGGAGACAAAATTCAGTATCGGTATCCCCTATAAGAAGCTAGAAGCACATGTCCATACCTGTCGCAAGTATGCTCGCAAGCAAATCGCCCGACCCACTTTTCTTCCTTACCGTCTTGCACCACTCTACACACTTTCTCCTCACCCTCGCCACAAGCCAACTGCTTCGCTTCCTTGCCGCAATAGCATCGCGCCTCCTCGCGTACGGGACATGGCTTGCACTTGCCTGGATGGCATGCATTCTCGCATCTGTGATTTCCACATCCGAGCATCCGCCCGCACGCCTGGCCGCACGAGAGCTCACTGGTGGTTGGTACACCGCTCTCACTGAGCCTTAGACGTGCGCAGCGGAAGGAGAGCGTTTCCTTGTTGCAATAGCACGGCATCTGGGTCGTGACTTGACATGGCGGACAAGGGCCGGGATGACAATTGAGTGAGCAGGGATGCCCACAGGGGCGTGGGCGAGAGCACGGATTGGCACAGGAATGAGGAGTTGCTAGGCGCGGGGGCTTGGGATCGGGTGTGGACCCGCAGAAGCACCTACGAGGAATCGTTGGTTTCGGGTGCTATGCATGCGCATATAGTCCTACTCACCAGTAGCTGCTTGGCACCGCCCTCCGTTTCGACTGACATCCGGGACATCTCCAGTCTCCATCCCTCTGCTCGCCCCTGACGCGCCATGCCTCCTCGATGTCCTTGACGCTCTTAGCGGCCCATGGGCGGATGCACTTAAGGTGGAACGTCATCCAACAGCACTGCGCGCTCGTGTCTGCGCGGCGCGTCTGTTCTGGAACGCCGCTCTCATCGTCCGTCGGGGCCAAGGTGGGATTCGACGGGGAGCACGACCAGGTCGGTTGCATAGGCGTAATGGGGGCAAAGCAAATCGTGCAATCGGGATACGGCGGCGTGCTCAGCTCGTAGATAAGCCGTGAGGTGAGGTCGTCGTTCTTCGGCGCAGCGACACGATACCTCTCGGACGCGGGAAGGTCTTTGCCCGCGGAGTCGCCGGGGCCACCCTCAGTGAGCTCGCCTTGGAACTTGCGTCCGCGGTTCCGGCGTGGCCTCTTGGCCTCTACCACATTTCCATCTTCTCCGGTGTGCCCTCGGTCTGCCCGGGGGCCTATGGAGGTGGGAGTAGTTGTCCCACTGGTCTGCCCCTCACGTCGGGGGCGACGAGGACGAGAAGAACTACCGGGATGAGATGCACCTTGACCCGAGGAGTCTTCCCTGTTGCCCTTCCTCTCTCCGCGGGGACCATGCGATGGTCCAGAGGGCGGCACGGACCCGTCCTGGTGTGCGGGATTACCGTCCGTGCGTCCCTTCCTGGCGCGAGGCTTAGGTAGCCTACGAGCGCCATCTACATCGCCGCCAGATCCTCCTCCTACAGCAGACGCAGAGTGTTCTCCGCGGTCTTGCTGGGGGCGGTTGGCATTGGGCACACCTGGCTTGCGCCGACTCCGCGAGCGGGCGCCTTCAGGACCGTGTGCGGCCGATGGAGGGGTTACGCCTACAACTATGGAGGGCTCAGGCATGCAATGCAGTAGAGTTGCTATCGAGTGTTTCCTGTGCGGTGAGGTGGTGGTGGAACGAGAGAAAGTAGCAAAGGTGCCCTAGGACCTGCAGCAGAAGTCTGAGAGGCCTGCTCCGCAAGGATGAGTCAGCGCCTCGAGTGGAATTCTCGCTAGACAGAGGTCCGTCGCGCTTTTAAACAGTGTCCGAGGTGCGAGCCCTAGTCAACCAGGATCAAAGACGGCCCCGGGTCCCAGAGGCGATGAAAACAAGTCGAGTTGCGGTACTATCGGGGCAAGATGTAACTCGATCCGGCTCCGAATTCGGTTATAGAAGCGCCCAAACTTAGCCCGCGCTGAGCGCCGGAAGTACACTGTGCGCCGTGCACAAACTCACTACTCAGAGGTAATGCTGGCAACGAATGGCTTTCACATCGTCACAGAGGGGAGTCAAATACATCGAGAACGCCGAGGAGACAGGTGGTGACATTCATTAGTAATTTACGATCAGAGAAGTTAAAAGAACAAATAAACTACGAGCTCCCTCCTCTGAGCCAGTCCCTCCCAGCTCCGAAAGAGCTCAAACGTGCTCCCGACCACCCGTCCCACCCGTCAGCACCACCGGAGGCGGACTACCACTCGCTGTGCCCCCATTTCCAGGCTGCACGCTCGCCGAACGCCCCAGCAACGACTTCGGCTCGAGTTTGAAGCGGTGTTTCGCCTTCGCCTGCTTCTTCTTCAGACGCTCCTTGCACCGCTCGCACAGCGAGCCGGTCGTGCCGGGAGGTAACAAACGCTTGCAATGCTTCGCATTGCCACAGGGAGTCTGTTTTGGAATTGAGCCCATCAGTATCGGTAGCGGTATCGGTATAGTAATGACAGCCAGCGGCGGCGACGCACCCTCTCTTCCGACACAGGCACCGCTTCCTGCACGACCTCAGGAGTCATAACCTGCACATACCCACCACCCGGCGTGCTCGCGCCCGAGACCGGCGTCGTCGCGGGGTGCACATCGATCCTGAACTTGGAGTACGCGTACGCGCTGCCCGCCTCGAGCTCCGCCCCGTCCCACTGCTTGCGCTTCAGGCTGAACACGGGTTTCGTCCCGTTCGTGCAGCCGGTGTTTTCGTTCTGGTACGTCTCCTCCGTGCGGACGATGAACGTTGAGTACTTCTGCGATGGCGGCTGCGACGGCTGCGGCGGCGGCGGCTGTGGCGGTGGGTGGCGGGAAGGCTCCGACGACGGCGCCCGTGTGCTGGTGCTCGCACTTGCGCTTTTCGCAGTTTCTGCCGGGGGTGGTGGCTGCGGCGGAGGAGCCTGCTCGCTCGGGGCGGGCGGACTGTGATAATGGGGATAAATAAGAGGCGGCATCTGCGCTTGTGCTTGCGCCTGAGGATGTTGTTGCTCCTGTGACGACGCTCCCTCGGGCGCCGGGGACGACTGTCGCGAGGGCGGAGCCTGGTAGTTGGGAGGAGGCGGTGGGTAGGCGTAGGGATACGGGAATGGTGGCATTGGAGGGTACGGCTGTCCCGCCTGGCCAGGTTGGGGACTCGCCTGACCTGGGGGAGGATATCCCTGCCCTGCAGGTGGGGGCGGATATGGCTGACCAGGTGGGGGAGGGTATGGGTAGGGATATGGCTGGCCGGGGTATCCATATGGAGTCGGATAGGCCGCCCCGTACGGAGGTGGGTACATCGGCGGTAGAGGCGGGTAAGGACCTTTTGACGGAGAAGGTGGGTATCCATAATTGGGTGGAGGGGGGTAGGCATGCATGTACGGCGAGCCCTGCATGAAAAAGGGGTATCCATTAGGCGGCGGGAGATACGGGGGCGGAGAGGCCAGATGTGTATCCCCGGAAGCATCCTTCTGTGAGCTATGACTGGCGTCGGCGGTCTGCGTAGATGCGCTGCCCGACGGGTGCTGGTCATTCTCTGTGGATGCTTTTGCTTTGCCCTTCTTTTTACCCTTTTTCTTGGGCGCAGGCGCACCAGATGAGGCGGATGCGTCCCCGCCATTCACACCGCTGCCTTGCTGAGACGTATTTGACGGCTGACCCGCAATGGGTATGGGGGTAGAGGAGAACGGCGGCTAGTAACATCAGCACCGAAGACGTACTCCTAAACGGTATGCGAATTCGCTCACCTTGTCGCTACGAGTCTTGATCCCGGCAGCCTCCTCGGGAGACATTGGGTCCATAAACACGACGCTGTTCTGGTCCGCCACCGGCAAGCTGCTGAATACGGAGGTAGAAGATTCGGCATGCGAGTCCTGGGCGGGCTGTGGGGGAACATGGCCCAGCGCGGACGGCGCGACAGTCCCATTCGACGCCTCTCCAGACGGCACCGATCGACCTGCACTAGGACCCGCCTCTGCATTCGCATGCGCCTCCCCGCTAGCAGCAGTACTCTCCTTCCCCCCAGCCTGCTTCTTCTTCCTCTTCTTGCCTTTCTTCTCGCCCTCCTCTCCAGCCCCAGCCGGCGTCCGCGCCTTGCCTTCCACCTCCATCTTCACGCGTTCGATATTGCCCTCAGCGAGCTCGGGCGGAATGAGGCCGCTGTCCCGAAGAGCCTTGAGCCGACGCCCCGCGCGGTCGCGCGAACGGCACAGGTCGCACATCTTCCACGGGTTGCTGGGCGACAGGAGGTTTGCGCACGCCTTGATTGAGCATACGTGGTTCTTCCGTCGCGTCCCGCGCGCTGCGGGGGGTAGACCCTGGCTAGGTGCCCCGAGCGGCGTCTCGTCAAAGTCTCGCTGTTCGCCTTGGCCCGCGATGTCGACGTCCATATCCGTATCCACTGTTGTACCAGCACCATGCAGCTGCGCCGCGATCCCAGACTCGGCGACGACGTGCGAGAGCGCGAACTCTGGGCTGATGCTCGCGTCCCTCAAATGGTGTTCGATATCGCTGAATGAGAGTGGAAGCTCCGCCGCTCGTGCATGCGCGTCTGGGCTGAGACTCGCACCCTCATCGCCCCCATGCTGCCCATCCTCGCCCTCACCCTCGCCCTCAAAGTCGCTCCCCGCGCCCTGATCAGACGGGCCCACCACAGCCGCCCAGTCGCCGTAGGCCTGCGCCTTAACCTCCTTGTCGCGCACGCGCTTGAGCTTGCTGTGGTGTCGGTTTTGTAAGCGATGCCGCTCGCACCGCAGAAACTGGTAGTCCCCGGGTAGTATCTCGCGACAATGCGAGACTGTGCACATGCGCGGAGGACGGGGCGCGGGTTGGCTTTCAGCGCCACTCCCGGACGACGGGCCCGCTTGGGGTTGTGGACCGACCGTTCCCTCAGGCGAGGCCGCGTACTCGTGCCATATATCGTCCTCGGGAGGGAGCGGGGGAAGGCCCTGCTCAGCACGGCGTTTATCCTCCTCTTCCCGGATTTTGTGAAGCTCTTGGACGGCAACCTCTTTCTCCTTCCGCCATTTTGCACGCTTCGTTGTACCGTAGTTGCGGTACCGATTCCGGCACGGCTCGCACATCTTGAAGAACGAGTTCCCAGCGATGAGCGTCTTACAGCCCTTGATCGAACAGAACCGTGGAGGAAGTTGGCCATCGACAGGCGGTGCCGTGGCACCGACAGGAACGGTGGGTCCAGATGTTACGCGAGTTGAGAGATTAAGGTTCGGGACAGCCTTGAGCACCTCCGCGAGAACTGGATGTATCTCCGGAGCAGGGGGAGGGGGAGGAGGCCCCGCGCTCTGCGAGGGCCGAGAGAAAGACTGGTGGTGGTGTTGCGGCACTTGCAAGACCGGGTGCGGAGGCAGCGCTGGCTGCTGCTGCTGCTCGGGAGACCGAGGTCGATGGAGTCGCTCATGATCACCCTGACCGAATAGCTCATGATCGTCGAGATGGTGTTGGGCATGTGGCAAGGTTAGGGCACCCGCCAACTCGGAAGTCTGGGAGAACAGGCGAGGATCCAGCGTCCGAGGATCCCAACCTTGTGAGAAATCGAATGGTTGGGAATTCTCGTCATTCAGCGGTGGGGCCTGCGATGAGGGCTGAAGGTTGTTAGCCAATGTACCAAGTGAACGACAAACCAAAGAGAGCACGATCCGGCCTGGATGCGGCGATACAGGGGTTACCGAGAATGCGAGGAGAGATGTGACGGTACAGGTAGCTCTAGGCGAGAACAGGAGGTTTGGAGAAATTATGCCCAGATATGCAGGAGGTCTCCAACACGCATATCCGACACCATTTCTTGAATCCACAACGGCGTGGCGAGATATAAGGGGGATCTCCCGAGTGTAATCCTCGCAGACTCAGTAATGAATTCATGGACTACGTCGCGATCCTAGTGCCTAAACTGAAACTAACCAGTCCAGTGTTGAAACCCAAAGAACCGAGAAGGGATGCGTGGTATATGCCCCCGTAGGTACCATTCTCGAAGCAGGCCCGAACACGTCGCGGACGTAATGATTAACGGCTCACCTCGAATGTACGCGACGACTCAAGAGGCTGCGCTTCCCGCTCTCGCTGAGAGCCGTCTTCGTCAGGCATCCAGACGACAGGCTGGCCGGTTTGTGCGTTGTTGAGCAACGCCTTCTCCATCTTGCGTTTGGCGCGTTTCGTGGTCGCATAGATGCGGTGGCGACCGCGGCATTCCTCACACATCTTGTGTGGGTACCCATCGGGGAGCACGACGGCGCAACCCTTCACGGAACACCGCTTGGCGTTGAGATCGTCGGAGGCGGTCTGCGCGTCGTTAGCGTGGGCATCGTGAGCATGGACGAAGTTGTGCGCGGGGTCGTCGACGGCGAGCGGCGGGAGGTAAGGAGGAGCGGGGCCGGAGGTGATGTTCGGGTAGGAAACATGCTCGCGATAGTACGAGCCCATTGAGGACTGGCCGGAGCAGGGAGACTGGGACGGACAGCTGGGACTGGACGAGCTCGGGCAGCGGTCTGGGACAGCGTCAGCGTTTCCGATTCGGCCGCGTAATGCTCCAGCCCCACGTGGCGGCGTTTAGTCACCCTCGCCTGCCATTCGACGCCGTATGTCGTTGAAGTCTCCTGGAGGGTGTACAGAAGATGCGAAATATGCCCTATATCTTCCAGGGGATGACTGTGGAATTGTGGAGGTTCGAAGCCAGCGCGGGACGCCATAGGACGAGGGCCGTCCCGGGGTCCCGCGCGGTGCGACCGGGGTCCGACTGAGTCTGGTTTGACGATAGCCAGTGGCGGGCTTCCAATTCGGTGCTGGCCTCTCGATTGAGCCTCTCCACCGACTTTGACCCCAGCCGTCCTGCGACATTGGCCACCTCTCGTTCTTCCGCTCTACCCTCCCTCCCGGCTCCTGCTGTACTTCAACACTCTTGTTCTTCGCCCTCAAGCATATGTCAGGCCTTGGTTACTTCGTCTTTCCGCCCCCTGGGATCGGCGAGATACCCGCTTCCACCACTCACGCGACTTCTTGCGACCAGCAGCGAACAGTCGATGATGCCTCCCAGCACGTCTCTGAGGTGCGGCAGTGCGCCCAAGAACACATGCGCAACGAACGCCGCAGACTCCAAGAGGAAAGAAGGCGGCGGCGCGCCGAGGTGGAACGCGAGTTGATGCTGCAGGGCGAGATGGAATACGTTCGCATTGGTCTTAGCATACGCGACAGGTTCGGACGCGTCGACAAAACGCGCACCGAGTTTGTTCGCGCCGAGATCCGCAAACGCGACGCCTTAGCAAAAGCCATCAAGCAATGGGAGTCTTACCAATCGCGTTGGCGGGGTCTCCTCAATTCCGACCGACCTGTCGCATTCGCAGACATCCCATGGCCCGTCTCTGACTCACCTTCCTCTGTGGACGAACTCAATCCAGACTCTGTCGTTCAGTTCTTTGTTGATTCACTCCTTGTGCCAGGGAATCGAGCCTCAGAGACGGACAGACTGCGAAGCGCGCTCTTGCGGTGGCACCCCGACAAGATGACAAACGTCTTCTCGCGAACCGTGGATAGTGACTTAGATACTGTTCAGGATGGCGTGAACATTGTCTTCCGCGCGTTGCATGCCCGTATCCATCGTGTTAAAGTCTCGCAGGACATGGATGCTCGCCCTTAGTGCGCCTGTGTTCCTATCTCTACCTTGGGCTAATGTGTTACGATTCTACAGTATTGTACCAATCTAATGCAATTTCGTTGATTTACCTTCATCCTCCACCCACTCGTGCGAACACGACACCCCTCGATGACACATATGCTACGCCCCATCCTGGCATGCAATCGTTAGCCCAGGCCTTGGCGCTCGACGGACTCCAAAGCTGTACTGAGCTTCAGTTTTATTTATGTGATCCACTCTCCTTCCCCATCACTGACATGCTCGGGTTCCACCCGGCGATCCTTGTACTTTTTGTTTTATCCCCGCAGGATGAGTTGATCATCACAGCCACTCGTTGAGCTATTCAGCAGGCCCTCCTGAAACCGTCCGTGAACGCGCACAGCGCCCGCATCGCGGAGCATGTCGGAGACTCTCCAGCATGGTCTGCAGCCACCACTGCTAGTGCGAGCATGGCTAGAAGGGTATAAGATGTGGGGTCACCCACGGTCACCGGCGAGCCAGATATAACACCCTACCCTCCCACTAACATCGTGCGTACGAGCTTTCTCCAACCCTCCCTCGTTCGTGATACCAACGCCCCCCGCAGTACCAGCATGGCAGACGCCCAAGACATCCCCGTGACGGACGGGACCATCCCCTTCACCTACAACGGCGAAACCTACGAGACATACTACAAACTCTTCGGCGACCTCGCCACGCGCACGCGCCCCCCGCTCGTCGTCCTGCACGGCGGGCCCGGGCTCGTGCACAACGCGTACGTCGCGCTCGGCGCCCTCGCGCGCACGCACGGCGTCCCCGTCATCCTCTACGACCAGCTCGGGAACGGGCGCTCCACGCACCTGCGCGCCAAGCCGCCCGCGTTTTGGACGCTCGACCTCTTCCTCGCCGAGCTCGAGGGCCTGCTCGCCCACTTCGGCGTCCAGGACGCGTACGACCTCCTCGGACACTCGTGGGGCGGCGTGCTCGGCGCGGAGCTCGCGGTGCGCAAGCAGCCCAAGGGGTTGCGCCACCTCGTGCTCTCGAACTCGCTCCCGTCCGCGGCGCTGTGGGGCCAGAGCGTTGGGCAGCTCCTTGCGGCGTTCCCGAAGGAGGTGCATGAGGGGATGGCGGCGGGCATGGGCGATAGGAAGAAGTACCGCGAGGCGCTGAGGCGGTTGCATGCCGTGCACGGGTGTCTGTTAGACCCTGTTCCGCCGGAGTTCGATTATACCCTCGACCAGGCCGCGGGGGAGGACGGGGACCCGACCGTACCTAGCGCACCGTGAGCAGATCGCACTCATATCTATGATTTTCACGAGCTGATCGTAGATCGTGGCAGGATCCTAGCCGGATGGACTATCGTCGACCGCCTCCACCTCGTAAAGGTTCCAACGCTGGTGATCAACGGGCGTAAGGACATCGCACAAGACTTCGTGGTCGCACCCTTCTTCGAACGCATCCCGAAGGTCAAGTGGGTCACATTCGAGAACTCCAGCCACACACCCTTCTTGGAGGAGCGCGAGCGGTACGCCCAGCTAGTTGGGGACTTCCTGAAGCTCGATGCCTAGAGTATTCGCTAAATTGTGCTATATTGTCCTCTACCGCTATGATTGTATTGTACTTTCTGAGCCTCCACGCCCACGAGGACCATTCTCGCAAAGGAGCGGAAAGCACCACAGTCTAGCTTTCTGTATGGGGGAACGATTGCATCTCTACCAGTGTAATGTCTGTGTGCTCTCTCGCGAAGCGCATTGCTGAAAGCCGGCGCCTGGCAGGCGAAAAATCGTCGGCGGAGCTCCCCTCGTATAGACTATCGCGAGGTTCAACTGCAAGTCGCCTTAAGTTGAGTAAAACGTGGGAGCCCTGGGTACGAGAGTTAGTTGGGGCTTCACAGATCCACGATGGCTTCATGCTAACCGCGAAGGACATGACGGCTATCTCCCAACTACCATATGGGTTGTGAAGTGAGCTGAGGTGTGACGCTGATGATGCTATGATACCCACAAGTAGCATACGCCCGCCAATGTATTCCGTTCGACTTGGTACATCACCGAGTTTAGCAGCATGACGGCTGCTAAGGGTCAGTCGGGGTGATCCCTGCATGACATTGAACAAAATACTCGCCGAAGATGATGGCGTACGCCCATGTGCCGTCGCGCATCAGGACGAAGAGGATGGATTGCTGCCTGAGCTGCGTTCTTACCATGTTGTTCATGAACTTAATCAATGTTAATGTAAAGAGCGAGGTTTCGAACGCCAGAGAAATAGTCCTATCCCGACGTCAGAACCCATCCTCCAGGCGTCGGCGGGATGAACCTACCAATATGTCGGGAACAAAGTCGGGGTGGAGGTTATGAGGCACTGTGTAGTGAACGTGATCTGAGGTATCGAGATGGCCAGAATAGTGCACATTGCTCCAATCTCCGCGCAGAAGAGAACAAGAACAAGCGAAAGCACTACGCGGTTGCGGCTGTACATGGCATAAACTGCCAGAGATACTTCGGGGTGAGCAGTAGGCGCGTAGATGTCCATGGCCGAACTCACTGCGAACTATCAACACCACCTCTACTGCGATTATGAGCGCCTCAATAGCGACCAGTTGGTAGATGATCCAAGCTCGGCATTCTCGAGGTTGCCAAACGTGCCCTGAAAGGGCTACCAACGTCAAGACGGACCTACGAAAAGAATCTGTGAATACAATAGACGAAGAGACGTGGATGATCGTACCCTTGTATAAGGTAGGGTATGTGTCGTATTAGCAGGAACGTCCACTTCACCCAACTGTTGGGCCCACTGAGGTACAGCGTCAGATCTTTCCTTCACACGACTAGGATAGAGTCAATGACCTCCAGATATACTCTACCTAATAATTCGGGTTGTAAATAAAATGGTTATTCCGCCGAAAACGTTCGTGCGTCCGGCACTCACTTCTTGATCAAGGTTGATCAAAGCATCCCACACCAAGAAGGCCGTGGCCGCGCAGGCAACCGCCGAGGTCACTTCAGAGAGCTTCAGCCACATTTCCCCCGCGAAATGAGCCATGAGGCATAGTGAGCACGCACCAGACGCGTACTCATCAGACGCCACGATTGTACTTGGGTTTACATGGTCTGCCATACGGGGGAGGGCAAGGACACATGGACGGTCGAGGGGGGAAGAGGAGCTCTGCCCCCTAACGGGCCCATCGGTAATAAATGACCACAAACCGCTATTTGCCAAGGCCGGTGTCCGACAAAAGTGGCGTCGCCGTTCGTTCTAGCGTTCTACCGCTGTCATTGAGAATTTGGGAAGTCCCCGGAAGACGAGGAGATCCCGGATAGCGCCACGCTTGGGAACGCTTCCTGGCTGCAACGTGTACCGTGAGATATTAGGCGCGTCCCGTCTGCGTCGCTAATGCTGGCGATCCGACGAGGGTGTCCTTCTTTGAGTGCGGATGTCGAACGATGAGTGGTCTACGAGCGAATTTTGCTGACCTGAATAACATCGTGTTAAACATGCACGACCGCATTCTGTCTCATGTCCAGTGCAATGCATTGTTCTACCGACGCGTCTGGTCCGATACCGGTCCACGAGGCCGCAGCAGGAGGCCGCGAGGAAGACATGAAAGGACACGGGTTCCGGGCCTGTAAGTTGGAAATTTCCACTGTCGAAAAAGTGGATGTGGCGCCCTACTAATGGGTCGACTATTGCTGTATTCGTTTTCCGCATGCCTAGAAGATAAGGAAAGTTAGTAAGTATCTCGGCCTCTCGCAGTGCGCTCACCTGTACATGCTCTGCGGGCGCGGAAGAATCGAGCACTCAAAGGGCGGACAACGTGAAGTTCTACAATGAATGTCGATGAAATTGATTTCATGACGGTACGTATTAAAACCAGTTCCTTGCATGAAACATAACAATACACAGTACGACGAGGCGACTACCTAGTTTACGGTCATAGAGAACGGAGTAGGGGAAAGTGAAATCATAGTCCATATGGAGCGTGTCGTCAATAGCCCGCCGCGCCCGACCCTCCTACTATTTGCCTCGTCTGCAACGATGGCGACGGCGTCGGGATCGCGGACTGAGGAGCACGGGTAGGCGACGAGTGCGCATTGACCTGCGCGGCCGCCATGTTCGGGCTGAGCATGTGCGGGGAGGGTGAATGGGGGGTGAGGCGTGCGATGTGTGTCCCGGCGGGAGACGCTCTGCCTTGGCCAGCACCTAGGGAGTGGTTTGGGGTGCCCATCGGGATGTTACGTGCTAGCTGTGGGGTGCGAACGCCATTCGCCGAGGGCGCGCGCACAGGGGATCCCGTATTGACGTGGGTGGCGCCGCCATCGGCATTAACACTGGTGTCGACTGCACCGTTGTGTGGGGAGCGCTGACCGGCTACAGGCCACTGCATCGGCCGGGCCCCGGCCATTTGCATGGGGTAGGCCGCGTTAGGCACGACATACGCCCCCGGTTGGCGTAACGCGATGTTGACGTTATGATCCGGAAGGAGCGCTGATATGGACTGCATTTGTTGAATGCTCAGGCCATTGTGCCGCACGCTGGGATGCACGTAACCGCCTTTGGAGTGTACGGGATAGCTGTTGACCGCCGAGAGATGGTAGCCGTTGGGCGTGTTGGGCATATTAACCGCAGCTGTCGTGGCCACAGGCTTCGTAGAAGCAGGCGTTGGAGACGCTGCTGGCGCAACAGGAACATCTGTTTGCACTGAAGAGCCATTAGGGCTTGCCTGACCGGCGGGTTTCGACTCCTGCTCACCACCATCAACCGTAGCGGCCTGGGCTTCGGCGAAGCCGTTGACGGATGCGCTAGACGGCGGCGTGCTGTGAGGGGACGCGGAGGTTTGCGCGCTGTTTGGCGTAGTTCCAGATACAACTCGAACGCCACCTCCGGACGAGATCCGTAAGTGTGCGAGAGAGTTGGATGCCGGCGGCTTGACCCGTGTCGGGACAGAGATTGGAGTGCTGCCGGTGTTGTTTGTCATGGAAGAACCGGACGCGTTCACGGAGCTGAGTGCAGCGATATGAGGAACAGCAACGGATGGTTGACGTGGAGTGGGTGGGGCGGGTCGCATCAGCGGGATGTTACAGGGTTGTCCGGCTTGGAAGGGCCAAACTTGATGTCGTCCTGCTGGTGTAGAGACGTGAAGACTCGAATCTGTGGACAGCGCCCGATGGTCCTGCTCATTAAAAAGCGTCATAGTGAACGCAACATGACTGGGATGTGTGTCAGCGTATCCTTCATTTCTCAGAGACGCCGGATAATTACCGAGGTTGGCATTCGTCAATGAGTTTGCGATCTTGTTCATCGGGACCACCAGGGCCAATCGCGGGAGTATCGTCTTCATCGTAGCGGAACCGCTCTTGCAACCTCCTGAGACGGTCGGACGCTTCATCACTGTCGTCGAAACTGGCTGGACGCAGCTTGACGCTTGCCCGGCGATCAACTAGGAGACGGCCGCCGCGACCACGTCTCAAGCGAATTGCACGAGTAGGCTCCGGTTCGTCGTCGCTAAAGGCCGAAGATGCAGATGACGATGATCGCCGGCCAAAGAACTTGAAGAGACGGCTGCTGTAGGGAGCTGGAGAGGGTTGGTAGGCGAACTACAAAGCGGGTCAGACATTGTGGCACAAGCTTCGCACATAAATCTCACGTCGCTGGCGTCCTCCCACTGCTTGTCCTTCTCTTTGCGTTGTTGTAGCTCCTGTTCGATCTGGCTCCGTATCGCAGCCTCTCTCTCCTTGGGACGAATCGTTGGTTCTGCGTGCGCAACGGGCGAGCCCAAATCTCCGTTCTCCCGTGTGTGCCGTAGCTTGAGTGATGGTCGACTACATACCAGATTATAGTTAGTGATATCGTCGAAGGTCGTCCTAGGATTGCACATACCTCGTCTCGACCTTTGGTTTCTTTGGAGGCTTCTCGCGATCGAGAAATAGTTCTTCGTCCTCTTTGGTACCAAGAGACGGATGTGCTCGCTTGAGGTCCGCGAATGCATGACGCCTGTCCCAGACGTGATGATTCTGTAGCTGAGCCTCACGCTTGACCTCTTCGCGCTGCCTTACGGACCGCACGATATCGAGGGTCGCACCAAGCTCGGTCTGCAAACGAATCATACGATCGGAGTATGATGCCTGGGAAGCACGAGTCTTCCGCACGGCTTTGATTTCTCGACGCCGGAAACATATATAGGATTCATTCTTGGTATCAGTTTCGTCGAGCTGAGGCCGGCGGTAAATCGCTGTTTTGGATTGATCATGAAGGGTGCTCACATTGACGGCGGGTATAATTCGATGCCCTCCACGTTCTAGACGGCGCTCTCGCCAGTACGGATAGACAACGCGTGCAAAGCGAAGCATCTGTTGCGGATGAGGCACCCACTCCGGAACGTAGTACACCGCAAACAAGTCGGGCTTCAAAGGGGACGCGAATGTGTCCTGGTAGTCAGAAAAGGGAGGGAAAGGCGCCCCTTGCTCAATACCCTATGATGCAGTTCAGTATCGCCGACGAAGCACACACCACACACACCTACATGGTGCAGGAACTCGGTTTTTTCATGTGTAACTTCCTCGAAGATGGACATTACGAGTTCGAACTCATCCTCGCTCATAGCGACAGGTTGGGCTACGTCAGGCTCTTTTCCCTTGGCCTTGGCACTACGTCCAGATCGAGTACTTGTACCAGACATTGCACCTTGGGCGCTGGTACCTTCTCCTCGAGCTTCCTCGTTGTTCTTGTCCAGCCAATCCTTGTCGCGCTCATCCATATAATAGATGAAACCATCGACAAGCGCGAACGATGTCGCCTCCTCGACAGTGTCCGAAGACTTGACATAAGTGACGGGATCCTTCCACTTGCTAGACGGGTACAAATCTTCATAATTCTTTACTACACCGGTGCTGTCAGGTGTTGGGATGTAGGCGGCGGGCGGACTCTCCTTCTCAGCAGCGCGTGTTGAGCGCGCCGCCTGATGTCGGGAGGCAGCGGCCGATAGGACAGCTTGCAAATGATGTTCCTAATTAAGCCATCATCGGCGCTTAGTCAGCATTCCACGGAACAGGATTCTCACGCTCTCAGCCAATCAGAATTTGCCACACCCGGGCCTCCAACAACGGCGCAGACAGCGAGCAAGAGGGCAGAAACGACGCTCACATTGGCATCCTCGGCGTCCACGCCCGCCGTGGAGACGACCCGAGCCTTCTCTTCGTCTTCATCGAGTACGATTGGATCGGCTTCAATGGAGTCTCTGATGACCTTGAGTCGAGTCTTGTTGGTGACACGGTTACGATTTCTGAGTGCAGCAGGGCCAGGATGCGTGGCGCGGGGCATATCATGGAGTAAGGGAGGGAGGACGGCGGGGAGGCGTGTTGGAGGGTCGACTCAGTTGAGCAGGCGGGGGGCGGCGACGACGACTGGCGCGCTGAGCAACGTGAGGCCGGTCGAATATCGTGTGGCGGGCCGAGACCGTGCGATTGGAGGAAGATAGCCAGAGGGGCTTACATAATCACACTTCCTGATCGGGAAACTTCATTGTAAACGCTCAATGACCGACCTATGGCAAGGTGCGATGCGGACAAGGTCGACGACGAAGATTGAAGGCGAAATGTCGTATGATTGAGAAAGGTAGTAGTAAAGGCATCATGTAACCTGAGAAAGATAACACCGATGTTCAGTATCAAAGTGACGAAAGACGACTGCGGCAAAGGCAATGAAGGGGAACGAATCATGCAAGAACTCACAGTAATCAAATCTTTGGAGAGTAGGCCATACATTATGGCCATACGGCAGGATACCAGGAGCTCCCAAAGGACACCATCTCGGGGACGGGCGTTGCCACCGACTACCTCCGACTCTACATCTCAGATGTAGCTCAGGTCCTGTAGCAAAGGAGCGCATATCGTAGAAGACGACAGCTGGAAGAAGGTCGTGTCAGTGGCAAGAACACAAGCAAACGCCAGTATAAACGGCAGGAGGACGTACCCATCATTGAATAAAATTGGTTTCCTCCCTTTACACTCGCCTCCATCGCAAGCCCACTGAACTAGCATTGTTTTCGGCGCACATACCGACTCACAGTTGTCGAGGGTAGTTGCAGATTGGTCGCTTTATGGTCGCTATGGTAAATGCAGACGCATATAGGCTATTGGGGAGAGGCAAGGTGGAGCGGCGTAAGTGTGTGGTAGCCCCAAGGCGGCACCCAAAAGAATCAATGGACCGCGATGCAGCACCATATCGCTCTTATAGCACATTGAGCGTTGTGGTGTTGCATCGGTAGGAAGATGAGAGGCGTCGACGGTCTGGTGGTCGACGACGGCGGGAACAAGGATGGAGGCAGGACGGAGTTGTCTCGCACGCCAGGCCGGGCTTCACAGGCGCCCACGTGCAGTCGGATCGGTTATCTCACGAGCCACTCTAGGTACTAGACGCCCTAAACTGTACAGTCGATGCATCTCGGTGGCTTTGGATCGGATTTACTCATAGCCACCGGGTAACTGGGAAGAGAAAGACCATACGAAGTACGTAGATTATGTTTTTGTAGTCCGCACGCACCTAGAGAGCCCTACTAATAAATGTACGGGTATGTCAATATTGTCTATGACTAGCCATAGAAGTTGGACCACGAGTTGCCTCCCCCGCGAGCAAAAACCCGCGAGTCGGGTGCATAGGAGCTGCCCGACTTGTTTTTGGAATATATTCCACTTGATTCAGGGCTGGTGTAGATAATTGTATAGCGTGCTGCTGTCGAGTCTTAAGCTTGTATCCAACTTCCCCGATGTTATACTTGGGGTACGCACAACTTGTGGGTTAGAAAGAATTGGCCCAACTATACGGGTGATGTGTTTTTGAGGAGATAAACTGAGGGCCTTTTCGGCTCAAGTGAATATTGTCAACTGGGTGAAACCCGATTGTGCGTATTGGCTGTTGGCTTAGTACTGGCTATCAACATAAATGGCTGCAGTTTGCTGCAGGCGCCGTGGCCCTGAGCTGGGCTGAGGGCACTCGGGTTGCAGGTTTCGATAAATTCCTTTTGTTCACGAATAGATATACTAAAGACAGATTGGTTCGGTGATGTCGGGCATTTGGCACAGTGGTAGCGCGCACGCTTCGCATGCGTGAGGTCTAGGGTTCGACTCCCTAAATGTCCACTAAGTATCCTTTTTGTCCTTGTGTGGCTCTCAAACCACAGATACAGCTTTCGCGAATACGAATAATGTGGCAACTTATACCAGAGTGCAAACCGCTCGCCAGCTGTACTGGCGGTCAGTCGGGCGGAGAGTGAGCGAGCGGGAGCCCCGGCCGAAAGCGGGGAAGGGGCCGAAGGCCAATCGGGAAGGAACGATT
The DNA here is from genome assembly GCA_001302255.2 of Trametes hirsuta. Lineage (NCBI taxonomy): Eukaryota > Fungi > Basidiomycota > Agaricomycetes > Polyporales > Polyporaceae > Trametes > Trametes hirsuta. The sequence goes on along the minus strand of CP019382.1, from coordinate 928,310 downwards.
GGGCGACACCGATCTCCTCCACACGACCAAGACGCCCAGTCCGCCCCGAGGCTCGAGCTCAAGCCCGCTCACCTTCCCCCACAACGCCCGCCATGTCCTCCGCCCTCGTCGCCCGCTCTGCGTTCAACAGGAACGTCGCCGCCGCCCTTGCGCGCAGGTCTCTGCGGCCACTCGTTCTCCAAGGTGTGTCTTCGCACCGTCGCGCGTCGTTGATCAATGTCACCACACCCTGCGTGCGCCCGTACTGCGTCTGCTTCAAGATGCTGACCCATGTCTGCCTTAGCCAGGGGCGCTGCCGACTATTCATATGTGCCCGGCGGTCGTACGTACTCTTCAATGGGCGTATGCAAGCTGCGTACTCACTCGGACTACAGCCATCCACAGGGGTACCGTGAACGACCCCACTCCCTTCCCTACCCCCTCCAAGACGCACGGCTCGTACCACTGGGCGTTCGAACGCCTCCTTTCCGCTGGTCTCGTCCCCCTCACTGTTGCTGCCGCAGCTACGAGCGGCACGGCCTACCCCATCATTGACGGCCTCCTGGGGGTCAGTCTGGTCATGCACAGTCACATCGGCGTAAGTACCCTCCCAACCACGCCCTCCCGTAGACACGCGTTCGGTTCGCATTTCAGCTTGTACGCCAGCGTGCTCTTAGCAAGGAATCTGCCCTGTTAGGCCCGTCTCAGAGCCCCTTGGCCTGCCGTCCTCGTTCGCATGTGATTGCTAGGGCGAACGCTAACCGGAACCTCTGCAGTTCGACTCCATTCTGGTCGACTACCTCCACCCCCGCAAGTATCCCATCCTCGGCCCCTTCTTCACGTGGGCCCTCCGCGCGACCACGGTCGGTGTGCTCGTCGGCGTTTACCAGTTCAACACGAACGACATCGGTATGTCCGCATATACCCGGGCCCCGTTCCGCACTCACACCCTGCCCAGGTCTCACCGAGCTGATTGCGAAGACATGGCACGCATGAGAGACTGAGGGATCTACCTTGTGCCATTCGCCCTGGTAGTGGCGCGCTCACGTACTGTCAGCAAGTGTGGCCGAGGACCGTTCTAGCTTGTGTACATCCGCATATCGTGACGTCAATGCATTTCAACGCCCCTTGTTTCCTCCTTCCCCTGTGATGTGCACGCTGTAGAGGTATATTCAGACTGAACTATCTGGCTAAATGAGCCATGTACTAATGGAAGGACGAGTTCCACACGCGTCAAAACGAATGTCTAAATCTTGTATTGTACAAGACGTTGAAACGCGTCGACGGCGGCGTAATATACATGCGTGATGCGATAAGGCCAAGACTATCGTGCAATCGTGCAATTAGATACCATAGGTCAACATGAGGGGGGACTGTCTAAGGGATAGTGAGGACCCAGTCCAAAAGATGCAGCGAAAAACATGGAAACATGAACATGCAAGAGACACCGTCCCGATAGATGCGTAAACCGACCAACGACCACCAAACCGGCGACGCACAGAGTGAGAGAGAACACACGCCCGACGGAACCTACTCCGGCTCGTCCTCGTCGCCCTCCCAGCGCCGACCGAGGTCCACCCGCCCGTCAGCGTCGCCATTCACATACAGCCACGCCTCGAGCCTGCGCCCGAGCTCGCCCCCGCGCCCGCCGCAAAAGTCCCCGGTCGCGTTCAGGAGCTTCTCGCGCTCCTTCTCGACCGCGACGACGACCTTGGGCACGGGCGGGAGCGTCGCCGCGCCGCCGCTCGCCTTGCGCTTCGCGCCGTCCTCGCCCGAGCTCGTCGACGCCGTCAGCGTCGGCGAGCCCGACATCTGCGGGGACTGCCACTCCTCCGCGCCCGGGGGCTCCGCGTCCGCCGCGTCAGCGTCAGGGTCGGCGCCGGGCTCGGGCTCGTCCCACGATTTGAACCAGTCCTCCTCGAGCTCCTCGGGCCCGAGGATGCTGCCAACGAGACCGTCCTCCCAGCCGTCCCACTCGATGCAGCGGTGCGCCATGCGCAGACGCGCGCCGGTGGCCTCGTGGTGCAGCCACTCGGTAGCGATCGCGGCGAAGTCGGCGGGTTTGCCGAGGACGGGGACGAGGCGGGGTGTGCGTGCGAGGCGTTCGACTGTGGCGCGGAAGAGTTTTGCGGTGAAGGGCGAAGACTGGAGGAAGGCAGGAACGTGGGCACACGCCCATAACGGGCGGGTGGTAGTAGATTCCCAGTCGATGATGCACGTCTGAAAATTTTGTTAGGTGGGATGGCATGTGTGGGGGTGAGCAGTGCACTTACGATCTTCGAGTTGTCGTTTTCGTCGACAAAGACATTCTCGAGGTTCAAATCGTGACAGTCGAGGGAGAACTCCTCAGCGCTACCGCCGCCGCCACCGTCACCCTCAGGGTGGCCGGCCGCACCGAGGCGCTCCATCATGCGCAAGAATCGGTCCATCTCCGCTCGGACGCGCTCCTCGCGCTCCTTGAGGTGTGCAACAAGGAACGTCGTGCGCTGCATACGGCGATAGTCCTGGTACATCGTGTCACCCGGACCGTCCCATTCGGCCTCGCTCTCCTCCAAGTCCCACTCGTCAGACTGGTCGCTCTGGTCGTCGGAGAGCGCCGCAACCTTGTGGTGGCGCGACGTCTCGATCTCGTCAGGGTCGAGGTGTAGCTTGTGCGGCGCGGCTTTGCCCTCGTTTTCGAGGATCACGCCACGGACCTCGCGCTCCGCACAAGAGTGCAGGTACTCGCGCGTCGTCCGCCACGGCCCGCGGTTAAGCTCATCCGGGTGGGAGAGGTCCCCGCGGTTCGAGCCGAAGAAGGGCCAAGACACGATCGGTCCGACATGTAGCTCCTTCGATGCATCCTGTTGCAGTTGAAGCTTCGAGACAGCATCGGAGATGTTGGTGAGACGAGTATAGGTCGTGGGGGTGGGAGTGGGAAGCGAAGACGCGATGTTAGACGGTGCGTTCGGGTCCGGTCCGTCGTACAATGAACCAATCATGGGGAACCGGTGCGCAAAAAGCGGGACGACCAGCTCTGCCATATTTTCCATAAGCGCGGCCAGGGTGTTATGCGGCATCGAGTGGAAGACCTTCGACAACGGAATACCCGGCGCCTAGATGAGATTACCGGTGAACAAAAGATCATCACAAAGCGATAGAGGAGTCTCACCTTTGACATCAGGATATACTCACCTCCTAATCGATTGTATGGGTTCGAGTCGTACTGGTAGACTTCGGGCACAGGTATGGATGTGTGCTCGCGCAGGTAACGCATGGTAGCCACCTCAGACTCGGTCTTTAGCCGAGGCATGAAGCGGCGCGCGACCCGCGCGACGACTTCTCGTGTGTCCACAAGTGTGACCAGATATCCCTGCGGCGGTGTGTCAGTCAATGTTTCAAAAGCATCCCGGATGTGAAGGAGAAAGGTAGCACGACTGCGCAACGCTACGGCGCCACGACGGTGGACGCCAAGATGGGGTTTGCGGGGAGCGACGAGAACCCGATTGGGACTGCCCGTCGCACCGCACCCATATCCGAGCCGAGTAGGTGACGTTCGTCCGCGCCAAGCCCCGCAGCGGACGCGCCAAGTGTCGCGGAGCGCTGCCGAGCGTGGCAACATTCGATGGAAGTCCCGCCAACCGTGCGCGAAGGGCGGTGGCTGAACAATGCGTCTCTCGACGGGGGTGCGAACACTTCCAAGCCATTCGGGGCAGAGGTGGTTGCCAGGCCTCGCGATGCGCCGCTTGTTGCACCGAGTGCGCTCGCGACTGCGGCGCGAAGCGTGGAGCGGCGAAACGCGACGAGGAGCGGGGAGATGGACGCATATACTCACTTTGTGGAATGTACCTGGGGAGCGGGGGGGAAGGGCTCAGCACTGAGGTATGGATAATGGTCAAAATTGGCGAACCTGCACCAAGGAACTTGATACGTGCGACTTCTGCGCCCATTCGCTCGTGGACGATGTCCTTGAGGAGTTTCCGGTCAACCTCAAAGGGGATCGCGCCGTGCACGGCGGCGTCAGCCCTGCGCTCAGCGGCGCGGTCTGCATGTTCTATGTCCCAGTCCCAGACCAGCTGCGGCTTCGAGGGATCGGAGAGTTGTAGTTGTTGCACCATTGGCTTGTGGCGCGAGGCGGGGGGAAGAACGTTCTCGGAGCGAGAGCGCGAAGAGGTGAACAGTTCGCGGGGCCTAGCGAGCGCGCAAGAGGACGAGGGGCAGTGGGGGTTTCTGCTTTCAGGGCGTATGTGCTGAAGAGCAGGGCGTGGGTTGGAGTCCAGGTCGCAGAGGAGTTGGTAGAGGCTGGAGGTGGTGGTCAGGAAGAGAGAAAGCAGGGGAGAGCGCGGCCGAACTTATCGCGCCGGAGACGCACTCGAGTTTATTGCCCCGCTTACGAGCAGCGACCCTGCCACAGGCGCGGGGTTCGTTCTTGATCTCGCCAAGGGCGCCATGTGATTCGACGAGCAATGCGGGCATTCTGAGCGCACTACGGTCGTTGCAGGGGCCTCCTGCGCGGTGAGCCTCCCCCGCAAAGTTTTATAATCTCTCGGCCGGGGGACGCCCCAGGCGCAGACAGAGGCAGGCTGGGCGAGAAAGCCGATCCGCCGTGCAGAGCCGCGCTACCGCCGCAGGGGACAGCGAGCGCCTCCCACCCGCGGACCTCGCCTTCCTTTCGTCATCCCCTTATCGGGTACGCCCGATCGAGATCAGATCCCCGCGACGGTACTCGTCCGCCCGCCACTCTATAATCCGCCGCCGCTGCCCACCGCCTGCTTGCTTCCGCCCTCGTCTGCGGCCGTGCGTAGCTCGACAGTCACCCCTCTCGCGTCCAACCCGAGCAGTAGTACAGCGCCAGAAGAGTACTATCGCGGTCCAGCACCAGCCACTTCCGCCCAGAGGCACCGAGGCCCGTCCTTCTCAAGTCACAGGTATCGCATCCGCCCCTAATACCTACCGGTGATCCGGGCAACAACTCCACGACAGCAGACCGCTCGTCCATCACCATCTCTCGATGTTGTTCCAAGCCCTTCGGACGCGTCAATAAGGACTTCGCCATTCCGTGCGCGGCGCCGGGCTATTTTCGTACGCCAAGGCGGTCGGTATCGTGCTCGTTCGCATGCATTAGCATGCACTCCCCGACGGTCTTAATGCGGCCGACCGGCATAAGCACGCACATGCACGACATTAAAATTTACCATTATCTCATTATCCTCGGTCGAGGGACGACGTTCCCCGCATTCCCCCGCATTCCCCGCATCCGGGCCCTTCCGACCCCCGCGGGCTGAGATATCGACCGCCCGCGACTCGACTGCGAACACCCACACCTGACAGTACTTAGACTGACCATGGTCGGCGCCGAATGCCCGACCGTGCATTCATCAGAGACCCCCACACCTCCAGACCCACCCGCGTCCAGCGCCGGAGCTATTTGTGGATCGAGGCCAACGCCTTTGCGGCCTGGATCGATACGTTAGCCGCTAACCATTAGGCAAGTGGCTACCCCGACGCATACCTGCGGGCTGACGGCTATGAGAATCACAGTGGATCTCGGAAACGCACCGCGGGCGCATGGCCCTATCACATTACTCGCGGAGAGCGTCAGCAGGTCTGTGGAATCGGGAGCGTGCTTTCTGTGGAACCTCTCCGCTGCAGGGACGACGTACGAACGGCTGCTCCGAATGCACGTCTACGTGTGCGCGCCCGAGCTTGGGGTAAGGCGGCGCAACCAAGACAGGAGTTACGATAGCGCAAGTGGGAATGAATCTAGCGCGCGGCGTGCGCAGGGCATGTCCTGCCTTCACAGCTATCTCGGGTTCACGCGGTCGCCAGAACTCTACGGAGGGACGAGGCAGTCAGCGCCAGAGGGCGGAAAGTAGCGGTCGATCGAACGCACCTGATGCATACTCCAGAACGCGTACTAAACTTGGGTGCTCTCGAACCTACATTCTCGTAATCAGCAACGAGAGGCGTCGGATGCGTCTATATCTTCGCTCCTGTAAGGGGATACAAAACATGTGTGGAGAGCCTACACTAACGCGCGTTGGCAACTCAGTCGCTCGCCGCACACGTTCGCGCAGGACACGACTGCCTAGTATTACCCGGACACAAGGACACCAGGCTCCCAGCGCATGCTTGACGCCGTGCGGACGTTGCCCTGATACGAGGGATCGTCCTCCCAGGGGCCATTCCACTCAGAAGCACTACTGTGTCCGCAGGCTGAATCCGTAGCCGCACGCACGAGCGCAAACTTAAAACGGGATGTAGTTAGGAACGGCGCGTTGCGTCATTCATGTGGTGTGGTACAACAACCGCACCCGATACCTAGCCAAAAATAAAAAGCTCAGTCATGCCTACCAAAGGCAACAAGCCTAGCCGTTCTGAACACACCTCTACAGACCGGTGGGTCGGAACGTCTGTCATGAAGCGCTCAGCGACACTGTGGGATGCGAAGAGACTGTCACCAGTGGGGTCAAATGCAGCGATGGATTTATGGTTGGACAGCAAATACAATGAGAGCGCGTCATTACGGGTCCTGGAGACGGGGTCTAGGCCGGGGATACAATTACACAAGGGAAACAACGTCCCAGCCGCCGCGAACGTTGCGTCGCGAGAAACGTGAAGATGGGCCTGCAGTGGAGTGGGCGAACGCAGCATGTGTGTTCGGGGTGGGGTAGGGGGATGGGGTAAGAGAAGAGCAGAGAGCAGAGGCGACTACTTCTTTCCGGCCTCAATGGCGTCGCCGTTCTTGCACGCCACGATCTTGATCTTGGGTGCGTGGACGACCTCGTTGGACTCCATCTTGAACTGTGGGTTCTTGACGATGAACGTCCACACGTCGTCGCACAGACGGTACGTGTGGAGATGGCCCTGGTGGCGGCGAGTTCCCAGTACCGCAGCGCGTAGAAGGCGCAGTGAACGGGTAATGGGAGAAGCGGGGTCCGTGAGCCGACTAGCTGCACACATCATGGCGTACGTACCTTCAGCGTTGTCTTCGTCTTCACCTGCTTCACCATGATGTCCGCCAGAGACTTGTCGAACTGCGCACCAGGGGCGCGGGTTAGTCAGCGCTCTAGCGGCCGAGCGGCCGCACGCCTCCGCCCCGACGCACCTGCTGGAGCACCTTCATCGCCAGCTGGGGAGTGATCGCGCCGCTCGTGATGAGTTCGTCGAGCGAGTCTGTGAGGGCCATGCCGATCCTGCCTCGCGCACCCCCGTCAAATTCGCGTAGCACGGCCGAGAAAGGAAGCGCACTCACGAGGACCCGCGGTAGAACTCGTAGTACGCAGTGGCCATATTTGAGAAGAAGCCTTTTCCGGGGTCAAACAAAGGAGCGGAGGTGGTGAGGTCTCAAACAGTCGGAATGACGGCTGGAAGCACGGTGAAGGCGAAGAGCAAGGTGCAGAGTCCGGCGGCGACAGCCACAACCGGCGTCGTAGAAAGACTTACATAAGCTGCTGTGGCTGTGACGGACTTCGCCATTCTTCGCGCAGCCGCCGCGTCCAGATACCAGCATATAACCTTGCTTCATCTATACCCAGAAGGATTCGCTGGAAGTTAAGTCATTTATCTAGAGGGCCCACCCTGGAAATCCGCCGACCAAGACGGGAATATCGCATGGGATGCTGCGCCCGGACGCTTCTTACACAATCCAGGATGACCTACGTCAACGAGGCGCGCTTGAACTAAGCCCTACAAGCTGTATGATAATGTCTTGTGCGTCAGAACTCCTTATTTATACACCTGCTTAAGACATCGCAGTTTATGACCTCGCGCGCGACGGCTCGGGGCACGTCGTCGAAGCGCCCGATTTCAACGACTCAAGGGCTGCCTATCATAATCTACTATGAGGCGAGGCTGTCGCCCGACATCGGATGCTCGAGAATCATACGTGTCCGTGCTAAGTAACACGGACTAATCATCCGTGGCTCATGATGCCACTTCTCAACACCTCAAATAACCGTATTTATACGGAACCCGCGACTCTGCGTAGTCATTGCCGTATCTTCTACGAGCTGATTGAGATTTGTGTAATATCGGATTTCACGTTTAGGCGCCTCATTACTCAACAATCAATAGGACGTGAAAAATACACACCCCATGTCAATCGCACATCTGGTACGTACTGTCTTTGAACCACACGTAGCGCCCTGTTGACGTACTGCCGTTGCGCAGGATATCGCTACTATGTTGTCTTCGTGCTCCCTGGCGAAGCAGACCACTATGACCCTATCGAACCCGGAAGAACATGTATTGTCGACGTCGACACGTCACGATAGTTTGCCTTGGGACGCGGATTACAGAAGGCTATCACCCTCTCTGATCCATATTCCCGGGACATCTACTGGCTAGGGCGCCTGTCCGAGTAGTACCTCTCGGTAAGTGACACCCTTGCCGCCCTCTGAGGTGTACCCAACACTGAATTTCAGACTTATCATTGAATTAACGGGGGGCGCTCGCGTTGGATTGCCCTGTGGTATTAGCGATGGCTTATTGACGAAGAAAAAGGGTGCTCGAATGCATGCAGCTGCCGTTCGACAGCACGAACCGCGCCTCGAGCAGTCGGTGTGCTTTGCTTCAGTTGTCCGTTTTTGGATTCCTATGTATATATCCTTCGATGACTTCCACTGACCCCGGCCAAAGGTTTGTTGAATCCAATAACAGTCCGATAATAGTAAGATCGCTGTGACCCGCTGCCGCTGTCTAAGCTAAGGCCGTGCCTTCTTGGTGTCATCAATGTGCATTAGCCCCGAAACGGTGTTGACGCCGTCAGAGAGTCCAAGAGCTACTAGGTGTCCTATCGTCAAGCCATTTCTGTTGTCACGGTACGTACACCCGTTCACTAATATTGGGGGTCTCGTCAGTCCTCAAAGCATCGCTAGAGGGTGTAATGATAATTTGAAACCATCGTCATTAGCTGAGTTATTAGCGCTATTAAATGCGAGACTGACAACGCGTCATGACCATGTATCTCTTACATGATGAAAATATAGTCGGGGGTGAGTAACCTCGACTCGTACCACGTCGGTTGCCTTTCTTGGAAACAAACTGATGACGTCACACAGGTCTCTCGCCACTCGCCCCGATCGCGGTGCACGCTCCGTCGTGAACGAACGCCATCGGCTTTCCTTTGAAACTTTTCGATAGAACCACGACTATGGGGGACTTCGTTCGTAGACTTGTCTCGGGAAACAAAGCTCGTTACAAGGATGAAGAACTAGACCTTGAATTAGGTCAGTGACGGAAAGTTCGTGATGCACCGTCCGTTCAGTGAGTACTCATCAGTCTCGTTTTCAGACCTAGCGTATATCACGGAGCAGGTCATTGTCATGGGATATCCCGCCACTGGACTTGAAGGGCTCTACCGGAATCGTAGGGAAGACGCGAAGAAGTTTCTTGACCACCACCATGGCAAGAACTACTGGGTCTTCAACTTTTGTCCCGTCAAGGAGAACACGTACTCCGACAGTGTGTTCGAGGGGCGAGTGAGCAGGTATCCCTTTCCGGACCATCAGTAAGTCGCGTTTGTGTTATTTCTATAAATGTCGCCAGATCTTTCTGCGTGTCTGTGAGACATTCTTTTCGCTGAAGTGCGCGTTCAACTGTCAACGCGATAGACGGTCTGACGCCCACTATACACTTATCTATACTTCCCCGTTCGGAAGAGAGCCCTCATAGTATTGTTTCACAGCGCGCCTCCATTAGCCGTGCTACCTCTGGTGGCTCGCGAAATACGTCTGTGGCTTGATGGCTCATCAGAGAGAGTCGCAGTGCTGCATTGTAAAGGTTAGCGTGAAACACACGTATTAGCATAGACCTCGAGACACTAAATTTGTGGCATCACAGCGGGAAAGGGCCGGTCAGGGACTATGGCGTGCGCTTACCTCCTTACTCTCGACGCAGCCCCGAGCGCGCCCAGGCTCGATAAGAGTTTGACAGAGAAGGAGCGGACAAAGACACGGGCCGAACAGGTCATGAATTCTATGCCCGCGGACGAGGCCGCAGATGTCGCTGGTGGGAATGGTCAGTCCGAAGACGACCCAATCAAGCACGAGATCACGGACAGCGACGACAAACCCGCGGCCACGCTGTCAACGTCAAAGGCAACACAGGAAGCAGATGAGACCCCGAGGCGGAAAGAAACGGAAAATAGCCTTACACACGTCCTCGAACTACACACGGCGCGACGGATGAAGCGACCGTCGTCGCCCTCAAAGAAACTCAAGCAGGGCGTCAGCATCCCAAGCCAGCGCCGGTGGTTGTACTACTGGTCGCTCATCCTTGCACATCAGGCACCACCTGACTTTTGGTCGGTCGACCCCGAGGTGCGGGTGTGCCCGTCCCCGAAGGTCAAACTCACGCAGATCAAGCTGCGAATGCGCGAGCTGTCGGGCCTCAAGACCAGCCTCGTGCGTGCCGTAAACACGCTCGTCGACACGGCAGGCCTGTCAAAGCGGTCGACGGCGACGAACAGCTCTAGCCAGGTGTGGGCGTCCCTAGCCAGATACGACGACGACTTCGTCGACACGCTTGAGGAATGGGAGCGCTTCACTAGGGACGACAGTGGCGCGATGGGCATTAGGCGCAGAGGGGCGGACCATATGAACGGCGAGGCCTTCACCGATCTATTCAGGGAAGGCAGGTTCGACAGCAAGAAGATGGTCCGCAGTTTTGCGCGGATGGGACCTTTGCGAGATGAAGATATCCAGAAGGGCGAGTCCGAGGCGGTGAGTGCTAGCCTTTATGCGCCATACACGCGCGTCAGTGCACTTTACAGATGACTATGTTCATGCCCAGGATGGAAAAGTGCAGACGCTGTTGCTACGTCCTCTGACGGGCGACAAGTGGCTGAGCATTCGCGAGAAGATAGAAGCCGAGGGCAAGACGCCTGCCGCCGGCGTAGACGCGAACGTGGAGTCTGAAGACACCTCTATCTACGACGCAACGCAGGCGCTCAAGGGTGATGGTGGCGTCGTGCTCGACGCGCACCGCGAGCTGCGGGTGAAGCTGTATCTCGGTCAGGTGCGTCACCGGCAGCGGCATCCGCAGCGCGCATACTCGAGTACTAACCATCGCGGCATCGGCGCTGCTGCTGCGATCTGTAGGTGTTTATGGGTTGGTTTTGGTTTGTCCCCACGTTCCACATGCCGCACCCGCGGGCGTCGGCCGGGGAGAGTGCGACGCTCGTGCTGACGCGCAAGGAAGTCGACTTTCCGGTCGGAATCGGATCTAGCATTTTGGACGTAGAGGTGTCGATGGAGTGGTGTTCTGAAGCGGCCGACGTTGTCAGCCCGCCTGCGCGTCAAGGGAGCGCGGAGTCTGCTGAGGGTCAGGGGGAACCGACGAGTGTCGCTGCGACTCTGCAGGCTGCGGCAAGCGGGCAAGTCCAGGGGCTGGCAGAGGCCAAACAGGCGGCAGATGATTGAAGATGTGCTATACATTTGCCTCCGATGCTACTTGGGTAGGGGAACTTGTATCACTCAAGGGTTAAATCCGTATGGACACTGACGCGCTTCCAACACGTATCATATTCAACTATCATAGTGTATAGCGGAAACGGGATACCGAGTACCGATGATCTCCTGTATTGAAATCTCAGAACAAGTGTTGAAAGGTACTATATTGGCGATTCGTTGACACGAAAGATTGTACTCCTATGTTGATGATTTGTAGCGCTTGCATGGCTATGTCTCATGTGAGGCCTACTACCAGTGGATCTATAAGCCCCTTGTTCACTTGGTGCTTATAGGACTAGTGTGGTAGATTGAGGTGTGCCAGTGAGTCGGTACTTCGCGAACTTCTGGAGTCCCCCCGGATCCTTTTGCGTCTGTTCCGAGCGCAGTTGCTATGCAATAAGTTGCATCCGGGACAGAGGTATATTTTAATTGTGAAGAAGTGTTCGGCGACTTCTCAATACAGAGCGGGAGAGCCTGAGGAAGGTCGCCACTGCGGGCGCGAAGGGTATCCATCGTGCCCAAAAAGGCAAGAACACGGTCACGAGCGCTCATGAGAACGCGTATAAGTCCCGCATCACTGACAGGCTGACAACGGACGGTGGTCCGAGGTGGTATTTTATTTGGTCTTTCACTCGCTTGGTATGTAGTTGGTTCTCAGTGCCATTCCACTCGGTGATGCGCTTTAATACTCTCAGTTACAGTATAAGAAAAGTCTCAAAGCTGGCAGAATGATCCACTCGGAAGTCATGATGCCCAAAGGGGGTTCGTACTACACACCGTGACTTGGGCGTTGACTTGCTCCTCAAACGGATGGATCTCCTGAGCTCCCCTATCTCACCAACAAATACTCCGGCTTCACTCAACGTCAGTCTCGTTTATCATATATGAGCCCCTCATTGTTTATTTCAAAACTTTGAGGCGGTTTCCGATTTGTGATACATCCATCAGAATAGATCCACATATTCTTTAACCTACCATCACAACCGCATATCGCCTGATATCATCCTAAAGATGTTCAAACCTCTGCAGTCAAGAAATTGTGCCTTCCTGGAGAATCGAACCTCCGTTTTCGATCACCGTCCGCCTCGTACTCTGTCTCGGTACAGTAATTTCAGTACAGCAGCTCAGCGGGGTCGTGTTGCATCCCGCATCAATGTTTTCTTGAAGCAACGTGCACCATGACATCTAATTGCTATACGGCGACCTGTCCGTCTTCAACAGACGATAAGTGAGGAGCCGGTCAAGTGAGAGGAGAGGTTAGCGGCTGCTCAAAGGACTTCAATGGTGCACACGACATGGCGTAAGACGATGAGAACAGAAGACACATGTTGCCTGTTGGGTGTCCGACGTAATGAGTTGTAAGCGGATGTGCCCCTTTCGCTATACTGGGTGAAGTATTTGAAGGCCCCGATGCTGTGGTCACCGGTGGTCACCGCGGTGGGGACTTGTATCATCTAGACGCCGAATACCAATGCTTGCACCAGAACTCCGAGCGGGTACTATCAAGTAACAAAGTAGGCAGATCCTGAGCTCGTGATTCTGTCTATCGTTGTCTTGTATGACAGGTTCTGCCATGCGAAAGACCCAACTTTAAGATACCAAATACTGACCCCGGAGGAAGCATACAAATATCTGTCGCCCCAGTCATACCGGCGCAGCAGATTCGCAGAGCAATGCCGAAGGGCAGCGAGCGACTTCGACATCAGAGTAGATATCTTTCTAGAGCAGGTTATTAGTTACTAGCGAGCGAGCTCGAGTATACCGGGCAGAGCTTCTTACGATGGTCGCAACCCTGGGTAACCGAAACCCCGAAAAGTAGACCGGCGGCGTCCATCGGGAGAAGAAGCAACAACGACCGTCTCAAACACGGAGCGCGCGGCATGGTGTCCAAATTAGTCCCGCTTATCCAGGTGTGTGCAGTCGAGGAGGCATCCGCGGGCTCGAGTGTCGGAGGTAATACGGACGGACCTTTCCTAGGTGCGGAGGCATTTGCTCGGCTTCAGAGGCAATCCCGAGAGGATGAGCTGACCACGACATATCAGGCTTGGACCGACGCGCTCGTCGGCGGAAATATTAACACGGAATTCTATCAAAAAAACTCACCACGGAATACACACCGCGGGCGGCTAGGCCTCTTTGGTTGGTCATTGGAGCATCCCTCAGATTAGGTGCCCGAGGTTCCAATTTTCAATAAAAAACGTGGGGCGCGGTGGTGCATACGACGTGTAGCAAGTATGTGGCGGTCGGGGTGCTTGGTAGAGTCCAAAGTTGTTCGACGCTGCTCCGCCACAGGACGATCGTGCGCTCGGCAACCAGAGCGCGCTCGCGTATCGGACCCCTGGCAACCCCTGATCTATGCCACCCGCCAAACCTTCTCGGGCATCGCGGGTAAGCGCTGTTTGCTGGCAGGCGATTGGCTGAGCGGAGGTATTTCGGGTCGGCGTTCTTCCCGCTTTGAGAGGTTTGCATGCCGGACCTGGACCTGCAGGCACTGCCGCTACGTCCGGGGTCTCACTCGAGTCTTGCGCCGGCGGAGAGCTCAGTTTGGTCTGGCTGAACCCGGGCCGCACGACCGGCTCCGGAAAATCTTGTCGGGAGCTTTCATATCATACTCGTCTGCCACAGTCAACTTTCAAGCGCGCTGCGTAGTCTGGGCATCGGTGGAGGGGAGGGAAGTGGTTTCCTTGTCTCTCTCGCCCAGACCCGAGCTAACCTGCCATGACAGTGGGCTAGCATAATGGGCAGACGCGCAGCATTGACATGCCGACGGCGACGCTACAGGAGGTGTCGACCCTGGGACTGCATCATGTTCTGCAGAAACGTTATCTTGATGGCGGCTTTAGACCTCTGTAGACGCTTTCTAGCGACACCGGATCGCAGGATGGGATCTCCTCATGGCTCGACTTTACCATAAGCAGCCGGGCTTTGATCCAGTGATGTGCGTGCTTGCACGAAGCACCACTCACCAGCAACTTTGGGGACATCATCTTTCCCACAACGTCCTTCCGCGGGCGGGGGTATAGTCTCCTCCCTTCTTGCCTTGTACCTCCACCCACAAACGTCCCCGACCAGACCAGCCGTCCACCGCGGCGCACCCGCATGTAAATGAGGGCATGCTGGCGTTCGGGCTCAAGATCGCATGGTTTACGCTCTCCTTGACAGGTACGTTTTCTTATTCCCGCCGTCGTCGGGCCCTCAGACGTGCTCGCAAACAGGTCTTCTCAGCAGCTTCGCTGCAGTCCCCGCTTTTGCGCGTTCTCTTGATGGCTACCTTATTCCCGTCCTGTATGGCGTCACGAATTGTGTGCTGCAGGGCTTGTTCTGCCTCGGTGAGTACTATCGTTGCTGCAGACGTGCTGCGAGAAGTAGCGCCTGACGATGGGGAAGGTATGATATGGGAGATGAATCCGCTTGCGATGCCCCGCACGTTCTGCATTGGTAAGCACGAGTCCCCACAAACCCCGGGTGCCCCCCTACTGCAGCACGTAGTGACCCTTGTGCGCCCATGGCAGTGCAACCCGCGCTCATGAGCGTCTCATGGTCAATCTTGACTGCACTTACGACTTGTATGACCACTGCGACGTCTTTAGCGGTCCTGCGGCCGGCTGGTGGGATGCCCGCTTGCCCAGCGTACATGTGAGCTCCACAAATTCCGGCTCGTCCTGTAGGTACTCGACGCTAACTCATTCTAGTCGTAGAAACGTGCGATGGCGTCCAACGCACCTAATACTCCTGATAATCTTCCCCTTGGCTGCTCTTGCTGCGTATCTGACTCTTTCCCTTCGGTACGACGCCGTACAACCCGTTGAAGGGCTCTCCTGCGACGTGACTATGTCGGTTTGGTAAGAATAGATATTTCCTTTCTTCCCTCCGTCCCTGATGCCTGGCCCATTTTTAGGATCCGTCTGCTAAGTTACGCTGGAGTTCCGCTGCTCCTCGCCCTCCCCTCGTTCCTTCTCACCTGTGCGGCAGCATACCGATTCTACACTCACTCCCCCCGAAACATTCACTCGTTTTCGCACTCGCACTCGAATGATCACTTCACACCCGTCCCTCTCCGCCGACAGTCCAAGCTGAAACCAAATTACGCTTGGCACGAAGCAAAGGGCCAGCCCGAGGAATTCGCCCCCGCTGTCTCCGCGCCCCTACAATCGGTCCAGAGTCTCGGCGGTCGGAGCACTACGCCGTCGGGAACCCTCGTCGTCGAAGCTATACCCTCTCCGCCATCTTCGCTCTCTTCTGCCGGTGCCCATCTCATCGCTGGGCGCCTACCCGTCAGCCCTGGTGCCGCGAAACCCGGCACCCGATACCACCTTCCCTTCCACTGGCGGCCCCCAAGTATCCCTCTTACAGAACGATCGCGTCAGTCTCCTGATTATAGCAGCCGACACACCCCGTCCCCTCTTGTTTTCTCTATGCCTGCGGACGAGGCGGGTCAGCCGCCCATCACTGCAACGGTGTCTATTACCCCGGACCCGTCCGACCGGATGTATGAAGCGGCACCGTGGCTCAAGGACGAAAAGGCGTATCTGCGGCAATTAGAGCGGGCAAACGCGTGGAAGAAGAACGACATTGAGGCTCACGAAGATGACGACAATTATGACGCCGTTAGCGGCTCGCTGCGCTGGGTGCGCCGCTCGTCGGATGACACGGCGAGCATCGCGAAGTCCGAGCTCGAGTTCGCTCGCACGCCGCAGCGCGAGGAGTATGAGGAGACGACGCGCAGACCGTCGCCCGCCGACCGTGAGTAGCGCCCCCGTTGCCATGCAAATGCGTGCTTACGTCCGTTTACGACCGTCTGCGCTCACACGGTCTATTTTGTCTCTTTTCCTCTTCCGCTGCAGCTTCGACGTACGACGCGGGACTGTCGGATCCCCCAATACCGAACCTCGCGCGCATGGTGTGGCGGATCCTCTTCTTCCAGCTTTTCTCGTCTGTCACGCAAATCCTGGCCACCGTCACCCCGCTCGTCGACATGTTCGCGCAGCACAACCCGCCGGCCGCGTTTGGCACGCAGCACATCGCGTTGCTCCTGGCAGCATGGGCTCCGCCACTCGCATTCGGCGTTATACCATGGCGACGTAAGCCTTTCTGAAGGCCCGAGGTCCTCTTCCCCTTTCCTCTCGTTATGCCTGGCTCTGCCTCTCACCCCTTTTCAGGTTTTGGCCCTTCGGTTTATACCCTATGTACGAGTAATGTGCTTCTATATCTGACACACGTTGTTTTGCTTAATCACACACTTCCATCACAATCCTTTCCTCGGATATGTTGTGCGTCTGTACTGTATTTGTATCGTCTAGTGCCTTCTTGCTCGGATTCGCTCACCTTTCCTCACAGTTCCTTACGGTCCTCTCGTAGTCTCTCCTTTGTAATCCTACCAGCGCTATATTGGCGTGTTGAAGCCTGTGCGATGCATGTGCGAAGAGATCTAAGACGATGATGATACAGATGGTGGTATGATACAGTGCTGCTCTTCAGAACCCACGGCGTGAGACGAAGTTCTAAGACGTGCATCGGTTAGGCTTGGGAGTCCGAACCATTAGGAGCATGTCGCACGCACCTCGACATCATGCGACGTCGCGACACCCAAAACGAACTTGCGGTCCCAGTCCGTCACGATCGCGAAGATGTTGCGCGTCAGGAACTCTTCAAGCTCGGCGAGGGGCGTCGAGGGTGTGATGATCGTGTATGGCGTCGCGGCGGTGCGTTTGAACTTTGTCATGTATTGCGAAACCTTGTCGTCCTTGGGAACAAACGACCGCGTTCAGCACAACGCCATTCGTACCTGGGCATCGTTCTCGGGCGAATGGAAGACTCACAGGGTTCGCCTTGCCTGCTTCCCACTTCGCCTTGAGCGCGGCGACCTCGACATAGCCCAGCAGCTTCCGATTCCGGTCCAGAACACTACCCGCAAAAACGGTTTAGCGCAAGTGCGTTCGCGCACTATCGAAGAACACTCACGGGATGTGGGAGAAGTCGCGCTCGTAGGCCATCTCTATCGCACGGGAGATGGCCTCATCCGCGGGTAGGGCAAACGCCGGGGGTAGTTGTAGATCCTATCGCACACGGGGGGGAGGTGCTCGTGAGCGAGTACGATAGACACAATCGGGCTACAGGCGGACCTCGACGACGGCCCCTCTGTACTTGTCGGCGGCCGGAGAAGACGAGGACGCCTGTGCGGGAAGAGCAGCCACTGTAGCCATTTCTTCACGAGGGAATTGACTGATTGTGCTCGGACGAGTCAAGTTCAAACAGACCGAGGTTCAGAAACGTCCAGGGTCGACCAGAGGGCGTTGTAGCGGTTGTAGCGGTATAAAGCAGCGAGAGATGATCAGGCCATCGTTCAATGTCTGAATCGTACAACTCTGTTCGCGCCGGCGCGCCCTGTGCAATTTCCGTCATCGCCGGCATTTTCCTCAAACTCCGCGCGCACGAGGCGCCCTAGACCTCCCCAGAAAGGCAATGTTCCGCGTAATTCTGTAGACCCTAGTGTAGGGTCACGAGGACGGACGCGACGCGTCAGTGCTGCACACAACTTCAAGTTGCAGGGCACCGCGTACGCTCTTCCCGCATTTACCCCTCCCATCTGCCCGTCATGCAACCCACGAAGGTTTCGATTCCGGTCCCCTCGAAGGATCCTAAGAAGAAAGAGGAGGACAAGCCCGAGGAAGATGGCAAGACTGCCGCCGCTAAGAAGGTTAAGGATGAGGAGAAGGAGGGTGAGGATTTGGTGAGTGCCAATATTGATGCGTAGGACTCGTTGATATTTACCTATCGCGTCGTAGTCGGAAGAGGATTTACAACTCAAAACAGAGTTGGAGATGCTCATAGAACGCCTTCGAGTGCGTACTCATTCGGATGGCGTACATGGGTTACGCGTCTGACCGCCCGGACCACAGGAATCTAACACTGGGCTTTATCGACCCGCCCTGGAAACTCTCAGGACATTGATCAGAACTTCTACTTCCTCAATGACCTCCGTACCTAAACCGCTCAAGTTCTTGCACCCACACTACCCGGGGTTACAATCTCTATACGAGACATGGCCACCGTCCGAGGATAAGGTATGTCACCAGTCAGGCTAGTCCCGCATTCTGTGGTATGTGGCCATCTGTAACTCTGGATTAACTCTACGCCAGAGCCTCTTTGCCGACATCCTTTCGGTGCTTGCCATGACCTACTCCGACACTCAACCCCGAGGGACCCTCCGCTATCGTCTACTCTCTGCGTCGCTTCGTCCAGCGTCCGCGCCTCTATCAGAACCTGGGTCTTGGGGTCATGAGTATGTACGCCATATCGCCGCTGAACTAGGCGAAGAGTACAACTCGCGTGAGTTCGACGAGGAGGGCGTGGAGAAGGAGTCGGAGGAGAAACAAGTTCCTGGAACTGTTGGTGACCTCCGTAGCCTCGCACTGGAGTGCGCTACCTTCCTCCTGCAACATAACGCGGAACCGGATGCTGTGGACTTGCTGGAAGAGCTCGAGATTGTAGATCAGATCGTGGACATCGTGGACGAGAACACGTACGAGCGAGTCTGTCAGTACATGATTCGGTGAGTAAGGCAAGGCAAGCGATTGGACGCGTCCTAACGCGATTATTGCATAGTTGTGTGAACCTACTCCCACCACCAGACGATCTCTCTTTCCTGCGAACTGCACACAGCATCTACGCCAAGCAGAACAAGTTCCCTCAAGCTCTTTCCCTTTCAATACGTCTCGCCGACCCTGAGCTAATTCGCAAGGACTTCAATGCCCCCGCGAACCCCGCCATGAAGAAGCAACTCGCTTTCCTTCTGGCGCGTGCACAGGTGCCAAAAGAATGGCTCGAGACGAATGAGGACGGTATGGATGATGGCGAGTCAGAGCTTCCGGAGGACCTTTTGGACGCCTTGAGCAACACTCGCCTCAGTACACAATTCAAGGAGTTTGGCAAGGAGCTGAACGTCCTGGAACCCAAGAGCCTAGAAGATGTGTACAAGTCTCATCTAGAGAACACGCGTGAGTATACCCGAGAGCCACTCGCACGGCTTTGGTAGTAACAATACGACACACAGGGTCAACAACGAACGTGGATTCTGCGAAGGCGAACTTGGCGGGCACATTCGTGAATGCGTTCGTCAACGCCGGGTTCGGCAACGATAAGCTCATGGCGAAGGCAGAAGAGGGCAACAGCTGGGTGTACAAGAACAAAGATCACGGTATGCTGAGCGCAGCCGCAAGTCTTGGCCTCAGCTTGCTCTGGGATACGGACGAAGGCCTGTCCCAGGTCGACAAGTACACTTACTCGTCAGAAGAATACATCAAGGCCGGTGCGCTTCTGGCGACAGGTATCCTTAACTCGGGCGTGCGCACGGAGGCTGATGCCGCGCTTGCGCTTCTCGGTGAATATGTCGAGAACAAGTCCGTTCCGCTGAAGACGAGCGCAATCACTGGTCTTGGGCTTGCGTACGCGGGCTCGCAACGACAAGACCTCCTTGAGCTCCTGGTACCCTATGTCGCGGACGAGAACGTATCGATGGAAATTGCATCCCTGACATCACTAGCTCTAGGCTTCATTTTCGTCGGAAGTGGCAACGGCGAGGTGGCCAGCACGATTCTGCAGACGCTCATGGAGCGCGAGGACAAGTACTTAGACGAGAAGTGGGCACGCTTTATGGTCCTTGGTCTCGCGCTACTCTATCTTGGTATGTCGCACACAACCCACTTGGGGTTGTCCACCTAACACGTTTCATTATCAGGTCTTCAGGATGCTTCGGACGCGACAATAGCGACGCTCAAGGCCATCGAGCACCAGATTTCGCAGACCGCCGTTGTCCTGGTTGACATGTGTTCCTTCGCCGGTACTGGCAACGTCCTCAAGGTCCAAGAGCTCCTTCACTATTGCGACGAGCACATAGAGAAGAAGGACGAAAAGAAGGACGACAAAGATACCACACCAGAGGAGCCAAGTAAGGACGACACTTTCCAGGCCTTCGCGGTCATCGGTATCGCGCTCGTGGCCACCGGTGAAGAAATCGGCGCGGAGATGTCGCTGCGCCAATTCAACCATCTAGTAAGATGGCTATGCAGAGGCGCACTAGCATACGCTAACCTTCGTGTAGATGCACTACGGCGAGCCGATCATCCGAAAAGCCGTTCCTCTTGCACTCGGCCTGGTCAGCGCGTCAAATCCCCAGCTCCCGATCATGGATACACTATCGAAGTACAGCCATGACAGCGACCTGCAGGTCGCGCTGAACGCGATTTTCGCGATGGGCCTCATCGGCGCGGGCACAAATAACGCGCGATTAGCGCAGATGCTGCGACAGCTCGCGGGCTACTACTACAAGGAGCCGGATTGCCTGTTTATGGTCCGGATAGCGCAGGGGCTCGTGCACATGGGCAAGGGCACGCTTACGATCAATCCGTTCTTCAGCGACCGGACGATCATGAGCAGGACAGCCGTTGCCGGTCTCCTGGCCACGCTGACCGCCTTCACGGATGCAAAAGGCTGTGAGTAATGTCACTCCGTTCTACCGTGCATACGGTTCTTACGTTACCCGAACCATAGTTGTACTGGACAAGTACCACTGGATGCTGTACTACCTCGTGCCCGCGATGTACCCGCGGTTCCTCATCACCCTCAACGAGGAGCTGGAGAACATTCCCGTCAGCGTCCGCGTCGGACAGGCGGTCGACGTCGTGGGCCAGGCCGGCAAGCCGCGCACGATCTCGGGCTTCCAAACGCACTCAACCCCCGTGCGGCTGGGCACGACAGAACGCGCAGAACTCGCGACAGAGGAGTTCATACCGTTCGCGCATGTGCTGGAGGGTTTCGTGATCCTGCAGAAGAACCCGGGCTGGGAGAAGGAGGACAAGATGGACATCTGACCGGGGGCGCCCGCTCTAGTGTAGTACGCTTTGCATTCGCTGTAACTCTAATCGCGCTCGCTCCGGTTTCTATTCTTTTTGACTCTCATTTCGCATTGGTGTCGGGATGGGTGACGATTGTGCGTCAAGGTCTATAGAACACACCATCCGACCACGGTCTGCACATACATGCAGTAATTGGCTAGGGACGTAAGCTCAAGGTGCACGGTTTCAACTCATGAGCATCTTGTTTCATTAAAGTATCGCGGTATATGTCATTTTGTTATAACGCCAGACGGACACGCAGAGTCCGAGTGGTCACAACTGGCCGCACGCATTGCATCCCGCCGTCGATCGTCGCGAGATGCAGGCGCTTAAGCGAGCCCGCCGCGAGCTGCCGCGAGGGGCGTGTTCAGCTCGTTGAGTCTCTCATCCCGATCGCCCGCGAGGCGTGTCGACCTCGCGCACGCACTTGCTCTTCTCGCACTCCCTACGTGTCTCTACGCTTTCTCGCTCACGACGTCTTGTTCGACTCTACCGCAAAACACCGCGACTCGGACCTCGCGCGGCGTCGCGTTCCCATTGACATTCAGAGTGAATGGAGCATCATAGTATCGATGAGGATACTCGCATCCCCACGCGTAGCGCGTCGGAACATTCATTGTCGTCTCAGGTGAGCAAATCTCGCCTTTGTAATGTGTCATGGTGCACTTTGCTAGGGGGGGAGGTTCTCAACCGCGCGGTTGAGTACCTGCAGAGAGGGCACGTATCCGGCGGAAAAGAGTAGTTTCGCGCCCCTGATTTTTCGTGGGCTTTCTTGTGTGGGTGCCCGTGGGCGACACAGCGCTGCGCGAGCCGCGCTTGAAGTTCCCTGCGGCCAATAGTGAGCAGCGTCTGCTGGTGAATTCAAGTCAGCTCCAAGTCTAGTAACTGCTCCTCGCGTTCGCCCAAATTGTTCCGAATTTCCGTGTATAATGCCGGCTGTGCCTGTTTTAGTACGTTAGTTCCGAAATGCGATTCGCGAAGCCCCGGTCATTGTGGACTTGAAGTATTATGCTCGTCGGGGATACAAGCCGGCTCTTGGGCCGGAGACGCGTCCGGAAGGGTCCATTTGGCGTCCGTTTATCTACATGTAATAACTTGTGGTTTACCTTAATCTTGGACGTAGTCGTCGCATTACACAGATCAACTAGGAGATGCGGATTTGACTTACCAAATATCCCTCATGGGTACGTTGCTGAGTTGTACTTGTTCCAAAGTCATGAACTGACTACACGCAGTCGAGGAAGGCAACTCAGACAACATTCGGTACCGTCTCACAGACGTGCCTGCTATCTCAATGGATGCAGGTGAATCATGCAAAAAACGCAAGCGAGACGACGAGGATTACAATGGAGCACCCCCACGTCGAAGCGCAAGAGTCGCTCCATTATTAGCGACGCCCGCCCCTCCCGAATCGTTCGCGATACCTTCCGGATGGTCTGCCCCGGAGCCAGTCATTGTAGTATGTCCATACGTCTGTTGTGAGCTCATGACCGCCGAACCTGGTACTAATGGGGTAGTGTATAGGGTAATGCTGGAAGTCGTCTCCAAGCATTCATCAATCGCCTTCCATGGGGTGCCCAGTGGGAACTTGCTCGTTACATCAGCATGGGCTTGGACTACACCCTACTGGAGGTTGTGGAGCTCAGCAACCTTTGTTCCCTCAGCAGCAACACCACCATCATCCCCAAATTAACAAGGCTGGCCCGAACCTTGGGATCAGCGTCAGGCCAGGCGGGGGAAGCAGACACGGGCACGGGTGATTATGCGGCAGCGTATGCACGCGAGCTCTCCGTCAAGGTAAGTCTTCAACTTCTTGGCTCTGCCTACCATGACCAATGAGTGGCTGACTGTTGCATAACAGCTTCCCTGGGGAGAACTGGACAAAGAAGACAAAATCCTCTCAGAGCACCCCTTTGGTGGCATTGGATGCAACCATGAGGAGGTCTTCTGCGCCAACGACCGCGACTGGTATGCCGGGCGCGTACACTTCACCGCACGCCTCTCCAAGGACAAGCCCACAGGTGTACTGCAACTGAGCCTCGACCGGCCCATGCTTGGATCATCGAACCGGTTCGCACGGCGGTTTGGCTCGCGACGGTTTGTGCGTGTGCGGATCCCTGTCGAGCTGCTCATGAAGGCCACTGGTGTTGAGCTACGTGAGTACTTCAAGCGGCCGTTCGTCCTCGGGGGTGCGGTTTTCCGCGCATTCTACGCGAAGGAGAGCAGCGTGTTCCTATTCCGAACAGATGAGGAGCCTGTATGGCATGAGGAGACGCTCACAGTCGGCCCACCATCATTGGAGTCTGCAGGGAGGAAGGAGTATTCGCTGATGGCATTCCTCAAGTGGCATAATGACCTACAGCTCAATGCTGACCAGGTATGTCTGTCATAACAGGGCATCATTGCCACAACCTACTGACTGAAATTTTGAATAGACTATGGCAAAATGGGCTGCCCGTTTTGCATTGGGCTTGTCAAATTCAATCCCCGGTATCCGGCTGAACCCCATCCATATCCGCTTCGAGAATGACATCAGTATGCCCATTTCACATGTCTCCCTGCTACACACATGCTTAGTTGATGTGTAGTCTGTGAGGCATTCATTGGGGATGGGAAGCCCCCAAGTGAGATGCAAATGACAGATGGGTGTGGGCTAGCAAACCGTGCAGTCATGCGCTTGCTGCATGCTAAGTTCCCCTCCTGGCCGGAAGAGCCCACTGCTGTGCAGTGCCGCATTGGTGGGGCGAAGGGCCTCCTGCTTGTCCGCCATGATCTCCCAATGGATGAGGAGCAACACCCTATGATTTGGCTGCGCCCATCCCAGGTCAAGATCAAGTACACCTCCCACCCACTAGATGATGCAGACCCTACACTGCTCACAATTGATGTGGTGCGTGTGTCACGCCTTACTACACCCATCAGGCTCTCAGTCGAGACAATCACAAACCTGGCCGAGAATGGAGTCCCATATGTGCACTTCAGCAAGCTGTTCGAGATGGACCTCAGGGAGCGTGTTGATGCACTGCTCCGGTACACCCGTGTGGAAGACATGCCCCTCCTCTGGAATGCTGTTGCACGTGAGGGTGGTGTGATGATGGCACGCATGACACGTGAGGCAGCAGGGCGTGCACGTGCCTCAGGATATGTTGCAGAGGAGTATGAGGATGAAGATGTGGATGATGAAGATGGGCTGAAGGGGCTAGACAAGGCACTGAAGGAGCAAAGCAGTGCATGGTGGGAGGATCCAATCAGTGGGCAGCCATCAAGCTTGGAGGAGACTTGTCTGGTACTACTGGATGCAGGGTTCACACCTTCAACATGTGAGGTGTTGAGGTCAAAGTTGTGGGAGGTTGCAAAGAAGGCTGTGGCAACCTTTCAAACCCGGTACCGGTTTGCAGCACCTATGTCATGCTCAGCATTCATTGTCCCTGGTGAGCATTGTCTATACTCAATGGTTTGTACTAGGGTGATGGCCTACATAATAGCTGATGTGCACTGTAGATCCTTGTGGTGTTTTGGGCCCCAATGAGATCCATGTCAAGAGTTCAAGGCGTGCTTTCACTGACCAGCAAGGCAGGCAGACAGACATCATCCTTGGAGATGTTCTGGTAAGAACACACATAGAATGTGATCAGTTGCATGGGAACTTACATGTGTGTAGGTTACTCGTCATCCTTGCAAGGTACCCAGTGATGTCCAGAAGGCAGGCACTGTGCATATATTCTGTCAAAAGTTATTAACTCTACATAGGTCAAGGCTGTTTTCCATGACAGGCTGAGACACTATTGTGATGTCATTGTTGTCTCAACCAGGAGCCATGTGTACAAGGGATCATCACTCAATCGACATTTAGCCAGTTTGACAGGTGGAGGTGGGTATGGCATTGTTGGTGCATGATAGATATCACTGTACTGACCAAATGTCATAGGTGACTATGATGGTGACACCATGGAGGTCTTTTGGGAACCTGGCATTGTTGGTTCATTCCAGGAGCCAGATCCTCATGTTTTTGCCAATGAACCCCCTGAGGTTCAGCAGTCACTGCTCAAGAACACTGAGTCAGTATCCTCATTCCTCACCAGGGTACCTGCCCATTCTCCAGAGGCCTACCAGATCTCCAGTCTGCAGGATTATCTTCTAGGAGCCCTGAGTGGTAGATCCTATGTCTCAACATACTCAATCTGGTGGGAGAAAAGCACCTACAAATTGGGTTATGCCCATCCAACAACAGTGTTCCTGGCTTACATGTGAGCCATACCACTTACATTTGATGTCCCTGCTGCCTGACAACCCTACCTCTAGGTTCTGTGCAATCCTTGATGGGCTCAAGACTGGTGTGACCATCTGCCCGAAGAAGCACAAAGAGTACTCTGAGATGTGGAACATTGGTGCTCTTGAGTGGAAATCCATGGAGAAGAAATCCCTTGACCATCCCCTCCTAAGGCCAACCTCATTACCCCAGTTCATCATGGATGTCTTGCGTCAAAAGGTCCTCTCCTCCTGCAAGGAGCAACTGATCAGAATTGAAGACCACTTCAAATCACAATCAGTCCAGGCCCTGGACAAGGACCTTGCCCGCCCTTGGAAGGATGCTCTCAGACGTGCCCAGTCACTCAAGGCAGACAACCAACTGGAGATGTGGAGGGAGTTGGAGCTCATCCGGGAACATGTCGAGGCCATGCATGCAAAGATCAAGGAACACCGCTCAAGGGAGGCAAGGCATGCAACAGGTGACAGGAGTGGCAAGGGGTTTACTGGGCTGTCAATTGAGCGACGGCAGGATATCTTGCGTGAGGAGTCCCGTGAGTTCCATGAGGGTCCCAAAGGCTTGCGTTGCTTTGATGACCCCACAGCGATCAAGGCATCGTACATTTACTGCTACGACCGCCAGAGCAAGTACGGGGGCTGGTCGCGCATCCCATGGGACGTCGCAATGCGGGCATTGTGTGAGATCAAGGCAAAGGCCCTTGGGCAGTCCAAGACGATCACCGGCGACTTTTATCGCTGGATGGCAATCACCCCCGTATACCTGCGGCAGCGGGAACATAATGGATGAGGAGGATGTAGGTGAGTCTCGGACAGCATGACTAGTTAGTTGATTGCTGATAAAACCCCCTTTTGCAAGTTGTACTTCGCATTATAGGTTCTGTGGTGGATAGAACCTGGATCGACTGCTGTTGTAGAACCTTCTCAAATCACACACCGTCTCTGTACCATATACCTACACCATTGGCTTTGTACCATTCTATCATCTTGCTTTTCCTCATGGAGCTAGGCATAGTGAGCCATAAATGGACAACCTCGGGGGCTACGAGCAGCCCCCGAGCACTACCGGGTATACCGTAAACATACAATAGGTCGCAGCTGATGTCCAGACCGATCATGTCATGACTCCGCCGCCGGACTATCCTCCTTCACGGGTTCGGCGGTCAGCTCCTCGTCCTTCTTGTCCTCCTCCCCCTCCACGGTGGGTTCCGTGGGCGTCGGGTCCGGCCCCCCAACCTCCGTCGCAGCGACGGCAGCATGCAAGGGGACCTCGGTCGGTTCAGACGGCGCCTTCGCCTCAGGTTCCTCGTTAGTTTCCTCGGTGGGCTCGGAAGGTATCGAGGACGCCTCCGCTGCGGGAACCTCCACAGCAGCGGACTCCTTGACGGGCTCAGGAGCCGCCTCGCTCAGGCCCTGAGCTTCTTCCTCTTGCTCGACTTCCACCTCGGCGGGAAGCTCACTGACCGGCGGCACTTCGTCCGCTACAGGCTCGACGGGAGCAGCCTCGCTCGGCTCAGGCTCCGGCTCCGCGCTCTCCTCCGAGGGCATGGCGGGGTGGGGGATGTCTACCTCCGGTGCGGAGGATCCTGCGCTCTCTTCAACGGGGCGCACAACGGGGGGTATGATCGTGATCGTCTCAGCCTCCAACGCGGGGGGTTCATCAGGGACGACGGGGTGTGCCTCTTCAGTGGGAGGTGCTGGGGTCTCCTCGGCGGCCGGCACAGGCGCGTCTTCTGGACTCTCCGCAGAGTCCTCGGATGCGGGCTCGGTCGGAGGGTCTGCAGGCGGCTGGGTCTCCGAAGCGTTCTCGGTTTCTTCAGAAGGGGCTTCTTCCACGGGCTGAGGCTCCAAGTCAGGCCCTGGGACTCCTTCCGGCTTCGTCGCTATGATAATCGGGATGCTAGGCGGGACAGGTGGCGACAGACGCGGGAGCTCAGTCGGGACGGCCGTTGGTAGTGTAGCAGGGACATGAGCAGCCTCCGCTGCCGCCGCGCGCTCCGCCGCGATCTCGCGGTCCATGTCGATTTCGGACGGGTCCCCCTTGGCGAGCTCTTCTGCGACGCTGAATGCCTCGCTGTACACCATTGTATCCGTGCGCGCACGCCCAAACTTCCGCGGGCTCTCACCGCGCGTCGGGCCTGCCGGTCCTGGAGGACTGTTGCCCCGAGGATCACGGGAGGTACCGTCCTGCGCGGCGGATGAGGATGCGGACCATGGTGTATCGCGTGATACTCCCGAGCGGGGATCGAGTGCAGCGCCCATGAGACGCGGGGGCTCAACGGGGTCGACACGGCCGTCCATACGTGGGGGGATGACGAGGAACTCGAGCGGGACGAGGTCGAAATACTTGACGAGCGCGAGGAAGCGGGCATAGAGCGAGGACTCGGCCTCGGCTTGCTCAAATACTTCGCGGTGGTGGAAGTACGCGTGCGCGAAGATGCGGCCAAGGCGACGGCAGAGAGACGTGAAGTGACGGTGGGATGCTGCGGGTACAGAGAGTCTGCAAGGCCAAATGGTCTAGAACGGCATCACACAGGGAGATACGGAGGCGTACCTGGAGGGGAACGCGCGAGGGGAGTTCAGGAGCGCGGTCGCGCTGTCCAGCGTATGCAGAATATAGTCTATAGCACAACATTGCTGCGCACCGCATGCCTAAGCCATCGCATACAAGACACATACACGTCCCCGGGCGTACCTCCATGGCACCTTCATTGCCGTGGGCGACACACAAATACAGCCATTCGCCAGCTTTCATTTCGGGGCAAGAAGTCCTGGTACATTCCTGCTGCAACATGGTGATGAGGGGATGTGAGAGGTCTTGGGCCACTCGTCTTCAACGTTGAGCGTGAGCGACTTCGCCGGTTTCATGCGCACTGGAGCGTTACTCACCGTAAATGTTCGTAAACCCAGCACGCGGGGTCGACGTTCACGCCGCCTGCGGCGTCCTTGTCCGTCTCCTTGTCGTCTCCTTTCGCGCCTCCATTTTCTGCGTTGTCGCCTTGGTCCTTTCCGGGTATGGCGACAATCTTTTCGACGTTATGGACGTCAAGGCGGATTATGAGGGAGATATACTCCTGGAGTTGGAATGCGCTGTCAAGTGCAGAAATGGGAGGAAGAGTCTTGACCGGGTAGAAGGAGGAGATTCTGGAGCCTTTCAGAGGACGTTGGATAGCGGCCGTCATCGTTTCGGACGGTGGCGGACTAGCTGCTCGACGCCAATGACGACGCGCACGGACTTGCGCCGCGAACGGTGAATGCACTCTCTGTTGGGCGCTAATTGGTGCATAGGCGCTGGATGCTCGCATGGGCGCTTCGACGACTTGAATCCCGCTCTCGTCGACGGTCGACAATAAATACGTTGGGCTGCTACCTCGATCTCCAGAGGACTCGGCCTCCTGAGTCGGTACATGTTCATTATTTCGATGATTTTTATGTCACCTCAGCAATCCCTGCACACTCGTAATTCCTAGCCAGAACCGTTGGTGCCCCAGGTCGATCGAGATCGAGATATGATTTTCCGCATCTTGTGCCGCCTCTGCTTCCGCCTTTCTGACTCTTTTCTTCGAGCAGTCTTTGGTTATCGCCCGCCAAGCTTTTCTTGCACACTCTAGACCTTCAATATCAATGGCCTCTTCTCAGTAATCGGCCGAAAACGAAATCAATACCCCGTCTCATGACTGTGTATGACTAGGCCTCCCGGATTATAGTGCCATTTTCAGCAGCGTTTGCGCCTCCTTCCGTCCGGCTTCCCGATAACGCTATCCATCCCTTCAAAGCTGTCAAAGCGGTTGGATTGGGCTATCATGACCGAAATGCACCAAGGCCTTCATCACCTCACAGATGTGGAGAAGGACGCCGTCTCGGTGGGCGAGAGTTCGTACGCCCAGAAGGACTGGCATTACTCTCACAAATGGACGAGGAAATTGCTGCAGTGGGGCTTAGAGACTAGAGGTGCGCCCGTCATACCTTATTAATGTAGCACCTTCCTAACGATGTTTGCTCTCGAAGGTATTACGCCCGTTCCCCTCAGAGAAAGAGCAGATACACAATACAGCAAGATCTTCTTCATCTGGCTGTCATGGAACTTTAACATTCTCTCGTATGTGTATTATATCCTACACCTCTGTCCTGTACTAATGTCACACGCAGATTTTCTGCGGGTACACTAGGACCTGCAGTGTTTGGCTTAGGACTTAGAGATTCGTGCTTGGTCATCTTATTCTTCAATCTATTGTGCAGCGTCCTGCCCTCATACCTGTGAGTTCAATTGTTACGGCTTGAAGAACGAGGCGTCCTCAACCGCTCTAGCACTACGTGGGGACCAAAACTTGGCCTTCGTCAAATGTGTCAGGCCAGGTACAGCTTCGGGTACGCTACATCCCACCGCGTCGTGCTGGAAAACCTATCTCATCGCTCGTCCGGCCTCCAGCTATTACGGTGTGATCATACCCAGCGTGTTCAATCTCTGCTCGATGATGGGCTTCTGTATCCTTAATTGTATTCTCGGGGGGCAAACACTATCAGCGATATCTGGCGGCCATCTTACGTGGAGGTGAGTATTGAATTCTAGCTTAACTCGTAGCACTTGGTACTCATCGAGGTCTACAGTGTCGGCATCGTAGTAATCAGTCTCATATCGTTATTCCTCTCGTTCTGCGGATATCGAATCTTAACATGGTCAGTCAACTCACTAGCTTCCCGCGCAGCGCGGTCCTCATCTTGGAACACCCGTAGGTACGAACGTCTTGCATGGCTTCCAGTACTGGTCGCCTTCCTCGTTGCCCTTGGTGTCAGCGGCAAGCACCTTGGGAACCCCCCACCTGCGGAACCGGCGACTGCAGGGGCGATCCTATCGTTTGCCTCTACCATCGCCGGATTCGTTGTCACATATTGCTCTTTGAGCTCGGATTTTACTATCTACTTTAAGCCTTCGGTACCCAGGTATTACTTTCTATTTGTCGTCCCTTGGAAACCACTAACGATCACCCCTAGCTGGAAGATCTTCCTGAGCTCATACCTCGGATTCAACGTCTCCATCGTATGTGCTTTTGTCCTTCATTTTGTGATGTCATTATAACGACCCTTCGCAGATCCTCTGTCAATGTCTCGGCGCAGCAGTCGTCGTCGCGGCATCCTCGGTGCCGGAATGGGACGCAGGCTACGCAAACGGGAACGTGGGCGGGCTTATCGAGGCCATGCTCCACCCGACAGGCAACTTCGGAAAATTCCTCACCGTGCTCATGGCGCTGAGCGTAACCGGGAACATCGCGCCGACGTTCTACTCGTTCAGCCTTAGCTTCCAAGTGTTCATCCCCCCACTCGCGGTCATCCCGCGCTACATGTTCTCCCTACTCGCCACAGCTATGTGCGTGTCTATCTCCCCACCGCCTCTGCGTTCCCTTGCGTCCACGCCCAGCTGATCGCTCCTGCACGCCACCCTCACAGCCTGATCCCAGTCTCGATCGTCGGTGCACACAAGTTCTACGACACGCTCACCAACTTCCTCGGGCTCATCGGCTACTGGGCGTCCGCGTTCGGCGCGATCGTCCTCGCTGAGCACCTCGTCATCCGGCGCGGCTCCTTCGCCACGTACGACCTCACGGCGTGGGCGGACCCCCGTCGTCTTCCCACCGGGCTCGCGGCGCTGGGGGCGTGCGCGCTCGCATGCGGGCTGATCGTCCCCGCCATCGACCAAGTGTGGTTCGTCGGCCCGATCGCGGCGCACACGGGCGACATTGGGTTCGAACTAGCGTTTGCGGCGGCGAGCGTGTTTTACGTTCCACTTAGGTTCATAGAGTTAAAATACAGGCCATTGGTGTAGCGTGGGCGGCGATTTGGGGCGCAGTTGCGGAAGTTTAAAAGAAGTGAAGCTCGGACACCAGATAGATGCGGGCTCCGAGGACTTGAGGACCAATTCATGGTTAGGTTGATTCACGCTTAAAGTTCGCGCTACTCTCTGGGGCGTTGGTATGAAGACTCAGAGAAGGTATAGCATGGCACTGGATAGGAGCTAACTAGGGATACAACGGGTGTCTATCAGAAACAGGAAGCAACGGTAATATCGTACAATGACTGAAACTGTTCCGTAGATATGTGGCATCGCGATCGATGAAGCTCGGTCAGGACTTCACCAGCCTCCCAAAGAGGATCTTCCAACACAGGCAGGCTCGGACGCAGCCCACGTCCAATTTGGCGGACTAGACTTGAGGCGAGAGCGCCTATGTCACCCACGGAGACGCAGACTGATTCCCCAGCACTCGCGTGGAGGCGGCCGGCCTACGGAGCCAAGGTGCTACGAAAGGTCCTCCATCGGCGCGCGAATGGCAAGGCGACCTTGAAGAGTGCAGCAGCCGCCACAAGCTGAGCCCGCCCGATAGCGCGGTGCCCTTCGTAGCCCCGTAGCCACCCTCTGCGAGTAGCCTCTGTCTGTCGAGGCTCCGATAGACGTGGCTAGCCCACTTCAGCATGCCCACGGAGGCGGGGTTATTTTGCAGACTGGGGTATGCGCCTCGGGCGGACACTGCGGGAGGAGGGTAGTAGACGTCTGGGCAAACGCGGAGTCGGTATACACTCTGCCTTCCTCCACGCTCATCGGCGACTCCGGTCCTTGAGAGTAGGCCTCCTGAATGATGAGGCGGAGGCTCGGAGGCTTGCTGCTTGGTGTGAAGGGAGGGTCCCATCGCTTTTCGTCCATGCAGGCGTGGCGGGGTGAGTCGAGCGTATGGTATGACGATGGTGAGGAGTACCAGGAGGCGGATTTCAAGAGAGTGTGCGAGCCAGACGGGCTTGGGACTGCAGCGGAGCTGCGTTTAGACTCGAACGACATGGCTGACGTCCAGGTCTCGGCGGTGACTGCACGTCCCTCCATGACGCGAAGCGTGATCAGAAGAGGAGGAATCGCCTGAGGATCGGACTATCGTAAGGTTCAGGTTTCTTATCCCAGAAATCGCCTATGACGTACCTGCAGCTGGCCCAGGATGGGCAGGACAGCATTTTGCAGTGGACTCTGGGCCGCACAGGCAACGATGGAGAGCAGCGCTACGACGGTGTACAATGACGCGCTTTCGATAACCATGGCCATCACGGAGGTGTAGATCCTCGCATAGCTGCTCCCTAGCGTGTCTTTGATCTCCCGCCGCGCCACGAGTAAGCGAAGGACGATTACAAGCGTGAGCACCACATTGACCGAGAATGAGAGCGAGAGGTAGGCTAGCGAGGGGGCCGTTCTGGCGTTAGTCCATAAGGCGAAACCCAGTTCCCTGATGTCTCGAAGGAACGCTGTTCCAACGCCTGAGTGTGAGGATATTGAGCGATATTGAGGTGGCGGGGGTATCAAACATCCATACCTACGAGAGCCAACATGGTGACTATACAACCCACGGCCGCTATCCTGGAGGACTTGAAGAGCACATATGACCGATAAAGCTGCCCGTCGCCTGAGTAGGGGTTCATGGTTTCCACAATTCAAATACGCTTACCAACAATCCATCTGCTAACCAATTGAGGGCGATGTAGCTTGAGACGGCCACAGCGCTGTCAGAGGTCAGTATTTAGGACTATAGGGCGATCGCTGCTTACATCATGGTCATGGCCGTATTAACGGGCCGGTGCGCGTGTACCGCCAGATATGCCAGTGGACCCCCAGCAAAGTCTTCGTGGACGATGAATGCATCATGGTTGACCCATATTTGTAGGCACAGGCCGGACGTGGCGAGCGCAAAGAGCGTGCAGATGTACAGAAGCAGTCTCGAGTCTCGCTTGGTGAGCCCCTCAGGCCTCGCAGTCGTTCGCTTTGGGTTCACATAAAGGCGGACCAGGGAAAGAAACAGCGTAAGGTGAACTCCTGAAGACCGGTTGTCAAAGCCACGTCATTTGCCCGGCAGCAAACTGGATGCTCACCATATGTCATAGTGGATAGAACCACCCCTGTCATGTTTGCCGTACCGATTGACGCGTCTATGCCCTCAGGAGACAGTGCATGCGAACACATGGCTGGTGAAACAGAACGGTGGGTGGAAGCGAGCCTGGAGCTATTGCGCGTGAACACACAGGACTGCTCACACTCTCTCGAGGGTCGGCCTTTTATAGAACGAGGCGTATACGGGGCCACGAGTACCTGCATGCATGCAGACTTGGACGTATAGCTGGATACCTAAGGAGCCGAATTTTTGGAGCCCGCACGCGGTAATTAGCTCTGACTTTACTACAGCCTGAGCGCCCGTGCGCTTCTGGAAACCGATGTTGAGTTAGCGCGAGGATGCGAAGTTTGATTGATTAAAAAGCGGACATACAAACTCGGAAAAGGAATTCTTAACTCAAATACCCCCTGCTATTCTCGGAGGATGACCACGCCGATTGGCTGGGCGGCCCCTTGACGCCTACTACACCAGGTACACCTGTCCTCGATATTCGGTTTACGATTATGCTTTCGACGGTGCACTAGGTCTCATCCTCTCCCCTTCGCTAAGGTGACCACAGAGTAAGCCCATATTGTCGCAAGACTAGTAGATAAGGTGTCCTACCACTCGACTACTGCGGATCATTGTAGACGCTATGGACAGCGTTCTGAACGCGCTCGAGCCACATTCCCAGTATATCAAGTTGCAATAGACGGTCATGGTTGTGGTGACATTCTTTCTCTGCGTCAGACACGGAGTCTGGAGAAGTGCCGAAATTCAGTTCAAGTCGTCGGCGAGTTGAAGGACGTACCCGTCTTCCATCTAGCTAGAGATGCACCTAGTGGTCTTAGCAACGAGCGTTGTACACTTCTCAGCGAGTCGATATCCCGAACGCCGGTCTAGGCAGGGGGTCGGCATCCTTGCGCATAGCATTAGTAGTAGACATACCTTGTTTTGGCGGTCTCTCTGCAACAACACATAATACAATCCAAGGCATTCGACGAGCCGCAACGGTTCGGGCCCGTCTAGAAAGTCACTCACGCTCACGGTGTCGAGGACGTCGGGCGGATCGGGTTGTAGTACAATCGGCCCAAAGGTTGGGAGCAGGTGACCCGAGGCGAAGACATTCGTGCCTTCGGTGGAAAGCCCTTCCAGAACGGCCTCTTTCAGAAGGCCCACAGCGGCGATGCGGATCTGCGGCGGCATGTCCTCGTCGGAGAGCAAATCCTTCAGGGCCTGGAAGCGGAGGGGTGGCGGCGACAGGCCCAGAACAAGGGAGAGGATGCGGAATGTGTAGTGTCGTATATCCGGATCCGTGTGGTTGCTGGCTAGGTGAGGGAGTAGCTGCACAAGTGGTACTATCAGACCTGTGTCAAGCTCTGGTCGTGGAGTGGTCGATTTGAAGGTTGCGAAAGTATTGATGAGGACAGAGAGGACTTCGTCCAGCGCAATGTTGAGTTGTATGGAGGACAGGATCACCGGGAAGAATGTCGTGAAAATTGCGAATGAAAACGTGTATGAAGGATCGTGGGCCAGGAGAACAAAGGAAGCAACCGTGGGTCGGCCTTCGACCGAGGATGTCGTAACACCTGTACCGCGGAGAGCAGACTACGCAAAGCTTAGGAACGAGAAAATATGAAACAATTGACCCAATTACCCATGAGGCCGCCACCACATCCCCATGGGACGCTGAGGAGGGTGGCTCAGAACGTGGAACAATCAGCCGGCGGAAATGCGAGGCAAACGCCTGTCGGGCAAGTCCCGCATGGGCGGCGTTGGGCAACACCGCCAGCACTGATTCCAAGAGGCCCTGCAAGAGCTCCTAGGTAGACCCGCATGAGCGCACACAATCGGTAAGCACAGGGACGCCGCTACCCTTGTGTCTCTGTCAGCGCCTTCGGCGAGGGCGAGCACCAAGCCAGATATCGCCGAAAGAATCAAGCGACCTTCTTCTGCAGAGGCTTCGTGGCTCGCGCGCGAGATAACGGACTGCAGCTCCGCGATTCTTGACTCGACTGCGTCTTTCGGAGCCTTCTTCCAGCGGGGCAGCCGTGGGATTGCTGCGAGCACGAGGTTAGCTCGCTGCGGTGAGCATACGAAAGGCTGGACTTGCTTGCGCCATACGCCCGGATGAGGCGGACAAGTTGCACCGGGATAGAAGTGTGTTTAGGGTCGTCTGCAGCCTCGTCCTCCTCCTCCGACCGGAGGAGCTGTCGATCTAAGATTTCTACCCCTTCCTCGACAGCCATAACTACTTCCTTTGCGCTGCATTTATCGGCTATCAGGTCCAGCAAGTCGTCCACCCCGTCGTCCGCGCTCCCGACAACTAGAGGGATCACCGTCAACGGTTCCTGCGGCAGTATTCAGTATGCGCACCGAGGTCCATCCAAGACGC
Organism: Trametes hirsuta; assembly: GCA_001302255.2. NCBI lineage: Eukaryota > Fungi > Basidiomycota > Agaricomycetes > Polyporales > Polyporaceae > Trametes > Trametes hirsuta. The sequence continues at coordinate 892,447 of CP019382.1, read as the reverse complement.
GCCCTCACTATATATGAGGCACTCTCACTCTCTTTCAGGGCCTCTACGATACTCGAGAGGCTCCGTCTAGGCTCTGCATCGTGTACCGCAGTTGTAATGAGGCTCGTTAGCGCCACGCTAGGGTCCTACGGTTCTATTTCGATCAAATGTGGACTACAGCACGTAGCGGCGCTAGCCGCCACAAAGGAGCTCGCAGTATGCGTACCTCGTCCAGTTCACCCGCGTCGATACCCAAGCATTCTTGCAAGGTCCGTGGGTCTGGTGCACCGCCTGCGGACATGACACGTTGGAGGAGAGCAGTTTAGTTAGGTTACAAGGACGGCACGCGTGCGCAAGCAGCAGCCAGAGCAGGACCAAGGGCAAGGTTCAAGAAGCATGTGTCAGTGCATAAATCGCGATACATGGTGGTCGTGACTGATCCGCGTCTCCGAAACGCGAGCGCCAAATAGACGCGAGGTACTTGTTACGCCTACTAGTACCTCAGCCTGTCCGCTGCGGTAGTCCTTTCGTTCATGCACGGGCAATCGGAGCAGATGAGACAGTATATACATGTACAGCAAGGTCCCCATTCTCACAAGGAGTAAAAAGTGCCAAAAAGTACATTTACGGCGCGCTATCAACCCGCACCGGCACTCCTCCACCAGCGGACGACCCCATCCTCCCCTCCACTCACGAACTTGCCCGCAGTGCCGTGCGCAGGCGGCTTCGGCTGCCACGACACGGACCATACCTCGCCGGAGTCCTGCACCGTCGAGACTGCGGCGCGGGCGCCGATATCCCAGACCTTTATCGTCTTGTCCGACGAGCTGCGCAGTGTCAAGAGTTTAGTTACGGGTGCTGCGTGTCCGGGTATACAAGAGAAGGGGGGTAGACTACGCACCCGGACACAGCCAACCGGCCGTCAAGCGAGATGTCCGTGCTGAGGACCCAGGACGAGTGTCCGCTGAGCGTGGCGACGGCGCCGGACCCAGGTTTTCCCGACGCAGAGACGCGGACGTCGTGCAGGATGAGCCGCTTGTCCTCGGATGCGGACAGCAGGAGCTAGAATGCGAGGAGGGGGGTGTGAAATCCGGACATGACAGGGTCATGCGAGCGACGTACGTTCGAGTCTTCTGACCACGCGAGAGAGCGGACGGCCATGGCATGTGAGCTGTACGTGGTCTGGAGGGAGCTCGAGGCGAGGTCGAACACGTAAATCTGTCCGGCCTCTGAAGACATCGCTACTCTTGTGCCGTCCGGACTCTGTAGGGCGGGTCCGATAATGATTAGCCAGTAACTCAGTAAATGTTCACAACTCCTCCAACTGAGGCGATAGCAAACACGGACCGGCGAAACCGGGGTGGCAAGACTCGACACTGAAGCAGGCAGAGTAGACGCTGCGGATGTGACTTACATGTTTGCAGTACATGCCAAACTTGTTGCGCCCGCTGGTAAGGGTAGCGCGGCGCTCGCCAAAGGAACCCGCTTCTGCGGAATGCACGGTCACGTTTCCGGACCCACCGGTGGATGCATAAGTTCCGCCCTTCGGGTTCAAAGACACGGACCACGCTGGCGCGTATACACACGGGTACACCGGGCCAAAGTGGCACAGATTGCGAGGGAGACGAGGAACAATAGTCAGTGCGGCGAAACGTTCGGAGCCGCTCGAAAGCAGACGTACAAGGTTCTGTCGCCTCCCCTCCGGTCCGCGCGTAGCTCTCGAACGTGCCCTTTATCTCGCCGTCCTCCAGGTCCCACAAGCAAGTCAGCCCTTCGAGGGTGTTGTACAGCGCCTGCGTGCCTGCCGGGTTCACGCTGAGCGAGACGAGGCCGAGTGTATGCGGGGCGCGTGCGCGCGAGACCTGGCCGGACACCGAGTCCCACTGCTTGATCGCGCCGTCTGCAGAGATACTGAGGACGGCGTCGGTTCCAGTCCATGCGACGGCCCAGATCGCGTCCGAGTGCGCTGTGAGTCGACGTCGGGTGAGACGGTGTGGGGTAGGTGGAAGCGCGACGCGACATACGTTCCGCGCCGTCGTGCGCGTGCAAGAAAGCGAGACTCTAGCCAATCTCAGTTAGACGTCTCGAATGTTCATAGATGTGATATAAAGCACCATGTATGCGCTCCTACAGGATGTTTTACAGGGATTATACGATGATTACAGACGGTAGCCAGGAGTGAGCTGAAGCAGGTAGCGGTAGGTAGCGGTGAAGTCACTTGAGCGCTTCATGAAGTCGAAGTCAAGCATTGGGCGTCTACGTGCAAGACCGTGAACATGCGGGATGCACATCTCTGACACGTCCATCTACAGCGCCATGAAAGTTGCCGACATTCGAATAAATGACAATACCGTACACAATAACCCCTGCGAGAAGGATGTTAAACAGAGCTTAAGTTGAAGAGGGTGAAGCCCATCGAAAGCGCCTGCATCTTGCTGCCACCGGAGTCTGCCGGCGGAGTTCCAACAGCATTTCATGCCCACTGAACGCTGAACCTTATTTTTTCCTCACATCCACGAACGCGGAAGAAGACATCACCCTCTGCTCATTCTCCAAAACTAAAAGTACGTTGCAGCAACTCGTGTCCTACGCGTCGTAGCTTACCGTATCGACCGCTTTGTGTAGGATGTCTGACGCTTCTGATGAAATTCAAGTCGACGCCCCCGTCGAGGTCGAGGCTCCCACCGAGGCTCCCAAGGGCAAGCTCTCCGTCGAGGAGGCGCTTCAGGTACGCACCGATCGATTTGCTAGGATATGCGTGAACCACGCTCAATTTGTGATTGCCAATGCAGCAAGTCCTGAAGAACGCCCTCGTCCACGACGGTCTCGCCCGTGGTCTGCGTGAGGCGGCGAAGGCGCTCGACAAGCGCCAGGCGCACTTGTGTGTCCTCGTCGAGACGTGCACGGAGGCCGAGTACATCAAGCTCATCGAGGCGCTCTGCGCGGAGCACAAGATCAACCTCATCAAGGTCTCCGACGCGAAGCTGCTCGGCACGTGGGCCGGCCTCTGCAAGATCGACCGTGAGGGCAACCCCCGCAAGGTCGTCGGCTGCTCGTGCGTCGTCGTCAAGGACTACGGTGTCGAGAGCGAGGGCCTCCACGTCCTCCTCGACTACTTCAAGAACCGCTAAGTGAGTGTTTGGATTCCCTTTGGACGGAGGCTTCGGCCTTGGGGATGACAGAACAGACTCCCTCGACGGAGAGCATCCATGAGGAAAACTGTCTATCCGGAATCATTATAACTTTGTCTGAAACTCGCGTGTGATGTGTTGTTTCTGTCGGTCGCAGATGCTGACGCCTTTGGCTTGCACAGATTATTCTCGGTTTCTTGTAGCTGTAGTCATGTTGTCCGCCCAATGCCATTACGTTGTACGACCGCACTCGCTCGAGCATGGTGTGATCTGGTGAGGGCGGTACCGTCAGCGTCTAAGGTGCCTGTTTTGTGATTGTTTCGCCGTGCGGGGCGCTGAACGCGACGGGCGACGGCTCCGCCGGGGCCTGTGGTGTGTCGGTATGCGACGCACTGTGCGCAGGGATTTCCCAATGGTTCGACATATCAGAGGGGGCGCCGACGTTTGTAATTAGCTGCCCTGCCCCGGCGTCCGCGTCAAGGGCGCCGTTGTCGACGGGGACCTCTTCGAGGGAAGTCCTCCGTCTGCAGAGCTGGGACTGCGAGTGTGCGTAGGCTTGTGCGCACGCCACCAGGGACGACGCTGCTCGCGTGGGGGGCGAGCCGGACCGGGCAGGCCATGATTTGCGACTGAGAAGGGTGCGTCATGGGCGCCTGCGAGCGAATGCGGGGAAAACACATGCTAGCGCCCCGATCGGTGCGGGGACGCCATGGCCTGATTCCTCTCGCCCTCTCCGACTCGGCCTCACACTCTCTCCAGCCTGCTGTGCGCGCGCCCACTGCCTGCTACCGCCGCGTGCATGGGCCTCCGCTCGCACGTCTTTTTGCCCACGCACACGTCTTGACGCTTCTTTGCTGCTCACCACGACCCCCGCCCCCGCTCCGAGCCCCGACCGCGACGATGGCCATCCAACTCCCCAAGATCCACCCCGCGCTGCTCGCCAGCATCCCTGTGGACCCCAAGGCCCGACGCTCATTACTCGTCGCTCTCTTTACACTGGTCCTGCTGCGCGGAAGAATCGCCGATCTGCCAAGAACCGTCCTCGCCAGGCTCGAGAACGTCACCGCGCGGCACGACGTCTCCCAGGAGGAGCTCGCGCAGGCTCTGCAACAGGTATACGTCGACGAGCCGGACGGCTCCAAGACTCTTCTCGTCCCACACAAGGGCCGCATATCCAAGGTGCGCTCGTCCCCTCGCACAAACTAGCTCGATACTAAGTACCCACCCAAATCCTTGGCAGGTGAACATCAAGCCTACCCCCGCGTCCGCCACGGCAGAAAACGCGAAACGCTTCCCGCTCGTTCCGGCATCCCACAAGCCCAGCCTCGACAAGACCTTCCTACGCCAGCTGCTGGCCATCCTCCGGATAGCGTTCCCCTCGTGGCATTCCAAGGAGGCCCTCATTCTGGTCTCACACTCCTTCTTCCTCGTACTGCGCACGGTGCTGAGCGTTGCGGTCGCCCGCCTCGATGGCCGTATCGTGCGCGACTTGGTGAGCGCCGATGGGTGGGGCTTTGCCAAGGGCATTGGCCTTTGGTTTATGCTCGCGATACCGAGCACATACACGAACTCCATGGTACGAGCCTGCGCTCGACTCGCTGGGAGGTTAATTGAGCGTATTTTTTTTGCCCTCCGTTAGATCCGACATATGCAGGCGAAGCTGTCGCTGCGGATGCGGACGCGCTTAACGCGCTACACCGACGACCTGTACCTTTCCTCCGCACCCGATCTACGGTATTACCGCGTCCCATTGGAGGGTGGTCTCAGCGACGTCGACCAATACATCACGTCCGACATTGGCGCGTTCTGCGACGCGCTGTCAGGGATCTAGTGAGTTCATGAACGGATGGCACCACTCAGTCGACTGACGCAATCGTGCAGTGGGAACGTGCTTAAACCGTCCCTTGACCTTGTGCTGTTTACGTCGCAGCTCTCACGTTCCTTGGGTGTCCGAGGGACCGCGATGTTGTTCATGAACTACTACCTGACCGCTAGGATCCTTCGTGCTGTGACCCCTGCATTTGGCCGCCTGGCTGCAGTCGAGGCACGTCTCGAAGGCGAATACCGCGCAGGGATGGGAAGAGTTGGCCGAGAAAGCGAAGAAGTCGCGTACGTCATACTTGATGCGGAATGCACACAGTTTTCGCTCAAAATCTGCTGTTCCAGATTCTACGGCGGAGGTCTGCGGGAACGCAGCATCCTTTGGAGAGCGTATCTCCGTCTGATCAAGCACGTAAACTCTATCTACAAGGTTTTTGACTTTCCCGGGTGTCCCGCGCATCTGGTTCCTGATCATCCGCCAGATTCGCATCGCGTACGAGTGGACGGAGGACTTCGTGATCAAGTACCTCTGGAGCGCCGCCGGGTACTGCCTCATTTCTATCCCTGTCTTCTTCACAAGGCGAAGGCATGTCGGCGTACAGGCTCAGGGACCGAAACCTCACAAGGGTGTCGACAACGAGGTCGCCAACCGGACGGAGAGTGGGTCCCTTATCCCAAGCTTCGGCGCAGCGCTTGCTAAAACAGACCATAGCATATATATCCTCAAGACGCCTCCTTCTCTCCCTTGCGGATGCCGGCGGCCGACTCATGTACGCATACAAGGACCTCCTCGAGCTCGCAGGCCTCACCACGCGGCTCTACACGCTCCTCTCGACCCTGCACAACCTCCCCGCCCTGCCCCTCCCCGACTCCTCCCTCTCAGACGTCGTCGCGCTACGCAACGTCGACGTCGGCGTGCCGACCACCGCGCCCGCGTTCGCCGCCGCGGACCATCACGGCGACGGCGACGACGGGACCACATCGGAAACGGGCTCGCAGAGCAGCGGCAAGGGCGCGGCGGGCACGGTGCTCGTGCGCGGGCTGTCGTTCGAGCTCGCCCCGGGCGAGCACCTCATGATCACGGGCAGCAACGGCGTCGGTAAGACGGCCGTCGCGCGCGTGCTCGCGGGCCTGTGGGCCGCGCAGGGCGCCGGGCAGGTGAGCCGGCCGTGGGGCAAGGCGGGCGTGTTCGTCGTCCCGCAGCGCGCGTACATGGTCACGGGCACGCTGCTTGACCAGTGAGTGTTGTTTTGTGTGGTTCGCGCCGTGGGTGTGTCGCGCGCGAGGGTTGTTGACGCAGGGCTGGCAGGATCATCTACCCGGACACGTACCCGCAGTTCGTGGCGTCGGGCAAGACACACAAGGAGCTGATGGAGATTTTGACCGCGGTCAACTTGGCGTACCTCCCGGCGCGCGAGGGCGGGTGGACGACAAGGAAGGAATGGAGAGATGTTCTCAGCGGTGGGGAGAAGCAGCGGGTGCGCCGATCACGATCTTCCTTGAAACACGCCTCTGTTTGCTCACACGCCGTTGCACAGATGGGGATGGCGCGCGTGTTCTACCACAGGCCAAAGTTCGCCATTCTGGATGGTAAGCTGGCGCTCACGAAGCAGTCGGCACACGCAGGTATCTGATCAGTTTTCCCACCCCATGCAGAATGCACCAGCGCCGTCTCCAGCGACGTCGAGGGCAGGATGTACGAGCACGCCAAGTCTCTCGGGATCACGCTCATCACCATCTCACTCCGGTACGTCCTTCCCCTTCCTCATCCCCTTTCCCTCTCCCCGCCCCCAAGGCTACTCGCCGCGCTCTGTCCACTAGCTGACCTCCTACCTTCCACGCGCAGGCCCGCACTCATGCGGTACCACACGCAGCTGCTCACGATCGCGGGCGACGGCACCGGGCGGTGGTCGCTCAAGCGCATCGGAACGGCCGAGGAGCGCATGGACCTCGACCGCGAGATCGTCACGCTGGAGAACCGGCTCGCGGAGGTCGACCGCTGGGAGGCGCGGCTCAAGGAGCTCGAGCGGCTGTTGAGCGTGCAAGAGGCGTAGATGACGGGGGCCGCTTCCGAGGCGGCTTGGAGGGCGACGTGGCACGTTTGTGGCTGGTCGGACGTCCGAGTCGGGCGTTGGTGCCGGCGGGGCGTCGCCCTGGCTGTAACTACATTATATTGGATTAAGTTTGTGTGTATTGTGAACATGTAGCTCATGCGTTGGTTGCACATAGATATTTATCGTCTCACTGCGGAGGCACTCAGGCTTTTCGCGGGCGAAAGGCTCAGGTCTCACTGGGCTGTAGTTTGGGCGGATTTGCGGCTGGCCTAACATTAATTCAGCACCGTCGAGCAAGTTTCTGCCATGGCCAGGGTTACATCGCTACAAAACTGGCGGACAGTGCTACAATGCTAAGTACTTTTACAGAGTACTAAGGACACTCGACGCCAGTGGTCACAATCATGCGCATCGTGACCGACGCCTATCCCCGCTTCCGATCGCTTTGATCCGCGGCCGGCTACCGCCACCCTCCGCGGCCAGCTGAGCTCGATCCGGAGGTGTGCGTGCGGGTTTGTCTTTGACCACTATCATCCCAGACTCCTGGGGCTTGCGCGTGTACGCAGTGCGCACCCTCATTCTATGCGAGGCTCGAGAGTAACATCCTACCTGATACAACAACAAAGACGTTTTGCTGGTGTTCCGTAGCTAAACGGACGCGGTGACTGCGCTAGGTGAGGTGCGATGGTGCCCTGGTTGTAACTCGTTGACCCCGGATAGCTTTGAAGTCTGGCGTAAAGTTGTCCCAAAGATAAGCACTACCGTGCGTATATTCATGTTCTACCGACGCCCCAACTTATTCAATAAATGTTGTAGGAGCGGGTATAGACCTCTCGCCCATAGATCTAGCTGCAGCACCAAATCACTTGAACGCGGCAATGTCCTTGTCTTCCACGAATGACAGCACGTCGTACTTGAAGAACCGTTCTCGCGGAAGCCACGTAATCACTGACCTCTTGTACGGGAAGTCGAAGATCTACGCATTACGATGTGTCAGCCCAACAATCACGAACTGAAGACAGCGTGCAGAACACAGGACTAAGGGGCTTACGGTCTGGACGTTCATGTGCGCGGCCTCGGAGAGCTTGATCACGGCCGCGTTGACGGCTTTCGGCTCGCCGATGACACGTTCTGTGCGGAGGTCTGAGAGGAACAACAAGTGGTGGATGGCGGTGAACCATCCGAGCGCTGGAGAGGTAGCTCATCAGCATCTTTGCGCCCAGGAATCCCGAAGAACCTACACCGTTGGATGCCCCTGAACTTCTCTTCGCCCACAAGGACATGCAGGCCGCGGTCGTAGTCCCAAGCACCGCCCGGGACGTACGGTGCGACGTGGTTTTCCTACGCGCCGGGTGCGTTTCGATTAGCGAACGTCATCTCACAGAAACGCACGCCAGAAACGGAAAGGACATCGACGCACCTTGATGTACACCATCTCCGAATAGCCCATAAGCTCCCCATCCCAGCTCATCATCACCGGAACCACGCCGGGGTCCGCCATCAAGCCGCGCACGTACTCCCTGTGCTTCGACAGCGGCCCGCGTTCGCCCCAGCCACGGTTAACGTGGTCCGAGTTGTGCCAGCGGTGGAACGTCGCAAGGTGGTGCGAGACCTGCTCGCCTTCGCACTCAACGAGCGGGCCCGACACGCCGTCCAGGTCGAAGTGCGCGAACTCGACCATCTGCCCGAGCGAGGGGATGTACCGACGATAGAGGACCTCGCCCTGGCGTGGCTTGGGCGGACGCAGCGGGTGCGCGGCAATGACGAGCGACGTGCGGGTGAACGACTGCGTATACGGGAACGGCCCGGCGGCGAGGCGGGCTGCCTGGCCCTGCAGCCAGCCGCGGGTGTGGTACGAGGTGGTGCCGGCGCCCTGCCAGAACATCTCGCGCGGGAGGAAGTACTCGGGCTCGGCGGCGCTCGAGGTGTCTTCGGGCAGGGTGTGCCGCTTCCGTGCGAGCCCCGAGGTGAGCAGGTACTCGTCGAGTTCGGGCACGTTTTTGATCTCCGGGGAGAGGACGATGGGGATGGTCTCCTGCGTGTGGAAGAGGGTGTGGAGGGTGTAGATGAGCACCCAGAAGTCGGCGATAGAGAAACTCGCGCCGGGGGTGGGGGGGCGTAGCTCGAGCAAGGGAAACTTGGGTACGTGCGTCGCGGTCTTTTCGTGGGGCGTGCCCACGGCAGAGATGACAAGGGCGAGCAAGCGGGGGAGGGTGCGGAAGGTGCCAATGACCGCGCCGTCCATGGCTATCTGGGTGATGTCCTTGGCCTCGGCGACGTCGATGCGGGCGCCATCGGGGAGGACGAGGACGCGGCGCCAGCTTCCGGCGGCGGCGAGGGTGCGCTGGATGGCGGCCAGGCGGCGGTTGGCGTTCTCCATGGCCGACTCGCGTTAATAGCCCGTGGCGCAGGTCACTGGAGGAAGCAGGAAGCGTGAGTACCCAATCTGATAAGATTTCGGCGACCCTGGCGATAAAAAAAGTCCAATCGCGTCACAGGTCCGGACCTTCGGCCCGGGATGACCCCTTGCGCTCGGAGAACTGAGCCTGAGGGCGTCAGGCCAATAGCGACGCCGTTTCGTCCATCGTGAATGACCGAGTCGGAGAGGCCGAGGAGGGACGTGGAAAGGGACCCACAACGAGTTCTCCTCTGAATACTCTTCTCACACCGCGCCTTGTTAAAATTACGACAAACTGATGACTCAAAATGAGTACGTACTGAGAGTGCCTGCGTTCCTAATGTGAACGATACCTCTAGGCTAACTTACCAACAGATGCTCACGCTTGCTTATTAAAGTTATTGTATTCTCGTACTCGTCGGGATTAAGGCTTGAAGCTCGAGCATCAGACGCGCCCGGTGCACTGTGTACATCTCCCGGACTCCTTAGGCCACAGTCATGGCGGACCGGGGCAAGCCAGGTGCGGCGCTCTCCGGCATAAGCCTCTCCTTCGTTGGCATCTTACGGCAGCAGGACCCGAGACGACGACGTTCGTTGCACCGTCTGATCGCCTGCGCCCTGGCTCGCTCGTTTTACACCGCTATACATCGCGCGACCCAAATCCAAGCTGACGCGTGATCCGTGGCGCCCAAGGGCAGGCCCATTGGATTCCAAAGTTCCTGAACACACATGGAATTTGAAGTTCGAATATTTGAATTCCGACGGGCTGCTACATGTGAATCCCAAGGGTATCCTTCACCATATTTAGAAATTGGGCATCAGGTGTATTGCTATGAATGGGCACGACGTGGCACAATTTGCGATTCGAGTGACTGGTTGGCAGGCCGGCTGAGTAATAACATTGGTACTCCCAAACTACACTAGGACTACATGTAGTCAAGTTGTCTAACTAAGTATAGCATAACTAAGGCCACAAACTCAGCATAATGCCAGCCAGGCCCAGCGACGGTGTCCCCGAAGGGGCCGCCCAGTGGATTTGGAGGTCGGGCCTTCAAAACTTCAAGGCGTCCACCTGCGGGACTCTCGCGGGCTTCGACTCAAGGGTGACAGAATGTGCTCGGCAAAAGACCCTATGGGGAGTCGAGCATTCAAAACGGGTGCTTACCTTGGCCCTAGTACGTAGCTCTCATCACCACCGTTGGTCTTGTAAAAGAGAGCGGCTCCGCATCTGTGGGCGGGTGCCTTCATAAGTTGTCGGCATATATAGCAAGACAGGAGGGTCGGTGTAGAGCAGGCAAAGTCCGAGTCCGAGCCTGAGGACCAAGCATGTTGCAGAGTCATTGAGACGGAGGATGAACGAGCTTACTGAGGGAAACGAACGCTGCGCAACAAGGCGCGCAGACTTCAAAGTCCGCCGGTCGCCTGCATGACAAAGACGATCCCAGGCAATTCAACAAATGATACCTTGGAGTCCAAGGAGATTAACACAGCCAATGGCACGCTCGCTGGGATTCACATGGCACGCCTTTGGAATCCAAACTGGTTCAGAAACTTTGGATTTCAATGGTAGCCGCTCTCGGGATCAGGCGAGCACGGTATTTGGGATTTACCGATCCTATGTCCGCGTGGATTCCGGTCGCGGGATGTATAGCGGTGTAGGCGGCGATCGTGCGCCCAAGCGCACACACAGCACAGCACAGAACTGACAGAACGCGCTCCGGCGGCATCCAATGCGCTCCCAGATCTTCCGCAACTGTCCCACCCCTCATCAACTGCACCACACATCCTTCAAATGCCCCCGCACCCCATCGCCCTCTCCTACCAACCTCCAGGCCTCATCCGCATCCCCTCACTGGACACGTTGACCTCCTGGCTTCGCTGCCCTACTACCGGGCAGCTACTGCTCAGCAATGCCACCACATGCCATGGCTCCGACGATGATACTCGAGGGTGTCGGGTCCAAGGGTGCCTACGCGATAGTCGTCAGCGACGCCCTCGAGATCGTACTCTTCGGTGTGCCATTCTACTCTCGCTCTAGGCGTGCTGCGGTTAACCGTACCCACCCTGCGTGGCGTGTAGGGATCTATACCATCTTTTTCACATTCGCTCTGATCATCTTGACCGTCTATAAGAGGCCGCTCCCGGTTGACTGGTCCATTGTTGCGGCGCTGTGTGTTCTCTATGGAACGTGCATGATAGTAAGTAGCCTTTAGTCTACATGATCGACGTTGGGCGCCGCTCACCCTTTCTTTGCACGGCGCTAGCATTGTAGCCTGGTTACTACGGACAGATACTCCACGCTGGGGGTCAGTACACGGATTGTACCTGCTCTTGCCTTCCGCTGAGTGCTTTCCCAGTCATCGGACTGGCCCATGCCAACGGGCCACGAGATGAGCGGCCTCCTGCGCGGCGCTGACGGCCTTCTTAAAGTAGCTAGCTTCCTCTCCCAGCTCATGATGGTAAAATGTCTTTACTGTACCGGACCCCTTTGTACGAGGAACCGTCGCTGACGTACTAATTGCCGTGATAGATTCATCGCTGCTGGGCGGTATGGGACCACGCTTGGTCAGTCGTCTGCGCACCTGCGCTCATGGCCGTAGCTAGCTTCGGTGCGTCGCCTCACGCCCCGTCCTCTTCGGGGCCCTATTTCTCACCATTCCCTGCGGTCCCGCCTCTACCGCTGCTGGTACTCATACCGACTACACAGTTTGCGCGGTGATTGGTCCCGCGCGCCTCCCTCTCTCTGAGTTCCGCTCTCCATTCATCGCACCGCGCCTGCTCCTGTTCGACGTCCTATCCTGCGTGTTTGCCTTGCTTGTCGACACGCTTGTCACCACACTCATCATATACCGCCTCCGCCGCCTCTCTGCCGATGCGCGTCGCGTGTTTCAGTCCGTCTCGGACGCAATCTTCGCGCTCATGGCATGCGTCGTCGAAACAGGCGCATTGCTGGCCGCCGCGCAACTCGCGATGCTCATATTCCTCGTGCTCGAGCACCCCGCGGTCATCATCGTCGAGTCCGTCGCTGCGCAGATCTACGTACGTCGCACGCCACTCCCTCCCTCTCACTATCTCCTCGGCGTATGCTCCCGCTCGGATCTGTCGCACTGACCACGGTCCTCGGAGCAGGGAATCGCACCGACACTGATGATCATCCGCCTTGGACTGCGCCTCCTCCCGGAAGGCCGCGTGCGCTGGGCATCGAGCGTCCCCGAATTCAGCACGCTCGTCGTCGGCACCACCATCTCGTGCGGCTCGGACATCGACCTCGCCCAACCCCCTACCCACGCCCAAGGGCCCGGGGCCGACGCCAGGCCCGCCCCATATCAAGGCCGCACCGTCGTCGGCACGCACCACCTCAAGGCGTCGTAGGTACGGCGCGTCCGCCCACCGCCCCAGATTAACGCGCGGACGCTGAACTTGTGGTGGTCTGGGACCGACGCCACCGCAGAGCTGCGCACGCGGCCCTAGGCGCTAGCTGCCGAACAGGAACTGTCAGTCGAGAATGACATCGGCGACAGCGGGCCCTGCGCGTATGTGCGCGCGCTCCGTCACGGTATGGCATCTGGCTGCCAGGGCCTGGGGCTTCAGCGGCTTGATGGCCCTTGTCCTCGACTTCTAATGCGGCTGCCTGCCGCTCGCTTCAAGCACAAGTTCGGACGGGATGCCGCCCGTCGGGTGCTGAGGGGAGCGCCGGAGCGACGGCTGGGGCCTTGAAGCTTGAGGTCTCGGGGGTGCAAGGGCAGCCTTCTTCCGGACGCCCTGAACTGAACAAGATCAGGACTCCGGCGGACGCCCCCCGGTGCACCGTGCGGCGGGCGAACATCCACGATAGATATGGTGCGCGTAGCAGCGGCGCACCCTCAGTCACAGGCCGCCTGTTTTGCTTGCGTCAACAACTACCGGAGAGTCCGATTATCTGCGCTACCTAGAGTGTAGTGACGCCTTTGAGGTAGGCCCGGCCGCCGCCGTTCGCTAAACGACGTTACAGCGCTGCTACCATACTTTGGACACGCTCCAACCCTGACCGTACGTTGTCTAGATACCCAGTGTGATATGTCAGAATTCTCAAAACATGTACCTCACGTAGTTCGTTGTTGTATTTTTGTATTCTTAGTTACGTGTCCTCCGATAAAGTACCACTACATACCCGGCCTTATTTACGCGCCCTAGATCGAGATCGATGATGCTGTATACCATCCTCTGAACGTTGTACACCTACGTATACTATGTACATGTCCCGATATCTCCGCCTACGGCTTCGTACGCACAGTAGTATTCCGACTCTGTGGTCATTGTGAGTCACACAAGACCGTGTGGACTAAGCACGGCATATTGCTCACCAATTGGCACCCGCGCCGACCTGGTGTGAATTCAATAACACAATTCTTTCACCAACGAGCGAGGCTTGGGAGATTTCCGCCCAGTATATATGCTCCGTGGTGGCAGTTTAGGATCGCTCCCTCGTCTTCAGAGTACCTTCAACAATCTTCAAAGAGTCAAGTTTATCGCCGCCGGAGCCACACGCGGAACCTCCACCCCGATCGCCCGATCGCCTCACTCACCCCCTACAGCAGCGCCTTTCGCAGGCCCCGTTGCCCTGACCCGAACGCTCAGCATGTCCGCCCCCCAGCTGCCCAAGACGATCCACGCGATCGGAATCAACAAGACAGGCGACTTCGACGTCATCGAAGATCTCGAGCTGCCCTTCCCGCAGAACGCGCCGGGGAACGTCCTCGTCAAGGCACGCCTTCAGTTCTTCTGGCTAAACGCCTCTGGGCTCGCATGCGTCGGCTAACCCGCTTGTTTGGCTTTGTAGACCCATTACGGGGGCGTGAACTTCATCGATACATACTTCCGGTAAGTGTATGACTTACTTCAAGTACCGGCTTAACATGGGGCTAATGTGCGTGCAGCAAGGGCCTCTACCCGATCGCGTCCTTTCCACAGCCTCTGGGCACTGAGGCCGCGGGCGAGATTGTGGGTCTGCCTACGGATGAGAGGATCCTCGACGATGAGGAATATAAGCTCCGTGGCTTCGCCGTCGGGGTCAAAGTTGCGGTGGTGAGTGTCATACACTTCCCATTGTGCGTTACAACCACGCGTTTCCGAGCTGACACAACGTATATAATAGTACGGTCTTGGCGCATTCGCAGAATATGTGAGCGTCCCCTGGACGAGAGCGTATACCCTACCCCATGGCCTTTCCACACGCACAGCCGCTGCGGGGCTTACCCAAGGTACGCGAAAGATGCTCACTCTACCGTGCATCCAGTCATGTCGCCAACGCTCACCCGACGTACGTATAGGCGCGACCGCACTCACATTTGTCACCGAGGCATACAACGTGCAGAAGGGCGATGTCATCCTCGTCCACACCGTCGCGGGCGGGCTTGGTCTGCTCTTCGCGCAGCTCATCAAGGCGCGTGGTGCGACCGTCATCGGCACGACGAGCACGCCCGAGAAGGCCGCCCTCGCGAAGGAGTATGGCGCGGACCACGTCATCTTGTATAAAGACGAGGACACCGTGCAGCGTGTGCTCGAGATTACGAACGGCGAGGGCGTCAACGCCATCTTCGATGGCGTCGGAAAGGATACGTGAGTGCAGCATGAGATGACGCTATGCAGGATTTGACGATCGTCTATTTTGTAGCTTCGAGTTGGACTTCAAAGTGATCCGTAGGAAGGGCACGCTCGTCTCAGTCGGCAATGCCTCCGGAGCCGTTCCGCCATTCCCGCCACTGAAGCTCGTCGAGAAGAACGTCCGCCTTCTCCGTCCTACGTGCGTCCCGCTGTCACCGTCCCGCTTCTACTTTTCAAACAGGCGCTCATATAATCTCTACAGGCTCGCAAACTATGTCTTCACACCTGAGGAAGGCCGCCGCTACGGCACCGAGCTGTTTAGGTTGATCGGGAGCGGAGAGCTCAAGATCCGCGTGCACGGCGAGTACCCATTCACTGCCGAGGGCGTACAGCAGGCGCAGAAGGACCTCGTCGGGGGCAAGTCCATTGGGAAACTGATCATCAAGGTTGCGTCCGACGCGGACGCGTAAGCCGGACTGTGCATAAAGCCGGTGGCGGAATACCGGATGAATACGGAGCGAAGTAGGCCGCATTGAAGTTACATGCTGAAGATGTACAGTAGAACTGTTGTATGCACTATATAAACGAAGATGCCGTCACATGGGGTTCGCGGGTGTAGCTGAATGCTGCAAAGAGAGGAAGAGGAAGGCGTTAATAGTGGTCCCCGACAGCCGTCAGTCGAACGTCCAACGGGAAAGCAAAATGAGTCGACCCAGGTTCGAACTGAGGACCTTCTGTGTGTTAGACAGATGCGATAACCAACTACGCCATCGACCCTTGTTCTTGTACAGTGTATTTAATGTTAATGACCACCTATCTCCCCTTGTTCGCCCAACTTGAACACGCATCCGAACTAATACGTTGGGCCTGGGACTACGAGTCATACCGGTGCCTTAGCACTATCTGTATGCTCTATTTATTTTGATTCTCTTCTATGGCCGTGCAGCAGACTGATGTTGTCTGGATCAATACCAGAAGGCGTGCTAAAAAGTTCGGGGGCGCAAAACATTCCTTCAAACCCTGTGATTCATCCGGACGTCAAGGCGGTTAACCAATGTTTCAAAATGTTGTACAGTATTTTTAACACTTCGAGGAGCTCACTCGCCCGGATGCCTAGCGCACAGTGTCGGAGCTATGCTGGACAGAATGAAGGAAGCGCGCAACCAGGTCACAGCGGACGGTGGGCGTCTCCCGTCGAGACCTCTCACTTTCGCGCATCCTCAGAAATCTTGCGGGTGTGGCGCAAGAACGCCTTGTTGAGCTCCATCCACGGTCCCATATCGGACGCGAAGACCTGCGGGCTCCCGCGAGCCTTCGCTTTAATCTCGCACAGCGTCCCCGCCGCGACGTCCCAAGGGATGCGCGATCGGCCCCTACCTCCCTGCTCGTAGGCGTACACGTACATGCACGACGCCTTGATCGTCGTCGGGTCGTCCAGAGCCAATAGCTCTGTCGGCTGTGAGTGGAATATCCGCGACTCCGCGCGGAGCATATCCTGCCGCTCCTCAATGGGCAGCGAGGTGAACGAGCCGGCCGCGGACCCGCCGAACTTCCCTTGGAATTTAGGATATACCTCTTCCACGTGCGACTGGATGCGTTGCAGCGCGTCCCACTTGGCTGTGTGCCCGGATTTGCGAAGCGTGTCCGCGTTCTTGAGCGCCATGAGCCAAGGACGCGCGAGGTCCTCGTCGCGGGCGCCCCACTTGCCGAAGAACATCCTGTCGGCGGGGATCCACTCGTCGATGCGGCGCAGCTGTTCCCGACACTCCCGGTGGACGCAGCGGAGAAGGGAGTCCATGACGAACTCTCCACATTTGTGGTCTCGCTTGAGCGATCGAACGGATGGGTCCTTGCCCAGGGACTTCCACTGTAGTGGGTCCTTGCCGTTCCACGTCTTGCTGTGGAGCTTGTACACGTCCGGGTCCACAGAAACGCCTGTCTTGAGCCCGTCGAGGGCTGCGCAGAACCTAGTAAAGGTACGAAGTCGGGGATGGGAATGGGCGAAGAATTGCCAGACAACTTACATGTAAGCAAGGAAGACCGTGTCCTTGTGCCGGTAACCCTTCTCGTAGGCGCTCTTCTCCCACCAAATGGAGTATGTAGAGACAAACGAGCGGCCTTTCAAGGCCCCTAGAAGGTAGTCTTGGAGGCCGAAGATTTGGTACTCTTCGGGCGCATCCGGAGGAACCCGCGACAGGAATGCAGACACCGTTTCCGTGTTCTTGTTCAGGGATTGCTGAATTTCCGGAGGCTCATTTGCGTACAAGTGCGGGTTTGGCTGCTGGAACGGTTCGACGAGCTGTGGGTCCCAAAACACCTCCATAGTGTCGCCATCGTAATCGCCTTTGAGACGTTGTGTTGTGAGTATTGTACACCGCCACCCTGGGAGAATAATGCTTACCTCCGGCGGTGAGGCTTGCCAGATGGCGGTCTAAAGACACGTTCTTGTACATATGGCTTCTTGTAGAGACCACGATCACATCGCAGTAGTTTCTCAATTTTTCATGGAGAACAGCCTTCACCTATGTCGCCAGCCCTGTGAGTGACCGCTACTAGGAGCAATGGTGACTACGATGTGTTTTCACCTTCTGAACGTCACTTGGCACTTTGCAGGGGTGGCGGGTGACCTATGCATGTGTCACTTCTAGCATAACCCGAAGTTGCGACTTGTGCTTACCAGCACGTCCCCGACGATTTGGTCCGTCTTCACGCCCTCCTGGTCCACGAAGTCCCGCCTGGAGCACTTCACGTGGATCTCGTTCGGACCTAGAACGCCGAATGGATCTGAGCGGCTTCGAGATCAGTACGCTGCTTCCGCACACAAGACAGTATAGCGGCTGGCGCATACCGGGGACGACAAGCGCCGAACACGACATCGGTACCGCAAACCTATACTTGGTCTTGAAGCTCCGCACCGCGCTGCGGACGACCTCTCCCAGCTTTTCCTTAAGCACGCCGCACGTAGCGGGCACGAACCCCGCCCCGAGCAGCACCATGCAGGTCTCGGCGAGCCCCGACGGTAGCCCGCTGACCGGGTCCGGCCACCACGCACTGCTCTGCTCCCTCAGCGCGCGCCCGAGCCGGTCCTCGTCTTCATCATCCTCGTCCGGCGCATCATAGTCCTCCGCGACGTACCCCGAGGAGCGCGCGCGCCCCGGAGCCTCGCGCGCCAGCCGCGCGTTGAACACGCCACCCTCGCGCGCGCACGCCTCGAAGAGGAGCGGTGCGTCTGCGCGGTCGTCGAGGCTGTACCTGAGGAACCGGTCGACGCGTTCGGTGAGCGCGGTCTTGAAGAGTGTTTCGAAGTACATGTTGGGCACGCCGTTGTCCGCGAGGTTCGTGATGGTCTCCGCAAAGAGGCGCGCGGGGGTGTTCATACGCGCGGTGCGGAGCACGTCGAGCGTGAGTAGCGCAGGGTCCGCATCGGGTGGAAGCACAGGCGCGTCGCCGACGAGGGTGTGGGGTTGGTAGTTAATTTTAAGCTGTGATGGGCGAAGCCAGACGGTTGGTTGTTGCTCAAGCTCTGGTGGGAGGCCATGGAGTACGAGGAGAAGGCCCTTTGCGCCGCCGATACGCATCTGGATGGCTGGAGGCTCGTCCTGCCAGCCGAGCTTCTCTCGCACGGTGCGCATGAGCGTGCGATTGGCAAGGCCGCACCCGTCCGTCATGACCATCTCGCTGGGAGGTTTGCCCGCTCCGATGAACGCTTCGCAGACTGTTAGGAGACAGTGTCAAGTCAGGTATATAGAGACAATCTTGGAGTGACGTACTGATATCTTCCGTGAATATTATATTGGTGGACTGGAGCCGGAGGCTAGGCACCGAATTTGATAAGCCCAGGGCGAAGCGGGCCGCCCACTTGACCATCGTCTCAGTAACCCATCAACATCGCAGTCAAAGGCGATCTGGTAATTGAACCGAACTTACTTGCTCATAGTTAAGGTCCATTTCATTGTGCCAACGGAGGAACTCCAACAGCGAATGCTCCTGTCGCGCCCGGTTTGAAGTTAGAGGAAGATCCCTGACTATTGGCCTGTGCTCTTCCGAACCGACCAGCTCCTCGTGGGTGCGAAAGAAGAAAACGCTATACTCCTTCGCGAAGAAGGCACGAAAGGTCGCACTACCGATGACAAGCGGGCGCTTGAAGAAGGCAGCGAGTTCACCACTGCGCTGAGAGTATACGAGCTCAGAAGCCACCCGCACACGGATGAAACGACGGGAGCCGAATCGCCGCGCAAAGCGGTTTGATGGGCCCAACACGGGTCGTTCCAAGGTGAGCCGAAGAGAATCCGAAGGCTTACACCTATTCAAGTGGGCAGTGAAATTCACGTTGCCTCCGTACCAGTCGTGCTCTTGCTTTGAATATGCCTCTGCACAGTTACCTCCGATGCCCCCAAGGGGGTCACAACCCAGAATCTTCTCTTCCTTGTCCAATTCATCCCAGGGAAGCTGTTAAGGAGCATTCAATCCCCATAGCAGGACATAGAAGCCTGGCGACGTACCTTGGTGGAATTTTCTCCAGCGTAAACCGCAGAAAACTCATCAGAGATATGACCTTCCACACGATCCACCTTCTTGAGGCGTTGGGCAATCTTGGCCACTCTTGGGGCGGTGTCTGCATTGCTAGAGGGGCATTCGACAGAAGCAGCCGTCCTAGGTCTCGGTTCAAGCAGCTCTCCTAGAATGTCATCGAGTGCAAGGGGGTCGAGGCCCGTGGCGATGAGACGTGCGAGCTCCCACAACGTGCCCCAGGGGAGACGGCTGGTGTACTTCTGCACCGCTGAGCTGGCACCCTGCAGTATGGGTACATCGGAAAGAACATCAACACTAATGATGGGGGTGAACGAACCACTATGACTGGTTTAGGCGGCTGCCATTGTAGATGCGGTGTAGAGGCACTCAAATCGTGGGGGGAGGGGAAGGAAGAAAAATCATCTAAAGGATCAGAAATGTCAGAAATGTTGCTGAAACTTAGCAAGGGGCTGCTTGTTATTGCCGTTCTTACTCGATAGATGTGTATACTTTAGTCTTTGCCGTGGGAGCCCATTGTCGACGTTGAAGCTGAAATCGTGCTCGCGCTTGCGGGACACGCCAGTGGTATCCGGAGGGCGATGGTTCAGGCTTTCCAAGTCTTCGTCCACTGTGTTGTATCCGAGTCAGCTGAGGCTCTGGATGCCGCGAAGGTTCTTACATATCAGAGAGATATCGCGCGTTAAGTCTTCTTCACCTAACTCTTCTGTGTAATTCGAAGACTGGCATGAAGATGAGTTAGACCTGAGAGCGGGTGTATGTGCGGAGAACGTGGACGGTCGGGCACGACGAAATGCCGAGTACGCTGCTCTGACTTTCGGCCCCTTCCCAGAAGCGCTCGGCGATAAATGCGTGGTTCACAGCGTACCTTAGACGCGCTGGAAAGCGAAGATTCACAACGAGGAATAATGTCGATGTCCTGGCCATTGCCGAGCAGCCCCAGGAGAGCGCCGTCTTGCAGCTTGTCCATTGTGGAGTGAGCACCGAAGAGCGATCTCCCTGGGTTCTTATACAAGACAGCTGGAAGCAGCCAAGGCCGCTAAATCCGGGCATCTTGGGCTGTAGAGAGGCGGCCCGCAGAGTAGAGGACGAGACTGGAGGTTAATGCCCCACCTGTTTTGCTCGGCTTTTCGGACTCCGCTGCGGCTGAGAGATGCCGGCCGCGTTATCTCTAATAGGCGCTTATTGGGAGATCTCGCGCACATCGACGCCTCTACCAGCGACCTTAGTTCATCGCGCGCGGGCACTTTACTTAGAGATTCTCTCCCGCGACCAATTATAATTGGTTTTATGATATATAAAATGAATTATATATTCTATACGATGTGAATAGTGCTCCCCAAGTGCCAGAGGACCTGTTTTAGCAGAGGAAGAGGTTACTTTCGCCCCGATAGTTTAACAATCTATGTTCTACCAGTTTTTACTAAGTAAAGGTCGCGAATTGATTAAAATTGCATAAATATCTGTTCTATCAGGTCGCGCGGTAGCTTCTCTGAGTAAAGTGCCCGCGCGCGATGAACTAAGGTCGCTGGTAGAGGCGTCGATGTGCGCGAGATCTCCCAATAAGCGCCTATTAGAGATAACGCGGCCGGCATCTCTCAGCCGCAGCGGAGTCCGAAAAGCCGAGCAAAACAGGTGGGGCATTAACCTCCAGTGAGGACGAGTGTGAGGACGGTAATGATCGTGGTGAACAGCCGTGACTGCCTGATCCGGACCGACGCATGGGCGTTTGTTCAACTTTGTTGCACACCAATCAGGTGGAGGCGCTCGCCCGACCACTCAGGCTTTTCCTCTATCTTCAGCGGCCACCAGCCGCTCGCCGATCTAGCAAATTCCTATTGAAGGGTAGTCTGTCTCGTGGGGCTTGAATAGGATGACTCGGCTCTCCTGGCATACACGTCATTTATGCTCACGGCCGAGGGCAGCAGGGCGGTCCTAGAAGGAGTTCAACGAGCTACGTTTACAAAGTATCCTCGGAGCGCAGCCGCCATGCAATGGTTTTCCGGAGCATCTTCTCAGTCGCCCCGCAGCATAACGGCAGCAACGTGGAGCAGAAAGGGGACAGTCCCTACGCCCCTCCAGTTCTAGGCGGGTCGTACTAGAGTGCGTATCACAGCACCCCCAACGTATGGGTCCTACATCGCGGCTGCACCCTATCGAGCGCGGAATAATCCGAGAAATACATATACGTGTACATGCACGAAATGGTGAGTTGAGTTATGCTTCCGAGCCGTTGTAACCTTCACTGAATCGAGAAGTATAGGGAGTACACGTAGCCTGGTCGAAACGGATCTCCGACAGGTTAGACGACATCTCCCAGGTGAGACGCGGGGCGATAGTAAGTCGCTTCAAGTTTAGCAGCACACGAGAGCCCTATCCCCCGTGTGAGTCTATCACGTTAATCCATGTCAGATGAAACTCACTATGAACGAGAGCGTAGACAGCGTGCATCTGCGTCGTTCCTTTAAGCTCCCAGCTAGAACCACTTCAACACTGAGGAGCTCACTCACGCGTACGCAATACCCGACGTATTGGGGTGCACGATCCGAGTATATATGAACGCGTTGAACGTCATCACGACTGTCCTGCGTATCAGTGTCCTGCGCGACCCGAACTCACGAGATCGCGTGCTTACTGAACGCTAGGAGGAATGCCCATGTTCCATCACGCACCATTGTTTCGAGAATGGGTAACCTCCCGAGTCCTTCACGACGGCTTTCCCGGAACTTGACCAGCGTCAGGACGAATAAGGCGAATTCGAGAGCCGTTGGAGAGAGCCTATTGGCCGACAAGAGGTATGCTTGAGACAAAGCGGTTCTACCTTACACTCAATTCGCCTACCAGGCAAGAAGCATCGTCGGTGGTGCCGAGGTCAAGAGGCATTGTCCGTCATATCTAAATTTACTAGATGCAAAATACGACCCCAGGATAGACGCGCAGAGGCTCGCCGCACAGCCCACCATGAGCGATAGCAATAGCGTCCTGCTCCGGTTGTATAGCGCATACACTGTCGTGTGCGCTTGAGTAAAAAGATTATCAAGCCACCGTTCAGGAACGTACCACGCACGATCAGCACAATTTGCACGGCAATGACGGCGCTCGCAAGTGTAATCGCCTCGACGAGTGTGTTAACATTACATTGTACGTTCGTGCTTGGTTTCCTCCCTGGGATGGAGAAATAGCCAAATAGTGCTCTTTTGTGTATTTAACTCAGTGTCCCTGGATACCGTGAAAGGGCTACTCACATCGCGACTAGGAGGAGCACATATCGAAGAAACACATACAACCAGCGAAGCCATCCGTTCGGCTTCCTGTTCCATGTTAGTTCTGTTAGAACGGGCGTAGGTGTACCCATGGTGTAAACTTACTGCCAAACGAATTCTACCTGGGTAAACGTCAGGTGAGTCGCTTGAACCTCAACACAGCGGGCACGCTTACCTCCTCTGAAAAGGATATCAACACATCCCAAGCCATAAACGTTATTGATGCTACTGCATACGTCGCTTTCCGTCTAAGCACAGTGCACAAGGATAGGCCGTGAAAGTTGACGAACCGCACGCGAATCCAGTTGCCTGGTGCGTCGCTGTTCTGTCGACGATGTCAACATTATACACGGCTTCTTGCATTCTGATCCGGGTTCGTTCTGCGGTCTACTCCTCTCTCGGACTCCCAGTACGATCACAGCATCAAGTCTGCCCGAAGACCGGTAACGACGGAAGCGAGTGCTGGCAGAGGCGAATGACAGTAAGAAGGAACCCCCGTACGGGCGGTCGCAGTATTAACACCCCTCGCCACAGGGGCGAGCGATAAAACGTTGCAAAGCTCCGCCGACCCCATATGGCTCTCATCGCCCATGACTAGCGATGACCCTCCCATCTGTGATCACGCCCAGTCGACGCCACGGGCCCATCGTCAAGATCCTAGCTTCGACAGGTGCGCGCCTCGCGCGCAGACGCAGGCAGGTGAGGACGTGCGCCCCGACTGGATCCGGACCACGCTGCGTCTCCGGGCACGATTTCGACGGGAACCTCGTTCGAATGGTGTGATTGTCCATATCAAGAGCACCCCGCGCAGAGACCTTGGTCGGGGCTGTCAAATTCGCGCAGCTGCTCCACTAGGTCATTCCGGCGTGTATGCGTGCCCGTTGAGCTCGGACCACGTAAGTCTGTCACATAGACGCATAGACGACCAAGACGACGCTTACCGTGGCGTGCATGGATAGCGGCGTATCGCTTATTACTTATCAAGAGAAGGTCGAAGACCGGATTTCGCACGTCCGCGTCGTACTCAAAGGCACTATGCTGGCAGCGTCGACTAGAGCTTGAGACTGGCAGACGCCGTTCGATTCCGAGCACAGTATGATAGAGCACATTCTCCACGGCATACAAGAACGCAGAATAAGGCGGAGAAGATCCCGAACAAGACGCAAAAAGCGAGCCAGGACAAAACGAGAGAGAACACAGCGCACAAGCCAGGAGCGTCGCGACCGAGCCGAGTCGTCTCAAGCCAAGATATCCACCACCGTCCAGCACACACCGACAGCCCGCCAGAGAGACGATCGCACGAGCTTGCCGGACGGCTCCCGCGCCGGGTCCGCAGCTCACTGCAGCCCCAGCCGGTGCGCCGTCAGCAGCGTGTTCCGCCCGCCCCGCACCCGCCCGGCGACCCACCGGCGGAACGTCGACTCGTCCTCCACCGCGCGCAAGTGCCCGTCGGGCATCACCGCCGCTAACGACACCGCGAACCCGAGCTTCGCCGCGACGCGCGCGCGCACCGCCGCGAGCGGCGCGTCCCCCGCCACGCGCACCTTCCAGATGTCGTCCGTCGTCGGCACCCACACCTTGAGCACGATCCGCCCGTCCGCCGTCGGGGCCCACGGCCCAGCGGCGGTGCCGGGGGTGGCGGTGGTGGTGAGCGAGCTGGGCCGCGGCCCGGGCGCGGTCACGGTGTGCGGGAAGCCTGCGGAGAGCGGCGGGGACGGCATGTCGAGGTCGCGCGGGAGGGGCAGGCCGAGCCCGAAGACGTGCACGGAGGACTTGGGGAGGAGCGGCGTGGGGCGTCGCCGGCGGGGCGGGTCGTGCTGCGCCGTAGCGGGCGTGGGGGGTGCATTCTCCTTCCCTTGCGTTGGGGTGCGCGTGGGGGGCTGGCGCTGCGCGGTGGCGTGAGGGGGGAGAGGGGGGAGAGTAGGCAGCGAGGCCCGGTCGGTGCGGAATGTCGCGCTGCGCATGCGTCGCGGGAGGTTGTGGATCGCGGCGAGGACCTTCTTGGGCGTCGTCGTGGGCAGCGTGCGGGTGGGGGACTCCATTTCGATAGGCGGGCGGATTGAGAGGGCGGAGCGTGTAGGTAGGGAACGAGGCTTGCGAAGAAGAGCAGAAGACGAGGAGCGGGACTGGCGAGAGCGGGGACGACTTGGAGGCACTTGGTGGTGTCTTCGGAAGGCGACGGGCAGCTAGCAATCCCCAGACATGGGAGATATGGGGTGTCGGCGACCTCGTCAGCCTCACGCTCGTTCCAAAGGAAGTGCAGAATATGCTGGGTACGATCGCAAGGCTGACCAGCCTGACGATGTAACGGCACCCCCCTGTCTAAGGAGTCAGTCCCAATTCGCACGTTGATTCAAAGCACTTACCTGTGGTTTTCTAGAGGCAAACGTTCGCACTCAGTCGTTGAAGATCATCATCATGCAAATGTTACTACAAATGCAAGTCATGAACGTAAACATGAACGTAGTCGGACTCCTCCCACCCCAAACCACCCGTAGCTATACCCGTCTGCGCGGGCCTCTACTAATAACCAGCGGCGCGTTTCCACCTCCAAATCCCACCCCAGGACGCGCCCGGACCATCGCGGCGAGCCCTGGGGCTTTTAGACGTAACAAAAATGAGATAGTCTAGACGATATGCGACGGACAGATGGACGATGCAAGAGCGGAGGGTTAAAATGTACACGATGCAAGCGGAACACATACAACGGCGAGCGGCAGACGACACGATAGGGACAAACGAGACAGATAGTAGGGGAAGCTCAGCCGAGCATGCCCTCACCATCCGAGCACGCTGTCGAAGACGCGTAGGGGGACGCGAGTTCGTTGTATCTTGCGACGCGGAGACGTTGAGAGGGAGGAACGCGCTTGTCATCGAGACCGTGCTGCATGCCGCCGTGGAGGACACCAACGCGCATCATGGAGAGCAACTAGAAAATGGTGTCAGCGAGCGTGAAGAGGACCCCAAGTAACCAAGAACTCACGTTGTGTGCGGCATTTGAGTGGTCGTAAACACCACCGAAGAATGCCGTCGTACCGTCCTTGCCAATCATCTTCGCGATCAGGTGGCGACCACCGGGGTGCTCGTCCATGAAGGATCCGACGTCGTGGATGAAACCGGCAACGACCACAAGAGGGCGCTTCAAAGACTGCTCTTGGACTTCACAGCGGTCAATAACGCGACTTCTCCAGATATCTAGGGAACACTTACAGCTTTCCCAGTCAATGACAGGAAGGTCGTTGCTGTCCGGAGCCCAGTTCAAGCCTTCCTGCTTCTCACGAAGGCGCTTAAGCTGCATCGTGAGCTGGCCCTTAGCAACCTCGTTATCGGGGAACATCTTCAAGTGGCTGGCAAGGCCGAGCTGGGAAGCAACCCAGATAAACCACTTGGTGGGGTCGTACTGGTACCACTTGATCGCGTTACGGTAGTCCATGGGGAACTGGTGGTGGAAGTTGTGGTAGCCCTCGCCAATGGTGCAGAAGGCGGTGATCATGTGGTCGCGGGGCGTGTGCTTGTCGTCGAAGGGAGTCTCGCCGAGCCAGTGCGCGAGCGAGTTCACGCAGAAAGTGGACTACATGATAGTCAGCACCAGGTGTGCAAGACAGTGGGAAAAACGTACGTGGTGGACGAAGCACAGACGAGCTGCACCCGCAAATACGAAGCCACCGAGGAGATCGTTCCAGCCGAGATAGCAGACCATCGTCGGGAGAATGAAGCCGCAGAACAGAATGAGACTGCGGTACCAGCGATGCTGCCACCGGACGACCTCGTTCTTGCTCAAGTCGCTGACATCAGCGACACCGGGCTTGCGGCGGGGCTTGACAAGCATCCAGCCGATGTGGGACCAGAAGAAGCCCTCATGCGCGTTGTAAGGGTCGAGCTTGGTGTCGGTGTAGCGGTGGTGTGCGCGGTGACCGCGAGACCACCATTTGATCGAGCCCTCTACGGCACCGGCGCCTGCGAAAGCCAAGAGGTACTGTAGCGGCTTAGACGCGTTATACGCGCGGTGCGCCCACAGACGATGGTAGCCCGCCGTGATGCCTATGCCGTTTTAGTATTTAAATTGCCAAATAGGGTGTGCCAGCAAAAAAACTTACCGAGACCGGTGAAGAAGTAGTAGAACACACTGAAGACAGCGGTCTGCCACATGAGCGGCACGTGGAACGCGCCCCAGATGGCAATGGAGGGCGTGACGGTAAGGATGGTGAGGGAGAGGTAGTTGAGCTCCTTCCACCAGTTGTTCCAGCCAAAAGGGGGCCGCTCCTTCTGGTTCTTGAGGGTCCAGGAGACGTAGTTGTCGGGAATGTCGATGTCAATGGGCACATCGGACTTGAGGCCCTTGGTCTGCGGGGGCGGGGTCATTGGCGGGGTGATGGTGGAGGCCGTCTTGAAGGACGCCGTGCGGGTGTCGACGACGGAAGACATGGTGGTCGGGGAGGGAGGAGGGGACGGAGACGTCGGGCAGCCATCGCCAAAGATTATATAGCCCACGTCGTTTCGTTGGGGAGGACGTCTTCTCACCCGTTTGCCGTCACTCCGGGACCCCGGCTCCCCCCACTTCCCCACGCCCCCGCGCCTCCCGCCTTTCTTCGCTTCCACCGCAGCCCCATTTCACCCCGTTCTTACTAGCCATAGTCGCACCATTACACCCTCCTCGGCCGTTTGAAGCCTGAGCCCAGCGAGAACCACGTTCGGGCCCACGAGCCGCCCAAACAATGTACAGCGGTTCCCGGGTCCCCGCGCAAACAACTCTCCAAGCGCCCATGTAACATCCCGCTGCAGCCGCCCGCGCTCGCGTTGCCCCAGCCTTTCCGCCTTTGCAGACTTCCACGCCGGCGCAGTCGCCATGCACGCAGATGTAGAACCCCCCGGATCCGTTCTCGAGTGCATCCGGAGTCGCCCTTGGCAGCCCCTCTGTGATGACCCAGCCTGGGCCCCCCATCCTGCATTCTCGCGTTGCGCGCACGTGACCCCGCAATTCGTTGGGGATCGGCGTCGGCGCGACGCGTCCGCCGCGCCCCCGTCCACGCAAGGCCGCGACGCAGCGGTAAGCTCACTGTAGACGGGCTCCTCATCCACAGGCTGCTCTAGCCGCTGCAAGACATCCAATACTGCGTTAGCGAGTCGTGCCATGGCCGTTTCGACCGCCTGCAGCTGCTCCAGCCATAGCTCGTTCCGGCGACGAAGACCGGTCCGAACGAAGCCTTCGAATTCTTGGGCTTGCAATAAGCGTTACGCTCGCCGGTGATGTCATATCGTGAGCCCAGATAAAAACTCGCACCAGTGGGGTTGCTGCGGAAAGACGCAAGTTCCCCATAGTCTCCAAAACGGAGGCCAAGGGGAGACCGTCGAATGCTCTGTGCATCGGAAATACTATGGTTGAACTGACCACTATACGCCCTGCAACGCCTGTGGGGCGCAGTCGAGGCTCCAAGTCGACCCAGAAATGCAGCGTACGGCGGTTGGAAGTGATTCGTGGATGCTTGATCAACTCTGACACTCGGGATTCGTCGCCCCTTCGTCTTCTCACTGACATTATGACCGGAGTGGGTAGACCTCGGTCTACACCGTTGACAGAACAATGGCAGGCATAGTGGCTCGACGAACCCCGGCGGCATCCCGCAACCTACTACTCAAACAAATATCGTCGTGCTGCGTCCCATCGAGGACTCTCTTCAACAGTCGCCCACTGGACTTCTGAATCCCACCCGGCGTGCTTGGCAGCCTTCTAGTACGCTGCGGACCAACCAGACGTTCCCCAATCGCTGAAACGCAGCCCGATGCGCCCGCGCCGCAACGGAGCCTTAAACGACTCCGGTGGTAACGAAACAGCATAGAACGGAACTGGAACATAGCATTGCAGAGCACTATATTAGGAGCCGCAGAGAGTGAGAGAGGTATGTGGTATGGTACAGTACAACAGGTATGGGCAGACGGCGGACGACTTGAACGTAACTAAAGTGCAGCAGTAGCAGCGCGTGCGTGCGTAGAAGCGTCCATTAACCAGCGACCGCACGCTGGGGCTCAGTAAAGGAGGTGGGATGAGAAACGCGCCAGCGCCAGCCCCGCCCTCACAAAACGTCCCCGCGCGCGCCTCGCCCCAGAGCATAACGCGTAGCGGGCATATAAACGTGATTTTAGGCCGGGCAGCCCGGCGCATGGGTGATTATGGTGGGGTGCCGATGGCGAGGGGTGCGGTGGACAGTGGGCAGTGTGCTTGCGCACTGTGGGGCGGGAGCGTCACTTAGCCGGTGAGGCTGATGCTCTTCAGGTTGGCGTGGATTATGGATTCCTGGACTGGGGTGGGCAAAGGCCCGGTGAGCGTCAGCACGATCGTCTGGGATTTGATTACTGAAGTAGGACGCACTGTTGACGAGCACCTCGGACGTGGACTTGGTGTCCTGCATGTCGAACACGTCAGCGTCGGGTTCAGCGACCCGCCGAGGGGCGACGATCCCCAACAGAGGGGGAAACAGAAGAGCGGACGCACCGTGACGGAGGTGAAATGGCAGTAGAACGTCCGCGCTTGCGGTGAGTATTCCCTGTGGATTTGCCCGAACTTCCGGCGCATGTCTGCCCCAACATGATATTAGCCATCTTATCTCGCCCCCCCGACTCGCTGTGGAAACCCCTCCCCACACCGTGCGCGACCACTGGGGACACTCACATGCCGAGGTGTTGTCGTAGTCGTTCGGCCGGTTTCCGTACGAGATGATGTACTGCCCGAACTGGATGCCCGCGCGCAGCTTCGCCTTGAAGATGTCGATCTTGTTCAGGAAGAGGATGAGGTTCGTCTTTCCGAGCAGCGGGTTCGAGCATATCGACTTCCACAGAAGCACCGAGTCTTCCTGCAGACGGGCGCCGGCGGCGGAGGCCCCGGGTCAGCGGTGCGCACGCTGCGGCAGGCGAGTGCGCGAAGGGACGGAGACGCACCAGGCGGTTCACGCTCTCGTCCTCCGCGAGCACCTGGTCGAACCCGCTGAGCGGGGCGAGAAAGAGGATCGCGCTAGAGGGACGATGGCGGTGAGCGCGTGCGTTCTCGAAGGGCGTTCTCGCTTACTTCATGTCGTCAAAGAAGGGCGCCCAGGCAGCTAGAAGACGGGCCGCCGCTCAGCACGCCGTCCGAGGCACCCCACGCCCCAATTAAAGACGTACCGCGCTGCGAGAGAAGCGACGCGCCGTCAATTAAGCAGGATGCAGTACCGCGCGCGAAGACGCACCAGTGATCGGTGCCCTCCCACGTCATATATTCGGAGGTCCCGCGAGATCCCGCCTGCGAACACTGGGCCGGTAAGCCTCGAACAGGACGTCCGTGCGCGGCCCGAGGGAACTGACCTTCCTTGATCGTGAACCGATGCTCAGATACACCGAGCGTTTTCAGCCGTGCGCGGAGAATGTCATCTGCGCGGATATGAGAGGGGCCACGGCGGATGTCCGCACCAACGCTGCGCACCGTCTGTTGGAACGTATTTCGGATGCGTCACCCGTTCGATGCAGTCCAGGAAGCTGAACACCGGTCAGCACGCGGACACGCCCTCCATCCACCGGAAACAACTTACAATCCAGGCATGTCCTCCAGGCGGATGCCCTGCGCGCGCAGGAGCGCCTTGATGACCGGGTCGTCCCACAGCGTGATCATGTCCTCCGCACAGGCGTGCAGCACCAGGCTCGGGTCCTTCAAATGCGCGCGCTTCGCGTGAGTACCACGCACCGGACTCCTCGGACACACCGCCGCAAGAAGCGCCGCCACTCACGTCAGGGTCGCCCGCGTCCGCCTCGCCGTCCTGGCTCGTGCGCCCAATCATCTTGTGGAACACGCCCTTCCACGCAAACTGGCTGTTCACCGCAAGCTCCCGGTCGAGCGCGCGCACCCGCTCCGCGTGCGAGCCCCCGCTGCTCATGCACAGCAGCTGCGTCGCCTCCATCTCGCCCGAGCCGGCGGGCGTGAGCTTGCGAATGAGCGTCTCCTCCACCTGCACTAGTGGCGAGAGCCGTAGCTTGAGCTTGAGGTGCTCTGCGGTCAGTGGCGGGTGCTGGAAGCGCGCATCGCGGCTCAGCGATGAGCCGGACGGGGAGCGGAAGAGGTCGGGGGCGTGCGTGCGCACGGGCGTGTTTGGTGAGCTGTACGTCGACGCGTGGTAGGCTTGCGTCTCGGACATCGCCTCGACGATGACCCGGATGGAACGCACGACGTTGAGGTGCACGACTGCGCGCCAGGACGCGCGCTCGGCACGGAACGCCTGCGAGCGCCGTCAGCGTGTGGAGTTGACATCGATTGCAAACGGTGAAATTTACCTTGGGCGTGTTCATGAGCTGGAAGTCTGTGGCGTAGAGTTCAAACCGACGTTCACTGCAATCGCAGGAAAGAGACGACACGTACTCTTCAGTGTAGTAGACTTGCCTTTGGTTTCCACGCAAATCAGCATATGATTAACACAGAAATGGCGGTGTATGATCTGGACATACCAGATTCACTCTGACCTACAGCAAAACAAAATCAGCGTCTGTGGTGTACACCGCGCGGACACTAATCCACACGTGGCTGTCCCCCAAGTACCACAAGCCACCTTCGTGACCACTGACGTCGCTAAGTGTTGAGGGGAAGATGGCGAGCCAAACCCAACCCAGCCGCCCTAGCTCAACAGCAGCGAAAACGCCTCCGACAGTGAGCTGCAGACGCGTGTCTTGGTTGACTAGAGCATTGTTGAAGTGCCCCAGAGGATACACCCCCAACAGGCTGCTTCCCCTCACCGGGCATGGCGTAGTAAAATAGCTGCTTTCGAGTCCAACGCATACACTCTTCCCAGTTCATGGTGGTAGGGGAACAAACCGAGGCAACCCTCTCGTGGACTAGCGTGTTCCGACATTCCGCGTGCCGGGCAATGTATAGAGGCGGGGACGCACCGAGCAGGAGGATCTTGACGGGCTTCGGGCCGCGCTTTTCCGCCTTTGCCTGTCGCTGGAGCTCCTCGTCGATGGCGTCCGAGATCCTCTTCGCCTCCGCCTCCGCGGCGACACGCGCCTCGCGCTGCTCCTCCGTCTCGTTCGGCGGGGGCGCCATCACTCGCGCGAGCGGGTCGCCCTCGGTCACGATCTTGCTTTTTGACGGCATCTTGGGGCTCTCTTCGCTGCACGCGCGCTGCGTCGCTGCCTGCGGGCTCTGCGCGGGCCTTGAGGGCTCGGAAGGGAGGAGGGCGAGGGGAAGGGGAGGGAGGAAGGGAAGCGAGCAGGCGGAAGCGGGGTGCACTTTTAAGTAGGACAAGGGAACATCCACGCTGAGCGGAGCGCGTGCACCGTTGCAGCCCCGGTGAGTAGATTCAGGAGCCAGGTCATCGACGTCGAGCCTGGTATATTAAAATCATGTCATAGAAACGCTCGCTTGATTATGATACGCATTCTCATCCCCCGGGCGTGAGGCGTGTCCCCGAGTTCTTGCTCCCTCTTCCTCCGCCGCCCCCTCCCCGCGGCCGATTCGTGGGCCTTTCCTGGCGTTTTTGCACCAACGCCCGCCAGGCGCCCGGCCAATTCTCCAGATTTCTCCGCATCCACGGCGCCGGGCCGGGCTCTTTTCCCGCGTCGCCGCCGGCTGCCCTGCCCATGATGGACACGATCGGCGGAACCCACGACTGCACACCGACCACCGCGGGCGGCGGGCGCAGTCGGTACAGGCCAGGGTATCCGCAAGATGGACCTCGACCCGGCAAGTCTTATTTTTCATTTAGCAGGCACAGCCCGGCGAACATCCTCTGGCTGCTTGGCGGCCTCCGAAGAGAAGGCACCGTCGGCGGGCCGTCCGGGATGCGCACCAGCAGCAGCACCGCGCCAGCCGAACGTCGAACAAAGCCCTCGCTCATGCAGGTAGGCTGCCGTAACGCCCCCCGGCCGGGGCCTTTCCCTGCTAACCAAATTTTCGCAGAAGCTTGTCGCCTGCGGAGGCTAGATTGGAAGAAGCACCCCCGCTGTTGGCCAAAGAGAGCATCCTCGGCGGCCTCGCCAGCCAAGACCCGTGCAGCGGTGCTTCTTCCCGGGAAAGCGCGCTCATCCGTCTTTTCATCTCCCGCTTGTTCCTTGAAGCCCACTTTGCTTCCCGCTGCTCATTGTCGTGGGATCGGCCAAACCTTGAAGCTTCGCGAGGTGAGCCCTCCACCTGAAGCACTCGGATTGCAGGACACCCAAGTTTCATGTCCTCTGCGCCGCCCCCCCCAGTGCGCCTCAAGCCGCAGGTGGCACCCCCAAAGTCCGACGCGTGTCCCGACAAGGTTCCGCAAGAAGCTTTCTGACGAGCGCGCGCGCTTCTTCCAGGGTAAATCGAGCCCATTCAATGCGGCTTCGCCTCTCGAAAGGCCCCGCGCGTTCCCAAGCAGGCGAGCTGTCGCCAGGGGCAGCTGTCCCGTCCGGGAATCCCTCTGCGCACGGGAACCTGGAAGGGTGACGACGGTGCACGAGAGCCTTTAGGCATCGTCCGTGCTGACAGCTGCAGTATTGCGGCCTGCGCGCCAGGCTCCATGCAGCCGTCGGGCAGCTGGTTCTGCTCGTCCGGAAGATAAGCTACCGCCCGCGAAGGTGGGCGTACGCTGGTTACCTCTGATTCCGTTGAATAGGGGGCCCGTGATAGGCGCAGACCTGTCGGGGCTGGCGACGCCGTTCTGCGAGCGAGTGATTGCGTACGAGGGTTTCCCGACGTTCTTGCCGTCGACCACGCCCCCGCCCTGTACACGTTGTGAGCGTAGCCGACGTCTGGACACGCACGGAAGATGATCTGACCTGGACATTGCGACATACCGCCAACGTGTAAGCTTGGGAAGGTGGAATTTAGGCCAGCCACGAGAGGCGTCTTAGGGGGCGGACCCAGTACTCCCCACCTGAATACCAGCCCAACGGTGTGGTGGGCAGACTCTATGGAGTCATGACTTCTATCAGCGCGATCGCACGCCCCTACGTTGCCAGATGCACTCCGATCCTTGGCCACGAACGGCGGGGAGCGCGCGCTCTAGTTCCGCACAGGCGCGTGAGAAGCAGGACGCGATCAGTCACCGCGCATGACTCACTGTCACGCGCTTGTAAGGGACGTGGGAAGGCGAAGAACCAGGTAACCCAAGGCCCGAGGACGACGGAGAACTCACCGTGTTGGCGTCGGCAGCCACCTCGTGCACGAGCGCGCCAACTCGAGGTGATCTGGGTGGACGCGACGAAGGCGGGGAAGGAAGGGCACGACGCGTCGGCTCGCAGCTTCAAGGGCACACCGTGCCTCAATGTCCAGCGACGTGACAAGATATGGCGAGGCGAGTTGCAACAGAGCGTCGTCGGTGTTCTAGATATGTTGCCGTGTGAGGACTACCACGAAATGCACCGACTCACCTGGACCGCGACGCAAATCGTGTGCGCATCACCTACCCACCAATCTTCTTCGAGTCAATGGAGAAGGGCGCTGGGGGGCCGGTTCGGGGACAGTCACGGACACTCGGAACACGCGTTGCCATGCCCATAATACACCAAGTTTTTTGGTCTCACGTAACACAAAATGCGTCTAGCACACATATACAACGTTAGCGTTCGTCACAAAGTTCAGCGAGAGAGTACGGGTCCCGTAGAGTCATGACGGGTCGGAACGAGGGCTCCTCTCTCGCAAAAATATATATCTAGACGACGCAGAACGGGTGAGCGTCTCGGATGGAGGTGAATCAATTCTGCTTCTGCTTTACCTCAGCGGCGACCACAGACATCCCATCCCAGTTCAGTGGATGTAGATCAATGGCGTTTGCGAGTCCACGGTGCTGACCGTTGACAGCGACGCCGTACGCGTTAGGTTCGGCCTTCCCCCGTTGCTCGCAATGGCAGCCTGCGCTGGCGCTGGCGGGAGCACGAAAGGCGTAATCCCAAACGCTTCAGAGGACGTCACGCTGACTCGCTTCCTGGGCTCGTAGATCGGGAGCGCCTCGGTGTCCGGTATGAGACGTCTGGTCGCCAAAAGGAGGATCACGTTCACGATGCCCTGCAAGTTGAACACGAAGTCGGCGAATATGGTAGCGCCGAAGGGGACGTCGCGTCCGCTGAACATCACGAAGCGCGCGATGGTGACGGGTATGAGGAGGATGGTATAGGCCACCGGGTACCTGCGCACTTGGTAAGTCCCGAGTATGCCGAAATGGAAGGTCCTGAGGCCCCGTGCAACAGGAGGGGCACGCGCTCACCAGACCATACGAGCGGCAATCTCCATCATGTACCCGTCGATAGCGTCACGCCGAATGGCGAGGACCCACCGTTCACCGTGAGGTACGAATCGCAAGCTCCATTTCCCGCTTGTCTTGACCAGGTTGCCGCGAACGCGCAGAAGAACCGCGGTATAGAGGAAAAAGGACATCCCCGCCGACAAGAATTCCTGTGTGTAGGCCAAACGTATAAGTATACTACCAGTCTTAGTCTCGTTCACTTGTGGCTTACAATGAAGTACTCAAGATAGAGCTGCTCGTGAGGGTACTGCTCCGTAATCCAGCACCTGGTGCGGAGTGAGAAAATAAAGTCACAAGGTAGTGCATATACTGACCAATATCCAGTGGGACCGAAGTAGGGGCCTCGCTCAGGCGACTGTATGACAGCGGGGCCGATAGAGACCACGAAGGCTACCAAGCACCATCCAACGCCAAGCAACACCCATGAGAGCGTCTTCGTCAGGGCAACGCGCGAGAACAGCAGCATGAACACATGAAGGGCAAGCGTGAACGACCTGTCAGCCGACACCCCAGAGGCTCAGCATGACCCGGCAATGTTACCTCTCTGAAATGTAGGAATAGACGTACCACAGTGCCATTGCTACGTTGCCAGCCTGCTTGATACCTCCTTGCGCGCGACACAGCAAACCTCCGTGCACGGCGCGGTCGACTGCCCATTTCCCGTTGATGAGCGTGCCAATGGCCTGCAGGAGGTTGGCGACGAGCAACGAGATGAAGAACGGGACGATGCGAGTGTTGCGCAGTTTTTGGCAGCGCCACCTCATCATCTGACAAATTTAGTCAGTCAATTTCTCACATCAGGTGAAGTGGAGGATTGGGGCGACTACGGGCAGGTCATTGGGGGACAGATAATCGTTACGGAAGTTTAGGGAGTATAAACCCTGCATGATACGCTGCAACCCTTGTTGCGCTACTATCAAAACGTGAAGATAGAGCTGCGCATGCCTCATTTCGACTCAACAAGCCAAGATACAGTGGTACGGGCATCGGTTGAAACGTTAGGATCCGGGTGGGTCGGATATGCAGCTCAGGCACGCCGGAAGGGATCGCGCAAGTGTCTCGAAAATGTCAGGATACCTTACGGTTGTCCGATCCCCATTTGATGGGTTGACAATGGGGAGTGGACATCCAGTTTATTTTTACATGACGGCCGCGCTTGTAGTAGGTTCCCCTCTCAGGATTTCTTAAGCAGAGATGTAGCGCGAGCTTGGCGAAAATCGGCACCGCAGCTGCTTAGCCGGCGGCCTGGTCTCACGACGCCCTCCTAACCCCTACCTACCGATCCGTGTCCGGTAAAGGGGCACGATTGGCACGTAGGGAAGAATGAGAGCGACCGGAGACCATATAAACGCCGGGCACGATTATTGGGGCGCAATCCTCACAATTGTCGCAGAAGATGGCTAGGTGCAGAAAGGATGGGCGAGAAAATCCAAGGAATTCTTCTCATATTTGGGGTGGGGTATTTAATGAGGCCAGACCTGTTTGAATAACGTACCGCCAACACAGGGAGAACGGCGGCGCATGATATCGCACCCGCGAGCACCAACACCTAGTAGGGGTCAGAGTGAGCCAAACTCACAGAGAAAGAAAAAAAGCCGCGCACCGCGATGCCTCCGAGCTCCGCGGGTCCATAAGTAGCCAGCGTAGCCTCGAGATTAGCCAGGGACATAGTGGTATTCATGGTCGTAACGAAACGAAGGACTATGCGACCTGCGCAGCGATAACAAAAACGAGCCTCTAGAGGCTGAGGCAAAGGCCTCGAAGGGAGATGAAGAGCGACGCGCTCGGAGAGGTGGGGAAGTGTCCACTCTGCGAATCGCAGCTAGCATGTCGTAACTTTATACGCACCTCGCCCGACTCGAATGGGGTGACGACAGCCTATCGACCGAATCTCTCGGGTCCTGGGAAGGCACGACCCACAGAAGCGGGGGTGATACTCGAATAAAGGCGCGGGGTGCTGGTAGTTCGCGATCAAAATGGCGGACCACCGCGGCTTCGCAGGGACCTGGCATGGCGTGACGTGGACGCCCATGTCACACGGTGACAGACTCGGCTGAACGTGCTGCTTGGTTTGTTTTTGGTCCTCGCGCAGCCAGCCCAGCTTCCTCTGGGGCCCTCTCCGAAGTCTCTCTTCGTCCGTCTATGCTATGCGGAACACGGCACACGTTTGACTGTATGTGAATATCAGGGCTTTTGGTTATCTGCAGCGCTAGTTTCTCG
Organism: Trametes hirsuta; assembly: GCA_001302255.2. Classification (NCBI taxonomy): domain Eukaryota; kingdom Fungi; phylum Basidiomycota; class Agaricomycetes; order Polyporales; family Polyporaceae; genus Trametes; species Trametes hirsuta. The sequence continues at coordinate 855,238 of CP019382.1, read as the reverse complement.
CCGGGATGCCCAAGATTACATCGAGAACCAGAGGAGTTCTCGCACACACATTGACGGACATGACCCTCAGTCTACATCGAACACCCCCCTTAGCAACGCCACGCCGCGTCACTTCGGTGGAACAAGGCGCGTCTACAAGCTCGAGATAGTCTCCTCATTTTATCTATCCCATGGCTTCTCACGCGATACCATCCTTCAATACGTGGACGCGACGCACTGCCAACGTCAACGTCACAATCACCAGGAAGATGGGCTTGGATGTTTATGGAAGGTGTACGGGGGACAAAGGTAAGCTCTGTTCTTCTCGTTCCGATCGTCGCTGTGAATATGCATGATGTCAACAAGGACTTTGTTTGAGTGGTGTTCCTCTGTGAGACCCTTGCCTGGCTCGCTGTTCAGGTTCCTCCTCACTCTCGTGGGGGCATGGAACCGCTCAACGGCTCAGGCAAAGAACGGAAAGCTGAACAATATATCTGTCAGTGGTAATGGCGCTGAAGATCACGTACTGACGACTCCCTCTGTAGCTCCCTGCACACGGCGCAACCTGCTTCTCTGGAGCCTTTATCTATCCGTTCCAGATTGCCCACCCCCTCACATGAGAAGACGTGGATAATCTATCTATCTCGACTGAACAAGCGACAGGACGCACTGTTTGGGTATAGGACAATTGTCCTTGCAAGCACGCTCGGCCAGTGTCTGTCGAACGTGCATCACGCAGTTGGTAGAACCCCACTGTTGTGAACATCGTGTGGATGGTTACTTAGTCAACGACACAGCAGTTAGCATTTTTTCCCGGTGTTGTCACAAACTCTCAATGCGCAGTACGCGACACTACTGGATTCGCAGAGGGGCGTTTTCTCTGAACAAAACCTGCGTTTGTTTCCGCTGCTCTAATACACCAAAACTGCAAACCAGACTGCAGCTCTCAACGGATGCGTACCTCACATCGAATCGGCTATCATTGAGTGGGTTGCTGACCAGCCCGAAATTTCAACGTTGGGTACTGTTCTTCGCCGCCGGTACCCATATGGAGCAACTTCATCTATCCTTTATCGCCTTAGGCAAGACCTCGTTGACGTACGCGACAGGCACTGCACTTTCGGGTTCGCTCGGTTTCCTTTGATGTCGGCTTTGCCCATGTCTATCAGGTCGGGTGGGGATAGCATTTCCGACTTGGCCCCTCCTGTGGTGATCTCGAGTCGCATGTGCCCAGAAATCAACGATACGGCGACGAACACGAAATGCGAGGCTGTGGGTTTGCGCACTGCCACCACATGCAGCATCGCAGCTCGAATGGGGCCCCAGATGTACTCGAATCTACGCTTCGCTGAGGCGTCGCTATATTCTTGACAGCCCTAAGTAGGTCTCGAGAGGCCACTACCACTCCTGCATTCTCTGCACCCAGTCACTGATGAACTGTGGTAATCCAGATCGAATGTGCGGCTGACAGAGGCTTTCGATGACCAGGCCGATTCCCTCTTCGGTGCGGCTGCCTACCACTTGTTGGGCTAGATTCTAATGACTCTTAACATACGCATGACGTGCGTTCAGCCCCTTGTCCTTCTCTCCTTCGCAGTTCTACCTTCAGCAGAAGCCAAGACATTCCCCACCTTCATTCCAGCCGGTCGAGTATGGCGCCAACCCCATCCACCGACGCTGTCGCGCTTGGCCTGTCCTCTGCGCCAGCCTTCAGCCCGGGGACTCTCCTAGTCATCGGGTCCGCTCTGCTCCTCACCTCCCTTTGTGTCGGCACTGCGATCTGCATCGCTTCGGGCCGCCGCCGTCCCGATCAGCCCAAAGACCCGGCTTTGCACCCAGTGAATCTTGGGTACGAGGGGTATGGTACCCTTGACGTCAAGAACGATGCTAGCCTTCCAGCGTTGCCCCCTACTGCACTCTTGGCTCGCTCTCGAGGCGCTTCTGACCCTTTATCCGGGTCGGATATTCCGGGAAAGCTTTCTCTGCCAGATTCGTCTACCTCAATACTGGCCCCGGGTACTTCTCGACTTCGGGACTCGGTCATTTGCAGGGCTCTAGGACAGTTAACATGGCCCTCGCCGAACGTGAAGAAGGTCAGCCTCCTTCCATGATTGTGACTAGCCCGAACGCTAACAGATCACAACTAAGGCGCGCGTCGAGGACATTGAGGCCGACGCTGCCGACAAGGTCATTCAGTCCTCAAGTGTCGACGACGTCGACCCCGACTCAACTGTGACATATCCAGAGTGGGTCCGTCCTCACATGCAGGAGATCCGTGAGCTAGCCACGCGGGAATGGACGGTCTACAATCCCTCCCCCAGGCTCGTAGTCCCGGAGATTGTCATCCAGTCCTGCGACGAAGAACCGGTCCTTGGCAGCCCTGCCGACTCAGTCTCGACGCCGCCCTCCGAGTTTGACACGCCTCCCCCGATGACGCCAACCCTCTCATCTCCTATGGGCTTCTACTTTCCGGAAAGCCCCTCGTTCTCTGATCGGGATTACCTCCAGGTGCCTCCCGCCTCTTGGAATGCCCCGCGCGAAGAGGAGAAGCCGGTGCTCAGGAACGTCTCTAACTTCTCTGGGAAGACGTTTACCCTGGCAGCGCCCCCTGCCGGACCAAGCAAGCTGGGGAAGACCCTTCGTGAGCGCCGCTTGGCCAAAGCTCAGGCTGCCGGACTCGCGGACTCCAAACATCAAACCTCAGCCTCGCCCACCGAGGTGGCTCGCGCAGAGGTTGGCCTTGGGCTGGCTCTTCAACCCCAATTCGAGGTTGGCCGTGACGATGCTCTGGTCGTCTCAACCCCCTCCAGTGGCGGGTGCGCCCGTCGCCTTCCTGGGCTGCTCGCCCCTCCTTGCACGAAGGACCCCGTCGGCGAATTTCCAGCCGAAATTAACGGTATGCTGTCTTCCTCTGGGGCATCCCACGGCTACCTGGCTCCTCTAGTCGGCACCCCCGAGACGCGGTCCAGCCGTTTCACCCGTGTCGCCGACGAGTCCAATGCATCCTCCTCCTTCGAGAGCACTGACAGCGAGCCCTTCAAGCCCTTGGGCATGCTTGACGAATATCATCTCGACGCGTTGAAGGGATACCGGGACGAGGACGCCTGTGCAGATTCGTGCATCGTGCCTGAGGCGATCCTACAGGGCTTCTTGGCCGATGTCGCGGCAGACGTCTAACCTCTGGCAGTCCTTCTCGCTGGTCTCACTCGTCGACGGCAGCTCTACATTCACCTTCCCTTTCGTCTCCGCTTTCATCATCTTCGATATCTTTGCAATCATCCTTTCGGGCTATCTGGGCTGTCATGCACGCTTTCTCTGGGCTTTCGGTCATTGCGCTCCTCTGCAGTGGGTCTTCGCCTTCACATCACCATCAACCGCAATCACAAAACCCGCAGAATCGCCTTGCCCGGATCCTCAACTCCCTTTCCAATCGCATCACGCGGCGTGGCGCGACTATATATCGTAGCTCGCGCGTCGACGACCGTCTACGACAACCGCTCTCCTCGAGCCCTTCCCGGCGTCGTGGGCCTGGAGAGCAAGATCGTCGATTCGGCTGCCCTCACTCCTTCGGCGAGGGGCAGCTTGGAATTGGTAACGGAGGCTTAACGGTACAGCAATATGATTTCATTCGGTACTCAGAGACCTGCTCCGTGTAGCGATAGAAAATTTACAACGCGATACAGTATATAAGTAGATATATCATTGCGATCCAAATACCATACATGCGACAAAGATAGTACGTACGTATACATTCCTCTCGGGGTGTAGCTGTGGACGAGCCTGGTCAACTTCATGTAGGCATCCCACCCCGTGGACCTTGTTCTGGTCTTCGTACAATGCACACCCTTGGCCATTCTCATGGCCCTCATTTATATCGTTCGCCGGCTGCTGGTAAACGTTTCCCTCATACACTGCCTGCAGCACACCCCTCCTCGACGGGCACACGGCCCCCTCGCACACACCTATCATCGCAACAGTCAACACAAAAGTGTATATTAGTGATAGCATGTACGTCCGATCCTAATTCCACCAGTCTCCGGGCACGGGAGACACAAACACGAAAACAAAGACACATCCGACGTATGTACCCAGAACGCAACAAACCTCCACACATTGAGTACTTACACGCGCACGTGAGTATAAACCATGAGGCAGCCGGTGCCGGTGCCGATCCTGCACCCCGCCCCACGCATGCATGTACATCCAGCCACGCACGCTTACAGGATGGCCTGCACCCGTGGCAAGGTGCAGTTGAAATGCTACCAGTTCCACTCGTCGTCGTCGTCCAGTAGGCTCTTGTTCGCACTCTGGGTTTGGGAGGCACGTGAGGGAGCAAGGGTACGCGAGGAGGACGCCTTGGTATCGGGGACAAGGACACTCCCGAGGCCGTCTCCGGCGTCGTCATCCTCGAGGAGCGATTGTGCGCTCGGAGACGAGCGGATGGGTGAGGGTGCGGGGGACGTCGACAGAGGGGAGAGCGTCGCCGCGAACGGGTTAGAGGATATGGAGACGGACGAGGGCACCGGGGAGGACGCGGTCGCGGGGGACGGGGAGGCAAGTGCAGCGAAGATGGAGTTCGAAACGTCCGAGATGAGCAGCGACGCGCGCTTCTGACTTCTTGCGAACCTGTGGGTCGATGCAAGTCAGTTCTCATTGCTCACTGCCCGCCGCGCGCCCGGGCACAGTGGCACGTAAATAGATGGCGCGGGCGTAGGAAACCGCTACGCCCAGGAAGGGGTATCAGACAGTATGGGAGAGGCACTCACGTTTCGCCCTTCTGTAATTCTTCCCACTTCTTTCCTACACTGCTGCCGACACTTCCCATCCACGCCGAGGCCAACGGCGACGCGAGCGGACCCAAGCCCGGGATGGACGCAGCCGGAGGGATACTCCCATTCGACGTGATGTGCAGGCTCGACCGCTTGATGGTCTTCTTGTGATCCTCTAACATCGACCCCCTTGCTTGTTCCCTTGCGGCTTCTGAGGATGTCACCGGGGTCGGGGACATGGGGACGAGCGAAGGTGATGGAGGGGCCTCCCGACTCTTGCGTCGATGGAGCTTCGCAGCCCTGGCCGCACTGGCAGGGGAGATTTCTACGGGGCTCTCGATACCCGTGCCGCCGTCTACGCTAAACGAAGTACGCTTCGGGGCTTCTTCGTCTTCCACCGGGTGGTCGTCGAAGGCGAGAGAGGAGGCGGACGACTGGGAAAGCCGGACACTAGAGCTCGTCAACGACGTCGCGGCGGTTGACACCGAGGAGACGCTTTGAGTATTGGCATGTCCCTGTATGCGACCTGTGCGCAGGGGAACAGGCGTACGCAAAGGCGTGGCGGGGGATGTGGACTCCGGTTTGGGGGAGGAGGGAGTATTTGAGGAAAGGTCGCTAAGCCCCACTGCGAGAAGGCGGCCCACTCCTTGTACACTCTCCTTGAGCAAGGAATTGGACGAGGACCCAGCGGACTGTGGTAGGGAATATGCACGGTCCATACCTCGAGAAACGATGCGCTCCCATTTGCGCTTCAGCTGAGCAAGCTCGGCCTCGTGCGCGGCGAGCTGGGAACGAAGTTCGAGACATTTTGACTCTTTCTGCGCGATGAAGCGGAGGAGGTCGGCGTGTTTCTCGGTCAGGGTAAGAGGGGTGCGCTCTGCCTGCGGACTCGGACTCGCCAACACGCCTGATGCTGGAAGACTCCGTCGGTCTCGCTTTATGGAGAGCCTGGCCAGTTCAGGCGGTTTCGTGTTTACGGAGGAGTGACGCTTGAGCGAGGAACTAGACGCGGTCGTCGGTGAGCGTAGGTCCCATGTTGGGGTGTGATCACTAGGATAGTATGCAATTGAAGACTGTCTGCGAGGATTTCGGCCGTTGAACTTGTTCGCACTAGGTGGTGGTGTGGAAAGACCAGACGCGGTGGGAGAAGGGCACGGAGATGCGGAAGGTTGTAGGTTCCCGTCAACGAGAGTGAGCGGCCGCGGAGCGGCGGAGACGGAAGGACTGGCCGGCGCGGGCGAGCTCATTGCGGCATTAAGCGGGCGTGTAAAGAGAGACAATCCGCGTCGTGAACGTGCAAGAGAGTAGTAGGTTGTAGCGTAGGCGTGAAGACGAAGTTGGAATAGGAAGAAGAGGAAGGGAGAGGAAGAGTGTTGAGTAACGAAGTCTCGACTCTGGCGACGAGGGCGGCTATGATCAACCTAGCCGAGGGAGCGCAACCGTCCTCATCATCTCTTTACGCGCCACGCCCGCAGCACCAGCAGTCTAAATCTCGAGTAGGCACACCTTTCAAATGTACCAGGTAGTGTACACATTACCGTGTTACGGAAAGCAGGACAATACTGGAGGAGTGGGCACCGGGAAATGAGGCCCCGAACGTAATTCAACCGAACATCCCCGTATTCGATATCAACTCACGAGGTATCAAAAGCACGGAAGAGCATATGAATTGCAGGACAGAGATGTGGCGTAAATGGCGACTGGCCAAGCAAGTGTAGTGTGAGTGCAAGTCTATTCCATTATAGTGCGACACCAGCAACAAGATCAGTGCTTGGACTCCTTCTCCGCCTCTGCAATGAAGTTCTTGATGCTGTTCACCCTGGTTAGTCGTCGACAGTCCGTTCGATATACTGAGAAATTGTGTAGGCACGTACAACTCCTCCTCTTCTCTGCGGATTCCGAGGGCGAACACATATGACGCGTGTGAGCACACTGTACGGACCCCACCGAATTGGATAAACACACCTCGAGCTAGCATCGACCTTTACGGACTCCTTCACCTGCTGAAGCGTAGGCTTTGCCGCAGGGGCGGGCTCCTTCTTGCCACCAGTGGCGAGCGCGGCGATGCCCACCGTCCCGAAGATGGTGCCAAGGGCGAGGTACTCGTTTTTGATGGCACGGCCGAGGATTACGCTGTTGGAAATCGGTTGCTCAGAGTCGTCGAACCACACGCCGACGCAGAAAGGACATACTAGGACATGGCGGCGGAGGGATGGTCGTGACTGCTGGCGGAGACGTGAACACACCCAAAAGTCGCTGCCGGAAATTCCCGCCGCGCGCCCTTGAGCGCCTATTGGTACCACAAACGGACTTTCGGCCCTCAGCTTGTTTTGGAGCTCTTCAAATCCTACCTCCACCCCCCGCGTATTGCCAAATACCAGCGTGATTGCCTCGAAGAGCCATACCGGCTGTTATGCGCTTTCTCAACGCCAAATGTTAATGTGGCTAGGGGAATAGTACCTGTGCTGTTAGTTATGTCTTCCCAGCCTCCTTGCAAGACATTGGAAAAGGCGGCCACCAGCACCATTCTAATGACTCTATCGAGCCGTGGCGCGAGAGACCCTGGTGCGCCCTACTAGAGCCCCTGTTCCTATGGGCGCGAGGCTACGATGGCGCCACTTGGATGCGCTGGAACGCGGTCTTACAATACGTTCGCGCCCAAGAATGGGCGGTGATCTACTTTGCAGCTTTTTGACACAGGTTCCTGACCGCTATATAGGACGAAGCTAAGCCAAATGGTAGAGCACTGACCCCCAGATATGCGCGTTGAAGAAGGTTTTCAGCCGGTGAGCAGCTCGTCCTACTTCAAGTAGGGACAAGTAACATTATAATCGCTACACAGCCTCCGTACCCTACGGAGCACCCGCATACCACAGACATAGTTCTACCAGGCCTCCTCAAGCGTATCTTACCAGAGACGTGAGTAAATATATCTCGTGCGCCCGACGTGCAGATTTAACGATGCACGCAGAACTCACAGAGCCCTTGAGGCTGATCTTAAACGACGGGGGAACGTCCTAGTAAACGGTAGGAATATCTTACGTTACGGAGATTCCCCGCCATCTTCATGCTTTGCTTACAGAAATAAAGCCTCTATCTCCACTTGTCCATGCTGCCACCCTAACTCAGTACGACGAATTTGGACGACGTGTCGACCGCCGGCAAACCTCAGAAGGATGGCGCAAACTCAAGCATTTCGCCATTAGAGAAGGCTACAACGCTATCGCGTACGAGCGCGAGTACGGCGAACATAGCAGGACGTGCCAATTTGCCCGTACAATGGTCATGACGGGCGACTGCCATGTTGTGAGTACTACCCGTCGCTCTTGTTTGTGCGAAGCAGCCCTCTAACGGCGTTATAAGGCGTAAGTACCCATTCGCATTCGCATTTATTCACTCTCTCATAGATATCATTTCAGTACTGGAGTTATACGGAAACGAAGCTATGAAGAGTGAAGTACTACCGCTTCTTCTCAGCCGCGATCCAGCTACCGCCTACCTCTGCGGGCAATGGATGACCGAACGCTCCGGAGGCTCCGATGTCTCACTCATAGAGACGCAGGCGACCCCGGCTCAGGGCGTCGACACCGATCTCGGCACGCCATACATACTCGACGGTTTTAAATGGTTCTCAAGTGCCGCTGAGGGTAACATGACCGCCGCGCTCGCGCGCACAGGCGACCCGTCTCTAGGATCACGCTCTCTATCGCTCTTCCTCGTGTCACTACGACTGGGCCCTTACTCGTCTCCGCTCTCCAATGGGGTCTTGATGCATCGACTGAAAAACAAGGTCGGCACGCACGGGGTACCCACCGCAGAGCTCGAACTGCGCGGCACGCGAGCGTGGCTCATAGGGCGCGAGGGGGGAAGGGGTGCGTACCATCGCCGCAATGCTGAACATCACGCGCGTGCATTCGGCAGTGCACTCCGTAGGGTCTCTGCAGCGCTGTCTGGCGATCGCAAGCGCCTACGCGAAGGTGCGCGCAGTCGAGGGTGGGAAGACACTTCTGAAAGATGTGCCGTTGCATATTGCTGGGCTGGCAGACATAGCGTTGCTGTACCGTGCGCTGGTGCATGTTGTTTTCGGAGCGGCGGCTCTCCTTGGGAAGAACGAGTGCGGGCGTGCGAGTGTTGAAGAGGAGGCCCGGCTTAGGCTTTTGACCCCAACGATCAAGGCGTTTGCGGCGCAGAAGGCCTCAGGAGCAATGGAAGAAGCTATGGCTGCCCTTGGCGGTCTCGGATATATGGAAGAGACTGGGATCGGGCGGTGGGTCACTAGTCCACTCCATACAAGGTGGGAAATTCTGAAGCATAGTGCGTTTAGCCTTGTCCGAGATGCCATGGTCGAGAAGATCTGGGAAGGCACAGTGAACGTCTGCGCCCTGGACCTCGTCAGGGCCACAACTAGAGACCCCAAGGCTATAGGTTACTTTGTCAATGTAAGTTCTCGAAAAACGATGTACTTCTTTCATACTGTACTTACCATGTACGCAGTGGGCCTACGGCCTGATTGGGGATATCCCACCGACGCTCGAGAAACAAATTTCGCATGCGCTTCAGACGCTCTCATCCTCGGTCAGCCAAATCACGGCACTTCTCAAAGAAAGTGCCGCCAACCCCCTCTTGCCGCGTCTCATCCTCAACTACTTCGCCACCATCGCGTGTGCATTGTACCTCCTCGAGCACGCAATGTGGTCCTTCGCAACTGGTCAACACACGGCTGAAGAAGATATCGAGGCTTTCCGTCGATGGGTTCTCGAAGGCGATATCATGAAGCTATATGCAGACATTGAGAGCGTCAGGGCAGAGCATCTGTGTAGGGCGAGCCTGAACCTGAAACTAGTGTACGGTGGATGCCCTCAGGGTTCGGCAAAGCTCTGATTATGGTCTGTAATCTATCTGGCCCAGTGCCCGCGAGGGGCACTACATATATACCATATATATCTACGATACTCTCTAGCATGGCACAAACGGTATAGCGTTTATGTTTAATCCTTCTTGTCCCCCAGAGCGTCCGCGACGTAGAGCCTCTGCGACGGCGGGATCGTATGCTCCGGATCTCCTAGGCACTCTACTCCACCAGCCAGGATGCCGACACGCATCATTGATAGGAGCTACAAGGACCTAGGTCAGCAAAGGCGTCTGCACGACATTGGTCAAACAGTTGCGTACGTTGTGGGCGGCGTGGGAATGGTCGTAAACGCCACCGAAGAACGCAGCAGTCACGTCTTTGCCTGTGTTTGCGGTGAGTAGCTTTGCCCCGCCCGGGTGCTCCTCAAGGAAATTTGTCGCATCATGTATGAAGCCAGAGACTAGGAGTAGAGTGCGCTTCTTTGATTCCTCTTGGACTGCGTCCAACAAAATTAGCATGTTATTCGGGACCAACGGATATCTGAGTTTGCTCACAATTTTCCCAGGTCACGATGGGCAGCTTCTCCACTGGGGTCGGCCACTTGAGACTCTCCTGCGTCGCCTTAAGCTCCTTCATACGCATCGTGTACGCGCCCTTCGCGACCTCGTTGCTCGGGAACACACGCAGGTTCGTTGCGAGCCCGACTGCGCCGCACGCCGCGATGAACCATTTCGTCGGGTCGTATTGATACCACTTGATGGCATTCCGGTAGTCCATCGGGAACTGGTGGTGGAAGTTATGGTAGCCCTCGCCCATCGTGACAAGCGCGGTGAAGACGTGATCGCGCGGCGTGTGCTTGTCGTCGAACGGTGCCGAACCGAGTGTATGTGCCAGGGAGTTGATGAACCAGATGCTCTGCCCAGGGATACCGTGTCAGTATCGTACCATCCATACTTCTGGCGAGCGGTACTGACGTTGTAGCACAGCGCTATCCGAAGCGCGGCAGAATAGAACAACCCGCCCATCCAGTCGCCCCATAGGTATCCAGGGAGCACGGCTGGAAGCGTGTACCCAAACACCGCAAAGATGGGGACGTGCCACTGGTGCTGCCACATGCAGATCTTGTCCTTCTTCAAATCCGAGACGTCGACCGAGTGTGATGGCTCGACGTCAGTGTAAAAGAGGAGCCAACCGACGTGCGTGAAAAGAAAGCCGCGCTTCGCGCTGTACGGATCTTTGTCCGTGTCGATGTAGCGGTGGTGTGAGCGGTGGCCCTTAGCCCACCAATATGCGGAGCCCTGAACCGCGCACCCGCCCGCGAATGCAAGGAACAGCCGAAGGGGGGCGGAGGCTTTGAAGGAGCGATGCGACCACAGCCGGTGGTAACCCGCCGTAACGCCTGAACGCATAGATGAACACCAGCGTTGCAAGTGGGAGTAACTTAAACGAATCAAGCTTACCGAGGGTAGTGATAAAATAAAGAACGGTTGTGAGGATTGCCGTGTTGCGCTTGGGAGTTACGTACAGAACCCCGTACACAGCGAGTATATGAGTGAGGGTGATGGCTATGAGGTTGGGCCATTTAATCGCACGGATAGTAGGGAAGCCATCGGTTCCCGGACGATGAACAGTGTACGAAGCGACCATGCTGACGTCGAGCCGGAAATTTGTTGGCCTCAACCTCTACCCGCAGCCTTCACTCTTTTATACCTCCTGCTATGAGGAATCATCCGATAATCCTAACTTGTAGATGATCTCGGAGAAGTTTGCAGATGAAAATGGCACTGCAGGCTACCTGCCGAAGTCGAATCACGCTTGCCGAGGCACACGGACGCAATGTCCTCTAGAAAGTCGTACGGTTCGTTCTGCGGGACGCGCGCGTCGTCGAGCGCGGCGACCATATAAGGTATATTGCCGCCCTCTGCAACTTGCGGGCGGGGCGCAAAGCGATGTCGTCCGCGATATGCGCAGCGGTGGTTACTGCCACTGAACTCTATCCAAGCGGGCCACTCAGATGCCCGTCGCGTCGTACCAGACGTTATGGGCGTTTCATAAGGCCCGACCACGGATCGTCCGTTGGTGGTGGAAGGGCATGAGAAAATGTGTTTGCACTCCGGAGCAAATCTGTAACGTCCCGCGAATTGCACCAGCCCATCCGCAACAACATGATCAATTATGTCGTAGCGCTTGCTCATCGCATGCATAGTCCAACGCGTAATGGTGCTTGTAAAAGTGTTATGGCGGATAACTGCATTGGTTGCGGGAGGCTGTTGAGGCTATAAGAACCGCAACAGCCCCCTGCGCGACAAGTTCGTACCAGCTACGCGAAGGCGCAGTCTTGAGAAAATGAACGACGTACGATAGATCCGCCTGCAACACCATCACGATCCGAACTAGCCACTTTTGCTGGCATGATGTCCCTGTAGCGTCAGCAATTGACAAGCTACTAGGTTGTGAGGTGGTGCGACTGCCCTTGAACGTTCATCGCCGGATTGTCCTTGACCTCTGACCGGTGGCTTCTAGACTGGGACCAATTGTGAAGGTTCGGGATGCTATATGTTGAATGCCCGTTGGGCATTAGTTAAGGTGTCTGAAATCCTAGTAGCGTCGCGGTGCTTGCACGAGTGACCACTAAATAGCTGCATCGCCATGTTCAATTTTCCGACTGACTCAATGATCGTGTAAAAACGCCTTGTCGACACAGCTAGTCCTTTGTAGTCCCTTCATACGAGGTCAGCGGTGAGTGAAGTATAGTAAACTGCTACCTACAAGAAAGACGAAGAGACCAACCTATCAGAGTCGTAGCATTCCGCGATTCCGTGGGCTTAAGTGTGAGACCCGAAAAGGCCAACTCGGTGGCTGTCCGTTCATGCACCAGCGCCTAAATGGACACGACTTTCATCTTGTGCCGGTTCAACTATGTAGCTCATCACTCGTGAACGAATGACCACAGGAGTGCATGACTGTCAACTTCTGGACACACTCCAGACGCTACCTGCTCTTTGATAACCCTAGCTGGACTCTCTAGATAACCGCCCCTTAATGGCCTCAATAGCCGAATCGGACTGAAAACGGCTGGGCACAGTGCATTCGATACCGCTCTCTCGCCTTCCCCCTCGGTTTACACCATGGACACTCCCTTGATGAGCACCATTTGGTGTGTTGGTTCTGCCATATACGCGTATCTAATGATTCTGCTTGTAAGCACCGAAGTAGCTCCTCCACCTTCGCACTATTCACCGAGGGATATAGATAAGCCTTCGCCAGTGAACGACTCGCGCTGCCCAGGACAGCGTCACGCACTAGACGGGCGTGATTGCCATAGGCTACGACGTGAATGTCGTCCATACATCCGGGCTTGCGGCGACCTATTACGTCGTTGCGAATGTCTCGTATCGCCTTCCCCTCCAAGAATGGGTGAGGATCGCGTCCAGCATCCGCAGTCCACGACCGACCAGCCCGTCTCCGCCCAAATGGCTATCAGCACCCAGCCAGCATGCACTACGCCCACCACGGAGGCCAAGTGCTCCTTGTATGCGGCCTTAACGTTCGCTCTAGAGGGCCTATCCCTGCTTCGATTTTCGCTTGCCGTCTTGAACGAAAGGCCTTCCCTTCGACTACTATTGCTCATAAGCTCTTCATGGGGCGCAATATTGGCCCGCAGGTCCAGAGCTCTCGCACCTTTTCTCTCTCAGGAGATTCATCCCCACCCGACCCGCCCTAATGGCTGCACCGGCTCCTCCCGTGATTCCTGTCGTTCCTCCAGTAGTCCCTCCCGTGGTCCCCCCTGTCGTTCCTCCTGGCGCACCCCCCGTTGCACCCCCCGTCGCCCCTCCTGCTGGCGGTGCCCCCGTCGTTCCTGCCGCAGTGAACACTACGTACAACATCGCAAAGGACTATTCCGGTCAAAACTTTTTCAACGGATGGGACTTCTACGGCTCATGGGACAATCTTACACTCAGTACATGACTACATTCGAGGTCATCAATATAGTACTGATATATTTGTAATACAGGCAACGTGGAGTGGGTCGACCAGCCCACTGCTGCGCAAGACAAACTTGCCTACGTTAATCAGGCCGGTAACGCGATCCTTCGTGTCGACAATACCACGAATGTTCCGGACGCCGGTCCCAACACCAGGAGGAACACTGTACGTCGCTCCCTTGAGCAAAATCGCATTCGGCGTACCCCAGTTAGCTCATGCCGCTTCTTAGGTCCGTCTTACGTCTCAGGAGTTTTATGACGTCGGCAGTCTCTGGATCTTTGACGCGACCCACGTCCCGTACGGATGCTCCGTCTGGCCCGCCTTCTGGACCAAGGGTCCTGTCTGGCCTGACGATGGCGAAATTGGTACGAGTGTTTTGGTCTCGCGGTCTCGACGTACGCTGATCACGCTTGTTGTCGCGCACAGATATTCTCGAGGCCGTGAACCTCATGACGTACAACCAGATGGCTATCCACACCAACCCAGGCTGCATGACATCGGACGCGATTCAACAAACAGGCCAACTCGGTTCAGTCGACTGCGGCAGCAACTCGGGGTGCACCGTGAAGGAGCTCAAACCGAACAGTTACGGTGACGACTTCAACAACAACAACGGTGGCGTGTGGGCGACCAAGTATGACGTCGACGGCATTTCGATCTGGTTCTGGAGCGTAAGTCCTTGCGGCTTTGCTTGCGCTGGTAGCGCAAATACTGAAGCGATATGCAGAGGGCGGACGTACCTAAGGAACTGACTAACAAGGAAGCAAAAGTGGACATCTCGAAGTGGGGCACGCCCTCCGCCGCGTTCCCGGTCTCCCCGACGTGCGACCTCACCAAGTTCTTCACGGCGCAGCAGCTCGTCATCGACATCGCACTTTGTGGAGTCTGGTGCGTCGTCTCTTGGACACCCGAAACTGCTTAACTGACCGTTGACGTGAACCATATACAGGGCCGGGCCGACTGGAAACTACCAACAGACTTGCCCTGGCGTGTGCGACGTCAGTGGTGCCGGGAGCCCCGCATTCGACAAGGCGTGGTTCGAAATCCAGTACGTGCGGGCGTATACCACTGGCGTGCCCGCCCCCACGCAGACGCCGAGCGCGTCCAGCGCCACGGCGATTGCGACAGTCACCGGCTCGCCACAGGAATCGAGTTCTTCAGGCAAGCAAAGCAGCAGCACGTCCGGCGCGGACAGCCTGCAGCGCCGTACGGGCGTCAGGTTTGGCGTCGTTGCTGCTGGGCTATCGTTCCTGGCGGGTATGGTGCTTGCAATGGCGTAGATGTGAAGTTGGGGGGTGCTTTTGTTGTGGGATATCGGGACCCAGGGTTGGTACGCTGAGGATCGGACTTGGACAAGCGTTCGTTCCTGACACTCATATATTAACACGATACCACCGACACTACTTGACGATCGCGACGTCTTGGACACTCTAACGACTTTCGTTACGCCGTCGCCTACGTTGCCTTACCTTAGAGTGCATTGTCATCTGTGCATGCTTCCGAGACTTTTAATGTGGTCGTAATGAAATTCGACATTGTGGGCCGTCCGTTCGATATGCCATGCCTTCAACGTTTCAACTTACAGAGTGCGCGGATACTCCGCCATGACAACAGCTGTCTGAGGGAGTGCCGAAGTAGACTAACGAATAAGTCACGGTGTTTCCTTCTACCAGAAAACTCTGTATGATCTCCAACTGGAGTCGATGATCATGATGCAGCTGTACTATACGTCACCATTGTCTGAGCGTTAAACTTATGGCTTCCCTATGACTGCCATCACGCCTTCCGACTTGCAAACTACTACGCGTCCGACGGACCGAGCCGGGCCAGCCTACTTTCCCAAAGGCCGACGGGGCATGTAAGCTCCATATACGACGCATCGAGCTTTATAAACATACGTGCATGAACTAAGGCTATCCGCAGTCGCCTGTGCTGTCCTGTTTATGATCCATGAATAGAAGGATGTTATAAGGATCCTGGACTGGTGCCACCTCCACCGTAATCCCGCCCCCATTCCTACAGCCTTGTCTCCCGAAACCGCACTCTTCGCAAGCCAGTGCCCGAGAAGCGGCTTTCTTTCGCCCCCGCTGAGGGCGAGGAACAGCGCCGTCCCACCCGGTGCACTCCCATCCTCGATGCTCGCTACATTCCCTGGACCCCCCGCGTTCCCTTCAGCAATTCTAGCACAAAAGATAGCTTCCCGCTGCCATGCAGGAATCGCAGCCCCCCACGCTCTGCGTCCCTCCTAGCACCCCTTACGTTCCTTTTCTCCGCATCGTAGCCTCTCCATGGCTGCGCCGGTCGCTCCAGTAGTCCCGCCCGTGGCACCACCAGGCGGTGGTGTGCCGGTAGTCCCGGCCGTCAACGTAACGTACAATATTGCCAAGGACTACTCTGGCAAAAACTTCTTCGACGGATGGGACTTCTACGGTTCATGGGACAACCTTACACTGAGTAAGTTGCGCATGGCCCGCTGATCGGCTGGCGAGCTAAGTTAACGTTTGAATTCTCTTCTACTAGGTAACGTGCTGTGGGTAGACCAGGCGACTGCGACCCAGGAAAAACTTGCGTATGTCAATCAAGCGGGTAACGCAATCATTCGTGTCGACAACACCACCAATGTCCCGGATGCTGGTCCCAATACCAGGAGAAACACCGTGAGCGTTTCAGCCACGACATACAGCCAACCTCTTCTGACTACTGACTGTCGCTTAGATCCGACTGACGACGCAGGAGTTCTACGATTATGGTAGTCTTTGGGTGTTTGACGCGACCCATGTGCCGTTTGGCTGTTCGGTTTGGCCCGCCTTCTGGACAAAAGGTCCCACTTGGCCGGATAACGGCGAGATCGGTGTGTTATACTGTTATGCATGGGGCGTCTGCGTCCGGAGATATTCTGAACGGACCATCGTCTCCTTTCCTTAGACATTCTGGAGGCCGTCAACCAGATGACGTTCAACCAGATGGCAATACACACCTTAGATGGGTGCCTGACCTCGGACGCTATACAGCAGAGCGGCAAGCTCGAGAACAACGACTGTGGGAGCGCCTCCGGCTGTACCGTCGCCGAGCAAAAGCCAAACAGCTATGGTGATCCATTGAACGCCGCGAATGGAGGCGTTTGGGCGACCAAGTTCGACATTGACGGGATTGCCATCTGGTTTTGGAGCGTAAGTCCGGCATTTTCAACACGTGTGTTCTGAGCAACATCGACGGTCCTAATCATGCTGCTTGGTTCCAGAGGCCGGACGTTCCTGCAGAGCTCACGAACAAGGAAGCTACTGTGGACGTGTCGAAGTGGGGTACCCCTTCGGCAGCCTTCCCAGTCACGCCGCAGTGCGACCTCACCAAGTTTTTCACGAAGCAGCAGCTCGTCATCGACATCGCGCTCTGTGGTGTTTGGTGCGTCGTCTCTTGGACACCCGAGACTACTGACCTGACCGTTGGCATGAACCATATACAGGGCCGGGCCCACAGGAAACTACCAACAGACTTGCCCTGGCGTGTGCGACGTTAGCGGTCCCGGAAGCCCCGCGTTCGACAAGGCATGGTTCGAGATCCAGTACGTGCGCGCCTACACGACAGGCGTCCCGGCCCCCACACAGGCCCCGAGCACATCGGCCGCGGTTGCGGCCCCGACCACCACGCCCGCGTCACAGGCCAACGGCGGTTCCGATGGTCATGCGGGGAGCAAGACCTCCGGTGCCGATAGCGCGAAACCTCGCGGCGGCGTGAAGATGGGGGTTGTGGCCGCGGCGCTGTCCCTGCTAGCCGGAACGGTGCTTGCCCTTTCCTGAGAGACGGAGGGAGGGCCCCGGGCCCCGTCCCCTGTGATTGAGCCAGGTTGAGGATACATTCGGAACAAGATTGGAATCATACTACGGACCACATTGTACGATACCACCGCCGCACGCGCGTCACTATGCAATGGACACGTATTAGCTATTGACCTTCATTGACATTCGGGCACGCCTTGCCCGTGCTTCATACCAAGTCTCCCAACTATGTGTCCTTTAGAACAAGATAATAATCGATTTGTGCCTTTTCGAAGTACACTTACGGGTTTCCTTTCGACCTTGGGCACGGTAACAGGCTAGCGAGCGTGGGAATAGACGCTAAGGAACAACATTCCTCGACAAATGGTTGGACGCTTGGGTTTTTCTCTCTTCCTCCATCTCCATCTTTCCTCTCCGAGACTAGCGCGGTAACTACGTATGCATAGCGCGCCTCCCGATCCGGAGTCGGGCACGACAAGCCGTTAGCTCGATGAAATCATGTGGGTGTACGCCTGCGGTCTGTGGTATCCCGCACTTTGGCCGCGGGGCGCCGGGTTCCACTGCAAGATGGAGACAACTGCAGGCCTCGTGCTGAACCTAATGCCATCGTCGGAACGCAGATGCATGTGGCCTGAACTTCTGTGAGTGTTCTGTCGAATAGCAGAAGCGCGATAGGCATGCTAATGTACCCAGCAGCGTCACGGGAGAGGACGAGAGATGGGCGCCGGGGACGACCTCCTCCGCGCTTGGGGAGAGGCAGTGCCGAGCGGGAGGGCTGCAGGCGTTCTGGAACGGGTGATGCACGGCGCCTCCCGCCTTGTGCTCGAGCCTCGAGCCACGCCCAGCCATGCCCCTCCTCAACCCGGGCTCGTCTTCCCGCTTCCGAGCATACCACTCAAAATGCTGTGACTCCACAACCCCCGCTCCTGTCCTCCGGCCAATCTTCTCCCTCCGGTCCCACCAGGCGTGTACGCGCTCTTGTCCCTTTTCGCTTGTGGCACCTATACTCTCTCCGACGGCGTCTCGAGTGCTCTGGCCGGCTTGGGACATCGCCTTGCTCAGCAGGTTCAAATCCTCCCGGAACGCTCGTGTCCCGTACTATTAAGCCGTCGAAGGCCCGCCTCCCCCGCATTCGAACCTTTTGCCGTTTCCCCGCCTCCATCCCCTCGGGCAATACCCTCCACCATGCTCTTCCGGCGATCGCTTGTCCTCGCCTCTTCCCTGGCGATGGCGTCCTCGGCCGTGGGCTTCGACCTCGTCCGGGACTATTCCGGCAAAAACTTTTTCGACGGATGGGATTTCTATGGGTTTTGGGATAACCTCACACTAAGTGAGCACGCTTCTTTCAACCTTGCTCCTGCAGGACGCTAAATGGTCATAAAGGTCAAGTTTGGTGGGTGAACGATACACGGGCAGCCGCAGAAAACCTGGCGTACGTGAACGATGCGGGGCGGGCGATCCTGAGGGTAGACAACACGACCAACCTGCCCGCCAACATGCCCAACCGAGACACCGTACGCGCTGCATATCACCTGCTCCTGAGCTGCAATTAAAATCATGTAGATTCGGATTACCACCAAAGACAGATACGATTATGGCAGTCTCTGGGTATTCGACGCCACCCATCTCCCATACGGGTGCTCCGTATGGCCCGCATTCTGGACGAAGGGACCCAATTGGCCGTATGATGGCGAGATCGGTGCGTGTACTGCTTTTGCGCGTTCGCTGTGCCGGCCGTTTACCCCGTCCTGCAGATATTGTGGAGGGCATCAACTTGATGTCGGCCAACCAGATGGCTGTTCATACCACCCAGGGTTGCGTGACGTCTGGTGACATTATTCAGAGCGGTACGATTGGCGATCGCGACTGCTCCCAAGGCTCGGGTTGCACTGTGCACGAGACGAAACCGAACAGTTTCGGAAAGAGCTTTGGCGACAATGGCGGAGGTGTTTGGGCGACTCAATACGACGTCCAGGGTATCTTCATCTGGTATTGGCCGGTAAGTCTCCCATTCTTCTAAATCTATAGGAACGGGACGCTAACATATGTGATAGCGCGCGGATGTTCCTGCCGAATTAACTAGTAACGCTTCGAGCATCGACATTTCGAAGTGGGGCACCCCGTCGGCCGCCTTCCCAGTCACTCCCCAGTGCAACGTCACCCAATTCTTCACACCTCAGCAAATTGTCATTGACATCGCGCTTTGCGGGGACTGGTAAATAGCAACTGTTTCTTGCGCTCTGTAGTGTAGCTAATGTGCTTTATCCAGGGCCGGCATCCAGGGTATCTACAACCAAGCTTGCCCCGGAAAGTGCGACGTCACTGGTCCAGGAAGCCCTGCCTACGACAACGCGTGGTTCGAGATCAACTACGTGCGCGCGTACACAACAGGCGGCCCCGTGCCGACGTCCTCTACCTCCACCTCCACCTCGACGGCCACTGTGCTCACCACAGTGACCGGTACTGGCAGCACAGCGCCGACTCAGTCCGGCGGGTCGGAGCAACAACGCACTGGAGCAGCAAGCCCTTCGCGCGCCGCAGCTGTGGGCGTCGTCGCTTCTATCCTGTCTTTGCTCGCCGGCGCGCTCCTCGCGATGTCGTGATCCGCTCCGTGTGTTCGCCGTTTGGACACTCTTCCTTCTATTGGGTCGCTTGGGATGGCATTTTTGGACCATTTACGATATCACGTACTAACGACCCCCGTTATGCTTCGTATTCTAGACGATGGACTTTACTGTTCTGTTGGCCACGGCTGAAGCCGATATCGATACAACGCCTACGACTTACCCCTACTGTAGCTCATGTTACCCGCGTCGTACTTGGGACTTTGTGTGATGTAGCTTTTGCACGGCTCGTCGTGCTCTCGTGCTCTCACTTGGTGTATGTATACCAGCACCTCCGGTCCGTTAACGTTGTGCGGATATGTATGAAACGTCTTCGAAGGGGATCTGCGCCTGAAGACGCCTTCGAACACTCACGCGGTCCCGGCGTTGCGTGAAGCGCCTTGGGGCGCCTCGCATCCAAGACGTGATGCATGCGCCTTCCCGGATCCACCGCCGCACGGGAATTTTGCAGGCGTTCGCCGCCGACGAGCACCTCGCTGATGGCCATGGGCCTGCCTGCATTACGCATCCCAAAATGACTTGCTCGCTTCGACCCTGACCCCGACGTCGACGTCCATAAGCTCGCCGGCGCACGGCTCTCTCTGTCCCGCATAAACCTCTCTTCGCCCCACCGCCAAGCACAAGCCCCAGCTCGCGTCGGAGGACTTTCGGACATTACACCCACCATCGACTGCACCCCAGCCTCTCCCTGTTGAAGTCTTTTCTTGCTGCGGCGCCGCGGACGATCGCTCGCACTGAGAATGGAGGTTTCGCCGGAGGAGCTGCAGGCGGGAGGGGACTCGCTCACCGTGCGCGCGCTGAAGGACATCACGTTCGGGAGCGTCGCGGGGATCGTGTCCAAGTTCTTCGAGCACCCGTTCGACCTCACGAAGGTGCGCCTGCAGTCGCAGGTGTTGGATGCGGAGGCGCGCTTCAGTGGACCGCTCGACTGTCTCGTCCAGACGTGGCGGAAGGAGGGCGTGCGGGGGCTGTATAGGGTGCGTCCTCACTTTCTCGTGCATACTACGCGGGTTCGAATGGTGGGGTGCTAAGCGTATTCATGGATGTTATAGGGCCTCCCCGCGCCCGTGGTTGGTGCGATGGCGGAGAACGCGTCGATGTTCATGTCCTACTCGGAGATTCAGAACGGGATTCGGTGGTGGACCGGCATGTCCCCTACACAACAGCTCTCATTGGGGCAGCTCGCGTTCGCGGGTGCAGGCGCGGGGTGCATAACGAGTTTCGTATTGTCAGTATCGTGATCCACGTCGTTCGCGTGTGTCGTCTAACCGGATCCCGCAGGACACCGATCGAGCTTGTAAAGTGCAAAATGCAGGTGCAGATGCTCATGACGCCCGCCGCCTTGGCACCCGCTACTTCATCCTCTGCTGCTGAAGCGGTTCTCGCCGCGCATCCTAGCGGTACATTACCATTATCGTCTACCGCCACCACCACCCCTCCACGAAAACTGCCCGGGCCCATAGCCGTCCTCACCTCCGTCGTCCGCGAAACCGGCCTGCGCGGTCTCTGGCTCGGCCACACGGGCACGCTCATCCGCGAGACGGGCGGCGGAGCCGCCTGGTTCGCGTCAAAAGAGGGCGTCGCGTCCCTCCTGCTCGCGCGGCGCGGCGCCTCGGACAAGCGCGACCTGCACGCATGGGAGAGCGCCGTGGCGGGCGCGTGCGCGGGCGTCGCGTACAACATCGCGCTCTTCCCCGCGGACACGGTCAAGAGCGCGATGCAGACCGAAATGGAGCTGCGTGGGCCGCGCGCGGGGGGCGCGCGCCCGACGTTTGGGGGCGTGTTCCGGGATATGTGGCGTGCGCAGGGGTTGAAGGGGTTGTATGCCGGGTGCGGGATCACGGTCGCGCGGGCGGTGCCCAGCAGCGCGCTCATATTCTTGATTTACGATGGGCTGAGCAAGCGGTTTGGGTGAGACCGGCTTGAGGCTTGAGAGAGGTCCGACTCGGTACGCAGTAGACTCTAGGTGAGCTAGTGCTGTCTGGATTGTCGTCTGGTCGCCACCTCACACTCTTCTCAGAATCTGTATTAGAAACACTTAGAGGACCTCATTTTCGCTGCGTGTTCGCCGCTGAGCCATGCAGACCTAGCAAGGGCAGCCGCGTCGCCTGGTGTATTTTTCGAATCTACCACAAGCTGGGTGGCGCTCATGAGAGCGTAGCGACCTATTGTCGCCAGGTTCGAAGCCGCAGGCTGTTCGGAAGGCCCGCACGCAGACCTGTTGAAGACGGTGATAATGGCATGCAATATCGGGTCTCACGCATATGAGTTGTGGTCTAGATTTGATTAGGAAGTAAATGCAGATATGGATACATTATGGTCAGCATAGCTGTACGTTGGAATATGCCAGGACGTCTAAGAGTGCTATTGGGATGCTAACCGGTGGTCTTTTTCAAGTGGGCAAGGATCTTGTCCAAGTCGCCTAGAAACCTATCTAACAGGCCCTGGTACTGTGAGCAGTATTAACGAGCCGAACCACGAGGCAGCATTGTAGATATGGGGCTTACGGTAGAGAAGTCGGCGGAGTGCTTGGTGACGTTCTCTTTCTTCAGCAAGCCCTGGTGATGCTTCCGCATCTGGACGCGTGCATCTTCCGCCTGCCGCGTGGCGTTGGTGTATAACGCGTTACGTGTTTCTACCGTCGGCCTATAGTCATGGTCGTTAAGCTGCCTGCCATCATGCAGAAGGAATAGACATACTTGGGTATGGGGATCTTGATCGTGCGATTGTCCAACTTGTGTGGCGTCACGCTGGGGATCTTGGCCTCGTAGATGCCTTGCTCCACATATTTTAACGTCTACTAGCGCAACAAGCAGCAACCGGTCAGCCATACTTGAGTCGGCGTTATTTAGGTAGCCTGCACAGACTCACATGCTCTTCAAATACGGTAACGAGCAGCGTGGTCCCCTCTTTGACTCCTACCGTCGCGACCTCCTCTAGCCGGACGCCTCTCGAGTCCGGCGCACCTGGAACCTTTACGCGCACGGGCGACAGCAGTGCGGGGGTAACACGCCCAGTAGCACGCGTCTCCAGGCCAGCCACCTCTTTCCTGAACCACTCAAGCACTGTCTGCATCTTGCCCTCGGTCTTCTTGTACTCCTCGCCGGACACAATCCGCTGTGACGCAGGGATGAGGGAGTCGGTAGCAAACCCTTTAGCACCCTTTGCCTGCGCGACGTCCCGCTCCTTCTCCTTCTCTTTTCCTTTGTCTTTCGACTTCTTCACCGGCTTCGCATAGAAACGCACCTGCTGCGTGGCCACGGCGGCGGCCCGTCGTGCTGCGGCCTGGGAACACCGGGAGGACGATGCGGTGAGCGAGAGAGGCGCAGCAAGGCGAAAACGGGCAAGGGCGGCCGCAGCTGCCATGGTACGCAGTCAAGGTGCGGCACTAAAGCCAGGGGACGCTGTGCAGAGACCGGCACAAAGACAAGCATGAGGCGTGCGGTAGGCCTGGTTTTCCGCATTTGGGCATCGTCCAGTCACGTGCACCGTTCACACGACGCGTCGCGATCGGCGCGGGGGAAGCGCGCGCAGGACGCCGGAAGAGGAGGAGCGTCGTCGTGCGCCGTACGCGTGCATTTGGGCACAGTGTCTGTCTATTTTCTGCAGGATGCGCGCAATTTATGCCGGCTGCACGCCGCGGAGCCCGAAGGAGCTCAAGAGGACGTGCCACAGCACGGAGGTGAGCTCGAATGACACCCGCGCCACCGGAAGCAAACACGGCCAAAGAGGGTGCCTCGCCCAGGGACGAACTGGCCCAGTGGCTGGGCGCCGCTTTCGCGTCCTCTTCTCCTCTCGCGACCTCCTCACGGCCTGTCCGTCGCCCGAAGGCTCTTCATCACTGTCTTCACCAGTGCCGATTGAGGCGGTGTACCCGTTGTTGCACTCGGACACAGCGGACCCGGCCCGCTCGTGAGTTCTGACGCCTGTGCTAAATCAGATCAGCTCTGACCAAGAGAGTAGCGCACAACCACAGCCCGACTGCGTTTGTCTCTCTACGCCTGCCGCGCACACGTCCCCCTTCGCTGTGTTTTTGCGCATATACCCATCCTACTCCCCTGGGTAACCGACTCCAACCCCGCAGATTCGTTGCTCCTGCTTGCCGCGCCTTCGGACTACTGTTTCCATCGACTCTCCCTGCGCAGGTTGCAGAACGATCCTTCATATACCCGCGCTGCGGCCAGGTATATTGGCCCTATAACAGTGCGTCTCATTGGGCTCGATTGTTTTCGCATGATGTTGTCAATGACACCGGCCGGTCATCCCAGTATTGTCAATCTATATATCTATGCCAGTTCATATACCAACGCTTAATCGCCACTGCATCCTCACTCAACGCCCCCCGACTGTATCCTTTGACTACCGCTCTCGCATCGCTCAAGTTCTCCGAGCATGGCCCATGTCATGAATCCCAACATGGGCAGAGTTCCTGGGCCGTATGCAAGCAACGCATATATCCCGACGGCTACTCACGGCTGGATGCATGCAAACACTTGGTTTGCATCCGCGCCTTTCAACTCTGCTCCGCCCCCCGCTCCTGCCGGCATCAACCCCCAGACATGGGCGAATGGCCGATGGCAGGCTAACCCGTACTTCCGACCCCCTCCCGGCATGAACCAGCCTAACAACTCGTTTCAAATGTGGGCGCCGCATCCCGGATGGGGCAATGCTGCCGCTGGCTCTCAGAGTTGGAACCCCTACAAGCGAATACCGAATCCTGGGGATGCATCCTACTGGGCTACTGAGTTGTCCGATAACCCCCTTATGCTGGAGAATATGCACATTAAGTATGTTTCATAGCCCACTCCCTTGCGGTGCTTCTATTTACCATCTGATAGGGATGATACTCCCGCGCAAGAGCGACACCACAAGGATTCTTCGAACGGGGTTCCCCACACACCGTGGGTCTGGGTCCCGAAGGAACTCGACAATGATGCCAGTAAGTCCTCGGAGAGCACCGGTGCGTCTCAGTCTCGTATAGGGCAAAGTGGACAGTCGCAACAGACTCAGAAAGACCTACCTCCTGCTCCTCAAACTCAACACCGCGATCATGTCTATGATCACTCTCGGACGAGCAGTTCGTCGGGGAACCAGTACGCTTCACCCCCTCCTCCATACGAAGCGTCGAGCCGGAGTCGTCATTATCAGCATGACACCTCCCGCTCGGGTTCTACTCCCAACGAACGATCAATGCCATCCTCCGCTCCTGCCGCTGTCTCAACGTACTCTGCATACCACCAACAGCAGCAGCAGCAGCAACAACAACAACAACAACGGCAGCAACAGCCGCAGTATCAGCAGGACTCCCAGCGGGCGTCCGATCGGTACCCGTCTTCGCAGCAACGGCATGACACGAGCCACCCTCATCGGCGTCAACAGAGCCGCGACGTGTCACCACATCCGTTTAATGACGGCCAAGCATACTCTTCTCGAGAGTATCGCGGTGGACAGACACCAGCGGCTTCGGCTTCTGCAGCAGCCGCGGCGGCTAGACAGTCAAGCTCAGACTCGACGTCTTCGACTTCGGCTTCGAACGATCGCGAGGGCGGGTCGGACGAGGCATTCAGTTCAAGACGGGAACTTCATCCGACATTCTCTCCGAACATCGTCCGCACGCCGGACTACTATTCCTCACGCCGCCTAGGAGGAGGCCGCGATGAGACCGAACGTACGCCTACCCGTCATTCTGCCTCTACCCCGACACACGGGCCCATCTACGCTCCTCCAACCAACCAGGTCCCGACCCGCTCCAATAGTCTCAATGCCGGCCGGCAGTCATCACAGACACCCACCCCCGGGTCCGCCCTGCCGTCGAACTCGAGCCTGGGATTGGTGACCTTCACGGAGGAACCCGACTCCGTCCTCAGTCCGCTCGTCGTACCAGGAACTCCCACGCGCACGCCGCCTGCTTCGACACGTCCGAGCCCTAGGAACGATATCAGTCGAAGCCAGACGTATCCTTCCGCCGCGTTCGACTACTCTCCGGAAGATCGGGAATACCGTACTTACAGGAAGACCCCTCGCGATTACCCCCGTGCTATATCTCGAGAACGGAGTGATCGTCGCGAGTATGAGAGGTCCAGGGATGTAGATGCTACACCACAGCCTGGCACCCGCACACCACCCGCACACACCCCTCCGCTGTCGCACTATACGCGGCCGTCCCCGGACGGCCGCTCCAGCGCGACACCGATCTCGCGGAGTCATACTTATCCTGCAGTCATCCCGCCGCCGATTACCCCCCAACGATCGCGGTCTCCGCGTCGCTCGCCCTCGCAGGGGCAATCCCAGTCCTTCTCAGCCGCCTACCAACATTCTAATTCTTCACCGTATACGCGAACGCCGCCGAATCCGTCGAGTTCGTCGATGGCGAACGCCTCGTCTCCTCTGCGACACAACCCCCTCCCGCGTCCCCCGCAGGCATCGCCCTATGCCGAGCAGCTCACGCGCGGCGGCGTGTCTTCTTCCGCGTCCGCCGCTGCGGCCGCAGTAGCCGCGCAACAGAACGCGCAGCGCCGCCAAGTGCGTCTCGGATATTGGAACCGGCGCGGGGACCACTTGTATGTGACGGAGCAGGGCAAGCGCTACGTGGTGTATGCGCCGCGGCACCTCGCCAACCCGGAGGATTTGAAGCACTACCCGTCGCCGACGGAGGGGTGGAAGGACCACAACGGGAGCTTCATCAAGTATGACCCTGCGGTGCCTGAGCTGCTCGACTCGCTGCCGCTGCATGGTGAGGAGCCGAGTCGCCCGTATCAACATGTGAGTGGCACACTTTCCGGGGGGGTTGGTTCAGGGCGCGCGCTGACTGTTTTGTTCGCGCTCGTTTGTAGTTCGTGCAATATGTCACGGTTACGATCTGAACAGTGCGATGTATCTTTCCAGCTCAGGTTGCTGTTCCTTGTGGAGCGGACGGACGCAGAATCTCTCTCGATCTCAAGCTACTTTTCTTTCCTTTGCGCATCTCTCTCTGTTATACGAGTTGGCCGGCACCACTTGCGTGTCCGGCCCCAACGTGTCTGCAGTCTTTCCATCAATGTACTACCTACGGTCTTGCACTCACACCACCACACCCATTGTATACTTCCGAGCCATGCATATGTATTCTCCCATTGGTGCTACAAATTTGCAATACAATACTCCTACAAGGACGCTAGGCTGTGTTTAGGGTCTCGGGGAGATAAAAATACAGAAGGGTGTGTCGGAAAGTATCCAGTCACTTAGAGAACGAAGATAAGGATATGAGGCACTGCTGCGCGGCCAGCTGAAGGATGGAGGGGTCAGCATGTAGTCGAAAAGGGAAAACACCGAGACATCCACGTAATTACAGCCCAATGCCACCGTGAATCGAACGCATGTGCCCATAGACCTCTCCGCTTGTTTCGAACGTCTCTAGACAAGCCCAGCAAATGTGGATCTTGCAGCTTGCGCACGTCATATGGTTGCAGCCCGCCGTGCGCTCGATCGGCACGTTGCAGCTCGGGCAGTTCTTGACATCGTGGCCCATCTTCCAGGTCTCGAACAGCGCCTCGTCCTGCGGGTTCCGATCCTGGCACGACATTGTCTCGTGGTACTCGGTGTTGCAGTGCGCGCAGATGCGCACGAGGCACGACGGACACTGAAGCGCGGACGGCGCGCCGGGCACGCCCTTGTCTTTGTCTTTGCCTTTACCTTTACCTTTGCCCTTGTCGTCGGGCACCACCGCGCGGTAGACTTGCGGACAGTCCGGGGTCGGGCAGTAGTGGAACTCCTTCGGGCGCTCCTGGACGTATGCGACGAAGGCCGCCTTCACCACGGCGTCGAAGTCCTCTACCGACAGGAGTCGCTGCGCAATTGAGAGCGAGATGCGATGCGGGCACCGCGCGCCGTCGGCTAGGCAGGTGAGGGGGAAGGACTTGTTGTCGACGGAGGAGATGAGGTACCCGGTGAGACACGTCTTGCACCAGCTGTGTCCACATCCTAGTATGATCGGTTGCGAGACCTGGTCGAAACAGACGGGGCAGCCGGCCGCACGCTGCGAAGTGTGGTTAGGCGAGCGTTTCTGTGCGTCAGTAACCATGAGTTGTGCAAGTTTCTGGCTGTCCTCGTCTCCCCGGACTACGAGCTGCTTGTGAGTGATGTCGAACCAGGCGTTCTCGTGGCCGAGCTCCTTCCGCAATGTGACGAGATGCTCGCTCATGAAGACAGGAACAAACGGAGCGGGGATGGGATATCGATGGACGAGCTGGGACTTGACAAGTCGGACCCGGGCTATGATCTCGGTCCGCACACGCTCCCGCGCATCGGATGCGCCGAAGAGAGCTATGGTTCGTCTACGAGGATCCCGGTTGATCAATACCATAGGGAAGGTCTTGTCCAGCTTCTCGAAGAATTCAGCGCCAGCTTTGCCCTCGAAGAAGTCGTTCCACACTATTTGGCCGTTTTCAGTGACTTTCTCGCCACGAAGGAGACGCTCGAACGCGATTTTCGCCTCGGTGAGCTTTGCCATGCTTTGGGAGACCAGCTTCACGGTGACGGGGGCTCCAGGGCCTAGCGACGCTTGTCGATCGATGACGGATATGCTCGAGCCTTCGTCGTCGTGCATGTAAGAACGAAGTAATTCGATGTCAGGAGCAAGAACACGGAAAATAGTAGAGGGTAGCATGTATCGCATAGACTTGATGTGGTGAGCGAAGATCCTGGATTTCCCAACGAAGCGAGGACAGAATCGGTTGAGGGCCTCACAGGCCCGCGCGGCCGCGTCAGGGCTGGTGAAGTGGGCCCATACTCGGACGTACTTGCCATACGGTGGTGGAAGCATGTTAAGCGAGACGCCTTCGTCATGGTCTTTTAGCATCCACTTCAAACCCTGGACGGCGCTATGGGGCGACTGATACTTGGCGCGCTGGATCATCACCCCCTCGCACTTCTCCGCCGTCTCTTCGGGATCGCGTTTCTCCTTTGCGGTTTCGCCCTGGCCCTTGGTACCCCTCCGTTTGTTTCGCGGCCGTTTCTTTTTCTCTTTCTCGTCGGCATCTAAACGGTCTACGAAATGCTTCTTGATGTCCTCGACTGTGAAGGTGGGGGGAAGTCCCTGAAAGCGAACATTGTACGCCCCTACAGCTGGGATACCTTGGTACCTCTCGGCGGTGATTCGAGTATACCCCACCTGGGAGGTCTCGGTGAGGGCGATAGCCTTCTGGGCAAGCTCCTCGGTAGGGTAACCAACGAATCCGATCTGATACGGGGTCGGCAATTCGAAGAGGACGTCCCCATCGTACAAGGTCCCGCCTCCGAGCGCGGTAGCCTTCTTTTCCGCCAGCCGTGCGGAGATTTCGGCGCCAAAAAGCTCAACCCCATTGAGAGCCGTTGCGGCATTGACAGCGGCCTGCCCACTCGAAAATGTGACTCTGTACGCAGTCGTGGAACCGTTACCTGTAGAGTCGGTCGCCACCACTGCCGTGACATCCCCGAAGACGCTCAGCTTCGCAGAGACGGAGGCAGGAACCACGGCCGCGGGGACGCCCCCGAGTACAATTTGGCGACACTCAAATCCGGTCGTGATATGCGTGATCGCAAAGCCAGAAGTGAACGTGACCTTCGTAGCGTCGAGGACGGTGATGGTGATGGATTCCACAGCGGATCTGGTCTGCGCTGACTGAGTTGATTTTGGAGCACGCTGATCGTCGCAAAAATTCGCTGTTAGGCGTAAATGGAGTTGGTAAGGAACTTACACCTACCAAGCCTAGACCCGGGGGTACTACAGGTGCATCCCACCGGGGGCCGGCGGGCGCAGGTCTGACTGCATTCGACTGCCTTCCGCCTCGTGTAGGGGCATTGCAAGAAGTTTGAGTTGGGTCAGGAGGACCTGCGGCTGTCCTTGCGACGGGAGGTTGCCGATGGGTATTAGTTCGCGGCTTACGCTCACTGTCGCGGCCTACGGGGGGCGGTGGGCGTGTGTTCTATTCACAAGATAGATCAGAAGATGCACGACGGGACGGACGTGAGGAACTGATTACCTCTCGGAAATCTCGACGCATTTTCTCCGCATCGATGTCGTGAGAGTAGCGACAATTCTTCCAATCGCATCGACCGTGAATAAAGTCGAAGCAAGGCAAGTCAGCCGCCGACCCAGGGCGGGACGCCGACAGGGCTACGTCTACTGCATCTCCTGTGAGATCGGCATTTGTCTCCTATCTCAAAGTCTCAGCTGACATTAACAAGAGACCGAGATTGGCAGCGCTCACAACAGAATAATATGTCGTATCGGAACCCTCTTCGTCTGTGGCCTGCACGGCTTTTTGTTTGCCACGACTCGTCTCAGAAATGCGTCTAGAACTTGTCGAGTGCTCTGAGGGATTGCCAATGGAAGATGCGATCTTGCCTAAACTGTCCCCCATAACCCCTTGCGACCCCTTGTCGGCTGAGCTCGAACCTGATGTCATAGTTAGCACTCGTCATCATCGAAACTGACCGGCTAATATTTATTTACCTAACCGTGGATATTGGCTGGAGGAAGGCCGACTAGGAGACTCGGGTCTGCTTGTCCCAGGCTGCACGCCGCAAGAGTTAATGTCAAGCGCAAACCGAAATCCTCAGTATAAATTACTGACCTTGGGAGGCTTCTTCAAGCGCTTCCTCGCGACGTCAGGCGCCGAGCGCGCCTCAGCCTTTGTAGAAGCCATCTCCGACATCCCTAGCGTGGGTTTTTTAACCTGCTTCGCTAATGCCTCCAGATATTCATCCGCATGGGCGATGACCAACTCGTCATCCGGCGGGAGGTGAGAAAGATCGAGAATGTCATGGGAGTACCGACATGGTAGCTTGTAGCAATAGCGCCGCTTGAAGTACAGCCTGCATACTTGCCGATCACCCTGAAACCCAGTAGTGATGAATAGAGCCCAGATACGAGCGACCAGTAACCTCGTACCTTCGGCCGTTCTTTATCTCCGCAGAGGGGTGGTTCCGCCTGCGGGCGAGTCATTAACGTGCTTTTTCAGTTGATGATGCCTCATTACCTCGTGTGACGGTTGTGCGAGGCCCCCTGAGCCTGGGGAGTCTGTTTGAAACGCAGAAGAGACTACCAACACGCTATCGCCATCACTGCTTCCGTCGTTTCCTCTCGCCGCGTTGAAGCTGTTGATCTGCTCCTCGGTGATGTGAATGTACCGGCACTGGCTTCCTTTGGGACATACACCAACTGCTCCCAACTTGCACACTTCGCGCTCAGAAATGGTCCCGTCCGCTGCCTACCACGTCGAAACATGGAATACCATTATTATGATGAGCTTTGAGCGACGGGGTGACAACTCACGGTCCATCGTATGGTGGTTGGTATCTGAAGAAAGTTAGACGTTGCTACAGGTCGGAATGAGGAAGCGTACTTTTTTCGGAGTGTTTGGTCGTTTCGGTCGTGGAAGCACTTGGGTAATACATGCTTGTGGGAGCAAGAATATGTGAGTCCTGTGGCAGCGGTCGCCAAAGGCGCACAATCCTTTCTGGTACAATTGACATATCTCGTCTGATTTCTGGTGTAAAAATGGTTCAGCACGGGCGGCGTAGTCTCAAGCGTTCAATATTTGACCAACCCTAGACGGCCGTGGATCCATCTCGGCGGCTCTGCTCATGCGCTCAGCATCTAGGTTCTCCGGCTCTACGATGGACTGTTGCGGAGAGGCAACCGGCACGGGGGGGCTGGAGAGGGGTTGGGGCTGAGGCTGTGTTCGCGAGCGTGACTGTGGCGCGGGGCTTAGAGGAAGTGGTCGCGGCTGTATGTGTGGTATAGAAGGTTGTGGACCATGCGCAGAGGTGTGTGAGTGTAGTCGTGCGCCGAACGAAACATTCTCGGGATTCTCCCTTTCGCCGTTCTCAGCCGCCACCATCCATGGTTGGCTCGACTGGTCGACACGATGGGTTCTTGACAGTCGGTCAGTATATACCCCATCAACCAACCTTACTGTGGGTGATATTGTGAACGGTTGCTTGCTGCGATAAACACACACGTCGACGTTCTGTAATAGACATTCAACCAGCGCCACTTAAACTCCGTGGATTACGGGCTTACTCTTGGATGAGAGCGCTGACATTTGTCTCCAAAGGTACAACGTCCGGCAAGAAACAATTGGCAAACCTCGGGCTGCGACATCTGAAGTTGTGATAATCGTAAGATCAGCAGGTTGACCAGAAGGTACGTTGTGAAAAGAAAGATGACCTGCGGTATGCCTCCCAGCATGTGACGGATTACTTTATAGTGGTCTGGGCGCTGCGGAAGGCTTGTGTGGGGCCTTCCTCGAACGTCGTGTGTGACTATAGATCTCCGCGGTAAGTACTCGAAGCGATGAGAGGCGGCCTGAACGTCGTGGGTAGAGCACTGGGTGGTAGCGGTGGAAGTTGTCAACAGGGTACGCATGGCCCTTAAAAATACGCCACTCGCATCATTGAGTCTACGACCCTCGCCTTGGTCGGTAAATCTGGAAGGTTGTGGCTGGTTTGGGCCGTTATTGTTGCAAAGGCTCGGTGCCGCGGCATCCCAGCCATCCTTTGTCAGACCCGGACGACCGGGTCCGTCGGTCCATCCTGTTTCAGTCGCGCGCCTTGCGTAAGCTAGCGTGGTCTCTCCTCGGCCCATGGCGAGGTCGTCGCGGAGCGTACGGTGTACGTCGATCATATGTCGGGTAGTGGTACAGTTAGAAGAAGCAGCGGTAGCGGCTTACGCGTTTAACGGGCTACGCTATTCCAGTCCACAAAGCTCTCACAGCCTCGATTCACGATATGGGCGCTTATTAGAACATGTATAATTCTTCCCCTCATGACCTTGCATTGCCCGCCTCGTCCGTGAGGCGTAAAGATTTAGTGAGAACAAGCAGTATGATTATTGTTAGAGACGTCGATAGACTTCCACCATGATTATATCGTTACTCTCCCAACAAACAACTTATCGGGGCTGATATTTCAACCAATTTAGAATTACATTTTCTAAAAATAATATTATTGTATGTCATGTGAGTAATAGGTTTGTTACAAGTACACTCCCCGGAGGTCGATCTAGTAAGGTCGCGTAGCGATCGTGAACGGTGGTATCAACTTCCGGTCATTGCCCGTGGCTTCGTTATCCTTCGAATATCGAAGTGGTTTTGTCCGAAGGCGGGCCCGGCTGACAGTAGCGGGAAGAGCTGCAAGCAGGTCCACAGGGTCGCGGCGTGCGCGGTTTTCGGTCTGTTCCCACACTGTGCCCAGTGATCGGATCCTCTTACTGCAGTTAGGTCTAGTTAGGTGGCGAGCATTTATTATTTGTATTGGGTTACGAAAATTCCGCCGTATTGAAAAAAAAAACATGCCCCGTCACTGGTACGCTGTACCCCTAGGATAAGAGCCATCACAAGCTAGCCGTATGCACTAATGCTTCATATGTACTTCACCTACTACAAGCATCATACTGGTAAAACGAACCCCGCGCACGACAAGTCTAAATGAGTACTTGGAACTCTGAAGGGGCGGCGCCGCCACACCCGGGAATTTACCCCTTGTGGGTTAAGCGAGGTGCACAATTTCCAAAGATGGGCGACGACTCTTGTTACCCCCCGTCGTACTCGCGGGCTGAACACGACGCTCTTTAACGGGCCCTCACTGTCGAACCGGGATCCCTTCGTCTTTGGGGGCCATCATGTTTTGTATTGCTACACCGCTAAAATATACACCGAGTCCACCGTTACCAGGGAAAGCGTGACCGTAGTGCAGAGGTGGAAGGTTTGGAGGGAGGCTGACATCGGGAAGACAATTGGAGGGTATAGAAGTAATTTGAGTCCCACGAGATAGACCCAGAGTATCATATGCCGATAGAGTTGCAAAGTCTGTTGGGAATCCGAGATATACGAGGTCGCGGTCGGTGGTATGCTGGCGCAGCGGTCGAAGCGAGACAGTGATTCGCGCCCAAGAGGTCAGTAACGGCACAGTCAGGGCTCGAAGGCTTGGTCGCCACAGTATCCAAACATCTCACTCGAGGGGCGCGAGTGTCTAGAGGCGTCCGGTATGTGTCGCCATCGGGTTGTTCAGTCTTTGGAGGCCCGGCTAACAGCGTTCCGCGCGATGTGAGCAGCACAAGGGCGCTCTAAGAAAAAGGAAGTACGAGCACACGCGGAGATCAAAGGAAGGACTGACCACTAAACCCGAAGCCAGGAACCCGAAGAGCGACCACAGCACGTGGAAGAGTAGACAGGTGGCGCGAAAGGCGGGGTGATCCAGGAATATCGGATCCTCTATAGAAGGCAATGTCAAGGCGACTTCCGCACGTCGACGGTCTGTGTGTACCTTGCCAGATGTACTTGAGACAATAGATCATCGTTGCCTCAAGCCAGGACCAGATCGAGAAGCCCCAGCCACTGGAGATGTCCTTCAAGATAGACTTTTTCATCGCCGCGGCTGTTCCGTTGATGTTCTCCATCTCTACGTGTGCCCTAACCACAAGGCGGTCAAGAGCGAGGGCGACGTCGTCGGCCTTCTGGACTACTTCGAGTTGCTTCTGGTGTGCAACGAAGGTATCCCGTAAATTCTCTGCCAGCGCATCGCCGGCACGCTTCGTGTCTCCTATCAGGAGACGTGTATCCTGAGGTGCGGGCTCAATACAAAACGGAATGTTGATACTGTTTTTACCCACGCGGTGCAGAACCTCGAAGTCGCGCCCGAAGTCGACTACCCGCGTGCTGACTTGATCCTTGGAGCAGATGCTATTAGCATGAACGGAAGTGACGTGCACTTACATACCACGAGCGCGTTGATGCTCTGCAACTTAAGATCTAAGGTTGTGTAAACTCCTTGAAGACTATGTGTTAGCAGATCACGAAATGCTGGTGCCACAGCGGAAGTCGCCATTTGGAGCTGGAGTCTCGTCAATGGCCGTAGGAACGTGAGTAGAACATAGGACCGATTACATCGCTCAGTGCCTGCACAACGTTGGATTCGATCTGCGCACAGGAATGTCATGTCATGTACGGAGGTGATACACAACCGCGCGTACCTTAATCAGATCGGTACTGTGCTTTTGAGCCAATCCCTCCTGCATGATCATGAATGATTCCCTAA
The DNA here is from genome assembly GCA_001302255.2 of Trametes hirsuta. NCBI lineage: Eukaryota > Fungi > Basidiomycota > Agaricomycetes > Polyporales > Polyporaceae > Trametes > Trametes hirsuta. The sequence goes on along the minus strand of CP019382.1, from coordinate 820,194 downwards.
ATACATGATTCATCTGCACGCATATGGTGTTGAATTTTGACTTCCGATCGTGTAGTAAGGGCGCGACGGCACAGACCTCACTGAGAGTCAACCTCAATTGCTGGGATACGATATCTGGAACTCCGTTAATAGCGACCGAAGAAGTGTGCAGCTGGTCGAGTACGGCATGCATGCCCTACGAGATTGGTCAGATTGACGGTGAACATGAAATTTTTGGAACACTCACCTCTATTAATGCATTTGATCGATTCAAGGCTCGCTCAAACACTTTTTCGCGATTATCGAGGTGGCGTAACAGAGCGAGACTTTGCACAGTAGAATTGCGATGGAGGTCTTTCGCAGTGTCTGGTGACGCATTGGTAAGTTGATGAATTGCACTCAACACAGTCGTATATCACCTATATCACTCCACCGACGAAAGGCGAAGCAGAGCTGGGCTGTCACGCGTGTGTGCAATTAGAAACATTCTGTGAAGATCTTAATCGAGGTACTCACGGACTTCACGGAGATATCCTGAATAGCTTGACCAGTACTGAGCGCTCCGTGATAATGCCCTGAGGGTTCCGTCAATATCACACACATGCTTAGGACTGGGTCGAACTCACTCAACACATTGCCCATGTGAACTGCCAATGTGATGGACGTGCGGCGCGCCACGGGTGAGTTGATATGGTATACACTCCATGGGCGGTGAATGGGTCTCAGCAGTAGCGATCTCGCAGAGCGTCATGAACAACGCAGCTGCGTGGGCGACTTTCAGTCATCTTGACCGCCGAGTGTCCTTGTAACTGGCGCACCTTTCACGCGCTCGTCCTCGCGGTGCTCAAGCTCGCCGCACGTCACCCTAATGAAGCTGGAGGCCTTCCGGAAGCAATCGGGCTTTGTAGCATATTTGTCCAGGGTGTCTTTGCGGGATGACACGGTTGACGACGCACACTCGGGAGGCGATGTGGTACCGACTTACCGGACCCCTGTACAATCAACGCGACTTCCTCGGAGACGGAACCATCCGCTTGTGGCGATGTTAGCCAGCAGCGTTTTATCATATGCCAATGCGTACCTGATATAACATGTGCCTCTCGTGGGACGTGCCCCCTCCAGAAGGGGGCATGCGTCCATGAAAGCGCACTGGCGAGAGGCAAGCAGACCGCCGTGACCAGGGATGTCGAAGGGCGCATCGCGTGTCTGCCTAGCTGCTGTTCACGCCCGGCGTTGCTAAGCACTCCGTTCGCAGTCGCCGCAAATTGGGGCCTGGGGAGTGGGAGGCAGGGCGAGGTCAATGTATGCGCGACGTGCGCGTGGGTGAGAGGAAGGGAGCCAAGTGCGCAGGCGCCCGCTCGGCCCCACGATCGTGTCCCGAACGGCCCTGGTGGTGCCCCGACCCGACCCATCCGCGCACCATGAGACGACCGCCCGCCCGTCGGTGGTGCCCACGACCAAACTTGCTTCTTGACCACGATCACCATGGCTGCCCCTGCCGCTGACGCCCCCGGCGACGGCCCTAAGCTGATCGTACATCATTTGAACAACTCTCGTTCGCAGCGGATTCTGTGGCTTCTGGTAAGACCCGGCGTGCCCAGTTGTTTTTCAGTGGCTTGGAATTTCGATGGCTTTTATTCATGAATGATGTAGGAAGAGCTTGAGGTTCCCTACGAGATCAAGAAATACCAGCGCACCGCAGAGATGATGGCACCTCCCGAGCTCAAGACCGTCAGCCCGTTGGGAAATGCACCAGTCATAACTGATGGAAGCCTCAACTTGGCCGAGAGTGGCGCTATTATTGGTACGTCCAACAATCCGCCAGAACTCGGACGCAACAGATGCCCGTTGGGCATGGGCGATCCAGAGGCGCTTTCCGTCTAGGATCCTGTGCCCTTTGCTCCGTGGTGGCTGGGTTTCCACGTCCCTTCGATGGTGGTCTGACACGAGCGAAGAGTACATCATACAGAAGTATGGTAATGGCCGGGCACAACCCCCCGAGTCCGGGAAGATAGACAACCTCTACTGTTAGTTGCGGCTAGTCCAAACTGCTCCCGCTTTGCCTTGACGCGCTGCCGACAGATACCCATTATGCGGAGGCCTCTCTAATGCCGATGCTAGTGAACAAGATTATATTCAAGATCATACCAGAAAGATCGCCTTTCTTCATTCGCCCGATCCTCAAGGGCGCGTTTAGTATGATTTCAGCCAAGTTACTGGACCCTCGACTAAAGATCCACGCCGAAATGGTGAGGACCGTGCTCGGGATGGGTAGACCGAGGCTCATCCTTCATGTGTAATAGATCGAGAGCCACCTTGCCAAGACCAATGGATTCTTTGCCGGCGGCCAGGAGCCTACTTCCGCGGACTACATGATGATTTTCGCTCTTGAAGCTTGGGCTTCTGGAAGCAACGGCGTATTGGGCCCAAAGACTACGGCTTATATCGAGAAGATTCACTCGAGGTAACGTTAAACCGACCTGCTCAATTGACATAATCTGAGCACCTTCCTTCACAGGCCTGCATACCAACGGGCGAGTTTATTGACGTTCTCTCCCGCTTCAGAATGCTGATTGTTTAGCAGGGATTGGAGAAGGGGGGCGAGTATGCTTATGCGAAATTAGCATCATGAATCAAGGCTGTCTTAACCGGAGACTCACGGCGCGACAATTGGGTAATGAGTGCATACAGTTGATTCCTCGGGAACGGATGTCTGACGCATGCGATAGATGGGGCCACCACAATCTAACGCGACGGCACGGTCACCTGCATGCGTTAACGGTTATGTATGGGACTATATCACGTACCGGCGAGTATCCCTCGCGATGATCTTGTATGATTCGAGTGACTCCAACACGCTATTTGATATTTCGTATTGGCCGGAAAGTGTGGGAACAAGATATCTTCATTATCGCGGACGATATGGTATAATGATAGTGATGCTACAAGACAGTTCCGAGACTTCTATCTGGGCGCACAAGGACCTATGGCTACAGGGATCGAGACTGAGGGAATCGAAAATTCGACGTGTGTCAAGACGAATGCGCGGGGTATGGGTAAGGATACACCAAAAAGAGTCCATTCGAATACAATATGACGAAGACGAAGCGAGGGACAAGTGGCGCCAAGCGCGGAAATAATTAGAAGGGGCGAAAGCACAGATAGCAAGAAAGGAAACTATGAAAACAGCGAGTGTGGGGTGTGTGGTTCCTAGGAGATACAGTGTGGGGTGTCAACTTACGTTCATGCCCATTAGGCGGACCGACGGTCAGCCTCGCGGTTGCGCCTGGAGTAGTTCGCGCCGGATGCGACCTTCTGCTCCCAGATCGCAGCGCCCTCGCCTTCGATCCAGTTGCCGGTCACGGGGTCGCGCTCGAAGTCGCCGTCGCGGTAGCCGTATCGCTGCTGGAGAAGCCTCAAGAGCGGGTTCCTGAGCGCCGGATCCATGCGGACGCTCTCCCCCGGAAGGTAACTGCCAACGCCATGGCGCGAAAGGCTCTCTTCGAAAAGCGCTTCCTCGTACGTGCAGCCGCAGTTGAGGTAGCCCGCCGGCGCCATGCGGGGAGGGTATGTCCTACGCTCCCGGCGGGAGTCGTGCCACGCGCAGAGCGCGTTACCTGCGCGGTTCAGGGAACACAGCAGCTTTTGCCGCGCTTCCGTGCGTGCGCGCCATTCCTGCTCGAACGTTGCCGGCGGGTGCGGGGTGGGCATAGGAGACGGGAGGCCTCCGGGGTATACGCCGTGCGACACCTCCTTCTCGAGCTCTTTGATCCGTCGGCGAGACGACTGGTTGACGAGCTCGAGCTGCTGGATACGCTGCTGAAGGAGGCGGTTCTCGTCCTCGAGTGGAGACCCTGAGGAGCGGCTAGGCTGCATGGGCGCTGGGGTGGAGGAGGGCGAAATCATCATGGCTGCGTGAGACGAAGCGGAGCTGTGCCCGCGATCCTGGGCGAAGCCGAACTGCGCGGCATACCCGGGAGAGGTCTCAGGAGAACTGTACATGGGCAGGTTGTACTGCGAGTACGTTGCAAATGCCCCCGACGGGCTCGAAGCTGAGTTGGGTGTAACCGGCGCGAGGTAACTCATGGTCGTCTCGCCGGGTACGGCCATGAAGTTGTTGCCGGACATGGGGCCTGAAGCTGGAGGAGGAGTCCAGGACGCCAGACCGGAGGGGGGCGTAACGGACGTACGCGGCTGGACTCCGAGCTGCGCGTCGCCCATGGCGCCCGACAAGCTGGATGTAGAGCTGGAGTGAGAGCGCATTCCCGTTGCCGAACGCGATTGTAGACGGCGCTGCGCGTCGGCCTGTAGGACCGTGTTAGCGCACACGAGCATTAGTATGTGCCTTGACTCGTACCTGAGATTGAAGGCCCGCCTCGGTTTTGACGCCAGCAGGCCAGTTCGCATATGGACGTTGCGACATTTTGACTTGTTTGTAGTAAGGTCTAGTAGGTGTGAAGGAACTGTATGGGGTTTTGTGTACTCGGGCGAGTCTCGCCGATAAGGAAGGACGTGGGCACGCCAGCCGTGCACGGGTAAGACCAAGGAGGGATGTCGAGATCGTCGGGGTTGACGAGGGGGACGCCGGAGGCGACGGGAGATAAGTAGCCAACTTGAGGGACGACTCTGCCTGGTGGCGGAGCAGCGATGAACAGGGCGGTATAAATGTGAAACACCGTACGGGTGGCGGTGTCCTTTGCTCGACAGCGCACGCCGCACGTAGATGTCCACAGTCGACTTGTTGCGGTCGTGCTATTCCGAGTCCCGACCATCGACGTCGTGAGGAGCAGGGGAGATGATCAAATGTCGCGAGGGGCGGCGATCCTCTAAGCTCAGGAGCGGCACGCTGCGGGTGGGCACCTATAGCGTGGACTGACGGGGAGCGAGTACAGCAGACAGGAACTGCCTCGGCTTGATCTGAAAATGGAGACCACGGAGAGGGTCTCTTTGGTCGTAAGGCATCTAGATCAGAAGTTGACGCATGCATGATAGTAAGTGATTCTACGTACAACATGGTCATTAGATCTCAACATGCATGTCCCGTGTTCTCATGGTTAACACCAGCACTGCCGAACTCAAACACGCAGCCGCAGCATTGCAACTTGCTGTTTTCTACGTCCGGGCACATTCCACCATCCCGGCGTCCCCGTACGAGGCGGAGTAGCATAGCGTTGGAGTGGTTGATCATCTATCACGTGTCGTAGCCAAAGAAAGCTGTTGCATAGGGCCGCCGCGGCAGTGCATGGCCAGGCAACGGAAATAATGCCTGTGGCAGGGCGGGGGAGAACTGGTCCATATGAGTGCCTTGCTACTACTGTACGCCGCAGTTGTCGAAGTCCATTATGGGCACATGTGCCTCTCGCCGCGAAACCACCGCCCAACGCGCACGGATCGGAGAGGCCTGGTGACTCTGCTGGGCCTGAACGCCAGAAGATCACCACGATCTCGGCAATCGGCACCCCCTAACAGCCGCTGGAGACACAAATCGCCCAAACGGATGGAAGTTTGTCATGAAGCATAAACCACAGGAAGGCCTCGGTGGTGGGGCGAGGCGCCCAGCAATACTGTACGGCGCTCACAAGCCAAGTGCAGGATTGGTGTCAAATGACAAACTGCGCGACACAGGCTCGGGCGTACCCTGGCTCTCTGATCCGCGATGTTGATCACCGCGCCATGCCGCAAAGAAGCCCGAGAAGCATACGGGGATAGGGGTAGAAGTTGTGTGCACACGTATTGGGTGCTACGCCCAAACACGCACGGGTGGGTCCGACATTGTACATATCGAGCGGGGATACTTCTTCCACGCGGACGAGAAGTCGCGCCTTGGCATGCTCCGCGACGCGGTCAAACGCCGAGCGAGGCCGCAGAAGAGAAGTATGATTGTACGGCGCGACGCCGAACGCGTGTTTGGGAACCGTGGGTGGCAGAACCATGGGACGCGTGGGGTTCATGTCGAAAGCGTCCAGTGAGCATACGCCCCAGTGCTTGACATGGGGTCGACAGCCCCGTAGTCGAGCAACGACGTTGTCTTTGGCGCAACGCATCATTGATGACAGAGCGACCACCCATCATTTTGCAAGGCTATGCTGGGGTTGCTGCTACACTATGTGAGCGTGGTTGCCATTTCTGCGTCGACAACTTATGAGCCAATTATGCAGAATTTGGATAGAGTAAGAGAACACGAACCAAGCGTGTTGTGAGATGTAACTATGTTCCGAGTGTCAGCAACAGCGGACTCATTCGAATGTCTAGCTTGCTTACGCTGTTGAAGTGCGTTATCGCTTATGTATCGCTGCCGTCATACAAAGCCGTCAATTTGAGGTCCATTCGAGGTAACCGGCACCGCTGATCTGCAAAGCCATCACAAAAAGACTGCGCGTCAGATTTGACGAAACCGGCTCGGGGGGCCGTCGTTGATGGGAACGACGATCGATGAACGCCGCCAGGTAGGGAGATTGTGTGAGTAGATCACGGACATTCGTTACGAGCGAATGAGCCTGAAGAAAGTTGCCGACGCCCCGAGCGAAACGTTAATGAAGCAGGAATCAAGGATCGGCACATCGGGGTCCCCGGTTGTTATGCACAGCGCACACCGTCAACGACAAGCATCCCTGGGCAGCGATCGGGGAACCTGAGGTGTTACTTATCGCTGCTAAATGGTAGTGATCAGCCCGACCGAAAGCTAGATCAAGGCGGAACTCGTGGCACTACTGACATCCAGCATCCCTAAACTCACACGACCGTAGAAAGCAGTCCCAAGCTGCGGCGCCCGTACCATCACCACGTCGACCCGCACCTCTAGTAGGAAGTCCATTGCCTAGTGGACAGCCAGTAGTATGCACATTGCCACAATGAGTCCTTGACACGTAGACTCACGCTTACCGCAAGCGACTCCGTCCTTCTCACCGACGGAACTCACAAGATTCACGATACGGTCGCGGGTATGACGTCGCAAGGCCATGGCAATCCGCATTACCACTATGAGGTCAAGCCGTACGCACGCATCGTCCAGACCTAAATGCTATTGGCAATCTCATCCTCATAGCGGACAACATCGCGCCATGCTTTGCCCTTGGGTAGCGTCCGACTGGATAACAGAGCGTCAATCGACGAACGTGAACTTGGCGAGTAAAACGGGCGTGCCTGACCTCAACTGTGGGGGTACTTGAACGGCCCCCGTTTCCACGTTCATGTCGACGAATCGCGTCAATTCAACCGCGGGTCGATTCTGGCAGCTTTCACAGACCGATAGTGAGCGTGTGCCAACAGACGTGGAGGTGTGAAAGTACATTCTGAAGATTCGAATGACTGGCAAGCAATGCCACTGTGGCGGCCCGTTGGGCTGTTGGCCAGGCTCACATTTGAACTGGACTATCTCAGCGAGACGGCACTTCTTGTGAGGGTGCGCATCTGACCCTGCCTTCGCAGCCATGAAGGCAGCAGGATATCGCTCAAACCGCGAGTCGGCGTGATTGGCAGGATAGAACGCACGGGCGCCGCAGAGGACCAGGATGGGAGTTGCGAGCGCCTGATTACTGGGCGGCCTGCTTAGTGCATGTTCGTCCACGTGGTTATCGCGTGGATTAGATGCTCGTTCGATCCTGCGTGCAAATAAAACCGCCGCCGCCCGCTCTTCCCTCTTTCTTCCCCACCCTCTCTTCATCCCCATCCCTGTCGATTTTTCACGCCGTTCATCACCATGGTTTTCAAGGTCGCCGGTGAGTTTTATACAAATCGATCAACATCATCACACCTGGATTTGACTGTCCGACTCAGATGTTTCCCTCGCTGCGTTCGGTCGCAAGGAGATTGAGATCGCCGAGGTATCGTCGACTGTTGCACATCGCGAAGCGTTCTTCTGATCATAACGGCTGAATAGCATGAAATGCCCGGTCTCATGTACATGAGGCAGAAGGTACGATGACGCGGTCTCCCAGTGACTTTGCCTGGAGACTGATTGATATTCAAAATCGCAGTACGGCGCCCAGCAGCCCTTGAAGGGCGCTCGTATTGCTGGCTGTCTGCACATGTAAGTCTTAACACTCATATATTACATACTTCGTCCTTAACATAGTATCTAGGACCATCCAGACTGCCGTCCTAATTGAGACCTTGACTGCTCTTGGTGCTGAAGTCACCTGGTCGTCTTGCGTAGGTGTCTTGATTATATCGTCTTAAATCGTTTATCGAAGAGGTCTTCTTCAGAACATCTTCTCGACCCAGGACCATGCCGCTTCCGCGTTAGTCCGTTTTCCTGGTTGAAATGTGCAGCCCCTGACCAGGCGTCGGCACCTAGTATCGCTGCCACTGGCGTCCCTGTCTTTGCCTGGAAGGGCGAGACTGAGGAAGAGTACCTCTGGTGCATTGAGCAAACCTTGACGGCTTTCCCTGGCAACAAGCCCCTCAACATGATTCTCGATGATGGCGGCGACTTGACCACTCTTGTGCACGACAAGTACCCCCAGTATCTCGCTGGTATGTGTATGTAGTGTCACGACGTGCGCTGGCACTCATAGCTTGTAGACATTCGTGGCCTTTCCGAGGAGACTACCACTGGTGTTCACCACCTCTACAAGATGTTCCGTGATGGCAAGCTGAAAGTTCCGGCAATCAACGTCAACGACTCGGTCACGAAGTCGAAGTTCGATAACTACTACGGCTGCCGCGAATCCCTCGTTGACGGTATCAAGCGTGCGACGGACGTCATGCTTGCTGGCAAGGTTGCCGTCGTTGCCGGGTTCGGTGACGTCGGTAAGGGTGTAAGTAACAAATCCCTATTACCTGGGGCGCGATACTGATAATCCAACAGTGTGCCGAGTCGCTCCGATCCTACGGTGCCCGTGTTCTCGTCACCGAGATCGATCCTATCAACGCCCTCCAGGCTGCGATGGCTGGGTATGAGGTCACGACCATGGAAGACGCTGCGCCCCGTTCCAATGTCTTCGTCACTACTACCGGTAACCGGGATATCATCACATCGAAGCACTTTGAGGTTATGCCCGAAGATGCTATCGTTTCGAAGTACGTAGCTCACCGGGCACGAGAGTAGCTATGCTCTAACGCTGGTTCCAGCATCGGTCACTTCGATGTTGAAATCGATGTCGCGTGGCTCAAGAAGAATGCTGTTCAGGCTGTTAACGTCAAGCCTCAGGTTGACCGCTATACCCTGGCCAACGGTCGCCACATCATCCTCCTTGCCGAGGGGCGTCTGGTAAACCTGGGGTGCGTTCATTATCACGATATCGTGACCTAACCAGCCACTCATCAGTGATTCGTAGCTGTGCGACCGGACACCCGTCCTTCGTGATGTCTTGCTCCTTCGCGAACCAAGTCCTCGCCCAGATTGCTCTTTGGACCAACCCTGGCAAGTTCGAGCTCGGCGTTCACATGCTTCCCAAGGAGCTTGATGAGGAGGTCGCGCGGGCGCATCTCGCGCAACTCAACGTGAAGCTCACGACCCTCACTACTGAACAATCGTCGTACCTCGACATCCCGGTCAACGGCCCCTACAAGCCGTCGCACTACCGCTACTAGATGGACATCGTCTTGACGTGCTTTGATACGTAGACGAACATCGGCCTCAACGTGCCCACTCCAGAAAAGATCCATTGCGAACGGGATCCTCAACGACCCTTAGAGGTTAGGTTGGAGGCAGGGTGGCAGCACGTCCTGCCCGGCACCCCGCGCCGGGTGGGGAGGTGACGCCGAGTATGCCGTGTCGAGTCGGCTGTGGTGGTGATGCCGTCGTATGGGCCTCAACGTGCCCTGTTCTCGTGTATGTTTGTCGTAAGGCAGATGCGTCTAGGATGAATCAGATGTGGATTGATGCAGTGAGCGCTGTGTGCTATGCAAGCTATCCACACACAAATATTAGCTGATGCAAAGTGTCGAGGCCGCTATATTTGTGCTCGCGTTCTGGTTATCATTGATGCACCTCGGTTACTCCCAAGTACAACCCATTACTTCGCGTCCCCCAGGGCGAGGACCTGCGGTGTCCCAGTGAAGGACACTGGGACACTCTGTACTTGTGCTTGCAGATCTCTCGAACCATGTCGACTAGCGATTAGTGCACAGATGTCGCATGCACGCGAGCGGGGGGACGGCAGAGCGCCGAGAGAGAGAACACCAGATTCAGTTTTGTGTATTCTTCCAAGTCCCAACGTACAGCGATGTATACTTATAAATTAAAAGTTGGACCAGTGACCACGGCGCCTTGATTGTTAAGGTTGCAAATGGTGCCCATCACGATGGAATCCATGATTTCGTAGATCTCAGGGCCTGGGCGCGTCATGTCGGACTTCGGAAACGCGCTACCCACTGTACGTTGTTGATCCCTGTGAGCATTGTTGCCAAGGACCGCCAAGCACACTGGGGGGACGACAAGTAGAATGAGCGACGCCGTGTCTCCGCTGGGCCCGATCGACCCTGCCTCGGTCCCAGAGGCCGAGAACGAGAAATCCGCGCCATGGATCGTGCGCAAGCTCGTAGGGGTGCGTTTGCCATCTCATCTGACGATCATGTATGTCCTCACATGGCTCTGCAAAACTTTCAACGCCTCTCCTGTCCCAATTGCGCCGCGCGCGCACCATTGCATAGTCTATGACCGGGCGCATCGTACGCTCCTCCTGGGAGACCCTGAGGGCGTCTGGGACGAGTGTGGTCTGTCTCTCGCCGGTGTGTCCGTCCGTGTGCACCGTCGCGACGCGACCTCAATATCTGATGACGGCTTCCGCTCGGGGTGGGCGGCGGGCAGTGGGGCGACTCCTCTCCGCTTCTCCTCCCGTGCATTCGTTTCAGAGATCTTGCAGTGCATACCATTATCGCTGCGACGGTGAGGCACTTGACCTCCGCGCTCTCGCGGTTCACGGATGCCGACGCTTACAAATACACCTACCTTCTGGTGTCATCTCGTGCTCGGCCACAATGTTCTCATCGTCTGCCCGAATCTGTCCTTCAAACGTGCCCCCGTGCCGTGTACCAATCAGGGCGGCGTCGCTGCGGTCGCGGCACCGGTCATGGGCCCCGTTTCGGACGCGGTCGTGTCCACGCTCGGGGACACAATCTTGGTCGAGATGGGTATGCACGTCGGGTTCGACCTCACGGCCAAAGTCGCGAACGACCTCATCTTCGACGGCGCGATCAAAGAAATAGTGCCCATACACTCGCGCCGACTCGAGACGACTGGGGTGAAAACAATGACGATCACGCTCAAGTACAAACACGTCCCTGAGGATGCCTCACTGGGCTTCTATCGCAGTGGCCTGCACAAGTGAGTCCAGATGCATCTTTCTAACCGTGCTGTGGGAGATATTGACCGCTAACCAACGATGTGCTGCAACCGGGATCCGATAGAGATAACTCACTCTTCGCCAGTGTTATGGATTACCTTGCGGTCGAAAAGGGCTGGTTCTCGCCATACCTGTTCGCCAGCGGGCGCCGGCCGGCCATCCCTCGTTCCGTTAAACCGGACGTCATTTTCTGCCACGGACCCTTCTTGTCAGGTTGGTCTTTCCGGATCTCTGCGGTCTAGGAATCAGCGCCTCACTAAAAGAAAAAAATGACATACCGCCTATGGCACGCAGGCGACTACAAGCTGGGCGAAACGCTCCTGGCCGAGTCCGCTGCGGTCATTTCGCTGAGCAAGGTCGTACCGCCTACTCGAGCCGAGCCGCAGGCAGCCACGCCATCCCAGTCGACACTCAACCTCAACTTGCCGAACCTGTCGAACGTCTTCACGCGCTCACGTACGCCCTCCCCCGAGCCTGCGCTCACGCCAATCCCCCCTCCGCCGACGCCGCGACGCATCGCGGTGCTCGTGGTTGGGCTGAAGCCACATCGTACTTTCTGGACCACGAGCGCACGCCCGAGTGAGAGCGTAATCCAGTACCATCTCTTCAACGGCTGTCCGGCGCTTGTCGTCCCCGCCAAGATCGGCGCGCCGCTGCTCGCATGGGACACCCTCACACTCGAGCAGCTGTGGAAGGTTACCTTGCCCGAGGGAGACGCCGCCGATGCGAAAAGCGTCGACGGGCGGTTCGAGGGCATTGTGGACGTGCTCTACGAGTTTTTGGATCTCTGTGTGGATTGGGATAGGGTCGTGTTATCCACCGAGCAGGCGGGTACTGGGGAAGATGTTCAAGAAGGCGCAGTGGAGGTGGGGATAGAAGAAAAACGGGCGGCTTTGAAAGGTTCATTGAAGGTCATTATCGCCGCTGCTGTGAGGAGTGGCGAGAGTAAAGAAGTCAAGAAAGAGGTTGACAAGGAGAGAGGCGGTATCGCCATGTGGAGAATACCTTGATGGTTGGCGACTCGAAACAGGCGGAATCTGGAAATCCATTGTGCGTCCATGTATCAATCAATATAACACCTTATGCACGCTTGGAATATACCACTGGCTACTCAATCTGATAGGCTTCTTCACAAAAGTGGACACGCAACAAATGAAATAGGGTGTCTCAGGGATGCAGCATATGAAGCACGCTTACAGGTCCCACGACTTAACCAGAGCTTCCGTAGTATTCCATAACTCTTCCGCAAGCTCCTTGCTCTCAGCTTGGGGGGCCGGCGGGGTGTCTATCCTGCCAGGGGGCACCAGATATGTGCCCTTGTACTTATCCCTTTCGGCCTTCACGACAGGGGACGCAGCAGCGAACGCGGAAGCGTATGCCCCTGAGGTGGGGGCGAGGAACAACTTGCCGAGTATAAAACCCACGATGGGCCCGATGATGGGAGTCTTCATGGTCGGGTCCTTACGGAACCCCTCTATCGTGGTAAAGATATCAGTCAACGCGTGCAAACGAGTTTCAAGTTTCAACCTGACGTACCCGTGTTGACAGCTCCTGGGTGGAGTGAGAGGACGGTGATAGGCACGCCCTTGGCGTCGAGCGTTCTCTGTAACTGTTTTGCGTAGAGGACGTTGGCCAGCTTGCTCAGCGCTACATCGTATCATCACACCGTGAGTGAGAATGAGAGGATGAACGTCACAGATCGACTGACCATATCTATTCATGTCGGCGAACAAACCATCACCAAACTTCTCATTGATGCCGTTGACATCACGGAAATGGATATTGTGTCCCTTTAAGTATCCAATAGTAGTGGAAGAGACCTAATGGGTACTTTCAGTACTCTATACCAGTCAAACTGCGCCTCCACGACTACACTCACCACAACAACACGAACATCACTCCCAGGTTCCTGCGCTGTTGTTTCCAGGAGAGGGAGGAGGGTCTTGGTGAAGACGAACGGGCTGACGTGGCTGTATGCCCTGTAAGTAATCCAGAACACAACGGTGCAGTCAGTATCGGCGAAGGACGCACTTAACCAGCATGTTCTCTTGAACACCTGATGTAAGGGGACACACATGAGACAAAGCCCCAAAGCACACGAAGTGGGTGCTTACCATAGTTATCAACAAGTCTGTAGGGAATGCGCATACTGTAACACAGTTGCATGAGAGGTTAGACGCGTACGAAGGATAAGCTACGCACACGCCCGCATTATTCACTGCCGACGCGAACAGTCAGCATGAGGTCATTGCGAGCGTTAGCATTGAGACCCCACCGAGGATGTCCAACCGTTTTTCCTTAGTTAAGAAAGTCTCCGCGCTCTGTTTCGCCTTGCGGGGGTCGCTGAGATCGAGCTCGAGCCAGTCGAGTTCCCCGTTCCCAGGCTGCAGCCCTTCGGCGCGCAACCGCTCGATCGCTGCCTTGGCGCGCTCCTCACTACGTGCGCCGATGTACACCTTCGCGCCATGTCGTGCAAGGTGTTGAACGGTGGAATAACCGATGCCGCTACTGTAACATGCCAATTTTTTGGGTAAGGAAGCTCTTATGAGCTGGTAGATCACTTACTTTCCGCCGGTGACCAGTACAACTTTGCCTGACAAGTCCGCGAGGTCCTTGACGGGATCAAAGCTCGACTGCTTGGAAAAATAGCCCCCCATAGTCAGTGCTGCAACGGTTGGGTTAGAGGTGCTCAAATTATGATTCGTGGCATCACATTGCCCGCCATCACAATGAAATTGGTTAGTTCCCAATGACATTGCCGACTCACACGATTCTGCCCGGCTTACTGCAACACGCACATGACCGGCCAGATTCAGACGCGTCGCGGTTCCCGTCTAGATTGGGGCATTGGATTTTGATTAGGCTGGTGTCCGGCACCAATCCTTGTGTATACGTCAATATCGATGCCAACGACACATAGTGTAGCAAACACAGGATGAGGATAATCGCCCCGCGGTTAGCCACGGAGAGGAGCAAACCAAAAGAGCGGGAGGAGTGGGTAGCGCCGCCGCCATTCTGGTACTATGGGTCGTTCGGCATTGACCGAAGGTGTTATGCCACAGATGGTTGGCGCTGACGGTGTTGGATGTATTCCTTTATGCACACATTTTACATTGCGTGTAGAAAGCGGCGAGCGTATGCATGAATTGCAAGGCTTGGCAACATAAGGAGGGGACGAAGGGGGGAATAACATGTGCTCAGTGTGCCACCGCTAGGCTTGAGCTCGGTGCAGTCTTGCGCGTTTACGTGAGCGGCACGCAGCAAAATACGCGGCCGCGTCGTCTGTCTGTCCCTGATCCTGCTTTGTCTCCAGCCACCACCTGCGACTCGTTGGCGGGCTGTTTTCAGCTCGCGTCCGGCTCGTCTATTTTTTCAAACCCTCGCATTCTGTGCGCAGCTCTCATCCAGGATATCTAGGCCATCCAGTCGCCCGCTCGAACCCGCAGAGGAACGCGAATCAATCGATTTCGTCCTTCCTCTTCCTCCTTCCCGCCCTCGTCCTCGTTGATCTTCTGCCCCCTCGTTCCCTTCTCTATTTGCCTGTGTACCTGCCGCATCGCGTCCTCGTTTGCGGCCACGACTCCTTTGAAACTCATGGCCTCTCCTGCGCCGTTGGCCACCGCCAAACCGCCTCCCTTGTCCTATGCCGAACGCGCGAAGAAGGCCCCACAAAATGTCAAGTCTTCGCCTCAGGTAGCATCACAGCGTTCGATCTCGCAGGGTGCACCTCCCAGCGTGGCTCATTCGGTAAGTTCTACTGCGGCCCTTCGCCCCGCAGGAGCTGCTGCCCCTACATCGCCTCCTTCGGTCTCAAATCCTGCGCCGCCTGGCCACCAAGCAGCTGACGCGCGTGCCCCTTCGACACCCTCGCATCCTGCTGCTGTGTCATCTTCGAAATCCACCACGCCCCCTACCACGGAGCCTCTTGCCGAACCTGGCTCTAATGGTGACGTAAATCGCAACGGTGACTCTCAGTCCTCGGCCCCGTCTGCGTCTCTTGCCCCAAAACAGGCCTCGGCGCCTCCGGTGAATGTGTGGAACGTACGCAAGGAGAAAATGGCTGCTCGCACCCTTCCCCCATCTCGGTCTGTGGAGTCTACTTCCCTACCAAGGCGAAACCCTGCTGCTTCAACTACCCAAACTGTCACACCGGAGGCCTCTACGTTATTCGCATCTAGTTCCAATCCCTCTGTAGCCCCCCAAATGAAGATTTCGCAATCAGCTCCGGCGCTGAATGGCCGTCTTGCGCCTCTGGCAGATGACGACGACCTGTTTGTAGTACGACCTGGACGTTCTCCGCCCAATCTTTCGTCGTCCAACACTACACCGCCTGCGATCGATGACACGGAGAGCTGGCCTGAGGTGGGGCAGGCCGCCGCAACGCCTCCTCATGCAAGTAATGGCCGCGCCGAAGGGAAGACTAAGGGAGGCGATGAGGAAAGAGGGCACGAGAGAGAGGCGTCGCAAGGGCATGGTTCACGAAAGAGTACGTCGTCTTTGCTGGCTTCTCCCCTTCAAACTTTGCCCCCCTTGTTCTTTAGTTTCCTCATTGCCCCCTAGCATAATTCTTCTCCACGATGCCTTGGTTCTTTCAACGGCACACTGACGGGTTCCCGGTCTCGTCCTCCGTCGTTACGCGTTCTGTGCGTCGTCGAACAGGTGAGAAGACAAAATGGGTCCCCATACCGCCTGAAGACCTGCAATTCGAGCGACCGAGTCGCCCTCAGCAACCAAAAACCCGTCATCAACATGCAGACCGCCCTAGTCGCCAGTCGGGTGGGCCGTCTGGTGCTGCCTCCACTTCTTCCGGACAGGGTTCCCAGCAGCAAAGCCGAACACATTCTTCGGCTGGCATGAGGCCGCCGCCGTCTCATGCTGGTTCTGTCTCACACTCCCAAGCGCAGAGCCGGACTGGAAGTGTACACTCGAGCCCTCGCCACTCCAGCGTGCGCGGGAGTGGGAAACGGTTGCCGGACGAACCTGCTCCTGGTATCGTTGTAAGTCGTAGTATGCGCTCTTCGGGACCCAGCTCGCCAGCAATGTTTGCGCAACCCCAACCTTTGCCTCCGCAAGAGTTCATACCCGGCATTCGACCATTCGTCAACACAAACTTGGGGCAGCCTGGCCGAGAGCTGCTGTCGCTCAGCGCCATTCCCGACTCTGGTACTGCGGACGTGCCACCTCCAGGCACGTTTTACTCTCCTGTCCCTCCTCTGGGCGTATCACCGTACCACTCACCTCGGCCCGCTGGATCTCCGGCCAACAATCCCTATGCACTACCGCCTATGGGCTACCCTGGACAACAGGGCATTACTGCGCCTGTTCCCGTCCCTGGATATGGCACGCCTCCATATCCCATGTACCCTCCTCCTTACCCCTACGGCTATGGCCAATCTTACATGTACTGGGCACCTCCCAGTGCACAAATGCCGCCCGGCGTGTCTGTGCCGTCCCCTATGGTACATCCCATGCAATCGAGCGACGCAGGCATTCCCCCACCGACCATGATGGCACGACCACCCCCACCCAATGAGTCCGAGGCACTCGCAGGATATCGCGAAGTCGGGATCACCCTACCTACTGTAGCCGCACCTTCGCAAAGTCAGCCTACTGAAGATGCGGAGCACGTTCCACGGACGCGCGAGCTCAGCTTTGGCACGATTGCTGCCGCGGGTGCAAATACGCCGAGCCCTACACCGGGATCCCCGAGCGTCGGTGCTATTTCGACGGGCGTCGCATTGGGTTTGGATGTCGGAGAGGGTCAAGCGTCGGTCTCGGGGGTGGGAGAGCTGCGGAAGGCGGGTGAAGTGGCTGTGGTCGACGGCGGCGAGAAGACAGACGGCAAGACATTCGCGGTCTTCTCGATTGGTATCGGCCCTGGCGAACCTGGTCCGGCGCGCTTGCGCTCCCGCACGCGAACCCAGTCGAAAAGCGCTGTCATCAGCGTTTCAGGACTCGCTGAGACATCTGACAAGGAAGAGAAGGAGGAGGGCGCTGCAGCGGGTACGGATGTCGATGTTCTCGCAGACGTCGCTGCAGCTGTCATCGACCTGACCGACAAGGGGACTAAATGGGAGTTCGGCACCACGAAGCAAAGCGAGCAAGGTGGGTCGTCCGGAGACGTGGCTATTACTCCTCCATCCACCGTAGGTGTACCCGGGATCGACTCTTCAACACTTCCTCAACATGTCCCTGGCACATCCTTCGTTCCTGGCCCTGCGCCCTATGTAGGTGCCCCTCCTTTCGTCCCTTCCGTTGTCATTCCAGGCGGACCTATCAATGGTATCCCTCCGGCACCCTCGCCATCAGCATATACCCCTCGTCATCCTGCTCCAGAACATGACGAGTGGGAAGTACGCAACTACGGCTTTGGGCGCGGCGGGCCCCCACCACCCTCTGCGTACTCTCCGCGTGAGGATAGGTTCCGTGACAGGCCGGACTTTCAACCACCGCGTGATCACCATGCTGGTCGCCCCCGCCGCGGGTCCTACAACCAGGGTGGGTTCGAAAGGGGCGGATTCGCCGGCAGGAGAGGCCGTGGCCTAAGTGGTGGATACGGTGGGCGCGGATACGCAAACCGTTCTTTCTCTGGAGGACGTGGGGGATATGTGAACCAAGGCCAGCACAGGCAACCCCCTTACGTCCCTCCTCCACCGCCTCCCCCAGACGCCACGACTTATTATGTCCCGCCGATGGCGCCCCTTCCGCCATATGTTCCCGCACCCTATGATCCCTACGCTTTCGCACCATTCCCCCCTCCCCCTCCTCCACCGCAAGCGGGTGTCCCACAGGGCTCAGTGCCGCCCCCTCTACCTGTTCCTCAGTCTGCGCTCCCGTACTCGCTTGACTCTACGCGCTACTATCTTCTTGGGCAGCTGGAGTATTACCTCAGCTCGCAGAACATGGTCCAGGACTTTTTCCTTCGGAAGCAGGTGTGTAGCTGCATGTGTGTCGCGCCGAACGACGTGTGTGCTGAATGTGTGACGCGCAGATGGATTCGCGCGGGTGGATACCGATACAGCTGATCGCGTCGTTTAACCGCGTACGGTCACTGACGACCGACGCACATCTCGTCGCGGAGGTGCTCGCCCTCTCGACGCTGGTCGAGGTGCACGACGGCTACGTCCGCATGCGCCAGTGGCGGCAATTCGTCCTCCCGACGGCGCCCAAGAGCATTGTCGAGCCCGACGACGTCGCGCAGCCCACTCAGGAGACGACTGCCCCCACCGGTGAAGAGGGTGCCACTCATCCAGAGGAGCATCAAGAGACTCTTCAAAATCACGAGGGGGACGAAGAAGAAGAGGAAGACGTTGAGTTCGTCCTCTAGGTATCCCCCGCCCCTCGCGGGCGTCTGAACTCTGGCGTCATGGACTATGGAAAGCCTATCCGCTCTGACCGCTCGTCGCGAACCGTTGCGTTCCTCCCCTATATATTCCGCACCACGCCCCTTCGCACATGCCTGTGCATGCTAAACGAAGTCGTACATGTTGTTCTGACTATACGTATCCCTTTCTTATGCTCTGCTGTTTTCTCACGCCTACTATCGTCTTCCTGAACGTTACGCCCCCCTCACGCACGCATCCTCTCCCTATCCCCGTCCCGTCTGCCATCAATTTCCGCATCCCCACCCCAGTCATCAACACTCCGCACTTCAAACATCCGCAACACATGTTCCCTCTCCCCCTCTCACGATCCGGTATATATGCGCGGCCGCAGTATCCCATCCCTCCGTCTCCTTTTTTGGCCCCTCCCCCAGGTTCTGTAGTTTTATCCGTCAAGCGTACATATATTCTTTCGTACACCGGGCCCCGCGGTCTACCTACAGTCTTGACCCGTTTCGCGCGTCTGCCTTTTCTGTCCCCCCCGTCATGTTTATAATTCCCGCCTCTCGGTCTCTCGGCCATCCTGCGACGCTCGCGGCCTTGCAGCGATGGCCCCCGTACCCCGTACATACTTTACCGCCCCTCGTGTTCTTGCATGGTGTCCCGAGCTCGCAATACATAGGTATCCCTGCTGTGACGTCTCTCTCTCCCGTGTCTGTCTGTCTGTCTGTCTGTCTGTCTGTCTGTCTATTTGTGCTGACCGCCACTGTTTCTACGTATCCGTACCACCAAATCGAGCGTATTTAATGTGACGACGTGCCGGCGTCCCGGTGCAATCCTCTAGATGTCACCTTCTCTAGTAATTCCGTGTCTCGGGTAAGATTTTCTTTCGAAGGTCGAGTACTGGCGTTGGCTAAGGGCTTTAGGGGCCGATGTATCGCGACCTCGCGCGCAATGCAGGCCCGTACCTTCCCATGCGAAACGGTAAACTTGGTACCGCACACCTCGCACCATGACACAAAAAGCGTACGCCACTCACCGTCGCAGCACGAACGGGACGGGGACCATAGCCACCGCGACGCAGCCCATGATCGTCGAGGCCCAGCGCGGGCTGAGCGCGTCGAACATCCTGTTCGAGAACAGCTGGTTCGGGCGACGGTCAGCTTGAGTGCCCCGCGGAGTCGGCCGCGGCAGGGCCAAGCGGGGCAGACGATTTGGTGATTGGAGATGAACGGTGCTCACGGGGAGGACGGTGCCGAACATGCCACGCATGAGCGTGGCGCTCGCGAGCGCGCTGGCTATCACTGGCGCGTAGACGACTGTCGAGGAAGGGGTCAGCTCGGGGGATATCCTATCGTGCAAGGTCTCTGCCAGTGCGGTTTGCTACCAGCGGACAACGGCGCTAAGAGCTGTGCTTACCGATAACGTAGTTGAAGAGAGCCATCTACCAAGGGTAGGTACCAATCGCAGCCGCGATCTCAGTCAGTGAAGAGAGACAGCCCCGCATCCCTCGGCGTACGCACCGTGAGCCAAAACGCAGAGAGACCGACGAAGAACCCGGACGCCAGGGGCGCCCAGAAGGAGACGCTGGGGAAGGACGTCCACCTGCCGCACACCACGCGGTGACGGTGACGGGGTGAGCGGAACTACATGTTAGTGTCGGGAAACAAGGAGAGGAGGGCGGAGGTATCGCGCGCACCCGAGCCAGAAGTAGCTTGCGGCGTAGATGGGCGCGGCCCACATCGCGAGGGTCAGATGCGCTGCCTCTGGGCTCTCCGGCTCGGACTCGGGTTCGGGCCCGGGACTGGGCTCGGACGGCGAGCCTGCAAGTCGACGCACTTGGTTCGCTTCCTTGGCTGCGTACCGCCGGCGGATCGCGTAGACGTACTAGATAGACACCGTATCTCATGTCAGCGGAGAAATTGAACGCTCCACGAGGAAAGAGGGAGGGGGAGAAGAGAAGCACGGACGAGGACGAAGCCTACGAGTTCCCCGATGACGGAGGGGAGGAACGTGAGTCCCACGGCACCTGGTCGAAGCGAGCTCCAAGTCAGTACGCACGAGAGCTGAGAGCCTCGCGCGCGGGCGCGGGCGCGAGGATAGGTTAGCCGAGGCTCAGCCCGAGGAGGACTCACTCGGGGAGAAGCGGTACCCCTGCTGGAACACGATCGGGTATATCTCGAAGAACATGTACAGGCAGCCGCAGAGGAACTGTGCCGAGGCTGCGTGAGCGCCGCAAGTACCCAGTCGAGTCGAGTCGAGTCGAGTCGAGTCCGGGGGAGGGGGTGGCGGGAAGGAGGGAGGGACGCACCCCGATGTACACGTCCACGGCGATGAGCGCGGGCTCGCGGACGAACAGAACGAATGGTCTCGCCAGGAGCTGACAGAATGCGCCTGAGCAGCGTAGTATCCCGACGCGGCGGCTGGTGCCCGGAGGGCTACTGGGTGCCCCGGCCCCGGGAGCGAGTTGGACTCGGAGCTCGCGCGGGGCGCGGTAGCGGTCGTCCCTTTCTTCTTTGCGGAGCCGTTTCGCTTTCTTTAGGAGGATGATGGGGCTGCGTGGGTCGCGTGAGGGTCAGGATACACGAAGGTGGTCGCCGTGGGGTCGCGTGTCTTACGTGTAGGTCTCGGGGAAGGTGAGATACATGACGAGCAAGAACGAGGCGCTCTAGCAGTCGTGGTGTTAGTGAGAGGTTCGAACGGAGAGCGGCGTGAGTATCGCGAAAAGTGAACGATGATATGGAGAGGTGAGAGGCGACGGGACGCACCGAGATAGCTTGGAGCCAAAACATCCACTGCCAGCGTATCCCCGCCTGCAGCATCGCGCCTCCCACGAGTGGCCCGCTGGTAGTAGTAAGGTGGAATAAGATGAGGGACTCGAAGACCGCCAGTACAGGCGAGAACTCACAAAGCCGGCCCGACGTACGACGATATGGACGTCACCACGACCGTCTTCTCGCGCGTCTCCGCGTCCCACCTTTACAAAACGCTCAGACCTTGGCAGGCGCGACGACTGGGCAAGGCGTATGGGTAGATACGGAAGCACTTGGAGTACGCACATGTCGACTAGCACACCGCTATAATTCGCCACCACGATTGCGTCAGCCTGCAGCACTCTCACCCGACCCGCGGGAGCGGGGCAGCGTACGAGCATTGAACCAGAAAAAACCACTCACGGATTAACGCACGCAGAGGGCGCGATGCACACCCCAGCGAAGAAGCGGAAAACCTCGAGCGAGGCCGTGGTGGGGGACAGCGCCGAGCCGACGTGCGATGCCTACGCGAAACACGGGGACGCAGCAGTCAGCGGTGCGCCCAGAGTCGCTGGACCCGAGGATTGGAGCCTGCCCTCTGGCTGATGGTAGCGTGACGTACCGTGAGCCCGAGGAGAGCACAAAGCCACACCGCGCGTCGGCCGTACTAGATGGCACGTCTCAGCTGCATTGCGACGCCTTTTACCGTCAGGAAGGCACGGGGAAGGAGGGGAAGGAAAGGGGAGAGGAGGAGAGGGGAGGGGGTGCGATGCCCGAGTCGGAGTCAGCGCACCTGTTCGGAGAGAGGGCCCCAGAGGAACGTGCCTAAGCAGGAGCCACAGACGAAAAGGGAGACGGAGAGCGTGAGGAGCTCGGCGGACATGGCGAGGTGTGTGGAGAGGGCGGCGGCGAGGCCGGTGTGCGCTGCTGTGGCTAGGTTTCTGGTACGGGGTGAGGAATGAACGGGTGGTGGAGTTAGCGTTTGCCAGTGGGGTGTTCATAGGTGAGCAGTTGGGAGGAGGGGGGTGGGAGAGGAAGGGAGAGGGAGGGGGGCTCACCCGAACAAGTTTATCAGGGTTAGGACGGCAGTGAGGTACCAGCGGAATGCCCGTGTCCACCGCTGGCAACGGGGCGAGTGCCAGTAAGTACTTGCATCATCGGCAGAGGTGAGACGAGCGATTGTGGGCGGATGTAGTACCTGGGGATCCTCGAGCGGGTTGCCGTCAAAGCCGACGGTGACGATATCTGGAGTGTCGCCGTCCTGTGCACTCGGATAGAAGGCTAGGTCGTTCACGGCGACGCCGTCGGCCCCTGCCGGGCCTTTCTCCGATTCAGAGGCGGAAGAGCTGAGCTTTTCGGGATCGAGCGGCGGGCTGTCCATGATGAAGGTCAGGACACTGGGGGAAGTTGCTCGGAGCTCTGGAGACGCATACATCCGCTCTGGGGCTTATGTAGCGCATTTGCGAGGCGGATGAGCGCATCGCGCCGTCAGGGACCTGGAGTGCAGTGGGCGCGTACTACCGCATGGCGTCCTCGGGCCCGCAGGGAAAAGCAGGGCCAGCAAAGGAGCACGACCTCCCGTGTATGCACCGCGGTCAGCGATTAGTGAAGAAGCACGCATCCGAGTCGTAGTGAGGAACGCGATGGACGAACGCATCATACGGCTTGGAATGCCGGGGCTTCGTAGGGACCTCGGGCGGTATCACGCGGACGTGTGCACGATAGGTGAGTGCTGCCTGACGTAGGAGCGGGGTGAATATGATATCGCAAGTCGGCTTGTGCGTACGTCTTCGGGAATGGCAGGGGTTTGGGGCGGCTTCGGAATGCACAAGGGGAAAGGAGAGATCAAAGTGGGCAAGGAGCGGCCATAGAAGGGTCCACATGTGGCAACTCGCGTCTGAGTGAGGTGTTTAGTTTGAGCTTGGCCGTACTACGCACGATTCGATAGGGTCGTACTGGGATTGAAGGCGCCCGTTCTACGATATTCGCGCGAGGGGTTGACCGACGAATGCAAATCGTTCGTACAACGGACGCGCGGTAGCTCCAAGGCCTTCCAAGGCTCGGTTGAGAAGTTGTGTATCCTTGTGTGAGCGCGCGGGAGTCCCACGGGTAGTCAGACGGTCTGACCGACGCCGAGCGGACGTTTGTCATGGGCGAGGGTGGGGGAGGCTCCCTGGGCTTGGGAGGAGGAGGTCGTATCAGAACACGGGGGCACAGGCGCGTTGAGGCGAGAAGAAATCTGACGGGGGCGAGGATGAACGGTTATCTGGACAGGGCGGCGTGCTCGTGTCTGCAGCGATCGCATGGAAGGCGGAGGGCAGGTGCAGGCGGGGTGTCGTCATCGGCTGGCTGAGCGGGGCCAACCACTGGCCAACCGTCGCTGCCGCCGAGCGGAGGCCACCATCTGCCACGGGCTGCCACGATCGGTTTCACCCTCTGCGCCCCCTGGCCCTCCGCCGTGCTGGCCTCCCGCTGCCAGCCGCTGCCCCGAGTGCGTCCGCCCGCCCGACCCGCGGCACGATCGAGAAGGAAAAACCGAGCCGGGCGAGTCTATCAGATCTCCCGGATATCAGCGCGGAACGTGCTCCCCTCCCCATGCCCTCATCCTCCCCCGAGGGCCCGCCGCCCGCAGGGGCGCGTGCACCCAAAAACACCATGCCCCCTCGCGCCATGCCCCCTCCTCTCGTGCCGCTCCTTCTGCTTTCTAAACTACCTCGTCGCACACGCGGGCTGCTCACATCCTGACCGTGGCCTCCACGCGCTCGATTCCAGACAAACCTCACTCGGACAGCAACTTGAACTCCCACCCCGACATACCATGGAGATGCAGACGTGGGGACCAGGTCGGACCAGGTCTGGTTCGCGCGGGGGGACCCAGCACGAACGCCAGAACGCCTGGCCGCCGTACCCGCCTCCCGGCGAGACGGAGCTCGAGAGAGCCATGCGCGTCGAGGAGGAACGCGAGGCGAAGCGTATCTCCGACGCCATCGACCGCGAACTCGAGGCCGAGCGACAGGCCCTCCGCAAGGACCGCAAGGGCAAGATGAAGCTCCTCCTCCTCGGTGAGCGTCCCGCCCCACGTTCAATCACCTACACTGACTTACTGCATTCTACCGCTGCGCTGCCCGCGCACACAGGCCAGTCCGAGTCCGGCAAGTCGACCATGCTCAAGAACTTCCAGATCCACTTCGCGCCCAACGCCCTCCGCGCCGAGAGCGCCGCCTGGCGCGCCGTCATCCACCTCAACCTCGTCCGCGCCGTCAACTTCATCCTCGACGTCCTCACCCGGCCCCCGCCCTCGCCCTTCCCCACTGCTGCTGCTGCTGCTGCCGCCCCCGCACACCCCGCCTCCGCCGCCCCGCCGTCCGCCCAGTCCTCGTCCCCCTCCCCACCGGACGCCGCGAGCCCGACCGTGCACGCCTTCCCACCCCGCCGCGCCTCCGCAACGCCCCAGCCCAACAGCGACCTCCGGCGCTACAAGCTCTCCCTCTCCCCCCTCAAACAGGTCGAAATGATCCTCGTGCGCCATCTCTCCGCCACCTCCTCCCCCTTCTCCTCCTCGGTCGACCCCTCCGCACCTCCCGCCCTCCCGGCGGAGGTGACGGTGCGCGGGGGGAGCGCGTGGCGCGCGCTGCTGCGCCGGCAGCAGGCGCCGCACGCGGACGGGCGGACGCGCTTCTCGGAGGGGCGCGCGGACGAGGTGGAGCACGCGCGCCAGATCCTGGACGCGTGCCGCGCGGACGTGGCGGCGATGTGGGCGAGCGCGGGGGTGCGCGCGGCGCTGCGCGAGGAGGGGGTCGTGGTGGAGGACCATTCTGCCTTGTGAGTCCGTCGTTTTTTCTTCCCAATGAAGGGGGGGATAGAGCGAGAGAGAGAGAACGAGAGAGGGCTGACTTGGACGCGAACGCGCGCGGGGGGGGGTGCAGCTTTCTAGACCACGCGGACCGCGTCGCGCAGATGGACTACGAGCCCACGTTCGGTACAGCACTCTCCGCGTTTTGCCCCTTGTGTGCGCCGTGCGGGCAGCCCGTGATGGTGGTGACCGTTGTTTGCCAGATGACATCCTGCGCGCGCGGCTGCAGACCATCGGCGTCGAGGAGCACCATCTCTCGATGGAGACCAGTGAGTGCCGTTGTCTTGTTTTTTTCGCGGTGTGCGCGTTCTGCTGAGGGGGTGGCTGATGCGCGTGTTGTGCAGGCGCGGAAGACGGCCAGCGGTGGATATTCTACGATGTGGGCGGGGCGCGGGGACAGCGAGGTGCGTGTAGGCGTTCTTCTCTGCGAGGGCTCTTCCGTTAACCTGGCCGCAGCGTCGTGGGTCCCGTTTTTCGAGGACAGTAAGTGACTTGGGTTGAAATTTGGGTGTGCGACTGAAGATGGGCGTGCCCGCGTGCAGTGAACGCGATCATCTTCCTCTGCTCGACCGCGGCGTTCAACGAGGTTCTTAGCGAAGACCGCGCCATCAACCGCCTGGTACGCACCCTTCTCTCCCCTTCCCCCTCCCTCTCCCCCTCCCCCTTCCCTTATACTGCGCACGCCGTCTAACAAGTTCCCCTCCCCTCCCCCCGCCACGCACACACGCCACAGCTGGACTCGTTCAACACGTGGAAGACGATCTGCTCGAGCCGCCTGCTCACCGCGGTGCAGTTCATCCTCCTGCTGAACAAGATGGACCTCCTCGACGCGAAGCTCCGCGCGGGCGTGCAGTTCGCGCACTCGGTGAAGAGCTACCGGGGCGAGAACGAGCTCGTGCAGGTGACCGAGTGTGCGTCTTTCTTCCCTTCCCTACCCTACCCTTCCCCTCCCATGTCCCCTTCTTCCCGCCTCTCCCCTCGCTTCTTCCACTCCTTGTCGTCGTCGTTGCCAGAGATTCACGCGGGGCTTGTGTGTAGATCTGAGGCGCAAGTTCGCGGCGATACACCACCACCACTCGCCGCAGCCACGGAAGCTGCATGTGCACACCACATGTGCCATCGTGAGTCTGCCTTCTCCAGTAGCCACATCGGCACCCCCCCTCCCACCCCCTCGTCCATCGGTCCACTGACGCACTGTCCCGTCTCGTCCCTTTTCGTCTCACCACGCAGGATATCGTCACCACTTCTAGCGTTCTCCTGCACAGTACGTCCATGTCTCCCCTCTACGGCGGCTTGCTCAATGTGAGCCTCGAGGGGCGAACGCTGACATGTTCCTGCAGTCAGGGACACGATTCTGGTAAATTATCTGACCGCTATGCAGGTGATGTGATGTAATGCGGCGCGGCGTGGTGCGGTACGGTGCAGTGCGATGAGATGGGACGGAATGAGATATGATGAAGCTGTTGTAAACGTAGACTACTGTACTTGTGCACCAGTGCTTGTAGCGTTTTTTTTATTCTCTATTTTTGTTTTGTTTGGTTGACCTCTGCCTGGAAAGCTGAGTCATATTGCGGCCGCTGGTGCTGGTGTAGGAGTCCGCGTGTATTCTTACGTACATGATTCTTGTGGTTTTGTGGTGTGGGCTGTCGAGTCGATGCGAGTCGGCGGCCCGTGCCGCTGTTTGCGCTTGGAGGCAGCCGCGGATCCCCTCTCCCCTCCGCCGGGACAGCAGTGTTGTAAATTTGACGCATTTTTATACATCTTTATTGTGACACAGTGCAGAATGGAGAACCGCTCAGTGAGTCCTTCGAGGAAAAAAAAAAACCATACTAACATAGATGCAAGCTGTGGCTGCGCCACTGACGCGTCTCGACGCGTATCGTCACGCGACCGTCACCGGTACAGTGTTACGTCATCCGGGGGCCCTGGGCGCCAGAACCGGGACTGCGGGGCGGCTGCGCCCAGGGCGGCGGTCAAAGTCGCTTCGAGCTCCTTGCGGCGTGCTCACTCGGCCTGCGTCTCCTCCTCCACGCCCTTGTGCGACTCCCGCCCTGCCGATACCTCTCTCCATCCCCTCCTCTTCACGAAACTAGTACGACGATGGTCCGCGGCTCTGACGTTCTCCTCATTGTGGTGCGTGGCTCTTCAAGTCTCTGGCTCGAAGGACGTCGGGGGAAGGAGAAAGGGGAACACAAGTTCTGACTACGAGGTGGTACGCAGGTCGCTATCCTCTTCCCGCCTGCCGCCGCGGCGTTCGTCACCGGCTGCAGCTGCGACCTTCTCATCAACATCCTCCTTACGATGTAAGTCCTTCGAATCCACTTCTCGCGGGTCTGCGCACCAACCACGTCCTCGCAGTCTCGGGTACCTCCCAGGCCATCTGGTAAGCCCCACCCAGCCTTCCGTCCGTCAGTCCTCCCTCACCGTGTCCCTCTACAGCACGCCTTCTGGCTGATATACCGCAAGATGCAAGCCGAGGAGCGTTACGGCCGTGGCGGCTACGTCTGTACGTGCGCTCTGCAGTCCGCCCGCGTTATCACCCCGGCCCCTTGCTCAACCGGTTCCCTTAGACATCGGGAACGGCGAGTTCCAGCCCGCCCCTGGTCTTCCTGGCGCCTTCCCTGCTCAGCCCAACTACGGCGCCACTGGCGGTGGCTACGTTCACTGATCGCCGTCCAGCTTGAAGGCCGATGAGGACGGCCTGAGTAATTGTTGTTCAGGGCGAGTCCTCGGGACATTTGTGGCGTCTTCGTTCCACTTCTACGGCCCCTTTCCGCGTTGTATGTACACGATGGATTGTAGAATTGTTGTTCTTATTGCGATACCTTTTTCTATCTTGTTTCCGCCCGAGTCGTACCGTGTGCTCGTTGACGATGTTCGCTCAATGACAGCATTTTTGGAGCGTCAGAGAAGGTGAGTGTGTATGATTTGTTCTTGTCTGGAAGAAATCCGTCGTTAACATATTCTGGGTCAGGTAATACTGTTACGAGCACCCGGCCATCTAAATGAACGTGGGCGCACGCCATCGGCTCCACCGAAATTCACGTATTCCTTTCCAAGACTACCGAAGTTTACACAATGGATGTCCAGTGCCGTCTAGCCACAATACACCACGATAGACGCCGAAAAGTTGTATTATATTGGACGTCGCGTCCAACACTCTCTTCATCTTGCTCTCATATCCCACACCACCGTTAGTCTGCCATACAGGCATCACCGTTTATGTTCTTCTTGGTGTGTACCTTTTCAGCCGCTATCGACGTACTCATACTCACGTTGTTTCCATACATCTTGCTCTTGTCGCAGTTCTCGCCTTGCGCATTAGCCACGAGTTTCAGCGTAGATATGTCTTCCACGTCCGGGGCACAGGCAAAAACCCAGCCGGATACCGTTAGGACTCCCTCTGGTCGTGCTGATTTGACCGCCGCAAAGTTTTCAAAGGAGGATTTCCGTGAAGACGACGCTCTCCCCGCGAAGGACAGAAGTAGCGCCGGTGGTAGTGCCAGATTGGAGGAGGGAGACTCTACAAACGAGAAGCGCAAGGAGACAGGATGGGTTGGCAAGGGTGAGAAGAACGGAGGGGTCAAGGCGTCTGTGAAGGACAGCGCGACCTCCACGGGCGACGTAGCGTCCGAACCTCTCTGGAAACCCTCCAGGGAGCAGCTCAAGTCCGAGTCGGACGCATTGTCGGAGGGGAACTTCGAGGACAGCGAGAGGTCGGACGATGAGTCGGACCAATATTTATCCGGCTCAGACGATGAGGATGCGGAGGAGGAGGATGAGCCGCCCATTGTTGGGTTGTTTTATAGAGTCGGGCTGTGAAACAGTACTTACCCACAATAGGTGCCAGAATCTGGTTACCGGGTAGATTCATGTAAATGCATCGTAGCATACCCATAGTCTGTCTATAATTATGTGCATCACTTTCTGATCTTCTCTGGGCAGTCACTCGGGAAAACTATTGGGATACAACCGGGAGTTGAACGCATAGGGACGACGGATGGGACAGTACTGATGACAATGTACCCACTGTCCGACTCGGAATGCGACCAGGCAAAGGCGGGTCCGTACTCTCGATGCTTCTCAAGTCGCGCTCGTGCCGAGAGCTTGTACTCTCGCCTTCCTACCAGCCCTCGTCCTTGGGTCGGTCCGCATCCTGCCTGACGTCACTCTCGTCGCCGTCCTCGACCTCCAAGTCCGTTGGCCGCATCGAAACTTGGTGCCACCGGACAGCTCGGGGACATTTAATGCCAGGACCGCATTTGCGTCGGTCTTCAAGCCGCCAGCCTGGGGTAGGGCTGTGCGGTCGGGCTCGCGCTCCACGTCGGCCGCTTGGACCTCAAGTACGGCTTTGTCGTCGTAGTCCTCCGGTACGGGTTCTACCTCCGACACAGGGTGTACTTGCGAGGTAGGGACTTCCCGGATCGGGAATGGCACGGGGGTAGTAATCTCATGGCGGGTAGTCCGGGAGGCTGCCGCGCACCCGTTTGCCTCGGCGTTTACGGCGGAGGGCGGCCCCTGTGAGTGAAAGCCAAGGTCCAGGGCGTCCATGCAGTCGCCTACATCCTTAATAAGGAGCGCGACTTCCCTATGTGCCCACAGCATGTCGATGTCGCACGACGCGTCCCCGCACGAGGTTCGACGAGCTCCGCTGTCCTTGCTGCTACCGTCGGCGTCCGCGCCTCCATCCGCAAGCTGCAGAGCGATATCTGTCAACTCACTTCGAAACCTCTGATAAACTCGGATGTACTCACATTTGACGCGCCGCAGATACAAAACTCGGCCTCCCCATCGCGTTTGAGCCCCTCGCCCTCAACGCCCCCCAGATCGCCGCCCTCCTGGTTTCCCAGAAGACTCGGGCTCGAAAAGGTGTCGGTGACGGCGGACATTTCTGCCTCGAGCCGCCTCGCCAGCAGCTCGACCGCGCGGACGACTTTCTTCGCCCTCCGCGTCTCCCGTTTGTGCTCCTTCTGGCGCCGGGACCGCAGCGCGCCACTGCCAGTGTGGGGATTGCGCTCGAGAAAGTACACAAAGTCCCGCCGCGGGAGGCGGACTTCGTGGATACTCAGCCCCTGGGCCGTGTCTTCCCCCATGGTGGGCAGCGTAGAGTGCGGGCAGACGAGCGGTGGGCCTGAGGGGGCGTCGCATCCACCGGGGACGCGCATTAGTTCGGATCGTAGGGCGTTGGTGGTTAGGTCGAAGGTGTAGACGTAGGCGGGGCGGGTCGGGGAATCCATGATAGCGAACCTGCGCAGTAGCAGCTCGACTTGCGAGCGTGGAAGGGGTGAATGGTGGGGGGGAGGTGAAAACGTCGGGACGTCAGCCGCACTAAGTTCAAGTACATTTGGCCGTGGCAGACTTTCGAATTCGTGTCAGCCAGTCGATCGACCAGCCGACACTCGGTGGCTGGAGGAAACGAGAATGTGTATGGAGGTGCTTAGTCCATTTTACCATTCCGATCTTATGTGAGCACACTGTATTGGGAACTCTCTGGGTGTTTTTGAGTTCCTGAGGTGCATTCGACTTGGATGAGAGGAGTCGTGCGGCACGATTTCCATGCCGAGTTAAATGCTGCAGCTGGTGTTGTACATATATGCGCTTATTACTGATATGCTGGGATTATGCGAGTTCTCGAAGAAGATACTGTTAATGATCTTATACGGAAGAGTACTAGTTTAAACGACTTACTGCACCAGTTACGATCGACCGCTCCACCATTCTTCTTCGGGCTTTGCTTACCTGGTGGACTTCAATCCTCTGGCTGAAAGTTCCGAAAAACTCCAGAGCGTTTCCGGCAATGTCAAAGTTGAGGGTCCGAGTCCGATATCAACACCCGAGCGCTGGATAGACGTGAGCCCGGTAGCTCAGATAGTAGAAGAATGATCGTGGCGGCTGGCGTCATAAAGCACCGGCATTGCAATCCGTACCAACGGTGTGTAGTAGTATACGTAGTGAATGAAGCTTAGCCTCAGCAATACTATACGGCGTAAGCATACTATTGCTAGTGTCACGGCGCTTGTCGCAGGGGCGAAACGCGCGTTTTTTGTGGCGCGCGCGCATCTGGCAGCCTCTGACTGCGAACGTCGATAGCTCACTCGTTTTCCATTATTTTGCTCTGGTTCTTTTAGTTTTGGATTCTACTCTTCGGCGCGCAGGGCATGGTAC
Source organism: Trametes hirsuta (assembly GCA_001302255.2). NCBI lineage: Eukaryota > Fungi > Basidiomycota > Agaricomycetes > Polyporales > Polyporaceae > Trametes > Trametes hirsuta. The sequence goes on along the minus strand of CP019382.1, from coordinate 788,834 downwards.
CGGTTTTGTGTCAATCCGACGACTTCGACATTTCCCCTCCCCGAGACCCCCTTCCAGGAGAGAACGAGTATTGTGGTCGCGCGGTTGGAGATTTTTCGTTGGAATAGGATGAGACGTGACCCTTCATAGCATCCGGGGGGCATGGGCCCAATACTGGAGGGGTTGGGGGCCGCAGAGACCTTAATAAGGTACCATGAGGCCGAGGTGGTTCTTCCGGGGTGCATGTTCGGCCTCAACAGTCGACACAGACTACCCGTTCTCGGTAGAATATAACATATATAAATACTGATTGTGTGCACTGAGTGTTTGGGATAGTTTGAGTGGCATTCCATCACGATGGAATGGCTTCTACCATTGCACACCGAAGTGATGACGTGGCCATAATGCTATGGTGCATAGGCTTTCAGCCCGCTGAAATATTCTACCAGTGAGCTCATAATATTGATATAGAATGCTTGCCAAGGATCAAAACAAGGCAGAGATTCGTCCACGAACTACTGAAATCTGGAATACAACTACACTGTACCGCCAAATAGACCTAAAATGTCATGGAAACCGACTGTATTCACCCAGGAGGTTCACCGTGCCCTCAAGCTATCTATACAGAACATATTAAATCAGAAGGCATGAGAGAATACCGATATCTGCGCAAGCTATGCTCGTTCTCTCCAGGAAGGGGGGTCTCGGGGAGGGGAAATGTCGAAGTTGTCGGATTGACACGAAACCGGTACCATGCCCTGCGCGCCGAAGAGTAGAATCCAAAACTGAAAGAATCAAGGCAAAGGAATGGAAAACGAGTGAACTATCGACGTTCGCAGTCAGAGGCTGCCAGATGCGCGCGCTGTGCAAAAAACGCGCGTTTCACCCCTGCGACAAGCGCCGTGACACTAGCAATAAGTACTAAGCAGTGTCTCTATGCGAGCGCTCAAAGAGACGCTCACACGCGGCGCTTGTCTGCAATGCCACGGCCCACCATGGAGTCGGAGCACCGCTGACTCGAACTTGCTCCCTGCTTGAACTACCTAAATCTATCTCCCCTGCTACGCCCCTATCTTTGCATTTGCATACTTCTACTTCTCACTTTCGATGTAACGTCAGTGGTGTGAAGGATGTGCTGCTAGACCAACCTGAATTCGATCGTCGTGTACATCCACGCGATTCCACAGATCGCCGGTGCCCAGCAGACGAAGGAACTCTTCATGACGATTGAAGGTATGCGGCTGACATATGTGGACGCTTAGGACCGGTCATCAGGCGGAATACCACAAAACTAGCTCAGTGTGAGTACGATCTGGCCATGAGCTTCGCCTGCATTCAAGTTTTATGTGTGGCTTCGTTTCCTGGTTTTTGTCGGGTAATATGAAGTCTTCATACAAAATTATACTGGTCTCCCCTAGGCAGCCCTTGTACCAAGCCACTACATGACTGACGGTGAATAGCAGCCGGTAAAACTTAACGACGTTCGCATTGCTCACTCTCCCGGTCCGAAACTACGATGTGGGGATACGTCGCCCGATACAGCGCGTATCTTGACATTGCCGTATCCACACGAGGCAACGTCGTTGCTATTGTCACTTTGTGCAGCCACGCTGAGATCGAAGTCCCCCCAATGCATGTCTGGCGGTACGCGAAGCGGTCTCCCATGCCCTATTCTCGCACCATCTCAGGTTGTGCTACTCGCTCACGCAACTCTGTAGCTCGCCACCATCGCTCGCACGGCAGCTGCATGTGCTCTGCGACCAGCGGCCACTGCGCAAACATATCAAGCCCTGGTCACGACAGGCCAGACGCGCAGCTTTGGCGACGATACCTGCTTTAGAAGGTCCGATGCTTCTATCGGTGATACTCACCAGCGTTTTCCGCCTGCAGCGGTCAAAAGAAGGCGCTTCAGTTCGAGATCGGGCGTATAGGAATCGTTCATCCGCCCGTTGCCGGGGATAGCGTGCAATTTGCATGCTCCGAACGGTCGCGGAACAACGTCTGTGCTGACTGCGTGCGACGGGAATGTTGCAGCTGACCATCTAACGCGCCGGTACGTACGGCAGTAGCATGGGAAATCCATGGACGCACTATCGTATTGTCGGAGTTGTGGCATGAATCAACAGTAGCGTCGTAACGGTGCGCGCTGCAGGTTCTCCTAGAAAACACGACGGCTCAACTTCGCTTCACCTCAAGTTTCCTTGTTCATCCGTGGCAAGTCTTCGAATGCGGTGACGCCATCGTCCACTCAAAGTTCGATCCCAAAAAACCTTCAATACGCGACAACCCGACAGAAATGAGCTACGCTCGAGATGTGGATTTCGACGATGTCGTGCGTGGCGTGATCATGCAGCGGGCGACGAACTACGCATGTTGTACGTTTCTTCAACCTGTGGTAGCTTGTGGCCTTCACTGTCGGCTAAACGGTGTCGAACATAGTAGCGTCGATAACGTTCATGATGTGGGATATTTTGATCTCTTTGCCAAGCGAGGTAAGGTTCAAGGAGACGATATGGAGGTGTCTGAGTGACATAATGATATCTCTAGATCACGTTAGTTTGGCAGTGAGTTCATATCTATACGTCATAATAAATCAAGAAGGCTAATTAACACACCAGGAAGCCCAAAGGATGGCTTCGTTTCCTGTACGTATTCATCCGATATGTACCACTCCTATCAGCAATGTGAGCGCCCTTTCGAACATCGTCAATATTGCCTTCTAAGCACACCAACAGAACGTCGTTCATTTACTTCTCCTTTCCCGGGAGAGGAAAAAGCACAAACGAACAGTGTCAAGTTAATTCCATCGTTGAAGAGGTGGTCCTAGCGTGTGTCGTCGTGACAGTGCATGTCATACTCATTGTGCGTGGTGCGTCATATCTACGTCAATTCACCATTGTCACGGTGTGTGATATTCCTAGCCGCTCATAAAATGGCACGTCCCAGTATACGCGCTATATAACCGGAGTAGGATTTTGCTCCGAGTTCTTGCAGTAGGGTGTGCGATAACCCTCTGTGCGTCGCTTCTCGGCGAGTACTTCGCGTCAAGCAGTTATAAATATGGAGGAACGTGTTTGCTCGTGTCTGCACCTCGTACGATGCTACCGGGACTTGCCTGGTAAGCCCATAGTTTACTATGCTATCGCGTTTCGGATAGCAGTCCGCCCTCTGGCTAACGCAAGACCAACGTGGCAGGCTCTCTCCGGCCACTTTCGATTTAATCCTATTCATCCTTACGTTGATCAAATTCTACGAGAGTCGTCGAGAAGGCCTCAGCAGACTTCCCATCCTAGACACAATCATGCGCGACGGAACATGGGCGTTTCTCTTATCATTTGGTCGGCATCCCTTTAAGACCCTGTCGGGCACGGGTTAACCCTTGGTACAGTTGTCATGATACTCAACACACTCGTATACACTCGGACCATTACCACCGAGATGTCCGGCATAGCGTATGCGTGAGTTTCAACCTTGCTATTTGTGGTATTGTGTTAATAACTTGAACCCATGACCATCGAAGGTGTACTATGTCCTCGCTTTCTTATATTGTGGGTTCTATGCTGAATTCACGATTGCCGACACTCACGCTCCATGCAGGGCTCGCAAGTGCTACTCAACTTGAAACGCGTCTTGGCACAACCTTCGTGTCTTCCTTGGGATTCGTCATCAAGCTTTACGGATAGCAGCCTCGACTGGGTTGGGTCACTCCCCTCTTGGTCACATCCAGACGCCAACGAAAAACCGTAGAGTAGCGGGGGTTATGGAAGTGTCCAAGCTTATTGTACATCTAGCAGGTCTCTCGCTGGCGAGAGAACGATATTGTAGCGCGGGTGCAACTAAGTGTATGTAGGAAAGTAATATGTACGCAACGTGAATTTATTGTACAATTTTTCTGAAGAGCCCCGGCTTCTCACACTCTCAGTATCAACGTCACTACTAGTACCGCCCCACTCTGTCCCATCGCACAATTGGAGCAATTCCACAGCTGATCGTGCACCCCCACCTAACGTATACAGAAAGGGATCATCACGGACATCCCTTCGTCGTTGGCACAGCCCGAATCTGCGCAATCGAGTCGGCTATGAGTGCACCCTCGTAAAATTGAAGGCAATCACCGCCGCGGAGCCCCACTGTCGCCTGGACTGTCTTCGATTCACGCACTCGTGTTGAACTCCCCGGCATCAATGGAGTATTGGGAAAGTTTAGATTTGATAGAAGATATTATCACCTCCACGATTCTACGACCCTTAGTTGTCTTTTTTGGGTCCCAGGTATCCTATAACATAGTCTACGTAAACGGCTGTGCGACCATCTGCAGATCTGCGGCGTGCTGGTATTCATGCACCGGTCACCACATGTCTATGACTGCATGCGCCGTCGCGCGCTGAGCAGTGCGTGAGTGGGTATTCTTTGTCCTACTCACTGGAAGTCGTCGAATGACGTGGTTGCGGGGTTGTCCCAAGAAACTCCCGGATGTAGTAGGACGGGTCGAGGAATGCGAGGAAATCTTTGATAGGCGAGTAGCAGTAGTTCGGAGGGCAGTGAGCGCAGCGGATTAGAATATGTTCGCGCATGCAGCAGGCGGAGTCCCCAGAGTGCAAGCCGCATCGGAACGTGGGCACCTGGTATCGGCCACGGAACCTGTCGCGATACTGTCCGGTAGGGCCGTGGTCCGTGGTGCACCGGACGAGGTGTACTGCAGATGTGGGGTGTCCACTGGCAGACGCCGCACCAGCGGGAAGTTGCCGGAGTGTTGGGGGATGCAGAATGCTATGTGCTTGAGGTAAAAGTGGCCCCCAATTGTCGACGTCCGGGGGGGTTGTTCGCGATCCTCAGCCGTGTCCTTCAACAAAACAGGAGAATGTCCGATCCCTGTTCCACCGAAGCGGCGCTGAACCAGACGTGATACTCCTTATAAAGGAGAACCTATGCGGCGGCATTTCTTGTCGTCCGCCCCTCCCTAAATTGACCACCGCGAACCAAGAGTCACCGACGGCGGCATGTTCGGTATTGGAAATAACTTAGCGGATGTTGTGCCTACGGCGGCGACGATACAGACGACTGGCCTCTCCTCTGGTAACGCTAACAGACGTTCTCACTGCGCTGGGAGAGACTGAAGATGAAACTGGTAGCAATGGCGCTCACATTCCTCGCATGGGACATCCTTACGTCGTTTTCCGATGAGGTAAGCCTAGGCGGACGCTGCGTTTGACCGCGCACAGTGATGACGGACCGGACTGGCTAGGTGCGGTTCATCTGGCAGTGCGCGAGACCCACTTTTAGAGGCTATCACTGCGCGCTGATAAATGGATCAACGGACGCAGGACACCCAACGGATGGGTCCGTTGGCTTTATGCGTTCGTCCGTTACGTGCCCATGCTAACCGAAATGTGGGTGGCCCCTTCGAGTCGCGCCTCCATGAGAGAACCAATCCAAGATGACGACAGCGTGCTGTTCGCTGTATTCTCGAAACCAACGACCAGTGGAAGCTGCGCAGCGGGAACGTTAGCGGAGGCCGTACTGATGGAGTTTATCATCGTCGCCGTCGAGCTGGTGCTACTCATCCGTGGTGCGTAGCGTAACGTCCATCAGCTCACCCGCAACGCAGTGACCGACCGCCGGCGTCGACCAGTGTATGCCTTGTACGGCCGAAGTAGGAAGGTTCTGCTCGTGCTCCTCGCTGGGTTCACAAGCAGCATCTGCGTGACGGCCTTCGGAATGTACTACGCGGCGGATGGTTTCACCAATGACGGGCAATGCCTCGTGACGGCTTCTCCGCGGATCATACTCCTAGTCTGGTGTGCTCCAAGAAGCTTTGCATTGAAGGGACACGGGATGTTAACCTCTGAACGCGGCAGGTTGTCACCTGTTGCATTCGAGCTCGTACTCTTCGGCTTGACTTTGTTTAAGTTCGGGGAGAGTCGTCGACAGGGACTAGGGAAGCGCCCTATTTTGGACACCCTGATCCGCGATGGGACATGGGCATTCCTATGTTCGCTGGGTTAGTTACCTCGCGCACATGTCGGAGTGCGATCTACTCACTCTGTGCATGCTAGTGGTCATGACGCTCAACGCCCTTAGTTATACCATATACTCCAACAAGCTCTCGAGCATATTCTACTTGTAAGTAGGGCGTGGGATGTCTGGCGTGTACAGTGGGCTGACCGAGGTGAAACGTTAGCTGGGCTTTGTCCGCTCTGTCATTCATTGTGAGTATTCGCTGAATGAAGCGCTGCCTTTGTACCAACGACTCGACAGGGATCCCACGTACTTCTCAATTTGCGACGTGTTACTTCCGAGCCTTGTCAGTCATGGGATGCTCAGTTGACGTTCACCGAAATGCGCTTTGATGCTTCGGTCTTTTCCGCCGGGTCAGGTTAGCGTGTCCCAGACCGCAGTTATTGCATCATGAACCTACTTAAATATTAAACTCGGATTTGGGGTAGACTATAGACACACTTGCCAATGACATATAGTCCGCAGTTTGCGCAGACTACGGTAATTCTTCCTGGCTACTCTCGTCGTCGCCTTCAGGCGTCCAGCTCCTTATTCGTGTTCCGCGATTCCAAATACCGGGGCGACCTCCGGTTGCATCGGGAGGGCGCTCCCAACGGGGTTCTACGTTCCCTCGAAGAAGACCAGTAGTACCATTCAGGGCAGGATTGAACACTAGTGTACCAGGCAGCATCGGCTCTGGGGGAAGAGTCGATTCGGCGAAAAGAGCATCCGAAACAGCCAAGTTGGATGACATTTGGGGCGTCTCGGGAAGGTGGAAGAGAGCGAGCGGGATAGGTGAAGAATATGCTTGAAGGAGGGAGGCTTTGGTGAACGGCGAAGTGGAGATGAATACACCGACCAGTGCAGGCGCAAGCTCTTGCGAAGGCGGGTACGCGGAGTGGCGGAGGACGGTGCCTTCGAATTCTCGGATATAGCGGGGCCCAATCTTCTTCTCCTCAGCCTTGCATTGCGCGACAACGCGGATACGTTTCCGAAGTGCTTCAGGATTCATGTCGCTCTCAGCAGACGAAGGAGTTGCGCCGAGACACTCAGCGGGAAGCCACCACCACCCTTGTAGGTCTATTCCGCCGTCTCCTTTGCCGCCGACGCGTCGTAGAGACATGGAGAGGTGTTCGCGAAGGACGCGTAGGGATCGCTGCTCGAAGCGGAGACCTTTCATGACCGAGGTCATTACCGCGGGTATCGAAGGCGTAGAATTGATTGTCATGGCTTAAGATAGGCCTAAGAATGCGGAAGATGGAGCCCGAACCCAGAATTCAATGGAGAGGAAATATAGAACGCGGGGAAGATACCACTGGATGATGGGAGCAGAGAAAGAGTCGATGGCGTTCACACATCCCTGTTCAGCGTACGTCTACGCAATTGGTATAAACTTCTTGTTACGGGGCAAAAGAACGTAGGACTCAGGAGCGATCATAAATTACTAGGTTGGGGTACAAAGAACTCGGGTGCATACACTGTGTGATGTATGATTGTACCACAACTTCCAACCAGCCTCGCGCACCAGCAACAGGCACTAAGGTACATTATGTCGAAAAAAGGGAAGTCAATCTTGCACCTAAACTTCAGGAACTGCGGTAGAATGAAGCCGCTGGACCTGTATATGAGGGTGCCATAGCATCACGATATCGCACCAGTGGAACACAGGAAACGAAATGTATTTATATAGAGAAAGGAAATTAATCATACAAGGCGAGACAGTGAGAGATGTACCTTCCGTGACAAACCTCTCTACCTTGGAAGATAGAGGCATCGAAGTAATAAAGGGAGGTGGTAGGTCTTGCACCAAGAAGCCACTTCAGGAGCTGCGGTCGAAGTCCCCGCTGCGCCTGTACACAAATGGTGCTGGAGGAGACGCCTCGCGCCTACAAGCCCGTTATATATCTAGTTTTCAGGCGGAGACGGAAAGCGCGCCAACTCCGACCGTACGCGTCGAACGCGTCCGGAAAGAGACGCGTCCAGCCACCGTGTGCTATAATTTCCCACCCGAGCTTGCTAGTGCATGCCCTGCAGATAAACGCGACGTGGCAGCTTCCATCATGGCGCTCATGTACGGAAAGGAGAAGGATGCAGAGTACGAAATAGGTACGTTTCGTTTCCGCGCATGCATTCCAATGGCTGGAACAAGATGGTCATAGACAACTCCTCACACCCCGGTTTCTGCTCGTTCTTCACCAAACTCCCGTCTAAGTCACCCGAGACGGGCACCGTCCGCCTCTTCTATCGAAACGAATACTACTCCGTGCACGGCCCAGATGCCTTTTATGTAGCCACACACGTCTTTCGCACAAACTCGGTCATCAAGTACCTCGGCGGCCGCGCTGGACTACCCAGCGTCACTCTGAGCGAGAGTCTGGCGAAAAGCTTTCTTCGGGATGCACTGACGAGCAAGCAACTGAAGGTAGAAATATGGGCACCCGAAGCAGGCCAGGGCAAGAAGGCCACCAAGTTTGTTCTTGACAAAGAGGTCAGTCGAAGGCTCCCTTTGGTAACGCCGCGAAGTTGTTGAAGCCGGCATAGGCTTCACCTGGCAACCTCTCTGCTGTTGAGGATTTGCTCTTTGTGAATACGGACATCGTGTCCGCACCAATCGTTATGGCTCTCAAGATAACTAGTGCTCCTGTGAGTGCTGGAAATAACGCCAAGACGAAGACAATCGGGGTAGCATATGCGGACAGCAGCACCCGTGAACTCGGAGTAGCAGACTTCGTGGACAACGATCTCTTCTCAAACACAGAGGCACGTTCCCCGTATCTGAATGTACTAGTCTATGCTCATTTCCGCCCAGACTCTCGTCATCCAGCTTTCGGTGAAAGAGGCCATTATTCCTACGGGTACCGCGTCCGGGACCACTGAACGTGATTTCGACCTGAAGAAGCTAAAGGAGGTCCTCGACCGTTGCGGTGTGGTCATCACAGAGAGAAAGCCCAGTACGTCTCACTGTACAATATGTGAGGGGGACTAGTGTTGACTGCGATCTACATAGGCGATTTCATGACTAAAAATATTGGGGACGACCTTCTACGGCTGCTCAACCCTAATTCTACCCCTTCGTCATCTAGCTCCGATGCCACAGCCACAATCCGTACGCCCCTTCCGCCTGTTAGTTTCATATACATTTGTTATTTACTATCGCTCTCTAGCACAATTGCAGCTGCCCACCGCCCCGGCGGCGCTGTCGGCCTTAGTCTCGTACCTATCCTTGCTCTCGGACACCTCCAATCACGGTGCATGGAGCATAAGAACACACGACCTTTCTCAGTACATGAGACTAGACGCGAGCGCGCTTCGTGCACTCAACCTGACCGAGGCACCTGGGAATATTGTATGCCCTTGTTCGTTGAACATACGCGACAATGCTAATCCACATACGAAACAGGGGTCGAACAAGAACACGACGCTGTTTGGTCTTCTCAACAAGTGTAAGACAGCACAAGGCTCAAGGTTGCTCGGGAGCTGGCTCAAGCAGCCTCTTGTTAACCGCCACGAAATCCGTACGATCCTCCCGTACAACCCCGTCGAGGTTTGCACTGATCTTTGGCCGTACAGTGAGGAGGCAGCTTCTCGTTGAAGCGTTATTTGAGGATGCCAACTCGCGCCGAATCCTGCAGGTAAGTCATCATGGCCCTCAGGGGTTGGGTATGTATACTCACTACGTGTGTTCCCTTTAGGACGACTACCTCAAGCTCATGCCTGACATGCACCGCATATGCAAGCGATTCCAAAAGTCGATTGCATCCCTGGAAGATGTTGTGCGCGTGTACCAAGCCGTACTGAAGGTGAGCGAATAATTGGAGCGCCTGCCGAAGTCGTTTCTGATGATTCCCATAGCTTGAGGGTCTCATCAGCACCATCGAAGGCATGGAGACCAACTCAGGGGAACAGAAAGTACTCCTTGACGAGACGTATCTTACCAAGTTCCGAGTACGTTTTAGTCCCTTCAACCTATGCTCTGCCACTAACCATGACCCGCATTGTAGGAATACGACACAGCACTGAGCAAGTATGCCGAGATGGTGCAGCAAACACTCGACCTCGATGAGCTCGAGAACCACAGTTTCGTGATCAAGCCCGACTACGACGACCGCCTACGCGCACTTGCAGACAAGCTCGCGGAGGTGCGCGACGGGCTTGACGGTGAGCACCGCAGGGTCGGTAAGGTGGTCGGCCTTGATCTCGACAAGAAGCTCCACCTCGAGAACTCGCTACAGTACGGTTATTGCTTCCGTGTCTCCAAGGGGGTCAGTGGACTGATCTAAGTGGGTGGACTGTTGCAACGAGTACTAAGGACGTGCCATGTGTAGGATGCAAAGGTGCTCCAAGACGACCCGCGGAAATGGATCGAACTCGGCGCACAGAAGAGCGGCGTGTTCTTCACGACGCGCACTCTGAAGGACTTGTCCACGGAGTACATCGAGATTACGGAGAAGTACTCGCGTACTCAAAGCGGTCTCGTGAAGGAGGTCGTGAACATTGCATGTGAGCGTATGTTCTAATTGTTACCTCGCATTCTCACCTCAGGCCGTTAGCGACTTATACGCCGGTCCTGGAGGCGTGGAACAACGTCATTGCTCATTTAGACGTTGTCGTTAGGTACGTCTGCTGGATGCGTTCAAATGACCATTACTGAGGCTATAGGACTGCCAGCCTTGCTCATGTCGCGGTTAACGCGCCGGAGTCATATGTCAAGCCCGAAATCTTGGAGAAAGGTCAGTATTAACGCGCCAATTCGCGTCGAGACGGATTGAGGTTTATTGGCGCCCTTAGGTTCTGGGAGTCTAGTGCTAAAAGAAGCTCGGCACCCATGTCTCGAAGTCCAAGACGACGTGAGCTTCATCCCGAACGACGTAGAGATGATCAAGGGCGAGTCATTCGTCTTTGATGTCTAAAGAAACAAGATTGAACGCGAACCACATAGATGACAGCGAGTTCCAGATCATCAGTAGGTCATTTCAATGCTCCGTCACACGCATACATTGAGCGTATCTCTATAAGCCGGGCCTAACATGGGCGGGAAAAGCACGTACATCCGTCAAGTCGGGGTGATCGCGCTCATGGCGCAGACTGGCAGTTTCGTGCCATGCGCTGAAGCGCGCCTCCCTATATTTGACTCTATCCTGTGCCGTGTCGGCGCAGGAGACAGTCAGCTCAAGGGTATCTCAACGTTCATGGCCGAAATGCTAGAGACTGCTACGATCCTTCGAGTATGTTTGTTTCCTCGTCTAGTCGTTTTAAACGCTTACCCGAGGTATAGTCTGCCTCCAAGGACTCTTTGATAATCATCGACGAGCTTGGTAGAGGTATGCGTTTTTTTCGTGCCAAGAAATATGGTATTGATCGTGAGCAGGAACATCCACGTACGACGGCTTTGGACTGGCATGGGCCATTTCCGAGTAGGCGTCGCAAATCTTTACTGCTAATGCGTCGGGTTAACTGTTGGGCGCACATAGGCACATCGCATCTCAAATTCATGCGTTCTGCATGTTCGCGACGCATTTCCATGAACTTACCGCGCTCGACCAAGAGATCAAGCATGTCAAAAACTTGCACGTCGTTGCGCACGTCTCGGACGCAGACGAAGGGGGCGGTGACCGCGATATCACCCTGCTCTACAAGGTTGAGCCGGGTACGTGGCTTTATGCTCAGAGCAGCAGGTCCGGAGCACTGACCACCTGGCAGGTGTGTGCGACCAGAGTTTCGGTATCCACGTCGCAGAGCTTGCGAACTTCCCGGAGAGTGTCGTTAAGGTAAGGGTCCCTGCAATTTAAATGCCTTACGGCGATTTCATGAAGTTAACAACCGCCTGTTTAGTTGGCAAGGCGGAAAGCTGACGAGCTCGAAGACTTTAACCACGAAAAGGCCGAGCCCGATCTGCCCCCAGAGGTTGTTGAGGAGGGCACGCGGATCATCGAGCAGTTGCTATTGGAGTGGGCGGCAACCCAGGGCGGACATGACGGTGAGGATGTGGTGATGCGCGACGAGGAAGCCGGCCCGGACGGTCAGCTCGAGGAACTGAGACGTTGCGTGGATAAGTTCCGACCACAAATTGAGGGCAATCCTTGGGCACAGAGTCTCCTCGCCTCTTTATAGTCCCACCCTACCGGTCGTTGTTACCTTGACGCCTTTGCTTGTTCTCGTGCTGTCGCTATCGTATCTGCTGTGCTTTTCTCCTACTCAACTTCATCACCGTTCTCGTATACATCCGATACTTAATCTCATTTCCACGTGTCCGATTCCCCCGAACGGGGGAAGAACTTAACGCAAGGAACAAGAACATATATTAGGAGACGTTAGACGACCGAGGTGCTCTTGCATAAACGCATACATGGGTTATTCTATATTTTCTGAGTACCAGGAAGGAATCCGAAGGAAACGAAACATAGCTAGTCTCGGAACAAATAGCATAGCCGGAGAAGGGTCTTGCACTGCGGGTTGCTTCCCGCCCTTCAAGTGTGCCACTGAGGGTGGACTACTCAAGCCGCGAGGCTAGCTGTGGAGGCCTTACGGGAGATGGTGCGCCCGTTGTAGTTACCCGGGCCAAGGAGGTTGGGGGAACCGTTCACAGTAACGGCGTCCCCCGGTTCGCCGTCCTCGAAGTCAATCTCGGACTCATCGGCGGAGCGAGTGATTGCGTTCCCCTAGCGTAGCGACGGTGAGGAACTCTGAATAGCGATGCGTCAAGCCAAGGCGTACCTTGCCAGTGATGTACCAGGCGATCGTCGCAGGGTTGATGTCGCTCCAGTGCGAGAAACTCCCTTCCGTAGAGAGCAGTATCTGACCACCATGGCCTTTGATCTGGGCGTGGTGCCCGATGAACGGCTCGCCCTCGAGCGCAGAGACCATGTCACGTTCCGCCTGGTGGCAGCTCACGCCACGCGGCAAGGAAAGCTCGATGCGTGCCTCGGTGGCGCCCTCCTATATGCGCGGTATGAGCGTGTTTTCACTCGTTGATAATGTCACTAGAGGCACGCCGTACCTTATAGATGAACTTGGTAAGGTATGACTTGCCGAAGAGCTGGTCGCCAATCGCCCTGGCAGCCTGGAGGGCGGTTTTCGGAGTGGAGAACGCGAGGTCCGCCTTGTAGACACGGGACTGTTATGATAGAACGGCGAACCCCACCGTCAGAGATGATCTACTCAATCTGAATCACGGGATATCACCTTCCCGTCAGGGAAGCCAGAAGGCACCTTCAAAAGGGGAGCGTCCTTGGCGTTACCACCGAGTTTCTTGCCTACAAACGCCCCGGTCGCATCCTTCGAGACGATGATGGTCGTGTGCGGGCCGAGGCTCAGCAGGTTCGCTTCCCAGATCGGCTTGACACCCTGAACTTCGCCTCTAAGGATCTCGGAGGCTTGGTACTTGAGTGCAACGTAGGCCCGGAGAACGGGCGTGAATTCTCCGGTGACAGCGAGGCCGTTTCTGTATCATGCACATCAACACTTTTGAACGCCAGAGTCAAAAGCGATGCCGCCGCTTACCCCACGTCAGTCCAGGTGAGGACGGGGTTCATGACTTCATTCGGAGTGTCCGGGTCGGTGATGAAGCCTGTCATGGACTTTTATGAGAACCGGTCGGTTTAAGAGCGCTGACTCCGTGTACATACCGAGAGCGATGGTGGCCGGGTGGCCGACATTGTTGATCGCTTGAATAGAGTCAACCCCCGGGCGGGCAATGGGAGGCTAGACGTCGTGAGAACCACGCAACGATAGGGTTCCTAGGAGGACCTACCGTGAAGAAATAGACGGGAGGGTTGACCGCATTGTTGACTGTCAGGGTTGTCACATCACCGACCTTAGATTGTGGTCAGTTGAGAAACTACAGCATATATATATAGTTGTCCCCATCGTCTCGTGCCTACCTTCATGTGCGTGTAATTGCTAGCGGAGACAATCCGCTGACCACCGCCAATCTGGGGCATGCAGAATCCGAGCCTAGAGTGGCGGGCCATGGTCAGTATCATCTATCATGCATAGCGAAAATGGAAAGTACTAACGTGCTCGTCCAGGTGGCATCAATACCGGAATGCCCTAGAATAGATGCTTAAGTCCACCAATTGAATGCTGACGCTATGAAGCACTGCTCACCGACCGCAGACAGCGTGGTGACCCTGGCGGAACACAGAACCGTGACGAATGATGAGAAACTGCAGGTAGCGGTGGGAAACCCTCTTGCACTTACTTCCAGGCAACAGGGAACTGCTTAATGAAGAGATCGGGGCTCGGAGGGGTGAAGCACAACAGCAATGTGACATCCTCGCCGAGGTTAACACTGATGAGGTATGAGCATGGTTGAGCGTGTGCGAAAAGATATGTACCTCTTGAAGGAGAGGTTCTTGGTGGCCATTGCGACTGAAAGAGTACTTGAGAGATACGAAGCGGCTGGCGAGCGGTTGGTGAGTGGTGAGTGAAGTTGGAATGCGATTCTGGGGGAGCCAGAGAGTCGTGCACACCGTATTTATAATTCTCGTCTCCCTTCGTAAATTGGACTTGTTTGACGTATGTCAATGAACCCGAAAGGATCTTCACCGGTCTGGGAACAGCCCGTGCGTTGAAACACTTTGGACGAGGCGACTTCTCGGACCCTGCCCCTCCTCGACGTCGGTTGTGCCTTGAATTTTGACACTGAATAGGCTCCACCATCGACGGCGGTTTTTTACCGGTGCTCAAAGCTGACCATCTGTCGTTCACAGTAAGAGCATGCCATAGCAAAAAGGACAAGGTTCTTGAACTGCACAGAGAACGTACCTAGCGCCACGGGTGCACTGGATCGGTTCAAGGCACCCACAGTCATTGGTTATTTCGCATATGGAAGAAAGGAATATCGCAGTACTACTTTCCCCAAGCTTTACAAGCACATACCCACGTCCAAGTTCCGTAGATGACCCTCAGCCTGTAGTAAAAATTAGAGACCCATATCGAGTAGCGGTTTCAATCACCCCCTAACCCACAATATGGTCGTAGCTCCTTTAGCCAATCGATATTGTTGGCATGATGGGGGGAGTATTGGTCGGGGCATCATCTGAAAGCCAACAAAACGGTGCCAGGGTCCAAGACGTCGCCACTACCCCGGGCGCCTCAAGGGAGATGAAATTACGAGGGTGAGGCACAACCAGTATTCGGGAGTTCACGCACTTCAAGAGGATACGGAACGTACCTGTACCGGAGCTCAACCCCTCTAACAGATGCATGAAATTGGCCGCTGTGACAATGTCGTTGGACGCAGTAAGTTTGAACAGCGACCGGTCACCGCTGTCAACTACTAGTAGCCTCGATGACGTTAATCATCCAACTCGTGGTTTCCCCTGATAGACGCATTGTCACCGAATAAGATTCACTGGAATCATCGTGAACTCGACATCCATATTTGAAGAAAAGAAGCAGGTGCAGGTAGTAATAGTACACTTGGTGACGCTCTGAAAAGGCGCTCGGTCGCTTCTAATATTAACGTACATTTATTAGCGCCCATGAACTCAACTTGCCTTAGCCCCAACTTGAATTTGCCGTAGCGTGCCGGCACTTGGGCCGCCTCAGGCTACTACTTACTAACGTATCTCAAGTACTGGCCCAGACCTAGCGTCCGTCAATATTGTTCAGGTTCCGGGTCAGAAATGGGATTGAGGTACAGGAACAACGATGAACACGGAAGCGACCTGTACGTACGCTAGAGTAGGCGTACTCATGAATGCGAACGAAGAACGGCCGCCGGTAAACGACTATCCAACTATGGGTCCTCGTTTCACCTTCCCTCGTTGACATGACAGGCACGCCTAGCACACACGTCGGCGGACACGCCCAACATACATTGATGGCCTTCTTGCTTAGGCAGAGGCCCGACACCGAGTCTGTTCTCCAGGCTATAGCAAGCCCGGCGCAGCTGTGTACCGAACTCTCACGACGTCCAGACTAACGTCAGATGTTGATCACGAACAGGGGCTTTGCAAACGGGCCAACCGGAGAGGCACAACCCCGTGCTGTCACACAAGGATCTGGGCCCGTTTAGGTCTGTCTTCGCAAAGGATGAACATTATTTATGTCCCTTCTCTTTTCCATCATCCCCGCATTCGACTCGTATCTCAACCCCGTTCGTCCAGCTCTTCGCACCGGAATGACTACTAAACACCTGATCTTCAAAACGTGAGTCGTTTGACTGGCAAGGTGCATGTTTCGGTGTGTATTGACCGAACCCAACAGTGCTGACTTGGGCACGAACATCCGCATCTCGCTATCATTTGCTCCTCCGAAGGTACTCCTCCCGGTCAAAGACCCTCTTTTCCCGTGGAAGTAAGCAATTGCGCGTTTTGAAATCGTTCTATCTAATTCTGCACAGGATATTCGACATTCCTGCCTCAGGTCAAAGGCTCGCATATACAGTGTTCCTTACGTAGTGCTCACTCTTCCTTCATAGGCATATTTGCGACCACCATAACCTGGAGTAACAGGTGCGCCTATTTTCCCCCCGACCTCTTCCGTACCTGACTCGATGAGACAGACTTGCATTCTGCGTTCCTAAGTTCGAAGAGAACTTTGTCCCAATTAAGGTGAGTAGCGATATAATACTTCAGACGTTTTCAGTAGGTCCATGCAGATTATGATACAGGCAGGCCAAGGCACGGTCTTGATGGGTAATCCCCCTACCCCCATTTTCACGGTGAGACTATTCTTACCGACAATCTTCTCTCAGTGTATGGTTACACCCTCTACAGCCTCCTGTCACACTCCCGGGTGTCGACACCGTGCAGGTTTTGAACCAGACCAACTCTCCTACAGACATTGGCCTCGGTATGTTTCCCGTGATCATATGTTAGCGAATCCTGACATCAACGTCAAATCGTTCAGGGTACATTGTAGACGGTGTAATATTGCCTGCAGCCGTCTGGCAAGAGGTTGGGTGCGCATTTGTCTTGTCTTTCGACGTGATGATCTCTACGTGTCTGTTTACCACGCCTAACAGGAAGAATTTCCTTCTCGTCGCTGAGATGGAGCCTGTCCTGAGGGCCTATGTAGAAGATCAAGGCGTAGCGGCGCCCATCGTTTCGGCCGTCGAGGCACCGCGACCGATCTGGGAACAGAACTTGCTAAGCCTTGGCCCTAGCACTCTGATCACCATTACGGTGGATGGTCGAGGCGGGTATCTAGCCACTCAGTTCAGTGTCAATGCAAAAGACGCAATGACCACCAACCCTTGTGCCACGCTAATCGAAACACGCACGAAGGTGGCGCCCATTAGGTGATGAGCGTGTTATTGCATACTGACGTTCTACCGTCCTCGACCCCAGATTTTCAGAGCGGAGATCGCTTTTGAAGACGCAAATGCGGCGTCTCGAGATGGTATATCTCTCCGCAAAGCCTTGTCCGCTCACGGTTACGCGGTAGATTGCATTAGCAAGGTGCGTGCCTATTTGTCGTCAGTAGTTCAAACTTGGGATTAATCTATACTACAGGCTCGCAGCGCCGAACTATCTGTGGTCGTGACTGTGCCCCACGACGGTAACTGCGATGATGCTGAGAAATGCCTGATGACCGCTATCGAAGAAATTCATTCTGCCACTATGCTGGTCATCGATATCAAGGGACATACAGGTGAAGTTTTGGTCCAAGGGGAAGCCGAGTCTAGTTTCTCATTGTGGCTTCCTATCAACCCTTGCGATCGTGAGTGGAGGGGCAGGGTGAATTGAGGGGTAAGCCCAAGTCACCGTAGCCCTATACGCCGTCTTTTTGCTTATATACGTGCGTCAAGTATACGACCATTTGAATTATGTATGCTTCGAATGCGCTCAAGTTCTGTTTCCTTCAATCCGCCCCCGTATCTGCTAGCCCGTCATGACTGAGTCGGATTCCGGTACGGTCACGTGAAGGTTAAGTGTTCACCCCGCGCACGGTGCCACTCTGAGTGTCCCTTTAGGAAAGCAGCCATGGTTCAGTCTGCGGCACCCACAAAAGTACCACTTACGATCGATAGGGTACGTCGCCATGTGTCCTGGGGATGACTGCTCTGTCTTCGATCGTCTAGCGCACTCTTCACCCGGCGGTGTCTGAAACACCTTTATGCATGCCGCGCCCATTCTGACCTCGACCTCTGTACCTGACAAAGGATGCGGAGGTGTCACAGATTATATCGAAATGCATGCAGGCCGCACCCCGGAGTCACGCCTATAAAGACCGAAACCTATCCTCGGTGCTTTCTCTAGGAACCCCCCCTCCCCGTCTCCCACCTATCCCGGCGACAGCGTACTCGCTACTGTACATATCCCGTATCTTCTTATAAGCCCCCGTGTACATACTTCTTCCCTTCTTCCTTCTTCTTTCTCATCCGCTGCACGACGTTGGACCCATTCGCGATCCCGAGTACGACATGAGCGACGCCAACAACAGCACGGAACGACCCGCAGGCTCCCTGGACTACGCCAGCCTAGTGAAGAAGGCCGCTCAGCAGTGGACGCGTCGGTTCTCACACTCAATCGATCCGTTGGCAGATGTAGGTGACGGGGACACGGTGCGTACCAGCTGTGATGCCTAACCACCACAACCCTCATCACAGCTTCTCTGAATCAGGAGAGCCTGCAGTCATTGGAAGACTGCCAGTACATGACGGCGACCCCCAATACGCCATCCTCAATCTGCTTCCCTGACTCGCGCCCAAATCCCGCTTCCCCCGCAGGTGTCCAAGAACGGACACCCAAATCAAGTCTTTCTCAACAGAGCGACAGCACTGCTGTCGCCACACCCGAAGCGCGCCTAGGCGAGATTGGTGAGTCTATTCGGCGTTCTAGCGCCTTTCATTTCCTCAACGCCACTCGGCTCCCGATCCGATACAGACGTGAAAGATATCGAGCATTCCGCAGGGCAGATCCACGCCCAATGCGGGGTGAACGTCCCCTTAGCTATCAGAAAACGGGTTCAGGGGACATACGCAGTGTTCATGGCGAGCCTCGCGATCTTATTGGAGGTTTGGTGTTGGTATAGCAAGAAACACGACGGTACGACTTGCGGTCCCAAGCACCCACCGGTTCATACTAATACAAAATCTGTCGTGCCTTTAGGTTTGACCTACATTCTATTTTTTCATCCGACAGGGTTCAAGTCCCCGTGGTTGGTGAGCGTCTCGCACAGACATTGAAGTGTTCTGAGCCCTAATCGTGATTTATTAGGCAGTACTGCTAACTATTATGAGTACTGCTCTCGCGACGCCACCGATCATGATGGACACGGAAATTAGAAAGCTTCAGGTAAGGACACCGCTTTATTTATTCCAGTCTGGTCTGAGCGTCTCAATATCGCAGCCCCTTATTAATCTCTTGGGGCGCGACCCTGCGCATGCAGATCGAACACTGCTTCTAAATTGCCGTCAGCAGAAGTAGGTTATCCGTTTGTCTTCTTGTCCCGCTTCATCAGTCTCCGCAACTAATTCAGTTTGGTGGTATACAGCGTTTTCCTCACATTTGCTCGCTCGTTTTTCCGTGAAAATCTCTACGTATTGGCCACAACCGCCTGTGTCATAGTCACTTTGGCTTTTCAGCCACTCGCCGGCGTTCTCATCTCAGTGCGGGACGTGTGGTGGATTGGACCCCGTAACTATCCTTCGCGCCTGCGTCAAATACAACAACTAACGTATTTATCGCTTTTTGTAGACGTTTCGGTTAATAGCCTTGCTAAGATCGGCTTGGCTCGGGTCGAGGACTTCATGGACATGACTAGTACGCGTCCGCAGGCTCCGCTCTCAGCAAGCAATTAATTTTCTTTGCAGACTTCCAGGCAGCGTCAAGCTTCGCATCCGCCGATGTCATGTACAATGTCAGTTCGCCACCGTTCATTTCCAATGGCTACACCGTCGCCGAATTTGAGGTGAGTACAACCATAACTTCAACATACGGTCGAGGGGTGGCTGATGACACGTCCTTGTTGTTCAGCTCCCCGATTCCGGTGTGAACGGCACCGTGTACGCTAATAGGTCTGCCGTCCTGAGCCAGGCTTCGTGCGCCATTCCAGACAGCGTATGCCTACTCCTTCTATGATGCACGCGCTTCAAGTTGAATGTATATCCTAGCTCGCTATGGTGCACCCGGTGAACGACCCCACCATATGGCACAACACGGTTCTCTTCGGCCAATGCACGTACACCTGGACCGTCAACAGTAACGCCACATATCTCTACGGTACGTCAGGCTACTCTCACAAGGCATATATACTCCGCTCACGAGACCGATGGCATGCCCACCCCAAGGCGTCGTGCCCGCCGATTTCACGAACTGCCGCCAGGACTTCGCAAGCGTGCCGCTCCAGTACCGCCCGGTCCTGTTCTGGTTCTTCACCTACAAGCCCCAGCCGAGCGCCGCCCTCGTGCTCTGCACTCCCCATGCATCAGGACAGCCCGTCTCTGTCGCGCTCGACCTTGCGACAGGCGCGACGGACGTCACGCCCCTGCAGAACTCGCCCGCGGACGCGGACACAGCGAACGTCGGCGCGTTCGCGTACAACGGCGTGTTCTTCGACGAGACGAGTCTCGACCAGACCGCGCTCGCGCGCCTGCAGGCGATCCAGCAGCAGCTGCCTGGCGCGGTGTTTGAGGCGGCGCGGACGAGGGATCCGGCCCTGATGCGTTCGTTTTCCAGCCGGGGGTTCAAGGACCTGGCACAAGACGTTTACGTGAGCTGCTCCTAGTCACTTGCTGTACTCTCTGTATTCTGACATGAGTAGAGCACGTACCTAAGCCTCGTTGCGAAGATCGTGTACTTCGTCGAAGACGAAGAACCGATCTCTGTGCGCGTCGGCTCCGAATGCAAGCGCTTCTTCGTCGTGTAAGGCCTCCCTCATCTAGCTGGTACAACCGCTTGGTCTCTCGCTAATACGTCTTCCTCGACGTTTAGAGAGGCGGTGGCGCACCTGCTCACCGCAGCATTCGCTGCCGTCGTCTTACTCACCGTCGGCCTGACGTTCGGGCTCCGTCGCATCCTGTCCGTGCTCCCGATCCCGCCGCGCCTCGGCACCCTGGGCGCGGCGATCTGGCTGACCGCGCAGACCGACGTCGCGCTCTCGCTCGGGGACGACGCCGTCGATACCCAGCATTTTGCTGAGAGGCTGGCGGGGCATCGGTACTTCCTCGACAGGGCGTCCGGAAGGATCATGAGCGTTCCGAGTGAGGGCAAGGAGAGGAGGGCGTCGCTGCCAGCGAGGGTCCGTGGGGAGTTGGGGGCGGCGTGGCAGAAGGCTACCGCTCGGGCGTCGAAGGGGAGTTCGAGTCGCCCTCTCGATGGTGTCTGACTCGGAAGGCCCGTATTCATTGTTCGTCATGCACCTATTTATTCTTCGTTTGCGAGGCAGGTGTTTTACTACGTTGACCCTCAGCTGTCCTCTTTGCATTCGTTCGCTCTCGTTGACGTTACTTACCTGATCTCCCGCATCCATCTGCCTCCCTCTTCTAACAGCTCAAGTGTCCCCATTCCGTTGGTGTTCTCTTCCTTCGATATGCGCTCCGTGTTCGTATAGTACTATTGTAGCATCTGCCTCAATCTGTATAGTATTTATCCCGCAATGTACTGCACAATGTCAATACCCACTCGTTTTTCAGGATTATAACTGCCAGTTTCGTCTTTCAAGAACGTTACTAGCATTCTTGTGCAAATGACGTATCATTCCCACCGCGAGCCCTGGGCCAGATTCGCAGTCTTCATTGTGTACGTCTTCTACCGAGAAGCATGGGACATGCATAAAACAGAGGCACACAATGAGTAGACCATTGGGAAGAAGGCTCCATTCGTATTGATACAGTTTCCAAACCAAAGATAGCGATACATAGCGAATAAGGATAACGAGAGGCGTATTCGCGAACGAAAGTCCGGGGTAGGGAATGGGCACTGCCCTAGTGCGTGAAGGAGTGTTGTCGAACGATTTCGTGGTAGCGAGTGTGGGGACCCTCGGGTATTTTTGGACGCGCTCCATAGGGAGGCACTTCAGTTTTGGATGTGGGTGAGAAGAGGGAGAGGCCGCGAAGGTTTAAGGGGCCGTTTACGAGCGCATAACGAGGATGGCGGTGGGGACGACGACGGCGACGACCAAACAAGTGACGAGGAGCGCGACCAGACACCGACGCGCCCACTTCACCTCCGTCCGCCGCATCGACTCGATCATTTCCTGCCGCTCATACTCCGGCTTCGAAGTCTCCCAGTCCGATGGTGCTTGCAAAGGCGAGAGTAGGATGAATGCCCCGGCGACCCAGAACAGCGGGAACACTGCACGACGCACACCGATCAGGATCGAGTTCGTTCGATCTGAGAGGGATGAAAGGAGTACTCACAGAAACCAAACTTGAAGAGGTACATCGCGAGCGTCGGCTGGTCCGACACCTGCGTGTATGCGGGGGGCGCGATTGAGTGCTCGTACGGAGGCGGAAGCGACTCGACGTCGACGAGGGTTGGCGTGTGCATCTCGTCGTGCCGGCTGTCCCGCGTCCCCGTCAGGGTGAGGCTTGGGCTAGGGGTGCGACGCGAGCCCGAAGGACGCGAGACGCCAAAGAAGTCGTCGATCGGGTCCGAGGTGTTCTCGTCGACGGACGCGTTCCGCGTGGGGAGTGTGCGAGCCGGAGAAGGCTGCGGGATCTGCGCCTCGACGTCGACTTCGGAGGTGGCCGCGCGGCTGAAGAGGCCGAAGATGGATGGGCGAGCGAGAGAGGTGTTAGAGGACGAGGGGACGGAGGCAGACATCGTGGGGTCCGGGGAGGGCGACTTGCTAGTTGATGTGGGAGGAGTGGTCGGGGTGGTCGAAGGGCTGGAGAGCGGATGAGGGGGCCATTCCGCTCGCCGTCGGGTGTATATATGCACGTTCGGAGCAGCAATCGAGCAAGACAAGTTTAGCCGGATGGAGGCAATTGCCAGAGTCCTCGGCGTCTAACGGTTGCGAAGGCGCGCGGAAGCCGAAGGGTCGGGATTGCGCCCAGACTAGCCTAAGTAAGGAACTCTGGGGCAAAGTGATACAAATAGTTGCATACCAGCCACGCTCTTTACGCTCGCCTATCAGAACTCTGCCGTAACGTCTGCCGTAAGCGAGTTCACCAATATGGCAATTCTTGGCACTCGTTTCGACAAAATGGGGAATTCGTCGTGAACCGTCGGCTAATGGACAAAGACACGAGGCTATTGAACGCACTGCCGTTATGTCATTATGAAATCCAACTCCCCAGCCTTCAAAGCAAACGTCCCGTCGCGCCCTGAAAAATGAGGACGTTAGCCCACCGCGAGGGTCGAACTCGCAGCCTTCAGATGCCCGTTACCGCCGAGCGGATAAAAGTCTGACGCTCTGGCCGATTGAGCTAGGCGGGCATGCGATAATGATGCCCACTTGTGTTTGTATTAGCAACGCAATGCCACTGCGTAATTCTCGGACTTGCTACTATCGGATAGGGTGCTGTAATGGCCCTAATGTGGCTCGCAGCACTAACATCAATAGCGACTGAGCGTCATTGTGCGACACCGACCATGGTCTCCAGATACCCCACTCCACCCGCCGCCCGACTGGCAGAACGACCAAGGACGCACCCTTGGAGGTGAGAACAGATACTGCAGCTGCGTGCCACTGCATGTCCGTGTGGCAGCGGGCCCGAATGATGCCGCCTTCGGCAAAGCGCGCTGATTAGGCCAGAAGAGGCACCCGGGGACGATCACAGGCCTCGCGCTGAGGGAAGGTGCTGTCGAGGACAACATAGGAAGATCTAACGCAGAAGCCGCGATCGAGACAGATCCAGAGATATCTTCACATTCGGAGTAGAGAGCTCCATATCGGCGAGCGTCCCCCGTTGGGCTAAATGGCCGGGGCGCTAGAGGGCTCGTCCGGTGAATGATGCGCATTGCACAGGGCCTGGCAGAGAGCCCCGGGGCTCCTAGGTGGCGGAGAGCAAGGTGTGGGAGCCGGAGGAGAGGGTGCCGGCGGCGGCGCCGTCATGCCTGGGCGTCTAAACGCCAGTTGCCTAAATCGGGCGAGCATGTTGGTGGACCTCGAACTTGCCTTGAGGTTAATGTGTCCCGGGGCGTGAAGAGGGACGCGACGACGCGTCACCGGCGCGGATGAAGCAGCCACGGACGAGCGGGCCCCCTCCGCGCGCCGTGGCTCGTGCGCAGGGCCGGCCGGGCGGCGGGCGGCGTGGCCTGGGGCCGGACAAGGTGCGTCGCGGACTGGGTGTGGACGGAGGATCGTCCGTGCGCCGTGTGCTGGCGTCTCGTGCTGCCCGAAGCGGTGCGCCCATGCTATCGCTCTTCCCGATCTGGACGAGGGTGTGGCATGGACGCAGCTCGGGCTGTCGAACAGAAGACGGCCGTGATGGACGGGCTGTCCTCCGCTCCCAGGTATATATACCGCCCCTCCCCGCCCCCCGCCCTTCTTCCTCCGTCTGCACCCACGTCTTCCCGCCCCGGCCCAACCCTAATCGACAAGTACAAGCTTACCGAATACCCCGTAAATATTGCCGCCCGCGTCCGAAAGCCAACATCCTCCCAAGTACAGCTACTCGCTGCATCCTACTTTTCTTCCTTCTCCCCTCCAGCCTTAATTCCTCTCTCGTTACCTCACTCCTCGCATCTCTTCCTTCTCTAGGCCTCGTTACATTATGTCCGGCTCTCCCGCACTCGCACAGCTTTCTCCTGGTCGCTCTCCCTCGCTCTCTGCCGCTTTCCCCCGTTCTCCCTGCGACACGCCGTCGACTCCGCCCGCATCCTCCTGCATCTCACACGCTCCCCCTACTCCTCCAGATTCCTCGTCTCGCGCCGCGCCTAATGCCGCTTCGTCTCCGCTTTCGAACCCTAGCCCGAACACGTCCTCCGTCCTCTCTCTTTCTTCTACGCTCTCCGCTTCCGCACCTCAATTCCAGTCTCGCCTCTTAGATACACCTATCGACATCCACGATCTCTCCTCTGACGTCGACAGCGCGTCCGCCTCTGTCCAATCTCTCCCGCCTGCCGCCTCTGGTGAAGACGCTGCTATATACCACGCGCTCGAATATGGTAGCCCGAGTGAGTTCGTTTCAACTCCAATACGTCTCTGATGGCACATTTAACATGTTTCAGCTCCTCCACAGGGCGCGTCCTTGCGCATGGTCGATCCCGACGGACTCCCTCCCGCGTTTGTTCCTGCTACCGCACGCGCCCTGTGTGCACAGGAGCCAGCGCTCACGGAGGTAGTAGCGCCCGTTGAGGCTCAGGGTCAAGGGCCCGCCTCGCAGCCACCAAATGTGTACATCAACGGACTTCCGCCCAACTTCCCTGAGGAGGACCTGCTCGCTATGACACGTCCATTTGGTAACGTCTTGAGTGTACGCACCTTCACCCGGCACGTGAGCGACAAGCCATCGTGAGTATCGTTTTACACAATGTTATGGGTATTCGACCACCGGGAATTCCGTGCTTCGCTACGGCATCTTCGCTCGGGGTGTCTGTGGGGTGTCCTACTCTGTCTGCTCCAACGTTGATGTGGCAAAGCTGACGATTTCCGTTACATGTCGGCCGATACAGTGGATATGGTTTTGTTCTGTAAGTGGGACTTCAAACGTTCACCTGCGGCGTACATACTCACCCGATTCAACTTAGCTTCGAGCGTTTGGATGCGGCGGAAAAGTGCATCGAGTCTCTTCGAAAGTATCGTAACCTACACCCTTCGTTCTCAAAGGTAAAGTCATCTCATCCAATGTAGAGCCTATGTTGACCTAATGTCACTCCAGCAAGTTCACAAGATTCCCGGCACCGACTATGCCACCGCACCCTCCGCATGCAACACTGGGCCCGCGGACTCGTTTAAAGCCAAGATGGAACAACTTCGTGACACAGCATCGACCAACCTCTACATGGAGGGCCTTCCTCTCTGCATCAACGAAGAAACCCTTCGAGCTTTGGTCACTCCGTATCGTATCATGAGCTCACGGTTCTTCCATACCCGCCTAAGTAGTCCCCCAAGAATCATCGCATTTGTTCGGTAAGTCATCGTTTATGCCAATACATCCGCATTGCCTCTCACGGATCCATCAGTCTCGAGACTCGCCAAGCGGCGGAAGACATCATCGAGCGTCTCCACGGTCGACTAGTCAGGGGATGGAACGATGCTGGCTGCAGGATCTCTGTCAGATTCGCGGATACTGCGGAACAGCGAGAGTTGCGAGTGAGTACAAAATGCCTCGCTCTCTTGGTTTCTATATTTTGACAATGCCCCCTCAGCGCACGGAGAGGCATACTCGAGAGGACGAGCAATCTCCGGCCCGTTTGACGATGGCGCGCGCGGCGTTGCTCAATCTGAAAGGCACGCAGTATCAGCCTAATGCTCAGTCTCCTCCGCTCGGTAATCTGCCTTTGGCTAGCCTCCAGAGTCCCGTCAGCCCTAGCCTTGGGCTGGCACTGAACAATCTCGCTCTTGGTCAACTGGGAGGGCAAGTTTCTCCTCTAGCAGGAACTTCACCTCTACAATCCCAGGAACCCTTCGTGCATGGATCCGTCGGTGGACCAGGTCTCAGCGCGCTTCCTTCGAGCTCTCCTACCTTTGATGGTCTCAACGCCCAGTTGTCTCACGTCCGTGGGCAGGACTTGCGTCTACCACTTCAAGTTCCCTCTGATAGCGTCAATGGGTTGATCGAAGATGACCAAGCTCAGCTTCGACTTGCCTTACTGGGCCTACAGGGCGTTCGGGCTAATGCTCAACATGGCTACACCCCGGTAGAACAGCTCATTCTCCAGGCCCACGCTCGGCAACACGCTCACGCGCCGGGTGCCGCTCTTGCGAATGGACGACGCCTTCAGGTCCCTGCCGGATCAGGGCTAGGCGGCCCGACCCCCAGCGCTCGGGAGGCCAATCGCCGTCTGCTCGACTGTCTGCCACAGATGTCGGAAGATGACTTCCACGCAACGGCTAGCCTACTTCAGGATCCACAGGGCGTTGTGTCTGCATTCCCGCGGGGCGTCGAAGCGGCTGCACTTGGCCGCCTCAGAGAGTCTCAGATCGCGTCGCTTCCACTCGATCTGGAACGTCAGTTGAACATATCCGGACAACAAGTGCGCCAACGCAACCACACTTTAGCGGGACAGATCCGCGGAGACGGAGACGAACAGTCCTTCCACACTCGCTCATCCACACTCCCGTCTCAGTATGCCGGCGTCCGTAACCTTCTCAACGTCAATCCTCTCTTGTACGACTCTAGCGCTAGCCGCACCAACCTCAACGCAGCCAATAACGCTCAACTCCACGCCAGCATCGCGAACGGCTCTCGCATCTCCGGTGCCGCCGCTAAGAACATTCCCCATCCTTCTTCTATCAACACCCATAATACGCCGCGTCACACGAGCCTAGGTAATCTCGGTCCCAGCACACAGAATACCCATACGCTATTTACCAGCAAGAGTAACATCAATCTACCCAGCGCTGGTTCGCGCTCTACCCATAAAGTCGCACCCAAGGTCTCCACTGCGTCGTCTGCCTCGCGCGCTTCCGGTTCGGACTCGGCTGGCACCCAAGGACTACAGGGTGTTGGTGGAGGTGGAATTCCACCCACCGTCTGCCCTTCAGGGATCCCAGAAGCTAGGAATCAGCAGGGCACGGATGCCGACGACGAGGGTTCGCCTGTCGTCTCCCCAGCGCTCACATACTCCACTAGGACCCCAGCGTCTCTCAGTCCTGCAACGCCTTACTCCGGCTTCTTCTCTGACGGCGGGGACTCCTTCAAAGGAGCCACCCTATCTTCCGGCTCCGGAAAAGACGCTGCGGAGTCGCTTCGCTCCGGCAAAGGCGTCGGGGAGGAGCAGAAGACGAACAGCCAGACAACCTGAGCGCCGGGTGGTTATCCTGCCACAGTTTCGCGATTCGCTACTTTCGCACACCTTGAGACCATTCCTAGCTATGTGTTTGTATTTCTGTATGATTGTTGTACGATTATCGTCCAGCCGTGTACCGTACCTCGGACTCGCTGAGCGTCGTTGAAGAGAACGCTTTTCGCGTAGTGTAGCTTCGTAACTGGCTGGGTAGAACGATACTGTTGTACGATGAGTAAAGAAGCATGAAACACGTACAAGCTGTAGACAAAACACTACTAGTTTATGTTTCTAAAGTTCACGGAACGCGATGGCTTTTTGCCATCGCCATGTGCATGCGTTAGCAGCGCAGTGTCCGTGCGGGCGCTACAGCGCTCCTGAAGAACTTCCATAAACAGCAAAGTACCGGGTATGGAAGGTCTGGGAGCGTGGGGATGTTTGGATCACTTTGTCTGGACACGAGGCGCGCCTTCCCGTCGCTCTGCGATTGACACTCGCCAGTTTCCCACCGGATTGCATGCAATCGCCTCCATCCGGTTTAACTTGTCTCACTTGATTGCTACTCCGAACGTGCATATATACGCGCTACGGCGAGCAGAATGGCCCCCTCATCCGCTCTCCAGCCCTTCGACCACCCCAACCACCCCAAGCACTCTCCCCGCATCCCCTAGCAAGTCACCCTCCCCAGCCCTCACGATGTCTGCCTCCATCGCCTCGACCTCCAACACCTCCACCGCCCGCCTATCTATCTTCGGTCTCTTCGACCACGCGGCCACCTCCGAAGTCGACGTCGAGGCGCAGATCCCGCAGCCTTCTCCGGCTCGCACACTCCCCACGCGGAACGCGTCCGTCGACGAGAACAGGTCGGACCCTATCGACGACTTCTTTGGCGTCTCGCGTCCCTCGGGGACGCGGGACAGCCGGCACGACGAGATGCACACGCCGACCCTGGTCGACGTCGACGTCGAGGCGCTGCCGCCTCCGTACGAGCACTCGATCGAGCCCCCCGCATACACGCAGGTGTCGGACCAGCCGACGCTCGCGATGTACCTCTTCAAGTTCGGTTTCTGTGAGTACCTCCTCGCCCCACTCAGAGCGAGCGAACTCGATTCTGATCGGTGTGCGTCGTGCAGTGTTCCCGCTGTTCTGGGTCGCCGGGGCGTTCATCCTGGTGTCGCCACTGCAAGCACCATCGGACTGGGAGACTTCGAAGCCGGAGTATGAGCGGCAGGAAATGATCGAGTCGATGCGGCGGACGGAGGTGAAGTGGGCGCGGCGGTGTCTGGTCGCGCTCCTTGTCACTTGCCTGGTTGTCGCCGTCGTCGTCATCACCGCCGTCCTCGTTCTGCGCTCCTGAAACCACGAGGTACCACGAAAAACGACCAACAGCCGCAAGACCCGCCGTCTCTCACATCAAGCCCGCT
Source organism: Trametes hirsuta (assembly GCA_001302255.2). Lineage (NCBI taxonomy): Eukaryota > Fungi > Basidiomycota > Agaricomycetes > Polyporales > Polyporaceae > Trametes > Trametes hirsuta. The sequence goes on along the minus strand of CP019382.1, from coordinate 759,643 downwards.
GCGACAATCGCCTCAAACATCAAGCCCACTACGACAATCGACACACCATAAAAGCGCAAACCAAACCATTCAAGCCCGCGACATTGCCACACGAACTCGGCCACAATCGAATAGCGCCGTGCCACTCCTTCTCTTGCCGGGCAGCGCCCCACTTCGGACTCCGGATCCATTCTCTCACTCTCCTTCCGTATCGTTATTCCTTTGTATTATTACTATTGTCTGTATCGATAACAACGTCAAAGAAGTCATCACATCGCACTAGGCATTAACTAGTCGGCCATGAGTCTGCGTCAAAACTGGTCTCGCCTTCAGCATCGAATGTTTACGCGCGTGCCACTGTCTACTTAGCACTGAGACAGGTATGCACGCTTTCCTACCGACGTCAACTAGTACACCAGCTGATGCGCGCTGTAGGTCGTGTTCCCCATTATTCCATTGTGGCATATCGCGATCGCCTGCCTTCTCGGTGGCTTTTAGTAGATGGGTGTCAATCATCGGCGCTAGTGTATCCTACAGAACGGCGGGGAATCGTCACTAGATCGCACGTAAGCCCAATTTTCCGGGAATTGAACAGCATCTGACCTGCATGTCGGCCATCCGTGCTGTGCATTACGTTCTTTTCGATAGGAGCCCACACGGGTCCGTTGCGGTTCCGTTGCGCGCGCGCGCGCTCTTCTTGGTGGTATACCAGTACTCAGGGACACGCGCTCTGCCACTCACCCCAGTATGAGACCGGCCTCTCACGCGAAGGCGGCCTTACTCGTTATCGGTCCGGTCAAACGCGTAGCCAGTACACGGTCCGCGCCCGCCGCCGTCCCACACGGTGCCCCTTCGGCCACGCCAATGTGTGTTGCGCCGAGTCGTTTGTCATATCAGTGGTCGCGCGTGCGGTACCGGTGGCGCTGGGGGCTGCTTCCTCCGCGGTATCCTATGACCATTCAAGGGCAGAGGGTCCTTCGTTCTTCTTCGTGGGGTGCGAAGAACTCTAGCTGTGCCGGCGAGGATGCAATTGACCCCGTGGTGACTGGTTGAGGCGTCATAGAAAACTGACGCCTCGGTTGAGAGCTGGTGCGAGCCTGTACGTATATAACGTCATGTCTCCCCGACAAATCACCCCCCAGTACTCGCTCATTGCTCTTTAGCCATGGACAGTATTCTTCCCTCTTCTTGGACTGGCGCCCTAGTAGTCGTGGCCGTTTTCTTGCTGTCTAGGCACGTATACCTAACCACGCGTAGACGTCATCCGCTCCCGCCAGGGCCGAAAGGGTACCCCTTCATCGGCAATGCACTGGACATGCCGTCACGCGACCTGGGGCGGGATTTCCGCGATCTTTGCACCAAGTATGGTACGTCCGCGTCTTCCCATACTACCTGCCCCGCCCTTTCGCTCACTGTCGTGACGAAAGGCGATGTTGTTTATATGGACGTTCTCGGACAGCCTATGGTTATCCTAGGCACCTATAAAGCTGTGTATGAGCTGTTGGAAGTAAGGTCTGCGGTATCGTCGGATAGGCCGGTGTCCCCTATGGCAGAATTGTATGTAAAACAGCATATATTGTTGGCAACGGTGTCGGCCATCTGACGAAATACGCGTGTCGCTCTCTTTAGGACTGGGATCAGTCCCTGGGACTTCGCCCATGAAGGGTATAACGACCGATGGAGAACCCGTCGGCGGGCATTCCACCAGCTTTTCTACACAAACGCGATCAAAGGCTACCGCCCGACTCAGCTGCGTCACACGCAGCGGTTCCTCCAGAAGCTAGCCGAACACCCTGACGATTTTACTAGCCACGTTCTACAGTGAGTGTTATTACTACTATGCGTCTCAGCGTCGTTTCAGCCACCCACGCCGTGGCGCTACGTAGCTACTTCGGGTCGACCATCATGAACATCGTGTACGGGATACAGACTGCGGACGACGAGAACGACAAGTACCTAGTCATGGCCCGGAAGACCATGGACGTCGCCACCGAGTTCCTGGTTCCGGGCCGCTATATGGTCGAAGTCATTCACTCGCTGCGCTACCTTCCGAGCTGGTTCCCCGGGGCGGGTTTCAAACGGTGGGCCACATCTAAGCGAAAGGTCGTCCTCGCCATGCGGGACGTTCCCTTCGACGCGGTGAAGGAAGACATGGTGAGAGCTATGGCTGCTACGCTGCTATTAGTGGAATTGATTTAACATACATGCTGATTCGTGCGCAGGCCAACGGAACCGCGCGACCGTCGATCGCTGCCTCCCTCCTCGAGAAGCAAGCAGAGCTAGACGACGCCGCGGCCGCGGCCGAACACGAAGAAGTATCCAGAGACATAACCGCCTTGGCTTACGTTAGTACGTGACGCCTCTCCTCGATTGAGCGCGACTACAGCTCATGCAATGTATGCGTTTTTGATAGCCGGTGCAGACACGGTGGGTCAAGTTACTCGTCACCCCAAGGATTGTACCTACTCAACATTTATCAGACGTTCTCTAGCGTTGTAGCATTCTTCCTCGCCATGACCAACTTCCCAGAAGTTCAAGCAAAGGCCCAAGCCGAACTTGACGCTGTGGTCGGTCCCGAACGTCTCCCGCATTTCGACGACCGCCCTTCCCTTCCCTACATCGACGCGCTGGTGAAAGAATGTCTTCGATGGCACGTCGTGGTGCCGCTCAGCCTCCCGCACCGGATGAGGTCTACAATGGGTACTTCATACCGAAGGGCACGCTCATACTTTCAAATACCTGGTGAGTCGTGGACGCACCTCCCCGCCGCTCCCCGGTTGTCTTATCTCGCCTCAGGGCTCTGTCGCGCGACCCGGAGGAATATCCCGACCCAGAAGCGTTCCGGCCTGAGCGCTTCCTGAATCCTAAAACGAGAGACCCCACTACCTTTATTTTCGGGGCTGGGCGCAGGTACGCTCTTCATATGGCACATCCTAAAAATAGGGTCATCTTAACCGATACGTCCACAGGGTCTGTGCCGGGCGCCACTTTGCGGACGCTTCGCTCTTCATCATCGTCGCGTCGGTCCTACATACGCTCTCAATAGAACCGCCGCTTGACGCGTTAGGAAAGCCTGTTAAGCCTGAGCCCAAGGTCACGACGCATATGCTTTTATCGTAAGTCAAGTTGCACCATCACTTCGTCTTCCGACGGGACCCTGACCTTGCGTTGTGTAGCTATCCGAAGCCCTTCAAATGCCGCATCAAGCCTCGTTCGGCGCAGGCGGAAACGCTGATCTGGGCCGAAGGGCTTGTCCATGAGTGAAGTATGACTACTAGAGTGTTGGTGCCGAGTCGAGCGTTTGTATCGGACGGCTCGCATTCATGTCCCCTCGAGTTGCTGTACAGGGTCGGAAGACGATGATCGATGGTATCTCGCATACGAAGCTATCGGGGTGCCTTCAAGTTGTTTCATGCATACCCAGCGGCCACGGTGACTACTATTATTGACAAAGGCTCGCAATTCTCAGATTGATTCGGGTGCATCCACACTTGGATGCTCTGACCTCCCGCTGGCGTAGGATTCACTGGTTTGTATGTGCAACTTCGATATCGTCTCTCGCTGGGAGTACTGACGAAAGCCGTATGAGCGCCCCATGGCGGTCATGTCTTAGACTCCTCATCAGGAAAAATCCGAATCCCTATTTAGCGCTAATTATTGATAATGAGGGCGATTATGGCTTTAGAGCTAATTCGGAAAGTCCCCTCCTAATGAGCTGGCATTATTTCAGATTAGTTACAGTCACAGCTCTGGGTTCGCCCATCCATTCAAATTCAATTAATTGCACGGCATTCAGATAAAATTAACCACCAAATATATTGATCGAGACCGAGTTACAATAGTACATTTACGGACATGAGTGACTAATACTAACGGGACCAAGTACAATTCACCCAGTGCTACCATGAATTCACAAACCGCCTAGTCACCTCGCCGTTGCGAGCCGACGTACATCCATCAGTACAGCATCACCATGATTATGGTGAGAAGAGACTATGACCATGCCCAAACACGACATACCAACAAAACGGTCATTTTACCAGACATCCTCCACAAGTCTCCGACGGACTAGCCAACAACTACAGATGCATTAGTACCACAAGAGAGCCACAAGAGTCACAGTAGGGCCACAAGAGACGGGAATGCCACTACTAGAAAGCCACAACAGAGCTAGCACACGAGAAAGCCGCAAGAGAGCCACGAGAGAGTCACAAGAGACCGTCAAGCCGAGCCAAGCCAAGCACCAGCCAGTTCCAAATCAGAGACACTCATTCTCGAAGCCCGAGTGCAAGGAAGCCCCAGGTAGTCCCGGACGGTGAGTGCGGAGTCGCAGATGAAGAGAGGGTCATGAACAAGGATGGGTGTGTACACGTCACTGTTGATGCCGTATCCAAGGTATAGGCGCCGGAAAGCTTAGGGCAGGGCCTCACAGACTTCGCAAAAGCGAACGGTCGCTGGGCGCTTCCAAAGTTCCTAGGTATATTTACCTCACGGACGATCACCTTCTCAATGTAGGAACATGTAGTCCACAAATAACGAGCCTACGTAGGATTCTCAGTCGGATTGGGCCTCAAATTCGGCAGTTATCACACAATAGTTCCATTATGAGTCATTATCCCGAGTACATACCTATTTTAGAGCTAAATAGGGATTTGGGTTTTTCCTGATGCTTGCTTCCTTCTTTCCTTCAGGAACTGGAAGCTAAGAAACTCCGATGTGGCCGAAAGATGCTGGCCGCGTTATCTCACGGAGGCGCTCATTTGGAGATTGAGCACCCACTTACACCTCTATCAGTAGTTTTGGTTCATCGCGCAGACGGTTCCTTCAACATTTCCTCCCCGTGACCTCTGAGGATGCTACCAAGTCGGTACGAGTCCCCTTCCAGCTCCCACATCCTGCCGTCCAAGCTCACTGCCGAATTTTTCTGGGACAAAACCTACGTAGCTCTCTCATACCAGGGTGGAGGATCACCTCTTCAGTGCCCCCGGGTGTTATTCCCGCTCTGTGGAGGGTTCGTGTTTCTCCATATTTGTTCATGCAGCCTGAGGCCCCCCACACACCGTTCCTGATCCAATGTAAGCATGGCGGCGCGCTACTGACGAAGTATTAGCATACCCTATTTCCCGAGAGTTTATCTTCTAGCTGTGATATAAGAAGTTCGACAAGGGCATTGGCCGCCCAAGCCAAAGCTCCAGCTGTCCACAGCATTCTGTCCAGTGTTCCGCCCATGGAATTCATTATCATCTCTTCCACATCCTTCAACGTTTTTGTATTCGTGCTGATATTCGTGCTATCCATATATATCTACTCTACGACGCGCAAATGCCTCCCCCTCCCACCTGGGCCCAAGCCCCTCCCCATCATCGGCAACGCTCTCGACATGCCTACGAAGAACCTGGGCTCATGTTTTCAGAAGCTTACGACAAAATACGGTGGGCACGTTTATCTCCTTCACTATCATGTGTACGCCTGCTAATACAGTACGCAAAGGGGAGATTGTGTACTTAACTGTATTTGGACAGCCTATGTTGATTGTGGGCTCTTTCAACGCCTTCTACGACCTGCTAGAGCTACGGTCTGCGGTGACTTCCGATCGACCGTCATCCCCTATGGCAGAGATGTTAGTACAAGATATCGGCGATCGACTATACACATACCTCTAACTACTCCTTTAGGAATGGATTGGGAGAATGGGCCTTTGTTATCGAGGGCTACAACGACGCCTGGAGAGCTCGGCGGCGCTTGTTCCATCAGTACTTCCAAGCACACGTGAGCAAGACATATAGGCCGACGCAGCGGAGCTACACACACCGGTTGCTTCAGAAACTGGTCTCAACCCCCGAGGACTTCATCGACAATATTCACCGGTGAGTATTGCCTCTCGCATGGCGCCCAAGGACAAGATTCTGATCCCTAACGGCGAGACAGTCACTTCTGGTCGTTAATCATGACCGTTGTGTATGGTCTGCGGGACAAGGACAACGCCGACGACAAGTACCTTGTCCGACATGGCTCTGAAAGCTGCGGACGTTGTGAACAATTACATAGTCCCCGGTCGGTACATGGTCGAGAGCATCCACTCACTGCGTTTCCTTCCCACCTGGTTTCCCGGCGCTGGGTTCAAGCGTTTCGCTCTCGCGTCGCGGAAAGACATCATGGCAGCGCGGGACGCCCCGTTCGAAGCGGCAATGGAGAATATGGTGAGAAATGTCTACTCACGGTGTTCAAAGTGCAGCCCCTGACATGCTTGTGGCTCGGCGTGCCTCGTGGCGACGGCGGTTAGGCGAATGGGACCGTGCGCCCGTGCATCGCTACGTCGTTGTTAGAATCGCAGACAGATATGGACGAGGGAGACGCAGCTAAGCTCAAAGAAGTAGCCAAGGACGTGACAGCAACGGCATATATGAGTAAGTCCACTTCGCCGTGTTCGCTAATCCTACTCGCCGTTGATAACCTGCGTGCTCTCGGTAGCGGGTGCAGACACCGTAAGCAGATTTTTGCCAACCATTGAACGTACTCAAACGTAGCGTCGTGCAGACGTTCTCGGCCGTTTTAGCCTTTCTCCTCGCCATGATCAATTTCCCGGAGGTGCAGAAGAAGGCACAGGCCGAACTGGACTCAGTCGTAGGCCCGGGCCGTCTGCCCGATTTCGAAGACCGACCCGCACTTCCCTACATCGAGGCGTTAGTAAAGGAGTGCCTGCGGTGGCATGTCGTCGTGCCGCTGGGGTTGTCACACAGAATCACCGCCGACCAAGTATACAACGGCTATCTCGTCCCAAAGGGTACCATCATCATTCCCAACGCATGGTACACCTCCCCATACCCTCGTTTATTTTTCGTGATCACCGAATTGATCCTTGAATAGGGGCATTTCTCGGGATCCGGTCGAGTACCCTGAACCCGAAGAGTTTCGGCCAGAACGCTTCCTTGACCCCAATGTCAGGGATCCTTCTACGTTCGTCTTTGGTGCTGGCCGTAGGTATGTACTCAGTCACGGCTCTCTCCTGTAAATCCAATGTGGTTCACATTCTGAGCGCCGTGATCACAGGATTTGTGCTGGTCGCCACTTCGCAGATGCATCACTATTTATCGTCGTCGCCTCTATCTTGCACACGCTGACGATCGAAGCACCACTGGACGAGTCCGGATATCCCGTTTCAGTTGAACCAAAGGTGACGACACACATGTTCTTGTCGTGAGTAATATCAATCTGGGCCGGGCTGCCCCAGTTGTTGCCCCCTGCTCGCAACTCTTACGACTACTATTGATGTTTCTACAGGTACCCCGAGCCCTTTAAATGTCGTATCAAGCCTCGCTCGGCGCAGGCTGAATCTTTAGTGTGGGCGGAAGAGCACTGCGAGAATTAAGAGGGCGGGCATACTGTTGGATCGATAGTTGGGATTCTTATTGGTGCGACTTGCTGAACAACGAGCGGGTCGAGGTGCGTATTACGCGCTAAATTACTATGCTTTTGTACTGACCGTGGACGTTCTATGCAACCGATTTCGAATATCTCGTTACTACAACTTCGGCTCGCATGATTGCGTCGACGTCCACAATTGTCCTATTATTGTATAGCTCGCCGTTTTACTCAGCTTCAGAGCCTAACTCCCTCGGGATCTCACCCGCCCCGAACTGGTCCGTCCCGCGCATCTGGCGTTTGCGGTGAGCCTGCCCGTCGTGGTGCAACTCCGCACTCGTCATGCCCGAACCGGGGTGACCGTATCCGCCGTACACGTCTTGCGACGTCGCACCAGTCAGAGTGTCTGCAGCGGTTGTGGGTGTGGCATACGGGTCCTTGTCGACCACCGTGCGCGAGTCGGGCGCGGGAGGTAATGGTTGGGCGTCGGCGTAGATGCGCCTGGGAGGAGAGGCCGAACGACCCTGAGCATGGTGAGCATTAAGGATGTCGGACTCGAGAGCTATGCCCAAGGTAAATTACGGTCAGGCGGGATTACACAACTATCAGAATACAACTACGTACCCCTTGGAGGACCAACGCGTGTGCCCGGAGCGACACCTCCGGCAGGAGGCTGATCACGCCCGGTTGAGGAGGGTAGATGTTCTTGAGGTCGTTTCTGGTCTACGATCGTATCATAAGTAAGCTATTACACACAAGAAACCGAGTATAGGTTGATGTAGGCTTACCACGGGGAACGTCAACGGCAATGAAATGGTGTCCAGTGACAGCCTTGTCGGCGCCAGCGATCCTGCCCTTGCTTGCGTCGCCGCCGACGAAATCGTTGTGGCGGGTAGACGTGATGGGGGAATCAGATCCAGACATTATGGAATGTATGCGAAGCAGTCCAGGAATTCGTCGGGGAGGTTGAGTAGGCGATGAAATAAATGAAAGCGTATGTCGATGAAAGCTTACGTTGGTGAACACCCCATGCCGTTCAGACAGGCAATTTATACCTCGCGCTGTGGCAACCTATGTGTGGTGAATAGTGGGTCCTTTGCATCATAGACTCGACTGAATGCACGTGCTACGTCATAGTGCTCCGTCTGCGGGCGCTCTGACTAACTTACCAGAAGATTCTGGCAGACAAAACCCCGTTTACGTTGCACATACACCATCGCAGCGGGAACTTAGGGTACGAGCGATCAGTCCGTCAGCAAGCAGGATCTTCTAAGATTGGTGTGCGAGCGTCTATGAGACCTTCACTTTCCGAACCACTCGCCTGCTTGTACCATCGTCATCTCCGACCCAATCACGGACCAACACATACCCGCCTCTTCGCGGCAGCCATACCACCCACACATACCAGTACACGACTCCGGCGAGCGAAATGATCCATGCGACCAGGACGTGAAGCTGTGTCAAGTCGAGCGTCAGTGAGTTTAGTATATGCATAACTATAGGAAAGGCGTACCCAGTATGGGAGTGTTTCGTATACCCTGTACCCCTTCGCTGGAGGTATGAGGGGTACAGCGACTAGGAATATGTTCGAGAGGAAGAAAAACAGAACGATCGGCGTCCAGGCGCGGAATGGGGGACGCCATCCATACGACGTGCGCAGCTCACGCAACTTCTTGGGTGTCCACGAATCTGGGAGATGAATGAAGAGAAGACCACCGGACACAAACATGTTGATGAGTGCGAGAGGGTAGGACGACACTGCAGTCAAACTAGGTCAGGCAAGTAGGAGAAGGAGGAGGATAGCCAACCTCCTTACGGTTGAGCATGAAGAGGTAAGTGTCCCCCGGCGGAACGAGCAGGACTAGGCTGGTAGTCACTAGCCATTGCTCAAATAGTCCAGCGAAGGGGGCATTGAATGGTTTGTTGCTGGCGAAGATGGACGAGAATGGCAAAACGCCCTCCCTCCCTAGCTCTTGGACAACTGTGTAGACACCATTAGAGTTGACCATAAGCAATACGCGGGGGCATGGGCGAACCTCTTCCATGCGTGAACAGGACAGCGAGGATATTCCCCAGGGTAGACAAGGCAACTATCACGCTCACCGCCTATTCGGCACGTCAGCCTTAATTTCGCAGGTGTCCACAGTGACGACGTACGTACCCGCTCAGCGCCAACACCCCAGAGCTTCCCGAAATGTAATGCGGCGACAATTCGCCCGCTACGGACTATCTCGTCCTTGTCTACGACCGCCAGGTACGCCACATTTGCGAGCAGATAAACCAGGGTTACGGAAAGCATAGCCAGTGGCGCGGCGCGTTTGAGGGTGCGTACGGGATCGCGGACCTCTGCTAGAGCGTAGTTGGCGTTTGAGTAGCCAATGAAACACCTACCACAAAATGGGTTAATACATGTCACGGCGCAAGGAAATTCAACAGAAGCGCTGTACGCACCAAATGACATTGAAGAGTCCCGTCACGAAAGCATTCGCTCCTCCTGCCAAGCTTCCCTCCCACATACGATCCCATTCGAAGTTTCGCGGGGGCTACATTTCAATCAGAGTTTTAGCCGAGCACTCTATCCACGACGCGGCATCCCGGCGGAAGCTACTTACATTCTCCAACCTGAACCCCTTTACTCGCAGCAGCGATGCAAGCCCGCTCAAAGCGATAACGATTAAGACGAAGAGCTTGAAGAGGCCGAGCGCGTTTTGTATGCGAAGCCCCGTCTTAAGCGCAGCGCCGTGAAGGAAGAGTGCAACAGTGATACAGATTACGCCAGCCAGGCGGGCTTTGTTCGGCGAGATTGGATGTGAGGGGTCCAAAGCGTGGAGCGCGTCTACAGAGAGAATAATAAGCAGCTATCGTACGAGCTTCTCAAAGACACCCTGACTTACATTCACCAAACACAGAGCAAGAGGCCGCTTGCCAGCCCTAGGCAGAAGCACCATTAGGATACATACCCGCCGGAGATCAGAGTTCGGACGTACGGTGAGGACCGCATACATGGCATATATGCAGGTAACGAGCAACTTGGGTCGTCTGTAGATGAACTCCAAGTAGTTTTTCTCGCCCCCATTTCGTGGTAATCCCTGTGACAAGTAGAATGAGCGGATGTAATGGTTTTGCCATAGGAAGAGCGGTGTGCAGACAGTTCCTAATTCCATATACACGGCAGTTCCACATAATGCGACGGTGGCTCCAAGCAGCCACATGATAAGTGACAGACCAACGCTGCCTGAAGAGCGAAGGATGACACTCGGCGTAGCAAAGATGCTACCAATGGCAGTGAGTGCGATTCCTTGAGCCTGGTATGCAAATGCAAACGCACCCAGTCCCGATCACTCTGTTGAAGATGAGAGAAGCAGTGCTCAGCAGCCCTTTGAAAGGATGTGGTGTAAGCGTTTGCCGCACACATACTTTGACGTCGGGAACTGGGTACCTAATTGTCTCTTATGGTCTGGCACATCTTCTACTGCAACAGTTGACGCGATCAGCTGAAACCCCGCACACCAGCGATAGTAGCACTCACAACCCGCCTCAAAATCATCTTCGTCTACGATCGCTGCTGCGCGCACGTCTACAGACGCGTACTTCTTGGACGACACGGATTCGGTGTCACCGTCCTCTCTAAAGCTTAGAAGAGGTTCGCGTTCCGGGTTCGTCGCGCCCGAACCGGACGCTCCCGTTGACGAAGGCATGCCGCTGCGAGTTAGATACCAACTTCCAAAGCACCCGTCGAGGCGTCGCGTCCTAGCACAGATCGCTCGAAGCCCGTCGTAGGGAGTGGTCCGAATTCAAGAAACAACGCCATCACAGATCCGTTAGCCCTCGAGCGCGCCTTATCTTTGCGCACGGCCGGCAGGAAAGTCGACATGCTGGTGAATCGTGCGCGCGTGTGCATGGGAAGGACGCGGTCGGGACGCCGCCGGGGAGTGCAATCTCACGCAAGGATGGCGACGCACCGGCAGTGGCCGTGCACATAAATTCTTCCAAATATGGAAAGGGCAAGTACGGCTGCTAGCACGGCTGTTAGGGTGCATTAGGTGCATACCAACGAAGAGAAGTAATGGATGCTTGACAGCACGATCAGGGTGTTAATGGGAGAACGTTGGAAATTCTGATCGTCGTCAGTCCAACGTTCAACCTGTATGGGGCGGTCGAAGAACGTTTGCGAGAACACCCTGGGACTCGCAGTTTGCGGCAGAAAACCCATACCGCCCCGGGATGGCGTTAAGGATCTATCTATTGAATAGAAGCACTCAGACTCTGCCGCGATGCTTCAAATTCCTCGGGCGTGGAAGCAGAAGGTTTCGCCTTGGCTCCGCTAGACACAATAACCACAGGGACATGTAGCCCGGAGATGGGTATACCCTGCGCTTAACGGACTCAACGCCCGGCCACGGACACTGAGCAGCACCATCCGAGCGACAATCGATGACGCCTATGTCGCATAACACGACCATATCGATCGAACAGATACTGCAGCAATAGCGACACTGGTGCTATTGCGTCTGGTGAGAATACAAGGAGGGTTTTTCTTCTGCTTCTTTACTTCTAACTCCTAACGAATCGGACCGCCCATGCCACACTTCGAGAGAAGGGGCAATCTAGACGGTGCCAGACTTCGCGATCGCGATGCGGGCCTTGGGCGTGCCAGAGGCCGAACCGAGCGACTCGATCTTCTTGACGAGGTCAAGGCCCTCAACAACCTCACCTGTGCAAATTTTCAGTAAATCGCTTGAATTAATGGCACACTCTAAACGCACCGAAGACGACGTGGGCACCATCGAGCCACGAGGTCACGACGGTGGTGATGAAGAACTGGGAGCCGTTGGTGTTCTTGCCAGCGTTAGCCATGGAGAGGATACCGGGCTTCGTGTGCTTGAGCTGGAAGTTCTCATCTGCGCAGGCCGCGTCAGATGATGTCATCGCAACGACTAGGCGCGCATATAGCTATTCACCCTCGAACTTCTCGCCGTAGATGGACTTGCCACCGGTGCCGTTGCCCTGCGGGGGATTATCAGTGCGTTGTAACGCAGGGGATATTCTGCAAAGACATACCCGGGTGAAGTCACCACCCTGGAGCATGAAGTTGGGGATGATACGGTGGAAGGACGAGCCCTGGTAACCGAAACCGTGCTGGCCGGTGGCGAGCTCACGGAAGTTGCGAGCCGTCTTGGGGACGACGTCGTCGTAGAGCCTGAAGACGATACGGCCGGAGGGCGTGTCGTTGATGGTGATGTCGAACTGCGAGTTGGAATCCGAGGATTAATCGAAAATGCATTCCGATGACATCGAGGCAACATGATTCGTCAGTACAAGCTTTCGGGCACGGAAAAAACGCGGTAGGGGTGTGGGGACGCGAAGGGGAACTCACGAAGACGTTGGCCATGGCTGCGGAGGAGGAGGAGGGAAGAGGAGGGAGGGAGGTTGGATTGCGAACGACGGCGCGGAGGGTTGCGCTCTTTATGGGTGGCGCAGGAAGTTACCGATCAGAGGGCATCAGCACCAAAATCATCCCGATGCGATAATCTAACCGCCGTGACAATCGGTCACAATCTGTGACATTGAGAGTGACCCGCCCCAATCCTTGCTCTTCCCCGCGTCACGTCCAGGGCGTGTCTCTCGTCTCCCAGGTGCTCGCACAGCCCAGCGTCGTCATATGTGGACGTGTGCTGCCCTGCGCGGCCACAGATGCGGTCATCCATGCCCGAAATACGTCGTTCCACAAGAGTTGTGTTCGGGAAAGATACCTTCGTAACCTCCCGAAACAGCGGCGGAGCTGCAACCCTCCCGGACGCGATGTTCTCAGTTCCCTTCAGGCGTTACCGCCCCGACCAGCTCGAAAGTTCGCTCTCTGGAATCGCATGCGCACTTCTAGCATGATCCGGGTGGGACATTTCTCTCTGATTGAAGCCGCGAAGTTGCCAGTGCTGATTGATCCTGTGCAGCCCTAGAATTGAGCGTCCGGCGCATGAGTACAGGCATGTCGAGGCCCCGGAACGTGCTCCGCTTCCTCGGCCAATCCACTACCTCGTCCAAGCGATGCGTGTGCGCCACACCCGCTTCTGGTGATAGAGCACTTCTGGTACTGGTAGATCGTATACGCACACCTGGCGTAGCGGTCAGCGCATCGCCCGGCTTCGGTGGGAACACAGGGTCGTCTGTCGGCATACAAAGTTCATTCCCTTGGGGCTCGGTGCCATTCCTGCGCCAGCCCGCTGGCGAGCCCGGGCGATGCTCAGGCCCTATACAGAGGTTTTTTTGGCCTTGCTATCGCCAGGCAAGGCACGGCCCCCGATGACATGCTCGACACCTACCACACAGTACAGCATCCGACCGCCAAGGCTTCCTTTTCGCATGAAGTCACTGCTTGTGGTGAGGGCGTCACCCTCGCCCAGTCTCCCAAGACCTGATGAGCATCTTTACTCTCCGTCGTCACTCGGGCATTCTTCTGAGGCCTCATAAGAAGTTGGTAGGCGTTGCTCCTGATATCACTCCCCGAGCTACGTCGTAGTGCAGCCCAGAACGTCCGCGCTCATCGGCGATACCATGACCTCCCGCGGCGCACAGGATCAAACCACGATGGTTCCTTCCCCGCACTGAACCCCGCATCCTAACCGCGGCGCTGCGCCCATGCCATACACCTGAACGCCGACGCGCACGCACAGCCGGGTATGGAGAGTACCTCTTCTACAGAGATTTTTGCTTGCCCGCTCGCTTTCCATACAGTGTGAGTGAGCGCTCCGCCCTTTTTGCGACGTCTTCATTCCTGGATCCGTTACAACCCTGATAGACTTCAGTCCGGGGAAGCCGTCACCGACGATCTTTCGCGCTTCGACATCCGACTTGGGGCTGGTCCCTGCTCTTCGTTAGAAGTGGGGATGCCTTTTCTCCGTCGGGCAGTGCCCATTTATAAGTGTCCGGACTGGCCCAGTGTGGCCGTAACCTAAATGAAAACTCAATGTTCAACCCAAGGTAGGCCGATGTTCTGCTTCCTTGCCAGTTGTGATAGATTGCCGCGAGCTCCCCTGGCTCTACCGAGTCCTGTGTGAGGTCTCGAAGACGGATCCGGACGCAACGCTGCTCTTCGAATTTGGGCGCACCAGCCAATCTGCGGCCCGCTACACCGCCCCCACAGCGGCCCGGAGATACTTCCGTGATCCACACGAATTACGAGCCGCTCTTGACGACTTCTCTCCTCCCTACGCCCGGGTGACGCTGACGCGTGTTGGTGGCTTGCGCTGCCATCATGGGGAGCCGGCGTGGCGCTTGATGCCCCCGCCGATCGTTGTTGACCCTGGTCACCGGTGAACCAGGGTGAACCTTGGTGAACCCCAGAGAGCCTCGAGTACGTCTTGGCTCTGATTTCACCGTGCAAATCGTGGACGATGTCTGTCTATTCGTCTACCCTATTTTCTTCTTTCGTGGAGCCTCAGGTAGGTGGCGGACATGATTGTTTAGGATGGATGTCGATGATCATCGTAACACGAACACCTTCGAATTCGATCGACCTACTTAAGGGAGGAGATTTTCGCTCCTCGTGCTCAAATGTTTTCCAGATTTCCGGGAAACTTCGCACGAACTCCAAAGCAGTGTAGACGGGTATGTTTCCTGCATCCAATTTTCTAATCAACTGGTCATTCGTCTCGTTCTCCACTGCGAAGCCCCGATCTTCCAGGCACGCACTGCCTGCATATATCTCGGTCATATCGGGGGCTTCGAGGCCATTCGTCACGGCGTTTACTAGAAAACCTCTATCGGTGCCTCGAACGGTGTCCGAGCTCCGAACGAAAACAAATCTCACGGTATGTTTTCCGTCGTCCTTGTACGTCCCGCGACGTCAGGCATCTGCCACGCTGCCTTGCGACGAGCCGTAAGGGAGCCTTCGGTCGCCGGGCGCACTTCACGGCTAGCCCCTTCTCCGAACATGCACGGCTTCCTAGTAGTACTAACATAGCGCCGGGCGCAACGGAGCTCCTTCAAGCCAAGTCTAACTAGAGACCCCACCAGGAGGCACCGGGAGGTATTCGGGATTCGCGGGTGCTCCAGGGTCTGAGGCACACCCGTGAGCGCTCCGAACTGTTTGTGCGATATTTTTACATGTCGGGGTCGGCCGTGGTCCAGCCCAAGGGCGGAACGGGTATAGCTTGGTTGTAGTGCAGCTGTTTTGGCCTAGCAAAGTCTCAGGCACGTCCATGCAACGACCGGGGACTATCTTCCACCGGGCTTCGTTTCAGCCTCGAGCTGGGAAGGAAGATTCGGAACCCCACCCTCCTCGAGCTCCCCGCTGCTTCGAGCTCGAGGCGTGTCCTGGAGAAAAAGGAAGGTGTTGTTTACTGGACGGCCCGTGGAACTCTGCACCACACATGGCTGCTTATTCGCTGCACAGACTAAGCTCTGACTCAAGGTTCGTTCGGCAAATTATTCTGCTCACAGTTTGCGCAAACGCCGCGCGCGGGGTGCCCAGGAGGTGGAGCGGAGTGACGAACCTCGCGACCAGCTGCCTCGGTGCGCGTTAAATTTGCGAAGCACGTTCCCCCGCATTTTTTTTGGGTATGCAGCCTCGGGCCCCGGGTGCGTTGTGCACACTGGGGTCGAGTCGGGAAAACGGTGCGCCCCGTCAGGGCGTGCGGTGTGGTGCACACGATTGGGCGACGGAGGGCGGGATGCGCGGTGCAAGGATGCTGACAAGAGCAGCGAAGGACAGATTAGACTCTGGCGCCGGGGGAGGGGAGAGATGGGAGGGGAGATCTGATGGGATCAGCACGCCGGGGTCTCGGCAGCAGACACCATGGATTGGCTCTTGTCCCAAGAATGCTCTCCCGCCGCCTGCACCGTCCCGAGCTCGAGGCAATCATCCTCCCGCCCCGACCTACATAAATCTCCTCGGCCTTCCTCCCTCGCCCGCCCCCTCCTTCTCGCCCCCACGGCGAACTGCCGCCCCATGTCCCCCTCTCCGCCCTGACTCTCCCCAGCGGTCGCCCAAGTTCAGGTCCTCCCGTCCATCCCTCCCCGGAGTCTTGAGCATGAGCGCAGATGGTAGCAGTGTGCCGGAGTCAGTGTACGTCCCCCACAGCCACTTCACCAGTCTATTGCATAAGACTGAATGCGCTGCGTGACCGCAGACACATCCACAACTACCTCCATCTCCTCGGTGTCGGTACGTAACCCCAACAGCCTCCGCGCGCTGCGCAAGGGTGCGACTAACTGCAAACAGTCGTCTTGTATTACGACTTTATCCTCACGTTTGGCCAAGAGTACTCCAGAGTATGGAAGCGTCCACGAAGTCTCTCGTCCATCCTGTTCTTCCTCAACCGTTACATCCCCGTTCTCGGCGTGCGTTTTTTGCCAAAGGTCCCGCTATCTCCCGCGCATAGGGCTAACTTCGCGCGCGCGGTACAGGACATAGCCGTGAACACGGGCAACTTCTACGTATTTCCCGACGAGCACGTACGGTACCTGTTCCTTGTGCTCCCGGCCTTTAGCTCATGATCTTCCTTGGCAGAGGTGTGCGATATTCCATGTTGCCATCAACTCTCCTTGATGATGTCCTGGCGATCCCTGTCAGCTGTCGACAATATGCCTTCTTTCGTCAACTGCTCTTGATCGTGAATCAGGTAGTGGTCTGCTGTACGCGTGCTTTCTCCCGGTCGCGCACAGGGGACATGCTCACCCGGAGTCTTCTCCCAGTTATCCTCTTCCTGAGGACGTATGCGCTATATGGGCGAGACAAGCGCATTGGAGTGCTCGTCATCGGAGTGGGCGGCATATTGCTCGGTATTTCATGCGTATGTTGTACACCCGCGCACCACATCCTAGAACCAAGGCTGACGCCAACCGCAGTGGTCGATAGTGGGACAGCACCAGGACATCGAGCTCCGCGGAGGCTGCCATCTCCTGGCGGAGCGGATGACGTACGTGGTTTCCCTTCGCCGCGGTGTTTGAACCGGTCTGACAGGAGGCCACGATCGGTCGGTATTTTAGTGCGATCCGTAAGTGACATCCCATTGACTTTCCGGCGCCAACGTGGCGCTCAAGCTTTGCGGTGGCAGGACTGGCCGTGTCCTGGGAAGCGCTCTTCGCGTTCGACTGCATGGTCTTCACGCTCACCGTCCGCAAGACGTTCCGCGAACGACACCGCATCAGCTCCGGCAAGCACGACATCGTCTCGCTTATCCTGAGAGATGGTAAGCTGTACTTCCTTTCTGTTGGCTGTACTGCGCTAACCGAGAGCTTAATGGCAGGTGCCCTGTACTTCGCGTGCGTTCGCGGGAGCAATAACTCAGCACCCACATGCGCTGACGTCTCTTCTGTTCGTGTCCGCAGCGTCATGGCTTCGGTGAACTTTGCGAACACGCTCACCTTCTATGTAAGCCGTCGAATAACCTTCCCATTCCTCCGCCGCTCACCCGTCGCCCTGACATCCTCTAGTTCCTCGAGGTACGCCCATACCCTTCCTCTCGGCCATGTCGGTCATACGCCCGAGCCAGTTCCTGCGCCGCTGGCTAACCTTCTACTCGTCCACCAGCCTATTCTGCGCGGCTGCCTCTCCACCTTCGCCAGCAGCGTGTCCGTAACCATGATGTCGCGGCTCATGTTGAACCTCTACGGGTCCGCCATCGGTCACGACGTCTTCGCGACGACCGTCGCGTACCCCTCGACCTCGGACAACTCGACGACCATGCTCTTCACCTCCCGCATCTCCATGCCCGCGCCCACCGCGACGACCGCGCTCTGGGACGACCCCGAGCTCGACTGCGGTCCGGGCGGCGGCGGCGGCGGCGGCTACCGGCGCGGGTCGGCGTACATACGCGACGCGCAGTACGGGGACGGATATGTCGACGAGGTGTACGAGATGCACGACGCGGAGTTTCACGTTGACGGGCACGCGGAGCGGGGCGCGTTACGAGCGTAAGCTTGACGAGGACGAGGGCGATTGCAGGCCGTGGCCGTCTCCTACCCCACGCCGGGCGCGTTGTGAAAATTCCCTCGATGGTGGAGACGAGCATGTCGAGCATGCGTTGTGTTTGGGCCCAGTGTACGAGTTGTACGGGAGAGGTGTTAGATAGAATTATAGCGTAGATCGTCTTACTCATGTGTACTGTGTATTTCGCATTCAGCCGCACACGATACCCCGTCATCATCCAAATCTTTGTGTCAGAGTACGGAGAGCAGGATGTATATTGCGTACCCTGAAGATGTAACAAGGTCCCTATCGATTAGTGGTTAGATCATCACGTTGTGGCTCCACAATTCCGTGAAGACGCCGGCTCGAATCCGGCTAGGGACATGATATTTTTCCGGACATCGTTTTGCTGCTGGTGGCGCAGTGTAGTACCAGCAGCTCGTCGAGTACATATAGTGACTGTGGTGGTCGCTTCACACAATTCTTTCACGGAATCATGTGGCAGTAAGCCTCCTTACACGCTTGCATAGGGTTATTCCATAATGTCACACCTCCAGCTTGAGTGCAGGCAAGGAGCGTGTTTAATAAACGACTGTGAGGTATACACTGGCAGGGCATCGTCCACATGGACCCTCCATATCAAAGCAAGACCGACAAGAGTAAAGAAAGAGACAAGACAGTGTCAAAATTCCGACGCCTACGCGATCGTCCGGCTCGCTGCCCCCGTGCCGCGGGAGGCTGCTGCCTGCTTGCCGACCCCTGTGCCCATCGGGACGAGAGGGAGAGGAAGGGGGGTTTTAAGCGAACATGAACCCGAGGGCAGCGAACGCGGCCGCGACGAGGCCGCTGGAGGCGGACAGGCTCACGGCACCGTTCTTGCCGGCCGCGGTTTGGGTGCCGGTGACGGCAGCGTCGGTCGCGGTCGCAGAGCCCGTGCCGGCACTCGTCGCAGAACCGCCGTTAGTGGGCGTCGCGGACGATGCGGGGTAGGTCGAGCCGAGGGGCTTGATCTCGAACGGCTTGGACTCGGCATAGATCTGGGTAATTAACGTCAGCACGCACGGCCGGGGGGGACGGGTTTTTGGAGAGGAGGGTGGGAATACGGCTGGTTGCCAGGCGGGGGGCGGTGACTTACGTCCGTCTCGTTGAAGGGGTTGGCAAGCTGGATGGTGTACCCGGTGCCGACGGGCATGTTCACGCGGTCCTTGGTGATGAGCTCCGAGCAGTCAAAGTTGTTCTGCTGGGCAATGAAGGCCTGGGGTCCGACGAGGACCTTCGGGTCAGAGTTGGCGATCCTTGCGGGGTGTCAGACGCGTCCAAGCACGGAATGAGACAGAATGTAGCGCACAGGACGGTGAAGTTGGTGTAGGGGGAGGTCTTGCACGTCCAGGTAATGACGTTGTCCGACTGGGCGACTGCATAATGCGCTCGGTTTCAGAATGCTGGAGAGCGCGAAAAAAAATCGAGAGGTGCTGACCCCACCAAAGATTGTCGCCTCCGGGCGTGAGGATCTCAAGCTGAGCGAGCGAAGAGCCGACGAGCGCGGCGAGTGTAGCAGAGAGCGCGAAGAACTTCATGGCTGTCGACGGAGGGGAGGCGGGGAGTCGGAGGGGCCTGAGCTGGCGCGGCGGGGGGAGGAAGAGGTGGTGGGACGAAGAGAAGCAGTCAGCGCGGCCAACGGCGATTGCAGGACAACGCTGGGCTATTCCAGGCAGACCCGCGACCAGGCTCCTAAACCAGCCGTCCACAGTGTTCTCGTTCCCAGAATGCTAGTGGCGAAGTGCAGGTTTTATCTGAGCGACAACTTTTAAGGGTTTGGTAGGGATGTACCTAAAAAGGATATGTCATAAACCGGAACTTATGTAACATGTTTCGAACGGAGGGTTGCCTAATATATCACGAACAAGGGAAGAGAACACTGTAGGACGGCTGGTTTAACTTGTCAGACGCCCGTGGAGCGCCCGCATCGGCTGGCAGTATTTTATTGAAGCGCTCAAAGAAAATCAGAGAGCTTTCCGAATATCTTTTGATCGGTTATCGACTCTCGCGCAGTGCAAGCGCTCTCGCGCGACGCGCGCGCCCCCTTCCGGCTCGTCCTACTGTCCTCACCGACACCTCTTCCTTCGCGCATCCCATTCTCCGTGCGCGCTGTTCTCCGCCCCTTTTCATCCTTTCCTTGGTGTGTTTGGCACTGTTATTAAAACATTTCCCATCAATAGATTGCTCATTTCTCGGATTTACAGCCCGAACCATCCCAGTTGCATATACAAATCGGGGGCTACGCGAAAGACGATTCGAGAGCAAAATAACAAAAGCATGTTTGAACAATTTGTAGCGACTTTTTATTTCTCGTGTGCGCGTACAATGCTACGAGTGGGAGGTCACCATAGTCCCTTCGGGGCTGTGGCTGTTGGGGAATGCCACTGAGGTCCTCCCATCGCGCGGTGCATGTTATGGAGCCACAGTGTCCTCGTATAATAGCTACTTAACTTTACATATTCATTTTAAGCTCTTACATATAAGGAATGGGATGCGCGAAGGAAGAGGTGTCGGTGAGGACAGTAGGACGAGCCGGAAGGGGGCGCGCGCGTCGCGCGAGAGCGCTTGCACTGCGCGAGAGTCGATAACCGATCAAAAGATATTCGGAAAGCTCTCTGATTTTCTTTGAGCGCTTCAATAAAATACTGCCAGCCGATGCGGGCGCTCCACGGGCGTCTGACAAGTTAAACCAGCCGTCCTACAGTGTTCTCTTCCCTTGTTCGTGATATATTAGGCAACCCTCCGTTCGAAACATGTTACATAAGTTCCGGTTTATGACATATCCTTTTTAGGTACATCCCTACCAAACCCTTAAAAGTTGTCGCTCAAATAAAACCTGCACTTCGCCACTAGCATTCTGGGAACGAGAACACTGTGGACGGCTGGTTTAGGAGCCTGACCCGCGACGCGAGACAGCCATGCTCGCTTCGGCACACGGCCGCTCCCCGGCCACCGCTGCCCCTATGGCCGGAGCTCCTGGGCGGGAGAGGGCCGGCCTCCGGCGCGGAGCGGCGCATCACAGGCATCACGCCTGCCGCGCATCTTTGGCGGGCGTGGTTCTCACCTCTCCAACGTTGTAACGGCCGTGTCCTGCTCGAACGTCTGCTTCATCGCCGCTTTTGCGACAGGGTGCTCGACCGAACGCACCACATCTGTCTGTGCTGGAAGGTCCACAAGCAGTGGCTTAATGCCTTCCAGCGCCCGACGCCAGATCGGGGAATCATCGGTGGCTACGCTCATGGTGTGTGTCCCGTTTGCGTTCCTTCTCGATGAGCTGGCAGCGAAAACAGCCAATAACGGCCGGTCAGAGTGTAGTGGGGGAGGAGAAAGAAACACCGCAGGAGAAGGCTTGGCTGCTGCGCTCTCAAACTTGTCTCGCAGCCAAGGTTCGCGTAAAGCGCGCAGGGATTGTGGCTCCTGCCTGTCTGCCACTCTGTGTCCAGCGTGTCCATTTTCTCCCTCTGGGATAGTTCATGGAACAAGAGGTCCACATCTGATTCCTTCCGACTGCCGTGCAAGGGGGCCACCTTCCACCCAAGTGGTGCAGGTGCGGCCTCACTATGCGTTCCTGAAAATGGCCCGGCGTATGGGATCCTATGAGGAGCTCGAGCGTGTTTTCCGTCCGAATGCGAAGCCCGAGTACGAAGCTGGTCGAGATCGATCAGTGGCCTCTAGAATGCTGTGTTCTCGCATCACCTTCGTACTCAGGCTGCAATCGAGTACAACAAATGTAACAGTTACTCTCATTTCAGGGCACTCCCGATAAACAAGTATCGCATAGCCATTTTTCCCGAGGCACACCAGTTGAGCCGTAACGGTACAGTAGTGATAAAAGTGGATATCATTATCATGAGGAAAGGATGTGCCGAAGTGTATGGCTTTGTAGGCACATCCTTCAACTCGATGTCTGGAATGGCTATGCGATATTTTTCAGTCTCTCATATCGGAAAAATCTAAGGGTCCTCGGGAGGCCTTTCATCTAGGGACTACCTCGAAAGGGCATCTGGAGGCCTTCCAGAGGGAAGTTTGCGGCAGATTTGGGCTGGTCGGGAGGCCTCTGGACGCCCCGAGCAGCCCTCTCGAAGCACGAGGAGGGCAGAAATCGTCGCCAAGATTTAACCCGCGCCGGGAAGCATTCCTGTTGACGCCTAGGAAAAGTTGGACATATGGTTGCATCGACTGGAGTCGTTAGTCCTGAGATTCCTTCGGTAGTCACTAATCCTAAGAGTTATGACTTCTGTTACATGACTCCTGGTAATTATTTGTCGGTCTTGGCCCGTTTATCTGTCCCGGGTTGCCCCGGTCGGCAGTAATGCACAGTCCCTCATATAATAGAGTTCACGAGAAGTTGTACTTGTGGGGAAGTCGCGCCGGCTACTCCCACTACCTCACTCTCTCCGCCGTGCCCCTACGTTAGGAGATCCCCTCTGCCAGCCCCTGGCGTCATCAGAGACGCAGCCGTCTGCGCCTTCGTCCACCTTGCGTAGCTAGGTCGCAGGCTCCGAAGCGTTGCTCATACTACGTGCTGAGGTAGGCTCTAGGCGAGATCCGTATTCTTCTGTACTGCTGCACGCCTCGTGTAGACCTCTCACGGGTGCGGTACCTCCGCTTTCCTTAAGCTAAATACCCCGTGGGCCCCTGACATCCCCCCACCAACTCATTCCTCCACACTAGTCTCTTTCTGCACCTTCACAGAACAGGCCATCCTCGGCGTCGCATGGACCAGAACCGCAACGTCGAAGTCCTAGAAGAATGGTATGAAGTCAACGACCGGGAAGTGGTGGGGTACGACCACTGGCCCGACACCCCGAGTATTCGTTCTTCGTACCTGGCGTATGACGAGAAGGCAGAGAAGACCACTACTCGCGTGTTGTCGGCCGTGAAAAATCTCCGTCGCAACGCCACTCGACCTCTCCCGACGTTTTCTCTTGGTTGGCGGAGAGCCGGATTCGGGTTCAAACGGAAGCGAGTATTTCTTCGTCCTAGCCTCTGCAGCCCGTGTCTTACCTGTTCACAGGGTTTCTACCGGCTTAATAAAGCTTCGACGCTGTTTGCCTACTCATTTGCTTGTTGCCGTTATAAGCCTGGCAACGACGTATGACCCGCCGTCAGGAGGCGGAGGATTCGGGTCGAGGTGAGTGGTTGTTCGGGCGTGCCATCGCACCTCTCATACCCGCATAGGATGGTCGGCTTTTGCACGGCGTGCCAGAGCGAAATTATCGTCCCAGCCGAAGAGGTCGTCCGAGTCCCCTGCGGGCATCTCTACCACGCTGAGTGTCTGCTCACGCTCGTCGATGTCTCCATGAAGTCGATGTCGCAATTCCCACCGCGATGCTGCCGTAGGATCATCAATACCTCCCTCTTCCGCGGCTACCTGACCTCTGCCCAATGGGAGGCCTTCGCCCTCCGCGAGGCAGAACGCGCCACCCCCCGCAGGGTCTACTGCGCCAACCCCCACTGCAGCCGCTTCCTCGGCCCACGGGAGATGCAGACTCCAGTCCGGGTGTACATCTGCCCCGTCGCCACGTGTACGGCGCGCACCTGCGCACGCTGCAAGGCCACCGTGGCCGCCCCCGCCGACTCCTCCGAGCCGCACAAGCACCGCTGTACTCAGGACGCCATGCAACGCGCCGCGCTCGAGCTTGGGGGGCGCATGGGCTGGGCGCGCTGCCCGGCGTGCGAGGAGCTCATCGAGCGCTATAGCGGCTGCGCACACATGACGTGCGTCTGCGGCACGCACTTCTGCTACGACTGCAGCCAGAGGTGGGACTCGTGCACGTGCAACGAGCGACCTCCGCGCGGTGCGATCGGGCGGGCTGCGGGCAGGCGCGACCTGTTTGCGCCGCTGCAGCAGGGCAATGACCTGGACAGGCGGCTGGAGTTGTGGGTGCCGCCGACGCTGCAGGAGGAGGGGTCCGAACCGTCGCTTGAGCCGCTACCGGAGCTGGATCCGTTGCATGAAGAGGAGCTGGAGCCTGAAGGATACGTCCGGGTGGATGAACCTGCGGCACCGGCACGACCGAACCTCTGGCTCGCGGTCGAACGCATGCAGACCGTGCAGGCGGAAGAGACGGTCCCCCCTCGGAAGCCTCTGGGGTTGTCTGAAAAGCTGCCCATGCAGGTGGTCGTGGTCTCCGAGTCTGAAGACCAGGACGAGTCCGGCCAGGATCCAATAAGTGTAAAGCTGCCGTACGGACTCGTGGAGCGGGGTCTCCTCGCTCAGGAGGCTCGCCGCCGCAACCGCCCAGCTCGGAGGTTAACCGTTTGACACGTCTTCGCTGCAGTACTGTAATGGTAAGGTTTATGTAGGGTACGGCACCGGCTGTGTATTCGATATGTATGGCTAATCACTGCACCCAGCACGCGCAGGTGGCATTAAATATGTCGGCCCGTAGAGTATTAATAATTATCGCTCATCTCTTGCCCCGGTCTGTCCGCAATTCCACTCTGCATGCGTTTCTACATGAACCGTCTAATAAAGTCTCTTCTCTGGGGTCCGTATCCGAACTTCCTCGCCCTCGAACCCGACGATCGACTGCGACCCCACAAGCTTCGGGTTCACTACAAGTGCTGGGAGTTCTGCTCGGCTTCTGGGTGGAGGCCTCTCCGCAGCAGCCTCATGCCCAATGCATGTCTGCCGACGAGCACTCGGGCCCCTCTACACCACCTGCTCAAAAGCGGATCCCGTCGCGTAATACACCGAGTTCATTCGCATTACTTCGGCGAATGATCGGTGCCCCACTTCCTGCCAGTACTTACTGGTGCCGTTGAATATGCCGCAAGCCCGAATCGCTTGTATGGGACCGGTCAGTAACGGTGGCCCGGATCGTCTGTCGTGAGGTCTCCGACCGAATCTATCTGGGCCTGTCAGCCCCTTGTAATTTCTGGGCATAGGGATTCGTGTATTCTTCCACTGGTGCTAGATCTCCCCCCTTCCTAAAATACGATAAAGAATGTAATGTAATAGTCAACTGCACTACTAGTATACTAGTACGCTGAAGTTTCGGGGGCGGGCAATTCGAGTTTAGTCACGGTCAAGTGGAGATCGCAGCAACTTTCGAGAACTTGCTCATGGCCGTTGAAGTTGGACTTACTGCATACTATCTGTACTTTGGGGTTTCATTTACCGTCTTCCGTACATTCTGCCTCTGTTCTTGATTGGCAAATATTATACGGTACAACCTTACGTTTCGCAATCTCGCTCACTCCGACTTGAACAACGGTCCCCTATACTAGTATGAGTGGTTGCACCAACCACATAATTTCGAACCCAATACCAGCGGCCATTAGGACTGGCCGTGGGTGAACCCGCTCACAGTGACTGTGCGCGGATGTGATTCCGCTAGAGATCAAGTGCTTAAGGTGGAGTGGCCCCGAATGGGTTAGATGTTGTAATGGGAGAAGGGCAACTGGTATCAATACATGGAGCACAAGCTCCGACTCAAGGCGAGTACATACAACAGCATAATTCACAAAACACACATCACGGTTGTCGCGGAAATTGACTACTGAGGACTCAGACACGGGTAATAGGTTGTCGTTCTTTCTTCAGTTATCGCCGAAAAGTCCTCCGGCGTGGATGAGAGCCTCGGCTTGTGCTGAGCGGGGCTTGATGTGACATTTGAAGGGCTCCGGGTATCTGGGAAGGGTTGACGTTAGAGCCATTCCGCAGGTCCAGTAAAACTGAGTTGCCAAGACTCACGACATAATCGTATTTGTAGTGACCTTCGGCTCGACCGCAACAGGATTCCCCGAGTCGTCTAACGGCGCCGTGATTTCCAATGTGTGCAGTATGGAGGCAACGACGATGAATAGGGACGCGTCCGCGAAATGACGGCCGGCACAAATCCTGGCGCGTGGATGTCAGTCAAAGTACGAGGAAGTACAGATCCTTTGATTGGAACTTGAGCATGTAAGTGCGTACCTCCGACCGGCTCCGAAGACGAACGTAGCAGGGTCCCTCACCCCGGGGCCAAGGAAGCGTTCCGGTCTGAATTCCTCCGGATCAGGGTACTCGACCGGGTCGCGAGAGATGCCCCTATTCCACGGTAAGGCGTCAACCCCTGGATTCTGATAGAGGTTGAAAAGCTAAACGACTTACCACGCGTTGGCCATGATAATTGCGCCCTTCGGGATAAGATATCCGTCGTGCACTTCGTCCGCCGTGGTCTTATGTGGGGCGCCCAGTGGAAAGACAACGTGCCATCGATAACACTCCTTGATGAGCGCATTTATGAATGGAAGCGCAGGGCGATCATCGAAGTTAGGTAGGCGATCGGGACCTACGACCGCATCTAGCTCGGCCTGCGCCTTCTTCTGTACCTCAGGAAAGTTGGTCATAGCGAGGAAGAAGCCGGCCACACTTGAATATGTCTGATGTTTGATGTGGTCAGTTCCCGGCTGAGGACGTGGAAAGACGACGCCAACCGTGTCCACACCGGCTACCAGTAGTACCTTGAGCACCAAATAATTGCTGAAGCAAGACGTAGTGAGGGCTTACCCAAGTATGCTATCGCGGTCACATCCCTAACTAGATCCTCATGTGTTTGTGCCTCGTCTTCGTCCATGCCAACCCGTGCTTCTAGTAAAGACGTAGCTATACACGGACGCACATACCCACGAGTCTGTGGGGAGGTTATATTTTACTTATACGGCCGGTGATCCACATGTACTCACCACGGTTTCTAACATCGCGTCAAAGGGGACATCCCGCGCCGCCAAGGCGTCCTTTCTGGAGGAAATGGCGAAGCGTTTGAAACCAGCGCCCGGGAACCAGCTAGGAATATAGCGTAGCGAGTGGAGGCTTTCAACGATGTACCGACCAGGAACCATATAATTAAAAAATACGTCCACTGCCTTACGCGCTATGACGAGATACTTGTCTTGCGCATCATCAGCGATGTCAAGGCCATATACTATCTTCATGGTAGAAGACCCAAAGTAACTATGTCGCAGCTACGCGTGAGGTGGTTTTCAGGATGTGCGCATCAGATAATACTTACTAGTGGATGTGACTGATGAATTTCTCTGGACTAATGGCCAATTTTTGGAGCAGCCGTTGTACGAGGTGCAATTGCGTCGGGCGATAACTTACGCTTGCATTCGCGTTGAAATGCTGATGAAACGCACGCCGTCTTGTCCTCCAGCAAGAATTATAACCCATTAGTACGAAGTCCCATTGGCTGAACCCGATCCTAAAAGGAGTCAGAGACGCTAGGAGCTAGTGCAGGATGAAAGCACCGCCCGGAACGCACATTTCTGACATGGGAGAATAGGGCCTATCGGAAGAGACCGCAGACTTTGACTCTAGCAATTCGCTCAGGGCTTTGAAGGAGCCCAAGATCACCATCGGTTGTCCGAGCACATTCATGTACACGACATCACCTGCAGCCAACGGTTGCCTGTTGAAATGGACGACGGTAGAGCGTAACGAGGGCATACCGTATTTCGCCGTGATGTCCATGAAGGAGGCCCCGATGTTGCTCATAGGCATATCGAAGACGTTACCGATGAGGGGTAAAGGTCTGGGACCTGGCGGAAGAGCGAGGCATTTGCGCGCTCTGATATGGTGATACCCTGTGTGGCTAAAGAACGCGAGTGCAAGCAGGGAAATAAGAATCTTGACCCAGTCAGGAATGTTGTCAAAGGGGGCGCTGGTTTCCATCTTTCGGGGATTTTGAGTGGGGAACATGTTATGTCGGCCCATAGTTTCTGTGGTATATATGGGAAAAATGCAGCATCAGCTTTTTCTACTTGGGAGTGACCCTACTACGCTGCAGCTCCCTTGCGATACGCCACATGCCCCCAAAACCATAAACGCCTGAGGGGGAGTGAAACAGTTACTTTAATCAGCGTCGTCGTCCCGAACTGCGAATCAGTCCGCCCAAGGTAGTGGTAGAACTGCTTAGGAACATGATAGAGGTGATCATGAGGCCTCGGTTATGCATACACCTGTCAATGCCACGGTGTCGCACATTTCGATAACGGCGACTTGTACGCCGAGAACCTCAGGTGTCTTCTACGCAGGAGTGGAATGCGGTCGCGTGAGGACCTTGAAGTCGGGAAATGGCTGTTGCGGCGTTGATCGAGCTGGGAGTGCACATGATAATGGAACTGCATCGCAGGGAATCATGACAGGACTAATAGCACCGGTACGCGGAAAGACAGCGAGATGCCACGACTAGCCCAGAGCGTCTGAGATGCAGAGACGCAAGCCTACGGGTAGATCTTCGTGATGAGATATGGCCGATTGTTATTTCCTGCCGCAGGTTGCTTGCTCGCACAAACACAGTTGCAGTATAAGCGGAAGCGACGCATACATGGCGCAGCATACATCTCATATCGTCATATGCATGTAGAGTAAGACAGCGTGAAGACAGCAACCTGACGACTTTTTGGTCTCTTGAACGCCGACCAGCGATCGTTGATCATACGGTACAGGCGCAGCTCAGAACGTCGACGGTCGGTGCGCGACGAAGGTCGAGCGGACCTTCTGGACGCGGTGGGGCAGAGGGAACTTGAGCTTGGGGACCAGAAGCTGCTTGATGTAGGGGCGGCGGACGTCCTCCGTCTTCTCAATCTCGACCACACGGAGAATCTACAGCGACAGCGTTGAGCACGAAAATTGTCGTACAACATCGTTGTCAAAGAAAAACGTACGTGGATCGACCGGAAGCGGGCACGGTGGCGGGCAGCCATGTCCTGGTAGAGGGCCTTGACGGCATCCGCGCGGCTAAGCTCACGGAACTCCTTGTACATGTTGTGGGTACCGGAGCGGGAGTCGTAGCGGAGCCAGATGCCGAAGTTCTTGACCTTCAGGGGCTTCTTCTCGTGGATCTAGATAGCACATCCCAAGGATGGCGGTTAGTCCCTACTCCGCCTGCCACTTGAACGGCTGCAAGGGATAATACACACAACATTGACGCCAATGATCTCGCCACTGGCCTTCTTAACCTTCTTCAGTTGCCTATGTGCGCAATAAGCATTGGGCTCTACGAGACACAAGCCAAGGTTCTTCCAGAGCATGCATATGTTTGTAGCACTGACATACCTCAAGAAGTACCAGAAACGCGACTTGGCGACGACCTCATTGGGCGCAAAGATGCGCATGCGGTAGATCTTGGGGGTGGGCTCCGCCTCGGTGGGCAGATGACGGCCAACGACCTGGTATTCCTGGAAAGACATCTGGGGGCAAAACAGTATCATGAGCGAACCGTCCTTCATCCAAGGTTCAAGGGTTCCATCCAGCGTCGAATCCAGTGATTCTTGCAGAGTTTCTCCATGCACGAGCAGCGTAGGGACCAGTAGGAGCCATAGAACAAGTTGTATACTCACTTTGAGAGAGAGACCGGCTTACCCTTGAGTGTTGGCGTTGGCGTTGTCGCTGACGGCGTCGATACTTTCGAGTCTCTCAGCCGCAGTGGCAATAGAGTTTGCTGACTTGGGCGGGGTTTCAAAATGATGGGATAAGCGCTCGCTGTCTCGGCGATCTCTGGTTTAGACAGGTTTAGACGTGCCCTGCGATCCCAGGCTGTCTGTATCTGCTCATTGTTTCTTGTTACAATGTCCTCGGAATTCGCAAGATGACCACCTCAAAAAAGCCACCCTTTTCTGGACTCAGATGCGTAGAGACTGGTACTGCCCCGTTTTGCCCCAGTGTTGTGCTGCATCACTTTGAGCAACGCGACCTACGCCTGTGGTCGTGCTTGTCAAGCATGCGATGCTAGACGCAGCTGCTCCGTGCGCCGAGGTCTGCCTGAATCACCGGGGTGTACTGGATCATGATGGTACGCTACCTGGTATTGTCCTCGACATCCATATGTCCCGTCCTCGCACAATGCTAGTCTTATGCTCACGAACAGTTACGAGTATCGTACTTGTGTCGTGTCCACGATCCTACGCGAAGATCCTCGCCCTCACCTCGTTTTGCGCCTCCTGCATAATCGCACATAGTCCTCCATGCCACCCTCCAATAACTCGAGCTTCTTCTTCCGGACCGCATACACTTGTTCAGCTACCTCCGATACGAAGAACTGGTCGTGGGACACGATCACAACGGCACCGGTGAACTCTTTGAGGGCGAAGATCAACGCCTCGGTCGTCAAGTAGTCAAGATGGTTCGTCGGTTCGTCCAGAATGAGAAGATGGGGCGAGGATCCATAGGTGCTGAGCGCGAATGCTACGCGGACCATCTGGCCACCACTGAGTGATCGCAGAGGCTGCAGCGCGATAGAGCCTTTGATTCCGTACTTGCCAAGGTGAGCACGGCAATCCTGTTCACGACGCTCAGGGTCTCTGTCGAGTAGAAGTGAGAGCGCAGAGGTCTCGACGGGATATTGGTGCAACTCGTCGACATGGTGTTGGGTGAAGTAGCCTATCTTTGCTGAGAGATGCCGGGTGATTTGACCTTTCAGTGCAGGTATGTCTCCAACGAGAGCCTTGACGAGAGTCGTCTTTCCGCTACCGTTGGCACCGACGATCGCAATGCGCGCTGTTTGTCCGATGTTGAGCGTGACATCGCTCACGAGCGGTGGCTGTTTTTTGTCGTAGCCCACGGACACTCCCTCCACTTCGATGATCGCTCCCGCCTGGCGTAGAGGGGCAGGGTCGGGAATACTCCATGTAGGAGCCTGCTCGATCTTTTCCACATCCACGTCGTCGCGAGTGCTATTGTAGAAGCCGACACGGTCGCGGTTGAGCTTGAAGCGATGTCCCTTCTCGTTCACCTCCATCCCCATGCGCTCCAACTTTCGTTGGCGGGACGCCGCCTGGGCCATCTTCTTGTCGTCTCCAGATTTACGCGCCTGGGCCATGGCCACTTGCACTGTCTTCTCCGCCGCCGCCTTCTTCCTGCTGATCGCCTCCGCCATCCTCTCAGTGTACTTGCGCTTATCCTCGGTCTGTTCGAGATAGTCGTCGAAGTTCCCATCGTGGTAGGTGAGCTTACGATTCTTGAACACGACGATCTCGTCCGCGACCGCGTTCAGGAAGGCACGGTCGTGCGACACGGTGACGATCGTCGTGTCCGCGAGCTTGGATAGATAGTCTTGTAACCAAATGATGGCGGGCAGATCGAGGTGGTTGGTGGGCTCGTCGAGAAGGAGAATATCAGGTTCGATGTGCAAGGCAGACGCGAGCGCGACGCGGATGCGCCAACCCCCAGACAGCTCGCCCAATGGTCTGTCGTGCCACGCAAGAGGGAAGCGCAATCCTTGAAGAATGCTCCTGGCCTTCGCCTCGGCTGCCTCCTCGCCGTACAGGTCCATCGCGGCGAACAGCTCGGTGAGCAGCTCCTGCGCCTCGACCGCCGCCTTGGTGACCTCCTCCTGCGACAGCGGTTCCTCGTTGGCCGCCTCCGCGTCCTGCACGCGCTTCTCCTGCTCATTCAGCCGCTTCCTCGCATCGGCGCCACGGGCACCGCTGCGCTCCAGCGCCGTCTTGTCCGCCGCTCGGAGTTCGTCCTTGAGACGCGC
Organism: Trametes hirsuta; assembly: GCA_001302255.2. NCBI lineage: Eukaryota > Fungi > Basidiomycota > Agaricomycetes > Polyporales > Polyporaceae > Trametes > Trametes hirsuta. The sequence continues at coordinate 727,882 of CP019382.1, read as the reverse complement.
CATCCTCACCCCCCGCATCACCCTCGCGACTTCGGCGGAGTCATCCGCCTCCAGCGCGCTCTGCACGGCCTTGAGCTCCCTGCGCGCCCGCGCTGCCGCATGGTCCGCGTTCATGACGACACGCACGACGGGGCGCGACATGTCTGTGCCCTCGAGTTGTTCCACGAAGAGGACGCGGACGTTCGCAGGGAAACCCGCGAGGAGCTTGTGGCCGAGCACACGGAGCAACGTAGACTTGCCTACACCATTCTGCCCGACCAGGCCGTAATGCACTCCATGGAAGAGGCGTAGGTTCGCCTCTGAGAGGAGGGCGCGCTGGCCGATAATTAGATTGACGTCTTTGAGATCGATGTCATTGGAGAGTGTGGTGAGCGTCTCCGTATGGAAGCGCGAGACTTGCGATGTTGCCACTATGGGTGCCGCGTCGAGAAGACTCTCGTCCGGTGTCGCGACCTGACGTCTGGAGGACGTCTTACGGGTGGACAACATAGTTTGGCGTTGTTGTATCTAGTGGTGATTATAATGAAGTTGAATTTCATGATCAAGACGCCAGCAGAACACGGCTGTGCATGTGTACGATGCTCACATGAGAATCAACTATGAGATTTGGGCTTGCAACAGGCTGTGTACTTCCGTAGGAGGGATCACAAATGCGGGGGTAATCAGCCGGCTTCGCAATTCAAGCGAGCTATGTATACGAGTGTGCTCGGTTCCGGTAACGCGAGTCAAGCCAATCTCGGAAGCGTGCACGGGACATGGAGTGACACGCGTCCGGGGCACGTTGGGGACTTGAGCCTACTATGTGACAACTATTCGTACACATCGGAGCCGTCGCGACATGGCTGCACACAATTTCACTACGCTTCGAACGCGACCCATACTGTCAAGCCCCTGCTGACTCCGACCTTGACTCCTCAAGATGCGATATGGTCGGCGAACCACTGAGCGCCCTCACGTCAATCAGGTGTTCTGGGCAAGACTTATAGGACGGATCTCACCTTCTTCAAGAAATCATAGGACAACTTGGACGTTCGCGCTTGTGTTGCGAAATCGACGTATGTTACCCCAAAGCGAGTATCATAACCGTCCGCCCTGTAAAAACTTCTTAAGCTGCGAGACAAATATAGCATCATTGATATTCGTGAGCTAACCATTCGAAATTGTCGAGGATGCCTGCAGTAGAACAACCAGTTTTGTGAGCCAGCGGCACGGATTGTGAGGAATTAGGTACGCACTCCACGCAAAGTACCCCTTGATAGGCACACCATCCTCTGTCACAGCACGTAACAACGCGTCCGTGTACCCCTTAAAATAGTCGATGCGATCTGTGTCCCGAATGACTTCGTCGAACGGAAGAGTGCCCTCGTTTTTGACTGGGAATCCATTCTCGGTCACGCTGCGAGCCGTACAATTAGTCGGTGAGTTCGACGAAACATCGGGGGCCGGACGAACTAGATTGGCAGCTTGTAGGTCTGTAATGGGTCAGCTTATGGTGATACCATAGGTCGGGAGAACTGTGTCGTACCTTCCAGATATGGTTCAGAAGCTTGCGACCCGGGTGAGCCGCTACGCGGTATCCTGAAGCATGAGAAAAACTCACAGAGCGGAATCCGGGAGGGTCTGGACGACGAATAACAGTAAGCGGTGCTCTGAGGTACCCTATGTACATGTAGACTCACAGGATTGTAACCACGGGACGTGCGCTTTATGATAGCTCAAGCTCAGACCCAGAAGAGGCGTCACTACAAAGCTTCAAACGTACCCTGTTTGCCAAGTTGAGTCCCGTCAGGCCGAGTAAAGGTGTACTTCACGTTGCCCTGTATTTCATCGCTGCCGCCGTCCTCTGTTAAGGGTGGTAACCGAATTGATATGAATGAAGCATTGCACTACAGAGCACTCACGGACAAGTTGACTAGTATAGGTGTTAAGACCAAAGAAGTCGGATGAGCCTTTGACAACGGCGATTTCTTCCTCAGTGAAGTTAGGAAGACGGTCTCCTATCATTTCTTTCACAACGGAAGGATAGTGTCCTTTGTAGATCGGGTCCTAGCCACAGTTTGAGTGCTTTTCGGGCCCCATTCCATTGTCACGCCATACCGCAAAACGACCTAGGGGCGTTCAAGCGAGAGTCAGCACGATGCCGTCGGAACCCTGCGAAGTCCTCACCAAGTTTGAAGGCCAATCCGCGCTCCGCAGCAGCGATGTCTGATAACCGGTCAGGACATGAACACATAGCGATTGAGAGGCATCTTACTTTCGGGTGAATCGTCGTAAGGAATTTGCCAGCTGGAATCGAGGGTAATCCCAATTTGACCTCCTTGACTTGCTTGGAACTCATCACGGTACGCTTTCACGGCATACGCGTGGGCGATGATGAGATTATGCGCTACTCTAGTGGGAATTTGGCTAACGTCGTACGCAGGTGGGAAGAACAAGCACGTACACCCAATGTTCGGTGTTGCTTTTATGTCCGGGGGCGAAGGCACCCGTCCCATACCCTAGTGTTGAGATGCACCAAGGTTCGTTGTGCGTAATCCTATAGCACCTCCGTTAAAACCACGAGGCTAGATGTAGAAACCTCGACTACAGACCAATCTTTCACATGGTCCCCGAAATACTTGAAGCAGGTCTGTAAAGTAACCCTGTTGGTCTCTAGAAAATGTAGAGGATGGCAGTGAATCGTACCTTAGCATAATTGACATAATCTTTCACGATCTCCTCCTTGTTGAGCCATCCCCCGTAACGGTCGTGAAGTGCCTGAGGAAGGTCCCAGTGGTACAACGTCTATCCCGACGGTCAACCGAGAGAATCTACCTAGGGACCCTCGATGTCACCGGAGTATGAAGTATACTCACTACGACAGGCTTAACACCATGCTTCAGCAACGTCTCGATGAGGGCTCTGTAGTGTTCGATGCCAGCCGGGTTGATAGGGTCATCACGCCCGCCCAACGGAACGATCCTGCTCCATGAGAGAGAGAACCGGTAGGCCTTCGCGCCCGACATGGTGATGAGCGCAACGTCCTCGCCCCAACGGCGGTACGAGTCCGTGGCTTCGTCCCCATTCGAGCCGTCCTTGATCTTTCCAGGGGTGTGCGAGAATGTGTCCCAGATCGAGGGCAGCCGACCGTCAGCGGTGGGAGAACCTTCAATTTGGTAACTCGCTGCGAGGGGTGTGCTTGTTAGTGAGTATGGCTTTTCTGTAGTGCGTAAGCCACGGCGTACCCGTAGCGTAGCCCCAGAGAAAATCGCTCGGGAGTTTTCCAGCCATATATACAGAGCACGTCTGGAGACTGAGGTTCAGCGTGTGCACCGAAGGTGGGACCACTGCGCGAGGGATTCCGAGCTTGACGTCCTCCGCCTTGAGGGCTTATAAGCACTCACCCAGTGCTACAGGCAACGGGGAAACCTCGGAGAGGCTAAGTTGTCGCGAGTGGTCCCCATGACGCCTTGCACTTAGAACTGAATGAAAGTAGCAAGGGAATAAGCTGCCGTCGAAACGTTGTGGGAACTGGGGTTGGGAGGACGCCCCGGTATCGCAAAAGCCGTGCCGTTCGTTCACAGGATGCCGGGTTGAGCAAACCTCCGCTAGGACACCTTGGGTGAAAGTCATGAAAGCTGAGAGGGATCTGAGAGAAGAGGTCGGGTAGTCGAATCCCTTCCAGTAGAATGTGTGTTTGTGGCCAATTAGATCTACGCATTTAGTATGATATACAAATATTGAGTACAGCCTGGCTGGGGGAAAGTTGAGTTCACCGTGCATGCCTAATGGACGTGCATAGAACGCACCCGGTCACCGATTACTGAATAGTACCCAACGAAGCCCTTCGTACAACTCATTGATACCTGGCTTCCGCTTCGGTGGCCGCCTCCGTGCAACGGAGAGGGCTAGTGATGCTGAATACGTCCGTCTGCGTTAGGATACCTGTCCGGTACCTACGCGTCTCAGCTGGAGGTATACTGACCCTCGCTGTGCGTGCCTCCTCCGCCGCCATCATTGCTCGAGCTCTGTCCTTGTCCTCCCGCTTGTTGACGCTCACGTTCCTTCTTCTCTTTCAAGGCCTTTTCGAACTGCTCGAAGGCACTAAGTACAACACTAGGACGTTCCGCGGGTTCGGGTGCACGGTGTGTGCGACGGATATCATGAGGCCATTCGTCCTCTCGTACGCCCATGCCGTCGAGTTTGGCGCGTAAATTGTCGAGCGCCTCGACATAGTCGTGTCTCGCTTCGTCGTAGAGGTCGTATACACAGACGGCGCATCCAGACATGCAGCATTCTAAATGAGAAGACAGTTTAGGGCCGGGAAATCGGACGAGTAACATGCAGGCGTACCGTCTTCTGCGGGAGGCTTGGGAGGTTCAGGTATCACAAAACCCTTGAAGAGTCTCTGTGTCTTTTGTCCTGCATGCGTGCTCGCTTGCCGGATGCCTTCCTCCTGGGTAAACGGAACGTCCTCGTGTGAGATTTGTTGCTTCTCCAAGTCGAGTATTTCACGGCCATACTGGGTTTTGCCTCGTATGGAGCGTTCTAGTCGAAGGTACCGTTGCGATAAATCCTGGACTCGACGTTCCGATCTCTTCAACTGTAACAGAAGCTGACTGTCGACTGTGGGAGCGTTGGCGGGAGACGCCTCGGGGTCGTTGAGAGGTCCAGCAGAAGACAGTGAACGAGCAGGTGAGCTAAGAGGGTGCGGACATATTTTGGTAGCCCGGATAGAGCAAGCTCCCCGAGAGAGAGGTCGAGACAGGCGTAGGGGGGACATTCACGACGTCGAGCATGTCGAGGACGCTCTCAAGCTCGATGACCGCATCGTCCTAAGCCGTTCCGGCCATTACCCGAGCGTCTAACATGCACAGGTTGCAAATGGCAGGTCCTTCTCACGGGTATCATGTACGCGCGCCGTATACAGCTTGACCGTGTACTCGGTAGTCCCGTCGGTGGCGGCAGCAGCCATGGCGTCCTCATCATCATCAGGCATCGCGCTCAAGACGTTCTCGCTCGAAAATGATATCAAGGAGCTCAGCGCACAAGACGACATCTTCAGATATGATCCCGCGGAGAACAAGAGGATAAACATCGAGAGGCCATGGGCACGCGAGTGAGTACCGAGCTGCAGGCCGAAGTCGCGCACGGGGGGACCATCTTGTTCAAATAACATAGGAGCTAAATGCTCTGTGTGCCCAACAGCCCTCACCACTTCAAAGTGTGCAAGATATCTGCTGTGGCACTCATCAAGATGGTGCGCTGCCCGTCCACACAAATGCGCATACCTCTCTAACATACTCGCTAGGCTATTCACGCGCGATCGGGTGTTCCATACGAGATCATGGGCATCATGCAGGGAAAGGTCGTGGGGAATGCTCTCGTCGTGATCGACTCCTTCGCGCTGCCCGTACAAGGGACGGAGACGCGCGTGAACGCGCAGAACGAGGCAAATGAGTACATGGTCCAGTACGTCCAGGGGAGCGAACGGGTGCGTCTTTCCCTCACTCAACCCCCTTCCGCGAGCTTTACGTCTCTGTAGGTGCAACGACTGGAGAACGCGATCGGCTGGTACCACTCGCATCCGGGGTACGGCTGTTGGCTGTCCGGCATCGACGTGAACACGCAGATGCAGAACCAGAAGTTCCAAGACCCGTTCGTCGCGGTCGTCATCGACCCGAACCGCACCATCTCCGCCGGCAAGGTCGACATTGGCGCGTTCCGCACCTACCCCGAGGGCTACACGCCCGCGGACGCCGGGAGCAGCGAGTACCAGAGCATCCCGCTGAGCAAGATCGAGGACTTTGGTGTGCACGCGAACCAGTACTACCCGCTCGAGGTGCAGATCTTCAAGTCGTCGCTCGACGCGGAGCTGCTCGGGCTGTTGTGGAATAAGTATTGGGTGAACACGCTCAGCCAGAGTGCACTCATTTCGGTCAGTGTCGTCCTGGGGGGGGCTTGGGATATGTGCTTATCCTGTTTTCCTGCATAGAATCGAGCATACGCTGCGTCGCAATTGGCGGATTTGCACCAAAAGCTGACCAAGGCGCAAACGTCGATACCTACCACCCGTGCACAACAGCCGATCCTAATTGACGAGAAGGCCGTCATCAAGGTACAGCGTACTTGTTTCTACGCATGGTCTCTGCCGCTAATAGCTGTTACAGAACAAAGAGGACAAGAAGAAGGAAGACTCTGCACTCTCGAAGGCAGTTAAGGACAGGTCAGTCTCATGATGCTCCCAATTATTATTATGCGCTGAAACTTTCGTACCATGCAGCGACAAAATCGCCGCAGAAGCGCAACACGGCCTAATCGCACAAGTGCTCAAAGACGTCATCTTCTCGTCGCGCCTCAGTACGCCTGCATCGACCGCAATCGTCGCGGACGTAGTCGACACCACCATGGCCATCGGCTAATCACCCTCGCAATGCCGTCCGTGTTGGTGCCGGTGGGGCTGGGAGAGAAGTAGGGTAGGGGGGTGTTTTCGATCTGTACGTTTTGCCGTGTCTCGTCCGATGTAACAAGTACCGTCGCAGCGCTGTCGTCGTCGTGCTACCACGCAAGTAGAGTCCAATGTATTTTATACACTGCACTAACCCTAGGAATTTGGTCGTCGAGTGCATGTGTTAGCATACACTCGTGCTCCTCCCTTCTTGAATGTGGTACGGCGGGCTCGTCACCTCCTGGGGGTTGCGCGACGGTGAGGAGTGTAGTAAAGTAGGCAAAGTTCTTCAACATCATCCCATCCCACCCGTCTCTAGGCTCCAGCATCGGCCTCCGTTAGAAATTAGAATAACTAGGATGAGGGCCAACACGTCCGCGAACTTCAACGCTACTATGGATACACGAAATTAATACTAGGTCTGCCAGACGAATCTCCCAGCACTTCACTACCCGCAGCACCACCCAGCTATAGCCCCCTTCAAACCTCCTCGTCCGAATTGACCACACACCCCTCCCCATCATCGTCCCCCTCCCCGTCCTCATCCTCATCCTCCTCATCCTCATCATACCCCTCACTACTCCCATCCTCCGGCCCCCGCATACACAACCACGGCGCCGCCCCCATCGCCGCCCCGTCTACCTCGACCGACCCCGAGCGCACGCTCTCCGCATCTGCATCCGCATCCGCATCCTCGTCCGAGTTACCCCCTTTACTCTCACTCTCGGGGGTCGGCAGCGCGCCGGGGCGGGTCTTCGGCTTGCCATTGGGCGATGCCTTGCCTTTGCCCTTGTTCTTGCCCTGGAACGCGGGGCGGAGAGGGAGCGGGCGCGGCGGCGGGTGGACGCGCACGGGCGCGCGGATCTTCGAGCTCGCGTTCTGCTTGCCTTTCGCCTCGTCCTTCGCGTTCGTGGGGGCGGGCGCGTCTGGTTTGTCGGCGTTCTGCTTTCCTTTCTCATTCCCCTTCCTCTCCCCCTTGCCCTTCTCTTTCTCTTTCTCCTTCTGCTCCTTCTCCCCAGCCTCCTCATCCTCATCCATCTCGCTCAGCCCCCTGCTCACCTGCCGCTCGATACGCTCCTCCGCCCGCCGTACGCGCCGCCGTACAGCGGGGTGCGCCGGGAACGGCGTCTGCAGCGGCAGCTCGATCATATACCGCATGTTCTCCCTCGCCCTCTCCATCGCTCTTGCACCACCCGCAGCATCGGCATCGACACCGTCGCCCGCAGAGAACGCGCCGTCCGTATCCGTCCAGAGCGCCTCACACTCGGACGGGATGTCCACCGGGAGCGTGCTCGGGCTCGACGGCGGGAGCGCGTCGTCGAGGGGGCCCGGGTCGTGGTCGTAGTGGTGGTCGTCCGCGTCCGCGTCCGCATTCCCATACGCGCGCCGTCGCCCGTACGTGTACGTGTACGTCCGCGCCCCCTCTCCCGCCCCGGAGCGCGGCTTCAGCGGCGACGACGGCATGTCCACCCTCGCGCGACGCGCCACCGCCGCAGTTCGCTCGCCGTGACTCAGCGGAGGCCCGTACCCATGCCCGTGCCCGCGCCGCATCGCCCGCTCGCGCGCGGCCTCGCGCTTCAGGAAGCGCTCGAACGCGGCGTGTGCGTTCCATCGCTCGAGCGCATCCGCGTCGGCGTCGGCGTGCGCGCCGAGTTCGGGGACCTCCTCGCCCTCGTCCGCGTAAGGTTTTGCCTCCTCGCGCGGGTCCTGGGATGGCGCGGAGTCCCAGCCCGAACCCGAGCCCGAGCCGGTGTCGCTGTCCTCGTCACTGTGGTCAAAATCACTCCGCCGTCTCCGTCGACCTTTCGGGTTGGTCTTGGGGCGGACGGCGTCTTTGCCTTTATGCACGCGCAAAGCGGGCTTGCTGGAGGACGCGGGCGGTGGGGAGGGTGCGACGTTTGCGATGCGGACGGCGCCGCCGGTCCCGCCGTGCGCGGAGAACACAAACGGGTCGTTGCCGATGCCTTTACGCGGGGGCACGCGCCCTTGATTTGCTGTGATGTGGATCGCGGTCGATGGCGTGTGATGCTGTACACGGATGGGTATACAGCGCGCGTGAGCAGCGAGCGACGGATGAGGAGGTATGTATGGGGAAGTACGCACGTAGATGATGCCTTTCTTGAGGTTTGGACCGTCTGTCCAGACGCTGGAAAGTAAAAAGTCGTCCTCCGCTTCCCAATCCCAGTCATCGTCCTCATCGGGCTCGTCGGACCCACCGCCGCCGCCGAACACATCGCCATCATGTATGTGGTCTGGGGGACCCTCAGGGAAGAGCCTGCGCTCGCGCGTGCTGGAGAGGCGCGCATATAGCTTGCCAGTGCCTGCCTTGATAACACCGGGGCGGTAAGTGTTGGTGTAGAGCCGGACATCGTCGAACACTTCGAAAAGATGTCCCTCTCCTTGTACGCCTTGTGCGTCATCTTTGCCTTCCGCTTTTACTGTGGGCTTGGCGGAGGACGCTTTGGGCAGGCGTAAATTGCGGGTGTAGAGGCGTTTCCGCTTGCGAACGCGGAGATGGGCGTCGCTGGCGAAGAGGAAGAGGAGGAGCATGTGGAGGAGGCGGAAGGAGAAGTTGAGCGGCACCTGGACAACACGATATGGCAAGTCCGATGGAGAAGTGTGTCGCGAGCGGGTGCGAGAGCGTGAAGGAGAGTCCTGGGTGGAGACGAGCTGCATGCGGAGGACGATGTGCTTGCTGAAGCCGGTGGGGCGGGGGAGGGAGAGGGCGCGGAGGGCGCGGTTGAGGCCAAAGGGGTTGGATGGAGAGTCATGGGGGACGGCGTGCGTGTAGGGCGAGCGGAAGTAGGGGAGAGTGTAGGGTGTGGAGAGGGCCGAGGTGGAGGGCGAGGAGCCTGGGACGTCGGAGCCGGCCACGTACCTGCGCTTTGCGGGCGGGAGGGGCGGGGACGAGGAGAGGGGCGTGTCGAATGCGTCGCGCGGTCTCTTCGGCATCGTACACAGCGCAGACACGGCAGGTGGCGGGCAGGAGCGAGGGGACTCTGGGGTGGTCGCTGTTGGCGCAGCAGACGCAGGTGCACCCCGGCGCTTTATTCGCTTCGCGTCAACAATCCACACCACGTGACCGCGTCACCCCTGCATTGCGCGCGCTTCTCCGTACCAGCTCCTCTTCTCCGATCCACCACAAGCTTGCCCCGTCCATTCCCCATAGCTGCTGCATTGCTCGGGTGCAGCTGACAATACAGCCGTGATATTATCGCGTAATTTAAACTGCCAGTTCGCATGGCTTGGAATCTGTTGCGACTTGTCTAGTCAACGACACAGTTGAACGCTCGTTCACATACCCACATCAATTCAAGATTCTAGTACACCCACTCCTGCGGGCGCGATCCCCCAACCCCCAAATCATTAAAGATGTTGACGATATGTGGGAAACAAGCCCTCCAGCCTGTCGTTTTACAGATTTCTTACGTCACGGACAACCTGAGGACGTTCCTGCGCTGATTAGCGTTTTATACCTATGTACCCCGGTGACTCTGGCCAACATGACTATCCTCGACCCACGCGATCCAGCCAACAACCGAATATGTATACTCTAAATCCAAAGACGAACCCTTCGAAAAGTTGGTGTCTTCATTGTTACATCCTCCCGATGCCCGCGCCGCTGATACACCATTTCCAGCTGTGCGCATTGCCATGGTTATATTGTTCAGTGTCGACAAGCTTAACCCCTTCGCGTAGGTCCTGGAACCATCAGTCAGCGCGCGGGCTTATAGCTCCCCAGCCGACGCGCTCGCGTTATGCGTCACCTGGGGCACATGTGGCCCCAGAGGCACGATGTGGAACGCGCCAACTTCATGTCGAAGCTCGCGTCGGTTTTCATACAAGACGGTGGGTGTCCGGCCGCCCTTTTGGACCCTCTAGTAGACTCTCGACACGACGCTTCTAGGAACGCCGCATTTTATATGAACATGTCCGACGTCTGGTCTCCATCCACAACCACCCTACTACACACCTCACCCCCAGAAACAACACCCCGGAATACAACCTTCATCTAGTACGTCCCCCGCCGACGGGATAACCGTGTGCGACGCTACCGTATGTTGACGGCCGTGGGGCCTATCGATCGAGAATCGGCGCCGGCCATTGAGAGTGTGGGTCCAAAGTACACATTCGTAGTAGCTTCGTAGTATACGTTTCAAAGCTGTGATGGCCACGGCGTACACCGGGATCCACATCACACCCTTCACTGCACTGTGTTGCAGGCAATAGTCGTTCCGGCCGCGTGGATCGCCGCATGTCCTGGTCATGACACTGGTAAGATCCCCTCGATATCCGTCTCTTGCCCGCGTTCTGACCATGTCTCTAGCCCCGGGTTCGTGGCGATGCCTTACTTTCGTCCGACGGTGTGGACTGGTGTGGATGAGGATCCGCGCTTCGGGGCTCCACCACGCGCCCATGTCTTACTTTTATCATATTCCTACCCGTCCTTCACCATTTCGGGGAGGCAGGCTTATAAGGAGCCTTCGGCAGGTATGCTGCGCGTCGATGTTCCGGCGGGATTAACATAACCCAAGGATGGCTGCCAGTGGCCCTGCCGAGGAATATATAGAGCTTGAAGACTATGACTGGCTGTAAGTGATCGCCGCACAGCTCCCCGGTTGTATTGCCTGCTAATCCTACTCTAATATGTACCGACCCGCAGGTGGATCACAATAATCGCTAATCTCGTACCCATAAGTACGTGCCGGCACGCCAGCCCGAGTATTTGCGATTATCCGCACCCTGCCATCATCTCACCTTGCAGAACCCACAGCTCTAATCTGCTACGACTACCTACTCACCCTCTCCCGGGAGATGCGCCATGTTTGGCGGCGCGGACGCTCGAATGCCGTCGTGCTGTTCTGCGTTGTGCGCTACCCGGCCCTCATCGGCGCGCTCGCAGCCATCCTTGCCCTTGCGCCGTGGCGGGGCATGTCAAATAAAGTAAGCGATGCGATGTCTGGGGCAGGAAACTCGTTGTGCTACTCGGGATTCTGAACTGACTAATTTCTTTGCAGGAGTACGTTCTCGTTTCGTGCGGGATTAGGACCCGGACGTGTAAGACTTATTCTCAAACGGCGTTGTTGAAGGTGCAGCGTGCTTGCAAGGCTAACTACGGTTGTAAACGTGGTTCTGCTTGCGTCCTCCGCTCGTGCGTACCACAGTGACGAAAATCTATCAGGCGTATTTTGAACGTAATACAACTAAACCAGTGTTTTCTGCGCTCCGTGTGCACGCCCTGAGCGCCCGCAATCCGTGGCTCTTCGGTCTGACATTGGTCCTCGGGTTGGTGAACCCTACGCTGACTAGCGTGAGTTGTTATATATTTCCCTTCCGTTTCACTGTGTTCTGTCGTAGATCCTTGTGGACGGATGCTATAACACTGACATGAACTTCGCATGTCTAGCTTACCCTGGCTGAGATGGCGATTTCGAGCTCGGTAGACCCCCATCTTCACGTTTGCAACTATTCCAACCAAATGGCCAATGTCGCTTCCACTAGGTACGCCCACCGTCCGCGATCTAACAGCATCCACCTCACCCTTGACACGCACTGCCGTAGCCGTAGGTAATCGTGGTGCATCTTACCGAGACTTGTTTCCGACATACTGCAGTAAACAGGGGTGTCATTATCGCGCGCTCGAGTAGCATTATCGCGGACGTGCTCGTCATTGTCGTAACATGGGCGCGAGCTTGGCCCATGGTCCGAGAGGCGGCATCGCTTAGCTCCGCCGCGAAGCTTGCTACGATCATGGTGATTGACGGTAGGCACACGTCTTTGCTCGAAGTAGGTACATCGTTTGTTGTGGCGTTGCTGATGCATCTTCAAACAGGAACGACGTACTTCTCGTGAGTGGACCCCCGCGTCCCGCTAAAATGTGGGTTCCACGGTAAGGCGTCGCTGACCAAAGGCTCCACTGCCGCCGCGGTGGTCCATATTTGTTCCTTCAGCGTTCTTTTGGCCGTCAACATCATCGAGCTGTGTTTCATCCGGGAAATAAACGTAAGCCATGGTGACCGTCACACCAGCGAACGACGCTAACGACACTGTCTCTCCCCTGCTCCTGGATGTACTGCATCCTATGCGGTTGCGTGCAGCTCCTCGAATCCTCGTCAAACTGGTTGTCAGCGTGCGTCCCAGCCTAGTATCTGGGGGAGACCGCCCTCACCCTATCACAGCGTAACAGCAATCATGACCGCCCGCTTCATCCTCGATCTGCACGAAGCCGACGATAGGCTATGCGGCGTCGACAGCGGCACGCCAGAATGGGCGGACGAGTACTGGACGGCGCGCCGCCCAGATATTAGGTCCTTCGATAGGCCTTCGTCGAACCTTAAGAGTACACGAGTAGCAGAAACGAGCGGGATATACGGAATAATTATTGCTGAGCACCGCGAGGAGTAGACGACTCGACTCGGAACAGGGACCCGGAGGGGGTTCGGAGTGGGAGAGGGGACGTCAATGCGCGCTGTGGCATTACGGCAGTGTAGTACAGGACTTCGCGCCCGTCCACCCTTAAATAGCTTTTTTTTGTATCCTAGGTATTTGTTCTCACCAATCCTGGGTGCTTCGGATTTTCGAAGGTGCCGTTATTCCTGGAAATCAACCGAGAGGGACGTGCCGGCGGCGGCGAAGTTGGGCGCTATCCACTAGCGCTAACTTAAGGGCCTCTCCAAACAAGCATGAACGTTCTCACTAACACCATCATGAGCTCGAGGACACGTAAGGCCAACTTGGAATGTGCTATCCCATCTCTACCGAAGCAGAGCGATAACCGTGACCGAGGAGCGAGCGTTGGCTGAGCCTCACTGCACCCTCCAAAACGACCACGTCCTGGCCCACACAAACCGGACCGAAGACTCGCAGTTACGAGTTTATAATAGGCCCTTCGGTGCCTTTAGTTTCATAGTTCTCGTAACTCAAAGATTGGCTCCGGGCTAGTGTTGGATGTAAGTTCGACGTCGGCCGTCTCCAGACAAGATGGGCGGTTCAAAGGTGTTGGCCGCAGTGTCATGGTGTATGTTGGCTGGAGACCACAACCGAAATGTACGTCCTATGCTACCATGTTCTCGAAGATTGTATGTACACCGAAGTTGATAGGTTGATAGATGCATGATCTGCACAGACGCGCGATGTTTCTCCTACGTGCGCTTATACGTGGCTATCCCCTGAGTCCTGATACAATAGCTCAAGGCGGTAGTCGGACGTATCCCGTTCAAGTTGGCATGTCGCACTTGCACGAAACGTGACGAAGTTTGGCATTTAAAGCCTGAAGGACACCAACACCGGTGATGAATCACTTCGAGCAGCCTTCCCGGGACACCTGAAAGATGTGCCTTCACATGATCGTTGACTGGAAATCCGTATTGCAACGGTATATATGAAGTTCTTGTCGCACTGCATAACACACGTTGGGTGACGGTGCCCCCTCGTCAGGCTTGCTCTCCTCCTTAGGAACACTCGGCTCGATGGCAACTCTTTCGTCCGGAGACATAGTAGATGCATACTATTGGGCGTGCGTAACTCTTTCCTTTCGCGTGATAGTATTTGAACATCCGCCCTTTCGTTCAGTTATCTCAGTAGAATCGCATATTTCGTGCCCTTGAGTGAGTCCACAATCCAGCTACTTCCCACCTTGACTTTGTGCATAATTTTGTGGACCTCGCCTCGATTTCGTGCACCAAACTCCGTCCACAGCTGTAATTTGCTATGACTTCGTTCTAACGCTCGGCCGGGAGCGACAACACATCTGGAGGCGTGGATTCTCCCGTTCCGTTTTGTTGTTCTACGCGGCGCGCTACTCCGCGCTCAGCAATGCACTCTTTGTCGTCCTCGATTTGACACATTGGCCAACTATGTCCGACTCGGTGAGTCATCCAAATATGAATCAACTCACTGCCCTGGTACTAACTATGGTTGAAACTTTGTCATAGAGGTGTGTTCTGTTCCTATCGTACGAGAACAATTATCCATTAACTCTACTAGTTGTGGGATTTTAACACGATTTCAAATGGTTCTAGACATTGTCTTGCTCACCGCTTCTGGAGGTAAGCCCGTCGCCTCAGAGCCCAGGCGTTAGATCCTCTATTACAGCAATATTGATTGACGGTGCGCTTATATAGTTTTCTCTGCTTTGAGGGTCTACGCACTCAGCGGACGGAAGCTTTGGCTCCTGGTCATCATCATGACTCTAGCATTGGTAAACCCTGCCATTGTCATCGTACGTTCTCTGGTATCCCTCACACCGAAGTATGCATCTAAAAATCTATCATCTCAAAGCGTACCTTCGCCGATATGATCATCTCGAGCTACATCTTGGATGGCACCGACTTGCGGGCATGCTCATACTACAGCCAGATGCCAGATGACATGTACGAGAAGTGAGTTCTCGGGACAAATGTCAATTATCCCAACTTGTATAGCTAATGGTCAGCTCCGGGTTCCAATAGCTGTACGTGTTATATTGTGATATCGTCCTTGAATATATCGGTATGCTAATCAGGCGACTGGGATTCTTGACGGTGATTTGAGGGGTGGCCGGTGCCCGCTTGAGTAATGTCCTTGTTGACCTGGTCGTCCTGCTCATAACGTGGGCAAGAATGTGGCCTGCAACTCGGGAGGCGGCGTCTCTGAGCTTCACCTCCAAGTTCGCTAGCGTGTTCATGCGGGATGGTGAGTGAATGCCTAGTGTCAGCCCGCCGAGGGATTTTGTACCAATCTGCTCATAACCCTTCCGCTCCCTAGGAACAATGTACTTCCTGTGAGTGATCCTCCTACTGCTTAAATCACATCGATCCTTTGGTGACAGTGTTAATGACACGTGTCCTGGCTGACAACCTCTCAGTGTTCTTCTTGCTTTGAACATTGTCGGACTTTGCCTCACTAGGGTTTTTGACGTACGTGTTCTCTCGCATATACGCCCCTCTTATGAAGCTAATACCCGCTCGTGTAAGTAGCTACTCGAGCCATCGTCGACATGGATATCGGCGTCAGTGCATTCCTGCACCTGTGTAATCGTCTTTCATTCTGGCTGACTTATACTCCATATGAACTAACAGCGTCACCGCGGTCATGACGGTACGTTTCATCCTCGACCTCCACGAGGCTGATAATGCACGACGCGCGGGCATGTCGGGCCTCACGTCGTGCCAACTTGATGTCAGCATCGGAGCTATGCCATCTCATCCGAGCCTGGTCCACCGGACACAGGTTCATGGGAACACAGTGTATGATGCTGTAATCGTGACTACGTATCATGCGGAGGAGGGGTCAGGGGAAGGCCAGTGGGGGGCGGAGTCGAGCCATTCGAGCGCGAATTCGGACTCGGAGGCGCACGCACTGTAGTTAGGCTTGTTGGCAGTAGTTCGTTTCCTTGGGCATTGATGCTTTCGCTATAATTTGACTTCGCTGCTTATGCGTTACTCGATCTGTAACGACCATCCTCAAACGTGACCGGGCTTGTTGGGTGGATTGTCCAGCAGGCCCTCGGATGGGCATTGCAAGTGCCCGGAGTCACTGCTCAGACTCTAATAATGGGGAAAGCAATACTATCACGGTAATATAATCGCATAATTGAGCTCGAGGACAAGCGCCTGTTCTGGGTTCAAGCATGATTCAGAGGCAGTGTGACTGTCCATGGCGGCACCGTGAGCGCCCGGTTAAGTCACGGTGAGAGAGAGAGAGAGCATCAGATTCGGCTTCACAGTGACTTATCTGTTCAACGCATGGCGGACCACTTTACATGGCAAGGACATCCGAGTCGCCGCGTCACGGAGTCCTCATAGGCCGAGTCGACACCATTCGAGTTATGAATCATATTCGCTTTTCTACGTCTTATCTGGAACTTGGGTTCCTTAGGTTCTACGCCGACCACGCGGAGCATACTCGTGAGGAAGCCCAATTGGCTCCAACATGGCTTACCGGTGCGTTTTTTACGTGTGCCAGTTAGCCAATGGATCCAAACTCCAGTCCACATAAGGCACACGCTGTCGGATGTGTAATGACGGGATAACACGTCCTCGGACGTGAGGCTGACAGCGCACGCCAAGAATCCAACGTCTGCTCCCTCGGAGTTGAATACCGAGTACGCGAGTTCATGTATTTGGGACCCTCTCCGCGTACTTTATACAGCTGTTATGGCTGGAACGAATCGCCCCAAGTTCACTTTGCGTTGCTATGGAGGACTCTTGTTCTGGATCCACCACCGATGGGCCCTGGTGCATGTGAGTATTAATCCCGCGCACACTCAATGTGCGCCGCGCAACGCTTCTCTGAGACTGACCTCCAGCATAGACACGCTATAAAAATAAATTACATTGTGGCTTCTAGTGAGTCCTAGCGTCTAAGTGTCTATTCACCTGAAGTGCACCCTTCGCCGCCGGGATGCGTTGCTAACACCCCTCTTCTAGGTTTGTTCTGTTTCGACTACCTCCTCACATCCACCCGCGAAATGCGGCTCATCTGGTTTCGAAGACGGGTCACCAGTGCATCCTTTCTCTTTCTCGCTACACGCTACACGGCACTGCTCAACTGCGTCTTCGTTATTATAAGCCTCAACCCTTCGAGCGATAAATCTGACCAGGTGCGACCCGTTTTCACCATTCTGGAGACACCAAGTACCGCGGTGTTTGCAGAACTACTTAGAGTGGACTAATAGATAAAATCAATAGGCGTATGTTACTACTTCTTCCCCCCAGAATACAATCTCATCTCGACGTAGCTGCGCCAGGTGGACACGCATTCAGATGTCCCTCGACGTTATCTTACTCACTTCCGCCGCGGGTACGTATCGCACCTTTTTATGCGCATTCCTCAAACTCACGGCGCGGGCCTCGACAGTATTCTCGGGACTCAGAGTCTACGCGTTGTGCTCTCTCCGCTGGTGGATCTTCGCCGTAGTAACACTGCTGGGGATGACCTGCCCTGCCATCATCGCCGTGAGCGCAGTACGTTACATGGTGTGCTGCATACCTCTCACACCCTCGCACCCCTATAGTACACGGTCACCGAAATGCGCGACAATGTTGTCGATTTCTCACCGTACGCGCGCGCGTGTTACTACACAGCCAAGATCTCCAATGTGAGGTTCGAAAGGTACGCATCCAGTGTGCGATGAAGTAAATCCCACGCACACGGCTTCATGAGTTGAGCTGACGTTTCTTTCAGCTGTGAGTATCCTCATGCTATCAAGCCTCTGCCGTGTAAAATGGTATCGCTTCCCAGGATTTGGCCCGCTGACGCGGCATATTTGATATAGGGATCATCGGCGCCCGCGTAAGCAGCCTCGTCGCAGATTCGCTCGTGGTCACCGTCACCGCGGTACGGACCTTGCGTGTGTCTTCGCCGTTTAAGGGCAGCTTTTCTTCGATTCTCTTCTGCGACGGTCCGTACCTACGCTTCCTTCTGAATATTCAGTACGCATTAGGTACTGAAAAATCCCCTTCCCAGGAGCCATGTATTTCATGTGAGTTCTGGCGCGGATCGAAATCGAAGGACTCTGTGGACTGAAGTTGTGAATTGCAGAGTCTTGCTCAGTGCGAACATAGCCGGATTGGGGCTGATTCGCCACTTCAACGTGAGCCCACCAAGCTCCCTTCACGCCTGCCATACTAATAGTTACTGAACCCGTTCCGTGAACGATAGTTCATCGAACCTATGGGCATGTGGATATCTATGTCAGTCCCATTTTCCATGTCGACGCCAGTCTATCAATGCACCACCTAACATCGAGCGTTCCCACCGTACAGCCTGACCTCGATCATGACCTCGCGTTTCATCCTCGACTTGCTCGGGGCCAACGATGCACTGCGCGGGACGCTGCCGACCCCCGGGACGTCGGTTGTCTTCTGCAGCCCGCAACAAGACAAGAGCGTATACGAGACGTTCATCCCTGGTATGAGCGACGAGGAGGCTTTCGACGATGGATGGGGACCTTCCGAGTCGTGCGACACGAACCCGGAGTTGGAGGGGCAGTCCAGCACGGTTTACTCGCAGTACTCCGACTGGATAGACGTTAGCGATCGGGAACTGGAGCTGCCGGTGTACTGATGCCACCCTCCAGCAAACTCACTGGTTGTATTTATTCGATGTCGCCATGGATTCTCACAGTCCGCAGATATAGCCGTACCAATGTAGAACAGACCGGGACGCAGAGCGCCCCGTCCTAGGATATGTGGTGCTGATACAGATATACATACATACAGATCCACTCAAGCCAGATCCATCCATCCTGTGTCCTCAAACCTTCACGTACTCGCCCTCGATCCCCGCGACGTCCGCGAAGATGTCCGTCAAGACCCCTGCGAGCCGGACACCTCCCTGCGCTAACAACTTCTCTACCACCCACCCGCTCGCGATCCGTCCGGCATACTCGGGCGTATCCAGCTCGAGCAGCTCCGGGTGTCTCGGGCGTCCCCCCGCCTGCGCTTTGGTACCCCCCGGCACGTCGTCCAACAGCGACATGTCGAGGAAGTCGACGACATCATACGGGACCTCGTGCCACCCCTCCAGCGCGTGCTCTCCGGGCGCATCGAGTCCGTGCGGCCAGATGGGCAGGTCGGCGTCGCAGTTGAGCGCGTGAATCGGGCGCGCCCACGCGTACGGGCACAGCACCGCGTCGTCCCACTCTTTCTCCGCGCCGGGGCGCGTTGTCAGCCCAAACGCGGCGGCAAAGTCAAGGTCGAGCAAAGACTGGACCACCTCTGAATTCCCCAAGCCGAGTAGCTGCAACGCATACCCAACCGTTCTGCTCGAAGCGATGCCCGATGCTGCGGCAGAGGCTTTCGGCTCTGTTTCGGAGGCCGCACTCGGGCAGTCGAGCCACTTGTCGCTCTCGGTGTCGAATTTGCCGCCCACGGAGAGGCCCTCGTGCATAATCCGGCGAACGTAGGGGTCGTAGATCGCGCCGCGCAAATGAGGTTCCACAAGCGCGCCCTCAGAACCTGGAAGTGGATGCGAGTATTTGCGCGGCGTGAGGCGTAGAGCTTGCGCAATGAGCAGCCCATCCCAGACGCTATGCAAGTCTGTATATCCGGCCGCGTTGAGCTCTACGAACTCAGTGATACGTCACAAGGAAACAGACGCACTGGTCACTCGGCCGTTCCATGCAACGCGGACGCCATTCCCGCCCTTCTCGCGACCGCTCATGTGCAGCGGCTGATGCATGTCGCCCATCCAATGAACAAGGAACTTGAGGGCTTCCTCAGCATCACCAACAGTGCGCCCGCCCTTGGCGAAGTCTCGGAGGACATTCGTGACGTTCCCGATAGCAGCGAGAATGTTTCCCGTAGGCCGACCTTGCCATCCGTGTGCACCAGGGAAGGGACATGAGTGTGGAGGCGCATCGTCTACCGCGTTTACGTAGTGCATAGGCGCGGTGTAGCGATACTGGGGACGCATGCGGATGCTGTCAGCCCAGGAGGCGATTGAAGACAGGTGACATGGGGGAAAAGCTTCCTCGGTGGATGAGGTGGAAGTAGAGAGGTTCAAGGTTGGGTGTAGGATGTCGCAGACGAGTGAGAGAACTGGCTTGGGGAGATGGACTTGAGCGATGGTCGCCACTATTTCGTGTCCGGCAGCACCCCATGCGTGTGCCGCTGGGAGGCTGGTTGCTGCAGCGAGAACAGCAGTGAGGGAGAAGATAGACCGCATGCTCACGTTGTCGGAAGATGAGACAATGTCGAGCAAGGGAAGAAGAGGAGCCTTAAGTACTTCGGAGAGGGCCCGGCAAGACAAGAGGACTGCCGCAGCCGAAGGACTCTTCTTAGGATCCGGGACAATAAGGAAGGCAACCGAATACAATGCACTTTCGCGGGAAGCAAGCCTGTGCGTTACAGGGAACGCGTAGGGTCGAGTGCAGTGGGTGTGGGCAGCTACAAGGGCCGAGGGTCTCAAGAAAGGCGAGTGTCCCGATGTCGGGCAGCGGAGGCGTCCAATTGAACTCTTCCGTCGGTGGGGCGCAGTTCCGTTGAGCGTTAAAAATATGAGATTAGATAAGTCTCGCGATCACGTGCGACAGCTTATATGTCGTGTCGCGAGGCCTTTGCCCCAAACTTGAACTTCGACCGAAGGAAGAGGTGGCGCTTTGGACGGGTAAGCGCTTAAGCTCCCAAGTACCGACCGTACCGATTTATAAATAAAGCAACGTGCTAGTGTACACCATGGGGCATCTGTAGCTCCGCCGGAGTACGCGTACTCCAGGAGTCCAGGTGAACTCGGAATAAGTGTAAGGTGTTGTCAGGGGCTCAGCATGAGTATTTCGGTAGGGAGATCCTGGCAGCAGTGAGGGATGGCGATGGAATCGTGAAGTTCACTGTCCTTAGACTTTATATACACAATACCCCACTGAAATATTCCATGGGAACCTTCCCGGCTTAAAAAGATGTCATGATCATCCGTGCTTCTTTTCAAACTTCCTCAACGTGCAAGGATGACGATCGATAGGCACTTGGTAGACATACTCGTAAAGTCAGGAGCATACCGCACTTAGCCTTCTCTAAGTCGCCTTCGGACGACCGGCGCGGCGCTCTCGGAGAATAAATCCGTGCTGTGATCCGCGGTATATGAGATAAGTCACTCATACGTAGTATACATATACCGAGTGAAAGGACAGATATCACTGGGCGTGAGTTCTCTGGGATCTGTCACCCGACGGCTTCGGCCAAGGACAGAGGTCAAATATCGGCTGCTACGATGCGGGAATCAAATCATTCGTATACATAACATCAAGGGGATGAAGAGTGGTCTAGCTGCCAGGATTTCCACTGGCCACAGTTTTTTTTGTTTACGCATTTGCGTTGGGCGCGAGGCATTGCGCCACGAGAGGTGTATCCGTCCAGCTGCCGTCCGCATTCTGAGTCGGGACCTCGCCCAGGACGTAGCCGGTGTAGAAGTTGCCCGCGGCCCAGCCAACGTAACCCAAGAACACTGTTGTCGTCCACCCTTGTCAGACTCGAGGAAGGTTGAACGAACACGGTAAACGACGCACCATCCGAGTTAGCCTTCTGGAACGCGACTTGCTGGCACATGAGTGTCTCGCACGACGCGACGTTCCCGCCGCCGGTCTCGGTGTTGAACGCCTGTCGGCCGTTGCAGCGCAGCCATTGCGCGAGCGGCGCCCATGCGTTGTCGATGTTGTTCGTCGTGCATTCCGCATTCGTCCCCCTTGTCACTCAAGTCAGCAAATGCACCTTAAGAAAGATCGACAAAACCAACGAATTGTCATGGTCGAGGTATTTGTGGACGTCGAAGATAAGGTTGGTGTGGCTGCCGTCAGGGTTGGTAACCTTGTTCAGCGCGTCGGCAGAGCCATTCGACACGAAGGTCTCGGCAGAGGTCCAGTTGTTCCCGGGGAGGAGAATCAACTGAGAGGTGGCGCTGTGGAGAGGCGTCAGTAATATTACACTCTCCAATACCACTGCAATACGGGAGCACATACCCAGCCTTGCGTATAGCGGTGACTGCTGCTTGCACACTTTCCGCCCAGAGATTGATATCAGGCACGTCATGAGGCTCGTTCATGCTATCCGACGTCGGGAGTCAGTATATACTCGATTCATTCAAGCGTGTTCACGCTACCCACACTCCAAAGATGATTTTGTCGTTGTTCGCGTACTTGGCAGCAAGACTGCTCCACAGCTCGGCAAACTGTTCATTAGTCGGCCCACCCTGGCCTATAATCTGCAGCACAAACATCATCAGCGTCCTGTGCATTAGTGCGATAAGAGTCGCTATGCGCTTACGAACCTTGCCGTTGAAGCGCGCGTAGTTGTGCACGTCAACGATACACGACGCGCCAGAGTCGAGGCATGCTTGAACGAGTGCGTCGTATTCAGCAAAGTTGTCCTCGTCGATGTTCCCGTCTGCGGTGCCGTCGGTGAGGAATTGCCACCCCACGGGCAGACGGAAGACGTTGAATCCGTCGTCTTCGACGAAGTGCTTCATCTGGCCCGCACCATCCATACCTATAATGCGTATCCATCAATACCAGTAATGAATGGTGTCGATGGTGTGGTACTAACCGTAGTACTCGGTGAGCGGAGGCCATGCGCCACTCGCGCTGCACGTCCCGTCGCTGCCGCACCCAAAGTCGAAGCCTGCGATATTGACCCCGGCGAAGCGCAGCTTCCCTGCGCTAGTGGGTGGACTGTTTGGCGCACACGTCGATGATGCGGACGGGACAGCCGCGACAGAGGTTGTCGCGGAAGGGCTAGTCGGAACGCCGACAGTCGCGGTGCCGGGGACACACTGCGAGTACGCTAGACGATGTATAGGGAGTAGGTTACGGTGTGTTATTCACGTCTAGGGAAACGGCGAAGAACGTACAAGGGTTGAGAGCAGTGCAAACCGAGCCGGAAGCGCAGGTGGTCTCTCCAGTCCAGCCCTTTAGGCATTATAAGCGGTGTTCTGGGCGTCGTGAATTACCTCCGGGTAACTTACCGTACCGCCACCTATTGTAATGCTGTGTCTCAGCTTGCGACGTATGTTGAAGAGCAGTGGTATCACTCACATTGAGTCCAGACGGGGGCTTGGGCATGCACGGAGAGTGCGAGAGTGATAGTTGCTACCAAAGCAGAGTACGACTTCATGGCGATCGTTCGGGCGGTGTGCGTTGGCCATGCAGGTGATCGAGAGGTCCTTATATGCCGTCAAAGATTAGCACACCGTCGAACGGAGGTCAGGCGCTGCGAGTTCTGCCGCACCGAGGCGACCAAGTTACGGAATGTGTATCCGAGGTTCTGAGCAAGAAACCCAGAACGCTTGATGCCACAGAAACTATCCTGTTCATCTGCACCCTTCCGGGCAGGATGCTACCAGGGAAATGTATCATACGACGCCCGACATCTTTCCGCGAGGACCAGCGAGGTCACTCGGAGCACCTCTGGAATGTCAGCACGAGGCACAGTATGACTTCCACTGGATCACATGCAGATGCAACATCTGCAGAACGGGCGAACGAGCGGATGGATGGCCTACGGCTGCTTTTCGCAACATGTTCGGAGTTTGACCGCAATCGTTTTACGACCCTGCGGGGCGGACTCCGCCTCGTCGGGCCTTGCGCACTCCACTATAATACAGAAGAGCTAACAGAAACGCAACGAAATTATGTTTGCGTACGTGGCATATCCATCTGGAAGGCGCGGTGCTTCATGAAGTTCCACGGTGCAACATCTCATCAACCTCGGATACCAGTATGCGCCGCGAGATGAAGTTTCGAAGGTCAATATACAGCCCTTATGTCGGTCTTAGTGCACTCTTCGTCTATTTCGAATCGGTCTGGTAGGCTGGAGGCAGCCTGAGCTAGCACATAGATGGACGACATGGTGGTTAATGTGCCGGAAATATCCGAAGATCTCAGAAGCCTAATGCCTTACGGCGCTTATCCATGCGAGCCTCGTGTCTACCAACCACCAACAGCGCGAGTCGAAGCATACTTGCTCTGCCGCAACCACCAACTCAATACCATATCGAACGTACGACAGCACACACATCGGGTCCTCCGAACGGGATATGCACCTTCGGGATATCAGTACGGTCTGGACGGCGCCCGCATCGATCTCCAACGAGATGAAATCAGCTAACGTCGACACCGCAAGACGTCCTAAGACATCGCTTACATCTGTAGACATGGGACATCAAAATGGATCATGCAATGTCAATCCACAAAGCAGGATGCAGGGGGTTAGTTCTTGTCAACAACTAGGCGATCCGATCACGTCAATGATACAGTCTTTATTCTCGCCACACCCTGGCTGTGACGTATCAATGGCAGATGCTACTTCGGCCACTTACTTTGGAGGCGGCCTAGCGTCCAATTGTCGAGAAATGTATGAAACTACTCGCGCGGGCGCATGTTGCGGCAATCTAGACGGTGCGCACCTCCACACCATTTCATCATGTTTAGCTACATAGGTATTTGGCCTGACTCACCTGGATACATATTAAGAGGTCGTAGAACCCCCTGCTGCGTAAATTCACTTCCTACGTGAAATGTTATCAACCACACCCAGGGCGGCGTACTACGCCATTGCGGAGGCTCCGCGTACCTGGTGCATCATTGCCCAGGCATTCGCCCTTTCTGCGAGGGACAAACAGGCAACATCTGAGATCTCGCTAGGCGGTAGTGTACCGCCGGTGTGCTTCGCAACGGTAGCATCCACAGGGCGCACTCTCGCGCACTGTACCAAAGGGGCAGACGCAGTCTGACGTGCAGGCTCCCCCGCGACGACATCAGACGGTATCTTTCTCTGACCTCTCGATGCAATAATAGCGGACGTCGGAGAAAAGGAGCAGGATGGGCGCCCCGCCCGCACATGGCGAACGAGTTCATCTGAAGTTCGATGAGAAGGGGCGGGCGCCGGCGTCTATCAGGACGAGTGCGGTCATGGCCACTCTGAACCCTAACCGAAAAGGGACACCAGGCCTTTGATGGATAAACCGGCCCATCATCAACCTCAAACTAACGTACGCCCCGCCGCTTGCCATGTCAATCCTCTGAGGCATTTGCCGCCATCAATCCCCCCGAACGATAAAGATCGTCGGGGGGCCCGACCCGCCTTCCTCTTACGACCCACGCCCCCTCGACCTCTAGAAAGTCTCTTATGCGACGTCGAGCCCGAGTCGTCAGCCTCGTCGCCCACTAACGACCGCTCGTCGTGCACGTCGCTGCGCTGAGCCACGAAGTGATCGGTCCGCCCGGGTATATCCGGCTTCATGTCTTTCGTGCTCACAATTCGATGTAAGCACATAATATCATCTCCGCTACCCAATACGCATATTAACACATAATCCTCCCCCTGAAAGTGCTGGCTACGATTCTACCGGCATTCGCCGTATTCTTAACTACCCTCCGACTCTACTACCGATGGTCGAGACGTCACCTTGGTTACGATGACGCGTGGGCTGCGTTCGCCGTTTTTTGCGCCTTCTTCATGACCGCTGGGGCTTGGACGAGAAGTGACACCCCCGGTAAGTATCGTATGGCCAAAAAATACTTAGGATTAAACGGAACCATTAACAGCGACGGGTCCCTTCCACCATTCCCTTCATGTCCGAATTATCGGCTATTATATGCTGAATGTCTCGTTCACCTGTGTTCTCTGGTGAGCGCACTGTGCCTTCCCAAAACCATCAGAGATTAACATTTCCTTCCCTATAGGGCCTCCCGGATGAGCATTCTTTTCTCCATCATAAGGCTCATCCCCTACCTCATGGCGATGCGCATCCACGCCCACATCTGTGCCATCCTTTTCGGCATGATGTGGGTGGCACTCATTATACAAAAGCTCGTGATCTGCGAAACCAACACAACATGGAAACACCTGCCCGGCGCGCAATGCGTGCTCGGTCATTCCGTCGGGGGTCTCGAGTTGGCAAGTAAGCACCCCCTTCTACTTCTCTACACGGCATCATCATCTAAATATGATTGCTCTATTCACAGCGGACTTCCTTGCTGACATTATTCTGGTCTTTCTACCCGCTAAACTACTCTGGAATATCAAGCTCTCGTTTTCTAAGCGGGTCCTCCTTATGGGCATCTTCTCTGCTAGCATGTTTACGACGGTGGTTAGCGTCGTCCACGGCGTCTACGTGTTCAGCGAAAACAGGAATGCAGAGGGCATTTTGGCTCACATTGAGGTGCGCACTGTGCCTTTTGAAAACTGTCTTGCGCGCCTAAATGACACAAACCCAGGCGTCGACAGCGCTCATGGTCTGCAACCTCGCCGTCCTCGTCCCATGGTTCACGCGCGCCCTTGGCCACCGCGACGGGAGCGAGGGCTCCCCTACTCCTGGTACATCGACCGGAGCCACCCCAGCCAAGGACCTCACCACCCTGCGCTTTCACCATCCCGCGCCCATCGTCCTGCACGCTCTGGACCTGGAGAGCGTCCAACCAAGCACGACGCGCTCGGTGCATACCTGTGCGAGCGGGGAGGAAATCGCATCGATGACCTTCGCAGATAACCGCAGCCGGAAATCGCTCAGCATTGTGCTGGGAGAGGCCGTGTGAGGATGTCAACCCGCCATCTCTTGCCATAGCCCACTCGCTTCCATGGGATTGGGCAGTCGACGCGACGTCGCACCACGAGGCCGCTCTGTGGGCCGCAGCGCGTCCGCGGGCATGTCTGCCTGTCGCCCGTGCTGACGTGCTGATATGATGCGTACGCCACGGGGGGATTACTGGGGCTTTGGCATCTTGCGTGGCGTTCTTGGAGCGCCCTTCCGTACAGCCGTCCAGTAAATGCTAACGTGGCAATAGGTTCCTTAACCAACCATGACCACCGCAGAGATAGCACTCCTTCGTATGCACTGTCTAGTACTAAACCTACGGCTCGTGGTCGGTGATGTCGTCTACTTATGTCGTACAAAGTGCTTACAAATCAGCCCCATCCTTACACTCAAATCTCGGTGGTGGTGGCGGCGCGTCCTTCAACTTACTTGTGTACCCAGACCCGGCCTGAGCGTGAGTGATTGAAGAAGCTTGTCAGATATAATCAGTACCCCTTGTCTACTGTGATGATCCATTGCTTGGTTAATCGTCGCACACAGCACAGGGTGGTAACTCTCTAAGAGTCGAGTAGGCCCCAGTTGATACTATCTTGGGGATGCGAGTACATGTACACACTCTACTGCCGTGAGTTAGTCACCTGACCGACACGATGTTGATCCTTTAGAGTATCTACAGGGACTTAATGGCATACAGATTCAAGTCGTGGGGCGCTCACAACGCGACGTTTGTTGTGCAGCTGCAGACACAATTGACACGCTTGGGAAAAGTCTTTCCCACACTTTTGCATTCGCTCCGCCGATGTCAGGAGTCCTGTACGTCAATTAAGAGACCAGCCACATAACATATCCGTTTTCTAGCCCACATGTCTCGGCCAGGCGTATCGAAACACTAACGGGTTGACCCGATCGAGAAGGCGGTGAAGTTACTTATACTCTAGACTCATTCACGTTATGGGCCTTCAAGTTGATATTGGTAACACCTTAATCGTTATTCGGAGCACCCGGCGGGCCCGACATCCATGATTGACTATAGGGAGAAGGATTCATCGTGATCTAATTCTTCACCGACCCTACGGGCCACAGCGTCATTACTGAACCGTACACAGTTGGGCGGCCGTCATGCTCCCTCTACTGTCATTCCTTACGACAATTCCTCACGCGACCTTTTGATCGTTTGCACAAATAAGAGCCTCGGCCCAAGGTGCCCGCGGTTTAATGACACACTCGAACGGTTCCGGATACCTGTGGCACCTTTCGGTCAACATGGAGAACTCTATCCCAGCGGCAACAAAAATACGTACGAGATTACGCCCGACGTCATTTTACCTTCCAGCTTGACAGGATTCCCAGTGTCGTCGAGCGGCGCTGTAACGGAGAGTGTGTGTAGCACCGACGAGACGATCAGAAATAGAGAGGCTTCTGCAAAGTGACGGCCTGGGCACACCCTGAAAAGAGGGCAGAAGAGACCAGGGTATTATGAGTTCCCAAAGTAGCAAAATTGGGGTAGGAAAAGGACGTGCCTGCGGCCGTAGCCAAACGCAAATTCTCCGGGGTCCAAAACGTCGGGGTTCAGTTTCCCATCCTTGAGGAAACGCTCAGGAAGAAACTCCCGTGGATTGGGGTATCGGTTCTCGTCACGCGCGTAAGCCCTGAAACTCTATGTCACCGGTCATATCAACCACATGCTTCCGGGAATATGACTTACCATATGTTTGGCAGAACGAGCGTTCCCTTGGGAATGAAGTACCCACGGTACTCATCGTCCTCGATCAGCCTGTGCGTGATCCCCAGTGGCACGATGGAATGCCACCGGAGGCACTCCTTGATGACCGCAGAGACGTATGGCAGCGACTTTTGGTCCGAGAACTCCGGAAGACGATGAGGCCCAACCACAGCGTCTAGCTCTGCCTGCGCTTTCTTCTGTGCGTCTGGGAAGGACGCTAGAACAAGGAAGAACGCCTGGATAGCGGACAGCGTCTGCAAAGAGGCGCGATCAAAATCCTATCGAAAGGCAACGATTTATGCAGGACACGCACTGTATCGGCCCCAGCTAATCCCAAGCATAGTAGCACCGTGAGACAGGTAGGGGCGGAATGGTGTATGTGGAGTGAACTTACCGCCGTACGCCATTCCAACAGTGTGCTTTGCTACCTCCTGCTCTTCCTTCGCCTCCGCGCCCTCCAGCTCGGAGACCCGTTCCATAAAGACGGTTGCCATCGATGGAGAGGCAGAGCCGTCGTGCTAACGGTTCGTATCAGCCCCATGCGCCACTAGTATGAGGAAGATAAAATTACGAACAATCGCAGCGAGCGTCCGCTCCCAAGGGACGTCTTGGACTCGGTGAAGTGCGGCTTTGGCCTTTGCAGCATCGCGCTTGAACTGGGCTCCGGGCACCCAACTCGGCAGGTACTGCAAGAATGGGAATAATTCTACCAGATATTTTCCGGGTATGAGCAGCCGATTGAACGTGGCGAGGGCCTCCTCGGCCATGGCAACGTATTCGTCATTCTCTTCTTTCACCTCTATGCCGTAGGCGATGCGCATGATGGTGGCGGCGAACAGGCTGGGCGGCGGGGCGCATTAATATGTCGCGCGTGGGATGAAACAAATGACCTACTGCCGGATGTGCTCCGTAAAATCCTTGGGCTTGTTGAGAAGACGGAACAGGAAGTGGTGAACCTGTGTGCGTTGCATGGTACGGTAGTTCACAACAGCGTTGGGGTTGAAAAACTGGTGAAAGGCACGTCTGTGACGCCTCCACACGGGACCATAGTTAAGCAACGTGAGGACACCCTCATAATATCCGCCGCTGAGGGATGCTGTGAGCCGAGGCGCAGCGCGGTGTTCACCGGTGAAACCCACAGGTCTACCAACGGCGAGTGAATTCTATCCGAATATAGCGACGAGCGCTTCTCCAGGAGGTCGACGGCCGCTTCGTGCGTTCCCAGCAAAAGAAGGGGCTGCCCGAACGCATCTAGGTACACAACATCCCCTGTCATCTGGAGGTAAGCTGATATAAGGAGTAATGGAATCGAACAGTATTCGCACCGTATTTCTGGTTGAGTTCGCGGCACTTCGCTTCGACGTGTTCCTTAGGCACGTCAAACATGTTCCCAACGATGGGCAGACGTGGCGGACCCGGAGGGAGCATCGAGGATCGCTTCCTCGAAGTATTGAACTTCCACAAACATAAGAAAAGCGCGATCCCGGCAACTACGGACCAGGCAGGCGAGTCCGAGAACATAGTTGAGGGTTGGGGGTGGGGGGTCTGGGACTTCAGCTCCCCCGAGTTCTCGTCTTATATGAACTGGAAGAGGTATTTGGTTTACCGGGAGCGGCTGATAGTCAGATCCCGTGCGCGCGAACTGTACCGTGCCATCACGAACGCCACGCGCATCCTGCTAGCCCAGGGAAAGTACAAATCGGCCCCAATTGGACATCGGGGCAGCTGCGATCTACGTGAGCAATTGGTGGTGGCCCACTCAGCGAGTCAGCAAAACAGTACGCTTGGATGGCACATCAGTCGTACGAGCGAGTCGTGCGGTACATGCAACGTGATGTCTATCGCGCTGTGGGGCTGCTTCGTACTTTCTTGGG
Organism: Trametes hirsuta; assembly: GCA_001302255.2. Classification (NCBI taxonomy): domain Eukaryota; kingdom Fungi; phylum Basidiomycota; class Agaricomycetes; order Polyporales; family Polyporaceae; genus Trametes; species Trametes hirsuta. The sequence continues at coordinate 697,851 of CP019382.1, read as the reverse complement.
CTTCTTAGCCAAGAAAATATTGCGAATTTTTCAGAAAAAGAGCCTAGGATACGCACGTCGTAATATCGAGAACCGGGTGCCGCCACGGCCATACTTTATTCGCAAATGGTTGGCCTGCCGATGTTGACATAGCGGTTAAGCAGAGTTCAGTCGTGCGCAAAGGCGCGCCAGGGAGACTGGGATGACCTCGTACAGACGCCTGGACTCAATGAGCGCGCCCGCCGCTTCGCACGTTAGACTTGTGTCGATGTCTTAGCTCTTGCATGTCATGGGTGGATGGCGCAGCTGCACCTCAGGTGTGGCGTAAGTTTCCCTTGCCTGCGTTTCGAGTGACGTCCGGGACCTCACGGAGAAATCTATATGTGAAGGACTACTAGTCAGTGCTATGGCAGCCACCGGGCGCGTCGAAGCTTATGGCATGATGAGCGTCACGACTCGGAGAACACGTAGGACAGCCTCCACATCGCGGAGTGGAGAATCGGCGCTATCACATTCACGGGCCATATCTTACAGGACATTGGTTAGCGCGTTCGGATCCTCCTACGATTCACGGCTTGACTGCGATCTTCACAGCCGTCCGGCTACGCATCTTCTCCAACACCTTCTCAAAGTCGGCTACAGGATAAACGTCCGTGACCTGCGTCGTGTGAATATACGTGAAAAACCGAAGAGCACTTAGAGCAAAGAAAAACGCACAAGTCCCTTGACTCTGACTTTTCCGCTGTCAAGGTATGCAACAGCACGAGGGAAGCAGAACGTCTGTGCGAACGATCCGATGATCTATGGCAACCGACATGAGCAGGGGAGTAGTGGTCGAACCAATGTGCGCATACCCGAATCTCGTCGACAAAAATCTTGGAAGGAGGCCAGTGAACAAGTGCCTCGTTGTTATACACCCCGTACACCATAAGGGTTCCCCCACGGCGTACGTAGTTGATTGCCTCATTCGCAACCTTTTCCGAGCCGGTAGCTTCGACCTGAAACTCCTTGAGCGATACTCCTCCGTGAAACCAGGGTCAGCGTACAGACCACAACGTCAAAGCCGTACGGGTTCTTCTGCTTCAGCTCTTCCCATTGAGCGCTTGGGTTTTCTCGGTCAAGCTCGATATACTCGTCGCCGGCCTTGAGCTGCTTGGCAATGTCCATCTTGATACCCTTATTGGCCGCCACAACAACGCGCGTCGCCCCATTAAGTTTCAGCAACTGCGCGAGGATGAGACCTGTCGGACCTGATCCAATGATCAGCGCCTCGACGCCGACGGGAGCGGCGAGCTTGTCCATCCCGTGAACAGCACAGGCGGCGGGTTCCACTAATGTCGCTTCTTCATCGGAGAGGTTGTGTATTTTGTAAACCTTCTTGGCGTCACTATAAAGGTGGTGAGATCTTGGAATGAGTGGTGAAGCGGAAGATGGGAGGGCTGACAACGTGACGTATTCGGCGAAGCCGCCGGGAAGGCTGACACCGACACCTTTGTAATTTTCGCACAGTAGCGCCTGGCCTCTGCGGCAATAGAAGCAAGAGCCGCACTTGGCGCGACGACGTATGGTTAGCTTCACTCAGAAGATCCCAACAAGCACTCACCAGGACGCTGGGGTCCGCAACGACACGATCACCCTTCGAGAATCCAGAGACTTTCTTTCCTACTTCTGCGATCTCACCAACAATCTCATGGCCGGGGATGAGCTATCGCCCATTACGGTTAGTACATAATACCACGGAGGTGGGGTAAAGCTACGCACGGGGAAAGCGGCGATGAATTCACCCTCGTGAACGTGTTGGTCGGTGCCACATACGCCTGAACTCAAGACCTTAAGATGTGCCCGTGTGCGAGGTGAATTTGATAGTTTTACCGCAAGCTCGAACTAAAGTCGCAGAGTACCGGTGGAAAAATGAGACTAGTTCCAGACCGTAAGAGAAGCTTTGCGAGTACCTTTCAGTAACACCTCGTCATCGCCGATCTGAGGGATCGGCACCTCGCGGACCTTAAAGTCGCGGGGCTATGGAAGGGGTGGGATGTAAGATCGGGGTCGCACCGTATTACTGTGACATACTTTGTGGTAGTAAACGGCCTTCATAGTGCCTGCGACTGACATGTTGCGTTCTTACAGCCCAAGGGTGGTGGGATCGTGGAAGTGGGGAAGACCTGGTTGCGAATCCTCACCTCATGTAGCTCTTATATCCCGACCGATAGGAGATGTAGCAGCACGGTCCGCCGACGGCAGACGAGATCCGATACACGTATACATTAATTAACCAGATGGGGGCACCACTAGGATAAGACATCCAGGGGACTCGGAGACACCATCGACGCCATAACAGTCTAGACCTGCTGAAGAGGGTAGTCCGGAGGCGAATCGCCGAGAGCATGGCGGCGACCGAGGCGGAAGATGACCCAGTATCGTCAAATTCAAGTGCTGCGACCGCGCGGACACGACGCGAGTCGGAGTCCAGGTGGGATTGGCTCGGAGAATGCGGCCCGAGCTGGAGGCGGCCGGAAGTTCAAGAGTCTAATAATTGTGCAGCCTGCAGCGGCAAGCCGAATAGGCTTTACAAGTTTTTGCGTTTCTCGACGGCACACAACGGGGGTAATGGCATGCTTAACTAAGCACAGCAGCAGGGCACCGAGGGACAAGAGATGTGAGGCGAGTGGTGGGAGGGAGAAAGAAAGGGACAGGCCAGAGACGCCCGATGCACGCGACGCGACGCGTTGTTTGTGCATGCTTGCCTACGATGTCATTGACGGAAAAACGAAAAGGGAAATTTGCGGACAGACGCGTCTGGCGGAGGTGCAGAGCTTGTGCTCCTGCGACGACGACGACGACGGCGACGACAACACTGCGCCGGCCATGACAAAGTACATCCTCGTTTCTGGTGGTGTCGTGAGCGGCATCGGGAAGGGCGTCATCGGTGCGCTCTCATCGCCCCCATCTTCCCCTTCCCGAGCAACCCGTGTTCAAGCCGTTTCCTAGCCTCTTCTACGGGCTTGCTCCTCAAGACAACTGGTCTCAAGGTCACTGCGATCAAGATTGATCCTTACATGAACATTGATGCTGGCACGATGAGACCCCAGGAGCACGGTGAGCTTAGAGTGCCACGACAAATATCCACCAGCGTGTCTGAGAGTGAAGGCAGGCGAGGTCTATGTTCTGAACGATGGTGGCGAAGTGGATCTTGACCTGGGAAACTACGAACGTTACCTCAACGTCACTCTTAGTCGAGATAATAACATTACGACCGGCAAGATTTACCGTGAAGTGATAGAAAAGGAGGTATGTGTTTTGTGCAACCATACCCGGATATGGCGGCTGAGGGCGATCCGGTTATTTGTACTTAGCGTCGGGGAGACTACTTGGGCAAGACGGTCCAGGTATGAGCGAGTACTTTAAGATTACAGCCGAACTCCTACAACGCTGGCTTTAGATCGTACCCCATGTTACAAACGCCATTCAAGATTGGATAGAGCGTGTGTCCAAGGTCCCAGTAGACGAGACCGGCGAAGAACCCGATGTTTGCATCGTTGAGGTACGTGAGTGATCAAACATCATAAAGGACGGACTCTGACCATACTTTCCGTTAGTTGGGTGGTACTGTCGGTGACATTGAGTCCGCTCCCTTTGTAGAGGCGATGCGACAGTTCCAATTTCGAGTCGGCCCCGAGAACTTCGCCCTCATACACGTGTCCCTTGTCCCCGATATGCACGGTGAACAGAAGACGAAACCCACGCAAACCACTGTCCACGCACTTCGCGGTCTGGGCCTTCTTCCCGATCTAGTACGTATCATATTCTCTATAGCGGTACCGTATGCTCACCAATTTATAGATCGCTTGTCGCCTCATCGTTCAAAAACCTCTTGAGCCCGCTACTAAGGCTAAGATATCCATGTTCTGTCATGTCGCGCCTGAACAGGTCGTCGGCGTGCACGATGTTTCTTCTGTCTACCACGTTCCCCTCTTGCTCCAGTCCCAGGGTATTATACAATACCTCCAAAAACGACTAAACCTTGCTAGCATCAAAATTACTCCGCAAATGCAAGAACGAGGCCGGTCCTTAGAGCAACGGTGGCGTGAGCTCACCAAAAGGTCTGTTTGATGCTCCATGTCGTCTAGGGATTTTGCCTGACATTATCCCAGGCAGGAACGCTTACTCGATGATGTGACAATTGCACTTGTGGGCAAGTACACCGACATGCAGGATTCATATATGTCGGTGGTAAAATCCCTTGAGCACTCTGCGTTCCGATGCAACAGGAAGCTCAGGCTCAAAGTATGTGGGCCAGTGGGACCGATTGACGTGAATAGACACTCACTCTTTTGCCAGTGGGTAGACGCGTCGGACCTTGAGCCCGAGGCGCAACACTCTAGCCCCGCGAAGTACCACGATGCATGGCGAGCAGTCGTTTCCGCAAAGTATGTGGTGTAAATCGGTACGGTACTTGAGACGCATTCTGACACTTCGCAGCGGTATCCTGGTCCCAGGTGGCTTTGGAGTTCGCGGCTCGGAGGGCATGATGCTCGCGATCAAGTGGGCGCGCGAGCAAAAAATTCCCTTCCTCGGCATTTGTTTCGGCTTCCAGCTCGCCGTTGTTGAATGGGCTCGCAATGTCTGCGGCATGGCCGGTGCGACATCGGGCGAGTTCGACCCCGCCACCCCCGAACCCGTCATCGTATTCATGCCCGAAATCTCCAAGACTCACATGGGCGGCACCATGCGTCTCGGTTTGCGTCCAACCGTATTTGAACAGGAGAGCGAGCATTGGTCGAATGTTCGCAAACTGTATGGCGGTGCGGGCAAGATCTGGGAGCGCCATCGCCACCGGTACGAGGTCAACCCCGCGCTCATCGAGCGCCTCACGAAGAGCGGGATGCATTTCGTTGGCAAGGACGAGCGCGGGGAGCGGATGCAGGTCCTCGAGCTGCCTGGTGAGTTCCTCGCTCACTTCTCGCATTGCTTCCAGTGCTCACCACTCACACTGTCGTCGCAGACCACCCGTACTTCGTCGGCTTCCAGGCGCACCCCGAGTTCTGCACGCGTCCATTAAACCCTTCGCCACCATTCCTGGGCCTCATTGCCGCGGCTGCGGGAACGACGGTACTTAATGAGCAGGTTGAGTTCCAGCTCAAGTCGTTCAAGCCGCCGCACCCGGAGGGTTCCATGGTTGACGAGGCGTCGCTACGCAGCGACGAGCCCCGGCCGCAGGGTGAGGAGGCCCTCCTGAGTTCTGAGCAGTAAGTGAATGCCGTGGGGAGGGTGTGGGTACGCACATGTACGCTAATGGAAGGGCTCGCGAGTGCGGCCCGGCGCAAGAAGTATCTTACTCATATAGCCGTAGATAGTATTAGAAAACAGTCGTCGCGCCCGGCGTGTAGAGCTAGTGCCATGTTGTGTCGCTTTGGCTTGCAATGGGATCCACATTGTAGCTTTGTCTTGGGACGCGATCTCACGGTGGAGCACCCAAGCTCCCTCGGTGTACCGTCGTGTTCTCACCCTTCGTTCTGTACTCAGGTTTTATCCTTAGTATACCTGGCAGCCAAGGGAACGGACGGTTGAACACAAACCGTGGGGCGTGTCATCCCACGGTGCGAACGGTCCCTAGCGACGACACACGTGTCGACGAAGCTTCAAACTTAGTTCGGCTAAAGAAGCGTCAAAGACGGAGTGGTGTGAGTGAGTGTCGCGACTGCGGCTGTCTATGTGTATTAGCTTGGGGAATGATGTGTGATACATGCAGATAGCACTAATAGCCCGTGAGTAGTGTAGCGATCTAAAGTACAGCGGTACCTAACCCGTTGCGGGGTAATGAGCATAACATAACGACCTTGGGCATCCCGCTGCCCTTCCAAGATCCTGGTGGGAGGTGTCTCGTAAACGTTCCTCGGCAAAGCGCTCATAAGTCGGCTTTGTGGAACCCAGGGGGACCTTTTCAACGTTCCTGCCATGACGAGGGGGAGCTGCGCCAGGAATCGTCGTTGCGCGGACGCCGGGAACCACGGTCATCGTCTCGACGACGGAACGAACCACCTTCGTCGTCCCGCCGACGAGGGAAAGAGCGGTAGCCGCCGTCATCATCATCTCGGCGGCGAGAGAACGAGCGATATCCGCCGGCGTCGTCATCGTCGCGTCGGCGGCGGGGGGACAAGCGGTCGTTGCGGTCATGCGAGCGGAATCCAGAACTGCCATCGTGATCCCGGCGGCCCGGACGTCCAGAACGGCTAGGGCGACCGCGCGAGTTCACCAAGAAGTCGCGAGGAAGACGGAGGTCGACTTCCTTCCCAAGCAAGGCGGCGGCCCATTCGTGCACGCCAGCGGCGGTGACACCCTTGTCCACCCGTAGTTGATCGTGGTTGGCAGTGTAGAACGCAAGCACGGTGACCATAGCCTCGCGCACGTCCTCGAGTGAGAGAGCCTCGTGCAGACCAGCGATGGCCTGGTCCATGTTCTCCAGATGGGGGATGACACGATTCAAGAGAGGACTGCGCGGGCCGGCTGAAGGGCTGCCATGCTCGTCGTGCTCCGCCGCAAGCGTGGCCAGTTGCTCCTTGAGCTGGTTTGTGGTGAGTTCCTTGATCGGAATGTCGGTGAGCTGCCAAGTGAGGAATCCGAGTTCCCAGGGCATCAAGACCAGGTCCGCGCGGCCACTCATGCTAGCACCACGACCAGTGCGTCCGACACGGTGGACGTAGATGTCCGAACTAGCAGGTATGCCGATCTGAATGACACGAGTGACGCCAGGGTAATCCACACCACGAGCGGAAACGTCGGACGTGATCATGATAGACGCACCCGTCTTCTCGTTGCGGAACCAGCTAGACTGCGAAATGCGTCCTGACATGCTCTTCTTCGAGTGCAGCTCACCGAACCGCGTCTTGCTCCCGGCAGGAAGCACGTCGCGACCGACCTCCTGGAGGATCGAGGAGTACAACCTAGTCAGGGCGGTCGTCGGGGCGAAGACTAGAACCTTAGACTTGCCGGGGTTCGCAAGCTGGTCCTCGGCAATGAGTCGAAGGATGTGCGGAAGCTGCTCTTTCGGACTAGGGACGGCAGTATAGTACTGAGGGATAGCGAGGTGAGTAGGCGGGGCATCGTCCGGCACACAGTTGATGAACTGGTGGTTCCGCGCGAGAGTCTTACGAGCAACCTGCTGAATGGCAGTGGAGACAGTAGCAGAGAACATGAACGTCTGACGCTCAGGAGAGGGCTTGAGCTGATCTGTGATGGCCTGGATGTCCTCACGGAAGCCCATATCCAAAAGGGTATCCGCCTCGTCGAGGATAAACTGCGGATGTGCGTTAGAACAACAATATCACACGATATGTTACTTGATAGGCGTACTGTATCCGTTGTCTTGAGGTCGTCCGCAAACCCTGACTCGTTCTCGATGAAGTCACGAAGTCGTCCTGGGGTAGCAACGAGAATGTCCCGTCGTCCGGTGTGCCATTCGCGCAGCTGCGACCGCTTCGGAAGTCCGCCGACCATAAGCCTGACTTCAAACCGATCGAGATGGTGCGTCAACCTGATGGCCTCATTTGCGATCTGCGTGGCAAGTTCGCGTGTAGGACTGAGGATGACGGCGCCGACGTTTTGACGAGCGAAGCGATCGACCGCTTGTACCAGAACAGACTTGCGCGAAGAGTCAATGTCCTTGCGTACCTGTTCTTCTACTTCGTGAAGTCGCCGTAGCCGAGCCTCAACCGCCGGAAGAAGGAAACCTAAGGTCTTGCCAGTACCAGTCCTTGCCTTGACGAGTAGGTCCCGAGGTCCCACTGCTTCCTTCTCAGGGTCATAAGGCTCCAAAAGATTGGGAATGAGGGGAACAACCGCCGCTTGCACGGGTGACATGTGGGTGAGGTGGAAAGGCCCTCGGGTAAGAGCCTTCAACAGCCGGTCGTCGATAGACCCCTTCAAAGTCTCGAACTTGGGCTGGTCTTGATGAGGTTTTGCAGGAGAATCCGGGCCATCTTCTTCCGCGCCGTCCTGCGAGTGCGACTCTCGCGGGTGTGTTTGCTGGTGGTCTTCAGGCCTGTGGAGGGCTGCACCCGGGTCCTGACGTCGCTGTTTGCCGAATGCCGCGCTGGCATACCGCACCGGGGAGATGCGGCCTGCGCGAAAAGAGGAGCTCGCCGTTGAGAGAGAGCAGCGGCATATTCTCGCCGCAGGGGCGAGGGCGAGGGATTTTGTCCAGAGGGAGGCCGCCATGGAGCTGGCGGTTTGGGACAGGTCGCTGACCAGCGCTTACACGAAAAACGCGTCTGACCCAAACTTCCGCCACACCGCAAACATGCCACAACACCGGGTGCTCTCTGGCAACCTGCGCCCCGCGAATTCTGGCACCGTGTCTGCTCTCTTGTTCGTACCGCCTCGTCGTGCTCTTCATCCTCGCCGACGCATAACCCCCAGTCCAACCAGTAGCAAACAACAAAAATCATGGCCTCGAAGCGCAAATGGGACCAAGCTGCCCCAGAGGCAGGAGAAGTAGATACGCCCTCGGCCAAGGCCGTCAAAGTCGAAGACGGCAAGACTGCGTCTGAGGCTGCCGCAGCAGCGGCCGCCATCGCTGCCAAAATCGCCGCTCAGTTCGCCAACTCTGGAGGAATAGGCGGTGGCTCCAAAGATCCACATGACGGCGACTTCATTCACGACATCGACATCAACGACCTCCGAAACAGATACCTTCTCACGAAGGGATCCACACAACAGCAGGTAGGCCCATGTCTGTCCGTGTAGGGCCGTGGCAATCTGTTTATCTTACTGCATTAGATTCATGAGGATACTGGTGCCTCCGTCAGCACCAAGGGTGTGTGGTACCCAGACAGGTCCAAGGCCACGGAGAAGGACCCCCCTCTTTACCTCCACATTTCGGCGACTAGCAAGGAGATGCTGGATAAGGCAGTTGCGAAGGTTAACGAACTCATAAACATGGACATGGGTTCCTTGGTGGAGGACAAGAGCAGTCGCGTTAGGGAACGAGTGCGTCCGTTGTTCGTTTTATTCGCAGCTTTTTTAAATGGCCATGACAGAGGAAATGGCCCGAAGAAAAGATCCCGATTGGGATTGAAAGCATCAGAAACTTCAACGTCCGCGCTAAAGTTGTCGGGCCATCTGTACGTTTAACTCGTTTCGCGCATGTATTGGGCCTCCCTAAGACGTTCCCACAACAGGGTATGTTCGTCAAATACATCCAGGCGGAGACAGGCACTCGTGTACAGATCAAGGGCCAGGGCTCTGGTTTTGTTGACCAGGACACGGGCCATGAGCACGACGAACCCATGTTCATTCACGTAACGTGCGGCATGTTTCACGGTCGTGTCGTTTTCCAGTCTCATCGCATTGTATCAGCGGCCCGGATGAACAGCAAGTTCAGCGGGCGAAAGCTCTCACGGAGGACCTTCTCGAGGTGGTGCGCTCAGAGCATGAGAAAATGAAGACAGTCCTGCAGCAGCAACAAATGGAACTTCATCAAGCACAAGTCCAGTACGCTGCTTACAGTGGTTACGGTGTATGTATGCTCCGCTCATGTCTCTCGCTTCTCTGTGCCAGTCTCATATGGCCTTCAAGTTGCCATTACATCGTTTCGGTCCGTATATCAATGTGGTGTATTCGCTCACACGTTTGTGTTTAGGGATACCAACCGCCGCCTCCCGGTAGTGCACCTCCGCCACCACCACCAGGAGAACAGCCACCACCCCCTCCGGATGGCGGCGCGCCTGCTCCACCCGGAGGAGCCGCTCCTACCGCTGGGTACGCAGGCTCTGCAGCACCCGCCGCGAGTGACGCGGACGCCTATGCAGCTTATTGGTAAGGAACGCGCCTTCATTCGTCAAACGGATGTACTGACTTCCCACGATACAGGGCTGCTTATGGGTACGATGTCAACTCGCCGCAGTTTAAGGAGTGGCAGGCTCAGCAGTATGCGCAGTACTATGCGCAAGCCGGAGTTGCGGCTGGTGCCCCTGCTTCCACCGGTGCCACGCCCACGCCGTCTGCACCGGGCACTGCACCTCCTCCGAGCGATCCTGTCCCGCCGCCTCCGCCCCCCGCGTGAAGTTTGTTCGGAACTTTTCATTTTGCGTGAGCTCGGTATCTAGCCCAGGTATATGCTACCATGTACTGTAGTGCCGCAATAGGATGATTGACAGCTTCGCGGCTCAATGCATGGGTTTTTCCGTATGCTTGTAACTCGGTGGAGTACACGGAGAACATAGACTCGGTACGGTCTCTTTAAGCAGTCGAATTAGCGTGGTGGTCAGGCGTGAGTCGCGGACGCTGTGCGACGCGCGCGGGCGACACGAGTGGTGGTCTCCGGGCTGAAGAGGGGCAGCCAGGTACACACGCGGGGGACCCGTGCGCGTGGCCGTGGCAGCGACCTGCCGTGTTCTGCTCGCGACCCGCTAAAGCCCGACAGACGCGATTCCCTAGCGTCCTGTTCTAGCACATTTGAAGCGTCCTCGGATGTGCTGCGCGGAACCTCTCGAGGGGTTCACGCATTTTGGCTTCGCAACCACGCCCGAATAGCCCACCTAAATAAGGGCGCTCTCGCATCTAAAGGGCCCCTCGGTTTCTTGACCACCGCCCGTCTGCGCTACCCCCATCCCTCCCTCCTCCTACACCCCTTTCCGCACCACGACAACGATGGAGTACCCGCTGTGGCTGCCCTTCGCTGCGGCCCTGTCATTTTTGCTCTATCTCTACGTGCGTGCGAACGACGCGAAGCTTACGAGACTACCGCCCGAGGCCACCAAGTTCTCTCCCAACCGCTGGACGGCGACGGAGGTCGACGCGACGGCTAGCTCCTCGACCTTGAGGGGCTCTGCACCCTCTATCTTTTCCCCGGACGAGCTGCCCCCGAAGACGGGGAGGAGGTACATCGTGATCGGCGGGGTGAGTACGCGGATCCTATGTCGCTGTCGTCCCGCGGCAGCGGCACTCCCTTCCTTGACGGCCAGTCCGCATTGCCACATGCTGACTCCCGCTTTTGCCCTTTGCCGCTCAGGCTGGCTTCCTGGGAGGGTGGATCGTCCTACACCTGCTTGCGCGCGGCGAAGACCCCCGCCGCATCCGCATCCTCGACATCCGCCGCCCCGTCCGGCAGGACCTCCTCGAAGGACCCGCCACGCAGGTCGACTTCGTCAAGGTCGACGTCACGGACGCTGCCGCGGTTGAAGCTGCGTTCCGCCGGCCATGGCCCGAAACTATCCCCGCAGGCGAGCCAGAGCCAGAGCTTACTGTCTTCCATACCGCGGCGGTCATCCGGTTCTACGAGCGCAGCCCGGACCTGCAGACCTACTCAGACCGTGTGAACGTCAAGGGCACGCAGAACGTCGTCGAAGCCGCGCGCAAGGTCGGCGCATCCACGCTTGTGTACACCTCGTCCGGTTCCGTCTCTGTGCGGCGGTCACGCTTCTGGCTGTGGCCCTGGGAGCGCGAGCCCGAGTTCTTCGTGCAGAAGATCACCGACGATGACACGCAGGTCCCGAAGCGGCATGAAGAGTTCTTCTCGAATTATGCGGTCTCGAAACGGAGGGCAGAGGCGGTTGTGCGCGGTGCAGACAGGTCAACCTCAGGCACGAGCGTTCTACGCACCGGGTGCATCCGCCCAGGCAACGGGATCTACGGTCCTGGAGGCGACCTCCTCGTTGCGTCTTACCTTCTGCGTAAGGCCAACGTGACCTGGATCGGGAACAGCCTCCAGTCATTCAGTTACGTCGAGAACTGCTCCGTCGCGCACCTCCGCTACGAGCAACGCCTAATAGAAATCGAGCGCGGGAGCACCAACCCCGACATCGGCGGCCAGGCGTTCTGCGTGGCGGACGCAGGCCCGCCGCCGACGTATGGCGAGATCGCCCGCGGCCTGACACACCTAACGAAGGGCGAATGCACATTCCTAGACCTCTCGCCCACCGCAATGCTCGGCCTTGCTACCCTCGTCGAGGCCTACTACCTCGCGCGACACGCCCTCCTCCGTGCCCCAGGGCCACTTTCCTTCCTCGGAAAGCTCGTCCCCGCCATCAGCGGCGACATCGTATATCTACAGCCGTCGATGTGGGCGCTCACGCAGGTGCACCTCATCTTCGACGACTCCCGGGCCCGGGCGGCGCCCGAAGACGGCGGGCTGGGCTACAACGGGCGCGTGACGACGATGGAGGGCATGTGCAAGGTCGCCAGCGAGCACGTGCGGACGGGCGGTCGTGAGCAGAAACGCGTCATCGCGGGCCACGAGTCGCCGGACCACGGCTTTATGCTCGCGCGTGCGGAGAAGGGCGTCGAGGAGGTCCTTGGGCTGTGGAGTGTGGCGGGGGACAAACCGCGTGTTGCCAAGCTGCATTACTAGCAAGGGGTGTAGAGTCGGACGGTGCGTGGAGCGGATGTGTAAGGCTAGATACCCTGTCCTTGCGAGACCTCCTGGTGTTGTTGTATCCGTTAGCGCTGCGTGCTAACGATGTCGTCTAGAGCCCGTACAGACTAACAGGATTATGATACCGCGGCTCGGTGTAAACATCAAACTTCGTCTCTGTTGTATTAAATCTTTTTGTTGTGTTTCATCCGATCTCACACTCGTCCGCCGCTATGCACTGTCCGTGTGAGGCGCTCTAAACCGATGTAACAACACACTGAGCATTTCCGTACCCCGGCCAAACGGATTTCAAGGGGGTAGTTGAGTTGATGCAGGGAACAGCTCGACCTATTGCCTATCATCAAATACCGTATGATCCCTTCGGGATCCTCTCGTTCGAACGCACAAGCTGTGGTCAATATTAATGCATCTTCCGCAGTGAACGGACTACGTGTTTGCGACCTGTTAATATTAAAATTCATGGACACTTCGAAATAAAAGACTCAGTTGTATTACCGTTCAGACTAATCCCAAACCTGAGATAGGCTGGGAGATAGGCCGAAATAGACTTATTATGAAGGGCCGTCCCCGCCGATCGGGAAGGTGGAGTGATCCCAGATCCCAATCTGTGCTGTACGCCCATGGGTGGCGTCTCCCGCGCCTCGCGACTCTAGCCTTACTACCTTCACCATCCCAACCTAATAAACCGACCTCTATCACGTTTTAATCTGGTGGACCATTCTTGCCAATGCCTATGATGTGCACTCGACGGTTTTGCATGTAAGGGCCCTATACAAAACCCCACACCCACCGAAGGTTGGAAACTCTCGTGGAAGTAAGGCGGGTTACATAGAAAGTTCGGCTCCGACGGCATGCCACACAGCGGCGGCCGTTCCCTACAGCTACAAGGAGATTTACGAACCCGTATAAGAACAAGCCATCTTGTTCTCCTTCTATATCTGCACGACGACCCCACACACATTCGCTACGTCGCCACGGAAAGTTGACGCAACCAATTACACGATCATGATGGAGACGGCTCCTCTGCTGCAGGCACGCAAGGCAAGCTCTGAAGATGTCAGACTGCTACAATACCGTGCGTCTATCCTTCGGATTGCGTTCAAATGCAAGTACGATAGCATGATATCGAAGCAAGTGCCCTAGAGGACGTTCCGGCAGCCGTCAACACTCATAAGCGGGCCTTCGTAAATAGCTTGCTGCTAAAATATATCATTGTACGTCTGCTTGCGCGTTTGGTTCATGCTCATTTGACGTCGAGACCGATAGACGGCCGATACTAGCTTCTTGTCGCGGCTTCGCCTATGGCTAGTTAGATTCCTCGCGTTCGTCGACTATGTCCATTGTCGACGCATGCTCACCATCGATCATGGTGCCGCATTCCTGATATAGTACGTCTTCGAGTTCACCTTGAGGCTTCGGCAAACACATTTTTGCCTAGCAAGAAACCTGAAAATAAACACACACCTCACTGGTTAGCACGGTTCCTCACATTCTTACTTAACGGGCTGTGCCCGGCGGAATTGGTCAAGGTGCGTAAGGCCCACGTCTTACTATAACCGATCTATCTCTTGATCATGTCCACTTTCACAGAGGAGATCAGAGTGCAGTGACGCCATGAAGGCTGCCGTCCAAGACGCCTTCGGCGGCGCGCAACATAATATGTACGAGATCTATGGTCTTGCCACTGCACCTAAGGCACAAGGTCGTGGTTACGCGAAGGCACTCGTCAGGGCGGTCACGGATATGGTACCGTCCCTTTGAGTCACTGCTTCAACCCGTCACTGATTAGGTGTTCTATCCCTAGGGAGACGCAGAAGGCCGCGACGTCTGGGTCCTAACCTCGGACGCGCGACCATTTTATGAAAGGCTTGGCTTTGCCGTCGTCAACAAAACACATGTAGGGGTTGATAATCCGGCATGGAAGCATGGACCTGTTGAGGTGTGTGTGGTAAGTGCGAGCATCATTCGTCCGGGCGGCAACAATCTAGCATGTGTTTACTTTATTTTGGCAGATGCGAAGGTCCGCGAGGGCCCCACCAGTTCTCTCCTAGTGTGCGGTCAATACACACAAGTTATTCCACTATACTGGTCGTATCGGCCCTGCCACCCCTAATGGCTAAGAACTTTCGGATACACATCTGGGGCGAGGTGCGCATACAGGCTAAAATTGGGTATCACAACTACCACAGAGCTTGTCCGTGGCCACTGTCCGAATGTTCAACCTACTCTCTGACGTCTGAAAATCACACCTTTTGTCCCGATTAGCAATGTGAAGGATTGCAGGCTCTCCGCCTTAGGTGATGTGACTGATCGTTCGCTACTCGCACGTGAGGCGGCGGTTGCTTAGCTTCTGTTTGTTTGGTCTGCCCTCTTGGTCGCCCATAAAAGCAGCCCACCCCCGATACCACCCCGCCACACTCCACCTCGGTGCGCACTGTAACCTCTACACCATCATCATCACGATATCCGCAGGGTGCCATTGTTTCGACCTCATTTGCTGGTTTCTACTGATCCCCACTGCGACTACGCTGGCCCGTTCAAGTTCCGACGGCTCCCTCTTTCCTCCGGCGCGCCATTTCCCGCAAACTACGTCGTTTCGATGACTCTGGCCCAAGCGTGTTTTAGAGCCCCTGGTTCGATTCCGGCGGCCATCCTCAACGATTTGTCTCCTGAACTGCGTGGAAGTTTCCTAAAACGCGGCATGCTTGTCGATGTCTTGATTGTCTGCTGTCTGGTCCTTTTTTGTCGGGTTACTCTTGGAACCGCGCAGGCAGCTTTCTATATCTGGTACTCTGGGGCTTTGGCCATGGATGCACAGCGGAGCGCGGAGTCGTCGTGGTCATTGTATTCGACAGGCTCGTCCGCGAAGAGCTTCGCAGCATTACGATGGGGCGTGTCTAGTCTTCTTGAGTCCAGCCTTGCTCGAGTATCCCGTACTCTCCAGATTCTTCGTCTTGGTCCTTCCGCACTGGTCGATACGCTTGTGACTCCTTCATCACAACGTCCGAAAGAAGCTCACCGCGGGCGCAGGGGCGGGAAACGAGAACAACGTCGACGTCGCACCCAGGTAAGCTTCACTTTCCGGTCTGCGAGAATGGTCCTCATTGTTGTGCTACCACCTTATTCTTATTCCCACTACAGGAATATTATGCGAGGATCGAGGCCGCCGCTCGTTCTACTCCTCCCTGCTCATCCGCTATGGCGGATCTGATGAACTCTGAACCTGAAGGCAGGGAGCACAACTGTAAGCCGCACAAAGGATTCCTCAGTCAGTGTGAGCAAAAGACTAGATTGCATATACAAGTACCTGTAAGCCGCACAAAGGATCTACAAGTACTTGGTAAGTAACCATAAGTAAGCATAGGTATGAGAGACGACTTACTCCTCAGTCAGTGTGAGCAAAAGACTGAGGAGTAGGGGCAGAGACTGTCCTCCTTATATACAAGTCCAGAGGACGCATGAGTAAGCAAAGAAAGGAGGGCAGGTGACCCAGCATATGATGAGTAAGGAGATGGTGCGAGAGTGGTGTAAGGATCGCACCATCGTCCAGAACTATCCAGAACTATCTAAAGGTGTCTGGAGATGTCCATAGGAATCCGGAACAGCGTAGAATGCAACGGAAGAATCCAGAAGTGTCCGGATGGGAAACTACAGTAGAGATGCAGAGAAAACTAAATAAGGAAGGTAAGTAGGAAAGTCCATGCTGTGCAACACAGCCACTGTTGACCACCGGACCGTGTATGGCCAGTACACAACCCGGAAGTTCAACACTCCCACTCGTTCAAGCTGTGGGATCCACTAAACCAACGCCGTCCCGGAAACGCTCCACTATTGAGAGAGGAACGTTCTTGGTCAGGGCATCAGCCAGTTGATCCGCTGTAGCTACATAGTACAGATCAACGCTCCCTCGCTCAACTTGTTCGCGAATATAATGGTAGCGGATCTCTATGTGCTTTGTTCGGCGATCGACCACGGGGTTGACAGACAAGAAGATAGACCCTTGGTTGTCCAAGCACATAGATGTAGGACGGGTCATGTCGTCCCCGAGTTCTTCACCAAAGGTGCGAAGCCAAGCCAACTGACGAGAGGCATCCGAGGCAGCCTTGTACTCCGCTTCAGTCGAGGAAAGCGAAATGGTTGGCTGACGCCTCGACGCCCACGATATAGCGCCACCTGCCATCAAGAAGGTATAGCCCGCAGTTGAGTGCCGGTCGTCGCGGTCCTCAGCCCAGTCAGAGTCCGAGTAGGACAGCAGACCGTCAGAGGATGCCCCACGGTAGCGCAAGCGAAGGTGCTTAGTCCCTTGTAGGTAGCGAAGGACATACTTGGCATAGTGCCAGTGCGCATCCGATGGATTGGCATTGTACTTGGACAACCGCGTAACAGCGAAGTCAATGTCAGGGCGCGTCCCAAGAGTTGCGTAGAGAAGACTGCCGATCAAACTCTGGTAGCGCTGACGAAAGGAGTCGGAAGCAGGCTGCTCAGAGGCTTCTAAGACAGCACCAGCAGGGAGGGGAGTGCGAGCCGGCTTGCAGTCAGCCATATCGAAGCGCTCGAGGACAGACTGGATGTATTCTTCCTGGTCGATGTCGATCGTTCTGGTGGTACGATCACGAGTGACTCGAAGACCAAGAAAGCGCTTTACAGCGCCCAAGTCCGTCATCTTGTACTGCTTTTTCAAGGCATCTTTGACTTCCTTGATGTGCTTCCGGTTATCGCCAAGGAGTAGTAGATCGTCGACATAGAGAACTATAGTCGTGACCGAACCCCCCCCTTGTCGCCGATATACGTAGACCCCGGCGTCGGAGTACGTCCATTTGAATCCCAGGTCAAGGAGAGACTGGTGGATCTTAGCGTTCCATTGACGAGACGCCTGCTTCAGACCGTAGATGGCCTTCTTCAGAAGACAGACGTAGTCCTCCTTGCCCTTTACAACCCATCCCTCAGGTTGTTCCATGTAGATCTCCTCCTCCAAGTCGCCGTTCAGGAACGCTGATGCGACCCGGCGCGGTCCACCGCCGGAACCCGACTCTTTATGCGATTTCGCACCGCTGACCTTTATCCCCTCTACTACCACCTAGGACTTACCGGCCAGCGTACGCGACTGCGCTAGCGGTAGCGCGACGTTGGCGCGACACTCACTGCCGCGGCGGGACTTAGGTCGCGCGTGGCGCAGGTCAAATAGGCGCCCGCGACCGGGAGTCGCGCGGATCGGCCTCTCGTGATAAGCCCTCTCGGCCTCGCGACGGATCGCGCATTCGTGGTGCCATCGCGCGCGGCGCGATACGGGTCCCTTGTGTTCGCGACCGGGTTTCCTCGGTCATCGTTGTTTGTACATCTTTGTCTCTTTTGTAAATACTTCGGAGCCTCCGAGCCCCAGGCAATCCAGTTTCCCCCAGTTAGGATCTCACCTGCGGCGAATAGCGTGCGACTGCGAAGACTGCGATAGCAACTGCGACTGCGACATAGCGAACTGCGTGCGACGGCGATAGCGATATAGCGACATAGCGATTTACTGCGGCTTACCCTCCGCGACTGCGAAGACCCCCACTGCGACTGCGTCTCCCCTTCTCCCACGGAGTCGCGCTCACCGCGCGACCACGTACGTTCCCTTTAGGATCCCTTACTGCGACGGCTTTCCTATTTCTCCCAAGCGGTTATTCTACCCTCGCGTCTACGCGACCGCTCCCCGGTGGTACGCTTCGCGTTTACCTTGCGCCCTCCGCGTGCTAGGGAACCCCGACCCTTACTCGCTCCGACCCCTTCCCCTTTCGCGTTTACGGTCTCGTCCTTCTAGGGCACTCGACCCTGACTTTCCCGTCTGTTGCGGGAGGTTTTGACGCATCATATTTGGAGCCCACCGCGAGGGGGTTTGAAGCAGAAGTTCGGACTCCTCCTTCACGCGCGACCAGCGCGATCCAAACGCGATTCCACCCCGAGCAAAGCGATCAAGGAAGGCCAAGGCCTCTACTTCTCAGGCGAACGAACCGCTACCCGAGTTACTCTCCGAGTTACTCGTCGCGCGATTCCAGGAACTCATAGAATGCTTTCGCGAAGACCTCGACAACGAACGTCTCTCAGCGATCACCGATCCCGTTTTCGCACTTCTTGACCGCGGACACGATCTTCTTCAACGCGACCCCGCTGCTTGCAATTGGTTCCGCGAGACAGCGCTAACGATCGCGAACCTTTCCCCTCCACAAACACCACCTACTGCTACGAACGCGAACGACGCGAACCGCCCGCGATCACCCAGCTCCCTTTCTGAAGACCTATTCGGCGGCGCGCTCACGCCCCTAGAAGAACTCTCACCGATTCCAAGTCCCGTTCCGCTAAACATGCCGGAGGAACACCACCACGCGAAACCCGCGATGCCTGCGCGAGGCCACTCGACCGCGCCGACCTTCGACCCGGATCAGCCGCGCTCACTGCGCCGGTTTTTCCAAGACCTAGAAGCTCTATTCGAACGGAGCGACATCGAGGACGCGCGCGCGCGCAAGCGCTGGGTTGGCAGGTACCTCCCCATCGACGCGGCCGAACTATGCGAGAGCCTTCCGGAGTACGAGAGCGATGCGTCCTACGAAGAGTTTAGGAAGGCGGTCACGGCCCTGTATCCCGGAGCGGACGACGCGCGCAAGTACACGGTGCACGATGTGGAGAACATGGTCGCGCGACGCAGCGCGACCGTCATCGACAACATCACCGAGCTCTCTGCGTACTATCGCGACTTCTACGCGATGACCACCTACCTGATCGCGTGCTCGCGCCTATCGGAATCTGAGCAGTCGCGACTGTTCGTTCGAGGCTTGCGCGACCCCTTGCTGGACCAAGTATCGCAGCGACTGCAGCTGAAGTTCCCCGACCACTATCCGGACGATCCTTACTTGCTTGAGGACATCTACGCGGCAGCGAAGTTCGTGCTCCACGGCACGCTCTCGGCTTCGACACCCCAGGCGCGCGCACCCGCGGCTTCGGGTTCGGGTCAGGTCACCGTCAAAATGGAGGACCTCTTCCGCTACATGTCTCAAATGCAGGTCGCAAACTTCGGAAACGGCGGCGCGAACCAGGGTACAGGCCCTAACGCGATCGCGAATGCGAGCTTCCCAAACCGAGGCGGTCCGATGCAGCACCCGGGTTTCCAGCCCCCACCTTTCGCGCGAAATGAACAGCGACCACCAGCCGGCGGTCGCGGCGCTCCTATGGGAGGATTCTGCCACTATTGCGGCGACGCGGGCTGCAGTCTTAGGACCTGCCCCCACGTAGAGGAAGATGTGCGCGCGGGGCGGGCGATGAGGAACCAAGAAGGGCACGTAGTCATGCCTAGCGGCGCGTACATCCCGCGAACCATCGCAGGCTTCGACGGCCACACGATGCGCGACCGCCTTTACGAGTTCCAGCGTCGCAACGGCATCCCCAACGCGCCAGCGGAGCCTCCAGCCGCGGCCGGATTCACCATGGAGATCGAGCCCGACTTCGGAGGGATGCAGACTTTTGCGCTCACCGCGGACGACCGCATCGCGCAGCTCGAACACGAGTTATTCACTCTGCGCCGCGCGCGCGAGCGATTCGATGGCGTGGAGGTCCCTCAGAGAAGGCGCCCAACATCGCGACCAGCCACACCTCCGGCGCGACCTGCGGCCGCGACGCGCGAGTACGCGACCGACCCACGGCCAACCCAGAGGGCTGAAGCACCGAAGCCGGCGGAACGCGTAGAGCAGGCCAGCACGGCGAACGCGGCGCGCGCGGAGAGCGCGAGGGCGGTCGAAGACACTTCGGTCACGACTACAACCCGCGCGCGCCAGCCGTCGGTCACTGCGTCCACAGTTCCGGCATCCGCGACTGCGAGCGCACCACCCGCAGCGAGCGCGAACGCGGCGAACGAGAACGGGCGCGTGGACCACCCTTTCGCGAAGGCGCGAGAGGTTGCCTATGCCCCACCCACGGCGCGGAACTTTGCCGCGCCACCTGCGAAGCCGAAGAATAGCGACAAGGAGCCCGCATACCGGAATCAGATACCCATTCATCAGGCGAAGATCGCGGAGGAGGTCTTCTCGCGCACGATGAAGACGCCCATCATCACGCTCAGTACGGAGGAGCTCTTGTCAGTCAGCCCGGAATTGAGCGCGAGGCTACGCGAAGCAGTAACACCAAGGCGCATCCCCACCGTGACCAAGACGGTCGCGTTCGCGGAGACGGACACTGCGGACCAGTACGCGATGGAGCTTACCTGTAGCGGAGAGCTCCTCGCACCCGGCACGATCGTTCTAGGCGACCCCGTGGAGGCGTACCTGCGCGACGCGCCCCCAGGAGAGGAAAGCGTTCCGCTCACGGTCGCGAAGGACTCGCATGCGCTGCGCGCGATCACTGGGCTCGTCGACAACAAGGAGTACGTCGAGGCGATTATCGACCCGGGCTGTATGATCATCGCGATGTCGGAGCACGTATGCCACGCGCTCGAATTACCCTACGACCCGAAGATCCAGCTCAACATGCAGAGCGCGAACGGAAGCCGCGACAAGTCGCTGGGCCTAGTGCACAATGTTCCCTTTGCGGTCGCGGGTATCGTGCTATACCTCCAGGTCCATGTAATTCGGAACGCGGCGTACGACATCCTGCTAGGGCGACCTTTCGACGTCCTGACCAAGAGCGTCGTGAAGAACTTCGCGAACGAGGACCAGACGATTACAATCGAGTGTCCGAACACTGGCCAAGTCGCGACGGTCCCTACGCAGCCGCGCGGTCGCGCTCGATTTCGAGCCCAACCAGCCGCGCTTCCAGTCCCTCGAGGAGCTGATTAGCGAAGATGGCGACGAGGTCGCGCTCGTCATCTCCGAAGAAGAGGGCGTGCCGCGAATCTGTGCCTACTCGCAGATAAAAGACCCTTCGGTCTCTATACCAGCTGTGTATCTCTCTGCTTGCGACCGTCTCTCTGCTATTGCTGAATCCTATCTCTTACAACGAAAATCCCAACAAAGCGAACCGGTCTCCCAGTCTCCCCTTGCTCCCGACTCTACCGCGACTGCGAGCGCGACGCCAGATACCACACGCGCGGACCCGCGCGCGGGCGTCGCGCGACCCGATGCGACCACTGCGAGTGCTTCAACAGCGCGCGCGACCGCGACGGAGGCCCAACCCTCCGTCGCAGATACCCTAGCGTTCTCGGATCGGCCTCAGAAGGCGTTCGCGTTCGCGTACAAAACGGACCGCGGCTCTACCATAGTGGCCCCGCGCGACCAACCCCTACCAGCCGGCATCTACCTCACGACGAAGAAGAAGTACAAGCCGGTCGCGCAGAAGGTGCAACCAGTGGTCGGCACCTGCCCCGAGCAGTTTCGCATCGAGCGGAACATCACCGGCGACCCGCTAGCGGAGATGCCTAAGCTCAACCCCAACCCACCTGAGTTCAAGCCGACTGGACGCTACACGCAGGAGCGAAAGGACGCGTTCGATCGCGCGCACGGCGACGACTTCCTCTGGTCCGAAGAGAAGAAGCTTCTCCACGACTTCATGAGCAAGCACAACGAGGCGTTCGCGTGGACCGACGCGGAGCGAGGCAGCTTCAAGCCCGAATTCTTCCCTCCCGTCGACTTCCCAGTCATCGCGCACACTCCTTGGGTGGAGCGCAACATCCCTATACCCCCGGGATTGTACAAGGAGGTCTGCGAGATCATCAAGAAGAAGATCGCGGCGGGCGTGTACGAGCCCTCGAACTCCTCGTATAGGTCGCGCTGGTTCTGCGTCCTCAAAAAGGACGGCAAATCTTTGCGAATCGTCCACAGTCTCGAACCGCTGAACAAAGTCACGATCCAGCATTCGGGCGTTCCGCCCACCCCGGACTACCTCGCGGAGCAGTTTGGAGGTCGCGCGTGCGGCGCGATCTTCGACCTCTATGTGGGGTACGACGAGCGACTCATCGCGGAATCGTCGCGCGACCTCACCACGTTCCAAACACCATTCGGCGCGCTGCGACACTGCACCCTCCCGATGGGTTGGTCAAATTCCGTTCCCATTTTCCACGACGACGTCACCTACATCCTGCGACCCGAAATCCCCGAGTTTACTGCGCCCTATATCGACGACGTGCCCTGCAAGGGACCGGAGTCGGACTACCGCGACGAAGGCGGGACGCCTGAGACCATACCGGAGAATCCGGGAATACGGCGCTTCGTATGGGAGCACTTCCAGAACGTCAATCGCATCGTGCAGCGCATGAAGTACGCGGGCGGCACCTTCTCGGGCACGAAGTCGCTCGTATGCGCGCGCGAGATCACCGTAGTAGGGCACCTTTGCACGCCCGAAGGGAGGCGACCTGAGCGATCGCGCATCGCCGCGATTGTGAACTGGAAGACCTGCAAAGATCTCTCGGAGGTTCGCGCGTTCCTCGGCACTGTGGGCGTCGCGCGCATCTTCATCCGCAACTTCGCGAAGCGCGCGCACGCGCTCGTGCACCTCACGCGAAAGGACGTCCCCTTCGAATTCGGCGAGGCGCAACTCGCGGCGATGGACGACCTGCGACAAGCTCTGCTAGACTCTCCTGCGTTGCGCGCGATCAAGTACGACTCGGACGCGCCAGTCATTCTTGCGGTCGACACCTCTTACATCGCGGTCGGGTACCACCTGTGCCAGTGCGACGAGGAGGACCCGCGAAAGCGCTTCTACAGTCGCTTTGGCTCCATCACGCTCAACGATCGCGAGGCGCGCTTCTCGCAACCGAAACTCGAATTGTATGGCCTCTATCGCGCGCTCCAGGCGACCAAGATTTACCTCGTAGGCATCCGGAATCTAGTCATCGAGGTCGACGCGCGGTACATCAAGGGGATGTTGCAAAACCCTGACCTCGCCCCGAGCGCAAGCATCAATCGCTGGATCCTCGCGATCCTAACTTTCCACTTCCACCTAGTCCATGTACCCGGAACGTCGCACACACCAGACGGACTGTCGCGCAGGAACGCGCAGGACGGCGACGCGCCCGCGGACGACCCCGACGACTTCGACGACTGGATCGACAAAGTTCACGGATTCATACACCAGATCATTCCCTTCCCTTCGCGACCGACCGCGCCCCAAATGGCACTCTTCGCGCTCGCCGATGCTACCGGGGATGGCAGCGATTTCAGCGAGGGGGAGGAGGATGCACATCAGGACGCGACGAGCGCACGCGACCTTCAGGAGGCGATCATACCGGAGACAGAGCAGTCGCGACGAGCAGACGAGAGGCTTCGAATGGTCGCGAAATGGCTGAGAACACTGGCGCGACCAAGCGGGCTATCCGACACCGCGTACGAGTCATTCATCAAGTACGCGCAGGGCTTCTTCGTGCACGACGAGCGGCTCTGGAAGAAGGACCCGCGAGGCGCGCACAAGCTAGTAGTCTGGCCGGAGAAGCGCGCGAGCATACTCCGAGGCATCCACGACGAGTTGGGACATCGCGGCAACTTCGCGACGCAGCAGCTCACGCGCGAGCGATTCTGGTGGCCCAGCGTGCGCAACGACGTCGCGTGGTTCGTGAAGACCTGCCACATCTGCCAGACACGACAGCACCGCAAGATCCTCATTCCGCCTGTGGTCGCGCTTCCGAGCGCGCCCTTCACGAAGTGGTACATCGATATCATGAAGATGCCTACCTCTGGCGGATTCAAGTTCATCATCAACGCGCGATGCTCTGTTACGGCGTGGCCCGAACAGCGCGCTCTGCGCAAAGAAAACGAAAAGTCTATAGGAGACTTCATCTTCCAGGACCTGATCTGTCGCTGGGGCGCGGTCTCGGAGCTAGTGACTGACAACGGCTCGGCCTTTCTGAGCGCGGTCGCGGCGATCGAGGAGAAGTACCACCTCGCTCATATCAAGATCAGTCCGTACAACTCGAAGGCGAACGGGCAGGTCGAGCGGTCGCATTTCGATACGCGCCAGCTGCTATTCAAGGCAGCGGACGGAGACCAGTCGCGTTGGTCGCAAGTTCAACACCACGCGCTCTGGGCGGATCGCGTCACCGCGCGAAAGCGAATGGGATGCTCTCCTTACTTCGCGGCGACGGGCTGCCACCCTATCCTGCCCCTAGATATCGCGGAAGCGACCTACCTGCTACCGCCACCGGACGGGATCATGTCCACGACGGACCTGATAGCGCGGCGCGCACAAGAGTTGTCGAAGCGACACGAGCAGCTGGAGACTCTGCACTCGAGGGTCTACCGCGCGCGAATAGAGGCAGCGCGGAAGTTCGAGCGCGACCATGCCGCGACTATCCGCGACTTCGACTTCAAGCGCGGCGACTTGGTACTCATGCGACACACGCAGATCGAGAAGTCACTCAACAGGAAGATGCGACCACGATACACCGGTCCACTAGTGGTGGTATCGCGTAATCGCGGAGGCGCGTACATACTCGCGGAGCTGGACGGCACGATCTTACATCGCGCTGTCGCGGCGTTTCGCGTGATCCCTTACTTCGCGCGCAAGGCCATCAAGCTGCCAGAAGACTTCCACGACGTGCGCGCGCAGAGACTGGAGGAGATGGAGGCGTCCGAAGACGACGGCGAAGAAGATCCCGAGCCGGAGTTGGTACCAGTCGCGCGGTCGCGCGACCCCATCGACGACTTGGAGGACTCAGAGCCAGAGGAGGCCTAGGTCGCGACCGCGACGCGACTGCGCGCGGGCTACGCCTAAGTCCCCTACCTTTATACCCATTTTATTTATGTTTATCATCTATGCTCGCACTCCTTTGGATCAAGAAAACAAATACATTCATTTCAAGACTGTCCAGAAGAGACTACAAGTACGATGCAACGACGAGGAGACCAGCGCGCCTAGGTCGCGCGCAACAAGAGGAGACTAAACACGACAAGGGGAACCGAGCTATCTACAAGTCCGAGAAGCTATATACAAGTCCGCGACGGTCCTAAAAGCTCGCATCCTCCGCGGCGGCGCCCCACTCGAGACCGAGGATCTCGCGCTCGCGTTCCTGCAGCAGAGTGCGCTGCTGGGTCAAGACCCGGATGCGCGCGTCCAGGATCGCGCGCTCCAGCCGGATCTGGAGGATCATCATGCGGCTCATGGGCGTCAAGCCCGGAGTCTGCATGAGCGTGTCCTCCCCCACGAGCGCGAGAGCGCTGGGCGCGACGCGGTCCATCACGCGAGCCAACTCGGCCGAGTCAACCGCGGATAGAGCCTCCAGGTCGCGCTCGCGCAGACCTGGGTCGCGCAGCACGAGGCGCGCGGCGGCTTCGCGCAGCAGGCGGATGCGCTCCTCCTCACCGGACTCGGCGGGGGGCGCATCAGCGGCAGGCGGCGGCACGGGGAGAGGCGCGGGTTCGACCGCCATCTCCTCCGCAGCGACCGCGACGTCCTCGGCGACGGGCTCGGCGGCCTCAGCGACCGGCGCGACGTCGGCGGCCACCGGCGCGGCTTCCCCGACGGGCGGCTTCTCCTCGGGCGG
This sequence comes from Trametes hirsuta, assembly GCA_001302255.2. NCBI lineage: Eukaryota > Fungi > Basidiomycota > Agaricomycetes > Polyporales > Polyporaceae > Trametes > Trametes hirsuta. The sequence goes on along the minus strand of CP019382.1, from coordinate 672,067 downwards.
GTCGACCTCCATCGCGACAGCGGGAGCTGGCGCGTCCTGAGGCGCGGCGGCGGGCGACGTGGCGCGCGGCTCCTCTTGAGGCGGCGCGGCGACGGTGGGTGCTGGCGGCGAGGGCCCGTCGTAGTCCAACAACTGCGCGAGTCGCGGGGCCACGGGCGGGACAGCGGGCGCGGCGGGGGCGGTCTCCGCGACGCGCTCGGCGCCGCGTGAGTGAAGACGGCGGGGCTATGGGGAAGGTTGATGAGCGAGGTCAAGGCGTGAGCGGAGCGGAAGGACTTACCGCGGGCGGCGGCACTTCTGGCGACTCTGCGCGAGTGGCGGCCGGTGCCTCCGCGTCCTCACCGCGACCGCGACGGCCACGTCGCGCGTCGCGCTGCTCGAGCGCAGCGGGGTGAGCGGGGGTCCCACGCGCCCACTCCGGGATCGCGTACGCGCGGTCCTTCCCCGTGAAGAAGTCGACCACGTCCTGCGCAGCAGGACGTTCGGCTGCGACAAGTCAAGTTAGCATCGCGCAAGGATCAGCAAATGAGGAGGGGACTTACCACGGATGAAGTTCTGCGCGTCGTACCAAGGCGCGTAGGGGTTGCGCGTCGTGCTGACGCTCTGCTGGTAACACCCCTTGAAATTGGCCCAGCAATGGTCGCACTTGGGGCAACCATCGCGAAGGACACAGGGGGTGTCGCGCAAGCGCGCGCACATCGAACACTGTCAAAAGTCAGCCACAGGTTACAAGAGACCGGTCACGCGACTCACCGGCGGGATGTTCGAGGGGCGTCGCACCCCCCCTGGGTAGCGGAAGCCGCCGAACGCGTAGGGCGCGACGAGGTTCAGCCTCTTTGGAGGCGGCGCTTCACGGATTAACTCGTCGGAGTCCGCGTCTTCGAGGTCGCGGCGCCTCTTTTCAGCGCGACTGGCGCTAGCGGCGGGGACGGTCTTGCGCGCGGCCGCGCGATGGGTGTCCTGCGGCGTAGCAGGCGGTGGCGCGGGAGCGGTGCGACCATACGTCCGTGCCACGCGACGTTGCGGACGCGACGGTGTATCGGGGGCGGCGTCGTCGTCGCCGGTCAAGTCGATCACGACGCGCTCGTCTTGGCGCGCGCCGACCGGGAAGGTGCGGGGAGTGGTGAGGGCGGCGGGAGGCGCGTCGGCGGGGAGGGTATTCGCGCGCGGCGCGCGACGCGGAGTGTGCGGGGCGGGAGGCGGAGGCGCAGCGGCAGGGGACGACGGGACCTCGAGTGGGTCCTCACTCACCTCGTCCTTCGCGTCGTCGTTGCTGTCGTCCGGGAACTCCAGCTCCGGCGCGACCCAGGGCGACAGCCCACGCGACAATGTCACGTCCGCCTCAGCGGCGGGCGCGACACCATCGTCGTCGTCGTCGTCGTCGTCGTCGTCCGACCCCTCGTCGGACCCGGACGACTCCTCGTCCTCGGCGGGCGGTGGCGGCTGAACGCGCGGAGGTTGCGGCGCGGTCGACATGGAGGCGGGCGGTTGGCGGTAGTCGCGAATGCGCTGCAGCGCAGTCGCGGAGGAGAGCGGGTCGTCTTCGAGGAGACGTGTGCGCCAACGCGACACGTACTCAGCGCGCCGCTGCTCGTGGCGCTCGCGACGCTCAGCGCGCCGACGCGCTGCGACCATGCGCGCAGAAGAGTACGGCTCCTCATGCGCGCACTCTCGAGGGACGTGGGGGCGGAGCGCGTCGAAGACGCGGTCTTCAAACCGCTCGACCTGCCCCGCGTCGCCGCCGACGTTGGCGAAGTCGTCCTGCAAGCGCGACGAGAGGTCAGCAGGGACACGGGCTACAGGCTGCCATGCGACGTACCAAGTATTCCAGGGCCACCGTGGCCCACCCCATCCAATCCCCTCGGACGGCGTTCTCCTCGGGCATGTTGTTGAGCGCGTGGCGGACGCGCGCGTCTCCTCGGGCGCGACGGATGGCGGAGGCGGCAGCAGAAGGGAGTCCGGAGACGGCCTCTTCGAAGTTAGTGGGGGCAGACATGGTGGAGGTGCGACGAGGAGAAGAGGGGCGCGCAGGTGAGAGGAGCGGGGTAAGCAAGGGCGCGTAGGCACGAGAGAGAGCAGGGAGAGGCAAGGAGGAAGAGGGGATCGCCCAGGACAAGTCGCGAGACTTACGCGACGGCGTACCGACGTGGGAGCGCGCGTGCGATCAAGAAGCGCTCGCGAAGCGCCCGCGACTTAGAGGACGGCGACGTTGTGGCGCGCGCGCTTAACGACGGCCCGGGCCCTCCGGGGTCGCGGAGCGCCCAAGAAGCGTCGCGGGTGCAAAATGCGACAGGCGGCGATCCAGGATAGGGTGCTCAAGGCCCGGCCCGAGGGCGGCACCCGCAGGAAAGCAGCGGGATTCGCGTGGTACGGCGGATCAAGGCGCGCGGATACCTAAAGGAGGACCTGGGCAAAGGGCGCGCCCTCCCGCTCATTCAGTCGAGGCGCGGGCCTCCGCGGACACCAGCGGACGGCAATGCCGAAGTCGCGGCTCGCGCGCGACATCCCCTATCGGGCGCAGATCTTGAGGATTGTCCTCTGAGGACTGTCACCCGGCTCCGAAGCGGCGACAGGCGGTACCGAAGCTGCAGACCGACCGGTCTAGGCCCCCCCCCTTTTGGCCTGGCAGTAAGGGCGGGCCGCCCGCGCGCTTGTAAGGTGACACTAGCGGCAGTGGACTTAGCATTTGGAAGCGGTCAGCGCACTCCCGCGCGACGCGGCGCGATGCGACTCTGATGGACAGCGCGACCGTAACACCCTCTATAACGCGAAGTCTACCCGTCCCTTCCTCTGTACTGTCCCTCTATTCCGACCCCTCGAACTCGTCCCCAGCGGCATTCTCCATCGCGGTGACCCAAGAGCTCTCGCGACCTCCGTTTAGGGCTTGGCGTTCTCGTCCCCCTCCTAGCGCGCGTTGCGCGGTCGCGATCTGGCGCGTATAGCGCGCGACCACGTTCGCGTAATCTTGCGCTCCGACCATGGCTAAGGCGGAGCCCGGACCTGCGAGCGCGGCGACGTCAACAAGTGCTGAAGCGCGCGCACGCGCGATCGCGACGCGACGCTCGGCAGCGGCTAGCGCGAGACCCTCTAGCTCCAGGTGCAAGGCGTGGAAGCGTTCTTCAAAGCGATCCAACACGACCTGGTAATCGTCGTGTTCGGCCAGTTCTCGAAGGGTAGCGCGCGCGCGAAGGACAACGTCTTCGCAGGCCGCGATATCGTCCGCGACAAGTAATAAGGCGTTCTGGCAGAGGCGACCCGACAGTCAGTGACCTTCGCGTAGGGCATGCGATCCGAGCACCTACCACTCCATCGATGAGGCGATCGACTTCAGCGTCCCAGCTAGTGGGTCCATCGGCCTGCGCGTCAAGCATGTCTTCCATCGCGGTCAGCTGGCGGTCGACTTGGGTACGCGCTGCGGCGCTAAGGTCGTCGAGGAAGGGCGCTTGAAGGCAAGCAAGCGCGGTTACCTCGTGAAGCAGGGTGAAGGCACGCATGGTACTGGGCGTCGAAGACACCGCGACTGGCTATCGCGCGCGACCTCTTATACTCCCCCGCGATGCGGCGCACGCATCGATCCGACTGGGGACAGTCGGAGTCTCAGCGAGGGGGAGATGATGCGACCCGGCGCGGTCCACCGCCGGAACCCGACTCTTTATGCGATTTCGCACCGCTGACCTTTATCCCCTCTACTACCACCTAGGACTTACCGGCCAGCGTACGCGACTGCGCTAGCGGTAGCGCGACGTTGGCGCGACACTCACTGCCGCGGCGGGACTTAGGTCGCGCGTGGCGCAGGTCAAATAGGCGCCCGCGACCGGGAGTCGCGCGGATCGGCCTCTCGTGATAAGCCCTCTCGGCCTCGCGACGGATCGCGCATTCGTGGTGCCATCGCGCGCGGCGCGATACGGGTCCCTTGTGTTCGCGACCGGGTTTCCTCGGTCGTCGTTGTTTGTACATCTTTGTCTCTTTTGTAAATACTTCGGAGCCTCCGAGCCCCAGGCAATCCAGTTTCCCCCAGTTAGGATCTCACCTGCGGCGAATAGCGTGCGACTGCGAAGACTGCGATAGCAACTGCGACTGCGACATAGCGAACTGCGTGCGACGGCGATAGCGATATAGCGACATAGCGATTTACTGCGGCTTACCCTCCGCGACTGCGAAGACCCCCACTGCGACTGCGTCTCCCCTTCTCCCACGGAGTCGCGCTCACCGCGCGACCACGTACGTTCCCTTTAGGATCCCTTACTGCGACGGCTTTCCTATTTCTCCCAAGCGGTTATTCTACCCTCGCGTCTACGCGACCGCTCCCCGGTGGTACGCTTCGCGTTTACCTTGCGCCCTCCGCGTGCTAGGGAACCCCGACCCTTACTCGCTCCGACCCCTTCCCCTTTCGCGTTTACGGTCTCGTCCTTCTAGGGCACTCGACCCTGACTTTCCCGTCTGTTGCGGGAGGTTTTGACGCATCAACGCAGTCTTAACATCCATCGACTCGATGTCCCAGTCCTCAAGCGCAGCATGCGCGAGGAGGTAACGAATCGACTCAAACCGCGCCACAGGCGAGAAGGTTTCATGGTAGTCCTCTCCCCAGACCTGAGTAAAACCCTTGGCCACTAGACGAGCCTTGTAACGCCCATCATGTTTAACGTCATAGACCCAACGGTTGGCTACAACTTGACGGTTTTTAGGCCGCGGCACAAGGACCCAAGTCTTGTTCTCCATAAGGGAGTCGTACTCCGCTTTCTCCGCTGCTCGCCACTTGCCTGCATCAGGAGACTTCATGGCATCCCTGTGACTATTAGGGAGCCCAGTCTTGTACTGAGACGCAGCAAGGAACGACAGAATTGCCTGAGCTTCACGAATAGCATGATGCTCTTCAGCGTCTACCTGAGCTGGAGGTTGTTCACCATAGACATTCCCATCTCGATAACGTGCAGGACGAGGCACATTCTCTCGACGAGGACGATCCCGAGCAATGCTAGGACCTCCCACTGGCTCATGACGGTTACGCTGGTGGACGGGCCTAGGTGGTGGTACGGGAGGAATAGGTGGGTGTTCAGGAGGTAGCTCAGCTTCAGCTTGAGGCGGTTCTGGAGGAGCAGGGGCAGGAGCAGGAACAGGAGCAGGAGGTGGAGGTGGAGGCTCATCCCGAAGAAGATCAGGGATAGGCTCTGGAAGAGGGAATGGAATGGGGAGGTTATCACCCGAGTCCGAATTGGAGACGTCGTCAGAGTGATCCTCAGATTCAGGGAACGGATTATCGTCAGGGGTAACAGGACGATTGCCGGGAAGAGAGCGTGCAGGAAAAGACTCCTCATCAAATATCACATCGCGAGATATGACAATGGAGCGGGTGGCCGGGTTCCAGAATCTGTACCCCTTAGTACCTGGCTCATACCCCACGAAGGTCATCTCGACAGCCTTCTTGTCGAGTTTCCCCTCGCGCTTGGATTTCTGCACGTGAACATAGGCTTTACAGCCAAAGACACGGAAATAGGACACGTCCGGTACGGTCCCATCCCAAGCCGTGATAGGACAACGCCATTTAAGGCGTCGCATAGGCTGACGGTTGTAGATATGAACGGCTGTTTCAACGGCGAGTTGCCAGAAACCGTGGCTAAGTCCAGCGTGGTGAAGCATGGACATGGCCTTGTCTACGACAGTACGGTTCCAGCGCTCAGCACGTCCATTCTGTTGGGGTGACTCTGGCGTAGTCTTGTGGTGCTCGATCCCATGGCGCTTCAGATGATCTGTGAACTCGGTGGAGAGATATTCCCCCCCTCGATCAGAGCGTACTCGCTTGATCTTCTTCCCGGTCTGCGTCTCAGCCCAAGCCTTGAAGTTGTCAAAGGCCTTAAAGGCATCAGACTTGTGCTTGAGATAGTAGGCAACGCCCAGACCAGAGAAGTCATCAATGAAGCTCGCGAAGTACAGATAGCCACTCCCAACCGACGCTGTGCGCATCGGTCCATCGAGGTCAGTGTGAACGAGCTCAAGAAGTTCAGTTGCACGCTTCTGGGATGGTGGGAAGGGGAGACGATGGGATTTGCCAAAGGCGCATCCCTCACAAGGTTCATCGTCTGCAGGATCAACATGGTCAACACCCTTGACTTTCTTGGGAAGTTGGCGAAGTGCCTCCTTGCCCGCATGACCAAAGCGGCGGTGCCAAGTTTTGTAGTTTGACTTGGACGTCGCAGCTGCTACCGAGTCAGGGTGGACCTTTCCGCCAGATACAATCTCCAAGGTGAGGTGGTAGAGATTGTTGATGGGAAGGTATTGCCCCTCAAGGATCTTACGGCCCTTGATAACGACCGTCGAGCCGTGTTCAATAGCGCCCTTGGGCGACTGATTGAAGATGCTCATTTTCCCTCCTCCCTGGAAGAGAGAGTAACCATTCTTCTCAATGGTGCCAGTGGAGAATAGTCGAGACGACGCCGCTGGGACATAGCAGACGTTGTTCAGATCGACCGTCACTTCAACACCATCAATGAAGGTTCTGCCGCGAACTGTGCCCTCACCCAGACCCTGGACAATACTGCCTTGGCCAGACGAGGCCGTCTTAAAGACTGTAGGCGAGTTGTAGGGTGTGTAGTCCACAAAGTCCTGGAGGTCGTAGGTGATGTGCTGAGAGGCACCAGAATCCATGAGCCAGTGAGTGTGATGCACACCAGCGGCATTAGCCGCACCATAGAAAGAAGCGTGCATTTTAGCCGGATCCTGGGCTACAAGTACATTTACAGCGGGGGCAGCGACATGAGCATGGTTATTAGAATTGTCCTTTTCCTTTCCCTTGTTCTTCTCCTTGTTCTTGCCTTTGCCACCCAAGTTCTTAGGGCGCTTCTCCGGGTGCTTCTTCCAGCAGGTCGACTCGTGATGAGTCTCACTACCGCAGTGAGTGCACGGACCGGAGGGCTTAGGCTTAGTCTTGGAGATCCTGGATGCAGACGCAGATGCCGACTTGCGCATGGATTCCTCTGCAAGGGCCTTCGACTGGATGGTGTCGATGGTCAGCTTGTCGAGGTCTGTAGTAGCCATGAGCGCAGAGATCATCGACTGGTAGTTGTCCGGGATCTTGGAGAGGAGGATGAGGGCCTGGATGGTCTCCGAGAGTTCAATGCCGTTGGTGGAGATTTCCCTCAGACGAGTGATGAAGCCACTCATCTGGTCCTGGAGGGGACGAGACTCTGACATGCGACTGTCACTAATGAGGGACTCAAAGAGCCCCCACACGTGAGCGCTATTCGGTTTCCCGAACTTGTTCTTGAGCGCGTCCCACATCTCTTTGGCCGAAAGAGAGGCCGCAGAGGTAGTGGTGCCAGTTGCCGTGGTGGTGGTCTTTGTCTCCAGGAGGTAGTGGAAGGTAGGGGCAGTCCGCATGTAGATCAGACCACGGGCCTGAGCGTTCTGCTTGTCCCAGTCCTTCTGATCATCGGCATCTGCAGGGCGAGTGAGTGTGCCATCGACTACACCCCAGCAGTTCATGAACATCATGTAGCCCTTCATCTTGGCGGCCCAGCCGTTGTACTGGCTAGCCGAGGAGAGGGAAGGAACAGAATCCGGTTTGACGTCTCCCATGGCAAGTAGATAGAATTGGGGAGAGTCGTCGGAGTCGTTATGGAAGTCTAGGGAGAAAGGGAGAGTTGGAGGAGATGGTGGGAGCGGAACCGAAGTCCAAGCCTCTGGTGAAGGAGGAAGAGGGACTGCTGCTTCAACAGGGAGTGCCCAGGATTTGAGAGGAAGAGGGTTAGGAACTGTGGTGTAGCGATTGGGACAGAATTCTTCCTCGCAAGGGACCCAACTATCTTTCTCTTCAGAGAAGTGGCGATCAAAGCCGTCTTCTAGGTCGAAGCAGTGTTGAAGACCAGTACAGTCTTCGTAAGAGGATGAGCCCGAGGTGGATGTTTCTGAGACTAGGCCGAGGTTAGCGTCGACTTCGTCTTCAGAGTCCGAGAGGGCAAGTGGTTCCGCAGTAGTTGGCTCCAAAGTGGTTCAGGGAAGCGCGATGGTTAACGATGGTTGTGCACCAAAAGGATAGCGAGTAGGAACACCTGTTCAGGTGAACCAGAAACCCAGGCAGTCGAAGTAACCCGAGAGTCTGGGTAGAAGTCGCCAACTGTGCCAAGAAATGCTAGGTACAAGGTATACGACACAAAACTATCGTAAGGAGGGTCCGAACGGTTGTCCTCCGGTCCAAAGCTCTGAAAGAGCCCGGCTACGACGACTGGCAGCTGCAAGTGCAGGGCCTGGCCGAAGTATAGAAGAAGATAGTAAGGCCTGAGTACAAAAGGCCTGTGTACGTATGGAGCTAGTACGAGTGCTATATAAAAGCGCTCAGGGCTGCGACACGAGCGCAGAAAAGTCCCCCTGGCAGCAGTGTCGGCGGCACAGTCAAGAGGTTAGGAATAGGAAGGTGGGGAGGTGCACGAACCGAGGTCGACGAGGGAAGGGTGCGCGCAAGGTGTCGACGAAGAGGAGCAACCGGTTAGAGCGCAGGGCTCATAACCTGATGAACTCTGAACCTGAAGGCAGGGAGCACAACTGTAAGCCGCACAAAGGATTCCTCAGTCAGTGTGAGCAAAAGACTAGATTGCATATACAAGTACCTGTAAGCCGCACAAAGGATCTACAAGTACTTGGTAAGTAACCATAAGTAAGCATAGGTATGAGAGACGACTTACTCCTCAGTCAGTGTGAGCAAAAGACTGAGGAGTAGGGGCAGAGACTGTCCTCCTTATATACAAGTCCAGAGGACGCACATCAGCAAAACCGCAAAAGCCTCCCAAGGGATTCCGGTGCTTATAATATAAGCGGCCTATTATAAGTGGTTATAAGGCCTCGCGACGTGTTCCAAGCCCGTAAAATAGCCTGGCCCACTTACAATTACTTACAAGACTACAGAGTCCATGTAGCATGTTATATTTGAATGTTTTCAATTATAACACCTGATGAAGTCGTATGGGGCTAAGCCCGAGGGCCCAGTCGTGAATGGTAATAGCCGTAGATCGTAATATCGCATAGCATAAAAACTAATGAGACAAATTAGTAAGAGATTGCTCTACTGGGCTCCGTCATTAAGGTATACCGCAATAATTGAAACGACACTGAAGTGTCCGCTGCTTCTCCAAGTTCTCGCAGCGGCGGGTCACGGCACACTCCAAATTGGGTAATCTTCTGCCCTTAATGGGCAATATGTTCAAACTCCGCCGCGACTTCCCTCCCGTGTTCCCTTTATAAACGGCGAGACATGGCAGCCCTTGGTCCCTCACCTCGACTTCCCGCTATGTCTTTTCTCCGTGCACACACGCCATAGCTCTAGCAGCCTTCCTTTTTAAGTACTCTTTGTCAGTCTAGCTTCTAACCACCTCGAGTCTCATGGTGCATTCCCGGTCTCACTTCCGTGTTAATTGTTCTACAGTCACTACTGTGTGGATAGTCGGACCCAGGTGCGTTGTACATAACAGGTATGTTTTTTTTTGGCTCTAGTGTGCATATATCCACTTCTCATTTGACTGGAATTTCGGTGAGCATTTTGATGCACTCGGTCCTAGTTTCATGCAATGCGGCCCCTCCTTTGTATTCTTCCGATAGTAGAACAAATATAATTGATTGATTGCTCATTATCCCGGATGGCTACTACGTAGTATCTGATCTGAGCGTGAGAAGTAATAGTAACCATATGCGCCCAAGTGCTTGTAATACCTCCAAATCCTCCAAATCCCATGTAAGCCTATACAATGTCAAAAATCCCTTGCAATATGTGTGATATATTACATACATTGGGAGCAATTAGCGCAATTGTAATCGATCTCAATACCCCAGGGTATTTTATATAATGTGGTCAGACCTATTATGAGCATTATAAGCGATTCCGTCGATTATAATGCACTTATAAGCGCTTCTATTAAATTATATGTATTTGGGCATTTCGCTGATGCATGAGTAAGCAAAGAAAGGAGGGCAGGTGACCCAGCATATGATGAGTAAGGAGATGGTGCGAGAGTGGTGTAAGGATCGCACCATCGTCCAGAACTATCCAGAACTATCTAAAGGTGTCTGGAGATGTCCATAGGAATCCGGAACAGCGTAGAATGCAACGGAAGAATCCAGAAGTGTCCGGATGAGAAACTACAGTAGAGATGCAGAGAAAACTAAATAAGGAAGGTAAGTAGGAAAGTCCATGCTGTGCAACACAGCCACTGTTGACCACCGGACCGTGTATGGCCAGTACACAACCCGGAAGTTCAACAGGATCCTACCAAAAATCCATCAATTGTCCGAGACCGTCAGGTTGATGCTCTACTTGGTGAGGCGTCTGCCGCTTACGGCAGCGGTCGCGTCGTTCGTGCCGTCAGCACCCACAGTACCTTCCTGGTCGATTCACCTGCCTCCTAGTCGACCATAGCGTCTCCTAAATAATCCTACGCCGCATTTATATGTACAGTGGTATGCTACCGTCAACGTCGGCGAATGTGAACATTCAAGCCGCTCCCCCCGGGAAATCCAACAGTGTACCAGGCGAGCGTCGGCGGTGCGGAGCTCCCGGGAAGCCCTCGACCACAACACCTACTAGTCATCGAATAGCCCCTGTAATGCTTGTCGTTGTTCTCCTACCCGCATCGATTTGTATTCCACGTTGACCGGTTACATCCCATAACTATTCATATAGCCATATGCATATACAATACAAACTCATTCACAATGTTTTGGTTTGAATGACGCCCACCTAATGAATGGGCGGTCAAGTTCCGACACCGCACTAACTTCTCTTCGCCCTCGGAAATGTCTTCAAAGGGTCAATGATCAAGGTACGCAACCGATGCATCTGGTTGAAAACATGTCCAAACGTTTCTCATCTTTTAATTGTTTGCGCGCAGTACTATCTCAGGGAGGTCGGGATCGGTTAACTTGTACCAGTTTGAAAGCAGTTCAGTGAGTTAAGTTATAAAAAGTCAATGCACGCACTGATCGATGCTATCAATCGTACCTATACCCCGCAACGCCACCATTTGATCGGCCACGCGTGCATCAGTGTCGACGTTCCTGGATCACTCTAGATCTGCACATTCCCGGCCGCAGGCCGCAGTTGGGATAGAACCAGTTCTGCTGGCTTGCATGAGGCCATAGGCGGTCACGGCGTTAACGAGTCAAGTTGAAGTCACCGACGGCGGCGGTATACCCGGCATTAATACTGTGTCGAATACATCGACTCCGGTTTATACGGCGATCTTCGTGATGCAGTTGGTAGACGGAGCGGTCTCTTCTCCCGCGAGGGAATCAACGTCGTCCCAAGCTGCGGAAACCACACCGCTTCTGGTAGCCCGCAAAGCCGTTCCAGAAGATGTTAAGCCTTTGAGATATCGTGCGCATCCTGCTTCAACTCGGGCACAATACACTTGAATGGCGGCAACTTCAACTAATGATATCATCCGAATACAGGGGACATTGTCCGAGCGATAGACACGCACGCCCGGGCGTTCACCTCGGACTCGCTTATGCAGTATTTCGCCGTATGTGTAATCCCCCACCGTTTCGTAAGAGAACACGAACTGACCCCTCTGTAAATGAGCAGGAAGTGGACGTTACACCCTTCTCCGGCATACGAGCTTGGCTCACCAAGATCCTCAACTTTTCCAGTAATGTATACCAAAGGCGGATGCTGACCGTCGACAGGGGCGGCGCGTGGTTGACCTAGTGCGTAGCGTTGATGATATAGTTAAATTCATGTTTAACCTTGGCCAATGCAGCATAAAACCCGGGCAGGACACGAAACCAAACTGGCTCATCCGACTCATCGTCTCCGGTCTGAACATGATTGCAGCCCGAGAGGCGATCAAGGTACGCTTGATTTGGACGTGTTTCCGATGCCCGTGCCTACAATTAAATCTTTGATAAATAGAAAAGGGGGGAGGTGTTTGAGACAATAGGCGAAATGGTGAAGAGCACCCTCGGGGAGAATGCCAAGGAAATGTACGAGGTCCAAGGCCTCGCGACGGCGCCTGAGCTGCAAGGTCGCGGATACGGGAGGGCCCTTGTAAAGGCTGTGATAACCATAGTATGTTTCCGAATTCAGTCTTATGTCGCTGGAGCTCTGTTTGACGATATGTGTTATTTGAAAGGCTGAGAAAGACGGACGTGATGTCTGGGTAATCACTTCCGACGCACGTCCCTTTTACGAGACCCTCGGCTTTGGTGTCCTTCAAACCGCGCATGTAGGTTCGGACAATCCGGTTTGGAAGCGCGATCCGGTTTCTGTGTACCTGGTGGGTTCCACAAGGCTAAAAGCTGCCAACGCGGCTGATATTCCTATAGATGCAAAGGACTAGTACGACGACACCTCGTGTTGCTGTTTAGGTCTACATATGTATAGCGAGGATACGAAAAGCTAGCGCTGGAGGCCGGCGGGCGTGTTGCAGGTTTACGTTTCCACGCCTGATGAGCCTAGCAGTTGATACTGTGAGAGTCCAGGAGGTGTCCAAAATCAACGCATCTCAACCCCAGAGAGCCTCCGTGTCTACCTCTCGTGCTGGCCTTTCTCCCTCAGGCAGCCCGTTTGCGCGACCCTCAGCGTCCGGTGGGAGTGCAATTGGCCCTGTCCGGCGTTGGCGACTGCGGAGCCACACCCATAATGTTGATGCGACGAGAGCGGCTGGATGGAGAACAGTAAACATCACCACCACGAACTGTAGTCAAGTCAGTGATGGAGGTAGTATGTATGCACTTTGAATGCTCACGAATACGGGATAAGGCTTTGGTTTAAGGCTCCATACGCTTGCACATATCCAAGTCGCCGATGCAGACAGGACGATATCGCGGCGAAGCACTATGACCAAGAAGGCTGATACATACCCGGTTAGAAGGTGGTAACAACAAAGTGGTCTGACGACGCACCAATAAGGTTCACCCCTAGCATCACAGACATGCCCGGCCATTGACCGCGGTCGTAGTGCTGAGGTTCACCAGGGGACCACGTCAATCCGAGGGTTACGCTGAAAGAGGTCAGATAAATTCCAAGTATACCTAGGGGTAAAGTGCGTGACGTACAAAAGGCTATATGGGAACATGACCCCCATTGGGAGGAGTAGAAAGGCGCGCAGAGGCGCATGGATAAATGCAACATCCAGGGGCCTGGGCAAATCGATTAGGGTTAAATTGCGCATGTATTCACAATGAAGGCTTACCTTTTCCCAGCGGGCGCATGATATATGAGGAGCACAACATTAGCATAAAGGAGCAGCACCAGTAAAACTCCTAGGAGAACGGTGGAAAGTAGAAATGCTTGGAGAATCTGAGTATTACACTGTGAGAACGGCTTTCGTTGCCCGCAGGGCGGGAAACGCACCCATGCAATTGCCCAAAACGCCATCACCCAGTTCGATAGCATCAAAGGCCATCCACAACCCTTGATGAGTGCACGCTTCGTTTCTGGTTTACGGGAGAAAACGAGGAGCACACAGTATCCCACTTGTCCAATGTATATGGCGACAATGAACACAGTAATCATGGAGGGATCAGGCGAGATTGAGGATGGATAGAGCTTCGTTATGTCACCTGCGTATGCATACTTGAGACCACGCTGTGTGTGCCAGCAATGAGTCAAGGACTACTTACGGAGGTTCGGGTCGAGTACGAACGCGCAAACCATGAGAGTTGCGATGTTTACTAGGAGTGACAGAGGCGTCAAGACCTGTAGTCTGCCGCGTGTACCCTTGAATTAGCCTATATTGAGGGTTGAACGCGTCCATAACTCGCCTAATGAGCGCAAGGTACTCCTTGACCGCTGGGTGGGAGGTGTCAATGGGCAAGTCTTCCATCATGTTTGCTTTTGTGCGGCGAGTTCGTCGACCGCAGATGCTGCAATGGGAATGCCTGTATGCGTCGTGGAGAGAGGCGAAAGCAGCGAGCGCGCCATCCCGGACGGCGAGCAAAGACTAGCGGAGTGCACAGTGGCGAAGGGAGAATGATGTCATCGTCCCTCCACTCGACCCTAGCGGGTCGCGGGAACACATGGCCAACAACCCTAATATAGGGTCTCAATGCGGGGTTCCAATTTAGGACATCTCCAACTCGCCATCCTGCCGTGCTGGCGCAACTCCACGTCTCTTCCTTCTCCTCTCTGGTCCCAGGGGACACCGACCTCGATGCCACTGTATTCAAGAGAACGTATGTGAAACTAAATTTTGGACTACTTGGACTGCTGGGGGTTACGTTAACGGGGCAATATGAACCCAAATTACTTCCACAGGTTTTCCACGCAGCCCTACCAACGTCAGGCGACTCGCAGCGCTTGTTAAAGTGGAACTTTCTGCATAGATTTTGAATATGAATACTCGAAGGCTCGAGGCGCGGGTTTTTGTTGAGACCAGCTACTTGAGTTCGTAATATTCACAGATTTTATTCATAGTTTGGGGCGGCCGCCGTGGAAGGCTGCCAGCGCCGCCCTTCGCCAACGGCACTGTTCCTCGAATTAACCCGCGGCCGAACAGCTCACCTGTGCGACGTAAATTGCTGAAGCTAGATTCGAGAAGACCGTGCATCAGCCTTGTGCCCTCTTCTCCGCAAATTATCACTCGAACGTCTCATTCCCTAATCTTTGACCCTGAACCTGTTGACAACGGACATCCTTCGAACTCAAAACACGCCTTCGCGCGTTCCCGACTCATTTGGCTCCCGCGGATGCGCGTTGCGCGGCGCCCTTGCACACGCGGCGTAAGGTTTGCGATAGTCTAACTGACAGTTTTGCTTCCGCCAACCTATCCACCATTCATTCGCGCCCTTGCTGGCGCTCTTCGCGGGACTAACTCAGGGCAGAGTTCTCCCTCGCGCTCACTCTCGAACCTTGTGCGCTAGAGCGGGCACAGAGGGGGTCGGGCCTTCTCCGCGGCGAAGTCCATGGAAGCCTATTCCATGCTGTCTGCCGTATATCGGTACGATTGGACCCGGTGTGTTACGTCTTCAACCCGCCCTGCGACCTGCTGCTGATATTGCCTGGCGATTGCCTAGTTCTCCGAGAAGCACTCACGCGGATCGTTCGTACGGAGCAAAGTTGCGCCTATGTAGTATCGCGGGAGCTGAACGTTCTAAGAACGACTCTTCGTAAGTGGTTCGCCGTATCAGACTGCCTGGGCCATTCTGATCGGGGTCCCTTTTCGCATTGCGAGAGGTTCTTGAGACCTGATAGGATAACTCCTCGTCTAGGAAGGAGTCTGGTGGTGAGCTGTACGAACGCCCGTGAATTCAACTCTAATAGCTGCCAAAAAGTCTGTCGGCTACTGTGTGAAGTTTGACCAACGTCTATCACGAACTGCCATACCTTGGACATACGTGCACATGCATATTCGTCACAGTTATGGTTCTCATCAACTGACTGCTTTTTTTTCTTGCTCACGCAGTCATTCAGGGTGCGGCCACATTCTTCCGATGCAGCGCCGGGGCCATCGCACCCTGGCCGCCCCCATCTTAGCGAGGTCCTTCTGGGACTTTGGTGTGCACCCTAGATGTCTATCTCCAATCCTCTGTGATTTCCAAAGGCCTGCTCGTCGCTTCCGGTTCTGGAGACCTTCACACCGCCAACCATCGGACGTTCCATAGCCTCGGGAACCGCCTCTGCAAAACGGCGGACGCCCTCTCCTCCGCCATGACTATTCTATCACTACGCCTTCCCATCCCCCCGTTTTCCCTACCGCTCTTACCAGCCTGGAACGCTTTTACCGCGCCCAGGAGTGCGTCGCGATCCGGCCCAGAGCGTCGCCACCTTCCAGCAGACAGTCTGTCTACTCATTTACCCATGCAGTGGCGCCGATAACCTTCACACTTATCTCCCCCATCTCGCAGTCTATCTGGAAGCCCTCTTCTACCATCCTCCACCTCTGCCTGCCCAAATCCTCTTGTGATTCTCAGGCTGCCACGCTGCGCGCGCACAGCGGAGTGCTGAGTGCCAACCGCGCAGACTCCGCTGTATGCAGCGTCATCCGCCCTTTCGACGTCACACGTCTTTCCGCACGCCCACGCACGCCCATGCGTGCACGAGCCGTGCTGAGCTCCTGCCGCACGGGCAGCAACGCCTGCCGGGGTCTGAGACGCGCGCGTCTTGCCATCCGGGGAAAACGTCAACCAGGTCGAGTGCCTTTTCTGCGGCCTATGGGCGCCATGTAGACAACATGCGTGCTCTCACGCGCACCCACAGATCCACATTGTTGGAATGCACATCCCGACAGAGCACCGCAGCATATCCGGCAGAGGCAATGAGCTTGCTATTCGCTCCCGGCAGCCCTCGGGGGCGCTGGGACACTATAGACGCGCTCCGCGGCCGCGCTTAGATGGCGAGGAAGGCGTCGCAGATTGAGGTGCATTTTCACCCGCCTGCGATTCGCCGCCGGGCACGCGCCCGCGCATGTGCACCCCAGCATGGACTGAATGCGTCGCAGCGCGAGCCGCCGGCCCTCCGCTTCCTACCAGCCGCGCAGAACGTTCGAAATGGTGGCGTTTTGTTCGCCGGAGGCGAGGGAACGCGGGGAGGGTCCTGTACGTACACGGGTCCGCGCCTATTTCCACTTTCCCTCCCCTCGTTTGCGTGTGGGTGCGCCGACCAGTCGCACAATCGCACTCTGGGAGTCTCTCATCGCGCCGTCCCTGCGGATCCATCTGTCGAATTCTCATACGGTCCTCATTTCCGTCAGCCACCACCGTCATTTAAAGCCTCCGATTATGGACTCTCAATCGAGGCGACGTTTCTGCAAATCGATACGCGACCCTCATTCCATCTCGGCGTTTTGAAGTCAATGGATACACACGCCGGGTCTGGAGCACGAAGCCTCATGGCATGCTATATGCATGCAAATACCGCGGCGTACGTGTGGGCCAGGAACGAGTCATTATATTAACAATACCTGAGAACGGTCCGTTCCAATCCACAGTTTTACGAAAGATACAAGAGAAACCAGCTGCCCCGCCGTACCCTAGCCCTTTGCCAGTCGCCCTGGCTGGGAAGGCGCGCCTCGCACGAAGAGCCGCGTGTCCCATTGGAAGGTACGTGGCTTGCCCACGAAAGACACCTAATATGTCTTCTTCTTCTCGTCCACGGAGAGACCACCTGAAAGTATCAGTTAGTAACGAAAAGGATTTCGCGGGAGTAAGACTTACCGGGGCCCATGTTGACGAGAAGGATGAGGCCACCCACAATCGCTGTATACAATGGTGTTAGTTACATGTAACCGCAGCAGATGTGTGTCATAAGGCAACGAACACAGCGTCTGGAAGAAGTCATATCTACACGGCTCATCAGCGCGTGTTATAAACATCATAATTGCAGGTACTCACTTGAGGAAATCACGTTGAGGATGCGCCGAGTTGATGCTCCAGAAGTTGTTGATGAACACGTTGAACACGCTGAGGATGATGACCAGGAACGCGGCAGACCACTTCGCCTTGAAACCAACTGCTACCATGATGCAAGCTGCGAGGCCGATCACAGAGACGAACAGACGAGAGATGCTCCACTGTCCACGAAGGATGAATCCGACGAACAGGAAAATGAGCAGAACACGGCCCGCAAGCAGGAAGCTAGAAAGAATCACGTGCTTGTGAATACGTAGACGTCATAACCTGCGTAGAGGAGGGTAAACTCACTATTTCTTGCGGTCGTTCTCAGAAAGAGTAGGGAGACCAGCGAAAACTTTCTTGCGCGTGAACATCGAGTCGGTGAATACCATGAGCAGACCACCAATGACACTTAAGTTCCGGAGGAAGAAGTTGAGGTCGAAAATGAGCCCGTAGCCAAATGCCTGGATGATGACGACCCCCAAGAGACCGCCGACCGCGTATTCCGAGTACCTCTTCGTGATTACACCGCCAGAGCCCACAATCATGGTCTACAGGCGCCAAAAGTGAGTAGATATGCCTCGAGCGGAATAACTGCCCTATACGCACAATGACGTTGATGATCAGGAAGAAATGAGAAATGCCCCATGGGAAATGACGGTGCCTGCATGGCAAGGATCATGTAGAAGAGCATACGGCATGCCACGTATACACTCACCTTTGCAGGTACCACAGTTGGTCGCCCCACTGCGTGACAATACGCCATGAGTCCTCCAGGAACGTGCCGACGATCAAGAAGCGTCCAATAGCAGGCAGATGCGGCTTGAGAGGCTGGGTGTAGATGTCGACATTGTCCTCGACCGTGCGGGCAAACGCACGGAGCTTTTCGATGGGGTCGTCGGGGTTCGCGGCCCTGTATCCCGCCGAGGGTCTTGAGTTTCCGAAGCCGTGCGGGTCAGGACTGTAGCCTCCAGAGGCTGGGCGGGCGATGTTGATGCGGGCAGACATGGCGGACGAAGGAAAAGAAAGAGGGCGAGGTGGATGTTGAGAAAGCGGACGGCGCGCCGAGGACTTGAAGGCGACGTGGCGTAGACCCGTGGGAACATGCTTGTGTGTCCTCCCCCTCCGTTTCCCATCAGCACATCATCTCATCATCCCTTTGAAACGGCCCCGACGACGACCATCCACCAAGTCTCAGCCTCGGCGACATCGCCTTCGACGCAAACCTGTTCACAGACGGCCTCCACAATATATTTCGCGTTTGGTCGCAGATTAACCTCGGGCGCTAACGTGGCTCACGTGATTGATCGCCGCGCTTGCATTGACCGCGCGTCTCCCGCGACGCGCCGCTCTCCACGTTCGTTTGTACTTTCTTTCTTGCTACTTGTACCGCCACAGTATGTCCAAGAAACGCAAGGTGGTCCTCAGCGACGACGACAGTGACTACGCAGACGTATCGACGAGCAGGAAGAAACCCAGAAAGGCACCCAACCGCAAAAAAGCCCCAGCGAAGTCCAAAGCCAAGACACACGAAACTTCAGACGCGTCCGCGTATGAGGACGAACAGGATCTAGAGTCGACAGAGCCGGGGAATGCACGTCCACACGCTGTAGCTTTGCACATCCTTTCCAACCCAGAGTCGCCGCGAGAAGCTTTGCTGAAGTGGTATGACGGAGTGCACACGGCCCGCGGCATGCCCTGGAGAAAGCCGTTCCAGCAGTCGTGGAATGCAGAAGAGAAGGCCCAGAGAGCGTATGAGGTTCGTCGCGTTCAGGGTGTCCGAATTATGCGGGTTGACGTGAACGAGAAGGATTTGTCATCAGGTCTGGGTCTCGGAAATTATGCTCCAGCAGACGCAGGTCGCCACCGTGATACCCTATTACAACAAGTGGATGGAAAGGTTCGTTTCCGCGGCCGTTAATTGGCGCATGCTGAACACGACCCTGCGTCTGTAGGTTTCCGACCATCAGAGACTTGGTTGGTGCATGCCCTCCGGCCCGAGGCTCATTCACCTGGCTAACCAATTCCGCTGCAGGCCGGATCGGATATTGACACAGTCAATGGTCTATGGAAAGGTCTAGGATACTACTCACGAGCCGCTCGCCTGCTAAGTGGCGCACAAAAGGCGGTAGATGAGCTCGGCGGCCGCCTCCCGGACAACGCGCAAGACATGGAGTCCAAAGTCCCTGGCATCGGACGATACAGTGCGGGGGCCATATGCTCTATAGCGTACAACCAATGCGTGCCTGTGGTGAGTTATCAGAGCCCTACTTATTCGCAGATGCAGATCGCCCCGCGTGCACATCTTGCCCTCGCTCTCGCACATCAGCTTCCTGAGACCCCGTCGTGCCCGTCTGAATCGTGATATTGACCGAGCGCGCGTCTGCAGCTCGATGGGAACGTGCACCGGCTCTTGAGCCGTGTGCTGGCGCTGCACGCCCCGCCGAAGGCGAAGCAGACGTTGGACGTCCTTTGGGCGGGAGCGAGCGCCTTCGTCAAAGATGCCGAACGCCCGGGTGATGTGAACCAGGCGCTGATCGAGCTTGGATCAACGGTGTGCAAGGTACGCGACCCTGCGTGTGGCTCGTGCCCGCTGCGTCCGTGGTGCGTCGCGCACGAGCACCAGGGAAAAGAAGACGAGGTCGGTCAGGAGCCTATTGTCTTGCGCTGCGTCGCTAGAGCTGAGAACGTCCCGTGTAACCAGGGCACGAAAGATGCACCGTCGTCCGCGGGTCATGCGGTCCCGGACATCGAGGAGCTCTGCACACTCTGCGGGCCCTTGCGAGCCGGCGCCTCCGTCACGGCGTACCCAATGAAGGTAGAGAAGAAAAAGGCGCGCGAAGAGCTCGACGTGGTGAACGTTATCGAGTGGCGCACATCCCCCGCCGCGTCCACGGGTGGACGCTGGTTCCTGCTCGTCCGGCGTCCAGAAGGAGGTGAGTCGCCTATTCCAATCACCCACCATGTTTTCGCCCTGCGCTTCGCCTTCTCCGCCCGCCCTCGCCCCCGGCTGTGTGCACTGAGCAATCTTCCGCGAACTTAGGGCTTCTCGCCGGCCTGCACGAGTTCCCCACCGCTCCGAACGTCCCCGTGACGTCCTCCACGCCCGCCTCTGCGCGGATCGCGATAGCGGACTCGCTCCTCACCGCACTTTTGGTCTCTCCTCCCCCGCCTGCTACCCCTGCACGTCCGTCTGCCGCACCATCGGACACCCAGGCCGCTCGGCGCTCCAATTCTCGCACATCCTCTGGCAGCCCTGGCAGCCCGCTGCGTGTAGCGAAGATCGTGCCCGCAGGCGACGTGCTGCACGTCTTTTCGCACATTCGGAAGACGTACCGCGTGCAGTGGGTCGTGCTAGAAGGCGGACCCACCGATGGCCCCCCGCCGCTCGTAGCGAAGCCCGACCCTGTCGCACTCGGAGCCGCGCCGCCCAAGCCTTCCAAGGCCAAAGAAAAGGCCAAAGGCAGGCCCCGCGTCGCGGCAAAGCAGACAGCCGCGGCCGGTGCCTCTCGCGGGAGCCCCGCATCGCAGGCGACGACGCAATGGGTTCGCGAGGACGCGGTAGCCGACGCTAAGTACGTACCCCCGCTTTGCTCGCCCATGGAAGACTTCCCGGCTGACGGTGCCCGCGTTCGCGTCGCTGCTGCTGACTGTTGTCTGTCTCCGCCAACGCACCGCCCCTGATTCACTGAACCTCCCTTCCTGCTGCCCTGTTTCTTGCGCGTCGCGGGAGCAGTATCGGCACGGGCGTAATGAAGATCTGGCGGCAAGTGCGTGCGCTTTGGGAAGCCGACGACGACGCACACTCGCACTCCGACGAGTGAGCGATGATGCGTGTATGATACCCGGCCGGCCTTAGTCGTCCTGGCGTCCGGGGTCGGGTTGGGAAGCACACCCTCTCGACGCCTCCCTGTGCTTCATGCTGGTGCTGCCAGGTAGCTGGTTCTGTCTGTCTGTCATGTCCGCCTTCACCCCTGCCTGCGGGCCAGCTGGTGCTTACCAACACGGAGGCCGGCGGCCCCGTCACACACACCCATGCGTCCATGTCAGCCCGAGGCCCAGGCGCGCGAACGTCGCATTTCCGCTGTAGGTCGGAGGCGGGGTACGAGGCGGAGTACATGTCGGGGGCGGCAACAGGCGGCAGTCGTAAATATTGCTATGCCGTGTGGGCCATCGCCCACCACCCGCTGGACGGTACCCCGCTAACGTGTGTGAGTTTTTGCGCTTACTCGCAGGCAAACGCCAAAGAATGCCGGCGATTGTCGCGACGGGTGGAGGGAGGGGGAGAAAAAAGCCTAAACGTGCCGCAGCCGGCGCGCGCTCGATGGCTCGCCTCCGCCCGCCCCTAGAAGCACGGGCTGCAAACTCAGCTGAGGCAGCCTGCTGGCTCCAGCCTTTAGCAGCAGCCGGCAGCAGCGGGGATGGGTGGGGACGCGCACCAATATATCCATTTTCGGCACTTTTGGTACAGGGACGCAGGTGCACCCGCTCCGACGGGTTTTCCAGGTTGTGCGTCGAGCCTCGACTCCTGTGCGGCTGCTCGCGGTGTGTGCTGTGCTGTAAGTGTATGCATTGACCGTCAGCGTTTTCGTCCGGGCGTGGATCTGCTTCGTTGCCGTTGCGCGGCCGCCTCGTACGCTGTCGTTGATATTTTCGCCTACACATGATCGCCGTCGGGCGACAAGTTCGCAATCGCAATTGCAGCGGGCATTGAGCCCAGGGGCGGAGTGTGCTAGCACGTGTCGGCTGGAGGGCGATGGATCGAGGATGCGCACGCGGGGGAATCTGAATCTGATGGCTGCCGTCGCGTACGCCGTCGCTGTCAGTCCGCGCATCCTTCTCTCCCTCAGCCTGCTCCAGCAACCTTGCACCCTTCGCGGATCGCGGCAGACGACTGGCGGCCCACGGCGAACGGCGGACGGCCCCCTCGCCAAATGTGCGCATTGATTGCATTTTACCCCTGTTCCTTTCGAGCCGGTTGCGACTTGCGATATCATCGAGTCTCTCATGCGCCGCGTGTGCACTCACATCGCAGTGTCCTCATTCGGTGGGGATGGACACGCCGCCATGCCGCCATGGCCATTGGCCAAGACGCACTTTCGTGCCTGGCCCCTGGCGGGACGTCAGACGGACAGAATGCGGACGCAGCCGGGGAGGTGGCCTCTAGTTGCCCGTGACCCGTGGACCGTGGATGAGCCTGAACGTTCGACGGCACTATAGGTCTTGTGGACATCGTCGAAATTTCGATGGCCTTTAGATCTATCAGCCTGCGGATTGGGTTGGTTGGCTACAAAGCGAGCTGCATTGGACCCGCGGAGCCCAGGCCGCGAGCTCGACGTCCACACCCAGTGACCGACCGTGGCCCGGCGGCGAAAGGTGGGCCCGGCGGGACGCGACAGAATATACCCTATCAGCGCGCCAATTGTGTGCTGAACTCAGAACTGTACCGAGCACCGACGCTATGCGCGCATATACTTACGTCCAGATACGTTCCCCGCTCCCCCCGCCCGAGCGCCCCGGACCTCGACCGGCGAATACGATTACTCTCTCTCGATCGGGCACCCGTGCGCTCAACGCGGCAGGGGCGCCAACGCCAACGAGCTTCATAAACGCAAACGCTGCCGCACACGATCTGTGGCGGCGCAGCGGGAGAGCGCCAGCTCGCCACGGCGCGCCCGCCCTCCTTCGCGGGCGGCCCGTCGATGTCTCCCTCGTCCAAGTATAATACCGCATGCGGGCGTGACCGCACGGATACGTAACCCGTCCTGTGCGCACACCGCCGTAACCCGAGGGGGGGCAGACGAGCTAACGGATGCGGAGGCGCTAGAAGCCCCCTCGGGGTCGGAGAAGCCGAGGCTCCCTGGCCCTCTCCCTCGCCGGGGTCGGGCTAGCGTCAGGCCCAGGGTCGCAGGGTCGCGTCGGGTGGGCAACACCGGAGGCAGTCTGCGGAGCCCTGAGGTGGGGTGTGCCCGTACTGACCGCAAGGCGCCGCTGCGAGTCTCACTCTCAACGCTACGACCTCGGAATGGCTTGAGGCTCAGGGCAGGGACAAGGGCCAGATATCGCGATTGGTGTTCGCCATGGCCATTGGCCTGGACAGCCGCGGTGTATCTTGAGCCTGAGGCCAGCCCCAGCGCGGGTCTCTCCGAACATGCCTGTCCCCACCCCACCAGCACTCCGAGTGCGAGTGCGAATCCGAACCCGAGCGCCGTTCCCGGGACGGCCTTCAGCATGAACATGATGGATGCACCACCAGGTCCACCCGGCCGGCCGGAGGCCCCGGCGCCAGAGAGGCCGGCTCCGGCTCGACGGACGGAGATCACTTGGCCATTAATGGCTGCTTCCTAACTGGGCGTGACGATCGGCCGGGCGGGCGTAGGCGTAGGCGGGGGGCACAGATCGGGGCCTGCCAGACTCCAGTGCAGCTGTCTGTCCTGTGTCCGTCTGATCGTTGATGCCAGTGTTTACTTGTCAGTGCTGCGCTAGTACTAATACTAAGCAATGGCCAGCAATGGCCCATTGACACCGCGCGTGCGGCGCCGTGTGCACCGACGCGGAGGTGCAATGGCGCTCGCTGTCCATGTCTGATTGCCTGCTCCAGTTTGCGCTCGGGAGTCTGCCGCCCTCAGATGGACGGAGCGCGATGGGAGAGATGCGCGATGGACGATGCGCGATGGGCCGCGGTGCGCTCGTCGGACGCCTTCGGACGATCGCCACTGCCAGTGCAGTCTGTATCATCACCGCCAGACGCAGACGCAAGAGAGCGCTTCCCAGTCAACCGTGAACGTTCCAATATTAATATTATGTACCTCAAACCGCCCCACACCGACGGCGTCTCTGAACGGTTTCGAAGACTGCTTCTGCTTTCCGCGAATTCACGCGTCTGCAGAGGATCGGCTGCGGACCCAGCCTAGACGGACCAGGTACACCACACCGCATATGCACACGGACGTATGGACGGACGGACGGACGGGGAGAAGGGATCATCATGCGACGACGTGCGTACGATCCATGAATGGCGTTCATTATTTTGCGATCGCGATGGGCGTATCCGCGTATACCGTATGTGTGGGTGCGTATGCGTACAGGGCGTCTGGCCGGGCTCGGGCGGCGGCCATTGGAGCGCGCAGGGGATGGGGTGGGATGGGGTGGGCCGGGACTCTAGTGTACAATCGATAGCAGTACAGGGACGCATGCAGGTGGGTGGGTAGGTAGGGGTGGGGAAATGGGGGTGGGTGAGGGTGAGGGTGAATGGATGAATGGGTGAAGAATGCGTGTAGACGAGGCAGAGGCCAACTCCGAAATGACGACAACAGAGACGGGGAAGCGAGACAGTCCGACAGGAGCAGCAGAAGACAGAAGACAGAAGAAAGAAGACGAAGGGGTAGGGCAAAGAAGATGGATGGGGCGGGGCGGGGTCGTTGTACACACACATAGTCAGTCCGTCGTAGATGTGCGGATATAGCGATGGCAATAGAGTACAACGTCGGGAAAAAAGCGCTGTGCGCGGCGGGCCAGCCGTCCGACGTCCGACGTCCCAGGGGCCGCGGCGCACGCTCCCTTTGCAGCGGAGACGTGGCGCCCCTCGGGCGTAGCGGCGAACGAGCAAGCGAACGAGGGCATGATGATGATGGCGAGGTTCCGTGTGGACCACTCGCAAGACGCGCAGTACGAGTGACCGAGTCTGAGTCCGAGTCCGAGTCGTCCGAATCCGGGTCGGGTATCCCGCCACCCCTCTCACTCCCTTCTGATGCCCGCACGCCCGCGCACGGTTCGGAAGAACGATTCGCGTCTGCGAGGGACGCGGGCGAAACGGCGAAACGGGCGAGGGGAGTTCCAAACCGGGGGAGGGGGAGGCAGAGCCGAAGAGGGAACGGGAAAGGGGAAGGGGAAGAGGGGGGGGGCACACGATGTCGCGATCAGAGAGGGACCGTGCCCACATCGACGCATCGACGCCAGATCGCGCGAGGGGAGGGGACAGAGATGGGGGAGGGGGGTCTAGACCGCTGACGCCGTGCGGTGGCTGCCCACGTCCCCCCGCGTGGTCATGGGGCCCCCGCGCGCGCGCGCATCCACACAGACACACGCACGCACGCCCGGGACGCTCCTCCCTCGCTCAGGCTCGCCCCCACGCGCGGAGAAGCAGAGAGCTGCGATGACGGAAGGGCTGCCCTAGTTTCAGGCGTCGCCGCGCCGGGCGGGCCCTTCCCTGCCCTGCCTTGCCTCGCCTCTGCTCTGCTCTGCCCTCCCCTGGTGCCCGATCACGATGCACCGTCCCCGCCCAGGCCCTCACCAGCGCGAGCCCTGGATGAGCGCGGCCGGCTTCGCCTCGTCCTCGGGGAAGCGGTCGTACAGCGAGCCGCGCCTGTTGAGCGGGGCCGCCCACGAGGCCCGCGGGGACTCCTGCGGGATGTCGGGCGACGCGAAGCGCTTGAGGTAGAGCTCGTCCATCGGGTCCCGCGGGCGCTGCTGCAGGCCCTGCAGGTACGAGAGCGGCACGAGCTGCGGCGCGGACTTCTCCGGCTTCATCGAGAGCGGGAGCGACGCGTTCGACGGCGGCGTGAGCGGGGACGAGAACGGGCGCGGGGACGTGCTCGGGTCGGAGGAGGACGACGAGGACTGCGCGTACGGCGAGGGGTCGCGGTAGACGTGCAGGCCCGTGTCGTGCAGGTTCGGCAGGGGACCGGCGAGCGGCGGGTTTTGAGGGTATTGGCTCGGCGGTGGGGGGAGCGGGTGGCCCGGGTGGCTTGGGGAGTCGTAGGATGGGGGTATCGGGGGGTATGTGTTCGAACGGACGGCGTACGGGCCTGGGCCGACGTGCGGCGAGTGGGATAGCCGGGGGGAAGGATGCGACCACTTTGGTGTGGTGTCGACGGCGTATGGCGGGAGGGTGTGAGGCGGGGCCGGGTTGATGTTGATGCCCCAGGGCTCGTGCGTCGTAGGGCCGACGTCTTCGGGAGGGGGATCGATTCGCTTGTTGGCTTTGCTCGCCCGCGCGCTCTTGAACAAGCCCTCGGGCACGACGACGTCGCCCACGCCGGGGATGTCGTCTATTGTCCCGAGGCTATCGATAGTCGTCTGGCTGAAGTACGCGGCTGAACAATAGAGCGGTCAGCACGACGTCCCCCTGCCGAGAGCATTGGCGCAGAGACGCACTGAGGTGCCACTTGCGAATGAGACCGCGCGCACGGTCCTCGTTGAGGGAGACGTGCACACTGTACGTCTGCTTGATCAGACGCTCAGCGTCTGAGCGGGAGAAAGGGGGGTTGCCCCGTGCATCTCGCCGCCTGTAGGAAGCACAGAGGATAACGTATCAACATTCCCGCCCACAGCCCGCGAATTCGAGAAGAACACCGTACCTCATCATGCTCGCCCACCGCGCGGAGGGGTTGTTCGGGTCGTCGTGTGCATCGTTTTCGCGCTGATGGTAAAACAAAAATTCCTGGATTTTTTTGGCGTCAGACACCGACGGCGCAGAAGCAATTGACGGGCACACTCACGTCGCGGACGCGGCTGGGTCCCCAGCCCATGCCGTCGGTCCTAGCGGCGCAGAGAAGGATCGTGAGCGCGGGCTCGACGTCGGGAGAAGGGAGTACATGCCATCGTTCCATGCCCATGCCGGTGGCTTCAGAGTTGGCGCAGCGTTCTTCCCAGATGTACACACAGCCGGAGGATATGCTGTGTGGGGGGAAAATGATCGGGGGTCAGGGGGCGGCTCCGAGAGGTGATGCCGGCGGCTTACGCCCTGCGCTCCTCGGCGTCGAGGCGCCTGGTGGTCATGGGGAGGATGTTGCGGGCGACGGCGTAGAAAATCTGGAGGGCATCGCGGGTGGAGCGGATGCGGACGTTGGTCAGTGTGGGCTGCTGCATGATGCGGCGGCGGGGGCGGGTGATGGGGCAAGAGGCGGGCGGGGCAGGGAGAGGGGGCTACATTTATAAGAAGAGGGGTGAAGCGCTGATTGGGGACTGCTGGAGGCCCGTCAAGAAACGCTAAGGACCCAACGGCGGCCCAAATTAAGCAGGGGATCCCCGAATCTCACAGAAGGCGCGATTGAGTTTACATTAACTTTGCCGCCCAAATTAAAGCCCAACTCCGCAGATCGGTGTCTGAATCCCCGTCCCCTGGGCCCCCGGCGCTTCCGCCGCGTCCATTCCCGCCAACGTTGTTTGGCACGTCCCCACACTCCGCCCGGGCCTCGCCCGTCGCTCTGCCGGCCGGCCCTGGCCCCGGCCGGTGGCGCACGCCGCCCGCGCGGCCCTGCATGTATGCGCATTGCGCGTGCACGGTGCTGCATGCGACACCGCCAGCGTCGGCGGCAGCGGCGGAAGATGGGTGATAACGGTGCGCCCTGTTCTCTGTGCAGAGTTCTCTGTTCTCATCAGCCCCATCCGCCCAAACATCACCCGCCACCCAAGTCAATCAGACAATGCGCGTTTCCGCGCGCACTTCGACCTACGCTGGAGATGATTGCCGCGCGGACTGGGCCGCTTCACACCCGCCACGCTCGGGCGAGTGTATTTATCTGCCCTAGCTGATGGCTGGATGATAGCCGCCGCGCAGGCGGCGGGGTGGGTCGCCTGGGCCTGGCAGCGCAGGGGACGAGAGACGAGCCCACAGTCCTCCGGCGGCGTGTGCGCGAGGGAGGGCGGGCCTGGGGTGCGTTGTGCCATGACGCGCGGGTGCGAGTGCAGGCGACGGTGGGGGCAGGTGCAGGCCGTGGCCGACGGAGGGGGGCCCCGAGTCCGCCGAGGGGATGGGAAGATCGCTGGGGAGGAATGCTCCCGCGAATGCCATCCCAATCAGGGTCGTACGTACACAGCTCGCCACCTAATCTAAAACGATTAGATTGACCCGTGCGACGTTTTCGCCCAATCCGCCGGTCCGATCGACCACGGTAATCCAGCTGGTAATCCGCGCTGTCCTTGAACCTTGTCGGCATCCCGCGCGCGCCCTCGAACCTTTGCCCTCCTCGCCTCCCGTCCTCGCCTCGCGCTCGTCGACGCCCGCCTCGCCTCGCGCCCTCTGTCCCGCGTCCCACGTCAGCCCCAGCCAGTCATCGCCCCTCCCGCGGTCCAGCTGATCGCCTCTGATACTGCGCCATCGCGGCGCAAACAACGCCCGCCTGTTCTGCGCGGCGGGTGCATCACGACGGGTCCGCGCTGGCCTGTTCGAGCACAATGCCATGATCCAACGCTGCTGCTGGGGGAGAGGCGAGATCAGAAGGCCGCTAGTACGCCACCCGTCGCACCCGGACGTCCGCCGGACAGGGCGTTCGGCGTTGAGGCGGGTATGCTGGGGCTCGCGGTGGCTCGAGTGAGACAGGCGAGTGAGACGGCGTGCGCAGAGTGGGAGCGCGGCCTGGCAGACACCCAAACCGGGACGGGGCGAGGGCGAAAACGCAGAGGGCCGGAAACGGACAAGGGCGGTCGGGAGCCCAAACGGGCAAGGCGAGACGGGGATCACGTACGACAGATCACGTACGGACGACGGGCGCGACTTTGCACGCTTATTCCACGTTGGCCGCAAGCGATTGGCCCGCGCTAGCCCGCGCTCCCAGTGGCTGCGAACGCCTCCCGCCCCTTCTGACGTGAACGAAAAGCATCGCGGGAGAAGTCCCCCGCCCGTCCCAGCCACCCATCTCCACATGCCCTCCTCCTCCTCCGACGTCCTCCCGCCGCGCGCGTCCCCCCTCCGTCCGCCCCCCTTCTCTCCCACAGAACCTGCGCACACACACCCCCAAGCCAATTTCGCACTCCGCACGTCCCAGAACGCCATCCTCCCCGTCTCGCCACAGCGCAGGGCGGCCCAGAACCCGGCCGTGGGCACTCCGTCCCCCACCCGATGCCCCAGCACGTCGCCCCCTGCCCCCGCGCGGACGTCTCTCCTCCCAAACCGCGCCGACCCTGAGCCCGGCACGCCCCGGCGCGTGGATCAGACAGCCTTCTGACTTCTTCCGAGCAGGCAGATGATCCCGCGCACGCTGCGTTCTCTGCAGCATTGTCGCGTTCGAACGCCGACCCAGCCCCGGCGAACCCCCCGTCCCCCCTCCCTCATTCGCGAACTCTATCGTGATTCCAACGCTTCCGCGAACGGGGAACAGCACACCGGAAAACCGAAAAGGGTGGGGCGAGCCTATCCGCGCCCAGGCATTACACTATTTTTTTTTTCTGTTCAATGCGGGTGCCAAGGGTGTGAGCATGAGGTCATCCAGCCGCCCCTGGCCCGCGCTTCGCAAGTCCCCCCGGCCCACGACGCAGAGGTGTGAGTGTGAACGCACGTTCTCACCGGGTAACGCCCAGGGGGAGTGTGTGTACGGGGGGGAAGGGGTGCGTGCCGCACGCTCGCAGCAGCAACAGCGTGTATGGCGTGGCGTGAATCAGCCGAGGGCCGTTACGTGTGGGTGCGCGACTCGGCCGCTCTGGCTGCGCCTGCGGCCTTTGCGTCGTGCAGCGCGCGAAGGAACCGGAGGGACGCGCGAAGGCGCACAGAAAAAGAACGTGAAAATGGACGAAAAAAAAACCAAAACGAAGCGGGGCGGAGCGAGTGCGGGCGGTTTGCCCGGGCGGAGGCTGCCGCCCGAGTTGGAGACGCTGTGAGCGGGGACAGGTCGATAGGCAGGAGCGGCTTCCCTGCCGGAAGCGTAACACAGACAGCGGGGCGCGGGACGCGGGGGACGAGTCCGAGGAGGAAGGCAGGAGGAGGGAGGCACATCTGCAGCGTATCGTGTGAGGCCTGTGGCCACTCGGCATTCGGGGGGCCCCACGTTCAGACAGAGACGTTCGTGTGGCGGCGCCCCAGGGGACCAGGGGAGGACCGCGAAGCTCAGGGCGGGGATGCGTACCGTACGTACGTACGTACGCCAACCCGCCCGTCCGTCGGGCTGTCCTATCGCCGTGAAGCTCGCGGACTCGGCGGCGGCGGCATAGATAATATTCGGGAGACAGTGTGCGTGTGCCAGAGTGGGCAGCACCTACCCATCCACCCGCCTTCCTCGCCCCCTTCCTGGAACGCGGTGCGGACGGGCGAGACGGGGCAATGCAGCCTGCTCATTGGCGCGCACGAGAGCCCCCCTCCCCCGTCTCTCTCTCTCTCTCTCTCTCTCCGAACTCTCGCGGGCTTCTGATGGCGATTCGATGGGAGCGGTTTTGGCAGGGAGCTAGAGCTAGACCCGAGGGAGGGGGGAAACGTGCGATTGCGGTGGCGCTTCGATTAAGTACAACGACTGAATGGGTAGCGTATAGCCGCGCAGGGCGGGGGCTGTAGGGCACGCGTACGGTCCTGGAGACAGATGCCATCGTGACCGCCGGCGAGCTCGAAGGCCCCGTCCACGGGGGAAATGTGGGATGTGGGATGTGGGTCCTCATGATGGACGACCTGATCGCAGAGAAGTCGCGCGGGGTGTGTCATGCGCGAGCCGCCAGAACAGCCCACGCCCCCCCTCATTCGACCAAGTGATCTACGGCAGATGAAAGGATATCAGCATCTTATTATAGGCTCGTTCCGTAACGCACCCGCGCGCGCCAGCGGGCCAGCGAGCCAGGCCCGCCCGCCGCTATGGTGCTGCTGCTCGAACACGTTTGCGGAAGCGGGCTCGAGAGAATGCGCGCGGGCGGGGAGTGGGTGCGCCGCGGCGGCGGCGGAAGCCCCGGCTCGTCGAAGCGTCCGACAGCGTTGACGTACCTTTCAGGGGAAGCACGACCGGCATAAAGTCGGGAATCTCTGCGTAGTGCATTCGCCCGCGGAATTTGTAGCGTACGCGCAGCGTCTTCGGGACCCCCGAGACGGGGTCATAGAAACCTGGGAGGGCCGCCTATGGCGCATTCGCAAGAGAAAAAAAAGAAAAAAGAAAAGGAGGTGTGAGCATCGAGCAGTGGAAAGGCCGGATCTGGAAAAAAATCCTGATGGCAGAATCCGTCAAATGACGGCACGATACCGGCGAAGCCGGTCTACCTAATATGTCGATAGTCTCTGCTGGACGAACACCCTCGATCCTGCGCTCTCACACGCTGGCCGTGCTGGCGGGGCCAGCAGCGATCAGGCAGCGTCGACGTCGCTAGCCAGCGACGACGGGTGAGCATGCTTCCAGCGACCGACGGGGACGACCGCCACACGAATAGTGGCAGACCCACGACAGGAGCGTAATAAGCGGCGGACACCTTAATGGACCGTTCAGGGCGTCCGTGGCGGCCGCGACCCGGTCCCCTGGCCCATACGCCTAAAAGGCCCCGGGGAGGGATCGGATAGCGGTCGAGCAGCGCGGCTTATCAGGCCGACAGAACAGGCAGGCCGACGTGCTACGTGCGCGATCGAGCACGGGCTCACCTTGCTTCTTTTCCCGGGAATGTATAGCTGGCTGGTGTTGACCAATGCCTGCACGGGGACGGTGACGTCCACCTCCAGGCCAGCCGTGCCCTCGTCCTGCTCTGATGGGCCGTAGCGTGCTTCTAGAACGACGAGCCCTGTGTGTGAAACCGCGGCGAGCGCTCAGCTCAGAAATCAAGCTCCTCTCGAACCATGCACTCGGATTTACCGTCACATGCTTCTTCTGCCCGCACATGCCGCTGAGCAGTGTCCTGCAGCAGCGAGATCGTTTCGTGCCATTGGCGGAGAAGGTCCGACTTCTCCTCCCGTAATTGGCGACGGGCATCGTTGAAGAACCTGCGTGGCACCGTGAGAATCTCGATGAAACATCCGAAGCAGCAAGACACTGACTGGATGCGCTGTATCCGGCGTCGTGGCCGTATCTTGAGGTAATAAATTAGGGCCATCGTCGCGGACGGTAATACCGCCGTCCAGAACGCCAGGGAATCGTTGTGCTCGCGGGAGAGTATTATCGGCAGGGAGAGGGTCTGCCCAAAATACGTCGCGCTATTAGCGTGCGTCCGTCAGCCCTAGCTCCCGACGATAGACCCTCGATTGCACTCACTCCACGCGCAGAGTGACGCCGTCGACGTTGGCGCTGACATTGGCACCGACGGCCGCATTGTCGCCCCGCCACTCACCGCCAAACAGCCATGTCAGCCCGGCCAATCCCAGGCGAAGCACCGTCTGTAAGTGCACACCAAGCTCGTGGAAAGACAGGCCGTAACGGCCGTTCAAGCCGGTCGCAGGGCCGGCGAGGTCCAGCCCAAACTGCCACTCGCTCGTGTAATACGCAAGCCCAGACACGGACGGCGCGCGGAAGGCGAGCGAATCTGAAGGCTCTTCGAGCACCTCATCTGCGCGGAGGCTGTCGTGGAACGCCGAAGAAGCCACCGCCGCAGTGATCCTGGGCCCGGTGGGCGTCATTCCAACATCGAGGACACCTTGCATAGGAGACTTCGGGAACAGCTGCCGCGCCAGCGACAGGTTGACGGGTGGCAGAACCAGGGTGCCGGTCTCCTTGTACGTGAACGGCTGCACAAACAGAACGGGGTGCAAAACCGTCTGGCACGTGAGGGTGTACGCCTCTCCCGCGTAGACACTCTTCACCGAGACGCCAGAGACCGCAAGCAGACTCGCCGTTGCCTAGAGCGTGTAGCATGAGAAGGATTCCGCATGGCCGGCAGAGAATAATCCGAACCTCAAAGGCTAAGCGAGGAGAGAACTGGTGTTTAATAGTGCCGGTGAGAGCAGAGCCAGTGAAGGGCCTTTGCCTCGACCGGGTGTTTGTAGTGATACGACCCGTCAGGGCCAACCGTGTCTTCTTGCGAATCTCCATCTAGACCAGGTGTCAATCCGTGAAATGATCTTCGGGCGGTTCGTCTTACCTGTACACGGTGCCTTACGGCAAAGCTGTCTCGACCGACCTCGCTAAGCGCAGCCTGGAAATGCTGCCACGGGGAGAGCGGCGACCCATCTTCTGTCTCATACTCGTCGTCAAAAAAGGACGAAGCGTCGACGCCTATGGTCACGGATGCTTTCGGATGGACAGCTTGTTCGACGCGCTGGCGCACCAGTTCCCGCTGCTGCCGCCGCAGCTCTTCTTCAAACTATTGCCGGTAATTTACGTCAGACGCCGCACTTTCGCGTGAGAAGGACAGCTTACTTGTTCCTGTGCGACATGTTTGAAATCCGCGGACTGAAGTAGCAAAAGACCTTCCGAGCCTGCACTAGCACAGCGTCAGTTTCGGGCGATCACATGGGGCGGTGGGTAACGTTGACCTAGTATGTCGTACGCACGACTGAACGGGGCATGCGCATGAGTCGCGGGAGGTGGCGCAGATGCAGAAGAACGTACCGCGTCACCGGGTCGGAAAGAACTGGAGGCGGAGGTGAGGTGCGTATCGCGTGCGGAGAAGAGGCGGGTGCGCACCTTCATAGGCCTTCTGGACCTCGAGGAATCGCTGAGTGGCGGCCTCTTTCCGACGCTCGTCGGTTTGCTTGTCTGGGTGAAAGACGATGGAGAGCTGCCGGTAGCGTTCTCTGACCTCATGGTCTGACGCGGTCTTTGGTAGGTTGAGGACCGTGCTGGGTCGGAGGTCAGCCTGAGCATGGAAAGTGCGCTGTGGCGTCGGGCTCGGTGGGTAAGTGAGGTGCAGAATACGCACTAGAAATACTCGTTGTCGGCTAGAATTCCAGGCGCGGCAGGGGCGCCGTCTGTGCCTGGCATTTGCCAAAGAAGAGACCGGAGAGGCGTGCAGACTGGTTCAGTGAATGGGCATCCAATGCAGCGTGTGGGAGAGAGCGCAATAGAAATTCAAAGCACGTCCTCGTCCTGGGGCCACCGCTGCCCTCGCCGCGGCCTCGGCCCTCGCGCGGACTTACCCGGGCGCGCGCGTTCTTATCGCGCTTGCGTCCGCTAATTACCCGACTTATGTCCCCGGCTTACCCAGTAAGAATCCACCGTAAGCGCGTCTCCGTTACGTTTCTAACGCCGCGAATAGGCGCCTGAGCGCCTGTCGTATGAGATCATACCGTACCCCGGATGCTCGGCGCGTCCATGCTCGGCCTGCTCAGGCTCTCACCGCTTCGGTCACCGTCCAAACACCGTGGTGCCCTCTCCTGCTATACTCTCTCGTCCGAGCCCTTTTCCAGCAAAACCCTGCGACATGTCTGCTAGCCAATCGAATCCCAAGACTCAGGTCCAGGCCGGCTCGAGCGCCGTGGAATCCAAAGCCCGCGGCGCCAACCGCTCGACCAAGGTTGCAGGGAAGCTGAAGGTCTTGCCAGAGCATGCGGAACCCGTGTTGCAGCAGGGCAAGGCGGCGCAACCCCCAGGGCCGCCGCGAGACCGCGACGAGGGTGGCGAAGGTTCTGGGACCCTTGCTGACAGCGAGGAAGAGGAAGACGAGGACGAGCCCGAAGACGTCGAGGTAAGCATGCCGTCAACGGCCCAAGTGCGTCCAGGCCTGCAGCTCTGACCTGACCTCGCTGCGTCAAACCCGTGCCGCGTACGACAGGTGTACAACCAAATCGATCTCATACCTGCTGGCACCGCGCGCAGAGATGCCTTGCGGCTCACCAAGAAGAAAGCAAAGTCCCTCCCGCGAGTGACCGCATACGCGACCGCGAGGTACGCCTCGCGCCCTTCCCCCGAGTCGTCAGGCTGCCTGACGCGTCGCTGGCAGCTCGTACCGCTTCCCAGAGCTGCTAAAGTTCTTCAACGCGCGCCGCAACTCGTACCACACCAACCCTCGAACCATCGTCGACGTCATTTACACGCCATACGTGTACGAGCCTCCCTCTGCGTCCGACCCGCCAGCGACCCAAAGCCGTGTCCACTTCCAGTCGGCTTCCGAGACAGAGGGCCGCACAGGCGACCTTCTCGGCGTCCCCGAGCTTGCTCCTGGCGCATCAGACGCTGAGGGCGCGGGTACCGGCGCTGGTGGGGAGATGCCAGAACCGAGCAACGGCAAGGGCAGGAAAAGGAGCAAGTTCGCCGAGGCGCCCACCGAGGCGGAGATCTTCATCTTCGAGTATGGAACGGTCGTCATCTGGGGCATGACAGAGGCGCAGGAGCGGCGGTTCCTGTCTTCGCTGTAGGTTAATTCTCGTCTAAGGAGGGGATGTTGTCCAGCAGGCACGAACGCTAACGGCAACGCCCCCCAGAAAACGGTTCGAGGTCGAACGGCTAGGTACGCGCGGGCACGGCGCGCCCACCCGCCGTCCACAAACTCACCTTGTTTGCAGCGCCGCAGGACGTCGAAATGGAAGACCTCAACTTTTACTACGCAAGCTACAGCCGGTGCGCCCGTTTTGTGTGCCCCGTTGCCTGCGGTGGCGCCGTAGCGCTCACGCGTGCCGCGCCGTTTCAGGATATACAACGATGTCATCACGCTCCGGAAAGGGTCGAGCTACATGTCAGTCCGCTTTTACCTCAGAGCGACGCGTCCGCCGCCGTTCGCTGACCCGCCGCCGTCGCCGCCACTGCGTTTGCACTGCAGGACGAAGCTCTCGCTGTCCCACGCGCTCGCGCAGTCCGTCAAGATTTCGCTGGTGCGTGTTCACTTCCCATTCCGTCGCTTCGCCCACCACTCCCCATTCCCCCGTCCCCGCCGTACCGCCTAGACTCGCCGCCGCTGACCCCCCCTCCCTCCCTCGCGCCCGCGCGCAGTTCGAGAAACTCATCTCGACGACGATCGAGGAGACCAAGGACATCCCCGAGATCATCAGCGAGACGGGCAAGATAGACATGAGCCACAAGGAGATCATGCGCAAGATCGGCGAGCTCTTCCTGCTGCGGACCAACATCAGCTCGGTCGGATCGGTCCTCGACTCCCCCGTGCGTGCCTCTCCCTCCCCGTTCGCGCTTTTTTTTTTCGCTGCGCGCGCGTACCTGCACGCGCATGCTGACCGTACTCACCCGCCGCCCGCCCACAGGAAGTCTTCTGGGTGCGTCCTCCCCTCCCTCGCTGCGGTCTCCCCCCCAACCCACCTCAGGACCCGCCGCGATTCCTACTCACTCACTCACTCACTAACGCGCGCGCGCGCCCACCCTTACACGCAGACGTACCCGGACCTGCAGCCGCTCTACGACGCGGCGCGGAGCTACCTCGAGATCCCGCAGCGCATCGACCTGCTCAACGCGCGCGTCGAGGTCCTGCAGGACATGCTCCAGCTCCTCAAGGAGACCGTCACCTCCCGCCACGGCGAGCGCCTCGAGCAGATCGTCATCGCGCTCATCGGCGTCGAGATCGGTGCGTGCGTCGAGTCCGCCTCTTTCGGGACGGCGTCCGGCGGTGGCACGCGAGGCGAGACGCTGACTTTTGTTTTATTTTTTTATCACGCTTCGCGCGATACCTGCCCGCAGTTCTAGGAATCGTCACGATCGTCGTCGACCTCTTCTCGTGAACGTAAAGAGAGGGGGCGGGACACCGGTCGCTCGCTCGCCCCGGTACGTGGCTCGCGAGGCCTCGGTGCTGCTGCGTATGACAAACTGCGGGGCCCGTCAAATGAACTTCGCGGCTAATCTGGCCGTACGCCCTCGGTTCGCACCGAACGCTCCGTATTTCATTTGTATTATACGTTGTCGGATGCATTGCTGTGATGGACTCCAGGATCCAATCTACGTACGCTACGGCGTTCCTTTCTTGATGTATAGACCGCCGTTTGGCGGGGAGTATTCACACGACTTGAACCTCACGCTGCGCGGTTTCGACGGAGGGTATATATATAACCACTTCTGGGAGCGGGACGACATATCGATACAATACGGGGACTGCATGCTAGTATACGTACATTACGGCACCCCTGCCGTGCATAACTTCAACCCGGGCACGTCTCTTCACGGCCGAATGGCGATCTTGAGTGCACCGCGGCTGCTCATCTTGTCTAGTGCCCCCTGGTAGTCCTCCAAATCGAAAACATCCGTGACCTGAAAATTACGATGAGCATTTGAGTCCAGACCCGGTCCGCGCTACACGTACCATGCCCTTGACGTTGACCTTGCCGCCGTCGAGGTATGCCACTGCGCGGGGGAAGCAGTATGCCTGCGAGAACGAGCCGATGATCTGTGCACCGAAGTCAGAACTCTGTACGGCTCCTGAGCAATTTACAACGAACCTTGATTTCGTCTCCGAAGATCCTGGACGGCGGCCAGTGCACCTGCGCCTTGTTCTCGTAGACACCATAGATCATAATAGTGCCGCCCCGGCGGACGTAGTTGATGGTCTCGTTGGCGAGCTTCTCGACGCCGGTGGCCTCGACCACGACGTCGAAGCCGTACGGGTTGTCCTTCTTGAGCTGCTCCCATTGGGGGCCCGGGTTTTGCCTGTCGAGCTCGATGTATTCGTCGGCGGCATTTAGCTGCTTCGCGATGTCCATCTTTATACCCTTATTCGCGGCGACTACGACGCGGTGCGCGCCGTTCAGTTTGAGCAGCTGGGCGAGGATAAGACCGGTTGGGCCGGCGCCGAGCAAGAGCACGTCAATTCCGACCGGCGGGTTGAGCTTATCGAGACCATGGATTGCACACGCCGCAGGCTCGAGGAGGGTGGATTCCTCGTCGGTGAGGTTGTGAATTTTGTAGCACTTGCTCTGGTGGTAGACGATGTACTCCGCGAAGCCACCGTCCTGGGTGACACCACGGGCGTGGAAGTTCTCGCAGAGCACGGGCTGGCCTCGTCTGCAGTAGAAGCAGGTGTTGCACTACGTACAAGACGGGATCTTCGTGAGCGTATGTGGCAAAGTGGGCGGGATGGGGGACGTACAGAGGTTCCAACGTCCGCGACGATACGATCACCGATCTCAAAGCCCTTGACGTTCTTGCCCTTCTCGACCACGCGTCCGATTGCTTCGTGTCCAGGGATGAGCTGATGGGAGAAGAGTGAGCCGTGCGATCGGGATGGTGGCGATCATGAAGGGACAAGCGTACCGGGAACTGCGCGATGAACTCGCCTTCGTGGATGTGTGCGTCGGTTCCACAGACGCCGCAGAGGGTAACTATATGCGCGTAATGTGAGCGAATGGGCGGACGGTGGGACGCGAGGCGAGAACAGACCCTTGAGAAGGAGATCGTCGTCGCCACATTTTGGAACGGGAACCTGCCTAATGTCGAACTTGTAGGGCTAGACGGTGGGTGAATCGGCGATTAGATGGGGGCGCGTGGTGGAGGACAGCAGCAGTCATGGGGCGCACCTCGCTGTAGTAGAGCGCCTTCATCGTTCCTTCGGGCATGTTGTGGGGCGAGCTGGACGGGGCAGACGGCGACGAGGCGGGCGGTGGTGGCGGTCGAGAGCAGAGATGCGCAGGCGTCGGGACGGTGCTGGACTGATCTTTATCTGGCCGCACATCCAGCAGGGCGCCACCGCGTCGAAGGGAACTGAGCACGCCCTGCCCCGCTTTCACCGAGTGTGCCTCCGGGCCGTGACATCATAGGACCTCTCTCTGCGGGGATCATGCTCGGCACACGGCGCTCGTCGGCCGCCCCAAGCCGGCGGGACAGACGCCCGCCGCGGGACGCGTAGCACGCGCGCTCGTGACCGCGTTTTTGCCGGAACGGGCAGCACGCGCGGGTTTTCGCGCAGGCGCGCGCGGTGGGTGCGTGACTCGGGCCGCTTATCTGTATCAGCACCCCCGATTGCAGCAGGGCAGATCGCTGCGGCGGCGGTGACGTCGGTCCTCCAGCTCCGCCTACCGCGCGGCGGGCTCACCCAGTGCTCACCCTCGAAGAACCACGCCGCGGAGTGTGCTCTGCTTACGTCTGTGCCGGGTGCATATATGTCCATCCCCATCCATTTGGCAGCCCCTCCTGCCCCCTCCGATTGGGCCGACGTCATGGCCCATACCGTACACATTCGTGCCTTCGCCGCGGGGCAGTCGTCGCCGCGGTCGCCAACGTCGCTGGCCCGGGCCCTCGCACGGCCGCAGGTGTCAGTCTCCGCGTCCGTCGAATCATCGGACAAACGGCGCAGGAACGCTTCCCCCGCGTAGCGGCACACACGTCTAAAGATACCAAGTTGTGGCAGACAAAGTACGCGCCGACGGCACCGAAGATCCCAGCCCGCTTTGTCCTGATCGTCTCAGTCCACCACAACGCCTCCCCAGCGGGCCCTACCGCCCGCCTGAAGACGTACGGCCCACGCCCTTCCCCGCCAGCTCCTGGGACCAGGCCCGCAGTATGTGCTTCTGCACCTTCCCGCTCGCCGTCTTGGGGATCTCCCCCGGCACCCCGTCCTCGCCCACGAACCACACCCACGCCGGCGCGTTCTGATGCAGAAACCCAAAGGGGGGGGGATAAGAGACGACCGTCCACCGTGATCAGCGGACTCTCGCGGGGGCAATACGCCTCGCGTCGCGCGGGGCGTGTCCGCGGACGTGGCCGAGTCTGGTATCTTTCGCTACCGACTCTGCGCACGCCGCACGAGCGAGCACACCGCGCGCGGCGGGGCAAGCGAACAGAACGCGGACGCACCTGCGGGTTCATGCCCTCTGCGACGGCGCGCCGCGTCTCCTCTCCGGAAAGCGACGTCTGCGGCTCTCGCACGACCCACGCCCCGACCACTTCGCCGTACTTGGCGTCTGGAACGGCGACCACGGCAGCCTCGCGTATATGGGGGTGTGCGGTCAGCACATTCTCTATCTGCACCGGGAAGAGGTTCTGGGGTGGCGTCGGTGTTAGTATACAGCCCGTCGTGACCCGCTTTTCGCTCACCTCGCCCCCGCGGATGATGATGTCTTTAATTCGTCCGACGACTGAGGATTCGTTACTCAGCGAATGTGAAGCAGTCCACCGAGCACGAGGATACGTACTCCTCAGGTATCCTTCCTCGTCCATAATGCCTTCATCCCCGGTGTGCATCCACACGGTGCCCTCTTCATCCGGGACCATTACGCGCGCCGTCTGCTCAGGGTCGTCCCAGTAGCTAAATGGCGCATATCCGGTGAGAGCCCGCATCCCTTCGCAACGTCACCATCACTGACCCTTTCTGGACCACGTATCCGGACACCAATATCTCTCCCGGTTTATTAACGGGGACCACCTGTCCCTGCACGTCCACAACCTTCGCCTTGACGTGCGGTAGGATCCGTCCCACCGTCTCGACCCTCTTGATGACCGGGTCATCGGGCGTGGTTTGGAACGAGACCGGGCTTCAGAGCGCACCGTGACCAGGTTAAATGGCCGTTCTCCCGAGAAAGTACGGCAGTGCTGACCTCGTCTCCGCTGCAGACACGATCTGTCAGCCTCATCCTTACGACGCGTTCAATGGGGCGTTGACGTACTCATGCCGTATGCCACAGTCAGCTCCGTCAAGTTGAGCTTCTCAATGAGCTGCTTCATCAAGTCGATGGGTATTGGTGAACCAGCCGCGATACCTGTCCTGCACGCGGGGTCAATACTGGGCATCCTACTAGGAAATTACTCAAGCCGCCATTACCGGAGACTCCTGGTGTCCACCGCTTCGCCCTCCTCGTGGCGTCGCTGCACTTCAGCCAGAACGCCCAGGAAATGCGTAGGAACCCCGTGCAGCGCGGTACACCGCTCTTGCGTGACGGCATCTACTATCGCGGACGGGTTGAATATCTCAGAGGGGTACACGATACAGGCGCCGTGCGTCCATGCAGCGAGATTCCCTAATACGAGACGTGCAATGCCGCGTTAAGATAAGTTCGTATGGACCGAGTCAAATGGGAGAAAGCGGACTCATCAAAACAGTGGAACAGGGGCGGTACGTTGCCTGTGCAATTTCCGTCAAGCGAGGAACATCAACAGAACACTATCCCGACGTACACAGAATGTCTGACGAGGACAGGTGCATGCAGCGACCAATAGATAGCCCGTTGTTTAACAGATTGTGGTGCGTTAGCTTTCAGGGTATCAGTATGTGGCGTTTAATATTTCGTGGAGTAGCCCACTTACAGAAACAGCCTTCGGCGCGCCGGTGGTCCCACTGAAGGAGGCTCAGTATACATACCAAACGCAGACATCTCTGCGTCACCCGCCTCCTTACCTCGTAAATTGCAGGTTAATCACGTCATCTGGTTGAAGTCCAGCCACGATATCCTCGACCCTCCGCCGCTCCTCTGTGTCTTCTCTCCACACGAGGACCTCACGAAAGTCAACCGCAGGTTTCACGCCTTCCAGTTCGCGCTCGAACTGCTTCAGCTCCCCCGTATTGTCCACGACAACAAGGTGCCGGAGGTCCGGCAGCCCGGCCTCCTGGATCTCACCCGGGCGCGAATTCGCGAGCGCGGGGAACGCGTCGCACAGCATACGCACGTACGCCGAGCTGCGTATGCGCGGGACCACAAAGAGGTGGCTCACCCCCACGAGCTTCAGCGTGTTCACCTATCCGGCGATGGCCATGTTACAAATGGGCGCGGGGGCTGCACACACACACACACACGGCGCACGTACCAGTTCGGGTAGACGATACGCCGGGTTGAGCGTCACGAGAACGGCGCCGACGCTCGCGCACGCCCACTGCAGGCTCGCGTACGCACTGTTCGAGGGAGCGCGTGCGGGCCGCCCGCCGCGTGTGGCTTAGCTGCCTGTCCCCGTATGCAGACCCGGAGAAGCCCCCCGTACCTGTTGTTCCCCATGATGACGCCGACTCTGTCGCCCTTCTTGACGCCGAGATCGAGCAGCCCTCTCGCGAGGGCCTGGATATGTCTGTCGAACTCTGCGAAGTCCCAGGCAAGGTGCTTCGCGTCGCCGAGGTTGCGAGAGAGGGGCCCGCCGTGCGGGCGGGGTTGCTCTTGTCGCGCGATCAGTGCTGGACGTCCTCCGTTTACCTTTAGTACATCTTCGCAAAAGAATGCTGGGAGAGTCTTTGAGACTAGGGGCGGTTCGGTAGGTCCTTCCACCGCTGAGAGGGTGAGACCGCCCACAGGCGGCGGCGCAGGCGTAGTCGAGAGTCGTCGCAGGGCCGCCCGAGACCATAGTGAGGATCGCCGCATCGTATCGTCGTGTCTAGGTGAGAGAACAATCGAGTAGCGCGGGGGTCGTTGAAGGCCTCCTCAACGTCGACGTCGCTTCCCCCCGGATGTGGGGGGATACTCGGCAATCCGGGGTAGGCGCGGGCCAGGTGACCGCGCCTGCGTGAGAGCGGACCATTCTTTCGGTCATGCACACACCTGCATGATGGTTGGGGACGTTGTTGACGGCCGTGGTGTGGCGCAGATAATGCTGCGAGCATGCCGCAGACGTTCGTCGAGGCTGGCGGTGGTAGTGGGTTGCGGGCGAAGAGAGTAGAGTCCGCGCGGGGCACCGGTTGCGCGAATGCGGGGTAATAAAGTCCGGGCCGGTCTCCCGAAGGGTAACTCGCCAACCTCTAACCGCAAGACAGCTCGAGCATTCGGCGCCATGCAAAAAGGCAGAGAGGTTCGTGTATATGCAAGTTACATTAAGGTCGTAGTAGAGCAGCAGTCCATGCCGCACACGAACGGTGCACATTGTAATCGCAAGACACGGGCGTCTATACAGTCTAGGGAGGAGGTTGGTCAGGCT
The DNA here is from genome assembly GCA_001302255.2 of Trametes hirsuta. Taxonomy (NCBI): domain Eukaryota; kingdom Fungi; phylum Basidiomycota; class Agaricomycetes; order Polyporales; family Polyporaceae; genus Trametes; species Trametes hirsuta. The sequence goes on along the minus strand of CP019382.1, from coordinate 629,384 downwards.
TCGCGATGACCAGCGCCGCCGCGGCCTGGATCTCCTCCCTCTCCTTCTGCTTATTCACAGGCGTGTACGCGCACTCCGCATCCCAATCATCGGGTGTCAGCTCCTTCACCCGTTCGCGGAAGGCCGCAAGCGTGCAAAACTCCGGCGACCCGGGCAGGTGCTTGCCCTCCTCCGCGCACACGGGAAGCACCTTGTTTTGGTTTTGATAGCGGACGCGCACGTCTGCGAGAGGGGTAGTACGTCTCAGGGGCGATGGTACGTCAACCGCGGCGGTAATGTGGACATACAGTGCTCTGTTGAGTCCGAGGAGCGACCGAATACGGACAAGACGCTCTGCCAGGGGGATCTGGGCTGGGCCGGCGCCTGCCGCTTCTTGAACAGCTCAAACGTAATGGCGGCGGTGAATGCGGGCCACCTGTATCGCGGGAAGCGGTCAGGCGAGCAGTCCTCGCGTAAATCCGATGGCTTACCTATCATCGAATATGTCAAGGGTGCTAGATAGGCCGGCGAGGCAGGTGTCGTGCGTGCTGTGAATCAGTATCCTCGTAGGATCCGCATCGCCCTTTTCTGCCTTGCTTTGCATCTTCCGAGATAGGTCACTGAGTAGAGGGCCCATCCCTAATCTGCGGACTTCTTCTGTGCGGTCTGTAGTATACCCAAACCGAGAGGTGAGTCGTTAATGATGTTCTCGATGCGCGATGACGGGTCGGGCGTCTCACACCCTGAAAAGACAGTCAGTAATTACGCTCTCACTCCAAAAAGGCAAACGCGGCTCACCTGCGAACCATTCAGTGACCACTGCTTTTTCCTATAAATGGAACGCGATTTAACATTGCAAGCAACAAGTGGAAATAGGACCTACAATGATATCCAATACACCCTTTTCGTGGAATTCTGAAGGCACCTTTACGCCATGGGCATTTGCGGCGCGGATCTATGCCGTAACGCATGAGAGGCTTGCCTCTACTCAGGGTAGTGGACCTTACCGTATCGAGTATACCTGAAGCTCGGGGCTTGCCGTCCAGACGAACGGGGTTTCCACCAATGTACTTCGAGATCTTCTTGTCCAGAGGTTCAAGCGTGGTGTTCCAGGCAGCGGCCGCGGCTATTACGCCAATGGTTGGTCACATGAACAGGGCTTGTTGGAGATGGTAGGAGGTTTACCATGCGCGAAGCCGATTTGTAGAATCTCCAGCCGCTTGCAGGAAAAGGTATTCCCAAACAGGTTCTCATCTTTGCCGTTCCTATTGCGGTACACCAGTTACGCTCGAACGTTACGGGTACTTACCGATTTCATAAAGCCTACCGTATCCTCACAAAAGGCGTATAATCCTTGGCGTGTTTCGTCATTGGGTATAGCCCGTGTGTGATTTGCTGGAGAGATTCGATAGTTCGCGGCATGTTTGTTGAGCGCAGATACACTTCGTCATTGGATTTCACTACATCAGGTAGGAACTTGAGCCTGCATAGCGTAAATATACAACGCGCGGAAGATTTTATAGTGTTTTCAACAAACCTGTCGATATACAACTTTCGCAAAGAGCTTCCAAAGTTGTAGGTAGACTGGGCCGCACGCATGACTGTAAGCCACAGGTACGCACACCTAATGTTCCGTAGCGGTTAGGCTTACCTCTCGCCCGATATCCGTTAACTCTCCAAGGAGGCTAGAATGGTACGGGGTACGGATTCCATATTGCTCCGGAATGGTTCCAAAACAATGCGTACCATTCACCAACAACTGCAGACCCATCTCTCCGCTCCACAACCCGGCGGGTGCGTAATTCCTCCTCAGCAGGCCCACCCTGAGCTCCCACAAATGGGAGGTTGAGCCCCTCTTCCGCGGAGGCACTTGTGACTGCTGCACGAAGCTGCCGCGCGGTATTGCAGAACAACCAGTGCTCCGGGATGTTTGCGGGCGGCTCGGACATACGAACACCTACCGGGGAGCGTTCACCTGAAATAATGCAAGCATATACACGGTGAGCGCGAGCACCTACGACGTTACGGGCTTATTTTCCGCGCACTATGCGGGACGTACCATGTCTCACATAGATATGCACTTGCTCCAGTTCCAGCTCCGGGGGTGCGACCGGGTATCCCTCTACGTCCAGAGGAACGTGCCCCTTCTCCACAACTCCGAGTGATTTTCCGTTCCCCATCAAGCCTATACCGGATACAGGGTCTGCAGAGTCGATGGACTGCGCGTAGGTCCGTATTAGGAGCGTTCCGTAGAGTAAATGCAGAAGAGACGAGAGGGAGAAGTCAAACATCCACCCGAGAGGTGTTTGTACTCTAGAGGCGGTTTGTCTTGCCAAGACCAAGTATCTAGGGGCAAGTCGTGCAGGGGTCGTCGAGGAGTCGTGTGCGCCGCGTGCGGGATGTGCGACTTCGGACTGGATGACAGAAGCCAAGGTCACTCCGAGACGTAGACGCCCATTCTGGCGCTCCCGATCGACGCCCAAAAGCAGTATCCATGGCGATATTCGCGGTCTCCCATTCGATCGCTGCACCGACCTGCGCCAACTCGCAGGACTCGGCGGCGACAGCTGCACAAAATGGAGTATCAGAAGAAACAAGTCCAACAACCAGGGGTATCGGATGGTATTCTCTACGGACTGTAGCACAATACGCATCCTCGTAAATCGAGTGGGGAGGCAAGGCCGGAACTGGTGTACGTTCCGGCATCTGAGGGACGCCATTACGAAAGGTGTATACGAGTACTTATGAAAACAGCCCGAATCCCGTCATTATGCGATCGTAAGCGTGGGTTTAAGTAAGTGGTACGGGTGAGGGCCAAGTCCCCTATAGTCGTGAGCACTAAACCGTCAGGACAGTGTTAAACACATAGTCCCATATCTTGCTCGTCACTCCGAAGCCGAGGTCGAAGTTCTTGTAGTGATGTGCGAGATGATACTTCTTCATGTCGCGGACGTAGGCAGGGAGTCTTGTGTGGTGGAGCCTATACCAAACGTTTAGTACTTCGATTAGTGACGCCTCATATGACGACTTACGCGTAGTGCATGCAGTCGTATAGAACGTCTGTAAGCCCTAATATCAGTGAACGTTGCATTCGCGCGAATTCAATGCTACTTACAGAAGACGAAAGAACCGGCAATCACACCGTTCGCCATGGCAGGTGGGAATAGGAGATGCGCGAGCCGGGTCATCGGATATGACAGGACCGTGAAAAGGAGGGGAGGCATCACCAACCTCAGCCTAACGAACGTAAGCATATATTACTGTGCTCAAAATTTAAAGACGCACCTATCCATAGGCAAGTAGTGGTGGATACCATGCATCAAGAAGTGGAGGGTCAGAGCCGCAGGGTGGTCGGGCAACAGACGATCAACGTGGAACAAAAACCGATGGAAAACATATTCCAAGATGGTCCACACGACGTTGCCCAACAGGAAGCAGGGCACCGCCTTGGCGAAGGCTCCGGGAAGGATGCGACCGGCAAGTGCAGCCCGGAGAGGAGCGGCGGGGTCGACGGTAAAAGGGGGGAGCGCGTACGACCCGATTGAGAATTGAACCAGGGAGCGCACGAAGAGGTAGCTTGCAATGGGCAGCCAAACCGTCGGTACGACGTACCACGAAGTACGGGTAAAAATCTAGATGAAACCCGGTTCAATAGCTGCCGTACCACCTGGTGCTAAGCGGAACCCACCTCGAGGTACCAGGGCCCGAACAAACGGGGAGATTCGATGAGATGCCTAGGCTGGTGCACCTGTTGCATATAATACGACTTCGTGAAATTGGCTTGCCAGACTTGCATAAACAACGGCCTGCGGAGGTCGAGGAACTGGTTCTTCTCGTAGTCCGCCGACAAGTCCGTCTCCTCCGGCTCGAAGTCATCCGTGGCCTCCCAATCTGCAGCACAAACTAAACACCGGTCTATAGCGCTGAATAGGGCAAAACGTACCGTCGCTAACGATGTTTTCGCCGTGACCAACGCGACCGATGACGAACTCCTCGAGCATGTCGTACGCGGAGTCCGAGTGCTCGTGCTCCGTCGCGTCCTTCATGACTGCGCCAATGTCCTTGCCGGCAAAATTCATAATGAGATCGTCGCCGCCGGGATGGTCCGCGAGGAAACGGGTGACATTATACACTTTGCCATCGCGCGTAACCCAGCAGCTCGCTGCGGACGCATGCTGGGCGACGTCTTCCTCCGTGAAAATGCGGATTCGTTTGGACATGACTGCGGGTCTCAGAGTAAGGCACCAGTGAGCCTGAGAGGACGACAACGAGCAGGAGCAGGGAGTCGGCGGCCGCAGGAAGGGGTCACACCACTTTGGGATACGAATATATGAAGCGAGATAATTTCCCACGCTCCATTTGGAGTACGCAAACTAGTACGCAACGGCGCGGCAGAAGTGTAAGCGCCGAGCGCGGAGAGACGCGGTCACGGTCGCGATCCGAGCAGACCGACCTCGGGCAGTCCTCGGGCTTGCTCCTAGAGCGGTCATCGCGGTCCAGGCTGTGCGCAGCCACAACATTTGTTTTCAAGCACGGGCGCCGCGTAGTCATCTCAAACACGATATCCATATTTCGCTCGGGTTCCGTACACAACGCGAAATGGACCGCGACGTACTACTACACCCGAGCCATTCGAATCACGAAACTATTTAGGGCTAAGCTTTTCCTTCGCAGCCGTAGCAAACGGGTACTAGTCCAAGAGATATTGACCGCGCGCCTTTGGGCACGCCCTGTGGCGAGAATATGTCCTCGCTGCCTATGTGCGCGTACGCCACCAGCCTTACGGGCAGAAGGTGACGGTGTAGTCGGCCTGGAGGTTGGAGTCGCAGGTCTTGAGGGCGGTCTTGTCGTCGTAAGCGTAGGCGTAGGCGTTCGGGCAGCCGTTCTCTGTGAATAAAGTGGTTAGGCTACGGGGGGATAGAAAAGGCATTCGGCAGGGGGACTCACTGAAGTAAGAGTAGAACTGGACGCCGGACGAGGGGCAAGTAGCCGGAGTGTTGTGGGTGCCCGTGCAGCAGTTCGGGTTGTTGGCTGCACAGCATGACGAGCGGTTAGCATTAAATAGCATCTCAGGCGAGACCGGGACGAACTGGGGTCGCCGAGGCCCGCAGCGCAGGCGCTCTTGCATCCGACGACGTTGCCGTTAGAGTCGGTCGGACCCTTGATGGCAGCCGGGCCTGACGTCAGGTAGGTGAGTAACTCCGGGGCCGGAGGCGCAGCATATAACTTACAGCCCGGGTTGAGGTCAACGGGGCAGTCCGCAACGGCACAGCCCTTGTTGTTATCCACACGGAGAGGGATGTTGAAACCGTCGACAACAGACACTGTGGTATGCACATTATTAGTCGTCGCAGCTACACCACTACGAAAGATATTTCCTCTTACCGTCGTAGTTGTCGATACCGTTAGCACCCAAAGTGAACTCAGCCAGGGTGACGGGAGGGACTCCCTGTATGCATGCGTTAGCACGATTTTCACTCGCCTAACCGGTGGTTGATTCCCATACCGTTCCAGTGTGCGGGTCGCACTCAAGCCCGCCGTTGCATCCGCCGTCCAAGCAGGCGTTCGGTCCGTTGTTGGAGCTGAAATCGCACCCGCGACGACCCTATTGATGGTCGCATAGGATGAGCCACACGGTTCGAGTCCCAAGGCGCAGTAGCCTTACCCAGATGCGGCCGGCCTTCCAGTTGTTCGGGACGCTGAAGCTAACGGTCTGGCCTGCGTCCTGCTCCCAGCTGCAACAGAGTCAGAAGAGGAGAATTCTCTGGACATGGTTGATACCCACCCAGTCTGCCGGTCGGGAGTCGCACTGCCGACGTTCAAGTCGGTGAAAAGCTGCACGGCGAGCGAGTGAGCTATAGGGAAGAGTGGTGGGAGGATAACTTAGATTACGCACTGCAGGCCTAGATTGGAATACGGGTAAGTCGGAGAGTAACGGCGTTGCGGGGGAAATAGCTTACCATACGGTGTAGGAGCACTTGTTGACCACGGTGAAGGTCCGGGCGGAAGCCATAGCAGCGAAGGTGAGGGCGACGAGGGAGGAGTACATCATGGTGAATTGACTGTGAGTCTGTGGAAGGAGTCGAGAGCAATGGTGCGCTGCTGCCGTCGTCCAGCATTTCCTGGGGTCTTTTATACGCCTCCTCTACCGCTCAAGAGGCCTATGATGCATCCGACTCCGGAGGATACCTCAAAGTCAAGCATGTGCACGTCCTTGCCGAATGCCCCTACGTCATTGTGAACAACTGGGGTGCTTCTCTCAGAGTCGGAGACATCGACAGTTCAGTCCGTCCAGATGGTGAAGCCGTCATACTAAACTGCGTCGATTTTGGGCGCCGGGGTCTTCTAGCGGACGGATGCATCATTCAAACAGCTTCGGCATCGGCCCCAGAAGCACGGCCACCTCTCCGTAGGTCCGGCGACGCAGTCTAAAGGTAAGCGTCAGCATCCCTCTCGAACCCTCTTCCGGATAGATGGACGGGTGACACGATTACCTGCCCGACGCCGATGGAGCAGGCAGTATGTACGGCGCCAGGCAGTGCTCGGCGGGGGCACTTTGTCAAAACGACCCCACCGGCACAACGACAGAAGTCTAGCCAAGGAGTCATAGGACCGCGGCGCAAAAAGCGGTGGCGAGTATCGGTGCGGTACACCAGCGAGAAGATGATGAAGTACTATACCTATAAGCAGTGGGCGTTTCCGAGTCTCAGGCGCCACTGGCGGCAAGACCATCGGATGTGTTGCATTCGGTTGCACCATGCGGACGGCGGAGCTGTGTGTGCTGTGGTGCCACCGACGAGACAAGAGCTTGCGCTGCACCGCCAGTGTTATGCCACTCAGCTGCGTTGTTCGCAGTGGCCGTAAGCAAGCTGAAGTTTCGATCCAAGTTGACGCCCACGAGTGTTCAAGACACACGTGTCGATGAGGTTCAACAGGGTGACCGGGGTCATCTTTTGGGTTACTCTGCCATACAGGACCAGCGTCCGGCAATGTGCCGACACTGCAAGTCCGAGGCGTTCCGAGTCTAAGTTCGGGGTTCAGACGCTGCTCAGGCTCCCAAGTTCTTGTCAATGACATCAACGCCCCAAATGATTACTGTGAAATAGTAAGAAGCCTGGCATGGCCGCACCCATCGTCCATCTGGGCATCAACGACTAATTCTAAGGCGGCAGCACTAGCGTCGGGTCGTGCCCTTAGTGCTGCGTATTCGGCCCACGCTGCTCCCCCAGATGGGTGTGCAACTGATTGAACAGTCTCTCACGTATTCATTTATACCCATACCAATACTGACAAAGTCGCCAAACAATATACACCAGAAGATTCTACTTATCCTGACTGCCCCTTCATCCACGGCGACCTAGTGATCCACGGAACATACTAATTCTAACTGACCGTCGGTAAGACCTATCATCTCACGGGCAGAAAGTGATGGTGTAGTCTGCCTGGAGACGAGAATTGCACGTCTTGAGGGCAGTGCGATCGTCGAACGCATAGGCGTAGGCGTTCGGGCAATTTCCCTCTGCCAAGATGTGAATCATTAGCATGTCGCTTCTCTTTAGGGGTCTGTGAAGACAGACGCACTGAAGTAGGAGTAGAACTGGACGCCTGAAGAGGGGCAGGTGGCCGGAGTGTTATGAGTACCAGTGCAGCAGTTGGGGTTGTTGACTTGCACCGAGACGCGCAACGTTAGAACTGCTGTATGACAGATGACGCCGCTGAGCCTTACCGGCGCCTCCAAGTCCCGCAGCGCAGGCACTCTTACATCCCACAGCATTGTCATTCGGTTCAAAAGGTCCCTTAATAGGACCCGGACCTAATCAAACGCGCGGGTGTCAACAACCGACACCGGTGGAGATGAGAGGGACTTATACAACGTACAGTTCCGGTTAAGGTCTACTGGGCAATCTGCGACAGGGCATCCCTTGTTGTTGCTCACGCGCATGGGAATGTTGAAGCCATCGACGAGCGAAACTAAAAGGAACAGGGCGGTTATACCAGACCTTCATGCTAAGGCGCATATACGTAGAACGCTCACCATCGTAATTATCAAGGTTGTTGACATCGGACAAGGTAAACTCGGCCAAAGTGGCAGGAGGGACACCCTTGGCGTCGCGCGTCAAGGTTGTCAAGATCTGCGATATCCCCTGAGTGTCTCACCGTGCCAGTGTGCGGATCGCACACCAAACCGCCGTTACAGCCTCCATCGAGGCAGGAGTTGGGGCCATTGGTGCGACTGAAATCGCAGTCGCGGCGACCCTAGTACGAGAGGCACATGGTCAGGCACATACGCCCGCCATGAGCTGTGAGAGGGGGAACATGCCCAAATACGACCAGCCTTCCAGTTGTTTGGCACACTGAAGCTAACGGATTGACCCGAGGGTTGCACCCATCTAAAGGCTTGGTGAGAAACGCAAGTTGCCGGTACGTGCCTGAAGGCTCGTTTACCCAGTAACCCGGTTGGGGGTGGCACTGCCGACATTCAAATCGGTGAAAATCTATGAAGGGTTAAGAAGTGCAGCCCCTGTCGCGGGGCAGCATGTAGATGCGTACCGCCGGCCTGGAGGGCGTCGTTAGTAAACGATAAACGTAAAGTTGGATTTGACGTATAACATACCATACGGTGTAGGAGCATCTATTCACTACTGTAAAGGTCCGGGCAGAAGCCACCCCGGCAAATGTGATAGCGATGAGGGAGGAAAAGCACTTCATAGTAGACAGATGTGAGTTCAGAATCTCGAGGAGAGGGTACGCTGCCATAGTTTGACCCAAAGCGAAACCTTTTATACGGCGAACCGCGCGCTGAAGGGCCCCCGAACCTCTCGATGAGATGCCTTTTAGACACCCATCCGCGCTTGAGGGCACATGGACACCGTTCCCTTCGGGCCCATTGTGGCCTGCGTCCGTCTAGGCTGTAAAGCGTTGTCGCATCACCGAGTATGCCCATGCAGAAAGATAGCCGACAAACCATCAATGCGAGATTCAGAAAATGGAGTCGCCCGTTAAAATACGCGAGCCCAAGGGCAGCCGACATAAGCATTCAGCCCTGACGTGGCGCCCGGATTGAGAACCTAGTACCCCCCGACGACGTTACCACCTGCACTAGTACTGACAGAATATCAGGCGGGTAGTCATAGGGCCTCCGTCAGCGGTAGAGCGACAGCGGCCTTAGTGCGAAGCCAAGAGACTGTGGACGTACTTGTTCGTACTCGGTGTTTCGAAGCTTGTCATAACGAGCGGGTATCGGCCGGACGGGCTAGCCCTTATGACTGCGACCAAATTGCCTCCTCACTGTCGGGGCCACAACGCCGACCGACATCCGCGTGTGATCATGAGCGCGTTCTAACACTTCCTTGAAGTTGGGATAGCAAGGGATTATGTGGGTGTGATCCCCCAGTGAGTTCAACGACTCCGGGAGTGCATGGCGGGCGTTCAGGATACACGTGTTGTTGTCGAATAGAACATGCAGCCGGGTGGTCGGGGTCCGCGTGCTCTGGCGATTGTTGCCCTGCGTTGCTGTGGCTGAAACCCCTCCTCCGAGCTCCGCCACACGCAGTACTCACTCGTCCATTCAGTGCTATTTGTCACTTGAGTTATCCTTCCTGGCCTATCTGCTGCCCTGGTACTGTTCTGACTGTTCTGGTCATTTGGTTCTCTCAAGGGGCGCTGCGGCCTAGGCTATGGGGCGTCTCAACGTTGACATCGACGATGACACTCTACTGAAGGCGTACAAACTCTCCTCCGTATCGGCAACGTACTGGTATCCTCTGTTGACCATGGTCTCTCATGCGCTGACACAGGATACTACAGACGATGGGAGGAGGTGGACCAGGACATGGATAATGCGGTCCCGGGTCTGGATGGCCCGGCGGAGAATGACACAGATCCGCTAGGCTTGGGAGCCGCCATCGAGTATGCAAACATGTATGTCATCGCCCGCGCATTTATTGATGGTGCTGTTAGCTTGCGGGACATGGACACTGAAACCAGTCAGTAGTTGTGTGTACATAGTCTTCTTGCTTCCCGCTCAATATATCTCTGCATCTCCCAGAGGCTGCGGTGCTCATTACATCCAAATCGTTCAACCCCAAGACGTTCCTCTCTGTTGTACACCCGAATGCTACGTATCAGGATCTCTCCGCAGGCATTGCACACCTTCGCACCTCGCTAGACTCGCGGTCCGAAGCTATCAGGGTACTAGTCGAGGAGAACTTCGACAGATTTGTCGCCGTTAAGGCGTCGACCGATGGTAGGGCAGCGGCCTCACCTTGGTAAGATTTCATAACAGCTGACTCCAATTATCATCGAAGCTTTGTATGCGGAGATGAAGGAAGGTATTTTGGCAGAGCAGACCGACTTCGCTTCAAAACCCCTCAAGGATCACTTGAAAGGTTGATAGTTCCCTATAGCCGTTTTCGTGAGCTCACGCAACTCCTTGGTTTAGCTGCTGCGCAGAAAGCAGATCAAGTATTCCTGCCAGTATTGGAGAATGCTATGAAGGCGCAGAAATTGCGCACAACACTCGGCGTGTTCGACCGTTCCAAGTTCTTTTTCAACTTACCTAGTTCGCTCGTCGAGTGTATCGAAGCGGTAAGGCTTTCATACTAAGAAAATATTCCGGAATTATGGCGCTCAAATTCATTCAGGGGCGTTACGAAGCGGCCATGCGCGATTACAAGAAGGGCAAGCTATTACTCGAGACACGGCCCAACCAGCTATTACCCGTCGGGGCCACCAAAGATGGCCAGTCGTCGGGAAGTGCTCAGCAACAACAGAAACGCATTCTGGACAAGGTATGGGCAATGGTTGAAAAAGTCATGAGTCAGATGCGGAACGAGCTCCTGGCCAAATTGCAAGAACCCGCGCGTAGCGTCGAAGAGCAAGAGAAAACGATAGAGTAAGAAAACCTTCACGGCCAAATCACTTTACCTCATCTGCATCATCAGGATCCTGTACGAGTTCAACACATCGGACGACCCGGCATGGACATACTTCGATGCGCAGCATAAGCACATCGTACAGAACATGCGAGATGCGTACATTTCCGCCTCGAACACGATACAAGGTCCGTGTTATTTTTGTGACGTACCGATTCATCGTATTGACCTGGGATTTGGTGTCTTCAGGACTGATTGACAAGGCACCAGTGTCCGGTCCTGACAACGCATCTCTGAATAGGGAGCTCGCTTCACAATTACAGGTTTGCGTTCAGGCTCTCGAGACGAAACAACCAGACACCGTCATTGGTGAGTGTGTGCATTAGTTATGGCGTAGACGTTACTGAAACATCATGTACATAGCGCAAACCGGTGGTCATGAAATCTGGGAAGCTATCGAGACGATGGTGAAGAATATATCTGAAGCCATGCTCACCCCCCTGCCGAACTTTTGGCGAATATCCAAGTCCTTCATGGAAGGGAGGTACAAGAAGGTAGCTATACGCCCATGTACCTCCACTCTGGCAACTCACTTTGGTTCCTTAACTTAGAACTCGTCCAACTCTTCTCGTCGCAGCCCGACCCAGTGTCGGACGATGGCCCTTGACATCATCAAGCTCTATATATCCCTTCTATCCGAGTTCTTCCTCTTCTCTGACATGGCAGTCATGTCCCCCGGCCGAAACACGACCCCACCGCTGTTCCCCAAGAGCTGCAACTCGCTTACAACCGCGCACCATCTGATGAAGATTCTAGGCGAGGTGCAAGACAGCGTGAATGACGTCGCGGGGATGGAGATATCAAGCGAGGCGAGCTCGAGCTTGAAGAGTCTCCTGGAGAGTGCGCGCTGGAAGTTCGCGGACATCCTTGTGAACGCATGGCTGCGGGGTAAGTGGCGGGACTCATGGAGCCGGTACCGCGGATGCTCACCGTGCTCCAGATGCGAACATCTTCTATTACCTCGAGTGCTGGGTTGGTTCGACTGTCGATGCGTACACGACCGTGTATCTCTCCCAGATGCGTACGTTCCAGAAGCAGATCACAACCAGCGCTTTCAAGGTGGCGGGAGGTGTGGACCTGTCATCATCGGCGTCATCGTCATCAAGACCGACGAAGCAAAACCCAATCCCCACTGAATTCGTTGCGAAGATCACGAAGGCGTTCTTGGACTCCCTGTATGCGTTCTTGGACGGAATGGTGCATCTGGCTTCGGACGAGTCGCCGACGGCGAGTGGAGTAAAGCCGTTACCCCCGTCTTCCACCGTTGTACCCGGGACCAATCCACTGGAACTTGTCAAAGTGGAGGACGCGGTTTGTGCCCTCTGAGCCTATCGCCGTGTCCACCAAGCTCACAATTTACAGGATACTCGGGTGCTTCTGGTGGTGTCGAATTTCGGGCACCTCATGCGAGTTCTCATCCCGAGCATGATCACTGAACTAGAAACCGCCTTCAACAGCTCATTGGCCGACGACAGAAAGGCGCGTCCTTCACGCAGACTCTTCACCAATTCCCCATCTAACACCGTACGTCATCGACAGACACTCATGGCCGTCGTGCAAGAGCTCGACAAGACCCTGTTCGAGAGCTACTTCAAGCCGAAATCGGCCGCGCTCACTGCGATCGTCCGCAACGGCATCCTCGACCCTGAGATGGACTGGTACGAGACGCCACAGCCGAAAGGTCCGCACCCTCCACCTTCTCTTCCATTTTTCCGCCGTCAGACTGAACGCGCGCCCTGCGCTCCACGCCAGAGATCCGGCCGTACGTGTACGAGACGCTGATGTTCCTCGTCGGCATCCACGCGCAGGTCAGCGCGGCCGCGGCGCCGCTGCTCGAGCGCACGCTCAACGCGCTCGTCGAAGACGTCGCCGAGGAGGCGCTGCGCTGCTTCCGGCAGGTGAAGCGCTTCGGCATGGGCGGCATGCTGCGCGCGACGCTCGAGATCGAGTTCATGCACCAGACGCTCTCCCGCTACGTCACGCCCAGCGCGGACCAGACGCTCTCGGAGCTGTACACGAAGATCTCGCAGGCGTACGCGAAGCGCCCCGGCGACGAGAACCTGCAGTCGCACCTCGACGGCGTGAAGAAGACGCTGGCGGACGCGCGGCGCGCGACCGGGATCGAGTTTTTGTGCTTCCGCCAGACGAAGGACCGCTCGAAGGAGAAGAGCAGGACAGGCGAGGGGCGCGAGCGGAAGGAGAGGAGCGAGCGGCCGGACAGGGACAGACGGCGGGAGGCGAAAGAGGCCAAAGCGGGCTGAGCGAACGAATACCCTGTACTGGACGGCGTGATTTATTGATACCAGTGGGGACTACGAAGGGTAGCGACGTGCCCCTCACCGAGCTTTTGACATGGCAGGAAACCATATATCCAAGAAAACGGGGCGACGGGAGACCTGTACCTACGACTATGCAACACAGCGACCAGACCTATCGAACAGCGGATATGTACAACATTGTAACCCAACTAGAAAAGGAGGGGAGGGCGTAAGCTACATATAGTACACACAAATTAGCGCGACCGAGGCCGCGGCGAGGTAGACTAAGTAGATGTTGAATCTCGGGCGTGAAACGGGGAATGTGGGTAGTCATCGATCATCATATGCAGTAAATATTCGTGGTGGGTGTGCGAGGAATGGGGAGATGACAGCAGGACGACGAGAGGTGTATCAATAGCTCGTGAGAGTCGTGGGGGCAGTAAGCAGGACCGGGCAAGCAGAGAGGAACGCGAGCAGCGAGCAGCGAGATACGAGACGAATAAGCATATCCGGACTGAGCGCCGCGAGCTCCCCATGAGCATTGGTCCCATGCGTGAGTGTCAAGTTTGAACTCACCCGGGAGTGTTCTAGCCCAGCCGTTCACGTCACCGCATCTTCACCGTTTCCGCTTCTCGCTCCTCTCGCCGTTTTCAGGGACCGCTCCGCCGGGGCCGTCTGCTTTTCCCAAAGCACCCGCGGCGTGCGATACGACTCGCGGTCGTACGCCGCAGGGTCGTACTCGACCTCCACCGTGACCGTCTCCTCGATCTGCACACGCACGTCCTTCTCCTCGTCCTCGCCATCGTCGGGATGCGACTTCCGACTGCTCCCGCCCTGCCTGCCCCTCTCGTCGCGGTGGCTCCCGAGCGTGGCGCTCGCCACAGGGCCGCCGCCCGACCCCGACGACCCCGTGCACGCGTCCGACCTCGAGCCCTCGTGCGAGCGCCCGTGTCCGTGTCCATGTTCGTGTCCGTGCGAGCGCCCGCTCCTGCCCGACACCGATGCCCACTCGCAGTCACACGTACACCGACTGCGCCGGCGGCGCTCCATCGGCACCGTGAGCACCGAGCGCTCGACGTCCTCCATCTCGACCTCGCGCCGCCGTGGCGAGTCGGACGTGAGGCTCCAATCAAAGTCCGCGTCGGGGTCGAGGTCGAATCCCGAGGAGAGCGCGGTGTGTTCGCGCGAGCGGTACCTGCGGCCGTCTTTCGACTCGAACTGGGAGCGCATTGCTTGCGCGATCGAGCGCGCGGACGGGAGTGGGCGGGAGACTACGACTTGGGTCGTAATCGAGCGGTTGTGTGCCGCTGCCGCGTCTGTGGGTGTGGCTATGCGTCAGTGAGGGGAACAGACGCCGAGGCGCTGCGATCGCGCGGGCAGGCAAGATGACGACGAGGACCAACGACGTACCGCGGAGGTGAATGAGAATGCGCTGGCTCATGATCCATGTCAAGGCATATCCCAGCGACACCCTACGCGTTCACGAGGCCGACGCCACCGGAGACGCAGACAGACGTCCAGATCAAGCCCCACATGCAAACGCAAACGCAAACAGAACGCAAAACCGCAATCAGGCACATCAGTCAGCCACCGTTCTCAGGGCCGGTGATTATACGGGGGGGACACACGCACCCTGACGACTGTCAGGGGTGGCAGGCCCGTGTCGGTGAGCGTGATGGTCGGAAGGCAGGATGGCGCGTGGAGCGTACCTGCATGGATTCATCCGGGCGGCGGTATAGGATGAGGTTGAAGATGTTCACGCCCGTGAGCGCGACGAAGTAGACCAGGCCATCGGAGAGCATACTGCAAATGGGTCGTGGTTAGTGGGTGGGTGGTATTCGCGCTGGAGACGACCGCGCGCATACATCCTGACTAAATGCGCCATCCTAAAAGCAGAAAATCGTCAGCCCAAGGAGAGCCGCGTGGGAAATATACGCACTTTCCAGACTTTGGGTTGAAGCTGATCAAGTATGCACTCGAGATGCCCAGTGTTAGGATGTCGTAGGTCATAGAGAGAAGGTAGTAGAGCCAAACAGTCAGTACCGGAGGCCGATTGCCCGCAGTGCAACTACCATCCGCGTTTTGTTAGGGTAATCCTCGGGTCGTGTATGAGGTCTCAACGTACTTGTTATGCTAGAAACAGCAGTAGCGTGTCAATACGCAATCATTATTTTTAGCAGTCGGATCTTAGTCAGACTTACTCTGCCTTGCACGGCTGGAAATAACGCTCAAGGACCGTTAGTATACTAGAAACGCCGACTACACATAAAATAACTTACGAACACGGTTCCATAGGTTTAGGAACCATTGCGCCTACATAGGTCTTAGTGCTCGGCGACTAAGGGGCCGTAGAAACGCTTGACTTACGCTCGTAATGACAAGGAACGCAATGGCAATGACCCAGGTAACCCAACGACAGCGGCGTGATATGTTGACCGTCCTGGGGTACAGCCATTAGACTATAGGGCCAATATTGGGTCAAGGAGGCCTTTCACTACCTGATGCCTAGAATCAATTGCGAGACCATCGTCTGAATGACTATGGTCCTGGTTAGTAACATTGCAACTGCCGGTGAACCGCTAAGACAAGGGGGATAACTCGTATATGCGGACTTTCTCAGTCACCGTCCGCTGCAAATCACCGCGACACGTTAAGGAGGGTCCCGAGAGCCATACAATGAGATCACCAGGGACGGAGTGTAGCTTCAAACACATAGCCCCGCACCCTACATTACACGAGACTCCCTGTTCTTTCCGCGTTGATATGCATCCGATACTTCTGAGGCGGGAAGACGAGGTCTCGCGCCGACATGTCCTGCTTGCGACTACCGCCAAAGATAACACCAGAGGACAGGTTTCGCCCGCACCACCCAAAGAACAGGAGCTATGGGCTTAGGCACGGGCACCACGAGATATGTGTATTCTGTCTGGCTCAAAGAGAACGCTCGCCTTAACACCGGGAGCGCCCAAGTGAGAGGAACAAAAGAGGCCGGAATGCGGGGACAAGTCGGAGGAGCGCTCACCTTTGAATATGGGCGCCGCAATGAAGTACCGCGAGCACGCAGCCTGGGTCCAGAAATTGCCAAAGTATCCGACATTGCTGAGGGTGATGACCGCGATGCTGGAGTATCTGCGCGAACGCGTATATGCGTCAGAAACGCGCACAGGACGCGTGCGAAGTTGGCACGGACCGGATGGCGATGAAGAGGATGCAGCCCAGGCTAAGACGCCAGGACCGCTGGCTTCTGTAGAACCGCCATTCTGCGGGGAGCGTGAGGACGTAGCTATGGGGCCCGTGCGGGCGCGGGGTGAGTACGGCAGGAGGTGATAGGCGAGAGAGGGAGAGCGACGGACTCGTAAAAAGCGATGGAGAGGGAGATGACGCGAATGACGGACGCGGTGGAGGTGTGGCTGCTGGGGAGCCCTACGGCGTCCATGGGCGGCGGTGGACGCCGTGGCCGGGGGCGGGACGGTGGTCGTTGCGAGAAGAAGGACGGGGAGACGAGGGAGGCTAGGGACGGGCAGGGCGAGGCATGATGAGAACGGACAGGCGGGGCTGCAGCCAGGGCAGAACCGCTCCCACATTGACTGCGACACAGTCCGACCACTCACTCTCGCCACCACAAGCGCCCGCCAGGCACCGACTCTGTTTTCCCACACCCCGATCGCTGGGCGCCTGGACTTGCCTTTTCTGGCGCCGACGCCTCGGCCCCGCCTTTCACCCGCCCCGCGGCTTCTCCGGCCGTGGCCCGTCTTCTCCGTTGTCCTGCTCCGACTCTCCCGGGAACGGCGAACATCAACATTGTCTCCAGTCCCGCACGCTCACGCTACGCCGCCGCGAACGGCGTGGGTCCGTACCTGCGGACAAACACCACACTCGCCCGCATCGCGTGATCAGCCCGTCCCATTTATACGGCCCTCGCCTCGGTCTCGCGGCCACCCGGTGACACTGAGACCAATTCCGTTCCCATCTCCCCTCCATCCACAGAGCAAATCGGCGCATCGCGTTAAGTGATAACGCTAGCCCCCACAAAGCAAGCCCGGAACGAGCTCAAGGTCGCCCGCGTTACACATGTGGACGCTCCGCCACTCCCAGCCCGGCGCCCAGCACAGCTCCCAGCGGTTGTCTGTGTCGTCGTCAAGTCCTTCAACGTACAACATCTTGTATTGATGTGTGTTCCACACAACCGGACGTACCGCGCAACCCCCGCGTGCGAAGACGTGCTAAATGTAGCCGGCTACATATATAGCGTGCGTTCTGCCAGGCACCCGTGACATTCTTAGTGCCCTTGCTGTAAATTCGGACTGCGGGCACTTGCCTTGTTGCAACGCTTTCACCGTTCCCCTTGTTCCACTGTCGCCTCCCAATCCCACCCAAAGCCCGAGTCCCTCAACCGAGCACAGCAACGCCGTCGTATCAGATACGCGCCGCTTGGCATCCTTCCAGCTGTTT
This sequence comes from Trametes hirsuta, assembly GCA_001302255.2. NCBI lineage: Eukaryota > Fungi > Basidiomycota > Agaricomycetes > Polyporales > Polyporaceae > Trametes > Trametes hirsuta. The sequence goes on along the minus strand of CP019382.1, from coordinate 611,761 downwards.
GCAAATCGATAGACTCGCGAAGAATATCGGCGCACTCGTGTGCCATGATGCAAGCCCATCGCGATTTTCAATTGCAAAGAGCTGTCATCGCCGTCGACGTCGATATCGTTTCACGCTAACCAATCATGATCGATCCTGGCACAGTCTGAGGGAGGTAAGCAACCGCACAGTGGGTACGAATGACGCGTTGGGTTCTTGACTGATATAGTCGTACCGACATCTACTGCACAGCTCCGGGTGTACCAAAGGTGCAACTCTCGCGGAATATGCGTTTGCATATAAGGTAAGATATTCCCCGGTTGTAAGAAAATACGCCGCCGCAATCATGTCTTAATTGTGACCGAGACAACGAGGTGAGACGCACCTAACCCAACTTCCCATATAAACCATATCCTCGTCCAACCTACTCACGCTTCTCTAGTTCCGCCTGAACCCATACCGATGCCCCCAAAACCTCGTATTCGGCGCGTCCAGATGCCGCTGGTAGTCCACTTCGCGCTTGAAGAACCGCCCGCAGCACGCGTACACGGCATGCCAGCGCACGTGCCCGAGGTGGTAGCGCAGGTCCGCGAGCGACGTCAGCTTCGTGTCGCAGTACTGGCACGTCAGCGTGTTGATCATCTCCGCCGTGAACCAGTGCCGAGTGCAGAGCACGTCTGCGCAGGGAGGGAGAGGCATCAGTACTAGCGACAGAGATCCACGCAAGCAGACAGGGTCCAGAGATTCGACTCGGACGCGTAGGGCAGACACGCACCGGGGTCGTCCATCCAGGAGAGGTCTGCGGCGTCGTGCAGCACCGCGGGCCCGCCGTACGGGAAGGGGTTATGGATATGATACGGCGGCGGTGCGACGTGCCCCGCGTTCCTCGCCGGCGGGAACAATGGAGGCACTGCTGCCATTGCGGGGGCGCGATGTGCGGGCTGCCGCGCCTGCTGCTGGCGCTCGCGTTCGCGTTCGCGCTCTTCGAGGAGCATCGTCTCGTCCCAGAGCTCGCACGACGGCACCCGCGAGCAGCGTTTGTTGCGGATGTCCCAGAGGGCTGCAAGGGGAGAGCACGAGTTAGAGGAGAAAGTTATGCAAAGGCAAGGATGTTAGGGTGGGCGGGGACGTACAGCCGCACTTGAAGCAGAACTCAGTTTTGCACCTGCAGGTGATGTGGTTACAGCCGAGGGCGAGCTCGACGATGAACTAGCATGAAAGTATTTTGTTGAGGAGGTGAATTCTGTTCGATGTATGCGAAACCACTCACTGCACAACTTGGGCATCGTCGCCAATTTTCGGCCTTGATCAGCTGCAGCGCTTTTTGGTCTTCGGGAGACCGATCATCCAAGGGAAGTGCCTAAAAGAAGGCGTCAGGTAAGAAGAATGCCGCCGAAGGGCGTCGAGAATCGCTCATATACCTGATACTCCTCACAGGTGAGATCTAGTACGCAAATATAACGTCAGTCGAAGTACACCCCCGCGCAACCACTCGCAAGCACACTCACCGTCATGCCAGACTACCCGGCATGGCACGCATATAAGCGAGTTGCACGACGGACAAAGTGCCTGAGGATCCTCCGAGTCCTCGTCCAGCTGCACCAGCGCAGAGCACCGTGGGTTCGGGCAGTAATGTCGCGGAAGACTGTCCAGCAGCTTCTGGTGGTGCTACGCTCCCCACACGCCACCTCAGCCAAGGCCCTTCAATGACTTATGCATAGCCGCCTACCCAGAGGACCATGCCCTTCTCTGATAACACCCTCTCCGCGACCACGTCGGGGATGCCCGCCGGCCACTCCGCGAGTGAGCACTCCGGGCACCGTATCGGGAACACGACCGCGTTCAGGCTCGTCCCGGTGCCGTTCCCCTCCGGGTCGAGCTTGCTGTGGATGTACCCGTTCAGGCAGGAGATGCAGTACGCGTGCTCGCGCGGACATGGGAGGTACGTCCCGAACTGGAGGCGCGATGAGGAGTTGGCGGTGCGGGCGGCGGCGGCGGGGGAGTGCGTCGCTTGGAAGGGCTCCATGCAGATACCGCAGATCGGGTAGAGGCCTGGGGAGGTGATCTCTTCCTTCTTGACTGGTTACCAGTGCAATCCAGTGAGTAGATGCGCGCCGTGCCGCTAGTAGGCATTACTGACCAAGGGATTCGTAGTAGGGTGGAGGTGCAGCATCTTGTCTGCCTTTACCCTTACCCTTCGCGTTTAAATCGTTGGCCTGCAACGGCTGGTGTAAGCGACCCGAACATTTACGTAAAATCGCAGGCGGTTACCATGATGTCCTCGATAACATCCTGGCCCAGGACGCTGCAGTAATCGACGGCCTGAGCAAGAGTCGACATTTGATATTGCAGTACTTTTATATTCACCTCTCGGCGTCGCGCATATCGATATCTTCTTCGCCGTTGTTCATGGCCTCCTGAAGGCGTCGCGCAAATTCCGCGTCCAAGGCACATTTCTTCTCCGCCGCGGCGAGTTTTTGTGCATACTGCTTGCTCGCAATGACGTTGCTGTCCTCAGCATGCTGCATCGCCTGAGCGATCGCAGCATCTTTGTTCGCCAGGATCTCTGAGGAGAGGATGTCGAGTGCGACGTCTTCGTCAGACACGCCCAGCGAAACCGGCTGGACCCTCCTGGGGAAGCGGCCAGCTGCGAGTGCGGAGGATTGCATGGCCTCGCTCAACTGGAGCTCTTCGGCTGCGCGTGCATTTTCGAGAGCGCGCATGTCGTCCTCGAGCATCTTGGCAATGAGGAGCTCAGTGAGCATATCGTTGTTTGGGGCGACTTCCATCATGGCGCCGTAGTCTGGGTGATAGGTTAAACACGCTATGCTCTACATTTTCGACATTTTCGGGTGTCTGCGTCAGTGCACGGCGTCCGAAATAATCTTGAGCGCCCTCACAGCTCGTCCTGGGGGAAAGCAAAGAGATGCGTGCCCGGATGAGAAGGGGAGGACAAAGAAGGAGAGAGGCTCGCGTAGGTCCAAGTTTGTCCGCCTCTAAATCAAAATGCGGACGCATCGGGCCGGAAATCCGAGGGACGATCGGGAGTCATTTTGGAAGTGGAAGTGTGGCTGCTGCTTTCCGTCTTCTAGCACTGTACCACCACCGACCCTCCTTCTCTTCTTCTCGGGGTCTTTTGTCTTGTTTTTCGACGAGGAAAAGCTCTCAAAATGGCGGCCGACCCTCTTGCGCGCGTGGTCGCGAGACTGCAAAACCTGCCGGAGATGTCACTGCCTACGGATTACCCCAGACCTACCGGGGGAAACAGGCTGGTCGAGGCAGCGGTAACGGCGGAGCTCTCCGAACAGACTTGTGTTGGGCTGATGAAGCTCGCGCTCTACAACGAAAACGACGAGGAGCTCGAAGACGAGGCCCCGGTGAACAACACTCCCTCCGCGTTCCACCTCTTGCTTTCCGCGTTCTCCGTGCTCTTGCACAGATACACAGGCGACACAGATCTTGTGATCGGGTCTTCCTCTGCGTCTGCGCGCAACCCGCTTGTTCTCCGTGTTGCAGTGGGCCCTGAGGATCCGTTCTGGGCAGTCGTTCGCAAAGTGCAGCAGATAGAAAGGGAGGCCGAAGCAGATAGCGTACCGTATGAGTCAATCATCCGCGCGCTCGGAAAGGACAAGGCCGATACGGTCGAGGGTTCGCGTCCGATTTTCCGCGTGCGGTTCTTCGACGAGACAGACACGCCGCAAGAGCAGTTCCTCCACTCTACGAGTTTGACCTCGGACATCACCATCTTCATCACCCGACAGCAAGAGTCGAGCCGCTCCTCGATCGCCCCGCATCTCTCCCTCCGCATCCTGTACAACTCGCTCCTCTTTACGCCTGCACGGATATCATGCATCGTGGATCAGCTGTCGATTCTGCTGCGTAGGGTGGCCGCGAACCCTCTTGCGCCTGTAGGCTCGGTACCGCTGCTCACACCCACCCAACGCGCGAGGCTGCCGGACCCTACTGCGGACCTGAACTGGTGCGATTTTAAGGGCGCTATCCCCCACATCTTCTCTCGGAACGCCAGACAGTGGCCTGACCGTCAATGCGTCGTGCAGTGTATCCCCGCGCATAACTTGGACGTCCCCCAAGAGAGACGCACATTCACGTACAGCCAGATTCTGCACGCGTCCAATGTTCTCGCGCACCATCTGGTACAAGGCGGCGTGCAGCGAGAAGAAGTCGTAATGGTCTACGCTTACCGAAGTGTAGACCTCGTCGTCGCGGTTATGGCTGTCCTCAAGGCTGGTGCAACTTTCTCTGTAATCGACCCTGCGTACCCGCCGTCACGGCAGACCATCTACCTCAAGGTCGCACAACCTCGTGCGCTCGTGGTGCTCAAGGGCGCGGGCAAGATCTCTCCCACTGTACGCGACTTTATCAACACGGAGCTGCAGATCCGTGTGGAGGTTCCTGCCCTGGAATTGCTGTCGAATGGGCAGATAGTTGGCGGTCAGCACGCAGAGGGCTCAGAGGACGTTCTGCAATCTCAACAACATCTTGCCGATACCGATCCTAACATCCCGCTGGGTCCGGATAGTGTGGCTACGCTGTCGTTCACGAGCGGTAGCACGGGTATCCCGAAGGGCGTCAAGGGACGGCACTACAGCTTAACGCACTTCTTCCCATGGATGGGGCAGAGGTTCGAGATCGGAGAGCATTCGAAGTTCACGATGCTCAGCGGTATTGCTCATGATCCCATTCAGCGTGATAGTAAGTTTGTCACGAGGCTCCGTAGCTCCATATAATACTCACAATTCGATAGTGTTTACCCCACTATTCTTTGGTGCCAGCCTTTATGTTCCCACCGCGGACGATATTGGTACCCCTGGCCGTCTAGCGGAGTGGATGGCGGACAATGAGGTGACGGTCACCCACCTCACCCCGGCCATGGGCCAGCTTCTCTCCGCTCAGGCTACGCGCCAAATTCCCTCCTTGCGCAACGCCTTCTTTGTCGGGGACGTGCTCACCAAGCGCGACTGCCTCCGCCTCCAGTCCCTGGCTGCGAACGTCCGTATCGTCAACATGTACGGCACGACGGAGACGCAACGCGCCGTGTCATACTTCCTCATCCCCTCCATCTCCGAGGACCCTACGTTCCTTGCGACTCAGAAGGACATCATGCCCGCGGGCGAGGGCATGATCGACGTGCAGCTCCTTGTCGTTAACCGCAACAACCGCTCGGTGCCTTGTGCAGTTGGCGAGGTCGGCGAAATTTATGTGCGCTCGGGCGGCCTCGCGGAGGGGTATTCCGACCCCCAAGCTACCGCCGAGAAGTTCGTGAGCAACTGGTTCTGCGAGAATGCCCCACCACGCGATGATACACTACTCCACCCACCTGAGGGACAGGCCCCTGGTCCTGAGGCGCAGTTCTGGAAGGGCGTGCGTGACAGGATGTACCGCTCTGGCGACCTCGGGCGCTACCTCCCAGACGGCATCGTGGAGTGTACCGGTCGCGCGGACGATCAAGTCAAGATTCGTGGCTTCCGTATCGAGTTGGGCGAGATCGACACCCACCTTAGCCAGCATCCGCTCGTGCGGGAGAACGTTACGCTCGTGCGACGTGACAAGGACGAAGAGAAGATCCTGGTTACATACTTCGTTCCCGTTAATGGCCCTTCGCTCGACGAGTACGTGAGCGATGTCGGAGACGATGGCGACGAGAAGGGCCTTGTGAGTGGTATGCGCAAGTACAGACGTCTCATCAAGGAGATCCGAGAGTACCTAAAGAAGAAGCTGCCGAGTTACAGCGTGCCAACATGCGAGTACATATTCCCATATTTGCTTACCCTCTACTCACTGTCTCTATCAGTGTTTGTTCCTCTGAAGCGCATGCCACTTAACCCCAACGGCAAGATCGACAAGCCCGCCCTTCCTTTCCCCGATACTGCCCAGGTAGCCGCTCCTGAGCCCACCCGTGGTACGGCAACTCCCACCGAGGAGGCCATTCGTGCCATCTGGGCGCGCATCCTACCCAATGCGCCATCCCCTCTCCCACTCGACGAGAGCTTCTTTGACCTTGGTGGCCACTCCATCCTCGCGACGCGTCTCATTTTCGAGATACGTAAGGCTTTCCTTGTGGAAGCGCCACTTGGTCTAGTATTCGATAAGCCAACAATCTCCCAGCTTGCAGAGGCCGTCGACCGCATGCGTAACGCTGATCTCGGGCTTGCTGGTGGGGCCAGCCCCTCCTCGCCTACCGCCGCTGCGCCGGACGCCGGCATCTCAGGCTCGCGCAAGCTCGAGTATCACAAAGATTACGAACAACTTGTCGCTCAGTTGCAGGAATCATACCCCTCAGCACCATCAGATTACGCGAAGCGATCGCTCACTGTGTTCCTTACTGGCGCGACTGGGTTCCTCGGCGCTTTCATCCTGCGCGACCTCCTCCAGCGCGCAGCACGCGTCAAGAAGGTGATATGTCTTGTACGCGCGTCGGACGACGCGAAGGCCCTAGAGCGCTTGCGCGAGGCTGCAGCGGGACGCGGCGTGTGGAACGAAGACTGGGTCACCGGTGGCCAGCTAGAGGTTGTCAGAGGCGATTTGGACCGCCCGCGCTTCGGGCTTGATAGTGCCGCTTGGTTGCGCGTCGCCGGAGAGGCGGACGCTGTCATTCACAACGGTGCATTGGTAGGTCCTAGCCTCACCCGGTGCTTGTCGCTAGAACTGACTGGACGACGTGACATAACAGGTCCATTGGGTGTATCCGTACGAGAAGTTGCGCTCCGCCAATGTCCTGGGCACTCTCACTGCTGTAGAACTCGCTGCAGCGGGTAAGCCGAAGCTCTTTGTTTTCGTATCGTCCACGTCGGCTATCGACACGGAGTATTACGTGCAACTGTCCGATAGTGTTGACGCTGTACCGGAGAACGACGATCTTGAGGGTGCCCGCACGGCGCTTAAGACAGGGTATGGGCAGAGCAAGTGGGTGTCCGAGAAACTCCTGTTCGAGGCGGGTCGTCGCGGTCTGAAGGGACACATTGTTCGTCCTGGGTATGTTGTGGGCGACTCAGAAACAGCAGGTATGTGCACATGGTATCCTTCGACCTCTAGTACATATCACTAATCGGGTGATTTCTATGTGAATAGTCACAAACACGGATGACTTCCTTTGGAGACTCGTCAAGGGCTGCATACAGCTTGGCTTGGTCCCCGATATCAACAACACCGTGAACATGGTACCAGTCGATCATGTCGCACGTTGCTGTGCGGCCGCAGCTGTAGCTCCCCTGCCCGAACCGCGCAACGCCTTAAGCGTGCTCCACGTAGCCGCCGACCCTCGCCCCACATTCAACGACTTCTTAGGCGCGCTTCACCGTTACGGATTCGCGACGGAGCGTTCAGAGTACCTCGTATGGCGGCGGCAACTGGAGAGGCACGTCATGGAGGTGCAGGACAACGCTCTCTTTCCTTTGCTCCACTTCGTGCTCGACGACTTGCCCACGAGTACGAAAGCGCCCGAGTTGGACGACACAAACATGCGTGCTGTACTAAGTGCACAAGGGGAACAAACGAATGGAACCGTGGACGAGGGGTTGATGGGCAAGTACCTCGCATGGCTTGTCGGTGCAGAGTTCCTCCCACCGCCGACGCTGGAGAACGCGGAGAAGAAATTGCCCCAGCTGGCGCGCGGTACGGCAGCGAAAGCAGTAGGGCGCAGTGGGATCTAGAGGGATGTTAAAAGTATTTTATAGCAATCACTGAGAGGGGATAGAAGCAAACAAGTATGTAAAATGTAAAAATATAACATCTCGGTAGCGTGATTCTTGGTACTCAGAAAGCCACTAATAATGGCCAGAGCAGCTTTGAGTACATTATCGAATATAAAGCGTTCGATTGCGCCTGTCGCGCGGGAGATTGTCGTACACGCAGTGAGATGGACGTCGACGTCGGGGACAACGGGGAGGACTCCAAGCAGCGGCGGCAGAGACGCCAGAGAGATAAGATGAGATGGTGCTCGTGCGGAGTTTGAAAAGGCAATCCACTAGTGCTGAGAGATTAGCGTCTAGTAATTTTGAGGAGCGCCGGTGCTCGCTCGCTTCGCCACAATCCTCGAATTTTGGAGTTCCCTCACATCTTTCGTGCTTTCTACTCTTCCACAGCTGTTTGCTCCTGCTCTTCTGGAACTCAGAGGAATTGCTAGGTTTTGCCTCCGTTCATTCATCTTCTCTCCTATCTGGTCGGACTTGGCCCATGGGTGCAGCACTAGACCCTAGCGCGGTGAAGGTGTACACCGTCAATGGAGAAGCGTCGGGCTCTTCCTCCGCACTCCCTGACTGGTTGACACGAAAACGGGAAGGAAAAGGGAAAGGGAAAAGAGTCATTCGCGAACATGTAGAAGGGACTATTGAACTCATACAACACTTCGACTTCCCGGAGGCCAGTAACAGGGTTAAGACTACCCGAGACGGCCACCATGCGATTGCGACAGGGACGTACAAGCCACAAATCAAAGTTTGGGACCTAGACCAACTTTCACTCAAGTTCGAAAGACATACCGACGCGGAGAATGTCGATTTTGTTGTGAGTGAGTCTTCTTATATTCCTTCCAGGAGTCTATTCGAACTCTGGGAGTCCTTATATATGTTGGGTTAGATGCTCTCGGACGACTGGACAAAGTCAGTACACCTACAAAATGACCGCTCTGTTGAGCTGCACACACAAGGCGGCTTCCATTACCGAACTCGTATACCGCGTTTTGGTCGTGCTCTCGCCTATCATTTCCCTTCCTGTGACGCCCTTTTCGCAGCCTCAGGACCAGAAGTCTTTCGCCTCAATTTGGATCAAGGGCGCTTCCTAAATCCATTAGTGCTACAAGGGGAGGGCGGGGAGGACATTGCCGGCGTGAACGCCATTGACATCAATCCTGCACACCAACTCTTTGGCTTTGGCGTCGAGGGCAACGGCACCGTTGAGTTCTGGGACCCTCGGTCGAGATCTCGAGTTGGAATCCTACACCTACCCCGCGACAGATTACTGCCAATGAACTCACTTGCTCTACCTGCTCTTCCTGGTGTGGACGATGGTAGCCGACCAGCGCCGCTCTCTGTCACCGCTATCTCTTCACGAGCGGACGGTTTATCGTACGCGGTAGGAACATCTACCGGGCACACTCTTCTATATGATATACGGTCGGCAAGACATCTCGCCATCAAGGACCAGGGCTATGGCTTGCCGGTCAAGAACGTCACCTGGATAGAGGGTGGGAGCAGGATGGCCGGTGAAGGCTACGTGCTAAGTGCAGACAAGAAGGTCATCAAGATTTGGAATCGAAATTCGGTACGTGCCTACATAGTCGTATTCGACTGTATGCGCTTACATGGGAATAGCCCGAGGTCAACTTTACGTCTATAACGCCTGCACATGATCTCAACGACGTTCATCACGTCCCGGGTAGTGGCTTATTGCTGCTCGCTAACGAAGGTATCAGGATGACAAGCTATTTCATTCCTCAGCTCGGCCCAGCACCGAAGTGGTGCAGCTTCCTCGAGAACCTCACTGAAGAAATGGAGGATCAGACAACCCGAACGGCGTACCAGGACTACAAGTTCATCGACCGTAGCGAGCTCGCCAAGTTTGTGCTTTCCCTCATCCAACCCTAGCCCCTCTGACCTCTTTTTTTGTAGGCTTGGACTAGACCATCTCGTCGGTACACCCGCACTCAAGCCGTATATGCATGGCTACTTCGTTTCGCTCGAGCTGTACGACGCCGCGCGCGTCATCGCGAACCCTTACGCGTATGCAGAGCACCGCGAGCGTATGGTACAAGAGAAGATGGAAAAGATGGCGGAGACGCGCATTCGCTCACGCAAGGACGCCGGCGTCAAGGTCAACAAAGCACTTGCAGAAAAGCTCAAAAAGGAAGAGGAACGTGCTCGCAAACGGGAGGAGCGCCGTGCGAAGCGTGCACATACCCAAGACAACGCCGACGATGCAATGGAGGTCGACGAAGCGGGGCCGGCAGAGGACGCAACGGAGGAAGTTGCCGGCGATAAGCCAAACCTTCTCAGCGATCCTCGGTTCGCCGCTGTGTTCCAGGATCCCGAATTCGAAGTGGACGAGAATACGAGAGAGTATGCGCTTCTCAACCCCTCGGCCGTGGCTCAGCGGCAGAATGGCCAGGAGACAGGCAGGAGCCGAGTGAAAACGGCCGTGGAAGAAGAGGAAGAGGAGAGTGACAAGTCGTCGTCTGACCCGCTCAGTGAGAGTGAAGACGAAGACGCAGAAAAGGACGGTAGTGAAAGCGAAGACAGCGACGATGCTGGAAGTGAGTATTTTCCTAATGTCGGAAGTCTCACGAGACTTAACTAATCCCCCCTTCCAGAGCTTTGGCAGGATGACATCCGTGTGCGTATGGCAGCCCGCGCAAGCTCCCGGAAGCAGACAAGACCACCGCCACGACGTGAGGCCAAGGTCCGCCTGGTACCCCTACAGGCGCAGAACGATGTCGGTGGACGTACTATGGACAAAAACGCGACATTCGGCCAGCGACGCTCACAGCTCGGCACGAAGGGTCAGGGTCGCGCGTCCTCTGGGGATGGGTCGTCGGTTCGCCACACGGCAGACGGTGGTGTCGAGATGACGTTCATCCCGCGGACGACCTCTTCAGGTGCAGATTACGACGACTCCGCCCCGCCTCGGAAGGGCAAGCTCGCCAAGGAGGCGAAGCGGAAAGGTGTGGAGACGTTTGGCGCGGGCATGGAGAGGGGCGGGGAAGACCCCGAGCACGAGATGAGCGAAACCGAGCGCAAAGGCCGGACAAAGCGGCGGCAGGGCATGCGCAGTGGGAGCAAAAACACGTTCAGGAGGATGTGACCGGATATACACGATCATATTCAATTCATTTTGCGACATGTTTAGGAGCTTCCCTGGGCTCGTTATTCCCGTGGATGACGAAATGTTTCCAAAGAACGGCAAGAGCACAAGATTCACTCCTTTCAGGACAAACGAGTATCTGAGCAAATTTCCCATGCACGTCATGTCATCATCTCAAACTTGAACTGCACTGATCACTGTTGTTAGAGGATAATAGTCCATCCACGAATCACTGGTGCGTATAATTGTATATGTATCTCCTGCGGCCCCCCTACTCATCCTATACCCAAGCATTCTCTATGCTACATAACAACTTCTCCCTTACAAACCGACCGCCGTCCTGAGCTTAGCAAAGTTAGGCGTGCCGAGACCAGTGACAGGGTCCCACCCGGTGCGCGCAGTGAAGCCGTTCGTGTTGCAGCCGGGGTTGCTCCCGCTCGTGACGTCCGTGAGCGCCGCGGCGCCCTGCGGGGAGTAGAAGAACGGGTTCAAGAACCCGAGCGACGGCTTTCCCTGCGCGGCGAGCTCGTCGTTGAGGAGTGAGATGATGCTCGCGAAGATAGGCGTCGAGCAGCTCGTGCCCGCGACCTCCCCGAACTGGTCCTGGAACACGATCTCCACATTCTCGCCCTGCGCGGCGATGTCCGGGAAACCGCGGCCCGCACGGTTGAACTTGCCCGAGTTGGTGTTCCCGAGCGCGTTCAGGAAGGTCGTGACCGCGCCGGACTGGAAGCTCGGCTGCGAGAAAATGTCCGAGAACCCTCCTCCAGAGAAGTCCGCCGCGGTCTCGGGGCCAATACCGGTCGTCGCGCCGACGGATGTTACGCTGGGCCGGGGATTTAGCTTCGAGTAGACGAGTAGTATGGATGCCGGTGTACTCACAAGGGACAGCCGGACGGGAAGGTGGGGATGAAGGTCGTGCAACTTTGACTTTGCGATCCGGACACACCACCATCGCCAGACGAGAAGAGAATGGAAGTACCACGAGCACCGAGCTGCGCGTACGCATTGCAGAGGTTGCTGTGCATAGAGTCCATGTAAGCACAGATCCAATAATCGCCTACTGGAGACACTCACGTAGCGATGCTGGTGGGGAGGTCGGGCTCGTTAAAGCCGTAACTCGTGGAGAGGACCTGGGGAGGGTTCGTCTCGCCGAGCAGTGTGTTGATGATGTCAAGGAAGCCGTTCACGCCGTCGCGGTTGCGCTCGCCGACAGAGATGAATACGGTGGGGACGCCAGACGCGATACCGACGGTGTATTGAGTGTCGAGATTCTACACGCGCCGGTTTGATTCAATGTAGGATGCGGAAACAACCTGGGTATGATACGTACAGCCTCGATTCCGGCATCAGCGAGTTGCTGGGGGTTCTGACCACCGTCGAGGGTCTGCGTGGTGAAAGTGGTCCCTGCCGCCAGGTCGGTGCGGAAGTTGGTGATAAACGTCTATTGTATCTATTGAGCATCCCACACGACCAACTGTGGTGCGATGAGCGGCTTACCCTGAGATCTTCCTGGTTGGCGAATTGTTCGATAAAGCCACTGACACCCAGAGTGTTCGACTTCTGAGTTGCCAGAGCCGCCGGAATGCCGTACAGGGCCTGCAGACACGTTGGGGTGATGGTATTGACGCAAGACGCAGGAACCGCGTCCGACGTAAGGTTGAACAACGGCTTCGGCTTGTCTGCACTGTGGGGCACAAAGTTGAAGACCTTGCCGGTGAACGGTTGGGCGAAGCTGCGTGTGTCGTATGAGAAGCAGGCTCAACGGCGGGCTACGAGCAAGCTCACACGGTGGTCGGGTGAACGAAGTCGAGATGTTCCTTGAGGTCGGTTGGAATCGAGTAGGCCAGGGTGCGAATGGAGGTCTTGCCCGTCGGCGTGTGGTTGAAGACGGAAAACTCGGCGTCGAGGAGGGCATTTGCCTTGCTGACCGGGATGGAGAAACTGAGCTGGTCGCCCGCCGGGGAGGCCTGGGTCGCCTCAATGCCGTTATCCTTCAACCATGCAGTGACCGCAGCGACGGTCTCGGGCTTAGGCGCAACAAACTTCTCGACCTACAGTAAACGTGAGCATACGAGCCTAGCACTAGCATGTGAACGACAACATACCTCCTCCTTGCTCAGGTGCTGGCCCTTAAGGGGACTTGCAGGGTCGCTGACGTCCAGAAGTGCCTTCTGGAGCCCGGCGATGTCGTTCTGCACGAGCGCAACGCGCAGGTCGACGACCGCGTCGGACGGCGCAGGGCCAACCAGCTGGAACGTCGATGGGATCGACTCCCGCGTCTCATGCACCTGCATGTTGCGGGCCAGCGGCGTGCCGTACGCAGTAGCAGCCAGGCATGCGACCAGGAAAGCCGAGGAGAGCATGGTGAGCCGAAAAACCGTGTGGGCGGAATGTGCTCGTGAGGAGCCTGTTCCCGGGTCGCGCTCCCTTTATACACCCCGACTGCGAAAATACTTATGTCGCGGGCCTCCCGCGCTAAGCGATAAGGCGCGAAGCCCCGCATGGGGGGCAGGACACGGGCGCAGCTGCGCGGCGAGCACGACATACGCAGCGAAGCCGACCTTGGACGCCCAAGGAGGCGGGACATTCGTCGGGGCAACTTGCAGGGCAAACTGATACCGGGAGAGGAGAGCGCGTCCAAAATTGAATGTGAAAACGAGAGGAAAAGGATGGCGCTTCCCACCGACTCGGGCGTGTGGGAACCGCTCATGCGGCGGCGGGAGACCGGCCCAAGTAGCGTCGCTCTGCCTGTGAAGGATGACGGTCTGCGCGGGCACGTATTGGTCAGTATGTAGATATGTTCGGACACGATAAGGCAAGGGGTTGTCGCTCACTGTATGGTGCAGTTTGCATGCGGGGGCCCTCGTCGCCGGCGGGACGTCACAAGACTAGACAAAGTTCCCCTTATCGTGTGCTCGAGCAATCACAGAAGCGTTTCGTGCGAGGTGGACGGCCATCAGTTCCAGGGAAGCGTGAGGGTGCAGAGGACCGGCCATGCTGCAGGTAGGGACAGAGACTGACTAAGGCGTCGAGCATGGGGCTCACACACATCCTAGGGTAATAAGGTTCGAGAAGAACGCCGGCGGCATCGACGAGCCATGTCAAAACTGCAATGGACGAGGCATTTAAAGAAGGTCGATAAGGAGAATTGAACTTTCGATAGCGGTCATTGAAAGTGTCGGGCAGGCGATCCTTCAGACATGGACGCAGATAGAAAGGCGTACACACACGAAGATGCGCGCGGTAATGTCGCTGTTACCCGACCTCGGCAAGCTCCAACTTGCTACATTCGGCAGGTGTTGTGGATGGAGTGTATGGGGTCGCGGATCGTCCGGACCTCGTCTCTCTCACAGAACGGCAGAACAACAGTGTCGTGAGATGCAGACGGATGGCGATATCCATTTCAAAAAGGACGGTCGACATTGCCCATAGATAGTTTTCACAAGGGCGACCGTCCATGGGCTAGATCGCGACATTAGTCGCATTAGCCCTGCCAGTAGGCTCGGTGAGGCGCGATGTCTGGATCGGAGGTACTCAAGGACCGCGTCATGTTTTAACTACGTACTACTGGTTCCGGTGCGCTCATGAAGCGTCTATATAGCTTTTAGTTGAGACCATTACTTGGTCGGTCGGTCGAAGATTGCAACGTGGTGGGTGTTGAGCCGATAGGGATACGAGGACCGACCCTACCAAGTCTACAGTTATGTATTAGTACTTAACATATGCATATGATGAGTATCTCTACATGCCCTGCCGAGCTGATTGCGGACGCCACCGTCAACTTTCAAGGCATAGTTGAATGATCCTGCCGCTCGGCACGGAATCATATGAAGCAACTTCCTCGCAGCACAGTACGAGAGTCACATTTCGATGAGTCGGTGGATGACCGAGGGGAGTGCTGCCAATTCCGAAGGCTCAGAGCAGTAAGAGGCAGTTCAGTGCAGTGTACGCAACACACAACGGCCGAACTGGAGGGAGGCTGAGCAGAAGCGTCGAGTCACGGGAGCGGCTGTGCGGGTGAGTTGCCGGAGAGCGCTAACGCCGAGGAGTGCGGGAGATGCCGATGTGCCGGGCGTCTGGCACTGCGTAATGCCAAGAACATAGGAGCACGGGCGCCTGCTGGAGAGGACTTGGTTCGTCCGCGGCGAGACGGCTCTCGTCCCGACGCCCATCCTCTCCCCGCACTCTTGGTCTCCGCGACAAGACAAGCCCAAGCCCATCCGCCTCCAATATATGGCCCCGACCCGCTTAGCCCATGCAGGGAACCGCTATCCGCGCTTGACTTACTCGCTCCTCTCAATCGCCACCCACCAGCTCGGCAAGCTCCTTGGATACTCACGACAAGACGTCTCTCAGCACTTGCACAACTTCGTCAAGAGAGAAGAGAAGCATGATGGCAAATTCATCGCTTTCGCAGTCCTCATTCCTGTTCTCGTCTTGCTATCCGGCTTGTTTGCCGGCCTTACCCTCGGTTACATGAGTCTGGACGAGACACAGCTCCATGTCCTCAGCATAAGTGGCACGCCGTACGTGTTGTTTCCTCTAATATATGCGCGTCACTCAGACCATTTCTACAGTAAACAGAAGAAGTATGCGGACAAGATTTTGCCTATCCGCAAGAATGGCCACCTTCTGCTCATCTCGCTCTTGTTGGCAAACATGATCGTCAACGAAGCCTTGCCCATCATTTCCGAGCCTGTACTCGGCGGTGGTATCGAAAGTGTTGTTGTCAGCACAGTCCTCATTGTCATGTACGTATATCTAACCTCGTCTATCCTACGCCCACTGCCTGTAGGTTCCCCCACGCCACGTCTCTGCTGCGCTCCTTGTTGTGACACCCTCAACGTGTACACGGGCTGATACGGCTCCGATTCTCTCATACGACCAGCTGTTATTCTCACGTCTATGAGGCGTTCCCTCCATTACCGCTTTTCGCCGTAATTCTTGCCCTGTGCTACTATGCCCTATGTGACTGTACTGACTGACGTTCTCCAGCTTCTCTGAGATTATACCGCAGTCGCTATGTACCCGATACGGCCTGGCAATCGGTGCACAGATGGCCTGGTTTGTACGAATCCTCATCCTCTTGATTGTACGTAGTTCCAGTCTCCGTTTTATCTGCTGTCTGATGGTCATTTCAAGGGGATTGTATCTTGGCCGGTTGCTAAACTGATGGAGCTCATTCTGGGACCCCACCACGGTATCATGTACCGCCGTGCAGGTATGTCATCAACCTGTCATCCTACTGCGACAGGCGTGTTCATCGACATTTATAGAACTCAAGGAGCTAATCGCTTTGCATTCCGCCGCTGGCGAATTGGGCGGAGATCTTCAGTCTGACACTGTAGCAATCATCGGCGCTACCCTCGACCTCCAAGAGAAGGTCGTTCGCCAGGCAATGACTCCCTTGGAGAAGGTGTTCATGTTAAACATCGACTCGAAACTCGACTTTGACACGATGAAGCGCATTGGCGACACTGGTCACTCGCGCGTCCCCGTGTACGAGGAGATTGACGTGCCCACGGTTGCCAAGATCCCACAGCTCAAAGCTAATGCGAGCTCCGGCACCTCCACGCCGCCCAAGCCCGGCCAAACCGCTGAGGGGGCACCGCTGCCAGACCGTGTGCAAAAGGTGAAGAAGATCGTCGGCGTGCTCATGGTGAAACAGCTGCTCCTGCTCGACCCCAAGGACGCGACGCCGCTCCGCAACATCGCGCTGAACGCGATGCCGTGCGTGCCGTTCAACGAGCCCCTCCTCAACATCCTCGACAAGTTCCAGGAGGGCCGGAGCCACATGGCGATCGTGTCCCGCTTCAGCGTCGAGAAGGCCAAGAGCGTGCAGCACGAGGTCAAGAAGGGCCTCACGCAGCGCCTGAAGGACCGCGTCGGCATGGGCGACAGCTCGGACAGCAGCAGCGACGAGGGCAGCGGGGACGAGAGCGCGACGGGCACGGGCAGCGGCGCAAGCGACCGCGATGCGACGCTGCGCGGTGATGGCGTAGACGGCACGAAGAAGCGCCGCAGGTGGCGCCGCCGCGCGCACCAGAAGAAGCGCAAGTCGAAGGAGAGCACCGCCGAGGAAGGTCAGGCAAAGACGGAGGCCGTCGAGATGGACAAGCTGCGCAAGGACAGCCCGCTCCAGGGCGCTGTTCAGACGAGTCTGGCGAGGGCACTGAGCATGGGTCGTGAGCAGAGCTTGCCGGACGACGCGGTTCTCGCTCCCGAGCAGGCAGAAGACGTCAGTTCGACTCTCGTTCTATGCGCTGTAAACGGTCGCTGATAGACCGCTACACAGTTTGTGCAGAGCATGGACACCTACGTCCAACCCCTGGGCATCATCACCCTCGAGGACGTTGTCGAAGGCGAGTAGAGTACTTCGAACCTCTCTCACATTCCTATATCCTGACGTCACCGACAGAGATCATCGGTGAGGAGATATACGATGAGTTCGATCCCGAAGGCCAAGGCCACCTCCGCCCACTCATCTCGCCTGACGCGAAGCGCTTCCTCGCCCGCCGCCGTATAGGACGCCCCGACGCCTCGCCCGCCGCTCGCGGAGACCCCGCCACTGGCGCGACCCTCACCGCCGAGCCCGCCCCCTCAATACCTCGTGGCGCACAAACCGTGCCGTCTTCTCCCAATCCCAATCTCAATCCCACTCTGCAGGGAAGCACGGGCGGTGGCCTCGCGTCGCCCCCGCCGCTGTCCCCCGCCGCGTCCGGAGACGTGCCCGCGCGGAAACGCAGCGGGGCGAGCAGCGTGAGCCGCCAGATCGGGAAGGTGTTTGGTGGGGTGCGCAGGGCGAACACGTTGCCCGAGGCGGCGGGCGAGAATGCCGCCGAGGTGGCGGCTGTCGGAAGCGGGGCCGGGGAGGAGAAGGAGCAGGAGCAGGAGGACGTGAAGGAAGACGTCAAGCCGAGCGAAACAAGTCCTGACGAGAAGAAGGGCGCGCCGGATAAGGGCGAGGATACTGGTCTGTGAGGAGTCGCTGTTGTGACGGATAGAGGGGGGGCTCCCCGCGGGGCTGGGGTCGCGTGGGGACGATTAGATTGTATACATTCACGCGTTCGTATAATGAGTTGGATCTCACGCCTCCTGCCCGTGTTTGCAGGCTCGGCACATTTCTCTTTCGGGGTGTGGTGGGCTAGATTGACGGCGTGAGACGTTGGATGATGATCTACGGTGTCAGCCAGCAAAACCAGTACTATAGAAGGCACTCTTGTCGGGAAATTACGGTACGATACTTTGGGTGGGGCACCATATGGCGTGTGTCGATGTCGTTGGTACTTGTATGGGGTTCCACACTCCCATTTCACTGGTCAAGCAGAGTTTTGGATGTATTTTCTCCACAAGAAAGTATCGTACACGGTGGTTGGGACAATACGAATCGGCACGCCTGTAGCACAAACACATAGCAACGCGCGAGACGCATGACGGTGCCATAGGGGCTCTAAGTAGTAGTAAAATATAAGGTTACGAACCAACGCCGCTGATACGCGGCAAGACGTAGCGTATCCTAGCCATACTCATCCAAACGCTCCATACACTACATATCCACTATACATCACCCGGGGGGAGGTTAGCCCACCTCGCTCGCCCGTCTCTCAGGGAAATGCCAGCACACCCCGCCGGCATGCCTTCTCAAAGTCGACGAGCATGTCCACGACGCGGTCGCGCGCATCCTCGAGCGCCTCACCGAGCTCGGGGTCCTCAAGCCGGCCGTCCATGCCATACTCGAACGCAGGGGAGCCGAGCGCCGTGCGGAGCGCCATGTGCAGCTGCGCGTTGCGCCGCGTCGGCGACGGGGGCGGCGAGAGCACGAACGCGGGCGCGCCGCTGCCCACCGTCGCGGAGGCGCACGCGGCGATCGTCGACGGGAAGATGCGGCGGTAGATGAGCGTCGCGGTGAGCAGCGCGCGGATCTCCGCCTCGTCCTGGCTCGCGAGGTCTGCCTCGTCCTCGCAGTCTGCGTCGACATCGACGTCGCTGTCGCCGCAGGAGTGCGTGTGAGGCCGGCTGGGGGCGTGAGGGCGAAGTGCGGGGAGCGCGTCCTCGGGAGTGTGGAAGCCCGTGTCCCAGATGCTCTCGAGGAGCGTCGCGAGCTCGGCGGTGCGTCCGCCGATGGACTTGCCGGCTTCGACGGTCTCCTTGCGCTCGAGCTCCTCCTGATAGTCCTTCTCGGCGTTGTACTCGTACAGCGGCTCCTCGTCATCGTCCTCGCTGTCGTACACGTTGTTCGCGCGGCGCGAGGCGTCCTCTGCACGGACGACGGTGCGGACGAAGAGCGACGCGGCGTGCTTCCGAAGACGCTCACGGATGAGAATCGCCGCAAGGACGCCGAGCGGGGTGCGCTTCTCGCACGCGGTGCAGCGGCCCTTGCGCTCGGTGTCGTGCCACTTGCGCCACTTGGCCAGCCAATCCGCGGCGCCCTCGACGGTCATATTGTTGAGCACGATCTTCTCATGGGCGCGCAGCTCCTCGCGCTGGCGCGCGCGCTCCCAGAGCTCCGTGGCCTTGGACGGGGCGACGGGCTGGATGATGAGCGCGAGCGTGGACAGGTCCGTCGTCGTCGCAGCAAAGGTCGAGATGTGCCAGGACATGCACCAGAAGGTCTGCAGGCGTGTCGTGCTCCCGACGGAACCTGCACGGGAAGGAGGTCAGTGCGACGCAGCGGGAGGCACAGTCGACGGGACACGCACCATCAAAGGCAATCAGTTCGCCGAGGCGCACCCAGGCGCGCTGCTCGAGCTGGTTCAGCTCGATGCCGCGGTCCTTGCGCGCAGCCTTGATGACGCTCTGCAAAAGTCCGAGCACACCGGTGGTCACGCCGAGCGCTGCGCGGAGCTGCGAGGGCTCGTCAGTCGATCCGCGCGCTGCCGGAGAGAGCGCAGTGGTGAGGGCGGCGTGGCTCGATGCCCGGTGCTTGGCGTCCACAACGGCGATCGAGGAGGCCGGGGAGGCGCCCTTGGCAGGACGCAAGAACAGCGAGGAGAGCCGCGCGAGCGCACCGTTGTGCCGAAGTGCGCTCGAGATCCAGGGGACGAGGACGTAGAAGAAGACTAGCGTCGAGACGAGTAGGTGTGCAGCCTGCACGACCTCGTGCAGCCCGTAGCCGGACGACGTGGGAATGGGCACCTGCGTCTCAGTGGGCGAGTGGGGTGTAAGGACTGCGCCGTGGTGTGCATGGGAATGTGGCGCGGCATGCGAGCGGTGTGAAGCAGTGAGGGGAGAATTGAATACCGAGAAGAAGGCAAAGACGGCAAGAAGGTAATGTTGTGGAGCTTGCTGGACGGGCGCCGATGGCTGAGCCTGCATGTACGGCTCCTGCAACGGCTGTTCTGTTGGGAAGACCGAAGCCATGTTCGCAGGCACAGACGAGACTAGGGGAGACGGCTCCATCGGCGCAACGGGGCTGGTAGGTAGAGGATTCTTGCGCGGGCGGCCACGCTTGCGCTTTTCAGGGACGGCTCCTGGGACACCCGGGACTGGGGGCGGAGGCGGGGGCCTGTACGGCTTCTCCTTCTTCGGAGGCTTCGCCACTTTAGCCTTCTTGCGCGCACGGCCCTCCTCGTCTTCACCGTCGCTGTCGTCCTCGTCGTCATCGCTGCCTGCCGCGGCATCTTCGTCTTCAATTTCGTCCTTTTCCTCACCGCCGAAGCGCTCTCGCCACTCACGCTCCCACTCTTTGAGCAGAGCGGGACCGCCAACGAGACCACCAATCAAGGACTTCAGACCATCCTGTTCCCGCTTCAGACGAGCCTCACGTTTCTTGAGTACTCTGTGGCTGTGTCAGGAGATGCGAGATATGCGATCTAAGCTGGATACGGACCGGATGTATTCGGTGGCCTTGCCGAGAATGTTTGCCTTGCTCATCTTGCGTGCGACTTTGACACCGTCGACGAAGCCACGGGTGTCGACGACATCGTTGAACGGGTTCTGCTCGCCGGCTTTGATCTCGAGCACTCGCAGCGCGGGAACTGACTGCTTCAAGCCCGTGATGCGCGCATTAAGGTTGGTTCGATACCGTCGCTCAATGGTAGTATGGCTCGTCTTAGGACGTCCAATGACCGTTTGTGTGGGGGTGGTGGAAGGGGCATCTGATGGAGGGGATTGGGCCTGTTCCGAGGACGGCGTAGAGGAGCTAGAGAGGTCTGCCTCGGGAGGCGGAGACGTCTTTACGATACGTTTGGGAGGGGCAGGGGGCGCAGCCTGCTTGAGACGAGGGATAGGCAGTTTCGCGTTGGGCTGGTTCCCCGCAGCGGCGAGCTGCTGCACCTGGGCACTCACCGGCACGGCGAGAGTCACACCGGCCATCTGCCGAACACGCTGGGCAAGCTCAGACGCCGGGTCGCTCAGATTGACTTCGGAAGGTGGAGAGCCAGAGACGGCAGTAGCCGGCTCAATGACCGGTGAAAGCGAGGCGCCTGAGGAGGACGAGGAGGAAGTGACACTCAACCTCCGCCCCGTACGGTGCTCGATATGGGAGGGGGGCCAGGAGGACTCCTCGCCACCGGGGAATAGCATTTGGTTGTTGTTCGGGACCATCTCGTTGGACATGAGGAAGGAGCCCTCGCTGGGGGGCATGGTGAAGGCGGACTGGTCGAAGATGGTGGTGAAGTGCAATGCACTAGGGTCGACGGCCATGTTCTGGTCGAAGTCAAGATCCATGGGAAGCGAGAAGTTGAAGTCCGAGCCGAGGTCAAACTTCTGCTCGTGGGGCTGCGACCAGGTAGGGAGCTGGGACCAGTCGTGCTCGTTGGTGTCGAAGGACGAGTCTGAGCTCTGATGGGTGTGTGCCTGCGCCTGCGCCATGGTCTGGAGGAGGAACTCGAGAGTGTCGCTCGGGTCTGGCTTGAGCTCCGTGCTGGGTGTGGTGGGCGAGGGGGAGTTTGTCGAGCTGCTGGAGCTCGAGAGCGGGGGCGGAGTGGACATGGCCGGAGGAAGCAAGGTGTAAGTCTTGTATGGTCGTCGCAGCGAACTGCTGCCCGGCACATAGGCGCCCGCTGGATCGGACCACTTTGGCTCGAATTTACGGCGACACTGCTTCCCCCGCCACGGAGCGCCCGTGCGCTCTCCGGAGTCGTCCCGCTCCTCCTCGCCTCCTCCCAGCCCGCCGCGGTCTGTCCTGCACAGTCCTCCCCGCCGCGACGCTCCTGAAACGCCCCGCCTCTGATCGTCGATCTCCGTTCCATATCCCGCTATAGTCCAGATCGTTGGTGAACACCTAGCCGAGCGCTTCAGTCAGTACCGGCCGGTGCTACTGGCCAGGAACACCCTGTCGAGATTCCAGCACGCAGCGTCCTCCGAGTCCCCGCGCGAACGCCCCAGCGCGTTCCTCCCATCCAACCGCTTCTTGCGTATCTTTACATTGACACAAGCTACCGGCCGCCCAGAGCTTCCGCAGCCCTGGAGCATCAATCTGTTCCGCTCTGGCGGTGCCTACCGCTGCGTCCCCTTTCCTGCGTCATCCCCGAAACGCACTGTATACGGCGGTGAGCGAGACACGTTGCCCGGTACTTGTTTTTCTCCACGACAGATGCGCCCGCCAGGGTCGAGGCTTTGGCACGATCCTCGTCCCGATACATCGGACCCAGTGATGGAGACTGGGTGCGCGGACACAGCACTCGCCCAAGTGCTGTAGCTGCATTACCCAGTGTTCACCGGTCGCGCTCGTCTCAACCCCGCACTCCTTGATTGTTCTTATGGCATCCCGCTGCTGTTTCGAACCTCATGGTTGCAGCTAGACTAACGCAACAGACAGTTACTAACTGTAACCGGGCTGCGTCTGGTCCTAATGCTGCATGCGGCCGAGCCTGCGTCGGTTCTCATGGCTGGCAGGACAAAGCTCTAGCCCTTGCATAAATGCCATTCGCTGTTGGTTCATCCTACCCGCTGGTACCCCTAGTCGTAATCATGAGCCGCAGTTTATTCGGGGACAAAATTTCAATCGCGTCTGCTGTACCGATCTGACCGTAGTTTGCTGACGTGCTCAGAGTTTTTTCCTGGTCGAATACAAATAATGGCAGTAGGAGATGGTTGGAAACAAGGACCGCCCCAAGTGTCCAGGTGCCGTTAATTCCAGATTTTTCAGAACGTCATACAGCGATTACAGTGTGGGCGCTGGCGTTCGCCTCCCCGGCTACCATTGCTTCAAGCTCCACGTAAAGACATCGGCCATGCAGGAGCCCAACGTCCGAGGCATCTACATGAACCGTTTCATTGGGTGGAGTCTACTCCCCTTTTCCCGCGGCGACGCACATCCTCTCGGCGATCCTCCGAGAGATCCTCGCTCCCGACCAGGCCCCGCTGCGACTGCGACTAGATACGGTGGCGTAGGGTTCTTTCCGTTCACCACTCTCGCACGAAATCACTTCCTTGCGCTCCAGCCGAACTGGTTCTTCTCCATCTGACGCGCAGTCGCGTCCTAATGGAGATTACGAGGAGAACAGGCTGATGAGGGATGAGCGCGCACGGCGGCTGACCGCCCGGCCGCAGTCAGGCGTGTGCGGTGCTCTGTGCTAAATAAGATAAACTTGAGGGTACTAGTCCCCTTGTAGTCCGGCGGGCTCTCAGGTCTCCTTTTACTGACGCCTAGAGCACTAAGCACGGCATCCGCTCTCTTGAAGGCTCCACCTATTCACAAATAGCGGTAGAAACCCTTTGCCATCTCGACAACACGAGCCCCGGGGTTAGAGGGGGCGTTCACGCTCGACGCATCTCCTTTAAACCATGGAGTTTGCGTAGAGATACGTGGTTAGATTCGTGGAAAACCCGCTCCACACCGACACTTCCGACCGCATAAATTTAGTCCTGGACGAAGACGGACGAGTCTACGACGACGGCGACCAACAGTGCGCCACCTATGCTATTCAAGTTCACATTGCCGTCCAGTTACAATCTTGCGGCCGCCGTTTCACGGCGTCGTGCTAATAACGACCCTGCAAATTCGCGCCACATTCAATGCCGAACTTCTAGAGTCATCGACGCAGCCCCAGTCAGTGGCTTTAGCGTTCAACATTCAACTCCTCGGCCGCGCGTACAGTGTTGAATGGACCTGCTTGAGTAAGAGATGACAGGCCCCTCGCAAAGGAACTGCATGCTCGGCCGAGCACGCGTGTATATTAATATTGGTCCGCTGCGTGCCCGAAGAAGCGGAGTTCATATATAACGCCGCGTCAATGCTCATATGTTGAACAGTATTAGTAGTCACTAATATTCGCCCGCGACTTTCACACGACCGCGAGGGATCGATTGGCACCTCCAGATTCCAGTTCAAGTCTCGCGCGGGGCAATATACTGAAGGCGATGGCAGGCGAATCCCATCGAATTCCACCGCCAAAGAAATGAGGTACGATCGACGTATTACCAGGTCAATTGTCGTACAGTCATGTTGTTTGCTTAGGTATAGCACAAATCCCGGGACTGGCGGTCTAGAGGGCGGCGGGGTATTGCATGTAATATAGTACCGAAATTCACGACTCGTACTAAGCTCGCTGAGGCAGCTATCGCAAACTTGGCACACCCCATACGGTCTCTGCTCTCCATAGTAGTACGACCGGCTTGCCAAACAGCTTAGTCGAAACCACATTCCCAGTCGGAGGCCCGCTAGCATCGCATCGCATGGGCTTTTGGTGAGATGAAATCAGGATTTCAACTCCGCGTAGTCAGGACTAGTCACTGGCAGGGTTGCTCGGTCACTAGTCAAATTCCCTGCCCGGGGATATCACATCCACCGCTGGAGTCCGGAAAGTACGTACTCGGGATTTCGTATCATAACAGATACCCTCAAACAAGCCCGAGGCAAACCTTTTTCGAGCACCCTCGGCGCCGGCCGTGACTGGGGTTGCCCCTATCGAGGATGCGGCGCGAATCTCGCGGCGGCGAACCCGGACCAAAAGAAAGCAATGGGCGCGCGCTACATTGGAGAGCATTGAAGACAGCCTGTATATAGTGTACACGTACCGGAAAAATGTTTGTACATACAGCAGGCACTTGAACAACAGTGGTGAACGTTACATGGATGCAGAGAAACGCGCCAGACGGTACAAACCAGACCTTCGAACCGGGCCAAAATACACCAGCGCCCGGGATTACCCCGAGGCACCCCGAACGGCAGCACCTCAGGCGACCTCGACGAAGTTGGCGGGGAAGACGCCTTCACGGCCCTCGAGCTTGCCTCTCCACCACGTATTCGTGTCGTCGCTCTTCTCCGTCACAACGATGACTTGCCCCTTCTTGAACGACAAGTCGCCCGGCTGCGCAACGCCAAGCGCACCCACACCCGTCAGCGACCCCACCACGGCAGAGCAGGACTAAAACGGCAAGCACGCACCTGTACGGCATCGAAGTTGAATAGCGCAATCGCGCGCGCGACGCCCTCGTGCGGGAGTAGCGGGCGTGATAGTTCCGCCTTGGGTGCGAGCTTCGGCTTCACGCCGCTCACCGAGCTGCGCCCGATCGAGCCCGACCCTGCGCCGGCCCCTATACGTCCGCCGAGGTCGTCGTCAAAGCCATCGTCATCCGGCGCACTATACGAGTCGAACGGATTGTTGCTGGCGCCGCTTCGGCCACCGTTCCCGACAGAGGACGGGGCGTACGCGCTGTACGCGCGGCGGTGACTCGTGGCGTCCGAGATCCCCGTCATACTCGAGCGCGCCTGGCTGAATGGCGGGAGGCTGTTGAACGGGCTCCCGGGTTCCCAATCCTCGTCCGTGCCCGTCTTTGGCGTCTGCATGTTGGGGGACGCGCGACGTTGGAGAGGCGGGTGTTTGCGGAGCTGATCCTCAGAGACGTAGTCCGTCTGGAACTTCGTCTCAAAGTAGCCCGTAGCTGGGTTCAGCACGCGCCCTAGCCGCGGCGACGGCCTGTCTTCGGGCGAGATCGACGGTGAGGGCACGGCGGTGGCGTCCGCAGGCTCAGGCGCGCGACTCGGGTCGTGAAAGTCCGAAAAGTATGAGCCCGAGTTCTTGCGCGAGCCCCACGAGATCGGCGGGAAGGAGATGCTGCCAGACTTGCCCTTCTTCTTCGAGAGTTTGCTGTTGACGCTCGCGTTGTCGGGGATCGCCGGCGAGCCAGGTGTGCGCGCGCCCGTCGAGCGCGAGGGTCCGTTTTCGTTTAGACCGGGGCTCTCGACGCCACCGAACATGTATGGGTCATCGGTGTGGTGTGCGGCAAAGTCCT
The DNA here is from genome assembly GCA_001302255.2 of Trametes hirsuta. Classification (NCBI taxonomy): domain Eukaryota; kingdom Fungi; phylum Basidiomycota; class Agaricomycetes; order Polyporales; family Polyporaceae; genus Trametes; species Trametes hirsuta. The sequence goes on along the minus strand of CP019382.1, from coordinate 585,784 downwards.
GCACCCACCGGCGCCCACCGGGTATACCCGTGCATGCCTCAAGGGTCTTGACGAGCGGTGAAGCCCACTCCGGAGGTGGGATTGCGCCGCTCAGCAACTGTTTCACCGTTACATCTGAGCGATACGCCTGTGCATTCGCATCCTGGCGCTCGACGATGACCGAACCCTCGACGGACACACCGCCGAAGAGGCCCCTAGTCTTGGAGTAGCTATACCTGTAGGCAAACTGTGTTCGACGTCGATCATTTCCGCGAGAGGTTTAGGAGCTGCTTACATAGCTGCGACTTTGCCGCTAGTATTTAGAGATCCGATGGCTTCACCGTTTCGCCCCAAAGGCCCTACTGCGATGCTGAGATTTCCGCCGAGCGTGAGAGAACCGGCAGACATGAACGATTTCTACAGGGCCCCATGAGCATAGTCGGAAGTGTTGATTCTATTTCCTGATACTCACCACGGCCTGTAGTTGGGTAAGTTATATGTTTCGTGCGTGGAACAAACGGGGGTACGAACCGATCGTGAATTGAGCACGACGAGAAAGTCCGTCATCTCGGCGCCGGCTTGACCGCCTACACCCAATCCCGCGGTTCCAATGGCACTCGGAGCAGACCATGCTATAAGTAGGGGGATGATTTTGAGCTACTGGCCCACGTAAAACGGGGTGGCGGAAGGGAGACGGTCTTGGGCTTCGGGCCCCGACAGGGTAGGTCCACATGCAGCATCGCCACTGTGACCGACGTCAAGCATAGAGGATGTTTACTCACTTCCATCCTCAAGCTTCGCTATCACAATTCCACTCCCGGCTCTTGCAGAAAACAGGAATCCCGCTTTGAATATTGTGAAGATGGCAAAGCCCTTGGCGTTCTCCAGTACGTGCCGAGGGATGACCTAGAGCGATGAGACCGCCACCGTGAGACCAGAAGCGAATTTGAAGGTAAGGGCATGGAACATACACCGTCGAGACCATTGTTTCCGCTGTCGACGAAGGACTTGACTGCGCAAGAAGGTGAAGCTGCGGATGCAATGTGCCCGAGAAGCAGACGTACATATCTGTGCCGCCTTCTGGCACTCCTTCGGCAAGGGCTGGGGCAGAGGTGTGTTGAATTTCATGCGTCGGAAGCGTGGAAAGCTGGAGTAGGTTGCGTGGATGTCAAGTGCAAAAGACACCGAGGCGGCGCTGGCGGCGGCGAGGTCGTAATATAAAGAAATGAGCTCGGGGCGGAGGTGCGGCTCGGCGTAAGGCCACCCAGACCAGGCGCCGATTGCATCATGGTTCCTGCATAAGCGCACAGGCGCCCATATTCCCTCGGCCCGGCAGTCGGCCCCGCCGTCCCGCGCACAGTCCGTGGGCGGGATATACCGTTTTGGGCATCCGACTGGCGCCCACGTATAAAGCCAGTTTTCGCGGTGTCGCTCTTTTTCTTCGTCGCCGACCTTATCACCCCTCTCCACGTCTTCCTCACTGGACAGGGGCCATTTGTATTGGCGCAGAGAGACTGCCGCTCCCCTTTCGCTAGCAGCTCTATGCGTTGTTCATTGCAGCCGCGATGATGGACTTCTAGATAGTAGCGGGAGCTACATCTCCACTCGACCTTTCTCGTGATGTCGAAGTCCTCGTCGAAGATTGCAATAAACATGTTTATGCCGGAATGGTCGTGTGGCTGTTCGGAAGGGTCGGTTAGTTTAAGCTTAAGGAAGTCGCAGTAGTGGTGAGTCGCAAGATGTCGATTTCCACCTTGCTATTGCGATTGCGTGTAGGAGGATCTGTGGAAGTAGAATACCACAGTAATGTGAGCCTCTGAGCGGCCAACCAAAGAAACCGTTCGAACGCACCTCTGTTTTCCTACCGGTCCATTGCTCGCTCTAGACGTGGCCGTCGAGTCATAATCGCGATTGCGGTCCACGGGCCCTTTTAACTCTATCTGAGTGCACGCACATTTAGCTACCATCGCCCTCACGTAGATCGTACGGGCGTAGTGGCTGCAAGATCCCGTTCAAAGCATTCGCGGAATCTCTGTCATGACTTCTCCGAACACGCCTAAGAACATCGTTGTGATCGGTGCAGGTGCGAGGTTCCGCCCATATGCTCCCGAAGTAGGCAAGTCCACTGACAAACACATAATGATAGGGGTGGTCGGACTTACGACTGCGGTTAAGATCCAGGAGAAAGGAGGCTACAATGTGACAGTCATTGCGGAAACATTCCCAACCGATCCTAAGACCATCAAGTATACCAGTTTATGGGCGGTTCGTGCATTATCAGGGTCACGTCTACATTCTGTGCTGCTCTCATAAAGTCTAATCCCAGGGGGGCCACCATGTGAGCCATGCCTGCGATGATGCTAAGCAAATGGGTATGCCCGATACCCCATCTCCAACCTCTCCGCAGCCTAACGTGGGGCTTTCACAGCGATAGACAAGGAAACCTTCGATGTCATGTGGGAGCTCTCAGCGCCCGGCGGCGCCGCAGAACACTGTTTCCTTCGCCTCCCCCAAACTGACTACCTCCTCGATGGCCGAGATGAGTGTTTGGACTGGATGCCCGACGTAATTCTTCCTACTTCCTTTAGCAGCACACCGGGCTCACCGTCCTTCAGTTCAAGAAATTACCTCAGGAAGCTCTAGTCCCTGGGGCGATTCTCGGGACCTCCTTTACGACAGTCACGTTTGATACACCCAAGTACCTCTCCTACCTCTTCGCACGCTTTATCTCCCGCGGGGGTACCGTTGTGCGTGGAACCGTCCAACACATCACGCAGGTCGTCGAAGGCGGCCCGAATGTGTTCCGCACTGGTAAGGCCTCGCCTGACCCGGTGGACGCAGTCATCGTGAGTCCTGGGGTGGGCGCGCGTACGTTGGGTGGCGTCGACGACCAAGATGTGTACCCTGTTCGAGGCCAAGTCGCAATCATCCGTGCGCCGTGGATTACGTTCGGGCGCACAGTGAGTCATGCGGAGAAGGGGATCTGGACGTATGTCATCCCTAGGCGCTGCGGTGACGTACGTACCCCGTTCACGTCAGGACCTTGCGGACGGTGTTGAGAGGATTGTACTCTTTAGGTTATCCTAGGCGGCACGAAGGAAGAGAACGACTGGTATCCGGCGCCGCGCCCCGAGACGACGACAGACATCCTCGAGCGTTGCCTCGCACTGTGCCCGGAGCTCGTCCCTGCAGCGATCCGCTCCGAACGCCCGGGAACGATCGATGACTTGCGCTCACTTATTGTCGAGGAAGGATGTGGGTTCCGCCCCCAGCGCAAGGGCGGAATCCGGCTTGGAGTGGAGTGGGTACAGGGAAGGGATGGACAAGGCAAGGTGCCACTGGTTTTCAACTATGGGTGAGTCCAACTACGCCCCCGATGCGCGAGTCAGAGTGTGCTGCTAAGCGGCTGGGCATGGGTAGGCACGGTGGAGGCGGATACCAGTCGTCCTGGGGGTCCGCGACCATTGCGTTGGAGTTGTTGGAGAAGGCTCTAACCTCTCCGGTCTAGACCATCTAAATGTACTAGTACTAAGTATTGGGACTGTATAAAACGCAAACGAATATGTATTTGACATTAAATGATCAACACATTTAGTATCATGTACAACAATGTGATGTTCGTGATCACTTACAGTCGCAGTCGGGGTCAGCTCTGATCAGCAGTACACTGTAAACCTGGACGAGCCATGGTATTCGATATTCAAAATTCAATAGCATGGTCTAACACAATGTACAGCTCTATTACTCCATGAAGGTGGGTCCGACGTCCATCCTCATTCGGGAGCGGCGCCAAACCAATACTTCAGCATCGCGGTATTGTTCGACTCGGTTCCGTTTGGCGCGAAATCCGCGCGCCCGACGAAGTGCCGACGCGAAAACATGAGCGGCATCCAGAACTGGTCGTCCGCCCACATCTTGTCGAGAGGAATGGGCGGTAGCGCATCAGAGCGCTCCCCGTCGGCGGCGACTTCGCTACCGGCGGCTGGGGATGGGTTGCTGCGTGGCAACAGGCTCTCCTGGATGCCGAACCACTCCGGGCGCATTTCGTCTGTTCTGTAGAAAGGTCAGTTGTGTCCACGTGGAAACCCAAAGTAAAACATACTCGGTAATTGTACCACTGTACTCGTATGCCCGGAAGATGTTGATGTTGAAAGCGGTGTCGACTCCTTCGACGACAAAGAAGAGGGTCCCACAGAGTTCGAGCGGCGCAGTTATACCCGACTCCTCCTGAGAGCCATTTAGTGTGAATGGCGGTGGCATAAGATGGCGCAAAAATACCTCGAGTTCTCGGACGGCGGCTTGTGCCGACGTCTCTCCGGGATCTACCTTGCCACCGAAGCCGTTCCATCTGGTTAAGGACGTGAGTGCACACGACCATGGGCAACGTGAGTACACCTTACAGGCCTACGCCAAATCCTCGCTTTTTATAGCCTAATAGCACCTACTGGTTATTTGAGCAGTGAATAATATCTTCAGACATGTATACTCCTCTGACCTTGGTATCGTTGATGATTACGAACGCGTTCGTGTACTCTTTGACCTTCTGGTATTCTACCCAATTGGGCGCTGTGCCACCGCTTGCCGTTTCAACTAAAGGGCCATCGTATTGTAGACCGGGAGGAATTTGTATCGCGAGAGACATCGCAACGAATTGTAAGGCAGTAGTGCTTCAGCGTTGTAAGGTTGAGGGAGAGGCCCAGAGGACGTGTCGGAAGCACGGTACGTAACACACACGTGTGTCGTGACGTCCGTGCAGAGACGCCCACCGAAACTCGGCCTGAAATCCCGGGGACGCTGCGGGGACTCATGTAGGGACCCCCGTCGGCGTGGTTTATCCCCAGGGCATATACAGCTTTGAAGCGCTTAGTCTACACGGGACACTCTACAGAACCCTCACGTTACTCTAGTCCTTCTGCTCCGGTGTTGGCGGTGCGGATGACTCTTCCGCATTATTACCATGGCTTTTGGGCTTGCGCTTCACACGTGCGAAGATGCCGACTTCCGGGTCGCGGATGAAGTTGACGATGACCATCGGCCAGGACGGATGCGAAGGGATGGTGTCGTAGAATTCTGGGGCGAGAGCGCGCAGAGCAGGTAAACGCGTCCAAGCAACAGAAGGGAAGTCGTGATGCTCGTTGTGATACCCGACCTAGAAGGTGTTAGTTAGACCCAGAGATGCCGCACTCAGCCTCACATTGTATGCAAAGACGTTCAGGGGCCCATAGTATGAGTACGTCTCCTGGTTCAGCCCGTCCCAGATGTAATGCTCGGCGATAAAGTGACCGGCGAGAGGATGCAGGCTTCCGGCGAAAAAGCTCGACATGAGTAGATAGATGAGAGGGCGGACACCGAAGGTCTTGACGAGCACGTAGTCGAAGACGAGCTCCGTCAATAAGTTGATGAAATGCCATTGCGTGAAGGTCTGTGTCCGGACGAAGCCGGGTCGTAGAGCGTAAAATAGAATCTGGAACGTCCTAATCATAGGATGTTAATACAGCCGAAACTGGGGCGAGCACCACGGACTTACGCGAAGAACACCTTCCCCAGGACATTGTTAAGACAGAGCAGCTCAACTCGGGTAGGGAGGTCGGTGTCTATACCGTCTTCTCCTAAGAACTTATGGTGCTCGATATGATACCTCTGTTTATGGTTGATTGACGTTGTGAATGCATTCAACTATAGAAACACCCACCTTGAAGGCAGCAGAGTAGGGGATGCCAATTGGCAGGTTTGCGAACACAGCGAGCGCCTTGTTTGCTTTCACACTCCTAAATGCCAAGTTGTGCGTAATTTCGTGAATAGCTAGGAAGAGATTGTGGTTCGCGGTGCCGCCAATTATATACGCGCAGCCGATAAAGAGCGGAGACAGTGGATGGTATGTGCGCAGCAGGCAGGCGAGAGTGATCTGAAGCGAGACGACCCCGAGGACAACCCACTTCGTGAGAGGCTCGTGTCCCATGAGTTTCGTGACCTGGGGGCGGCATTGTCAGTGGGGAAGTCTAAGACAGAACGATGGCTGCGACACACCTCCGGATGGGCCTTCATGATCGCCATACGCCGTGTTCGGTGCGGCTCCTCCGTCATTAGCCACAGAAACTCAGTCGGATCCTGCGGTGGTCCTGGGTGCACTTTCCCGTCATCTTGAGTGGTCGGAGAGACTACTGTGGTACGCCGCGGAGACCGTCCCTCATCTAGCGATTCCGCGCCGCCGAAGTAGCTGAAATCTAAAGATTCCGGTAATCAGCTGACGGCCCGGAGGGGAGAGTGTTTCCGCTGCGGAGACAGCGACTGACCGATTGACTTTGCCTTTGCTGTGGCGCCCATAACGCCAGTGCCAGATAGAGGAAGGAAGGTGGACGGAGGCAAGTTCGGAGAAGTCGCTGGCAACAGGTGGACGCTGCGCGTCTGTAACCCGGACGCTCGCTGCCCGAGCGGCGTTGCCGGGCCCGGGGCGGAGGCCAGATCTGTTATTGACGCCTGTTGGCCTGCGGCTTCTGATCCTAACACTGCCAAACATGGCCCAGAGCGGCGGGGCACGGCCGCGATGCGTCCTGGTTCATCTGGTTACTCTTAGGTGGCACGATTCCTTGCAGCATTCTGCTTGTGCCACATACCCTGAACACATACTCCCAGCATTCGGTACCACAGTATCGAAAATTGCTTCTGAATTCAAATACGGCCCCGGCGAGTCCAATCGAGGCCTATCAAACGCCGTCAAAGATATCGACGCGACGATCGCCGAGGAAACATCGCGCTCCTGCTCAGTGATCGAAGCTGGTTTCACTTGCGCATTTCAAGCTCAAATCGTATATTTGCCCTAGACACGCGTACACGTAGAAATTGCAAAGGCCCATCGTTCATACTGGTACTTACTAGCGGGCATGGAATCATCGGTGAACCGACAATCAGAGAAAGACAATGGCGGAACTCAGAACCGACCCCTACGCCGACCCGGGACGGCTACCAAAACTATGGCAGCGCGGAAGACTGAAGGCGCAGCGGAGCCACAGCCCCTGCTTCGTCCAGCTCCGCAGCCTGTGCCCACGATAGCCAGAAAAGCCGGTTCTAGCCAATCAGCCTTCAAAGGGAAGGGACCTGTGCCAGCCGCGGCAGGGTAATCCTCGACCCTCATATCTCTGAGATCATTCTGACTATCAGACAGTTCAAGAGCTATTCTACAAGCACAAGCAGCTCGACCTCCTCGTTCACTCATCCCGTCCAATGCGCCAGTACGAGCTACTAAGCAGGCGAGCCGTGTGCCAAGTCTTCCCATACAGCGCCCCCCTGCTCTTCTCCGACAGGGCGTGCCCGAAAATGGTGCCCCTCGGAAACTGTTGCGCAAGTCTGCATTAGTGGTGCCTCTCGCGTCGCAGAAACGCAACCAATCGTCGTTCAACTATGTCGCGCCCATGGTGCGAGGGCACGTTCTCCCGACGAAGAGTGCCCCCAGCAAGCCTGTGTTCCTTGCACTTCATGAAGGGGAACCCGTGCGGACGCCTCGGTCCAAGAATCCACGGGATGATACATTCACCACCCGCAGCGCGCCGCGCATGTCCGTTGCAAATATGTCTGTTCAGCGGCGGGCCGGCATATCACCGAGAAAAGCGGTGGTTTCCTCCAGGCTCGCTGGGGAGACGCGGGCAAACGATCCACCTTCACGCATCGTCTTGAGCCCACGTAGGTCCACATTGGCAAGCAGGGACTCGTCTTCGGAGGAGGAGGTGTTTGACAACGATGACACGTAAGTGTCTTCCTACCTTTCTTTCTCTCTTATAAAAGTATCATGCCCATGGGGAAAAACAGTCCGCCACGCTTTCGTATTCCACGAGGACTGCTTCCGCTACGCAAGACTGTGCCTAGCATTCTGGGCAAAGCGGCTCGGAAAGTAACTTCCGCAGCCTCTGCGCGGCCCCTTGGAAAGGCAGCACGAAAGCGAAAAATTGCAACCAATGGACCACGGGACGAGGTCATTGAACTCTCTTCCGATGTGGAATCCGACTCTGATATCGACGAACTACTTGACGCGTTTGACGCTCTTACCTCAGGCCATGTGCGGCTCAGGGAACGAGGGCGGCTCCCCTTCTTGCTACGCAACTTGAGGGCCGGCTTTGAAAATCGCTGCCTGCGAGGGGGAGTACGAGTATACCCTGAGCAGAAGCCCCAAGCCCCCGTGAAAGTGGCCTACAGGTACTTCCCGGACCGATATGACTCGGAGAAGGCTGGGGATGCGAGCTCGAGCTCAGACGAGGAACATCAGGAATGGGTGGGTCGGATGACGCAATGGTGCTGTCCGCTCTGTCAGCTACACCAGCCATTCCGGACTCGAGACATGCTTGTGTTCCACCTGAGGCGGGATCATAGTGACGTAAAGGTCTCTTGGTCGAAATTCAACCGCGAAGGCGTGAGTAATTCACGTTTGTTTCACCCTACGGTTTGCGCTCACTACTCAGAAACTTTAGATTTCACGCTGGCGTATCGCTTTAACCATTCCGGACTACGATGAGCCCAGCGAGTCGTCCTCGGACGAGAGTGACAGCGATAGCGACCGTGACGAAGCACTCATCGAAGCCAAGATGGAACACATAGACGCTGAACCCTCGGTTTCTAGGTTCTGAATTGTCATTATGGTCGTGTTTGTGCATTCTGTTGACTAGACCAATAGGGAGCTACGCAAGAATACGGCATCACCTACTACAGCTCGTGGGAGGACGCCTCTTTTTCTCCCTAGTGACAGCGACGAGGAATTGTCTGGACTGATGCCCATTGCGCCGCCAACCTTTGCAGATGTGGTGGCAGGCATAAAACCAGAGAGACCGGCGGACGAAGAATCACCATCCACGGAGGATACGAAGCCCATCCTCTCGTCCAGCCCCGATTCGTCTCGTTTTGCCGCTCCCAAGGCATCCTATCGCGGAACCCTTCCAAACCGTTACCCAAGTCCCCCGCCTCCCACCGACCCTCTTGGTCCTGCCGCCCAGTACCCATACTTGCCGGAGACCAACAGGCGTGGGGAGCAAATATACTCGTGCCGCATTGGTGGGCCGCGTATCTATGACCTCTTGAACGACCTGCCGCTCGACGCATTTGGAATAATGTCATGGGCGATTGTCGACAGAGAAGAAGAGTTATTCGAGATGGATGACGTTCGCGATGAGGACAAAGTGATGCTTGCCCTATGGAACCGCTGGATCATGCTTAACAAGTACGTCAACTGGTCCCAGTCACCTCCATAACAAAGTTTGACCATAGCTGACCGGGATCATTACTCATCATCGAAGGCCGATATTCATTTTTGATGAGTACTATAAAGGCGTCGAAAATTTTCTGAACCAATACTGGGAACTCATCCACAAGGCTGCTGGTTGGCGTGCCTTGAGAGCGTTTTTGTTGGTGAGTGCAGTGCCAGTGACCGTAGGTGATGGTCGGCGAAGAGCTGAACGTCCCGGTTACCGTTTTTGCAGATGTTAAGTGTCAACAAATATCTCTCTTTTAAGGAGGTTCTGCAAGCTCTAAAGCACTACGAAAGCAAGACTGGGATGGATCTGTGGTACCAAGATGAGCCGTCACCCCCCGGGGAGTCGTCCGCCACGCCCTCATGAGGAGTATGTACGTTGTATGGGATGCCAGATGTTGTTGAATACTGCTGTTTCAGATCATCTCTTCCGGAAAAGGCGTATGTATAACGATCTTCGTGCATTTGCCAAGAATCTCTGTGGGAAGCTAAGTAGCATGAGCCGGGGTCTCCGGCGGTGCATATTTCAGCGGGTTTCTCATTTTTGTTACGAATGGATGCTGTATGGATTTATTCAAGACAACAATCCACACGCTTTAATGGGACAGGTATCTTCTCCATGTTCATTTAAGAATCTATGCTTGTTGCTGGAGCGCTCGCCACGTACCTTAAACGATTTCTTTCGCGTCTTCACTCTGGTACCGTGTCGCCCAAGCCTTCTAGTTTGGGCTCTAACTATGCTAGCGCCAACTCATCTGAAGTGCATGAGATTAGTTCGGCGTTGAGGCCTCATCCGCTGCTATTATGCGACTATTAAGGACGGTGTTCACTAAGCATGATCGTGTTGTCGAACGTAGTGACTTTCCTGATTGGGCGTAACTCACGTATGAGTGATTACGTAATAGAGGTGCCGGCCAGTTGTGGCTGGGGGATTGGTGCCGCGACGGTGCATTCTGCTCTCTAGCCTCCTCCGTCCCGTCCTCCTCGACTCCGACGGGTGACCGCGCTCAGCCTGTCATGTACTCCTCGCTGCCCAAGCGGCCAGCATCAACGACCCCGGACAGGGACAGACCCAGTAAGCGCCAAGCGACCTCGTCTCCGGAAGAGGGTGAACTCGAGGACGCGACTCCTCCGCCGCAGCCGGTGGATCGATCCCCTTCGCCTGTCAAGGCGCCCCCAAAACCCGTGGCGAAAGTTCCTTTCCCCTTCAAGAAGAAGGCGAACGCACCGGAGAACGGTACTGGATCGCACGGCGGCTTAGTGAAGGAGAGGCCGAGCGTGCATGATGATGAGCGAAGACATAGAGAAGACGACGTGCACGGGCGGCCTTATGCATTGCCTCCCCGCCCCGACGAGAGGTATAGACAAGCCTGGGGTGCAGACCGTTGGCAGCCTGCACCAGACCGCTACGAGCGTTCGCGGCGGGAGGCGCACAGTTACGTCCCAGATTCTAGGCGGCGTTCGCGCGATTCTGAGCGGCGGCCATACCGCTCTCCGACGACCCCTCGCCATAGTGACCGACGACCTCCTTCCCGCTCGCCCTCCTCAACACGGTCTAGGTCTCCATTGACGCCCAGCTCTCATAAAGAGAAGAAGCACCGACTTCCCCCGCCCCGCCCCGTCCTCCCTGATCCGCCAAGTACCTTTCGCGGTGCATATGACCCTGACAGATGGAAGGATGACGATTTGGGCTGGCGCCGTCGGCGAGACTCCTTCAGTGGACGTTACGACGATCCCCGTGACGGACGGGGTGCACTAGGTGAGGCCAACGGGAGGGAACAGATGAGCGCAGGTTCGCCACCTGCGTACGCGCCTCGATCTCCTTCCCCGCGCCCTCTAGAACTGGCGCGTCCCATATCTCCGCGAAGCACGCCGCCACTTGAAGTTACTCAATTACCAGACACACCCCCAGTCCGGCAGCTAGCTTTGTCTTCGCTACCCCCCCGACCACCAACACCCGTCGATTCTCGTTCGCCACGGCCACTACCGTCTGCACTTCCCAGACAAGAATCTGAGATTCATGCTGGCGCATCGAGCACAGCACGACAAGGATCTAGGGGAGCTAGCGAAGCCAAGTCTACGGTTCGCCGTGCCAAGCGCAAACCCGTCCACCGGACTCGTGAAGATGAGCAACAAGCGTATGGACGGATATTTGTGGGCTGTGGTCAGCAAAGTGACTACGCCGTACTGACGAAATTGGGCGAGGGAACGTTCGGGTGCGTTTCAGCCCTCGCGCGACCTAACCACCACCTTTCCTGTTTCACTGGCTATTTACTCACACCATCATAGAGAGGTGCATAAGGCGATTCATCGCGAAAAGGGCCACACTGTGGCTCTAAAGCGTATCCTCATGCACAATGAGAAGGAGGGCATGCCAATCACCGCTTTGCGCGAAATCAAAATCTTGAAGGCATTGAGGCACCACTGCATCGTGGACATATTGGATATGTTCGTTGTAAGAAGTGCGTGGTTTGACCGGACCATCTATCTCTATTCGGAGTACGGGATCTGACGTTTGCCCATCTGACCGCAGGTCACGGTAGAGAATCGCCACTCTCAGTTTACATGGTGTTCCCGTACATGGATCACGACTTGGCCGGCCTGCTAGAGAATGATCGTGTCCAGCTCCAGCCCAGCCAAATCAAACTTTACATGAAGCAGCTCCTCGAGGGGACCGAATATATGCATCGGGTATGTTTCTACACCTTGCCTTACCAGCCTGAGCCTATAATTCTCCCAGAATCACATTCTGCATCGCGACATGAAAGCCGCCAATTTGCTGATCTCCAACGATGGTTGCCTGAAGATCGCCGATTTCGGTCTGGCCCGTGTGTTCGACCCGAATATTGTCCGCGTCAAGGAAGATGCACGAGGGAGAGAACGGAAATATACTAATTGCGTGGTCACGCGTTGGTACCGACCGCCTGAGCTCCTCCTTGGTGCGCGTCAATACGGGGGAGAAGTTGACCTATGGGGTGTCGGGTAAGTCCTACCATCCTTAGCGTTCATCCCATGGTAGGTATGGAGGTCTGACCTGATGGTAGATGTGTCTTGGGTGAAATGTTCTTGCGCAGGCCTATCCTTCCTGGGGCATCCGATTTAGACCAGTTGGACAAAATATGGCAATTGTGCGGTTCGCCAACGACACATAGCTGGCCTGAATACGACTCGTTGCCGGGCTGTGAAGGCGTTAAGACGTTCGCTTACAACCCTCGGCGACTCAGGCAACAATATGACGGGTGCGATTTATCAATTCCGCTCTCACAGCATGAGTCTTACAAATGGTCCAGCATCGGCCCCGAGACTGTTGACCTTCTAGATAAGCTACTTGTGTGCAATCCAAAGGAACGTTTGACGGCTTCACAAGCATTAGACCATGACTACTTTTGGACCGACCCTCTTCCAGCCGACCCTAAAACGTGCGTACTTTACGCCCCCAAATTTAATGTGCTCATGCTCAGTCCCTCTTGCCCAGTTTGCCTACTTACGAGGCCTCTCATGAATTCGACAAGCGTGGTCGACGCCATCAACCGCCCGCAGGTCCACCCATGGGTCTTCATGGCGATGGACCTCTGCGACCTCTCCCCCCTCCGATCGGCGGCATTCATCACGGTCGGCCCCCACCTCCCCGAGAGGCCTTCCGCAACGGTCCGCCCCCTCCACGCTACCCTCCACCCCCTGGCCCCGGAATGCCTCCCGCGGCCTATGGTTCTCTCCCCCCTGCGCCTTACCCCCCTTATGGGCACCATCCCGCTGTCCCTCCCCCAACCCTTCCTCCCATCACGCTCCGCCCGGGCCAACCTCCCCCGCAGATCATGCCCATTCCGATGGCAGCAGCACTTCCGCCACCGCCATTCGCACGGCCGTCCGCGCACCTACCTCCACGCCCGCCGATGCCCGCACCTCCGGGTCGGCCTGGCGGTCCGCCACGCGAACAACGCTATGGCGGTGGAGGCGGGTATGGCGGCGGAGGCGGCCTTAACTACGGGTGAGCACAGTGAGCACCCATTACACGCATTGACTGTTGTTATTGCTATCGATCATACATACATACGTTTCTTCTATACGCTGTGCACACATACCTCTCATCATTGCAGTAGGCTGGATAGTGATTGCCACGGTCCATAGTCCTTGTATAATCTAGACATCAAGTAGTGGTTATCCCTTTGACCAGGGCTGGGTCCCCACCAATCGTCATGAAAACTCGCTTATAGAGCGAGTAGATGAAGGAAGCATTGCTAGAGCTACACCAGGATGTGTGACATGTGATGATGTTCTATGTACGGGGTCGGCCCACACGCAGGGCGATCAGCTGATGATCTCCTCCTTGACCTCCTCCCCCTCTGTTATTTCCTTCTGCACGGCACTCTTCCGCAACTGCGGGAGTCCCGCGCGGGGCGCAAATAGCGTAGATAGCGCGAACTTCTGCTGGCTCGCCGTCCGGAACTCGTCTTCGCGTGGAGACTGGATTTCCAGCAAGAACGCGTTGATAGCGGCGGCGGTCTAGTATGGCGGTGCGACGGTTAACCTTCAAAAAAGTACGCATAGACACCGCTACCACAGACTGACCTCAAAGTCCAACTCGACATCTGCATTCAAGACGTTGAAGAGTATACTCTCGACCTCTTCTCGCGGAGCTCCCAGCGACCGTGATACCTTGGCGGCGGCGAGGACAGCTGCGCCTCGTGAAGAGTGCTGCTGCAGGTATTGAGAATTGAAAAGCTCAAGAGAGATTTCGTCCGGTAGTAGCTTGGAGAGGGCTGATGTTACGACGGAAGCAACGGTCTCGGACGGCTTCTCGGACAACGATGACCCTGCAACACACCGATGAGGCGACTAATGGTTATAGCGGAAGTGGATGTTCTTACATCGGCGCTTGAAGTCGACTACCCGGATGTGTAGCTCGGGTGAGTCTGCGTCAAGTGCGTGTGCTCGACTGAGTGCTTGCAACGCTTGCAAGTATTTCTCTGGATCGTCGGCAGCTCAGCGGGGTGAAACTTGGCATGAGAAATCGTAAAAGCCCACTTCTCCGCACCGAGACGTCGTAGGTCGCGACCCAGGCCTCGATGTTGTTCTCCGCTAGCGTTGCAAGCGGCTTGAGAAGTTTCGCGGCACGCTCGAGGGGCTCGGGTGCTTGCAAGAGCTTCGTCCCGTCAGGATCCTCATCTTTCACGGGACTTGCGTCGAGACCCTTGTCTTCGTTTGTGGAATTGCCGGCTGTTGCGAGCGCGGCGTAAGTAAGGCATTGCGAAGATAATGAGGCGTATGAAACACCTTTCTTGGCTTCCTCCTGCACCTTTTTCTCCGCCTTCTTTGCCTTTTTCTTAGCTTTCTTTTCCGCGTCGGAGAGATGGGCTTCAAACTGGCCGATCAGTACGGGATACGCGACGGTATGTTGGAATTGCGCACATTGTGATGCGGATTTGCTGGCAAGTGAAGGCTCGTCATGCAGACGGACAAGTATCTAGCACGCAACTCAGGGAATTATTGCCACGGGGACCAAAAATACCCACTCGTGAGGCTTCAATCGCAGCATGAACGTATGCAGGATGCGATCGAAGAGTATCCTCCCATTTCAGCAGGCTTTCATTCATAACTCGGTGAGCAACCGTAAATCGAGCAAAGATCTGCGACTACTCACTTTAGGTAAATGTTGACCGTGAACTTGCGCACCGAGTAGCCATGGAAGTCAAACTGGTCGTCCTCGAAGTCATCAAACACCTAGAAGTGACAAACGATGAGTGAAACAAGGCACGAATGGTATCCGACCCTATGATCACGAACCTTTTGAATCGCAATGTACTTCTTCAGCGCCATAGCGTAGTTCCCGTTTCGTAACTGCGCGTCGGCTTCCTCCGTGAGATAGAGCAAGGACTGCATGTCCTCCAGGTCCTGCGATGGACTCGGCGCGTCTTTCTACACACACCACGCATCCCAATCGTCAACATCCCTGGCCCATAGCCATACAGACCCCCAGTGCACACCTTCGTGAACAGACCGAACACCTCGACCGCCTCCTCGATCAGCCCCGCCCTCAGCCTATACTTTCCGCAGCGCGCGTTCAAGAACCGGTCCTGCAGATCTAGCAGGCGTGCCTGGTCTACCCAGCGCGCGGCCCCGTAGGGGTCTCCTGCGCGCTTGAGCACGCGCCCGCGGAACAAGTACAGCTCTGGGAGAGTTGGGGTGTGCGCAAGCGCAGTGTCGAGCAATGCCAGCGCGCGGGCGTGCTGGCCGAGATGCGAGTAGTGCTGTGCGAGGAAGTAAAGTGTCCAGACATACGTCGTCGGGTCGATGCTGGGCGGGCATGGGGCGTCCGGCGGGTGTGCAAGCGCGTCAAGGAGCCCTTGCGCGACGGATTCGATCGTGTCGCGTTGCTGCGGGGTGCGATAGAGGGCTTTGAGGTCCGTGAAGAGAGAAGGGACACCCTTCTCTAAGCGTGTGCGGAGGTAGGGCTCGAGGAGCTCTTGAAACTCGTCGCCTGTGCGTGGTCAGTGTTTACGTTGTTCGGAGGGGGGATTACACGTACCAGCAGCTATGGCGAGAGCAATACGCTGAGGCGTGGCCGCTCGCGGGAACTGCTGCGAGAAGTCGCGTAGAGCCTGTAGAGCCGGGGCCCGCGTTTCATCGGTAATCGCGTCTGTGCAAAAGTTAGGCCCGCCAGGTGCTATCTTTGCAGAATCCTACCAAGGTCCACCCCACGGTTCGCCAGGAAGCCCTTGTAGTAGTCGTAGCAGCCCGGGTTCTGCTCGATGAGACCCTGCCACGCCTGCTGTGCATCCTCACTCCCGACTTTAGACAGCATGCGTGCTGGGCGGCGCATATACATAAGCACCCGCACGCAAGCCTGAGCGGCGTCTTCGGCGGCAGCTCACCTCGGAATTCCATGATCGCGACGCGGTCGATAATCGCACGCGACTTAGCGCTCGTGTCAAGCAGTACGAGGGCTTCAGTGTACGCGCCGAGTTCCTCGAGCACGCGCACATGGTAGAGCAGGATTTCAGACATCTCCACGTCGTAGTCCGGCACGTTCTGCAAGAATTCAAGTATTGATACGGCAGCTGCTGCATGGGATATGGCGCACCTTCACTATTCGTTCGAACTGCTCTAGGACGTTCTTAGTTTCAGTGAGGTTTCCATTCAGGTGATAGGCAACAGCGAGGGCGATCCAGTTTTGTCGGAGTTGGGGGCGCAAACGGAGCAATGTATGCCGAGTCTCTACAAGAGCATCGTAGTGCCGTAGTTGGGTCTGGAGGTGAGCCGCATCCCGAAGGATGTTCATGTTGTCCTACAATGTACTGGTTAGCGTCTAGGTCAAGCCAGGTATGTCGGCACTGCTAGACGTATTCAATAGTGGCCCTCTACGGAGGCTTGTGTGTGGCCGCAGACATGCGGGGTATTGAGGCATAAGTCGCCGGTAGACGCCTCGCGCGCGCGCCATTAGCGTGTCCATATGCGCGCAATAGCCGCACGTAGACAAGATTTCGTCCAGGCAAGGGGTTAAGCCAGATGGAGAGGAAGTGGAGGCGCGGTGCTCGCTTCCGCCTTTGCTCAATGTGATTTGAAGTCCATTGAGTGCACTTCCACCTCTACTTCTAAGGTGCTCTCGGATGCCCCTCCGGAAGACGTGGTGTAATCGGAAATCATCTTACCTTGTCAAAGCGGAGCGCCTGGGTGTATGACTTGAGAGCCTCCTCATAATTCTTCTGGCCCTTTTGGATGAGACCAAAGACATGCCAGCAAATGTGGGATGTCAGATCGAGCCGGACTCCTTGCTTGACGAGCTCGAGGCCCTCATCACGGCGTCCCATGTGAGTGAGAATGAGCCCTTTCATGCACATGGTCTCTGCAGAAAGTTAGGTGCCGCACACGACTAATAATGCGATACATACCGCCATGATTGGGGAACTTTTTGAGGATAGCGTCCGCGGTCTTGAGACCCTTCTTAAGCTGCCTGTCCTCGTAATAGTGAAGGACCTCCTTGAACAGACCAGACTCTTTCGAAGGCAGCGCGCGTGACGGTGGAATGCATGCGGGAGGCATGACGAGAACAGAGACGAGAGCAACGAGAGGGACAGTCGCGGCGGAGGAGCAACGGAGACTCGGAGAGCAGGAAAAGTAGCAGCCACAGGCTTGACCTTCGACTTCGAGCCTGAGCGGATCCGTGCAAGAGGCGCGCGCATGTGGAGGACAACAACCGTCAACAACGCGCGACGCGCTTGTCTCTCACACCTCGATCATCCGCCACACCTTGTCTCCTCCCCCTCCCTCCTCCTCCTCTCTCCTCCTCCGCCGTCGCCGCCTAGCATGGTCGCACAGACGCGGACACATGGGCAGCCCTCGCCCACAAAGCTGCGCTTTCGTGACAAACTCGTCGGCAAGGGCCTCGCGACCGACGCTCTCCAGAAGAAACTCAAGGCCCTCCATCAGGAACTTGCAGACATGGACCAGGAGAACGTGGACGTACCCTCCCTCCACCCCGTCCGGAAGGAGCTCATTAATACTACAATTCTGCTTCACAAGGACAGAGGTGTCAAGGCATACGCTGCATGCTGTCTTGCTGATCTTCTCCGCCTCTACGCGCCCGACGCGCCCTACACTCAGTCTGAGCTTCGCGACATCTTTCAGTTCTTCTTCCGGCAACTCACCACCGGACTCAAGGGCTCTGACTCACCGTACTACAACGAATACTTTCACCTCCTTGAGTCTCTGTCCACTGTCAAGAGTGTGGTGCTCGTGTGTGACCTCCCCAATGGCGACGACCTCATGGTCGACATCTTCCGGGACTTCTTCGGGCTCGTGCGGCGCGATCTCGCAAAGAAGATCGAGCTTTTCATGGCCGATATCCTGATCGCTCTCATTGACGAGTGCCAGAGTCTACCGTCGGAGGTCCTTGAGATTATCATGGCACAATTCATGGACAAGAACGCGGTAAGTTTGGTGTGTTTCTCGTGTGGCTTAACACGCGACACAACTCCCCACCCTCACTCGCGCCTGCTGAAATGGCTTTCCATAGCGCATGGACCAGCCCTCGTATCGCCTCGCAGTTTCAGTGTGTACCGCGACAGCCGACAAGCTACAACGACATGTCTGCCAATATTTCACGGACATCATCGTCGACCAGGCGCGCGAGGAACGTTACGAAGAAGTGCAAACCGCGCACACGCTCATTCAGCAATTGAACCGTGCATGTCCGTCTCTCCTACACAATGTCGTGCCACAGCTCGAAGAGGAACTTCGCGTTGAGCAGGTACAACTGCGAATCATGTCTACTCAAACGCTTGGGGAGATGTTTGCGGACAAGCATGGAGCGGGGCTCGTAGAAAAATATAACTCAACATGGCAGCAATGGCTCGCGCGCCGGAATGACAAAAATGTCACCGTTCGACTCGCGTGGGTTGATACTATGAAAGGCGTTGTTACTCACCTGCCAGAGATGCGCAAGGAGACCGAAAGTAAGCAAGGAGAAAGGCGCGCTCGAACGGGAGGAAGCTCATGGCTGCGATATAGGTGCTTTGTTGAACAAGCTTTTCGACCCGGACGAGAAGGTTCGTGCGGCGCTATGCAAGCTGTTCTCGCAACTCGACTACGAGACGGCGTTACACCATGTTTCAGTCGAGCTGTTGAAGGGCATCGCCGGTCGCGGACTGGACAAGAAGGTGGGTAGCGTGATACATGGGTGTGACCGCTTGCTCACGCATTGTATAGCAAAGCGTTCGTGTCGAAGCATTCCACGCGATTGGACGGTTATATAGCCTTGCATACCCTGAGATGTAAGTGGAGGCTATTTTGAGTGAACATGTTCTAACGGTAAGTCAGTGAGAATAATGACCCTGCTGCGGTCCAGCAGTTTGCGTGGATTCCAGGGACCATTCTCCATAGTGCATCGGTTAGCCGTGAAGTGAAGTGCGCGTCCCCCTCGTGATCATATGATGTCTGGCTGCTCATATAGTCTGTAGGGCGATCGCAGAACAGACCATTGCAGATTTTATACTTCCTCTCCCGTCATTACCCTCGGCATCCTCGTCTAAGGGCGCCGAGATTGACGAGGTTGCGTGGACGGACCGTCTCTTGCTCACCATGCGGTATCTCGATGAGGTCTCGGTCAATACGCTTTACAGTTTCTCTAATCTGAAAGGAAGGTCAGTGTGTCAATTCTTTAAGTATCACTTTCCGACGCTCATAGGCATCAAGTCGACCCACATTGTATGAGAAATTCCTTAACGCTTGCGTCGAGTACAATGTACGTATCTTGCGTTGATCCACACTAGTCGCGCATGGTCTGACTATCTCCAGGGCGGTGTGATGGACGACAACGAAGAAGAAATAACGGAGCGCCTAAACCTGGCTGTGAAAGCAGTAGCTAGTAAGCCGCAAATTCTTCCACCCAACTCAACACACTAACGTATCATAGGTCAATTCACTGACCAACACAAGGCTGCAGAGGACCTGCAATCCTTTGCAAAGCTCAACGAGGGCCGGCTATATAAGTTGCTCAGGACATGCATCGATGTTCAGACGGATCTGAAGGGTCTAATAAAAGCAAGGGTACGTGCATTCCCCCCTTATAATCTCTCGTCACTAATAGCTATCGGAAGAGCGAGTTCTTGCGCCGCGTTGAGCAATCCTCTTCAACCATTGTTGGCACTATGTCCAACTTCCTCCGACGATCCACTCTATACCTCGTCAACTCGTCGTCGGTGCCGACCTTCATCAAACGCGTGCAAAAAGGCTTCGAGTCGTCCGCGGTCGCTTACTCGCAGACACAAACCCAGACACTTGGTCAGACGTTCTCAATGTTCGTAGGGGGTGTGGGAGAGCCCGAGGGCCGGGCGCAGCACGCGGCGCATGCTGCCCAGCTCTGGCTGACACACATCTCGAAGCACTGTCCTGCGCTGTATAAGGCGCACGTCGGCGAGTTTTCGAAGGCAATTGCAGACGAGAAAAACGCGCGGCTTGTAGAATCATGTCTGCAGGCGTTGGCGGCCGCGGCGGCGTGGGATCCAAAGCTGGCCCCGACTGACAAGTGGGTGCTTGGTGCGAGTGTGTGCGCGTTCTTGGATGATGTTAACTGTTGATCAGACGTACGGTCGAGCGCGTCATGCGGTTCGTCATGGACTCGAATGTGCGGCACGCGAAGTTTGCGGCGCGGCTCATCGTGTGCATGCGCAATGCCGACGACCTGTGCGAGGAGGTAGTGGAAGTGAGTTCATCCCTTCGTCCTGCGTAGCAATCATTCCTGATCGGGAGGACAGTCGATAGCGGATAACTTGATGGGCGAGGACCCTGAAAAGCTCGTTGCGCACATAGCGGTGCTTGCACAACTGGCGCTCCGAGCACCCGAGGCGTTTGAACAGAAGAGCGATGTGGTGACCGCTTTCCTCGTCAAGCAAGTGCTCAAGTCCGCCTCGGTGCCCCAAGATGATGAGAACGTACGCATGCCGCTCACCATGAGGGCGCGTTCCTACATTAACTTCTATGTGCAGATGGACACAGACGAAGATTGGGTCGACGACGCAGCCGTGCCGCTTGATCTACGTGCAAAGGTGCTCGCGCTCAAAGTGTGTCGAAATCGATGCCTAGCGCATGCGACGTCAGAGACTGCGGTCGAGGTCGCGCAGCCAGTCGTGCGCATGTTTTCGACCGTGCTACAACACGAGGGCGCATTCGCTGCAGATGCGCAGGATCCCCCACAGACGCGGGCGCGCCTACGGTTGCAGGCGGCGACATCGCTCCTGCACCTCGCAACGGTACAGAAATACACGGCTGAGGTCTCGAAGTACTTCGTCGGGATCGCGTTGACCATTCAGGTAGGCCGAGCGATTTATGGAGTACGTATAGACGGACGCTGATGATCTAGCGTGCTTGTAGGACCCAGTGTATCAAGTCCGGATGGCGTTCTTGGACAAGCTTGTCGCCTTGTTGACGAAGGGGAAGTTGCCTGTGCAGTATAATATTATTCCCTTCCTTTCCGTCCATGACCCCGAGGAAGATGTAAAGCGGAAGGTAAGTCGTCCGAGCGGTGCTCCTTGTAATTTTAGCTACTGATGATTGTTGTATAGGCGCAAGCCTATGTCATGTTTGCGCGCAGCGCAATGCCCAAAGGTAAGCCTTATGACATGCTCGAAGTAACAGCGTTGAACTTAGTCTGTTGCCCAAAGCGGTGCGGCTGGCTCGGTTCGAGGTCACCTTCATTCGCCTGCTTCATCTATTGGCACATCACCCCGACTTCAGGATCGAGCATGAGTACCTCCCTGACATTGCCAAGTATGCGTTATATTTTTTCTGCCTTTCCTTAATGCTCACGTCTGGTAGGTATATCCAATTCTACCTCGACCTCGTGGCATCAAACGACAACGTATCGTTACTCTACTATCTTGCGTTGAAATCGAAGACAGTCAGAGACGCCGAGTCGCATGTCTACAGCGAGGTGAGATGCCCATGTTACTACTGAAAGGCTCTTTAATGAACCCCTGAACAGAACCTGTACGCCTGTGGGGAGCTGTCACAACACCTAATCAGGGATCATGCGAAGGCACACTCGTGGAATCTGGAAACATTCCCCGGCAAAGTACGCCTACCTGCAGACATCCTACGACCTCTACCAAGCGCCGAGGCTGCCAATGAGGCGAGTAAGATGGCGCTGCATCCTGGAGTGATTGCTAATAGTGATATTCCAGATCGCGAAGAGGGTGTATCTTCCCGATGAAGCGCTTACTTGGCTGAAGCAGTCCAAGCAGGCTCAGGAGGCGAAGGTGGGCGGGCTTTCAGCTCAAAAGACATGTCTTTCTCACGCCCGCCGATGCCACCTTCAGCAGGATAAGCCGCGCGCCTCGCGGAAACCGACCGCCAAACGGAAGACGGCACCTAAGACGAATGGCTCGGCTCGGTACGCTGATCGTTTGAATGCTGCTCATTTTTTACTTAGATGTCTCGCAGACGTCCACGAGCGGCAAAAAAACGGAAGGTCGATGAATCCGACGACGATGAATCGGAGCCCTCTCAATCGGAAGATGATGAGGATGATGACGGAGAGAAGGCAACATCGCCGAGTAAGCGCGCAGAAGCGTTGGAATCGGACGAGGATGAAGACTCAGGGGACGAAGATGCCGACAAGGATGGTAAACGGAAGACACGGGTATGTCCCTAAGCTGTTCGAAGCACTTTCTACGCTCACGCTAGGATGCTATAGGCCCAAGCGAAGAAACAAGCGAAACGAGCAGCGAAGCGGCAAGCCAAGGCAGCAGCTTCGGACGATTGACCTTTACTTCCACGGCTTCTTTCTACGGCATCATGATCTCATTTACTTCATCTTTTACGACGTGCTGTATCATCGCTATCCTTTTCTTTGCTGTGTCTGCATCGCTCTATGATCTTGAGGACTGACTGTTTGTAGGTGCTCTATCTGTATCCCCGTAATGACGACAACTACTGCCATGACCGATATGTTATGTATACCTCGAGATAGCTACGTTAGTTAAAGCTATCGCGTCTTTATATATGCCGACTACTTGCACTGGAATGTTCGAAAGCCCTACGCACAAGGGTGACTTCTAAATCTTGGAATCGCCAGGGCATGCAAACAAAGACGCCCGGTATCAGGAGCGCTGCAAGCGCCCTGTGGCTGGGTGGCTGGGCGGAGTTTGAACCTTAACACTGAAACTACTTGCCGTTTCCGTCGGAGGGTGCAGTACTCTAGTACGCCGTCGCCAAAATCTAGCTAGCCAACGCCGCCGCCGACACTTTCGCCATGGTCAACATCCCCAAGTACGTTATCCTGCCCCTTTTTACTCACTATGAGGTTCTGACAGCTCGTTTTTCCACTCAGGACGCGCAGGACGTGTGAGTGTTCTCTGGGAGGGCAGGCGGAGGAGGTATTGATGATCGCTTTGCAGACTGCAAGGGTAAGCAGTGCAAGAAGCACACGTACGTCCCCCCCTCTCTTATGTATCCAACATGAGGACCCAAACGATTGTTCTGCTTAGCCCCCACAAGGTGACCCAGTACAAGAAGGGGAAGGATTCGTTGGCCGCGCAGGGAAAGCGTCGTTACGACCGTAAGCAGTCAGGTTACGGTGGTCAGACCAAGCCCGTCTTCCACAAGAAGGTACGTCCCTGGTTGGAGGGCGCCCAAGGCATTATGACCGACCGCATATCGGTCAATAGGCCAAGACGACCAAGAAGGTCGTTCTCCGGCTGGAGTGCACGGTGTGCAAGTACAAGATGCAGCTCTCACTCAAGCGCTGCAAACAGTACGTTCATTCTGCTTTTGTCGTGGTGGTATAATACTCAAACCCGTACTCTCAGCTTCGAGCTCGGTGGTGAGAAGAAGACGAAGGGTGCTGCGCTCCAATTCGTGCGTATCTTTGCTGTAGTAGGCCGTTTCCCCCGTACTCACCTAACTCCTTACAGTAATCGTCTCTGCATGATCTCGCCTACCTTCTCTTCGCTTTCATTATCCCCGCCGCCACTATCTACCTGCCGCGCACTATGTAGTATGCACGCTCCATGCATATGCCACAGACGTCTCAAAATTGTATTCATATGGGTGTGAATGGAGCTCCTCGATCGCACCTGTACGGCTCGCTGTCGCGAGTGATGAGCGATATTGATAGGCCGATGCATTCAACAAACATAACTTTAAATATAGACGTAAGTGGCACAGGAACGCATACAGCTACGTACGTGTGTTCCGCAAGACATACAAAATAAGGGAGAGGCAGCATAACAGTATTAACATTCGCGCACGGAGGCGGAAGCAAGCCGTAATCTTGACGACAGCTAGTAGCTCACGCTCCCTCCGCCGATACTACGTCTCCATCCGCAACGCCGTTTTGAGGTGGTGGTAAGCCTTGAGCCGTATTTGTGAAGCCTGGTCCATTGTTGATCAGCCCTCGAAAAGCCTCGATGGTCTTCTGAGTGGACGACGAGAGTTCCTGCATAAAACCAACTTGCTGCGAGCGAAGCATCTCCTGTATTTCGTTCTGCAAACTTTGAGTCGCCGGTATGATCGCCTTGGGAAGCGAGGTTACGAGCTGCGACACAAGTTGTTCGACCAAAGTGTCGGTGGAAGGCGGGGTCGGTGTCGAGTGCGGACGCTGGGCTAGATAGGCTACTACTGCTGCATTGAGGGCGCGCATTTCTGACTGCATTTGATCCAACTTTGCCGTATTGTTGCCGGCGGGCAGCTGCACGACCATGCTCTGATGCGGCGGGGGTTGAGCAGCGACGTCAGATCGACGAAAATTACTCACCTCTTCTAGCTGCTGCCTGAGCTGCATGTTTTCACCCTGAAGGATCGCGTTCTCGCCCTGGAGCTGTTCGTTCACCGCGGCCATGTCCGTGACCTTTTGAGAGAGTTGTTGGACTTGCTGTGCCGTAACCGCCGCATTTTGCTGAAGCGTCTCCAGCATTTTGAGTTGATGCGCGGTCAGAGTGTTCGTCGGGCGCGGGACGGGAGGTCTCGCCTGTACGGCTCCAGTAGCAGCAAGGGTGAGCGCCTGTATATTCTCGGCGACGATCACGTCGATCTGTTCTTGTATGAAGTCACTGTTCTGTGCTACTGCGCCCTCAAGAGTCCCGAGGCGTCCTTCAAATGAGCTAACGGCGTTTCGGATTTTCTCCAGTTCTTTGGGCACAATGACTTCCGCAATGAGCGCGTTCGACTGTCCAATTTCACCTTGCGAAGATCCTGGAGTATCCATCGTGTGGTTTCCGATGCCAGCCAATCGGTTATTCTGCAGGGACTTCGCGGTCTGCTCCCAGTGGGCGCCAACAGTATGAAATAAGCTCTGCAGTTGCGAGATAGCGGCTTTCAATCCTTGTACTTGCTTTGCGATCTCTTGCCCGCTGTCCTGGGGTGCCGGCTTCGACTTGTCCGAATACGTGGGCCAAAATCGTGCGGCGGCCAGTTGAATGATCGTGCTCTTCATCTCCTCAGCCTTGTCAGCGAGCGATGACTGCAATGCATGCAGATGCCCTTCGATCACGGTCCTGTCCTCAGCGGGTAGTGCCTGGTACCGGAAGGAATCGACAAGCTGCTTATAATCGTGGACGTCCTTGTCAACCGAACGGATTTCGTTATGAATCCGGACCGCCGACGCTAGAAGACTGACGCAAAATCGTCTCTCTAGATTTGGAGATGTTTCGCGATGACATATGCACTTACTCGACGCGGGTCGACCAGATCTTCACTCTATCATCTGACGGCGCATCTCCGGACACGCCGTTCGGCGAAGCAGTCTTAGGCTTGCTGGGCGTCACCGATGAGGCCGCGGCGACGGCTGACGAAATTTGTTGCCACTGGAGAGTCGAGGATTCCAACATGTTCTTGATAGCGTCGTTTTCAACAGGCGTAGATCCTGGTTCCGAGCTCGACGCTGACGAGGGGTTAACCGGAGCCGGTGCCCGAGCTGCGACAGAGGCTGCAGAAGTGCTAAGCGCAGTGGGCGGAGCAGGAGCGGGTCGTGGGGGCGTGCCGCGTCGTGCCGCATGATGTGAGCTCGCGACACTGTCTTCCCTTGCGTGCAACGGTTTGGTAGCATCTCTCATCGGAACATCGTACTCCACTTTGGGGAAGACGGCGGGGGTTCTGGGGATTAACTGCGCACCTCGCTGGCCATCCGAGAACGAGCCGCCTGCACCTACGCGTGGGCCTCGGGGAGGGGGGCTGCGGGGTGCCCGCCCACGGCCTGGAGACCTCGACCTGGAATTGCGCGGGCCGATCCGTCGAGCTTCGCGTTCCCGCGCCTCGCGCTCTCGGCTGAGGGAGCGGCCGCGGATTCTTGACATCAACGAAGGGGGCTCGCGCTCTCTACTGACCCGACGGGGAGGTGTTCGCCTACGTCCAGGACTGGGCGAGCGCGGTGGTCGATGAACGGGCTGATAGGGTATACGCTGAGGAAGAGGACTGCGCTGACGACCCGTAATCAACCGGTATTCGTGTTCTGTTAGATAGTGCAAGGGAGGGTCGCCCCCGGGGCGAGCGGTCCTCCAAGCTTCAGTATCGGTAGGGTGCGCGAAGTAACACTTGTTGTTTCTCGGGCAACCCTCTCCACCATCAAGGCGATGGAATCCACGACCATTGGCGTCGTACCACTGCGTGCCTTGCTCAATGGGTTTCCTGGGGATATATAGCACATACACCGAGTATGTGAACATACATGACATCTCCTCTCAGGCGTAAATGGCTTGCGAGCGGGAGCGTTGTCTCGTAGTGGCATCTTCTATCGGATTGCAGCACTGAGTTTTGCTCAAGGTTTGGGGGTAGACGAGCTCTTAGGATATATGAGGGGTTGAAGGTGGAAGTGTAGTGTAGAGCAAGGAGGGGGGCTAGAGGCCGTGGATTATCACCCATGGGATAATCCTGGGATTAAGCTCAGGCTCGAGGCGCCGGCTCGGCGGGGGCGGCCCAATCGCCGATCATAGCCACTATGCATTGCACAAAAGAGCGCCGTCTGCATTGTCCCAGATGGTAATATCCATGAGTTGCTTTCATCTCACAACTCATGAAACACATGTACGATTCGACGACTTATATCGGGCATCTGTATTCGATACGATGAATCAATGGAATTTCAAGTTAATAGTGTTATGAAAACTCGAGTTCACCATGGAACTCATGCAACAATCAGTTCCTCTCAATACATCAGCTTAGAGAGAGAGGGAGGGAGAGAGACTTCGCCTCTGTTCCGTGACTTATATCGGCCAGGGCTAAGTAATGACGAAGGCCGCTAAGGACATATATTATATGATATTATATGATATATGCTGGGCCAAGAACCAGTGGCCTTGGGGGCTGTGCATATTGGACGCCCGTCTGCTTGCTCCTAAGTAAAGTTGTTCTGTGACGTATAGCTAGCTACACTGCACATCAACGTTCTTTTCTTAAAGTCACTCAGGCCCTTGGGAAGCATAATTGGTGTGTTGTACACAGCAGGATGAATGGCCAATGCAAGTCACCGATGAGCCAGTCTCACGATCCGACAATTTCTGACCGAATTGGAAGCAGCACAATCCCAATATGCACCGGCAGCGGACGTACCCCTTATCCAGTCCCCTAGCCTGCGTGTACCACGACCCGTGCGTGATACGAAGCATCGGTTGACTCAGACTGCTCGAATGCTTTGTAGGTCGAGCTGCCTCCCGATATACATCCTTTACCAGACAGCGTAACAGCATACGTGAGCTCGTGCATTCGTCCATGGTCGATCATGACTTATAAACCTGTGTCCGTAGTTCGTCTATCCATTCACACTTGAGCCGCACGTTCTCACCGTGGAGGCATCTCGGCGATCTACCCTGGCAGCGCATGCCGCACGCCGCGAGGCATACCTCAAGGCACGCGACGAAGAGAAGGAGCGCCGTAAACGAGATGCTCTGAGGAGGATCGCCCCCGGGTTTGAGCCCACAGCAACGCCGCTCGTCCCTACCAAGCGATTCTCCGGCATTCCAGGACAACATGGTGCCTCCGCTGAGGCAGGATCGTCTGGTGAAGGGAGAGGCGAGCATAGGCGGACCAAGTCAGTCATGGAGGATTTGGTTGATCAACTGGCTGCTCTGGACTCGCAATGACCGACCATTCGAGATTTTTACGCTGCCCGTATTATATCCCCCTCATGTACACACTATTTTTCATATCCCTCGGGGTGGCCAGGAGGATGCACGTGACCCCGGATCGCCACTTCGTCATTGACTCGAGGAAACGGCTAGTAAGGCACCGAAGACGCCTGCGCTAACTGTCAGCCCGACTCGACAAGGCTTGTACATAACTCCTCTCGCCTGATTTCATATGCATCACGTCTGCTCTCTCCTGCTTTGCATCACACCCTAGACAACATTAATGCCGCCGCCGAAAGCGAAGTCCTCCGCTTCTGCGGCTACGCGCAAGAAACACGCCCGGAAGGCTGCAGCCGCCCATGGCGGCGCAGAAGAATTCCAGGAGCCCAAGGAGAAGAAACCCAAGGGCAAAGACAAGAAGAACAAGAAGGAGCCGCGCAAGAAGGTCTACATTCTGCCCGTAAAACCTGCGCCCATCCAGCCCGATCCCCTGGACACGCTCGGCCTGGCGCAGAAGTTGCCGCCAGAGCTCCTGGTCGTCCTTCGGCTACTCTCCAAGAAAGATGCCACTACTAAACGTCGCGCGCTTGAAGAGTTGCAAACTTCGTGGATATCGAAGGCACGTAAAGGTGGAGAGGACGAAGATCTTGTGTATACGCTACACGACATAATTCCCGTCTGGGTGGGTCATTCTGATGTGTCCAAATCGCTTCTTGCTTATAGTCCTGCTATGGTGCACGTAGTTGCACCACATCCCCACGCTCTTCTTGCATCCTTCGAGACGCATCCGCCTCTTAGGCGTCGGACTGCATGCATCTCTGCTGCTAATTTCGGATCTCCGCAAAGAGCTCTTTTTCCAGGTACGGGAAGTTGTAACTTCGGACCAGGCAGAGGCGATCCTTGGAGCTTGGTGCCTCGCCGTGCATGATGTGGATCGGCAAGTTTCGTCCTATGCTCGTGAGTCGTGGAACAAATATGTCACTACCGCGGAGGCGTCCGAAGACAGACTTCTGCTTGACGAAACCCTCTTCCCTCGTCTCTGGGAGTTCGTCCAGAAGACTGTGCTTGATCCGGCCGGGGTATATCTTTACCTTAATCCCCCTCAGCCGACCCTTCCTACACCCGCTGCATCGCGCAAAGGCTCGGGTCGTGGGACCCCAGTCCGAAAGGATGAAGAGGCCATCTCTAGACCAAAGGCGGATGAGGATGAAGAGAACGAGCTGGATAGAAAGGCACGGCTTCGGGTTGGCGCGTTCGGCGCTACCGAGTGGGTCTTGAGTGGGTGTTCTACGTCTTTCGTAGACTATGTATTCGTATTCAAAATCAATTTATTTCATGCATGTACAGATGCCAAGTTTACCGAACCTAACAAGGCGAAAGAAAAGGGAAAGGCTACTGAGGAGTCGGCGTCGATCGACGACTTCCTTGCTCCTTTCGCGAACCCCGCACTTTGGTCTTCGCTCTACCACGGAAAGTCGCCACCTTTTGTCGGCACGGAAAGCTTCGGCTACGCTCAACCTGTTGTGAGGCGGTCTGCTTGGTCTCTCTTACAAACGCTAGTGCAGAGATGCAAAGGTGTGACCTCTCATCCCACCGGAGCGTGACCCAAACTAAGATACACCAGAACACATCAAGCCTCTCATCCCAGCACTAAGTCCCGCCGTGCTCCGATCAGCCTGGATAGAGCCCGACACTCTTGTTAGGGGCGCAATGTGGCAGCCACTTCTGATTTTCCTCAAGGGTACGCAACGGCCTCTACTAGTCTTTGCGTTCAACTTATATTCTTGCAGAATTCCCGAATGCCTGGATCATCGAAGCCAATCTGGAACGAGACGAAGACGAAGGCTCCGGCTCCGGGGAAAGCGACGATGATGGTGGTGCCAAAGCTCCACCTTCTAAGCCATCAACAACCGCGCCCGCGGCTTCATCACACGCATACACCGAGTTTCTTCAGTTTCTTGCGACTGGTTGCTCTGGTTCTCCTGTGCAAGGGTACCCAACTGTTCTCGTCATCCTGTCTACGATACCTCCATCCGTATGTGCGCTATCCAGATTCACAGGCAGGTGTGATTAACAAACTCTTCAGATCATTGCTTCCTCCTCCTCTCACCCGTTGGAAGACCTCTTTGCATCATTTTGGGCGGCGGTGGACGCAAGAGTGCTCAACTCGCTTGACCGCGTCGCCGCATCGGCTGCATTCCTGTCATCTGTGCTCGAGTGCCTTGTTTTCTTTGTCCGTCGGCTGCTCACTGTTTCTCCCGAGCAAGCTATCTCCCTTGTCAACGGTCAAGGAGAAGCTCAGACGCTATCGGACGCGAATGCCGCAATCAAGGGGCTTGTACAAGGCCAGATCTCTCGAACTTGGGAGGAATCGTCCTCTGGGCGCCTCAAGGTCAGAGGCAGGGACGCCGCCGCGTCCATAGCGAGGACGTTGATGTCGTTGTACAAACTTCGTCCAGGTTGGTCAAGCTCATCGGTATACTTCTCTCGAATGTAGCTGACGCTCCTTGTAGACATATTCGAACAAGCATGGATTGTGTTGGCAGACGGGGTACAGAAGACTGTTAAAGCTGAAGCAGACACCTCTCCAGGGCTCGTATCTGATGTCCTCAATGGGCTTTTTAAATATCTGGAACCCAAGTCCGCCCCTGGGGACGCAGCGCGAGACCTGATAGTGCAAGTCGTTAGAACAGCCCTGGATCAATGCACGACACTGCTTGAGGCGGAAGAGGTGAGACGGGAACATGTCGCGTCTCTTGCAGCTATATTGGATGCATTTGGGGAACACGTTTTCGGCGATGCAGAGATTGCAATGGTATGGCCACCTCTAATGAGCCGCAACCAGCCGCTGACATTCGGCTGCAGAGAGTGGATGACCTCATCCGACAGCAGACTCACCGCGTGCTTGTCACGGTACCATCGCTCTTACTACTGTACCTCAAGCATCGGGAAGACGAGGCCATTGGTTCTTCAGTATGGCATCTAGTGCTTGGGGCTGTCGCAGAACACCCAGATGAGATCGAGTCGACATTAGCTGTCCTGCTGGGCGCCACAGAAAACAAGTCGCTGCCCGAGTACCTGAAAGCACAAGGGGAGCTCGACGAGGCTGCGGGCGCCCTGCTAACGGAGATTTTATCGAACGCCACGGATGCCGAGCGCGCTGGTCTAGTCTGCAGGCTCTTGGGCTCACCCGGTACGGATTTTTTCGTTTGATTGCACCACTTGCTCACGTCCTTGAAAAGCTTTCATCACTGGTGCTTGTCGCGAAAACCTCCTGCGGAGTTTGACCGACACGTTTATCCTCCACTTTGACAACGTTACACACGATGAAAAGGCGTCCTCGCATGTCTTCTCTGCACCTTTGGAGCTTATACGAGGATTGGGGGGACAGGTGGAAGATGCGGCATCATTAGGGCCAGCCCTCTCTTCCCTCCTCCCGTACATCTTTCTTGTTGCATTCCTGCTTCCACAGTTTGCTTCCGTGGAACAGAGTCAACAAGACATCGTCAAGACGCTGTGGGACAACGCCGTCAGCACAATATCGGAGGAAACAAAGAGAGGTACAGTGACAGTCGTCAAACATATTCTTCGAGGGCTACTTGTGGACTGCACCGCCAGGCCCACGTAAGTAATCCTCCGATGTATCATAGAAGCACTTGCTCATCCTTTACCGTTAGCCCGCAGCAGATCTTGCGAACACTGTCTGTATCTTCCCATGTCAGTTCTGACATCGACGTTCTGTTAGACGTCTTCCCGCCTCCAGAGGAAATGTCTATGTTGCTGGATGCTCTGCCCTCAATACCTCTAGACTCTAGTCTGGCTGTCGTTGACCCTTTGGTACCCCCGCCGACCCTATATCGCCCCAATGACGCCATCTCTCACATATTTGATGCCTCGGGTCTCTCCAAGTACGCACGGGTAGTTCACGGACTACTGCTATATCTCGTGGAAGACCGACACAGCGCCCGGGAAAACGTTTGGGCTCTTCGTCATTTGTTCGCTCTGGCGCTCTACGCGGAAGAGTACAAGAACCTTCCCTCCGCTCATAGTCCAGTGTTCTCACGGACTGTTCCCCGAAGCGTTTTACAAGGTATTTTGGACAAGGTACAACAGGTCGCAACATACCTTCTCTCTTCAACCGCAGAAGAACTATGGCACTACAAAGTCACAAACGCACTATTAGCACAAAGTGCTTCGGATGGATTGGATGGTGTCGGTCAGCTCGTAGCCGACCTCGTGAACCGGGCAAGACGGCAAGACAACGTCCGGACATCTCGCATCTTACATGCAATCCTGCAGCACGCCCTTGGTAACGCGACCAAGGCAGATGCCGATCAGTGGATGCTGGTAGCAAGGAAGATCGAGAAGCTAGGTAAAAGCATACCCATGCTACTTTAAATCGATTGTCCCCTCATCGTTATTGCTTCTCAGCCCCCCATACCTCGTTAGCTATTGTGTTCTCCGTAACGCGGTATGCGCCGGAGCCTCCCCGTTTGGACCGGTTCCGCAACGAGTTGGCCGCAGGTACCCTCGGTATACCAGCGTCCAAGGCGAACAGCGAAGGTCTCTGGATTCTCCGTAACTTGGCAGCTGCAGCACCGGATCCCGAGTCCGATGTCATCTTCCTACCTCAGCTTCGTGCTGTTAACCTCGTCAAGGCATGTCAACAGTGGATCACATCGGATGAAGACCTAGACGAGGAAGTGCAGAGCGAGATGACGTTGGTGTTCGCACATCTCGCGCCGATCTTACAGAACGTACCCGGCGCCCATTGGGACTTAGTGTTCGACGTGGTCGAGAATAACTTGGAGGTAGGCGATGCTCGATGTCTATAGGGTGAAGCGGCGACGCTCAATATTCCTACAGGACGCGTCCCTGAATGACTCTTCTACCTACGTTACACTGAGCAGAACACTCCGACTCTTCATCCTTATCGAAGACCTAGTGTCTACGAACAAAGCACTTCGCGCTGTATGGGACGAACGGCGCGCAGCAAACTTGGCTTTGATCCGCGACCTGGTCTCTACTAGGCTCGGTACGTCGTGGAGCGTTGACGGTGCTGCAGTCTATTGAATTCCACCACAGAAATTGACGAGACATCAACTCCGCTCTCCGTGTGTCGCGAGCTGGCTCTCCAAATTGTTCAGGATCTACCTGCGTCTCTCATAAGCCGCGAGACGTTGTCGAAGGTACGCTTGTGATTCTTGCTCATGCATAAGTGATTCATTTAGCCTTGTTATAGATGTGCCACTTGGTTATGGACGGCTCCACCACTGTGCAGCGCATGGCCTACCGGTTATTGCATGGGGCGGCTAAGAAGTATACCGAAGATCTCGTCATCGAGGCTGCTGTGGATGTGGAGGGTACCATGAAGATCGAGCTTCCCATTGAGCTGCTAGACATCTTGCAACGTAACCTGAATCTAGAAAATCAGGACGAGACCGGTTCGGTGAGCACAACACAACTGTAGCTCGATTCCTTGACTTACATAAGTATAGGAATGGTTCGGCTATCTCCTCGCGTGGATGGTCACCCTAGATTTATTCACGGACGCGGTATGTATCATGCTTGAACAAGCGTTTGCACCACTAAACGTAGCGCTACGTAGTCCCTGAAAGTCAAGTCTGGCTACATCGATCAAATACGAGACCTCGACCTTGTAGGAGCACATCTACTGCCGACACTCTTCATTCTACTAGATCTCTACGGCGGTATTGCAAAAACCTTCAAACTAGATATCTGGGATGTAGACGAATTCTATCTCGACTGTAGGTCCCTTCGTCACTTCTATCACACACTGTCGGCTTATCTCTCCATCTCAGACTATGCTACCGACTCGCCGATTAGCCTTCGCCTCCTTGCCGCCCATGTTTACTACCGCACGCTCCTCCTTCTGCCGTCTTTGATTCGCACGTGGTTAGCCGAGTGTCGCGACCGCCAGCTATCCACTGCCGTGGCGTCCTACACCTCCAAGCATTTCTCTCCTGCGATCATTCGGACAGAACTTGCTCGTGTCAAAGATCCCAACGCCGCAACCGAGCTCTCAGGGGAGAACGTCACTATCAAGGTCGCAAGCGTTGTTAACGAGGTTACCGCGGGCTTCACAGTCGATGAGCAGCAACTGGAGCTCACGGTCAAGCTTCCTGCGGATTGGCCATTGCACACAATCGAAGTCAAGGATTCGAAACACGTTGGCGTCACCGACGACCGCTGGCGCGCGTGGGAGCTCGGCGTGCAACAGATTCTGACGTTCAGGGTGCGTCTTCCACGCTTCTCTACACATCGTTCATCTAAGCGCTGACGCGTGCGTTTGTAAATAGAGTGGGAGCATCGTTGACGGGCTAAGCTTCTTCCTCAAGAATGTCACATCGCACTTCGAAGGCGTTGCGGAATGCGCGATTTGCTATTCGTACGGCTTCCTACCAGTGCTTTTCTTACATGAGAACGCCGGACGTCTGACGTGCTATGAACAGCGTCGTTAATGCCACCGACGGAAGTCTTCCTCGAAAACCATGCAAGACCTGCAAGAACCGGTTCCACGCGGCCTGTCTCTATAAGGTGCGTGAACGCTGCGTTGGCGAGTTTGCGCTCAGGGCTGACATCGGGGCGTCTTCTCGCAGTGGTTCAACACGAGCCATTCGTCCAGCTGCCCGTTGTGTCGTTCCGAGATCATGACCGGCAAGTGAAATTCAGCAAGAAGACCAAGAAGCATCAGAATGAAATCGGGGACATTCCAACACCCCGCCACGTGTAGCATGCAGTATAGTACAATACAATGTTGTGGAATATATCAAACCAGTCCGTTCGGAGTAGTAGCCAAGGGGACGGCGACAACAGGAGCCTGGGACCGCTCGCACGCGACGTGGAGGCGCGCCCTGCGGAAACCTACACATTCCTGCGCTTCATGCCCACAATGCATTGCAACGGCTTGCGAAGGAAGCCTTCCCTGGTCCCGAGCTGAGGTAGATAGGCAATTAGACGGATGCAATGAAGGATCGTTCACATGCGCAAGCGGACGCACCGGGGCAGCGGGGTCCTGGAGCACAAAGTGGTAGCGGCGGAAGATAGACGCGACAATGACGAGCAGCTCCAAGTTCGCGAGGTTCCTCCCTACGCAGCTCCTGGTCATACGCAGAATGACCGCTCGTCAGCGCTCCGAGGGAGATGTGAAAAAAAAGAGCAGAAAGCGCTGACCTAGGACCAAAGGAGAAGGGGTTGTACGTCTTCTGGACGGCGACCTTGTCCTGTTCAAACCAGCGCTCTGGCCTGAACTCTTCGACGTCCTCGCCCCACACCGCCTTGTCGCGGTGGATGGTGTACGTTGGTACGGAGAGGATCGCGCCCTCGGGGAACCACCGCCCGCATACCTCGAGACCGCCTGCGGGGACGATGCGAGGGAGGCCGATGCCCGACGTCGCGTGAATGCGCAGCGCCTCGTCAATGACGGCCTGAAGGTATGGGAGACGTTTCACGTCCTCGAACGCCGCGACCGCATCGTCAGTGCCTGCAAGCGCCTCGTCGAGTTCTTTGTGTAATTTCTCCTGTACGTGCTGGTACTTAGCGAGGTAGTAAGTGATAGCGCACGAAGAGCTACGCGGCAAGACGTCAGTCAAAAGGCGTCAAGAAGATGCTATATGCGTACTTGGACGTCGTATCGGAGCCCGCAATGAGCTGTGTGAGTGCCTCGGCGGTGAGTTCCTCACGTCCCATCAAGTTGTCGTTATCGTCGCGCGCCTCCTGGAGCTTCCCAAGCAGATCCTTCCTATCGTCCACAGGCGTGGCCAGGCGGCGCGCGACCGCAGCCACTGCGATGCCCGCGAGGCGCTGGACGGCCTGGTTGCCCCTGCTGTACCACGGAATGCGCTTGACGAGTGGGCGCCATATCGGGGGCACGACGCCCATCGAGGCCGAGTACTCGCCGCGGTCATTGAGAACCTGTACTGCAGGGAAGTGCTCGACCTTGTACTCGGCTTGCTGGCCGTACACGGCCATCGCGTCCTTGGTCGACACGGCGACCGGGGCGGAGTCCTTGCACGCGACGAGCATCCCGAACGGCGCGCCAAACGCTAGGTCACCTGTGGGCCGTGCGGGGCGTAAATGGGGATACACCACTGATCACAGCGCGAAGCGTCCGGGATGCGTACCGATGATGTCGAATGCGAGGTAGTTGTACCACGGCAGGCTGTCAAACCAGACGCGGCCTTCACGGCCACGCCATCCCCCTTCGCCCTCATCTCCGGACAGGCCCTGTTCGCCCCCAGCGCACAGCTTGTCCCACTGCTTGAAGAGCTGCACGAGGTGCACCCGGACGTGGGGCTCAAACTCCAGCACGCTCTTCTGCGAGAAGATGTGCGAGACGATCTTGCGCTTGCGCGCGTGCTCGGGCCGGGAGCGAGTGTTGAACAGACCGCGCTGGATGGACACGAACGCGTCGTAGAAGTCGGACTTGAGCGTGCCCGTGCCGTGCCCGTAGACGATTTGCAGCGCATCCGGGTCCGCGATGGAGAGGTGGTTCGGCGCTATGCGCACAAAAGTACCTGCCGGTCCCAACGGGGCAGTACCAGGTCAGCATCTGCTCGTAGCGACTGCAAGTTCGGTTCCGAATGAGCAAAACTAGTGCTGGCGCGTTGTGGCTGCATCATACGCGCGAAGGGCACGCCGGGGGACATATGATTGGGCATATGTCTGCTGCGTGCTGCCGCCGCACGTCAAGCAGCGTTCACCTGGCGGGCGTCACGGGCGCCGCTGAGCGGGCGGAGCTTGGGAACGAGTCTCACCGTATTTCTCATGCAGCTCGTGGACGCGTTCTGAGCGATGCCCATCCGCGGCGACCTTGGCCAACCAGAAGTCGGAGAGCTTGGCCAGAAGCGGACCGGGGTACGCGCGGAACCCGGGGGCGTCGAGTAGGTACGGCACGACGTGGGCGAGCACGACTACGACGAGCGCGAGTGCTGTCCACGAGGTGAGGTCGAATGACGCGATGCGATCGAGGAGGGACATGAGGGTGTATCGGAGGCAGGTAAGGGGGAGCGAGAGAGGCTTTATAGTTTCGAGCGGAAGGAGAGGGGTCGGCCAGCATGTGAGGCGGTTAACCGTACATGGGCATCGCTTCCTGACAGGTCGGTACTAGCTCCGGTGCAGACGAAGCCAGCGTCGGTTTCCCAAAAGGCGTCGTGGATGCCATACTCGCCTATTCGCATCAAATTGCAAGTGTCAGTCAGGGGGTGGGAGGGGGGTGTATGTCGAACAAATGGGGATCCCTGATGCGAATTCGCCACGAGTACCAGCGGTTCGCCATATACAACAGTGTAGGGATGGTGGACCAATCTGCATGTTCAAGGCGACGTATGTGCTACGTAGACTCAAGAGAGGCCTGTTTTTTGCACATTGATAGCTTCCAAAACCCCGGTGCTGTGTATGGGAAATTCTCGGACGGATGGGGTGCGCCGCGATAGCCCGTGAAAAATGACCGCCGCCTGGGCTTCGCACCGTCTTCTTGATTCTTGCGCGGTGTACATCCTACAGTGCGATGCTGAGGTAAACGCCGGATTCGATACGTAGATACCTCTCTCGGGTGACTTGCGAAGGCGTTGTTCCTTTGCAGCTTTATAGTAGGAATAGAAAATACTCGATTACCGTACTGCTGAGAGTCCGGAGGCACCTTATGCGAAAGATATATATGTTTGGAGCATGGCCTCTTCGAAATGTTCTTATAAATGAACAAGGTACTGTGAACTGACCCTGATTACGGCGAAAATGCGCGGGCTGGAGCAGCTGACCGGTCACGTTAGATGCAGCAGATTTAGAGGATGATGAAAGCCGGGAATGCTGACGCCATGGCAGGAGTGTAAGAACATGTATGGTGCAGTCCAAGCAGAGGACCGACTGGAGAAGCTGGCGGGTGCGTGGGAGTCCGACCAAACCTTCTCCGCCAAACCTTCTCGGATGTTGCCGATCCTCCTCTCGCATCGTCCGCCACGCGCTTCCGCCCTCCCCTCTTCTGCATTTCTGTGCTTGGCTTGCCCGAATCGCCCCCTCGTACTCGACACAACTCTCGTCCTCGCGCGGTTCATCGCACGAAGTTGGACGCGTACATCTTCAATGCTCGGGAACTACGATCGAGGTGCGGGCACGTCTGTTTACGAGGCAACATTGTACGGCATACTGCGGTCGTCGCACCGGTATCACAGGGTGGCTCTGCTGGATATAGTCGAATTTGACTGGGACGGCTACGTATATTGAGCTCTCGGTCCGAGTGGTCAATGTCGATCTTGTGTAGGCTGAAAATCCACTCCGGTTTACTTGCTGTTTTTCTTTCCTCTCGAAGGAGCAGAATCTCGGGATCCTTAACGCCCTTCGCGGACGCGATAAGGTTTTCTGACAAGCCTGTCACATGGCACGCTCATTGGGCAGGCATATTGCTTTCACTTACGCGCTATACTGGCCGCGGCCTACGCATAGACCTTGTGTAAAATTGGCAAGGGGCGCAGCTCAGAACCACGCATGACCATGCCCGCTATCAAGTGGTTCTGTCGCAAGCAGTTTGACAGGCTCTGTAATCGTCAGTGCTCAGACGAGTCCATGTACGAACTTGCGTATAGCAGGGCGTTGACAGTGTCCAACGGTTCCTGTTGTGGCTCTGCCCATTCCCTGCTAGCTTCCAACAAACAATACGTTCGCGTCGTGTATGCTATGGACAAGTTCCGGCAATTTGACCACGACCAGGCCTTCTGTCTACTGTACTAGATAAATATCGAGATACAATCACAACCAGTTATGGTCGAGTCCGATATACGAGAGACTGAGTGGTATACTCGAATGCTACGACTAAGGGAGTTGGGAGATGATTAGGGAATACGTGCGTACCGAAACGTAACTGCAACTATGATACATTTTGAGGGCGATGCGCAAGAAAGCTTCCAAGGCAGACAATTGACACAGGTATCAAGCACTGAGCGGGACGGGAAAGCTGGACACAGAGCAACGGAGCTGGAGTCGAACTTATAGATATCCGGAGTTGGGATTGCAATCGGGGCAGGTCTCGCATGCGCACTTGAGGGATACAAAGTTCCAGGACTGGGTGTTCAGGGGCCTTCACGGGATCGCAATCTCTTGCATGGGTTCAGCCTGTGCTGGCACCCCGGTGGGTATCTTCAAGGTGAGAATCCCGTCTTCGAGAGTGATTTCAACGTCTTCAGGCTAATGATAACAACTCAATCAGACTAGAACGTCGACAGCGATAAAATGTGTGCGTACCTTCGTTTCGGGTGGAACTACCAGCGTCCTCGCAAAGTAACCGAACTTGCGCTCACGCACTCCATGCCCTTGCAGGGGAAAGACTGGGCGCGCGATCCCCGCGATGTTGAGCTGACGCACACGGCTGAAGGGGCACACAGACATCGTGATTCGCAGGTCGCTTCGTTTCACGCCGGGCAGCTCGAACATGGCCGTCATGAGGCTGTCTTCATCGCTGTAGTGGACATCGGCGCGGATCCCATAGCGCCTCATCGGTTCGGGGGGCATGAAGCCAGCTTGCACACGCGGCGTCGCAGTCGGGGTCGCCTCAGGATCGTGACTACCAGCATAGATCAAGAAAAACGCTGAAGGCCACGCCGCGATCGAACACGCACCTAGTCCCCACCATCTCCTCCAAGCCCAACAAGCCCTCTCGCCACGAATCCGCCGCCGGACAAGACACAGCCATCGCTGTCCCAACCGCAGGCAGCGCACCACGCACGCCCGCACTCGCACTCGTCTCAGCAGACTGCAGCTCACTCACACGGCGTGTTCTCACAGGAGCGACGGCGGACGCGGGCCTCCCCGTGGCCGTCCCCGTGCTCGAGCCCGACGCCGCCCGCGACTGGGGACGGCGGTACGGGTGCGCGCTCTGCGTCTGTGTGTGTCGCGGGGCACGTAGGGGACCCGCCCCAGCCCCGGCTCCCGCGGAGGAGAGCGCGCTCGGACTCGCGGCGGACGACGCGCGCGAGGTATCGACATGGAGCGGAGGCCTGCTCCCGCCGCGCCGGCGAGACGAGGACGAGGAGCTGGGACGGCCCTCGCCGCTCGTGCTCGCGGCCTGCTGCATGAAGTGCTCCTCAGTGATGTTGTCAAACCGGTACTTGGGCAACGCCGGCGACGGCTGCAGACTGATCGTCGGCGGATGAGGTGTGTACTGTGCTTGTTGTCGCTGCTGCTGGGGCTGCTGTGGTTGCTGAGGCTGATGTTGTTGCTGCTGATGCTGGGACTCTTGTTGTGTCATATGGGGCGGGAGCGAAGGTGGAAGCTGGTGCAGCTGTAGCTGGCTGGGGGACACACGATCTTCTTGTTGAGGCTGCTGATGTTGCTGGAGAGCGGACTGATCTTGCGGGGGCATCTGCATCGCGTCTTGCTCTGACGAGACTTCCCATGAGTATACACGCGGCGTGGCGGGGTTCGAGTAGTCCACATATTGGTGGTATGGGAATGACATTGTCTCGAAGTACACTACGGGCGGGCAGCAGACGGTAGAGACCATGCACGCTGCGATGGTGGTGGGGAGAGGCAAGAGGCA
Source organism: Trametes hirsuta (assembly GCA_001302255.2). NCBI lineage: Eukaryota > Fungi > Basidiomycota > Agaricomycetes > Polyporales > Polyporaceae > Trametes > Trametes hirsuta. The sequence goes on along the minus strand of CP019382.1, from coordinate 545,469 downwards.
GGAGGGGTAGACCTGGCGCCGCACCGCTCGTATGTCCTTTTGTGGCGGGCCCGACGCAAGCGAGTCATCGGGGGGCTGTGCCGTTACTCCCGCGTTTTCCAAATCAGGTAAACGTCGGTGCGTGGCACGCGCCACGAGGCGGGCGGGGCCCGCACCTGACTGTCGGGCGCCGCGCGGGAGTCAGGGCCGTCGCTGTTCGCCGCGATGTGGTGCTATTGTCTCGGGCGGGTACTATCTTTATCCAAGCATTGTGCCTCCAGAAAGGCTCAAGTTGCATCCCAATTTCCAGGGGGGTACAGGCTTATCTCATACTTGGGAACGCGCGCCCTCGGGCTCCCAGGCTGGTCCAGCTTCAAAGCTTCAAATACTTTCTAACATCGCGCGCCAGCGATGCCGATGACCTATCCAAGGGTAACAATAACGCCAAAAAGTCTGCATTAAGGGGGAATCGAACCCCCGGCGGGTCGATGGCAACGACCCAGGTTACCACTACCCCATTAATGCGATGGGCGGGAAGGCTAAAGTAAATATAACCCCACTATGAAACTGTCTTCCGGAGCAAGTGACGTTTGCGGAGGAAGGATGAGTGACCGTGTTTCGACATGTCTGTCTCGCCTCCCATCCGCCGATTCTCTTCCACGAGTTCTAGCAGCCGCGAGGACCTCATCTATCAATATGAGGCAGAGGAGGAACGCATTATCAACATTCTCTCCAGGAAGTTGGAGCAGGTGCGCCATTCAGGGCATCCCATGCGGGGGTACTCCTGTTAATCTGCGCCACCGTACGACGTCGCAGCTGCGCGAAGAGAAAATCGAGCTCGAGAACGTCCTCGAGCAGGAATCCGAGTCTCACGTGAATCGGCTTTCCAGAGAAATATCCGCTCTGCGCCTGGCTCAGCAGCAACAACAGCAACAACAAGCGGGGCCGTCGCATGCAAATGGCAGCGGTAACGGGAGCCCCCGCGACATCAGACCCCCCGGACCGCAGCTTGGCTACTCGCTACAGGCCAATAGTTCTGACCCTGTTTCCGACACCATTCTAGATGCTCTCCGAAGGGAGAATGAGGCCCTGAGACATCGCTTAGTTGAGACCGAGCAAGACTTCGTCAGGATATCCCGATTAAATGAGGTCTACAGGGAGGAGCTCATCCAACATCGGCGACGAGTGAGTGCTGCGGTGTGCTGCGGTCATTTCCATCTGACTGTCCACCAGCTTGGGTTGCCCGTCGATAATCTCATCGGCCTGCACCAGTCTGACCCATATTCTCAACCCACGCACAGGCGGTCAAACTCATCGACCTCAGGCTCACCGTCAAGTTCGATATATATCCCCCCTGTGCCAATTACGCGCCAAGCCTCCGCCGTGCCTATACCGCGACCACCCTCGCAGGTTAGGCGACCAGCAAACAATATTGCTTCAGAATCTACGACGCCTCTTTCTCACTCTCCTTCTTCAACCAGCACGTCTCCGTTCCCATTTTCTCCCGCGACTACGTCTCCGTATCCGGCAAGTTATGCCAGTGCCGCAACGAATATGACAACGCCTCCCTCAGCAGCTGTAAGCCCGCCTGCGTTCATCGTTGGCGGCGCCCGAATATTATCGTATCCTCTTGTGCCGCCTCCCTCTCTCTCATCGTCATTCGGTTCCCCCGCCGCCTCTTTGCATCAACCTGTCGCGATCCCTCATGGCTCCCGCGACCCCGACGGAACCCCGTCGCCCGTCGAGTCATTCAACAGCCGCCGGAACTCCTTTCATAGGCGCGGGAGCTTCGAAAGGCGTGTTGCGGAGAGCGGCAGCTTGCGCAGCAGGGGGCCCAGCCAGAGCCGCCGCGCGAGTGTCGAGCGAGGCGCGCGGATCGCTGAGACGGGATCCTTGGTGCCGCGCCCGCGCTCAGGTAGCTTCAGCCTGCCGGAAACGGTCGAAGACGCGGATCCTCCCCGTAGGATTGGGACAGGGACAGGGACAGTGACAGATGACGGTCTTGAGCGTGATGCTCGAGAGAAGACTACACCTCAGCCGCTTCACTAAGGGTGAGCGCCGGGCGCGTTGATGGTAAGTTGACTAGCCCAAAGACTGCGATGACCTCTGGACCACGAAGACTTGGTGTACGATAGCGCGGGCGCGGGACTCGATGGGGCCCGGACTTGTGTACGATATCGACTAGCGTACAGTCGCTTTTTGTTCTGCAGCGTAATGCTTCTGTTTTTGCTTGTGCATATGCGATTGATGTTCTGTGTCACTTCCTAGACGTGCCATCGCCTGGTCCTGCGCCTTGTGGATTTATGCTCTGACGGAGGGCGTATCTCGACCCCGCTCTGCCTCCCAACCACGTAGCGTCAACGTTACAGATGTGTGGTACATATCCTGTCACTGGAGAGCACAGCCATGGCCCATAGGATAGATCTCTCCGAGGTGTCCAAACGCACAAGCGACAATTCATCGAACGATTAAGGTTAGATGATGTGGTACGTCTCCGTCAATCTCTTGTGCGGCCGTCTCGGCAGTGTCTCCGGGTTGACATCTGCGGCGTATAAACTCCACAACCCAATTACAAGTACTTAGACCAATGGGTTGCGCGCCGCTGTACGCCACGCCGCGCACCTAGGGGCAGCAGTTCTTGGGTACTCAAGTCCTCACCAGCCGATCCGCGAATGTTAATCAGCACTCGAGATGACTGCGCTTGACTTCCAGCCGCCACCATCGTCGCGCGGGTCACTCCTTGCATCGATGGTTCGAAGCCTGACGAACAAAGGCATGCTCCGACAAGCCCGGGCGCCGGCGCACCGTAGCACACGGCAGTTGGTGCGCCCCAGATTCTTGAAATAGTGCCATCATAATCCCAGATTTACACAATCCCGTGAGGGGATGCGTCTAACACTACAGCCTAGTTGCGAACGTGTCAGAGGCATCAGTGACCACAGCGATCAGGCCCCAGCGCGCGGTAGTGGACCGGGGTATGCGCCCGCGCACTGGCAGCCCTGAGACAGGATCAAGTCACTGTCCCGCGGTCCATAGCCCTGCTCGATGTGAATACCGCATCCAATGGCTATCAACCTTCGCCGCCGTCGTTCCTTCAAGCTTGATGTATCAGCCAGCGCATTCATGTGTGCGTCGCGGCGAGTCGATGATATCGGGGACCGCCAAGCTGGGATACAACGCCTACCGTAGTCAGTCAGATGGTGAGCCACCCGGAGGTCCCTCGGCATCGGCGTCTTCTCTTCTTTGCCTTCCTCCGCCTTCGCGCACTACTGATGCACATGGTGCCGCTCAAGCGCGACTTCGAGATCCTCCGTTTCCATGCAAAGATACTTCAGCAGGAACGGATTATAGGGCAATAGACACGACCGCCTGGGTCTTCGGCGTCGTGCACTTTGGACATAACGCTTTGGAACAAAAGTGCCCGGTTTGCATGCTATTTTCCTGTGACGAGTGCTCACCGTGAAAGTTACAGCTCTATTCAAGCAGCAGAGACTAGGCGCAGAACAACAGTTCAAGGTCCCTGCGAGCGAGCTAGCGGGGGGCCATATAAAGCTGGTGCGTCTGAGCTAATTTGTTCTAAATCGGTTACTAGCATGATAGTACGAAGTTCCGGATGGATGGGAACTCTCAGAGTATGACTATGTGGAAGAGAACGAAAACCGATCTGGCGACCTCTAGAAGCTGCGTCAGAACCCCTTGTCAGCGGCTGGTACTAATGGTCTGCACAACATTGCTGAAGATATCGTCAAGACTGAGAACGATGTACAAGCAAACGAAGTGGTATATGACGGTGTGTTAGTTGGTGCTAGAGGGGTACGGAGGTTAAAACACTCCGGTGGATACCATGCCATCTTGCACGCCCGGGCCACGGCCGGATGCCGAAGAGCTACATCGCGACCGCGATTTCAACCTTCCCTTCAGCCCCAGCCGCCCCTGGACTGGCGTCTACATCGAAGCTGCTGGTTCATGGCTAGCCGCGTTGATTTATGCACAAGGTCCTTTCTTACAGACATCTGCACATAACCACTCGAGCTCAGTAGTCGACTAGTACTTTGGCGTCCATCGTTCACACACGCAGTTTGGCCCAAAGCTAGTGGAACGTCCTCAACTTCCCCGGCTTATTTATTCGTCTTCGGAACGACCCATGATCCGGAATAGGTCAGTCCCTCCTTCACTGACTCCTCAGGGTACTTCTAAACGGTTATCCTTGAGCGCAGCTTCCCGGCTTCCGTGAAACGGGTCCTACGGAGCACGCTCACCTTATCCTGGCGGTGCCTGTGACTTGAACGGGACCAGACATGCTTCTTCAAGCAGTAGCGGGAGCCTATAGCTCATATTGCCAATGGCCCTACCCGTGTCGTTCTCCGCCAGGACCGTGTTGTTTACGACATCTCCATTCTTGATACCTGCTCTTCATGCAGGTGACCCAATGCGCCTCCGAGCAAAAATCACTGAATTGCTTCCCCGCAATTACGTGCGCTTTACTTGCATGTAATACCTTCTTCTGAAGGGTGGCGCCAGGAGGTCTGCTAGCGTATAAAACGACGGTCGAGAGACCGCAATCCTCAGGTCACCGACTTCTCCCCAAGTCTCACTCGTGGTACGCACCACCTCCTCTTTCAACGAGTCCTGCGTCAAGACAATTCGTTCTGACGTTTTGTACTTCACGTAGCTATTACCAACCCAACATCTCTTTCTCAATTTCTCATACAATCCTCATACATTCGCAAACGTATGCATTCCCTCTCAAACTCGGCCACACAACACTACTAACACGAGACTTTTTGTCACCATGACTCACATAGATGCCCAGCATCATCGTCTCTAACAAGTCTTCCTCCCCGATCACTGTGTTCGTCTCTAAGTACACGAACCCCCGCGGCAGCGACCGGTGGTACACCCTCGCAGCGGGCGCGCACGACTCGTGGGAGAGGAACGGGTGGGAGCTCGTCGCGTTCAAGAACAGCAACGATTCGCACCGCACTGGTGTCTACGTCTACACCAACCAGGCGGTCATCTTCCACAGCATGCACCACGTCGAAGTGGTCTAGGCCGTCATGATCTCCTGTGAGCGGCGCCGGTGGATGGTGGTGGGGCAGTAGGTGTTACAGTGCAGGAGAGGGTTTCTGCGGTATTTTCTTGTAGACCCAGTCAATTGGTGTCGACAATTATGGAATATGTTCATGGTACTATTCGTCCGCGCGAACTGGGCAGCAAGGGCACAAGACAACACGTCGAACTTGAACAACAACTTGAAATGTCTGCTAACGATGGTGAAGGCGTAATTCAGACCTGTCGCACTACATAACCAAAAGCCAGATATATTAATAAAAAAAAACATACTCCTACATGCCGCTTAACACGGGTAGAAGATCTAGCGTGAATGCTGGCACCCTGGTATATCCGGCGTGAGGGGAAACCATGAACCTTATTAACATTTGGCGCCTTCCAGTGCCTTCAATGTAGGCGCCCATACAAGTTCGGACGCGCCATCAGTCAGCGTTTTCCTCAGTCCCGATATTCCAGCCAAGGTAACGCCGGCCACAGAAAAAGCGAGTAGTACGAGTGGATGATTGCATACAACTCACTCTTCCGAGGATTGTGGATTTCCTCGATCACCACCGTTCTACCTTCCGCGGAGCGTGTTACTACCAACGCCGGTGCTGTTCTCTTCCGACATCGTAACCACGATTCGACCTTCCCTGCATCATCAGTCGCCCCTGGGCCAACGTCTCCACTAAAGCTATTTATTCATAGCTAGCCGCATTGGTTTCGGGCAGATGGGCTTTTGAGTAGTGGAACGTGAATGAAGTGGCAGCTGCGCCAGACTACTTCAACAAGTTGAGCGATATCTATCGTTCACACTCGCGGTTTCTCCAAACGCCAGTGAGATGCCTCCAACACATTCGGTTTGTTTATTCGTGTTCGGAATAGTCCATGGTCCAAATTGGTGAGTCCCTCCTTCAATGACTCCCCAAAGTACTTCCAAACGGCTATCCTTTAACGCAGCTTCCCGGCTCCCGCGAAATGAACATTATAGATCATGCTCTGATTTGAGCGGGACCGGGCATACTCCTTCGAGTAGTAGCGGGCGCGCATATCCCATACCGTTAATGGCACTGCTCACACAGACCTACGCTAGGAACATGTGTCTACGGCATCTCCATTATTGGGACCCGACATACATGCTGGTGACCCAATGCGCTCCCGAGAAGACATCGCTGGCTCGCTTCCGCAAAATCCATGCACTTTACCTACACGGAATACTTCCCTCCGATGGTTGACGCCGGGAGGTCTGCTAGCGTATAAAACGACGGTCGAACAGCTGCAATCCTCAGGTCACCGACTTCTCTCCAAGTCTCACTCGTGGTACGCACCACCTTCTCTCTCAACGAGTCCTGCGTCAAGACAATTCGTTCTGACGCTTTACACCCCTCACAGCTATAACCAACCCAACATCTCTTTCTCCATCTTTCATATAACCCTCATACATTTGCAAACGTATGCATGCCCTCTCAAACTCGGCCACACAACACTACTAACACGAAGCTCTTCGTCGCCGCCATACACATAGATGCCCAGCATCATCGTCTCCAACAAGACCTCCTCCCCGATCACCGTGTTCGTCTCCAAGTACACGAACCCCCGCGGCAGCGACCGGTGGTACACCCTCGCAGCGGGTGCACACGACTCGTGGGAGAGGAACGGGTGGGAGCTCGTCGCGTTCAAGAACAGCAACGACTCGCACCGCACTGGTGTCTACGTCTACACCAACCAGGAGGTCGTCTTCTACGGCATGAACCACGTCGACGTGGTCTAGGTCGCCACGATCTTCCTCTGAGGAGCGCTGGCGGATCACAGCGCAGTAGGTGTTATGCAGGGAACGGTTTTCGTCGCGGTTGTTCGTAGGCGTTGAATGCTATGGATCATGGTCATGGTACTATAATACCAGGCGGTGTTCGGCAGTAAGAGCGCAACGCGACACATCCGACAACAACGTGAAAGGTTTGCTGGCGCTGTTTAAGATGTTTCGTCGGCTATACCCTACTGCGATAGCTTTGCTAACAGCGGAAAAAGCCGACCTTGGCTGCATAGGGGAGCAGTAGCCCGTGCCCGTGAACGCCGACCGGCAATCGAAACGTCAGCATTACCACCCATGGCCAACGAAGGTGCACGCGCCCAGCACAGATATACAAAAATGTCTCTGCTCTGAGATATATAAACTCTGTACGTGTGTCGACCTCCCAAGGGGCACTTCGAAATACTGTTCATCAACAATTCGTGATATTAATCTATCCGCAGGTGCTCATTAGTCGGCGTCTTGAAGGAGGCACAAGAGTAGATGATTTTGAACATCGTAGTACTAACTACTGCGACCTCGCATAAGTATACCGCGCCCCAAGGGCCTGTGCAAATTTCGAGCGGTGCGGGAGAACACAGCACAGGATACCGGCCGGAACAACAGAGGAAGATTGCACGGACTGGTTCATCAGGGCTCGCTGTCTGGCCCCATAGTCGTTCGCAAGGTCCATCATGTATGATGACAGCCGCTCACTAGCACAGCCCGCGCGGGAAGGCTGAGTTGAAGGGGAACCTTGTCGAGATTTGGCGCCTTCTTGATCAGTCCCTTTCGTCCTGGCGCCCATGTAAGTTTGAATGTGAACGCTTTCCTGGGATATTGGTCAAGCTAACGCGGCGGGCCTGCTGCAGAGAAAACGTGTGCAAGTCGACGGTGCATGTCCCCCGCACCGGAGATATCAATCTCGTCAGGGTATGGACTCGCTCATCGCCGTTCTATTTTCCGTAGAGCGTGTCACTACTACTACATGGCGGTGCCGAGCCCTTCCAGGTGGACACACGGAACGTATGTGTTCACTCACGTCGTCTCGGGGCTGGATACAACGTTGTTGACTGGAACCGGACAGTACATAGCCCGAGCGTTTGACGGGGCATCTAGAGATCCTGAAGCGCGTCCGCAGTGGGTGTCAGCCTGCGACTACTTCCTCCAAGTCCCTCAGGCCCAGGGCGCCGGGCGGGGGGCACTGGTGATAAGTTCTAGCGCCGACGGTTTGCCTGACCCTCTCGGCCGAGCCCCCCACCCAGGTCAACGACGTCCGTGAACGCACGTTTCCCCCTACAAGACACTAGTACTGAGCCGCAGAGCGGATGGTGCACCCCACGTCTCTCGTCCATACGCACGGCGCCACAGTTCCGGCCCGACCTTCCAAACAACACCCTCTAGCCATTCGGCCCCACTGGCACGATTACAGCACAAAAAGCACCGTGCACCTGCCACCAATACCCGAGCTCATCTCGCTTCACGGTACGCTTCAATCATCAATATGCTGGGGAAGTACTGTGCGAATTCGGACGTGACGCTGACCCCGCGTCCTCAGGCTCGTGCCGGACGCAACTTTACTTTGAAGCACTTGTGTTACAGTACTTGCGTTCGCGCGCGTGCCACCACGGCGCCGATCGCGGAGTCGTTCCGCGACTTGTAAAGTTGACGCTGACGCTGACAGCGAACGTTGGAAGCATTGCGCTGCGGAAGGTGCGGTGGTTCAAGTAAGCCCGGGCCCGGGCGGAGCATCCAGAGCTCGACCGTCGTCTGTCGTTCGTCGTCCGTCGCGCCTCGCGCGATCACGGCGGGTACCGCGACGCCGATGGGAGGTATATATTGTTATAGGAATGGGAAGATCAGTATTGTCGATGCCGGACCTTCGCGGGGCGAGGATATCGCGAGCACACCACGCGGCCTGCCACCCACTGATATTAGCATTCGATCCGAGCCGGGGCAGCTTCGATATGGGGAAATAGGCAACGGCCGTGCTTAGGCCCGTTCAACGCCGGGCACGAGCACGAGCACGAGCACGAGCTCGGGGCGTGGTCGCGCGATGGACTAGTGTTGGGGCGAGACGCTAGTGCGATTCAAGGCTTTGAAGCTATGATCGCGACCCCACGCCGCGAGGCAAGCTTAAGTTGGCACCGGTAGCATGTTGAGCATCGTTAGCGTCGCCGCGTACCGGGGAAGTCCTGCGATTATCGTTGGACGCCACATCTGTACTGGTACTAGTACTAGTCAGCAGCTGATTTTTTAGGAAGCGGGGTGAGGCTTGAAGCGTGGAAAGTGGTTTATACGCGGCGCACGCGACATGGGCGAACGCAGAGCGCGATGATGTCATATAGCGTAGTGCAGACGACCAGTTTCGAGAGGGAGCAGAGAGCATGATAAATTACAGCATGTGCGGGACGCGGTCAACGTTGCGTAGATATGTACGTGTACGATGTGCACGGTGCGCGGGTCTAACTATGGGTGGGTGATCGTACAGGGCGTAGTAGTGTAGTGATACAGAGCGGGGGGCGCCGCAGAACGTGAGATGTGAGATGTGAAACGTGAGATGTGAGTATGTGAGAAGTGGACGTGGATGAGGTCGTGAACGCAACGAAACGCAAAAAACAAAGATCCCGCAGGAAAGCAGTGACCGTAACCAGGACAAAGACCCTCCCCGCCTCGGGGCTCGGCTCGGGCGCGACGTCGACTATGCGTGGATGCGCATCCGGGGAGTCGCCATCGCATGCTGGGGCCTCCGCACCTGCATCTGCGAGTACCCGTGCCCATGCGAACGCGAGCGCGCGTGCGCATGCACATACGAGTACGAATGCTGCTGCTGGCGCGCCGCCATCGCCAGCCTCTGCATGCGCGCGACGACGTCGCGCGCGAGAAACACGGTGCCCCTGTCCTCCTCGTAGAGCGTGCCGGCGTCGGCGACGGGCTCGAGGATGCGCACGTCCGCGGGGTGGAGCGTCGCGCGGTGCGAGTAGCGGAAGAGCGTGATGAACTCGTGCCGGAAGACGGCGACGGAGGCGGCGGCGAGCGCGGAGGACGTCGTGCCGGGCGCGGGTGCGTCGGGGACTGTTGGTGGGGGAGTGGGGTCAGTCGCGCGATTGCGGGCGGGGGAGAGTGGGGAAGAAGGGGAGGGGTGACAAAGGGGCGCGCGGGGGCTTACCTTGGACGAGGCAGACGTCGCCCTTGATCTGCGCGAGCGCGAAGGTGGGCCGCTGTTGTGGTGCGGGCTCGGTGCTGGTGGAGTCGCGCGAGGAGGATGCGGCGGTGGAGGACGCCATCGAGTACAAAGGGAGAGACGAGCCGGATGCGACGGCGGCCATTTTACGTGCGGGGGAGGCGTTTGCTAAGACGGTGCGGATAGGAGCGGATGCTTGGCGGTGCGCGCGATGACGAGGACGGGGGCGAGAGCGAGGGCGAGGACGAGGACGGAGAGGGGCTTCGTGCGGTCGGCTGCGCTGGGTGGAGATGGGAGGGCCGGCGGCGGAAGCGGGGGAGGCGGGCTTTATAGACAGAGGCACATACACGCATCGGCCACGCGGAGAGGGGACGCTTCGCGCGACTGGGAGCGGTCGCGTCTGCTGCAACGGCGGCTGCGAGTGCTTCGAGTTCTCGTGCGGCGGGTGGCTGCGGTCGCTCGCTCGTCCGAGTCCTGTTCCGCGCCTGCGCCCGGGTTCTATAGATCGAGCTGGTCCACGAATAGCCGTCCGAGCCTCCCTCGGTTTCGCCCCCGCGAGCGTCTCGGGTCGGACGACGCCAACGCCAGCGGCCAGCGAAACGTTGGACGCCGTGATGTCCCCGCCCCGATCACCTCTCCTGTGCCCCGCAGACGCCCTGCTCCAGCCTGCTCCTTGTCCCCTCGGCAGGCCTGCCCCTGTGCTTCGGACGCTCGTCCGACTCGGGCCTTCCGCCGCTGCCCGCCAGCGCAGCCGGCCTCTGTATCTTGTCCGTCTCTCGTCTCATCCGCCCCGCGAATGGCGATCGCGCACTAGCGTGTCCTCGTGCGCTCTTTGCTCGCTGGGTCGCCGGGAACGCCGGAACGAGCGACTGCGGGTGGCGAGGTGCCAATCGCGCTGCGAACTGGACCCGCACAGATAAACGTGTCGGCCTGTGTCGCGCGACGGGCGGTGCGCATCTCTCCCTCGCTCGCACATCAGAATCTCGATGGTCCGATCGGGCGACCACCGAGTCTCTCCGCCATGGCACAACTCCCCGCCCACGCTGCCCAGTCCTCGCCACCACCAGCAACCGCCGCGAGGGCCTGCGAGGGCAGGCAGCGACAACCGAGCGTCCCTCCTCGTTCCAACCGAATTCCAACCCTGCCTGCAGATCGCTCTCGACCCGCGCGTTCCCGGCACCACACGCCCCCTCCGACCTCCTCGTCGCCCGCGCTCGCTCTGCAACGCCTCTTCCGTCACCACACCGTGTCGGCCGTACATGGCCTGGACAAAGCTTAATCCACGCGCCCCGCGGTCTCGTCCGCTTTCTAGCACAGCGGAGGCCACTCCGGCATCCTCTCCACCCGCGCCCGGCGGCCCCCTCTGAGCCTCTGTACGTACTCGCCCTCTTCGAAATCAGAGGCCATGGCCATTGCTCGCGATCCCCCGACCGCCTTCGAATTCTGCCAGTGCATTGTCGACTCTCGAGAGGCCCTTCGGCCGTCGAAACGTCCTGCCTGGTCCGCCACCACGCGCAATGGACCCGCATGTAGCGACATCGACGACCGGCCTGGACGTGCGCGAGACTTCGTGCTGAGCCTGCACCGTGCAAGTGACCACCCCCGTGCGCTCACGCGGTGCCCGTCGAAGCGCGTCCCCCTGCTTCGCGAACGCCGAACGCCGAACGCCGATCCGGAAACCTTGCGCACCGCAACTCGCGCCTCACGCTTCGGACCTCAGGCCTCAGGCCTCAGGCATCTAGACATAGACACTGGCAGCGCGCCTCGGAATCGGAAGTATCCTCACGCTCGCGACTTATCGCACAGACGCCCCTCACATGTCATGACGGCTCTACTTGCTGGTCCTCATCCACCACCACCGGCTCGCGCCGGCCGTCGATGAGCTCAGGCGAGACGATGCAGGACCCCCGATAATCCTTACCTATCCGTTATCCGTGGGACGGACCAAAAGGGGGTCAGCGACGAAAGCATGCCTGGTCTCGAACGGACCAAAAGGGGGTCTTTCGGCCGGGGAACCCTTGTTTTTTGCCCGGACCACGCCAGGGTGGGCCGTCGAGCAGCCTTGTCTCGACTCGGACCAAACCACCTCAGCGCCCGTAGGCGCCCATAATGGTATTAACCCGAGTTTGGCTGTCCGGATAGATTAGATTGATGTTTAAGTAGGAATTGTAGGTTCAGGTTAGATCAATTAGTTCGCATCATAAAAATAGATGTCGACACCGCTCAGGACGCAGAGTAATAAGTACGCACCGGCGCGGAGTGGTATAGTACCTTGGGGGGTTTAGATTTGTCTGTGCTTCAGTACCGCACTTCGTACACGATCCTGGAATAAGATGTGCAAGCGAAAAAACCGAAAAACCAAGCCCGGGGAGAAAAATCGCATTTTTGGAGGCCTTGTAATTAGCACGGACCAAACCGACAGCCGACGGAGGCCTTAGGCGCGACGCGGACCAAAATGGCCCCTTCGAGGCCGAAAATGGCCCGGACCAAAACGCAACAAATTTTTCCGCGATGGATAACGCATTAGTAGGGATTATCGGGGGTCCTGACGATGCTTCCGTCGCAGTCGTTCGAATTCGGCCCCTTGGAGGCCAGAGTCCAGCTTGGGGCTGCTGCTGAGAAGCGGCCGGCGGCCGGCGGTGCGCGATTCAGACCATGGGCACGATCGCGATATTCCCATCCTCCCATCCGCCAGCACGGTGGCGGCAGCGTCTAGCGTCCGGCGGCTGGTGGTGGTCGGAGATGTAAGTGCAAGTGTAAGTGTAATTGTAACTGCCCCCCCCGGGCGACCTCCGAGGAGCTTGAGAGCCTCCGCAGCCCTGGAAACGCCGAGGCGGGGGCCTGGCGTCTCCAGCTTGCAGGTTACAATGTACATGTTGTAGGGCGCACGGCCGGCGGTCATCATCGCGCTCAGCGCGCGAGCCCTGGCCCACGCCTGGTACTGTATCCACGCTGCGGCGTCTCAGGATCGAGTCTGCCCAATACCACGCTCGACGCCCGCCCGCCCGTCCCCCTCTTGCGCGAACGCCAATTGCAGTTGTGGGATGCGGGGAGGGACTGCGGGGAGCCACCGTGCCCACTCGCGCAATTGCAATTGAAGGTTGAGCTTGAAGGTTCCCCATTGCCGCAGCGCTAGCGCGTCTGCGAACCTCCCCATCCCGCACCGAGTCGTGGGTCCTGGCAGTTGATATGCATATGTGCGTCCTCGGAAAGCGCTGCGGTGCTCTGAGCCCTCTGAACCCCCCCCCGGGGGGGAAGGGGAGCGGAGCTGCTGCTACTGCTATGCCATCCTTCCTCGTGTGCGCGCGACTAGCGTCAAGTCTTCCCCTAGCGTCTTCGCCGCGATCCTCAACGGACTGGCACCGAGGAGAGAGGGAAGTCGGGGCGCCGCGCAGTTGCTTCGTAGGCTAAGACGAGCGAGTTCGCAGGGCTCCATTGAGAGTCCCCGAGGGAGGACGCTTCTATGTCACGGTGTTGCTGCCACTGTTTCTTCGACGCGCTGCGGCCGGTATGCGGCGTCTCCCTTGGGCCTTCGTGAAATTCCTTCGACGGATGGGCGTTAAACGTCGGGGGTGTATACTTGGGGGCTGTGCTTCAAGCCATGGTGCATCTTCCGCCCGACCGTCGACGGACGCAATCTTTCTTCAACTTCCTTTTCTTTTACGCCTCGATGCGAATGTGGCAAACAGACTCTCGAGTTCGAGGGAGAACATCCGCACAGCTTACGGCCAATGGGAGGCGTCCGAGCCGTCGCAGTTGGGATTTGAGTTTGAGTTTGAGTTTGAGTTCGAGTTTGGGTTTGAGCTCGAGGGCCATCCCCGTCGCCCGAGTCCCCATCGTGCATCATATGCATCAGCACGGCCCCGGTGCGAGAACGCGGAGAAAGACAGGGAGACGGGGAGACAGGAAGGAAGCTGCGAGCACGGAGGCCGATGATATTGACAGGTCTCCGACCGTGCCCGACCCGACGAGTATGTCCGAGTCCGAGCCTGGCGGAACATTTGACTATCGGGGGCTTGAGAGGCGCGACCGTGAGTAGGATTCGCTCGTCGCCGGGGAATCAGGAATCAGGAATGAGGGATCATGGTTCGGGCTTTAGGGAACAGGACCGGTGCTAGTGGCGGCGTAGGTTCTTTGCTCGAGGGCTGTGAATTGTCGCTTGCGATTGGGCGGCGGTGCTAGGGGGGGTCTATCAGGGAAAGATGTTCAATCCTGGGCGGTGAGTAGCAAAGATGGTACGTGATTGAGCGGTCGGATGCACTTACTGCGTCTTTAGAGGTCGCGACATGCGTTATCGCGTCGTGCTCTGACAGCAGCCATCGGCGGATGGTGGTACATTGTGGCTAGCGGTTGTTGATGAGGTTGAAGCAAAGGTTATAGTGCACCGCAGTATGCGTATAGAAAGTTCTGGACGAAAGGCCGGTCGTGGTGGTGCCCTGATTGACTTTGGGCGATCTACGGAGTGTCCTCACTAGTGACCGAAGATGGCTGAGAGGGATCGACGTTGGATGGGCGTAAAACCGATTGTCCACGAGCTAAGAGTCACAGATGTCGGCACACTAGAGCTGTATGCCCAAACCGCCCTTGTGCAGTTCGACAGCCGCGACGATCCTGGGTCGGTGGATGGTCCGGTTTGCGATCCGTATTCGACCAAGCTTCTAGATACCAGCGACATTACCCTGGGATACTGGCAAGGGCTAGGCGTGCTTCTACCCGATGCCCTGCATGAAGATCGTCGTCGTTGAACGGACTCGGAATAAAGCACCTTCTGCCGAGCTACGCAATCAGTCCAGGGCCGGTGTTCAATGCCAAGCTTGCGCCGTGCCCCAAGTTGCCGGAAGACGCGTTGTCGGACCGGTCCCACCTCTTCAAGGGTACGCAGACAATAATTTATGTGCCCCCGCCGTGCGTCATGTTGGTGCTCCCCCTTGGGCCGAGGGCACGGAAGGCGCATCCGCTGGGCGATACAACCGCCAGCGTTACTGCTTGGCTGTGAAGGTGTGCCCGCGCATTGCGAAGGGGTCGGATACCTAGGGCCGCGTATATGTGACCCACTGTGAGCAGGAGGAGGATCCGTACGCGCAGACCACTTGACATTCCCATTATAAGGCAGGCAATCTATCGTATCAGCGCAGGCAGAGCGATCACAGTCGGCTACAGTATCGTCTGTAGTATAGATATACGCACATCCCATGATCTCGATCTCGGCCTTATGTTCTTTCCTGGGAGGCAACCCGGACACCCCCGTCATTGGAATCTAGCATGTCTTAACGCGGACAAATTCTCCACCGAGCGGGTCAGATACGTTATTATTCCAGCTAATCCGGTTGAACGTTGTAGTAACCTTGATACGGCCCCGGTCGCACGATGCGGTGGTAAAGTAGCAATGTACGTGCATATTTTTCTTTACAACCGGCTTGACTAGATTCCAAGAATTCACAAGTTAATTTTTCTTGCGTGTCTACAGTATGAAGGCAGCGGCAAACGCACCGGAAATTCAATAACATTGAATGCGTGCGTCGAAACAGGCCAAGCTCGAATGATCCAGTCACGTCCACATAGGCGCGGAGGACTAGGCTCTTTAAGCGACGACATGACTTCGCGAACGATGAGCCCACTAAATTGTGATCTGTATCTGTGTCAGCTATGCAGTGAAGACTGTGAAGTTCAATTTTGCCGAAAGCGAGCAGCGTAGTCGCTATTGGCGGGACATAATGAGAGCCTAAGAGTTATTCTGGATAAGGCCTCCGGATGAGTTTTGTAATAACACGATGGCGTTATGGCTTTGCGGTGTGATGGAGGAGCGGCATAACCCAGGCGAGATGAACAGTGCTTAGTAGAGATAAGTTCAGGGCTAGTATCGGGGACACTTACTTTGAGAGAATGGCGGTATCTAGGATAGAGTAGAGCCCCCGGAGTCCTTCAGAAGTCGAAACCTGCTTTATAGTGAGTATGATATAAGATTCAAATACTCGAGAACTCACAAAAAGCAATATCGACCTGCGATGGGCCGAAATATCACACATGCCGATTTCTTTCTCCTACTGCCAATTTCGTACTACTACGTTTGTGCATGGTGCAGAAGGTTAGACCAACATGGTTCAGCTGTAGTCAGGTACGAGATGGGTTTCCTTGTCGGTTGCTCGTAGGTCATTGTTCAACTGCGAACGGAGTACTATGGCGGCACTAGTTACGTAGGCTCGCAAGCCAGCGCTCTTGTTCAGACTCAAGGGACCGTAGTCATTCCCGTAGATCGTATGTTTTCCCGGAGTGCGGCCCCTGATATAATTCGCAATCCATTTTCAAGCCTAGTCGCCTCATCACCCCAGAATTTTAGAGCTGTTCAGTGACGAGAGGAGACTAGCTATGGTTGGCAGAAACAGTCAACTTCATAAGTGCTAGTAACTGGGCTGCTCATGCGTACCAGTACATGAACGAATCCGACAGCGTACTGCATCAACGGAGAACATCGTGAGTTGGCACATTCGGCGAGCTCCAAAAGCCTCTCCGGCGGTTAGCACGGTGTATGATCGTAGAGGGTGGGCCGTCGTGGTACGAAAACAAGATTGGCGGTGCGTAGGCGCCCGTTCCAGGTTCGTTCGACCTTGGCCCCAGTATAGTCGCTTGTTAGATACACCTCGGGCCTTCGTAAGGGCCTATCGGTAGGCGAACCACAGAGAATCAATGGGTATGAATTGACAATAAGATATCGGACAAGCTTTGGAAACCCGCGAACGTCTGCGCGACCACGTACAATAATCTACTACTCCGGAGAAGCGATCCGACCAGAAACAACGGTTGCAGGGAGGTTAATACGAAGATCAGAAGTCATAGCCCTCGACCTTGAAGGTGGTGCCGTAGTGCAGGTAACTCTCCAAGATTTTCAGCACGGGGTCGGGCAGGCCCATGCTCAGCAGCGAGTACGAGATCTTCGCGTGGCCATGGATTTGGCCAAGCTTGAAGAAGCAGCGCGCGATTTGTGTCGGGTACTTCGAGGATAAATCAATACACGCGACATCTCGTAAAGCAGGGCGAACTCACCGTCATCTCTGCGTACTCTCCCCACTGGTATGCGGCGACCCGAACGGCCACCTGCAGTGTCCGTTGGATATCGCCTTCTTCTGCATACGTGTCCAGGAGCTTGGACCATGGCTTGTACGAGTATCGTGGAGTATCTAGACAGCGTTGGTATGCCTCTTTGGCTTCCTCTTTATGGTGTAGTCGCAGGCCAAGGTCGCCCAAAATCTCCCACTCAAGACCGGTCTTCCGGTACGCAACGTGCTGCGTCTTGAAGTGAGCCACCTCGGCGCGGAAGATGGTCCATACCCGCAGATCCTAGAAAAGCATTAGAAACAGTGACACCAGTATGTTGTATGACAAACCTCGTAAAGGACCATAAATAGGTTGTCTAGCCACCGCTCACACAAGCGCTTATTGCTGAAGGAGAACGGTTCCTGCGACGCAGCCTGCACCCCATCGCCGTCCTGACTGTTCTCTGCGGCTTGGATAGGCTTGCCGATCGCATCGACAGCAATACCCTTCACACCATTCTCCTTCGTGTCCTCGTGCCCGTTAGCCGCCTCCTCCTTCTCTTGCGCGGCCTTTTCTCTCGCGCTCTCCGTAGATATCCGGATGGTGGGAAGGCCTTCCGCGTTCGCGAGCGTCTCAGAGTCGGTGTCATTTGCTGCAGCGTGTCCGTCCTCGTCCGGTGCGGACTGGGTGGGAGACGCGACGCCCCGCGTTGACGCATCGTCGTCAGCACGTTGCGCCTTTTGCCCCTGGAGCGAATCTCCGCGCAGAGGGGAGCTCACAGTACCGTCCTCATGGATGACCTTGTCGCCCGTGGGCCGGGTGTCGGTCTGCGCCTTCTGCATGCGGTACTCTTCCTCCATGACGAACACGGAGCTCCTCGTCTTGAGCAGCTCGTCCCATCCGATCTGCGACACGAGACGGGTGAGGAGGGAGTAGGCGCGTGCCCAGGTTCCGCGCAGACCCGGCGCCGGCAGACGCAGAAGAGCGGGATCCGCCTATGATTGAATGCGTTGAGCTCGCACACCGCGACGTTCCGGCGCGGTTCTCACCTCATCATCCTCCGTCTTCACCCGCTCAGGCAAAATGTCAACGATGGCGCCTTTAGGCGGTAGATGTACGCGGGCAGGAGTGAGGTTGCGGTGTGCATCACGACCATTGTAGGTGAACATGGGACACGAGTTGAGCGTCAAGAGAGCCTTTATGTTAATGGGATTAGTACGTTGCGACCAGGTCGGAAGGTTCGCGACGCACATTCTCGTATTGGCGTAGGTCAATGTAAATGTCGGTGAGTTTCTCCCAGGTCACAAACTCACTCGGAGCACAGTTGACTGCTTGCCGAGCTAGCTTGAGTGCCCAGTCGTATTTACCCTTTGCGCGTAAGAAGTCACACTGTACGTGAAGAAGAGTGTACGACTGGGGTGTCTGCTTGATAGCAGTAGCCATAATCTGCACAGCCTTAACCTCCTCGTCTACACCGGGTAAGCGGTAGATATCAAGTCGGCACAAGAACTCACTTACTCATTCCCAAGTAGCTCTTCGCCAGTAAGGATGCGACTTCAGGTTCCCTTGCCAAGATTTTCTCGAAGAGATTAGCAGCATACTGGTACCGACCGCTGTCACCAAAGTACTTCATGATAGCTGCGGTGAGATGGTTGGAGACAACAGTGGCGACCTGAATCTCCGGATCTGAGCCAACCTGCCAACCTAACAAGAAAATGTGAAGGTGTAGCATGGAAGCGTCAAGGAAACGACCCTACCCTTCAAAAACAATGCCTCGGCCGCTTGTAGGAAACGCAATTCTCCTTCCGGTGTGGTGATGGGGTCGAGTTTGCGGTACGCCTCCAACCAGTACGTAGGGTCGTCCGAGTAAAGGATGGCGCGCAGAATAGCGGAAAGGAAGGTTTCCTGCCATATTTCCGGGGTGGCTTCATGCCTGACACGGGGTTAAATAGAGAATGCGTGCCCAAGGAAGACGTACACACCTTTCGCCGCGCAAATCGACAACATAAGCTTGTACCCCTCCAGGAATCTTCACGTCGACACGGACATCCACTCGTGAAAATGCATTGAAGCAACTTGGGGTGCGGTTTGGCCCATGGACGAACGTGTCAAAGCCGCAGCACGCACCAGTAACACCCGCTCTTAACCTTCCAAGATGTCCCCTTCGAGAACCAACCGGAATCGTCTTCAATATTGTAGGTCAGGGAGTTTATGTATGCTGCTAACGATGCGGAAGAGGAGGCATCCACTCCGGAGACATAATGGTAGGATCCGAGCTAGAACCGACGTTAGTTGGTGGCGCATTGGGGACAAGGTAACGCACTCACGTCTCGCTGCCCACTTCGTCCCGTGCTCTTCAAAACGTGTACCAAGTCAGGCGGACCAAGCTCCCTGAATGTCGCTGCGAAGGCGAATTGTCAGCCCATAGAGGGTGCTGTCGGACGAGTGTGTACTGACACAGGCTCTCGGTGCGAGAGGTCAAAGACTCCGTCAGGTCAACCTGGGAGGTTTTGTGAGTGCTTGCGCGTCCTCAGTAACGGCATACGCACTTCAAATAGCTCCGGTACGTCTTTGAATGACGCATCCGCCATAGTCGTCGAGGACGGCTGGAAGACAAGGCTGAGGATGTTTCTACCCGAGGATGAACGCAGTGAGTGATACCGACGTGTACGCGACGAGATTGCTTCGGGCGCGTATTTCCTAACGCGGCCGTGTTGATGCCAGTAAGTGAAGCGTTTACAAATGGTTGTAAGGGGTACTTATGAAGACGATTATCTGTTCTTGGCTGCGTTAATGTGTGCCATAAGTCTGGCCATATCATCGCAGTTTAACATCGCGCGTTAGCTACTAGTCTTAGTCTGGACTCTAAAGCCTCTTTCATCATCGGATCCTACAACAACGATTCATGTATGTAGTCTGGCTCTCCTCTCGTCTTGGTCTTCTTACGGCCCAAAGTGCCCATTTTCCCGGCAAGAAAAGACCTCTATTATGAGGGCTCGAAAAAGTGTCTTCGGAAGTTCTCGCTCCGGTCACCAACGTATACCCCCCGAATATCTTCCACAGGCCAACACCGGCTTCGTCTTCTTCAGAAGCAGATCCAGGCGGAGGGCCCCGGAGAACTTGCGGCTGGCGCTCGTAGACGCTTAAGAGGAGACGGACGATGGCAATGGCGCGAGGGATTGAGTTACAGTAGACGGTAGGTCGAGTCACTATTCCGCTTGAAGCTTTTATACGCGGATAGATCGAAAGCCTCCCTCCAGCCTCACCATGTCTCTCGCATCTACCCCCACCTCCCTCTCCACCCCTTCTTCCCGTGCATCCTCCTTCTCGTGTTCCGGTGTTCCACGTACGCCGCCCAATATGCATCAAAACACCATCGACCCAGCCGCGAAGTGGCTGGTGCAAAAGTACGGCGGGACCAGTGTGGGGAAGTTCGCGTCCAAGATCGCGGAAGACATTATTCCGTTCGTACACCCGTCTCCAACCCCGCCCATGGGAGTTCGTCGCTAACTTATCGGACTTAATGCTACAGTGAATATCTAGACCAACACAAGGTTGCTATTGTATGCTCCGCTCGCTCGGGGTCCACAAAGGCTCTGGGGACGACGAATCTTCTTCTGAAAGCCGCCTCAGAAGCACTGCAACGTACGGCTAGCTCGTCAGACACCCCTGGGGCCATGTCTCCCTCCGAGACGTTCGCCAGACTCAATTATCAGTCCCCCTTTACCAGTCCGGGGAAGTCTTCGCCAACGGCTGGAGCGGTTAGCTCTTCATTCACCATGTCACCCATCAATGCTGCCGCGCCCGCGTTCAGCAATACGGTGGACGTGATTCGTTCGGAACATATAAACGCCGCAAAAGCCGTCATACGGAATCAAGAGATTTTGAAGGAGTTGGAGGCTGAAATAGACAGGGATTGCGAAGGTCTCAGGTCTTTCCTGTTCGCTACGCAGGCATGTTATGTTCTCTATTCCTGCTGACGGCGAACGCACCGTATGCTAACGGGGAGCAACTGTTGGAAGGTCATCGACGAGATTTCCCCAAGGTCGAGAGACAGTATCATCGGCTTTGGTGAACGTCTAGGGTGCAAGTTGATCACAGCTATTCTTCGGGATCGAGTAAGCATCCTGCCTGCGTCCCTACATTTGTCGCTCAACTGGATGTCTCGTAGAATATCGATGCTGAATTTGTCAGCCTAGAAAATGTCGTGCCACTATCCGAGAGCGACAACTTCTCAGACTCGGAAACCTTGGGACAAGATTTCTACGATAGGCTCGCGGACGTAGTCGCCGAGCGTATTAAGCAGTGCGGGAACCGTGTACCTGTGGTGACTGGTAATTCTCACATCCACCTGCACCGATCCCGTATTGACCGTGCCGCCAGGGTTCTTTGGTCCCGTCCCTGGCTCGCTTCTCAGGCAAGTAGGGCGCGGCTACACAGACCTCCTCGCTGCGCTGCTCGCGGCCGGTCTTGGCGCCTCAGAACTGCAAATCTGGAAAGAGGTCGACGGTATCTTTACCGCGGACCCTCGGAAGGTGCCCACCGCGCGACTCATCCCGATCATTACTCCTGAAGAAGCGGCGGAACTCACCTACTACGGCAGTGAAGTCGTGCATCCGTTCACCATGGACCAGGTGTGCCCGAAACCTCTGCTGCGCTCGCCCAGCATAGCTCACACTTGCCCAGGTGATCCGCCGCAAAATTCCCATCCGCATTAAAAATGTAGAGAACCCTAAGGGAGGTGGCACGGTCATCCATCCGGATCCTGACCTCGATATGGTGCCTAATGGGGCGGACTCGGCCTTCCCTCCTGTCATACCCACAAGTTCCGCGGCGAAAGCGTTCCTGCCCCTTACGTCCCCGTGCCTCGACAAGCAGAGCCACCTCCGGCAGCCGACGGCGGTGACGATCAAAGAGCATATCGTCGTGCTGAACGTGAACTCGAATCGGAAGAACGTGTCGCATGGGTTCCTCGCCACGATCTTCGGGACACTGGACAAGTATGGCGTCGTTGTAGACCTCATTAGCACTAGCGAAGTGTACGTGAGTATGGCCATCGAGGAAAACATAGGCGCGAAAGTGCTTGATCGCGTGGTGCGCGAGCTGAAGAAGAGCGGCACCGTACGTACCTGCAGGCTTGACCTCCCCGTGTAGGGGTAGCTAACGGCTCCACAGGTCACGGTTTCCCGAGACATGGCGATCCTATCATTAGTCGGGAAGTCGATGCGGAACATGATCGGTATCTCGGGGCGGATGTTCACGACCCTCGGTCAGGGCAACGTCAATATTGAGATGATCAGTCAGGGCGCAAACGAGATCAATATCTCTTGTGTCATCGACGGGCGTGACGCGGTGAAAGCGCTCAACCTCATCCACCAAAGTTGTCTGCAAATCAAGCCTGAAGGCGAGAGAGGGAGAGGTGCGTACTTGTTCATCCGGTTCCCATCCTTCTAGCAGACGTTCTGACGCTCTGGTCGCTTGTAGTTGGCCCGTGGCTGTTTTGACGTACGATGACGTCTGGCCTAGACTGTAGAATATCCCATGGAGAAGTTCACATCAATACTGTATTCTTGCTTTCCGATGGAGGATGTATTTGACGCTCATATAATGCCCGGGTGATCTGCTATGCGCGGCCGACAGGCGTCCTCGTCAATGCCACCTCCACGTTATCACGGTCAGCGCCTCGCATTGAATTGGAGCACACGTCCAGGGTCCTGAGGACGTAACCGCGCCATCCGGCGCACACGAGTACGCCTCTCATCGTCATACCTGGGGTACGTGTATATGGCAGTTGCTGAAGGATGCTCGTCGGAGAGCCTATCGGATCTCCGAGTACCAGCATATGGGTATGAATGCGCGGTGCGCTGAGCTTCCCGCGTCCCTGCAGGGCTGAGGTACGAGCACGCCCAGCCCGCATACACTGAGACCGCTATGTAGCAGGTACCGTCCGGGGTGGGTTATTCGCCGTCTCTAGCGCCCCAGCCACTATCGTACGCCCTTTTCCTTCCTCTCACGCCTCCGTCCGCATAGCACGCAGATGACCAAAGCAGGCCTTCACCATCTCGCACCGCCGGCCGCCCGTTACATTTCGCCAGGTCCTCCGAACGCGCCGAGCGCACATGCGTCTCGACCAGCACCAGACGTGCGGCGCGGGCCGCCTGGTGTGAGTGGGCGGTGAGGAGCCACGAGGCGGAGTGTGCGCGTCTTCCCAGGTCCTTCCTGTCTGCAACGGCATCTTCTCGCAAGGTACGCCGGCGTGCCTGTGCCTGCACACACAGCGTGTGTGTGCTGCCCTGCAGTGCCCTGTACATGTCGGGACGGTGTACAAGGCCTGGGCCGGCGTTCAATGAGGCGTTTGCCATGTCATGCCATGCGGGGATCGTGCCTGCTTCTCCCCCTCTTGTACCCGCACCGAGACGGACCGAAGACTCCTGTAGTAGATTCTCGCCAGGGGCATTGAGCTTGTTGTTTGATATTATATTCCTCCGTGGGCCACGTAGTATCTAGCTAGGGCTCAGAATTTATGATAGCTTTTCAGGGGCCGCGCCCTTGTATTATCTTCCAGGCTGCGAAGGAGGGATGCACGAGTATGGGGAACGATGATAGCTTCACAAACAACTGAGTAGTTGAAACGCTAACGGCCAACCATCTGGGAGGGTCTTCGTTGGGACAAGCTGAAAGTAGTGCAAGCTTGGACCAAAAATATGACCACCGCAGGACTCGAACCTGCAACCTTTTGGTGCCGCTGGCGATCGAAGCCAAACGCGCTACCATTGCGCCAGGTAGCCATGTTTGTGGCGTATGATAGACTAGATGTAACCCGATTTGAATTATTGAATACGTCGGTGCGTTGTAGCCGTTTTACCGTCCGGGATGGTGCACAACCAGTATGTTCGGGTAATGAATAACAGAGTAGAGTAGGCCACACCAAAAACACCGACTTACGAGCGGGTATAGCGTAACATTGCCTATCAGGAATGTCTGGCATATGCAGTGCCGGGCGGGGACTGTGTGAGTATAAGTGGGCGTTCGGGCCTCGGGCCTCATGGTAGAAGCCGATTGGTCTCATGCCCCGGGAGCGCCACCAAGGCGATAGAATGGCCACGAGCAGAGTTTGGTGGGTGCTTCTGTGCCTGGCAGACAGGCACCGACCTCGCGAAAGGGCTTACGGTGGATAGCCTTCAATAGCGGGATACTGCGAGAAGGAGCAATCCGGATGCGAGGAGAGCGAGCGTTGGAAGCCGTCCATGCGTCTCCCTAGAGGCCACAGGGTTCTCACATGAAGCCTGCGGACGATGCAATCAGGGCGATCAACGGACGGACAAGGTCGCAACTTACGGCGCAAGGCTGGCAGGTGGGCGCGGGGAGAGATGTGAGCAGACGTTGTTCGAGCTATAGCTATGGCACTACAATGCATGGTGCACAACGCCATGCCCGCTGTGGCCGGCTACCAGGAGGGGAGACAAGGGCGGCAGGGGCGACGGTGATGAGATGCTTGTGTCGTCGTGAGCCGTGAGAGGTAGCTACGCTCGTTGATCGCGGTGAGAGACAAGATTTGGCAATTCCGGATGAGCCGGAGACGGAGGAGCGCAGGGCTCGTATGCGGGCGCTTCCGAGGCGTAGTGGACGAGGCGCCCGTGAACGGATTCCTGTAGTGAGCGTTCATGTCTGTCAGCTTTTCGCTCTCCGCCACACTCCCTCTTTAGATACCCCCTCTCCATCGCGTTCTTCCCTCTCACTCTCCCTCATGACCCTCATGCCCGTCTCCAGAGAGCCCACCGACCGCGACCCGCTCTCCGCCGCCCTCAGACCGCCCATAGACGAGACCGAGGAGGAAAAGGCCCACCGTCTCGCGGACGAAGAGGCCGCCAAGCGCGTCAGTCTGGCCATAGACGAGGCCATTCGGCTCGAGGACAAGCAGCGCAAGAAACGCAAGCTCGTCAGACTCCTTCTGCTGGGCCAGAGTGAATCAGGTCGGTCCGACGCGCATATGTCTACACGATGCGCATATATTGAGACGCGTCCATAGGGAAATCCACAACACTACGCCGTGAGTGGTCTGGCTTTGCCGGCGCAAGGTTGGAAGTTTCCAGGGGCAGCGCACGGCAACGCAGCCATGATCGGCGAGCCCCAGGCCCCTGCCTCGAACTTGTCACAGAAGTTCTTCTACACTCAATGCTATGGCTTTTGCCGGCCCGGCCGTGCCCCCCGGTTATCGCGGTCGTCTGCGCTGTGTTGCCAGTCGTCTGAACCCGGACTACCCCCGTGCGCGTACGGCCTTGACGAAATTCCCTACTAACTGTCTGCTCAGAATTCCAGCGACTATATACCCCCAATGCTTTTCGAGAGGAACGCGTCCTATGGCGTGCCGTCATACAACTCAATGTCGTGCGCTCCGTCCACACCATGCTAGATGCGCTGAGCGACATCCGACGCGGGGACGTCTACCCTTCATCAACCTACACCTCTGACCCCGACTCGGATTCAGAATCCGAGCATCAGGTCTCCCTGCCCTACCACTTGGACGAGCTGCGCAGACATCTCTATCCTTTGCGTCACGTAGAATCACTTCTCATCGCGAAGCTCGTCCCTCCCAACGAGCACGAAGCCACAACCTTAGGGGTAGGCGGGAGCAATAGCGTAAACGGCAACGTATCATATTACGGCAGCCATCACTCTCAGTCATCACGCGTATTCCACCACCAAGAGGTCTTTGTTCGTCCTGGGGCGTCTTGGAAGTTGAGAAGCACGGGTCGGCCTCAGTCTGCCGGAACGACAGGTCAGGAGACTGTAGATGAATCTCAGACGGTTCTCCACCACTGCTGCTCAGATATGGTAGCTCTGTGGCACGACCCAGTAGTACGACAGATACTGCGGCGCCGAAAGATCAGATTGGAAGAGAGTCCCGGATTGTGAGTACATTTTCTCTTTAGCGTGTCCTGACAACTTACGGGTATGCAGCTACCTGAATGACCTAGAACGAGTTACCTCACTGTCGTATTTTCCTTCCGATGGTGAGTCAGGCTCCGTATTTGGAGGCATAACGAGTTCGTCTAATATAGCTCATAGACGACGTGCTGAAAGCGCGTCTCAAGACCGTGGGTGTCTCGGAATACAGCTTCCACATGGAGGCCGGTTCAGAGACAGGAACCGAATGGCGTATCATTGACGTGGGCGGGTCACGGTCACAGGTCAGGAAGACATCCCCATTCTCCTGTCAGAAGGCTTACTGACAGTGTGCGTGCCAGCGGCGTGAGTATACACTACGGCTGGTTCTACGGACGCACCGCTGATGTCATCCTGCTGCTCAGCGACGTGGGTACCCTTCTTCGACGATGGTACGACCTCATGCCTAATTTTGAATAACCTGCGACTAACTGCGAATAATTACCCTGTCAGTGAATGGTATGTCGCAGTATCATTGTGCTACAAACAATCACCTGAACTTTGTCTCTACATAGCTATCATCTTCCTTGCGCCGATCTCTGCATTTGATCAGACCCTAGTGGAAGATCGGAGTATCAACCGATTGGCGCGTACACACCATCTCTAGTATTCATTGCATGGGCTGAACGCACTTGCAGGAGGACAGCGTACTACTCTGGAAAGAGGTCTGCTCCAACAAACTACTCGCCAAGGTCGATCTTGTACTCTTCCTGAATAAGTGCGACATCCTCGCATCGAAATTGAAGTCTGGAATCCGGCTAGCGAAGTACGTCCGCAGCTTCGCGGATCGGCCTAACGAGCCAGAGACCGTGGAGAAATGTAAGGATTTCTTGCTCACATCTCGCCTGAGGGGCATAGCTCATTTGTTTCTTCCAGACTTCAGAAGTAAATTCAGCGCGATTCACCGGGAACATTCGCCCATACCACGCAAGTTCTACGGCTTCTGCACATCCGTCACTGTACGTCTATTGTATCATGGGCATTGCTTTTGGTGCCCATGCTAATATTCCTGTGTCAGGATACAACTACCATCGGCGGCATTATTGCTAGCGGTGCGTTTTTTCCAATTAATCAAAGCATCTTCCTAATAAGCACTATCCTACGTTGCAGTCAAGGACATGGTCATACGAGAGCATCTACGAGCCTCCAAACTGCTCTGACCTTCTCCCACGAACCCCTGCACCAATTCCAAACCCTACAAGTACCCTCGCTATGGATCACGCCGTGCTAACACGGCACTCCCACATTCAGACCCCGACATGCACTCTTCACACGCCCTCGTTCCGCACTGGAGTCTACTACCTGCATACCCTCCTTGCTTGTTACCCACTGCATCCATTCACGCTATCAAGACACGCGTGAACCTCTGCGGCCCCGCGCGCTCTCTCCATCAAATACCATCGCTTTCTCTTTGCATAGACCCCCAGGGGTCAACTGATCACAGACAGTGCTCATCCACACGGACTGCACATAGCCGCGTAGGGCGTCCCCTTTCATTCGATAGCCCACGTCCACGTCCGCTTACCCCCACCGCCGCTCCTTGTCTCCAGATCACAGGCTGCGGTCGTGACATACATTCACACCCCTTGTTTATACGTCTCGGGATCCCGACCTGAACACTGCGCCGCATAACATCCCCATCTCCCTCGTCCCGCGCATCACATCGCATCGCGTTTCGGCTCCATGCTCCTCGTGTATATCGCTCGACTATGTATCGTGTGCTTTGGTATTTCCGCCGTTGCTTTGGTTTGTCCGACTATTACTGTACGGGCGCGGAATGCCATGTTGTATGTACTGCTACCCCCTCCTCAAGTTATCAAGACACCGCAAACCCGACCGCTCCCAGACCAGTGCGTCTCGCCTTGTTTATCTGTCCGTGCTCGCCCGCCCCGTGTCGGGCCTCTACTTTATACCGATATGTTTCAGACTGCGGGGCGCTGTGGCACCGCGCGCCGGAGCGCCTTAATGCTAACGCTGACGCCAGCGCGCTCTGCTTTGTGACTTCATTCAGACTTTGGGGGGCTTCAAGGGCTTGAACGTGAACGTTAACGTCAACTCCAGGTACGGTGCTGCAGCCTCGCAGGGTCTCCGCCCCTCTCGTTGCGACAGATCCGGGCGTGTCGGTTGTCAGGCCTTCCAATGGTGGCCATGGCGGTCCATGTTGTGCCCGGCGGCCCCCCTCCCCACTTTCTTCTCCCGACAGCCATCGCCATCGCCATCTTCATCTTCCCCATGCGCGATCTCGCCCATGGCCGACCGCGAAAGAGGTTATGTTTGAGTTTGAGTGTCGAAGACGGGCGTCACACCGCCGACGTCCCGACGCGATACATCTTTCGCAAAGACGCCTTAGCCCGTGCTCGCCGGGGCCGCACCTACCTGAGTCGTAGGCGCTGCGGCGAGTATCCCCGGACTCACCATAAACCTATCATGATCTCTGTGGATGCGTGGGTGGATAGGAATGGAGCATGCGGACGAGCCGTTCTGTTAGCTGCGAGTCGGTCGGTGGCGAGTCGTGATCCTTGCACGTCGGGCATTCCCTCGATCTGCACGCAGGAGCCCAATCTTCTGCCATACGTCTACGCGCATGGGCATGGGAAGTGCACCCCCATGCTCTGAGTCCGTGAGATGTCCGAGTGTAGGTTTGGGTGCGCCCATGCCGTATAATGTGTCGTGGATGCAGCTGGTGGCTCGCCGTGTTCGAATTCGTCATCGTTAATTAAGCCCAGGCAATTATTGCTAATATCGATTCGGTTGGGCGGTGGTTCGTAGCGGCGGCCTGTCCAGCGCGGCGTTTGTATGCTGGGAGGACAGGGTGCACCGAGTGCGTCGCCTTGTTCTGAATACGAGATTGGCATTTGCAGTTTCTGCCATCGGGGAATGATAGCGGGAGAAACGCCCTCAGGCTCGAGTCCCGATCGTGCGCACCACGGTCGTCTGTGTTGACTGCAGTCGCCCAAAGCTGTGCGCCCATACGTACCGCCGCCAACTGCGCAATGGAAGATCCCATACCGGATCTAGCACGACCACCTACGACCACCCGTAAAAATCATTGCAGTGCTGGGTATGGCAGAATGGATCCGACCCGCGGCATGAGCGAAGCTCTTACTTCGCAATAAGACATCCCTCAGTACGGTGCGCACCTTACGCGACGTCGACAGGCAAGGCGATCATTCGGAACAGCGGTACGACAGCAACGTTCGCCGACCTCTTCACTTGACACTTCCTGCTGGAAAACAGCACCGTGAGTACGATTGCGCACGCAGAGACTGAGGGAGTGCATCACAGGACGACGGCAAGGCACCGCTTGCGCGACGCATGCTTCATCTCCGCAGCAAGCTGCACGGAGGTACGTACGCGCACTCAGTCTGAGTACTGCACCATCATTGCTCGACAACTCCGCCTGCCACGCACCGCCGCTATCAGAGACTCCGCGCACTCCAGAAACCTCCCACCGCCCAAGTGAGCAAGTGGTGCGCGACTGCTCAGTAGTGAAGTGCCAGAAACGCCGGAAACGCTGGACGACGACGTTCCACCGCGCGCCGCGCGATAGCCAAGATAATCAAACTCTGACGTTCTTAGTGCTCTCGCTACGCGTCCGAGCCACTCCCGTCGCGCCTGCCATCATGCGCCCGCCGCTGCCCCAACCCCCTTGTCCCTCTTTGCTCCCCCTTTGGCCCCTATGCAGTGCTGGCCACGCACGCGTTCTGATAGGACGGGACGCGTATGTTGAGGGTGCAAAGGCCTGAACGAGAAGGACGGGCTCGGAGCGAGGTGTACGTATCGTCGCGAATATTTCGAATCCGGAGCGGCAGGCGTGTCGATTGCGAGGTCCGACGAATCCGCCGACGGCGTGCCGCTACTTGATTAATAGATACTCACTCAGATTCTCAGACTGTGGCGACGCATATGGTATACGTACGGACGCGAGTACGCCGCCAGCGCCGACCACTATGTCAATGTGGTGTTAGGCTTGGTCTTAGCTGGCCATGACGAATTCTGCCAGGACGAATGATGGTGTCCACCGCAAAGCTCCCAGGCGAGCACCGGTCGGTGGTGTGCCAAGCCGTCCTCGAATTATTACGGCAGGAAATCCCGGGGGTGGGCGTACATTGCCGCTGCGTGCTCCCTGAGATCTACCGCTCTAAGTCGGTGCTTGAGTCACATATGGTGTCGCGACGCAGCAGCAGCGTTCCGTAGCCGTATTGCGGTGGGCGCCGAAAGCGGGGCACGTAGATGAGTTCGACACCGCAAATCCCCGAGTGTTATGGAGCGCGAGCGCGAGCCTGGCGACCGCAGGGCTCGAGCGCGGGGTATGCCGAGCTGCGTGTGGCCGATAATGGCCGCGGTCTCGCCATGGTATGTCGCGGAGAGGCGCATCTTCAAACATATGCTCGGTCGCAGCAGATCCCAAAGCCCCACGATCGTCGGTCGGTCCCACGTCTTGCAGGGGTAGATCCAGCTTAGCGCATGTCACGGCAGTGCTAGGTAGAGGCGGATCCGGTCTTGCTTGCGTCTTGTCTGACCGTGACAGGCTCGCCGAAAGTCCCCAGCACTAGCTAGTAGCTAGCAGCACTAGTACGAGTACTAGTCGCGCACGGACGAGCGGACAAGACCACGCTCCTCAGGATCCGGACAAAAGGCCGGGCTCGGTGGCGGTGGCGATCGGTAGCACGACGCGCGACGCGCGACGCGCTGCACAACCGCACACCGTACTATATCGTGCGCCGTATATTGTGCACAGTGTACAGCGTACAGCGTACCGGGTCTAATAGCACTCGGCGGGTGAGCGAGCGAGGAGAGGGGAGGGGAGGGGATGGCGGCAGACCGCCGGCTTGTAGGCGTGTGTGGGTCCGCAGCTCCGCGAGCCACGAGCCGTGCCGCCAAGGGACGAGGGACGAACGTCCGCGCGCGCAGGGTAGGTCGCGTGGCACGTATGTAGTTGCCAGTACAGGCTAGTCGGGAGCACGCACGGGCGCCGAGGCGCATCGTTTTACGTGTATGCAGACCTGGAATCGTGGGCGGGACGCGTCAGGAGGGTGTTTGAATCGGGGCTGGTTGGCGGGCTTGGGCCCGCATGTGCGAATCGAGTGGGATTGGACGAGGCACGGTGGCTTTTGCCAGGGCCGCTGGCGCGATCTCTCGACCTATTCAGCGCAGTGCTTCGAGCTACGTTCGCGTCCCGTAACTCGGCAGCGACGCGGGACGGGAGACCCTAGGGTACGGGCAAGGGCCGGTGTCGATAGGACGCGAGGAACGCCATGGCACGAGCCGGGGCCGCAGCTTGTATGAGGCGATTTTGGATGCCATTCTGCCCCTCGGGGGCGCATCTGTGGTTTGCTGGCCGACAAAGACGGAGGAAGGAGCTTGCGCTCCAGCGGGGGTGCGTCAGGCGGGGTAGGTCAGCGCGCAGGCGCAGTGGGCTGGGGTGGCGGGCTGGGCGGTTGAGCAGATGAGCGGGCGAGTTGTCGAACGGGCGAGCAGTCGAACCACTTCTACGCGCGGGGCAGAGCGTGAGAGGGGTGAAATTGAAGATGGAAGAAGCGTGTCGTAATGGTCTGCGCGGAACGCCTGGCCTGCGGTCGGTGGAAGGCGGGTGGAGGGGTGTGGGCGTTCTGGGACGACGCTGGCCAGGACCTTGTTTGAGCGGGCGTTACACCGATGGGGTCCGGGGCTGCCGTTGCTGCAGGGGCGCGGCGCGACTGTGGTCAGACGCAGGGCGGCGACGGCTGGCTCCACGGATTTCTTCCGAGCGATCTGCGAGGCCCCGTGGCTGGCGAGAGGAGGGTATGCGTTGGACATGACGGAGGAGTGGGATTTCCCGGCGTGCAGGCCACGGCGTTCGCGGGCGGCTGCCGTGCGCGACGTCGACGTGCACTTCATATAGCGAGGCACAGCATGCGTCGTGCAGCTTCCTGATCCGGAAGAGTCCACCCGCCTTCGAGACAAGACGCCCGCTGCGAGATATTTCGGGAGGCGGGCTCCGCTTCGCGAGGCGGCCTACGTGCGCATTGGCGCGTCTGCGGTGACGCGCGTGCTATCAGCGAAGAGATAGGGCTGCGAATGGGATCAAGGGTGCTGCAGACCATAGATGGAGAGACCGCGGGAAGGGAAACGCACGGCCGTGATAGGCTGGCCATCACGGCGCCTACATCTGTGCCGCAAAGGAGGGCGAGACGCCGGCGCGGGTGGAGCGGCGGTGCAGTCGGAGGTTGGGTCGGACGTCGTGCGCTGTCTGAGCAAGCTCAAACAAGAGACGCTGCGCCGCGTCAGAGTCGACGCGGTCATGCGCACGTCTGCGTTGCAGCTGGTATGGAAGAGGGCGATCGTGGCTGCAGTGGCGAGGGTGGTCCCACTGGGCCTTGCCCGGGGACGTCGCAGGAGACAATACGGCGGACAATAGGCGCGGGTGCGGTACCGTCAGATGTCGCAGCGTCGGAAGGAGCAAGAGCGAGCTAGCAGCCCGGCGTGGACGATCGGGACGTGCGCGATGGCGACGGAGGCCTCCTGAGCGGGCGCTGCAGCCGACCGGGCTCAGACGACGACGGCGTCGGCGGATGGGGAGAGAGCGAGGGACGACCGGAGTCGGGGGAGTGATGGGGCGGGCGTCTGCGGGGATATGAGAAGGGAAGGTGCGATACCGGAAATGGGCAGGGCTTGATGAGGACATTAGCGGGTATAATAATTCGTCGGCGATCGTCCCACATCCTGTCCTCCGTCCCCATTTCCCCAGGGCAACCTCCCTCATCTCTCTCTCTCCCTCCGTCGTCCACCAGGCCCAGCCTCGTTGACGCCGCCCCCGTCCTCACCGGCGCCCCGCCCGACGGCGCATTCAACCGCGCCCACCCCATAGACAAACTCTACCGCGTCTCGCTCAAGGGCCCCCGCGAGGTATGTCGGTCCTCCCGACCCCTCTCGGACCATCCGCGTGTCCCACCGACGCTGACCACGCCATCTTCTCCGTCTTCTAGTCCTTGCGGCGCCCTTTAATACCTCCGGCTAGACTTTTTATTCCCTCCGTTTATTTGGACGCCCTCCTTCCTCCCCCCACTCCCTCCGTCGAAAATGCGCGCCCTCCTCCGCCCGCTTTCGACGCACACCGTCTTTTCCCCCATCGAGACCATCGTCTCCGTCTTCGTCCTCGCCACCCTCGCCTACTTCCACGTCCTCTCCGGCATCAAGCACTCGTCCTTCTTCGAGACTCCCCAACCGCCCACCCTCCGCCCCGCCTATGCACGCCTGACCGACGGAGAGTGGGAGGCCGTCCCCCAGCACACCTGGGCCGAGGCATGGAAGCATCACGCAGACGGTGTGGAGGCATTGGAGTTGCAGCAGATCGTGTTCACCCTCGATGACAAGACGCACACGGTACGTGTTAAGCCCACCGCGCCGCGCCCCCGCCGCGTCTTTCATTCATCTGTGCCGCAAGATGGCGTGTGCTGCATTCACAACACCGCCCTTGCGAGTTCCATTGCTGACGTAGAATTCCTAGGCTGCCCCCCTCGACGCGTCCGCCATCGCGCAGCACCTCGTGTCCGAGCTTCCCTCTCTCTCTGGCAAGCATTACCCATCTATCTGCCACTACCCCGGCTCCAACGACTCTTCGGTCGCGTGCTTCACGACCGTGTCTGAGCCTGGCGCTTCTACCGTGCTCACCCTCTCGTTCAAGCCTGGATTCCGCGAGGACTGGCTTGCTGGCCTCCGGCGCGAGAACACTCTTACCGTCGATGGCCTGAAATACGAGGTGGACGCCGGCAAGCGGCACCAGAGCATTGGCGAGATGAAAAGCAGCAAGTGGGTCGCGTATGCGCTCAGTGCGCTCGTGCTGCGCTTCTGGGAGCTTACCAAGGTAGGCGCTGCATTGCCGCTGTCGAGGACGATCTCCTTACCAGGCGTGCCTCACAGAAAGCCGACTCGTTGGACATCCTCGTCGTCCTGACCGGGTACATCCTCATGCACGTCACCTTCCTCAGGCTGTTCCTTTCTTCGCGTGCGCTCGGTTCGAACTTCTGGCTTTCCACCGGCATCTTCTCGTCGGCTATCATCTCTTTCCTCTTCTCGCTCCCGCTCTGTAGAACCCTCGACATCCCGCTCGACCCCATCGCGCTCACCGAGGCGCTTCCGTTTTTGGTGTGCACCGTCGGGTTCGACAAGCCCCTCCGTCTTGCCCGCGCCGTCATGGCCAACCCCAACATGGTCAAGCCTCAGGAGGACGGGCGCATGAAGCCTGCTGGTGAAGTCATCATGGAGGCGCTCGACCGCGTTGGAAACGTCATTCTCCGCGACTACGCACTCGAGATTGCGGTGCTGCTTGTCGGTGTAAACAGCCGTGTTGGCGGCCTGAAGGAGTTCTGTGCCGTCGCTGCCGTTCTTCTCGCAATGGACTGTGTGATGACCTTCACGCTCTACACGGCCGTGTTGACTGTTATGGTTGAGGTATGTGTCGCGTGCGCTCCTCGATTCCTCCCTGTGGATTACATATTCCACGTGATCCACCCCTTACCACACCTGCTTGCTTCCCTGCCGCTTCGTTGTGCTTAACTTGCCTGCCTCCCGTTAGGTCCGTCGCATCAAGAAAGTACGTGAGATGAGCCGTTCTCGCTCTAACTCCATCACTGCCGTGACCGCCAACGGTACCGCTGTGCGCGGCGCCCTGTCGCGCACGAGCAGCAAGACGAACATCGCGTCCGACGAGCCCAAGAACCTCCGCGAGCGCGTCTCCAACTCCGTCATCGGCGTCAAGGGGTCGCTTCTCAAGGACGACCCCCAGATGCAGGAGGTCGAGAACCCGATGGGACGGCTGAAGCTGCTCCTGGTGCGTGGTCCTTCTCACCTGTGCCCCTAGTGGCTGTGCCGCGTGCTCACAAAGGTTCCCTTGTACAGATCGCCTCCTTCCTTACGCTGCACATCCTCAACTTCTGCACGACCCTGACGCCCGCGACGACTAACGCCCGCCACCAGCGGCACCCGCTCCGCGCCGCGCAGGAGGTCGTCCCGACGCCCCGCGTCGATATCACGAGCCCGGGCATCGCGAGCGTCCTCGCGAACCTCGCCGTTTCGGAGCAGACCCGTGTGGGTGAGCCCATCGAGCTTGTCGTCAAGGTCGCCCCTCCCGTGTACGTGCACGCCACCCCCACCGCCTCGGCCGCGCCCAAGTCTGCCAACGCCGGCACTGGGGAGGCCATCGAGAACTTCATGTCGTCTTGGAGCTCGCTCGTCGGCGACCCGGTCATCTCCAAGTGGATCGTCGCCCTGCTCGCGATCAGCGTCGCGCTCAACGGCTACCTCCTCAAGGGCATCGCTGCAGGCTCCGGTCTCGCCGCTATGCGCGCCGTCCGCACGCAGGGTGTGCGATTCCGCTCGCGTGCGCGCTCTATCAAGATCTCTGAGGATACAGAGGAGCACGGCCCCGCCCCCGTCATGTTTGCGGCCAGCGCCGCCCCTGCGGTCGCTCTGCCTGAGCCTGCACCAGTACGAGAGCCCGAGCCCGCTACGGTTCCTGCCCCCGCGCCTCCCGCCGCTGTACTGAGCCGCCCACTGAACCTCGAGACGATCGACCGCAAGCTGCAGGAACGCCTGCCCATCCGCTCGCCCGCTCCCGTTGAGCCGCGCACGCCCGAGACGCCCGCGGACCGCACGGGGGCGGAGGTGGAGGTGCGCTCGCTCGCGGAGTGCGTGGACGTGTTTGAGAACGGGCCGCGCCCGGTCGCGGTCGCGCTGCAGACGCTCAACGACGAGGAGGTGATCCTGCTCGCGCAGACGGGCAAGATCGCGCCGTATGCGCTCGAGAAGATGCTTGGGGATCTGGATAGGGCTGTGAGGATCCGGCGGGCGCTGATTTGTGAGTCTTGTTTGTTTTGGGTTTTGTGTGCGCGTGTGGGGTGTGCAGGGAGAGCTGACTGGTTTGGTGCGATTGTAGCGCGGGCTTCGAGGACGAAGACGCTGGAGTCGTCGCTCATTCCCGTGAAGGACTACGACTATTCGCGCGTCATGGGCGCGTGCTGTGAGAACGTTATTGGTTACATGCCTCTCCCTCTCGGTATCGCTGGTCCTCTCAAGATCGACGGCCTGATGTACCCTATCCCGATGGCTACCGCTGAAGGCACTCTCGTCGCGTCGACCTCTCGTGGCTGCAAGGCGCTCAACGCCGGTGGAGGTGTCACGACCGTCCTGACCTACGACGGCATGACGCGCGGCCCCGCCATCGACTTCCCGACGATCGTGCGCGCGGCCGAGGCCAAGGCGTGGATCGAGTCCGACGACGGGTACGAGACGATCAAGGAGGCGTTCGAGTCGACGTCGCGCTTCGCGCGGCTGCAGCGGATCAAGTGCGCTCTCGCGGGGCGGACGCTGTTCGTGCGCTTCGCGACGCGCACGGGCGACGCGATGGGGATGAACATGATCTCGAAGGCGACGGAGAAGGCGCTCGAGGTGCTCACGCGCGAGTTCCCGGAGATGGTCGTGCTCGCGCTGTCGGGCAACTACTGCACGGACAAGAAGCCCGCGGCGATCAACTGGATCGAGGGCCGCGGGAAGAGCATCGTCGCGGAGGCGGTCATCCCCGGCAAGGTCGTCAAGACGGTGCTGAAGACGACGGTCGAGGGCCTGTGCAACGTGAACACGAAGAAGAACCTCATCGGGAGCGCGATGGCGGGCTCCGTCGGCGGGTTCAACGCGCACGCTGCGAACATCCTCACTGCGGTCTTTTTGGCGACCGGTCAGGACCCCGCGCAGAACGTGGAGAGCTCGAACTGCATGACCCTCATGGAACCGTAAGTAGCCGCTTCCCCGTTTGACGTTGCACAAGGTGCTAACCTATCCTCGGTGCAGGACGAACGGCGGCGAAGACCTGCTCATGACGATCTCGATGCCCTGCATCGAAGTCGGCACGATCGGCGGCGGCACGATCCTCGCGCCCCAAATGGCCGTGCTCGACATGCTCGGCGTCAAGGGCGCGCACCCGACGAACCCGGGACAGAACGCGCAGCAGCTCGCGCGCATCATCGCGTCCGCCGTCATGGCCGGCGAGCTCTCGCTCATCTCCGCGCTCGCCGCGGGCCACCTCGTCCGCGCGCACCTCGCGCACAACCGCTCGCAGCTCAACACGCCGATGCCGTCGCGCCCGCATACGCCCGGGCCGGAGGACCAGCAGGCGCACGCGCTCCCACCGGTGTCGGCGGAGCAGCCGAAGCCGTATAGCGTCGAGGCGAAGTGAGCGTGCGTCGCGCATGGTCTCGTCGTGGATCGTGGAATAGGGGACGGGGACGTGAAGATCCCGGCGCGCGTCGTTTCTTGCTTGATGACTTTGGACGCGTCGCCGGGCGTACGCGTGCTTTTGGGATCTGGGCCGAGTCACGGCGGCGCTTTTCGTCTGGACTGTACTGATAGTAGTAGCGCGTGCTTTTTCCCGTTCTTCGTTGCTCCTCTTTCATCATATCCTCTCTGCCCTTCCGTATGCATTGCTTAGTCCGCTGCTCACCGTTGCCCATCCCCGTCTCTCCCCACACACGTTCCCGCCACTACTGCATCTTGACCCCCATCCTGCTTCGTCATAGTCATCTCACTCATCATCATCATTTTTTAAAGTTACCTGCAGCAGCTATTGCAACACGACGTACGACTCAACGATTAGCGTTTAGTTAGCTACTCACCCAATTATCCGTACTCACAATGTACTTATGCACGGATGAATGAACGCCTAGACTTGTTCGTTCACACTGTACCGTGCACCACGTCGTGTTCGGATCAGCAAGTGCCATTGTATTCATCGACAGCGGGCAGCCACCGGTGGCTGTACCCAATGTATTCTTACGCCGGCCGTGGTGCTCGCTGGCGCTCTCACGCGTCTTCGTGTACAAGCTCAAGAACCCGCAGCGAAAACTTTAGACCATCAATGTCGTAGCGCAGCCTTCGCACCGCCCCCGTCGGAGGCATTCGTTATGAAGTCTGTCTTTGCACTGTGGCGCTAGCAGCCACCCTGAGGCCCCAGGTCCGACTGATCTCGGACGACCATCAGCTGCAGCATGAATCGCTCTCATAGCTACAGACCACTTCGTCGGCCTGCAGCGGCAGAGAAGGCGCTGCCTCCGGTATGGGACAGCTCCGAGGCGTGGGGGGCCTGCGCGAAGGCACTCCGCGAGTACGACGAGGACATGATCCGCGATTGGAAAGAGGAGATCGACACGCTCCTCGTGTTTGTGAGTACCATCACCTTCAATTTCCGTCGCGGCGGCTTTGAACCTGCGCTGCCGAATTGTGTATGAGTGCGGACATTGACCATACACTACAATGCTTATATAGGCCGGGCTCTTTTCCGCCATCCTCACCGCGTTCAACATCGAGTCGTACAAGCTTCTCCAGCAGCAGCCGGAGGACACGCTCGTGTCGATGCTCGCGCAGATCTCGGGGCAACTGAACAGCTTCTCCGTCAACCCCAGCTTCGTCAACACCACGCAGCCCACGAGCGCGGCCGGCCTCGTCCCCTCATTCACCGCGGGGGCCTTCGCTATCCGCTTGAACGCATGGTGGTTCTCGGCGCTCGTGTGCAGTCTGCTCGCGGCGTCGCTCGGCCTCCAGGTGAAGCAGTGGCTGCGCGAGTATCTCGCAGGCTCGTCGAGCATCTCCCGCGAGAGCATCCGCATTCGCCAGTTCCGCCATGAGGGGCTCAGGAGGTGGCACGTCCCGGAGATTATCCTCATCCTTCCGATGCTGCTGCAGGTGGCTCTGATCCTGTTCTTCGCGGGCTTGCTGGACCTCCTGTGGTCCCTACACCCAATTGTGGCCGGGGTGGTCACAACCATCGTGGCCGTCGCTCTGCTGTTTGTCGCTATGACCAGCCTGGCCCCGCCGCTGTACGCTGACTGCCCGTACAAGTCCCCGCAATCCTGGCTGCTGTGCATGCTCATCCAGTACGTCAAGCGCACACTCACCGCCATGGCTTCGCGATCGTACCGGCATATCCGCCACCCCGGCAACGACGACTTGCTCGCGAGCAAATTGGACCTTTCCACTATGATGCAGAACAAGCTCGCAGGCACATTTCGCGCGTGGTTGCAGCGCGTCGCGCAGAGCCGGCCCTTCTCCAGCTGGAAAGAGCGCGAGAAGGCGCTCGCGAACCGCACGGCGGGCACTCTGGACGACGCGACGCTCGCGAGCGCGGACGCGACTTTCATGGACGACTCGTTCTTGCACAATGTTGTGCGCCCGTGCATGAACGACATAGAGCCGCACGCCGCTCTACGGTGTCTGGATCACATCCTCCTCCGGCGCGCGCCACGCGTCATATATGGCTTGCCGTACTGGGAACTTGCACTTGACGCTGGGGACAAGGGCACAATTACGCTCATGCATCTCCTCTTGGACGTCCTTCACAGGCTGAACCAGGAAGTGGAGGAAGATGAAGCCGACGAACCCCGCAGGCATCTATTGGTGACGATGTATCGACTAGTGAGGGCGATACCCGGGCAAGAGACTTCGTCTACGGGTGACCCATCTACGCGCGTACTATTTCGTAGGACGTTTGAGGTGCTTTCGGGGGTCATCAATCCTGGTCCTGCGCGATCAGCGGCGACGACCGTCGTACGCGAACGTGCATTCCATCTCATGCTCAAACTCTTCCCGCGCTTTCATGCCGTGGGCCCCACAAGTGAGCCATAGTCCATATGCGTTTGGCCACATGACATGTGCTGAACACGTCACAGGCATAGTAGCGTTCTGCGCCTACGGCAGGAGGATGCGTGAAGATAATTCCCCTTACAGATTCATGCAGGCGTGCTGCATGGTCATCCGCGCCTCGGCCACTCTGGCGCGGGACTTCATGGGCGAGCCTTCAACGGAGCCCTCCCAAGCGCCACAAAAGCCACTCCCCTACCTCCCAGAGGATGTTACCCCCAACTTGGTGTCCAGATCCAGCACGATGACCCTGAATACTGAACTCGACGCCGGCGTATCCGCTGGTGAGTACGCCTCGATTCGTCCATCCGTCGCGCTCGTTGTGCAGGACCTCGAGGATTTCTTCTCGATCCCCGTCTCGCGCGCGGCGGAGTGCCGCCCCACGATGGCCATGCTCGCAGAGTGCGCCGAAGCTGTGGTAGCGCTCGCGGCCCAGGATCGTCACGTCGTCTCTGTAGGGCTCGTCACTGCACTTTCAGGGATGGTGACAGATACTTGGGTTGCTGAAGGCGGCGACCTTGGAAACGCGTTGCTAGAGGATGAAAGCAAGGAAGACGAGAGGGATGAATACCATGGACATCTAGCGAGACAGGCTGTGCGCCTGCTTAGGAGGATGTATCGTCTGCCGTGGCTTCACGAAGATAGATAGAGCCAGTAGTTTTGATGGCTGTTAATGCTCGGTAAGTCTATGGTCTCCCCAGTGACTTATTGTTTAGTAACCCTGACTCCTTCGCTCGCAGGAGATTTATAGAGCCTTAGCTTGTAACATGTTTCGTTGAACAATACCCTTTCTTGCCAGCTGTGACTTCAAGTGGCCAGCAGTATCCGAGTCTGCTATCGCAACGAACGTAGAGTAAGGTGCGGTCGTCCATCAAAGTGACATGATACTACTTGCGCGCGTGCTTCTTGAGTTTGCAGCGAGCGAGGGCACAATTATAGATCAGGAGTCGCTCAAGGTAGGCCTGCGTTATTTCGTAGGCATCATCAATGGCAGTCGGGAACAATCAGCCTAGCATAGGGATTAACTCCGATAGACGGTTCGTATATGGTTCGTCTAGTACCTCCGACGGTGCTTCCAGTCCTGACGTCACCCATAGATAGCGGCCAACCATGCGCAGCGGGCCCTGTACTGCAGAGACCAGGTGACGCCCGTTGATGCTTCAAGGCTGCGATGCGGCGGGCCTCCATGTCTCAACATCCCAGGTTTCATGACAGGGTTCTCATATCTGTCAATTCCTGCCGTTCAGAGGAGGCTTCGCCATTCACCGGCAAATCGGCGAATCTCTTCTCCTATCGCTGTCTTCAGATGGTGTTCGTGCAGGTGCTGCACGGTCTGCTCCCGACCTGAGTCGTCAGTACCACCGAGTTCTGGACACGGCGACGCCTTAGACGGAAGAGTCAAAAGGTTATGATCTCGCAGGTGGTCGTTGAACCTTCGACTAAACCACGATATATGTGCGGAGCTGTGGTAGAATATCGTCGGTGCCCGTGTAGGCAACCATGGTACGCAGTGCCTTCCTTCAGAGAGGTCGCCGACATTGACCAGTGATGGCCTAAGGCCTCTTTGCTTGACATAACTCAAAATATGTGACGCTAGAATCCTCGGATGCTAATACGCAACCACATTGATCGCCCTCTCCATCTCTGCTTCACTGTCATTCCGGTACGTACCATCATAAGCCATAACGCGACTTAGCTAAGGCTGACAGCTAATATTAGCATCTGGTACCGGCGATACGTATATGAACGACATGTAGAGATGGATTGAACTTTGTATGCGTCTCCAAGTCGGCCACAACAAGTAACCGTACCTCTTCGCCCTCCCAGTGCTATACTTATCATGGCTTCGCCAGACATCGAGGGCATCTTGGACCTGTATAGTTCTGGGTACGTGCTACTTCAATACGCCTCTCAAAATTAGATATTGTATCTCACTGGTGCTGGATCACCATAGGTTCACTAGTTGCTGCTTTACCTACTCCGCGGCCGGTGAGTGTCCCAGAGCGAAGTCGTTTATCAGCGTCGCAGTCACTCTAACATCACTACTGCACAGCGCTCGTACTATACGACCATTTGATCACTTTTGACGCAGAAGTCAAGCTTTTCTGGACCCGCAAATTATCGGGGGCCTCTATTCTCTTCTTTGTCATCCGATATTTTGCACTTATCAACTACACCCTGATCGGGACCATCGCCACTGCAGTGCCCGTCTCAGACTACGTAAGTTGAATTGTGACGAGCCGTAGGCCCGTGAAACTTACTAGTACATGATCCACAACATAGGTGTGAGTCACATTATAACGCGATAATGCAACGCACCGCAAAAACATTGAAGATACTCATTGTGTATACTAACAGATGCAGGAACCTCATAAGGGCGACCTTTGCGATAAACGTTCTACAGTACATTCCTTGGGGAGGTGAGCGTCTGCGATATCACCTCGAGCTTCCCTTGCAATCATTACTAGCTGTCACTGATTTATTGTTCAGCCATGTCTGCTTTGCGTGTCCTCGCGCTTAGTAGGATGAACTGGATGCTCTCGGCCGTTGTGTTTCTTCTCTCCGAAGCTCCAATAGCAATCAACCTGGTCAGATATACCATATTACCGTATTATAACGGCCATACAATTGTTAACCTTTGAAAAACAGGTCCAATACAGGTATGGGCTGGGCGGCAAAAACGTTTTGACGACGGGCTGTCAAGGAGAGGACTCGCTTACGCCTGTACAAGGGGAAATGTAGGTGAACTCTCGATCTGTGACGAAAACATTCCTTTTGAAGCTCTGAAATTAGATGTGAGCTTTTGTAGGCGCCACTCAGCGCGGACTTGTGAATAACCTTCTAGTACCCAGTATCGGCTGTGTCTAGAACTAGTGTTATATTGGCCGACATCCTAGTCATCGTAGTCACCGTCGCGGCAACGTGGAGACAGGGAGCACCTCGAATCGGGACGTCATCTCTGGGGACGACCTTGTTGTATAACGGTTCGTATCGACTTCTTAAATCTTCAGAGACCTTTATTTGCGCTGACTAGGGCTCTTTCGCGTCGGAAGGAATCAAATATTTTGCGTAAGACTATCAGCCCTCATCGTGAACGCCACATGCACTGACGGCGGACAGTGTCCTGCTATGCCTCAATATCCTAGCCGTAGTCTTAACTCATATATCCGTACGTAGCGTCATCATCGTATGGTTGGGTCGCCGATGAAAATGGTTTTGCAGATTGCCATAGTAGCTCAGCAAGCCAGTTACATCACCGGCGTGGCCGAGCCGTGAGTTTTTATGGTTTCCGTATCTATTTGCTACAACAATGCTGATACCCTGTGCACCAACGCACGATATCAGACTGACAGCTATACTTGTCTCACGACTGCTCCTAGACCTCCAAGCAGCCAATCGCGGCAGTGGACCGAATTCGCAGATCCTGGACTCATCCGGGAGCGCAAACGGAACTCTGAAGTTTGCAAGAGTTATAGGGTCGCTTGGGACCTCCGAGAGGCCCGAAACGGGGAATTTTGAGCTGGATGGTATTTGTTCGGAGGGTGGAGAAAACGGAGAAGTTGAAGATGGTTCTGAGGATAATCCGGGCCGGCTCGAGGACAGCGCACATGTATGACCATTGATCCGTTCTGTTTCTTATCATTGAATAGAGCCCGAAGTGCTTGGCGTCGCTGCGATGTCGGCGGTGCTGATACCCTCACTAAGTAGTGCCAGTTTATCACCCGCCGCTTGAACGATTTGCCCTCCGAACCGCCTTAAGTTGTATTCAGGTTGAAAGGTTCTATACCCAGTCTGAAAGGATCTATACTCTTGATCTACCACAAGGACCTTCTGACGTGGCTTCAGGCGCGTACGATAGAGTACGAACGGTATAGCAAGCGATGTGAACTGCGCAACGGGGTGGCGGAACACCGAAACCACAACACCTTCCGCTTCGGGACTACACGTGGGTTGCGGTGTAGATCTTGATCGTGTATACTGCAAATGGCCCGAGGCTCGTGCTCGAGAGTTTGTCCGAGGATGACCGCCGTAACTCTTCCGAGGCTGCCTTGGCTTGGCGATGGGTGTTGAATACCGACGCAAGATGTTCATTGCTTCGACGTCGACACACCCAGGGTTTCTCTGACCGCACTTGTATGTGCGGACTGTTAAGAAGTTTTCGAGGCGTCGTCAACGGGAGGCTAACGGATACTCGTCGGATGGTATCAGTGTTCTTTTTGCTCCTGTATCGACAAATTACTATGCGGAGAAATGCTCGAAGTCCTGATCTGCGTGCCCTCGGGACCTTCCCGCGCCTCCATGCTCGGTATCTCGTCGGTTAGTCTCGACATCAGCAGCTCCCGACACCCCCAAAGAAGT
Source organism: Trametes hirsuta (assembly GCA_001302255.2). Lineage (NCBI taxonomy): Eukaryota > Fungi > Basidiomycota > Agaricomycetes > Polyporales > Polyporaceae > Trametes > Trametes hirsuta. The sequence continues at coordinate 501,463 of CP019382.1, read as the reverse complement.
CGTCCGAAGCCCGCGTTATTCACTCGCTCACCCGGCCGTTCCTCGGCAACTTGCTCTGCTGTCCGCTCGACGTCTTCTACGACGGGTTGTACGGCGCGCGCTGGCAGCTGCGCTGCACGCTGCATCGCGGCCAATGTGGTAGCATTGACGACCATACGACAACCACCAGAGACCGTCTGCGCCTTGCAAAACGTATAAAAGACGCCATGGGTTTTCGACGGTCCGCATCGAGTCCACACTCACCTCAACAAACCCGCCTCGGTACTCATCGACATGTTCCCCGCCGTCTCTCTCCTCGCATTTTCCCTGCTCGCGACCGTCTACGGTCAACAGATCGGCACCCTCACGGCGGAGAACCACCCGCGTCTGTCTATCCAACAATGCACGGGCAAGAACAACTGTCAAACTCAGCAGCACTCCGTCGTGCTCGACTCCAACTGGCGTTGGCTCCACTCTACCAGCGGCAGCACCAACTGCTACACTGGCAACACCTGGGACGAGTCGCTGTGCCCCGACGCCGTCACCTGCGCACAGAACTGTGCCGTTGATGGCGCTGATTACTCAGGTATGGGTCTCCTATGTATGGACGCGCTCCACTCGTCCCTAACGGCCTCCGGAAATACAGGCACCTACGGTATCACCACCAGCGGCAACGCGCTCACGCTCAAGTTCGTCCAGCAGGGCCCGTACTCGAAGAACATCGGCTCGCGTGTCTACCTCATGGACGCGAACGACCAGCAGTACGAGTTGTTCAACATGAAGAACCAAGAGTTCACCTTCGACGTCGACATGTCGAACCTCCCCTGCGGTCTCAACGGCGCGCTCTACTTCGTGGAGATGGACGCCGACGGTGGCAAGTCGCGCTTCCCGAACAACAAGGCCGGCGCCAAGTACGGTACCGGCTACTGCGACACCCAGTGCCCGCAAGACATCAAGTTCATCAACGGCGAGGTAAGTTCTAGGCGCGATGCATTCCCGACGTACACTGACGCCTTCTCCAGGCCAACATCCAGGGCTGGGAGGGTTCACCCACCGACCCGAACGCAGGCAGCGGCCAGTTCGGCACGTGCTGTAACGAGATGGACGTCTGGGAGGCCAACATGAACGGCGCGGCGTTCACGCCCCACGTCTGCTCCGTCCAGAGCCAGACACGCTGCGAGGGCACCGAGTGCGGTGACGGCGACGAGCGCTACGACGGCATCTGCGACAAGGACGGCTGTGACTTCAACTCATTCCGCATGGGCGACCAGACCTTCCTCGGGCCGGGCAAGACCGTCAACACGAACCAGAAGTTCACGGTTGTGACCCAGTTCCTGACCAACAACAACCAGACGAGCGGCACGCTCAGCGAGATCCGCCGCCTGTACGTCCAGAACGGCCAGGTCATCGCCAACTCGAAGACGAACATCCCCGGTCTCGACACCTTCGACTCGATCACCGACGAGTTCTGCAACGCTCAGAAGCAGGTGTTCGGCGACGACAACACGTTCGAGAAGCTCGGCGGTCTCAACACCATGGGTCAAGCCTTCCAGCGCGGTATGGCGCTCGTCATGTCCATCTGGGACGACCACGCCGCGAACATGCTCTGGCTCGACAGCGACTACCCCACCGACGTCCCCGCGACCAACCCCGGTGTTTCGCGTGGCCCCTGCTCGGCCAGCTCGGGCCTCCCTACCACCCTCGAGACCCAGATGGCGAGCTCATCCGTCACTTTCTCGAACATCAAGGTCGGCCCCATCGGCTCGACTTTCTGAGCGAGCTCGTATCGGTATGTGTGACATTTCTCTGGCATTCACCATGTACTTATCGTTGTACCACAGGCGCGCCATACAGCTGCATAGAAAACGGTTGTGGTTTCTAGTGACTCGAGTCTCTTCGCATTGAAAGCAGCGATGTATGGCACGGATTCGTGCGCAATCTCATCTCTATTTCTACCACCTTGGGACTCTGAGATTCGTGGGTCTTCGTAAGAGAGAGCGCTCGAACAACGAAGGTAGTTTGCATCATCCATTGGGCCTCATGTTTCCACCTACGCCTAAACGCTGCACTGACTGTCATCGCGCTCGCTCGCAGCGAATACAACTCTACTTCCAAGTACCAGTACAAGCTCCTTGTCGAAGTTTCTAATGCCTATTTACGCGCTGGCAGAGTCTCTATCAGCCTTAGAGGCTAACTCTCCGCCTACACCCACTCCTCTTTATCGCGAAGTGTTAAGTTCGGCGGGCATCGGCGTACCAAAGACGCCGTTGATGAGGTTGTTAACCGCTAATGTGGCCATCCCAAGCCGTGTGTCGGTTGTCGCACTGCCAATGTGTGGCAGGACGACGCACCTTCGCTCGGACAACTCAGCGTGTGTGCTATGCTCGCCTCAAGTCCACCTACCTCGGCTCCTTTACCAGGGGATGGTCCTGGTCGACCTTGGGCTCGCCCTCCACAACGTCGAGGCCGGCACCATACAGCCAGCCTTCCTTCAACGCTTTCGCGAGGGCGTTCGAATCGACCAACGTCCCCCGCGCCGTGTTCACCAATACTGCCGTCTTCTTCATCTGTTTGAGGAACGTCTCGTCGACGATATGGTGCGTTGCGGGACCTCCGGGTGCGAGCACAAACACAGCGTCGCTCTCTCGTGCGAGCTCCGCAAGGGGAACACGTCGCACCTCATCTACGTTGTACTTTAACGCAACCTGCGCGTCTGCTGCAGGGTTCGGAACTGTGGTCGGGTTCGCGGTGTAAAGGCAGCGCTTGAAGCCAAAGGGGACGAGACGCGCGAGAGTCGCTTGCGCGATGCGTCCGAATCCTATGAAGCCCGCGGTACGCAGAGGGCTGGTTGCAGTCGCGCTGAGCTGAGGGCCGCAGAAGGCGAAGGGGGACCAGACAAAGTTAGGCCACTGTGTATATGCATCCCCGTTAGCCATGCGTAGTAGACCAAAGAAAATGTATACCTGTCCGTTCTTGACGATTCCACTCGTTTCCTTGGTGTTCCGACCGGCCATGAGGGCAAGCATGACAGTCACATCGGCCACTATAACCTCGTTAGTTTGGAACGATACTCGCACGCCGGAGGGATAGACATGCCTGCGTCAGTGAGCACATCTGGGGTGTATCCAAATTTCACGCCGCGCTTGGCGAGCTCAGCCGTATCCGCATGTTCTGGGTGACACAAACATGCATCAGAGTCGAATGAAATGGGGGCCCTGCGTGTATTAGCTGACCGTAACCGACAGACATCGTCGAAACGACCCGCAAGTTAGGACCCGCGGTATCCAAAAATTCTGCGTTCACCTAAGATAAGTTACGGTGAATGCTCATGGTAGTACTTAATGCTCGATATAACGAAGCCCATACCTTCTCGGAAAGCATAACGAGAACCCCAGAGGCCCCGGGGATGTTCTCCAGCAGCCACTTACGGTCACAAGCACTATTGTGAGGCCAAGTGACGACCTAGTACACCACTAGTTCAGCGATCTGTTTGCTCGTAATTATACTACACCTGCCTCCAATTCTGGATGGTTCAGCAACAACGGCATGACATCCGGGCCTAAATCACGGGAAACCACAACCTTGTGTCGGGCGGGCATCTTGTCTATGTTACTGAAGGCGCTGAGATGTGCAGCGATAGAGCTGAGACGTTCGGCGGTACGGGGCGTCGAGTCAATCTCGAGGCTATCACTTGTCGGTCCTGGTGTAACAGACATCCCAATCCGCGGCGAATCCGGGGGGTGCCGGTGTGCGTTCGACCATTCCGTCGTTCCTGCGCAGAATAAATCCGATTCGGGCTGGGACCCGCCGGACGGTATATGACACGGGCCGGATGGTGCGCTCGGACCGTTCTCCGCCACATGATGGACCTCCTTTGATCAGACCGAGGGCATAGATAGTACAACCAATCGGAAGAGTCACCTTGCTTGTCAAGGTCCTACCACCCCATAATTCGAGCGCCCATGTAACCGGCCCGCTCGGTCCGCTTTCCTAGACCCCCTCGATAGCCGCGGTCAGCTTCAGCTTGTACGACTTTTACTTTCCAAGTCCTGTGTATACAAGGGCCCTCGGGGCAAACCTGTACACGAGGGATAAGAGGGGATAAGTCGATAAGAATTAGACGACCGAGGGGTCCTTGATCTCCTAACCACTGCCTCGGGGATTTTTTTCCCACGGGGCAAGCACTAGGTGCGTGTCGAGACTGGAGCTTCCCCCCCGAGTCCTCGGAAATGGCTGAGCAAGCCCAGTGAAAAGTCACGCTGCGCAGGTCTGCGCAGATATGCGCCAATCTGCGAAATGGTGTAAAGTGTAAAATACATCTGCGTGGATATGCGCTGGTCTGCGGGCGTCTATGTATGACGTTTCTTCCATGTTAATCTGATTTGCTTCGACGTTCAAACATGTCCTCTTCACGCATGTCTCGACCGTTTCGTCTGCGCACACGGGCGCGCGAAACTGGCCCTGTCTGCTCCGTCGACATGACGCGGGCGCGTTCGTGCAAAGTCGAACAAGTCTCTCCTCCCTTCACGCGCGTGCTCCTTCCAACTATCACAAAGGTGCTCCACATATTTCACGTTCTCGGGCCATCATATAACTCTCAGACTTGTCTCCCGACCACCACCATCTCCCCCTGCTCACTTTTTCCCCATCCCGTACCAGTCCCCCCGGTTTGCGCCTCTAGTTGCCTTTGACAGGAGTTTGTACTGATCTTCACAATAGATTCCGGAGCGAACCGCCGGACCCGGGTCCATGCAAGAATGCGGTAGGTGGACTAACTAACTGGGTATATGCGCTCGAAAAGGCGATAAGGCACGCCCATCTTTCCTCAAGCATACTCTTATGTGTTTACTGATATGCCTGTGTCTCAGAAGTCCGGGTTGCACTCGAGTTTTGTTGCTAGGCAAGTATACTTTGGCACTAGTCCGGATGGCCTCCAAACTAATTTCGCATTCTCTCCCATCCAAATCTAGATACAAGTGAATGGTCCGGCGGCGCGGTACTGCAAGCCCTGGCGTTGTTACCAGGTAAGCTCTTTTATAAACCGAGGGACTTGCATGATGACGGCGGTACGGGCATACAGACGGCAGGGGGGTTGGTAGGGGAGGTGGGGGTATACTAGTTAGACGAACTGTAGCACTTCACATATGTTATCTCAATCGGCCTGTATGGATGTAAAAAGCAGAATATATTTATTTATCTGTGATTTATCGCAATAGTGAGCCCGAACATCCGAACGCATACCGGCGCAGGATCACACGTGATCATTGCATATCTGCGCAGACTCGCGCAGATTCGCGCAGAGTCAAATCTGCATTAGTGTAAAAATTCTGCGTGTATCTGCGTGAATATGCGCTCGCAGATTTGCGCATATTTGCGCAGACTGACGCAGCGTGACTTTTGACTGGGGAGCAAGCCTCAAGGACAGGAGGGGCTGGATGATGGGAGCTACAACGTGCTGCTGACGTTCGATTCTGCCCCCCCACACACACAAAAAAAAGGGAAGAGCGAGCGAGGCAGATGGGAAGTGTAAGTCACCATAAAAAATGTCCTCCGGCGCAGTCTGAGTTATGGCGTCTCGCTGCCCCAATAGCCATCCTACTAGCGCAATATCCGCACTCACGCGCCGTGCACTGCGAAGCACCCGCGTCGTGTCGATTTACTGTATCTTTTCCAGTAGCATGACCGCGTGCACGCGAGTCGCAGCGCTCGCCCGCCTCCCTACCGTCCTTTTCCCTGCTTCCGCCCCGAACCCCGACGTCCCCGACGCCCCTCCACTCGTCATAGGCCTTGCCCTGTAGTGTATATAAGCTTGAAATACTATGTCTCCGAAAGATAGCTGTTCGCACCCCCCATCCGGACTTGAGCGCTTTTCTCGAGCCCCGCGGGCTTGGCGCACTCAGCCGCTTGCGAAGTTCCTATTGCGCCTCTCTCGCCGCTACCGCGGCCGTCGTCGTCGTCGCCCCCCTTCGCCCGTTTCCAGCTTCGTTCTGCCTCGACTCTATTCACTCTCACGCATGGTTCGGGCCCGCGCTCCAGCTTTGTAGCTCTCGTTATTCTAGGTAGTCCTGTCTCGTCTATACTAGGTTCTAGTCTTAAAATCTCTCCCCCTGTGCTCTCCGACACCCTAGCTCACCTATCTCGGACCTCGCATGAGGTTAGGACTTTCGTCAACGTGGTGACCGCGCCATGTGGACCTAGCTTACCCTATTGGGGTTGTTGAAACACGAGCCCACGCGAGAGCCACGTGTACCCTACCCCGGAATGATTTGACGATACTGGGCACAAGACCTGTCCACTATCGTGTCCAGGAACATGCGACAAGCAAGGTTTTCGCCGAGCCGCGCAGCGTCGGCATTTCCCTCGTAACTCGAATTGAGATGATAATTACGGTTCGGCCACATGATATTTTATGAGCTATGCTACAGTACTACCGGACATGCATGATACTGGGTATGAATCTTAGGAAATGTGTTAGAAGTCGGCAATGCTACATCGACAGAAAGCTCTACTGATACTGGACGTTGTGTGGTGTACGAAGCTTATCGTAGAGAAGGAGGAGTAGAGGCGTTTGAGGATGCTGATGATGGTACATCGTCTATGTCCGATCGCGAAGATGTTGCAGCCTTGTCAAGTAGGCGTCCCCTCGCGAGGATGGGGGCATGGCGCACACGCCGATGTGGATGTCGGGTGGGCCCTTCGGATCGTGTATGTGGGAGAGCAGTCGAACTTCCGACGCCTTCCGCATCTCGACTACTGTGGTTCGAAGGACCAGGGAGGGTAGGGTCCGTAGAGGGTGATTCTTGCATGGCAGCCATGGACGCCAACGCATCACGATCAGCAAGCGCCGAGAGCGCTTTCTCCGCTGAACCGACCAGTTTCTTCAGCGAACCTACCCGTGGGGATGAGCACACTATGTGGCGCGAGAAATTCATAGGACTTACGTTCAAGACTGAGCATGAACAATGTCTGCAATGTTGCGTCAGCAGATGCGTGGACGGATATGAGGTCGGACCGACCTTTCGCGCGTCCTCATCTTGGAGAATCTCTGCCTTGACCCTCTCGTTGATATGCTCCATTTCGGCCAACTCATCCAAGAGTTTCTTCATGTCCGGTGGTATCTTGGACATCCCACTAGAATCGTCTGCGTCGCGTTCATCAAACGGATTGACTCCATCCGCAGCGCCTGATACGAAGAATTGCATGTAATCTTGAAATGTTCGCGCGCCCCGCACGATCTCTCCAGGGAGCGTCTCTAGAACGTGTTGAGTGGTCTCTTGAGATGCCTTCAGCCGCTCTTCGGTGGACCGAGTGCCAGTGTGCTCGCTTGTATGGTGAGAGGATAGGGTATGGTGGTTTGAGTTCTCATGCGTTAGGTTCGTGTTGTCGCGGTGGCCATGTTGGGCGGTAACAGAACGTGCTCTTTGCTTGGCTTCCTGAAGTTGTCGCTTACGGTACTTCTTGACTGCCTTGTCGAAAACCTGTGAATGCAGTGCACTCTTGTATCGTGAGGAGCTGGCTTCTTGTATAACTGAAAGCCACCGCGTCAGATGGGTGAATCAAGTCAATACGTCGAAAAGGCACTACTTACCAGAAACAACGATGGTCAGCGTTCCCACCCCGAATAGCGCCCACACAACGAAAACTGAACGACCGGCTGGAGTGACGGGGGCGAAGTCTCCATATCCAGTGGTAACGAAAGCCAAAAAACCTGTATGGCGGTCAGCAGCAGCAACAGATAACCTTGGAAATGATAACTTGCAGAAGTACATGGCGCTACCATATGGCCAGCCTTCTGTTGCCGAGAAGATACCAGAGCCGACCTGGATATGATACACTGCTCTGTCAATAGGATGAATGACGAGCTGGGAACCTGGACTCACCGTCCAGAAAACGAAGAACAACATCCAGGCGATTGAGAGCTATAGATTGACCGTTTAGCAGACCCCCTATCACTGAGACATTGGAAATGGGTACCTTGACGTAGTACGCCCTCTTTTCTTCCGCTTCCATTTCCGTCCGAAGTTTTTCGTACGTCCACGCCGACCTCTGGGTCGCACCGCGCGAATGATCCTTCAACCACTTAGTGCCCGGAAAGATTGAGGTCCCGCGACTGTGCCTATGCCCCAAACTCTCATCTACACCAGTCCCCGACACCTCAGCGTTGTGCAGCACCAAGGAAGCTTGCTGTTGCTGGGAGATACCCCCTCCTCTTTCGCCTTCTCCTCCATCCTCTCTTCCCTCCGTTGGTCGAATTTCAGAGTCCACTGAGTGATGTGTGTGGATGTGAGGGTGCCGCCCCGCAACTGCGACGGCAAACTTTGTTACCATCGCAGCCATGCGGCCAACCTGCGCATGTGTGGGTGTCTGTGCGTGCGAAGGCCACCCGTTAACGATGTTATCCCTGAAAGCGTGGTTGTGTGCGAGCGCAGGGACAACCACCGCGGGGCCCTGGTCTTCCGCACGAACGGGTAGACCCTCGGAGCTGCTCCTATTAGAACCGGCACCATTCCGTCGCTCGCCCAAGTCGAGGAACATCTCGAGCGGCACGCCGGCCTCCAATGCGGCCTCTTCGAGTTGCGCGTTCGTCAACCCGTTCACGTTCAGATGGGACCCACGATGTCCGTTGAAGCGTGTCTCGATTGAATTTATGGTCCCCGCGCGGGTGATGGTCGTCCCGACACGTTTGAAGAAGGGTACCCGACGAGCGACTGTGGGTATCAGGCCGAGAAATCGTACGCCGTGCCCGTCGTCCTGGTCGTCCTTGTCGGATACCCACACTGGGAGCCCTGCTTCTCGGAGCCGGAACTCGACCGCGCGCTGCCAGCGAGCTTCCCATCTGCGGAACCTACGAGCCTCTCGCCGACGCTGTCGCATGTCGCGCATTCGACGGCGGTACCCGATCTCTAGACCTTCCAGGACCGTTTCGCGGCACATGGCGATAGCGACACCAATGTTGATGACGCCGAAAAGGATGTAGACGCATGTCCATACACGGGCCCCAGTACTCTTAGGTACGATGTCGCCAAATCCTATTGTCTCGATGGAGACCACGGAGAAGTAGAGGCCGTTGATGAAAGTTTGGTGAAGAAGAATCGAGTTGATCAAAGCCCCAAAAGCGATGTAGACCAGCAGGACGATGACAATGATCATGAGGGCACGCTGTTTTCGCGTTAGCCCGCTTCCTGCGGTATCGTGGTAGTAATAATCAGTGAATGGATTGTACGCCAAGGTGATTGTCCTCACCTCGCTTCGAAAAGTCCGGTGTTCGTATTAAATCGACAATTAAACTGATGTTAGTGATGGTAGACGCAATTGTCGAACAAAGTGTCATCCAAAACGCTTCGCCGTACGTGAAACCATCGTCGAATCGGTGCTCTACACCGAAAATCGTGACAGTAACTATGTTGATGACATCTGTGTGCATATCAGTCTATGTGTCGCGCACATACTCGGCGGTCATACCATGTACTGTCAAGAAGACGATGCAGAGTAAAGTCACCGTCTGGACGCGTTTCTCCAGGAACCGAAGGACGAGTGCCACATTGGCCACAAGTGCACACGCAATCGACACCGTCAGACCGAATTCGAGGATGACCGGGTTCTTCCTCGTTTCCACCGTCTTGTGGTTTTCGGTCCTGATATACCACCGCTCGGTGAGGCCAGGTATCTCCAGCAAGATTGAGAAGGGTATGACGATGCCGGATATAATAGGTGTCCAGCGGTAGTTGGGGACCAGACTGTCAAGGTCGGTACTCTTGTCATCCGCGGGCCATACATACGCCTTAATTCTTGAGTACAGAGATGTCCCGGCCAGTGTGATGTCGTCGGACGAGCCAGGGTCCTGGACAGTTACGGAGATTTCATGATCTATGTCCGAGTAGGCGCGGCGTGTGCCTTCAGCGCTCCGTCGACTTCCACGAGTGTTTACCTGGTGACTCTCGTCTCCTGAGTCGGATTCGTGGCCCTCTTCATCGCCGGGTTGGGTATATTTGGCCTCATCGTTTGCAGTGGTGATTCCCTTCTCGGGATCGGCCTGTCCAGAACCTGTTCCTCCGAACAAGACTGGAAGGAGAAGGGTAAACGCTCCGAATAATCCCATATATATTGGGGTGCCTTCTGGGGTGTTTTGGCGGTATAGCTACAACCACAGGCGTGAGTTCGATTATGCCCGGACCAACAAATGTGAACCATCCGACGTACCCTGTCAAGACTGCATAGCGGTGTTCGATGACAAAAAAAGGGTACAACCGAAAGCGTTCTCCGACTCAGGAGTCCCCAGCACCGGAGTCTAGTACCTCCTCCTCAGCCCGACCTTCGGCACTAGCCTTGGGGCCACCTCTTTGGTGCGAGATAGGCCGGAGGTAAGAGCTGGTTTTCAAGGCAGAGAATGCAAGATATTGTAGCAAGACTCTGGAGACTGCAGTGGTAGTAGTAGGTGAAGAAACCTTGGCGCAACGCCAAGACCGCGAGGCAGGACGCCCAAACCAGAAAACGACGTCATCCGTTTCCCGGACCGCTCTGCCCGGACAAATGTCTATTGGACAACGTAGGCTAAGCATGCGCGTATGTCTCATGTACTTGACTTGAAATGCTGGAACCATGATCCTGCAGCTGACCTCTGGGTTCAAATGACATAAATGAGTTGTAAAGGCATCAACAGAACGATGCAAAAATGACCACCGCAGGGGTCGAACCTGCAATCTCCTGATTCGTAGTCAGACGCGTTGCCATTACGCCAGGCGGCCGTTGGAGACAGTGCGTCTCTGTTATCCAACACTGGACCAGTTTTCATCGCACATAACAATCTTCGATCTATAGGCCTTTCATGCTCAGCTGGTCAGCATAATTGTCGAATCCCGCCTCAAGCCCGCCTCAATCCAACTGGCTTTAACCGTCTCGTCCTCACCCTAAGGCCTCAAATCTACGTAACGCCCTATCATGTCGCTCGAGAAATATCAAACGGAGCTCATTGAACATGGAATGGCGGCGGGCGCACTGAAATTCGGGACGTTCACCCTAAAATCCGGCCGGTCCGTCCCCTCCTCCTCGCCCCATCCATCCTAATCCTCTCATCGGCGCGGGTCTCGCTGTAGTTCCTCCCCCTACTTCTTCAACGCCGGACTCCTCGCGTCCGGACCCGTACTCGACACGCTATGCTCCGCATACGCCGCGACGATCGCCACGGCGCTCAAGTCCACGCCCGGCCTGCCGCAGTTCGACGTCCTCTTCGGGCCGGCGTACAAGGGCATCCCCTTCGCGGCGGGCACCGCGCTCCTCCTGCACCGCGACCACGGCATCTCCGTCGGGTTCGCGTACGACCGCAAGGAGGCGAAGGACCATGGCGAGGGCGGGATCCTTGTCGGTACGCCCGTCAAGGGCAAGCGCGTGCTGGTCCTGGACGATGTCGCGACCGCGGGCACGGCGATCCGTGGTACAATTGAGACGGTCACGAAGGAGGGAGGGGAGGTGGTAGGTGCGGTGCTCATGCTGGACCGGCAGGAGGTGGGCAAGGAGGGGAGGAGCACGCTTGCGGAGGTGGAGGAACTGCTTGGGGGCAAGGGGCGCGTGCCCACCATCCTGAAGATGAAGGATCTCATGCGGTGGCTGCAGGAGCACGGGCGGACTGAGGAGCTCGCGAAAATGCAGGAGTACTGGGAAAAGTACGGTGCCAAGGAGGACGCATAAAACATAGCAGATTTGTGGAAGTGTTCGAATGAGGTAGGATTGATGGTTCCTTTGCAGTTTCATAGACGGGACTTACTGCGAGTCACAGAAGTTGTAGTAATACTGTACTGAATCAATCATACAAAGTGCACGCGCCGCGGAAGGCCCGTCTGAACCTCACCTCCAAAATCAGCCCCAAGTATTGTCACAGACTGCTTTCCCGTCTCTTCCGTTGCGTTGGCATGTATTCCGGCAGGAAGCTTCCCAACTTCGAACGAATCCCAATGTATAGCACAATGGTACGACAACAGCACAATCACTTCAGCTACCGTGCAGAACATCAGATGGGAGCTGGTTTGACGGGGATGAGCGGTCAACGCACCTAGTGCTTGAGATACCCCGACCCTAGGAGTCTCCCAACCTCCGTCCCGAGCCCCAACTGTGACCTCCAGCCGTGGCAGCAACAGCCTCCTCCCTCACCCTCCTCGGAGGCACGACGTGCACACCCCCGCCTACATTCGCCGCCCCTGCCGCGCCTCCTGCGCCCGCGCCCGTCTCCCCGAACCACGCCCGCAGCCAGGCCGGAGCCGTCCCCCAAGCGCGGAGCGCACCGGTGTCGAAGACACCCCACCACCAAAGGTGGCCGACGACAGCGCCTGACACGCTGACGGCCGCTGCGGAGGGGCCACCCATGAGGAGATCCATGCCGACGAGCATGTACGGGAGGTAGATGAGTGGGAACGTAATGAGCCCGAAGAAGGACGTCTGCGAGCCGGGCGGGGCGAGCCGCGAAGAGACATAGGTGAGCGCGATAAGGAGCGCGCGGAAGTGTACATAGGAGCGGAGGGGGATGTTGAGGGCCTGGGGAAGTTGATCGCGAAGGTCAGTACGAGGGGCAATTCGGCGCACAATGAACAGGGCGAGAGAGGAGACGAAAGGGCAGGGGAGGAGCGGGGAGGTTCCATGTTATAAGGGCGTGGTAAATTCGAGCTACATTGGACGAGAGAACGTACCAATATACCAAGGCCTGCGAGGAAGAGTTGCCATGCGTAGTCCGAAGAACGGCGCGAGAAGTGCTTTGACTCTAGCTCATCCGAATTTCGGCTGTCACCAACAAAGATCAGCGCTACTAAGGGCTCGCAGACGTGCATAAATGCGCACTAGAGCATTGCAATATCAAAAACAAAGTTGATACCGCTGCCTATTAAGCAATCCATGACTAGTCAGTTTACTGTCCCACGGCAGTCAACAGCGCGAGACGCACCACCGATGAAGAAGCTCGTGAATGCTCTCCAAACCTCAAAATCCCGAGTCACCAGTTCTTTCACGAAGATTACTCTGTTCGGCGACACAATCTGTAGGAGAACCGGCAGAGTAACACCAAGGGTGGACCCGCATAGGAAACGGGTGACGGGTGGTATCTTGCGGATTTCGTCCATGAACGACATGTTGGGGACAATACAAGTACAGACTACAAAGTGTAAAGCAAGAGCCGAATTGACGGATAAGGGGAGCAGCTGTGTGTGGAGGATGGCGAAGCTCAAAGATGCCCGTTTGGCGTGGCGGGCCCGGGGAACACGTAGCTTCTACCGCGGTCACGTGCGGCATCTGGCGCGTCGCGTCGCGGGGTTTCTCGATCCTTCCCTTAACGCTTGCCTATATTCAACCGCCTCGCAGAATGTAGGTAACAAGGCTCATAAGATGTAAGTTATCAAGGGAATGCACAGGTCGACGCCTGTTCGGAGGTGTACCCACAGTATCCAGGATCTACAAACGGGCCAAACCTCCAGAAGTCCCCTCGTCTAATTCGAGTACACACAGCAATACTCCTTCTCTGATGATCGCGCCGACCTGGATACCTTTCCCTAACCGTAACACCTTTCCTCCCGCTGGTGCGGTCACAACATTCTCCATCTTCATCACGCTTACCACGACGAGCTGACCACTCTTGCGCACCCGTTTCCCGGTTGCTGAGCCATCCGCAATGGAAGCAAGGGCGGGGTGGAGTTCGACCACCTTCCCAGATAACGGAGACGCAACATGTGAGGAATCCTGGGGATTCGCAAACTCATATTGCGAGGAAGTTGTGATGGTAGAAAGCTGTGAAAGCGCGAACGAGAGTGGGGTCGGGGAGAATGACGTGATGATGGTTCCCGAGAGTTGGCTAGGAAAGGCGTTGTGCCCGATGGACGATAGCACAAGACTATGGTTCTGCGCCTGACCAGCTAGATTCGGCGGAGCAGGGGTGAGCGATAGCTGGAACGACGCCCCTGGCTGGAGAAGCAACCCTGGAGCGGCGTCCGTACCGCCCGACATCCGTGGAGTCGTGGAAGGTGGTCGTGCAGAAGGTACGGTGTCTCTCGAGGGAAGTCGAAGTGCCAGTTTCCCACTCTGCGAGACTTCCTTAACGTTGTCTTCCAACCAACGGGTGTGGACCGACTGCGCTGCCCAATCCTGATGCGCGATGATTCCTGCAAGTAGTCCCACATTCGTCCTAACCTCGCCCTGGATTCTTGTCTCCTTTAGAGCCCGTATGGCTCGGAAGGTCGCCTCTTCGAAAGAACCACCGTAAACTATCACCTTCGCCAAGAGCGAATCGAAGTCCATGCCAACGATCCACTCTGGAGACAGCAAGGTCCCGCAAGAGCGAGAGCAGAGCCAGGTATCAACCCGAATACCACGCCCCCCGGGCCATGAAACGTCAGACGAAGTAATGGTCCCCGTAGATAGTCGAAAGGATTCCCGAGGCTCTTCGGCGACCAATCGCAGCTGGATAGCATAACCCCGTGGAGGAGACGGCGGACGACAATATGTGGGGAGCACTGCCGCTAAGGACGCTCCAGGGAGGGAAAGTAATAGTTGGACTCGTACGAGGTCCAACCCCATAATCTCCTCTAATGTAAAAACAACGTAAGAGATGTGTATTGCTCCAGTCAGTATACTCACCAGTCACCGTATGCTCAACTTGTATCCTAGGATTGATCTCAAGGAAGATCCATTTCTTCGACCGATCGTTCACGAGGAACTCAAACGTTCCAAGACCCGCATATCGCAGATGCCGGGCCATCTTCAGAGAAGCTTGTAAGAGAGGCTCGACGACTTCTCGTGAAAGCGTCGAAGGCGCTATCTGAGTATTCCAGATGTTAGCAAAACCGCCCGCTAGTAATTCCGTTACTGACCTCGACCACTTTCTGGAATCTGGGAACGTCAACACCTAGACAATATGGCGCGGAAAGGGGCGAGACCCACCTTCTTTGTATGCTACACTCCCGTTCCCATAAGTGTGTTGCGGTACCATGACCGTCTCCTACAATCTGCACTTCCACGTGGCGCCAGCCAGGCCCAACTAAGGCCTTCTCTGCGAATACTAACCTCGATGCGCTCTCTCCGATGCACCGCCTAAAGGCGTCCTCGATCTCATCGTCCGTACGCACTAAGCGTATGCCTCGCCCGCCCCCGCCGTCGAGCGCTTTGATGACTATAGGGAAGGCATCCCTCCCGAGAGCTCGAACAAACTTGCGGGTGTCTTCTGCGGAATGTACACGAGTTCCAGGCGCGACGGGCACCCCCTGCGACGTCGCGAGTTCACGGCATTGCATCTTGTCCGATGCAATTTTGAGCGTCTCGACCGAGGGTCCCACGAATCCAATGTTGGTCGCATTCACGGACATGCCGTCGGCATGAGCAGAGCCAGGAGGCCGAAAGAGGGAAGCTAGTTTCGGGCTTTCGCTCAAGAAACCATACCCGGGATGGACGTGCGTGCACTCGGCTCTGCAGATCGTGGCTCATTTTCTGTTATCGTCGGGAGGATTAAGATGACGCACCTGTGGGCAACATGGGCGATATGCTCCGGATCCATGTACCGCCCAGGTGAATCCAGGAGGATGGCTTCATCAGCAAAAGTAGCATGCGAGGTGTCGTCCTTCGTGTACAGCGCAACTGTGCGCCATCCCAGTTCGGAAGCCGAACGAAGTATGCGGACAGCAACTGAAATAACAAGTCGTGCAAACATGAATATACTTAGTAACTCAATGAAAGGCTCGGAACCAGACGTACTTTCTCCCCGATTCGCGACTAAGAGCTTCGGGGTCGAGGCGATACTCATCGTGAACGAACACACTTCTGCTAACTTCCCCCACCTGCCGCGCGCATGTTTCATACCCCGCCGGGACCCATTCCTCGCCGTGTAGGAGCCTGTGATTCAGTTGGCAGGGGTGTGAATGGACAGCCTGACCATCGTGACCAGCGGTCGCTACTGCCGTCTCGCCGGTTCCAAGAGCCGCCGGCACGTCTTCCCGATGCGAAAGGCGACTCTTCGACGTCGACAACATGGCCAGCAGGAAGAATGGCGGACTCGATGGCGGGGAGGACGCGGGGAGCATTCAAGTACCCTCGAACGACGTTGCGCCGCGGGCGAGCAGCGATGACGGCGTGACTTGGAAGGTACTCCCCCGCCCCTGCCCCGCATTCCGCCGGCGCTCACTATGTCGGCCTCGATTTCCTCGACGGCGACCATGGTTTGCAGGACGCCCTCGCGAAGATACGGCACATCCAGCAGATCAACTCAACACCGAACCCAAACCACCCGGGTTACGTGCGACAGAAGCAAAATGGCAAGCGCTGGGTGCGCGAAAGGCTCGACGCGCTGCTCGACCGCGGGTCATTCTCCGAAATCGGCACCCTCACGGGGAAATCAATCGTAGACGAGAATACCGGAAATATCATAGGGTTCACTCCGGCGTAAGCGTGGTATTTGACAGAATGGCACATTTCATTAACCAGAACTATACAGGAACATGATTACTGGATGGGGTAAAGTCAATGACAGAAAGGTTTTCGTCACCGCGGACGACTTCAGCGTCCGTGGAGGACACGCCGACGGTGGTATTCAAGGAAAGGCTGCGTACGGCGAGGTCTACAACTCTGTCACACATGATGCTTTGGCCATGGCGTTGACTCGACCGCGCACAGGCTCTTGCGACTCAGCACAAAGTACCTATTGTGCGTCATTTATGGTACTCACTAGCAAGACACAAGACCGAACTTTTTGATCTCTTCGCGTCAGATCCGTTTGCTTGATGGCTCAAGTGGAGGGGGAAGCGTAGCGACCTGTACACACTGTCTTCACTCCAGCGTAAAGTTGACTGACGACAGTGCCCTACTATAGACCTCGCCCAAGGCGCGACATACATTCCGCCCCTGGCAGGGCTTGGCCAGAGCATGTCAGCCATGACTATAGTCCCTGTCGTTAGTGCTCTTCTTGGCCCAGTGGTGGGGCTAGCTTCTGCAAAGGCAGTAACAAGTCACTTCAGGTATGAACGCCCACTATCATACCGAATGCGCTCGGGTAATGACCGCTTGATCTTTACCTAGTGTCATGGTAAGAGGACTGAGTCAGGTATGGAAGGGCTTGCTTCATGACGCCGTTATGTCTCACTTTTATGGCGCCGCAAGCTCTTCGCAGCAGGGCCTCCTGTCGTGAAGCAGGCGACCTATGAGGACCTTTCCAAAGAGGCTTTGGGCGGTTGGGAAGTACATGCGCGAAATGGCACCGTCGACAACGTCGCCGCATCTGAGTTGGAAGCGTTTCAGCAGATTAGGACGTTCCTATCGTTCCTCCCACCCTCGGTCTATGCGCTACCTCCTATAAAATCGTCATTAGACCCCGCCGAACGAAGAGAGGAAGAGCTCATAGGCATCATCCCACGGAGACGTGCAAGGACGTACGACGTTCGCAAGCTCATAGAATTAGTGGTCGACATGCAAGACATCGCCAACGAACCTACGCAGCGGAGTGTTTCATTCTTCGAAATCGGAGCAACTTGGGGACGGTCTGTCGTAACTGGTTTGGCTAGACTGCGGGGAATGCCTGTAGGGATCTTGAGTAGCGACTGTACGGTGGGCGGAGGCGCCCTCGATGCTCTCGGAAGCCAGAAGGCGGCTCGATTCGTCAACTTGTGCGACCAGTTCGGGTGCGTCCCGCGGTGAACCCGAACGTAATGATGGCGGTATTGACATGCTCGAAGCATACCCCTGCTCAATTTAGTCGATCAGCCCGGATTCGCCATAGGTAGCGTATTCCTGTTATCTCAAAATGTCGCTCATTTATGCTGTGTCTGTAACAGGATCTGCAGCAGAACGCGCCGCAACCATCCGACATGGCGTTGCCATTATGACCGCACTGTACCATGCCACAATCCCGATCTTCACGGTGGTCCAAAGAAGGGCGTTTGGGGTTGCTGGTGGTGCATTATCCGACCCTGGGGACGGGCTAAACACCCGTGTCGCGTGGTGCGCAAGGCCAAAAAAATCGGTTTCTCATGTTTACTGATCGAGGCGTTAAACAGGCCGTCGGCAGATTGGGGAAGCCTGCCACTTGAAGGAGGTATTGAAGCTGCGTACAAACGCCAACTCGACAGCGCACCTTCGCCGGGGGCTCGCGACAAGTTGATGAAGGATCTATTCGCAAAGTTTGAGCATGTACGCGACCCGATACGCACGGCGAACGTTTTTGGGATTGAGGAAATTATCGACCCGCGGGATACTCGCCCTCGAGCGTGCGAAGTGAGTAGGATGTTGCCGCCACAAGCAGCTCAATGTACTAATCCACCTACCTCGCAGTGGATCTCGCACGCGTACAGTCACTTACTGCCGCCGCGACTGAGCACAAAACAAGCGACGACTGTTCCCTTTTCTAGGAAGTACAAATTGTAACCAAAACTCTGGGATGGCGTCTACCTACCCGAAAATGCGAACTCTACCGCCCTAGCCGCAGGATATACCAGTGCCGCTAGCGCGAAGCCGACCACAATGCCAATGTCGCCTGTGCCGGCGTTGGCGATGGGTCCGACATACCACACCTGCGACATACACGGAATGATAATCCCGCAGGCGCAGATGAAAGCGAAGACCGCAGCCAGGCCGAGTGGCAATTCGCGAGCTTTGCACCACTGAGAGAGGTCATAACGCGTCCAATCGTTTTTGCGGAAGATGAGATGTTCAGCGATGACGATAGCGGAGAAGACGGTGCTCCAGTAACCGATGACGCCTTCCCGACCGTCAGGATGGCACGCTGATAGAAAGACGACGAGAGGGCTTACTGAGGATGTCTACGAACGTGTTGTAGAAGTGGTTGGCGCCCACGATGGCCACAGGTATCAAACTGCGCGCCATGTTGCCCGTCAGGTGCATCCCACATAACGATAGTGACCGTAGGAAACAACGCACATGGCTGTGGATATGACCGCATACACATACCGGGGAACGCGAGCGAACCACGGATGTACCGTCATCAGGCTGGACGCGAATGTGTACATGGTCGGTGCACACGTGCTCGGGATCGACAGGGCGCACACCACGGTGAGGAACTTGCCGAAGCCGCCAGCTTTGGAGAGGACTGCCTCTATAAGTCCACCAACACTGTTGCCTCCATCGAAGCCTGTTTCCCAAGACAGTACTCCAGGCGCCGCTGCGGCAAAGGCGGCGCCCAAAAAGTGCGCAGTGAGCTAGTAGAAAAGGGGTTCGTAGTGGGACTTGACCGCACGAGTTGCAAACTTACACTAGCGATGAAGAAACCTGCATAGCTATAAAGGAAAATCCTTGTACTGACGGGAGAAACTTGAGTGCACCCCCGGAGAAGGGACGACTTTGAACTCACTTTGACGCCTTGCTCGTGTGGTATACCCCATAATCTGGAGTCATGATGCACCAACTGATGACACTAGAGGCGGTAGTGGTAGCGAAGGAGAGTACGGTGGCCGCCGACGGTGAGGGTGGGACAGGTGCTTCCGTGAGGTGTTTGCCACCAAGCCCGAGCATCACGATGAAGGTGATGACACTTGGGATCCAGGCGACCGTCTCGTACCTAGGAATGTGAGGCTCAGTTTTACTTACTGATACAAGGTAAGGTACGCCGGACACCTACAAATGAATCACACGATATCCAAAGAACGTGACCTACGATCTTGGTCAAGATGCGAATGGTCTTGAAACATTAAATTCGAAGGAACTTACAATGAGCGATAGCACGCCTATAATGACAATGCCCAACGTGTCGTCGAGATGCGAGGAAACACTTGCGAGGGTTTGCCCACCAATGATACAGTTGAGAATTAGAAAGCCCTGCATCGAGAACACTGTGAAGGCACTGGGAATTATTGATCCTAGATATCTATAAGGGGATGTGAGTTCAGCGATGGCTGGTGCGCGCCTCGGGTACAATGCATACCCCCACGAATAGCGCGCCAAGACCATCGACCGCATGCCAAGTTTGGGTCCGAAAACAGCACTGTAAAAATGAGTATTGGAGCCTCGCGGGATGTAGTCACCCTGAATCCTTACAAGTAAGCGGGTATCGCACACGAGCTTGGGCCCGAGTCAGGTCTAGTCCATGCACACTTCTACGGAACGAATTACGCACATCAAGTCTACTATGAGTAGGATGATGAAGGAATCCCGCAGCCCGAGGCCAAAAAAGGCGGGTCCTGCCGACCCGGTACCAAACCTGGGAAGGTCACACACAAAAAGTTCGGCACAGTCCCCCGGCACCGTGCAGAGCATGCACATACCCTAGGACGTTCATATTCGAGGAGAACCATACGAAGAACATCTGGTATAACTTGGTATCTGTCCTGTCTTCCGGCAGTATAGGGTCGATTCTACGAGAGAAATTCCCGCGCGTTAGCGCGTGCAGTCACAAAACTAGAGAGGGCGGCTGAAAGTATTCACCCGTTCGTTTCGATGCCCCAGTGGGTCAAGAAGTCCGTTACAGACGCGTACCACTGCTGTATCGGCCGAGGTTGTTTCGGGTGGGGGCTCTCGAGGATGCTGCTACTCTTCTCATCTACTAACGAGCTCATGACTGCAGTGTCACCGGTGGGAGGAGTGCAAGAGGCCAGGGCGAAAGTTGATGGCGGAGCATTCATATAATCGTTGACTCGGCCCCACGTGAGGGGCAAAAAGCGCGCGGCCCGAACATCCGGAGATGAACCATCTGCGAGGGGATGCCAACTGTATGGACGTCGCCTATAGAGACGCCATATGTGCGAAGTCCCAGCGCGGAAGCGATAAGAGATACAGAAAAGTCGAAGGGACTGCCGTACGTATGGCTTCGTCACTGTGGAAGCAATGCGGATGCGCATCAGTATCTGACACATTTTGCCGCCCGCTGTGACCACTCGCCTACGTTATCGCCGCGACGAGGATCAGCGGTTCATAAGTCCTCTGGTCTCTCGCATTCATCCACAGCCTGTGGGATGTATGTAAGTATCGTGAACAGGGGGGGGATTGTTGGAACGTCTTGCCTCTCGAAAGCGCTCAGGTTCCCAATGCATCTGAACTTTGTCTAATTTATCCTCAGGAAGATACCACTCGAGGAACATAAAAAACAAGCAATCCACAAGTAGTATGATGGCGTAGATAATGCCCGCGAAGCGTCCAACGTCGAGAGTACTGGGTGAAGCATGAGCGCTCTATTCAAAACGAAGTGGATTATGCATACCGGTGTAGTCGTGTCCAAAAGTCGTAAGGTGGCGTATTCAGGGCCGATTCATATACCAACTCTGTTCTTCGGGTAACTTGTTTCCAATCATAAAAGCCCTTGATTAATTCATGCGCGCGAAAAGGGTCGTGCTTGCCGGCAGAGACCCGCTCGATTGCTTCTGACATGGCACGGACGACGTCTTTGGGGCGTGTGAGGACTCTGAACGATCGCGAAGGGGGACATTATGGACATACCATCTTCGTCGGGATTGGCGAAGGATATCATGTCTTCGGGAAGGACTTCGGGCACGCCGCCTACACGGGTGGACACGACGTACAACCCGGCACAGGCTGCCTCAAGAATAGCGATGCCAAATGACTCGGTGAGAGATGTGTTCATGAAGATAGCTCCTTGTGTGAGGACCTATACGAAGTATCTTCCAAATGAACGTCATTGTCATGGATATCCACTTCAAATGCTTACGTTGCGAACATCACTATGGCGAACTGGTCCCAGCATTTCGATACGGTCCTGAAGGAGGTATTTTTCTCGCATTTGCAGCAGGTCTATCATCTTCGGACCGTCTCCACCTACGCACAAATACATGTTAAGTAGCGGCAGTGACGTACGGCGTGTCTCACTCTGAACTCACCAATGAGGAAGCGTACGTTTGGGAAACGAGCACATATTCGAGGGGCGGTAGCCACCAGAAGGTCGATCCCCTTTCTATACACGAGCCGTGCTATCACCACAATAGTGACTACGCGCGCATATCTTTAGATGGGTGAGCACCGTGGAGCTAGTTGAGAACTCACTGATATCACCCGAAGGAAGTGCGGGAGCAGGCTTGAACTGGTCAGCGACAAGCGCACTGGGTATGACGTGCACCGCTGATGGTAGCATTCGCGCTCGTAGAACCGTGTTTTCCCGTCTGCGTGCTTTGGAGTCAACTACAGACCGTTCGAAGGATGTGCTGCCATACCCCGTGTGGGAGACGCATATAGCGGCGTCTACGTTGCGTAAAGCAGCTTCCAGCAGTTTGTTTGTCAAGATACTGGCAGCGTCATCGAAACCGAACAGGCTATGGTCTGTGAACACCGTACGCACGCCCATAAGGTGAGCATGCAGAATTCCTTCATGGGCCAGCGAGGATAGGCTGGCATGTCCATGGATTAGCTCGATGCCTTCACGCAAGACTATGGTCCGTAGGTATGGCAGAAAGGTGAAGTAGTTGGGAAGGGTGGCGGACGAGGCGATCGTCGGGAAAGGTATGTGGTATACTTTCAGGCCTGGAAGAAGCCACCGCACACCTACACGGTCGGGTGGGTGGCTGTGTGTTATGACAATGACCTGGCGACGTGTCAACGGCGAGCAAACGACATAGCGCGAACATTACCTTGTGTCCTCGTCGGATCAGGTCGGCACTTAACATGTATATGTGGTTCTCTACACCACCCACGCCGGGGTGGAAGAAGTCACAGACCATCCTGAGGGCGTGGTAGGTTGTCAGTTGGCGCGTCAATTAGTGAAAGGGGCTCCTAACGCAATATTTATCCCCATGTTGCTAGTAGCGGGAGATAGACGGCTATTCCATGTGGTTATAGCGTTGTACTATGTCGAACTTGGATACAGACCTCCCGCGTCCACCAAGTTCACGTCGAAGATGTCGGATCGTAGGAACGCTGGTAGTGATGACACAAACGAGAACCTTCCACAATGGTGCTTGCTACTGTTTTGTCACGGTTCGATGGTGTAGTTGGTTATCACGTCTGTCTCACATTGTTAACCCAGGCTTGGGTTTGTGGCGCACAGGAGGTCTCCGGTTCGAACCCGGGTCGAACCACTTTTTCACACGCGCTGCAGGGATGTGCATTGCTTGAAGTTGGTACGAGTGCCATGACGCCGCTTGCGCAGCGCCGCGTCGGCACAGTATACCAAATGGCTATAATCAAGCGCCCATAAGCCCTAAGTGGACGTAGCGAGTCGCGCACGTTCTTGTCTGTTGTTTCCTTGCTCTTCCACCACGACCCTCTTCGCCTTTTGGTCAGTCTATCACAATGGCTACGTTGGACAAGACGGCTGCGGGCACGCCCATCGACGAAGATGCACCCGGACAGCCCATCTCTGTGCCAGACAACGGCGACACCGGTGAGAGTGGCAAGCTCAAGATGATTGTCCAGCTCGTCAAGAAGTGTCTGGGTGTGAAGGATATCGCCGCTATGTACGTGGCTGCTGTTCGTTGTGCTGCAAATCCCGTGGCTCATTGAGGGCAACCAGGCGTCTTTCCCTCCCGGCGTCGTTGCTAGAGCCCATCCCCAACCTAGAGTACTGGCAATACTTGGACAGACCGGACCTCTTCGCCGCGTGAGTGTTGACCCCATCGTGACCGGTGTATGCTAAGCATTCCTTGTGTAGAATCAATGATTCCGACGATCCTTTCGAGCGTATGCTGGCCGTACTCAGGTTTACCTTCTCGAAGGACCTCAAGTTCATCGTGAGTATCAGTCCTTTATCACGAGTGACCTGGTCTCCCCTTGCCGACTTTGGTCTGCTCGTTAGCGCTTCGTACTAACTATATCCGCAGAGGGGCAAGGTGTGCAAGCCATACAACTCGGTGCTGGGCGAGCACTTCCGCTCTCACTGGGACGTCGTCCCCGTCGACTATCCCTCGGATCCCAACGAACCTCCCATCCAATATCTCTACGTCACGGCGCCCAGCGAGGAACCCACCTCATCATGGTTATACGGTCCCGCGACACATTCGACGCCCGACTTTGCGCACCCGCCGTTCTCCGAGAACGCGAGCGTCAAGAGCGGCAAGAGTGGGAAGAGCGCCTTCAGCGGGCTCAGCTTCATGTCCCGCGCACACTCGGCAACCGCCAAGTCCACCCCTGCGACCTCGCCCGAGCTCGTCGAGACGAACCTCGAGGCGGGCATGTCGAGCCTCAGCCTCGCGAACGACACCGCGTCCGGCGTGGCGGACCTACAGGAGGCGGCCGCGGCCGCTGCAGACAAACCGCGCATCCGCATTGCCTACCTGACTGAGCAGGTCTCGCACCACCCCCCAATCTCCGCGTTCCACGCGAGCTGCCCGAGTCGCCACGTCGAGCTCGCGGGGGTCGACCAGATCTCGGCCAAGGTGTCGGGCACGACGCTGCGGGTCATGCCCGGCTCGTTCAACAAGGGCCTCTTCGTGCGCATCACGGGGGCGCCAGGGGCGGGGGAGACGTACCACATCACGCACCCGATAGCAGCGGTCAACGGGCTCCTGCGCGGCAGCTTCTATGTGACCGTCGGGGACTCGACTATCATCACCTGCTCGGGCGGCGCGGAGGGAAAGAAGCTGCGGGCAGTGATTGAGTACAAGGAGGAGTCGTGGCTCGGGCGGGCGCAGTTCCACCTGGAGGGCGTCATCCACACGTACGACCCGAAGGAGAGCGTGCACGAGGAGTGGACGCGGGTGAAGCACGTCCCGCGGGACCGTGTGCTCGCGGTGTTTGACGGGTCGTGGCGGCACAAGATTCGGTGGAAGCGTGTGGACGCGCCGGACAGCGAGTATGCGACGCTGCTCGATCTGTCCACGTTGCACGTTATTCCGAAGACGGTGCGGCCGCTGGAGAGGCAGCTTCCGAACGAGAGCAGGAAACTGTGGGATAGCGTGACGACGAGGTTACTGAAGAAGGAGTACAGCGAGGCGACGAAGCACAAGCTTACGATCGAGCAGAAGCAGAGAGACGAGGCTGCAGAACGGAAACGCAAGGGCGTCAAGTGAGTGAGCTGTTTCTTTTGATTATGGGCAGCTGCTCATTGTTCTGCAGGTTCGTTCCCCGCTACTTTGACCCTGATATTTCGTCTGGCTTGCCGACCCTTACGGAGGAAGGGCGGAAGGCCATAGAGGAGGAGATCAAGGAGGACGCCGAGCACCAGCTAGAAGAAGACGAGGGTCCTTCCACCCCTGGTCCCACGCAAGCATGAAGCCACGAACCTCATGTCGCTTGCCGCTGTCTGGGCTGTACCATAGCATATACCACTGACCGCCTCCCTTTCGTCGCATCTCGCACGGACACGCAGCTCGCCCTTTGTACGAATCGGAATGGAGGCCGTTAATGATCACGATATACGTCGCATGTCCCTGTCTGTATATACAACATACAATGCCAATGCTCTGCCTGAGACTGGGGGTCAAGCCGGAGGAGTACGCGCTCGGGTAGATGTGCTGAGCGCCCCGATCGCGTCGACCCGTCCGGTCGCGGTCGCGGCTCGTGTGTTGTCGCGTCACTCGGTGCGCTCGCTGTTCTCTGCCTCTGCTCCAGCCGCTGCCCGGGCTGAACGTGCGGATGCTGCTCGCGCCGAGGGCCGTCGTCCGCCGGGCTCCTCGCGCTCGCACTCGCGCACCGCGGCCAGCTCTATCGCACCTGCATCTGATAACATCTCCGTGCACCAAAACAGTCGAGTCAGCCAAAAGCGCCGACTGCAGCCCTCTCTCTCGCTCTCGCTCCCAAAACGCTCCTCACCTGCTCCGTCTGCCCGCCACTCGGTCTCTGCACACCTCTTCGCCCACCATGTCCTCCCTGGACGCCGTCACGCAGGCACTGTCGGGGCTCGCCATCGCCCCCACCGCGACCGTCGCGCATGCGCCCACCAACTCCCCCCAGACCTGGCGCGAGGCCCTCGAAGCGAGCGCGGCGGCCCCCAAGCCGTTCGAGCTGATCAAGACGCTTGTATACAAACCCAAGACCGCAAAGACGGCGACGCCCGTGCCCGTGGTCGTGATCGCGCGAGAAACGACGGACGTGCCCTCAGGCGTGCTTGGCAAGAACCTGAATTTGAAGGACCTTCGCCTCGCGTCTGAAGACCTCCTCAAGGAGTTCTTTGCTCTCGATAAAAACTCTCGTGAGTCTCCCATAGCTTCACTGTGCTCTTGGGGGTGCGCGTGGAGAAGCATGTGCGCGTTGAGGGTCATTCCGTGAGTGCTCTTTGACTGCATCGCAGATGGCTCTTCCGGAAGGAAGATATCTTGGCCGCCTTTCTTCCTTCTGCGTGCCGTATAGCATATGATATGGCCCGCAGTAGACCTCAGAGTAACTGTGCGAATGAAGTGCGGCACCTGTAGAAAATATATACCACACCAAACACACCCGACACGCAGATTAAACGATTGTGTCTGACGCTCTCATCCCTGCAGTGTCCCCCCTCGCCCTCAACGCTTCGTCATACTCTAGAGTCACTACCGTAATCGACTCCGCCATCGCCGCCTCCGCTTCCACATTTGCCGTGCGCGGCCTTTCCTCCGACAAGACCGTTTTCCTTAGCGGCAAAGATCTCTACGCCTACGTGAAGCAATTTGCGACCGAGGGTGCCCCCACCCTTCATGAGCTAGATATCGCCAACTTGCAGGCCCCTGCCCCTGCCGCATCGAGCTCCACCGCTCCAGCAAAGGAGGCTGCGAAGATCGAGGGCGCCGTGCAGATCGCTATCGGTGTGAAGAAGGAGGTCGACTTCCCCACATGGTACACGAACGTGCTCATCAAGGCCGACATGCTCGAGTACTACAACGTTAGCGGATGCTATATCTTGCGCCCCTGGTCGTTCAACATTTGGGAGACAATCCAAGGTATGCTACGGATTTTGCACTGATTGAATTGCACCAGGGCTAAAGCGATGTGCAGATTGGTTCAACAGCAAGATCAAGGAGATGGGCGTCCAGAACGCGTACTTCCCCATGTTTGTCTCGTCGAAGGTCTTGGAGCGGGAAAAGGACCACGTTGAGGGTTTCTCCCCTGAAGTTGCCTGGGTCACGCGAGCGTACGTCAAAGTGGTAGTCGTGCCAAATGGTGGACTAACTTGAGTGCAGTGGTACGTCCGAGCTCGAGGAGCCCATCGCTATCCGCCCAACTTCGGAAACTGTCATGTACCCCTGTAAGTGCCCACGTCTGGACGTCGCGTAGGTTATTGACCGCCCCTTTAGACTACGCAAAGTGGATTCAAAGCCACCGTGACTTGCCCCTCAAATTGAACCAGTGGAACAGCGTCGTCCGCTGGGAGTTCAAGAACCCCCGTAAGTTGCGGATATCCTCCCAATGCCCACTACCCCTCACTTG
The DNA here is from genome assembly GCA_001302255.2 of Trametes hirsuta. NCBI lineage: Eukaryota > Fungi > Basidiomycota > Agaricomycetes > Polyporales > Polyporaceae > Trametes > Trametes hirsuta. Next base: position 474,238 of record CP019382.1, on the reverse strand, counting down.
TATCCAGAACCTTTCCTCCGTACTCGCGAGTTCCTCTGGCAAGAGGGGCACACTGCACATCTCACCAAGCCTGAAGCGGACAAGGAGGTCCTCGAGATCCTCGACCTCTACCGGCGAGTATACGAGGAGCTGCTCGCCGTCCCCGTCATCCCCGGTGTCAAGTCTGAGAAGGAGAAGTTTGCTGGTGGCCTCTACACAACGACCGTCGAGGGCTTCGTGCCCACGACCGGCCGCGGTATCCAGGGTGCGACGTCGCACTGTCTGGGCCAAAACTTCTCGCGCCCGGAAATGTTCAACATCTTCGTCGAGGACCCGAACGACCCCTCCGGCACCGGCAAGGCGTACGTTTGGCAAAACTCGTGGGGCCTCTCAACGCGCACGATCGGCGTCATGGTCATGATCCATGGCGACAACCAGGGCCTCGTCCTGCCCCCGCGCGTCGCCGCGGTCCAGGTCGTCGTCGTCCCGTGTGGTATCACGGCCAAGTCGACGGACGAGCAGCGCAACGCCGTCAACGAGGCCGCCGAGAAGCTCGCGGACACGCTCAAGAAGGCCGGCGTCCGCGCACGCGCGGACCTCCGCGAGGGCTACACCCCCGGCTTCAAGTTCAACGACTGGGAGCAGAAGGCGAGCACCTTCTCGCGTCCTGTCCCGCCTGCCTGTCATCTAACTAGGAACCTTCACAGGGCGTGCCGCTCCGCCTCGAGATCGGGCCCGCGGACCTCGCGAAGCAGCAGACGCTCAGCGCGCGGCGCGACACGGGCGCCAAGGCGCCGCTCCCGCTCACCCACGTCACCGCGTCGGTGCCCGCGCTACTCGAGCAGATCCAGACGGACATGTTCAAGCGCGCGCAGGACGTGTACTTCTCGCGCCTGCGCGAGGTGCACGCGTGGGACGACTTTGTGCCCACGCTCGACGCCAAGTGCGTCGTCGTCATCCCCTGGTGCGAGGCGGAGGCGTGCGAGGACGACATCAAGGAGCGCAGCGCGCAGGCGTGAGTGGCTCTTCCCCCCTGGTCGTGTTTCTAAGTTACTCGGGCGTGTGCTGACGGATTTTTGTTGCCTGACAGGTCTGAGCCGACAGACGAGCGCGCACCCTCTGCGGGCGCGAAGTCGCTCTGCATTCCCTTCGATCAGTCCCGTTGGCCTAAGATCGAGCCCGGCAAGACCAAGTGTGTCGGGTGCGGCAAGGACGCAAAGCGCTGGACCCTCTTCGGTCGCTCGTACTAGATGCTGCGGCCGGCTGGAAACGACAGCGTCGCTTTGTGGGCTTTTGGGGACGCAAAGAGCAGTAGGTAGATATTCGACATGTACTATTGGGCACGAGGGTTTCTCTGTCGTCAATCAACGCAAATGCTTTCGCCACCACTTTCTCCATGTCATGCCTAATGGCCACGGTAGCTTGAAGGGTGTGGGTCGTGCGCGGAGCAGCGGTACCAGGGCTCGGCGTCGTACAGAACGCATATATTCAAATCACTTCCATAACATTGTGTTGCATTCTGAGCGTGCTGCGGGCGCGGCGCGGCGCGATTATCGTAAAGTACAAAGCAAGAGACACAGGGAGACATGCGGGTCCCGGAAACGACGCGAGAGTGCGATGATAACATAGATACGGTGCTGCCAAAGTCTGTATGCTGCGTGCGTGGATCGTGGGTTGGGGGCGGTGCGTGAAGAGCCTAGCTAGCTAGCATGGATGCAGGGCGGAAAGAACCGTTTACTACGGTGCATCTAGCGCGCCCGGGAGCGATGGGGGATAGATAGATACAGGTGGGTGGCGGTGGTGGGCATGGACATGAGTAGGGACTGGAGAGGCAAGAGAGAGACCGGGATGCGGAGGGTGCGAAGAGGCGCAATGGCGGCGATGGGGCGAGGAGACTATGACACAGAGCAGAAGCGGGCGGATGAAGATGTGTGGGTATGGAGGGGGTGTCGCGGCGGATGGATAGACAACAATAAAAACGAGGCACGATGCGGGGTATGCACGGGTTTTGGCGTGAGCAAGCCGGACGTCTGGGCGGGGAGGAAAGCCCGTGCCAACGCAGCAATACGGCGCTCACAGCACAGGAGAGAACGAAGAGCGAGGCAAGGTGGGGGTGTCCCGGCGGAAGGTTCACGGCGTGCGCGTGCGCGATATCAGAGCGCCTCATCGCTCCCGGAAAACTTGACCCTCGCTGTCTCCTCCAGCATAAGTCTGAGCCGCAAGATTCTGCTCCTCGATCGCGCGTTGCTGGTAGATGATCGCCTTGAGATCGGGGAGCTCAGCCTCAAGGTCAACCTGAGAGGCCTCCTCCCATCGTTCCAGTGCCCAGTCTCGCACGAAAACACTCGCCTATACATCCCCGAGGTAGAACAGCGTCAACTCAGCACGACAAACCATCAGGAATTGGTACAGGGGACTGACCTTCAAGAACTTCTTGGACGCGTACTTCTTGTAAAACGACTGATGGCGAACCGGCTTGAGGATATAGTTCAGCATCAAGTTGGCAGTCGGGACGATGTCCCTCTCGCGGTACGAAGAGTAATGCGCCAAGTTAGGGGTCTGAGAGAATATGAGTTTAGGACGAAAGAAGGATAGGCGATACTTACCCAGTCCGAGAAGCCCAAGATCAACCGTGCCAACCAGATGGACGCAGCAGCCAGAAGTGAGGGCGGCGCAGCGATAAGACGCCATTCGAGGCACTGGATCTCGAGCAGGTACTTGCCGATCGTGCGCACCTGGACGTTGTAATCATCCGCCTTGCTGATACGCCGAAGGAAGTGGATGGGGTTCGGGTAGCTGAGGTTCCAGTCAACGGTCTTCAGCACATAGCGCTCGGCCTGCAGGATCTCAGACTCTGTGTACGAAGAGTCTGCACAATAGAGGAAATTGCTCGCAGAGGGGGCGACAATCTCCTCTACCTTAGCCGCAATGAACATGCAGGTTATCCCAACGAGCTGCAGTTTCGCCAGAGAGACGACGCGAGCAGAAAGGAACCGGTCGATGATGTTGACACATAGGAAGAGTGTTTCAGGAAGTAGCCGGAAACGTGAGTGGACCTGAATGAGCCAGTCCGTCAAGATGCCTCGCATCTTCCAAGCCAGATCCTTCTGGTTCGCCATGTAGTTCGGGTTGGGCATAGTTGTTTGCTGAGTGAATGTTAGCAAGGACGCATATATGCAGTGAGCGCACGCGTACCTCCACCTCCTTCAGGTACTCGAAGATCTCGACGACATACTCGCTGACCATGAGCGGGTCGTCTGCATCTTCTGCATCCAGGTCATCCCAGTGGTCGTCCTCTGGGTCTGCCTCCAGCTCTCTGGGGACCACGGCATTCTCCACTTCCTCCTCGTGGATCGCAGCGACGTCAGGAGTATCCGACGATGTGCGCCTCTTCTTGTGCGCGCGACTGGCTTCTTCTTCATCCTCTTCCGCCTTCAACGACCGTGCAGATATCCGTCGAGGAACTCGCGAGGCTGCCGGTACGCCCGTCAAAACTGCTTCCCGAGCAGCAATGAACCGTTTTGGTGAAGGGATTGGAGCCGGTGGATGGGGGTCGACAGCCATAGCGTCTTCGTCGTGTTCCCGAAGAACCTCTAGGTGATGTCCATGCAGTGGCTGAGTTTGAGGTTGGGCAGAAGCAGTCGTGCTCCTCGTACGGCGCGTTGCCGCCACCGCTGTGGTCGTGCTCGAGTCTTTGACGACACGAAGGGGTTTACGCACGGTCGTAGTTGTAGTTTGCTTAAGCACGACCCCCTCGAACTTCTCCTTGATCTCCTTGACGCGCTCCTTGCCCTTGGGATCTAACGGCCCCGGAGCAAGGCTGAGCTTGGCCTTGTTCTCCGGGGGTTTTGGTACCTCGCCCAGCGCTGCGCGTTTACGCTTGCCCTGGGCTGCAGGGTCAACCTGAGACGTAGCCACACCAACAGATTTTGCCCTGGTGGCTGCTGTTGACGCCGTCGCGCGAGAGAGCCCTGGTGGCTTCACATTCTCCGGCTTCTCTGAGGCGGATTGAGAGGAAGGGGGTTTCGCGCGGGACGCAGCTGTACGACCCGGACGTGCTGTCGCGTTCTCCTTGTCTCGGAGTACACCGGTGCGACCGGCGGCGGCTCGCGTTACACGCCGCGTCTGCATATTATACGGTTAGACGACCACGGTCACGCGAAGAGGTCTGAGAACATACAGGGATGGCTGAAGACATAAGAACGGCAGCAGTGGTCGGGAAAAGAGTGTACAGCGGTGGAGGAGTAGTACAGAGTTGGATGTGGATCAGGCAAGCGCCCGCGACACGACTCGTTTTGTTCAACACCAGCCACAAACACAGCAAAATAACACGCCCGCCCCTGCGCGTCCTCCACGTGACCCGCACCCAAAGCCTTTCTGCGTGACACTCTAGGCGCCCGCACGTCGCCGTGCTCTCCGTCTCTCTTGGGTGTCTGTGCCTGTCCTTGTCCGTCTGCCTGCGTGTTTCTCGCCGGGCCCATGCTGCGCTGGTCTCTGCTGCCTACAGGGCTGAGGCTGGGCTGCATCCCCACATGTTCACGACGATGGTTCTCCTCCACTCGGCCTGCACTTGTCGAGGGTACACAGCGCTGGGGTGACACGCTGCTTCTCCCCAAGACCTCCTTTCCGCTGTACAATGACCCGTCTGCCGACCCTGAACTGCGGAACAAGACAACGGAAGGCCTGTACCGATGGCAGGTTGGCTGACACGCGTGCAAAGCTCTTCATCCGTCACTTAGTTCTCTCGATTAGTGGGAGCATGCGCAAGGTCCGCTCTTTGTCTTCCATGATGGACCACCCTATGCGAATGGCGACCTCCACATGGGTGAGTACCCGTTTCCATAACAGTGCTCTGGGCTATCCTTTGCGTAAAAACGCGTGGCATAATGGCGAAGGAGCTGATGACAGGGTATGGAACTTACCGGGACCGTCAGGACATGCTTTGAACAAGATACTGAAGGACATTATTAACCGGTACCACGTATCGCTTGGACACAGGGTAAAGTGAGGCTTCGCTGTACGTCTCCTTTCGAGACGTATCTGAGAGTGTCCCAAGTTACATGCCTGGCTGGGATTGTCATGGGCTTCCCATCGAAAATAAGGTCTTGAAGCAACTCGGGGTACTGCCTTTCACGAGCCTGTTAAATACAAACTCTCAATTCCACGTCAGGTGGAAATTAACCAACTAACGCCATCTCAAATAAGAGATGAAGCCGAGAAGTTCGCGCGGCAAGAAGTTGCTTCGCAAATGGAGCAGTTCCGTGCCCTTGGCATCATGGCCAATTGGAGTGCCGAGACGACATATCGTACTCTAGGTGAGATCACCTACCCCATATGCTGTGTGTTATGTTAAGCATCTTGAAGATTCGGAGTACGAACTCAGGCAACTGGAAATATTCAGACTAATGGTCGAGAAAGGTACGAATGCATGCCCTGTCCCTCCAAATTCCTCATGTAGTTGCTATACGCAGGTCTGATATACCGGCAACACCGTCCTGTGCACTATTCTCCCTCCTCCCGTTCCGCCCTCGCCGAGGCCGAACTGGTTTACAACGACAAGCACGTCTCGCATTCAGTCTATGTTTCCTTCGACTTGGACTCTACAAGCTCCCACATGTCTGACGCACTTCGGTCACTGACGGCTGGTAGGGAAAAGGTCTCACTCTTGGTATGGACAACGACCCCTTGGACGTTGACGGCAAACATGGTCAGTACTAAATCATCTATGGCACTATCCGGGGGTCAACTCAGTATCTCTATACAGGCGATCGCTGTAAACCCGGAAATGAAGTATCATATCGTTTCCGTCAAGGGAAAATCGGACAACCCTTCCGAAGCCGGTGGTAAAGAGTCGATATTCATCTACGCAGCGGATCGTGAAGATGCCCTAAGGGAAATCCAGGGGCTCTTCACGTCTTCACCTATCCCCCTCGGCGAGATCGAAGGTCAGCCGATATGTTCTTACGACGTTCTCCCTCAGGCTGAATTGCCCATGCAGGCTCCGAGCTCGTTGGTGCTACCTACCGTCCTATCTTTGCACCCCTGCATACTCCCTCCGTCTCGTTGCCCTCCTTACCGATTATCCCGTCCTCCCATGTCACTCGGGACTCTGGTACTGGTCTTGTGCATTGCGCGCCTGCGCATGGTGCGGAGGATTATGCTGTCATGCAAACGCTCGGCCTCATCTCCTCATCCACTTCGTCATCATCGTCCACGCACGAGTCTGCCGTCTCAACTTCCACCCCGGCTGCCGCAGATCTAGTGTGCCATGTCAACGGTCTTGGCCAGTTCACCGAAGACGTCTCTGACGTTGTGGGCAAGGAAGCTGCCGGACGACTGGTCGAGAAGGACGTACTTGATAACGGCGGTCGGGAAATCGTGGCACTGCTGACTGAGATTGGGGCTCTGAATAAAGTACAGCGGTTCAAGCACCGATATCCGTATGACTGGAAAACGGACAAACCTGTCATCGTGCTGTGAGTGCTTGGATCAATCCGAATGCATTTATACCACACTCTAATGACGAGACTGGTACAGTGCGACGTCTCAGTGGTTCGCGAACCTAGACAACATCAAGGAGGACGCGGTTGCCGCACTCGAGGATGTTTCTTTCGTTCCCGCCATCTGTAAGTCCCTCCTTCCTTCTCATGCCTTCCCCACTAACATTCATTCAGCACGGAACCGTCTCGAGTCATTCATCCGCTCGCGTTCGGAATGGTGTATCTCCCGCCAGCGCGTGTGGGGCGTCCCCATCCCCGCGCTATATCACCTCCCCTCGAACTCCGCTGTGCTCGACTCCGACAGCCTCTCGCATATCATGAATGTACTCCGCGAACACGGCCCGCGGTACTGGTGGGACGGCCCCGTTTCCGCGTTCGTCCCGCCATCTAGGCGCGACGGCATGGACCCCGCGCAGCTCGATGAAACCTGGCGCAAGGGCACGGATACTATGGACGTCTGGTTCGACAGCGGCACATCGTGGAGTATGCTCGACGCGCTCTACCGCGATCCGGCGGCGAGCTCGCAGGTGGGTAAGGCGAGCACGCGCACATTCGGGGCGGACGTGTGCCTCGAGGGCTCGGACCAGCATCGCGGGTGGTTCCAGAGCCAACTCCTGACGGCTCTCGGGTGCGCGAAGGACGAGACTCGTGTGCACGCGGCGCCGTACTCTACGCTTATCACGCATGGGATGGTGCTCGACGAGAGCGGGAAGAAGATGAGCAAGTCTCTGGGCAATATTGTGAGCCCGCTCACCGTTGTTTATGGTGGCAAGGTAAGTATTCGCGAAGTCGAACCCTCCTCACCGTGCTTACTCATTGTCCGCACTCATGTAGGGTAAGAACGAGAAAGCGTACGGCCCCGATGTGCTGCGCTTGTGGGCGGCGACCGTCGAGTTCGGCAAGGACATGTCGATTGGCCCGACGATGCTGCAGCAGTGTGCCGAGACCATGCGCAAGATCCGCAACTCGTCACGATTCATCCTCGGCAGCCTCGGCGACCGGCCATTTGCAAACAAAGTCGAACGCGCGGAGCTGGGTCTCGCGGACCGGTATGTGCTGCATAGGCTGCACCGACTCGACCAGATGGCACGGGCAGGGTACGAGGCGTACAACTTTCCACAAGGTGAGTCCGTGGCTGCAATGTGTTCAGGTATGCATTGCGAATGCTGACCGCCGGGCAGTGATCAATGAGCTGTCGTACTTTGCGAACATCACGCTATCGTCGTTCTACTTTGACATCAACAAGGACTGCTTGTATGCCGAGCGCGAGGACGGCCTCGCCCGCCGCCGCGTCCTGACCGTCCTTGATCAGGTTGGATAATTTGTGGTCGCAGGAATGAAAACGAGGCTGATTTGCGTGATTACAGGTGTTGACGACCATGACAAAGGTCCTTGCTCCCGTCCTACCTCACCTTGCAGAAGAGATTCACTGCACTCTGCACGGGGCAGACGCGCCTTCAGTGTTCACCACTCCTTGGAACGCATTGGTATGCCCTGTTAACTTTCCATTCGCTCGTCTCTCACGCGTAGTCGTGTAGCCAGACGAATTTGTGGACGCCCAAGCCGAACAGGACATGGACAAGTTGTTGCGCATCCGTTCAAAAGTGTTTGCCCTTCTGGAGCAGGCGCGGAAGGACGGGTGAGTTGTACCCCAGCCCCATCCTGATGTGCCTCGGCTAACATGCCTGTTAGTGTCGTGAAGAGTTCTCTTTCGGCTGACGTCGCGATGAACGTCACGTCCGCCACCACCCCAGACGTGATCGACCTTCTCGGACGCGAGGGTGCGCCACCTACATTCTATGTCACACGCCACATACTGATGTCCGCCGCAGAGAACACTCTCCCCGCTCTATTTGGCGTGTCTGGGGTCAGCCTCTCCGACAGGAGCGTCGACGAAACCGCGCCAGCATGGCAGTACAAGGACCACTTAGACGTAGAAGGTACCCCTCCGTAGCCAAATGGAGTCCGGAACTCATGGCTGACGTTCTTTCCGTAGGTACGGAGATCGAGCTTGCCGTGCGCCCAGCGGCGTTGCAGAAGTGCCCCCGATGCTGGACGTTCACCCGACACGAGCACGACGAGCTGTGCAAGCGGTGCGCGGACGTCGTGCGTGCATAGAAAATACATACACCCGAGACATATTGCTATCTGTATTAATGCAAATAATTACCCCCTTTCTCCCTTCCTCAGCCCCTTTGACACAACTTGCTAGCAGTGACCATGGAACCAAGCACTCTTCCTCGTTTCGCAACCCGACGTGAGCGAGACCTGCGGGTGGCTGCCTGTGGCTGCTGGGTGGCTGGTCCTTCGGCGGCGGCGTCTCAGCAAGAGGCCGGGAATCTGAGATAAGATATTACGGACAGTCACCGATCGGGAGGTGAATCTATGACGTAATGATTCGCCGCGATGACATGACCGCCACCAGCCGCCACTTGCCGGGCCTTTTCGAAAGGCAGCAGCAACTTTCTCAGTCAGTCTGTGCGAGCGATGTGGCAGAGAAGCACAGTTAGTAATGGATATAGCCAGCCCGACTGTCAGTATCATGATGTCAGCCTCCACAGTTGCCTCCGCCCAGCTCGATAACTTGAAGAGATTGGCTTTTCTCCTGGTGTTCAGTTCCTTCGGTTTAGATTGGAGGGCAATCGTCCCGCCGGCTATTCTTCCTCTACGCTGGGAAGTCCTGCTTGAAGATCATATGTGGGGCTCTCTAAGAATGACGCGCACAGAGGAAGCTTCGCTCTAGATCTGGTTCTTATTAGCGCACACGCACGTTTCGTTGAGCTTTCTCTTAGGTATGTATACTCAAACAGTGGTCCACGGGACAAGGGATGCCGGAAACCCCTCACTTGTGCAGACGGATGCCCATGAGCAAGGTCCGGTTGAGGGGCGAGGGAGACTCGTGGCTGGGATGGCCCGGACGAGTTCAGTCCTCAGACCATATGAATACACAGTTAAAAACGCTCACTTGTACGCTCAACGAAAAGGAAGAGGAGAACATTTGAAGGACACAATACGATGGTGGCTTAAGAGCATGGGCAAGGACAACTTAACCAGGTAAATAAGACACAGCTAAACGTGGCATCGGCGTTTAATGATAGTAGAAGTAGGAACGATACTGATTGTGAGAAGTCAGATCGAGGCCGAGGCGATGCCAAATCGGACCTTTCTTACGCCATACTGAATCAACTCTTCGTCGTGTAGGACACGGTGGTGTCTATCAGAAGACATCGAGAACGCGTACTGCTTGGTTATCATGGCAGCCTACTCTGCATTGCTCTTACACGAAGGTCCCCTTCGGGAAGACCATGGGCCCATAGACTTCTGCTCGCTTCTCCTTGCCGAGCAGGAGTTCAACCAACGTGAAAGCAAACGGGAAGGTGGTACCTGACACTCGCTTTAGTACCAATGGTGCGTACTACCCACTCTACTCACCTGGGCCACGGCTGACGAGACGCGTCAACGAGTGAACGGCACCAGCGTCCCAATAGGATGAATGGAGGAGACCTACCTTGTGATGAGCTTTCCAGAGACAACCACTGATTCCTCAGAGTATTCAAAAGCTACAAGGGGGCAAGCTCTAGGTTTTGTCCCACAAAATGGAGGGATCCTTACCGCCTTTGAGCTGATCGCGTACACTTGGATGAGAGGTAATTGGCTGCTTCTCTAAGCCTGAAGTGAGGGCGGCCAAACTCCCTGGATGTAATGGATTAGAGCAGTCAATAATTACCTAGACTTCTTAGCTTACCTGCGCAAATCATGCCGACATACTTCCCGGCCTTGATATACTCCCGTACCAGATGTTGGACAGGCGAGTTGCCTGAGATAGTCTCTGCACCTTTCGCGCCTCCAGGTATGACCAGCAGGTCATATGTGTCCTATTATTTCCGGCACGTAAGTGCATATCCACGAAGGATGACCAGGCCTTGACTTGGACATACCGGTGTGGAGGCCTGTGGCGAAAAGTATGTATCCGGGAGGATCCTGATGCCTCGCGATCCCCTGGCGAAGGGCGGATTGGACTCATAACTTCCGGAGTCTCCTTCTCTAATTTCGTCAGACACGAAAGCAGATGTGCATGCTACGCCTGCTCGGACGAGGGTGTCGTAGGTGATGGTGCTGCAGAACAGGTCGCCTCAGAGATGGCTGCGATGGTAACTTGAAGTGCTGCAAAACGCCGCGTACAATTCCATTTCTTCCGTGCCGTCGGCGATGAGAATCAGCGCGGAGGGCATAGTGAAGTCGGCCTGCGTGTTCGGTGGGCGTGGTGGTCGGTTGCGGTAGAGTAGCTCCGATGTCTGCAAGCCCGAGCGATACGATGTCCATCAAGCGAAAGCAATGACGTCAACATCCAAATCAGTACTTACCCACATATTGAAAAATATTTACTGACTTATCTGTGCGTGATTTTCGGGAGATCCGATCGGACCGACGGCGAGCGCGAGGTCTTTGCGCGTTGTGGCGGCACACTTCAGCTCCGGACGGCCACCTTCTCCCTGGCGACGCTGCTGCTTGCTTCTGCACGGCCCTGGCCTCTCTGCGTGTTTGTTTTATGGGTCGATTCTGCGCCACACCTTTATCTGGATTCAATTTTGGCCGACAGGTTTGTCTCGCACGCCTTCGCCTGCCTACCACTGTTTGTGCTAACTATATCCCACAGCTTCTAGTATAGGCAGTGTGGTGTGGGAGATGTTCAATCGCTCCAAAACGGATGACCAGTTCACGGAGTGGCACTCCGTACGCCCTTGGCAGCCCACACTCTCCCTCGCCGTGCGCGAGATCACCTCCGTCTCGGTCACCTTCATCCTCTCGTGCCCATACTCTACCAACGACACCGCCAATCCTGATTCGTCTGTTGCGTCGCTTGGCCAGTCTTCCTCTGACGAAGACGATCAGAGTCGTGACAGCATCAGCACGGCTGACGCAAGTCCCAATGGAGTGGTCTCGGATATTCTCTCCAAGGGTCTATCTGTCAAGGTCAACGGAACGCCATGGCAGCGGGTCTTCCTCAAGATGGACGATGTCTTTGACGAAGGGATCATTATCCTGTACGGTCTAATGCCTGCGAGGCAGTACGATATCGAGCTCGGGCTTCGTCCAAAACAGATGAGCGTTCGGGGGCAGATAACTACTGGTATGTCCCTCTGTCTCCTCTTTAGCTACTGGGTGGTGTGGAGGTCTATCGAAGCATAAAAACTGCTATACATCCGACTCTGCGGGCACTAAGTCGTCACAAACATTGTGTGGGCGATAGACTATGTTGAAACACCCAGAGATGCCTCGTCAAGCTCATGATTTGATACCGGATCATCTAGTCGTTCATTGCTTTTTATAAGGTGCTTACTCCCACCTATCTCCATAGATACAGAAGCACTCCACGAGGTGGTGTCGTCCGACATTAATGCTGAAGAGAACACGGTCAACGCGGCAGAATCCCCTATGTCGTCTACCATCCCCCTCTCCACCACACCGCCCCATACGAATGGCGGAGCACATACGCCAGTACCACCTCCAGCTCCGTTTACGCTTGAAGATCGCCGGTCACAGCTTACACGTACACTCAACCTGCTGGCCGCTGAGCACTCCGATCTCACCACGTCTCTGAAGGCCGCGAGGAAAGACTCACAGAAAGCGGACGCCGCTCTCCGTTCTGAAATCGACACCCTAAAGCGAGCGTCGGACCGGTACGCTGCGGGCGAAAGTCGAGCACGGCAGAAGATCCTCGCGCTACAAGAAGCTGTCAAGCAAACTCTCGCGGCTGCTGAGGACATTGAGGCGCTCGTCAAGGATATTGAGACAGCGCTTCCCGTTCTCGAGGAGCGTAAAGCGGAGGTCGAGAAGGAGTGGGTTAGGGTGAAAGATGAGGCAGAGCAAACAAGACTACGAAGAGCAGAGGCCGAGCAAAAGGAGAATGCTCGGGCCGAGGCGATGCAGGCCGAGCTCGCTGGACTAGTGAACAAGTTAGACAAACTAAACGGGAAGCGCGACAAGCTCGACGGCGAGGGTGGCGTGATTGCGGCGCTGGAGGAGAAGCTACGCAAGCTCGAGGAAGAGCGTGAACGCATCGAACGCGACCCCTACGGTTACGAGGGTGAGCCTGGGGCGGAATCCGAGGACTCTCCAGATCAGCGATCGAAAGACGACAGCTCCCCGGAAGGAGAAAGGGCCCATTCTTCTACACGACATCCGAATCACCATGGGGCGCATCCTCACTTCAACAACTTCCACCCTCAGCAGCACGCCCACCCCCGCAAGCGTCATTCGCATCCACACATGCACAATCAACCTCACGCTCACCATCATCCCCGCCCATCCTTCCCTCCTCCGCGACCACTGCCAGGGCACACTGAAGCGACGCATCGACCTGCGGCGATCGCGGGGCGCGCCTCTTTTCCTATAGGCGCCAACGCCGTCCCTGGCGTGATCCACCTTCCCCCACAAGGCCACGCCCACCGCAAGAACAACCACGCGCACACGCACGCTCCGCACCGGGGCGCGTTGCACACTCATCAGCATGCAGGGGGCACCGCCTCGGGCACCTCCTCGTCGTCCTCGACACCCATCACTTCTGCCGGTCTCTCCAGTCGTGCGCCGCCCTTTGAACCTGGGCGGAATCGCACGTATTCTGCGCAGGGCGGGGTTCCGCAGGCGGCGGCAGCGAAGTCAGAGCTCAATCCTGGCTCGACGCCGTTCGCGCCCCGGACGGCGGCCGCGCAGGCGGTTACGCCCGTCGCAAGTGGTACCCCAGGCAAAGTTGGCCCTGCGGCATAAGGACGGATGTTCATAAACTCGTAACGTGTTGTGCTATGCTTGTGCCTTGCTTCACGCTTTATGACCGGGGTGCGCTAGACTTCCCATTCGCATAACCCGATGTACACGTACAGTAGACCAATGTATCCATTGCATCATAAATTAACGTCTCCTTTTCTATAATGTCCTGGTCGTCCACACCCAAACCCAGTTGACCATAGCACTCCAGTTCTCCATACTGTTTTTATTCTCGAAACGTTGTCCGCATGACACTTCATTCCTATGAGCTCTAGTTACGTGTCGGTTAGCTCAAGATCGATCGGTACTTAGTCGGTGTCGGCTAACTCTCTGCCAGCACCAGTCCTCGACGGACGGATTTCGGTGCCAAACCCTGAGATTTTGTGCACGCCATTGGTACGAATCGTGTCATCAGTCATGGTTGCTACTTGTAACCTAATGTCAACTGATACACCGCCTGCAGCCACACCTGTGTACGCTGTGACTATATATGTCCGCCATCCGCCGACTCTTCGCTGAAGATGGGATTGTGCGCAACGTTGGTCAACACCTCCGTCCCCATGATCTCTGCACTCTACTCCTAACAGACAAATCGTGCAACAAAATCCTCACGCCGACGCTCTACCGCACCGTTCTTCTAGACCAGCCTGTTCGGTTCTTGAGATGCCTTAGAACCCTCTCCGCCCCTCCCGGAACGCACGCCTTTCGCCGGGACCTCGCCACCCTAGTGCACCACTTCACCATTCGGAACGCGGATATCCTAGATCTCCTCTCCTCGGAAGTTGGCCCTTTGGGATCCGCGCTGTTTTCGTGCCTTTTGCGGATGGATAACCTCCGGCATTTTTCTTGCTCGGTCCCTCTCCCTTTTGCCCTCGGCGTCTTCGGATCCCTCACTAATGGGTCCCATCCGAAGCTGGAGTCTATCGACTTGATCCTCCCCAAACAGAAGGACCCATGTCCGATCTTGCCGACACAGAGGTCGGCGGTTATGTCCGCAAGACACCCCGAACTACGACGCTTCAAGCTTGACATTTGGGAGCACCTTCCAACTACCCTGATATATTGCGTCCTGACGTTTCTGCGAAACCATGCCCATTCTATCCGGTCGCTCGGTCTCACATCCTTCCTCTCGAAACCGGGGACCGGAGTGGGCATTGTGGCGTCTCTACTCCCTTCCGACGCTGTTTTCCCTGCGCTCGCGGAACTCGAGATAGTAGGGTTAACCATATTCTCGTGGCATCCGGCTTTGCAGAACACCACCACCATAAAATCACTCTACATTCACGAGGACGAGCCAGAACGCGGCCCAGACACCAAATTCAATCTTCCACCCGAATCATTCCCTTCTCTCCAGGTTCTTACCTGCCCAAATGCTATGGTGCCAGTGTTTCTCCCGGAAAACACCACGCACCGCAGGCCTATATACGCAGTACGACTCAACGAGGCTTCCTACGGGATGGAGAGCATGGATTACAACGGCGACCAAAGTGACTGGGAAGAGCTCCTGGTGCTTCTTCCTCATCTGCGATTTTCCGCGGTCCCGGTCACCGAACTGTCCTTGACTGTGTGGGACCTGTCGATCGAGGACCTCCGTAGGGTTGTGCCGTACCTCCACGACCTGGAGAAACTTGTCATTGTTGTTGATGAAGGCATCGAGGATTCGGAGGTAAGACATGCCAGGCATCTACCCGTACTCGTTGGTCGCTGGTCCACAGTATTGATTCAAATTCACAGGAGGTTTTGATTCAGCTAGGACCCGTCTTGATTGCACAACTGCCGCGTCTTCATACGCTACTCCTCTCTGATATGCCGATCAGGGTCCGAGATGGAGATGAAGACGCGGGGTTCAGGCATGCGCGCGACATTCCGCTGCAGCGAACAGCTCTGGCAGAATACGAGAAGCATTCGTCCGTGCTCCGCAGAGTTGCGTTCGCCGCGGAAGTTGGTGGTTGGGAAAAGACTGGTGGTCAATGGTCACCCGTTCCCTCGGATTATTTGATCGGAGTGTCTTAGGGTGGTCATGCTATTCGTGTCGCCGTTGCCTTCTGAATGTCGTGAGTGAACAATTTACTGCCTCACCGAGACATAATTCTGAAGGAAAATATTTCGTGAATTGTGACCCAGCTGCCCGATGGAAATACAACGATGTCTGTGGTGTATGATAACCTATGCTACAGTCAATAACAACGATACAGCGGAGTTCTCGGAATGTCTATGGTGCGAGCCGAGGCCAAGCTGCTTAGTAGGAGTACCCGTCTCCCGCAGCTGCAGCCACTGGTGATGTAGCCTGAGCGCTTGCGCTCGCGGTTCTCGAAGAGGGGCGTCCCAGAATGATAGTCGTCGGAGCTCCGACGTCAGAGGTAAAGGCGCCTGTCGGGGGAGCGGAAGCAATGCCGACGGGCTTGCTCGAAATGGTGCCGTTGTTCTGCGCTGCGTCCGACGTTGCCGACTCCGCAGCACTTGTGGTGCTTGCCGACACAGTGGCGCCGGTAGAAGCTGTGGCCGAAGCTGAGTGGCGGATAGTCGTGACGATAGAGAAGTTGGTGTCCGTCGCAATGCTAGACAGGAAGCTCGACGCCTCGGAGGGATTGAGAGTGGTGGTCTCGGTGGGCTGGGTCGATATCGCTGACGGTGCAACGGTGACAGTGACAGTAACAGCGGGTCCTGCGGTGGTCTCCGATTGTGTGGAGGTGGGAGCCTCATTGGAGGCGGACGCCGTATGAGATGCGGACGTGTGGGCACGGGAGCCCGAGCCCGTTATGGACACGGAGGTGGAAGAGGATTGAGAATCGTCTCCGTCATCGTCATCGTCGCATTCGGTGGGGAAATCGACCGGGCTATCGGTGCTGTTTGCCGCAATACCGCCAGTGGCGCCAGACGCATTGATCACGGCGAGCGCAGTGGCGTTAGAAGTACATGAAACGACCTGCATGATGTCAGAGAGAGAAACGGCTATACTTCGATCTACTCACGGTTCCTTCTTCTCGCACAGAGGGCAGTGCAAAGCAGGCGAGAGATTTTGGGCATGCTTCTGTCTTCCAAGTGCCATTAATGCAATGTGCCAACGACTTTCCGATGCATGCTACTTCATAGTCTGAAATTGCATGCAGTAAGCATCAGAAAGTGAATTGATTTGTCTCACACTCACCATTACAGGATTGAGAGGCGTTCAGGGAAGCAAACTCGGCGTTCAGTGACTGAGCATCTTTCCCATTTTGCAGGAAGACGTCCGCGTCGAGCGAAGCCATGGGGGCACAGCGACCAACCGAGGCCACAAGGAGGGCGTAGAGCGGGAGTGTTGAAGTACGCATGTCTAATAAGTGGTCTTAAAGAGCGGTCTAACGTGAAGGGAGACGTGCAGGAGAATGGGAGGCTGGGAGGCTGGGGAAGCACCAGGCTTCTGAGTGAGGAGGAATACCAAGGATGAGCGAGCACCGAACTCGAGCACAGCACGACAATCGACGAAAAGAGCGTGTGGGTCTTTATAATGAGCCACACAAAAGCATCGGCTAGGATTATATGGCGAGGCGGTCTCCATTGTCCTTGTTCTCCAAACGTTTGGTTGCGAACAAAGACTATTGTTTCCCAATCAGGAACACACACTGACGCTCGGCATCAACCTTGGCTCACGTGAATGCTGTTTAGGGCCGGGCTGGCTCAGCGGCGCTAGACGCCTGTGCATACCGAGATTTTGCAAGGTGCAGTTGGGTCTCCGTCCACCACACCCGTCAAGACACCCGATTCACCATGGTGAGCACCCCCTCTATGCTTCCAGACGGCCCATCGGAGTCCCTTCAAGCCAACTTTGCGGTCGAACGAGCGAAATCGGCGCATGGAGACGATGGATGGCGGGATAGGACTTCGGATGACGCCGGCCAGGAGGATCAGTCTTGTACAGGATCGCTGACCTCCTGTCGCTCAGACCAAGAAGAGAAGAAATAACGGCCGCAACAAGAAGGGCCGCGGCCACGTTACCTTCGTCCGTTGCTCGAACTGCTCGCGATGCGTCCCCAAGGACAAGGCCATCAAACGCTTTACCGTCCGCAACATGGTTGAGTCGGCTGCCGTCCGTGACATCAGCGAGGCGAGCGTGTACCAGGGTGTGTTGCGATTCCAGTACGCTTCGTCTTGGATTTCTGAAGACCCATTCCTGCCGCAGAGTACGTCATCCCCAAGCTTTACATCAAAATCGCGTACTGCGTGTCGTGCGCTATCCACTCGCACGGTATGTCTCTATTATCTATCGCATTCGTATCCATATCTTATTGTATGTAGTCGTCCGTGTCCGTTCCCGCGAGGGCCGTCGTAACCGCGCGCCCCCTCCGCGCGTCCGGTGGAAGGATGGCAAGAAGGTTAACCCCGCCGTCGCCGCGGCTGAGGAGGCCAAGGCAGCAGCTGCGCGGGGAGCATAGGCGTTTCATCCATCAGACTTGTATTCCATATCTCGTCGCTATTCATGCATCCTTGTAACGCGCAACCAACATGTACGGCCCAAGTGCTATGCACTACAGCATGCAAGTCTTACCGACAAGTCACCTAAGATTACGCCTGTCAATCATGAGTGGTGCAAGTTCGTGAAAGATAGACTTAGGGTGTTTCGATGACCGGTGAGTGTGTGCTACAATTTCAACGCCGACATGTGGCGGCTGCATATTAACTTCAAGGAAAGATTCAGTCAAATGGAACTTGCTATGTCCTGAACGGTGGGCGACTACACCCATGTGGGCGGCCGAGGCCCCTCGTAGTATAATTGTGGCGACTCTGAGCGTGATCAGCGCTCTGCGACCGTTGGTCTGGCCTGATGTACCGTGTACCTCACCGGTGTGTAGTATCCAGCTAGGTAGTATCTACGAACCGTACAGACCGGCGAGAGCTACGCCGATACCGATATACGGCCTCCCAGATTTATGTTGCATTGCGCCCGGCGATTGCACGGGATCGAACGACCCCACAGCGGGGCGGATGGGAACGCATGCTCCCTTTGTCAATATTTCAGCCTCGCAAGTCGGCCGACGCGGGGAGGTGTCGTAGGGATGCATCTGAAATTAACCACGTATCAACTACGCATTACGGGAATCGACCCATTTCGTTTGGCTTCGTTGGGCTCCATTCAATCTGTCTTCGACCGCCGCGTCCTCCAAATCTTTACTGTAATCAAGAATCGACCTATCCGCGCGCATGCATGGATCAGGGGGTTGGGAATCTGAAGCGGCTGATGACGCACGATCAACAGAGGATTATACAAGTAAATCGAAGACGCTTGCGATCGAGTTCGATTATTCAAGTCTTTCTTGAGTTAATGACTGCTCTGCGCATTCAAATTGCAACTTGTTCACCGCGCACTGCGCACTATGTTTCTGGTTCAATCTGACCTTTCAACCAACTCTTCGTTTATTGATGCGTGATACTACAACACTCTTCGTCCCACCATGCAGCAAGAGTTTAGAACTACCTTGGTCCTACTACCTACTGGCAGCTGGGGACAATGCCTTTCGCATACATATCGAGCAATACCGAAAGCTGGGTGTAAAGTTCGCGAGTTGCTGCAACCTTCTTCAAAAAGCGCTATACATTTGATGATGGTGAAGGTGTCAGTTGTATGATAAATGCCACATTGGTAGGACTCACTCCAGTGATGGGCATATCAGGGTCTGCTATGAGAGAGAACTGTTGATGAAGTGACACCATATCGATTCTCAGCTATGCGAAGTTTTTGTCATACTCAATAAACCACCGGCAACATTTCTTGGTGTACGTACGTATTGCCAAATTGATACAATGGTGTCAATTTTGGCAGCAAGGCTCGTGATTTCTCCCATGGTTTTCTCAAGGGGACGTTGATACTTGGAAAGTTGTTCTTCTCGAGCCATGATCTCAGTAACCCGCTGGTCTAATATCTTGATTTCAGGTTCAAGTTCTGTAAGAATTAAATAGCGACGCACATCAACAGCGGATTACTAACGGTTTCTACCACGATCCTACTTACTTGCAGCTTGGATCCTCGAGTCAATGTAATTGATACCAGGCTTGACGGCACTGGCGGCCTTCCGCTGATGTGACGGTCTTTTGAGTGGGCCCCAGTACTCCCAGTAAGCTAAGATACTGACCACAGCTGTGTACATAGCCCGAGGCGAGAGCGTGCAAATCGCCACCGCCGCGGCATTGGCACCGACGCTGAGATTTTCCATGAACTTGGCACTCATTTTCGACATCTATGATGACATCGTACGTATAATGTCAGCACAGTCCCGGAGAAGCGTGCTTACTCCAGTCAGTCATCGAAATGCAACGTACTCTCTGGGAAATTCTGCAGTGATTTAGCATGAATTATCACTTGTGCTGGCACTACTAGCTCGGAAGCTTACTGTTCCAGTTGCGACTGAAGTGACAAGAGACGCTGGCGGGCCTCGTTAAGCTCCCGCTGGAGACGCTCCCCTGCACTTTTCAATGCCTCTTCGACAGTCGATTTGAAGAGGCGAACATCCCCGGCGAGTTTGTCGAACTCGTTTTTGGTCTCCTGCGCCTTGGCTAGCTTGTCCTCATGTTTCTGTGGTCGACAATCAATGTCAGGATCATATTATACGACCCACCAAGAGTTGCGATGAAAGCCGACTCAGACGTGCCTTAAGGAACCCTTCTATTTCCCTCTTCAAATCGGGAAACTCGTCCGGTTCGACATCCGTCAAGATCGTCGCTCGGTACTCTACCCAACGAATTGGCATAAGAAGTAGTAACAGCTGGAAGAGCTATCGAGGAAAAAATACGTTGCATGAATGCCGCCGCCGTAGCGGCGCTGTCGCGGCTTCGGTCAATGATATCCCTGAAACGCTGCGAATGACATGATGTCGGGAAAGCAAATAAGTCGTCTTTCCATTGGCACACATATGGGGAATGCTCGTAAAGGCTTACATCAGAAAGATTCTGCCATTTTTCGCCGAGCCGTAAAACGTTATTATCTCTATCCCGGAACTTTGCGCCATCGAAAGCGACCAAGTTTCCTGATATCGTCCCGAAAGCGATCTTGATATCTCTCACGGTGTTGGTGAGATTTCCTATCTCTTTGGTTATTTGCGTCTTGACATCAGGAGTCTGGAAGGCTTCGCAGAGGGCTTTAGCACCCCCGGAGTCGATAACTGTGTCAAGATCCAGAAAGTTGCTGTTTAAATCGTGTTGGCTGGCATGGGACCCAATCTCGGGTATCGCTGGTGCAGCAGCGGTGGTGGTGGTGGTGGTGGTGTTCTGCATGGCACACCGCTTCGAAGCCTGAGTACCTCTGGCTGACTCTGGCTTGCAGTGCAGATGGGTAGCGGGGGAAAGGGATACTCTGGCTTTGACTCGGGTCCCTGATTTTATCGACGTCGGCTTCAATCCCGGTGAGTGAGTCGCCTCCGATTCTAGGCGGGCCATTGAGTTTAACAACATGCTCTAGAACTTGGAACGTTGAACACTGTGACGTCCTTCAGGGCTGGGGTCGATGTTCACTGAACAGAGAGCTGCTGAAGCACTTCTGTTTCCCTGCCTCGTGAGTGACGTTCGCATCTGTAATTTGTCCACATGGCCGCTTGAACGGGCCAACCACGGTGGTATCACCATTGACCAAGAGGCGTTTGTAAGGCACATATTGCGTCATCCATTCCAGAGGAATCACAATGTGACGACAAGGTTAAAGTCCGACGACTTTACGTTTCATTCCGTCCAATCGGAGGAACCTAAAGTTGACGCTAAGGGTCTTGAACTTCGAAAGCTCTGTTAATATCTACTGTGCTCGGACAGCCTGTTCTGAGTCTTCACGGACTAGTCCCTACTACTATACAATCGCCTGACCGGGGAGCACACCGTAGGTTCAGGAAGCCGACGACCTAGGAACTCATGTGGCTCATGACAGACTCGTGAGCAATATAGCGAACTCCGGCCTGGCGGTGCGTACTCATCTCCGTTCAAATCACCGGTGGTTCCTCACAATGATAACAGGACATGTGGTGCATTCGCCTGTCTGCCCATATGTTCTGCATACACTTACTACAGCTCCCGATGAATACCTTCCCATGAACGTCCGCTTTACTTTTTCTCCGATGGACCCTTGAACTTCAAGTTTGTCTATACTTTCATTGATCAACTTGATACCGGAGAAGAAAGCGACCTCAAGCTAGATCATGCGACCTAATCACATCAACAGTGCTGGTATATATGTCACACATTTAGCAGGGCGTTCATGAAAGTCACCAGAGTCAGAGTGGACAGCTATCTCGCAATCCCCCCGCTGCTCCGAGTCGCCACTCCTAGTTTGCTATCATGTCGTCGCAGACTGTTGATCAATTCTCTAGCGCTCTTCGAAACCTTACTAGCACCGCTAGAACTCTGCGCATCACCATTGCCGATAATATCCTCAAGGTCGACCGAATCGACAACTTCACTCAGACCCATTTCGGTTTGCAGTGGACTGGGTACGGCGAGGTGGGTCTGAGTCCTTTATTGTGAATGCTAGCTCTACTGATTTAAGGACGATATACGCACGTACAGGATTACAACAGCATCCTCGATGCGTCGGAGACAGCGGCCACCAAGCTTTCAGCTACGATTAAGTGTAAGCAAAATCATACCGCAACTACTAACGACACAAAACCCTGGAAGGCTCAAACGCAAACGCAATCAGACTACTTGTCTCTGCAGGGCGATGTGAATGACCCTGGCGCGACGGACGACTTGATCGAAGAACTTGGCGCTCTCGATGTCGTTCGTGGAGTCTATAACCCGCTCGTATCCTTTGCGATTCTTCTGAGCATCGGAAAATCATTCCTAGAAACTGAAAGCTTTAAATTTCGACCAATCTTCCTATTTCTTGACCTTGAAAAACCACTTCGAGAAATGTGGACAAGATATAGCGGCCGCGGTGAAAGGGCGCGATGCGATGATACGCAACAAGATCAACACAGCGCAGGCAGAGATCTTTGTCCTTGAGGAGCAACTAAAAGAGTACGTAGCACTGTGCCACACCCGTGTGGCGGTCATAATCAACATATTCTTTCTAGCACCAACGCGAAGGTAACGTTTGCACCATTTACTGCCCGAACTGGCGCTTGATGGCGCTTTTGGTCTGAATGTTACCTGTGCATAGCTTCGTTCCGTGAATGAGCACCAAACAGGGGCCGCCATTGCTACCCCCACAAAAACCAAGTCTGGCGGTGCCTTCAATATGCATACCATGGTTGCTGCCACCGCCAGCATGTTCTCCCACCGGGAACTCCCAGAGTGTCACGAACAAAATTTCAAGAATTCGTCGGTAGGGGAGGACATGGAACGACTTAAGAAGGAAAGGGATAGTACGAACATACACCTATGCTCCCGGCGTTGTGATGTTAACAGCGCGACCATACAGGTCTTCTGCAGAGGATTGGTACCGCGCAGACGGTGCTGGCCGAGGCTCACTCCGCCGCACGCAACCAGGAACCTACGGATGACATCAATGCGGTATTGAACGCCAGTCAAGACATACAAAAGCATTTAGACGTACAGGTGGAACAGCTGAAGGTCCTCCCCAGACTGACGTTGCAGGTGCGTCAATCTGTGTTCTCATGTCTTCCGAAGTTGCCGCGCCACTTAGAAACGGCTCTTTTCTAAGTTTGAAAGGGAAGTCTCGGATTATCTACTAGCGTTTAAGAACATCAAATCTGATCCATCCGTCGTAAGCCCTCTCTGAAAGCACTATCGGCCCATATGTGTGATGCTCATGTGAACTTACCGTGCAGGTTCATCAGCGTACCCTTGCCAACTTGCACAGGAAGGTGGACCTCTCCGCCGGGGCCTGGAAGGACGTGGCTACGCTCCTAGTGGATGGTTACGCGAAAACCCGTAAGTAGCTATGAGAACCGACTGGATCTGTGGGCCTGGCTATGCTTGTCATCTTGTATAGTACGAATTACGGTGTGCGGAATTTGATTCACGTCATCACCAAGTTGGAGTTAGACTACGGCGATTTTACAAGTTATTTTTTCAGATGGTAGTACCAAGTAATGGTCCAAATCAAGTCATCAATCGGCTCCTCTACCCAACTTCGTAGCGATTTCGAGCCGAGTAATGAGCCCAGGGTCAGCCGTTTCATTTGGAGAAGGCTTCGTCGACCTGCACAATCCAGGGCATGTGTAAATTGGTATGGACAGGAATAAAGGCTTTCATGGTGCACAGTAGCTTTGTGCTTTCCGAGTCAGACTAAGCGGTCTGGCATCGCTCCTGAGGATGTTCAATGCGACCAGTGGTTGGTGTGCGATGGACTCGCGGGGTCTTGTACGAGGGGTGCCAGATGGTCTAGCCTCGTTTAGCGCCGAGGTATGGCCCCTCGATTCGAGACGTGCTCTTCTCTCTCCTCCTCGCACGCCTGTAGTAGCTATACCATGATTTTGCCCTCGTTCGCTCCCCTGGGCGATGTTCTCCTAATATTCAAACGTATCTTGTCAACTGTTCGGGTGAAGAGACCAGGCCACTCCTGAATCCACCCCACTCCGGGCCTTAAGCTAGCCTCTCCTATGACGAATTCGATCGAATTCTTGGGGATCGGCGAGCTACGATCGCGAGAGAGAGCCGACTGATGAGAATATTACCTTCATCCTTACCAAATTTCAAAAGGCAGACCTTGTTCTGAATACAGATCCTCGTCAGCAGATACAGCGCGAGACACCGGAGGCCTTTGCTTTCTTACACGTGGTGCCGACCGACGGACGTCAAGTCATTGGGCTTCAGCGGGAGTACATTCTGCCCACCCTCGTCTCCATCGTTACTTATTCCCTTCCGTGGTGATCCTCGCAGAAAACGCGGGCATGGCGCGAGACGTGAGGAAATCCTAGTTTCCCCGCTCAGGGCCTACCGATGATCCATCATATGGTCGCTGCCTAGGTGCCTATGGGGGCATATGGCCGCCTTCTCGTATGCGTCACCGTCACGGCCAAGATCATGACAGCAGTTTATGCCTCCGCCGAGCCTTTGCTTTCGAGTATAAAGTGCGAGGAACCGGGCCCGCACGTCCGACAGCATCTGACCCCGGTACTACTCGACACTATGGCGGTGTGGCAACGTCTCCTCTCCCGCGTTAGCCTCTGTGCTGCACTGTTCCCGGCGGTCAGCCTGGCTGGCACTGCACCGCCCGTCGTCGACCTCGGATACGCACAGTACCTGGGAAACCTCTCGTATCCCGATACCGTCGCTTTCCTCGGCCTCCCCTACGCTGAACCTCCGGTGGGGGAACGTCGCTTCAGGGCGCCGGTTGCTCTCAACACTACTCGTGTCGCAGACGAGACCAAGGGTCAGGTAGTCAATGCTACGGCATATCCTGATCAGTGTATCCAAGGGAGCCTCGGATGTCCGTTCATACTCCGTGGCACGTCTACACTCCGGCTGACCACTTGTCTGCAGTCGGTGATGCTGGCGGGGCAGGAACTGAGGATTGCCTCAAAGTCAATGTTTATGCCCCCGCCGACGCCAAAGAAGGCGACAAACGTAAGATTTGCGTTCATAAATAGTTGGTGCCGCTATTCTTACCGCCCCCAATATAGTACCCGTCTTGGTGTACATCCATGGAGGAGGTTAGTCCCACCAAGTCCTTGTCGATGCGTGCGCACTCATCTGGTCCGACAGGATTCATGTATGGTAATCCCTCGAACTGGCCGTTCGACGATTGGATCCACCAGTCGCCCAACGTTGTGATCGTCTCCGTCTACTACCGCCTCAACTCTATCGGCTTCCTCAGCATCCCCGAGTTCGTTGACGGTTCCCTCGGCGACCTCAATGCCGGCTTCCAGGACCAAGTGCTCGCGCTCAAGTGGGTGAAAAAGTACGTCCACGCGTTCGGCGGCGACCCCGGCCGGGTTACGATCAACGGCGAGAGCGCGGGCGGCGCGTCCGTCGAGCTGCACCTCGTCGCGCACGAAGGCGAGCCGCTCTTCTCTCAGGCGATTGGGCAGAGCGTGGCTCGCATCCCGCTCCCGAACCCCGAACAGAACGTGGTAAGTGCTGCATCATGTGCATTGGCACTACCTGCGCGCCTGGGCTCACCCTCGTCGCCTTCGCCTTCGCCCTCAGCCGTTGTTTAACTTTTATGCCAATGCGGCCGGGTGCGGTACTGAGGACGAGACGGTCGCGGACCGCTTGGCGTGTCTGCGGAAGGTTGACATCAGCGCCCTAGCTCGTGCGCAGGATCAGGTCTCCTTTGGCAAATTGTAAGTGTTGAGCACGGCAGCGATCGCAGCCGACGCAGGAAACACCGGAGCTGACACTCGACAGCGCCGGCCCATACAACGGGTTCCATCCCGTCATCGACGGCAAGCTCATCACCGACATCCCGACGTTGTCTTTCCAGAGGGGCGAGTTCGCAGACGTCCCCATCATCGTCGGGTATGTCCCTCGTTCATTTGTTCTGATTGCATGCTCATATCGCCCTTGCTTAACAGCGCTACGTCCAACGAGACGGTGTCGGGAGGAGGCAACTTCACCGCCTCGCTCAAGCAGTTCTTCCCGGGGCTCACAGACGAAGACCTCGTAGAATTCGTCGAGCACTACCCGTTGTCCGACTTCAGCTCCGAGGAGGAGCGGTTCAACACGGCCACGGGAGAGTCTGAGTTGATGTGCCCGGTGAGTCATCCGGTGCCTCGACGTGCTCACATTCACTCATTTGGGGGTGGTGGGACAGAGAGAGATCATCGGCCAGGCTGCTGCACCTAGAAACAAGGTCTGGACGTACCGCTACAACCAGCCCGTCCCAACGTTGAACACGAGCACCGTGACGCACGCCTCCGAGAACTGGATGATGTTCAACGGGTGCACCACAGGGTACGTCCCTTCTCTCCCCCCCACTCAACTTCCAACCCCACGCACCATACGTGTACTAACGCTCGCCCCCTCAACCCAACCCACAGCGTGAACGGCAGCGTGACGTTCGAGCACCAGAGCGCGGCCGACAAGGCGTTCGCGTCCGAGCTGATCGCGTACTGGCTTTCCTTCGTGCGCAGCGGCGACCCGAACACGTACAAGCTCCCTACCGCGCCCGTGTGGCCGGCGTACACCGTCGACCACCGCGTGCGCGTTGCGCTGCAGGAGCCTGAGGACGGGAGCGTGGGGGTCAGCGGGACCACGATCGAGGACGAGCCGGAGAAGGAGAGCAAGCGGTGCGCGTTCGTCGCGAGCAAGGCGGAGCACCAGCAGGCGTAGTCGGTGTGGGGGGGGTAGTGGCTGCCAGCGATGGTGATATCCATGCTATATGCGTAGTAGGCTACCTGGATCAGGTCTGATGGAAAACAAGGGATATACCCGGATTGGGGACTTGTAGCTGGTGCCCCGCCAGTACCTCACCAGTCACCACCAAGGCAATGGTGTGTGACGCCCACAAGCGTAAACAAAGTGGTCTGGGCTGCTCCACGCACGCGTTGGTTGTGTCATGCACGCAAGGATAGGATGCATTCATTCGATGAACGGGAAGTGAGAAACGAGATAGTATAGCAGCATCGGTCAAATATACATGCGCTAGATTCCTAGAGTAACACGACACGGACGGTCCACAGGCGGTGAGACGGACAGCAAAGCGACGGTGAACGGCAGTAAGGCAGACACGACAGGGGTAGTCACAGGATAGACTGGCAAGCAACGGAGCGCTGGTACAGACCGAGGATCCCCGGCCGGGGTTGGTTTCGCTTAGAACTTGACTGGGGTAATCAGTCGTAGTCGTCCTCGTCCGACTCCTGGATGGGCTCTTCGACCTTCTTCTTGCCCCGAGACGACGCAGGCTTGGCTTTGGAAGGGGGCTTCGCGGACGACGCAGGCTTTGCACGCTTAGAGGGAGGCTTTGCGGAGCTCTTTGAAGCCGGCGCACGCTGGGACAAACACGGGTCAGCAAGTCTACGACATCGGCTTAATGCGTGTTGGCATACCTTGCGCTTCTTGGGGTTCTCCTCGGGCTCCTCATCCTCTTCGTCAACGTCTTCGTCGTCGACGGCAGCAAGCTCGTCGCCAAAGTCCTCGCCCGACTCATCGTCGGCCTTCTTTTTCTTCGCGGCCGCCTTTTTCGGCGCCGCTTTGGTTTTTGCAGGGCCGTCTTTCTTCGCACCGCGACCCTTCTTGGGCTTCTCGTCGACGTCCATCTCCTCGTCCTCGTCATCGTCCTCACTCTTCTGCTCACAAGTACAACGCACAACGTCAGACCAGACATCCCAACAGGGAACGATACCGACCGTCCGCACCTTCTTTCCTCGGGGTGCTCGCGCCTTCTTGGGCTTTCCCTCTCCGTCATCCTTCTTCTTACGCGGGGCCGCCTTCTTCTTGCCGGTGTCAACGGGCTCACCGGCGCCCTTGTCGTCTGAGGGGATCTCGCCGTCCTCCCATGCACGCTGGACCTTTTCCTTCTCACCCTCCTTGAGATCGTCCCACCCCTCAATGCCCGAGGGCTCGTCGTATGAGGCCTTGATTCTCTCGACTAGCTTAGCGTCAGAGCAACCCCAATGCCGCCATGCACTACGAGGATGTTAATAAATGGAGCTAAGACGCATGTAGACGAGAACGTACAAGCTCTTGTTTCCCCGGAAGTCGACCTCCTGGCCGAGACGGAAATAGTCCTTTCCGATGTTCTCTATAGGTATGTGTTGAGTTAAAGTTGACGGGTGATTATACTGAGATATTTACCTCCACAATCTATACGAGCGCAAGCCAGTCCCAATACTGAGCGTGCATACGCGAATACAACCGCGAGCATGACGCACCTTTGCACTTTGAACGTCCTGACGATGCGTACTCAAACTTGAAAACCCCCTTTCCGTCATCCTCGACCTCCTTCTTGGCGCGACCCTTTTTCTTAGGCTTCTCTTCCTCTTCCTCGTCGTCCTCCTCGCCTTCGGGTTTACGCGCCGACTCGGGAACATCATCCGAGGCAACATGGCCTTCTTCCCAAGCCTTCTTCACGCGGTCTTGGTCTTCATCATTTAGGTCGTCGAAGCCATCGAGCTCGTCGGCCTCATCGAATGAATTCTTCATGTTGGTGATGATCTTGGGTGTGACGCAGCCCCAATGGCGCCAGGAGCTGTGATACCAGGTCAGCGCATGCTACTACGTGCTTGCAAAATATATATGCAGCCACAAAGGGTCAAAGGGAATTCTGGGGCCGTTCAAAGAGATGAAGCGTAATATGCGACGTACAAGCTGGTGTTTCCTCTGAAGTCAACCACAGAGCCGAAGCGAAGCTCGCCCTTGCCAATGCTAGTGCCCTTGCATCTGAATGACGATCAACAAAAATGCGTAACGAGTGTCGCGAGGTGGGCACATACGGCTTGGGACCTATGACGCGCAAAAGACGCGTGAAACACGGCGAGGGCGGGAGTGAGCATGATTGGCCACACGACGTGGGGAAAGGCGCGTACCGTTACACTTGGAGCGCGAACTGGAGGCGTACTCGAGACGGTAGCCAGACTTTTTCGGGGCCTCGTTGTCGGACATTGCGCAGACCGGCAGCAGGACAAGGAGAGGCGGGGGACGGGAAGTGGGGGAAAATGGGGGCGGGAGGGGGATGCGAGGATTATATAGGAAGGGAGGTGCTTCAAAGTCCGCTTGGAGAGCGCTGCGAGTAAGCTGCTCGACAGCCACGCCTGGCCACAGCCAATGCTGCCACCGCGCACGGGCCTCTTCCATCTCTATCAGCCCATCCATCGCACCCGCCCGCCCGCCACTCAACGCAAGCCCCGCGTGTCTGTCTTGTATTTTTTATTCTCTTACGTTGATTACCAGCCAGCTCGCAGCACAAGACCCCGTCTCACCCGCTGGGGTTAGGGTTTGGGCCGCCCCGGCCTCCATCTGCTATGGCCATCCGAGTCGACATGGATACCATGTTCCCAAAGCACCGCCGTGAACTCTATGTGCTCGGCCTCGCCATTGTCCTGCGTGTAAATGCGATTGTGCGAAATCGCGTGGGCCCTCTTTGTCGCTCCGGCGCGACCCTCTCCGAGCCGCGGCCGCGGGCACATTCCCCAAGCTCGTCCTTTAAATTTGGGCATGGCACGCTCATTCGGAGATAGCTCCCCACCCGGCTCTCGCGGCCAACGGCCAAGTAGCTTCCGGGACGATGCGGACTCGACTAATTGACTTATATGGGATGTTATTCTCCGCCGACCAAGCCAGGGATACTTGTTCTCGGAGCTCGGCGGTGGTACTAATGGCACCGGTGCTGGAACCTATCCTCCGCTATCCAATATTGGTCTAGCTGTGGTGCACTACTGGTCGAAAGCCTAGACGTCGTCGGTCCGCGTCGAGCTAGGGGTACAAACGTTTCTTTCTTCCACACATCCTGCGGGCAGTGGGTTTTGAAGGCGTCATACCATCGGATGTCCTTGCGATCCCGACTGACTAGTGCGGTGGTGTTGGGTCTGCCGACGGACTGGGCTCTTCCCCTGGCTTTTCTGGGCTGCTGGACAGTGGTCTAGAAAACAACGGATTGGTGTCCTCGGTCTGAACTACAACGGCTGTACGACCTTGCTCGGGATTGCGCGCGGATGTCGCCTCCTCCGATGGCGCATACCCCACTCCGCGTTCTTCTACGAAGTCTTCGAGAGGGCAGCCCACATCCGAGGTCTGCCTCTCAGAAACCTATAAATTTACCCCGTCTGCTACACAGGGATCTTCACCTCCAAGCTCTCGACTTCTCTCATACCACCACTACCCCCTGCATACCACACCCCTTACTCTACTACTTTGACGTTCAAGTCTGCGACTTTGAACCGACATGTCTTCCCCCAGGCCTTACTACGTCGACAACTCCTCCACCTGCTACTGTTCGCTGTGCGACCAGTACTTCTCCAACTTCCGTGCTCGTGCTCAGCACGTCCCCCGCGCCCAGAACCACCCCAAGTGCGAGAAGTGCAACTTGCGCTTCGCCAATGGCAACGAGCTCCGAGTGGTAAGTCTCGCTTCTGAAGATACCGTTGCACTCCAGCTCACACATGTTCATTTCCCCCAGCACTACACTGTCTCCCTCCGCCACAACTTCTGCTCGTCATGTAATAAGCACTTCGCGACGCCGGCTGGTTTCCGCGCTGTACGTTGTAGCCCTCACCTCGCCGTATGCATCGTATGCTAACATGCCACAGCACGTCGAGCTCACTGCCATACACGGCGAGGACTCAGACCCCGACGACGTTGACGACTCCATCGACGATTCGTACGAGGGCTGGGAGGACGATGTCGGCCGCGTGCGCTTCCCCGAGGAAAACGAACACGTCGAGCCGTCTGTCGAGGATGACCAGAGGATCCCGTCCGAGGACATCTACTGGCCCGAGGACGACGAGATCACCCCCCGCGTTAACCCCTACGCAGGGTACGCCCCGGTCCCCGAGGGCATGCGGCGCACCGCCGCGGACTTGGTATGTCCCGCCCAGTCTTCCGGGGTTGGCATTGCGCTTACGGATGTGCCTGTTAGATCCCGTCCGGCGTAGAGCGCCCTCCCGCCCGCGCCCATGAGCATGCACATGCCCACACCCCGCCCGTGTCTACTCACACCCACTCCGAGGGGTGCAAGGACGGCGCGTGCGCGGCGCCCCCCGAGGAACCGACCTCCTCGGCCGGGGTATTCTGCCTCAACTGTCCCATCTGCCTCGAGCCGGCGGCGACGCCGACTGCGACGGCCTGCGGTCACATCTTCTGCTCTCCGTGAGTATCCGCCTTCCGCCTTCCGCCCCAGGCCGAATTACAATACTCACCGGCTCGGCTTGTTTAGGTGCATTGAGCAGATCGTCGGGCGCTCCTGGGGCTGCCCCGTTTGCAGGACGTTTAACGTCCCGGGAGACCTGCGGAGGCTATACTTCAACACCGCATAAGAAGTCCTTTAAAGGAGATCTAGTCATCTAGTACTACTCTCCTTCGCTGCTCCGCCGGATCCGTATATGTATCCCCACGGACATTTGCTGCGCTGGTCACACGGACAATGACTCTACTGTACCATACCACATATTACCTACCTCTATGAAACGATTAAATAAATTCATCTACGAGCTGTGAGCGTGGTGGACGAGACTAGGCGTTTGCTCAAGCTTATCCACTGGCAGCGGTTACCGAACTGGGGGTGGCGATGACGGAAATGAAAACGAGCGCCTACCGCACCTGACCCTCCTCTGCGTTCTTCCGTGTACTCTACCCCGCATAAGGGTTTCGATTGCTGGCTGTCTCTGCCCTGTACCACCATCTCCTAGGATTCCAGCTCCTCTGTACTGAATCAATCTGAAATCTGTGCCATAGTCTTCTTTCTGATTTTGAACGCACTACCTACGCGAGGGCGCCGTGACTTCGCTCAGCGAAATAGCAGCCTGAAGCCCTCGTGATATACTCATCAGCACCCCCTGGCGTCCGCCGCCTCAAGCATACTGCACGATGAGGTTCACTAAACCTGCATGGGTCATGCACAAAGGTCCGTCCACACCCTATCCCATTCCGCCTCGTCGCGTCCCTCCAACCGCCCCGCACAGACTCCGCGATGCGCGGGGACGAGAAGCGGGTGTCGATGTTCTCGTGCCACGTCCACCCGGACGGGTCGCGCATCGCGACGGGCGGGCTCGACGCGAAGGTGCGCGTGTGGAGCACGAAGCCGATCCTCAACCACGCGTCCGAACACTCCGGGCGCCCGCCCAAGTCCCTTTGCACGCTCACGATGCACACCGGGCCCGTGCTCGTCGTCCGCTGGGCGCACTCGGGCCGCTGGCTTGCGAGCGGGAGCGACGACGAGATTGTGATGATATGGGACCTTGACCCGTGAGTGGCGTGTTGTGCTTATGTGTGAGTGTGAAGCGCGCGGAGGCTGAACGGGTTATGGCTTTGGTTTGCAGGACGGCGAGAGGAAAGGTTTGGGGCTCGGACGAGATGAATGTGGAGGGCTGGAAGCCCCTGAAGCGATTGGTTGGGCATGAAAGTGGTGCGTGCTTATCCTTTGACGCGCGGTCCCACAGTGCAATGGCTGACTTGGAGTGCAAGATGTTACTGACCTCGCGTGGTCTCCGGGTGACCGCTACCTAGCATCTGTAGGCTTGGACTCCACGGTGTTGATTTGGTGTGGGTTCACGCTAGGTATATACCTCCGTACACGCGCCCCGGTATGTGCTTTAACCTCTTCACAGAGCGACTACGCAAGATCGACCAGCACCAAGGTTTTGTCAAGGGCGTATGTTGGGATCCCGTAGGGGAGTTCTTGGCTACTGGTTCTGATGACAGGTCTGTCAGAATATGGCGGACCACTGACTGGGAGCTGGAGGCGGAGGTCAGGAAACCATTTGACCACTCCCCAGGGACCTTCTTTAGGCGTTTGAGGTAAGTGCTTGTCATTGGAACCTGAGCGGAAATACTCAGGGTATCTTCAGCTGGTCACCGGATGGAGCCCATATCACTGCATCTAACGCGACAAATAACGACGGATATGTGTTCATTGCGGCCGTCATTGCACGTAACAGCTGGACGTCAGAAATCAGTCTGGTTGGGCACGAGAACACCGTCGAGGTTGCCGTAAGTGTAACCCAGGCTTTGCCACGCGGAAAGCCGTTCATAAATGTTCCAGGCTTACAACCCGCATATTTTCCTACGCGACCCCTCCCAACCGGTAACCGCTCCCAATATCTGCTCAGTAGTGGCTCTCGGTGCGGACGACCGAGCTGTATCCGTGTGGCAAACGAAGGCACCTCGACCGCTCATCGTTGCTAAGGATGTGTTTGAACGACAAATAATGGACTTGAGCTGGTAAGAACAACGGGCTTTGTCTTGTCCCCAAACTTCTCACGCCACTCCTAGGTCCATGGACGGTCTCACACTGTATGCAGTCTCGTCCGATGGGACCATGGCTGTCTTCAGCTTCGATGCCTCGGAGTTAGAGGGGATTGCACCCCAGTCTGCACAAGAGCAATACCTCAAGCGTTTCGGCTTCGTGGCCCCTCCGCTCCCCGAAGGTTTCTCCCATCAAATCCCAATGGAAACGGCGAAGGCGCAGACGAGCCGCATCACCCCGCCTCCGTCTCCGCGTGGACAAAGCCAGGACTTTGGAAGCGCCACCCCGGCCACGGTGCAGGGTGGCGGCGAGCAGGTGCACACGCTCATCGCGAAGCGCAAGCCCAAGAAGCGCATACAGCCCACGTTTGCTGGCTCGTTTGGGGGCGGGATGCCCTCGTCTTCCGTCAACGGCATCAACTCGATCCCGTCGTCTAAACCTATCTCGAACGTCCATGGCACCTCTGCCTCGGCTCGTGCGTTCCAGGACGTACCGTCTTCTAACTCGATACCGATCACAGTGCCGTCTACGTCTGCCTTATCGTTGTCTATCTCACAGCCCTTCGGCGAGAGCTCGTTTGGGCTCGGGCTCAACACTGGGGACACAACCGAAGACTTCCCCATGGACCTCGATGGAGAGGTGCGCATCAGCGCGCTCGATACTTTCGGGCAGGGGAAGGGAAAACGGAAGGCGGGAGACGAGACGGACGACCGCGTCGCAACGAAGGCTCGGACGCTGGGTGGGGACAGGGTGCGAGAGAACGTCCCCGTACGACCTATCTCCGGTAGGAGTGTGGCGCCGTTGGCCATTTCTGCTTTGTTGGCGGATGGTTCTGGCCTGGCGGGAAGGCTGGAGCCCCCGCAGCTGGTGACGTATCTCAAAGCGACCGTGGAGGGTGGTGATGATCTATTCGAGGGCCGAAATTCCGAGGGCGACGGTAGGTTCAGATTTGGACTGCGTAGGGCTTGTTATCTGACATGTTCACAGAACCTAACGAGGTCATATTTGTGAGCGGGAGGCAGACACAGTGGCTTGACTATCTCCAGTCGCCGATCCTTGCGCTTGCTGCAACGCCTACGTTCTGCGCAGCCGCCATGCAGGACGGTTCGGTCAACGTGTACTCGCATACCGGCAGGCGATTGATGCCTGCGCTCAGTCTTGGTGTCCCTTGCCACTCGCTAACGGGGTCGAAAAATGTGCTCATGGCGCTCACTGTCTCTGGCATGCTCTATGTCTGGTAAGTTGGCCGACCATCTCGACTTGCCTAATACTGAGCCTTTTTCCAGGGATGTCCGGAAACAGGCCGCCAAATTTTCCCCGACATCTATTACCCCTATTCTTGCAACCTCCCCGAACCTCACCATCGTATCCGTCGCCGTCCGTCCCAATGGCGCCCCCGTCATCCAGCTATCAGACGGCGTTGCGCACTCGTACGATCCTGCGCTGCTCGCTTGGGTTAAGCTCAGTGAACCGTGGTGGGCAGAAGGCTCTGACGCATGGCAAGGCCGGCAGCGGACAAACAGCCTGTCCGCGGCTCGCGGGCCTGTCGCTATCATCGAGGGTGCCGTCAGCGAGCGCATGCTAGTCGATAGCGGTCGGGCGGAGAAAGTGCGGCCGGCGTGGTGGAACACGGCGCTGACGCTGGGGCATTTGGAGAGCAAGTTGCACGCGGCGAAGGCGCTGGATAGCCCTCAGGAGTACAAGCAGGCGCTGTTGCTGTACGCGAAGCGCATCGCGGACGAGGGCTTTAGGGCAAAGGCGGAAGAGCTTGCGAAGGAGCTCTTCGGGCCTGTTTATTGGTGCGTTTGTGGTGCTTGTGTTGCAGGCGATGTGGCTGAAAGTTGTCTGACATCTGAAAGGCGGCCAAACCGAGATGAATCTTGGTCTCCCACGACGCTGGGCATGTCGAAGCGCGACCTGCTCAAAGAGGTCCTGAATATATTCGGTAAGCGGGTTTGACGATCGGCGCGGTGTTGTGCTTAACGAAGATGTTTCAGTACGAAGCAAGACATTGACCAAGTTAGGTCAAGATTGGCAAGAAATCATGAAGAGGTCACAAAGTGGGGAGTGATCGGAAATTCCTAGTCGGTAGGGTTCGTCGGGCTTTTGTTTCTGTGGTCGCGCTGTGCTGTGAAAATTGACACGTACATGATATATTATACGAATAATCTTATTTTGCTGCTTGTTTGACGAGCGTAGTTTATGCCACCCCACACGGCGCTTTCGAGGCGTTCCGGCCAAACACGTTACCTACCTTTTCGGGAAGCGCACTATGTCCGTGTCACGCCCCGACTCCCACATGCGGTTGAACGCGCTGGACGTAGCTGAGCCGCGCTCACCTCCACCGGCCTTCCGCCACCCTCACCTCTACTGCCTGGGACATGTAGTATGAAGTACTCCTCTTTACTATGGTGAATTCACAGCCTCTCCTTTGACACATACGAGGCCTTATGATGCTGGCTCTAGGTTCTTCTGGACGTTACTCTTTCAGCTTGTGTATGCTCAGGCGCCAGTTAATGGGACAAGCTGGGTTTGCAAGCCATTTGGAACGTGTGAACCGTGTCCTGAGGATGCTGTGAGTGTGTATCACACAATTACGCGCTTTTGAGGTCGAATGAAGTCGTCAGCTTCACGAACCGTTCTGTCAACCTTTTGGCAACCGACGCCTCATGCACTGCGTCCCAGCCGTGCCGTCCAACTCCACACCAGAAAGCGACCCCACGAATCCTGTCTCCTTTCATGCCCACCCCGATGCACCCTCTCCTACCCCTGTACTACAAGGCGAGACACCCGCTTGGGAACCTTGCGGCCGGATCGTGGAGAAGGAGCGTGCCGACTTCTACGAGTTCTTCGCTTGCAACCTCTTCATCGGGGTCGTCGCCATTACGGTCGTGTTGGCAAGGTCCAAACGACTACAGGCCCTTCAAGCTCGGCAGCTTGCTGCGCGGATCGGGTTGGTTCGGCCCGCGCCCGGAGGATGGGGTAACGGATGAGGGGTATTCCTACTGGGGTGATGTACATGTGGTGCGTCTGCGACATCCTGGTTCATGGTCGTTCAGTGCCTTACAGCTATTATAGGTGTGTAGTAATAGTCCCATAGAGCTAACCTATAGCGATTCTATTCAACTCGATTGCTTTCGCGAACTGGGATGGCCACTCGTCATGTTGTCGAAGGCCACGCGGCCCACTTGCAACATACTCCGCTCTGTCCTCCACTGAGGGGCGAGCGAGTACGTGTCTCCGGTCAAAGACAACGGGCGCAGGTGCTGATCATCTCCGGTATTAGGCGTCGGTGGCTGCTTTGCTCTGTTCGAGTTACACAGGAAGGTAGGTGTGTACGGTACATCTCCAGGTTGTGCACTGAATCATGTACGGCCCCTGGCGTCCAATACTCAACGATTTACAGAGTGCATCGCATGAACAATTGGCCGCGCAATGTTTTATGCAGCTTAGGGTCTTATTCCACTCGGCGTAGTAGCAGATACCGGAATTGATCTATCATTTAAAAGGGAGGGTCTTCCGTATTTGCACGGGATTCCGTTCAGCCGGTTGAACCCGGATACGCAGGAACAATCTGACGTTCACTTAGTACGCCCGCAGTTAGATTATCAACCGTGATGTACCATATGCTGCTGCGAACGCCGCATTGAGATGATAACTTTGCATCGCCAATTTCCCTGTACTGACTTCTCTACAACAGCAAAGTCAACCGCGTCACGGTAACAGTAAGTTCCAAACACTGGGTGATTCATTCCACGCAGGGTGTAATTAATCTCACTAAATAATAGCTCGAGGCTCGACATTCAGAAGTCAAGAGCGCCTAGAAATGCAGTGGTCAAAGGCGAACCTCGAGGGTCTAGACACTATCCGAGACTGCGCTTCGGCGCGCAGTAAAACCAATTTGACTTGTGTACACGAGGGCTCCATATGGAAACGTACTTCGCGTGCCGATTTTGGGCTGCGGTCTCGTAGACGTCCCCAGGTGCGTACGCGTTCCTCCGGCTCAGTGACGTATTGAACATCAAGATTGAGCGGTACGGTCACACAACGTCCGGATTGTACTGCGCATGTTTCGTAAAACTTACAGAAGGGCTAGACGCTGTCAAAGGAATGCTGTTTCATTGTCCGTAACGGGGCTCTGCGGACCTTTAGATGGCCTCCGGATGATTCTACCTACACAGCTCATTGTCTGGGCGGTGTTCATGCCGATATCAAAATGCATACGCGTTCACTCGCCACGCAAGGCCCCATGCCGGTGGTTTACGAAGCTTTCGAGCACACTAGGCCGCCATGTGCGATCGAGGAGGGTATAAAAGGTGTTGTCAATTTGCCTGCACCAGCCAACGACCTCCACAGTGGAGCACAGAGTACAGGCAACAATGTCCGACAGCAAGAGAATTACCCTCTACGCCGCATCCGTGAGTCTAGACTATGCTCGATGTCTAGGTTGTACTAAATTCTGAGCGGGTCGGTCCAATAGGACTCCCCTTTTCCGCACAGGGTGGGTGGCTACACTCAAACCTGGTAGCGAGTCATTTTAATCACAGCAGTTTAGGTTCGTTTGGCCCTTGAGGAGGCGAAAGCGACTTACGATATTATCTGGATCGACCTCATGGACAAGCAGGAATGGTACGAGAAGAAAGTCAACCCTGCGGGCGGAAAGGTGAACGGTAACGCCCGCTTATAAATCATCCCTCGGGCTTAATACGTCATCTTAGGTGCCCTTCCTCGTTTACGGCGGCCCCAAGCTGCAGCCTGACCAGGCGCCCCCCTCCGAGAGCTTCAAGCTCGCCGAATCATTGGTTATACTCGAATTTCTCGCGGATATCTTTCCGGACGCCTGTCTGCTCCCTGCCGACCCCACCCTTCGCGCGCGCGCCCGTTTCTTCTATCACGAGGTCGACAACAAACTCCTCAAGGCGTTCTTGGGCTGGGTCTTCATGAGCGCCCCTACGGAGGCGCTCCTGTCTACGCTGGATTACTTCCAGTCCATACTCCCGCCTTCTGGCTACGTGGCCGGCGAGTGGTCGATCGCCGATGCGAGCATCATGCCCGTCCTCGCGCGTTTCATGTTCAGCGCTACGACGGGCCGGGGCATCTTCAAGCCCGGGGTCGCGAAGGAAGCCCTTGAAGCCTTCCAGTCGTCCAGGTTCACGCGGCTGAGGAAGTACTACGAGGACAATATGGCTCGCCCTAGCATGGCCAAGACGTGGGACCAGGTGGGCGAACTCCGGGTGCGGTATTGGACGATTATTCAACCCTTCTCCTACAGGATGAGTTGCGGCCCAGATTTGAGCAGCGCCTGGACCGCTTTATCAAGACGGGCATCATTAGCAGCGACTTCCGGGTCCCAATTCCGTCGGCGCAGTGAAGGATGTCCCTATGGCGGGGCATAGTAAAGGTGCTGTAGGATTTTATGAAGGGAGTGGGTGATGATGTGCTTGAAATACGTGAAAGACGTGGGGATTCTATATGGGCCGCGCGCTTGGCACGGGTCAGCTGTTCAAGTTTGACCTCTACTACAACCGTCGCCAATAGTATACACGATTTATTCGTGCCCGGACCACCTAATGGTCAACATGAACTTGTTTGGTTGCTAGACCCTCAGCGCTGACTTTTTTAACTTCTAGCATTGCTACCCAACGCCGATATTAACCATTCAACACGCCAGTTAAGGGCATGCTTCAAACCGACCTAACTAACAAGTTTAAAGCGGTGTGCGCCAAGTCTCACATCCCTCGTCGGCTGACATCTGCTATCCCTGGCACTCATTCATAGCGTGTAAAATCTGACCTGGCGATCGGGAACAGTCTCCTCCGTTAGCACAGGCCAGCGGCGGGATTGTACCTGCAAGTTCACGGATACTAGAATATATACTGGGAGCTCTTAAATATCCCCAGGGCCGCGGCGTAACGCTCTCCCGCCTCCACCTCCACCTTTACCTCATCCTGCTGTTGTAGCTCAGTCATGTTTGTTAGCTTTCTGGCGATCGTCTCCCTCGCGGTTGTGATGAGGATTGAGGCCGTAGAGGCGGTAGCAGGTGTAACGACCTTCAATGACGTACGTCCTCAAGTGTCCTCCGCGCCACAGGCGCGGTGATATCGCTTATACTCCCCGCAGTTCGGCACCCAGTCGACCGTGGCTTGTGCAGGTGCGTCCAGGAAATATCCGAGATATGTAACTACATACGTACCAGTCACCAAACTTCCCCGCCAGGATTCCCGCCTACGAACAGCCAGGGCGGCGGTATCTTCGCCGCCGCGATGAGCGACCTGTCCCCTCTTTGGAGAGGCGCGAAATGTCAAGGCTCCCAAGATGCGAGCAAGTGCAATGGCAGGGGGTCCTGTGTGAACTGCGTCGGGCGTGAGTAGTACAAGACACTTCCCATGCCGGGCCGGAGCTTGTGGCCTGAGATAGATCGGAACCGTAGCGGCCTGCCCGGACGAAGAACTGTGTGGAACGGTACGGCCCTGAGGTTTTCAATGCATTTCGATATTGCTGACTCCCGGACCCGTCGCAGTGTTTCAATGTCAGATGTACGTTCGAGTTGGACAACGGCGGTGTGAGTGCAGCCCCTCGTTAAAGCTGCCTAACAGGCACCGGATCTCTCGACGGCGAGACGGCCGGTGCGTGCACAGGCCGAACCATCAAGGTCAAAATCGTCGATGCGTACGTCGCCACACCACTGTGACCTCTTCGGAGCCTCGAGCCCAATGTCGTGGAACAGATGCCCGGCAACTCACCCCGCGAACTTCTGCAAAATACCGCAGTTTGGCGGAGTGAGTGCGTTGTGGGTCCAGCTTGGAGCCCTGTTGGATAACGTCATCTGTGATATCAGACGATTCGCCCTATCGAAGCTTGCGAGCAGCCTGGCGTCAACGCCCTCGACATAGCCACGACTGCCCGGAGCGTGCTGTCCACCTTCGTGAGCAACGATATGACCTCTACGCTGTCGGTCGCGCTAACTTGAAAACCTGCCGGCTACAGCAAGGCAACCTCAA
This sequence comes from Trametes hirsuta, assembly GCA_001302255.2. Lineage (NCBI taxonomy): Eukaryota > Fungi > Basidiomycota > Agaricomycetes > Polyporales > Polyporaceae > Trametes > Trametes hirsuta. The sequence continues at coordinate 434,231 of CP019382.1, read as the reverse complement.
CATCGACATCGAAACGACATCTTGCTGAGGCCATCGTATACGTCATCAGCTCCGACCGAGTATCGAGTGTACAGCTTGAACAGATCCGATGCAAGGCCCGATCATCTCGAATCTCGAGGTGCGCGATGGATGGCAGTGCCGTCGAGCAAAGCCAAGTTTGAGCCAAGTTCGCGCCAAGTCGCTCGAGACATTTGAGCAAAACCTTCTCGCTCGCCGGAATCACCGTGGCAGTGCGCGGCTGAGAGTGAGAGGATGGAAATAAGCATCAATATACCATGAGGAGATCGTGACTACTACATATGTAAAGGTCATCTACACAACCCAGCCCAGCCCAGGCCGAGGCGTCAGCGTCGGCGGCGGCGCGCCCGTCGGGGGGATGGGCCCCGTCTTTTATCATAAGGATATTAAGAGATACACAGAGAGACGCAGGCGAACCAAACCGACACGGCGCGCAGCGCTGCTCACGAGCTGCGCTTGAGCAGGCCAAAGAGCCGGCCCCGCCGCTCCTTGGCCTCCTGGTGCTCGCGCGCCTCGTGCTCCATCTCCTCCTCGGAGATGTGCCCGCCGAGCGTGTACCACACGACGGTGGCCATGCCGAGCGTCGCGGTGAACACGCACGCGAACATCGCGCCGATGCCCTTCGGGTGCCAGCCGTTGTTCTGCGGGAACGGGCCCGCGGGCAGGCCGCTGAGGTCCGTCGTCGACGCGTGGCCCGCGGCGTTGCCGGACGTGAGCTCGTCGAGCGCGTGGCACTGGTCGACCATGAACTGCGGGAGCTGTCCGCGCTGCTGTGCGATGAGGGGCGCCTCGACGAACGTCACGGCGAGACCGACTTCCAAGTGCCACTCGATGTGACCTGCCGGCGGGTCAGCCTCTGCGGTTTCACGGTGCGCGAGAGGGGGACGTACAGTGGAAGAACCACACTCCGGGGTTGTCGGCGACGACGCGGAGCGTGACCGAGTTCATGGACGGCACCTGGACGGTGTCGCGGCGCATGGGGTTCGGCTGGCTGTTGTTCAGCGGCGGGTTGAGCGCTGGGTCGTCGGAGGTGTAGTCCTCTGCGCGACCGACGAGCTGCATCTGATGACCGTGCAAATGGCTACAGGGGCGGGATTCAGTGGTAGTACGCGGGGAAGAGCATAAAGTAGACATACAAGGGGTGCTTGCCGGCGTCACCGTTCTTGAGGACGATGTCGAAGACGGTAAGGTGGTCCACGACAAACGCGGTGGGGCCGTACGCGTTCGCGACCGTCGCGTTGTCGCCGAGAGTCAGCTCGGAGAAGACACCGGGGACGAGGGGTGTGTTGTAAGTGATCATGTTGAACATGGCGTGGTTCGTGCCATCGTCCATGGTGTCGAAGGACACCTCGAGCTCGATGGTGCGGTCGGCGGGCACGAGGGGGACGACCTGGAGGGGGACGAGGGCCAGATCGTCGACGTCATGGTACTCGTCGACGGCGCCGAGGTCGGTGAGCGAAGCAGACGAGGAGTAGGTGATGGAGGACGTGACGTCTGTCGGAGAAATATATGAACATTATGAACTAAAGCACGCGGGGAGCAACGCACTGGGGTTCAATGCCGGAGGCACGGTATCGAACATATCTGTGTCCATATTCGCGTGGATGGCCCAGTTGGCGTTGGTGTCGTTGCGGGCGGTGACAAGGACAGAGTAACGCTGGGCGACGGTGACCGAGATGAGGTCGATGGGTGACTCCTCGGTGTCAACCTGTGGCGCGCAGGGTTAATAAAATCGCGAAAAAGTAGCGGTGAAAGAAGCGTACACCATCAGCTTCAATGATGCGCATCTCGTGGCCGTCGATCCAGAAGAAGAACGCGGCGAAGGCGCTCGTGTTCACGATGCGCAGACGGTAGGTCTTTCCGGGCTGGAAAGGAAGAGTGGCGTTCTCGTTGAAGCCGACGGCGGAGGTGACCGGATCAGGGTTGGTCCCCGAGATGGGGCCAAGGTAAGAGCCGTTTTGCGCAAAGTAGACCAACGCGGAGTCTATGTGGGTCATTAGCAAAGCATTCGTGGGTGGGTTGTGTTAGCGCGTACCAGGGACAGGCTCGGCACCGCCGGGGTTTGCGATGCTGACGAACTGCTTGAGGAGGTCCGCATGTTGGTCGTGGTACCAGTCACCGAGGACGATAGTGAACTCCTCGTCGTAGGAGTGGGCCTCCTTCTTCGGGTGAATGACCACGGGGGCGCGGAGGCCGTCGACATACTGGCCGGATGCATGCGCATGGACCCAGTAAGTTCCCCACTGGCCGGAGGAGTTGATAGGGACGACATAGTCGAAGGTGGAACCCTTCGGGATACCACTGCAGCCGGACATGTCAGGCACTCTTCGCGGTGGCGTGAAGCATAAACATACCACTGCGAGACACCGACGGCACCGTCCATCCAGGACGTGGAGTTGAAGAACATGCCGTGGTGGTGGAGGGAGGTAGGCAGGTCGATCGAGTTGGTGGCATGGACGAGCAGGAGATCGTCCGTCGTGACATCAATGGGAGGGGGCCTGTGAGTGAGGGGGATCAACTATCGCGTGCGCAAGGAGGGCAAGACGACCTACGGCCATGTGCCGTTGACACCAATGACGCGGCGGGGCTGGAGGCCGTCGGGGTTGGCGTTCTCGACGTAGGTGATGTTCCACCAGATCTCGTGGACCGCCGCGAGGGCCGGGGTGGCGGCGGCGAGGAGAGGGAGGGCAGACCACTTCATGTCGAGGCGGCGGGGGTTGAGGGGAGCACTCTGCGGGCGAGAGATGCTGGCCTGGGAGGGGCCGCGTCGAGATAAGATATGGGACGGGGGCGGGCGGGGAGAGCGGGCGGGGGAGGGCCCGTCTATAAGTGCGCGCCATTTACGCGGCGGTCAGACGACGGACGAGGACCCGGGCGCTGGACGCAAAGTCAAGTCGACGGCGCGACCTGATCAGAAATTTTATCAGATAACCCGGCCTCGACACGATCGTGCGGCGAGATCCCACCCCGATTCCCAGCGCCTGTCTTATCTGATTAGCACACGCCCCGCTGCTCCTCGCGACCAGCCCCCTTCGCGTACTTCGCTGCCACACGCTCCCGCAGCGTGCCCGCGCTCTCAATGTCAAACACATATCTCCCGACGTCCCCGACCGCCGCTGGGGGCTCTCGCCGCGGTGCCTTCCCAGGCCCGCCGAACTTAGCATCCGGGATGCGTTGGGGGTGCCCACTCCCCGCGTCGATCGGCGCGCATAATTCAGGGCACCTGCGTCAGTGCGCGCCCAAAATAAACCTGCCGTACGTTCTCCCGGCACCTGGCCAGACCCAAAGTCGCCGTGCGCGGGCGGCCAGAGTCGGATGACCTGTTATCTGATAAGATGAGAACGGCCGACCGAGTCCTCGGTCGAACTCGAGCACCCGTACCAGAATCCCGGTGCGGCGGCTCAAGTTTTATCAGATAATGTGAGCCCATTCTGCGATCGCCCCTCGCGCCCCTCGCCTGTCTCCCGAGGCCGCTATAATACTACCCGTCCGCGCCCTCTGCGCCTCACGGACCTCTCGCCCCCAGAGTCCACGTCCCCCGCCGCCCCGTCGCGCGCAGACCAGAGCCCGTCCGCCCGACCACCCCGCCCCCGTAGGATAAGATGGCCCGGAACGTCTTCTCCGTCCCCATCTTCTTCATCGTCTTCCGCGAGACCCTCGAGGCCGCCATCATCATCTCCGTCCTCCTCGGTCTCGTCGAGCAGATCGTGCACGAGGACCCCAACCGCCTCCTCCCCGGCGCCGTCCCCAACGCCCCCGGCACGCCCGAGAACGAGAAGGACCGGCCCCAGCTCGAGAAGAGCGGCAGCTCCGAGAACGGCGATGGCCTCTCCAGCCAGCCCCAGCTCACTACCGGGGAGGAGCCCGTGGCGAACACCAAGCCCCTCCTCCGCAAGATGCGCATCTACATCTTTGCCGGCGCGTTCCTCGGCCTCTTCCTCGCACTCGCCATCGGCGCCGCCTTCATCGCCGTCTGGTTCACCCAGGCGAGCGACTTGTGGGCCAAGTCCGAGGAACTCTGGGAGGGTACGTGCGAACCGGGTCGTGTGAGCGACGCACCTTCTCACGCGCGCCGCCTGTGCAGGTATCTTTGAGCTGGTTGCTTCGCTCATCATCTTCGTCATGGGTGTTTCCATGCTCAAGATGGACCGCGCAAAGGCAAAGTGGCGCGTCAAGCTCCAGCGCGCCTTCTCCGGCAAGGGTAAGTTTCGGTCGCGCAGAGGAAGGTTATTCCAGGTGCTTACCTCCGCTATCCTACAACCACAGAGGTCGACAAGGGTGCCAAGACCGGCAAGTACGTGCTGTTCATCCTGCCCCTCATCACCGTGCTCCGTGAAGGTGTGTGACCTGTGCCATCGAGTAAAAGCGCACGTACTAAGTTCTGTTCCTCCCTTCCCAGGTATGGAAGCCGTCGTCTTCGTCGGTGGTGTCTCCCTCGGCCAGCCCGCGACTTCCATCCCGATTGCCGCCATCGTCGGTCTCATCTGCGGTCTCGTTTGCGGTTACCTCATCTACGCCTTCGCCAGCCGGACCAGTAAGTGTTTTCGCTCAACCTCGACGTCGATGCAGACGCTCACCTTCTGAGTGTAGCTCTGACCATCTTCATGATCGTTATGACCAACTTCCTGCTCCTCATCGGCGCGGGTCTCTTCTCCAAGGCCGTCTGGGCCTTCCAGACTAACGCCTTCAACCACCTGTACGCACCTCCCTTCCACGTCCTTCCTCCCTACCAAGTTCTAATCCGTCTGTAGGCTCGGTGCTGATGTCGACGACGCCGGAGGCGACGGCCCCGGCTCGTACGACGTGCGCGGCAGCGTCTGGCACCTCGACTGCTGCAACCCCGAGAACAACTTCGACTCGGACGGCTGGTCGATCTTCTCCGCCATCTTCGGCTGGACGAACTCGGCCACGATCGGCTCCGTGCTCTCCTACATCTTCTACTGGCTCGCCGTCGTCGCCACGCTCATCATGCTCAAGTTCCAGGAGGGCCGCACGAAGGTGTTCGGCAAGGAGAGTGCCCAGGGCCGCAAGCGGCGCGAGCGCAAGGAGGCCCGCGAGGCCGTCGCCCCGAGCTCCTGAGTCCTGCTCGCGCGGTAGTGGTAGTAGTAAAATTATGCTTATGGTCACGGTGTTAGACGTCCTTACGACTTTGATTCCCTCTGTGACGCGATAAAATGGTTGTCTTCCCCCCTCTGTAGCACTGTATCCTCCTAATCGACGGCTTGCGAGCGCGGGTTCGCGTTTTCTCTGCCTCCTCCTTTGTTCCCTGGCTGCCCGTGAGTCCCTGCCACTCGTCTGTTGGGATATGTAAATACGTCAATACACGACCATGAGCGCGGCTGGTCACGAGAAAGATGGACATGATTCCGCCGCACCTCCGCCGTATGGCTTAGGCCCCAATCTGCATGGCGTTTAGGGGGCCAGTGGCACCGTCCGCCGCCTACGCTTCGGTGCGGGAATCGAGTTGACGTCCTGGGGCACCCCGCGACGCCGCACACGGCATGGCATGCGCCGCCATGTCACATTGCCTGCCCGCCTCGCCCTTCGTCTTCTCTTTCCGCGTCGTATGTCCAGTTCCTGGGCGCCCACCCTAGACCCGCCCGGACGTCTCTCCAGAACGTCTCGAAGGCGGCAGTAGACGCATCGTGCCGGACACTCAACAGCGTTGCGCGAAGCCACGACCTTCGAATTCTCCCAGTCAACTTGATCAACTCGTGCACGTTGGGTCAGAGGGTTTGCGCTCCGCGCGCGCAGATGCGTATGACTGCGCGGCGCGCCATGTGTGATTGCGTTGCCCAGGGCCCACGGTTCTGCCGAACGACAGGTGCGGGTCGTCTAGAACGTCCGCCCGTCCAACACGGTACCTGGATGAGAACGAGGGTCTTCACCCGCGAACTGCCGCCGTTTAGGCCTGAGGAGTCGGAGACAGTTGGCGAGGGCCGCGCAATGCATATGCGTGCGGGACCGCGCGCACGCTGGACGATCATCGGGGAACTGTCACCCAGCATCGGCCGTCGCGGGCCATCGGCGCGAGCCTGGAGCGCTTCACGCTCCTTCACGTCGCAAAACTGTAAAACCATCAGCGCCACACTGGGAGAGCGCAAGATCGAGGTGCGAGCTACACCTGAAGTATGATGCTGGAGCGGCAGCCCGCGTTCGCCCGGTACGCCGACGGAAGCCCAAGCTCGCAGACGGGTGCGTGCCTGTATTTGGAGCGGCCAGAATAGCCCACCCGCAGCAGAGTGCGGGACGGCGAGCGCTGCAGCGCGGTCCCATGCAATGCAGAGCGGCAGCGTTCGTACTACGCGTGCGGCCACAGGAAGAGCGAGGTGCATGTTCGGAGAAGGAGCCACGGTCGCGCGGTCCGCCTGCGCTTCGCAGGCCAGAAGCCGGAGCAGCGCGCGGGGGCGTTATCATATCAGATAACGGGGCTCCCAAAATGACCGTGGCGGCGTGGAATCCCGGGGAGCCAGGGGAGCGGGAGGGCGGCCGTTTCGAGAATGGCCGGAGGGAAGGTTTCGATCGAGGTGCTGTGTGGGTCCAGTTGATCGACGGCGAGGGTCCGGTTCGAGCCGGCGGTGGGCTCGAAATGGCGGGGGGCGGGGGCTTGGCAGGGAGCGCGGATTTATCTGATTAGATTTGCCGTCTCGCGCCGTGCGCGGAGGCGGGAGGTGCGCAGGAGGCGACAGTGGCTAGGAACGTCGGAAGGATGGAACAGGCTCCCCGAATGCGGGCCACATCGAGTGCCTTGGACGGGTACCTCCTCGGATGTACGGCACTTTTTCCGGTGGCGTCGAATCTGGCGGTGAACGCTGCAACGGCAATTCAGAGTTGTGAAAGGGTAATACTGCGGCGGGCGCGAGAAGGTTAGAGCGGGGGAGCGGAGCCGCGTCGTCGTGTCTCAGCACACACGGTTAAATTTCCAGTTTTCTCATGTTGGGCGGGGTGTACCCTGAGACAGTTGTGATGGGGATGTAGGGAAAACAGCGTTGGCCTAGGTTTGCATGCGAAACGCCGTTCCCTTTAGAGCACTGCCTCGTGGTACATGCGTCGATCAAGTTGGGTCCAAACTCAGTAGGTACTCACATCGGGGAAAAGGCGGTGCTGGCATTTTCAGAGGGCGTGCCAAGGACGAACGTTAACTCGGGCCGAGGCGATATTGCCTCACATGCTGGTAGGCACGCACATTTCTTTGCCATGGTCTGACAACGTCTTTGCAGCACGATGGAGAAAGTACGAGGGGCCATTTGTTTGAGACAGGGACGAAAGGGATGCGTGTATGCGCACCGGAGGCTCTGTGGTGAGATTGAGAAGAAGCTGCGGGCCTTGTGGACCGGTCCCATGGTATGCGTTGAAATTGTGGCACCATGTCGATGGCATTGGATATCACTGGCAATATCCTTTGATCAGATTCTCCTGGTATCTTTGCTTCACGCATATGTTCTGAGATTCCGGCACCTCGTTGTCCATGATGGCGGTCGCAAAGCAGAGGAATCGACGGCCGCCACTTGGGGGTGTGTGACGTCGCTCGAGTTATGGGCGCTCCACGGTGGGCAAAGCCCCTAAGGTCGTTGCGCGCGAGATCTCTCAATGAGCGCCTAATAGGACTAAATACATGCGCGCGTGAACGGGAAGGCACGGAACGTAAAGTAAGTAATCCAGAACGAATCTACTCCTATGTTTCGTAGCACGAGGCATGTCCGACCGAGTCAAGACCTTAAGACTCGTGTGAGGCGCCTGCGCGCCGTAACACTTCCACAATGGACGCAGACACTATGAACAGAAGTGAGTCTTTTAGCTTCTTCTTTTCCCGTCGCGTGTATGCTGAGCCTTTTCCCTTTCAGAAATTCTCGATTTGACCGACGATGAACTCGTCGCACTTGGATATTGGGGTGACCGTGAGCTCCTCTCATTATGCAACGCCTACCGCTCTCTCATGACCGTCCGCTCAACTTGTAGAGGCTATTCCGCGTGTCAAAGATGCCGTCCAAGCGGTCAAAAATGGCCCCCAGCGTCTTGGCTGTGAGTCCTCTCGCATCACTTCTTCTCCTTGCCCTTGTCATTCCCGCTTGCTCATCTGTCGTCTGGTCTTCAGGGATGACCTGCTTCATGATTGAATGCGTCAAAGAACAACGTGAGGTCCCGGCTCGCAGACAGAACCCCGCTCCTCAGTCACCTGTCCCCCCTTCCTCTCCGACGTTTCCAGCCTCTCCAACGTTCAGCGACCCCGAAATAGTCTACTCAAGGATGAGCACTGAGTCGGACGCCCACACTGTCGTTGCACCCCACTTGATCACCAAGTTTGAACGCCAATTCTACTACCACGGCATATCGGGAAATCTTCCTGAGCTCCTGTATCGGTCCGACCTCGAGACCAACGAGTTCTACGTCCCCACCCCTGGCGCCCCCTTCTCTAAGATCCCCATTAAGATTCCTAACGGGGTCTTCGGCACGGATCTCAACCCCATCTGGGACATTACGGTCGCTCCTCAGATCATCGCGTCGATGAAGACCCACGGAATCAAGTATTCCGCTCTCAAGACTGTCAGGTTCACCATCATCCAGCACGACCAGGCTACTATCGGTCCAGTTGTGGTCTGGATCGCCGTTAAGCCCAACACCACCAACGCTAGCGCTCTTCGTGATTTCACTCCAGAGATCCTCCGCATCCTCTTCGACTCTCAGATCACGGGTGTCAACGTGGAATGGTACGAAGGAGAGCTTTCCAACTTGAAGCTCGCTGGCCCGCCTCTCTTGCCCGTCGTCAACCGAAAGGACCCCACCGTCGGCCTTAACCACGCCTTCAATACCCGCCTTGGAATTCCTATCACGAGACAGACTGCCGACAGTGACGGCCAAGGCCGAGCGACAGGGTCCTTGCTGTCACCAACAAACACGTCGCCTGCGTTGATACCAAGACCGACTATAGGTACGACGGTACCAACCCCTTGCCTATGCTTGTTTGCGGTGACCGTCGGTACGATCGTCCCGTGACCGACATCAAAGCTGCTGTCAGCGTTGGGGTTCGTCAGGCTACCAAGATTTTTGGAGAGATCGGGGAATTGGAGGCGAAGATTAGTACGCCTGAGGAGGAACGCTGGTTGTTGAAGCGCTTGAACACGGAGTTGGAGGAGATTGAGGAAGACAATGCCATTCGCCAGACCCTCTTCATCAAAGTCAAAACTGAGTGGAAGAATCCGGACGATCGCAGATTTGGTATCGTCGACTATGCCCCCAAGATATCTGTCATGGCAGACTACCGCCGTTACACCTTAGACGTCGCGACGATCGACGTAGATCTGACTAAGCTCGTACACTTCACGTCCAATATCGTCGATTTAGGTACGTTCCCCCGATTCCCCTTTTCCTCCCCTTTTCCTCCCATTTCCTCCCTTTTTCCTTCCCTTTGCTCGTCTCTCATTTCCAGATCTCGCTTACTAATATTCAATTTCTCAGGCAACCAGTTTGACGCCACAGAACTCGAAGATCTGTTTTGGCCTGTCGATGTTCAGGGCAAGGGCGGCACCATCCCGGCTGACCTGCAGCTTCCCATCCCCCGTGCTCTCCCTCGCAGACTGGTCATCAACCCTGATAGCGAGGACAAGAATGGGGAGCCGCTATATATCGTTGCAAAGTATGGAAGCGCAAGCAATCTTACCCTCGGACGTTATGCTGGCATGGACAAATACACCTGCGATGAGTTCGAGGTCGAATCCCGTGAAGTCGTTGTGTATAACTATACGAAGGCTGAGGGACGCAAGACCTCAGGCGATTTTTCCGATCATGGCGACTCTGGGTCGCTCATCTTCACCGGCGGCGGCGACGCGCTCGCCATCCTCCATTCCGGGATGCCCCGTGGTCTCCACAACCACGTCACCTATAGAACTCCGATCTGGTGGATCATTGAGCAGCTTCTCAAGGAGTACCCCTCCGCCGACTTCTTTGGGATGTCCTACACCATCGGCTGATCGAAAGCACATCCAACGCGTCGTCCTCCACATCCTTTCTTCCCCCTTTCCCCTCCCATCACTGTCTTTTCTCATCGTCTTCTGTGTCTTCCGACTTGTCTTTTCTCCTGCTTCTTGTGTTGTCGGTTCATACGTGTGTCTTGATTGTTGATTCGCTACGCAACGTTCGTCCCTTTCTTTTCTGGTCTTTTCATGCTGTTAACTCTGACTAAATTATGGCGATCAATTAGTGTTTCTAAGTCCCGCCACGTCTATCCATACTGAAGCGACGGGTTCTATCTGAGCGTTTGAGATAGCCTTGGAGCTAGTTTGGGTTGATGTAAAACGGCGCGCACGATCCTGCGAGGCCCACTTATCTCTGGACGACATTTTTTGTGAGCTACTGGCTACTGTCCCAGCCAATCTGCGTCATGTTCGGTTACGCTCAGCTCTTTCCAATTGGTTGGATTTCATGGAGCATTGTTATGCGACGCCGACATACAACAACGTTCAAATATGTATATTGGGCGATGTATACATAGACGTCGGGCGTCCCTGGCCAGCCAATGCAGACGAGATCATAAATAGCAACACAATGAACACGCGTATATTCACAGGGTTACCTGGCTTATCAAGCCTCGATAATCCTGGAATACGTCTCGACATCGATAGCAAAATAAGGCACCTCAATCGGCTTCAACGTGCAGCCGCAGCAGAATAAGCTTGCCGCACGCAGGGCACGCGCCCGTCTTCGACAGCTCCTTGATGATGCACCTATAACACGACAAACCTAAGGTTCGGAGTAAATAAAGGGCAGAAGACAGGTGGCGCTCACGCGGTGCAGAAGATATGCCCACACGCAGTTGCGGTTGGGGCATCGCACGGCTCCTGCATGCAGCTCCTGCAATGCCAGGAGATCGTGCCTGCGGCTGCCTTGGCTTGCCTGCGCACTGTCGCCTTGGGCCTGGGAGGGCTAGACGGCCCCTCGACTGTGCCTTCGGAGTCGGATATCGAGGGCGGGTCGACTATGAAACGTCGTGAGTATGCGTGCGCGATGCCCCTGATCTGGAGGGGTGCGTCTCACCGGCAGTCATGGAAGGCTTCTGTGAAGGGCTCGGAATGGGGTTGCTGCTCGCGGACAGGAGGGATACGCGCGACAACGGCCTCGATGCAACCGTCCGGAGGGGAGTGCGCGCAGGCCCAGGGGTCGAGGGCCTGCTGCTGAGCGACGGAGCCATAGATCTCCGGATGGGCATATCCATAGCCCGAGACGAAGTACGGCTGGTCTGCTGCTCCCCCCGCTCAGATCGAGACAGTGTCGATGGAGTTCGTAGAGAGGGGGTCCGGACTCTGGCAAGACGCTCACTGAAAATGCTCTCGGTTGGCTCATCCCGGTGCATAATCGGTTCTGGAGCGAGTGCCTGGGGAGGAGCGAGCTGAGGCTGGGGGAACCCAGGGCTGGGACTACGAAGGTATGACCTGGTTGGAGATGTCGTAACGGACCGCAGAGACGCAGTGGACTCGCTATCGGCGTGCCTGATGAATGTGTGCCGCCGCAATCTAATAAGGGGTATCAGGAGGTCATTGAGTATTATCCCTAGGATGTCGCTTACTCGTCATCGAGGGATCGCTCAGAGATGGTAGGGGAGCGTGACATGTACGGCACAACCCCTTGGACGCTGCTTGGCCCTAAAACATCAAGAATGAACTAGGGTAGAGGTTCAGGGCTTATGGCTCAGCGCACCCATGGACGATGCCGTAGGAAGCGTAGGCTCTGAGACGGCACGTTGAACATGCGAGGACGCCTCGACGGTCTCGTAGGACTGCAACAGAGAGTTATTAACATACACATGGTTGCTTTCCAAACGAAACGCACGTCGTCATCTAGCTGAGACCTCTCGTTCGATACTGTAGGAATAGGGACCGCAATACTCCCCAAGGAAGGACGTTGCGCAAGGGGGGAAGACTGTGTTGATAGTTGAGTGGCGAGGCTTGACGGCAGTACCTTCGCAAGGCTCGGCTGGTTAACACATAGCGCTCGTGTTGTCATTAAATCGGATAGCTCACCGACTCTGAGACAGGCTCTGCGCTGGGCGGGGGGGATGGTGGTGGGCGTGGGTGACTACTTTGCATATGCTACTCGATCGTGAACACCGCATCACCGAGAAAACGATTGGATAGTTGACCGTACCGTATCGCAGGCAGCATCATCCACAAATCCCACTTCGCAGATAGCACAGTGCGGGTGCATTGGCGACGTCAAGTAGTGTTGCTGGAGGTCTTCCTTCGAACGCAACTGCCTCCTGCACTGGGTGCATCGGCTCTCTAGGTGCGCAGTCGAAAGATGCTGTTGCAATGTGGTTAGTCTCCCCGTTCCACGAGTTCCACATCCTGATGCTTACCTCGTTAAAAGCGGCATCGTCCAGAAACCCGCCCTCGCAAATGAAGCACAGCGGGTGATTCGGCGACTCGCGGAAATGCTTCTGACGCTCTGACAGCGCGATTTCCCGGCCACACGGACCGCACTTGAAGTTGTTCGGGTGAGCCAACCTGACGTGCTGTCACATGCATGTTAGACTGATGGAGCGGCGCTGTCGAGATATCGCACACACCTGGTCGAGCTGAGTCTGGTCTATGAACGCAGAACCGCACTCCGCGCACTTCGGATGGATGGCGAAGTAACGGAGGTGAATAGAGAGCGCCTCCGCGGATGAAAATTGCATGGCACAGGGGACGCAGCTGAAAGCCGGTTTCGCAACATGTGTGGTCTGCCTGTGCTCATCCAACCCCGCCTGGTTCGTGAATATGAGACAGCACGGCTTGCACTCGTAGGCAGGTACTGCGACAGCCTTGGGCGCTGCCGCAGCAACCTTAGATGTTGTCGCGGCGGCTTTGGAAGGCGCGGAGGGCGCGGGCTTTGATGTAGAGGCCGACGCGGACGTCGGGGCAGGGGCAGATGAGAGCCCTGGAACAGGCGCTGTGGGCGCTGTGGGAGCTTTAGGGGCGACATAGAGGTGGCCCTTGTCCTTGCAATGCTGAATGCAAGCCGATGCAGTTTTGAAGACCCTGTTGCAGGTTGCGCACTCAGACATGGCAAGGTTTGTGGTATGAGCTAAGGGAGGGGAGGTTCACTGGGGTACGACTGGGGTGAGTGTCCAAGGATATAGCTCGGCGTTAAGGAACCTCGTGCTTACCGCGCGGCACGTCTGCTGTTATGTGCTCTAGGGACAGGCAGCCAAGGCGCCACATATTCGTGGACTTCGAATACGTCAGGAAGCCAGAGGTGAAAGAGGGTGCTTACCTGCATTCCGTGGTGCGCTTGCCTGCTGTTCAAGCCGGGAATGTAACAGGCGGACGTTTCCCAGAATCGGAATGAGCAGCAGGTTTTATGATGTTCATATACCTGAGGTGATACGTACACGCTCATAAAGCTAAGCCGGATCTCGGGGTAAAATAGGGCCATTGACGGAACGGAGAACCGTAGACGGGATGCGCGATGTGCTCAGTCTAGATACCACTTATATGCTTCTTTCCATGCAGCTTTCCCATCTTTCTCAATCACATCCTGTATGCAACGCCAGTCAGATAAACCGCATGAATTCGGTTGACACTCAGGCACGCACCCCATGGCAAGGTATTATACGTTCGAAGTCCCATCCGGCGACCGTCCTAACATCGCGCCGCATCGCCCTGTGTAGTTCATATTAGTACGAACACGTCTCCGAGATCCGGGGCGTTGCATACTCCTTGTCAACACCCAGCGTCCATGCGAACTTCTTGTGCACCCACATATAGGGGTTGAGATTGCCGAAGAGAGGGAACTTGCCGGATGAGCCCGTCAACGAATACTGCGAAGTAGCTATAAGTAAGGGTCGGTGTTAGTGCATGCAACTTCGAGCACACCTGCTCGCGTGCGGGGAGATTGAAAAGAAGGTCCGCTTCGATCATTGTCTTTGAGGCCTTATGGAAGAACGCGACGTCCTTATTCTTAAATCCCGAGAAATAGCTGACAAGATTATGAGCTTCACACGCGCGATGACCGTACTTGTTCCGCTCACCAGTGTTGGATCTAGGAATGCATTTAGTATCGCAACGTGCACAGCGAAGAGTAACCTACATCGTTCTCAAAACCGTACTTGGTATCTGGAGCGTCAGCACCCCAAGCTTGAAAATGAAGTCGACACATGAAGACAGCACGCCGTAGGGTGCACTAATGCACGTACCTCCATCGAACTTCAAACCCTCCTTCTTTTTCTTCTCGATGGCTTCGTCTACTGCGATGAGTTTCGCGTCTGGATATTGTTTCCTGAAGTCGCCTGCGGCTGACGTAAATCCTTATGAGCAGGGGGAAAACGCATAACGTTCGTACTCAGGAATAAATGGTGGACTGCATCTGCACCAATGATCCATCTGAATCACGTTTAACAAAGAAACCCAGATTAGTCGTGCGGCAGACCATTAAGACGTACTTTACAGGACCCAATTCTTCGAGCTTCGACTTTGTTGCTTCATCCAAAGGCGACGACGCCAGCACCCAGACATCGCCGTTGCTGAGCTTTACGGCAGTTGAGCGACCGCCTACGGGGAAAAGGTTGAAACGAGAGAAAGGGCTGCCGAGCCAGGCGCATACACTCAGATACCGTTCGGTTCGGAACCGATGAAAGCATAGGACATACCAGGAAAACGTCCATACATCTTTGACGACCTCGCGAATGGCACACTTCGTGCTATTTTTCGCTGCGGATGTCATTTCAAAGGGGGATGTGGGGGCGGAGGCAAGTTTGAAGCCGGCGAGAAGTGCGAGATCCCCATGTTATATGTGTGCAATAGGCGGCGGGATGGCGGGAACTGGTTGCGACGCGGATAATGACGTCGGCGCCAAGGAGCACGCGCGTCTCTCAGACTCGCGCGCCAGTGTCGTCCCAAAACAAGCAAAACAAGTATATGTCGAAGTACGCTTCACAGGTCTGCTTTAGCCTTACATCGCAGAGCGATAGTACCACATTCGGCTCTGCAATCCAGGGTATATTCACGCATATATAAATAGGCCCCATCGTATAGAAAACAACATCAACTCGAGGACCGGACATTTCCTTCGGGTGTTTGAAGAGATACTGGCCCCGGAGGCTGTCTCATGGTGTGTACGCCAAAGCAATACCCCGGCGGGAGGAAATCATTGAGTCCTGTGAGCACATTCGGACACTCTTCACACATCACCATAAGACGTATCAGGGCGTCTCTTAGCTCAATGCTGTAGCAAAGCCGGTCGTCAGTCTCGCGAAATTCAGGAATTGAGTTATATTTACCGATCTTCCTCGTACAATTTGAGCGTCCTGAAGAATTGGTCGTACGCCATTGGCTTCCCAGAGAGCTGCAATCTAACTAGGTGTAGATAATCAAGTGCCTTCTCTATGAGGCGCCTGGAGTAGATTTCGCTGAGAGCTGGTTCACATAGTGTCAAATCACGACTACACTGTCTGAGGGCGATTTTAAGAAAACTTACAGGCTGCGGCACTGGCTCTACCGTGCTTCCAGCCTGATTCTCCGGGGGGGAGGGAGACGGAATAGGCCGAGAGTAGAGACTCAAGTTTTCGCCGGGCAAACAGCTGAGGGCCGTCGATGTGATGCGACGATATCGAAGACATGGAGTAACTTGTGTTGTCTGGATGTAGTGAAGGACCTAGTACCGCGGCGAGATGGCAAGAGTTATGTGAATATGGACCATTATCATGGCTTTCAGGGCTTATATACGTCCCGATAATCAAAGCGTCTGGCTAGCTTGCGTCCCCTTCGCATCTGACCTGACATTAGATGTACACAAAGCCTGCTCGCTTTGTCTAGGGTTTACCGTCGCTCGTTTCAGATGTACCGCGAAGTGCACAACGACGGTTCCGTGGCCAATTGGCAAGGTAGCTGAGACTTAGTCAAGCGAGAGCTAAGCGTCCGACCAATCGTAACACCAAAGCACTACAGTATGGTTCTTCGTATGGTTCTTCATCACCCAGTACATACTGGGCCCACATTTCCTTCTGTAGATTGATTAGTGCTCTGTGCCAAAGGGCTAGTTATAGAATGCATCCGGGCTGATACGAGCCTCCGATATTGAACCTTCCCAAAGACAGTGCCGAGCGAATAGTTGCTAGATACAGCGTTCACAGCCGTGACTGAATCATGAGGCTCAGATTGACTAGTCCAATGGCCAGGATGTTTATCACGTCAAGAACGAGAGGGAAGACAAAGCGAGGTGTAGATAGGCGTCTATCAAGATCGAATTCAGATCACGCAATGAGATTCCGATCTGAGCAGGGAAATCTCCCAAGTCCACGGCCCCAAACTGTTATTGACTCGGACTGGGTCTCTCGCCATCTCTGCTTACCCTCAATGACCGCCATGGATCAGGATCTTCCTGCAAAGATAGAGAAAATAGCACAGCTAGAAGGTACGCTTGTTTCAAGCGTTTATTGAATACTTCTAAGTTGATTTCGCAGGACATGACGATCGCGCATGGCACGTCGCGTGGAATCCCGCGAGGCCCATCCTCGCGTCTTGCTCAGCCGACAAGAATGTCCGGCTGTATAGCTACAGTCCAAGCTCAGAACCCGATTCCCCCTCGCCAAAGTTCTCCCATCTCACCACAATCGCTACCGGGCACGCAAAAACCGTACGCGGAGTCGCTTGGTCACCCTCGGGGAAGGCGCTCGCGACCGCCTCTTTTGATTCGAACATTGGGATTTGGGCTCCAGAGGGGGACGATGACGACGATGGAAATGTAACAAACGCGGCGGGGGAGTGGGAGTGCATGAGCCTTCTGGAGGGGCACGAGACGGAATGCAAGAGTGTCGCGTACTCGAGTTCAGGGACCCTTCTCGCGAGTTGTAGCAGGGACAAAACGGTGTGGATATGGGAAGGTGCGCCAACCAATTATTCTGCTTAAATCGTAGCCTAAACCATGCACGAAGCGCACCCCGATTACGACTTCGAATGCATGGGCGTCCTTATGGAGCACTCGCAAGACGTCAAGTGCGTAGCATGGCATCCCACAGAAGAGGTCAGGCGCCCATCCCTTTCGCTCTCCCATCTTCGCGTTTCATTTTCCTCATCACCTCCTCACCACTCAGCGCAGATCCTCGCCTCCGCCTCCTACGACGATACCATCAAACTCTATATAGACGACCCGCAAGAGGACTGGTTCTGCTTCCAGACGCTCTCCGGACACGCCTCCACGGTCTGGGCGCTCGCATTCTCGCCCGACGGCCACTACCTCGCGTCTGGCTCAGACGACTGCACAATCCGCATATGGGAGCGCGTGCAAGAGCATAAGTGGGAGTGCGTGAGCGTACTCGAGGGTCACGAACGCAGCGTGTACTCGCTCAGCTGGGGCAGGGGCAAGCCACTGGGTAGTGGTGACGCCGGAAACCTCGGGTGGTTGGCGAGTACCGGCGGAGACGGGATCATCAACGTCTGGGAGGTTGGAGTGAGCGTGCCCTCTCTTTCAATTGGACCCACTTAACTTACGGCGCAAGCAGGTCGCCCCTAACGCACAAGATCCGAATAAGAAGACCCTTTCGCACAGGGTCATCGCGAAGATCTCACAAGCACACGACGTACACGACGTGAACTGCGTTGTATGGTGTCCGCGGAAAGGATTTGAGGATCTCTTTGCGACGGCAGGCGATGATGGCCTGGTCAAGGTGTGGAAGGTTGCGTCGTCATAGCCATCAGCGGTGTATGCTAGAGGTAACGTGAGAAGTCGCTATAATTGTATGATCATTGAAGATATAGATCCGTCTCTATCGGGGGAAGCGTTTGTTGTACAAGTTGACCATTGTCGTTCATCTCTGTGAAAGCGCAACTAACCTGTTGTCTAACGCCGCTCGCTCTAGCAGACAATTAGCTCATGCGATGCCCTTTGTTCTCCCTATCTAATGGGCATGAGGATTCCTATATAACGCGGCCCTTCCGCCGCGCGCATGATGTTCCATCTACCCACCCTTATATCGGCAGTACTCAAGACACGATCGCGTTTATTACGATGTCCAGCCAAACTCCACAGACTCCGACCAGGTCTATCAAGAGAGTCCCACGACTCGGCGATCCCGAGAAAACTCCGACAGGAAGACGCTCGCGACGGCCCGAAACATACAGCACCCTGTCGCGAAGGAACTCCTTTGAGGACCAGCCAGTCCACTCGCTCCCGGATCCGCGGGCCCCCGGGACCGTGACTTTCCTCGAGGAGTGGAAACACAGGCACTTAACGTCGTCGCGGAACGCTTGGCAGGAGTTCCTACCTGTTTTACAGCATAGGGTCCCGGGGTTGCTGTTCGACCGCTTCTGCAACATGCTGCAGTGCAACGCCGAGGAAGGAACGTATGTGCATTTCTGCTGTGTTGGTCTTATGAACACCGGAGAAGCTCATGCTAGGTGGGTTATTACCAGAATCACTATGGAGCGGATCCTCGAGGAGGCGTGCGCGCTCTTCGGGAACAGCCCTGATTTGGTTCACCGATTCAATCCTGTTCTACCACCCGGATACCATTTGGAGACTCACGAACACTATGTCGCCGTCTTTACCCCCAGTGGGGGTTGGAACGAGTATCCGGATAGACAGCGCGAATTTCATGCCCGGATAGCTTCGTCTCTGGGCTGACTTGCCGGCTGAGCATCTGGTCAACCCAAAGGTATCAAACTGCGTCGCGTTGGAGGCCTATAGCTCGTATCTCAATCTTGTGAAATACATTAACGTGGAGCTTGAGATGGTTGTCGACCATGGGCGGCATTATGCCCGTGGTTACCGTGCTTCTTGCTCTCGTTTTTCATCGAACCTTACTTGCGAGACTCATATGAGCGCGGCTCTTGTGGAAGGGGGTTATTACTCTTTTCGCGAGCTATGGGGCATTTTCTTTCGTGTCTCAAGGGCGTTGGAACTAACACTCACAGCTCGAGGACGCACCATGGCATGCCTTCTCAACGGGAGCAGGAGGACTCGACAAAGTGAGCACTTCAGCTTCTCCAATTTCTGGTGGCGCTTACCGTCTACACCAGAGAACCACGGCCTATTTGTGATATTCCTATCCGCACTCTCGACATAGAGAAGAATGTCTTAGACCTCTCGAATATCGCAACACCGTGTCGCGTCCGCCTGGTCGATTGCGACGCTTTGATCAAGCGAGACACCCTCCGTATCGTCGAATTCTCCGAATTTCCCGACGTACGATATTCCGCCATCTCCTACCCGTGGCGCGGCGTCGGGGTGGACGACCAGTTTAGCTCTCACACGTTCGCTGTCCTAGGTGCGACGGACGCGGACCCAGTGGGATCCAGGGCCCTCCTGCATGCTTGTACCGCCTCGCTACTGCGCGGGTGCCCCTACTTGTGGCTCGACAGGCTCTGCATCATGCAAAACGACAGAGTGGACAAAAACTGGCAAATCCGCATAATGCACAAGATCTACCAGTCGTGCCGACTTTGCTTGGTGCTTGCCGGCGGTGTCCGACGCCTCGTCCGGTTGGACGAAGAGACGTCGTGGATACACCGGAGCTGGACCCTGCAGGAAGTACTCGCGCCGCCTACCGTCGTTGTGCTCATTGACTGGAAGCTCGGTTCCGGAACAAGTATGAGTGGAGGGACGGCTCTCGCCGTCGAGGAAGTCATTACAGGCGAGTCAGCTATCGCGCCCCTTTCCTCCGTTCTCGAAGCCTGCACCGTCGGAACCTTTTCCTTTACGCCCAACCCACTCCCCACGAACGGCTCGGCCCCGCCATCCCCAAAGCCCCTCACAGTCGAGGCGTCGATTTTCAGCGCCCATCCGACCACCCACACATACAACGACCTCCCGTTCTGGCGGCCCCAGCGGAAGCTCCTCGCCCCGAACGTGACCGCGCTGGCCATCGCAATGGACCCCGCGCTCATCACCGACCCCGACACTCGCGCGTACGCGGTATGGCAGAGCGCCCTCATGCGCACGTCCTCGCGTCCCGTCGACATGGTATTCAGCATCATGGGCCTCTTCGGCGTCACACTCGACCCCGGCGCGTTCGACAAGGACGACCGGCGTGGGGCCACCATCGCGCTCGCACAGGCGATCCTGAGTGCCGGCGGAAGCGCCAGTTGGCTCGCGCTTGGGTGCAGACTTGAGCCGGACAGGACGCTGTCGACGTTTCCGACGTTCCCGCGCACGAGCGTATCAGGCGTCGCGCTTGTCGAGAACAGGGAGCATGTGCAAGAGGTGTCCGAGCTGGTGGACCCCGTCTACCCCGTCGCGGAGGCGCTGGTGCCCTTACCAAAGGGTAGCTTGGACGACATGGGGTACTTCTCGTTCTCCGCGAGGGCGGTCCGCATCCGCCCTGTGCGGTACGACTTTGCGCCGAGCGTCTTCGAGGCGATGGACGGTTCTCATTGGGCTGTCCTGGAGCATCGCGATCAGCCAAGTGCGGAGAGCAATGAGGGCAAGGAGACGCCGGAAACGGATTTATCGGCGTACGCGGTTCTGCTGGGGTGGTTCAACAGGTACTATCCGGGAACGACCTCCGCGACCGACACGGACAACATCCGGGCCATGCTCGTCGAGGAACACCGCCCGGGTATGTTCCATGTTCGTTCGTTTTTCATGCTTCACCAGAAGGAACGGTCGTACGTCCTGGGTTGGCCAGAAAGCCGGTTCCGCGTTGGTGGCCCCGACGTCGCCGATTCGTCTTCTTCACTGCATGACATATCTCGCGATGAGCTCGTACAGGACTATTCCGAGAGGGATACTCCCTGGCCCCGGGTTCCAAACAGCAGGCCGGTTGTCACCGTTGAGGATGCGATGATTCGTCAGGCTCGCTGGGCCGTCCCGCAACGTACCCTCGAGCGACTGGGGTTCGAGAAAGCTGACCAAAGCCATGCGTAGATTCTGTGTTTTCGACTACAGTTCCTTCCTGATTAGGGTCCTAATATTACGGTGTGGTAAGCACCGATATCTATATATGTAATCACCACTTCGATACCGTTCACAAGCTTTGTGAGTCGACGTGTGCGGCTCATGGGGTCTGAGTAAATATTGATACATAGCTAGATTACACAGGCAATGATATATATATGCATTTATATATACTTGAGACCGGACTGTCCAAACATGCACACCGCTCACGTCGACTTCGATTTACACTTGGCCTTGTGCTCCAGCCAGTGTTTCTTCTGACATTGACCGTCGCAATACCTACTCGCGAATCAGCATCATGAAAACATACGGAGGAGCCCAAGCAGAGACGCACCTCGTCTCTCCACAACCCCCACACTTCCGCAACACGGCGCTCGGGTTCCCGCACCACGAGCAGCGGTACAACGCGACGTTATTCATGCTGATCTTCGGGTGGCTGCACGCGTGCGGGTGGGCGTGGTCATGCGAGCCGTCCTCGAGCTTCATGTTGTCGAGCCACGCGGCGAGGTCATCATCCGCCTGGGTCGACGAGAGCGGCTTCTGGGTGTCGGGATGCGAATCGAGCTCGTCGAAGTGCTTGACGAACGCGCCCCACTCCTTGATCCCCTTCGGGTAGAGGTCGAGGATCAGTTGCCGCGCGAGCCGCATCTGCGTCTTCTTAATCGCGAAGCCGATCGTGTTCATGAACTGCTCCGAGATGTCGAGCTTGCGCTTGGCCGCCTACACGTACCACGACGGTGTTAGCTCGCCTCAAGCCTGAGGAGAATCCGGGATATACGACGCACCGCGAGTTCTCGCAGGTCCTCGCTGAGCTCAGGACCCTTGATCGCTATCGTGAGGATAACGTACCAACTCAGAATCGTCTGCATGTGCCGGTTGTCCGGGGGCGCCTCTGCCGCGAACGTCTTCGTATCCTCCCAGGCAGACATGAGGAATGCGATACCCTCCGCGCGATCCGCCCCCTCGTGCTTCGCGTCCTGCAGCGTGCTCACGCCAAGGTCCCCCGCGTGCTCAATCGCGCGCCAGAGAAGGTACTGCCGTACAAACGGCGTGATGTTCTTGCACTTCAGCCCTTTCTTGACCGCGCGCAGGCCCTGCTGGCGGTCGGCACCCATGCTGATGGCGTAGTAGGCGTACGCGAGATCCGGGTTGCGCTCCACCGCGCGCTGTCCAAGCGAGACTGCATCGGGGATGCGCGAGCGGATGATGTAGAACTTGAGGTCTAGCACGTCCGCCTTGTCAAGGTCGGAAGGAGTACCCCGGGCCCGGAGGGCGCGGGCGCAGTGGGGCAGAGAGTCCGTCCACATCGTGAACGGCAGCCCGAGGTCGAGCGTCTCGCGCCTCCCACCAGGGCCTTCAGTTTGGAACATGCCCTCGGCGATCGCGAATTCGGTGCGCTGAATGAACATAGCGAGTGACCGCCCGAGGGCGGCGAGGTCATGGTCTTGTGCGCAGCGCATCATGGCTTGCTGGTAGTCCCTCGTCGTTGTCAGCGTGAGCATAGTGTCGCACCGCTCGAGGCCGTAGTCCATCATGAGGTCCTGAAGATGCTCAGGGAACCGACGCTGGACGGCAGCCATGAGCTTTTGGGGGTCGAAGTTCTGCCGGTCCGGCTCGGATTCGTTCGCGGTGAGACGAATCAGTCCTCCTAGTGCGCTGCAGCGGGCGATGACGTTCTCGCTGCGAAGGCACGAGACGAGGAGGGGCAGCATCGAAGGAGTTGACTTGCAGTCTTGTGGACAGTGCCGGGTCGCGCCCGCTAAGAGGCCGAACGCGTGGTCAATCATGTAGTGCGTCGCAATCGGCTTGCGGATGTTCTGGACTGTAACGTTTAAGGCGTTACGCACTTGAATTTCCTTAACGAGACCCGAGTCTGGCGGATCTTCGCTGCCCAACACGGCGCTCGTTGCGTGGGCCATGGTCACCGTCGCCAACTCCAGCACCTTCGCATCGTCCGGGTGCTCTCGCATAATTTTCATGAGCACCGCGTTCTTGCGAGCGATCTCGCGTCGCGCAACGACACCGCCGTGATGCGTAACAACAGAGAGCGCGTTGAGAGCCATATGGCGTGTCGAGTCGTATTCAATGAGGGGAATAACCTTAGCGAGCAATCCTGTGATAATTCGACCGTTGAGTGGGGTGATAGGTTGCGTCTGGGACTGAGCACCGACCTTCTTGGAAGAGCTTGTCCCTTAGGATAGAGTCCGCGCACATTTTGGCCCAGATACCCACGATGGCGCCCATAAGGCGCTCGTTCCCTCGCCTTTGGGCTGCGACGTAAACTGTGTCCAATTTCTTGGAGATTTCAGGGAAATGCGCGTGGACCTTCTTCAGTCCGCTCCTCGTCTCGAGGTCTTGAAACACGGCATGTCAATTGTGCCACTTTTGTACGGTCCGCGAGAGAAACTCACCTGGAAGCGCAAGCGTGCTGCAGAGGATATCCACGATGAGTCTCCATGTGCCGGCGTTGTCGATGTCCGCGAAGAAGCCTTCAGGTATGGTGTAGGCGTCGTTCGTCGAGCTCGATGCCGCAGACTTTGTCCTTGCTTTCGCGCGGCCATTTTTTCCTTTAGCGCGTGGGCCGGGCATTTTGGTCGGTCGCGAAGGGCGTCGAGACAGCGGAAGGAGAGAGAGCAGCGGTCGAGCCCACGCGCGTCCGCAATCTGGGGTTCGCTTCGTGCCACTTTCGCGGATCCCGATTTTGACTGCAGATCGATCTCTGACGCTTGTACAAATGAGGAAGTTTGTTATCTTATCTTCATAGACCAGAAACATGCCCTCTCTTTCTCAGGCGCGCGAGTCATACAACGTCGAGCTCTCTCTAGACCCTCATCATAGCGCAGAGTCACTTAATCGCGAGGGGGTGGCATTGAAATAGCTCGTAGAGCTTCAAAGACACGCGCATCTCCGTCGGAGCAACCCTGCCTCTCCTGCCACGCACGCCAAGATGCCCATCCTCGGCCTCGCACCGGACCTCTACCCCACCAAGCCCGCGCACTTCGACATCGAGCGCGTCATCCGCCCCAACATCCTCGCACTGCACCCATACCGTTGCGCGCGCGACGACTACTCGGAGGGCATCCTCCTCGACGCGAACGAGAACGCGCTCGGGCACTCCATCCCGCTCGCGTCCGCCGCCACACTCGAGCCCGAGCTCCAGCCGACGCTCTCGCTCGACCTCCACCGCTACCCATCTCCGACGCACGACCCCATAAAACAGCGGCTCGCCGATCTGCGCGGGGTTCCTGGACCCGAATATGTGTTCCTTGGAGTCGGGTCGGACGAAGTCCTCGACCTGCTCATTCGGGTGTGCGTCGCGCCCGGGACGGAGAAGATCTTGATCACCCCGCCGACGTATGGGATGTACTCGGTGTGTGCGCAGGTGAATGACGTGGGCGTGGTCAAGGTCCCGCTGGAGCTCGGCGCGGACGCGGGCGAAGGCGGGGAGCGAGGACGGTTCTCCCTAAAGGTGCACGAGGTGTGAGCTATATCTACTCCTTGCGTAAATTGAGAACAGTGTTAACATGTAGGCGGTGGTAGGTGAAGAATGCTGTATCTGCGGACCCGTCGATCAAGCTTATCTTCCTTTGCTCGCCCGGGAACCCGACCGGCACCCTGATTCCACTTTCCTCGCTACGGCAAATATTGGAGTACGAGGACTTCAAGGGAATCGTGGTGGTAGACGAAGCATACATTGACTTTGCTGACGAAGAGGCGAGCGCGGTATCCCTACTCAAGGAGTACGCCAACCTATGCGTAACCCAAACGCTTAGCAAAAGCTTCGGTTTGGCGGCGATTCGGTGTGTATCCTGAGTACCTCTTTCCACAAGAAATGACTCTGATACCTTACACACAGGTTGGGAATCGCGTTTGCCCACCCTGCCCTCGTTCAGATTCTGATGAACACGAAGGCGCCCTACAACATCTCGACCCCTACCGCTTCCCTCGCCCTCTCCGCGCTTTCAGTCTCGGCTATCGGCCTCATGAAAGACAAGGTCGCCACACTAGCGAGCGGTCGGAGCTACCTCCTCCACGAATTGGCGAAGCTGAGGCCGCTAGGCCTCGGGTCTGCCATTGGAGGGAATTCGGCGAATTTTGTAGTGGTTCCCGTGCTTGCGAAGGACGGTAGCGGGAAGCCGGATAACGAACGCGCCCACAAGATATACAAGACGCTAGCCGAGTCGGAGGGGGTCGTTGTGCGGTACCGAGGTAGCGAGCCTGGCTGCGCTGGGTGCCTGCGGATCACCATCGGAAGCGAAGAGGAGAACAAGGTGGTGCTACAGAAGTTTGAGGAACTATTGAAGACATTGTAAACTGCCGGCCGATTCAAACTGTATTTCTACCACGAGTGGGCTTTCCACAAACCCTTTGGCTATTCCTACTACCCAGACACTAACGATTCACCCCGAGTGCCGAGAACCGAGATGAAACCCGGCTGAGACCAGGGTTAGGGTCGTGATGAACGCGGGTAGTCACGGTCACGTCGATGTCTTCAAACAAACTTGGAATGCCGCCGCCCCACGACGTTCCCTACTCTGGCAGTTGGAGTACTTGTCTCTCGCGGCGGAGTCTCTAGTGCCTGGCGACGCACGACCTGTGAGGATGTCTCGCCTGCGACCACACGCGCGCGAATGGCCTGGGCCTTTGGCGGGGCGACTGCACGATGGAGTGGTGGCGTTGGTAAACTGTGCGCGGCTGCAGAGCCCACCCGTCCTGGCGTTCGTTCCACCGAGCGTGATCGACGTCCGCTGACATCATACCCTCCCGCCCGCGCGAGCAGTCGTCCCCGCCCGAAATGGGCGCAGGGTGACGGATGACGTTGTGCTCGTCATCGTCACCCGCGCGGGAGGGGGTATATAACGCGGGCCCCCTCCGTGTATCACATTCCCAACTCTCTCCTCTCCCCCCACTCTTTCACGACCCAGCGCGCATACACTCACTGCTAATACTCTCCCGACGCTCACGACCCCATCATGTCTCTCCCACAAGCGCAGAAGGACATCGGCGACAAGCCTGCGTCGGTGGGCATCCCTTTCAGTTTTACCACGTTTTCGGACGCCGCGCGCTCACATGCACCACTTACAGAACTCTGTGGTTGACCCTGTCGACAAGAAGATTCAGGCGGCAGATGTCGATCGCAAACTCCGTTTTTACGGCGTCATCAAGGCGTTTAGCGAGTCGCGCATGCCTAGCAACGACCAGATCGACCGCTTCCTGAACTATGTTATTCAACATTCCCCCGTCGACGTTGAAGACCTCTCGCCTGATGGGCAGCGCCTCATTCAAGACTCACGCGATATCATTGAGACCGCCCGCCGCATCGTCAAGGAGAAGAACGCGGACGAGCTCTTCCAGAACTTCATTTGGCACACGCGCGACGTCGACGTCGACCAGGCAAAGAAGGACCCAGACGAAGTCGTTCCCGTTGACAAGGAGAAGGCGAAGGACGACGGCCGTCAAGCTGTTCAGCACCTTCGCACGCTCCTCTCGCTCGTCCTCACCAATGCCGAAGTCCGCAAACTGCTTACCGACTTCTCGGTCATTGGGCGCGACATCCTCGCTCGTACTGCGAGCAAGGTCGCGGATAAGGCACGCCCGGATGAAGAACAGCTTCGACGAATTGACGAATCTGCTCCCCGTGACCAATTTGTCTCGGAGGGCGGCCGTCGGGTTGGTCCGGACGAGACTCCGGTACGTATATGTGTTGTGCCTGTGCTCTAGTGGGGGTTCAGGCCTAACGTGCAGCAGGTCCTGGAGGCTCGCCTACCCGGCACCGACACCACCATCGCTCAGCATCCTCGAGAGGAGTTGGGTCATGGTGCAGCGATAAAGCAGGGTAACGGTGAGGTGAAGAGCGGTGCCGAAGCCATCAGTGAGGCCCAGCAGCGCAAAGATGAAGCGGTGGAGCAAGCAAAGGTCAAATTACGTGTTGGCTGGATTTGTCCTCGTGACGCTCACTCTGCTGCAGATCGAAGCTGAACGACAGAAAGATGATGTCAATAACGCGATTGGCGGGGATCCTATCCCAGAGGATAGTGCGGACGCCGAGGCAAAGAAGTCCGGGCTGTTGGGCAAGATTCGTGGTGTCAAGGTGCGTCTGATAGCCTGACAGTGGTAAACTGAATGGTGCTGATCTCTGCCCTGTAGGACAATCTTACCGAACGTATTCCCCAAGAGCATAAGGACCGCGCAAACGAGCACTACGATCGCGCCAAGCGCGTTTTGGCCGAGGAGTATTTCCCAGAGGAGCGTCGGGATCAATTCATATACCGTGGCAAGAAGGTAAGTCACACGCGTAGATATGCATAGTATATCATGCATTTTGTTCAAACTATTGCG
Source organism: Trametes hirsuta (assembly GCA_001302255.2). Classification (NCBI taxonomy): domain Eukaryota; kingdom Fungi; phylum Basidiomycota; class Agaricomycetes; order Polyporales; family Polyporaceae; genus Trametes; species Trametes hirsuta. The sequence goes on along the minus strand of CP019382.1, from coordinate 407,009 downwards.
ATCCCAGGTCATTGTAGAATGTCAGAAGCACAAAGATTACCAAGAGTCGATTCAGTGGCTCCTCAACTTCCTTGAAGAGTACGCCTCTCATGGCAAGACCGTTGCCGAGCATGGCAAGTTCAGCCACGTTCATCCTCGTAGAGGCGTGTTAATGTGTTAATGTTATACTCCAGGGAAAGACTCTGGCCAGCAACTTCAGGCTGATGGTTCTTTACGACAGGCTACCAATGAGCTTCGCACCCTTCTTGAACGTTTTGCGAACGGCAAGAATCTTTCCATTATTGGCGATGCCATGCAACAGCTGTACCAGGACGCCCAACAGGATGAGGAGCTTAGGCAGTGGTTCCGCAGGGTTGACTCATACATCCGTAAGGTACGACTTACGCGCACGTGCACTTCATCCCGTACGCTACATGCTAAACCACCGCTCGTATTAGGTGTTGTTGGATCCTGGTTTCGTCTTGGAACCACAGTGCAACAACGACGCAAACACCCTTCGCGAGGACGGTCGCAAGTTCTATGACGAGAAGTACAAAGGACACTTCGACAACCTGTTCAACGCGGCCATTGAATGGTTCCGCGCTCTGGGAGAGGATCCACTCAACAAGAGGTAAGAGGTTTCGTTCTTACGGAGCGACTGATAGTTGAAGAAGAGCGCTAGATTTGGCGAGGATTGGGCGCGCCTCACGAAGGATCTTTTGTTCGATAGCGAAGGAAGCCTCAAGTTCAAGCCAGATCTATGGTTGGATATCCGCAAAGTCATCCTGCCCAGCATCATTGATCAAGTGGGTGTACTGTTACCGTGGAATCGCTGAACCGTGCCTAACTTTATTGTTACTGTGTTCAGGTTGGCTACATCCCTATCCCGCGTATCGAGTACACGGACGATGCGGTAGATATGGTCATCGAGAACCTTGCTCTATCGGGGAGGAATCTCTTCCCCAACTTCGTCAGCATGGAGGCGCACAACTTCATCAAGTTCAGCCCGTACAACGCGATCAGGTAGAACTCTTCGATTGCTATTTACCACTGTGCAATCTTTGATTGTGTTTGGCAGTGATGAGAACCACCACGAGTTTATCTTGACTTTCGGTCAGATCCAGGCAGACATGCGTGATGTCGCTTTCTACTTCAAAAAGAAGAGCGGCTTCCCCAAGCTGTCCGACTCTGGCCTAGCCGATGTGCTACTAGGTGGCGAAGGCCTCACCATCACCGCCCACGTCGCTTCGGCGGACAAGGACCGTTCCAGTGTGTTCAAAGTCAAGAACGTACATGTCAAAGTCGACACTCTCAAGTTCTCTATCCGGGATTCGAAACACGATTTCTTGTATAAAACCGTCCGCCCTATCGCGACTGGCCTTGTGAAACGGCAGCTCCAAAAGGCTATCGCTGACGCCGTCACTACTGGGCTCGAGTACGTCGACGGTCAGCTCGTTGGCGTCCGAGACCGCATGTCCGAGGCGAAGGAGACCGAGGGCAAGACGCGCACGCAGGCGCTCCAAGAGGTCCGTTGAGCCCGATGACTGTATCACGGCACATCTGATGTCTCTTCAGCTGTTCCAGCACAAGAAGGATGAAGCACAGTCCGTGAAGGGTAAGGCGGAAGACAAGGGGTCGCACTTTAAGATCGTCTCCCGCCGGGACTCTGCATTGTTGCCACAGCAAGGGCACCCTGCGGGTTGGGTCAACCGTACGCAGGAACGTGAGGACGCCGCGCTTCGCGGGCAAGACTGGCGCAGCGACGCGTGAGTTCATCAGGTGTGACCTGCAGCCGTCATCGCTTATCATTTTACGTAGGTTCACCGTCGTCTAAGCGGCCATACTGCAAGTCACTAGTTGAACAATGATCCTCTTTCTCTGTTTTCCCTTTCTGGAACTTGAATGGACGCTTATATTTTGGCGTACCGCGTCTAATGTTGTCTGTCCCGGAGTTGGAGGTACCTTCTCACGACTACCCATGACTGGATACCCATGTAAACCACGAATGTTTAAATCTCCTGTATCGTACAAATGTTCTAGTTGTATTACTAAACATGATGACCGCGTGTTTGGATTTCGACGCAGGTCGCCCCAGGCCTAAGTCTAATTATATGCCTCCAGGCTCCAGCGCAGACTAAGACGTGCCGAACTTGTTTTTCCATCAAAGACAAACCATTTGGTTCCTAGTGTTGTGCAGATAAACCAAAAGACAACCCCTCGCAACTACAACTCGCTGAACTACTAGTAATAGCACCGTATAATAATAAATAACTATTTGATCGTCAGCGTCGAGCTAAGCCAGAACCCTCAAGATCCATCCAACGACTAACACGCTGACTGCCGTAAAATCTACCATCATCTCGAGCAGACTCGCTATAAAATGACTGCCCCAGGCATCTACCTTAGCTTTTCCATTGGGCACTACTACTTCCCCGTTGCGTGTCGGTACTTCTCCACTGCGCGCGGGTACTTCTCCGTTGCGCGCTGGTAGGGGCCCGCCTTTTGGCAAGTCGGGGGCTGCACGGTGAGACGACGGGCCGCCCAAGGCCAAAGGCGGATCTGCCACCGTCACAACAGTACTAGTGCTGGGGGCGCCTGGTACATCGCTCATGACTGTAGCGCGGTAGGCATCGTTCGTGGATACTAGTTGTTTGTAGAAGGTTTCTTGAGCGTGATCGGGCGGAGCATGGGAGGGATCGTAGGCCGAGGTCTGTCATCGTAGCATGAGTATAGGTTCCTGGCGTGAACGCAGGCCGCCGTAGCGGACGCACCTCAATCTCTAGAATATATTTTTCTCCTTCCGGGGGACTCGGACTCTGAGAGAGCCTCGATCGAAGCCTGACGGACATATACGCGCCAGACCGGGTCCCAAACGGCGATGTACCGGGGAACCTCCTGGTGGTGACGGCGGTGGTGTTGAGGACGCGCCACGACCCCGAGTTGCCAACGTGATCTTGCGGCTGCCAAAGGACGCGATTTCCGGGCTCGCCGTGACTATATTCGCGAATGCTGCACACCAAAGGGCGCAGACCCGACGGGGGACGGTCTCGACGACGGCACCATGAACATTCGACGTTGTCACAGATTCCAAGACGGATCTTGAGGGCTGTGTGTCGAGATCCTTGGGTGACGGTTGTGTGGGTATTCCTCCCACCGCTGGGTTCGACGGACGTGCAGGAAGAGAGGACGAATGTGTGTGGGCCTTTGGCTTCGATGTTGATCCCTGTGTCCTCCAATCTTGTCTTGCACCACTCCGAGAGTTCGACCTCGAATGTTTCGTGCGCAAGACGCAGAGCACGCCTCGCTTGAATGGTCAGCCCCGGGTCCCCGGCATTCCAGTCGTGTGTCGGCGGGCTCAGTGGAAAGACGACCAGCCCGGTAGGCGGATCCACGAGCTCGGGCTCCCAAACCTCGGTACCGACGGTGGTCAAGTATGGCCTGGGGGGCCGCTGCTTAGGTAGCGCCACTAGTCGACAATGGCCTCGCGTGCCTTGCCAGGTTCTGGAACTTCTGGTTCCGCCAGCGTCGGCCGGAGAACCCCCAATAATCCAGTATGCGTGGTCTGAAGATCTACCATGGGACGCACCACGACCCCCCCTGCTGAGAAAAAGCGCCAAAGGCTCTCCTTTAGCGTTCTCGCATCCCAAAAACGCGAGGAGGTACTGCGGATTCGTCTGCCTATCCACAGACAGAGCGGCGAGAGGCACGGTCATGCGGAGCGCGTTGAAGGAGTCGATCATCACGGAAGGGGGGCCACCTCCGCGCATCAGAGAGCGCGCCGGTGCGATGGTGATTGGGCTGGAATCGAAGTGTCCGTGTCTCGAGTTCAAGCGAAGGCCAGAATAGCAAAAGTCGTCCGGAGAGGCGGCCAACAAGTATCGGTGGCGTTGTCCAGGGTCAGAAGGTGAAGGATTTCGAACATGTAGTTCGGTCACCGTCGTGAATGGCAAGCACGAGACGTGGGGTTGATCGAAGATATGGAGTATGTCGGACTTGTAGGAAAGAGAGGTGCCCCATGCAAACAATGTTGGGTCAGGTATCCGTCGGAGTATCTCCTCCTGTAGACGAATGAAAGCGTATGATCCATCACCATAAAGGACGGGGAGCCGCACGCCAAACAGGCCCATCAAAGAGTACGCTCTATCTTCGGGTTTCGTAGTTTTCCGTTTCGCGGCCCAAGACATTCGGCAGGCCACGCTGAACGTGTGCACGTCCTTCTCCTGGGTGAGGACAGGGGAGGGGATATTTGTGATGGAGGAAATGTGGGGGGCGTAACTGTCCCTAGAGCCAATGATGACCCATTCACCTGAGAGGAAGACAAGAGAGATAGGTGCAATGAGCTCCTGGAGCGTCCAACCCCGTTCGAACCAGACACTACGGCTGAAATCCACGGTGGGCACGTCTCTTAGGTGTGCATAGCACACGGATGCGCAGCGATACCAATGGTACATCGAAGCGAGGGCCTCCGACAGCTCGGTACTGCTGGTTTTGTCGATGCAGCACATGTCCGCCCATACGAACGAATGCTTGTGTTTGAGGGCGATGCGGCAGAATTCCCGTAGCTTGGAAAACTTGTCACCGCGGCTGGCCGACGATAGAAAATCCGTGGCGTTGAGGAGATCCTGGTATGTTGGCTCTATGGGTGTCCCATCGCCTGCGTAGTCCCAAACATGTGACAAAATTGCGTAAGGAACAGTGTTAGGGTTCGTCACTTCATGGAACCTCCATTGTCTTTCGTTGATTAGATGTATTAGCCGCATACCGCTGTACAGAAGCATGGTTATTAGTAGTGACTACTGGGGCAATTACGAAAAAAAATTACTGACGATGCGTCGCACGTTTACCCCTACGCCTGCTTTGACGAATATAATCGACGAGGTTATGTTAGAGCGGGAGCACCCTTCGAGTCAGACTGAAAGATTTGGAGGAGGATCAACACAGGAACATGGCTACACCTCTGAAGACTCACGTAGTACCGGTACAGCACCACGGTTGAGATATGACGTTTCAAGGAACGCTTCGTCTTATGTGAAACATTGGGCGCGCGTCCGAATCCTATCCGTTTGTTAGGGTTCTGCCCATCCTCCATTCGCCAAAAATCCCGCGCCCAAATCGTGGGCAGTACTGCTAGTGTGCGATTCGTGCAGAGCTCTTCTGACGCGATTGTTAGATGTGGTTGAAGAACGGTCCATGCGAAGGTAGCAAACGTCACCACGGAAGCAAACTCCGCAATCGCGCAATTTCTAGTAGGCTGTGCCAGTGGGGCATCGCCGTTAGAGCTGTGATGTTATGCGCCTTATCCGGAAATATTCGTCGCGACGTGTCCGTGTAGTGGTCAACTGCATACACCCGCTTCCACGCTTCCATCTAATCCTGAGATGTGTCACGATAGTCATCAGCTACTGTCAGTGACAATGCACGGTACTATACCTGAGTAGCTCGTCAATTCAAATCCCGCTGTCGGACATCTTCACCGGATGAGTAAAACTGTTGAGGTACGATTGGCGCAGCATTCGGCAGTACATTGAACCTTGGGAACGTCTTGACATGGCACTGTTCGAGCCCTGTCGGAAACGAGGTTAACCGACCTGTCCAGCCACTTGGGGGGGTGCGTAGGTGTTAGTATTTTTCGGGACGACCAGGTACGGTCTACGTGACGTACGGGATTGCGATACGAGGAACCTTAGCATATGCCCTCTAAAGGTGGTCCGTAAATCATAAAAATCCGCGTGCGGCCGTCCAAGCCCGCGGGGTCTGCTGTATTCGTGAGGGGCAGCTATGATCATTAGTGTCGCGCTCTGCGCCCCAGGTTGACAGTTGACTTGTTGTGCTATACAGTCGGAGCTGAATGTGGACGTGGAGAGGATATACCACCCAGCCGACCGGAATAAACTTGCCACGCCATTCCCCGCGCGTGTGAGTGAATGGCCGGCAAGTTGTGTTGAACGCTGAGAGTAGGCGGCAGCGATAAAGATATCTCCGGTACAACGACAACGATGATCAATTTCGCCCGTACGAATCGTATCCATGGTAGCAGAGAATACCTATAACAGTCATGGGGGTCATTAGCGGTCATAATCGTGAACGTTCGTAACAATATCGACGGTAGCGGCACTAAATAGGAGATAATTTCAGCAGGGAACTCCAGAATCCGTGTGGGCACAAGCCGGCAGAAAGATAACAACAGAGCTGGCACAGACCACTACCTCGGTGAGCGGGTATTAGGTGGAAGATATGGGGTGCTCCAGCGCCGGCTCTGCGGGAGCGGAGAGACAGGCAGCCCTGGCGGGCTGTAGTGCGGTGACACGAACGTCTGTTGTGGAGGGCTTGGCGTGCTCCCACCGCTCATCCTTCCCGTCAATGCTAAAGGCGCGGGGAGCACGATGCGATCGCGAGTTGGTACAAAGCGGTTTGCCGGAGAATACTGCAGCGCTGCAGAAGCAGAGTTCCGGCGGGGGCCCCCGCGCGAGTACGCGACGGCTGCACGCTGCCGTCGCGGGGACGAGGGAGACGAGGGCGAGGTCTGGGGACTCTGCACAGATGAGGGTGGGGATGGACTGGATTGGAATAACGCGGAGTCTCTTCGGTGTGAGGAGCGCGCCGGTCTTCGCAGCTCATCTTGCACCCAGAGTGCCGGGACGGTAGGAGCAGAAGTAGCAAGCGGAGTTGGAGGGTATACGGGCGCTACTGAGGGTATCGATGACAAGCGGGCGTTTGGAGAGCGCGGAAGAAGTGCAGGCAACGCGGCCGGAGTGGGAGTACTGGATGGACCGGTGACAGCAGGTCCGACGACGTCCGGCGTACGCGGAAGCGCCTTCATCTTCGTCGCAATGTATGGATGAGGTCCCAGCTTAACATGCGTGTGGTGCGACTGGGATGAAGACGGCCCCGTAGAGAGGACTTCAACGGAAGAGGATGGCTCTACGGAGGCCGCGAAAGCCCTTTCGAGGAAGCTATCTGCCTGCACCGATTCCGTTCCAGGTGTGGATACCGAAGGTGTAGGCGCCGGCGTCGTTGGGGCTGGCTGTGCGAGCGAAGGCGGCTGCACAGACACGGGGAGATACTGTGTTGTGGGGACGCCGGTCCCCCCGACATCCGGGGAGCTCAGAGGGCTAGGAATATCCGCAAAGGAAGCAGACAAAAGCGGGGGCTCGAGCGCAGGAGGTTGCTTCCGCTTGATGCCACCCCTCTTGTTCTTGCTCTCCCGGTACGTACGGATAGCAGACGGGGGTGGCGGGTCGTTGTAATCGTCCTCCTGCACGTCGTACATCAGTGGTGTAGCGCCAGCTCTAGTAGGTATGTCCTTAGAATGTCGATGCGCCGAAGGGCGGCGGAGCGGGTTGGGAAAGCTGTTTGGAGGACCGTTGGGGGGTAGATGTTCCGTTTCTGGGTCGGGACCCGATTGGGAGAGGCGGTTGTACATCCGCTTCCACCAGGACGTCTGCCGTTGCTGGTGGCCGGACTCAGATCCTGCTTCTGCATCTACGACCGGGCTATAATCTGCACCACTCGCACGCTTGGCTGCAACGTCGTCGTCAGTTATAACATAGATAATAGCACCCAAAGAAACGTACATCGCGAGCCATAGCCACGCTTGACAAGCTCTTTCTCGATCTGCTCTTCAAGACCATCGCTGCGCTCCCGCCGTGGCTTCGACTGGTAGCCAAGTCCATATACGTAGTCATCACCTACGCCCAACCACTGTCGCTCATCGTTCACATGCACCTCCCGCTCGACCTCAACAACCACACCCTCTTCCGGCTCCTTCTCTGACGGTTTGGCCTTGCCAGAAGAGGATGCATTTGCCTCCCGATGAATCGCGATGCGAGAGCGCCCGAAGAGATCCTCGAGGGCTGCCTCACGGCGCGCTAGGGGGTCTGTTTCACGTCCGCGGCTCCGATGTATCATATAAACGAGTCCAGCCCAAAGTTCGCGGCCAGTCTCCTTGAAGCTCATTGCGTGGATGAGAGAGCGCCACCGCGGAGTCGGCGAGTCGGAATCGTAGTAAGGCTTATACGAAAACGCCTTGATATGCAGCAAGGCGAAACACCTATCAAACCGATTTAGACAGGGACACCGGGGGGTCTACGGGGCACTTACGCCATCTCAAAGGTCTCCGCAATGGCACCAATACCGATGTTGATGTTATCCGCAGTCATATATGGGGTCTACCAAGGGAAGTCAGCGAAGATACCCCCCCCCCCTCAAATGTGATGACATACGTCTTTGACAACTCCAAACAACGTAAGCACAGAGAGGAAAGTTGCCTGCCAGAAAGTGAGGAACACTGCACGAACTAGCCGTCAGTGGCAAATTCAAACGGGCCTGCAGTACGACTGACCGACTGCTTTGATGGCGAAAAGCTTCAGGAGTGGCTTCTGTGGCGCTAATTCGACTTTGACGGCCATGTATAACTGGATCAAGCAGTACATAGCAATCGTTACGGATATCGAAACGACCAAGGTAATCTGCCATGATTCGCGTGAGACCAACGTTGATACGCATATCCGAGCAGCTCACGTATATGTGGCCCCAGCCAGGACTCCAGGAATCTTCGCAGTACAAGCCAGCATAATCGAGTACGACAGCAGCCAGAGTTGTTCTACCAGTGGAGCATTGGCACCCTCCTGCCGACACGCTTGAACAGTACTCACGTTGGACGTATGACACAGTATTGTAGGACACCCCACTTCATGAGCTGCAAAAAATACAGCCCATCCTTGTGCAAATATTCAGTACAAGCCAGAAACGCAGCAGAGAAGCGTCATACTTCGGGTTTCCGCCCAATGAAACCGAGAGGAAACATCCATTTCTGTGCGGGTTGGCCGCGTTTTCGCAGGCGACGGTCATGTTCTCGTGAGAGTCCGTTCTAAAGCACCCTCAGTCATGCATGTATCACACAAGGAAGTCGACATAGATCATCGTACCTTGCGGAAGATATCCTTCTGCACGTGCGGATCTGGAGAGATGTACAACAGGAGTAGGTAGAAGAAAGCAGTTAAAACGGTAGACTCGTAGCAGTCACGGATGAGGAGTAGGGGGGTTGAGTGATTCTGGTAAAATGGATGAGGAGTGCTGTCGTGAACGGAAAACAGCACACATCAAAGCTCTACTTACCCACCAAAAGTACGAGGATAAGCTAATGACGGCATACAACGGCACCATGAACAATATACGAACGATGTCTAGACAGTCGGACGATCAGACCCGAAGGCATCACACGGTATTACACTAGACTCACATCGTTGTTCATACTTCTACACTCGCGGCAGTGTAATCAGTGACATCATTCATAACCTAACCACCAGTCCCACGCACATTGTTGTACCATCGTATGTGCTTACCGATGAGCCAGAAAGACACCCCCATAGCCACGATAGTAAAGGCAGACGAAACGATCCAGCCAATCTAACAAATTGGTTAAACGCAGAGTCATGCAAAGCAACCTTCGTGCCATGGACGTACATGGTGCGCTGAAGGCAGAGTTCTGCGATAAATCCTGTTGTACCAATGATGGAAACAGGGGACTCACCTTGAAGGACCAACTTCCCATTCTGAATAAGAGAAGGGCTATCCCTTGGGGCGCGCTCTGCATGGCAGCGGCCATTCACAATCTCCGCCATCCTCAGATTCCGTCAGAGCAGAGGCAGAAGAATTCAATAGACAAAAACAGTTGATACAACGAGTACAGATTCCAGAGCCAAAGGGTCGTGAAAGTCGTAAAGAACTGTGAAGCAGCACAGGGTTAACCGAGGTCAGACTGAGAGCGAAGTCCGGTCCAATGTGTTCGGCGGGTGAGTCTGCTGTGCCGCCCTATCTCATGCAAGGCCTAGTGAGCCGAGGCTTGAGCGACGCGTCGATGCCCGAGCAGTAAAGAACGGGGCAGAGCACGACAGCAGGATGGACCGGAGTGGAGGCGGTCGGAAGAGCCCTGGGAGAGCCTCAGCACGAGGGCGGGCGCTTCCTTTCCGAGACGTCAATATCCGTTCCGAATTAGGCAAGTGAAGTGATCTGTGTACTAGACACGTTCGTCACAGGTCCTGTCTCTCGGAGTCTGCACACAGTTCAACGCATTTGCTACATGTATCGCGTGAATCCAAACCATCTACACTCATGATCAAATAAAGATAATCTCCAGATCCTCTTGTAAATTTATTCCAATCTGACTGAAGGTTGATCAAACCGCACCCCAATATGAAAAAGAGGGACGGACGGTGGTGTCGGATGAACGGATACACTGGATTATACACTAGGAATAATGCACAGAAAGAGATGAACAGCTTTACCAATAATGCTACAGAATCGCGCTTCCCCTTCTATATGTTGTTGTGTAACGATGTAGCCTTGGCGTTCTGAATATCATGCCAGTACCCTACCGACCGTGAAGTTAGTTAGGTATTCAAACGCGATGGAGGGGAGAGAGGTTCCGGACTGACTTTCAGCGGCCTCTAACGCACGCATATTGCTCTTCAACTTATTTAGCGTCTCTACGTACTCGTCTTCTTCTAAACTGTCGTAGACGATCCCACCACCCGCTTGCAAGTACGCGACACCGTCTTTGAACGCCATCGTGCGGATGGCGATACACGTATCCATCTCATCACCAGCGAAATCGAACCGTCCGACGGCACCCGCATATATCCCGCGCCGCTGTTGCTCGAGGTCGTAGATCAGCTCAATAGCGCGGATTTTCGGGGCTCCCGAGACTGTCCCGGCGGGGAAAATGGACCGAAATGCATCGAATCTGGGGGTCGACTCGTCAGATATTGTTGTTTCCCCGAGCTGTATGCAATGCGTACCTTGTTTTTCCTTCCCGCAGCAAACCAGAAACCTGGGACGTCAAGTGTATAACGTGGCTGAATTTCTCTAGTCTTAGGAGATGGTCGACTTGCACGGTCTCCGGCTTCGCCACTCTGTTAACATCGTTCCGAGCGAGATCAACGAGCATGATGTGTTCTGCTCTGTCCTTCTCGGACCTAAGCAGCCCTGCCCCCAGCTTCTCGTCCTCTACAAGTTGACCGGTGTCACTACGGTCAACAGAAGAAAATCCATAAATCAAAGGGCGGATGCACACCTTCTACGGTCTCTCCTCTCCTGACTGTGCCGGCAATGGCATGGTTATACACCCTATTCTTCTCGACTTTACAGAGCGTTTCCGGACTCGCGCCCACTATCTGTAGATGTCCGCAATCCAGATAAAACATGTACGGACTCGGGTTAATCCGGCGCAGGTGCCGATACGCGTTGAAAGGGTGCAAGGTGGTGGGGCGAGAAAGCCGCTGCGAAGGAACCGCTTGGAAAATATCTCCAAGCACAATGTGTTCCTTCAATCTTGTCACGAAGCCCTCGTATCCCTCCTTCCCAACATTCGAGACCGCTTCCTTCTCCAAGATAATCGGCTGTTGGTACACTTCCGGCGTCACCGTGCTCATCACAAGTTGGGCGAGCCGGCGGGCCTTCGACACCGCGGTCTCGTAGGCAAACGAGAGACCCGCTTGGTCTGTAGGACCCGGACTAAAGACGTGTGAGACCACCTTGACGGTTTGAAAGAGGTGGTCGTAGATGAGGAGCGTGTCAACGAGCATGAAGATAGCCTCAGGAAGGCGTAGCGGATCTGCGAGCCCAGGGCGCGCCGTCTTGGGCTCAAAGTGCTGAACGCAGTCGAAGCCGACGTATCCGATGGCGCCGCCGGTGAATGTTGGCACCTCGGGGAGCTTCACGTACTTGTATGTCTCCAGCTCTTTCTCGAGCGCGACCAAAGGATCCCCGGTGACCTCTTCATTGGGGCCGACTCGGATTATCTTAAAAGGATCTTCGTCGGGCGCAGTCAGACGCCTGTTAAGCAAACTAAGATAACGGGTGCGTACCCGCTCCAATGAAGCTATACCGCGCCAAGTTCTCGCCGGCGACGACCGACTCGAGTAGGAAACTATACTTCGAGTCCTTTGCTATCCGCAGATACGCGACGCACGGCGTGATGAGATCTCCGGGAAGCTCAACATACACCGGAACGCAGTTCCCTCGCTTCTCCTTGAGGACGATGTGCTCGACAGCGGGGAGTGCGGGGAACGCGGCGAGGTTCTGCAAGAGTTGAGACAACGGTCAAAAATCGGCCCCGCGCTTGCAGCAGGATTTGATTGACCCGAGTGTCTACCGACATGTCTGGAGGGCCGCGAGCTGACGGTCAAACGAAAAGAGGCGGAGGTGGTTCGGAGGGAAGTAGCAGCTCGAGTGGCGCGTCCTCCGAAAAGACATCATCGTGGTGCACGCGGAGGACCACTCCGAGTCATGCTACCGACTCATCGGGATCAGATTTTCCACTGGGACCCTTAAATGGACTTGAGCTCGCCAATAACAAATAAGTGTAGTATTCTGATAATTCTGTTGAGCGAGGCTTACCGGAAGGAATGGCGGTTAGTAGAACGAAGCTTGAGTAGAGCAAGTGGATTAGTAACGATTACAGAACGTCGACTTCAACTTCGATGTTATCTGGGGCATACCAAGACGGGAAAGGTACAAGTGCAATGTATTACGGTACATGTAAGCCTACAAATGACTCTAACAGATGGTGGTCGCGTGAGACATAAGTTAGCTATACAATACATGGCTGTTAGAGTAGGCCCGATACATGGTCCGTGGGAGGCTCCTGCGCGGCCGGCCTAGGTGATTCCTGTCTCTGGATGTGTGCTGTCGAATGCATGGACGAGGTCCGGTAATTGGCTGATGTAAATGCGGGATAGGAAAACGGAAGCACAGAGCTTGTGCAGCGAAAGCAGCAATATCGAGAAGACCGTAAGGGTATCGGATATTACGGGATGAGGGTGTATGAGGACGTATGTGAGGGGCGAGGCATCGTCCAGGATGGGCCCTCGAGATCAGACACGTTCGTACATGCAAATGTATGCCTTCGCCTTGAGGACTTCCTCGAGTGTAGTGAGGCGTACGACGGTGTCGCTGATGTATGCCCATTGGCGTGATGGACGAGGGGGTGCGGATGACTGTGTCGAACGGGATTCCTGGGAGGACAATGTGGTCGTTGACTTGCCGGAATCCGCTACCGGCGCAGGCGGCGGCGGCGGAACAGTCTGCGGCAACGCAGTGTATGCGACGTAGTGTCCACCCAACTACGAGAAGAAGTCAATGCCGTAACTCGAGAGAAGAACGTCGGTAGAACGCACCATATTGCCGATGTGGACGACAACCGCGTACAACCGATACGTGCACTGCTCTTGCTTCTGCTTGCCTTTGTCCTCCTTCTCCGACGCGAAGTCCGCTCGCTTCGGTGCGAGGAACGGTGCGAGGTCGAGGTATTCCGGGAATGCCACGAAGTCATCAAGCTTCTTGAACCCACCCGAGAGCGAGATTGTGTGCACTTTCGCCATCTGCTGGAAGCGCTTGAGGTGGATGACGAGGATCGGAGGCGGGTTGCTGATCAGGTACCGCTTATACATCTTGCGCATCACTACCTGCTTCGAGCGCGGAACCTTGACCGTCTTCGTGCTTCCCGGTGGATGGTGCGTCCGTGGCGAAGCGAGGGACGAGGTACCGGCAAGCTTCTCGACAGACGATGTCGGCGACACGCTCGGGGAAGCAGAAGGCGAAACGGAGCCCTCTGAGCGGACGGAGGTAGCGGCCGAAGTGTCGCTCTCGGACTCGTCAAACTCGTCATCGGAGCTATCGCCACTATCCTCTGTCACGTCCTTTCGGCTGTTCTTCGACCGCGCACGACGTTGAGCTCTAGGGGTAAGCAGCGAATCGTCCGACGGTGATACGCCGATAGCGCCAGTGGTCCACGTACGAGAAAGGGCATTACCGGAGGTGCTGCGCTCCATCGGGAAAGTCTGCCCTGCAGGCGCGGAGCTGGGAGTGTCTGGTTCTATCATGGAAATCTTGGGGATAGGAAGGCCGCCGTATGTACTTGGGACGGCCACGCTGTCCTTTCGCGAATGCGACAGAGCGTCCGGGGGCGCGGAAGAAGATGTGACCGTGGTGGGTGCGGAGGAGATGGAGGCCGTGTCGTCCACTCCGCTGGACGAGTTCATAGCCTGAGACGAGACGACGGACGTAGACGCGGGCGAAACCCGGCCGCTGCTGAGATCCGGCGATGATTGCTGCATGCTATCGTCCATCTCGTTCAAACCAGGGACGACGGGATGTGTTCCAGACACAGACACCTTCGAAGCGCTTGCACCCGACTGGTTCGACGGGCTCGACGAACCGCTGCTGTTCTCGTCCTCACTCTCGCTATCAGAGTCGTCCTCAGGGAAAATGATACCACCCTCGCGAGGGCGGGGTTTATACAGACCGTTTGCGATCTTCCAGCAGCGATGACACCCGACCATATTCTCACCGTCGAGGATCTCCACTGCGGTGAACATCCTTAGGCACTCCTCGATTCCAGGGAGGTGGCCTAGTTTCGCCCAAAGCGCTTGCGTGGCCAGCGTAGTAGTCCCAGATACCGAGCTCGTACCGGCACTAGTGAAGGCATTTTGGAGGATGGAAAGCGGGTTACCCGTGACAGGATGCACATCCGCAAGCACCCTGCGTAGGTACGCCATGTCGTCGTCCGGCATTGACGGGGCGCCGGTGACTTTCGGTGTATCCTCTTTCCGTTTGTGATGGTGGTGATGGCTGAAGGGGTTGGCGGAGGAATACCTTGAGTTGGACGGACCAGCGTCCGAGACGAGAGGTGATGAGATACGTGGTGAAGGAGGAACGGGCGAGGAGGCTCTTGCACGTCCAGGGTCAGATACATCCCCGTTGTCAGAGCTTACTTCGTGGACAGTGGCACCAGGCGCAAGAGAGCCCGTACGAGGGGAACGGGGCTCACCACCACGCATGACACGAATTGAGTCCTTGATGTCTGACTTGCGTCCACGCTCGCTTTGACGGCTCGACGGACGGGAGTCCTTGTCTTTATCCTTCTCACGGTCCTTCTCGCGAGTGCCCCCGAGCTTCATCGAAACGCTAATCCGGCGGGCGATCTTGCCCCACGGATCGTCCTTTTTCTCCTTCTCCTTCACCTTTTCATCCAGGCCGCTGCTACTCTCAGCCTCAGCCTCGGCCACCTCCGCATGCGTGATCTCCTCTGCGGTCTCCTCTTCCTCTTCATGTTCAGCAATTGCCGAACCCACCGCGGAAAGCTGCAGACTCGACCTCGCCATCTCCTTCACCACGTCCCGCGCTTCGTCCGCCTCGCCCCCAGCATGATCGAAGCTTCGTCGTCTTGGGTCTTCGGACGATGGTGGTTCCTCTTCCGCCGTTACCTCGGTACTTCTCCGCACTGGACTGGCCGGCACGGAGGATGCACGCTGCACAGCGCTAAACATGCCTCTTCCGCGATGCACACGGTCAGAGTGGTCGTGCGGCGCAGGCGGTCGTATGCGGAGTTTACGCGCGATGCGCTTGAATCGATCGCGTTTGCGGCCCTTGGCGTAGTCCTCGGGTTTGATGCTAAGGCTGAGGTCGTTAAAGTCCTCATACGTAACCGAGATCTTCTTGCACCTCTCGCAAACGAGGATACTCGCCAGCTGCCCGCCGAAAAGCATGTCTACAAACGATTCCAGCTTCTGTTCATCGGTCGGCTGAGATGAGGTTGTGGATTCCAACTCTAGTTGAGAACTGGAAGGAATGGGGTGTGATGACTGCGATGATTGAGAATTCGAATCGGGAAGGGGGAGGGCAGGGGTTGGGAGAGCCGGTGATGGTAGAGGCGCGCCAGATTCCCCGCTGAGCCGCTTCCGTTTTGACTTGTGAGGCGGGGGCTGGCGTTTCTTAATAATCTACAAGGTGGTTAGTGCATCCTCTAGAGTAGGATCAACGGCCACTCACGTCCAGCTCTTCCATGCGCATCGCGTCAAGCATATGTCGAAGGAACTCATGGGCATCTTGCTGACGGAAATCGAGGTACTGGTCGTACTTGCGTCCGATAGTGGTTAGAATTTCCCTGTGAAGTAATGCCGCAACATAAGTAACTGGAGTTCCAAACGCCCGCTTAGCCACCCCGGCCAGCAGAGAACGTCCGCGCGGCCCTTCGCGGGCCATCGAGCCGCGGTCGCCGTGGTCACTATGAAACCGGTCCGGCAGGCAATTCATTGATACCGCCCAGCGTGTCTCAGAGCACCAGCAATGACCAGCAGCCACAGCACATCACGTACACGAGACAGACCATGCTTACGATCGAAGTAGGATGAAAGTGGCAGAGGCTGGAAGACAGCGATTTGAAGAACTCACTTTGGACTCATAGTCTCTCTCCGCTTCGCATCCTGTATGCCCCAAGCCTTGCGCATGAGAGTAGTGAATATGTCGCCTAAAGGCATGCCCTCTATCCATTCGATTTCATCGGAGCCACCGAGCCCATGGCCGTTGGTGAGCTGAGGCGAGCGTCTCGCGAGGATGGAGAGGCCATCGGCGGGTTGTAACGCCGGAGGAACGTCTTGGAAGAAGACGAGGTCGCGCAAGGGCTGCGTCGCAATGAGCTGGATGTGCTGTGAGTCCTTCCGGCGTAGAGGAGACTGAGCTGGGATGAACGTACTCCCTGCAGCGTGGAATTCATAAAGCATGTATTGCCGTGGTTGATGAGGCCCGGCGGAAGGCTCGCGTCCTTCTCCTCCTCTTCCCGCTTCTTCCTCTCCCAGTAGAGCTCTTGAGGGGTGGGCTTCTTGTGTTTCGCCATGGCAGCTGTGGGTCAGAAGTGTGCAGCGAGAACCCAGACGAGCTTAGAGCGGTATATATCCGTAGAATGTACTGCGCAGCGCCCGGCGCACCAGAGTAGGTTAATGAAGTGAAGCAGATATAGCCACGCCGCAGCGCCTTGAGCAAGCGGGCACGCACGCAGAGGCCTGATTTTGGCGAAGACGTCGCTGCCGGCGGCGAGAGAAGGAAGGGGATGGTGGGGGACGAAGGAGGGAGTTGGGGAGATCGTCGATGTCGGCATTGCGCCAGGCACGGCAGTCGGCTCAACTTTCGTGGTCCCGTCCTTCGGGCGCTTTCCCCACGGGCACCCCATTGTCCCTTTCCGCACAATTCCCTCCCTTTTCGCCGTGTCCGTAGCAAACACCTATGTCGAATGCCTATGTAGACCACAAAATATCGTGGTCTCAGAACGACGATCATTAAATACCCCTGACTTGCGTCGAACCGTTAATGCTTTCGAGGCCACGATCACCACGCGCGGAGCGTTCGTGTTTTCATTCAAAGACTAATCGCTACAGAACGTAATATGTACAGAACTACACCAGCGCCGCTCGGCCAGCTCCCCGCGCACGCGGTGCGCAGAGCGATGCGAGCCCCCACAACGAGTGGCCAGAAGGTCGAATAACGTAGGGAGGAGGTACGTGAGGTAGCACAATGTCTGAGCAATAGTAGTCACTGTCCTGGTATCGTCGTGTCCGCATCAGCACATCAGATAGCTTCTTCATAGCACACCACGCGGGGTCCTTAGAGAAGAGAGGCGGTGGGGGCGGCCGAGTCCGACGCGCCTTCAGCCGCGCTGCCAGTCGCCTGCGCAGCGTCGGTGGAAAGCGCGCCTGAGGCATCGCCGGCGTCGGTAGCGGTAGCGACGCTGGAGTCGGTCGCAGTGGCCGCGCTCGAGTCGGTCGCCGTCGCGTCGCTAGAGTCCGTAGCGGTCGCGGCACTCGAATCAGTTGCAGTCGCAGCGCTCGAGTCGGTCGCAGTGGCCGCGCTGGAATCCGTTGCGGTCGCCGCGCTAGAGTCGGTAGCGGTGGCTGCGCTGGAGTCGGTCGCGGTTGCCGCGCTCGAATCAGTGGCCGTCGAGCCCGCCGCGCCCTGGGTGACGGTTACGGTGGCCGTCGAGCCTGCCTGGGTGACCGTCACGGTGACCGTAGAAGAGCCATCACCCTTTCCGTTACCCTTGCCCCCTTTGCCAGACTTGTCGCCCTTCGCCCCCTTGCCAGACTTGTCGCCCTTTGCCCCCTTGCCTTTTCCGTGGTGGCCCTTCTTGCCCGACTTGTCACCCGCGGCAGAGGTGCTGGACGCACCCTCGCCAGAGGCGGTCGCGGAGGCGGCTGCGGTGGTGCTAACGCCCGACGCGGACGCTGAGGCGGAGGCGGCACCCTCGTCTGAGCCAGACGCAGAGCCGTTGCTGCCGCTTGAAGCAGAGCCAGAGCCAGACTCCGAGGAGCCAGAGCTTTCCCCGTTGCCATCATCCGAGCTGCCGGACGCGGAGCCCGAGCCCGAGCTTGAGGAGGAACCCTTATCGGCGCCGGAACCGGACGAGCTTGAACCGCTGTCTGCGCCGCTGGAGCCCGAGCTCGCGCCGGAACCAGAGCTTGAGCCCGAGCCCGAGGCGCCCGAGGCCCCGTCGGAGCCCGAAGCATCACCAGAGCCCGAAGCGTCGCCGGAACCCGACGCAGCAGAGCCCGACGCATCGTTGGAGCCCGAGGCGGTAGAGCCTGAGCTCGCGGCGCCCGAGTCGGAGCCGGTAATGCCTCCGTCAACACCAGCGGCTTTCATGCGAGCGGCGGCGTCAGCCTTGCTGTCGCAGGTGATGCTGGTGCCCTGTTTGTTGACGAGGGGGAGGGCGACGCAGGTAGTGCCGCCGGAGCACTGGGTGGTCTGGAACTTGCCCCCGGTGCACTGCGCGAAGGCACCCTGAACACAAGCCTGCTCGCCATCTAGCAATGAGGTCAGGGACATGGTGCAGAGAAGCTGGGGATGAGTGGTGGCGTACCCTTGCAAGAGGAGTCCGCGGTGAGGGAGGCGAACTTGGCGTTAAGCTTCTGAGCGTCAAGCGCGTTGGCCTTCTGGAGGTCCGCGGGCGCGGCCTGGGTGAAGACGGCGAGGGAGAGGAGAACGAAAGCGGTGAACTTCGAGGAGAACATGATGTGTAGAGATGCTAGAGAAAGCGAATGCGAGATGTGCGATAAAGTTGACGATGCGGGTGGGTTGAACGAGCGAAGAGTTTGCAGGAAGTAGGACACGAATGAAAGCACGAACGACGCGGCGTAAAGGGGTGGTGGGTGGACAGGAAGAGCTCCGGGCTCAAGGATTCGACCAAAGGCGATGGGGAACTTTGGGCACAGCGGCGGCCGAGGTTATATACCGCGAAGTCAGATGGGCGTGTTCCTGCGATCTGAGGGTGCCCCCTGGACTATGGCTAGCCCACGGGAGGCCACCGGGCGTAACCGCGCTTGTTTGGTCGTCGAGCCCCCGTTGTCGGGCAGGAGCATCGCAGTTGGAGCTGGTGGGGCCGCTAGAAGGGCGAATCACAGGGTGCATTGTTCCCAGTGCGCGCGCGTGGACGGGGATGTCTGCTAAAAACAGCACGCGCGTGCAGCAACCGAGGCGTCTTGCCATGCGCACTGTCATCCATATCTGGGGCCCCTTCGTGAGCGATGGAGATGCTGCTGACACGCTGCGAGTTGGGGAAAGAACGTTGGACGCATCTTGGTCGTGGTAGATCCCGATCGTGGTCTTGCTGCGGAATCGGAGTGGCTGCTGCGGAACATCAAGACGCTTGATTGCATATGCAACTTGCGGCGTTCTCCTCCACACGTTAGAGCGGTTTGTTCGACCATCTATGGGCTCTTGCGTGTGTCGGGAGAGCCTTCTCGCTCCTTGAAGTTAAACGAATGCTACGGGAAACACAATCGGCCGCCTAACTTCGTCACCGCTGACATTTCCTTACCATCACATCCTCAAAAATTCGGACCGCAGAACTAGTTGAGCTATATTTCGAAGCGTTTAATTACCCGGATACCTAGGTCTATTGGTCATGGCGAGGCTGCGTATAGGCACCAGCAGTGATGAACCTGGGCACGTCATCCATCACGAATACGGGGGTCGTCGTAGGAGTCGGCGATCGCGGGGCGTTGGCACTGTCGAGCGCGACCGTAACAGGTCCACCTCCACTAGCTGATGGTCCCGTAGTGTTCGGGGCCCCTATTTGGAGGCGGCGAAGGTAATTGCCCGTCAGGCGCCTCGCGGCGACCTAGGCCGAGAGCGCGTCCACCGTGCCCACGGAGAGCCACGAGTCGTAATAGACGCATTCTTTGGGGCTGACGGGCCCGCCTGGTCTGCAGAAAGCGAAGGTCGGGCAGCGTTCACATGGGACCTGGTCGGTACCGAGAGAAGGAATGCGTTCCTCATGGATGGCCCGGTATACAACTCCGCCCACGTACGGTCCATTATCCGAGATGGAACGCCCGCGAGAAACGACCGCAAGGCTAAATCCAGCCTCCTCGTCCGTCGAATGGTCGGCGGCGGCAAAGCCATCTTCATCCTCGAATCTGCAGGCATCCTTCCTACGTCCAAGATCATCAACAGACTCAGCCTCCTTGCTGATAGACCTCTGCGAGGCGCGATTGGAACGACCCTTTGAACTGCGGGCCCGTTTCTATGAATTCCCATCGGGATCATAGCTGGATATCCTGGCGACACGCTTCCGCTTCGTTGATATGTGCCTGGGCGAAAACGCCTCGTCTGTACTCTCATCAGCATCACCCGTAATGGAGGTAGAGATGCAAAACTCAGGGAGCTGCGGTACAATACATGGTAAGTACGACGAGGGCTGACATGATTGGAAACCCGCACCCTCTCAATTTTCCCGTCGAGCACCAACACGTTCAAGAGCATATCAACATGCTCAACGGTCAATACAGTTTCTGACACCTTGCTGTGCTGTAAGAATATCTAAAAATACCATCTGTATATGGCCGTCTATATTTAGTTAGCGGACAGACTCACCAGAATCTGCCTCGACGTTGCGTAAGATGCGTACGAGATGGAGTAGAAGCGCTTGCGGTCGTCCCGGCCCCCTTTAGGAAAACTCTATACGACCGTCAGTACGCAGTACACACCAAGACAAATCGCCGTACTTTCTCTCGAATAAACTTCAAGCATACATCCGATAATAGCTTGATGAACTCGATATCCAACTCCTTGTCTGTATACCACGGACCGCCGGTCAGAGCCAAGGCCGGTTGCACGTTCTCAAGCATGTAGATCCTGCGCGTCGGGTGCTAAGAACGCCGGGCACCCACGCCGCCGTCCGTCAGAAGCCTGTCATCGAGTACATTGAGTCGTCGCGACGCCCGCACCTGGACGTCGGGCACCGTCTTGATCAATCGCTTCTAAGTGAGAGACTTGAGGCATCGGTCGACTACGGTCTGGTGCAGCTGCGTCTTCGCTTTGATATGCTTCGTCCAGATGCCTAGGAGACCCGTATACAGTGAGCGCGAACCTTGAGCATGAACTGCAATTAACCCACCCTCGTCCCCTGCGGCGCGGATGCGATCCAGAACGAGGGTCTCGTCGGCGTTCAGGCCCTTCTTCCTAGACAAACATGAGCATCCACCCGGACTGGGACTACGTTGGCTTACGCCGTGAGCTCATCTTGAGTGACGCCACGATAAGACAGTTCATATTTATCCCCTTTCAGCAGGACAAATAACCCCTGGGGACCGGTAAGTTGGCTATCCTGGGTTATTGGGTGATGGGTGCATACCGTGCCTAAGAGGAAATTGACTGCGGCAATTCGTGCGCCTGCGTCCGAAGCGAGGATTTCTAGTTGATCGGGTGTGATGACCTGAAGTCGAGAGATGAGTGAGGAGTACCAACCTCCGTTCATCCGCCATACCTTGTCGGGCTTTGCCAGCGCAGCTCGATGCAGTGCACGCTCGAGGGCGTTCAACTTACGAGTGTCCATGACGGTTCGAGTTCAAAGTACAACAGGCATGCATGTTCGAAGACGCTTGTTACGCAGCATTACAGCCGCACTTTCTCAAAGACATAACAACCCGATCTAGATCTAAAGACTTGTCACAAAGTTGAGGCCTGTGTGTACCCTCGGAGAAGCGAATAGTTATAACTAGGGCAATCTGGTCGACACCTAAACAACACTAGCTCATCGGAAGAAAATTCTGACAGAGAGCGCAATGCGCAAAGGTCACTTTCATGATCGAATAGAGGCTTGGCGGCCACCACATAACTGGCCGACAGGAAATAAGGATGGACACACGCGCCAGCAGCACTTCTTAGAACGGTTGGGCGATCTTGAGCGGGGTTGAAGGGGAACGTAGCGGTGTTCGTCCACCGACAGAATAGGCAGTAGGAATGAATGCGATTTTGCGGTCCAGTTACATCACTGCCATCTATACCGTCTCCAACCTCGTGCCCACGACATATGCTTAGTGCGCATGGTTCTTGTGGTGCTCTGCCAGATACACAGAGGTGATCAGCATGATGCGCACACATGCCGGCAAAGGAATACTCACTGAGGTGCACTACACAGCACAGCAGCGCGGGAAACACGGCAGGGGTTACAGTCAGCCCATAGCCACTCGCGAAAAGCAGTGGACGCACTCTGGTAGTCAATGGTGTACCCAATGCCAAAGATGCCGAAGATGGTGAACAGCAGGGGCGCGGCGGACGCGTTCTTGCCGTTAAACCAGCGGCCCTTGATGCCACCCGACGCGGACGACGGCGCGGGGCCCTTGGGGAGCTTGGAGTAGAAGTTCACGAGGGGGCCGAGGCCTGCACCCGAACCAGAGGACTGTCGACCGAACGCAGCACGACGTCAGTAAAAACAGCCCCGCTGGCGCACTTTTGGCGGATACACTCACGAGGAGAGAGGGGGTGGCGACCTTGGGGGGGACGAGGCCACCAAGCTGACGGCGGATGAGAGAGGGCTGCATGGTGAACGCGACCGGGCGTGGAGGACAGAGAACTGGACAGGACGGTGAGCCTTGGGGACGACTCGGACGACCTCCCCTGCGCCGACTCCGACAGCGCCGCCCACGCGCACGTGTCCCGCTTTCCTCCGATGGCATGGCTTGAAAAGGCTAGATTAAACGCGGAGACAAGGCTCGCAACTGCCCCGTGGCTGAGTTGGTTACAGCGTCCGACTGTTACTTTGGCACGGTCAATCGGAAGGTCGTGAGTTCGAGCCTCACCGGGGCAGCACTTTTTGGCTTCCTTCGCTCCCCAAGCATGTCATCTCGGCAAGCTGGTACCATCTGTGTAGGGCCGTTTTACTTCCAAATTATGATACCGTCTTTGTACTGAAACACTCATAGCCTCATAAGTAACCCCACCCGGCCACCATGCGGTTCATGTAGACGTTGACGGGCTTCTCACGTAAGAATCACACCCAGCACGTCGATATTCCAAAGCAAAATTCGTGCAACAGAGAACGTTGTGATACAGCGTGTAGCGACAGTAGTGAGTGGAATCTACTAATACAAATGACGACCCAGAGATGTTGAACGTCTGGGAGGGCCGGATTATGTTGAATACCCGACAGGCTATTTTACTTTCGCAAGCTCTATATCCAACACGATCGCCCCCAAAGACCCGCACCTTCCTCCGTGGATGCCCGTGCGCACAACGGCGCACATTATGATACACACACAGCGTTGAGCACTTACCGTGCCCGAAGCTTAATCATCGGCCTCGATGCCGGCGGGGCGCGTCAGCTGCGACACGTCGACGCCGGGAAGGGGCCACCTCCGCGCGAACGTGCGGACCTCCTTCTTGAGGTCGAGGACCTGCTGCGCGCCGATCTTGCCCTCCTCGGGCGTAGTCGCGACGCGGACAAAGTCCTTGAGGAGCTTGCTGCCGGCCTCCTTCTGGAGGACCGCCGCGATCTGCACCGCGCGGTGGAGGAAGTCCGCGACGACCTTCATGTCGTCCTCGCGCATGTCGCGCGACGTGAGCGCGGCCGTGCCGAGACGGATACCACCGGGCACCTGGGCGGACGCGTCGCCAGAGACGGCGTTCTTGTTGATGGTGATGCCGACGAGGTCGCAAAGCTTCTCGAGCTTCGAGCCCGTGAGGCCGAGGGGACGGAGATCCCAAAGGACAAGGTGATTATCCGTGCCCGAGGTCTGGAGCTTGTATCCACGAGCGACAAGCTCCTTGCCGAGGGTGGTAGCGTTAGCAATGACCTGCTTCGCGTACGCCTTCCACGTGGGCTGGCACGCCTGGAGGAGAGCAGTGGCAATACCGGCGATGGTCTGCAATAAACGGTGTCAGTGTGCAATACCAGGGAGGGTATATGATAGACGCACGTTGTTGTGAGGGCCACCCTGGCACGCAGGGAAGACGGCATCATTTACCCGCTTCTCAAGGTCCTTGGACTTGTCCGAGTCCCTCTTGAAGAAAATGAGACCAGCACGGGGGCCACGAAGGGTCTTATGCGTCGTGGTCGTCACGACGTCGCAGTACTGGAACGGGTCCGCGAGCTCGCCCGCCGCGACAAGGCCGCTCGTGTGGGCGATATCGGCCATAAGGTAAGCGCCGTGCTCGTCCGCGATCGCACGGAGCGCCTTGTAGTCCCAGTCGCGGGGGTATGCGGACGCGCCGCAGATGATCAGACGGGGCTTGTAGATCTTTGCGAGCTTGGCGACACCCTGGTAGTCGATTAGCTGCGTCTCCGGGTCGAGCCCGTAGGGCAGCGACTGGAAGTAGATCGACGACGCCGTCATCTTCTTCTTAGCGGTCTACAAAGTGCCACACATTAGGAGGCAACGGGGGCGGCATAGACATAACGCATACGTAGTAGCCGTGAGTCAAGTGGCCACCATCAGGGAGGCCGAGACCCATGAGACGGTCCTGGGGCTGGATGAGCGCAGTAAGGGCTGCAAAGCTACATGAACGCCGTCAATACCGGACCAGGATTGAGCACACATTGCTACTGACTTGGCCGTCTGTAACCGCATCAGTCAATAAACCAAGTCACGTCAAACGTCAAGCGGAACTTTACGTACGGAGCCAGAGTAGGGCTGCACGTTGACACCCCACTGCGCAGCGTCGAGGTGGAACGCCTGCAGGGCACGCTTCTGCGCGAGCACCTCGAGCTCGTCGACGTACTCGTTACCGCCGTAGTACCGAGCGTTGGGGAGCCCCTCGGAGTACTTGTTGGTGAGGATGGACCCGTTGGCCTCCATCGTCGCCCTGCTCGTCAAGTTCTATGCGCCACATGAGCACCCATCCTCAGGGGAGAGAAAACAGGCGGCGGGAAGACGCACCTCGGACGCGATGAGCTCGAGGCCGGAGAACTGCCGCCATGTCTCCTTGTCGATGATGTTCTGCACCTCGGGGTCGATCTCGGCGAGCGGTGCGTACAGCACCTTGTTCTGCAGACCCCGCGCGGCGTGAGCAGCACGAAAAAGCAGGGAGAAAGCGGACGCACGTAGTCCGGGGTGGCGGCCATCGTTCTGCGGAGCGCGGGGGCGAGGACGGGCGAGCGGAGAGGGCGAGAGAGGAGACGGAACATCGAAAAAAATCTGGGGCTGGTGCTATAAACCAAGTCACCGCTCGGCGCTCAGGGATAATATCCCACATGGGTATCACGTGAACGCGATCTTGACTCGATCCGCCGCCTCCCATCGCGGGAGGCCGTCTTTCCTTCCGCTCCTTCGTTTTCGGGCTCGAAGTTTGTGTGTTTATGTACACTCTGCGTAAATCACCGCCCGTTGTCTCCTTGCCAATGTTGATGCTGTTTTCATGAGAATTGCACGGAGGTGAACTCTATCACGCCGGAATGACGTCGCGCGCCAGCGAAGACGCTCTCAAAGTGGCTGCCCGAATAGAAGGCGGCTTGCCAGAAGCACGCGCGCAGGGGAGATGTATGATGCATACGATGTGTTTCGGTTTTGAATAGTGTACCGGAATACGTAGACGGGGGTATGGTAGCGCACAGATTGGACAACAACAATGCTAGTGTACACTGTGCGTAAAACACCGCCCTTTATCGACAGAAAGCAAATTTCAAGGACCGGGGCGTGTGGATGCAGTTCGGCGCCCGATATTGGAGGGGCGCTACATTGCTGGACAACTGAGTCCTGGACAGCGGGGGTTTTAGTGGGTATTAGGAGAGCATGATCATGTCAACGCCCCTCGAGTCCCACACGGTGTGCGTAAAAGCATTGTCTCGCGGTATGGGTTGTTCTTGTCAAAGGCGCGCGAACCGGAGGGTTTTTTGGTCCTCTGGGGCGGGGGCGGGACCCGGCGTGCCCATGGAAATTGCACGACAAACCCAATTGGGACCACTGCAAACCATAGGTATACGCTCCACCAAAAAAAACACCGCCCGTTGTCTCCTCACTCATGTTGAGATGCTGATTTACATGAAAATCGCAAGTAGACGAACTCTATCACACCGGAATGACGTTGCGCGTCAGCAAACTTAAAGAGAAGGCATCTTGTGGAAAGCGCACACGGCATGCGCGATACAGTGTCTTCAGATTTTGACTAATGTTCCGGAATACGTACACGGCGGGTACATATTTTACGATAGCGTACATGGTGGACAACAACGATGCTAGTGTACTGATATACATAGATGAGAGCGACAGCAGTGAAATCCGATAGATGCAGCAACCAGAAACCCAGAAGAAAATGTTAATGCAGCAGAGACAGACGCGTGCGAAAGCGTTCAGAAGTACGACCGCGAATCGGACGGGGGGCCATTGCAGAGTTCCGCGCCGAGCTTTTGCACGAGCTCCATCCCGAGCGGCTCGAGCGCCTCCTTCCAGACCTGCGCCCGCCGCCGCGCCTGGAAGATGCGCTGGCTGCGCTCCCCGACCTCACCCTCCGGTCCAAAGACGTAGACCTTGTCTTCGTGCCAGGGCGCCTCCCCGTGCGCGAACGAGATCCACTGCTCCTGTATCGCGTTCCGCACGCGCGCGTACGTCCAGTCGTCGACGACCGGCATCGCCCAGTCCGCGTCGTAGTCGTACCCAGGACCGTCGTCGTCGGCATCGGAGTCGTCGCACGGCGTGGGTGCTGTGGATATTGGGAAGTCGGAGTCGGAGTCGGGGGTAAAGAAGTAACCGTCTTCTCGCGGTTCGGTGCAGTCGTACGGCGACGTTGTGGGCAGGGAAGGGAGAGGCACGTTGTCAAAGATGTACATAAGATCCACGGCGTGGTGTGGTACGCCACGTGAGGGGCTCTCCTGGTCAAAGACGTACCGCCAGACGCCGTGCCCGCCACGCTCGCCGCGGAGACTCGTAGCGATGAGATCCGTAGGCCACGCGAACCGAGTGTCGTTGATCAGATCCATGAGCCGGTCCGGGAGCTCGTCCGCAGGAGTACACGAGTTGATGTCGTACGCACGGAGGAGCGCGTTCGACTTGCTCAGAGACTGACAGATCGCCCGTATCCGCTTCACAGCGCCAGCAGCCGTCCAGAGCGAGGCAGGCAGAGACCAGAGCCAGGATTCCGCGCCGCAGTCCCCGATGATCACAGACTGGTGGCTTGCGTGCCGCGTACGAGAATGCGACCGCGACTTTTCGTGCAGATGGTGATGCGGGACCTTCAAGTGATGTGAGTGTGCGCTGATCTCGACGACCATGCTGTCGCCCAAGTGCGCCTCGACGTGGTGGTGCTGCACGGTCTCGTCAGCGTTGACTAGCGAGCCCGCAAACGATCTGCGGAAGAAGACGCCGTCGTCTGTCGCGCGCATGCTCGCACCCAGCGCGACTAGCCGCTCCGGATCGACCGCACGCAGATCGTCGGTCGTTTGTACGCGCAGCGCCGACATGAGCTTCGACATCTGCCAGCCGGTCTGATGTAGCTTCGGCACCTCCAGATCGACGATGGCGCTCTGGACGATTGCTCGCTGGAACAACGGAGCAACTTCGTTCGTGGCCGAGTTCATGTGGCAGAGGATATCGCCTGCGCCCGTAGATTCCCCAAAGAGGGTGACGTTGTTCGGGTTGCCGCCGAACGCCTGGATGTACCGGTACACCCATTCCATCGCCCGTCTTTGGTCCCGCAGGCCTAGAGCAGCCCGTGCGTCAGTGCCCGATTTGTGTGGGAACGATGAGAATCGAGCTTACCGTAGTTGCCGACGCCCTCGTCGCCCGCTGCCTTGTTGTCGTCGCGCAAGGCCTGGCTCGCGGCGAATCCGAGCAGGCCAATGCGGAAGCTAGACGCTACGATCAGCCCCCGCGCGGAGGACGCACAAGAACCCGGCCCGAGAAAAGGAAGAACGCCTACTTTATCGAAACGATGATAACGGGCTTGCCCATTTGAATGCTCTTCTGGACGAGCGGGCCGGCGTCAGTCACCCAATTGGACCCAGAGCCTCGGTTCGCGCCCCTATAAACTACGGGTTGGCTGAGGGGAAGCTCCGAATGCGAGGCTGCGGGACGTACCCATGGATCCAAATCATGACGGGGTAGTGCGAGTCGGGCGTCGCATCGGAGGGGCAAGTGACGTTCAAGTTCAAGCACTCGAACTCGGAGTGCTTGAGCGCCTGGTCGGGAATGCAGTCCTCGGTAAGGTTGAAGAGCTCCTCCTCGACGCTCTTGAATTTTGGTTGCGGACATATTGGCCTGGTGACAGTTAGCTCGCGCACGGCGGTGCGCCCGACAGTACGTACCCAAATCGAGAGCAGTCCGTCTGCGGGGGGTAATGTGTGCAGAGCTTGGACTGGCGGAAGCGGGCGGGGATGGAGGCGTATTTGATTCCGCGGTATTGGTGCACGGCTGCTTCAGGGGTGGATATGGGGTGGATGATGCCGGTGAAGGTGGTCTTGAGAAGCTCGTGGAGGACGACGGGCTCCTGGACGTTGTCGAACGTCTTTGCAATCATCGCGAGGTGCTATGGAGGACGGGGAGTCCGAAGGGGCACAACGTGGTGCGGGGGAGGGGCCAGGAGGAGGTGGGGGTGGGGGAGAGTGGGGTCGGGCCAGGAGGGCGAGTCTGGATTTGTACGCTGGGCGGAGAGCGCATCTGCTCGCGTTCGATCGTCCCGTTTGGGCGAGGTAGAGGAGATATTGAGAGGGGTGTGCTCGAACGGGAAACAGACCCCTTGCCCGCCATTCATTCCCTCCTCACAGCCAGCACCGGCAATCGCCGGGCCTGCGCGTCAACAGCGGACAACACGCCCGCCGTCGAACGCGCTCGAACCTCGGACGACCGGGCGACGCGGTCGGTGAGCGGCCCAGCCATCCCCTATTGACATCAGCATGACGAGCCTGCACACGGGCCAGCCCGCCCCACCGCCCACCTCGACCCGACATCATCCGTGCGTAGCCCAGCGCGCGGCCGCGTACAGCGACCCAGGCGAAATGAACGCCTTCTTCGCGCTGCGTGAGCTCTGGGCCTCTGTCCGCGGTGCACAGAAGTAAGAAAATTTGGCAAAGGGCAGGGAGACGGACGCACGACGAACATGTCCATGGAGTGGGAACGCTCGATAGCCTTCGGTCCCCGGGACGCCAGTGACGACGCGATGGAGACCGTACGTCCTCCGGAGACCCATCTCGTGGGTAACGCTCCAGAAACGTAACCGATAGGTCTTTTGCCTACCCGCCCGTGTCAGCTGTTGATGAGACCGCCGTCCTAGATAGATTGTTCCAGCCACCAGCGCACCCGATTGGGCCAAGTCATCAATTGCAAAAGAGGCTTTAGGAATCCCGGACGCAGTAAGAACCAAAGACGCACGTCGATGGTGTAAATCAGGCAGCTTCACAGATCGAGGCGGCCCCCGCAAACGTTCGCGGCCTCTCGTCTGCCACAAGGCGGGACAACGACGGCGGATCACACAGCGTGTTATTGTCGTGGCCCAGGTATATGCTACACCGCAGATACAAGCTAGGCACTGCAATGCATCCAGTAAGTGCTTGTGCTTTGCTGGGACTCGGAGGCAACGACCTACCTAATACATCGCTCTGTGCCCCTGTGAACGCCCCCCGGCCCACGGATGCGCGCTCCGTGCCGGTACATAATAGTCCTACAACCACAGACAACGTCCATATGCCACGATCAGGCTCCCGAAGCCGCCTCGCCACGGGCGTGGATTCCTGCTGGGAAGGGGGGTCGGATTAGCTCCGCACGGGCGGGCTGCGCAAGCGCAATCGATCTCACCCCGCTGCGCCTGCTGGGCGCCGCCCCCGGGCACGGAGCGTCGAGAAGCGCGTCCTACGTCCATGAGCCTCGACGGATCGCATATATGATACACTTCCAACGCCTTCGTGGCGCCACGACGAGCGTGAGGGGCCACGAGCGTGGTCACATGCGACGACGCGCTGTCGCCGTGCCCAGCCTGCTCGTACGAAGAGAACGCGGACAAAGTCCAGAAGAGCAACGAGAGAAACCCGCCGTACGGCCAGGGCGACTCGCAGCCTCGTGTTTCTAGACCCCGCAGTAGAACTGCGCGACGTCGAGCCTGGACGTTTGCTTTCAGAGTTCCCAGAAAAGGGTGCACGTCGCCACAGTAAAGAAACACCCAGCAGCAGCCAGACAGCGAGTGCAAGAGCCACAGGTAAGCAGCTAGAGGGCCCCAGCTCTATATATCGCAACGGCCGACCACCCCAGTTTCTTGCGGCATCGTTCATGAGGCGAGCACGGCCTGCATTTTGGGGTGCGTCCGGCCGCGCTTGTCGTGCTTCTGTAGATGTTATCGGACGCCTGAATGCGTCATTGGGCCGGTTACGAGGCGCATATAACGACAGGGCGACGGATGCGATTGCGAGTGGGAGAGGAAGACGAAAGAGTCGGACGACCTACTAGTACTGGCTCGCGCGCGCCCGTTGTGGCGACAGCGACTCCGCCGATCGACACTGATCCGCGCCACGCGAGCGTCGGCGAGGCGGTCCCGCCCTCGGCCGCGCCATTGCGCGCGACGACGGCGCCGACACCGTCGACATGGAGGTAGAGGCGAAAGGAGCGCAGATGTGCGCCCGATGAAGATCGATGAAGGCGGCCCCTCCAGCGCGTCTCACGGCGCCCCCCTCAGCATCGCCTGACATCGCATGGGGTGGACAATGCCCAATACCAGCAAGCAACGCCTCCCGTGGACTTGCGGTTCGAAACCACACCGGGCCTCCGAGCTTCAAGAACGATTACATTCGCTGGGTTATCCTACACCCCGACTGCTAACATACCCGCATCCTCCCCGTAGATACACACCGCGTCTGAACCCTCCGGGCCTCCGCCGTGCTCACGCCCGGACCCGCACCACCTTCCGCTTGCCCTTCCCGCCCCCGCCGCCTGGCTGCCCGGGCGCCGATTCTTGTGCGCTCATGCCGGCCTTGACAGCCTCGATGAGCACGCCGGACGGCAGCGCCGGGGAGTACGGCGACACCCTGCTCGTCAGTGCGGGCCACGGCTGCGGCGGCGCGGGAACCTGCGGTCGACGCTTCGTCCCGGGAGAAGGCGAGATCGTGGTGTTTGATACCGAGCCCGTGCCCGTCGTCAGCTTTGTGCTTGCCTTCGCGGGCTGCTTGCCCTTCGAGGGTGTTGGGGGTGCCGGGGTTTCCGCCGGTTGCTCGGGTGCGTCTGTGTTGTACGGCAGCTTGGGTACACCATCCGGCTTGAGCATCTGGATCTGCAACGCGATCATCTCGAGCAGCTGTTTCTCTGCGCGGCGCAAATATATAAGTGGCACATCGCGTCCATAGAGCACGCCCGCCAGGACGCGGCGTCGGTAGTAATCGAGCTAGTGGTGGACGTACTGGTCTTAATCGCGGGGTTGACCAGCCGGCCATCCTTCTTCCACTGCACACGTACTCGTCCAGGGTTCTCCCAGTCCCGCGGGTGCGCCTTGTTCACTTCATGCAGCGTCCCCAGCCCGAGGCGATTTGTCGCGTCCGCAATGTCCTTGCTGAGGGGCCACCAGACGCTCTTGGCGCGTGGGATCCGCCGCTCGCCGCGGCCGCAGGGCCGTTTTGCGTCGATGTAGATGGGATAAATGCACGTCCACCTGTCGCACAAGTTGAGCCCCGGCTATGGGCGCACTCGGCTGGTGCGCGGTGGGTGGATAACGAACGTACTTCTTGTACGGCGTGATGTCCGTGACCGTGCTCTGGGCGTCCGCGCCGACGCTCTGCCTGAACTGGGCCAGCGAGGGCGATGCGGGCCCTGCGGCGGGCTGACGGGGGCCCGGTGCGTCGTCTTCGCTCTCCGAGTCGGTGGCGTCGATTTCCTGGAGGATCGCGCCTCGCGTGCCTGTGTTTGGGAGGGGCTTGCTGGGGAGGGGAAGGTCCGTGTCGTCGTCGAACTCCTCGACGACCGCTGCTCTGCGCGACATTGTTTTTTCCGGGTGCTCGGACGGCGTAGGCGTATGGTGCTCAGGGGAGGCGAGACGGAGATGATGGAGGTCGTGCGCCAAGTGACTGGCGATGAGTGCGTCTGGCGTAGGCGAGGAGAGACGCCCGTCGGCGCTGTGGGCGACGTCGCGCTCAAACTCCGGGCTGGACGCGCCCGCGACGCCCGCTGCAGCTGATGGACACCAGGAACGGTCAGCAGCTTCCATTTCGCCGCCATCTAGCGACGCGAGGCAGCATCCGGATGCGCGGAGAGGCGCTAACCTAGCCAAGGAGCTTATCCTTCTACCCCCTCGAGCTGGCATCGCAACCCTTACTACCTTCGCAGTCGTAGGAATGTCGGAAATAGTTATACGTGAGGTGTGTGGGCCTTTTGACATTAACAAAACAACCATAACCTCATACTATGAGCTTAGGTTGCCCCCGGCGTGTGGACGTTCGCCAGGTGTGCTCAACCTATAAAATTCAAATGTGCAGCCAGTCCTTTACTGCGTGCTAATTCCGCATGTTCTAGACCCTTTACGCTGTTGGGCTTGTTCCCTGTCGGTGGTCGCTCAACTGCTATAAAACTCGCTTCCGGGGGAGTGTGGATCCTTGCATCGACACCCCTCACGGACGAGACCAAAGAAAAATTAGCCGAACTGGGAGACGTCAAGTACACCTCTACCTCAATTGCATGCCATTGTAATGGAAATTAATGGTGACATTGTAGGTACATTGTTGCGGGAAATAGCTTCCACCATCTTTTCCTCAGTGAGTTCTTGTCCGGCCTCATGGGTCCGTCCAACATGTGTCAGGACTAAATTTTACGCCCGCAGAGCAATATAAAGATGCATACCCCGAGGCGAACACTATCGGTCCGGAGAACCTGAATTTGAAGAAGGCGGTAGAGGGCTGGCAGCTTGACGCCGGTAAGCGTACCGACACCGACTTCCACATCGCCGCAGGCCTTCATTTCGCCTCAGTTTTTAGCGACAAAGAACCTAGCACAAAATTTGGTTTCGAAGACGAGGTTAGTCTACCTCACTTCGAGTCTTCGAAAGATATATTGTAGGCCTCTGACGGATGTATCACGAAGATTGATTATTGGTAATGACGTCAGATCCCAAGCTGGTGAGAGGTGCTGACTGCAAGCTAGCTACTTCTCCGGTTTCGCCAACAAGGACATCGCA
Organism: Trametes hirsuta; assembly: GCA_001302255.2. Taxonomy (NCBI): domain Eukaryota; kingdom Fungi; phylum Basidiomycota; class Agaricomycetes; order Polyporales; family Polyporaceae; genus Trametes; species Trametes hirsuta. The sequence continues at coordinate 373,844 of CP019382.1, read as the reverse complement.
TTCTACCACAAAGCCTCGAAAACTGCCTTGGCTGCGGATTTGTTGATGAACAACCCTCCCATCGAACAAGTTAGCTCTTCTCATGTGACCATCTGTCCAAAGATATTGAAGCGGATGATTATAGTTCTCCAAATCGCCATTGTCGCCAAAGTCCTTCTTGATCGGCGCCATGAACCCTCGGGGATGGCAATTCCGGTGGTTCGTATGGATGAAGGAGAAGGACAAAACGTGTGTGCTCTATTTACGACGGCGTTGACGAAGCTCACCGAAAAGGCCCTAGTGCAATGAGACGGGATGCAAAGACCGTGTACGAGTGGGATTTCGTGCGCTACGTCCCTTGCCATGGGGTAGGGTCTGCGCATAATATTTATAACGGAGCTAATCATATTTTCGTAGGACGTCATCGAAACCAATGCGAAGGAAGCATGGAAGTCGGCTTGGAACTATTACCTATCATAATGTCGGTCATGGACAATATGCGTGTCCCACGTATCAACGTGCATCAATTCACGTCCCACCGGATAAAACCCGTGTCTGTGCACATCACTAGCGAACCAACTATCGACCCTTCCAGCTCTCCGGCGCGGGCGTATCCGCAAAGTGCACCGCCATCAGCCGGGGAGGGTACCGCGGGCCGTTCGCAGCGTCTGCCTTGTCGGCGATGTCGCGCACCTCCTGGACGTCCTCCGGTGTGAGCCTCACACATACCGCCCCGAGATTTTCCTCCAGATTCTGCACAGTCGTAATGAATTCGGTCCTCATATGCGTTGCGCAGACTGCCGAAGAATACGTACCGGAATCTTCGTCGTTCCGGGGATGGGAATGATATCCTCGCCTTGAGCTAGGAGCCACGCGAGGCCAACCTGGCCCGCTGTCGCGCAGTGTTTGTCTCCGATGCGCTTCAGACCGTCCGCCAGGCGGAGGATATTCGGAAAGTTCTCCTTTGAGTAGCGCGGGACCAGCCGCCGGAAGTCGTCCTGGTCGAAGTCCTCAGGACCTTTCTGTAGCGCCCCGTTAGCTCAGATTTCAACAGTATAAAACTCAAGCCATACATATCTGCCGGTGATGAGGCCGCGCCCGAGAGGGGAGTATGCTACGATGGTGATGCCGAGCTCGCGAGCGGCTTTCAAGAGCCCTACCTTCGGGTCTTCGATGTCGAGCGTGAAAGGCGAGTACTCGACTTGCAGCGCGGTGATGGGGTGGACCGCGTGCGCGCGACGAAGGGTTTGTTCGGATACCTCGGACAGGCCAATGTACTTCACCTTCCCGGCTCTGCGGCACAACGTAAGCATGGGTTCTGCACTCTTTCATGCCGCAAAACTGACTTGACTTGCTCCGCCATTGCACCCACGGACACCTAGAAATATGTGTGAACGAAGCGCTTCTCTACTACGAGCGGCCGCAGAGTGGAACCTACTTCAATCGGGACTTGTGGGTCGGCCCTGGAACCACACCACGATTCCCATCAAAGACATACAAGGATTGGTAGTGATGACCGACCTGTGCAGGTACCATAGGTCGACGTGGTCGGTCCCAAGCCTCTGCAGCGACGTGTCGAGAGACCGAACTGCATGCTCGGGAGTCCCGTCAATGGCGCGGTCGGGCCTTTGTACGAGACCAAACTTGGTCGCGATGAAGATCTCGTCGCGCTTTCCGGTCCGCTTCAACCTTGACAGGAATAACTTCCCGGTGAGTCCCGACGCTTCTTCCCAGGTCCGGTCAGCACATACCACTTGCCGATTAGTACTTCGCTATCGGCATAGCAGTCTGCGGTGTCCCAGAAGCGACAACCGTTCCGGTATACGGCATCGAGGATCTATGAAGGGGGGGTGCATGGCCGTGATCAGCGCTCCTGGTTTCGTGCGTCCGTGCAAGTGAAGTCAGTGTCCTCACCTTCAGCCGCTCTTCGTCGGGAAGTGGCTGGCCGTAGCCAGCAGAGATGCCCATTGCGCCGTAGCCAATGGCAGATACGAGATCGTTGCCAAGCTTTCGTGCCGGGAGTGCCATCTGAATACGAGCACCGACGTCTGTAAAGTGGAAGGTCGCTATATGAACGGTGGAATCTGGAATAACGACGTTCAAGATTTAACGCCCTTTATATGCCATCCAGCGATGTCCTGAGACGTAAGCATGTGTGTGTATCATCTGCAGAGCGTGTTGGACTGTGGTAACCTGTTCGTCTTGGGAGCTTACGCAGGTCGTCCAGACTGAATGGACTCTGGGGAGTCGGGCTCAACGAGGCCGCCCGCAGCGTGATATCATCACGGTACTAGCCGGTTCCGGTGGTGTTTGGCTGGAAGTTTGGAGATAGCACTTGTTATGACTGCATGCTCGTATGAGATGAGTCGGCGTTTATGTGGGCGTAGCATGCGAGCTTGTTGGGTTTGAGGCTGATTGCTGGCCATAAATCGCTGGCGGCTAGGGAAAGTCTTAGTAATTAGTGATGCAACGACCTGAATATGATTACTTGAAATTCCCGACGGTCAAGCAGTCGACCGTCTCAGTACTAGTGCTCGTCGCTCGAACCCAATTGCAAAGCCCCCGTTGCCGTCTTTTCGGCACGGACAAGATAAGATTAGATTTGCACTGCTGATCATTCATGAGTGCGGGGAAAGTGGCTGCACGATCAGGCTTGGGTTGAGGCCATTTCATTCTCTCCTAAATATCTAATTTCTCCACATCTACGCTGACTAGCGTAGGGCACACTGTGCATCAACTTCCCATTAGTGTTAATGCTTTCTCGGCTCATGAATGATGACTTTCACTGACAAAAGAACTACAATAAGCGAGCCACAAACTGGGTTGATTTCCCACAAGGCATGGCAGATAACACTCCGAGTATGCCTCCAGGATGACTTTTCTCATATCACGGCACTAACTGTCGTGTCACCGTGACAGGCCCTCGCTTTGACGTCAAAGATGCACTGAAATTTATGGATGAAGTTAAGAAGGACTTTGGTGCAAGCTCTCAGGAATGCGAGGCGTTCATAGAGATTCTGAAGGGGTTCAGAGAACAGACGTGAGTGCTCTTGATTTAGGGCAGCGTCCCTGTCCTCATGATTGTCTGCATCCCAGCATCGGCTCCAACGAGGTGGTGACCCGTGTCTCGGCCCTTTTCCACGGACATCCTTCCCTTATTGAAGGATTCAATTTGTTCGTTCCAATAGGCCAGGTTGGAGGGTCCCCCCACCGTCACACCAATCAGGGTGCAGCGTAGATAGTACCCGTCAAGGCCACGGGCGACGGACAAACACCACATGACGGGACTCGCTTGCAATGACCGCAGTTTGTAGTTATGTGGACGATTGAAGACGGCTGCGGGGCGGAATGGGAGAGACTTCGGATTGCTGGATGTCACAGCTTTTTACTATGTCGGCGTGCGTTCTACTATAGTACACTTGTGCAAGTAGGTACCATCTCTAGGATTGGGAATCTGTATAACATCAGTGCCAATGAAACCGGCGCCAGTACTGGTGCCACTCGCATGTATATATCTCCTCACGGGTGATGAAGGTGCTCTCACTGTTCTCAAGGGGTACAACATTACAGTAGAAAGTACTTCTAGGTCTAGGGCCCCCAAATCAAGTCCAAGGTTGGACGGATCTGACTGGCGGACGAAAAAAAGGCTGCTATATGTTTGTGTTCAGTGGGAATCGAATCGGGTGCGAACGAGATTAGATTAGCGTCGCCATCTAGGCGTGCCGGAGACAAGGACCGCGGGCGTCTAGGGGCCCCCGATCGACGTTGCGGGCAGCGCAATCTCAGCCACCGCGCTCTCTTCCTCCTCCCTCCCGTCCACGCTCTCTGCCGCAGCCTCCTCGTTTCTCCTCTAGCCTCTACGTAGTGCGGCTACGAAAAATTATTCAGATCTAAGATACCCGCGCGACGGCTACTTGACAACGATATACGGTGCGCGAAGACCCTTGCATTAGCCAGTCGTGCTGTGCTGAGACCGCCTTTCTTTGTACCAGAGGAGCATCCGAACCTGAAATCCCATGGAGGTAGATACGAAGTCCACGGGAGAGGGTGGGGACTCTAGGCAAAACAACGCTGGTGGTCCGAATACCGCGGGTATCACCCTCTCTCGAAGCCGACATCCTTCTCCTCATCAGCCGCTACCTGCAAAGGTTGCCGAAGGAGAATTTCAGTCCAACCCGGGGGATGGGTCTCAAACGCCTGCCGCGGGAGACTATGGCGGTGCTTCCGGAGGTGCGTGTAGTTTGCAACTTGCCGTTTACATCCGTTTTGAGTTTCCGCCACCCCAACAGGCTCGGAGCGGCCGCTCAATGTCAGTGACGCACTCAGCTATCTTGACCAGGTCAAGATGCAATTTTCCGAGAGACCAGACGTGTATAACAAGTTTCTCGACATCATGAAGGATTTCAAGAGCCAGCTGTGAGCTTTCGCGTAATGCTCCCAATGTTGGATGCAATTTTGACCTCATACGCGCCTAGCATCGACACTCCCGGGGTCATCGAACGTGTCTCCAACCTCTTCCACGGCCATCCATTCCTCATCCAAGGCTTCAACACGTTTCTCCCTACAGGCTATCGCATCGAGACCACGGCGCATCCTGACCCCAACTATATCACTGTCACGACTCCTGCTGGGACCACAACGCAGGCCACCAACGGAGTGTTCAACTATTCGGGCACTAACGAAACGGTCCCGCCTCCGCCACCTACATCACAGGAGCCGGAACAGCCAATAGTATCACAAGAGACCCTCAAACCCGCGCTAGACTACGTCACCAAAGTCAAAAATCGCTATATCAATGAACCTGAGATGTACAGGAGATTCCTCTCCATTCTCTCGGAGTCATCTGGAACAATGCAGGATCACAAAGACATCCGGGGTATGGAGTCGTGGTCCGTTGCTTGCCTATCGGCCAAATACCCTCAGGGCGAGACTCTGCGTAAGATCGGCGTCTTGCTTCAAGACACGCCAGACTTGATGCGCGAGTTCATCCAGTTCCTGCCCGACGATCAGACCCAGAAAGAGGAGCTCGCGCGTGTTTCCAAACTCGAAGAACAGAAGAAGGCCGCGGAGCCCAAGTCGAAGAGAGGGGGCGATGGCCATGCTTCCTCATCGGCTGCGGTTCCGCAGAAGAGGAAGAGGAAAGCTGCGGATCGGGATAAGGATAAGGAACCTGCGACTACGAAGAGCACTTCGAACAAGGTACGTGTTCTGAACTGTTTCGGGGGCTCGCAGCTAACATCTACTCTAGAAGACGAAAGTGCAGCCGTCAAGTGAGGCCCCATCTCCGGCAATGACTCAACGGCAAGCTGTACCTCCACCATCGCCGCCTCGTGCACCTCCTCAGCCACCCCCACAGCAGGCATTCTATCCCCACCACCAGCCACAGATAACACATGCCCAGATCATCCCGCAACCAATCCAGCCATCTTCATCTTTACACCCCACCGATGACCGACATTTCTTTGAGCGTGTGAAGCGCTTCCTCGACAATCGCGAGACGTACAACGAGTTCTTGAAAGTGGTCAACCTCTTCACGCAGGATATCATTAATACCACTAGGCTCGTGCGGGAAGCTCGGTCCTTCCTTGGGGAGGGTGAACTTATGGCCCAGTTCAAGTCGATACTGGGCTGGGATATGCGCAAGGAGTGGATCGCTGCTGAAGAAGAGGCTTGGACCCGCCCTATGGGCGCATTGGATCGACCGAGCCGGGAGCAATTGCATACTCGTTATGGGAGCTATAGAAAGCTCCCCGCACACGTACGTTCGGATTCGACATCTAACATCACATCACTCACGACTCTGCAGGAGGTCAACGTCCAATGTTCTGGCCGCGACGATATGTGTAACTCGGTGCTCAACGACGAGTGGATCTCGCAGCCCACATTCGCGAGCGAGGACGCCGGGTTCATCGCACACAAGAAGAACATCTACGAGGAGGCGCTGCATCGAAGCGAGGAGGAACGGCACGAGTATGACTTCCATATCGAGGCCATCCACCGCACGATCCAGGTGCTTGAGCCGCTGAACAGCAAGATCGCCCAGCTCACGCCCGAAGAGCGTGCGAACTTCAAGCTGAAGCCAAACCTCGGCGGCGTGGGCAAGGCAATCCACCAGCGCATCGTGAAGAAGATCTACGGGCGCGAGCACGGGCTCGAGGTCTGGGCTGCGATGCAGGACGTGCCCGCGACGGCGATCCCGGTCGTGCTCGCGCGGCTGAAGCAGAAGCACGAAGAGTGGAAGCGCGCGCAGCGCGAGTGGGACAAGGTCTGGCGCGAGGTCGACCTCCGCAACTATCACAAGTCGCTCGACCACCAAGCGGTCACGTTCCGCGCCGCAGATAAGAAGGCGACCACGCAGAAGGCATTCGTGTCCCAGATCGAGGCTGCGCGCGACGAGCAGCGCATGCAGCGCGCGTCGCTGGTTGACCCGCTCTTCGCGCGTACCAAGCCGCGGCACCAGCTTGAGTTTGTGATTGAGGATGTGCCTGTACTGCAAGATGCCTTGAAGCTTACGCTCTCCTTCCTCGACCGGACACAGGGCCAGGTCGCCCTCGCGGACCGGAGGAAGATTGAGACGTTCCTCAGGTCTTTCGTGCCGCTCTTCTTCATGTACGACCCTGTTGCTTTCAACGCTGCGTTCGTAGCCTCTTCCGAAACGGTCGACGGCGATGGCGACGTCGAGAACGCGTCGGAGGACGTGGAGATGAATGGTACCAGCGGAAGCGGGTCAAGATCGAGAAATAAGAAGGGCGGGGCCGGGAACGCAGGCGACTTGCGAAAGCGGCTCCTAAAGAGCGAGCAGGCGAAGTCAAGTCGTCGGACGCGCGCTCAGGAGGCTGCATCGCCTACGCCGTCACGGTTTGCTTCTCCTGCCCTGTCCGACTCTATGCAGATCGACGGGAGCGAGAACGGTGCTAGCTCTGCCAGCCGTCTAGAGAAGTCGCCATCGAGGCGACGAGGCAGCTTCTACACCAACACCGCGTTCTATGTCATGTTGCGATTATTGGAGGTTAGTCAATAGTGCAACTCTTCGTGTTGGAAAAATGCTCACTTTGCTTGCCTGACAGCTTCTTTACTCCCGACTGCAGCTATTCAAGAACATCACCAAAGAACTCGCGGCTAATGGCACCGACCCGATGGAACCTAACCCTACCCTCTTGAGTAAGGCTATCAAGGATGACCTCGCCAAGATGGGTGATCGTATAAACCACGCCGCTCACTTCTACGACCTCATGTTGGAGTCGTGCGAGAAGCTGTTCGACAACGAGATTGAACAGCATGTCTTCGAAGAGCTTATGCGATATATGTTTGGCTTGAAGGTACCTACTCCCCAATTTCCGACACTTGCTTTGCCTGACACTCTGTTAGCATGCATACAAGCTGTTTACTGTGGATAAGGTCATTGGTGCTCTCATCAAGCAGGTCCAGGTCATCTTGTCGGATCCCAAGAGCCAAGAACTGTACGAGCTCCTGCGTCGTGAGCGGGAGATCACTTCCCCGACGACCCAGGATCTCATCAACTGCCGCCGCAATACGGAGCGAGTTCTTGGACCCGATGAGAACTTGTTTCGTGTGGACTGGGTAAGCATCTGGCGTCGGCCGAGGTATACTTGGACTCAACATTCTGTGCCTGTAGCTGCCAGAACCGAAAACGATCACTATTCAGCTCATCGGCAAGGATGACGGTACATATGACGACTCTGAAGTTCTGAACGGACGCTGGCAGTCATATATTGAGTCGTTTGTTTCTGTATGTATCTGATTCCGACATATAGCATCGCGCTCCGGTGTCTCACGTACTCGTACTTTTCTAGCATCATTATACCGCCGGCGTGCCATCTTCTTCAACCATCCGCCGTCCCTTCCTACTTCGGTTTGTTTTTATCTTATATTTATTGCCAATATACTGCTCACATCCCGTTTTATCAACAGCACAAAGATCCCCGCGCCCTCTGGCGGCATGCCCGAGATCCTCGCGCGAGCCGGCCTGCAAATCAGGGTCTGCGTGCGCACCTACCGCCTCTTCTTCGTCTCACACTCGGAGGACATCATGTTCCGTCTCTCGTCTGCACGGGAACGCGCCGACGCGCGAAAACTCGTCGAGAAGCGCAATGTGAAGCGGTCGAAATGGCTGGAGGAGTACGCGAGCAGGAAGATCGCAGATGAACCGGAGGCCGCGGAGGCGCCTGATGCACCCGTCCCCTCGGCCACAGCTGCACCCGTCAATGGCGTAGTCGTTACCGAGCCGCAAGCTGAGGCTGGTCCCTCCGCGTCTGCGTTGGTTGGAGACGTGCATGGACCTGCTGAACCCGCGGTAGCCCCTACGAGCAATGGAGCCGACGTAGAGATGAGCGTAGAGGAGACACCGGTGCCCGAGCCACAGCAACAACCCCAGCCCCCTTCCCATCCTGAACCAGAAGCCACGGTGCACACAGCTCCCCAGGACGACGTCGTGGAGGCTGCAGCGGCGGTTGCGGCAGCCATCGCACCCAGCGTCCAACCGGCTCAGGAGGACGTGCCGATGGCGAACGCTGAGCAGACATCAGCGCCCGTGCGGGAGGCAGAGCTCTCAGCCCCCCCGACCGCGACCGCCTCTGCCTCCGCTCCCGTTCCCGCCCCCACTCTCGCGCCGGAGCTCGTGAGGACAGGGCCCGACCCCATTCCCGCCGTCTCTGCGCCGGAACCGCCTACGACACCGGCACCTGCACTAGCACCAGCAGCAGAGCTCGTGATCCCCGCCCCGGTCCCTCAGCCGCCGGCGGATCCTGCCCCGTCCGCCAGCGAGGTCCCAGCACCCCCACCAATGCCCGTGCCAGATCCTGCGCCGGTATCTGCGCCAACGCTGCAGTCAGAACCAACGACAGCGCTTCCTCCTGTGGAAGTACCACCACCCGTCGAGCCCACAGCTCATACTCCGCTCGTCCCTGGGCCTAGTGGGCCGCCGGCGCGGGAGCCTGCGACCATTGCCCCACCACCACCCCCGCCTACAGCAGCACCAGACGCGCCCCCTCCCCCGCCATGAACGCTATAGGCCTGTGGTATCGCATTCCCGCTCGCTCTGCCTATACCTGCTACTGGATTTTGTTCGCGCCTCGTCGTCCCCAATCCTCACCGCTGTTCGTCCGCTCTGCCAAAGTCGATTCCCCGAATGCGATGTTGTACGGTTGCTACATTACGTTCTGAATAAATAACTTCTGTGCCCGGTCCCTCCTTTCGCAGACGACGTGTGCGCGCGTTTTACACCCGGCGCGAAAGCTCCCGCCACATGTTGCGACCTTGCGCGCGCGGGCGCGGGGAAACATGCGCCGCGCCGTCTTCCTCGTCTGAATCCGTCCGGCCCTTCCAACCCTTCCAGCCATGCTTATGCTATGCTATGCTATATGCGTACACGCCCCTAGGATAACTGCGGCACTGACCCACGACCCACGCCCTGCCTACCCTACACAACGTACCTAACCCTCCTGCATTCGTGCGTGTCTCGCGTCGACCCTGGGTCGGATCGACACCAACAGGACGAGAACGCGGGAAAAAAAACCAGGGTCCAGCTCACCCCGAACGCTTGCCGCGCCAGCCCGAGCCGAGCGCGCCGCCGCCGCCCACGCCGAAGCCGGCGAACGCGCCGCCGGGGCCGCCGCCGATTTGAGGGCCCTCCCCGGGGCCGGCGACGGGGCTGTTGTACCCGGGGGGCTTCCCGTGGAAGGATGTCCGGAAGGAGGACTGGGGCACGGCTTGGATCGTGAGGAACTTGTTCGGCACCGGTCGCTCGTCGTTGTTATACTGCGCCGGCGCGGTAGGTGTGTGTGGTTAGCGTACTGCAACGGTGAGAGAGAGAGAAGGATGGCGCGGGGCGACCGACCTGGAACTCGAGGCCGATGCCGTCCGCCTCGGAGACGTCGAGGAGCTTGACCATCTTGCGCGCGATGCCGTTGATCTTCTCGACGTCCTCCTTTGAGCGCGTCCAGAGCTGTATGCGGTCGACCTTGCTGCGCAGGCTGACGACCGCGCCGCAGATCTCGTCGCCCTCGTCGAGGTCCTCGCCGACGAGGGCCATCGCGAGCCAGCTCCAGCAGCGGTCGAGCAGCTGCGGGTTGTTCTTCATCGTGAGCACCCACTTGCCGCCGTTCGCGTTCGCGTCGTCCTCCCACATCGGCTTGATGCCGCTCTTGAAGAGGTGGTAGTTGGAGTTGCGCTCGAGCTTCGACGGCGGCTTGAGCCAGTTGAAGTACCGGCAGAACGACTCGACCGTGTCGAACTCGCCGATCACCGTCAGGCCCGCCTCGTACTCGTCCGTGTCGGGCGCCATGAAGTGCGCCGAGTTGGGTGGGTTCTCTGGGAGCGCGCTCGCGGGCGTGAACGGCACCTTGTTCTTGGTGTCGTGATAGATCGTCCTGTGCGCGAGCGACGTTAGCGGGTTAATTCACAAAGGGTTTACAAGTCACGGGCACAGGGCCCTCGATGGAATGAGCTATTTTCGCCCGATCTAACGTGCATGCTCCGACGAAGATGTAGGTATGCCCGAGTCCGTGACACGAGCCAGATGCGCGGAATGTGATGGACTCTGCCACTTTGGGCTTTGGGGAACCCTCCTGCTACACGCGAGAGCACTCACCAGGTGTGCTCGAGCGGATGCTCCGGCGCCTTGATACGCAGACCAGGCGTCTTGGGATCCTCGATGGTCTCTGCCTCCGGTGGTCTCGCGGAGCCATCGATGGAGAGCGTGCGCGCCTTGGCCAGGCGCGCAGTAATCGCGTCGAGGCTGGGGATGTTCTTGTAGCCCATGGGCATCTTCTGCTTGGGCTTGGGCTCTTTGTCGTCCTTGGCGGCGGCGGTCTCCTGGTTCAGCTTCTCGAGCTTCTCCGTTGTGAGCGGCTCGCCCTCGCCAGAGGCTTCGGCTTGCGGGGTGGTGGTGCCATTGCTGTGGGGCGGAGAGACGGAGAGGGCGGCAGGAGACTCTGAGCGGGAGGTAGGGGGGTTGACGGCGACGGAGTCGGAGGCGGAGGCAGCTGAGGCGGCGGCAGAAGAGACGTTAGAGTTCTGAGAGCTCGTGCGGAGGAGGGAGGCGGCGAGGCGAGGACGGTTGCCGGCGGTAGCGGGGGAAGGCGCGTCGAGCTTGATGCGTGCGGCGAGCTGGTTGAGGGAGGGCATGCGTGTGCCGGCGGCGGGGCGCTCGGGCTTTGGTGCGGAGACGGCGTCAGATGCGGGGGGCGGGGGCGTGGACATGGTCGTTGTCGTTGTCGTCGGTGGCGGCGGTGACGAGGGGCGGACGACGGCGGGGGGACAAGACTCGGACACGGACACTGCCTGCCTGCGATCCCCGTCTCAGCAGCCGCTCCATTGGCGCTCGCCCTGATTGCATCACGGGCTCCCAGTTCGAATCCCCCACTCGTCAGTCCATTTTTAGGGTGGCCCGGCGAATCATTCAGGCCATCCAGAGCCTGTAGCGGCCATCCGCGACGGGCCCTCCAGACCGACGCTGCCGTCGCTGGCGGGCTTGTTCTCGTTCGAGCGAGGCAGGACCAGGGACCTGCAAAGGCGGGAGTAGAACTGAGTAGAAACGGCACAGCCCCCGGGATAAGCATTTGTTTGGACGCGGCGACGGATTTAATTTTAAGCGAGCGCATTGTGTGTGAGGACCCCCGACAATCCACCAAAATGCCTGATCCAAAATCGCCAAAAATTGCAATGTCTGTCTGGTAGATCAGGCCTGTAAAATCGCCGTTTTGTCCGGATTGGACTAGACATTTGGGCTTTTTTGCGTCCGACGTCCGGATAAATGACCAGGCATGCCCCACCGCCCAATTTGTCCGGATTTGTTGGATCAGGCCTTCGTCAGAGCCCAAAATTCTCCGAAAGGTTTGGAATTTCGCTAATTTGGAGTCCCGGATGCGAAAAAAAGCATTGGAAGTGTAACAAGGGTATAACAAAGCATGCTACGGCGCCATCCAGAGGTACAAACGGTCCAGACGCCCGTAACGTGGCTCTATAGAGCTGTGAAACAAGCGCGCAGAATAGAATTTTAAGGGCTCAACGCCTCTACCGGAGCTCTAATTCATTGAGTCCCGAAGATATCACTTGGATACTGGCAGTAAGTAAATCCGACAGTCAGAGTGTGATGCAGTTAAGTAACCTTCGGTTTTCGAGGCTTAAAATCCAAGCGTCAAGTGAACGGCCGGCAAGTGTGCATAAAAGGCCAAAAATGTCCGGTTATGTCCGGCGCTGGATCAGGCCCTGGCCAATATGTTCGCCCCATGTCCGGATCAGGTCATGAGGTCCGTACGCAATTTTGGGCCCATTTGTCCGGATTATATCAGGCATGGGACCTTTTCGAAACCGATTTTTGTCCGGACTAGGCATCAGGGATCTTGGTGAATTGTCGGGGGTCCTTGTGTGTGCCAGACGCCCGGGCGACGCTCGTCCGGAGCGATTGTTCACGCACAAAAACATGAGGCACACACCGACGTTTTGCGTCTCCATTTCGATCCGAGCCTCCAGGCGGCGTCACTTACATGCGCACCGCTCGGTTCTCGCACGCGGCTGACCTCAATTTTCATCCAGCCCAGACTATAAAGCCCGCCCTTCTTGCCCCGGGCACCTCTCTCCATCTCCCCGCCTCGTGCGCCCCTCCCTCCCCCTTCCCTGTCTTTTACACTCCAACGCACGATGATCCTTCCGCTCTCTCTTCTCGCTGCGCTTCCAGTCGCCTCAGTATGGGCTGCGCCCATGTGCTCTCTGGCGCCCTCCAAGTCCGCAGGCGCTCTGGCGGCGGCAGCCAGCGCTTCTGTCTCTGTCGGCGGAGCCTCAGCTAGCTCAGGCTCGTCTTCCAGCGGCAACAGCACCATCGACGACGATGTTGTCGCATACACCTGGTATGCGGGCTGGCACGGCTCCGACTTCCCTCCGGAAAAGCTCAGCTGGAACAAGTACACCGCTGTCACTTATGCTTTCGCCGTGACTACCCCGGACGTGAACACCGTCTCGCTCGAGGCTTCGGACGAGGAGCTGCTCCCGAAGTTTGTCGAGCTGGCCCACAACAACGTAAGTGCATTCCGGAGTCGCCGTTCGTACGCCCTCTCACTCCGAGTATAGAGCGTCAAGGCTATCCTCACCGTCGGTGGCTGGACCGGCTCGCAGTACTTCTCTTCAGCCGTCGCCACCGAGGCGAACCGGACCGCGTTCGTCAAGACCGTCCTCGCCCTCGTCTCCAAGTACAACCTCGACGGCCTCGACTTTGACTGGGAGTACCCCAACAAGCAGGGCATGGGCTGCAACGTGATCGCCGCCGACGACACCCAGAACTTCCTCTCCTTCCTCCAGGCCCTCCGCGCCGACCCCGCCGGCAAGAACCTCACGCTCTCCGCCGCGGCCGGCATCACCCCCTTCAACGGGCCCGACGGCACGCCCTCGTCCGACGTCTCCGCGTTCGCCGCCGTGCTCGACTACCTCGCCATCATGAACTACGACGTCTGGGGCACCTGGTCCACCGGCGTCGGCCCGAACGCGCCCCTCAACGACACCTGCGCCGACGCCGCGGACCAGCAGGGCTCCGCCGTGTCCGCCGTCAAGGCCTGGACCGGTGCCGGCTTCCCCGCGAACCAGCTCGTGCTCGGGGTCGCGTCGTACGGGCACAGCTTCAAGGTCGACAAGAGCACCGCCCTCGCGGGGAGCACGCTCGCGGCGTACCCCGCGTTCGAGAAGACGCAGCCGCTGGGCGACTCGTGGGACGAGGACGCGCCCGCGGGCGTCGACCAGTGCGGGAACCCGACCGCGGGCGGGCCGTCGGGCATCTTCGACTACTGGGGCCTCGTCCAGGGCGGGTTTCTCACCGAGAACGGCACCGCCGCGGCGGGGATCGACTTCCGCTTCGATGCGTGCAGCCAGACGCCGTACGTGTACAACCCGAGCACGGAGGTGATGGTCTCGTACGACGACGCGCAGTCGTTCGCGGCCAAGGGCCGGTTCATCAACGACGCCGGCCTGCGCGGGTTCGCGATGTGGGAGGCCGCGGGCGACTACAACGACACGCTCCTCGACGCGATCTCGGAGGCCATTGGCATCGTGGACGTCGACTGCTAGACGGTCCCCCCTCTGACCTGCCATTCTCGTGCCTGTGCCCTTCTCCCTGTGCCCTACACCCCTGCCCGCCCTAGACCTGCATTATCATACACACCCCTTCCTTTGCGCTTGACGCCGCACGCATGCTTTGCAAGCACCCGCGCCCTCTCCCCACGTTTGACACGACCTGACCGCCACGCTCGACGCCCCTGCTTTCACGCATGCTTGTATCTATACGCGCACTCCGCTCGCTTTTTCCATGCCCGCTCCCTGGTTCATCGTGTATCCTTTTGCTGGCCTTCATTACCATTGTAGCGTTATATATTGGGAACCCGTGCTCGAAGCATGGCCTTAGAGTTATGTATAATAATATCACGCCGTGTGGTCCATGACCCGCGATCTTGACTAGACGAATTCTGGCTGCCCGTCAATTTTCGACGGGTTCGACTCGCGTGTGCGATCTTTATTTCATGCTAATTACTGAGATGGAGTAAGACAAGACTAGTGCGCTAGTAGCCCTCGCATTCATTCGAAGACACGCTCTACCCTGTCTGACCGCAACCCAATACCTCAATCTGCGCACCACGGCATGAAGTACCTGCCGGCCTCGGAGATAGGCTCGATCGCGTTCTCCCGGCGGCCTAAGCCATGTTAAACGGCAGGCCCCGCCATTACATCGATCATATGCATGAAAGCCACGCGCGGATCCCCGGACCTGGCTGTGGCAGGTGGCCACGACGTGGCCTACGGGCCTGCCACAACAAACTCATCAGTCCACCACAAGCACCCGCAGCGCATCCAAAAGAGCAAAACACGCACCATACAGCGAACACGCGGCGCACATCGGCGTCGCAAACGGTAAACCGTATGCAAGACAAGAGGCGGCCCACGCCTCACGTCGTCTGCATCGCGTCGCTTCCGCCTCCGCCGCCCGCCGAGCCGCCGTCCCGGCGCGAGCTGAGGAGCTCGTCGAGGAGAGCGGCGACCTTCGTCTGCGCGTCGGTCTTCTCCGCCTGGACGCCGCGCAGCTCCGCGTCGCGGCGCTTCGCGATCTGCGTCTCGTCCGAGAGGAGCAGGAGGAGCTTCATGGAGTGGATCGTCGACATGAGCGAGTGCGCGGCGCGGATCTGCGCGGCCGGGGACGCGGCGTGGTCGGGGACGCGGCGTGGTCGGGGTTGTGTTGCGTCGCGTGGCGGTTTGTGGTTTACGGTTTGTGGAAGTTGGAGGTGCGTGGTGGTGCGGACGGAGATGAGCGCATGCGTGTAGGGAGCGGAAGGGGAGAAGGAGAAAAGGGGGGAGAGGCCCTGGTGTACGTACCATGGACTCTGCGCGACACTGCGCCTGGAAAGCCTCTTGCGCGATGCGGAACTTGTCCTTGTCTTCAATCTGTTCCCCGTGGTGGCCCGTCAGAGCTGCCGTACTCTAAAGCCTGCGACCCAAAGCCTCACCCGCACTGCACGGTACACGCGAGGCAGACCGGGCGGACGGATGGACGGACGGGCGGACGTACCGAGGCGAGAGAGACGATATCCGCCATCCCGTCGACCAGCGTCTCAATCTCAACGTCGACCTTTTTGTTCCACTCCTCCTCGATCGCGTCGAGGTACTCGTTCGAGTTCTGGTCGACGAGTGGCTGGGTGGGGCGTTGCAGGAGCTTCGCGGTCGGCAGCGCAGAGGGGCGCGAGACGTCGGTCTGGGGTATGTCCGACATGGTATAGATTCGAAGGGAATTGCCGCGGATAGATAAGCGGAAGTGACTCGAGAGTGCGGTAATTCAAGGAGAGCGTTGGTGTACCAGGCCGAATGGTATGGTCGAGCGTCGTTAGTTGGTTCAAGTTGCACAATACAAGCACTGGGCCCAGTCGGGCGTCTGTTCAGGGGTACGGCACGATCGACCGAACCGTTCATCAGCGAAATGCCCAAATACATATAATTTAATAGAAGCGCTTATAAGTGCATTATAATCGACGGAATCGCTTATAATGCTCATAATAGGTCTGACCACATTATATAAAATACCCTGGGGTATTGAGATCGATTACAATTGCGCTAATTGCTCCCAATGTATGTAATATATCACACATATTGCAAGGGATTTTTGACATTGTATAGGCTTACATGGGATTTGGAGGATTTGGAGGAATTACAAGCACTTGGGCACATATGGTTACTATTACTTCTCACGCTCAGATCAGATACTACGTAGTAGCCATCCGGGATAATGAGCAATCAATCAATTATATTTGTTCTACTATCGGAAGAATACAAAGGAGGGGCCGCATTGCATGAAACTAGGACCGAGTGCATCAAAATGCTCACCGAAATTCCAGTCAAATGAGAAGTGGATATATGCACACTAGAGCCAAAAAAAACATACCTGTTATGTACAACGCACCTGGGTCCGACTATCCACACAGTAGTGACTATAGAACAATTAACACGGAAGTGAGACCGGGAATGCACCATGAGACTCGAGGTGGTTAGAAGCTAGACTGACAAAGAGTACTTAAAAAGGAAGGCTGCTAGAGCTATGGTGTGTGTGCACGGAGAAAAGACATAGCGGGAAGTCGAGGTGAGGGACCAAGGGCCACGAGGGGCATTGGCCCATATTCCGGTCTTGAATAGGCTAGGGATAGCCCCGGAATTAATCTGCTGTCCCCAGGCTGGTTCAGGTCCGGAATTTCAGTTAGTAAATTTACTTATCGGATAACAACTCACATTAGAGTGGCGCTTTGTTCGCCATTGTCTGGGTTTATAGCCTGTCTCCGGTCCTGAATAGGAGACCAGTTCCGAGCCTATTCCTAGCCTATTCAGGACCGGAATACGGGTCAATGCCCCTCGTGGGCTGCCATGTCTTGCCGTTTATAAAGGGAACACGGGAGGGAAGTCGCGGCGGAGTTTGAACATATTGCCCATTAAGGGCAGAAGATTACCCAATTTGGAGTGTGCCGTGACCCGCCGCTGCGAGAACTTGGAGAAGCAGCGGACACTTCAGTGTCGTTTCAATTATTGCGGTATACCTTAATGACGGAGCCCAGTAGAGCAATCTCTTACTAATTTGTCTCATTAGTTTTTATGCTATGCAATATTACGATCTACGGCTATTACCATTCACGACTGGGCCCTCGGGCTTAGCCCCATACGACTTCATCAGGTGTTATAATTGAAAACATTCAAATATAACATGCTACATGGACTCTGTAGTCTCGTAAGTAATTGTAAGTGGGCCAGGCTATTTTACGGGCTTGGAACACGTCGCGAGGCCTTATAACCACTTATAATAGGCCGCTTATATTATAAGCGCCGGAATCCCTTGGGAGGCTTTTGCGGTTTTGCTGATAAGTTCTTCGAGCCCGCAAGAGGGAATCTTTTTGCCTCATTTTCCTACAGCATGATCTCCTTCAAACGAGAGCAGCCGACAATTCCAATATGCAAAAAGAGAGGCTGACAACATAAAACATTACGGAAGAAGTAACGGACTAGGTAGGGAAATCCAACTGTCGGCACCAGGAGCCTAGGAAAGTCCCAAACACTGTGCCAGATGGTATACGTACACATCGCAAAACAAATTACACCTACGCAAGCTATACTAAAAGGGTATGCACAGAAAAACACTATGGCGAATAGGAATCCTTGTCTGAATCTCCCGTTCAGGCGGCAAACTTCGGGAGCTCTTTGACAAGCCTCCTCATGTCCGCGTTCCGGTAAAGCGGCTGTCCAGGCCAGGTGCCCTTGGCTAGCTCCACCGCAAACCGTGCGAGGTCTTCAAGGGGAGCGTACAAGTCCGGGGTAAACGTTCCCAGCACGGGAGACAGAACCACATCGACGGCGCGTAGAGCCCTACTACGCTGGTTCGCCCGGTCCCCGGCATACTTCTTGGAAGGGAAGAAGTACCCCGGGCGGAAGACTTGGGCCACCACGTTTGTCCCCTCGAAAAGCTCCGGCAGCTCGCGCTCGACACGGCCCTGTCGGCACACCGTTAGAAAACCGCTGAGCAAATGACGACGGCGTGCCGTGTGCCGTGGACACACCTTAACGCGCGCCCACATCTGTGCCGAGTTGCCTGTGGGGTCCGCATGTTCTCCACTGATGTATACGAATCGGAACGGCCGCTCCTTAGAGCCCGCGCCGACGTCCTTCAGCGCTCGCGCTATGGACATGGTGTACTCGTACGTGAGCTCCGTGTAGGCCTCCTCGGACATGCCTATGGCGCTTCGGCCTAACGCCCAGATGAGGCCATCGTGCTCCGCGAGCTTTTGTGCGAGGTTGATGGGGTAGGTCTTGAAGTCTTGGTGCAAGATCGTCTCAGTCTTTTCGGTGGCGTTGGGAGGGAGCTGGGCCCATGAAGGCACCGGTCGGCGAGTGAGGAGCGTGACGTTACTGACGGAGGTGTCCGTGAGCGCGGCGCGGTAAATTGCGAGCCCAGCTAGAGAGGCGGTAAGTTACGAAGACACTGCACAATTTCGGAGGACTCACCAACTCCAGTTACGCCGGTAAGAATGAGACGCATAGTTGACAAAGGGTTCGGTTAGCGAGGCGAGAGTGACTTCGGAAGGATAGGAGAAATCGGGTCCGGAGACGAGGATGTCGGTGCTTTGGGGTCTGTCTGCATACTACTCTGAAGCTTTTAAACTTTTCGTGTATTCCCTCCGGGTGCGGGTACGTGTCCTCTCGGCGGACTTGCGTCTTCAATCGGCTGCACTGAGCCCTGCCTTGGGCGGCGTGCTGTGATGTATCCAGTCCCCGGTCGGGATATGCGTACCAGTCTCATGCGTACGCCTCACCGGCTATGTTTCAACTTTCCTACCTTCATCCTGAACATCCGAGCGTATCTCTGCGCGCAGCAAGGGTCTGAATGGACGCGTATGCAGATCGACCACGACCGGCATCATACAGAAATTTCAGCTCGGATTTGTCGACATTGCTACTCTCGTGAAGAAAGATGACGAGGTGTTAACAGAACTATATTTGAAGCGCGATATTTCAATCCAGATATCTAGGTCCATCGCAGAAGGTCCAGTAATAGTACAGTAATCAGTAATCTGCTCAGCAGCGGCCGTAAGCCAAAGTCAAGTCCTCGAGGTTGCAGAACAAGTCGTCGTTTGCATGTAACAGTACAAGGTTGCTCCTCACGTATAAGCGCTCCGCGATTCGCGGAGCACAGCTCTCGACATAGATATCATTTGATGTTTCGCTCAGTCCAACTCAATCATGGCTATCACGGCTCTGTATGGGCCCCCGACATTCCTGGTGTATTCTAGTTATTTTCAATTGGCTTTTACTTTGAGCTTTTGGAATCTCCGTTTTCCTAAACACGAGCTCGCTTGACCTCATAACACTCGCCTCCATACTGTTTTGTAACGATCGGTCACTGATATACGTACCGTCCGTCCCTTCTTCAAAAGTACCGGGCACGCTGAGGTCTTGTGAGGTCGATTTATTTGGGCTGGCATGGTGTTCTGGTAAGGTAGAAATGGTAAGAATCCATGTACCGATGGGAGCGCAAATCGACTGCATGTTGATCCTACGCCCCCGCATCGAACTCTGAAAAGGGCGCCGGGTAGGTAATGACCCCGGTGTCAGCAACGTCATCTGTGGTATGGGTGGGTTCCCATCCCATTTTCTCGATCTTTCCAACCATTGGCTGCCTTGTTGGAAGCGCAGCCGTCAGGAAAGGTTTATAAGCAGTCCAACTCGCAACGGTGCGCCCAGCGAGCCACCGTCTGCCTTCAAGACTCTGGCATCGACCATCATCGTCTTCATACACCATGTCCCCCGCTCAGCTCCCCACTCGCAAGATCGGAGGCGAAGATGTCACTGGCATCGGCTACGGTGCCATGGGCATCGCGGCCATATATGGTGATAAGCTCTCCGACGATGAACGTTTCAAGGTACGACTGCGATAAGAGCATAATACCATGCATGTACGTGCTGAGCTCAACTACACATAACACGATAGGTCCTCGATACGCTCTACGAGCTAGGATGTACCAACTGGGACACGGCCGACATCTACCTGGATAGCGAGGATACCATCGGGCAGTGGTAAGAATACCATTTTGACCACGCACAACGGGGACTAGACCTTAACTATCGCTTGGTGTCAGGTTCAAGCGTACGGGAAAGAGAAGCGAGATCTACCTCGCCACAAAGTTTGGCTTTACCTACACTGATCCGACGAGACCTGTCAATGGGGATCCCGCCTATGTCCGTCAAGCAATCGAGAAGTCCCTCAAGCGGCTTGGGGTCGACTATGTTGACTTGTATTACTTGCACAGGTCCGTATACCTGACCCCGTTGGGAATTTTGGCTGATGCATTCTTAGAGTTGATACAAGCGTCCCCATCGAAGTAGGTATTGTCCGAGCGCCAGGACCAGGTTAGTGCGTGGGCGGACTCCTTGCTCACATAGTGCTATAGATTACCGTGCGCGCCATGGCAGAGCTGGTGAAGTGCGCACATTCCTTGATGAGCATTCGGTCTCCATGCATTACTAATTCGGCATCTCATTGTAGGGAGGGCAAAGTCAAACACATTGGTCTGTCTGAGGTCTCCGGAAACACCCTCCGCCGCGCGCACGCGGTCCATCCGATCGCGGCCGTGCAGGTTGAGTACTCTCCGTTCACCCTCGACATCGAGGACGAGAAGATCGGCCTGCTTAAGACCGCCCGTGAGCTCGGGGTGGCCATCGTGGCATACTCTCCTCTCGGGAGAGGCCTGCTCACAGGCAGATACGTGCGTTAAACTCTTGATTCTGCGTCTGGTCGGACATAACTGATCCTCGCTTGATTGAGATAGAAGAGCCCGGATGACCTCCCACCAAACGACTGGCGCCGGAAGGTTCCTCGCTACTCGAAAGAGAATTTCCCCAACATCTTGAAGCTTTGCGATGGGCTAGCTGAGCTGGGCAAGAAGCATAACGCAACTGCGGGTCAGATCGCTCTCGCGTGGCTCTTGGCCCAAGGAGACGACATCATTCCTATCCCAGGCACAACCAAGATCGCTGTGAGTGCCTCTATAACGAAACCGTGAATGGCCGTAAAGTGACGTTTTATCTCGTTGAAGAACTTGAAAGAGAACCTTGGTGCTCTTTCTATCAAGCTCTCCCCCGATGACGTGGAGGAGGTCCGCAAGAAGGCTCTTGCGGCAGATGCCACCCAAGGCGATCGGTACCCTCCTGACGGTGTAGCGCTTCTCTTCGCGGACACCCCTCCGCTGAAGGAGTAGGTCTCCTCCAAAGACTCCTGTAGTGCGGGAGAATGCTTCCCAATGTAATCATTGCCACTGAGCAACACGGCCAGAATTACGATATAACACGAGATGTATGCTTGATGAGGACGGCGGGATCAACCAGAAGCCACGCTACACCGAAACAGCGCCGTATAATAACATGTAGGCGTGGAATAAACGACTGAGGAAGATCACCCACAATTCTCTGGCAGTATTAGTATGGGTGTGCGAGCTTTTGGGGACTTAGTCGGCCTGGCGCTAGAGTCGCCGGGCGTTCGGTAGGTTGTGACGTTGGGCGTTATTACTGCCAGTCACGATGCTCACAACGCGCCCACTTTTCTTCCTCTCTTTCTTTCCAGTTGAACCGCCGGACCGTCATCGTCACGCTATGCTCTGCGCTTGGTCTACTTACGCTCGGGCTATTATTCAAGCCCATGGTCTCGTAGAGACGCATGCGGTTATTCGGATCTCGGCACCACAATGTGCGCTTAAGTAGACTAAGCTGCTGGCGAGTATCGCTAACTGGAAGCCCTTCTGGCGAACCATTCGAACGGTTTGCGCAGCGTTGGGCTCATCTTAGACCCAGGCAGCAGTTTGACTCTATTGTGTCTTTGTGTGCGGCACCGGCCTTCACTGCCACTGACAAAGCAGATCCCGGGTTGCTCTCGCGTTTCACTGTCGCGTTCAACGGAGTCACACTGATTGAAAAGGAAGCTGGTACGATAATACACGATTAACTACCTCAGGCAACAACACGTTTTTCTCGGTTGCCTTACCATACCATCAAATGCTCCTACCGTCCGGCTAACGGCCAACCATTGTTCGACGCCATGTCCAAGTGGTGGTCAAATGTGGCTGAATCATCGCCACATAGACGCTTTCGCCGTCTCCAAAGGGTATAAAGGTCGGTCTCCCAGTTATTCCAGTCAACCACCCACCACATTTACCCCCTTCGCGCCTCACCGGAGCTCTGCTTAAGGTAGATTGCTGGATAGGCATCTCATCGAGTAGTTTTTAATTGATACTAACATAATCCTAGGCGCATCAATGGTCGAATCAACGTTGACTCAACGGCAAACTACTCTCCCCAACCATACTCCTGACGATTGGCTTGCGTGCGACCGTGACGTTGAGACGTCTATTTTTCTGCTTGTCGAACCCGCCCGTTGTTGTGGCTCACGATGGAGCCTCGTATGGCGCGTCGGCGGATCCACGGAAAGCGAGATGACTGCGTGGCGCAGTATTGCCGCGAACCCCTGCAGTCAATTGGTAGACTTCGGGGAGCTACCAGAGTATGCATACTACGGGCCCATGACGAAGACTACGATAGAACAGGGAACGCGATACACGCTACTAGCAAACGCACCTCTTGCTATACGCGAAAGTATTGAACTCCTAGCTAAGAAAGTCGATGTTACCAACGTCGCGTCCGGGGATCGCTTTCCGTCTATCGCCCTTAACAGCGAAGCATGGATTAAGAGTCTACTGAACTTGATGGTCGCTTCGAATCTTCTATCGGATGAGCAGCTTCGAGTTCCCTACGTGCGTGTGCTGCCTTTGGCGTGGAGTAATCGTGTACTGACAAACCCCTCAGTGCATTCCAGCTTAGCTTCACGTTATGACCGACGCCTTCCTTTCGTACCACTAGATATATAGCGAAAGGTCTGAATGTCACAGGTCAAGAACTGAACACCCTACGACTGAATAGCATCTCGCTAAGGCTCATCGAACCGCGGAGGCAATTGAGGTTCATGATACATTTGTCTATGGCCGCATTTGGGTGCACTGGACCGGGCCTAGATCCGCAAGAGATCATGTAAGACTGTGCCGCAGGTGCGCCGTAATCCGGCGTGGCTGTCATTCTCGCACTCACACCTTATCATTGCCGGCCTTTCTAGACGTGCCCCTGTGTAGGTACTGTGAGAACTCCGTGGATACAGAACCCAGCGCGCACGTCCCTCTGGCATTCCGAAAGGAAGTTGTCGGAGCGAGGCATGACCAGGTTTCGCGTTCCCGAACGTGGTGATGAGATGTTACATGAGTGCGAGTGCAGCTCACAACACGGTTCTTGCATCGAGCGGCACCCCGCACATACAAGGCGTAGCCGGGAGGCTGGCTGCGGGCAGATAAGCGCAAACCCTCTCTAGACTATCTAGATCGAGTCCAGGTGTGGCTGGGGAGAGACCAGTGGAGACAACTAACGGCACAGGCGCGTCACGGTCTAGTATCCGACAGTATAAGTCTCCTTCGCAACAGCGAGCATCGTGTTCTACAGTATCCACACTCACTCAGCAATCCCCACACCTCGCTCACAGGTTCGTTGCGGCAGTGTCCCTATGGTAGTAAAAGACACTGATCGGCAGTTGCGAAGCAGTCTCGACCTTAGTCTTGACATTAATGGTCAAAGTCCTCATAGCACAGGACCATCTTACTCTTTCATTACCTGGGACATCCGACGACTGGCTTGCACGCGACTATGACGTCGACGCTCCAGTCTACCTCTTCGTCTACCCCTCGCACACCTCGACTGACCCACACCGCTCACGCTGGAGCATTACATGGCCTGTCGGCGGTCACGTCGAAACGCAAATGGTCGCCTGGCGGCACGTCCACGCCGACGTGTACGAGAACGAGTCGGGCCTCGAGACGGATCCGCCGCGTTATGTGTACGGCGGTGCGATTACGAAGACCGCGGGGCTCGGGACAGTGCTCGCAAAGCGCTTTCTGCTAGAGGTGATGAGCCTCGCAATGCGGAAACGAATCGAAGAGCTCGCGGCGGAAACACCCCTGGTCCCAGTGGCGGAGTGGCAACCGACCGACACGGACGCGCAGGGGTGGATCCGGGGCCTCCTGGAGAGGATGGTCGCGTCCGCGGTGATATCGAGCGCGACGCGGGAGCGCGTGATTCAACAGGCTTCTAATGGTCAGTGCAGATGGAGGTCTCATGAAGATAGAACTTACAAGTGGTGCATAGCATTCCTTGTGCCGCATTCGCCTCTTGTCCTTGGACTGTGCGAGTGATTTTTGTTGACTGCCCGAAGAGCCTACCGGTTATGACATACCGATATCTACCTAATGTCTGCACTGACGTACCTTATAACTAAGTTCCCAGAATTACTAGTAAGTCTGCTAATGATCAGTGGGGAATCTATCACGAGGCCCGGCCTAGCAAGATGAGGGAAGTATCACAACGGGCCGACTTTGGCAATCTCATCC
Source organism: Trametes hirsuta (assembly GCA_001302255.2). Classification (NCBI taxonomy): domain Eukaryota; kingdom Fungi; phylum Basidiomycota; class Agaricomycetes; order Polyporales; family Polyporaceae; genus Trametes; species Trametes hirsuta. The sequence continues at coordinate 349,368 of CP019382.1, read as the reverse complement.
CCGAGTTAGCTATAGAGCTTAAACGGATGATGGGTATACGTAGACATACACGACATAATCGTTAATTTGGCTTCACAGGCTGACGATTCCAGTGGCCAAAATTCAAGTCTGTTCGGATCTTCACGCCCTCTGAATCGTCGTTTAGTCACCTATAATAGGTTAATCATGGATTTCATATAGAGGTTATATATGCTCCCACCCAGGCATTCAGTGGATGATTCGGTGTACAACATCGACGACGGTGGGTATCGAACTACTAAGCGACGATGTGGCACCCCGTTCTCATCGCTGGTATACCGGCGGCAAAGAAATACAGGAGTGGGTAGAACTTAATAAGTGCTTATGTTTTAGCTGCGGGGCGTGGCGTTGGAGGTGTCCGTCGAGTTTGTCATGTCAGCTTGCCAGTGCAAGGTCTGTGACTCAGAAACATTCGGTCGGGGCGCGTGTGAGCACTAGGGGGATACCTTCTTGACGAATTGTATGCAGCTAACATAAACGTGTTCACCAAGAGTATTTGGCGTTTTAACTCGACTGAGAGCGGCAGAATCAATGAGTGCATGTCGTGTGGGTGTTTTGAAGTTGGCGTAGTGGCCCTTGGTCGGAGTGAGCCAGAGTGAGCCCCCGGCGTTTGAACAAACCCGTTTCGGGTAAGATCGCTAGTCAAAGTAGCGCCCATGGAGTCTCTCTTCTTCCTACCCTCGTCTACTCGTTGCCGAAGGACACTCTGCCCTTGAGCATGTATGGCCGCCCCCTTCAAAACAGATGCGCTACGAAGTCCCCAGGCTGTTGAGCTAACTACGATCTTTGGAGACGCACGAAATCCTAGGTAGCAACGGTGAAAAGCTGTTTAGGCTTGCTACCGCGTGCACGGGTAGCCGATCATATCCTTCAGACATAGATAATAGTACGAGCAAAGGCATCCACGTACGTTTCTAACAATTCATGGAAAACCAACCCTTCTCGTTAACGTGTCCATTCGCTACGCAGAAGCCCACCTCGTTGCAGGTCGAAGCTTCTCTCCGGTTTACTGAGCACCATATGCATGGTCGCAGCATACAAAGACACGTACTCCGCCGGCCGCACTGTATGCCCAGACCGCTGTGCGCTCCGCACAATAAGACTGCTTACAGTCGAGGTATGGTACGACATCAGGACTTCTGTCCTTCCCCGCTTGCCCCGTTGACACCCTCTTCAGCCCGTCTAACAACGAGCTTGTGCTTCCCCACAAGACGTCAAATAGACGGGAGGCCTTCGCCTGAGCATATTTCTGTGGAGCGAATAACTTTTCCGCCGAACCTGCTTCGCTGGCTGGTATGCCCTGGGTTCTCTTGGCGTCAGGCGTTCGCGCCACCAGCGCGACGCGTTTGGATCACGTGTGGGACGGGCCTTAGCTGATCTCGAGTTTCTCGTCTGCCAAGTAACTTGGTGAGAGCTATAACGTTATATTGATCGCGTTACCTTCTTCAGATTTTGTTTTGAGCCCGAGGAGAAGCGACATGTCACCGGAATTAATGGCCCCACATGGGTACGCTGTGAACGGGGCCCCGTGCGCGACTTCTATGAGGTTATCCTACGATACTCCGCGACGGTGCGACTGTGCTGTCCCGGAGTCTCGTAAAATTTTCCGGCATCTTAAGTACGCCCCCCTCTTGTGTGCTTTCTATTCGACGAACCTTGTGGCGGTCGGGGGTAGCGTTGATGTCATCCTCCCCACCAGCATCGTTCGTAAATGCCGAACATCAATTCTGCCGTTCCACCTCAAAGAACACCACACTTTACTACCAAGTAAGAAATATTTTCATCTATTTGTTAGGCCCAATCGTGTTGGATACTGCTTACTGAGTCATAGTATTATTAGAGATCCCCTATCCTGTAGACCGTTCTGTATCGCCAATTCGAGGGACCATCGGAGGAACGTAAATATGCCGGTATGAACGCCGTTGTCCTATCTAGACAATGCACTAAACTGGACATATCCCACGTCACCCTCAAGTTCTCTATGTTCACTTGACTTTCAACACGAGGCCCACCCACATCGACAACCGGGCATGCGATGGACATACGACCACCAAGCTCCGCACCGGGGCCAGTAAAACCGTTTTGGTCTGTATTGTTCTGGCGTTGCGGAAGCACACTCGCGTACCTGCAGGATTCACGACCCGCTCCCTGATGAGGCGCCAAACTCGCCCGCCGAGCGATGTGCAGGCCGAGCTGAGGTCTGCAGCCTACGTTCTTCTGCAACCACCCCGCTATGCTGGAATCATCCCGGTCCTATCGCGGTACCATCGCCGTTATCGCAGCTTCATCGTCGGCGTTCATCTGTTCGCTCTGTTATCGCCATTGGCTATTACCCCACATTCATCTCGGCACCGGACTGCTTCTTTGACTTCGCCTCCCACGACGGGAGCGCGGGGCGGAGTTGGCTTTGCGCCCGAACTCTGAACCTTGCACCCAACGCGGCGAAAGATGACGGGGTCTCTCTGGGATGATCTCAGGGCTTCTGATTCTGAACGTGCTCGGCCGGGCTTCTGTGATTCCTCGTGCGGACGGTCACGACGCCCAGGCCGACGCGTTGCCGCCCGACTTTAGACGAGCAGCAACGCCAACATCCACCGCGCTGGCCCGCACGACTTCTGTCCACTCTCGCTGCGCGATCTGTCCGCCACCCGATACCCCACATTTGCAATCAATCCTGTGTTACGACGACGGCACTGGTGCTACTCCAGGGGGCCTTCCAGTACGAAGTCCGCCTTACTGCCGCTCAGTCGCTGAAGCGCGGAAAGGCGGCTCGCTCGTGCACTTTCTCCTTTTCCGATCTATCGGACCTGACCTCCCCTACCGGCACTCTTACCCCGCCCCTAGAGGTCAATTCGGATGCGTTGACCTTCACTCTACTCCGCCATGCTCTCGCGCGGCTAACGTTGTACACCCACATCAACCTCGTCCATGCCGTTTTCTTTGAATCACCGCATCGTACGCAGGCCGCCAAACCCGCGGGTGCTTCTTCCTCCTGGTCTCCTTTACGTCGTGGCGTAGATTCAAGCCATGCTCCACCGAGGCCTCCCGCGCGCTGCGCCTGGGAAGCTATGGGTGCCCCCGCGCAAGCTCCGGCCGTGCAATCACTACCCTTAGCTCACCCGTGCAGGGAGCTTCCTTGACGCGACGGTGTGCCGGCCCCAGCGGAGCGCGGGGCCCGCAGCCTACGGCAGGCAGACCTACAGCAGGTTCGAGCACAGCGGCAGGTACGTGTTCATACCTTTCCTCCACGTGCGTTACACTTCCCCTCCAGCCTCGCACTAGTGCAGAAATGGTATGTATCTTCTTGACGACTGAAAGATGGGCGCCCCTCGGCGTGGGTGGGTGCCATATGCCATATGCATTGTCATTGCAGTCGCAGACTGCCTTTCTACTCTCGGGTGGCAGCACCTCGACGGTACGTACGAGCGTACCACTGGGCCAGTATCAGGAGATGATCTGCACTTGCCATCAAGTAGACTCAAAGCCCTCTCTCCGTCCCGTGGGACGCGTGCTGGGTATATTTTTCAGCCGGTGAACGACTCGTCTGACAGACGGCCGGGCGCCCGACATGACGGACCTTTGCTTCTCTCGACACGCCTTACGTCGACATGCACCGCAGAAACTGCGAAGCGCGAGGCAGGCAGGCAGCGGCTGCCAGATCCTGCGAACGCACATCTCGATACGGAAAGGTCAAACGACACATACCATTCGGTCGTCCCCCGCCCGTCCTGCATCCCCAAGCTCGAGCGGTCGGCTTGCTGCTTTGTACCCAGGAGCGCCCGCGATGGGCTGGGCAGCCGCTTCGTCTCGATGCCCCTCCGTGCACCCGCTCAAGGCGAGCGACTGCCCAGAGCCACAGCGCCAAGCACGCGTGAGAGCGTGCGCGAGCCTGACGCACCGTGCCGTAAAGATACAAGCTTTAATCGGGAGGGGTGCTGTTGAAGCTTGTGCAGTACCGTCCTCCTCCATCTGTCCGCCCGGGAGTCGCACATCGGGGGGTGGTGGTCCAATAGGAGACCCACGATGAAGCCTCGATGGGCGGACGCCCCAGCGCCCCGAGCAGACGCCCCTGCGGCTCAGCGTCCCCACGTTCGAGAAGCGGGCGGGGAAGCTGAACTCGCTGGGGCAGAAGAGGCGAGGCGGTTCGGCGAATTCAAGGGGGTTAGTGGAGGGAACGGTGGAAGAGAGGCAGCCGAGACCCCGGGGACTGGCCGTGCACTCTGCAACGGTGGGTTCTGCACCCTTGTCCGCCCGCCTCGGGCACCCGTCTCACCACCTCATCGTGGCTGGGTGGTGGGGCTATCGGGTGAGGAGACGCAGCAGGTGGAGATGAGGCCTCGAGGGAGGGACGGCTGCAAATGCGACCGCTGTTCCGTCCGGGCCCCATTTCGCCTCCGAGTCTGCGGGATAGGAGGTCAGTGGCGGGGGATGCCAATCCCACTCACCCAGCCTGGTTGGGATCCCGGGCTTGCCGTGATGAAAGGCATGATGGTGACTGCAGCTGCAACTGCTCCTGACAAAAAAGGCCTGATGGGAGGCATGGGGGGTCGAGAACCGCGATGCTGGCGGGCGTGATGAGGGACTGCGCGCGGGACCCGTCACGGTGTACGTACAATCTGCGTACAAGCCCGTCAGCCCCCAAGGCTTCCCCCTTGGCAGCCGTTGGCGCAGTGTGGCCAGGTCCGCCCGACTGGCTCGTAGCCACGCGGCTGCGTGGCGGTGGGCTGGTGGAACTGGTTCCTGCCGCCCACAGCATTGACAAGGGACTCGGCCGCAAGTCGTCCGCCGTCGCCGCCGCCGCCTCTGCCAGTTCGTGATGAAGATCTTCTGCACAAAGTACCACAGGGGGCAGGACGCCGCTGACACGGCGCCGACGGCACAATATGTAAGCCAGTACCCTAGTGTCACTCAGCCTGCGTACTTACATACTCGCGAACCCAAACAACCTACGGACAAGCGGCCGCTGGAAGACGGCCAGCGAACCCGAGAAGGCTTCGTCGGGAACCGGGGTGCTCCACCAAAAGCCGCCGCCGCCGCCGTTGCGTCACTCTGTTTGGGGAGGTCTGGCGGCGAGAAGGAGAAGGGGTCATCAATGAAGTCATCCGGTGTGGCGAACTGCTCTCCCGGGCGGCAGCCCTATGCAGCGACAAGGCCCCCGAGGCACCGGTGCGCGTCGCAAGTATATGAATAGGTTGACGCGCACGACGCGACGCAACTAGTAGCATACTGCATCACGACCGCGCCGATCCCCCACCGTCTTCCGTCTTCGCCTTGAATGCGTCTTCCCGGGGCGCACTCCCAGCGTACCGCTACGGGCGTGACGTTGGGGGAGAACGCGGCTGACGAACCGTTAATAATAATATCGCAGGATGCGCGTAGGGACCCAGCTTCGTTTCTCCCGGCCCCTTGCGCACGCAAGCTTTGGAATGCGCGAAGCCGCCGGCAGCGTCCGACGGCGGCGCGTAATCAGTTCGAGGGTCGGCTTGATATATACAGTGCGATGACATACACAGTAGCAGTAGTAGTGTATCGTATGTTATCGCCCGCTGCATCCCGGTGTCGCAGTGCGTGCATGTCCACCACGCCCGCAAATAGCCACAGAAGCCCTCACGATGGACTCACGCTGTGGAGCGGAAGACAATCCATGTCGGACGCTCGGGCAGGCCGCCACGAGCAAACAGTGCGATGCCAGGACCGCACTCGATTAGCCCTAGCGAACCTTCGGAGGGGGGAGGGGGACTGAAGGCGGAGGCACACACCACAGACGTCTGAGACGGAAGGAATAACCGAACTCAATCGTTTGTCAAAACGTGTGCATTATTGCGCTAGATTATACGCGTATCTTTTTGCCGCGCCCGCCAGTGTACGACGACTACGGCGGCGGCGGCGACCTATTCAACAGGAATGTAGCAGCAATATGCGTAGTGGGGGGGGGGGATACCGCGGCCGCGGGCCGTGAGCGCGTGCCAAGAGAAGAGATAGAGAAGAAAAATAGAGAGCTATAGTACACGGCACGCGCGCGGGCACAGCGGGGCTATACGGGAGATGAGTAATGAAAGAAGCAAAAAATATGTGAGAGGGAGAGAGAGAGAGAGAGCAAGGAGCAGATGTGGATATGAAACAGGGCGAGAGAGAGGAAGAGAGGGAAAGAGGAGGACGAGAAAGCACTGGCACGGTGAGATGTGGTGAGATACAGATACACAGCGGAACGCTTGTGCGCCAAAGGCGGCGGCGGCCCTCTTCAATCATACGTCAAGCGGGCGGTGGTGGCAGGCAGGCTCGTGAGGGTGTCGTGACGGTTGAAGGGCGGGAATAATATGCGACATGCGAGGGTAGCCAAGCGACGAGCCTCATTACGGGTGTGTTCGTGTTCGTGTGGGTGTGGGGAGGGGTGGGGTGGGGAGGCGGGAACGGGACGGATGCGCAGTGCGACGGTGCGGATATTATACAAAGCGGGGGCGGTGGCAGCAGCAGCGGAAGGAAGCACGAGATTGACGGGGACGCAGGATCGATGATGATGATGGAGAAGGTCTTGGACGGCATGAGCGGGCATATCTTGCATGGACATGAGGGGGACATGGGCATGAGCATGAGCGTATGCATCACAGGCATCGCGCAGACGGGAGGAGCAATCGAGGGACGGGGACAGCAGGGGACGAGAAACGGGAGAACGAAGGGGGGAGGGAACAGGGAGGAAGAAGAAGCGGCGGGGGACGGGGGAGACGCATGCGCACGCGCACACCCAGGCGGCGCGGGAGCAGCCACTGCCCTCATGAGACCTCCATCACGTCCGCGCGCTCGCTCTCCGTCTTGACCTTTACGTCCACGCTCGAGCTCTTGCCCTTGCGCCCCATGCGCTTCCCCACGCCCACCGGGCGCCCGTCCCTGCCCTTGCGCCCGCGCTCGACCATGTCCACGTCCGCGTCCACGTCCTCATCCGCGTCCTCGTCCACGACGTCATCCTCGTCGTCGAGATCGTCGTCCATGCTGCTCCCGGGCGACACGCCCGTGCCGGACGTCGACGGCCGCTCGAGTTCCGGGTGCTCCGTGTCCATCTCCTCCACGCTCGGCAGCGCAAAGTCGTTGAAGCTCTTGCGCATGCTCCCGCGCCGCGCACGGCCTCCCATGGCGGGTGCCGCGCCTCCGCCGCCGCTCGCATCGCCGCTCACACTCGCACCGTTGAGGAGCGCGAACCCGTCCACCTCGTCGTGCAGCTTCAGCTCGCCCTCGCCCTCCGCGGGGGACCCCGAGGCGGGCGCGGAGCCGCCGCGGAACGCCTGGAGCTGCTGTTCGAGATCGCGGTTCCTATTCGCCTGCGCGCTGACGAGCTGCTGCAGGTACCGGATGTACTCGACGCTCTTGCGCAGGATCATGCCCTTGTTCGCTTTCACGGCGTTGCCGTTATCGGCGCCGTTCGCTGCGCTTGCACCGTTGGCCGTCGTCGGCGTCGCGGACGGGTTCGTGTCCTCGGGCTCGACGCTGCCCGAGCCCTCCTTTTTCTCGGGGTTGATGCGCACCCCGCCGAAGAGGAGGTCCTCGCCCGACGCAGAGAGCGACGCGGGCATCGTTATCGTGGCTGCGGTGGCGTCGGGATGAGTCGCGGGTAGTCCGGTTTCGGAGGTGGGGGGCGTACCGTTCGGGTCGAGCAGGCATTCTGGGATGAGGGTCGCGAGCTCCGAGATCTTCTCGTTGATGTTGTCTCTGCGCCGCCGCTCGACGGCGTTGTGCGACTCGCGCCTCCGCCGGCGCTTTTCGTTGGCGATCAATTGTCTGCACGGCCATCGCATATACGGGCGCATACAGCGACACACACGCAGATCGCGGAACGAGGGAGGCGCATACAATGAGCCATCGGACGCTAGGAGCACAAACGAGGCCGGTACGCACTGTTTCACCGCCAAGTCTTCTGGAGGGGACTCTCCCTTCTGCACGCCCACAATGCCCATCCCCGGAACATTGACCTCTTTCGGACTCACGCCGAGACCCACACTGCCGAGACTGGTCCCGCCATTGAATGCGCTAAAGCCTGCATCGTGCACGCACGCTTAACGTCTGCGCCAAACAATCTGATATTGCACCGAGACATACCATGCACACTTTCTGGCGTCGGGAGGCCAAACTCGTTGCCCTGGCCTTGGGGCATGAACCAGCCGCTGGTATGCAGGCTGAGGGGGCTCGCGGGACCCCGGCCAGCGCCGTTCGCGCCGTTGGGGATCACGAGCGGCTGCGTGTGCCCGCGGTGCAGCGGGGGCGGGGAGACGCTCGAGACCGAGTTGCGCTTCGTGCGCGTGCGGCGCGCCGGGCCGCCGTTGGTGCTCGGGGGGTTTGCGGGGTCCATCGCGTTCGACGGGGCGCGCGAGCGCGATCGGCTCCGCGAGAACTCTGTGCCCCCCGCACCGTTTGCGGAGACCGGGGACGGCGTCTGGCGCTGTCCGTTCGGGTGCCCGTTGGGCGGTTGGCCGAGGTGGAACTCGGACGGCGCGGTGAGGTTCGAATAGGAGGAGATGCCGGAGAGGTTGGATATGTGGGAAGAGAACGAGGACGGCTCGCCGGGTGGGGGCGCGAACGGGTTCTGGCCGTTCGCGGATGTGGGCGAAGAGGGGTTGTTCGAGGGCGGCTCGTAGCGCATGGAGGAGCCGATGGCGGGGACGGTCGAGTTGAAATGCGAGTGGGTGGAGAACTCATGAATCGGATGCGTGCCGTGAACGGAGGAGGGGCCGTGTATGTTGGCGGAATGGAGGGAGGACGCGGGGGGCAAGGAGAAGGACGGATTCTGATGGCCGCCGAAATGGCTGTTGTTGTGATGGGAGGACTGGTGGTGGGATGTGGGGGCGGAGATGTCGAAGATGTTGTGGGTGTGATGGGATCGGTAATCGTCGTACGCTGCGGGGGACTGGGTTGAGCGTTCGTGCGAGTTGTTGTGGGGGTGGCCCTGGGAGGGGGAGGTGCCGATGAGGGAGGCCAGCTCGTCGGTGAAGTCCATGGTGTTTCCAGACTGGTCGTTGTTGTGGGAGGGGAACTTGCGGAAGGGATCTGGGACGGAGAAGAGCGGGGGGACGAAGAGGTTGTCAAACTGGCCGGAGCTGTTCGCGTTTGAGTTGCTCGCGGGAGGGGAGGGGGGAGAGTTGGAAGGCGGAGGGGACGGGAGGTGGAAGCCCTCTGTGCGGGAGAGGACCTGGGGCTTGTAGGATGGGAAGAAGGAGGAGCTCATCGGACGGCGAGGGGCGGGGAGCGGGGGGGACGGCGAGGGGCGGGGGCGCGAGGACGAGGACGGCGAGGAGGCGGCGGAGGGCGGTCGAGGGAGGGAGGAGAGAGAGGGAGAGATTCAGAGCCTGGAGGAGGAGCAGGAGGGCGGCCGTGCACCCCGCATCCCCGGCTTAAAGACAAGCATTCACTTATAATCTCCTTATTATTATTTTCTTACCCCACGGGGGCCCGCTCCCTCGGCTCGATCGCATCGGGCGCCCAAGCAGGCGCAAACAGAAGACAGCGCGCCGGTCCCCGCTGGGCGCTGAGCGCCCGGGGCCGCCATCAGCACTTGCCGGCCGAGCCCCGGGCGACGGGCTTCGGGCTCCGGGGCCCCAGTCCCCGCATCCGGGGGCCCGGCTGAGCGCTCTGCCGCGTCCCCGCACGCCCCTGCCTTCCCCACCTTCCCCTCCTGGCGCAGGCGCCGCCGCATACTGAACGCCTGCCCAGCCGAGCCGCCCGCCCTGGCCCGCGCCCGCGAGCCCCGCTAGCGTCGCGCCTGTGGCCAATCCGGGGGCGTGGATCTGAGGCCGTTTCATGGGTCGCGACGCGCGACGGTGCCCCTGTCGTTGATCCAAGCGTGCCCGCGGTGTCGATTACCTTTTGCCGCCTCGATCGTCCGGTCCCGCCTTCTGACATAATCCGCCTCTTACCATCTCCGTCTGCGTCCCTTTCCTCTAAAGCTCGATCGTCGCTGCGCCTCTAATGTCGCCTCCCAGCCCCGCGTCCCTATCTTTGCGTCAACATGCTCACCTCGCACCGCCGGATTCCGCACGAGCACACTCGAGCCGTCTGTTGCTCTGGCTGAACGCAGAACATGCGAAAGCAACTCGTCCAAGTTGCAGCGCGTCGAGGTTCCCACGCATCCTGATGCCCATCTTCCCAATCCGCCGCCGCCATGACTCCCGATCTCACCTCACGGACCTTTCCCGCCTCGTCCGACGTGGCCGCCACCGCCCCCTCCCATAGGCCAGCCCCGGACAGACACACACCTCATCATGACACCGGCGCCGCCCGATACGTCGCCTCGCGAGCCCGTCCTCTTCATTGTTCCTCCACCCCATATTTTCGCGCCTTCAGTCAGCGCCCGCCGCCGCAATATTGCCACCACCGTCACCCCCGCCCTTGGGCCTTCGTCGGTGGGGGTTCGTAATAAACAGCGCACCACAAGGCCCGTTTCCCCGGGCGCAGTTTACGCCGAGCCGAGCCCGCCTCGAGCCCGTAGCCGCACAGCGGTTGATGGGTTTGACTCCGACAGCGCCTCCCCCACCCCCGCCCTGCCGCAACCCCAGACCCCGCACTCCAACTCCAGTCCACTGTCCCGACGCATCAATGCCATGGTCCCCTAGCGGGCGCTCGCCGCGTTCGGCTCCCGGCCCGAGCGCCCGACGCAGGCTGTGGAACGGACGGTCTGCCGTCTTTCGACCTTCCCCTTTCACGCCGACGCTGATCCCGGCGGACGACTGGCCTCGCGCTGATACGCCCTCTCCCGCTCTCTTGTCTCCTCCGCTGCCACCGCAAGTAATGGGAACTCCTACGCCGCATGCGACGCCTCCGAGTCTGCCGCAGGAGGCCAAGCCCGCGATCGCGGACTCGGAGGAGTGCTTACTACTCCTAATAGCCTCCGACCGTCTCCAGTCGAGTCTGACTGCCCGCGCTCGTGTTGTCTTGTCCAGATCTTGTTTCGCTGCGCGGCACGCCCCCCTGTCCCCCAGGCTCCTTCCGCGGCTCCATCTTCAATTGCGCACGAGCTTCATCGACAGCCTCGCGCTGGCGTGCGGCTTGCAGCCGGCGCCTGAATCTGACGGCGCTCAGGCTTGGGCTCGGACTGGCTGTGGCCCGCGGCTGCGCTCGATGCTCGGTGTCCATCCTGGTTCAACAGCCGAAGCCTGTCCGCCCGAATACCCTGGCGCGCGCCCCACCGGAATGCCTTCTGACTACTACCTCCGTCCCTGAATGCGGCCGCCCATTAAGTATCAGAACGACACCTACAATCGATAAACAAGCACCGCGGTAGGCTTCGCTGCCGCTGCCTCTGCCCCCATCGCTGCATGCAACGAACGAGCACCAGGCTTCACACCCCGCGGGCGCGCAAATATCTTCCCCGCGTCAGCTACGCACGCAGGCCCAGGCACGCATGCACACGCAGCCCGCATGCCTTTTTACAACACCCATTGTCCACCGTCGTGGGCGCCCGCCGCTCTCCCGCTACCATCGGACTGTACGCTCCATACCCCGCACGCACGCCAGCCTTCTCTCTCAGGGCCCGGGGGCAGTTTCCCACCCCCGCAGCAGCAACAGGAGCGGGAACGGGAGCGGCGGCTCGAGGTCGCCCACTGGCAGCGCCCGTTTCTGGTAAAGCCGCCGGATCGTTGAGAGAGGGGCGGTGGCCCCGCCTTGGTGCGTTAAGCTTCTAGGGTCCTCGGCTTCGTCGCTTCTACGGGTATAGATCTGGAGGGAGATGCTCTGATGTGTGCTAAGCCCGCTGAGTGGATCGTGGAGTGGTAAGGGGATGTTACTAGGAATGAGGGGATGGAGGTATGTAGTTGTAGGTACGTGTGTCCTCGTCCTTCGTCCATACGATCCATATACGTCCTAGTAATTAGTTAGAGCTAGCGTCAATGAATGTATGCACACACGCGACTTTGTAGTATACCGCATAAAGCTAGCACGGCCAACCCTGAACGTGTGTATACAAACTATGCTTCCATGGTTCCTCGGAGCCGTACGCGTCGCCCCCGCACCCCCAATCGTACCATCAACATGGGATACGCGCTCCGAATTCTAGCAGCCAGATCTGCGTACGGTCTTGTGTGGGCACGTACGCCCTGTCAAGCTAGCTCTACTAGTACACAATAGCAACGAATACGAGGCCTTCAAGTTAAACCGGCGCCATGAACAGGTCCTCCAAAATACCAATCGGTGGTGCTATGTACGCATACATATGTGCGCGTACAACTGGACGAGTGCGCGAGATGCTATCTCGCCCTCGGCCGCCCCGATCGACGACGTCGGCGCCCACAACTCACAACCCCGCAACGCACGAGCACGAGCACGAGCACGAGCACAGCGGCGCACGCCTGCGTGCGCGTCATCTGACCCGCCTCCGGGTGGGCAGCGCGGCAGCTCGGAGCATTCGCGGAGGCGGCGCGGGGCCGCTGGAGACGAGCTCAGTCTGCCCTGACTAGCGAGCGAGGTTGTGCAGTACGATTGAGTAGGCTACAGACTCTCAGAGCTTGAGAGCTTGGTGACCGGGCTGGCGCTCCACTCATGATCTGTGCTGGTTGCCGGTGCCCCTCTAGGCTTCACTCGAGGAACGCGAGGTGATCGAAGGGGGATACCAGGGTGGGGTTTTCGGTATTGAACCGGACCGTTGTGTATGATCATGTATGAATGAGCCTTGGCGATCGTGGTGCTGGGCGTAACACTCGACTACAAGACCAAACGGATGAGATTGAGACGACTGGATGCTGAAAATGTATAGCATAGAATTGGGACCAAAGAACAGGACCTACCGCGCCTCTTCGCGAAGAGCGATGTATCATCGCACCGCTGCCCGGTGGCATGCGTCCAAAACGTAACAAAACGGTGCAAGGACGCGACCGAATCCGTTTCACGCCCGGATCAGCACGTACCACTCGCACCAGGACGACACGGAGTCAGAGGGCGGTGTATACCCTGAAGCCTGACTGAGGCTCAGGCTGCGCCACCATTCTCCCCGACGGGACGGCACAACGGGCCGACGCCCGCACCCCCCGAGCCAAGATCTGCGCCCGAGTTTTTGAGTGCGAGTGCTTCAACTCTGCGCAGCGTGGCGCAGAGTTCAAAGTTGGAGCATGGCGCGAACGTTCCAGCGCTGCGGTCTGAGACAATGGTACTTACTTAGCACTTACCCCAGGAACGCCCTCCCCCCAATGCCCGCCGCGGGCCTCCCTCGATGTCGATGCCGCATGCTGTATGCCGTATGCGGCGCAGGGCCGCCACCGCGCCGACGCTGGCTGTGGCGCGACGCCCCCAAATCACTCTACGCGACGCGCGAGCCGCAGCGACTCCTCCACAAGCCCTTTGAGTATGTTTGAACACCAAGCATCGGCGCAGGTTGCGCGCGCGCGGATCGCATCAAAGCGGAAGCCAGACGAACTCAGCATGACGCGGAAGTCGAAACCGCCTGAGACACGCCCGCGCCCGCGTGCGGGGGGGTGGGGGGATCGTCTGCGTTCTTGCTTCCATGCCGCTCCGCGCCTTCGTCTCCGCCTGTTGTCGTGAAGGTGCCGGATCCTCAATGGGGTGTCGCGCTGCTCGTTTGCTGGCCGGGAGATCCGGGGCCGTTCGAGCTGCTATACCATGCGAGGAGGTGTCGCATCAGCATCGAGCGGACAGCGGGCGCGCCTACCGAGGGTCCCTTCCGATGCGCGGTCGTCATGGCCCGGGACGCGGGACGTCGTCGGCCTCCCCGCAGAGCCATTGTGCGCATCCGCGTCGACGTCCCGATCTGTCGACACGCCAGGTCAGACGTGGACGTGATGCGACGACATTCTAGGACCAGGCAGAACGCGGGCAGCGCGACCCGGCAGAGCGGTACCCTTGGCGAAAGCTTGATACGAAAACACAGGCCCCTGCCCCGCATTGACCAGTGCTCAGGCATTGGGCCCTGAGGCCTGAGGCGGCGCGTCCATACATACGTCGTCGATCGAAGTTCCGGCTCGAGCCACGGACCCTGACAACTCGCGAGGGCAGGCCGACAGCCTGAGATCAGCGCTAATGCCCCGGGACCAGGATCAGGACCAGGACTAGCGCGGCTGCGTCGGAATGCGGCAGCAGCGCCAAGAAAAGCACAGAACGGCAGGGGGTAGAGGGGCCAGCCCGCATCTCCGAGAAATGCGCGTGGTGGCGCGGGGCGGGGGAACGCGCGCCCATATGCGGCATGCGGGCGAGTGCGAAGCGCGAGCTTCGCCGGGCGTAGTGCGAGCGGGAAAGGGGGGCGAGCACGGCCTCCGCACGCCACGATGCGGGGAAGAAGCGCGGAAGGCGGCGGAGAACGCGCGACGGGGCTGGGGAAGCGTGTTCTCGGAGAGTCGACGGATCCACGCCAGGCTGAGTTGCGGGGTGTATAGTATACGGGGCGTAGGACGCGGGCACTCCGAGGGTGTCGTCCTCGTCGCGCAGGGACGTCGACCAGGGCAGGGTCCTGCAGGAAGCGCTGCGGGGTTCGTCTTCCGTGTTCAGTCCTGGGTCCTGTCGGAGACAGACGTGGAGATCGCCAAGAAGGGAGGGGCTGCGCACGTACAACCTCCGACGAAGGGTAGTAGTAACCATATGCGTGCATGCGTCTTTGCGCGTTCATCCGAGGCTGGTACGGTCAGTGTGCGCGGTGCCTGGAAAGCCCAATGTGATGCCGCGGCCCCACCTACGCACTAGGACTTCCGTCAAAGGCCGACTATAATGCGCCCGAGCGCGTAACAGGAACACCTGCGTGAGCGACCGCCCTGAAGGTCGGGCTTTGTGCGAAGAGCCTGCGGAAGGTAAGTGGAGCGCGTCACTTAGAGAGTGGGTCTGCGCAGCCTGGCAGCGTCTGCGCCCGTTATAGTCAATTCGTGGATTACGACGCCGTAAGCCTTAGAGCTATCGGGATCAGTAGAAGGGTGCATAAAAGCTCACCAAATGGCACAGTCCACATAGAAACGGGGCAGACGTTCGGTACAGCGAGGACGTCATCGAGAAGTTGAGTAACATGTGCCGTAAGATGCTTAGACGGCCGTCATGCTCGGACCTGATGAAGTCGACAACGGTTAGAATTCTGGCAACAAGAATGGCAGAGATGATTGATACTGTACCTCCCAACGAGTCGATAGACGATCAGGCAGTCAAGCCCGTGAAATCAACGCTGGCACCTCTTCGTCATCATCCCCACGCTTCGTTTGGCAGTCGACACCCACGAAAGACGTGGCCTTTCCGGGGAGAACCAGACCTCTGACAGTTACCGCAGCGCGAGAGTGCCGGGCGGCCGGAGGCGTGAGCACAAACCCGGCGAGGGGAAAAACACCGAGCGGTCGGAGGACGATTCGGCTCGCCGATGCCGTCAGCGCTGTCCTGCAGGCAGCAGAGGTTCTCAACTGGTTCTCAACGGTGGGGCTCACAACAGACTGTCATACGTACCTGCCGCGGCCTGAAAGGCAGAACAGCCGCTCGATGGCGCCATCCAACTTGTTGCAGAACCTCTGTCCTGGCGGGAGTGCGGGGACTTCGCACCGCCCGCACACCGACGCCCATCCGTCGCTGTCGCCGCATAGATAGCCCGCAAGAGACGCCCCGGGGGCAGCGTAGATCCCCCTACTCCTCCGCCAAGCCAGAGGGGGTGTGAGACTGCCATAATGAACGTCGTCGCAGGCGCGGATGTGGTGGGGCCCCGAGAGAGCAGGGCGCGGCAGTACTTTGCATTGAGTAAGCCAATCAGAACGGCCCTGAGCGCCGGCCGCACCCATGGAAAGAAGAAGACCTACGGGCCAGAGCACGGATGGCAATGATGCCGAATCGGGTGAACACGGCGGCCATTCCACGGGGCCGTTTCGTATCTGGACGATCTGCTGCCCGATCCTGCAGAGAGGGAATGCGGGGGATCTGCGGGGTGCGAAGAGCGAGGGAGGATGCTGGGAGCGTACGTACGCGCGAAGGCGCGGCAGTGCGGAGGCGGATGGACGGCTGGCCGCTGGGTGCCGGTAGGACAAGTACCGCTCGCATTCCGCAATGCCCTGCCTGCTCTGTCCGCGGACGGACGGCGGGGAGGGTGGACTTTGCTCGGTAGTCGGAGATGGAGGCGCGAAGTCGGGAAGGCGATCGAGGAGGCATACAGTACGTATGCTGGTTGATTGTTCGCGAAGGCGGTTACGAACGACGGAAGACCTGTCGCAGGTTAAGTTGAATTTCATGATGAAAGCGAGCGTGCGGTGAGAGCGGAATACCCACGAATGGACCGATATAGCCAATGGGCAATGCGAGAAGCACTCGAACCTTTTCCTTCGCGACTCGAAGATACGGTTTGATAGTAGCTGGGACGTAATTAGCCGTCTTCGTAGGCAGAGGAACCTTTTGAGAATATGAAGGAGATATCGGCCTGCTGCGTCGGGAAGGATGTTTACTGTGCGTCTAGTTTAGGGAAGTCCGCGTCCCTCACAGAGCACTATGGCCGACTCGTCAGCTGCGCTACAGCAATTTGCAGAAACCTGGGCACTCACTATCGACCAGGGGTGCGGTTCGTGCATGTATAGAGGCCGCAGTAGCGGCGCACCACCATCATCAGCATGACGTCGATGACCAGTCGTTCTTTCGAGTGTCGGACCGTCGTAGCCATATGTGTTTGTCCGGCAACCCCGGCCCTGCCCAGCCGTCTCCACTCCCTTGTGCAGAGTCACCTAAAAACAAGGCACGACGCGCTTCTGCGGCGAGCTTGATGAAGACCTATGAAGGCATCGACCAAAAAAGCTGCCGTCTGCGCGCGTACAACACGCCCGCCACCGCGTCCGCCCGAGTATGACGCAAGCGCTGCGCAGGATGCGATTCTACTTCGGAAAAAAGTGAACGTGCCATGTGCTCGACGGACGTCAAACAGACGCGCCTCAGGGTCGCGTCCGATCGTGCAGCACAAATGGACACCACGGTGGTGGATTTCGAGGCCGATGGGACTGATTAGGAAAGGTCGCTGAAGCCTGGGCGTATGGGATCCTTGATGGCCCAGGCGATCATCGAGGTGAGTGCTAAAAGCGGCGATAGCGGCTCCGGCAGCAGACGGTGCGCCAGTGCCGCACGAGCAGCGCGGGACCAGTATGAAGGATACTTCGTGGAGCTAGAGGCAGCACGATCAGAACGGGTGCGGGAGGATGTGCCGGGCCAGAGAGGTTGCGCGAACGCTGTAGCATCACATACATATTGGGAATGGTCAACCCGCTCAAGTCGCGCCTGGCGGGCAGGGCCAGCGAGAGAAGATCAAAGACCGTATAGTTTGGTTGACAAGGAACGCGATCCGTGAGATGTTACGGGGGGCGGGGTACCCTCGGAGCCGCAGGGCGCTCCTATTGACGGCAGGGTATGTGAAATCGGACGGTGCGGGGTGGCGGGAGAGAGGTACGATGGAGCAGAAGGGACCCCAGTCGAGCTTCTAGTCGGCGTCTGATCTGCAGGCTGAACGAATCGCAGAGGAAGCTGCACCGAATACTCCAGGACAAGCAGGACAGAGACTTCAAAGTTGGCGGTGGGCGTCTAGATCCCGCGCGGGAGAAATAATTCTCCCGTGTCGAGTGCCTGGGGAAACACGCTAGAACGCGGGGTAAGGCGGGGACAGACGAAGACTTGCTACACATCTGGGGTAGAAATTGACCGAGCTCTTCGGCTGATGGGCGTGCTACACCGAGCCAATCGGCGTAAGATCAGTTACGAACTGGCCATCGTAATTGCATAAAATCGACGTATCCCACTGAGCGACTTGACGGCAAGAAATTAGGGGGCAATGCGTGCCAGGGCGGTCTCTAATTCGTATGAATCACATCAATACGATGGAATGAACGTTGGGCGGACATATTGACCTAAGTGCGGTACGTAACTTACGTGTATACTCATGAGAGCAACGCCCTGGAACTTCGCTGCGTTCCGCTGGCGAGCACGGTGCACATGGTACAGAGGGACGGAATATCCGACCCCTCCCCAAAATAGGGAATGTCCTGATCTTGCGAAGCAGACATCACAAATCAGAAAGCTCAGTGCAATCAAAGGTTGAAATAAACTCACAGATCCGCCAGCGCTGCCGATCCGGTCAAAGTCTCCGCATAGCAGCACCCGGGCCTTGGAGTCTGGGAAGACGACAACGACCGATCGTCGGGCGGCAGTAATTGTGCAAGACCCCATTCGAGCGCCGAGTCGGCTGGCGTAGCGTAGCCATGTGTCTGCAGTTCTGTTTTGTCTCAGCCATGGGAAAAGCACAACGGACAACACTAACCATTGTTGGTTTCTGCGTAGATCTTGGAAATTTTGCTGGCAACGGTCGAGTTGTGAGATGTAGCACATCAGGCGACCTTGTAGTTTTGCGAAATCACATGGAACTACTGCTGAGGAAATTTGCGGCACAGAAAATAACAATCAAGAGGGGAACGAACATCCGCGAGCAAGAAGAAGAGTGACTCTAGGGAAGTATTCCAGGAGTGACTACACTGAGTCGAGCCAAAGCACTCCCGACTGGTAAAATGGGGGCAATCGGTCGAGCGGGAAGAGAGGAGCCAGCGAGCAGGAGGTAGCAAGGCTTTATACATCGACCGCTCATGTCGCCACAGTGACGGAAGGCCGCTCACTGTCCTGGCCATCGCTCATCTGACACCCGTAGCACGCACCGAGGCTCACGTGGGTGGAGTCGGAAACTGCGAGAACTAGATACACCATGTTACTTCGGTACGGTGGGCGGGCCACGTCGACGGCAGGGCGGGCTGTAGTCGGACATCGGCTGCTGCGTCGTACGACGAACGGGGATCGACGCGCATAGTGGATGTTTTGGGTGCATATTGCCAGCTCGAGTCGGGCTCTCGGAGAAAGTTCGCGCTTACCGGGCGCTTGAGGTAGCTGCACTTGCTGGTTGTCGCCCAACGAGCATCACAGAGGAGATAATGCACTCAATAGATACGTGGTGTTCAACCTTGTGTGATGGTGCGGGAAAGGCGCAAGAATATAACCAGACCAATTCGGATCCCAGAGTGCAAGAAAAACAAAAGGTGCAAGGGTAGGATGCATCAAGCGCCCGCCCGCCACGCTGCCTGGTGTGACCCATCATGGGGTCCAAACATGTCACGCCAAGAAAAGTCCGTCACCAGGCGCTGGTTAAGTGTCAAGCTCGCGCATCCGAGTCGCCCACGAACTTCGAGTTCATGAAGTCCAAACTGATCATGGATCAGAAATTTCTCAAACTCCCGCCCTTTATCTTCAGAACAGATAAAATAGACTCAGCGTTACATACCCCAGCTCCATGATGTCGATTAGTCCACAACTTGGGGCCCCCGGATCTCGATCGGAGCTTTCAAGCAACTTGACCAGGACCTCAAAGTTGAAGTTTCATGTTAGCGTCACATCGGAGCCACACGATCCCCGAGCCGTACGGTATACGTGTGCTATTTTCGTCAACACGGAGAATAAGGGGGCATGGTATGTCTTACAAGTACCAATGCATATGGTCTTACATGGGGTTGCCTACATCTTCACCGTGACAGTGCTACATCCGAAGTTGAAGGTAGCCTCTTCTTCAGCTCCTCAACGTCCTCAATCGGAAGCCCGCACGTGAAGTTCTCGCAGATACGGACGTGTTCCCGGGTCGCGCCGCCTGGATCCTTGTCGAGTTCTTCGACGAGGCTTCTTACGCTCCCGTTGACTCTGGCGAGCTCACGAGGCGGGGTATTCGGGTCGAGGTGTATGAGGACACGGTTGGGGAGGAAACCCGATCGGATGGCCTTCAGTAGTGGCGAATCTAGTGCCGTGCCGGTATGTATGAACTGCGACCGCCCAGGTTAGTCGTCGTTGACCTTCAATTGCTCTTGCCAGGGGGACGGATTTACCTGCATGTACCCCCTTTCTGCCGACATAGCTGCGCCTACCATCGACGCCAACGCATGGGGGGCGTGTGACAATAGCTGCCCATTGGACGAAATAATGCTCTTCGCTTTCTCCGTATATGTGACGTGCTTGTCTTCGGCGAAGTGGGCGAGACGTTGCAAGTTGGAAAGTGTGACAGACACCGCACTGGGCTCCGCACCATCCTGAAGGCATAATGTCAGTATCATGACCTATTATTAAGGTCATAGACCCCCGCCTGTGCGTCCTTCATGCGGATGAGGATATGTTCGTCCGGGGCGGACGCAAAGTAGCCTCCGCCTTCCTGATCATAGAACAACTCATCCTGTTTGTCCTGCAGGCGAATCGCCCAAACGATGTATTCCTCCTTCGCACTCGCTTCATAAAGGTCGAGAAGACCTTCAAGTCGAACCCATATTGTTCAGTAAAGATGAGTCGGAGAGCAGGTAGGTTCTATACCTTGGATGAAGAACGCGTAGTCGTCCGTTTGCCCTGTCGGGCCTTGTCCCTCGCGGTAGCTCCTCCTCAATTCTCCATTTTTCTCGTCGTATAGGTGTTTGCGTATAAAGGCCGCAGATGCTTCTGCGAGCTCTAGTGCCGTCTTCGCGGTGGGCTGGTCGTGACTGAGCACCTCGGAAGTGCGTGCAAGACCCGAGATCTTCCGGCGGGCAGTCAGAAACCCCGAAGAGTCGGTATGGTGCGGGAAACATCACCATGAGCCCGTTCCAGCAGGTTAGAATCTTGTCGTCAAGGTGGGGTCGAGGTCTGTGCTTCTCGCGGTCCTCGCGGAGCGTTCTCAAGTTTGCGTGGAGCACCCGCTCAACCTCCTCGACGGATTTACCGAAGTGTTTGGCCGTCTCCTCCAGAGTGTGTGCAATGAACAGGACGTTCTGTTGGTGATTAGAAACCGGCCGTGATCTGCAGAGTACCCGCCCTTACCTGCTCCTTGAGTTCGCCCTGAATGTCGTGCGTAGGATCGCAATTGCCCTGTGCCTCCACGCCGAAGTGATACTTGAACATCTCAGCGTCTTCCCCGAGGATTTCCTCGATCTGAGTAGCAGTCCAAACATAAAACGCCCCTTCCTTCTTGATAATGCTTTCCCCGGCCGGGAGCGAATCGGCGTCTTCGGCGCTGTAAAACCCACCTTCCGGACTGCGGAGATCACGCGCTACATAGGCAATTATGTCCTTGGCCATGAGCTCCAGTATCTTTTTGTCCGGGGACGTTGGCTGTAGGAGTTGGTAGAGCTCTAGAGACGAGGCTAGAAGCTGCGCCTCATCGTATCTAGAAACGAAAGTAAGTGAGGTTAACGCGTCCGATATAGGTTACACCCACAGCATTTTTTCGACTATTGTCCAAATCATTAACCATGTACGAAACGCCAGACACTTAGCACTCACAGTGGGGCACATGCCAGCGCTCGTCAACGGAATACCTGGCGAATCCACCACCCACTACGTCGTGAATGCCACCATTGAATATCTTGACCATTGTGTATACGGCCATGTCTCGCGCTTTACGTGCTTGATTCTTCACGCTGTCCGGCGCATCAATGTCACTAGAGCAAAAAGCGGCGTATCGAGCCAGGAAATTCGTCCTCTGGGAAGGTGAAGGGAACTTGGGGGCCTGCCCAAAGCCTCCATTGGTAGAGTCAAATCGCTTCTGTAGGCGTTCAAACACTTCCGAAGCTAAGGGTGTTATTTCGATGTCTTCCTTACGGGCAATCTGGTAGGTTACTATGTCAAGGTTGTGTAGTACCGACGGGAGCTCCCTACTCACATTGGAATTCTCTCGAAGAGCGTCAAGGATCTGCTTTCCGGCGTTGAGGCAGCGTCTTCTGTCACTGCGCCAACTGACGCCAAACTTAGCAAGACTAAGGAGATAGCTCACGACGTGGCTTACAACTCGGCCAACTTGAGAAGCACTTGACGGAAATTACCGGGAGGAAAGTACGTCTAGAGCAGTCGAAATCGTTAGCCTTCAACGCGCCCTCAAAGCTAACTGAAAGCCTAGGAGAACGCACTCCCGCGAAGAACGGATGCAGGTCAGGTGTAAGCCCTTGTAGATGCATAAAACAGCAAAATTTAATCAATATGCGCTTGATTATTTTTGTCACCGTGTCGGGGTACTCACATACCGACATTGGCCAGCCACCACCGCCACTGGTAGCTTGGAGAAAGGTCATGTATAGACGGTCGACGTCCGGCCGCTCTTCGCGATCAACCTGACTGGCCGTAAATAGTCTGCTTTAAAACAGACAAGGCCTATCATACCTTGATGTTCACATAGTTTTCGTTCATGATTTTTGCAGTGACTTCATCTTCGAAGCTCTCATGTGCGAGAACATGGCACCCTGTTAGTTGGTGTCAATCTTTAGGGGAAAAGACAAAGTGATAAAGGCGTACAATGGCAGGCGGAGTATCCTACCTGGGGATGCCACGTGAGATTCTCTCCTGTCAGACGCATGGAAGACAGCTATGACTACTTGCCGATAGAAAAATGGGTTTTTCTTCTTTTCGCGCTTTCTCAAACGCTTCCTGGCCCCATTCGTACCAGTCCACCTGGAGTTGCAATTCATAAGCCGCTAGAAATCCCAAAACGTATAGTGACATCTAAATTCTTCACACTTACCGGGTTCTCGGCGTGTTGTAGGAGATATGGACTCTTGGCTTGTGCCAGCCGATTCGGATGGCGGCTGGTTTGACTGCTAGTACTAGCACTCATAGAGAGTATGGGGCGTACTAGGCTTACTCCAGGATGTGTGGCCGGGTGTGGAAGCGTCCTCCCGCAGGGGGACGCTTGGGTGAACAGAGAGCCTGAGCCCGCCCGACCCGGACGAGCCTGAGAGTATGGCGTGAAAAGTGTAGACGATGATGGTGGTTTGGGTGGAAGCTTGAAGCGACGGCGGAGAACGAGCATGGGTGTATGCAACAACCCCGTTGTGCTTGCAGTACGCCCCGGTCACCAGTCAACTAGTCACGAGCGTGGACGGCACAGTCGTGTACTACTCGCGCGTTCAAGAGAGGTCGAATCGAGAGCGAGAAGTGACGTCATCGGCACCACGAACCCTTTAACCCTAACCTCACTCCGCTGAACGTGACCCACTAGCTGCTAGCAATCGCCCCACCCAAGCACTGACATTCACATACATCCAACACAGGCTTGTTGAGACACTATTTACAGAGTGTTACGGCCGTACGCTCCATCCTATTACTGAAACCGTTGGCAAATGCCCGGCATGTTCACAGGATGTCTCTACTCGCGGAGCGGAGGGGTATCAGCGAGGTTGAGCGATTGCCATTGCTCGGGGTACCGCGGGGCGATGGTTTGGTCGGCCACCTCCGCAAGCTTACGGATTGCATCAGCGTCCTCCTTGGAGAGCTTCACGTTCAGCGCAGCCATATTCTCCTTCACATTCTGCCAACCGTGATTCAGCACCAGATCTGGAAAACCGCACGAACAGAGGAATACGTACTGGAATCCTGGTCGTGCCAGGGATGGGGATGATATCTTCACCCTGCGCAAGAAGCCACGCAAGCGAGACTTGACCCGGAGTGACCTTGTTCTTCTGAGCGATCGCCTGCACACTGTCGACAACCTTGTTGACGTTCGGGAAGTTCTCCTTGGAGAAGCGTGGCATGTAAAGCCGAAGGTCGCCCTCGGGCAGGTCCTCCGGAGAACGCTACGTATGAATAAGTGTTAGTGTCCATGGTGGATCAACAGAGCGTTGGGACAGGCTTACGATCTTTCCCGTGAGAAGACCACGCCCGAGCGGAGAGTATGCCACGACCGCAACACCGAGCTCGCGGGCGGTTTTGAGGAGGCCGATCTTCTCGTGCTCAATGTCGAGCGTGAACGGAGAGTACTCGACTTGGATCGCCGCGATCGGGTGCACGGCGTGTGCACGGCGCAGCGTTGCGGCAGAACACTCAGAGAGACCGAGGTATTTCACCTTTCCGGCCCTATGGATCGTAGGGATGAGTTAGTCACTACGGGTTTCAACAGCTCGTGGAAGTGTACTGACTTGACTTGCTCGGCCATGGCGCGGACCGTGAGCTCAATAGGGACGCTCTGGTCGACACTGGAAGGATCATCCGGTCAACATGGCAGTGAATAAACGATATACGGGAGAATTTACCCACCGATGAAGGTACCACAAGTCGACGTAGTCAACGCCGAGTCGTCCGAGCGACTTTTCGAGAGCCTTAGGAACGTACTCCGGGTCGCCACAGACCATGCGGTCCGGGATACCAGCGGCGAGACCAAACTTGGTCGCGAGAAAAATCTCGTTCCTCTTGCCAGTCTTCTTGAACCTGACAAGAAAATCAGTGTCGACCCCAGGGAACCGAGCAGTAGGGGATTTCACGTACCATGCTCCGATAGAAAGCTCACTGTCGTTGTAGACGTCCGAGGTGTCCCAGTTGGTGCACCCGCTCTCGTACACGGCGTCGAAGAGCTGTTGAGAAAAGCCGGTCCGAATTAGCACGAGAGAACTGTAGCAAACGATGCGTTAAATAAGGGCATGCCTTCAAACGATCCTCTTCGGAAAGCGTGGTAGCGTAGTAGGCTGCGATGCCCATGGCACCAAACCCGATGGCGGTGACGTCCGTGTTGCCGATCTTTCGCGTAGGCAGAGACATGTTGTTGTAGTTGAGTATTTGGGCTGTGCTGAGGTGCTGTGGCTTGATTTATACACCGTTCTGCCCTTCCGCCTTTTATACATCGGGCTCCTCCAGCAGCCACGAGAGCCTTGCAAGTGGGATAGCGGAGATAGCATACAACGACGCAGGGCGTTGGTGTACGTGCCGAAAGGCTTCGTAATCGGTTCGTCCTTCTCGAGGCATCCCGTTGAACGACGGGTCCTGCGGCGGAAGCGGCGCCGCGCGCAGACAGTAAACCCGTTTATGTGTCTAGCCCTATTTGAGGCAAAGCCAGCGTCAGTGTGCATTGCCGCCGCCGGCCGGGCAGCGTACGGCGACGCTGACAACGTACGCTAGTTACACTTGGTTTGAGGCTGTGCGCTCTGTAGGTCCACCCATTCGCCCAATTTCTATCATTTCACTCGAGATAGCGGACACATTGAGAAAACAGAAGTGAGGACGCTATGTCGAGATGATGGTCGCGGTCGCTGTCACCAACGGTATTTAGCGCTCATAATATTCTCTCTCTCGGCACTCGGGCCGACCTTCCGAACCGAGTCGTTAACCGAGAGTTTTCAGCTAAGCGGCGTGTCTCGTTCAACCTGCGCACAGTCCTGGCAGTCAGCCAGCCACACAGAACGCACAGAAGAGCATGTTCAAGTTCAACTTCGACGTTGATGAGATAGACGAGCCCGTCGCCGACGCCTTGGGCACCGCTGCTGCTCCCGGACATAGCGCTGCGTCTGGGAGCAGTCACCCGCCAGTACGCGAGGATCCATCCAAGGAAATCCCCGTGCAGTCTCTTGTATGTTTATTCTGCGTTCTATGCGTGCCTTGTCTAATGCCAGGTACTCTTCGAAAGATCGGCGCTCTCCCGCATACCTTCTCGTTCTCTCCACTTGCGATCCCACTCGCGTCTAAGCGAAACCTAATTCTTTCCCGGAGGGACCTCTTCGACGCTCGGTTCCAGCTTATTGCAACTGAACCGGACTCCGGAACGGATGACGGCCCCGCTGACATTGACTTTCTCGATGCGCCGTCCGACCTCGTCCCGGGTGTGTACGAAGGCGGCTTGAAGACCTGGGAGTGTAGCCTCGATCTCGTAGACTGTCTAGACTCGATCTATGGAACAGATATCGCACAACATATCAAGGGCACGCGCATACTAGAGGTATGTTCTACTTTTCTGATCACGAGGCAAAAACCGAGAGTCGGGATAAATACACAGCTCGGATGCGGGACCGCCGTGCCATGCCTTTACCTGCTGCGTTCGATCTTCTCTGCCGAGCCTTCAGCAAGCAGCAATATCCACCTACACCTGCAGGACTACAACGAACTAGTCCTCCGCCTTATAACTCTTCCCAACGTTATCCTCGCGTGGTGTACGTTTTCCGTGCTCTCGCGCATATCCTCCTCGGTGCTATCCTGATTCTCGTGTGTAGACATGTCGCCCGCATCCTTAGCCTTTAGATCGAGCGCTTCTACGGCCCCGACCGACGACACTGATACTTCCGGGGCCGACGCAGAGCCGCTTCCCCTGGCAGATGCGACAGAACCTGGGGAAATCCCTATTACACCCGCTCTCACCGCTGCATTCCTGCAATCATTGGACGACTATGGTCTCCACTTGAAGTTCTTCGCCGGCTCTTGGTCAACATTCGACGTCGAAAAAGCAGGCGGGCCCTACCACACGGTTCTCACCTCGGAGACGATCTACCGTACAGACAGCCTGCCTTCACTCGTAGACCTCCTACAACGCGCATCAGCAGTTCCACCTACGAGATCTGAAGATGCCACCGCCGCCCTCTCGAACTCTACTTCACAGCTTTCTATTTCCGACCAAACCAGCCTACACCATTTAGTCGGGGAACCGTACTTGTGCCTTGTGGCAGCAAAGTTGGTGTACTTTGGCGTCGGCGGAGGGGTGAACGAGTTTGCACAGGCGGTCGAAGGCGGTGGCGAGCAGTCCGATCCTCGCAGGGGCACCGTACGTACTATCTGGGAGAGGACGCACGGCGTCAAGAGGAGTATAATGCAGGTAAAATGGAATTCGGTTTGATTCCCTAGATTCTTGAGGAACCTCAGATGCTAGTGAAGCCCTTGTAGCCCTTTCTACCGCGATCGCCGTGAAGGTGAGTGGATTCCGTGCACCTTCTTGAGGCATTTATCGTGCCGACCAAGTTGACCACCTTGTGGACACTACACGAGCGTTTCTGTACCACTTCTGGGCTCCCGTTTTTTCTGTGGGCGGCTGTCCTGTCATACAACGCCAGTCACCTACGCACTTTCTGAGGTCCCCAGTAAGCAAACACACGCATCGAGCTCGCTGCTCCACAACTTGCATCACGTCAAGTAGGTAATCGTCCGAATCGCGCACGGTGAACGCTATAAAAATTCTCAACGCCACCTCTCCATGGGTGCCGCGCGTGCCCACAACGTCAACTATTCTCCGGTCGGGAGATGCGGGACCACTGGCATTGGTGCGTTATGTGCGATCCCCGCGATCCCCTGGCCCAACAAGCCGTGCTGTACGCGTCAGCCTTGAGGACAAGGTTCACGAGTTTGCTCAGACGAGTATCCCCGGATGGCAGGCGGTGGGTTCTCGCGAGGGTGAGACAGACGGGGACCGAAGCCGCACATCGTTACTAGTAGCGGTCTGCGCCCCGATTGGGAGGCGCCGTGTTGTGATGATTATGTAGGATCGTTCGATCGCGAGGACGGGGATTCTACGACAGGCCATACGTCGCACTCTGGAGCCGTAGTAAGTAGATCGAATTGACCGTCACAGCCCCGGAAGGGGCAGGCACGAGAAGTCTCCCTATATCCAAGGCAAGGTATTGGATAAATATCACCTACTACACTCCCCCCATACCAACCTTAGCGTAAGTGACCTATGAGGATACCTCCCCCCTCTCGGGCCTCATATTCTCAGGTAGCACTGGTACAACGGGTCCGACTGGCCCCTCCAACCCACTGCAAAGCGATCCGGCGGGTCAGTCAGAACGTCTCAACTCATTCGCGCGTCGGAATGCTTACCGCATTGCCAACAGTCCAGCAGCCCTTCGGGGTCGCTATAACACACCGCCGCGCGTCAGCCGGCAGCTGGGGGACAAAGGCGCGAGCGACTCACTACTTGCGCTTCACCGCCAGGAGCTTCAGGTAGTTGTCGCCCCAATACGAGCGCTCGTGGTCCGGCTCGTACACGTCGCCCTCGTTCTGCATTTCCGCACGCACACACAAGTTATCAGCGCACACTCGAACCTGACGCAAAGGACGAGCGCTCACAAAGTACGCGCCGCTGTCCGGGGTGAGCGCGCGGAACTGCTGGATGTGGTCCTCGAGCGTGTCGTACAGCTGCTTCCGCTCCGCGCGCGTCGTGTTGTACTGGAACTGCACCTTCACCGAGAGCTGTGCCGCACGCCGCGCGTCAGTCACATCTCCCATGCTTACATCCCTCACAAGAGAAAGGGAGAGAAGGAGATCGAGAGGAAGGGGACACGCACATGCCATACCGCATCGCGCCACGCGGGCGTGACGCTCGTCGCCCCAGGCTCTTCGTCGAACAGAAACGGCGTGCCCGCGACGATGTACGGGCTCGCGAAGGGCAGCGTCGAGGTGATCAGCTCTGAGAGCTGCGCGCGTCCCGAGGCGGTGGAGAAGAACTTGGTGGGGATAAGGCGCGTCGCGAGCGCGAGCTCCGGACCGACGGCCTGTAGGCGCGCGGTTCAGCATCATGAGAGATGGGGGGTCGGGGAGAGGCGAAAGGAGGGGGGGACGTACCGCCTGCGCTGAGGTGACGTATTTGCTGAAAAACGCGAGCCAGGAGGGGAGTTCCTCGATGACAACGGACCCACCCCGCTCGCGCACAAAGTCGGCCGCGGGCTGCATGGAGCGCTGGGCCTCTTTGTTGTTCAGGAGCGGGTTGACGTGGATGACGGTGGGGCCCTGTTATGGATGCGGCGATTAGGACAAATTCTGAGGTAGGCGAGGATGTATGCGGAGTATATGCGCAGTGCGAGACTCGGGCTAGGAGGAGGGAGGAGACGTACGACGATGTGACCGCCCCAGCCGTCTTTGGCCCACTGGTACGAGTTGTTGACGAGGAGGGAGTACCACTGCGCGATGTCGTCGCTCGCCTTCGGTGTGAACTTCATCACCGCGCTGCAGCCAGACTTTAAGCTCTTCGCGTCTCGTCACAAAAACCGAAAGAAAATATACTGACGCCTGGATGGTTAGCTGTGGCTCGGTGCGATGCGAGGACTCGATGATGACACCGAACGCGCTCCCGCCCCCACCGCGCAAGGCAAAGAAGAGGTCGCGGTTCTGGCACGCGTTTGCGGTGCGGTACACGCCGTCGGGCGTGACGATCTTGATTTGAACCTATGGCGCGAACAGGACGGCGATTGTCAAAATAGTCGATTACGGGAGGCGGGATCTCGGTCGGGGATGACTTACCACGCGGTCGACTGCGAGACCGTACACGGGACTGAGAATGCTATGACCACCGCCCTAGAAAGGCCAGAGTCAGTTCGCAAGGAGAGGGTTAGTCGAACGTCGGCACGAACAAGGAGGTATCCGCCCGAGAAACCTATCGTCTGGTGATACCCGCCGATGACCGTCCGGTTCACCTTGTCAGCGAACTCGTAGACATCCTGTGTGAGTACACCAGTCTGCACATTTTCACATCAGAATGGCATTAGGTCACGGTTGCCCTGGATAAACCGCTCACTCCTACGGTGATCGCGTCATACGTTCTCGAGCAGCCCTCAGGTCGAAAATGCGCGTCGTGAGATAGCTGTCAAAAATCATTGAGCTACGGTTCTTGACGGGGACGTGGCGGCGAGAAGACGTGAGAGAGCGTGTGAGCCCGCCCTCGTAGTAACATGCGCCCCGTTATCGAGCATACTCACCGACTTCAGACCTGTCACCTGGGTACGTCAACACCGCATGTTCTATGCCGTACGCGGGACAGCTTACCCAGAGAGCGAGGGTGTCCTTGCCACTAGACCGGCCCTTGTAGTCATGGCCTTTATTTTTCACAGAGAGGCGGACCCCGGTTCGCTTTGAGAAGCGCAGTGCAGCCTGGACATCCGAGACGGACGCCACCTCGATCTAGGACAAATGAGCACAAGGTTGGACACGTTCCAAAGGACCAACATAGTGTGGGGGGATGTTCCCTAATCGGCAGTTCGTGCCGTTGAAGGCGAGTGGGTTCGTCGGGTCGTTGGAGTCGAGCAAGCACCCGTTTAGGCCCGACGAAGCTTGGCAGGTTTCCGTCTGGGGCTGCGACAAGAGATCAGCGAGAATTCAACCATAGCCGCGTTGGTACGTACCAGCATGTACGCGCCGAAGTGCGTGACGCGGAAGGTTGGGTCGGTGTAGCCACTCTGAATTGCGCTGCACGCTGCGTGATCTGCAGACACGCGTTTACCCTCGTACGTCGAGAAGCAGGGTCTCTCGAAAGGCACTGCAGAGCGCAGCCTCCCGCCGACAGTTCTATTCAGAGCATCGAAAGCAGACAGAAGTTGAGACGCGTCGAGAGAGTCCTCCTTCGGAAACACCGACGAGCCGAGAGTGAGACTAGCAGCTGCAAGAGATAGCCAGATGGCCGCTGCGGGAGCCCTAGCGCAGACCATGGTCAAGAGAGCGTGAGGGCCGATGAGTCTGCAGGAGCCGTAAAGACAGGGTCGGGGAGGGTATATAAGAGTGGCTGAAGATGCCGGGAAGGGCGATCAGTGGCCAGGGCATAATCCGTATTTCAGGGAGGGAGGATTGGTGTGGAAGTTCGATATGGAACCTTAAGCTCGAGATGCGGGCTCGGTTAAGCTTGCCTGGCCATCGTCAGGGACCAGCCCGGCCTTCCCCAAGACAGCATTATTCGGATACAAAGGGCACTCTATATCCGAAGAACAGGTCATTTGTAATGGGAGAAAGCAGCGCCTGTGTGTCCGTGTGATACCTGTGCGCAGAAAGGCGGCACTGAATTGAGGTGCAGAGGACGAAGACGATCTGCCGTACGCAGGAGGTGCGGCACTTAATCAACGCCCGTAGCGCCCAGGAGGTTGATGGGAACGGTCACATGATCGCGTTCTTCCCTCGTGGCCCTTTCGAGTCCCGCCGCATCAGCACCAATCAAGAGGCTGGAAGGAAAACTCCGAATTGCTCGCGAGGTCCCGGCAGGCAATGCCGAAAAGGACGCGAGCATGCCCGTACGCGAGCGAGGGTCCCAGGGGCGACGACAGAGCTTGCCCTGGTCCTGGGCCTTGCAACCGTCAAGGATCTCATCACCGAGTGCACGCCTGTGCACGCTAGCCTCGCTTGGGCCACAATAATTGCCGTGTCGTCCCGGTACCTGAACATATACAGCACTTACCGGCGTTATGACGCACCCCGATGCGCTCGTCCAAGTCTACGCATCGTCCGCCCTCTGCTCGTTTCGCACGTACACCAATGCCATACTAATCCTCACGTCGGCGTGGTTGGTCTGGAAATTACTTCGATCGACAAAGTCCTCCCCTCCCGGGCCCATAGGACTCCCATTCATTGGGGTGGCCTTTCAGATACCGGCAGACAAACAATGGTTAAAGTTCCACGAATGGATTCTTCGCTATGGTGAGCGTCCAGCGTCACTGAACGGCGACGAGCCTTGAGAGCAGTCGCTGCTGCATCCATCAAGTGTTTGGAAGGCACTGTCCTGACCAATGATCAAGGTGACGTCGTTGGTACGACAGTATTGGGACAGCACACTCTCATCCTGGGTTCCGTACGCGCGGCGAACGACCTCCTCGATACCAAAGGTATGTTCACAGTCAAGCTCATCGCTCCGTGCACGGAAGCTCAGCGCACAACCCTTCCCAAAGGCGCGATCTACTCCGATCGCCCGAACGCTATCATGGCCGGCGAACTGTCTGTCTCTTCCCCTGCATAACTCTCCACAAAAAACTAACTCCCGTTCAAAAGGGTGGGTTGGGACCGCGGACTAGGGTACGCGCACGGGCCCGACAACCCACGCTTTCGCGAGTTCCGCCGTCTCTTCCAACAATCCATCGGCCCGCGCACATGCCAGGACGCGCACATCCTCGCTATGCAGGAGCAGGAGACGCACCGGCTCATGCTGCGCTTCTTGCGCGACCCGCGCAACTTCTACCGGCACCCAAGGGAGTGCGTGCGTGGTCCTCGCGCGGGCCTGCATGCGATGTGCTGAGTTGCGAACGCGCTGCTAGGTCGACAGGCGCGTTGATCTTGCGCCTCGCGTATGGGTATGAAGTCGCGCAGGACCAGGGGAGCGACCCGCTCGTTGAGGTCGTCGAAGTCGCTATGCAGGGCTTCGCGAAGGCCTCTGAGCCCGGCGCGTTCCCGGTCGACAACTTCCCTATACTTCGGTACGTACCCGAGTGGCTGATGCCCCAGGGCGGGTTCAAGGCCGTCGCGCGGCGGATGCGGCGGGAGCTGGACGAGATGTACGATCTGCCGTTTGGGTTCGTCAAAGAGCAAATGGTAAACGCACGACACTGGGCCCTACTACAGTGTGAACCGGACTGACTATGCGCAGGAGGCGGGAAAAGCCCGCCCATCATTCACCTCCAGCTACTTAGAGCAGAAGCGCTCCCCCACAGCCGCAGACGAAGAGCTCATCAAAGCCGCTGCAGCATCCCTTTACTCTGGTGCGTCGTGTCGTGCACCGTGAAACTCACCCCCCGGCACGGGGTGCTTACCCACGCAAATAAGCACAGGCGGAGCAGACACGGTACGCCCACAACATATCCCTCCTCACTCACACGCGCGCCCACGCGCCGCCCTAGACACCCTCCTCGATGACAGCCTTCATCCTCGCAATGACGCTCCACCCCTCCATACAAGCCCGCGCCCAACACGAGCTCGACACCGTCCTCGGGCCCTCGTGGACGCGCCTACCCACGTTCGCAGACCGCGCCCGGCTCCCGTACGTGAACGCGATCGTGCTCGAGGTCCTGCGGTGGAACCCCGCCGTCCCGCTCGGGCTAGCGCACCGCCTGACGCAGGACGACGTGTACCGCGGGTGGGTGGTGCCGAAGGGCACGGTCGTGTGGGCGAATATCTGGTGCGTTTGCATGCGTGTGTGCGTCAGTTGTGTGGGAGGGTGGGTGGGTGACGGGTGGGTGTGTTGGTGCGTAGGTCGATGTTGCGAGACCCGGCTGTCTTCCCGGAGCCCGCGAACTTCCGTCCTGAGCGGTTCCTCAACGTGGATGGAACGCTAAGGGAGCTCGAGCGATATGAGGACCCGTCGGTGATTGGCTTCGGCTTCGGGAGACGGTGCGTACGCTGCCCGCTCGCTCGTCAAAACGTATCAAGTAGACCGACGGGAACGCCGCAGGATATGCCCCGGGATGTCCTTCGCGATGAACTCAATATTCATCGGCATCGCGAATATGCTTTACCTCTTCAACATCTCCAAGGCCAAGGACGAGAACGGCGAGGAGATCGTTCCGGAGGTGGATTTCCGGGGCTTCATCAGGTAAGCAAAAGTAGACCTCGCTCGCTTGTCCAGCCGTACAATGTGCTGAGTTGTCCCATCTCGAGTCACCCGGTGCCGTTCAGATGCAACATCAAACCGAGGTCTGAGGAGGCGGCTGCGTTGATTCAGAGAGCGACAGACAGAGAATGTTAGGGCATTGGCCATAGAGAAGTGGTTACACATACTTTCAGATCAAGATGTAAGTTGACGATACGACGATGAATCAGCATGGAACACGTTTGTGCACTCGGGACACCTGAAAACTTCTATATACTTTAACGCAGCATTCTAGTGTTTGTAAAAGGGGGAATATTAAGGGAACAACTTCGCGGTCGTGGGCATGATGTCGACGGACGCAGACGCGCGTCGCGTCGCGCGCTCCGACGCGATCGAGATCGAGATCGAGATCTAGTCGACGGTAGCCAGACGCTGGCACGCACACGCTGGCTTTTCCTTCCGCCACCTCCCCTCGGGGGTCCCCAGCCTCGTTGCCACAGCCCGACGTCGAACTAAACATACTACACATACCATAGGTTGGTATATAACCTCCATTATTAGAGGATAGGTTGCGGACATCATACCAGGAGTACTGGTTTGTAGTACTTGTACTGATGGCAGGCTTCGCGGTTCGCGAGAAGGACGGCTCGGGACGCGTGATTGCGGTGTATAGTACGAGTAACGGCGCGCAGCTCAAGGAAGCCGCACATAGACATCCAAAGAAGGTAGAATGCTTTGTTATCTGTCTGCGGAAATGCCATGCTCAGCACCCCTTCTATAGGCGAGCTCGCGCGGAGGTAGTTGGCGTCGACTGCTCGGCGACGTGTTCCTTCCGGAAGGCTATCCCCATACCGTGTCTTCAGGTACGACCCATTTAATTTGCACCCGTGCGCGAGCTATGTTCATTCAGCCTTGAGTACAGACTATCTCCAGTACGTTGTCATTCGTTCTGCGAGCGCGGTGTGACGAAACTTGACTGTAGGTATCAGATATGGAACGCCTTGCAGGCCTTTTGTAGCTCGCTCGCCGGGCTCTTCGCTTCCAGGGCGGTCCTTCAAGGTAGATTCATAGAATGAACACGTCGTCTATCCCGTGTGACGCCTTGCTCTCGCAGGACATGGTGTAGGGAATGCGTCGGCTTCGGCCACGAACGCAATTTTCTTAACAGTTCTCCAAGACGTATTCAGCCGTCTAACAAGTACGCATCCGCCATCTGCTCTCAACAATTATTAACTCACACCGGCGCCACTCTGACGCTTTACTAGCCATCGTCGCCGGCTACTACCTCGGGACCTCTCTCTACCCGGAAGCCAAGACCTACCGCCTCCTCGCGGACGTCCTCAACGACGCAGCGATCATCTGTGACACGCTCTCCCCGCATCTCGCGCACGTATCCTTCTCGCTGGCCTACCCATTCATCGTGCCCGTAGCGGACTCACCGCTCCGTGTCGTGGCGCTGTGTCTGAGCGGCGCCTTCCGCGCGCTGTGCGGCGCCGTGGCCGGCGGCTCTAAGGCGGCGCTGACGGTGCACTTCGCGACTGCGGGAGAGAAGCCGGGCGATGTGGGCGACTTGAGCGCGAAGGATGGGAGCAAGGAGACGGTGCTAGCGTTGCTGGGCATGTTGGTGGGTAGCATGATGTTCTTGAAACGTTATCGTGATATGCTTACTCGGGTCGTCGCAGTGTGGAAGTGTAGTCCTACACTATGTGCATGACGCACGGACGACCTACGCTGTCCTGTTTAGCCTGATATTCTGCCACCTCGCTGCCAACTTAGTCGCCGTCCGGGTGATCGCGATGCGCGCGTTTAACAGGCAACGAGCGAGCATTGCTTGGGTAGAGTTCCGCGCCTCATACGACGGCGAGTGCAAATCTTTCCAAATAATATACATGTCATTGACAAATCTGATAGATGAGGGGAACACAAACTTGACACCTACTGTCCTCAGTTACGTTTCGGTAGCGTGTCGCGAGCGCATCTTCATGGACTCGTCGTGCATCCCTTGCTCTCAGCCCGGACGAACCTGGTGCTCGCTCGGTGTCCCCTTTTCGGCCCTCGTTGACCCCGCTGCCGTCCCTCCAGCGACACTCGCCCTCTTCTCATCGTCCCGCGTTGATCGTCAGCAACTAAACGACGACCAAATCGCAGCTCTTCTCGAGCTCTTCTCCGGAGAGAACTACATCCTTTGGTTTACCTCTGACTATCCCCTTTCTCATCCTTCACCCGCCAACGGTCTGTCTCTCGCGGTTGTGCTCAAAGACGGCCACGGCCCGATCGATCATCTGAAGGTGTGGGCGCACGCTCACGAGCTTGCGCGGCTTCACGGTAGCTCTCAGTCAGGGCGCGCATTGGGTGGATTCGACGCGCAGCTTGCGGGCGTGAGGGATGCGTTGGGACGCGTGTCGCGTATGTTCCCGCAGTTCGTGGTGCAGGCGCGGGCGGCGGGGTGGAAAACGGAGGAGAGTGTGCTTGTCGGAGGTTCCCCGGTCACGATCGCTGTGGACGTGGGAGAGGCTGCGTTGGAGGTTCGGAAGGATATTTAACTTGTGCTCTGATAGGTGCCGCGTACTTGCTGAAATACGGACCTTCATCCATATACTATACGCGGATTCGGTACTAATTGGATTATGCTTGTTGGTATATAGGAGGCGGAATTCACTGGAGTTGCCATTAATGTTCATCCTCGGTGCGTACTTTGATCGTCAATTTTTTTCCAGCGATACCTGGATCTTGACCCAGCAGCGTCCTCTTCCACCAAGTCTGCACGTCTCCATATTGAACACCGTGTTCAGGCGGGCCCCTAGGCCACGATGGCACCTCCACAATCAGACGGAAATCCGCAGGAAGCTCAGCAATGACCGCAGAAAGGTTTGGCGTGGCCAGCGGCGAACCGAAGGAACGGCGAAGTCCTAGTACTAGCGTCGCATCGTGTGTCGTCACAGGCGGCCAGAGCCGCAGGCGTGCGAGACGTAGGCTGGAGTGTCCTCGCACCCGCGAAAGAACGGATATAGCCCACGCATGAAACGTCTCGTTTTCTGGAGCACTCTCCGGTGGCTCAACAGATGCCGACCATAGAGTTAGTGTGAGACACCGTAAGGAGTGTAGACTCGACACGTAGTCGAGAATAAATTGTGTGTCCCGGCTGGTGGACTCCGCTACGTCGTCTTGCCAGTATAGTGTTAATTCCTCTATAGAGGTGCCAAACGTAAGTGGCGGGGGAAAGTTAGACAAAGGGACCAGTTGAGGCTAGATGGAAGATGCATGTTATAGAGGGTTAATTCGCCGTGTGTGATGGGTATGTGACGGCCACCAATAAAGCCACTTACCCCGAGCTCGAGCTTTCGGAGTGAGGAGCAGCGTCGACTTCGTCCCGCAACCTCGCACAGCTGAAAGGCTTCTTCGGCCCGGATACTCCGCGAAGTGAACCAGGAGTTGACAACCGCGTCTTGGAGGACTCTGAATGCCCAAATGACTCGGAGGAGGTCGCCGACTTTGCGAAACTGGGCGCGAATATTGAGCGTGGTTATAGGAAAACGACTGGAGACCAATTCATGGTACCGGGGTGGATAGTCGCGAAAGCCGTCAATCCTCAAAGAGGCAAGCCTGAGCGATTGCACGTTGCGTAATTTCTGCACCAGCTCCGTTCTGGCAAACGGAATGTAGCCTACGTTACGGAGGTGCACGCGAAGAAATTGAACGCGTTCCGCTAAAAAAGGGCGAAGAGTGATGGTGCTGAGGAAAAGGTCGGGGTCCTCGTTACGTCTAAAAGTTACGGTGGTGTACAGATGGAAGCGACTGCGGGAGAGCCAGGACCGGCAGGTGAGGCAACAGGCACGTAGAACGCTGTAGTAGTCGTCTATGTTGTCTTCCCAGTCGAAGATAGTGTCGGGCGGATTGCGCCATGCCATGCAGTCGAGTATATGCTCGCATAGATCGTCGGGCAGGCGGAGAGTCCGGGTCTCACAGTGTGTGCTATCCATGTGGCATGCCCAAGACGAGAAGCACTCCGACTCGTCGACCAAGTTTACCGCATCTAATACGGAAGATCCCGAGCAGGCGTCTACTCAGAATCTGCGCTTCGGAAGGGCGCCTGTTTGCTTGACTTGTGCACGCCGACGCTGGCGACTCGGACGGTGAGCCTGGCCTGTCTTTCCCTACGACCCTTGCGCTCAACGCTGTCCAACCATTCTGCAGATGTTTTCGAGCATACGACATGCGGTGGCCCGCATATCTCTACGGCGTCTCCCCAACGTCCGCACGCTGACCGACAGCGCAGCCCCGGATGCCCTCAAGCATGCCGGCCCCAGCACCGGTGAAGCTGGTCTCCTCTCTACCCTCACACCCTCGCAAACGCCAGCAGTGGCCGGCTCGTCCTTGCTCGCGGGCTCAACTCCCGTAGTGAACACCGCGGCGATCCACATCCCCCCTGCAGAGGACCCTCTCCTACACCTCTTCACCTCCTGCGTCATGAAGCACGGCAAGCGACAAGAGGCCGCCCGCGTCACGTCCAAGATGCTCCTCCACATCCACGCCTTCACCAAGGCGCCCCCACTCCCCATCCTCCGCCAGGCCGTCGTCACCGCCGCGCCCCTTCTCCGCTGTCGCCAGTTCAAGCGCGCGGCGA
The DNA here is from genome assembly GCA_001302255.2 of Trametes hirsuta. NCBI lineage: Eukaryota > Fungi > Basidiomycota > Agaricomycetes > Polyporales > Polyporaceae > Trametes > Trametes hirsuta. Next base: position 311,749 of record CP019382.1, on the reverse strand, counting down.
AGCAGTTCGTCTTCCCCATGCCTCTCAACGAACGCCAGCGTGCACGCCAGGCCATCATGTGGATCCTGAAGGCGAGCAACTCGAAGGGCGGCAAGCATCTGGCGGAGAGGGCCGCGAGGGAGGTCATTGCGGTGATCAAGGGGGACAGCACGGCGATCAAGAACAAAACAGATGTCCACAAGCTGGCTGTCTTGCACAGGTGCGTGGTCCTTATGTCGAGTAAGTGGCTCGTCTGACATATTCGCTGTCGTGTAGAGGAAATGTGGTCCGACCACCCAGGGTACCCAAGTCCAACCGGGCCTAATCCCTGTTTTACTCCCTGTTACTCGTACTCAGCCCCCTCTAATACGATTCTATACGGTCTACTGGGCAATCTTCACTCGCTTGCGCCACACACTTGACAGAACGTCAGTATGGATGGGTTAGCGGAATGACCCTTGGAGCTATAGAGGTGTGTAGCTTGCAAAAACATCACTCTTAAAACGTACTTCGAAGGTACTCTACGCCCTCCCGTTGGCCACCTTCTGTATGGCTCTTACGGCTGCCGTCCTCCTTCCGCTCCCGCAATGCACTGGCTGCAAAGAAGACCCACCAGGGTTGGCCTGTGCATACTCCATCGTCTTTCCCTATCGTAAGTTACGCAAAGCCTGACTTCTCGTTAAAGGCGCAACACTAGTCCTCCACCTTCGCTGAGTCTCGCTTACTCATTCAAGCGTCGGGGATACGAATTCGGCCAGGCGCACATGCGGCTTCGTATTTATCGTCCGTGTATGGGCGGTACCGCCCCAGCAGATGAGGCTCTTGTCTGAAGGGATGCGCTCGTCAGAAAGCGGCAGAACCGGCCTAATAGACTACTCACGCGGGAGGCACGTTGATGCTGCCACGGAAGTGCGTGAAGGTATCGAAACTTGTCTTCCCGAACCACATTCCGTCTGGCGCATCTGGCCTCAGTCTTGTTGCCCATGCGCAGGGTGGCGATGCCGACTTACATCCGGACTCTCCCTGGCCGCCGAAAGGCATCTCGTGAACTGAGAAAATTTGTGAGGACTTCGATCTGCACTCATTTGGTCGGGGAAACTCACCACAGAGTTGCATCACGACATCGTTGAGGATTAACTGTCCACTCCGGGTTTCCTTGAGGACTACATTGTGTCAGTCCTACCCCTCACAGTGATGTAAGTCCTACTCACACTTCTCCTTGAGCGCATTCTCAGTCGTAAACAGGTAGATGACAAGCGGAGTGGGTCTGCTCCCCCAAGACGATCCATCAAAAGCACGACTAGTGGGCATCCGCACAAACTCACTTCGAGTCGATGACGTGGATCGCATGGTCCATATCATCCACCGCGACAATCGGCAAGATGGGCCCGAAGATCTCCCTGTTTACACACGCCACAACGGCGACAAACAAATCCGTTAGCTCATTTTCCCTGTCCAGCCTCCACCGCCACCACACGGCGCAGAGCACTTACTCGTTCATCAGTGCGTCGTCCGCCGGGACGTCCGTCAGTACTGTCGGCGCGATACTCCTATCCCCGTCTACCTCGCCCCCGATCACGACCGTGCCCTTCGTCCTCTCCAGGAGACCCACCAGCCGCGTGTGGTGCTGCACGTTCACGATCCTACTTACCGGGCGGCTCCCTCTCAGCGGATCGTCGCCCTCGGGCCAAAACTGCGCATGCGCCTTCTTCAGACTCTGCACGAACGCGTCCACCCGCCCGCGCGGCACGAGCGCGTAGTCGGGTGACACGCACAGCTGGCCCGCGTTCTGTATTTTCCCGTGCAGGATGCGGCGCGCGGCGACGTCGAGGTCGAGGCACGGGTCGTCTGCGATGACGACGGCAGACTTGCCTCCGAGCTCGAGCGTGACGGGCGTCAGGTGCTTCGCGGCAGCGCTCGCGACGATCCGCCCGACGGTGCTGTTGCCCGTGTAGAGGATGTGCGCCCAGCGCAGGCTGAGGACGTGCGTCGTCTCCGGGACGGCCCCCTTGACGACCGCGTACGCAGCAGTGTCGAGGTACTGCGGGAGCAGGTCTGTGAGGAGCTGCGTAAACGCGGGCGCAAGCTCGGAGGGCTTGAGCACGGCTGGACAGCCTGCGGCGATCGCGCCGATGAGCGGGTTGAGCGTGAGCACGAGCGGGTAGTTCCATGGCCTGTATGGGGGATGGCCGTCAGCAAGCAGGGAACTCCCGCGCCCAAACCCTACGTGACGGCGTGCGGCGGATTGCGGCCACGATGTGAGCAGAAGGGGAAGACCCACGAGATGAGGAGCACGACGCCCTTCGGCTCTTTGTAGACCGTTGCGTCCCAGCCGGCGCGCCACGCCTCTTCCGTGGGGCATGGCTGGGGCGCGGCCCACCCCTCGAAATTTTCGGCCGCGTTGAGGGCGGACGTAATGACGTGCGCGACCTCGGCGACGGTGGTCTCTATGCGAGGGCGGTTGAGGTCAGCGAGGATGGCGTCCTCGAATGCGGTGTGGTGCGCCTGGAGCATTCGAGCGAGCTGCAGGAGCTGACGCCGTCGGTATGCAAGTGGGCGCGTTGTGCCCGCGCGGAACGTAGCCGTTAGGCGGGCGTATATCTACTCGAACATAGGGTCAGTCTGACATACAATGCGTTATTTCTCCAGGACGCACCTCATCGATCTCGGCGTGGGTGTGGTAAGTCAGTTTGGACGTCATCGTCTCAGTGCTAACTATTGTCACACAAGACAGCCCGCCAGGGATAGACGGGGGTGAGTCGTAAAATGGGAGGAAGGGATAACTCGTCTACCCCTGCGGACGATGAGGTAAATATAGTTGCCCCTGGGTATGCCTCAACCGTTGGCGTGTGGTGTTTTCGGATGGTCGTGCGCCGCAGACGCGAGGTGGCTAACACTGTAAAGAAGGAACATTGCCCGCCTGGGCACTCGCTGTGGTCCGTTCCGTGACGCTGCAAATTTCATCCGATGGTCTCCCGCCCTGTGCCTTTTCCCGCACCGCAGGTTGCGGAGTGCGGATGCCAAGCGAAACGTTCTTTCCCGGGTTTGCACCTGAAAGTCCCTGAAGGACCTTCCGGCGCCGGGCGGATGCATGCCAAATCGTCATACCGTGCGTGGCTGTGCTCGTTTTGCCGTAGGCGCTACGCAGGCTGCGGCCTTTGCCGCCGCCTCGGGCCTGTACTACACGCACACGCTGCCCTGATAGTAGAAATCGATTGCTTGGCGTAGTGGGTACGTACGTCGTATGTCGGTTAGGAGGGGCCGGGTCGCATTGCAGGCGAGGTGAAACGCGTCGCACACGCCTACAGATGGATGTCAAAGCCATAAAGGCGAATGCGACTCGCCCTCCTACATCGCGGTCGCTGCAAAGTCCTCCGCTGTTATACAAATAGCGCAGGTATAGGTTACCTTAATTATAGTCCGATAATAGCAAAGCACGAACGTCCCAGCACCACTTGCCCCAGCCTCATCCCAGATGTTAACATGCTAACGTCTCAGCTCGTGGTGCGAACCGCGCGGGGAGTGGCTATTACTGCGCGACCCGTGCCCCCTTCGCTCGCCTGAGCGCAGGAGCGTGCGTTCGTCCGCCTCGAGCTCGTCGTCCTCCGCGCCCTCGTGCAGCGTGTTCAGCCCAACGCGTCCCTCCCCGTACTCCTCGTCGTCGTCCTCAAACGCGTTGAACAATGCCTGGCTCTGGTGCCGGTATAGCGAGCTGCGGCGGCCGTGCGCGGGCGAGAAGGGTACACCCGAGTGCGATCCACCGAGGGGCGTGCCTGCAGCGCCGTTCCAGCCGTCGATGGACATGCGCCCGTGTATGCTCAGACGGGGGTTCATCAAGCCTGCCTCGAGCGCGGAATGGTGTGGGGCGACGGCTGGGTCGGGTTTGCGAGAGATCTCGAGGAGGTGCACCCCGAGGAAGGTGGTGATGAACCCGGCGAGGAGCGAGATCGAGTTTGCGGGGTTGTCAGTGTTGAAGCCCTGGAAGAGGATGACGGAGGCGACTATCGTCGCGGTAGAGAAGCCAACGTAGTACATCGGGTTCACCCTGCGAAGACGAATAAGCGGTGATGAAAGGGGCGTAGGTAGGGGAGACATACACATTTGTGGAGAAGGTGTCGAGGGCTTTGTTGAAGTAGTTCATCTGCACAAGGATGCATACAACCACTGTAACACCGAAAACGTAGGTGCTTGGATGTGAGAACTGGTTGTGCCCAGCGAGGGTGAGCTTGACGGCAACGCCGAAGCCCTTGATCGCCATGACAGACACGGATCCGACCAGGGAGCAGATAGAGATGTACACGATAGGGTTTGTCCGTCCGTATTTAGGTACGACCCCGTATATCATAGCCAGGCTGAAGACGAGCACCGTGAAGCAGTACATCATGAAACCTATTCCAAACTCTTGTCAAAAGCAAGATTATAAATGGGTGCCACACATAACCACTCACCCGGGTGCAGAGCATAGTGTAGAATCTCATCTACTGTCTCTACCTCCTTGTCTGGAGGTGCGTGAAGCACGATTATGAGAGAACCTAGGAGACATAGTGAACATCCTACTCGGCCGAGATGGCCGAGTTCTTCGTCAAGGAGAAAGGACGCAAGTATTGCGCTGAGTATAAAATTGTTATAAACTAATACCCCGAGGGGTCACACGGGGAACGCACCCGATGATTACACTGAGGGCACCTAGAGGCGTGACGAGTATCGCAGGAGCAAACGTATAGGCTGCGAAGTTTGCGACTTCATGGGGGTCTTAGACGGGGTGCTGCTGTGTTCGGGTGTTGGGACGTACCTTCTCCGACAATTACTGAACGACCACATCAGAACTGACCTCCAGGGTGTTGTAGATTTAGCAGACTCACACGTAGACATACCCGCCCACCACAGCGGGTTCTTGAAGTATGCATAATTATCGGACGCCGAAGCATACGCGGACTCGCTCGCTTGGTTCAAACCCTGAGGATCCGTTCAGACGCAGCAGGACACACAGGCCTGCATGTCTCGCCGACCTTTTTGGTAAGAATGAAGCTGGTGCCGATGGCCAACGAGCTCGCAATGGCGAGCGAGAGCCCAATATATTTGTCCTCGGCCATGGCGGCCGTGCCAAGGATAGAACGGAGGTGAGGGTATAGATGTGAAGCAAGAAGGAGCGTGGAAGGGCCGATTGAATGTCAAGCCCAGATAGCAAGAAGTCGCGCTAGCAGAAACAGACGGGTCCAGCTGCCAGTGCCCTCCGACTAGACAAGAGAGACGCCGCGGGGCGTGTACAGGCCGTCAGCGGCGTGTTTGACGACGAGAGGAACGTGGAGGGAGGCGAGGACGGGGAGGAGGAGGAAAGCAAGCTGGACTCGGACTTTTCGTGGCAGGCAGCTCCCCGCGCGGTCGATCGCGGTCAGTCACCGCCCCGGACTGCCGGTCACTCAGGCTCAGGCTGCTCTCTCGATGCTCGGGGATGCCCTCCGCGCCGTCTTCGCTCCTTTCTCTCCCCCACGCTTCTCTGCGACAGCCACCGCGCGCTGTAGGACATCTAGGACGCCTGGGACGGCTCGATTGACACGATTTGGGAGCACCATGTCGGCCCACGCAACCGTAAACACCACCCAACGGCTCCAGGCTCTCCGGGAGCTCATGGCAAAGCCAGAGTACAACGTACAGGCTCTCATTATACCAACCGAAGATCAACGCAAGTAACCTCAATCTGAGCTGAACCTCTGCAACGCGTGCGATCCCGGTTGATTGCGCTTGTAGACTTCAGCGAATATATCGCAGGATGCGATGAGCGACGGGCCTTCATCTCGGGCTTTACTGGATCTGCTGGTGCTTGAGGCTGCCTGTTTGCTGTTGGCGACGTTTCGTGCTCATGGGCAATGTGTGTCTGTAGGGACTGCGATCGTAACGCCCAAGGGCGCGTACCTCTTCACCGACGGGAGGTATTTCCTGCAGGCTGCGAAGCAGTTGGACCAGTATGTATTGTACCAAACCGTACCACGTATCAATGCAAGTGACACCTGTACGTTCGAATAGGAACTGGACTTTGATGAAGCAAGGCCTGCCAGGTGGAGCATCGTGCCTTACTATCCTCCTCGTGTACCGCTGAACTCTTCGGAAGATGTTCCGACATGGCAAGACTTCCTTTCGAAGGTGCTTAAAAGAGACGATTTACGGCGTGCATAACTGATCGTCTGTACAGAATTTGGAGAAGAAGACTCGCATCGGCGTTGACCCTACTCTCATTGCTGCCTGTAGGGCATTCCCATACTAGTAGGTTCCGGGCGGTCTGACCGACCACAATGTTCATCTTATAGCCGATGCCGATGGTATCCAAAAGGCGCTTGAGCCAAAAGAATCGGAACTCATCTCACTACCCAAGAATCTGGTCGACCTGGTATGGCCCGGACGCCCCCCGCGACCAGCTAACAAGGTCTTCCCACTCGACGTCAAGCACTCCGGTAGGGTTGTTCTGCTGCACTGAGTATATGCGCCCCGTTCACCTCCAGGCAGGACGATCTCACTCGGAAAAGCTCAAGAACCTGCGCGAAGAGCTCCAGAAGAAGCAGGCCAAGGCCGCGGTCGTGAACATGCTGGACGAAGTCGCGTGGCTCTTCAACTTGCGCGGGTCCGACATCGATTTCAACCCTGGTGCGTTCCGTATCCGCTACGCATGCACATTAATTACACTAACTACCCTTTGTCTAGTCTTCTTTGCGTACGCCCTCGTGGACCAAGACAAGGCACTCCTATTCGTTAACGAGTTTCAGCTCGACGTCAGCGTCCGCGAGCATCTCGGACCCGAAGTCGAGATACATCCCTACGACACATTCTTCTCCCACCTCACCCGCCTCGGCGCCGAGCTACACGCAAACAAAGACTCAGTATGTATATCCGGACCTTTTGCCATGCCACAGCCGGCTAACACTAATGCCTCGTCGCGCAGAAAGTGCTCGTCAGCGACAAGGCTAGTCTCGCCGTCGCGGAGGCGATCGGGAAGGTACGTCTCCTCCTTCCCGCCATGTGGTGGACTCCGTGCCGCACTTGCGCACCTCTTCCCCCTTCTTCGCTTCGTGTATGCGCTGGGGCCCGGCTGACCCCAGGTCTGCACGGACGTGATAAAGGACAACATCACCGTCGTACGATCACCCGTAACGGATCTCAAGGCGATCAAGAATGAGGTCGAGGTCGAGGGTGAGCGGCGTTGCTTTCGAGGGTATGATGCGATACGAGACTAACCATTGTGCAGGTTTCAGACAGTCGCACATTCGCGACGGCGCAGCGCTGGTGCGGTACTTTGCGTGGCTCGAGGAGCAACTCAACGAGGGCAAGGAGCTTTCCGAGAGCCAGGTCGCGGACCAGCTCGAGAAGTACAGATCGTAAGTCCTTGAGAGCTTTAGATCCCGCGCGTGCTCGAACACGTTACAGGGAGCAAGATCTATTCAAGGGCTTGTCGTTCCCGACCATCTCCGCGACGGGCCCCAACGGTGGTCAGTCCGCTATGCAAGTACGGCGCATGGCTGAGACAATGCAGAACTAACGCTAATTTAGCAATCATTCACTACGACCCGGACCCCAACGACTGCGCGATCGTTAGAAAGGACCAGGTGCGCTCTGACCTTCCTGTTGTAGATATCGAAGAGGCTGAATGACAATGGTAGATCTATCTCTGTGACTCCGGAGGTGACGATTCTCATAGCACCCGCCTTATGTGCTGCTTGCTAACAGGCGTACAGCACAATTCGCGGACGGTACCACGGACGTAACGCGCACATTCGTAAGTCCTTTTTACGAAGGTAGACCTACCGCAATATTCACACGCGAGGCAAAGCACTTCGGCACCCCGACTGCAAAGGAAAAGCGCGCTTTCACGCGTGTCCTCCAGGGCCATATTGCCATTGACACCGCTGTCTTCCCTAACGGCACCACCGGTACGTGCTCGCGGTAACTCATCGTTGTCATCATCTGATATTATTCTATATAGGATACCTGCTGTAAGTGCGGACATTGCCACCGCGTTCTCAGCCGACATTTGTAACTGTATACAGTGACCCGTTTGCGCGCCGGCCATTATGGGAGGATGGACTAGGTATGTGCTTAATTAACACTTTCCCAGGTCCGTGCTAACGCGCACGCGTCGTATCAGACTACAGGTAAGTTGTCCAAAAGGCATACAAGGAGGGATGTTTACCATCCTTCCGCAACGTGTCAAGGCACGGCACGGGCCATGGGGTGGGTGAGTGGACCTAACGGTCGAGGGGCGCAATGCGGCATAGGAGAAGACTGATTGTGCCTCAGGTCACTTCCTGAACGTCCACGAAGGGCCTCACGGTATCGGCGTGCGCATCGGTACGTTGCTTTCTCCTTGGCTTGGCGCGCGGCGCGCCTCACTCCGAATTCGCGTAGTGTACAACAACACCCCCCTCAAGCCAGGGATGACGGTCTCCAACGGTCGGTGCCCGGATCCACGCCCATGATTGACAGACGTGACGACTCACGATTCCCCATGTCTGTAGAGCCAGGATACTACGCCGACGGCCAGTTCGGCATCCGCATCGAGAACATCGTCATCGTGCGCACGGCACAAACGCCGAACAACTTTGGCGACAAGGGCTACCTCCGCTTCGAGCATGTCACCCTGGTGCGTCTCGCCTGTTCTGGTGCTACCAAAAGATATCATCATCTGAGCGTTCGCGTGCCGATAGTGCCCGATGGGCAAGAACTTGATCGACGCGTCGCTGCTGAGCACTAAGGAGCGCGAGTGGTTGGACGCGTACCATGCCGAGATCCTGCAGAAGGTGGGCCCGCTCGTGGAGAAGGACGAGCGAGCGCTGCAGTGGCTCAAGCGTGAATGTTCCCCTTTATAGGGAGGTTTGCTTGGAACTAAGGAAAGAACTCTGGATATACATGCGTATGTATGCTGTAGTATACTCGATGAAAGAACTGGAACGCCCGGGTTCACCCTCAGGGCTATCATCGTACAGAATGTCGAACACAGGTGGTCACAAGGTAGGGTAAGTCATACTGTCAATCAAGACACATGGCGAATACATTCATTTTACAACAAGAATGGGACATAGGGAGACTACTCTTGAGTCTCGCGTAGCAGGACGGGGCGGCATACGGGTCCAAGTAGCAGGAGGCGCACAGTCCTATTCAAATTCCTCAAACGCCTGGTCGAAGTTGGCCTCCGCTTCAATGTCCTCGCCTTCCGCGAGCCGCGCGATGAGCGCGTCCATCTCCGCGGCCGCAGCCTCACGCATCTCCGCCGCGTAGTTACCGTCAGTGCGTACCGGCGCGTCCGTGTCCCAGGACGGTGGCTCTCCACGCCAGCCGCCGCGGAGATACACGTAGTTCATGAAGCCGCGCCATAGTGGATCGACGGAGAGGATGGACGGGTCGCCGATGACGATCAGCAGGGCCTGTGCGCGGGTGACGGCGACTTACAACGGGGGTTAGCTAAGATATCTGGAGGGTGAATCCCAGTGCGAAACATACCGTTGAAGCGGCGAGGGTTGGACACGAAGCCAAGCGTAAACTTCGCGTCATACGAGAGAAGATCGCGGCTGCTCCGCACTGTAGAGATAATGATGACGCGTCGTTCCTGTTGTAGAGGGGCCCCTGAGCACCATGTAAATGGCTTTGACTGTGGGGAGCTTACCTGGCCCTGGAATGCTTCGACACTAGCCACCGTCGTATCCTTGATATTAGCCTTCTGGAGGAGCATGCGGATCTTGCGGACTTGCGCGTTGTAGGGCGTGATAACGCCAATATCTCCCGCACCTATGGCAGATGGTGGATACGATTAAACTCAGTTATGTGAATAGGGCCAGTGAGGGGGGCTCACGGATGGGATGCTGGCGATCTTTGAGTAGATCTCTGATGTATTCCACGACTTCGGTCGCCTCATATTTGTTGAAGTATGACGGAGATGTCGATTCGCGCTCGTTCTCTCCTGAGATGGCGTGAAATACAACCGGAAGTCGAGGAGAGGCCAGTTGCGCCGAGCCGAGGAAGGAGTTGATGATACTCGGAGAGCCACAAACCTCAAGTTCCCGTTCGTAGAACACCTCGTTCGGGTAGGATAGGATGGCGGAGTGAGAACGGAAGTTCTTCACGAGCTTGACGTACCTGCGAGGGGTAGCATGCCACGTTCATGAGTGCTCTTAAGAGGACGTACGAGGGCTAGACTTACGAACGTCCACGCCCGGTCGTGGTGTCGGCATACACACGCTGCTCCATCAGACGCTCGAGGTAACTCTTGTCGAGAGCGAAATCCCGTGCAATACTAGAGCGCACCACAGGGCCGAGCTGCTTAGGGTCTCCCGATAGGATGACTCGTGTCTCAGCGGTGGCCATCGTCTTGATAGCGGCCGTTAGGACCTCGGGCTCTGAACCCTGGCCGGCCTCGTCGACGAAGATGTGTGTGAAATGCCCCGGCGACATGCCGATGTTGTAGGCGAACGATGCATTACCACAGGTCGAGACAATCACCTTGTACGTCTTCAACGTGTCCAGACTCGGGAGCGAGAAGTGATTTTCGCGTAAGATCGAGTATTCAAGGAGCTCCTCGGGCAGGGTCTCCTTGGCGCGGAAGAACGCGTTGCAACGTAACAACTCTGCAGGGGTAAGCATGGTCAAACGTTGAGCGAGCAGATCGGCTGCGCTGTTGCTTGGGGCGCAAGCAAGTATCCGAGCGTGAGGTTGGATGCGTAGGACTTGTCGGATTGCCTCGACCACGGTGACCGTCTTGCCGGTTCCGGGGCTAAATGGTGAACGCTCTTTGGTCAGTACTATGGAAATCCTGCCTTTGACAAATGTCTACTTACGGTCCGAATATGATGAACGGGGCTGCACCGGATTTCATATGAAGGATGGACTTCACCGCCTGGAGCTGTGCCGCATTGGTGCCGATAGAAGTGTTGAATAAGGACAAAGGCGCTTCGTTGCTCCGGATAGCTCGATCGAGAGGCGCGTGCACGGGGAGCGGGAACAGCAAGCGTGTAGCCGAGGTGGACTTCGCTAATAGAGCCTGGTGTAGACGCCTTATAGGAGTGCGGTTGAATTGGAACTTCACGTTGTATCGCCCGGCGTTGCTGAATGAGGGATGGAAGCTAACATGGATGACTTCGAGGCGGACGCCGTGCACGTATCCTTTGTACGTCTTGCCAGTACTGTCTGATTTCTGCACCAGGATGATGTCCCCTGAAAAGCAGGATAAGATATGATTTAAATCAAGAACTCGAACACACCCTCACCGACTACGACACTGGGGCGTTTCTCAGCAAGCCCAGGGACAGGCAATCTAAGAGAGCTATGAGCAGTGATCAGGCGGGTAGGCACATAGTGACGTACTCATACAGGTTTCTTGTCATTTTTGTGAACGTCACGTCTGACATGTCGTACATTGTCAGGTCTTCGCTGTACGGTTTCCCGTCAGAATTCGTCATGTAGGCGCGTTAATGCCAGGGCACCTACACCATCCTCCATTCTTCGATCCATAACAACGTCTGGAAATGACGACCATGGGTCCCGACCGAAAGTCCAGTTGCTAGAAACTCTTCATGTATCGCAGTTTTGGCGTCCCTGGTGGATCCAGCACCCAATATTTCGGACAAACGCGCTGGTATCTTTGAGACAGGCAGATTCTTGACCCATTTGATGGCGTCCGGCGCCGGCGGGCGGTCACCATCGACCACCGAGGTAGGCGAATGCCACTGCGCGGACCGTTTGCGAACGTACGGAGCCACAGCTTTCAGTAACTGGTGGTCGTCCTTGTTTCCCACGACAGCCTTCAGCTGACGGATGACGATGAATGGGCGTGCTGTTCCATCTCGAAGCGTGATTTCTATGCGGCCTTGGTAGCGACCGCGCTGAGCCTGGCGGAACGAAACGAGGACACGGATAATTCGACCCGGGACGAGATTCCTGGCGTTGCCGACGGGCGTGCAAGAGAACCTGTGGCGTAGGGGATAGATTGTTGCATATGTTAGTATTTGCATCCGCGTCCCTCAGAATATGGCGCTCACGAGGTCGAGGGAGCGCCCCCATTGCCGAAGCATTGGATGTTATCTATAGAGATCGACGTCGCACTGGTGGTCTTGATTGTAAGCTCGGTCGTGATGCCGGTTCGCGCTTGAGTACGGCTCACAACGCCGAGATCGACTCCGCTGTCAGCATGGGATATGACGATCCCTCGCCTGTCTTGAGTGGCCCTCTCGAATTTTGCACGGAACACTGACGCCTTCTGCCTGTCGTAGGTGAGGAGTACCCCGGAGATGGGACCACCAGACGTTAGCGTCGAAAGCTTTGTTGCAGAGAAGACACAGATAAGCGCTTGGGTTCGTCGCATCGCGAGGGTAGACCGAAGGCGATACGTGGGCATCGCTGGCCTTCTTATTGTGTGAGGCACCTGCTATATGCTGAGCCCAGTTGTTCTTTCCAGACACCTTGGTGCTGCACAGACTGCAGAATAGCCACGAGGACGTGTCGGCGCTGGCCAAGTTAGATCGATGCAGTCGGCCTCGTACGTGTGCCTCGTATACGTCTGCCGGCGAGCACACAATGGCGCAGAGAGAGCAAAACTTGGCGTTGTGCTTGAGTGCGCAGTGTGTCGAGTCGCATCCTCCGGCGTAGAGGGTCGCCGGGCAGTATTGCTCTAACGACGCCATGGTAAGTAGCAGGGCCGAATATGCACGCCTCAGAAATTCAGCGCACCCTAAATAAGAGAAACGTGGTTGAACCATGAGGCTGAGGTCAAAGGCCGTTCCCCGGCCGCCCGGATCGCTAGGTTTGTGTGCTGCGGTAGATCATTTGCGGCAGGCCGGCAGGAATCCTCCTTTCGGCTCTCAGGGATGTCTACTAGTTCGATAGTTGTCCGTACGTCCACGGGCGTGTTGAGGTGCCCGGTGGTACTTACTACATCGAGTGACTGAAAGTTGCCGTCCGACTTACTAGCGCCTGTCGTTTTCTCCGGGTCCGCAATGCAGTGCAGAGGTGATGACACTTTGAACCCATGGCACACTAGAAAAATAAAAAGTCATAATTAAACGGGATTTTGTACTACTGGGGTCGCGTTGTAGTTCGAATGAGGGGAGGGGGAAAGCAGCCTGAGGTGAACATAACGGTAGATGCAAGGCAAGCGGCAATACGCGTGGGTGCACTACGAGCGCCCAAATAAGCGCCAAGGCTAAGTTAACAGCCTGGGCTCGCCCCACAAATTCGAAAGGTCAATGGCCTATGCGGGCTACCGCAGCATCACTAACAGTCACTTTCGAGGACAGCTGAGACTCCCGTGATTTTCCAAGACTAAGATAGCTCTCAAGAAGCCTCACCAAGCGTGGTGGCCACCGGTCACGAGAACACTAGCAAAAGCATTTAGTTGACTCCTCGTCCAAAACTGGAAGAAAACCGCATACTCGCTCCCCGTGCAAAACGAGCTTGCATCACTTGCAAGCCACACAAAAACGCCGCGGATTTCATGAGGACTTCCAAGGCGTCGCAGCGGATTGAAATTCACCCCGAAGTTAGGCTGAGCGTCAACAAGTGGTTTTATCATTCTGAGTGACGGAGAGTAGTAAGGTTAGTCCATGCAAACCGTAGAAAGAACGGTAAGGTACCGTGTATTCATGAATCCTGGGCTTACGGAATTGACCCTGATGCCCATCCCAGCGAGCTCGCAGGCTAAACTACGAGTCATCTGGTGAACACCGCCCTTTGATGCAGGATAGTGCACGGCATTGATACCCTACGGGAATTGGAAGACGACCGTATCAGTTCCCCGAAGGGCTTCGAAAAGTGGACGAGGAATAAGCTCACCGGGACGGTTTGATGTCCTAGAATGCTGGCGACAAGTATGATACTTCCTCCATTTCCGAAACGAACCATTTGCTGTCCGGCGGCTTGGGCAGTGTACAGAACACCATGCAGGTTGACAGCCATCACCTCCAAGCCCGCGTCTCTCAGGAACACGAACATTGTCGAAGGCGAACCCGTACCTCTTCCAGAGCGCTGGCTGGCTCCTCCAAACCGTTGGTAGGTTTGCCACCTATACCGGCAGCGGCCACGCAGACGTCCAAACGACCTTCCCGGTCTCCAATTAATCTTCCAATCCTCCATGTGTCTTCCTACCGTACCTCAGTGAATGAGCACAAAATGTAAGGAGTTTAGATGGATTCAACGGACCTGGTTACGAACATCGGCCCTACGGTATTCAAGTCTGCCTTTGCCTTCCATGCGCGCAGCGTAATCGCGAACGTGTTTCCACTCCTGGCTCGGAGCGGCAGGCAGGTCTAGACAATACACCACCTTAGCCCCTGCCTCAACAAATGCTAGTGCACTCTCCAGTCCAATTCCACTGTTGCCACCCGTGACGAGCGCAACCCTATCTTTCAGAGAAAACTCCTTTTCAAACAGTGTTGGGAAGGCGGCTAGTACGTTGAAGATCACTCAGCGTACGCATTCGAAACCTAGTATATGGTACTCACGAGTTTCGTCAGAGTCCTGTAACGCCCTGGCAACTCCCACAAGGCCATGATTGTTCCACAACGAGGACGTAGTAGACAGTGTCGCATGTCGAGGTTTCGTTCTCACCGGCACGGGGATTGGTTTGAGACGGGCAAGGCACCGACTAGTGTTTAAGTTCCAGCCCGCCATAGCTATACGATCGACTGGACGTGAACAGACGTAAGCAATGGCCCCTGAGCTTTCTCTGGTTATGTAGTATGCGTCACCCGACTCCCATGATCCCTCCGGAAGTGCGCACCGACCGGCCCCATCACGGGCTTCGTAGTCATATAATAGTTTAAAATGCCTGGGAACGCATTTCCGTTTCCCACTGCTAAATAAGACCCCTCGACTCGGAGAGCATCTGAGTACATCATCCTCCGAGTAACGATGTTAGGCGGAGCTGGAGAAGAAGGTCGTCAGGGACGTGGGAGTCGGCAGTGTCGTGAGGCTGAGCAAACCTAAACGCTTCCCAGTCGACTGCGGTCTTATTTCCGCCTGTAGCCAAAAGGGTGTCAGCGAGAAGAACCAGAGAGGCAGAAACAAGACCGACGCACTGACCTAAAGCTTAGTTCCGAGGAAATTCACCGCCTCCAACTATTAGAAATTACAGCTATTTCCATAAACAATGGACCGGCGTCTCCGACGACGCGCGGCGACTGAATAAATCCAAAGTACTCGAAATACTCGAAAAATAGCTACAATGTAGAACGGTCTCTTCTGTGTGCATTTACTGCATGGTATGGCACAGGATCAGCCGGGACCTCAAGGAGAGATGTATTTTGCTGGTCCAGTTGGGCTGGAGTGCACCCTTTGTGGCCGAATTAGTCCGACTCGGAGTCTCGCGACGGAGTGCCGCTCAATGGGCAGACCAATGAATTGTCCTTCAAGGCCGGCCACAAGTCCTCAAGGAGGCAATTCTAAATAATCTCATCGCTTTCATGCGTGCTACTCCCTATGCATATCTCGAAGAGACTGTGACCACACTATCTAACATGTACATCCTATGGGAGCCGGGCCCATTGATATTGTTCAATGATGATGATGCTCATATCCCTCGGTCAATGACAGTCGTACATACATGTATAGGAGAAGCTCCAGCAGTCTGCGGTCCAGCATGGTATAAGTATGCGATGCCGGGAATGACAAGGCTCGCTCTATAAAAAACTATGTGAAAGTTCACTCGACCCTAAAATCCCACCTGGCTTGTTCAGGTTTGAGGCTCCGCTGTGGCTGCCATCACTCGGCGGAGTCTTGATGGCACAGCCACCCGCACACATCTCTCCCACTGAATATTTTGGTGCAAAGGCCCCGCAAGTGGACAAAAGTCGAGCGCACGAAGTCAACACTGATAAATTGTTAGAATCCAACAATATACCTCAACTCAAGGGAGTTTTTGTGAGCGTTTTTGTCGGGTGGGTGCATTCAACCCTATGAGTACAGGATTTTCCATCTTTTATATTACCTGAAGCGTAGAAAAAGCGTGAAATTAAGCACAGATATTCTAATCACTCGTACCCACTTCTTTCCCTATTTTATTCATCTCGTGAGGCCTTCGTGCGTATTTGCGCGACCATACTTTGCGAGAGAGAACAAGGTGTGCAGGTGGCTGTGCCGTCAAGACTCTGCCGAGTGATGGCAGCCACAGCGGAGCCTCAAACCTGAACAAGCCAGGTGGGATTTTAGGGTCGAGTGTGAAAGTTCATCCTACTGCTACTAGAGATGCCACATCATACTCGTGTTCACCCATCTCTGAATCAATTCCCACAGCTTCTTCAGATTTATCGCTAACAGAACACCCGGTAACCGTGATAGAATGTTCTCATCTTTCAAGAGCTCCTCAGATAACGGCGTATTAGTAGTACTAGTAGACGGGCTTACGGGGGCGTAAGTCAGAGGTACTAGTACCATAGCTATTACCCTAGAGACTCATAGAAGTCTTCGTACTGAAATACAGGACTACCCAATTAGGACTTGAGTGTACTCCCTGTTGAACTTCCGGGTTGTGTACTGGCCATACACGGTCCGGTGGTCAACAGTGGCTGTGTTGCACAGCATGGACTTTTCTACTTACCTTCCTTATTTAGTTTTCTCTGCATCTCTACTGTAGTTTCCCATCCGGACACTTCTGGATTCTTCCGTTGCGTTCTACGCTGTTCCAGATTCCTATGGACATCTCCAGACACCTCTAGATAGTTCTGGATAGTTCTGGACGATGGTGCAATCCTTACACCACTCTCACACCATCTCCTTACTCATCGTATGCTGGGTCACCTGCCCTCCTTTCTTCACTTACTTATGCGTCCTCTGGACTTGTATATAAGGAGGACAGTCTCTGCCCCTACTCCTCAGTCTTTTGCTCACACTGACTGAGGAGTAAGTCGTCTCTCTTACCTATGCTTACTTATGGTTACTTACCAAGTACTTGTAGATCCTTGTGCAGCTTACAGGTACTTGCATATGCAATCTAGTCTTTTGCTCACACTGACTGAGGAATCCTTGTGCGGCTTACAGTTGTGCTCCCTGCCTTCAGGTTCAGAGTTCATCAGGTTATGAGCCCTGCGCTCTAACCGGTTGCTCCTCTTTGTCGACACCTTGCGCGCACCCTTCCCTCGTCGACCTCGGTTCGTGCACCTCCCCACCTTCCTATTCCTAACCTCTTGACTGTGCCGCCGACACTGCTGCCAGGGGGACTTTTCTGCGCTCGTGTTGCAGCCCTGAGTGCTTTTATATAGCACTCGTACTAGCTCCATACGTACACAGGCCTTTTGTACTCAGGCCTTACTATCTTCTTCTATACTTTGGCCAGGCCCTGCACTTGCAGCTGCCAGTCGTCGTAGCCGAGCTCTTTCAGAGCTTTGGACCGGAGGACAACCGTTCGGACCCTCCTTACGATAGTTTTTGTGTCGTATACCTCGTACCTAGCATTTCTTGGCACAGTTGGCGACTTCTACCCAGACTCTCGGGTTACTTCGACTGCCTGGGTTTCTGGTTCACCTGAACAGGTGCTCCTACTCGCTATCCTTTTGGTGCACAACCATCGTTAACCATCGCGCTTCCCTGAACCACTTTGGAGCCAACTACTGCGGAACCACTTGCCCTCTCGGACTCTGAAGACGAAGTCGACGCTAACCTCGGCCTAGTCTCAGAAACATCCACCTCGGGCTCATCCTCTTACGAAGACTGTACTGGTCTTCAACACTGCTTCGACCTAGAAGACGGCTTTGATCGCCACTTCTCTGAAGAGAAAGATAGTTGGGTCCCTTGCGAGGAAGAATTCTGTCCCAATCGCTACACCACAGTTCCTAATCCTCTTCCTCTCAAATCCTGGGCACTCCCTGTTGAAGCAGCAGTCCCTCTCCCTCTTTCACCAGAGGCTTGGACTTCGGTTCCGCTCCCACCATCTCCTCCAACTCTCCCTTTCTCCCTAGACTTCCACAACGACTCCGACGACTCTCCCCAGTTCTATCTACTTGCCATGGGAGACGTCAAACCGGATTCTGTTCCTTCTCTCTCTTTGGCTAGCCAGTACAACGGCTGGGCCGCCAAGATGAAGGGCTACATGATGTTCATGAACTGCTGGGGTGTAGTTGATGGCACACTCACTCGCCCCGCAGATGCCGATGATCAGAAGGACTGGGACAAGCAGAACGCTCAGGCCCGTGGTCTGATCTACATGCGGACTGCCCCTACCTTCCACTACCTCCTGGAGACAAAGACCACCACCACGGCAACTGGGACCACTACCTCTGCGGCCTCTCTTTCGGCCAAAGAGATGTGGGACGCGCTCAAGAACAAGTTCGGGAAACCGAATAGCGCTCACGTGTGGGGGCTCTTTGAGTCCCTCATTAGTGACAGTCGCATGTCAGAGTCTCGTCCCCTCCAGGACCAGATGAGTGGCTTCATCACTCGTCTGAGGGAAATCTCCACCAACGGCATTGAACTCTCGGAGACCATCCAGGCCCTCATCCTCCTCTCCAAGATCCCGGACAACTACCAGTCGATGATCTCTGCGCTCATGGCTACTACAGACCTCGACAAGCTGACCATCGACATCATCCAGTCGAAGGCCCTTGCAGAGGAATCCATGCGCAAGTCGGCATCTGCGTCAGCGTCCAGGATCTCCAAGACCAAGCCTAAGCCCTCCGGTCCGTGCACTCACTGCGGTAGTGAGACTCATCACGAGTCGACCTGCTGGAAGAAGCACCCGGAGAAGCGCCCTAAGAACTTGGGTGGCAAGGGCAAGAACAAGGAGAAGAACAAGGGAAAGGAAAAGGACAATTCTAATAACCATGCTCACGTCGCTGCCCCCGCTGTAAATGTACTTGTAGCCCAGGATCCGGCTAAAATGCACGCTTCTTTCTATGGTGCGGCTAATGCCGCTGGTGTGCATCACACTCACTGGCTCATGGATTCTGGTGCCTCTCAGCACATCACCTACGACCTCCAGGACTTTGTGGACTACACGCCCTACAACTCGCCTACAGTCTTTAAGACAGCCTCGTCTGGCCAAGGCAGTATTGTCCAGGGTCTGGGTGAGGGCACAGTTCGCGGCAGAACCTTCATTGATGGTGTTGAAGTAACGGTCGATCTGAACAACGTCTGCTATGTCCCAGCGGCGTCGTCTCGACTATTCTCCACTGGCACCATTGAGAAGAATGGTTACTCTCTCTTCCAGGGAGGAGGGAAAATGAGCATCTTCAATCAGTCGCCCAAGGGCGCTATTGAACACGGCTCGACGGTCGTTATCAAGGGTCATAAGATCCTTGAAGGGCAATACCTTCCCATCAACAATCTCTACCACCTCACCTTGGAGATTGTATCTGGCGGAAAGGTCCACCCTGACTCGGTAGCAGCTGCGACGTCCAAGTCAAACTACAAAACTTGGCACCGCCGCTTTGGTCATGCGGGCAAGGAGGCACTACGCCAACTTCCCAAGAAAGTCAAGGGTGTTGACCATGTCGATCCTGCAGACGATGAACCTTGTGAGGGATGCGCCTTTGGCAAATCCCATCGTCTCCCCTTCCCACCATCCCAGAAGCGTGCAACTGAGCTTCTTGAGCTCGTTCACACTGACCTCGATGGACCGATGCGCACAGCGTCGGTTGGGAGTGGCTATCTGTACTTCGCGAGCTTCATTGACGACTTCTCTGGTCTGGGCGTTGCCTACTATCTCAAGCACAAGTCTGATGCCTTTAAGGCCTTTGACAACTTCAAGGCTTGGGCTGAGACACAGACTGGGAAGAAGATCAAGCGAGTACGCTCTGATCGAGGGGGGGAATATCTCTCCACCGAGTTCACAGATCATCTGAAGCGCCATGGGATCGAGCACCACAAGACTACGCCAGAGTCGCCCCAACAGAATGGACGTGCTGAGCGCTGGAACCGTACTGTCGTTGACAAGGCAATGTCCATGCTTCACCATGCTGGGCTTAGCCACGGTTTCTGGCAACTCGCCGTTGAAACAGCCGTTCATATCTACAACCGTCAGCCTATGCGACGTCTTAAATGGTGTTGTCCTATCACAGCTTGGGATGGGACCATACCGGACGTGTCCTATTTCCGTGTCTTTGGCTGTAAAGCCTATGTTCACGTGCAGAAATCCAAGCGCGAGGGCAAACTCGACAAGAAGGCTGTCGAGATGACCTTCGTGGGGTATGAGCCAGGTACTAAGGGGTACAGATTCTGGAACCCGGCCACCCGCTCCATTGTCATATCTCGCGATGTGATATTTGATGAGGAGTCTTTTCCTGCACGCTCTCTTCCCGGCAATCGTCCTGTTACCCCTGACGATAATCCGTTCCCTGAATCTGAGGATCACTCTGACAATGTCTCCAATTCGGACTCGGGTGATAACCTCCCCATTCCATTCCCTCTTCCAGAGCCTATCCCTGATCTTCTTCGGGATGAGCCTCCACCTCCACCTCCTGCTCCTGTTCCTGCTCCTGCTCCTGCTCCTCCAGAACCGCCTCAAGCTGAAGCTGAGCTACCTTCTGAACACCCACCTATTCCTCCCGTACCACCACCTAGGCCCGTCCACCAGCGTAACCGTCATGAGCCAGTGGGAGGTCCTAGCATTGCTCGGGATCGTCCTCGTCGAGAGAATGTGCCTCGTCCTGCACGTTATCGAGATGGGAATGTCTATGGTAAACAACCTCCAGCTCAGGTAGACGCTGAAGAGCATCATGCTATTCGTGAAGCTCAGGCTATTCTGTCATTCCTTGCTGCGTCTCAGTACAAGACTGGGCTCCCTAATAGTCACAGGGATGCCATGAAGTCTCCTGATGCAGGCAAGTGGCGTGCAGCGGAGAAAGCGGAGTACGACTCCCTTATGGAGAACAAGACTTGGGTCCTTGTGCCGCGGCCTAAAAACTGTCAAGTTGTAGCCAATCGTTGGGTCTATGACATCAAACACGACGGTCGTTACAAGGCTCGCCTAGTGGCCAAGGGTTTTACTCAGGTCTGGGGAGAGGACTACCATGAAACCTTCTCGCCTGTGGCGCAGTTTGAGTCAATTCGTTACCTCCTCGCGCATGCTGCACTTGAGGACTGGGACATTGAGTCAATGGATGTCAAGACCGCTGTCGTGCTAATCCGGGAATCGGATAATAGATGTGCGTATAGGACTGAACTACTCCTCTCTTCTGGAAGAGCAATGCTGTCTCCTAGCAGGGTATGTGTATATATGAGGGGATAGGAAAGAGTGATTCCCTTAATTGTGCCGCAAAGCGTATGGGGTTTCCTTCTTTTCCGACAGAGGCTTTGCCGAGTTCGTGACTAGCCGGGCAGGCTGATTATCCTTGAGAGTGACACTCTTAGGTTGGATATGTAAAGAGGGTTCAGGTATTCGTGGCAGAGGTCCAGTCTCTGCAATCGTCTGTGTGCTGTCTGTGCTGTGTTGGTCGTGCGCGTGTTGTGTCTCCTATCTTCTGGTCGAGGTTCAGAACGGCTTCTGAACGTGTCTTCTGTGCTGTGTGCTGGTCTGTGTTCTCGTGTCTTCTGTCTTCTTATCAGCAGTTGTCGTAAACTCCCGGGTGGAGCCCAACTGATCTGATTATGCCGGTGTTACGTGAGCTAGTAGTTGTCGCAAAGTCCCAGGTGGACTCCAACTATTCTAGCTGATATACTGGTGCAGAGGCTCTGATATTCGAGGATAGTCTGAGCAGTATGAAGCTATACAGAATCAAAGCACTTCTGGCTGAAGTAGCTCTGAAACTGGGGCTTCAAAGTAGTACAAAGTAAGGGGTGATTAAAATGAGGATTTTTTCGATGATTTTCTGAATTGGGGGTCTGTTCCCCTCAGCCCTGGCTCTGGGGGTTTATATACCCTGGCCAAAGGGCGTGGGAAACCTCTATGTACATGACTAAGCAACTATAAATAGTACAAAATTCCCATTCCAGAACATTCCAACTGTGCAAAGCTATGCTTGGCTTATGAATCCTTCCCATAAACACTGCTATTTCCCATAGATGCTGTGAATAGCTGCGTCTTCTGCTGTGCTTGCTTATAAAGCTTATGCTGGGCATTGATGGTCTCCATGCTGCCTTGGTGATAGGCTGCTGTGGAGGGCTGTGTGAACACTGCCATATCCATGGCTATGTTGAGGCTGTGACGAGGCTATGTTTAGGGCTGTGCGCACTGACAACTGGAGACTGTGCAGCTGTGTATGGCTGTGCATGGCTGTGCATGGCTGTTCCATTGCCTTGTGATGACAGTAGATGAGTCATTTGTAAAGTCTGGGTGGTTCTGGAACCTTCCATGGTCTTCTGGGCTGATGGTGACATTATATTGCCAGGGTAACCTGTGAGCGCTGCCTTCACTGATGGGGGGGGGCCGGAATGTGCATAACTTTTTGGCAGGATATTCCCGGGAGTGTGAAATGAGTGCTGAGGGCTGCCCTGCTGCTTTGTGTGCCCAGGTATCTTCCTGCTACTGCTGTATCCATGTGCCAATCCAGATTGGTGCATGACATCCGCCCCACAGTTTTACGGCCGTCCTCGGTCGTCCAAACACTAAGAATACTGACTCCTAGTTCTTCGGCTGATTGGGATGTCCTCTACTGCTGAGTCCTCATCTGATTCTTCTTCAGGTGCCTCTTCATCATCAATGTTCTCATAATCCTGCTCCTCTTCTTCTCCTAACTCTTGCTGTCTCCTTCTTGAAGCTCCTTCTCCTATCATCTCTATAGGGTCTGTATCCAATTTCTCCAGGTCTCGTCCAGAAGGGTTGTAGGCGAGTAACCGGAATGCTGCCACACTCTCTCTTGACACATCTCCATTGAGCTCTTTAATGACGTATGAACCGTTACGGGTTTGTCGAACTACCTCATAGGGCCCCAAGTAACGTGGCTTGTGTTTGCGGTTCATTTCTCGCTCAACAGCTGTGTTTCGTACAAGGACTAGTTCTCCTGGTTTGAATGCTGTCTTCCTCATTCTGTGAGAAAAGTGTCTTTCAAAGTGTTCTTTAGATGTGAGTCGGGTTTTGCGAAGTACTTCTGCAGCACGTGCTACATCTTGCGGTCTCCTTTCCAGCTGTTGTATCCGTAAAGCGAGCAGATCTGCATGGGACATTCCACTGCGAAATCCTTCAACCATAAAGGTTGCTTCTCTGAGATCCATAGGTAGAATGGGGTGGACTCCATGTAGTAGAAAGTATGGGCTGAAACCTGTTGATCGTCGAATGGTAATGCGGTCCGCAAACTGGGCATGGGGCAAGAGTTCAGGCCATCGATGGATGTTCTTTCCACAGGCCTTGACCAATGCTTCTCTCAGAATAAAATGTCCTCGCTCCACCACTCCATTTGCTTTTGAGTTGTATGGTGAGATCCGGACATGATGGATGCCGTACTTCCTGACAAGTGCTTCAAATGCGCCCTTGGTTTCTGATCCATTGTCTGTGACTACTTGGTGGACAGCTCCATATCTGCAAATGATGTTTTCCCAAAAGAACTTGGCTACTTCCTTGGCTGATGCGCTGCGTAGGGCTTTGGTTTCTGTTACACCAGATAGATCATCCCGACAGGCTATAATGCAATTGTAGCCTCGGGCCTTCGGCATAAACATGACATCCATATACACTTTGTAGAAGAGGTCGACAGGGGTGGAGATCGTGATGGGGACCTCAGCCTTCTTGGTGCTCCGAATTTGGCATTCTCGACATGATGCGACATACTGACGGACATCTGAGTGATAGAAGGGCCAAAAGAAGCGCAGGCGCACTGTCTCGAATGTTGCCTTCTCGCCTTTGTGTCCTAGATCATCATGGGCTTCCTTGAGGATCTGCTGTCGTTCTTCCTTAGTGAGGACTACCCGTACTGGCATTCTTTGAGTGTAGCGACGATACATGAGCCCATTTTTGATGAAATACTGCTGGCATTTCTTTAGGAATTTGTTACGTGCAGCTGACGTTGGGAACTGAGGGATCTGCAGGGTGCTGAGGAAGTGGTGGATGTGTTGAAGGGTGAGATCCTGAGATGTCTCTGTAGTAAGAAAGGAATGGATATGAGGAGGTGGAAGGTGGTGCTCCTTGGGCTGATACTGTTGTTGAGCCTCTTTTACTGTCAGTCCAGTATACAGTGCAATGTTATCCAGCCATTCATCCCCATTGTCTTCTTCAATCTCTTCTCCTTCTCCTAAAGGTCGGCGTGAGAGAGCATCTGGGCCCTTGTGCTGCGTGGCCGGTACATGAATAAGCTTAAAGTCAAAGAGCAGAATGCCTTGGATCCAGCGGTTTATTGTTGCATTGGGCTGGAGATCTGGCTCATTGAGCATCCCTTTAATGTATTTGGCATCTACCTCCACATGAAGGGTCTTTACTCCAACCAGGTATAGTCTCCATCGTCGTAGTGCCCTGTATAGCCCATAGAGTTCCAATTTTGGCTGACTATAGTTTGACTCTGTCTCGTTCATTGGCAGTGATCCATAGCGTGCAGGTCTTCTTCGCCCTTCATTATCTATTTGTGCAAGAATGAATCCTACTGCATATTTGCTAGAGTCCACTGAAAGAATGACGGGGTTGGTGGAGGAGTAGTCAATGGGGCGTAGAGCTGGTGCTGAGGTAATAATCTCCTTTAGATGCTCAAAGGCTTGTTGTCTCCTATCGTCCCATATAAACTCGGCTTTCTGAAGCGTAAGTTCTCGGAGGGGCCTAACTTTCTCTGTAAAGTTCTTGACCCAGATTCGGACTGTTCCGCACAAGCCAATGAATCCGCGTACTTCTTTTACGGTCTTAGGTACTGGCCAGTTTTGGATTTTACCGACTTTGTCATCTTCTGGCTTTCTACCATCGGGGGTGCATTTCTGTCCAACGATTATAACTTCAGGCCTGCAGATTTGTGCCTTGAGTCCTGAGAAGGTGATTCCAGCACGTCCAACTCGGTGAAGAATGCGATGAACGTCTTTGGCATGTTCCCATATGAATCGTCGAATGCCAGTGTTTTCTGGAATTGTCTCTGGGTTTCCATGGCTGTCAAGATACTGTGTGGTGGGTCCTTTAATAGGAAGATCATCAATGAAAACATTGGCTGTGTGAGGTATCTCGTTCTGTAAGATAAATGTCATGCATGCTTGAAACTCTGCGGGTGAGTTCGTGAAACCCATTGGCATGGACGTGAGTCGAAGCAGCCCCAAAGGTGACTGGAATGCTGTCATGTCACGACTAATAGGGTCAAGTTTGCGTGCATCAAATGCCCAAAAGAGGTCTAGTACTGTGTAGCACTGTCGTCCAGCAAAGGGTTCTACAAAGTCATCTAGGTTTGGAGGGAGTCCTGCATCTCGTATTGTAACTGCATTGAGTGGCTGAAGGTCATGGACTAGTCGAAGTTTTCCATTCTTCTTGAGGACGCAAAACCATTTTGACCGGTATGAGGACTGACATCGCTCATAAACTCCAGCTTCGAGTTTCCCTTTCATCAGCTCTATAACCTGGTCTTGAATGCCTGGAGGAATCGGTATATTCTTCTCCACCCATGGTATGTGTGGAATAGTGGGAATAATATATGGAGAGAAGTAGTCCTCACGAAAGGTTCCTCGGTCTGATTCCTCAAAAGCTAGAACCCTCTCGTTCAGCTTGAATATGTGTTTGAACAGCTTCTCTTCTTCTGGCCAAAGAAACCCTGTATCATTGATCTTCATCTCATCCATTCTTTCCTTCGTAAGCTTAGTGGTAGGTACAAAATTGGGCGGGCATGGCGTAAGTGGGGGTAGTGTGAGGAGTGGATCTTCTGGGATTTGGCGTGTTACTCGTGCATCTTCGGGAAATATCCCTGGTACTGGTTTAACTTGTCGTGCGACAGGCTTATAAGCTCCGTAAACGTCTGGTGAGTGTTTCATGGTGACGTGGGGGGGTATGTGGGGG
Source organism: Trametes hirsuta (assembly GCA_001302255.2). Classification (NCBI taxonomy): domain Eukaryota; kingdom Fungi; phylum Basidiomycota; class Agaricomycetes; order Polyporales; family Polyporaceae; genus Trametes; species Trametes hirsuta. Next base: position 285,921 of record CP019382.1, on the reverse strand, counting down.
TATGTGAGGTGTTGAGCAACCAGTGCGAACAACAGTTGTTATGGTGTGTGGGCAAATTGGGGGTGGGTACAATACGGGTGGCCAGTTTAACGTCGTAGCAAGGACCGCATGGTAGTACATATGGCACAGATAATGGTACAGACTGCCTTTCCTCTGCTTGTCTCTCGTTACTTCCGTACACTGAAGTGGCTTATCAGTGGAAGGCGGGTAGCAAAATGCGATTGGCATACAAGTGTCCAACCCGCAGCGTCGAGGGAATGGCGGTGATAAGTCGTGTGTCCTGGAGCACCTCGTCGATCGGGTTGAGTGCGTCAGGAATGACAGGGACGTAGGGGCTGTCGGGTGCGAGGTATCCGGTAAGCCAGAGGACGTGTGCGATGGCACGGGTGCAGAGGCCCATAAATCCTCCAAGCGTGTGGTAGCGAGCGGCCATCATGACCTCGTTGTCTGGAAACTCGCAGAGTCGGATGGCGAGAACAGCGTAGGTGTGTTGATACTGAGCGACGCGGGTAACAACACCATCGAACCCTACTGAATGGTGGTGGTGGCAGGGGTTGAAGATGCGGATGGTGTCACCAACGTACAGAAGGGGGTCCTTCGGGGTGTCCTTGTATACGAACATGGAGTACACTATCTCGTACTCAACGAAGAAGGCGGGGTGGCTGATCGCGGACGAAGAAGACGCGAGTGTGTTGAGCATGGTGAGTGGTAGCGGCGTGGTGATGCAGAAGGTGAGCGGCTTCTTATTGGGATCCGCATGCTGCGGTTCCGAGGGGCCGGGTTCGGATCTTCATTGAGCGTTTGGCGGGCGGATCTTTCCGGTAGACGCCAGCCCTTTACCATATAAGCCGGTCCTCAGAGTTGGTGGGTGAGCAGCTCTCTTCGTTATTTACGGCGTGGTTCGTCGTCGCAATGCGGGTTGATCCTTGTAGACCTCTCGAGTGCGAGAGGCTTCAGACGCCTGCCATTGCGATGGATGACTGCGACGTGAATATATGTAGCAGACCTCCAGTAGTACCACTAATATATTTCATGTCTCGGGCGGTGTGATCTTCCGCCCCACAGTCATAAATAATTACCATCGCTAGGCTACCTTATCATACTGCCAGTCGGCGCAGTCCTCCTCGGTTGGTGGTGGTTCCGAACATCGGTCGGCGGGCCTCCCTTTGTTGAGCCTGAACTGCGCTTTTCGCCTGGGTGATCATCCGTTGTATTACTTCCTTCCGTGTTAATTTAGGTTTCTTCCGTTTTCCGAGTATGCGCGCTGCACGCTTACGCCGTTCGCTTTCGTTTCTTTCGATTTCCTGAATCTTTCTCTCTGTCTCGGGGTTCTTCATTCTACTGTACTTGTTTGTGGTTTATGTAGGCTAATGTAGCGGGGGTATGGGGGCACGGCAGGTCTCTGAGGGGGTCTGTACTTATAGTCCTGGGTTTTGAGGCTGTGTAAGGCAGTACAGATGGCTATACGGCAGTCCTGTGCTTAGGCTATGTAGTACAGCCTTCAGAAGCCATCTTGAGGCTCCGTTCTGTGGGTATACGGTCTACTGGCTGTCCCGGAGGGACTAGCTGCGTTGTAAGGCTTTTTTATCGAATTTTTTGGGAGGTTTTTGATAACGTTGAGCCGTCCGAGCCGTACGTCGGACGTCTGGCACGTCCCGTGTGACATAATCCGGCATTCTGGGTCGTGTTCAGCGTTCCCGGTGGCTAGCGCTCGGCCCGGGGTCACGTGTTTGGCTGGACTTGTTGCTGGCGTCCTACCGCAGCACCTCGTCGCCTTGTCTCTTACCGCTTGTCTCCGTACTTGGCTTTCGCGCTCGCCGTCTCTTATCTCCTGTACTCGCCGTTTCTCACCTTTGCTGTCACGTCGTCTCGTACTGGGCCTCTACACGGACAGGCTTGCTGGTCACCTCCCGCCTTCGTCGTTGTCGGCTCTTCGCGCCCTTCTCATCTGTCAAGCGGGCCCTTCACGATTCGATTCAAGGAGCGGTGTTCAGAGGCGTTGAGTCGTTTCAGATGGGTTCTGGTGTGGTGTGGGGCGCGTACAGAGTGTTTGAAGACAGTCCTCTCGTCAAGTACAGGTAAGTACTAACCAAACTTTTCGGGCTTTTCTCGAGCGGGTGGGCCTGCGCGCTCGCGCTATTACTGACGTTTCACGTTTGTCTTTCAGGTTTCTTTTCCCTTCCCTCGTCGTCTGTAGGGACGGCTTGCTCCTCCATGGGTGCGAAGGCACGTTTTGCAAGAAACGGCGGGCCTTCTCACCAGGCTTCAACACCGGCCGCTTGCTATCTCTTCCCTCCCCGCGTCACCGCGCCTTCATGCGCCTCTGCTCCCTTTCCTTCTCTTTCCCGTGCGCACAACCGTGCTCCTTCAAGATCGTCCTTCAAGCCTTCAAAACCTTCGTCCTTTTGCCCGTTTCGCGCGCACATCGTCGCTCCGGTGGCTTTTCCTTGGGACTCCATTCCTCGTTCTCGGATACGGCGTGGGGCGCTTTTCAAGCGTCCCAAGGTACGTCTTTTATTCTTATTTCTTTTCTTTTCATTCTACGTCGGCCTGGTAAGTGGCGACGGGGGTGCTCGCGCGACGCGCGTCTGGGCCAGTTGGCTCGGATCAGCTCGCGCGAGCTCCTACTGTTGTTGCTATTGAGGCTGGGCATCGGCCGTAGCTGGCTCAGACGTGGGCGCGAGCTCATGATTGCTTGTCTGTCGTTGAGGAGGGGGCAGCAGGTGTGCCAGGTACTAGTACACCTCATAAATACGGCCTTGTTCTTGTACATACAACCGGATCAGGATATCAACTGTGGGAGACGGGGGGCCTTCGACTATCGTACATAGCAGGTGTGTGTTACAGCAACGCGGCAGAGGATCATATCAAATAAATAGTGGGGGGGGGCCGGGTGGTGGTACAGTCATCAGTAGTTGGGGGTTATGGTGGTGTTTAAGTTGTTCGAATAGATACCGGCGCAGGAGCGGGACGGGTTTAATAGTACGATGTGAGCTTACAGGTGGGTGTCGTCGAGCGTCATGGGGTAGGAGTCGAGCGCGCCGTCGTGCGCGTTCGCGGGTTCTCCGTGGCCGACGCCTCCCTGGGTCGCGCGGCGCATCGAGCGCATGACGGTCTTGAGGAAACGTCGCTCGGACCTCGTCCAGAGTCGCGCGGGGATGTCGAGTAAATGAAAAAGTCCGGTTTGTTCGAGAGCTTGGAGAGCGAGGTCGGGACGGTTGTCGGGGATGGTGCGGGGGCGGGAACGTTGTTCAGAGGCGGGCGCGGAGCCTGTCGTCGCGCACTTCTCATGTCAGTGCGTCCGCGCGTCCGTTAGAGCGGGGTTGCAAGCCTACCTGGGTGGCTGCGACGGGGGTTTCCGCGCGAGGAGCGCGTCGCGCGCGGGCGCAGGTTGTATCGCCATTTCTGGATGTTGGGTGCATTGTCGTTCCCTGCTGTTTGGGTTGGCTCAGGCGTGCTGCAAGGCGAGACATTGGGGGAGGGCATAGTCGGGGAGTTGAGTGGGCTGGGGTCGGTGCTGTCGCGACGTCGGGGAAGTCGAAGCATGGGTCGCGGTTTCTTTACCTGTATGTACCTGTCCGTCGAATCCGAGTCGGTCTCCATTTCCATGGGCTCGAGCGGGGTGTTGGTGCTGTCATCTGTCCCCTCGGAGTCGCTTCCGTCGCCACTGGTGAGGCCCAGGAGACTCGACCAGGTCGGTTGCGGGAGCGGCGACTCGATGACGTTCCTCGGGAGGTACGCGCTGGTGTAGGAGGCGATCTTCTGGAGGGTTTGATCAAACGTCTCCGGGGTCGCGGGTGAGGGAGGTGAGTCGGGGTCGGGTTTACAGAGGAGCGGGGGAGATGACTCGGTCTTCGGCTGTGCGGGTGCAGTACGGCAGGTGAAGTCTGGCGGCGGAGGCGGTAGCGGGATGGGGGTAGTGACGGGGTCATGAGTAGTGGTGGGCCTGGGGGTGGGGGGACGTGCCATGGCCACGGAGGCCAGTACAGGGGCGGGGGTGGGTGAGCTATGTACGGGGGTGGCGGGAATTTTGATGGCACCCGCACCGGGGTTGTCATCGTAATCGTCAGGTCTCGCAGGCGGTACAGAGGCTCCAATGGGCTGCCCGGTTGGCTGGAAACATCCGAAGAACTCACGGGGCTGGATGGGGACGAGCTCTCCAGGGAGGAAGATCTCCGGGTCGACTCCGTAGATGTGGGTGACTCGGACACCCGGTGCATGCTCACCGAGTGGGCCGCCGTCCTGAAAGTGCGCGCGCCGGAGTCGGATGTGAACATTGGGGATGGGGACCGCGGGGTAGGCAGAGTAAGGAAGCGGATAAGCTGGATACATAGAATGAGGAGGAGTAGGAGGATAAATAAGGCGAGCATTTGAAGTGAAAGCAGGAGTCGGAGGGCGAGAGTAGTCGATAAGAGTAGACATTGGTAAAGAGGGTGGGAAAATGCGGTAGGGGGGTATATCGAGCAATTGCTGGGGGGGTTGGTGCTCTTGGGTTGCTCCTTAAATACTCGATAGCTGCCCTCTGTTCTTCCTGTATGATGTACTGCCGGTCTGTCATGAGAGCTTCTCTCCGAGTAGTCCTGGATCATATGTTCACTACTTTTTTGGCTTTCTGTTTCTTCTCTATTTCCGCATGACTGTGCTTTCCGACCGGTAGTGCTGAGTGCTTATTAATGCACAGTCCTCTTTCCGACCTTCTGAGTGTCCCGATACAAGGCAGTCACCCTTTTTGAATGCTCCAATGACCTCATTTCTTCGGCATTTTCTCTGTAGACAGTGCTTGGGCTTCTGACCGGGGTTTCTGTCCGATTTTCGTGCGCTTTTTCAGCTGTATTTATCACTCCCTTTTTGACGGAATTGTACATATGCTCATTCTAGGCCGGGATGTCCGTGAGCCCTCGGGACTATAGTGGGGCTATCGGGCCGGCCGGAATATGTCCATGTGTGCCAATGTGGGTCCATCTTGGTCCGGCTATTTTGGGTTCTTCTGTACATCTTATCGGGCTAATTGGCTTCAATAAATCTCTTCAGGCTCGTTTGTCGACAGGCTTTGACTAGTATCTAAGCAGCTAGTATTCCTCATTAATATCATGGATACCCATTTCTCCAGTACGCAAGCCTCCGTGGCTATGGCATGGCAGACAATGAGTAATTCGGTATTTCTTCTTCGTGTCATCATAAGCTAGCTAGTGCTGCCGATATCTAGATCTATTTCTGAGCCGTTTCTTTGTCCTTTTGGAGAGCTCCGTGAGTATGTCAGGTGATAGCTTAGAACTCAATAGTCCGATTCTGTCGGAGCATGAACCCTACACGTGGCTGGATATAGACGCTGATGGGGGATATAAACGTGGCCTCCTTGCGACCGTTGCTCTTCTGCCCCCTCTTTCTCTTTCCCTGGGGGCCCTTCCTCCGCCAGGTGGATCGTTGTCCTTAGCCTTGTCCTGGGACCTCCGTATCTGTCGTCTAGACCTCCTCGTACGTTCTCTTTAGTGTTTGACTGTCTGTGTTGCTCATTGCCTGGGCCCTAGATGGCTATCGTCGTTGGCCAACACGCTTGGAATGGAGGTCTGGGGCGGTGATATTTATCTTCTTCAACTCTTGGTGCGCTTCTTTCCTTTCTTTCCTTCTTCGTTCATTGGCTTAGGCATTCCCTAGTCTCTCTTCACCTGCGGCTGTCCTGCCCTAGGATGCCCTAAGGGGGGTGCCCTAGGTAGGTCGTCTGTCGCCCCTTACTCCTTTCCATCTCGCCACTGGCGGGTTCTTCCAAAACTCATGGTACGTTCCTCGTCCTCGGTCGTCAACTTGTTTTAACATTCTTGCAGGTATTAGACGGCCGTTGTTGCTCTTTGGCGGGGTGATGCGGCCATACTCTCCACTCCATTATGCGTTATCCCTATACTAGGCCTCCTCCTTGTATTTGTACGCCAGGGGATAGAGATCGTGCTTATAGAGACGTGTGTGAGCAATGGTTTAGACGTCGGACGTGAGTGAGTTATAGTTGCATGCTTGCAACGTTATTGTTGTCGTCATTGTTGTCATCCTGAAGCTCGCTTGTTGGCGTATTGTGAGGCGCACGTAACATCGGGGGTGCAAGTACGGGTGTATGTTCATTGATCCCATCACCATCATAGCGTAGGCTAGTACTGTGTCCATTGATAAGCGGTATTGAAGCTGGCAGTTGTTGCCGCCGAGTAGATTCAAACTCCATTTCTTCCATTGAGTCGTGTAAGTCAGCTTCTGTAAATGCTGGCCCAATACCTCGTGGTGGTCGTTGATAGTTCTCGTCCTCGCTTAGCTCCAGAGGTTCGGTTCCTTCTCGTCCATTTGGCTGACTCTGTTCTGCCTGGCGTGCACGGTCAGTTGTATGTGGGAAGTACAGCATATGTAGCGCTGCATGTCCTTCACGGTATCGTCCTCCAACCTTGACTAGAACATTCCGGAGCAGAAACAGTTCCTCTTCCCGGGAGATATGCAGTTTCCATGACTCTCGCAGATTATACCGATCTGATTCAAAGACTTCCAGTCTTTCAACCTGGGGTTGATAGTTTGATCGTGATTGGTTATAGTCCACTGCATACTTGAGCATAAGCTGCCGGTACATCCGATTTTCGACATTGTGCGGGGTTGGGCCCAGCTCTTGTTCTGACTCAAAATTAGTAGTCCAAGGGTCATACTCCGGGGTGAAAGGTTCTGCAAATAGTCCGTCCTCTGGCTCGGGACTTGAGGCTGGCTCGGTTGTTGCATATCCATCTTCGTTTTCTTGCGTTATTGAATCTACTTGTACTGGATTAACCAGGTCTCGAAGCTGCTGTGTCTCAGAGAAGTTCATTGTAGGAATAGCCTCTTCTTGAATAGTGTTGGCCAGTGTTGAGGCTTCAGCCCATGCCTTGCATTGCGCCTCCGGTGAACAAATCAGAACCTCATATGTCCTTTCTCCGTTATACGACCGAACTCCAACCGTGATGCCATCCATGGTGTGCTTAAGCCACATCTGATTGTAATGCTGCCATGGTCGTCCCAAAATGCCCGGTGCGCTCAGGTTGTCAATGATGTGGAGATCTGTGACAGTACAAATATTCCCAAACGTAACTGGAGCTCGCCATACTCCATGGCAAACAAGTTCCTGTCCTGCTGCGCTTACCACCTTCAGATTCGGATTAGGCATGCGATAAGAGCCTCCAATGGTCTTGAACACTTCTGTATGGATGCAGTTGATCTGTGCGCCAGTGTCTAGTAGAAATGGAAGACGTGATTTCCCAATTTGTATTCTGAGGACAGGTAGTGGCGGAAGCTGTGGTATTAGAGGTCTTGGGGCATGCTTGGGTGCGGTAACAGCCTCTACTCGTATCATCGCAACTTGAGAGTGTAACTTGTCTGTAGGACTGAGCGGAAGCATTGTAACTATTGCATGTCCATGGTAGGTGCCTTTCTGGGTTCGTAGTGTCGCATTTCTGAGAATATAGCTTGGCCATCCATATGCCAATGGTATGTCTCTGTATATCAGTGATGTCCTGGCAGAAATTGTCATTGGTCCTATGTAGGATACTTGCTCAGGCCTCTGTTGGTATATCCCATTAGTTTCCTCAACATCTTGGGTCCAATCTTGAATGGGCGAGGCACGGAATGCATTGCGAGGTATCGCAGATATGACTTCACCAGGTGATTCCCTTGACTGAAAGGTGGGAGAGTTGTCTTGGGTCTCAGGGCCCATAAAGGGATCACACTGATCCTCATTATCTGATGGAGTAGGCAGGCTGTCAGATTCTTCTTCCGAACTCTCATCCACGTCTGAACCGAGATCCGGGGTGGAACCATAGTCTTCATTACAGTCATTTGGTGGGTTGAGATTGTCCGTCTGTATTGTGAGCTGTGGTCGCCCTTGAGTATGGCGAGGTTCCCAAGGTGTAACAATTGCTGTGTACACTCCAGCCTCTGTGTCCTGAGCTTCCTGAGGGTTGACAAGCAGTTCTGACTTTGGAAAGCCTCGGGCAGTTGGGAATGTGAGGTATGTTCCATCTTCTCGTTCCTCAATTCCAATCTTGTGTGCCTTTTGCCAAGGTCGACCAAGTAATCCATCAAATGGTGGGTTTTCTGCAACATATGCCATAATTGGAGTCTTGATATGACCAAGCTTGAGGGGAATGTCTTCCACTGATCCAAGTAGACGTCCAGAGCCTCCATTTGCATCTCCCATAGTGATTGCCTCTGCAGTGTTTATAGGCCGCCGTACAATGTTCTTACAGACCTTCTCACTGATGATGTTGATTTGAGATCCGGTGTCGACTATAAATGAAACTGGCTTGAAGTTGCACTCCATTTCTAATCGGATTAGAGGTCCTGCACGTGATGTAACCAGGTGCGACATTGGTGCCAGGGCTGCTACTGGAACAGTTTCTGCCTTCTTGAGCTTGAGCATATCTATGAGGCTGCTGGCCACCTCCCGTGATGCTCCAGCTATGTCTCGTACTTGGAGAGTTACTGGTAGGTCTAGAAGCTTCTCCGCAATCTTGGCAGGGTCGACGTTCTTGCTGACTTCTGAGGTGCGGGGTACCCACTTTGTCTTTTCAGTTGTGGGCTGTTCAGGAGCCGGTGCCTTCTTCTTCTGTACCTGAGTGCGATCCTCCACCATCTCAATGTCATTGTTGGGGTCAAAGGTATCTGGCTGAGTCTCCACTGGCTTGAGTCGCTGCATGGGATACCGTATGGGTGGTGGCTTCGATGTGCTTGCTGCTTCTCGCTGCTTTCCCTTCTCAATACGTGGGACACGGACTCCATCAAAGACCTGCTTGCGATAGGTGCGAGTGTCTTTTGTTCCTCGGTCCACAGGATATACAGCTACATCTGCAGTTTCCTCCTCAGAGTCTTCATCTGCTATTTCCTGGATGTATGACTGCACAGTCTCTTCTTCTGTGGGTCCACCATAGGTGATGAAGTTAACCCGGGGAGGTGGAAACTGTCGCTCTATGGCCTGTGCAATGGTCTCCCCTTCTTGCCGCCGTACAACACGACCCTCTTTGTCTGTAATGCGACCACGGTAGTCTCGGAGTACTCGTCCTTGTGATAGGTAATCCTGAAGCTTAGGGCAGAGATTCATAATGTGTCCAGACTCTCCACACCCAAAGCAGCCTGAGCCTTGCAGTGCTGGTCTTCTGGAGAGGAACCTGTTGACGTCAGGTCTTCCCATGTGCGGTGGTACTCCTCGTGGCACCTCATGCTCATAATTGACTGGGGGTTGTCTGACCAATGGTTTAGGGCAGTATAGAGCGACACTAGGGTCTATGCGGGCTGCTTTAATATAGGCTACACTATACTCCTTGTCATCTATTGAGAGATGGGCCATCTTATCCATTAAGGCATTGAAGTCAGCATCATCAGTCTTGTTCCGGGGCTGCCTGACATTAGAGGTTGATGGCTTGTCTGTAGCAGGCTTTGCTTGCTGCTTCTGATATTCCTCCCGCATGCGTCTTCGGTGCATTTCCAGTTCATCTGGTTCACTGTCATTGGAGTCCTCTTCAAAGTTAAGGGCTCGGGCCTTCTTGTTCCCATGCTGAGGAATACCTACAGCCTCTTGCAGGCTACCATACTCTTCGTCATCTGAGTCATCTCCAAACTTGCTGGCTAGCTTGCGTTCTATGCTTAGTCTTTCTGTGTCGAAGCGGTCCATGCTAAGAAGTGCCATAGCAGCCTTGTCAATTGATTCAGGTGTGAATGGTTCTGCCATATTATGATCCGGTTTCTCGAGTAGAATGCGCGCTTCCAATCGTCGTCGGAAGGTAGGGTGCAACCCTGTCCACAGGTAGTATGCATACTCTTTGGTGGTAAGTTTGCCTTGTCTGCGGAGCCAGCCCGCAATACGGACAAAGTTGCGCTTGTAACTGCGCCAGTCTCGAAGTTCGAGGATTGGTTCCATTCTAGCCTTGATTAGATAGGTCTCCAGGTCTCGAATGCGGAAGCGCTTGGACTCTAAGTCTGCATTCCAGCTGACACGGATGTCTTCTTTAAGCTGGGTCCAGTTCCCATCTTGATGAGACTCAAATCCCTCAATGGTCTCCCTAACCTTGCGGCTGCAGTAATCTAAGATAGTGTCACACTTATCCCTGTCTGTAAGGCCATTGAGTGTGGCTAGCCTCTCAAATTTGCGGATTAGAGGCTCCACATCAGCAGCATCTCCTTTGAATACCTTGGGCGCAAGTCTAGAGCCTTCAACTGGCATGTCGAGGATCGACCGGGATGAGACTGTAAAGTCACTACTTGAGGTTGGGCTACGGTAGCCCGTATGGTTCTGGTTGTCGTCCATGTTGATTTGTGGTATGCGTAGATCTGTGGGGGTCGAAATGGTTGGGATATAAGTAGCGGAAGTGTCACTGTTGGATCTGGTCACGAGGAATCCTATAAAATCCCCCTCGCGGTGGGCTCCAGTGATGTCGTGCTAATCCGGGAATCGGATAATAGATGTGCGTATAGGACTGAACTACTCCTCTCTTCTGGAAGAGCAATGCTGTCTCCTAGCAGGGTATGTGTATATATGAGGGGATAGGAAAGAGTGATTCCCTTAATTGTGCCGCAAAGCGTATGGGGTTTCCTTCTTTTCCGACAGAGGCTTTGCCGAGTTCGTGACTAGCCGGGCAGGCTGATTATCCTTGAGAGTGACACTCTTAGGTTGGATATGTAAAGAGGGTTCAGGTATTCGTGGCAGAGGTCCAGTCTCTGCAATCGTCTGTGTGCTGTCTGTGCTGTGTTGGTCGTGCGCGTGTTGTGTCTCCTATCTTCTGGTCGAGGTTCAGAACGGCTTCTGAACGTGTCTTCTGTGCTGTGTGCTGGTCTGTGTTCTCGTGTCTTCTGTCTTCTTATCAGCAGTTGTCGTAAACTCCCGGGTGGAGCCCAACTGATCTGATTATGCCGGTGTTACGTGAGCTAGTAGTTGTCGCAAAGTCCCAGGTGGACTCCAACTATTCTAGCTGATATACTGGTGCAGAGGCTCTGATATTCGAGGATAGTCTGAGCAGTATGAAGCTATACAGAATCAAAGCACTTCTGGCTGAAGTAGCTCTGAAACTGGGGCTTCAAAGTAGTACAAAGTAAGGGGTGATTAAAATGAGGATTTTTTCGATGATTTTCTGAATTGGGGGTCTGTTCCCCTCAGCCCTGGCTCTGGGGGTTTATATACCCTGGCCAAAGGGCGTGGGAAACCTCTATGTACATGACTAAGCAACTATAAATAGTACAAAATTCCCATTCCAGAACATTCCAACTGTGCAAAGCTATGCTTGGCTTATGAATCCTTCCCATAAACACTGCTATTTCCCATAGATGCTGTGAATAGCTGCGTCTTCTGCTGTGCTTGCTTATAAAGCTTATGCTGGGCATTGATGGTCTCCATGCTGCCTTGGTGATAGGCTGCTGTGGAGGGCTGTGTGAACACTGCCATATCCATGGCTATGTTGAGGCTGTGACGAGGCTATGTTTAGGGCTGTGCGCACTGACAACTGGAGACTGTGCAGCTGTGTATGGCTGTGCATGGCTGTGCATGGCTGTTCCATTGCCTTGTGATGACAGTAGATGAGTCATTTGTAAAGTCTGGGTGGTTCTGGAACCTTCCATGGTCTTCTGGGCTGATGGTGACATTATATTGCCAGGGTAACCTGTGAGCGCTGCCTTCACTGATGGGGGGGGGCCGGAATGTGCATAACTTTTTGGCAGGATATTCCCGGGAGTGTGAAATGAGTGCTGAGGGCTGCCCTGCTGCTTTGTGTGCCCAGGTATCTTCCTGCTACTGCTGTATCCATGTGCCAATCCAGATTGGTGCATGACACCGCGTTCCTGAATGGCGACTTGGAGGAGGAGATCTACATGGAACAACCTGAGGGATGGGTTGTAAAGGGCAAGGAGGACTACGTCTGTCTTCTGAAGAAGGCCATCTATGGTCTGAAGCAGGCGTCTCGTCAATGGAATGCTAATATCCACCAGTCTCTCCTTGACCTGGGATTCAAACGGACGTACTCCGACGCCGGGGTCTACGTATATCGGCGACAAGGGGGGGGTTCGGTCACGACTATAGTTCTCTATGTCGACGATCTACTACTCCTTGGCAATAACCGGAAGCACATCAAGGAAGTCAAAGATGCCTTGAAGAAGCAGTACAAGATGACGGACTTGGGTGCTGTAAAGCGCTTCCTTGGTCTTTGAGTCACTCGTGATCGTACCACCAGAACGATCGACATTGACCAGGAAGAATACATCCAGTCTGTCCTCGAGCGCTTCGATATGGCTGACTGCAAGCCGGCTCGCACTCCCCTCCCTGCTGGTGCTGTCTTAGAAGCCTCTGAGCAGCCCGCTTCCGACTCCTTTCGTCAGCGCTACCAGAGTTTGATCGGCAGTCTTCTCTACGCAACTCTTGGGACGCGCCCTGACATTGACTTTGCCGTCACGCGGTTGTCCAAGTACAATGCCAATCCATCGGATGCGCACTGGCACTATGCCAAGTATGTCCTTCGCTACCTACAAGGGACTAAGCACCTTCGCTTGCGCTACCGTGGGGCATCTTCTGACGGTCTGCTGTCCTACTCGGACTCTGACTGGGCTGAGGACCGCGACGACCGGCACTCAACTGCGGGCTATACCTTCTTGATGGCAGGCGGCGCTATATCGTGGGCGTCGAGGCGTCAGCCAACCATTTCGCTTTCCTCGACTGAAGCGGAGTACAAGGCTGCCTCGGATGCCTCTCGTCAGTTGGCTTGGCTTCGCACCTTCGGTGAAGAACTCGGGGACGACATGACCCGTCCTACGCCCATGTGCTTGGACAACCAAGGGTCTATCTTCTTGTCTGTCAACCCCGTGGTCGATCGCCGAACAAAGCACATAGAGATCCGCTACCATTATATTCGCGAACAAGTTGAGCGAGGGAGCGTTGATCTGTACTATGTAGCTACGGCGGATCAACTGGCTGATGCCCTGACCAAGAACGTTCCTCTCTCTATAGTGGAGCGTTTCCGGGACGGTGTTGGCTTGGTGGATCCCACAGCTTGAACGAGTGGGAGTGTTGAACTTCCGGGTTGTGTACTGGCCATACACGGTCCGGTGGTCAACAGTGGCTGTGTTGCACAGCATGGACTTTCCTACTTACCTTCCTTATTTAGTTTTCTCTGCATCTCTACTGTAGTTTCCCATCCGGACACTTCTGGATTCTTCCGTTGCGTTCTACGCTGTTCCAGATTCCTATGGACATCTCCAGACACCTCTAGATAGTTCTGGATAGTTCTGGACGATGGTGCAATCCTTACACCACTCTCACACCATCTCCTTACTCATCGTATGCTGGGTCACCTGCCCTCCTTTCTTCGCTTACTCATGCGTCCTCTGGACTTGTATATAAGGAGGACAGTCTCTGCCCCTACTCCTCAGTCTTTTGCTCACACTGACTGAGGAGTAAGTCGTCTCTCTTACCTATGCTTACTTATGGTTACTTACCAAGTACTTGTAGATCCTTGTGCAGCTTACAGGTACTTGCATATGCAATCTAGTCTTTTGCTCACACTGACTGAGGAATCCTTGTGCGGCTTACAGTTGTGCTCCCTGCCTTCAGGTTCAGAGTTCATCAAATTGGACCTCCGGGAGGCCTGTGTGGTATCCCGAATTCGGGGGGTCCGGCGGGCAGGTAGTGTGTTGAGGCCACTGAAAACTGGGGTGTTGGCCGGCGAAGAATTTTGTGGAGATCATCTTCCGGCCGGCCCCTGCCATCACCTGTAAGGACTCCGAGTAAGTCTTGATTACTTACTGAGGCTGGGCTGCCTGATGTGGCGAAGCTTTTCAGTTAACATAGCACGTGGAGAACTGTGTATCCATTTAAGCGCCCGTGGGGCCGGCCCGGAAGGGTTATATCTCTGGAGGAGCCAATTTTGAGCTCTCTGGCCGGGGGTTACATGGAAAAAACCGAATTTGGGACCGGCAGAGACCACCGAATTTGGGCCTCCAGAGTTTAATTGGGGAACAAGCGCCATAACTCCCGAAAAGTATACCCGCCCCCAGTGCAAACAAGCACATACCGCGGAATCTCGATACGTACATATGCGGGCCCGAGCAACTTGAAGCAGTTCACCACAGGACCCCTGACAATAGGTGGGGTACCCTGATCGACTTTCCGGACAAATTTGACCCCCCGGAGGGGCCACAGCTAGATTTTTTCCAGACAAAATGGCCAAAATACGCCTTCAACCTGTGTTATTTATCCGGACAATTTGACTGCTCCAGAGTGATTGTGTTTACCGACCCGGACATTTTGGCTGATCCGTTGCTTCACGCTTTCATTCGTTCGATTAGTTACCTGCTCGGTACTAACATAATAGTAATGCTTGATCAAGGATTTATGACATCGGCTTACAGTCTCGGGTCTTACTCATAACAAGCTAGCTCTGGCGCTTACGCCTATTACTCATTTAAGCGCCTGTCGCCATCTCACAATTTCGCCCGCTGGAGCCTCCCGACACCATTTAGAACGTATCTGGATATGTAAAAGGGAGATTTTGGTCTCTTTGACCATATGCAGCTAATTTTGGGCCCTTTTCTCGTGTTTCTGGACGAATTTACTCGGTTTTGAACTTAGCTGGAGAACCCGGACAAAAAGCGTACCCATGGGCACGTGGCTATCCGACCTGGCCGCTCAGCGCTCAGCGCACACGTATAGGAGCGGTGCGGCGTACGCATATACCGGGTAAAAATGGCGGAAGGACATAACCCATAGGGTGGTCTGTGTCCCGCACTCGTTTCGAGCTCCACGCGCAGACGGCGGATGGCGCGCGGCGGGCGGTTGCGAGCGGTGGGCGGTTGCGAGCGGTGGGCGGTCGCGGGTCACCGCGGGCAGTGGAATATCGTGGGCTGATGCTCGCATGGTGCAAGTGGGGACGCGCATGCGCATGTGCCCGAGGCGTCGGTGGGTATTAGGGGTACAAGGTCTGTCTAGGGGAGACAAGGTATTAGGTGTGGATGACAAACCGTGAACATGCTGTGATCTCGCGGGCCCGGGGATAGAGACTCACGATAAGCCCCGCATGCTGGGGAGCGCCTGGCGATGCGCCATAAAGTCCTATCTCATGCCGTCGAGTTGGCGCCGGGCCGCCGGCTACCATCGAGCAGGACTCTCGCACTCGACATACGCATATCGCTTAGCACCTACCTCGACATAGCACACATAGCCCCAATATCTACTTGAAGTGGTCAAGGTGGTCGGCCTCGTAGTATGCGCGAAACGATAAGTGTTGATATCGGCTATTTCATACCCAAGACATGGAACGGCCGGGTAGTGCAATGGTATGTGTCGCTAGAGCCACCGCTCGCGCATTATGCACGAGACATGCTGCCGCCCCTCGCGCGCGTGTCGTCCCAGCTGTTGCTTTTGTTTGCCATTACGAAAGACGACTCTCTTATGTAAAGATACACCTTCATAACGTTTTCTACGGAGGGTTACTTCCAGGAATGTGGGGGTTGTGGGTTCGAGTCCCACCGGGGGTAATCGGCTACAGAAATGCTGCTGGGCGCCCCGCCATTTTTGCAAGATCACATGACTTTTCACGTGATTACTGGAATGGAATGGATGGAATGCGCACGCCCGGCAGGACTACGCTGACTTCCATTCGGCCTACGAAGAGCCTTCGGCAACGTTTGAATGGTTATACAGGCTGTTTGAGCGCATATATGCAAGTCAGGAAAATGAGTGCCAGTGGTGGGTGCGGAGACGAAGAGGCTCAAAATTGGAAAAGGCGCCCAGTATCGGAGCACGGGCCTGACGTTTGCCACCGTCCTCCACGACACCGAGCACCGCGGGAGACAGCGACGGGCACTCTTCCTCCACCCGACTCGACGTTGCTGTATCCTACATGCCCTTCGTAAGCGCGTCATTCGACACGTTCCTCGTCGCTGCCGCCGCCGTTCTGGTCCCGACCGCACTCTTCCTGCGGCGACAACCTGGCCCCTTGCTCACGCTCCGCAATGCACTCACCCTCGTCGTAGTTTTCCACTCGCTATCTGTGCTGTATACCATCATTCTGCGATGGCCACCCAACATATTCAGGCGGCTTGACATACCCTTGACCACGCCTTCGGAGACGATCCGAGCTATCCTACTGCAGCATGGAGGACTGCCGGAGGCCACGCCCCTCCCCAAGCCACTCGACGCGCTGCTCACGCGACTTTCGTCGTTTGACATGCGTACACTTTACGTTAGGTCTCTCATTCACCCTCTCCACGCCCCGCGCGCACTCATGACGCGTGTTGAACAGATTCGGTCAGACGGTTATTCAGGACTGTGAATACTGCTCTACCTTTGACGAATACCTCATCTTCGCTGCGCCACGGATAGCGCTTGGGTATGTCAAGACGGCCGCTGTCCTTGGCCTAACCACAATCGGCGGGAGTGGCCATGAGCATTATCAAACGTATGCAATTGCGTTCTTGGTGGCCGCATTCATCCTTGAGGGTTACTGGATCGCGACGACGCCGATAGGCATTCCCCGCGACGGCCGTAACGTATTCATGGTGCGCACTATGGACTGGTTGCATTCCCGCTGTTCGCTTACACTCGGACCCTTTCAGTGGCACGATAACCTATGGGCCCTCCGCCACATCCTCTTCCTTCTGCTGCCGGTTGGAATCCACGCCTTGCCAATGTCGGCGCCCTCGCTAAACCCCGCGTTACTTCTCGTCGCCATACGTTCGCAGTTGACCAAGACCCATCACCAACTCGTGAGCATGCGCTTTGTCCACGCGGCCATGCAACGACAGCCCGCTCTGAGGGAGGCGTCCTCTGAGTGGTGGGAGCGACAGCGCGTCGAGGGCGAATGGGCGCGCTCAGATGAACACGTTAGACACGCCGCGGAAAAGCTCGGCAAAGGCATACAAGAAGGTGCGGATGGACCTGCAGGCATGCTGAGCCAGAAGACGAAGGAGACGTTACGCCAAATGCTAGAAGGCTTGGGCATAGTAACTGCGTAGGCGGACACTGTCTGTGTTTGTTGTAGTCAGCCGTGTACTGTAGATGTAAATCTTAATGGCTCTGGGAACGATGTGATACAGCACAACAGGTGGCATTGGTCGTTGAACATATCTGCGACAAACTGTGCATCTAGTGCACTACTCGGACCGTGGTCATCAAGGCCGTAATCCGTAAGAATCTTGTGGAAGGTAAACCAGACGATTGGTGAAACGCAGGGGGCACTACCCGCCGGACGAGGGGTCAGACGGGGTGAGATAATGAGTAGGGAAGGGTGTAGAGGATAAAGAAATACAAAGCTCGTAAGTTGAAAACGAGTCCCATAGGTGATAGATAAGCAACCAAGCGAAAGCGATCCCAACCTCCAACCTCCGGCAGACAGCGAACGAGACAGAGCGACGTGGTAAGGGTGAGCATATGTGTACAGACTAAAGGACCACCATGAGCGCCAAAACCGAGTTACGAGGGAACAGGGCGGCTCACCGATAATAGGGCGATAAGAGTACATTTTCCGTGACTACTCACGGGGCGGAGGAGGCATGTCCGGGATGATGTAGTGCACCTGCCGGTCCCCAAAGCTAGACTTGTGGTTCAAGTTGGGGAGCTCCATGCCTGCCGCCATTAAGTCCTCGCGCGAGTGTTGTCGGCCAGGTGCTGGAGAGACGCCGGGCGCACGTAGGGTTGACCCAGAGCCTGACCCGGACTTGTTACGATACATCGGGTGCGGCAAGACTGGGGAGAGACTGCCTCCGCGCGAGCTGGAGGTGCTCGGCCCACGCGATACAGTCGTGCTCGAACTCGATGTCAGAGAAGGAGCGAATGCCGCAGCAGACGGCAACATGTCGGACTCGTCGAGGGTAGGCACGGGCTTGCGTACTGCACGCCGCGGACCGTTCCCAGAAGACGTGCGATTCATCGCCGCCGCCGCAACAAACGGCCCAGAAACGGCCTGCAGCGGCATGGCCTGCCCATCGAACGTCCGGAGCTGGGTGCTGTCAATTGAGCGCCGTGGGGATGTTGGTGACCGCGTGCGAGGCGTCGGCGGTACAGACGACGGCGGTGAGGCTGAGCTCTCACCATCGAGTCGGGCTAGTGCGAGGGCGCGATGAGATTGGCTGGAGGATTTGGCCCTCGTACGACCGTACGAACCCCGCGCACTGGGAGGCTCGGAGATGGGCGTGACCGGGGGACTCGTCGTGGACAAAGACGAGCGGCGGTGGTTGCTAGCTGGCAACGGTGGGACGCCCTGGTAGAACTCGAAGCCTCGGCTTGCAACTACCTTCTCTTCATCTCCGATTGTGGAAACGTCTTCGTCGGAAGTGCCCCGGCTGTTCGTGCTCTGTCCGCGCGCGGCGTTGGCGAGAGGCGCCAGGATAGCGCCCGTTGAATCCGTCGTCGCCCGTCTCGTCGGGAGACCAAGCACCAGCGGCGACTTACCAGCGATGGGAGCATTCGAGACCGGAAGGCTATCCACGCCGGAGTCGCGGGAAGAAAGGCCGCCCCATCTTCCCATCTGCTCTTGACGGCCGGAGCCGCGACGGGATCGCGTGGGTGAGCGCCGACAGAGTCCGAAGAAGACGTAGGCCGCAATCGCAGCAGCGAGGATGACGACTCCGCCGATGACCCCTCCTGCTATCGCGCCGGTGCGCGCGCGGCTGGAGACTGCGCCAGACACGGGGATGGGCACGGGGGTGTTTGATGACGTAGGGGTAGTCGTTCCACTTGTGGCAATGCCGGACGGGGCAGTGGTTGGCGGCGCGCTCGCAGACGAGGTCGAAGACGACGGCGGCCAGCCGGTAATACAGGATGTTTCCGTCCCATTGGCGATGAAGAACTGGGACGACGTAACTGCAAAGCCCGATCCTGTCGCCAACATCGTGTACCATCCCCCCGTGAGATTGACCGGCGACCAGTTGAAGGACTGCGAAGTGGTATCGAGATTCAGCACTATACACGCGTTGCTGATAGCGACCTCATTCGTGATGCCTGTGTGGGGAGTGATAGAGCTTGACGCAAAGAGAGAGAAATTCTCCTGGGGCCCGCTGTAATTCCAAGTGATCGTAGCCGACGTGCAAGTATCTGCAAATGGGACATTCGTGAAGGTGAAGCTCGGCGTCGGCGAGGGGCTATCGCCCGTCGATGACGGTGTGCCAGTGTTCGTCAGAGATAATCTTGAGCCGGGTAATGACATCGTTGTCGACTGTGATGGGTCGGTTACGACAAGCGTGCTAGTTCTTGTAACCGTCGTCGTCGGTCCGCCAGAATCCACCTCCGATGTTGAGGCCGATGGATCAAACCCTGTGTACCGGGACCCTGGAAGGTCTACCTGTCTTGGTGGGTGCTGCGTCATTTCGTCAGGATGAGCTTCATACGACGCGAAGACGAGCAGCGACGCGGGGGCGCGCCAGGATGCGCCGGGGGTCCGAAAGAGCAAGACTCACCAGCTTCCGTCCCCTTATGAACTGTTCATAGATAGCGGATCCCTTCTACGTCCGCAGGGAAGGCTACGATATGGAGAGAGGAGGTTTGAGCCGCGTGGAGATGAAGGCTCTGCACAACCCACGAAGCGCTGACCTTGGTCAGGCGCGGGAACTCGTGACGGAGGAAAAGTCTCCGTGCCAACTTTCTCGCGGACGCTCGCACGGATATGGAGATTCGTTGTAAGAATTGAGAGGTATACATTATACATGCGGATATTGTATACAGTATGCAGCGACCGTAAGATGATAAGGGAGTTGTGTGTGGGATATCCAGGGTGAGCAAGTGTAAAAGCACGGAACGCGACTCTATGGATGGGCAGCAGCGGAGTACAAGGCCCGGCGGACCTTGGGATGCTTCGGAAGATGATCATGACCAAGAGTCATAACGGCGACCGCGGAGTGAGAAGAGCGACCATGTCCGTCTCTCCGGCTTCTTGCGGTTCCCGTTGGACAGACCGACTTTGCGGATCCGCGTCAGCCTGTGAGAGCCGTGGGTGAGTTGTCCGGCACGTTCTTATTGTCCGGCGCATGCACATACCGGCGTACGCCAATCCAAGCAGCACCGAGGGAGGCCGCGATGGACGCTGCTCCCATAAGGTAGAATGCATAGTCGTGCTCCTCGATATGGCTCTTCAGCTGTGATGGCAGACGTCAGTACTCGGATCCGTGGGATCGTCGCAGCCGCAACCGATTTTGTCAACTTACGTTCATGCCGAACACGCCTGCGACCAACGTGCCGATCCCGATCCCCATCGTCAATATGGAAACTTTCAAATCGAGTGCCAGTAGAGCATTACGATTAGAGTCAAGGATAAGCTCGACGATTTCTTGCGTCGATTGCACATTCGACTATGCGCATTGAGTTATAAATGGACGGTAACGGTTGTTGATAGCTCACCTGAATGTTCTCCGCTTCATTGACAATCTCTTCTACTTGCTTTGAAAAAGACTCTAGAAGAACTTCCAGTTCTTCGTGGTCGTCACTTTTTCGCGGAGTGCCAGTTTTCTTATCGGTAAGGTACATGGCAGCCAGGTCCTGGTCTATTTTAAGAAGATTAAGTCGCCGTCTACGCTCGAAGATGTAATCAAATTACCTTGCTCTAGAACCTCCTCGAGAGCTTCTTGAACCTGTGAAAATTAAACGGCTTAGCACCCAGCGTATTTGAGGAGTGCTCATGTTACGCGCACCAGCCTTGCGCGGTTCTGAAAGCTTGCTAACCGTCGTGAGTAATGCAGTAGCCGCTTGAATCGGTCGTGGTCAATGTCATCCTCGAGTTCGGCAAGTAAGCCTCCGACGAGATTTCGAATGAAGACCATCTCGGCCTCGAGCGCACTCAGGACGGACAGTAAGATGGATTCCAGCGCTCTGTGAATCACCCACTAAGCTGCTAAGTTATGGAAAGGTGTGGGCACCCCGGGGAATGCGACATCGAGGACTGACTGACCGGAACTCATAAGGGACCCCGCTTGTCTTCGACCGCAGATTGTGCTGGTAAAAGATGAATACATGGTGAGGCGCCGAGGAAGAAGGGCATACCTCGAGGTGATAGAGAAAGACTGAGTGTAACCGCGAGTCCGCAGAGCCGTAAGTGTCAAAGAGAAGGACCGTATCCGACTTGACGAGTGCGCGTATATGAAGGATATTAACCTACCGACCGCCGGGCGATGCTTAGCGTTGTGCCAAGAGTGAAGTTGGCATGTACGTACAAGAATCGCCTCCTTTCGCACCAGAATTGTTGGCACAAGGTTAGGCACCCTGGAGTCGATTTTACGGAGGTCACGGGGCTATTGAACAGCAAATTGACGATGAGTATGGGCTGGACCATTCCATTTCGTCCGTGAAGAGGTCATTTCGACAAGAGGAAATGCAAGAGTTAACAGAGATGTGAAAGATTATATGCGACCGCTCTATCACCGTGAAAAGGTGGGTTTCCAACCCTCGAACGCTTACTCAACTAGTCTGTCCAGGAGAGCAGGCGTCGTTGTGACACTTAAGTGTCTAACCCCCTATGCGACACGAGACACCGACCGGTAAAGCGGTCGTCCCCTCATTTACGCCTTAGCCAAATAGAGTCATGAAGAGGGAAATAAGGACGGCGGGGGAAGGGTCTCGAGTATTCTTCCAGACAGCCTATCCCCCTCCACCCCGTGTGGCACGATACATGACAGCAATATCGGCCCATCATAGCAGCAAGCACGGGTGGGGAGGTTGGAGGTTGCAAAGACCCGATGACCCGGGACAAGCGCGAGTGCGTGAGGAGACTGACTTACGTTCAATCGATGTTCGGTACATAAATCGGCCTTCCTGAACTGCCCAGATATTGTCTTCACGTTACCTTGAAACGTAATGTGCGTAAACGGCGGGTTAATAGTTTAGGAGCACCGTCCATCGAAACGCAGCTGACCTTCCGCGTCCAAAATGGTACCTATGGGTCTAATAGCGTGAGCGAACGTGCGAAACTAGCTCTCTCCGCAAGGCTTACACCGCAGCATGAGATCCGTCGGCTGCCGCCCTTTCATGGCCTTCTCCAGCACTGCAATTTTTGCGGCCTGCTCTGTACTATCGGTAGGCTCCTCCAGTGGATCGTGGTTCCGCGCAAGCCGTTGAAGCCAGGTGGTGAACCGCCTCAGTCCGGGACTGCATGGGTGTGCCATATGGCCTGACCGAGAGGGTCCGCGGCACATATATGGTGTCCCTTTCGTAAGAAGTGATGAAGTGTACGTTCCTTTCGGCAGAGTCGACAAGCATGTTCTTCGAGGCATGCATAGGTCAGGATAGGTCCGCCATGGTGTAAGACAGCGCTTCATAGACGAGCCAGAGAAACGAGAGGTTACATGGCGTGCGGCCAACGTTCTGAGCGGCGTATACATACGCAAGGAAGCGTGAAAATCACGACAAGCCCAGTCCGAAGGAGAAATGGCGCAAGTCCAAGTCCAAGGCGCGCGCAGGCGGCACGCCGCACAACACAGTCAAGCGCCCACAGCCGAAATTGGACCCATGACCACACAGTGGTCGCTGACGTAACAGAATCGAGATCCCTTCCCTCGAACGCTTCAACGCCCCTTTCCCTCCACTTTGATACGTGTCGGGACTCAGGAGGACGAATATATAGTCTTTAGGCTGGGTGAGCCGAGCGCTGCAGATGTCTTTTCACGGCGTTTTTACCGGTGCAAACCCGACCAGGCCCGCAGTCTTCAAACTTATGCAAACTTGAAGAACAAGTCGGATCGGCGGTAAGTCTTCAAGGCGATCAATAGTCACCCCGATTTACTGATGATACCCAGGGCCATAGGCGGAAATGAGACGATGTGTCGCCCTTGCCTTAGGTCATTTTGGCTATAATATTTCGTCAAAGTTCGGCCACGGTGATACACGCCCTTGGGCCATGTGACACTAGCCTGGGTCCGAAAGGCTCTTTCCCCTCGCGCTGGTTCAGAACACGAGTCGTCTTCTACCGCGGCCACCTGCCACTTCCAGCCAACCAGATCGGCGCGCGAGCCCACGTCACATTGAAACGCCTGCCCATGCCGCTGCCTCGCCCGGTTTTTGCCCTGGACACCACGGAACAGATTCCGGGCCCACAGTCTATTGATCGCTCCTTCGCAGCTTCGCCAGGCGTTCAGCTCCGGCTCGTACTACTACATGTATGCGCTCCCTGGGATCCGATGGCTTTAACCTTCCGCCCTTTCCGACTATGCACGAAGTATCCCGTTTGCTCCAGGCCGCCGCCGCCCTCTCCCAGCTCCTCCGCGACGCGGGTGTTCCCCATGCGTTCTATGGCAACGTGCTGACGGCGGTATTGTCCCATGCAGCGCTGGCAGATGTTTGTTATATCCTTCCATACCAGTTAGTCATGCTGACACGCCTATAGGAAATATTGTGCGTGGTCGAGGGCGGCGCAACACATCCTTTCCGTCGAGTACGTCAGGCGTGTGCTGGCAATGAAGATTTTTCTATTGTAACCTCGCCATGGAGCAACCGGTAAGTCCGAGCCCGGCATTATTAGTACTGCCCGCTGCTACGACCGCGATTCACCAAGCTGCAGACTGCACGTGAAATACCAGCGCCTGATCCCCGCCATCGACGTGAGTTTTACTTCCGCGAGTATCCCCGCATATGTTCATGAGATCAGATTGAGATCTTGGTCGCGGGCGAGGAGGGACCCCGCCGTCTCGATAGCTCAACGGTGATGGTGGTGGGGAACGTGCCCTTTCTTACGATCACCGAATTCCTCAGGGCGAAAGTGAAGGCATGGTCACTGTGCGTATTGTGCGCGTCCACCAGCGAACGTGGGCTGACAGCCCCGGTAGACGCGGTCGGGATCAAGACGCTCGAGACATCGTTTACGCGATGACGCGATACTGGAGCCGAGTAGATCTCAATCGCATCCCTGAGCAGGAAATGAACGACTTCGCGAGCCGTGTTCCCGCCGTCGCTCCATCATGGCAGGAGCTAAAACGAAAATATGGCATGTAAGTCCTAACATTGCTGCCGGGAGCCATCGGGTTCCGCAATGCTCACCACTTACAGGTCATAGCCACGCGCCGTTGTACATTTATTGTTGTAACCATAGCGTCAGTTGTATACTGCACCCCCGACGCGCTGCCCATATAAGGCAAATTTGGACGACCAACCTCCACTGTCGACAGTGACATCTCAGGTGTCGTCATCTTTCACCTCATCTTGTCTTTCGCAGATCGCGGCAAGTCGGAAACCTATTCTCATAGCAAGAACGGAACTCGGGCCAAGGAGCTCACGCAGATCGAACATTTGGACCCCAAATCACGATGGAAGGGAGACTTTGGCAGCCCTGATACGCTTCAGACTTCCCCGAAGCACGTTTCCCCTGCTCGTCGCCATCAGACCCCGAAGGTCTAGACGATTACGGCGGGGCATGCGGGGTAGCACACGCCTCCGGTGAATGTACCCCAGGAACCTATACCGAAGAAAGAGGGCTTGGGCTTCCATGTTCTCGAAACGGCTCCTCTCTACCGGGTACTTTCCACGGCTAGACGATAGCAGCAGAGATCCACTGGTACCGGATTCTCGGTTGCGCAGGTCTGGTGACTGGCTCGAGGTTTCATGAAAGCGCGTGCGCGATAGATGGTGGCCGGCGCAACGTCGACTTTGAAGCCTATCGGTGAGAACATCGGCGAATGGTCCTGCGGTGTATAGCTGTATCGAGAACATCAGATAAGCCTGGCTTACTGCCCTCGTTGTCCCGATGCAATAACGGGTTCTTACTTCATAGCATTTAATTCTTTCGTCAACTTATGCTCGGCTGAGCCTGAGCCTTGCGCCCCCCGAAGCCGAAGATGCATGTCGATGTACGATCCTGTGTTGTTCTCAATGGTTAGCCTGGGACATTGCTGTGAGGGTCCTCACTGGCCGTGTAGGAGTGTGGTATTCATAGGGTACTGAAACCGTTATCGGCGACTCTTAACATAGTCACCGGCTGATTGTAAGCCCGACAACTATAGCATTTGATGCTCGTCCTCCCTGGTTCTCAGCTGGCCTACTCGACGTGTCATTGCCGAAGCCGATATAAAGCAATTCAAACCTGACCGCCATGAATGTCTTTTATTTCTCGGTCCCACTATACCACCTTTTAAAGTGGCGGCTGTGACTTCTGGCACATGTCACTACTATGTTTGTCGGAAGTGAAGCAGGCTGCGAAACAGTCCACCCCTAGATGGCTTCAAGACGATCCTTCTGGCTTGCCTTTTACGGAAACAGTCACGCAGATAGATGCATTTCACGTGATCTGTCACACAGGACGCGTAGTCCTGGAGTCGGCGTCGCGTCTGGTGAACGCTTACGACGTCCTGCTCGCTTTCCTCCTTGCCCTTTCTGCCTACCGCCGTTATGCCTGTTGCCACGCACACACCTTCTCCCCCTGTAGGACTCAGGGCGTATTACCAAGCCAAGATTGAGGCGGCAGAACTAGAAATAAACCAGAAGACCCAGAACCTGCGGCGGTTAGAGGCGCAACGAAATGCGCTTAATGCACGAGGTGTGAACGCAAATGCGAATGCAAAAGGTTGTGCTTCTGACTTATACTTGAAGTGAGGCTCCTTCGCGAGGAGTTACAACTCCTGCATGAACCCGGAAGCTACGTCGGGGAGGTGGTGAAGGTCATGGGAAAGAACAAGGTGCTTGTCAAAGTGCAGCCGGAGGGCAAATACAGTGCGTGTCCTCCGTAGTAGCCCAGCACTCATTTCTCATTGCCTATAAACTCAGTCGTGGATTTCGACGCCGAAATCGATGTCGCAGCACTAACACCCTCACTACGCGTCGCCCTCCGGTCAGATTCGTACACAATACACAAGATCCTTCCCAACAAAGTCGACCCGCTTGTCTCGCTCATGATGGTCGAGAAGGTACCAGACAGCACATACGAAATGGTCGGCGGTCTCGACAAGCAGATTAAGGAGATCAAGGAAGTCATCGAATTGCCGGTGAAGCACCCCGAGCTTTTCGAGTCCCTAGGTATCGCCCAACCCAAGGGTGTCCTCCTCTACGGCCCTCCTGGTACCGGAAAGACCCTCCTGGCCCGTGCGGTGGCTCACCATACCGACTGCAAGTTCATCCGTGTATCCGGTTCCGAACTTGTTCAGAAGTACATTGGTGAGGGTAGCCGGATGGTCCGCGAGCTGTTTGTCATGGCCCGAGAACACGCGCCTAGCATCATCTTCATGGACGAAATCGACTCTATCGGTAGCTCGCGAGGGGAGAGCGGCTCGGGCGGCGGAGACTCAGAAGTGCAACGTACCATGCTCGAGCTCTTGAACCAACTCGACGGCTTTGAGCCAACGAAGAACATCAAGGTCATCATGGCGACGAACCGCATAGATATCCTCGACTCGGCTCTTCTCCGGCCGGGTCGCATTGACCGCAAGATCGAGTTTCCTCCCCCGGGCCCTGAGGCGCGTGTTGCTATTCTGCGTATCCATTCACGAAAGGTGCGTGTTCCGCGTGTTGGAGACTCAAGGTCTGTTGGCTCAACTGACGCGTATATTCTAGATGTCTCTGCAACGTGGGATCAACCTGCGTGCGCTCGCAGAGAAGATGGGTCAATGCTCCGGAGCAGAAGTTCGGGGTATCTGCACGGAAGCAGGGATGTATGCGCTTCGCGAGCGCAGGCAGCACGTCACGCAGGAAGACTTCGAGTTCGCAGTGGCGAAGGTACGTCCCTATTATGGGCGCACGTCTTGTCAAGTCCGTCTCACATACGCGCGGCCCACAGGTTCTGAAGAAGAACCAGGAGGGAAACACATCTGTCAACAAACTGTTCAACTGATGTACCTTCGTTCTTTCGTGAACCTCCATTTATGTAGCTTGCACCTTGTTCTCCTGTGCGCGTTTGAGGCATCCGATCCCTGACTAGGTATATGGGCATTCGGTAAGGAGAGTGCAACTAGCTAAGGGAATCAAGATAAATGGAAGAGACGGGTACTTCGTTGGGTTAGTTTTCGTAACAGCATGAAACGCGGATACTGATCTTTTCCTTACAGGACTATTCGGAAGTCATCAAATTTTGATTGTCGAGCGTGGACATGTCAGATTGACTTCGTACCAACACCCATTTCAGGCTGCGGCCGGATTTCTAAACACCATTCTGTCGCCGGGTGCGACGACTATCTCATCTGAATTGCACCGTCTTGCCCTCAACTGATGCAACAAAGGTGGTTACTCGCTTCTTCCCCTCAGAATGGTATTCCGCGTGTCCCTTTTCATGCCGACCGTAACCCAAAATAATGCAATTCCCATACGAGAGCCTGTTAACCTCTGACCCTTGAAGTCTGATTCAATGTAAGCACGCTTTCGCTACTCTCGTCTAATACCATGCACAGTTCATACACTCTGTGCCTCTCCAACTTACAAGTTTGAAGGCGTTCAAAAGAGGTCATGACTTTGATAACCGCGCGCACCACATCAGCTGCCAGAACCAGTGCTGCATCAACTTCCCTGGCGAGCTTCACATCTCTGGTCATGTCTTCGATGACTACCTGCGGCAACGCCACCATTCCCTGGAGCCGGGCGGGGCCCCCTCAGGGGTTCACCTCATACGTACCCACTGCTCCCCTCGGTGCCCCCGACGCCGCTTCCCGTTGCGTGCCTTCCGCGAAGGCCTTAACGTGGTACCCCGTCGACGTTACACCTGGCGACTACGAATGCACTTCGCTTGACTCGGATATCTCACACCCACTATCTCGATTCCTTGCTGGTGGAAGTGTGGACCCCCCTGCCTGACCCCTCCTTTCCTAAGCAACAGCGGCACTTCTTCCCCATACTCTATGTCGTCACATGTTACGGTCGGTGCCCTCGTCGGCGCAATCGTTGGGAGCTGTGCCTTCCTCGCCGCTGCAGTTGGGGCTCTAGTCTACTTCAGACTTCGCCGCCAGACTACACCTGCATATCGGTGGGGGAAAGACGACGTAGGCGACCCGGGTACTTGGAACGGGCTCTCCTCCCATGTCAATGTGAATGCGCAAAGGCCCCTTCCATCACTCCCACGTGAGGCTGCCACAGCCTCAATTCGTCTAGGGAAGGAGGACGTCCCTCTATCAATGATGCCTCGCCTAGAACCCAACCGCCGCAAGCCCTCCCTCTCCTCAGTAACGCTCACTTCCTTTCCGTCCACCCCACCACCGAAAGAAAGCGGCCAGCGGTCAACCCAAGGCGCTGCGTCACCTCCCCCTGTCGTCCGGCTCGACCGCGAGCTACCGCTCCCCCCAACTTCCTACGTTCCTTCCGTCGACCACATTCGCGGGTCCCAGTCCTTCTCCCCCACTGACAGGGAGGTCATCGTATGGCTTCGCCGACACAACAGCGTGCAAACCCCCTTGACGCGCAGACCTAGCGGAGTCTCCGCCGTGCCTTCTTCGCGTACTTCGCAAATGTACCGCGGGAAGGATAGCATATGGGCTACGGTTCCCTGCACACCCGAGATCCCGGCGTGGGCCAGTAGGGATCCAAGCAGTCCGCGTCATGGGGCGCGTAGCTCAAACGATCTCAGGTTCGTCCCTGACGAATGCCGAACACCTCCACTCTTGGACGATGGCGCGTGAGCGTGACCAGTTGTACGTTGAATCGTAGTGCTGCAGACAACTGTTATCTTGCTGGTGGTTCTCGATCCGGACATTTGGACGTTTTCGTTACTTATGTTATGGGGGCTTGTATATGTTCGGTACTATTGTAGACAATGCGGGTATCCAACTCAACCGGCTCGACAGCTAGTGCTATGCTACATATCTGACATCCATTGAGTTGACAACGCCTTCCGAGCCGACACTCGTGGTCGCCTCCGCGAGGGCCCGCCCGCGATCTTTATTTTAAACGACATACACGGTCCTATTGTAGCCGGAATGCATACCACAAGTGTTAACTCGTCTCCATCACGGCTGGAAGAATAAATCCGATGATTCGTGTAAACCATATCAGAGTGTACACGGCCCTGCCATTCGAAAAACAGTCACTGACTATACATCCACCCGCCGGTGCTGGCAATGACGGTTGAGCGCCACCACATACTATAGCTCTTGCTACGTATCACACACGAACGCTACTAAACGCCAGCAGATAATGGTTGAACAATATCTGACACAAAATCAAAGCAAAACGGCAAGAGGGGTGACACGCAATGCGCTACTTGAACCTGAGTCCCGAATCGGGGTGTTGAATGACAGACCACCTTCATGCACTTTCAACGGTTAGTGTTCCTCTAATGCAAGAAGGTTCAAGGTAGTACTAACCTGTGTGACGCAATTACAGAACGTCTTTCGTTACTGCGACGCGGTTGTACTGATCCCACATCTCCGGATAGCAGATGAAGATGTCCTTCCAGAGGCGCTCTAGTGCGGCCTTGCCTGAAGGTTCGTAGACGGGTAAGTGAGTTTCCGACCAAGTATTCAATGCCAGTCCCGAATCCCCGGGTGATGGAAGGTTGGATGGTCGGATTACTTGATGTAGCTCAAGGGCATAACGTGCGGACGCGTCCGACCGCCGTCCGCGTTTCTTACCGCGCGACTGCGCAGGGGTCTCTACGTACTTGAAACTATCTCGCATTCGAGCCCGTCAATTCCTTAGGTACTGAAGCCCCAGCTGGGACAATAGCCAAAGGACGTACGGTGAACCAAGAATATTTCTGCTCTTCTTGCGAATAGGACTGGTCGGGGACGGGGATGATGTTGTTGCTAGTGGCACTAGTTGATTCTCGGCGGGTGCAGTGACGTTTGAGTCGTGCTGATCTGACTCCTTCACAGGGGTAGCAGGGACCTCGCCAGCGACGTGCGCGGAAGCGCCTGTGCGTTTACGATAATGGACGGGCGAGAGCTCTAGTACTGTTATGGGGACCAATATTGCGCAATTGAAATCGTTAGTTCAGTATATCTGGTTGTCAAAACCTATGAAAGGCTAACCGTCAGATTCCGCGTCGGAAAATCCTGGATTGGGTCCATCAAAGTCTGACGACGAATCCTCGTCGGAGGGCGTTTTCGCGCGTTCGGATTTACTGTCGTCCGAGTCGCCGGAGCTGGCATTGTAGACATCACCGGCAGGTACATCCGACTCCACGTCGTCGTCGTCGTCGTCCGAGGGGAAGAGCAAGTCGCTTGCGGCCTTCTCGGGCTCCGACTTTGTAAAGATGCCGTAGCACCAAAAAGGGCCAGACGCTGCGACCAATATCACATACCTGGCTTGAGGATTTGTCTCCGCAATTTCATCAAAATGCAATGCAATTCTCCTTTTAGCCTGTGCTTTGGCCGTAAACAGTCTTTTATATACCGCGAGCTTGTAACCCGCGCCATTACGACCGCGCCAGTTGTCAGTGGTGGGACATGATTTGATTTCGCAGATTAGTATCCGGTCGACCTTCTGTTGTTCACCGCTCCTTTCTAGACCCAGCATGATGTCCAGAACGGGGTCTGGGGACAAGATCGGCGTACTAGGAATGTACGACTGTTCAATGACTAGAGTATAACAAGCAAAGTCGGGGAGTTTGTAGTGAACCATCGATTTCTTGCGTTTCTTGCCCTTGTCATCAGGCACCTCCGAAGGCTTGGGCTCTGAGTGATACACGATGCTTCCCTGGGGATTTGAGCAAAGCAAGCAAGCGACAAATAGTCTGTCCCATGCCGCATAGTACAGGTATTCGACCGCCGTCGGATTGTGTTTACTTGAGGCGGCAAAGGCAAAATGGTGAAAAATCTCTGTCGACAAGGGGGGAAGAGGTGGGATGTGATCCATGGCAGGGAGCACGAGTTGTGCGTAAAGCTTGAAGAGATGGGAGTTAAGTACTAATGAAGGCTGCCTCGAGGGTAGGCAAATGATGAACAGCTCATGCCTGGCACTATTTATGCTCACCGATCTGACGCCGCACTGCACTGGCAGGACAGTAACATATTGGTGCATGCTGGCCACGTCGGAGTGCTAGTAGTAACTGTTGGCTACCCCACAAATCTATTTAATGACGCCACTACAATTCCATTACCGCGCCACATCTATGACGACTTGCGTGCGCATGCTGGCAGCGCACCGGCATCCTGCGAGCGCCACATGATGTCGGGGAGTACTGAGTATGTGGTGGCGGGAGGTGGCGGAGTGACGGTCGCCCCGTGGCGTCAACTAATTTCATATGTGCCACCACCATGGTCTGGTGTAGGCATCAACACTGTGCTGGAGTTGAGGAAGCATTCGCGGACTCAAGTGCTGAACATGCTGCGTGTGCATCCAGGCGGAGCAGCCTTGATCAAAGCATGATCATTCCGAAGGGCGCTGTGGCGGCGGTCTCGAATAGGCTGCTAGTCTGCCTAAACAGGGTCATGTCAGTACTAGTGGCTTATCCAAAGGTACTTATGGCACATGATTTACAAGGGAAATGCCGACGCTGCGCGGCTCGGCGAAAACCTTGCTTGTCGCATGTACACAGGACATGGAAAGTAAAAGTCGTACAAGCTGAAGCTGACCGCGGCTATCGAGGGGGTCTAGGAAAGCGGACCGAGCGGGCCGGTTACATGGGCGCTCGAATTATGGGGTGGGCGCGCCGCCAAATTGACACTGCTAATTACCTTGCGTGCAAGGTCACCTCCACCTGCATAATTGAGGCCGATTTTCGTGCGCCCAGAGCGCTCCGACCACATCCCGTTTGTCCGGGTTGATCCCGAAAAGTTTGCCTCTTTCCCACGTCTTCCAGCCATGTCGACTGGCTGTTCGAGTCCCCTTCTCATGATCATCTGCCATTAGGCTCGTTCCCAGCCTGTTCGGTGCTGACGTAATTCGAACTCAGTCGAGAACTGCTGTGAGGGCACCGAGAGCGTCCCCCGGCTTTGAACTCCGCTGATCCCAGACGCGCGCTATCCCGACTGGCTCGCGAGTCTAATCTGCCATAACTGCTAGGCAGCACGGCGGATACTGTCTGCACTTTGAGTATACTGTAATTGTGTAATTTTTGTAAATCAATGTCCGCCGTCTCAGATGACTGACTACATAGTACTTACTCTCAGTGGTATGCCACGCCTTTGCAGGCACGCAAGGTTTGCGCCGGCGGCCTGCCCGGCAGCCGGCAGTGGGCACTTCCCTAGTCATGAATTGCAGGCAAATTTAGACCTATTCCGAGTCGCGCTAGTTGCGATAGCTCATCCGGACACCTCGCCACGGTTGAGGAGTCAGACCTGGGCGCGGCGACGTGGCGGCGGCACGCCCTCGCCGTGACCGGCAGGTTTTCGAAAATCTTATATAAACCCCTCGCATCGAGCTGGGACCAGGCACTGTTGACCCTCGAGTAGTCGCAAACCGATCTCTCCGCAGAGTCCGCACAACGCCATGGCCTTACGCAAATTCGAACCCAGATTCGCCTGTGCATATGGATTCATCATCGAAGATTACAACATAGCGATAGCGTGTTGCCTACACAATGGCCTCGATTACAAAACTGACCTACCCGAGGACATCATCGGCACAGAATCAGGCACCTATCACGTCCTCAAGGCCACCGTCATTCCACATCTACGCAGACAACTTGGGCTCACATCCTCCAAACTGAGCGTTGGGATCGCGGAGCCGATCCCCACTGATCCGCACCCTGACCTTGACGAGAATCACCAAATCCTAGATCTTCTGCCGGTGGTCAAATTCTGCGGGTGGGAAGGCCAGCATAACCCCACGATGGAGGAGTTAGATCTTTGCGTCTCCCGGAATGTGAAGCCGTCCACTGTTCAACAAGTCAAGGATTTCCTGCAATTAGCCGAGTCAGAAGAACCGAGGTGGTATCCCAAGGCCGCGAATGTTTAGGAGAACTTGGATGGCAATATTCCCGGCGGCTCTGAGTGTAGGCACTTATAATGGTGGGATTGTCTAAGCTGCATGATGCAAGCTCCATCCTAGGCCGTATACTAACGATTTCGCGTCCTCGTAGCGTCACCTCTCAAGGTCGAATCATTTTGGCAACCGGCGTTCACGCGCTCGGCTATGAAAACCCACAGTGACGTTGATATATACTACTACTGCGGACAGTCACCACTTTGTGTGCTAGTGCCTCGAATGAACGAATTGTGCGCTGCTCTCATGCTTTGAGTATCCGTGATCTTTTGGGCAGCCCTGAACAGAGCTAGTGACCAAATTGAGTGGGGGCATCGGTCCTCGGAGTTGCATCTCGGACGTTCCCACGGACACCTTTGCGCATGCAGGGAGACTCAGAGAGTCGGGAGGGAGACTGGATAGTCATTCAACTACTCTACGCTGGTACCATGTTCTCATCACAGCGCATCTGCAATAAACCTTGCCTACTTAGAGGTATCCATCCCTATGGAATGACATATACTGCCAGTGTGCCAAACGTACCAAGGTACGGTGTCGAGTCGTCCCCCTCGTTGATCCATTTATCTTAGCTGAATTGTACCACCTATTCTTCCATATCTTTGAGCCGGAGTATTATCGGGTGCCCGAAAAGACTACTCAAGGCGTGCTGTGAACAGGATGTATGGCATGACATGGGAATGGTTGTACCGAACTCAACGTATTGAGTTGCACTGGCAGATGCGCCCATCTGGTTGTGACACCACTGGCGCCAGCGATGCTCTCGCCGGTTTCCTCGACCGCCCAAATGGCTCTTCGCAGCCCGCTTGAGACAGCTAAGCCCCTTATGCTACCAGTACTATCCGCTAGTATCAACCTTTGACTTCTGCCGACCCTATACTACTCAGTGCTCGCGAGAATCTCAAGCCTGGGAATGCTCCATAACCAGTAAGCATTTCGATCGTCACTTCGAAAGCATCGTATACTCATTGTGACCCAGTACATCGGCCTCCTGAATACCAGAATATACAGAAGCGCAGGATACTTTGGTGCGTGAAGCTCGTACACTACGCTTCTTGTAGATTTATCATGAGTCCAGGTACTATCCCCAATTATGACAACCTCCTTGGCCACGCTAGCTTGTCTAGTACCGCAGCCCCCTCGAGTCTAATGAGTGTATCGACCATCACCTCTGCCACCCCACTCAGCACGAGTCTCTCCACGATCACCTGGCAAGCTTCATCGATGGCTAGCTCCACGCCAATGCAGAGCTTCACTTTCACTCTTGTTCCATTCCCGGTTACCTGCGTCGCAGCTACGATCGTTTGGGAATATCACGGACAGGGGGAAACGTTCTCTTTCCTTGCCTTCCCAGTTCCCCAGTCACACACGGGGTCGGAGTCGCATGCCGGCAGCGCCCCGGGTGCTCTCGTAGGAGACAACATCTGTGCCACTCTCGGGCAGTTCACCTGGTCCCCTGTCAATCTCTACGCCGGGCAATATATACTTCATGCGGTCAGCCCGAGCTTCTTAGCTGCGTCTTCGCCGTTCAACATTACAAATGGAACCGACACGTCCTGCGCCTCTCCTCCGAATGCTCAACCAACCTCGTCGTCCACTCCTCTGGTATCTCATCCTCCCGCGTCCCAATCAGTATCCAGCTCCCAGTTGGCCGCGATTGGGGGAGGTGTCGCCGGAGGGACGGTAGTGCTCCTTCTCATCCTCGCCGTCGTCGCCTACTTTCGTTTCGGGGTGTTTCGAAGACCTCACGCTCGACCTAGGCGCCACGATGTGTGGCGCCCGGAAACCGAGAGGAAGCCAGAACAGACGTGGGTCGTCTTCTCTCAAGACTACAACGCTCCAAGCGTCCCGACGGTCGGCGCTGCGGAAAGGCCCTCTTCAGTTCTCCTCATCGGCGACACAGACCGCGCCCGGTATTCGTTTGTATCGACAACGGCAGAATTATCGCGACCGACGGAAGCAAGATCTTCAACTTCGTGGTGTCGTAGCGATTGCTCCCATTGCCAGGACACGCCTTGTAAGATTGTTTCCTCACCGTCTAACTCGACGCGCGAGTCTTTCCCTCAACAAACCTCGAATCCTTTCGAAGATGGGCAAGATGCGTTCACTCGCTCCTCCGAAGAACTTTGAACAACTACGATGAATCGAAAGAGGGATGTGGTCGGGTTTCATGCGTGGTTGAATGATACTGATGAAGCTCACTGAAAACCAGAGCTACATCGAGTATCACCGATTGTTAGTCGATGATGCCAGTAATATGTAGAACGTCGCGACGTACTTGACGGACTCATTCATAGGCACATGCAATAAACGGCTGTTAGAAGTTTTCGGTCATCCGAGCTTTGGAAGTTCGGCGGCAGTGGATGCAGGTGGACGTCCCAGTGTACTTCGCATCTGATCAGTATTGAGTGGTGCCACAGACTATTGACAAGGCAAACCCAGATACATGCAGTGCACGCCCCGTGAACCCAGGTCTTCCGCGACGGGATGACAGATGCTGCGCCCACTGGTAAACCATCATTCTGTACGCGGGCCCCCTACCCGAAAAGCTTCCCTTCTTCATCCAATCCATCTATATCAAGTGATACCTTCTGATACAGGTGCACAACTGCCTTCGCCATCTTGAGCAGCGATGAACTCGTTGCTGTATGCTGCATCATGATATGTCCGTTGCCTACAGCCAGAAATGTCCAGACATAGTGCTCTGATCTGGATCTCCTCACAGGAACTACTGCTGGGAATCGAGAATGTACGCAGTCCACTGGTATGGCTTTAATCCCCCGCCACCCTTAACGCCAGCCTCTGGTTGTCTCGGACGAAATGCCCCTTGACAAAACTGCGCAGCTCGAGCCGACACTCCCTTTGTTCCCCACAGACACGCCACGCATCCCTTTTCCTGTCGCTGGTAGCAGCACGCATGATACGAAGACCACTGAGGGCTCGACCAATGCCTCGATCTCGGCCTCGTCAACGAACACGACTCCACCATCCATCCACAGCACACAGTCGGGAGCCATCTTTACCTCCGCCAGGTCGCAAACCGAGGAGCCTGTTGGATCCTCCACCGGCAGCCGCCCCTCCACTAGTAGTTCCCAGGCTACGTCCCTTCGAGTCACACCCCCCGCAATACCTACGCCAAGGCCACGAATCAGTCTCACATTCATACTGCCCTCGGTCATATACACAAAGGCGTGCACTTCGACCATAGTCGGATGGGCGTACAACGGCCCTCAGACCGGGGCGCTCATTACCCTAGCGGCTTTTGTCCCAGGCACTGACACGATAGCCCATGTCGTAGCAACCGACGTCGACGCAGCGACGGAGCTATTCGTGTGGCGGGATGTGGAGTTATTGCCTGGGTCCTACGTTATGAAGGCATCAGGTTCCACAATCTCGGCCTCGTCTGACTTATTCACTGTTGCTGGAGGCGAGGACCCATCCTGCGGTGAGCCGGGATACTCAAGTCTCCGATCGTCGCGAGTGGCATCACCAGAACTCGCCACTACGTCCACCACGTCCACCCCGTCGATAAGCTCCCTGTCAAGCGCGCCGGCTTTCTCTATGACCCAATCATCTGCTGCCGCCGGATGGCCACAACCGACCACGACGCCGCTCCCCGCGAAGGCAGGGCTGATCGCTGGGAGCGTCGTGGGGTGTATGTTTCTGCTCGTCATGAGCATCCTCGCCTACGTCTGCCTACGCGCCTCCGTATGGCGACGCGCGCGTACATCCCTCCCGCCGTCGCGTGGCCACGGGGGATACCCGGCCGCACGGTGGTTTGGACTCTCGTCCACCGACATCACCATGCAGGCAGGCTCCGTCGACGAGAAGTCTCCGCTTGCCTCGACCGAGGTGCCACGCCCGGCGCTTCCACAGCTGCAGCCCAATCGCCTCCGGCTGTCCACGTCGTTTGAGGAACAAGTCTCGGCAGGAGTGGCACCATGCCCGCAGAGGGACTCGCTGAGCATGAACGCGATCGCACGTGCGAATAGCATCACAAGAGGCAGGGACTCACCTACGTCGCCGGCCAGCCCATACAGGAGACGGAAGCCGGTGCCACTGCTAACCCTTCCACCGAAGACGACAATGGGCCCGGCGCCGGTTACGCAGGACGCTCAGACTCCAGACGGCGATAGCCCAGGGCCCAACTCGGCGGTGCCGTCGTCGGCGACGTCGCGAATGTACCGGGTACGTGATAGTGGCACCAGCACGCAGACGCGGGGAGGGGAGAGTGGGCGAACAAGGGCGTCGAGCATGATTGACCCTGGACAATTTGGAGCCATGAAGACTATGCACAGCGTGATACCCGACGTTCCCCCTATGCCCACACAGACAGAGAGTTGAGGAACACTTTTTTTTTTTCTTTTTTTTTTTTTTTCCCTTTTGCTTGGGCGATTTCTTGCCGTGGAAACGATCGAGGCGTGGTTGTCAGTGTGTATCTATATTGTGAGTATTATAGCATGAAGGGTGTATACAATAAAGGTTGGACGGAGCGGCACGAGCTGATAATGCGAAACCGCTAAGAGTGACCCTTTCACGAGGAAGGCTCAGTCTTGTCCTCTGGTTTTGTCTCCTGCTCCAGGGCCTTCATCTTCTTACCCAGGATTTTAGCACCCACCTGCGACGACAAGCATAAGAAACGCTCGTTCATCCGCATACTAGCAAGCCACTCACGTTGCGTATGTGTATTTCGGCGCGCTCGACACCGAATTCCTTGCTGCGCTTATATTGATCGAGAGCCTCCTCTAGAAACCCACACGCTTCAAGCACAGCCGCAAGGTTAAACGCAATTTCGGCATCTTCAGGCGAAAGAGAGGCGGCGACGCTGCATCGAACCGGCAAATCAGACGGAAGCATGAGAGGAATGCCGGTAGTAGCACGTACCGCAGATGGTGCAACGCAAGGTCTGGCCGAGCGACTGGCGAGACAATGTACGCGCTTGCAAGGTCTGCGAGTTTATTTATATATCAGTCAGACATAACTTGGGTTCTTGTAGAAATGGAGACGTACTAGTGTGCGCATCCGCGCTCGACGGTTGCAAAGCAATGGCTTCCTTCCAGGCCACGATCGCGTCGTCGTACTCCTCTAACCAATGAACAAAGCTTAACCTCGGTCTTCCTGCCCGAAGAGATAGGTACTCACTCAGGTGGTAGTGCGTCACGCCGAGGTTGAACAACGAGCTCGCGGTCCGTTTAATTTCCACGCTACGTTTGTATAGGTCCTGAAAATGCATATGTTAGAGGCAAAGGAAAGTCGTGGGAGTCACACACCTTGGCAGCCTGGACGTCGCCCTCCTCCAGCTTCTGGGTGCCCTCTTCGAGGCACTGCATGGCTTCAACCTCCGCGGGGTTGACGGCCGACGAGTTCGGTGTCGTCGAAGTAGCCCATCCTATACATAATTATATGGAGGTGCCAAGACCAAGTAGACTCGAAGACATACGCCTAGACGAAATAATAGTTGCTCTTGCACGAACAAGGCCACTCACTCGCGCCGAAGTTGTTCCCATGTGCAATGACCGCACCGCGTTCATGGTCGACGAGACGGACCGAGGGGAAATCCGCGTAGAGCGCGCGACGCTAGCAAAATAGACTCTAGCAGACATCGTGGACAGCGACAACGAGGTGGTGGTCAATGGGCAAGTCGACGGCGATGGCGCTCGGCACTCGCAGGGACAGTGACGGGCCACAACAGCAAAATGATCGAGGCCGGGATCGAACCGACGACCGCCTGTGTGTAAGACAGGAGTGATAACCACTACACCACTCGACCATGTAGGTTTTTCTGCACCACAGAATATTATCCAGACAACAAGCCCGGTACCCGCCACTCAGCTTCTTCAAGTTCGGGCGCCGAAAAGTCTGTCCCGACTCCCCTCCACGAACTTGCACATCGGCTACTTCTACTTCCTCACTGAAATTTACTGAAATTTACTCAAAGCGTGTGATGCAACTACTATCGATGATATAATTATAATATCTCAGACTGACGTTGGTTCCAGCACCTTTCACTTAGACAATAGTCATCAGATGTCCACCTCGGCCCCCGTAACTTCCCTAAGCACCTCTACCGCGGGCTTTCCAAAACGGCTTCTACCCGAAGGCCAGAGGATCGTGCTGATACTTGCAGGCTTGATTGGGAGCGGAAAAGTAAGCGCGCGATCTCATGCAGCATAGTGTGGGCAAATGCTTAACTCCTCCAAGTCTACGTTTGCTCAAGCATTAGAGCAATATTTCCCCGAAGTTCGGCGGTGTAGTCAAGATGAACTGGGAGACCGCCGCAGCGTGGAATCGCTCGCAAGACGGTCCTTGCAGGATGGGATGTCCGTGTGTATCGATAGAACGAACTTCGACGAAAGGTGCAAACCACTCGACATCTTCTCAGGACGAACATCTGACGCCCGTTTCAACTGCTTCTCAGCCAGCGGGCGATTTGGATCAACATCGCTCGCGAATTTCCGCGTGTACAGCCGTGGGTCATCGTGTTCGACACGCCTTACGAGGTAAGCGGCTAGAAACCACTCGCATTGCCATCGGTGAACAGAATTGGCCTATTGAGATATGCACCGCGAGGATTAAAGAACGTAAGTAACGGATGAGCCCCCAGTTTCTTGATTCCTCACGTCACTCTTACAGGGACCGGTCATCCGACTATTACGAGTCCCGAACTAGGCATACAGGTACTCGAGCGCTTCCGATCACAGTACCGGCCTCCTGCGCCCCACGAAGGCTACACCCGGATACTACGTCTAAGACCAGCTGATTGCCCCGATAGCGGGTATTCGGAAGCAGATGTGCGCCATGTAATGCGGCGACTACGCGAGTCGCAAGAAGTCCCGCACGCTGTCCGTCCTTACGGCGCCCATTTTCATGGTGGTGGACTTCAACGCGGTGGCGGATCCCAGCACGGAGGCGGTGTTCAACGCGGAAGCTACCATCGTGGGTCTTCCAACCAACAACAGGGCTTCTATCCGCGGGGAGGGCTATCGTACCGGGGCGGCTCTTACGCGCGTGGAGGTTACCTCGGGGATAACATGCGACAGACCACGTTGCCCTGGGCTCGGCGGGGCGGAGAAGCTAGCGGCACTTCTTCCGGGTCTGGGTATATGCACGCTTCCGACGTGCGACGATCTGGCTATGATCAGCCCCAGGAAGGGCCAAGGCCGGGCTACGACCGCACGCAGGAGGGCAGCTGGAGACGGTAAGAGGTAACAATATGACCTTATATAATCGCCCTGTGTATACAACCCCATCGTACTCGAGCGGGCACTACTTGGCATGCTTGCTCGCTCTCCGTGACTGAGCGCGTCACGGACATACGCGCGATGGCCGATTGTGTGACCTGACGCGACAGTGACGGCGTTGGCCTAATCGGGCGGGACACAACGTGCGTCATAGGAAGGGGAAAGGTATATAAGGCACGGCAGGCCCTCTCCGCCTCTCATCTCCTCCCCATCTCCTCCCCCTCCCCCCGCCATGTCCCACCAAGTCAAGGAAGTGAAGACAACGCCCTACGACGGCCAGAAACCCGGCACTTCTGGCCTCCGTAAGAGGTGAGCGCTTCCCTGCCTCATATCGGCCGTGATCACTATCGCACTCGCGTCCCCGAGGGATACGGGATGCATGAGCTCGCACAAAGAGGGGAAACTGTTACCGGGCTATCACTATTGTTTGATGTCAACTGTGGGGAATATTGCGTACTAACAGCTGCGCAGGGTGAAGGTCTTCCAGCAGGAGGTATGTTCATCCCGACATCCACCCATCGCGGCATCTGACTCGTAGCATCGGTTTGTAGCACTACACCGAGAACTTCGTCCAGGCCATCTTCGATGCCGTCGACCTCAAGGGGAAGACTCTTGTCATCGGTGGCGATGGCCGCTACTTCTCGCCCGAGACCGTGCAGACTATCCTCAAGATCGGCTCAGCGAACGGTGTCGCCAAATTTATCATCGGCAAGGACGGCATCCTCTCTACCCCCGCGGCGTCCAACGTAATCCGCAAGTACAAGGCAGACGGCGGTATCCTTCTTACTGCCAGCCACAACCCCGGCGGCCCTAACGCGGACTTCGGTATCAAGTACAACGTCTCGAACGGTGGTCCCGCTCCAGAGAACGTTACCAACAAGATCTTCGATAAGACGAAGTCAATCTCGAGCTACAAAGTCATTGAGCTTCCCCCTATCGATCTCTCCAAGAAGGGTTTCGTCACCTATGGTCCGTCGAATGTTGAAATCATCGACTCAGTTTCGGACTACCTCCTTTTACTCGAGTCTATCTTCGACTTCCCCCTCATCAAGAATTTCCTCCAATCGCGCGCCGACTCTTTCAAGGTTCTCTTCGACGGTATGCACGGCGTCACTGGTCCCTACGGCCGTGCTATCTTCGTTGAGGCCCTTGGGCTCCCCGAGTCCTCCGTGCAAAACGCGACACCTCTTCCCGATTTTGGCGGAGGACACCCTGATCCCAACCTTACGTACGCGCACGAGCTCGTCGAACGCGTAGAGCGTGAAGGTATCCACTTCGGCGCGGCAAGTGACGGTGACGGTGACCGGAACATGATTTACGGGAAGGGCGCGTTCGTCACTCCCAGCGACAGCGTGGCTATCATCGCAGATTGGGCAGCGGAGGCGATTCCCTATTTCAAGAAGGGTGGCATCAAGGGCCTTGCACGGAGTATGCCTACGAGCGCACAGATCGACAAGGTCGCCAAGAAGAAGGGCTTGGAAAACCATGTGGTCCCGACCGGTAGGTTTTTTCATGGCACTACCGCAACGTCTCCGTTAATATCCCATATGAACAGGCTGGAAGTTCTTTGGCAACTTGATGGATGCTGGACGCCTTTCCATTTGTGGCGAGGAGTCCTTCGGCACAGGATCCGACCACATCCGGGAGAAGGATGGAGTCTGGGCTATCGTCGGTGAGCACAAGTTCATACGGGGGTAAATCATCAGTGGCTAAGAGTTCTCCAGCCTGGTTGAATATCCTTGCGTACGCGAACCAGCAGTCACCCAATGAACTCATTGGCATCAAGGAGCTCCTGGAGAAGCACTACGCTGTATACGGCCGCTCGTTCTTCTCTCGTTATGATTATGAGGAGGTATCTTCGACCGGCGCGCAATCCCTGGTCGACACTATCAACGCCCACATCAGCACTGGTTCGCTCGCGAGCACGTCGCACGTCTCGAAGAGCACCGGTCAGAAGTTCAACGTCGCAGAAGTGTCAAACTTCGACTACACCGACCCTATCGATGGCAGTGTCAGCCGGAACCAGGGTCAGATCATTACTTTCGACGACGGCTCGCGCGTTGTCTTCCGTCTGAGCGGCACCGGCAGCCAGGGCGCTACCGTGCGGATGTACGTCGAACGCTACGTCCCCGCGGAGGCGGGCCCTACGGAGCTCAACAAGGATACTCAAGAGGGTCTCAAGGGCCTCATCGAGGTTGCGTTGCAGATCAGCAAGCTCCCCGAGTTCCTCGGCCGCGACAAGCCCACTGTCATTACTTAGGCGGCTGGCGGAGAGCGACAGTGGTTTGGGTTCCACAGGGGACAATCGAGGAGTGCGTAGATCTGGAGCTTACGAAGTAGGAACGTCAAATCGGATGTATTCGTATCTTTTACAACAAGTGCTTTGTTGCCATCTCATGCAAGAGCTGTGGACGTCGCATGGCCCAGCATGCGTATCTTTGGGAAGAATCTCCAAAAAGATCTGTTGTAACTTGGTGTCGATCGTAGCGTGGAGCGCAAGACACGCATGTAGGGCTACGAAAGTAATAACGGCACACGCG
Organism: Trametes hirsuta; assembly: GCA_001302255.2. Classification (NCBI taxonomy): domain Eukaryota; kingdom Fungi; phylum Basidiomycota; class Agaricomycetes; order Polyporales; family Polyporaceae; genus Trametes; species Trametes hirsuta. The sequence continues at coordinate 243,364 of CP019382.1, read as the reverse complement.
ACCTAAGCCCAGGTAAAGCGGACAACGTATCTGAGCCCCAAGAAACCGAGGGCGGACGCGACTACGCCAAAGACCACGGATACAAAAACCATCTCCTGCCAAACCTCGGACCACATCTTCCGAAGCATTCTCGTCCGTTCTGGATCGGTCTGAATACGCTCGTCCTCCAACACCCCAGGCGCAATCTCTCCTCCCCCAGCGTCTTCGCCCTCTCCGACATCCGTCCGCGGGCGGAACGCCGTCCTCCGAAGGCCCAAGTTCCCGCGCACGGTGCGCATCAAGCCCTCGCGCATGACCGCGCGCCGCTTCTCGAGCCACGCCCGCCGCGGGTACCAGCGTGCGAACACGTGCGGGACGCGCTGCGCAAGGAGGAACGCGTGCATGCGCAGGCGCACCGCGAGGGGTGTGGGCGGGAGCCCGAGGTGCTGAGCGAGGGGGCGCCCGAGGAGATGCGTCGTCAGCGCGATGTTGTACTCGAGCGAGGAGTTGATTGGGGGTCGATTTGAGACCGCGACGAGGATGGGGAGTGTCGGGCCCCGGGAGATGGCGCCACTAGGGTGGTGGAGGTGGGCATCGGAGGAGAGGGAGGAGTCGTCCGAGAAAAGGTGGAACGCGGTGGTTACGAGGAACTTGTCTGCGGTTTGGGGGTTGCTGAAGTACCTCAGGAGGATTTGAGGGGACACGCCGAGGTAGTAGCCTACGTGCCTCCAGAGGGCCAAGTATGCGCTCGTCTGCCGAAGAGATGGCGGTAGGTTCAGTCTGCGGAGGCACCATATAGGTATCGTAGAGAAAGCGGCCAGCCTAGGGTAGTTGGCCGTCTAGCGTAAATTATGAGATATTGGCCCACTCGAACACTCACGTTGCTGCAAGGTCCTCTTGGCTGATTGGAACCCCGGTCTGCGCATTGGGATCCTTCTTCCATCGCTCTTCCGCCCGCCATCGGGCGACGCCGTGTAAAAGTCGTACACGGACGGTAGATTTCCACCCCTCACCCCCGGGGAGCAAGTACGCCGTGGCGTCGCCGCCTTGCGTGGGCGAATCGCTTTTCCGTGGAGAGTCCGTATTGGTGAGCTCGGTGGGTAACACGGGGGAGGAGCAGCCCATGACGTCGAGGACGAACTGGAATGTCTCTAGTAACCGTGTCAAGGTGCGGTCAGAGGATGCCTTGGAGATGCTGGAGACAATGTCCGATATGCTTGGAGGGTGACTACCGTCTATGTCGTCTCTTCGGACGTGGGGGACCAGGTAGGAGACCGCTTCTAGGGTTCTAACGATTCGGGGACTGAACTGAGGGTCAGCGATGGCTAATAGCATAGTGTCGGGAGAGGTCAACCTAGCGAATCCTCCGGCCAAGCTGTAGTGCAATAGAGCTTGCATGATCTGGATAGAGTTGTCTGGGAAGAAATTCTGAGCTATGAGGACGTCTTCTTCGGTCACCCGAATCCCCGCGGGTGGAGGTTGTTGTACTTCCTCCGCGAATTGATGTATCATCTCGTGGGGACCTTCTCTGGGGGCCCCGTCTCCTAGCCCTTCTATCAACCGTAGTAAATCTTTGCCTACACTATCTGAGGGGTTGCTGAACGCTTCCTTTAGAGCTCTATCGCATAACGGGTCGCTCAGATCTCGCCAGCTTCGAAAGAAGGTTTGTTAACCGAGTCGAGAGCCAGAAGGTGGACTCACCTCTCGCATAGCTCTGTAGAAACACAGTCTTCGTCCCACTGGAAGACATGACCGAGGAAATCGACGACGTCCCCTGTGCGAAGCACAGTCGTCTCTTGAGAATGCCTAATGTGCTTGATTTCGCTTATGTCGTGCGGACGTATGGATCCTATACGCAAGCTCATGCTTGCCAGACAGACCGTCCAGGGCGAAGGGAGACGGTCACAGCAACGGGCCTGGAGCTACGTTCGGATGTCCAAGTCGTCATCTTCGGCTACCCAACCTAAAATAGCCCACAGGCCAGGCGCTTCCACAGTTCGCTCCCTGAAAGGCAGGTTTCTAGGTTGTGAAAGCTGCCTACCCCAGTACTTGTCTCCGGTCATCACTATTGCATCAGTTACAAAGCACGGAGTATTCAGGGTTTGGGGCCTTACGAGGCTGGAACCGTCTTGCTTATGAGTTGGCGGCCCAAGTAAACGATGTCCTCCCCACAAACACAATTGGTGAAACCTTGCAAAGCAAGACGTACATTCGAAAAGCACGCTATTGACATCGAGAACAAGATACTGCAGTGCGACTAACTGATTGCAATACGGACTAGAAAGGGATGCATAGACTCGCCACATCGTCCATCGTTCGTTATTCTCTTCCTTGATCAACCTTCCGTCTCACGCGCCGTTCCGTCGCCCCCGCTTCGGCTTCCCCCCACGTCTCCTACCCTGCCCACGTCCGCCGCCTTTGAATGGGTCGTCGAGAAGCGGGTTTCCGTCGGCATCGACATCCATCGAGTCCGCGTGGGCGAATGCAGCCTCGTCGTTGTTCCCATGTGAAGCAATGTCGACACGCTCGCGCAGAGATGAACCGCCGTCGTGCCGGGCGACGTCATCGTCAAGCGAAAGCCTCTCCAGAAGGGACCCGCCGCGTCGCATGTTTGGGCGAAGATCGTTCTGCGATGAGGATGGCGACCTATCCCTCGGCGGCGCAAGGTACGCGTCTTCCGCGGGCCGCGGTGGCAAGTCTCTGTCGATGTCGCCGCGGCGCATCCGGTCTGCGTATCCCTGCTCGGGGGATCTGTCAGGGTAGCGGGGACGGTTAGGCCTGGGAGCCCGTCCAAAGGCTTCGTGAGTGGGGACCTCTTCGACGAGGGGTGCGCGAGAGGGATGGACTTTGTTGGTCCCCGGGCGTTCTATAGCCTGATCGTCGTATCGGCGTCCTTCGGTCACCGCTGGAGGTGGTGGTGGGGATGCTCTGCGGCGCAAGGGTATCTCTGGGGACCGCGTACGAGGACCAGCGTTTTCCGAGCCACCGGGGCCACCGGCATACCGATCGCGATTCCCTGGCCACCAGCGTTGCGATGCGGGTTCGGGATGGGACTCCCAGGCGTTTCCTTCGCGCGGAGGGCGGACTTCACTGAAAGGAGGTTAAGAAAATACTTCCCTTTATTTATGACAAGCACTCACTCTCTCGGTCCGCGGCCGTCATTGGGACGCGCCTCTTGAGTGCGTGCATTCTGGGCCTCGTCACGAGTTTGCCAGATACGCGGCGCTAGGTCGGGTGGTTCACTGGGCGGGGCGCCCGGGGGCCCGAAACGTGACTAGGGTAGTTTTGTATGTAAGCCCCTATCCGTGCGGCATTTAGCTAGATGCATTTCTTACCTGACGCGGGGGTGCATTGTCCCTCAAAGTCTCTCTCGGTCGAGGCGGAAGGGCAATCATGGGGCGGTCAGGAACAGGGTCTGGACCACGGGGTCGCTGCTGAGTGGATGGGTTAATCGACTTGAACTACAGCCGACCGCGACGGCGACGACTTACGATGCCCACGTCTTGAGTAACTGATGATCGACGGTCGCGTGAAGACCGAGGAGGTGGTAAATCCGGGGGCGGGCGTTGTTGGCGCTGTTGATGATTGTGTATCAGAGCCGTTTAGCTTGGAAAAAAGAGCCAGCGTACCCGTCTATCAAACGGCTCAGGTTCTCCGGGGGCGATGAAGCGAGACGGGTCGCCGAATGCGTTGTCCGCAGCACGATACCGCTCAACAGGAGAATGCATAGCATTGGGGGCAGACGTGTCGGACGCATACCCAGACGGCCTACCACCTGTGAGGACGTTGTTTGTCCCGGTCATTCGGGAAAGAGAACGCTATGAGACGGGCGCATAAGATCGAATGAAGTAATGAGTATAGAATCAATACTCACATCACCCCGCCGATCGTCCGCAGCGGAACTCGACACCCTGGGCCTGTCTAAAAGGTCGCGTGGAGGGCCTGACCTATCGTCAATCCGCCTCGGGGGCACACCCAAAGGTTCTCCGGGTGGTCCAGAGAAGCTCTCCCGTCTTCCAGAGTCATTGGTCTCCCAGCGACGCTCACCAGCAGGCAAGCTTGGTCCTGATCGACCGCGCCCACGGTCGTTAGAGACGTTGTCAGTCATAGGGGCACCGGCGCGAGCATTGTAAGGGGCAGACATGGCAGGCGCGGATACACTAGAAGAGATGGAGCCGTGAGCAGTAAATGGGCCGTCCCTCGGAGCCATGGCGCGAGGTCCGCGCGGGGGCTCCGCCAACATACGGTCTGCGTGCATGCCTCCCCCTATCAAGCGGGCAGGGGGCGGGGCCCTCGATGGCGGGGGAGCGTCCACGTCCATTCTGTCGGGAGGCGGAGGGGGAGCGTCGAAGCGGGACCTTCTCTCGCTTCTCTCGTTAGGTCCGGTGGGTTGAGGGCGTGTCGAGTGGTCAGTGTCAACTTCACGCAGGGGTGATCTTCCAGCGCGGCGTGGGCCGGACGGACCGTCCTCCAACGGGGGACGCAGCCTATCGTCTCGGCGATCGAGAGGCACGTCGTAGATTTTTCGTCCAACATTCTCGGGTGGGCGATCATAACGCGCACCCACAACCGGGACGTATGACGGAGGTCCAGGAACAGACGGTTGGTTCATGTTTTCGCGCCATTCCTGATCCTGTGGGGGAAGCGGTGCTCGCTTGCGATCTGTTTGGAGGTGATAACGGCAGACCGGACGCGCACAGTGGGCGGTCGGTGTGAGGGACGGTCTGAGACAACGACGACGAGATACGTACGGGAAGCATCGATCGACGAAGAATCCGGTGGGAAACTGGGCTTCGCCGGAAGAGACGCTATAGCTGGTGGAAAATCAGAAGGCGGACGGCGGGATGCACCTGGCTCATCGTTCAAGCGTCGTCTCTTCGAGCCGTCGTATCCGTATTCCGCAATGTCTGCATCCCGGCCTCTTCTCATTGAAAGACCGTCGTTTGAGGGACCAGCGGGTATGTCGCGAGGTGGATAGCGCGGTGGGCTGTTGGAGCGTTCGTAACGTGGCGGGTCTCTTGCATTACTCGACCCCGAAACGGAGAAGTTTCCGGTTGCGGGAGGGAAGGGCGGCTGGGGGCCCCGCCTTGGAGGCGAGGGCGCACGGGTGTGTGGCGGCGGTGACCTGGGTCCTGCAAGAGAAAACGAAAATGGTTCGTAAAAGATGCGACTGGAGCGTGATGCAGGAAGAGAGAGGAATCGACAGTAATGAGGGGAAGTCGGCGGGTCCACGATCTTCGAACGAGCAGCCGGCAGTCGACGAGGCAGTAAAGTGCAGAGTAACACAGCGCGACTCCCGAGGCTTCACGAGACAGTCGGCGGGCATCTGTCCTCCGCCTCGAGAGGGGCCTTGATGCAGAAGACGGAGGGTGGAGCAGGATGCGAAGAACGTACTCGAAGCCGGCCACTGATGGTTCACGTGGCGTACGCTTGGTTGCTTGCGAGGGAGAGGAGGTTCTACGTCGTCCTTGCGCCGTAGCGGAGGCTCTATATCATCTTTGCGACGGTGCCAGGGCCCAATATCATCCTTGCGACGAACAGGCGTCTCGATATCATCTTTGCGGCGAACAGAGGGGTCATTATCATCCTTCCGACGAACGGGAACTTCGACGTCATCCTTGCGGCGTCGGAAAGACGGCTCTATGTCTTCTTTGTGACGTGGACGGCGATTTGGAGAACGCGGTGCGGGGAATGCGTCATAAACATCTGGCTGTTGCGGGCGACCCCAATGTGCTTCTTGAGGGACGTCCCTAGAATTCGTGCTCAACCCACTGCGTGGTACTGGGGACAAGTCTCGTCGAAGGCTACGCTCGCGAAAGGGACTAGTGGAGCGGGTTCGTCGACGGCTTCCGCTATTTGTCTGTGGTGAGGGGGAGCGAGTTCGACCAAAAGGTGCACCTGACAAATAAGTTGACCTTGTACCGGTACGGTCTCCCCGTCGGTCACCGGCGTCAGCCTTGGTCATGGACACATCCGTCTCACCGGGTCTATAATGACGATCTTGATACGTTAGGTCGCCATCGGCTGACGGTGGTGACACATTACGCGACGAGACAGCATCCCTTCGCGGCGGACGAGGAGCCTGTCCTGGTACTCTGGTAGGCTCTGACCAACCAACATCGAGATGATCAGGAGAGCGACGGTCAGAGTACTGAGGATTGCCGTTATCTCGGTCCTTAGTCGGCGAAGACCTGCCAGAAGGAAGGAGTTTAGGTCGCTCCCAGGTCGACTGCTCGGTCTTCACGTTGTAGAAGTAAACCTCCTTGGTGCCATCCCGTGGGTACCTAACCTCCCAGTCGGGAGGTAATGGATCGCCTCCATCGGAAGCAGCGTGGGGCTTCCCCAACCCGTTTGATGTTTTCGGTCGGTGTACCATAGAGCTGGCCAGGGTACCAGGACCCGCAGGGGACGGCGGACGATAGCGTGGCGGCACCAAGACTGGCTTCGGAGGGAGGCCATGCACCAGATGGGTCGACGATAGGGCGTTGGCAGAGTTTGTGCGTCGAAGCCCATTGTTTGGTGAGTCCGGGTTTTTAGTCTGCGATGGGGTCCTTGCGTGCTGCGAGGATGTGGCGGATTGACGCTGAGGTTCGCGTTTAGTTGGGTGTGAGTGGGACAGACCAGACTTGGCGAAGATGTTGTCGCCGGAGTCAGATACCTGCTCGTCAGCGTGGTGAGCGTAGAATTCGCGTTCGTCTTCATCGTCGCCACCGAGCGAGACAGCGTCTTCAGCGTCCTCGCCTCCGTACCCGCTCATCGCCTCCCGGGGCGAGTTCGAATAGGAAGCGAAGGTTGCCTGAGGTTCGTCGTCGTCGTTTCCCCAATCGACGCGCTCGACGTCGTCTTCGACCATCTTGGCGTAGAGCACAGAAACAACGGAGCGTAAGTGGTGGAAGTCGAAGACGACATAGACGAGTTGGCATGGACCATCGGGCGTACCAGGGAATTGCGACTCCGCCTGAACATATTGATTTCCGCCACCACATGGTGAATGGGCGCCTAACACACATGCGGTCATGAAGCAGCGGCCTTGCCCGGCCCAAGCCACCACTCTATACTCTATTGTGCCCTGTGCATCTCTGTCGCTGTGGGTCTCGAGATATCCTGCATTATTGTCACTCTGGTATTTCTGGAAAGTGTGCCACAGAATATCCTGCGTCTGAGGATCCGACAAACTGTCCTCGCGTCGCTCTCTGTTTCGCCGGCCACGGATATCTGCCGACATGGACATCCTGCCCACAACCTCACCTACGCCTCAACTTAATGGCAGCCAATACAGGTCCTCAGCTGTATCGAATCGAGTACCGGTTCTTTTCAGGCGGCTGACACGCTTTCACCAAATGGTATGTAATATCATCTAATTCATGGGCGTCCTGTATAAACGACGAGCATCGGAGACAGGACTTCGAGCTGGCAGCATGGCAACTCACGTACCTCTGCATCTCCCCTAAAAGAGTGTGAGCAGCGTTCCTTAGCATTTCGGCGCGCCCCACTAATTCTTTGGAGAAGATATCGAAACGTCTACTTCCATAAGCGTAAGGTGTGACCTTGCTGTCTTGACTGCGCATCCTGACAGTCTACGCAGAGACGAAAAACACATGGGCAAGAGATGACCCCGCCATATTATACCTTATTACAGCCTGCCTGTGCGGTAAGCTTGGTGGCATTCGATTACTGCAGCTTGTTCTGAACCACAAGGACCCTAGTGTCAGCCGTAGCATGGTCGGTAGTCTACTCCTTTAGCTTCGGCAGAGCCCTTGAGTTAGCATTCGTTATGATACTGCGCGACTTCTTCCTCACTGGCTCCGTGGTTGCCACAATTATCTGGTATGCTGCAACATTGCATTCTTGTACGTCGCTTACCCGGCTCTCCAGGTTTTTCGCCAACCGAGTCTTGTTGTCTCCACCTTCACATTCTACACCTGAAGACGCGAAAGTAGAATGGGCGTACGCGTTCGACGTTCATACGAACGCGTTCTTCCCGTTCTACTTGACGCTGTATCTCGCACAGCTCTTCGTGTTGCCGATCATCCTGAAGAACAACTGGGTCTGCCTGTTCATATCAAATACACTCTACCTCGCAGGGTACGCCTAGCGAACACTATTGTGCTTTCTCATTCATTCACGCCTGCTCGCAGATTCGCACAATACATTTATGGGATTTACCTAGGTCTCAACAGTAAGTGACTCCAACACCCTAGAAGATTCAATTTGACAGAAATTGTGCAGCATTACCGTTTCTCGTCCGCACGGAGTTACTTCTAGCCCCGCTTTTACCTCTCTTTACAGGGTACATAATATCATTGCTGGGTTTCAATGTTGCGAAAAACGTACTCGCTGTATACTTCGGATCGTAGCTATGTACTAATGGTCTGCGCCGCTCGTTGGATATCCTCGCACTCCCGTATCCTCGTATCTCGAGCTTCCGTATTTACTCGTTCACTCTAATGTTGTCCACATAGCGCATAATTTGTACTGCCTCGCGTACCTGCTTGCTGACATGGACGCAAGACCGGGTCGCTGTGCGCGGTGCCAGGCCCGGATATTAGCCGCCTATGTGGGTGTTCAAACTCCGCTCCCAAGGGCGTCGATTGCACCGCAGAAGAGGTCTTCACCGCCCTCTACCCGTCCCATCTCGTCGTCGCCGTCTCGCCCCTGCCCACTTCTCCTTTTCACGACGACGCAACGACGAGCCTTTCCAGCACGATGAGCGGGACTCAGGCTCAAATCCAGAAGGCCATAGACCAGATCCAGGACAAGCGCCCCATCCCCGAGATCGACTTCACCCAACACCAGCTTGAGAATGGCTACACGATCAGCACGCAGGAGCGCGTCGTCAAAGAGGTGCGTTACGGCAAAAGTGTTTGCGGGTGTGCTACGATGCCAATGCTGAGATACATCGCGGCCGATAGGTGCAAGCCCCGGCCATGACCCTGCCCACCGACGCCCAGTTCTTCTCGAAAACGGACCCTACGAAACCAGACGTCGCGTTCTTAAAGAACCATTTCTACCGTGAGGGTCGTCTCTCGGAGGAACATGCACTCTACATTCTTGAGAAAGGAACCGAGATCTTGCGCGCCGAGCCCAATCTCCTCTACGTCGACGCGCCCGTCACCGGTGCGTAGCCTCACTGGCGTCTTGTCCTCGGCTTGTTGGTCCGTATTGATTGTGTCCGTCTGCCGCGCCGCCTGCAGTCTGTGGCGATATCCATGGCCAATATGTGAGTCCCGTCGTGTAGATCTTTGGACCTTCGCTGATTGCTCCGTCCTATCCCAGTATGACTTGATGAAGCTCTTCGAGATCGGTGGTAACCCTGAAACCACGCGCTACCTGTTCTTGGGAGACTACGTTGACCGAGGCTACTTCAGTATCGAGGTACGTCGTGTGCACAGCCCTTGTTCTCCAAATATCACGCGTCTGACCGAAACGGGAAGTGTGTATTATATCTCTGGTCCTTGAAAATCTGGTACCCCGATACCCTCTTCCTCCTCCGTGGAAACCACGAGTGCCGCCATTTGACGGACTACTTCACCTTCAAGCTTGAGTGTATGCGCTCACTTTGTCCCGATTGACCGGTGCTGACCGCCGATCTCCACAATAGGCAAGCGCAAGTACTCTGAGCGTATCTATGACGCATGTATGCAGTCGTTCTGTGCCCTCCCCTTGGCAGCCATCATGAACAAGCAATTCTTCTGTATCCATGGTGGTCTGTCGCCTGAGCTCCATACGCTTGATGACATTCGCAACGTCGGTTCCGCTTTCTATTCCGTCACCAAGCATAGTCTGATGATACGCGTAGATCGACCGTTTCCGCGAGCCACCCACCCAGGGGCTTATGTGTGACATGCTATGGTCAGACCCGGTTGAGGATTTCGGACAAGAGAAGATATCAGACAGTTTCGTACACAACCACGTACGAGGTTGCTCATACTTCTTCACGTGAGTAGCTTGCGCATATATGATTCGGCTTGACTACTCACGATCCACATATAGATATCAGGCAGCATGCCAGTTCCTAGAACGCAACAAGCTACTTTCCATTATTCGTGCACATGAAGCTCAGGATGCTGGGTATGGGTTGCGTACATACCAAATGATTTAACTCGAGATTGACGTCCACACAACAGGTATCGCATGTACCGCAAGACGCGCACTACGGGCTTCCCCTCCGTCATGACCCTGTTCTCGGCACCCAACTACCTGGATGTGTACAACAACAAGGCCGCTATCCTCAAGTACGAGAGCAATGTACTGAACATCCGGCAGTTCAACGCGACCCCACATCCGTATTGGCTTCCCAACTTTATGGACGCGTTCACCTGGAGTTTGCCCTTCGTTGGCGAGAAGAGTGAATTTCATGAGTCCTGTCGCTGATAGTAATTCTAACACTAGTCGCACAGTCACCGACATGCTGTTGGCTATGCTCAACTGCTGCACGAAGGAGGAACTCGAGGAGAGCTCAGACGAAGAGACGCTTATCTCCCCTACACCATCGGAAGACACGGGCGAACGTCGCAAGGTTATCAAGAACAAAATCCTTGCCGTGGGGCGCATGTCGAGAGTGTTTGCACTCTTGCGGTACGTACGGTTAACATCCTCTGTAAGGGTTGTACGTTGATGCGTAGTACATAGAGAGGAGTCGGAGAAGGTTTCCGAGCTCAAAAGTATGTCTGGCTCCGCAAAGTTGCCGTATGGTACTCTGGCCCTCGGCGCCGAGGGTATCAAGGATGCCATTCAAGGCTTCGACGACGCGTACGTAGAATATCCTCCCCTCTATAGTGATATTACGATATTCACGTTTCCCTCAGTCGAAAGTCGGATATCGAGAATGAACGCCTCCCTCCCGAGTTGTACGACCCTGAGACGCCAGAGGGTCTTGCCCTCATCTCTTCGCAACCTGCAACACCGTCTGAAGACGCCTCTTCCCCTCCCTCCCCCAACGGCGTGGCCGCTGCCCTTGAGCAGGTCATTGCAGGCTCTGCCGCCCCCAGCGCCGCATCTCCCGCATCGCCTATGTCGCCCACATCGCCCACCTCGCCCATCTCTACCGCGTCGCCGTTCAGGCGAGGCCATGGCCGCCAGGCAAGTCTTGGTACGACGATGACGAGCCCGAGTACTCGTCGCCGGAGCCTGGAGAGCACGATGTCCCTCATCCAGGAAGCGTGGGACGGCAAGTCACCCATCCAGGACCCGGAGCTCGTCAAGCTCGCCGACTCGATCGCGAACAACAGCACGGGCAAGAGCTCGACCGAATCTGGGCGGGCGAGCCCGAGCTAAGTGTCGGGCAGGGTCGGGGGCTGTGGATACGGACAGGACTGGTTGGGTGGCGCATTCGAGCACAGGTGGGCGAGAAGGGTTGTCATGGTAGTCTTTGCATTGCACTGTATATCCTGGAGGCTGGTGTACTTCGTCGCCGCCATTTCTCCTTTTTGTAATTCGTGTTTCATGATCCATACACAGATTTTCTCGTCAACACTGCAGCAGCTCCCTGACCTTGGGTGATTTGTGAACTTTTTCGTTACGTGCGTCGGCCATATTCCCCTACACTGCTATCTGAGCAGCTTGCACAGCTCTAGTTATTCCGGGAGATGGCTGTGTTCGTGGTGAGTGTTCTCCCCGTAATTCCGGTGCTATCGGACTACACTCACATTCGTACGGCTGCAGCCACCACACCCGGGGGCATCGACACCCATTAACACAAGTACTTGGGATACAGAAACCGCTCTGCACGGGTTTGTGTATATCCAGACCTTACCGGTATGGAAACTTTATCAAGCAAGCGACCTGCTGCGTTCTGACGTATTACTACAGCGTCAATGCCGACAACGTGAATCCATGATCACTGCCGTCGCTCTGCCGCCGCTGCCGCTGGACAGCACGGCCGTGGGTGCCGTAGAAAGCGGTCGCACGCGGGTGCGCCATGTTGCACTGACATCTCTCAAATAGCTGCTCGCACCGCGCTACATTCGCATCACCATGTCCTCCTACAATCCCTACGTCTCGGCCGTACAGGCTGAAACGCCGCGCGCTATCGTGACCCAGGAAGAATCCAACGCGACGTCGGCCGCCTCTATGTACGACGAGCCCCCGCCCTCCTATAGCGAGCTCGACTCTACAGTCGTTGGGCCGGGTCATTCTCATCTTTCGGGGCATGATTGTGGTCTTCCCTCGATCGGATCACCAACGACCAGTGCCTCGCCTCATGTAGTATCGATGCAAGCAACACCACCGTCACTTCCGCCCCGGCCCTCCCCTAAGGACGGAACCATGTACCCAGCCCCGTACGAGCCTCCCCCCGCATCAACCCCTCACCCGCCACCGCGAACAAATCGAGCCTTCTCCGAATCCTCCCAGATACCGACGTGTTCGGTGCGAGGGACCCAAGCTCATAGAGCTCCCGAAGGACCGCCAGCCTTTCGGCGCGAGACGTCCCGTGTCGTGCCCTACGGCCCCTTCGAAACCATCCGGGTTCCCGGCATGGGGCCGCGACTAGGTGACGGCTTCGTAACAACCCTACCGTTCTCCGCGACACAGCCGCATCCGTTCTCGACGCACGACGTCACCGAGGACGAATGGCAGCACTTCCTTCGGGATGTCAAGCGCGCGGGGGCGCACTCGGCGCAGGGCCTTGCCTCTGCGAGCCCTCTTCCAGCAATGCTAGGCCGGGGTATTTTAACGGGTGCGCTTTCAACAAGTTATGACTTGGGCGTCAGAAAGGTTTTTGCTGACCATGGGCATGGGCGTGTTCAGGCTTTTTCTGCCAAGCGATAGCAGACAGCAAGCGAGAGTCCGCTCAACAAGGATCTGCATCCATCTACGAGGTCATCCAAAGTTGGAATCAGGTACTTCACGCCGTGCCCTCAGGGTCTTGTCGCGCCCCCTCCAATGCCTGACTAATCCATACACTATTTATCTAGTCCTTCTTCAGTAAACGCAACATAGAGGTCGCTCTTGAAGGGGATGCGAACTCCGAGCTCGACCACGCAAACTCGACTATAGGATTTGGGCGGGGTGGCCTTCTGGGGAGACGCGAACGCCTGCTGTCTTTCCGGGAGGAGCATTGCGCTGAGCGAGCACAGTTACGTGGAGGACAGGTCCGGAGCCGTTCGCCACTGCCATATACGAGCGAGAAGTGGTGTTTGGTGGTGCGTTACAGACCGGTGGAAGGACGGTAATAACCACGATCCAACACGGGCGCGACTACTTAGCTGCTTCCCTCGCACCTTTGAAACTATATCTTTTTGACATGCATCCATGCCAGACGTGGTCCGATAGGACGACACTGCCAGTACAAAGACACCAATGCACAATTTACTGATCATCGAACTTGCACTTGGATTGACAAAAGCACTAAGAGACGGGGGCTATTCATACAGTTTCAGGCGGCTATTCGACAGTTCCGGACCCAGGTGAGAGTATTTACAGAGAGCGGCAAGCCCGCCAGGGCGTCACATGCACTAACACTCCGAGACGACGCTCGAGGGTAGTATTTGCACGGGTTCGGCTACTGGTGAGTTAGACGATACTAGAGTACTATGCGGATGCAGAGGGGAGCGAAAGAATGGAGAGGCTGGAAGGGACGATCGCAACGAGGGTGGGTTGGGTGGATACGGTGGGCAGACGGAGGGGATGGAGACAAGATATGATGGGGCGAGGTTGAGTAGGGTTATGCAGGGGGTAGACGGCGATGGCAGTGACGAGTCTGGGATTCGAAGTCCGGGGGCCTTCAGGAGCTTTATGCTACGGCAATTAAAAAAGGTGAATATATAAAGGAGGTCAGAGATGAAGAAAACGATTTGAACGACAAGAATGAGAGTGAGAGTCGATCCGCCAACGCGGCCGGCATGAGAATACAAAACGACGTCAACTTCTTCACTGGCGGTTTATTCCTTCGGCTTTCATTCTGGATTCTCCTGCGTCACAAATTCTTCCCTTCGCTCCAGCGCTCTCGGCACGGTCTCGAGGCTCGATGCCTTCTCCGCGGAGTGAGACAACGGCGTGAATTGAGGAGGTAGCGAATGAGTCTACTTCCGGCTAATGTTGAGCGTCGCCATGCTCTCCGCGAGGAGGTCCGTGACCGAGGTAACGCAGCCATTGCACTTGGCAGCCGAAGAACTTGCCTGCGAGTTCGCTTGCAACATGCTGGGCCGCGGGCTCGGTGTACGAGCGGCAGCGGACTGGGTTTCCACATCGACGATGCGTACAACTGCGGTGCCTTCCATGACGCGACGAACCTTGTCCGCGTCCCATTCGCGCTTGCCGTTCCCATTGGGGCCAAGTGCACCAGCGGGGCGAGCGAAGGCGTCCCAGAACGCGGAGCCGAGCTTGCCGATGAGTGTCTGCGAAGCGATGCTGGCGAGTATGGCATGCTGGGCAGTTGGTGCATCGCGGTGCTGGTTCTGTGCAGAGGACGACGAGAGAGTAGCGGGTGCCAGGGGAGGAGAGCTGGGAGGAGTGGGATAGGGGTTGAACTGTGAGGCAGAGGCGGCGACTGACTTCCCCGACAGGAGGGCGGAGAGCGATGGGCTCTTGGCGAAGTAGTGAGGGCGCAAGTTGCCGGCAAGACCACTCGGAGACTGAGCTGGTTGCTGCTGAGTCTGTCTCTGTGCCGCCTGCTGCTGGGCCATTTTGCCCCATAGGTGCATCCGGTACCTGCATGGAGTAATTTAGTACTGATACGCTTTCAGCATCACGGATCGTGTGAAAACATACGCATCCATCGACTTGAGGGTAAACTGGTTCATGTCCGCAAACGCATCGAACCCTCCCATCGGGAGTTGCTGTGATTGCTCCTTGGTCTTGTCCTCGTTCCGTCCGCTGAGCAGGGCGGCAAGGGAAGCAGGCGACCCATTGAGCGTCGGATTGATGTTCTCCTGGAGCACGGGGCTCTTGCGCCCGGTCACGGGCTTGCCGCTCAGAACACTGCTCAAGTCCGGAACGAGAGTAGTGTGAACAGGCGTGAAGCTTCCAAATCCACCCATGCCAGCGTGCGCCCCGCCCCAGAACCCGCGAGCGCCCATCCGGGGAGACGTCGGGAGGTCTTTCTGAGTATTGGGTGTGAGAAGGGGGCTGCGGGGGAGAGTTGGAGGTGGCGAAGGGGAGGATGCCGAGGCCGATGATGCCAGAACTGCAGCGGGGACAGTAGGCAAAGGGGCAGGAGGAGGGAGGACGGGAGTATCGGCACGGCCCCTGCCGTCGAGAAGCGCCTTCTTGAGTTGGGCAATCTCCTGGCGGAGCGCCACATTCTCGTTCTTTGTGCTGCCGAGCTCAGTGCGGATGGCATCGATGAGCCGGTCGCGCTCTGCGATATCGCCCTCAAGCGTGGTAATATATTCTGAGCGTTGTTTAGAACGCTATTCGAGACAGGGGGAGTCGAATAAGACACTTACCCTTTCGTCGTACCCGGAAGTTGCGCGCGCTAATCTTGTTGCGGAGCTGACGTTTCTCCTTGGACGACATTTTCTTGTACTCCTCGGGCGTCGGCCGCCAGTCGTCGGGCTCGACCGACGTCGTCGAGATCATCCCGCTCGGCTTTGCGTTCTCCTTTTTCTCCGCGCCCGCGGTTCGCTTCACGATCCCGCCATCGCGGACGGTGCCCTTGCGATTCGACTTGCCCTTTCCGCCCACCTTCACTGGAGCAATCACTGAGTCCTCAGGGATGCTCTGAAGCTGGTCACGAATGAACTCGTCATCATCCCCCTCCTCTTCTTCGTCGAATTCGCTCGCTGCCTTCGAAGCTGCGGGTGTACTGACAAGTTGAGGGTCTATGCTAACTGGGGATTCAACTGATCCGGAGCCGTTGCTGCCCGAGCCAGACCCGGAAGAGTCGGGGCTGCTCATTTGGTTGATTGATGCGAGCGCGAGGAAGTCGTAACCAGGTGTGGTGGCGGGAGGGACGGCGAATGAGCTGAACTTTGACATCTCGTCCTCCTGGGACAAGTTGAAAAAAGATTCTGTGTTGATGAAGTCTTCCGTATGCAGTTCAGGTGGGGTGAGGAGGGCAAAGGAGTTGGAAGGAGACGAGCTAGGAGAGGAGCCACTGGAGCCGGGGCTCTGATGGGAAGGGCCTGCAAGGAGATCCATGTTGAAAAAATCCTCGAAAGTGGGATTGTAGGACGAGAAATTGTGCTGGATGGGATTGTCGACGAGCATCGTGGGGGGTCGGGGGTGGTGGTCGCTGCGGTGAAAGTGCTGAGTAGAGTTTGAACACCCCTTCGTCGCGCAGCCCCCACGCTTGCAGCGAGCTTATGTAATTTTACACCACGGAATGCTCCAGAATCGGCTCTTTCGCTCCTTTCTCGCGGCTGAGATTGAAATGTGGTGTCAGTAGTCTAGTGCGGAGATCCATAAGGTGTGGAAACATGCAGAAGCTTGCTTGTCTCAGATTGTCTGAGCTCTAAATTAAAATGCGCGTGAACACGGTACCCTAACCCGAGTTTACGCTCGGAGCCGCCTGCCTGACTCAACGTGTGCGTAAGTGCTCCGGCCTCGGCACACTAGTTTTCACGCAGCCACCGACGTCGTTCCTCGATCTCCGCGGGTGTCGACGTGGTGAGTAGCGCACAATATCAAGCAGTTCGAAACGGAAGAAATAGATTAGATGCATGTAGAATACCAGTGCAGTGTATACAGTTGAGACCTGTTCGCTCTCCAAATGGATTATATGCGACCACCGGCTAGGAATGTGCGCGTCAAGGAAACGGACATGAACTCGCCCTCTTTTTTTTGCAAGGCAGCATAACGTTCAGCTTGTCTTGACACCCCACCCCAGCACTTCGAACATCACCGGGATCGCGCCCGCCGCGAGCATCCCGATCCCGCAGTACACGAATACCTTCGTGAGCACTACGAGCGCATCATACATCAGCTTCCTGCGCTCCGTAGCAGACAGCGCTGCGAGCGGAGACGTACCATCAGCATCATAATGTTTCACTTCGCGCTCGTCCTTGCCGCGGGGCTCGGACCACCATTCCTGCGCGTTCCGTCCGTCTGCGGTCGCGGCGTTTTTCTCCGAAATGCCCTGCTCGGGCTTAACAGTCTTTCCCGGGCGTTGTTTGACCGCGCCATAGGTACGCAGTCCATTGCCGCGTGAAGTGCTGGCCGCAGCGGCGTACACACCGACACCGTCGACTTCGTATTCCACGATACCGGGAAGATCGATGACGGACGGAATCGGGCGCAGACCCTTGTCGACGGGCACGGACGTGTAGTCCGTTGCTGGCGTGTAGAACCGACGGTGGGGAAGCGTGAGGAGGTGTGAGAGAAAACGGAAGGTAGGCGGAAGAACGAAGTGACAGAATGACTTTGCAGCCATACGCCAGATGACAATTGTCAAAACACCTACGAAAAAACTTAGTATGCGGCGTGGGGAATGGGAATGGGGGGGACGCGAAGGACGAACCAATAACCATCTTGATGGCCGCGACCGACCACCAGGTACCAACGTCCGTCCAGGTAGCCCAAGAACTTCCAGGCATGGGCTGCACGAAGAAGCTCTTGTCGTAGCCGTAATGATACTGCATGAACCAACGGCCAACAAACTCGCCCATGACGACGGAGATGAATGCGATCGCATCCTCAAAACAGGGACAGTCGTCGACGGGTTGGGGGTGCCTATGCACCAAATACAGACACAACGGCACGACCGTTGCGGGGACTGTATGCAATTTTC
Source organism: Trametes hirsuta (assembly GCA_001302255.2). Taxonomy (NCBI): domain Eukaryota; kingdom Fungi; phylum Basidiomycota; class Agaricomycetes; order Polyporales; family Polyporaceae; genus Trametes; species Trametes hirsuta. The sequence goes on along the minus strand of CP019382.1, from coordinate 225,714 downwards.
GTAAGTTAAAGAACAGAACTAACGGTACAAGCGTTAGCTTACCGATCCAGCCGCTGGTTTGCACCCACGTATCGACATACTCTCCGACCAGGATATGGATGCCCCAGATAGAAGCCCCGATCAGAACGCCCGCAAGGCAATCCGTGAAGGAGTGCATAGCGGTGTACAGCCGCCCGTAGACGATAGAGAACACATAAAAGAGCAGTACTCCGATGAGAGCATAGTAGGTTGTTGCGGAGATGGTACCTCCTGCCTGTAAGGTGGTATCCACAGAAGAGTGGGCTGGCGCAGCGGGAGGGGTATAAAGTCGTTGCACAAGGGTATAAAAGAACAGCGCGATAGACACGCTGTTGGTCGAGTGCGTCGAGGGAAAACCGTATTCCAAGTGGTGGCTTCCAAGGGCTAGCACCGGGAGGTTAGGGAGGTGTGTTCGATGCCACAGGGGCTACTTACTAAGCCTGGTGACGGGCGGAGCAAACGGGCGCGGGGAGCAGAAAAGATCCTTCATGAACGATGTGACATACACGCCCAGTGCGAGCATTAGGAGTAGCCTGCGAGCATCGGTAGGTGAGCGATAGTCGATCCCGTCCACGGTTCGATACTTACCCTCGGCCAAACTCGGGCTCGCCGAAGAAGTAGAACATGGGCAGCATGATCATGAAAAACGTATGCGTGCCGAGGGAGGAGGTGTACACGAAGTACCAATCGAGAGCAGGGTGACGAACGCGATGCTACATCGCACCAGGTTAATACGTTTCTCTTACTCTGAGTCTATACACCAGTCGTTATGCGCACCTGCATAGCGGCCAGCCATTTTGTCTCCCGCGCAACGCATCTGACGATGGCGCGCCGAACGCCCGCCCGCCACCAGTTGAGCGTGCGCTCATAGATGTCCTCCGACTGTCTCCCTGCGGAGCCCACAAGCAACACTTTTTCGTCATCGCCATCCTCGTCAGTCACAACAAGCCGAGCGGCAGCAGCAGCAGCGGCTGCATTTTCAGGCTTCTCGTTCCAGTTGTGGTCCCGATCGGCCTGCCTGAAGTTGACCTCCAACCCCGCCTGAGAATCTGGGGTAGACGCGCGCGAGTCGTCGTAGGAAGACGTGCGGGATGTCTGTACGGTATCCAAGTCCTCGCAACTGTACGACTCGGAATTGAGGTAGTCCGGCAAACAATACGCTCGCTGCGCGGTGGGAGAGTGGAGCTGGCCGTCGTTGGTCATGGCTGGTAGAATTGATGGGCGGTGCCTTCTAGTCGTCTATGGTCGTCGCAAGATGTTCATGAACAAGAAAGGGGGAGTAGGAAAGGGGACAGGATAAAGTTAAGCTAGATGGTGGAGGCAAGAGGCAGGAGGTGATTATACGAAGCGTCGGCGAGCGGGGAATCATCCGGTCGGTCGTTCGCCAGCCGGTGGGGCGTCTATCTTCAGGGGATAGAATATCATGCAGCGACGCCCGGGAGGCGACCAGACGCAACACACTCTCAAAGCACACATATGCCTCATCGCGTTCAACAATTGGTAACAAGGCCCATAAAGTCACCCAACCAGATGTTTGTGATAGACCGTCAACTCTTTCCAAGTCAAGTAAAGACCATAAAACTGAATCATATTCGGCCAGACTGTTACCGTAAAGTACATGAAATCACATACAAACTACGTCGTATGATTGAAAACAGCACTCGAGATGGCCTTTATGTCTGTGGAGGCTAGATAAGCTATGTGCGATGAGGTAGGGAATACCAGAAGAAAAGGAGAAGGCCTCAGAGAACATACGTTGTCCGTCATGAAGGTTCGGACATATGCTTGTCATTTAATATTACGTATCATCAAAAGCAAGGGAAAGAACGAAAATACGGTTGAAAGGGAAGCTCACCGTATATATAGGGTCCACAACTCCGGAGGCCCATATGGTTAGTTATACCTGTCAACGTCGTCGTGTTAAGCCATGCGCTATCGCTAAAGCGAGGCAGGTCTGTGCGGAGAGGTGTGGCCTCAGTGGGTGGTTGTGCAACATTTGCGCGCATGCGAGCACGTAGTGTACTCGTCGCCAAATGATATGAAGCTTCGTCTCAGGGAACTTCAGTCAGACTCGGACACTCACGCCGCCACGTGCTCTAGAGTATATATTGTCAGCATTCCATTCCAGTCACAACGCAAGAACGAAGCAAATGGGGAAAACGCAAGGGAGCTCCGTTGGTGATGCATGTTAAATGAGTACGGCACACGATATGTTCGCCAACTCGAATGTTTATGGATAAACTATCTTCATAGCAAAGCTATCAAAGTTTGTCACTCACCTAGTAGTTACTGCTCCCACACCTAGACTCTACGAAGTATCTCTGCTAGTCAGTAAAGGAGAGGCAGAGAGTGGGAACGATGCAAATTGTCGAAGGGAGTGAAGAGAAACACGCGAAGGCTCGGAATTGCGGGTAGTTTCGTTGTATCGGAGATTGAAACTATGGCGCTGGGTTGATCGGAGTTGGCCAGCTGTACAGTTGCTCGCGTATAAGAGCGCTGGAGCGATACAGACAAAATCGTCTGACTTGACGACCTCCAAGTGACCTCTCCCCTCCAACCCTCCTGGTTCGCGCAAAGGTGAGCATCGCTTCAATTTTCGCGAGAAAGTCTTTTCTTCCCATAGTATGATGATCCAATCAGTTCTGCTTCCGAACAGAGGGAAACCTCTTGTGGACAACCTCTTTACCAAACTCTCAATCCTGATTCCTTCGCCGTTTTGTCGTGTCTTCGTTCATGTTGTTGACTCATCTTCCCGCGCAGATATATCATGTTATCCCATGCAAAGGTTGACGCCCCATGAATTGGGTGAGTAAAGCCCCCTCCTAGCCGGTTTAAGACGAAACCAAGTTCATCCATTCGTTGAACGTCCTCCCACACATCGCACCTTTCCCACATACGGCCCGCTTTGCGGGACGTATGTCGTGTTCTTCTTCATCGTCTTGGTGTGTTCGAACCGGGAAAGATGCGATCCCTGTGTGGGGAAATATGAAAACACTGGCTTCTCTGATTTTGATTTTCCTCCTGCCGTTCGAAGCATGAAAACAATCAGCTGACTGTCTCTTTAGATGCATTTGACGTTTGTTCAAGTAGGGATAGATAGTATTTTTTGTATCCGTCAACGAAATATATCTGGTGGATATGCTGTCTTCGCTAGTATCGGAAATCGCTGTGCTTGTGATGTCGCTCACTAGTCTCTTCCTTCAAGCCAGTACAACTTGGATCAGTATGTTTCGCGCGTTCTAATCCTATTGCACATTGGAACACGGCCCAAAACCAGTAGTGTACCGTCTACCACGTAGGATGGGTATAAGGGCGATAGGATACAACCAGGTGCCATCTCTCCTCTGTCGATTTCGACTTGCGTCGACGTCCATGGTTGCTCAATATGGAACCCTTCGAGAGCGCAACGTGAATGCACCGTGGGTGGAAAAAGAACTGACGAGAAGGATTAGTAAACTTGAGCTCCAGTATCGAGGGCGGAAGACCTTGGTCATCCGTCGAAATATGTACGTTATTCCAATGGTCGATAAGTTGTGAGACGGGCCCTCGCTTCCTCCGTCGCATGAAGTGATCCATCCCGAAGGTGGCGAAAAGGCCTACGGAGCGAATGTCATCAGCGAGTTTCCAAACGTCCGCCTATCGCTCTAGAACCACGTACTGGAGAAGAACCCAAAACCCAACACCATCGGGAGAACCCCAGACACGATCCGATCCGACGGAGAAAGCGAACCCGCAATCCGGAGGTCGTGCAAGAACTGTTGCCAGTCGTGCTCGTTGACGTCGTGCGTCACGAATGGATGTGGTACCATCTGGCAGGGTGGCGCGACGTACGAGAATCCGTCGTCGAGCGTATTGCCCTTCCCCATAAGTTCCATAGCATGGAAGGGCTCATAGTGCAGGCCGGGATGGGGAGGGCGAGCGAATGATGCGGGGGGTGGGTCGAGGAGTTTGGATGGGCTCTTTCCCGGGGCGAAATTTTTGACGTGCTGTTTGAAACCCTTGGGATTATCCCCTGTTAACGAGGGGCCGGGTGTACCGTCAGGACAAGGTGCAAAGCAAGTTGGATGTCGACGCAGAGGGGGGTATTGAGTGCTCGGTGTGGAAGGGCCTGGGTAAGGGGGCGGAGGGCCGATAGGTGTTGACGAAGCAGGGCCCTCAAACCCCAGCGTCTCTGTCTTGCGGAAAGCCATGCTGTCTGCACTATCGGGGGATCGGTTCTGCGAGGGCCAGAGAGCTGCCTATACTCATATATGATGTACTCGGAGATTACTATAGGCGTCTCCATAGCCCTACTAATAGCGAAACCCGTTCATATCCTGTGGGCGAGATAAAGTGGTCCAACGCGAAATGCAAATCGCTCCGCAGTCCTCTCGAGGTTGCCAGCGAGCCGCTGGGAAGCGATGTGAACGACATGATCTGCGTCAACGGTCAATGAGCGTTCATACTGCGCAGTCGCGCCTACCTGTGCATCCATTCGCTGCTGTGGTGTCACCAGGCAGCGCTAAGGTTTCGCGCATCGACTTTCTCCGCAGCATCGCCTTCCCGAAGACAAATTGCGTAGAGCAGTGAGACTCTGTAGCCCGATGGTAGGATATGACTTCTCTGTCATCCTGTGGTGACAGTGTAAGTTGCGATAGAACGGTGCACAACCCAACGTACTAGAGGCTGGAAGAGACCTAGCGATAATCCCGAAAGCGAACGTGTCACGCCTTCTGAGCTCTTCTGAGGAAGGTTAAAGTGTGACCATGGATTTGTCTGGTTCAGGCTAAATACGTGAGTCATACGAAAGCATGTGGTCTGACGTCGGACGCCGCCTAGTGATATGTTTTAGAGAGACTTCGGGCTGTATACTCACTCTCTACCGTGCTTACTCACATTGTCGGCGAACGTGGAGGCGTGGACGGCATATATGTGGTGCGCCCGCCCACCTGGAGGCTAACGCGCTAACGGCTCGCTGGCGCACTACTACGATGCGCGCATGGTCATGATGGGTCGTCGGAGATGCCCAAGAGGAACACGAGTTTGAAGACCGGCAATGTCGAACAAAAGGAAATCACCATGGTGAGTGGGTGAGTTTCAGAAACGCAGAGGCATTCCTGGGCGTTCACCCGGGCCACCTTCGTCTGCAGCTTCGAGGAGGGTTATTTGGCGACGAAACATACCAGACGTCGGGCTTGGGAAGTGCGCTTTGATAGCAAAAGGCTATAAAAGCTCGTCGAGTGGTTCGGTAACGACATCAGGTTGTTGACACGATATCTCTCTCTAACAGGCTCGCGCCTCCCGCGGCAAAACGCACCTTGCGACTGACAGCACTACCAGCCTAGAGCATGGCACACGCGCGGACGACGGAGGAGACACGCTAAGTACTTGGCTGCAGGGGCGAGACAGACAATGAGCGACAGAGTAGGCGCTGGGGCGCTGTACGCACATGGATCGGCCGGGGAGAAAATGACGTATTTTCTCTATTTGGACGGCAATAGCGGTCACAACAGCGGTCATTGTCCCGTAATTGGCAGCTCACGCACCTTATTTGGCGGTAAGTCGGCTACAACTGTCGCCAAATACGAATAAACACGGCGTTAATTCCCGGTTACCTAATGAAGGGGCAGGCACCGGCGCCTAGGCTGGCACTATTGTTCCCAATCCGTCAGTCCCTTTTGTTTCTGCAGTCGAGGCCGGCAGAGGTGCAAGACAATGGCAGACAGCCAACAAAAGCCGGGAGGGCCTGCATGGGATACTAAAGCTCCTGCTGGGCAGAGTCTACCGCCACTCATCCTTCTCATCGCTTTCAACGCTTTGAGCAACCATCGCCTTTCGAGCCCTCAAGCATTGTTTCGAGCTCACGCCCTAGATTCTTACGACCCCGCACGATGACATCGAGTGAGTCATACCTTGCACTCTAGTAACGCTCACGACTAATAATGCAAATAAGTTTTTGCGCACAACCGCATCTTACCAAACTTGAAGCGACGCTCGCGTCCTTCTAACAAGAATGGCGAGGCTTCCCCATCTAAGGCTAAGCCTCTCCATATCCTACCCAACCTCGCGGAAGAAGATGAGCAGCCCCGTCATTCATGCTCATCAACGTCGTCGATGCCTGCCGCGAAGCATCCCAGTCGGTTCCCTGCCAACTGCGCAACAGTCGGCGCCCGTCCATCCGTTGACCAAGTTATTCACATCAAGCGTGAATCACGGAGAGTGGTTTTGACGGGCGTCGAAGGTTTGACCTTCGACGACTTCTTCCCCTTGTCTAGCGCCCCGCGAGTCCGGACTCCTTCCCCTACTCCTACAGAACGCAGACCTTCACCTCCCCCGCGCTCAGCCGCGTCTTCTCCTGCCTCGGATTCTCCCCTCGACGACATTAACCTACGATTCTCCGGCCTCGGCATCTCTTTGGACTTCCCGCCCGCCCCACCTTCTGCCACGATCCGTCCTTCGCGTTCTTTCTCAAGGAAGCGCGAACAGTCCCCCACGCCCTCCAACGCCAGCAGCGACGTTTCAAGCTCTGACTCTAGCCCCAAGACGCCTTGCACGACGCCCCCGACTTCTGATGATGAATCGCCATGCAAGTCGAATCTCACGCGTGCCCCTACTTTCAAATCCCAGCGCGCGTCGATCCTTTTCATGAAGTCCATGCCCGACCTTGCGGAGCCGACTGTGCGCAAGAGCTCAATCGCCTCAACAGTCGGGGACGACGATAGTATCCTCGAAGAGTTGGAATGGATCGCACGTGATGTCAGCGACATGGTCACGCTCTCTACGCCCCTGCCACCGACTTTTCCTGGTAAACCCACCGACACGACTCCTGACTCCCGAGCTCGCCCGGACTCTGTCCTCCCCCCTCCTCGGAAGCAGCCTGTTGCCGGGAAGAGTCGCATCAGCAGGCCGCTCCCTATTGTTCCTCGGATCTCTATCCAGGACGTGACGGGTCCCAGCGCACAACTAGACCCGACCTTCCCCATGAGGAGACGGTCTTACATGGTCCCCAGCCGGCCGCCTCCTCCGCCTCCTGTCTCCGTGCCCGTTCCGCAGTCTCCAACATCGGCAATGGAACAAGCAACGGAGGAGCTCCTTGCTGAGCTGGCCAATGCTGCCCTCGGCGCTGGGTTCCTTGGCACAGAGCTTACTGCCTCTCAAGATGGCTACCTGTCGGCGGAGTCAATGCCGCCCACCCCTAGCAGCCAGTTCATCGTGACTTCTCCTTCGTCTCTCCGCCCACTCCCTCGAACTGGCGTTCCTGCCGACATTAGCGACTCGGCAGAGATCGGCCCCGTCGAGCTTCTAGTATCCTCCGATCCCACCGCGCACATGTGGCCGTCTACTCCCCAAAGCATCAGCGAGTACTCGCAGATGACCGACAGCTCTTCTCCGACCTCCCCTCTCTCCTCTTTTGATTTTGACGTAGACGTCAGCCACGTACTGAGCCACCGAGAGCAGGCTTCGGCCGCGCTCGAATCCTCTCTGCGTCGCACCTCTTCCTCTATTTCCATCGTCCCCCCTGAACGCACTTTGCGCTCTCGCTGGTCGACGTCGACGCTGGGCTCGCTCGCGGAGGGCTCCTCCCACTCCACTTCTTGGCTCCCACGCTTCCACCTGTCACCGTCGAAGAAGGGCAAGGGAAAGCAAGCGCCTGCGCCCACCCCCTCCCCTCCGCCTCTCCAGCGCAAGAACGCGGTCAAGGCCGGCCACGGCGCCAAGCGCTCCGTGGACTCGGACCGTGGTCTCACGCGTAGGGACAGTCGCGCCTCACGCATGAGCGAGAGCAGCGCGAGCGACAGTGGCGAAAGCATCACCAGCAACGGTTTGAAGCGTAAGCCGATCCCGATGGCGCTCCTCGCCACCGCCGCGTAATCCTGTTTCAACATTTTCGTCTTCTTCGGGGTTCTGGACTAACGACAATAACGACAACATACACTCTCGCCTTGCTCTCCTCGCTGTATCCATAGCTCGCTGCGCCGCTCCTTGCACACCCATCCAACTGCAACAATATTCTTATTGTACCATTCGCATTCCTTCATTGCCTCGGTCCTTGTAGCCTTCGTTCTTTATTTATCCGGGAACTGTCTTGGATATCTCGTACTGACCTAATCGTACGCGTTCGTTCGTGTGCTGTACATACTTCTGGACGCGGCTCGCATAGAATGTCCAGACCCACTCTCTTTCTTACTAGTTACCTTGTAGGCCCTTACGGCTCTTTCGACTGGTTCGAGTGTATCACATACTGATGCCATTACGAATGCAACTCGGGCTTCACGTCATATCAAATATCGTAGAAATTACAAGCATGACACTCAATCCTTTGTTGGTGCTTTCATTATTGGGCGACACGGGAGAATCGCGCTCTCATCCCCTTAATGACGTTGTCCTAGAGGATTTCGTGAGTGATGCTGATCGCGTTGCATGCTCGGCACGCTCACTTCGTCAAATGTGGCATTTACACTTTCGCGAGCAGCAAGATCTTCGGCGTATTTGGCGAGCCGCGCGAACTTGCCAGTGGTGATCGTCTCCCAGACCTTCCTTCCTTCGCCTTCAGGGTACTTCCCAATGTCGTTAAGAAGTGCGACCCGTGCGCGAGCCAAAAATGGTGCCACTGCAACATCTGCGATAGAGAAGTCGCCGATCGCGAAGCCTGCGGCTGGGAGCAAACCCTGGATGTACTCGAACGCCTTGTAGAAGTCGTCGGCGGGCGCTTTGCCAAGGAGATACCCAATCCACGAAGGGACCACCTTGCTGGAGACACCTTCGATGAAGAAGCGCGCTTGGGCACGCTTCACGGGGTCGGCCGGGAGGAGGCCAGACTTGGGGAAGAGATCGGCGATGAACTCGACCAAGACAAGCGACTCCGCGATCTTGACAGAGTCGGGGGACGGCTGGTCTGGAGCCACGTCCGGTCCCCCATAAGCAATCGCAGGAACCTGTCGCAGGCGTCCCATTAGAGTGCTTCCCGTCGTGCGGGTGCAGAGAAATGCTAGCTCACCTTGCTTGCTGGGTTCACCCTAGGGGCGTACCAGACAGGCTTGTTCTGAAGGTCAATTTCGTATCGAGTGTAGGGAACCTTCGCTTCCGCCAGCGCGATCTCGGCCTAGTCATCCTTGAGCTACATTCCGTCCGAGGACAGGCTGGATCACGCATGCGTACCCTCTGAGCAAAAGGGCACAGCTACGCCCGATTTGTGAGAACGTCAGCGTCTGTAATTGAGAGTGAAATATTGGGCCTACCTTGGCGGTGTAGAGCGTAATTCTTCCAGCCATTGCGGACTGTATTGATGCTAGCGCTCTAAAGAAGAGATGTAGGAGAGACCGTGGCAGTGGGGTCGGGCACCCATCGGATGGCTGGCCTTTATATGCGTAATATGGAGCCCCAATTCTACAGCGCCGTAGATCGACCTGCGGCCCTCATTACGCCATTGCGTTGCAGCGTGTTTATCCCGATGGGCAGATTTGGTTAGTCACTCACTTACTCAGACCGCTTCACGTCTCCGGTCCAAACGGGAATTCCAATGGCTCGTGGCGTCCATTCGGCAACACAAGCACAAACTTCGTATAGGCCGGTTTTTGGGAAAACAGTATATATACTACGCGCATGGCATGACGGCGGTATGAGGACGACGAAGAGTATAGTTGGTCTTCCGCAGACTGAACTAGATGTCTGGTTCGAAGGAAACAAAGCTGTGAGCTTCATACGGAGGCTTATTGTAACATGGCAGTACTTACCCCGTCTCACGCAGATTTGACACAAGGCCACTCCCAGACAGCCCCGGTGTGCTGGCTGCGCGCTCTTTCGGGATACTAGTCTTGTACTTCATGTGAGCGAAGCACCCACGGCATATGACGCATGCAGCTTAGTAGGTTCGACAGCGCGCGGCCCTGGTAACTTGAAGCCCACAGAGCCTTAAGTCCGTATTACAAACGTGATGCTTGTGTCAGCATAATCCCCAGGCTGCGGGTTGTATTTGCCGGCCTTGGCCCTCGCTCAGATGTATCATGAAGCACGCTGAAGATCTTTGAGTCTTCCAAAATCTTCAGCTTGTCGTTCGTGCGAGTGTGCCAGGTGCCTGTGTTATAATCCAGAGGTTTCGGGCGTCCTGTCCCAAGTCGGAGCCGCGAAAAGGGTTTTATGATCAAGGGAGCGTGTTCGACATGTATACACTGCTAGTAGTAGTTCAGTGTTGGCTTGAACATCGTGAATAGACGGGCGCTCGTGTTCCAAAAATAGAAAGACCTTATTTGGAAAGTATACTGAACGCCTGACATTCCATGACTCGGACATTATCTGGTACCCCGCGTACAATTATTCGATTATGAAATTAGGTCAAATTGTACATGGGATCGAAGGGGATGCAGTTGGTTGATCGAAAACCGTCCCCAAAGATGGCCAGACCATTTAGTGTGAGGAATTCGCTATGCATTTTCCAGAACGACATAGTGATGCAACCTTGTCGAACATCTTTTGACGAGCCGCGAGGAGAAGAAAGAATGACCCCACCTTGTCAAACGTGGTCCTGAAACTCGAGCGCGTGAAGAACTTCATCTTCCGTGTCCTTGCCAATGCGAGCGAACTTTCCGGTGATGATGATTTCCCATGCCTTCTTCCCGCCTCTTTTGGGGAACGCCGCTGCAGTCTCGTTTAGCAGGAATGTCTTCGCCAGAAACATAAACCGTGCGATAGCCATGCTCGCAATAGAGAACTCGCCGAATGTGAAGCCTTCAGGGGGTTATAGTCGGAACGCCTGCAGGTATTCGGAAGCCTCGTACGTACAACGTACAAGTCTTCTGCGGGCGGGCTCCGCGCATAGTACCCGAACTGGTCTGAGACAAACCTGGTTCAAACGCCATCAATAAAAACGCGCGCCTATACACGCTTTATAGGATTCGCGAGGAGTATGCCCGACTGAGCAAAAGGTTCGCGGATCGCGATGAACTTGGGAACGATGAGCAAACCGAAGCTTAAAGACGCTTTACGGGCGAGGACTTCGGGTTCACAAACTACCCGCCGCACAGTACTCAGAGGGACCCAATTGATAGCTACTGCTCAGTAGTAATCGTCAGCATGGATCGCGATATGTTTAGTATACAAAGTTAACGTCTTAGTTGCAAGAGTACGATACAGTGACAAAAATACAAACGCGTTTACTGCTCATGCTTTCGCTGGTGCTTGCTTGGCGCTCGGGTTCCGTTCTCTAATCCTCGCCTTCTGCCTCGCCGCCTCTTCCTGTACCTGCAAGCCTTCTTTTCGCCACTGGGCCTTTTCCCAAGCGTCGTACTCGTCCCGTGCATCGATCCAGCGTTCCTGCACATCTCTCACGTCCGACCGCGGGCCGCGGATCGGCCCGGCAGCAGATGTCATAAGGGAGTACGTATTCGGACGCTGGGCAGCGGGCATTTGCGATGCGTCGATGGTATCTGGTGGTTGCGGCGCGGCAGGGGGTGGGACGAAGACGCAGCCGGTGGCTTTGTCGATAGTGTGCGTGAGGTGCAGCATGGACTCCTTATCCTGGCGGCAGGAAGGTCAGCGGAATCTCAACGGTAAGCGGGGGAAGGTGTGCACCTCCACGGCGAGGGTTTCGAAGCCCACGAGGCCGTAGTCCTCGATCAGGGAGCATATCTGCAAGTTCAGGGCAGTGAACCGTGGGGACTGCTGATTGAGCAGATTCTCAAGGTAGGACAGGTCCTGAACCTCAGTATAGAAGTCGAGGTTAAAGTCTGAGGGGATGACGTGAGCCATGGCTGGTTACACCGCGGACATTGCGCAGATAGCGATCGGGAAGGCAAGAAGACAGACACGCACCGAGGTCGCCGTACTGCGTGATCAGGTCCACCTTCGAGAGGACGTTGATGTGGGGGAGCTCGAGATGGAGCATGGCGCGGAGAGAGAGCATGAGAACGGACACGTACTTGGACGCGTCTGTGACATAGTGCGCGTCGCAGAGGTGTACGGCAGCGAGCTGGCCTGGCAGAGGCCACGGTTAGCGGCGACAAACAGAGTGCATTGGTGCTCACCCGAAAGCCGCTCTTCGTCAGTTTTTGGATGATATTCTTGACGCTAGGATGATTTGTACTGAGCTCGACCTGGCCGGGGAGGTCGAAGAGGATGTAATCGTCTTTGTCAAGTTCCTTGAGCCGTTCCTCAAGCCAGTCATAGTTTGCTTCGAGGTACTCCATGCAATATAACATCCCGCCGTTCGGACCCAGGCCAAATTCGTTCATGACATCGTCCAGTCTGATGAGGGACGAAATGTCGACGGCACAAGGGTATGGAATATTCTCATTTGCGGGATCGAGATTTACAATGGATATTGGGCGATGAAGGGCCGTGAAGAGCTGATGTTTTCCATAGCAGTATGTCGATTTACCGCTCCCAGGAGACCCGCAGACGACTTCGCCGAAGGGCATGGAGTCCAGACAAGCTAGCAGCGCAGACGACCAGAAGCTTCAAGGACCGCTGAATACACAGGGCCGGGTGGCGCCCATTTCAGAGAGCACGTGATGCAATTTAGCAGCGCGACTGAAGTGACCGCGTTTCGATTGTACATACGCCTGGCCTCTTCCTTCATCCGCTGCTCGTCTGTCCCACCAGGCGCTGCCTCAGGACGCTTTGCAGACGCGTTAAATCCACAGTAAAAGGGGGTTTGCTACGTTCGGACCACCGGGAATGCATTCTGCGACCATGATGTCGTCCACACTACTAGAGGATATGCAGGCAGACGAGGACAGGGACAAGGTGAGTCGATTCCGGTATGCGGAGACTTCATTAACGTGTTCCCCCGATTTAGCACTACGACGAGGAATTTGAGCTGGCTATTGAGCTGTCGCGGCGAGATTTCGAAGAAAGCCGTCGCCGCGCTCGCGGATCCAGTACGAATGCTCTTGCGGGTCCGTCCAATGCACTGAGCTCCAGCCGTACGCAAAATGGCAATGCACGACAACCTTCTTCGAATTATGCAAAGGACCTGGATGCTCTCGATCGAGAGATTGAAGAAACCAAAGCCCAACGGGCCACTCTCGACGCCTTGATTGTCTCGCTGGAGAGGCAGAGGGACGCGTTGGTGCGCGAATTACGGGCCGCACAGACAATGCCCTCCTACAGTGGGCCAAAAGAGAAGGGCCAGGCGGGCAGTATTGATTATACAGCGGATTTCGACTGGAGCGGTGCACTCCAAGCCAAGATGAAGTCTGTCTTCGGATTCGACCAATTCCGCCTTTGCCAGGAAGGGTACGTTTTGCGCGCTGTCAATCACGAAGAGCTCACAGTATTTATGACCCCCTCAGCATCTGTAACGCTAGCATCGATGGTCGAGATATCGTGGGAATAATGCCAACGGGTAGGCCTCCCGAATGTCCGAGTTTTGGCGATTCTGAGCTAGCCCAGGTGGTGGCAAGTCGCTTGGATACCAATTACCAGCACTCATGGTGCCCGGATGCACCGTCGTCATATCGCCTTTAATTTCCCTGATTTCGGACCAAATAATGCATCTGCAAGAGGCGGACGGTCTGTAACAGTGGTCCAATCCGCGGGAAGTCAGCATTGACTAAAGTTGAACAGTTGACGCCGTCATGTTGACCGGTGCAACCTCAAAAGCAGACACAAATGAAGTTTACCAGAGACTGCAACAGATGGCATCCGGCAGATCACATACGCGGGACATCAAACTTTGCTATGTCACTGTTCGTTTTTCTCCTCACAATGACGGTCGCCCGTATATATACACCAACCAGGCTCAGGCTCTTTCCCGCTTACTAGCCCGAACGGATCGCCAAGAGCAAGCGTTTTGTCTCCGCCCTAGAAAAGCTCTACCGGGTAAACAAACTAGGTATCGAGATCCTCAAAAATTATCACTGAGTTTACTCATTATCCACCAGCCCGTTTCGTGATCGATGAGGCCCATTGTGTTTCTCAACAAGGTCACGACTTCCGGTACAGCGCATTTCCCTTTTTTTTTTTTGCTCTTAGCTAACTCGCATCTTAGACCCGACTATCAAAAGCTTTCGATGCTGCGACAGCTTTTTCCAAAGACCCCAATTCTTGCGTTATCAGCAACCTGCCCTCCCGCCGTCCTCCGAGACCTTCTCAGTACCCTCCGAATGCCTGCCCCAGTCAGAGGAATAGGTTTGTTCCTGCTCAGTCGATTCGGTACGCCGTGAACTGAATATATCCAAATGACTTCACAGCTGCAAACGCCGAAGGGACAGTTCTGTTTTCTGCGCCGTTATACCGCAAAAATCTTCACTACGCGGTGATGCCGAAGCCGGCGTCCTTCCAGGACAGCATTCACGCCATGTGCAGCTACATCCTGGAGCACCATCGCAACGATACAGGCATCATATACTGTTTAAGTAAAAAGGTGTCCTTTCAATCTCAAATTGATGACTATCGGAGAAAGGACTCACTACTGGCAGGACACTGAACAAGTCGCCCAAGCCTTGTACGAGGAAAGCAATCATGAGATTCTCACGGGCGTCTATCATGCGGACGTACCGGACGCAACGAAAGAAGCACTCCACCGGCGTTGGCGGAACGGTCAAGTGAAAGTCGTATGCGCAACGATTGGTGAGCATACTTACGCATGTAGGTCTTTGTATGGTAAATCTGACCAGGTATTAGCGTTCGGTTTGGGTATCGACAAAGGGGACGTGCGTTTCGTCCTGCACCACACGGTACGTGACATTTAGCGAAGAAGTCGTAGGCGGTACTTACCGGCGGATTCCTCACCAGCTTTCGGTTTGTTATACACATATTTTGAACTCATATAACTCTGTCTGACCCGCTAGTAGAAATCTCTGGATGGGTTTTATCAAGAATCCGGACGTGCAGGACGCGACGGAAAGGATGCAGACTGTATCCTGTACTATCGCGCTCAGGATGCCACCCGTATTGCCTCCCTAACGTGCGGCGATCACGGCGGTGAAGGGAAAGGTTGGACATTTTTTCTCCTAGGGGCACCGCCGTCTGAACAGTTCCAACCTGTTTGTCCACAGCGTTAGCCATGCTCAAGTTCGCAAGCGACATCGAAGAATGCCGCAAAATTCAGTTTGCGCGGTACATCTGCCTAATCTTGCAAAAGAGGATTGCAGCTTGCTCACCGTGAATCTGTAGGTACTTCTCCGAGTCCTCCCACCTTTCGCTGAACTCCTGGAACACCGAAGAGGGCGACGCGCTGGCTCGCTGCGGCCACTGCGACAACTGCACTCGCCCGCCCGAGACCGTCGACCGCATTGACGCACGCGTGCACGCGTGGAAGATTCTGCGCGTCGCCCAGGCCGTGCATCGTGCGGGACAGCAGGCGACCATGGCGCAGCTCTGCGACCTCGCGCGCGGCTTGGGCGGTGGTGGAGCTGCAGACGGCGGGGTCAAGGGCAAGGGCAAGGGCAAGAAGCATGCAAAGGCGAAGGCGAGCGTGGACGTGGAGGAGGTCGCGGGGAGCAAGGTCGAGCTTTCGAGAGAGGTACGCAGTCTGCGTTTCACGTTTTCCTGGCGTGTCTCCGATGGGTGCTTCTGCACTTCTATTTTCCTTTCCTGGCGTTCTTGCCCTGGCGCAACGCTCATGCTGACCGTTCCGATCCGCGCTACAGCATACGGAGACGGTGTGCGTGCTTCTGCTGGTTGAAGGCTTTCTGGAGCTCTCGTTCTCGCCCACGGCATACACTGTCAACGTTTACTTCAAGCCCTCGGACAACGCTGGACGCTTCACACGCCTATCTGGCGCGGACATCGAGCAGGGCAGGGGGCCTACATTCGACTGCGCATTTCTCCGGAAGGCTGCGAAGCGCAAAGCCACCTCCGGGGCGGACAAAAAGAAGGCCGAGAAGCCTGAGAAGACGGTGAAGACGGTGAAGAACGAGAAGAGCAAGAGCACGCCTCGCGCTCCCAAGGCGGCGGTGGGCGCGAGCAGCGCTGGAAGCAGCAGCGCCCGCGGAAAGCGGAAGCGCGAGGTGAGCGAGGATTTGGAGGACGGCGAGGAAGGTGGCGATGAAGAGGACGACACCATCGACGAATTTGACAGCATCAACGACTTCATCGCCGACTCGGACGAAGATGAGGACGAAGATGCAGACTTTCATCCCTCGTTGCGGGAAGGCCCCAGAAGGTCGGCGCACACGGCTAAGCGGCCCCGCAAGACCTTTACGAGGCTGTCGCCAGACGACGTCATCGAAATATCCTCAGACTAGATTGAGTCGGCTTGGCATTTTTTGGGTTTCGTGCTTCGGACTGGGACGTGCTGTATTCTTGGACAGAGCTGTATCATAGCATTGCGACATCATGGTGTATCGACTAGTAGTACTAATGGCATAAGTTACATGGCGTGCACCGCGGCATTACCTCCTGCTATTTCACCGGCCGCGGGTAAGTACAAATATCATAAACCGCCACAGGCGGGGATTACATCGTGAGGTCGTTGAGAGCGTCGTGAGAGCGAGGCGTGCGAGGAGTATTAGGCTCCTCTGACGAATAATGATAAGAGCGGATGAGATGGATGAGACGCGGCCAGTGGCGGCGGCGTCGAGCGTTCAGACTGACTGCGCGCTCTTTGGTTGTTTGAGGGCGGAGCGAAGGGGGCGTTTGGGGATGAGCCGGTGCTGCATGTCAATGCGGGTGCCCTCCTCGTTCATCCAGCCCGTGTTAGGCTCGGGGTAGAGCTGTCAGACACGAGTCAGCGGGTCCGCATGCCACAGCATGAGGAAGTGAGACTCACTGCCAGGTCGGGCGGGAACTCCTGTCCCTGCTCGGGTAGCCTGTACTGGCCATCGTTCGTCCACAGCTGGTCCCTGTGAGGCAGTATGATGTCAGTACTCAGGTCCAATCTCTCACAGGCACGCGGCAGACTCACCCCCGACGATTGAACCACCCCTTTCTGCGGTTCTCGGGTGGCACGGGCGAGGGGCACACCAGGTTCTCGTTCCATCGAACGGATCGTTTGGCGCTCGGGACTACGATTCCGTTCCCAACTGCTTGCGGGGGGCTCCCCTGCGGAGCGCCTGCCTGGGAGTTTTTGCGCGACGGCGGAGCGGTGGGCGTCGAGGGCCCGCCCACCGACGTCTCGCTGGGACGCGTCGGCGCTTCCTGTGCAGGAATGGAAGGGCGGATGCTCGCCGTACGCGCGAGCTGCTGAGGCATTCCCGACATCTGCTGTTGCTGCTGCTGTTGAGAACGCGAGGCAGAGGCGGTGCCCGGAGGGGCGCTCGCGGCGGAGGGGCCTGGAGGAGATGAGGAAACCGCGGATGGCGCGGTGGCAGACCCGCGGGGAGGGGATCCGTAGTGCGGGGCATCAGGTGGCGTAGCAACCACCCCATAGAGCCCGGGTGGCGCGCGAGGGTGCGCAGCGTCGTCTGCCCGCCCCGGGCCCTCCTCGCGATACTGCGCGGGGACGGCGGGAGCGCGCGACCGTGCAGTGGAGGTGTCGAGCGAATCTCGTCTG
The DNA here is from genome assembly GCA_001302255.2 of Trametes hirsuta. NCBI lineage: Eukaryota > Fungi > Basidiomycota > Agaricomycetes > Polyporales > Polyporaceae > Trametes > Trametes hirsuta. The sequence goes on along the minus strand of CP019382.1, from coordinate 208,283 downwards.
GGGCGGCTGGATAGCACGCGCTGGTCAGCGTCACGCCGCGAGGGCGCAGAGCTGCGCGCGTACTGTGGGATGCCCATGGGTGTTGACCAAGCCTGAGAGGCTCCGAGCATGTCGACGACCATCGCGTCGGGGTTGCCTTCGGAGAAGAGCGTGTCGCTATCGCTGTCGGACGCGGCGTCGGCGCTCGAGAACTGGATGGGGTGCACGGCGTGCGAGATGCTCGTCGTGCGCGGGCGGTGGCTGTCGGAGCGCGTTACGGGGACGGGGGCGGGGCGGACGCCAGGGCTGCTGTCGGTCGGGGGGCGAGTCGACGGCGGACGGGGAGGAGGGGCAGTGATGGCGAGCGGAGGGCGGGAAAGCCCCGGCGCGGCGGCGTTACCGTTGATGGGGCCCCGACTTTGCAAATTGGGATAGAGCGTGGACTCCAACGTCTCCGTGCTGCTGCTCGCGCGCGTCGACGAAATCTCGAGGCGCGACATGGCGAGTTCGACCTCTGGGTACAGTTCCGAATCGGAGCTCGAGTCCGACGAGGGCGAGCTCGACAGATCGTCCACAGACAGGATCGACCGCTCGTAAACGAACACACCATCGCCCTCGAGGCTGGGGTGTATCGAGTAACCTTTCTGCGACTTGGCGTACTTGGTGTCTACCGGCCATGGCTGGCTCCCGGGTTGGGGCACTGGAATGACACGGCGGTCCTGCGACAGCACGAGCGGGGGCTGCTTCCTCTCCGCCTCAGATCGCGACGCCTGATAGCTCAACTGCCTGTTCCACGGTGCCCCGCCATTACTGGCAGGGGGACGCGGGTCATACTTAGGGGCAGGATGCTGGACAAGAGGTTGGGAAGGAACGAAAGCCGTCTTGAAGGCGTGGACGGAGAGCCCGCGGGGCATTTCGGGAAGAAACTAGCATGAGTGTTACTCAGAGCCCGTTAGGCCGCGAGCGGAAGGAGAGACGTACCCTGGAAGGACCGGTACGGTTGTTACGGCCAGCACCTTTGGAGTCGATGCCAAGCGACGAGAGCATTGTAAGCTGGCAGAGCGGGACTGGCGGACGCAGACGGCCTCCAACTTATACTATGGTCTAGACGGTCTCGCTGGCAGCTCGTGTGGGCAGAAAGCGTGTTCCCATACACGAGTTGTCCATATTGAGAACATGCGGGCTTGCATCGCACGACCGCACACGCACACCCAGCCCCGCAGGTGGAAGATCGTGCGTGTGAAGAGATAGTAACTGATAGTAACCCCCTCTGTAAGCCCCCGGACGCACTATACAACGCATCATAGTTCAGCCATTAGAACTCGTTCGATAGGTGACGTACAGGCAGCTCTTATAGACCTGTTATGACCGCGGGAATGTGCCCGCGGGGAAGACAGCTAAACGGAGCGTAGACGATCCTGCGAACTGGGCATCGCATTGGCAACAAGCTCACCAACGTTTGCGGCCATTCCCGGCTCGATTTCAGATGCATTGCCCAGGTGCTGTATCGTCGCAGTATGGTAGCACGACGAGGCCATGAGGCACGAGCCGCTCACGAGAACTAACTGATCCGGACGAAGTCGCACCTGAAGCGCGCAGCAAAACATGCGGAAGCCGCTCCGACAGCCTCCTGTCTAGCGGGTCTGCCAAACAACACCGTTATTAACATAGCGCTCTCCGAGGTACGGCAGCAAAAACGAAGCGCGAGCGCAAGCGTGTACTATACAACGAATCATCACCACGCCCCGACTAGGGACGCCCAGTCTTTGAGCACCGTCGCGCGGTCCGTGCCTATCTGACGGGTAACTTCGTTTTGGCGGCCGATGGGCAAGTCCTCAAAGGTCGCCAGGAGGTTCCCGTCCAAAATGCCCTTTGATAGTGGCCTCGAGACATACTCGTTCCGCACCATGCTGTTTCATACATCAGCAACCATGCTGTGCTGCAGATACAGCAGAGCCACTCACCGGAATGCCTTGGGGTTCAGCGCTGCCACATGCTGCACGGTGCGGATCAGCTGGCCTTGGAGGAGGTGCAGACGCTTAAACGCGGCGTCGTCGACATAGGTTAGCGTGCTCAACGAGCCGTCGACCGAGCCTGGAAGTCCTGTCAGAAGGGGCCGCACACGCAAGTTCCGGATGCTACGGACCACAGACGAGACGCGCTTGCGGTATTTCCGGATCTCCCGTCTTCGGCCTACGCGCTACCAGTTGCGAAGTCCGGTACTCGGTTTGCCCATGGAACTCTGTACGCCGGAGAAGGTGCTGCCCGCTCTTCGACTCCGGGTCTCCAACGGGGGTTAATCCGGAGTAATACGCCGGAGAAGAACGTGGGACTTACCACGGGGGTCATAAGCATACAGTCTCACAATGCCCTCTTCATCACAGGTGACGATGGATAGGTGCCCGTCGGCGAAGAACAGGTCGGCCCTGGTGATACAACACAGTTGTGGGTCCTTGCCGAGGATCACGAGCTTGTACGGGTCCTCCTGTAGAGAAGGTCAACGCGTGATTGTAGATAAGCTAGCGCGAACCGACCTGAAACGCGACGAACCAAACGCTCTTCACGGCGTCGCCAATCACGAGCAGGTTCTTGACAGCGCGCAGGGAGGTGACATACACGCCAACGTCCAGGAATGCCACGCCCACGAGTCGTTCGTCCAGATCGAAGGCACGCACGAAGATCTGGGCACCCAGCCTTAGACGGTGCCGGCGGAAGGAGGAATGAAGGCACGGTAACACACCTTCTGGCCCATGGATGAGACGAGGTAACCGTTCATTCCGCAGAGGAACGAGACCGGGCCCTTCGCGTCGTCGCGGCACAGAAGCTTTAGGCGCCACCACCGCTTGACGTTCGCGCTTGGGTCTGGCACCACCTCGACGATCTCGAAAATGTACACCTAGCACGCTGCAGTCAGCATTATCCTAGGGGAGAGGGCTTTACGCGCTACGCACTGCGCCCTTCACTGCGAGATCTTCGCCTCGGTTAATGGTGGTCCCAACGGCAACGAAGTCTTTCATGCCAGACTCGGTGCTCGTGGTCTCCAAGGGTACGGACGCAATGCAGTTAACGAACTCGTTAGGGGCGAACTCGTATCTAGCCAGTAGTTAGAGCCTATACCTCACCTCCACTCGAGAGTTACAACTTACCCATCCATCGCGATACCTCCATCTGAAGAGAGAAGCTCCAAGGTAGAGCATTCGCTGTAGGGGAACGAGATGTTGGCACCTAGGGTGGCATCGCGATCGTTAGTGGGATGCGGGACGAGATAACGTCGCTTATAAGCTCACTATCTGGCTCCCATACGATGTTCCCGTCCTCGTCATATGACGCGAATCGGTTTTGGAAGGACGATGCTGCGACTATTAATGAAGTCGAGGCATCGAACACGACGTTCGAGTACGGCCTTGAGCGCGGGGCGGAGCGCGCAGGGAGATGGCCGTCGAGCTGGATGTCAGGCATCCATTCAACCAGGGCGGGGCCCTGCGCGTCATGAGGTTAGCTCCGGCGAAGCGGCGTCACTCGCAAACAGCCTTACCTCATCCGAATACAACAGGAAGTCGCCCCTAGACTCCCATAGAGAGGATGTAGTGAAGGCGTGCACCACGCTGTGCCCCGACGGGAACAGTTTCACGCCACCTTTGTCGGTGGAGAGGATCCAGGAGGGTCGATCGCCCGTGAAGAATACTCCCGAAAACGTCTGCCCGGGCGCAGGAGACGTCACAAAGGGCAGCAGGAGGCGCGAAATGCGCTTCTGCTCGGCTAGGACGGACTTCTGCTCCTCCTCGGGGTATGTGATGTCAAACGCTTTGGAGAGCACCTTCACGAACTTCACGAGGAGCGTCGAGGATCGGGCGGAGGGTAGCGGCTCAGCAGGGCGTGCGGCTGCGACCGTGTCGTAGATCGCGAGTTGTCCTGAGCGCAGTAGTACCTGGGGTGGTCCGCGGTCAGACTCGAGCATCCCCTGCGTGCACAGCACAACTTACAATGAGATGCGGGCGTGGCCGTGACTCCCCTAGGGGCGCGAGGGCGATCTGGTCAATGTCAAGCTCCTGCGGCTTTCGTGGAGGATCCTGTGGCAGGGAAGCTGCAGGAGGATCGAGCGTGTCGGTGAGCACGGTGTCCAGCGTCGCCAGCGAAGGTGTGGAGAACACCAAGGTAAGCTTCGGTAACGTCCAGATCTGCACGGAACAAGTTTATTTTCACCGCGTCAGGTGCCACTTCTTGTGTTGCATACCTCCACTACACCCTGTGGGCGGGCAAGTACCAGCCATTGGCTCCTGCTTCCTGCATTCATGGCTCCTTGCAACGTTGATGTAACGGTCTCCGCCGGAGCTTGCTCGTTCAAGAATGTTTGGAAGAGGCCGCTCGTATCTGTGTAAAATAATCCGATAAGGTAGCGAGATGACTGCTCGATTCTATGAGTAAAATTAATTGTTCCATTGAGGGTAACCGACCTTGTCGCCCATTGGGGACATGTCCTTCCTCCTTATTTTGCCGCGCTCAATCTCTCCAATAAATAAACCGATGCTGTCGTCTTCGCGAATGATGAGCACAAACGGATCGCATATGCTACACGACTTGATCTTCGGCCTTGGGTTATTACCGTCCAGGTCTTTGATAACTTGCCGCTCAGAACCATCTGAAACCAGGCTGTCAGCGAACCTTTCGCTTTGGTGGTCAACGCACATACCAGGTTCAAGGACTCGTATGACATTGGTGACATTGAAAAGAATGTGCAAGATGGCAGTTCCCTGGAAGAAGGACGCAGCCCCCAAGGTGGTTCCTGGTATTCGGGTGGTTATGGTTATGTCCGAATGCGCTGACCGTGTTGCGATCTGGACAAGATGGTGAGCTCAGGTAGCAGCCAAAATGGTGAAACCATCCATACTCGCGACAGCCCTGGGGAGGGGTTGGCGTCCGTGCTGATGATAATGGAGTCATTCTCTGCGTGGTAGGGGTTTGCCGGACGTTCAAACGTCCCGCCGCTGATCTTTACTGGCTGACGGACGGCCAACGACCACATTCCGCGGCCTCCACCAATGGCATGGAGTTTGCGTTTCGATCGCATCGGCATGTCTCTCTATATACGTCCAGGTAAGCCACGGAATATCCGCGCAATGGGAGACGTACTTGAAACATGTGGAAGCTGCCTAATTCTCCCGAACCTGTTGCCGCAATGAGTTCTGGGACGACGCGATCCTGTATACAGGTTCTATGTGAAGCCGGGAAAATACCAATAGAACAATGGGACTCACGCCATTACGAGCGACCCCAAAAGCCATGTCACAAATAGGCCCGTAGGCAGGTATAGCATCACACAACGATAGGCGAACGACAGTGCGTGTTTTCTTAGCTGGCTCAATAGCCCCGTTCGCGACCCCGTTCGTTGCAGGCTTCTCACTAGAATTGGACGGCCCATACAAGTCTTCGAACAATAGGTTAGAGGATCGACACTGGGTTCGAAATGATTTTCATTTACCTTCGTCGTCATCCAGGTCCATAGAATCAGCGGGAGCTACTACAGTAGCAGGAGCAGCCGACATATCAACGTCGTCTTCTTGGATCTCTTCTTCCACATGGATGGTTCGTAGTAGCACGGAGGGGCCCACGACGCTGCCAACGAAGACATAACCGTCGTCAACTCTTTTAACAAGAGCAGGGACCGTAGTACGAGCTAGAGCGTCAGACATGGCCAGCCGCGAGACAGTCTTTCCATCGAGTATGAGTTCGACGGGATACACGGTGCCGTCCTTCAATATCACGAAAAGCGTTTTGTCGTCTACAAAGGTGAAACGTGCGCCCTCCAGCTGGATGTCACGGAGTTGCTCTTGTGGGGTCAGAGAAGGCATAGGCAGGTCGCTGGTCCGTGGCGGCCACCCATTAACAGGTAAGATGACACGGCGAGAGGATTGGTCGACGAAGATGATAGTGTTTCCGGCAAGGATGACGACGCCACCAGTTGCAGTCGAGCATGGCGTCAGCGAGAAACAATCATAGGGCAATCCGTCGACGGCCGCAATTACCGGGTAGTTGTTAGTGACCAAGTCGAGGGTGAATATATACAATCCAACGGTGTCCTTGTATTCCTTTAGGCGACTATGTGGGAGGTGAGGCGGGTTTCTCGGCTTGGTCTAAAAAACATACCCAGTCCACGTTTGTTGATACTGGCAAAGCACCGCTATGGTTGGATTGTTGAAACCTGGTAAGAAAGCGAAGTCGATGACGTTCCGTATCCGCTTGTCGACATCGTTTGCTAGATCGAGAACGAAGCTTGGGGAGTATGGTACATCCCTGGCTTGACTGGACTCTTGTTCCATCAAATCAAGTTCAGCTTGGCTTTGATAGAATGGCAGAATGGCGAGAGCGTCTTTTGGTAATGATAATGCAGCGCAACGGGAGAGAGGGTCGACCCGAAGTTCCGCCCTGAATAATGACGAGTCAAGAGCCATCTGGCTGTACGTCAATATCACAGACGAAAGGCGCCGCAATTGAACGTACCAGTTGGGGTGCACGCTCGTAAGTGTGAATGGAAACAGTTAGAACGTCATGTATAGCGTCCGACCATTCAAGCAATGCAAGCTAGTGCTTGTGTAAGTAACTACGCAGACAAAACATGAGATTGCTTCACGCACCTTCGCATCTTTGAAAGAGACCAGTAGCCTGTCCAGCTTATCCTCCAGAGAGTGGACCGTACGCACAGCCTCCAGGCCGGTGACCGTGCCATGTAGTCTGTGCTCTCGTACTAGGTAAAACTTGGTGACTGTGGCGAGATGGGTGAAGCCGTTCTGCCCAGTTGACTGAAGACGGCAAATGTGAACAGGTCAGCCAGACGTCCTCAAGGCTCACACACGCGGCGAAGACAGAACGAAACATCTCATTGAAAAGCTGAGATAGCATAACAAAGGGTTGTTACCCGCATTCACCTTGACCGTGCCCATGTTCACGAAGCCCTCCCCAGAGACATCCATCTCGACCTCGCCCTCGACCGCTTCCGTTCCCCTTCGTACACTGGCGCGCCTGTCCTTTTCATCCTCCTTTTGCGTCGAAATGGGAGCCGGTTCCTCTCTGACCTCGAAGATGCGCAGTAAATTGGAACGTGCGACGACGACATTGAAGAGTGTGCGGCCACTTTGCGAAGTCGAGGGACCGTAGTCAGAAAGAGTTGACGGAGTAAACTTGAGACACGTGGCGAATTCGATGCCACTAGGAGGCAAGATTTCCTGCCTGAGAGCCTGCATCCTCCATACGCTACCTTCCTGAGCTCACCAAATACCAAAGCAATCGTAGTCGGGAGAATAGAAGTGGTGGTCAACCGCCAAGCGGAGTAAACGCAAGCGCTCGCCCACCCAATTTAGGCAACCTCACCATCATCTCGTGGCCCAGGCCAACTTCTCATACTGAACGCTAGGCGCTGCCGAGACTTATTCTGACTTGTCGTACTGTTTCAGCTCACCTGCCTGCGCTCGAAATATGCTGACGTGTCCCAAGGAAAACTCCTGCGCTGCCTGGAAATATGATATCTCAAAGAAAACCCTCATCGCTGCGAAAGCACACCGAGAAACTTAGTAGCCGTTGGTTCAGATTCCAAGATGTCCGACGGTCACCATGAGCATAGCTCGCACGCATAATATCGATGTACCAATACAGGTGACGTATAAAACAGGTAAAATTCATACAATCGTTGAACGGTTTCAAAAGCCTATGGTTCTGTTCCAAAAGGCTTTCCGCTCATAGACCCTGCATGTATTGGCGCCTTTCCCGAAGGCGTATGTAATTGACAGCATTAACGCTCTGAACAAACGCGTTCCGGGCTTGGTAGGTTTCGCAATCCTTAGCATCTCTTCCAGTGCCGGTGCGGCGGTGTGTGCATATGCAAAGTGAGATCCGGACCTCTCGAGAAGGAACGACGTCTCGAAACCGAACATGAAACCATCGAGCCAGACTTCGTACCTTGGGGTATATACTCTCCCACTGTCCCACTCGTATCGACTCGACACGGCGACTCCTGAGCTGATTGGTGTACGCACATCGGTCATGGGTGTGCTGGCCCCGCGGGTAGTTCTTCTCTGTCCTTACTCCTTCCCGCGCACTGTGCGGTTATATATCTCGAGCACTCGGGACACTGCCATTGGTATTGAAGATCGAAGGCATTGGAGGGTGAATTGTGCCCAAATTTGGGGCAGTGTACACGGCCACGTCCATGCTTGGGATTATCGTAAATCCGTATCAGGAATAGAGAAGATGCAAACCATCTCACCCACTTGTCGTGCGTGCTCACACGTAAAGCGTAGGAGAAGCGAGGAAAGTACATCGTCACGGATTCAAATTCAACAGGCATTCGGAGAAGGGCTAACCGTTATCGGCATATACACTAACACCGCTCAAGTAATATTTACAGCAGAATATGAGCGTATGCTTGTCGTGCGAAGACCCAGCTGCGGAACATATGTTGTCGGAACGTGCTAGCCAGCCGGCGGCCGGCCCCCTGCGGCCCCGCGGGAGTGTTCGCCGTTTAGGATTAGGCACATCGCGGCCAGTCGTCGGAGAATGGAGCGTTCCTGATTAGGCAAGATGATGGCGCGAGAGACTGGGCCGGGTCTGGTGCGGCGCCATGACACGTCGTTGCTCGCATCTACGCGCGGCTACAGGCGTTCCGTATACTATCTTCTTTCCTCTATCCTCTTTCCCCACCTCATGAAGCTCAAGGAAATCCATCGCACGTCGACCTTTGCATGGTCACCGTCACCCGAGCTGCCATTGCTGGCGACCGGCACTGTCGCGGGCGCGCTGGACGAGTCCTTCAGCAATAACGGCCAACTCGAGATTTGGGCCCCGGACTTCCTTGACCGAAATCAATATGACCTCGGTGGGGAGGGCCAGGCAGGGCCAAAGGCCTCTGTAACCACTACTTCTAGGTATGTAATGAACGCTCGTACGCGACGGACTAGAAGGAGTGAATGTATGCGTGAAGGTTCAACCGTTTAGCCTGGGGGTACGTGAATGGGGAACGCCCGCGCGGAGTGATTGTCGCGGGCATGGAGAACGGCGAGCTGGACATCTGGGATCCGTCTAAGATTGTTGCCAATGCAGAGTAAGCGCAACTTGGTATTGGACGCGTCATGGTAGCCTAACACGCAACATAGGCCCTCGGAATCGCTCATCCTTCGCAATAAGACTCACACCGGTCCTATTCGCGGTTTGGACTTCAACCCTATACAAACGAACCTTTTCTCATCCGGTGCTGTCAATGGCGAGGTAGGAAACTTGCCCTAGTAATAATGGGTGTCTAACGCGTCCCTAGATCTACGTATGGGATTTGAAAGACCCAAGCAAACCCTACTCTCCTGGCACACGCAGTACTAAGCTGGACGAGATTACTGCTTTAGCATGGAACCACCACGTGCAGTATGCTCTCGCGGCATCCAGCAGTACAGGATACACTGTTGTGTGGGATTTGCGGGGGAAGCGTGAGGTTGCTGCTCTTGCGTACGGCGGTGGGGCGGGTACCCTCGCTGGTGGCATACAGGGTTTCGGTGCTCCTGGTTTCGCGATGGGGGGACGGCGAGGCATGAGCGACGTTGCGTGGCACCCGGATAATGTGAGTATTCGTGTCGGTTATTGCTCCCACAATTATTAATCCCCCTTCGATAGGCTACTCGCCTCGTCACATCGTCAGAAGATGACGCGTCGCCAGTCATTATGGTCTGGGACCTGCGCAACGCTCGGGCTCCGGAGAAGATTTTGACCGGACACGAAAAGGGAGTCCTGTCGCTGTCGTGGTGCAAGCAGGATTCGGATTTACTGTTGTCATGCGGTAAGGATAACCGTGCACTTTGCTGGAACCCACAGACTTCCGAGATCATTGGGGAGGTGCGTGCACTACATTTGTCTCACGTATAACTTTACTGAGCTGTCGACAGCTCCCGTCCGCAGACAACTGGGCATTCCAAGTTCAATGGTGCCCCCGTAACCCCGATCTGTTCGCTGCTGGTTTCTTCGACGGGACCATCGGCATTCATTCGATTCAGTCAACGAACGAGGCCGCTGAGGCGCCTGCTGCCGCATCACAGACCGACGGCGCTGACATATTCGGTGCCCCAGGCTTCTCCCGGGCTAGTCAGGCCACACTGTCACTCAAGCATCCCCCCAAGTGGCTGCGACGACCGACCTCAACTTCGTTTGGATACGGTGGCAAGCTTGTCACTGTCTCGAACCTCCCTTCCGCCCAGGGGAAGAACCAGAGCAGTGTGGTCCACATACGCAAGGTTGTCACTGAGACGGCAATTGTCGAGCGTGCGCAGAAGCTGCAATCCTCAATCGATGCCGACAACTTGAAGGATCTTGCGCAAGAGAAGACATCCTTAGACGCGTCTGCTACATGGAAGGCGCTGCTTAGCCTTTTCCAGGCTAATTCAAGGGATGAACTTATCACTCTACTTGGTTTCTCCAAGGACGAGGTGGCCGCGCGTGTCGCAGAAGCCGTGGCTAACCTCAAGAAGGCAGCAGCGGCCAAGGCCAGTATGCCCATCGAGCAAGACGTCACCGAGACCGACATCAAGGCCCACGAGCCTGTGGTGTCCTTCGCGGAGCCTGAGCGCGAGGCTACTCCTGAGAGCAAGGGTGAGGAAGGGGGCGAGGAGACCTTGGACAGCGCCTCGCTTGCAGCAGAGGCCACGCCTTCAGAGGCTAGTGTTGGTGGTGCTTCGGACACTACTAGCACGACACGTCAGGGTGATGGAGAGTCGACAACAACCGCCCCTAGTTTGTTCGGCGACGATAACCTGATCGGTACCCCTCAAGGAGACGCTGCTGCGGACTTCTTCGGTAGTATTGGTACCGCCCGCACGGCCGAAGACGACAACATCCAGGTTCCTCATCATAACTACCCATTGGACTCCTCGGTAGCCGCAACCATTGGTTCGCGCCCGTCCTCGGTGGCGTCTGAAGTTCTCAAAGACAACACCTTCAGGATCTACCCCACTGACGAATCGGACACTGACCGCTTAGTGACCAAAGCGCTCGTTCTCGGTGATTTCGATTCTGCCGTCTCTCTGTGCTTGTCTTCCGAACGTTTTGCCGATGCTATCCTTCTGGCTGTAAAGGGTGGCCCTGAGCTGCTTGCACGGACGCAGAAGGCGTACTTCGAGCGTCGTACCACCCAGCTTCCATACCTGCGCCTTTTCCAATCTATCGTCACCAACGACCTCGACGATATCGTCCAGAATGCTGATCTTCAAGAGTGGCAGGAGATCTTCGTTGTCCTCTGCACTTTCGCCAGCCAGGACGAATTCTCCGGCTTGGCGGAGCAACTGGGTCAGCGTCTAGAGTTCCAGTCCAATGTGGTCAAGTCGTCTGGTGTCCCTGATGCCGAGACCAAGGCCGCCGAACTACGCCGCCATGCCACGTTGACCTACCTGGCTGCTGGTCGCCTTGAGCGTCTGGTTAATATTTGGGTCGAGGAACTAGTCGAGGAGGAGAAGAATATCGTCGCAAACAAAGATCACTCCGACGGTTCGCTGTATACTGCGCACGCTCTGGCTCTGCAAACCTTCATCGAAAAGGTCACGATCTTCCGCAAGGCGATCAGCTACGTTGATGACGATCTCAACGCTACTTCTACGGTCGACGATTCTACCGTTCGTGCGTATAAGCTTTCAGGTTTGTACGATCGTTACTTTGAGTATGCGGACTTGCTTGCGGCGCAAGGTCTGGTCAAGGATGCTGTAGCGTTCCTCAAGCTCGTCCCTGCGGAATATACTGGTGCTGCTGGCTCACTCTACGACTTCACGATCGGTAGGGACCGTCTGCTCAAAGCGGCTAATGTGACCCCTGCGCGCACTACTTCCCTCCCCGCTGCTGCTCCCGTTGTCCCTAGCAAGACCGTCCCGCTTGCATCGACGAGCGCCGCTTACCCCTATGGCAACTATGCTCCCGTGACTCAGCAGCCTATCAGCCAGACTACCACGACGTCGTCCGTGTACGAGCCGTATGCTCCCGCCATCCAACCTGTGGCCTCGCAAAGCTCCAACCCATACGCACCCCCCGCGTCGGCTGTTCAGGCTCCACAACAGTACCAGCCCACGGCTCCTCCGACCTACAACCTATACGCGCGTGGACCCGGTCAACAACAGCCTCCCGTGCAGCAACAGCCAAGTGTCTTGCCTCCTCCCCCTCCTCGCGCAGGGAATGCGACACCCTCTGCGCCTCCGCTTGGGCCGCCACCACAGGGATCTGTCATTAAGCGCGATAATGGTGGTTGGAACGATGCTCCCGCCGTAAGCCAACGAAGAACGCCAGCGAACGCTAACGGCTCAAGAGCAGCGATCACATCCCCTTTCCCCAACGCACCATCGCCGACTTCGCCGCTGCCCTACGGCCAGCAACCTCCCACTTCCCTCCCTCCTCCCCCTCGTCCCGGCAGCGTGCAGCAGCGCCCGCCTCCTCCGCCTCAAGGCCAACGTGGTCCCCCGCCGCCTGGACCTTCTGGACCGGGACCTTACCCTCCTCATGCCCGTCCCCCTTCAGGGCCTCCCGGACCTCCCCCGCAGCATATCGCGCCTCCTCCCCAGCGTATCCCTGGTCCACCCCAGGGTCCTCCTGGTCCCGGTTTCGCGAGGCCGCCCCAGGGTCCTGGTCCTTACGGCGTATCACAGGGAGCGCCTGTGCCTGGTCAAGTCCCTCCATTGCCCCCGCATGGACACGTTCCGTACCCTCCGCCAGGAGGCCCAGGAGGTGCTTCCGGCCCATACGCTCGTGCGACGCCCCCTCCCCAATTTGCGCAGGCAGTGTCTCCGCCTGTTGGGCAGACACCGTCTGGCCCATATGCTCCCCCTCCCCAGGCTCAGCAACAATTCGCGCCCCCGCAATCCGGACCCGCCCTGGCTAGCTCTCCGCTAGCTGGCCCGCCCCATGCTGGTCCGCCCCCGGCAGGGCCTCCTCGCGGCTCGACGCCTGCCGGGGGTTCAGCCCCGGCCCCGCCGCGTGCAAAGCCTGGCCTGCCCCCGCCGAAGTACCGTAAGTTCAATCTTCCCGGTTAACTACGATCTGTCAGCTAATGTATGCTTTCAGCGCCTGGAGATCGGAGTCACATACCCGATGAGCTGCGCCCTGTCTATCAGGTTATCTCAAGCCAGCTAGAGCAGTTGAAGCAGGTCACGCCTGTGAGTCTCCTCGACGGATTTATTTTTTAACCGGAACTGAAGTTTTAACGTCCATTTATAGCCTCAGCAAAAGCGGCTCGTAGATGATCTCGAACGTCGAATTAACCCGCTTTTCGACGCCTTGAACTGTGAGACGCTGTCCGGTCCCGTATGCGAGCAGCTTCTGGTCCTCACACGAGGTACGATCTATCCCATTCTGCCCCCATGCCGTATCATTCTAAAGCTGGGACTTGTTATTCTTCAGCCATGGATGCTCACGACCGCGAGGCGGCGCTGGCTATTCACATGGACCTTCTGACGCGTGGATCATCGACGGACGATATTGCGTTGTTCATGTCTGGCATCAAGCAGCTCATCCTTCGGCTCTGATCGAGTACTGCTCGAGTGAAGTCTATTTATATCAAGTGCAACAAAAGAGACGACGGCGGTGAGGATCGGATGGACTAGTAGCGTTGTAGCAGCGTCGTCTCGCATTGGATGTCTGTCTATAGATAATGTCGTCTTCTCCATGGTTCGGTGTGCATTATTTCTCGGTGTCCACTTTCGTTATCGTCCGTCCGCTTATCCTCGACCGGCCGGTAGTTCAGTGGTCACAGGATCATCTATAGCTGAGCTCACGGATACCGGTTCGATCGCTTTAAACCGAGCGCCGATCCGTGCCCATTCTAGAGGGAGAAACACATGTACCATCCACTATAGTAGAGCTCCCGTGAGTGCTTCTTTCGGTCTTCCTGGAACCTTCTCATCTAAAACAACTTAGGAACGTTGTGCTTTTTCTATCAGACTGGGATCTGCCCGCATCGGCATCGCTTTTGTGCACATGAACTGGATGCTCTTGCCTACCCCGCCTGCGCCCCGTGGGGTAAGCGAGCCGCATTGCCGCATCAGGGCGCCATCAAGTCTGCTGCGTCGTTCATGGGGCACATTAGCGCAACGCTTCCATGTGCTCGACTCTGCTTCCCTATGTCCGTGTCTATGGTTGGCGAGACAGCTCGACCAGTACCACCGAGCACGCGGGCCACCTCTGCGCACGTCCACGCCTGTGGCAGGCCCGGATGCTGAGGTCGCGCGATTGCCGCTGCCTGTGAGTCCCAAAAATGGATCCCAGTGTTCCCGGCAGCGTACGGTGCGTGTCAGCTGGGCTCGGCTGTTCGATGCTGACGCTCTCAATTGACCTCGTAACCGAGCGAGCGCGTTGGAAGGATGTTTCTTCTGGATGACTCGCGATCGTCTACTAGTGTTGAGCACGGGCATAAATAGAGGACTCTCGCTCAGCAGCGTGTCAGCCCGTCCGTTCACTCTGAGCACTAGCACGCCCAGCCACCCAGGGAGTTGCAGTCAGTAGACTTGTTGGCCATGCTGCGCTTCCTCTCTACGGCCACTGCCATCTGGGTCTCGTTACTCTTCCTCCGCACCGGCGCCCTTCCTACGCACCAGGCCCGAGCTGGTGTTACCCTACTGACAAGTTCTGAGTTGTCTGCGTTGGCACCCTACACGGAGCTCGCTCGGGCGGCGTACTGCGGGCCGGACAAGGTCACCAACTGGGAATGCGGTGGTAAGTAGTCCCCTTGACCATAGAGAGCGCATTTAACCCGTTGTTTCTAGAGGCATGTAACGCTATTCCCGGTTTCCAGACCGCGCTAGCTGGCGGCGACGGAAACGCGGTTCAATACTGTAGGTTCCGCGACTTTGTCCTAGGGAGACGAATGGCAAGCTTACGAGTACTCTAGACTTTGTCGGGTACTGGCCCAGCCAGGATGCCGTCGTTGTCGCCCATCAAGGGACCGACCCCACTCAATTGTACGTCAATGTCACTTGCAAACCGCTTGCCCCATTCGCTTACTACATGCTAATGGTCCAGCCTATCTGACCTTACGGACATTGACATCGTTCAAACAACATTGGACAGCACCTTGTTCCCCGGCTTGTCTTCCAGCGTACTGGTCCATGAGGGGTTTGCGAATGAGCATGCGCAAACGGCCTCTAGTATTTTGGCCGCTACCAAGAAGCTGCTCTCGCAGACCGGCGCGACTACGGTCATCAACGTGAGCTACATTTTGGTGTCACACCGTCTCACTGATTCATATTCGTTCACTATGATCGTTTAGGTTGGGCATTCACTCGGAGGTGCTCTTGCGGAGCTCGATTCCCTTTTCCTGACCTTGAATCTACCGTCGAACATCCATATCAAGGCTGTAACGTACGGCACACCACGAGTAGGAAACGCGGCGTTCGCTTCTCTATTTGACGCCAAGGTATGTTAACGAAGTAGTCCTCGGCCTACTACCCCTCCTAAATACTGACATTCGCGCTGAATGCTCTACTCAGGTTCCAGATTTCAAACGGGTCAATAACGAGGCGGACCCAGTCCCCATTGTCCCTGGGCGGTTCCTTGGCTTCCAGCACCCGCACGGGGAGGTCCACATCGTGCAGCCCGGCGAGGCGGTGTCGTGCCCCGGCGACGACGATGCCACGGACGCACAGTGCACGATCTCGACTGTGCCGAATATTTTGGAGGGCGATATTCTCAACCACTTGGGCCCTTACGAAGGTATCTATATTGGGTCGATCTTCTGTACATGATACAGCAGCGTTTTGGAAGTATATCTCAAGTTCGTCTTAGTGGGCTCCCAACTATTGGATGATATTCTAGCTCGGGATGACGGACTAGTTTCGATACCTAGTAAGTTCGGATACATAAGAAAAGAACCACGCCGCCCGATAGCCCCGCGCAGTTTGAATGTTTCTTCCAATCCTTCACATATCATATGCCAACTATTGTAGGTTCCACGCCAAACGAAAACAGCAGCCTAGTAATAAGGTTACAAGCAACCCGAATGTTACACAAAGATCGGCCGCATGTATAGTACATCAATCCACCTATGCAAGAATGCGGATAGCATCATCCCAGACTGACCCGCATAACGAGCGATCCTATACCCCCCCTTCAAAACAACTCAAGCCGCACTGCTAAAAGACATGTGCGACTCGAACTCGCTCTCGTTGACCGACTTCTTGACGTATACCTCCATGGGCACGGTCGACTCCCCTACGGTCAGTGTCGTCGCAGTGCCAAGCCGCGAACGCTTCGCAACTGCCCAACTGATAGTCGCGGGTCTCTGGGTGTAGTAGGAGTCATCGTGGCGCTGGTGCCCAACGCGCAAGATGACAATGGAGAATACGATGCCGGTCATCGGTACCGCCTTCGAGTGGCAGCGTCAGCCAGTCCCCCCTACCGCACCACTAATCGAGTAGGCAGCGACTCACCATTTCAGACATGATCTCAAGACCTTGTGTGCCGAATTCGAGCGTCATGACGTATACGAAGAGGAACGCGGCGTTGATGAGCCCACTCTCGAGCACGATGCGCACGATGGGGGTGAGCCTGGAGGCGCCGGATTCCATGCCGCCCTTGGTTTGGCGGTCAACTGACCAGATGCGATAGGCGAGCATGGCTGAAGGCGGGAGTCGGGGGCTTGTCAGCGTCTTCCATGGTGCATCGAGAGAAGTAGTTTACATGTTGCGAAGGCGTTGGCGACGAGACTGAGCGCGAAGAAGGCCTTCAGCCACTTCGCTTCGGAAAGCACAGTTTGATTGGGGAGGTGGCTGTACGCCCACATCGTATAGGAACCAGCAGCTAATACATAGCGCATCAGCCCGATCCGACTACAGAATTGGCGGCCGGAGACCTACCTGCACTTGTAAAGGACAGGGCGATCGGGAAAAGGACGATCCATACGTTCTTCCCCCAAACTACCCAGCACCGGTAGTTCTATGATCCTGGGCCTGAGTATATCGCTCGAAACCACGGAAAATAATGAAACATACAACAAAAGAGTCTCCTACTAGCAGCACCGCGATAAGCAGGCTGTGCTTGGTGATGAATAGAGGCTGAGTGACGTCCGCGAGGTACGCGATGCGCGCCGCGCGTGGGTCGTGATGTATGAACGCGACGAATACGTTCGCCGTGTCCACCGAGAATCGTGCAGTCGCGAGCACGATGAGGAGCACCGCTGCGAGGACCATCGGCCAGCTCAGCTGCGATTTGAACCGCGTCCGCCGCTGGATGAGGTCGTAGCCGCACACGCAGAACAAGCAGACGAAGACACCTACACGAGGGCCCGATGCGCGGTGAGTACCGATCAGGTTGGAGAAGATGGAGCCAACTTCCGTACCGTAGAGGCCGCCCTCCGCAGCCAGACCGGCCAGCTCGGCAGTGTCGATCTTCATGCCGGACGCCATGGTGGTGGTGGGCGCGAGGGAAGGCGAAGAGGCGGAAGAACTGAGCCGCTCAGACTCGAGGTGATGTATCCGCCCAATAAGCGAGCGTACAACCTATATACTGCAGACATCGAGGGCAGCGTGAAAAGCGTCCGCGCCAATGCCTTGATGACGGCCGGGCGCGAACACGTCAACGCGGCAATGGCTTGGCTAGCTGCAAATCAGGCAGGACTGGGACAGGACGTGATCACCATGCACAACTGGGGTATTGTGCGCTTCTCCAGGAACGGACGCACCGCGCGAGCGCACAATGTGTGTGAACGGCGTGCATCCCTCATCAGCACGGACTGCGCGGGTGTGGATCTTTCGACTGACATGCGGAAGAGGGTGCACCGCGATGGGATGTGTGAACGGCGGGCCCTTTCCAAGCAGCCGGACAACCGTCGCCCCGAGGAGGTGCACGCCCGCGGTGATGGTTCTGCTGGCTTCGGAATCGCCAGGCGATACGTAACATTGATGCGGGGGTGGACGCAACTGGGGCACTGCTAGGTGATAGACCCGATATAGGCACCGATGGACTTCTGTACGACTCTTGCGCAAGGTACGTGAAAACAGACCTCAGTGGCTGACAGACGGGCAATACATCATTACTCTCACCGCGACATAGGACACATTAGACAGCGAGCCTCCGAAAAATCTTCTCTATACATATGGCGCGGACCACATTGATGCGGCAATACCGCTCACATGTCTTGTCAGGATATCGTTAATGTACAACAGATAGAAGCCTCTTCGTTAGCTACAGCCCGACAGCGTGCGCAGTCGTTCACTCCTGCGCAGGCTCGATCACAAACCCCTTGCTCCAGACCTTCTTGGGGTCGTACTTGGCCTTCACCCGGCGGAGGCGCGGGAGATGCTCCCCAAACACATCCTCTGGTTTCTCGTTGCCCTGGCTCATGTTCACAAACCAGCCCAGATCGCGCCCAGACAGCTCCGTGTTCTTCTCGCGTACAAACTGCACGAGTGATGCCGTAAACTCCTGGGCAGCCGGGACAGACGCGTCCGTGGTCGACCTGTCAGATGCGGAGATACATTGAGTCAAGGCGCTCCGCCCACGTATGCGCGAGCGCGCACAAATCGGAGGGTGACGCACCTGCCCTGTACCGCCATCCAGTAGTGCGGCTCGCGCAACTTGAGCGCGGTATCGGCGACGCCGACCTCCACGAGCTTGGCCGGGCTCGTGAAGTCCCACAGGACAGCGGAGCTACGGACCTCCTCGCTCGTCTCGGTGAACGCGACCCACTTCTCCCAGACGGCGGTAAGCAGCTCGGGGGAGAAGTCGGAAAAGAATGTGCCGCGGATGGCGAGCCGCTTGGGGGCGGTCGTGAGCGATGCATCCGCCCCATGGGAGACGGTTAGGAAGTCTGGTGCGGTGCCGATTTTCTCAAAGGCTGGTTTAATGGCGCCCTCGCGGAAGGGGGCGAGCACCGTCTTTGAGCGTTGGCCGTCCGTGTCGTGTAATACAGTAGGGAGGATCACGATCGACGGCTGCATACGAGCGTCGGGATTAGACAATCGCCCAGCTACGCCGTCATAGGCAACCGCCGCTTACCTTGAAGTGTGGGGCAGGGCGCGAGAAGTTCAAGGTGAAACGCTCGGCGGGTGTCTGGGTGGATTTCCAATCCTGCAGGATACGAATTGAGCACGACCCTTATGGCAAGGAGTGGATGTAGCAAAGCACCTTAATGATTTGCAGCACATTGGCGAGCTCGGTTCCAGGGTACGCAATAACCCCGGACCCGAAGGGGCCAGCGGGCGGATGAGTCTTGAAGACGAATTCGACGACGACGCCGAATTGACCGCCGCCACCGCGAATTGCCCAGAAAAGATCAGGCTCCTCGTCATTGCTAGTCTTGACGATCCTGCCATCCGCAAGGACCACGGTCGCGCTAAGGAGGTTGTCGATCGCGAGCCCGTGCTCTCCACTCAGCGGACCGTAGCCTCCGCCGAGCGTGAAGCCGCCGACGCCTACGAACCACAAAGGCGACCCGACGACATCGACCTGCGCCTTTGCCGTGACCTCGTAGACATCGCCCCAGTAGGCGCCTCCCTGGACGCTGACGGACTTCTTGTCTTCGGCGAGGGTGACCTTGTTGAGCTTGCTGAGGTCAATGACGAGACCGCCGTCCGAGCTCGCCCATGTAGCGGAATGCGCACCGCCACCCTTGACGGCAACCTCAAGCGGCGGGGTCTGCCCGGTGGCGTAGGCGATGACAAGAGGTATGTCCTCGTACGTCGCCGGCTGGACGACAAGTTTGGCGGGGAGGATCGACAGATCAGAGTTGCGACGCAGGGCCGCGGTGTACGCGTCGCCGGACTCGGGGGTGAGGACGGTGCCTTGGATTTTGGACTTGAGCTCTGCCATGGTGGATGGTTTCGCCTTGCGGGAGCTGCGGGGCGAGCGCGAGCGGGACTTTGAAAACAGGGAACGCAGGCGCTGCATGACGGGATGGCGAGTGACTGGGCCCTTGTGGCGCGCGGGCGGGGAAGGGGCGAGATGTGTCGGGGCACGACCTCTAAGCACGTCTTACTGACCGTGAACAGAACCACATCCGCTTCTGATCATCTGCACAGAACGGAGTGCTGTAGCATGAGAATCCTTTCGCGAAGGTGATTGTCATCTCATCGGTGCTCCTCGCGGCCCTCGCCAGCATCAGGAAGCCCAGCTACTTCGTGATCCTCTTGTGAACGGCATCTCATCCAGCATCCAGCAGGTATTCCGCCATCAAGTGCCGACCAACCAAGAACCAAAAAACGAGTCGAGGTTGAAGCGTAATATCGTGCGAAGTAGTAGGACCTAGTCGAGGTTGACGAGAGCTGAGAGCTCGAGAGAGGCAGCCATACAGTGGGCCGTAGAGCGCCTACCGGCCATAACAAGTCCAAATCCGGCCATCGACTTGGATCGCCCGAGTGACTTGGCAAGGCTCAGTGGCCCAACTTCTGGCCTTGGTACGTTGTCCCAGGACCCACTTGTGTACTCCGTCTCGCTCAACCTCTCCTGAGCCCTCAGAAGCATTCTACACATCATCTTGCTTCCTCGTGCATCATGCCCCGTCTGCGACGAAGGCGGAACTCGTCAAACCGCTGACCTTCGTGGCGTTCCTCCTGGGCAAAGAGAACTATCCTGCCCAGTGGCTGCGCACCGCCCTGATTGGCCTCGGGAATAGTCTCGCCGACTCAATTTTCTCACCCTGCCCAACCGGAAGAGCGTGAACTGAGATCCGGGGCACGTCTCCACCCTGGCAGCCTCGTCCGATCGTGGGCTTTTGAGCGGGGACGGACACATCGCCCAACAGATTCTAGTCCGTCGTGTCCCTGTCCTGACTCTGAGAATTGTTTTGGCGCCTTCATGAGCATTGAGAAGCATCATACCCTGCAGAACATGTGCCAGTGTTCCCGATTGCGAACTGATACAGCACCTGTGCAGTCATCCCCCGATTCGGGGGGCCATGAACCAGTCAGCCGCCATCCGGTCTCAATGACCGCCTTGCCTTGGATGGGAATTGGCTAGACGTGCGTACAGAGCTTTACTAGTGGATGGCACTTCTGCTTCTGCTTCTGCTTCTATATCCTTGGGTTGATGTTCTTTCTCAAGCATGCGACGGGTGCACGTGTGTATAAATGCAAGGGTGTCATTCATACGACGGCGTAGTGCAGCTCGAGACATCACAGTCCCAGCAACGCCCGCAAATTTCGTGCAGCTCACCTTCCAGCGCGCTCCGCCGCCTTCACGCCATGGCGTCCCAACTGTCCATCAAATCGTCCATCCGTCTCTCCTCTGGTAAGCCCTTCTGGGTATGTGCTAGCACCACGACAGCGCCGCTGATGGTATTCATGGGACTCCGCAGGTTTCGAGCTGCCCCTCCTGGGCCTTGGCGTGTATCTTAACGACGACCCGAAGCCTGCTGTGCTCGCCGCGTTGAAGCATGGATACCGGTATGCGATACGTCTGTCCCGGATTCGATCCCCAATGTCTGACAAACTCTGTGTAGTCACATTGACAGCGCACGCATGTATGGGAACGAGAAGCAGGTTGGCGAAGCCGTCCGCGAAAGCGGCATTCCGCGCTCGCAAGTCGTCGTCAGTGAGTTTGCGCACACCTCATAACTTCATTATGCGAACGTCTAAATGTGTATCATGTAGCGACCAAGATAGGAAACGACGAGCATGGGTACGCGCTCGCGCTCGCCGCAGTGGACGACTCCCTGAAGCAACTGGGCTTTGGTACGTGTAATCCTATTAAGGTGACCCGGAGAACACGTACTCATCCGGCGACGGTGGTTGCTAGAGTATGTCGACATATTCTTGATCCATAGTGCCATGTCGGACAAGGCCCGTCGCCTCGAGACGTGGCGCGCCCTCATCGAGGCAAAGAAGCAAGGAAAGATCAAGGCTATCGGTGTCTCCAATTAGTATGCCTCTCCACACTCTTTATCTCGGCACCACTGATCGTGGTAATGATGCCTAGTGGCGTGAAGCATCTCGAGGAAATTCGTGAGGCAGGACTCGAGACCCCGGACATCAATCAAATCGAAGTGCGTAGGCCCCACGGTCATTGGCCATGATACGAAGTTGATATGTACCTCCCGTGCAGCTTCAGCCCCTATGCCAGCAGAAAGAGATCGTCGAGTACTCAAGAAAGCATAGCATCATCATCGAGGCGTACACCCCGCTCATGCGTGGGCAGTGGGACATCCCTGCGATCACGGACACAGCAAAGAAGGTGACCATACATCCCACTCTTCTTTCCCCCAAAGTCCGCGGACCCCGACTCACAATTTTTGCAGTACAACAAAACCCCCGCACAGATCCTCGTTCGCTGGTCGTTGCAGCATGGGTTCGTTCTCAGGACTTGATTTACTGCATCTCTCTTACGTCGACTCATGGGATTCGTAGATTTGCTCCGCTCCCCAAGTCTGCCAATCCCGAGCGCGTCATTTTGAATGCGGAGGTGTACGACTTTGAGATCGACGCGGAGGACCAGGCGCGCATCGACGCACTCGACCGCGGGAAGGCGGGCGAGATCACCTGGAACCCCGTCGATGTTGACTAATCGGAGAGAATGCTATCCCGGGGGTTAGTCCTGAATTGCGGCAGCTTTTCTCTGTGTTGTGTGATAGGTGTATGCTTTACTTTGATGGTAAACGAGGCTATAGTAGTTAACGCCGCGAGTGCTATCCGCAAGGTAAATGTTCTGGTGCTTCCGGCCAACCTTTCCCACGGCTCTTTGTCTCCTTCCGCGATGTCAGCACATTGCAATTGGCCCTGAGTTCGGAGCGCAAGTCGGAACTTTAGGCCCTGCGGAACATTTCACAGGGACCAGCTCTTCTTCGGTGAAGTTCTGATGAACCCATTCTCCCAGCGTGCGTCAGATGGGCGTGCGCAGCCAGGTAGGGCGCTGTGCGGGATGGATTAGGCTGCCTCCGTACCACGTACGTACTGAGCCCTCAGCGCCGGCCGAGCCTTCTATATTCCATGTGCGCAATGGGGGGCCTATGTAAATGCGACTATGGGAAGGCGGCGGACGGGCGAGTCTGTCTGCATAGAACGCGATGGTGAGCACAAACTCGTACTTGGCTTGGGTAAGGCCTTCGACGTGGGCATTGGAACGGGAGCCGTCGTCGTTCGCGCCCAGCCGCGGATGGTGGTCGAATAAGGATATGGACCCGGTGCCGCCTCACAAGGTGAGTAGCTCTGCCACCTGCATGCGTTCAAGCGATGATAAAACGACTGCGGGAATGTCTTATAGAGGACGTGGACGACGTTGAACTATATCGCATATTGGGTGTCTGACGCCTGGAACGCTGCAGTGTGGCAACTCGCATCTAGTATGCTTGCCGTCGGACTCTCCTGGTTCGCTAAGCCGAAGTTCACTGACCTTGGATGTCTCATCAACTGATTGCTTATTGTATGCATTTAGGCGGCAAGCCCTCCCCGCCATTGCCGTTGGGCACATTATCATCGCTGTGGTCATGGTCTTGAATGGGACTATCGGCGCGCGACTACATATCAGCTTCCCTGTTTTGAATCGATCCTCCTTCGGCTTCTGGTTCAGCTACTTCAGCGTTATCAGCCGAATGGTGCTCTCCATGTTTTGGCTCGGTATTCAAGCATATACCGGTTCTCAATGTATATACCAGGTAGCGTACCGTCTTGGTCAAAACCAGAGATCCCGCTGACTGGAGTAGATGCTCAAAGCGATATGGCCATCAGTAGCGAGGCTACCTAACCACCTGCCACCCGGGGCACACATCACTACGTCCGGTTCGTCCATGCTTACGGTTGCGGGCCCGATGGTATCTATAACTTCGCTCACATAGGGATTATGTGCTACTTCTTGTATTGGCTGATCCTGGTGCGTCGGCACTGAGTGCACGGCAGGGCAGGGCTGAGCACGTAGTTTTCAGATCCCCCTCATGTTCATCTCGCCCCAGAGGATCCGTTGGTTCTTCATTTTTAAAGCACTAGTTGTCCCTCCCGCTTGGATTGCTATTTTTATCTGGTCTGTCGTCAAAGTGCCTATGAGCCAGGGGCTTCTGCGACAGCATAGCCACCTATCTGGCAGCGCTCTCTCGTATGCATGGCTCAGTGCACTCAACAGCGCTCTTGGCATTTATGCAACAGTTGCCGTCAATATACCAGACTTCACCGTGAGTTCTTGGATCTGAGCAAGGTTTGGAACAACATTTTAACATGGCAATTGATTTACAGAGGTACGCAAAGAACGAACGAGCGTAAGTCGCCACAGTCACGGTGCTGTCACTTCGAAATCACTGAGAAGAGGTGTTGATGTCTCGCAGGCAATACATTCAACTTCTCGTGATTCCTATCACATTCACACTCGTCGGCTTCATCGGGATCGCCGTTACGTCTGCAGGGGAGGTTCTGTACGGTGCGGTGCTGTGGAATCCTCTCAGCCTTATCGATCATTGGGACAACCGAGCTGCGACCTTTTTCGCAGCGTTCACCTTCGCCATCGCTCAACTAGGCACAAACATCTCTGCTAACACGCTCTCTGCGGCGAATGATATGACCGCACTTTTCCCGAAGTACATCAACATCCGTCGGGGCCAGATCATCACTGCAATCATTGGACCCTGGGCATTCGTCCCTTGGGAGATTGTGACGACGGCGCAGGGCTTCCTTTCGTTTATGAATGGGTATACAGTCTTTCTGGGGCCTTTTGCTGGGATTATGGTGACGGACGTGAGTGTACTCGCTCTTCGCCTGAGAATCATCATTCGTCATCAGAAGCTTATGATAAATCGCTTAGTATTGGATTATCCACCGCGGCCGTGTGGACGTGCCTTCGATGTACCAGCCACACGGCCGGTACCGTTACACTTACGGCTTCGTGAGTAGTGACCCCGACTCACTCGCGGCAAGAGCTCAACTGATTTTGACTACGTTCTTGCCGATGCGGTGTAGAATTGGAGGGCGGTGCTGACAATGCTACTTGCGGTGCCGCCCAACATGCCTGGCCTCATTGCGTCTGTCAATCCAGCTGTGCATATAGGCGGGGTAATCAAGGTGTTTAGTTTTGCATGGCTATTTGGCGTGCGTTGTTTCTATTTTATTGAGGCCATGATGACATGGTTGTGGGCGATGCACTAACTTCCACTATAGTTCTTCGTGTCGGTCACACTATATTCCTTCTTGTCCCTGGTGTTCCCAGCGAAGGAGACCTTTGTGGATCAAGCCATCACAGACAAGAGTCATGAGGGGTCGGGCGGAGACAATGTGTCACGCATAGAGAAACAATGTATCGAGGACCGTGAGGTGAGAAGTATAGTATCAGAATGCAAATAACGATCCACGCAATGTGCAGAGTGCAGATAGCCGTATCAATACACGTATGGGATCAGACGATACGGGGTTTTCTTCGACCAATCCTCCCACTTTGCCCCGAATTCGTTCCTCAACACCGTGTCTTCCTTCGCCATCCTCCGTAATAGTGAGATCGTGACGAACGTCAGGTATCCTACGATGCACACCGCCAAGAGCTTCCCAGTCACGCGGCTCCACCAGTCGGCCTCCACAAAGTATGAGCCCTTCTGGAAGAGGAGCGCAAAGTTTCCCGTGACCATGAGCACCCAGCCGGCGTAGCTTGGGTGCCGGACGTAGGCATACGGGCCAGTTGTGACGAGCTCGTGGTCGCGCTGCACGGCCATCTGCCAGGTGAAGAGCCTGCCGAGCGTACGGTGACACCATATACGGATGAGCCCTCCCATAATCCCGAGTACACACGCCGCTGCGGACGTGGTCGTGATGCGCAGGGCCGTCACACGGTCTGCTGCGTTGGAGGGGAAGAGGAGCGAGAGAATGCGGTCGGACGTCAGCGAGGGGAAGCTCCGTACGAGGAGCGATCCCGCCTCTGCTACGGCAAGGCCGCACAGTGCCCACTGTACAGTGAGAAGCACGAGGTCAACTCATGATACTACTGTGGTATGGCGCCACGGCGTTCGCACCGAGGAGGCCCGTGCGGGCAGTACTCACTTTCGCAGCCGCCGTGATGGCCATCTGAGTAGCCGTCGTCCTAGTCATGTAATCAGGGACCGCAAAGCGTTTCTGGTCTTCTGTTGGCGGCGGCGGCCGGGGAGGCGTCATGCCTTGGTACGTGCATAATGCATGAGAGAGGAGGAGCGGTATCTTTAAAAGAGGCGTGACCAAGGTCGAGACTAGGAGAATAGGCATGATGCTCCGGCTTAGTGGGATGTTGACGCGGCCAACGGTACGAAACCAGGCCTATCATATATGTAGTCTTGTCCCTGATGACCAGACCAGTACAAGTTGATTCATACGTACAGGCGACGCCGCGCGATGCGTTCCATTAGCGAAGTCCGATGCCGCACGGGAGAAAACGTTGTCTGTGTTGGCTCTCAAGGGACATACGCGCGCCGCGCTCGTAGGACCGCCGGTGTGATGCTGAACCGTACGGCGGCTCTTCGTGCACAGTCCGAGCTTCTCGGTGACCTGATGCTGAGATACTGAGGAGAGAGCTCAGTTCACTGGACAAGGGCGGCGTCGGCTCCGAGAGAATTTGTTCACATCGTACAAGGCTCCAAGCATGCCTGCGGACGTTTTGGCAGTTCCAGCGCAGAGGATTAATCATTCTCTATTCGAATGAAGTGAATATACAAATACACCAAGGGGCCAAAGCAGTCCATAGATATACAAATGTATGCAACTGGTGCGTAGATAAACTTACACTTCACACAGGCGATATGGTGGCGAGCCAATGACATGAACTGCCACGCTTATTACAGGGGGATACCATGGTCGAGTTTGATGAGGTCTGCGGCCCGTTCCGCGATAGCATAGACCGGGGCCTGCAGATGTGCTCCGAAGATGTGGGGCTGAAAACAGTGTGATCGTCCGCATCAGCCGCTACCGTTCGTCCACTGAATGGGTGAGCGAGACTCACGAGAACCGAGGCATCAACGATCCGCAGCCCCTTGACGTTCTTCACCCGCAAGTCTGGGTTGACGACGCCCTTACTGTCCTGCGTGCTTGACATTGCAGCAGTACCCATGGGATGGCGGAACGTAGCAACCATTTTGCGGATGTACGCATGAATGTCAGTGTCCGTCGTCGTCTTAGCAGCCTCTGAGAATGGCGCGATGATGAAGTCTTTCCAGGCGGGGGCGGCGACGAAATGGTGCGCGGCCTTGACTGCTTCTGTCAGGATCGCCAGATCCGATTCTGTACGCATGAACGCGGGGTCGATCAAAGGCGCGTCGAATGTCGAAGACGACGCGAGCTTCACAGAACCCCCTAATGCGACCGCGCCCGTCAGCGTTATTCTAACGCCAAGCACCTTGAACGCAACGACTGACTTGAGGTGGGCGCCACAAGGGCGACACACATACTCATGAAGTTGCCCGCCTCTGGCTCAGGCTGCGTAAATGACAGGAAGGAGTTCTATCGGACTATCGTCAGCGTTTACGCGGCCGTCAACTGGGCATCTGCACTTGCCCCGAACGTCAACTCGAAGTGAGGTGACCGCGGGCCCGCGGTAGAGTCGCCGAAACGTCTGAGGACGGACGAGTCTTTTGGAAGGCGAAACCAGCCGATCTGGTTGCCCCCCGGGTTGTTCGCGATCGGGCCTCGCTTGGTTGAATTATAGAGAGCAATGAGCTCGTTCTTCAGAGCAGGGTTCCGGTTGATGGGGTCGAGCGTGTCATTGCTGTTGACTTGCCATTGCAGAGGCACCCACGGATGGTCTTGCATGTTCTTCCCGACATCGGGCAGATCGACTAGTGTCGTGATCTTGTGAGAAGAGAGCTCCTCCCGGTCGCCGATTCCAGAGAGCATGAGGATCTGTGGGGTGCCAATGGATCCTATTTAATCAGCGGTTAGCTCTGAATGAAGCCGTTAAAACGGGAATACAGCGCCGCACCTGCGGAAAGGATCACCTCCTTTCGCGCTGTGAGCTGGACACGGGGACCTGTACGGAACTGTGAGCATCGTCGACATCCCTGCATAGAATGAACACCATACTAGACAAACTCTGGGCGAGCTCGACCCCAAGGAAAGTAGGTGCTGAATAGGACGAATGCTGTGTGCAGATGAGCCGCGTCACACGAGTGCCAATCAATACGTCGAGGTTCTTGCGGCTGAGGGTCTCGTCCGTCAGGAATGCAGTAGCTGCGCTACTGCGTACACCATGCCCGATAGTCGACTGTAACCAGCCTGCGAGTGAGGTCAGGTAGGCAAGGCTCTCCTAGGCCACTAATACTCACCGACGCCAAGCGGGTTACCGGAGTTCATGTCGAGGTTGAAGGGAAACTCGCTCGATAGCTGCGAAGTGGTTGCGATAACACGCGCATCTAGGACGCTCACATTTCCCGGGAGACTGGTGAGGACCGGACCGGACTTTCCATGCATCGTTGAGTTTACTTGGCCAGAAGTGTTATGCCCATCCACAGGGGGGGATAGCGTCTCTGTCTATGGGTTCGTTTAGCGGGCGCAAAGTCAACGTTAAGGAGGCCAGGCTACCTTCAGGATGTATGGAAGGATGCGCTCCCATGACCAGCCTGCATCACCGGAGACGCGCGCAAGTCTATCAAACTCGTCAGAGGAGCCCCGGGTGTAAAACATGAAGTCTGCAAATGATACATCAGTGCGCGCGTTAAATGGACGTAAATATTGCATACTCGTTGAGCTACTGCCGCCGAGAACATAGCCCCGAGGATAGGGTATAGTTTGGTTGCTTAGGGCAGATTGCGGTATCGTGGTGTAATTCCAGTCGAATGTGGGCTCGATTGAAGAAACGAAATATGGGACTTGGATTTCGTTGACCTTGGACCCTTGTGCGTTACTGTGATGGGTTGCATCTAGCGCGTGACGGGTGCGGATAAAACACGATGACTGACTTCACGCCTGCCTCGACGAGAAGGACATGAACCGAGGAGTGCTCAGTCAAGCGGTTTGCCAGAACCGCGCCCGCAGTACCACCTCAACATCAACGGCTGGGTCAGTGCTGGTGCCAGTGACCACACGACCTCGCCGGAGTACTTACCTCCAACGATGATGAAGTCGTAGGTCTTATGAGCGACCATGCTATGATCGGTGAGCAGCGAGGCCGAAGCTCGTCCCAGTATGCTGAGAACACCCAGTAAAGATACCCTGTAAAGAAACATGGTGGCGGTCGGCGTTGTAGGGATTCAGGGCAAAGCCTGTAAAGACCCTACTCCGCAACCTTGGCCCGCCTAAATAACAGATGAGTCTAACCCAGATAAGAATCAGCGAAGTTGCAGCGACCGCAACACCGGCATGATGCTGAGATGCGCCGCGCAGGACGTACATATCGGGCAGCGGGCGCGCACGGTACAAGGCCCACTCATGAACAGAGGTTCAAACTCATTTCTTGGCGTATCCGGGGCATCCGTGGTTCTCTGTCCTGGGCGTACACCTTGGACATTACCCTGCGTCTTCCGCGCGCGTCGGCACCTAAATCCGAGCAGGATGTCAGGCTGCCGGCCAATGGGGGCGCGACAGCTCTCACAGCCAACGCATGCGCCGGACGATACATCTCATGCTGCCGTTGGTGCGAGGAATGCGATACAATAGCGGCGCAGTCTGTGTGAGCGGGATTACGTGTAAGGGGCGATGCACGCCAGTCAGGACAGAGCATTCCCGGAGCCCGGGGTGTGTTTTGACTTCGCAGCGGCGTGGGCGTGCGTCCATGTCCGTGCTGTTCTTGATCAAGGGAAGAACAGCAAGAACATCAACGGACCCTCAAACGAATAGGCGACCATATGCGCGCCGCCCATGAGCGGTGAGAACACTAAGACTGATATAGATCTACTCGATCTTCCACCAGTCGCTTCATGGATCTCGCGGAAACCCCTGCCGTTGGGTTCGCGGGAGTCAGAAGAGGCGCTTCCTGGTTGTATATGCCCGTAAGGCACGTAAAAGAGCCTTTACACACCCATACGGATAGGATCAGCCGTATCTGCGCTTTGAACCCTAGATTCTCGACTGCGTCCGCTGTCGTATACCGCAATCCGCTACTGATGACAGAGAAGACGGAGATGGCAGAATAGACACGCACCGCATAGTTCCGTGAGCACCGATTCATTGCTATTCTACGCCGAGAAGTTCTACTTGGCACTTGTTGTAGACACGGGCCGCGGCGAGCCTGTCAAGGGCGGCCACAGAGTGCGCAGAGAAGCCTGAGGTCGACTGGATTGAGTTAGACAGGACATTCATTCCAAGTGGATGTCGCCGGCCATATTTTGCAGATGATATCGCCATTTCAGACACAGCCATACTCACCCTATAGAAATGCATGCTGCCAGAGGGACGTGGTTACCCACGATTCGAAACCTTCTCGAGCCGAGTCAACGTCGAAGAGCTTAGGAGCAAGTCGCCGCGAGGCGCCCGCTGCAGGTATGATCGGACTTCGGTCCGAAATCCCGGTGTAGATAGATAGATAAATTCCGGTGTTTATAGTGGTGCTCAGGCCGTTTACGGCCTATGTGACCACTACGCGATACTACAAGGTGCCTCGGGCGGGACTGCTACTCTAACACCCCCTGCCCATTGAAGGGAGGAGCGCGGGGTACAAACCTGGCCTCTGGTACGTCATAGGTGACTATGTCCGCCCTGCCTTCCGGTCTTGGGAGGTCCAGGAATGCGCACCGTCAGTTGCCCCGACGGCGGCCAAAACTCCCCCCGGGTCCCGGGATCGGCCGGAACCCACCAACGCCCAAGGGTATGCTAAACTACGTACAGTAAAACACAGCGGGGCCGACGAGCAGCGGGCGGCGGGTGCAGGGCGCGTGCATGGTGGAGTACGGGGTCGAGGTGAAGCCTTTGTATCGCGTGGTGCGGGTTGTGGCATGTGGAGGGGAGGGGGAAGGTGAGGTGGTAGAGTGACTTGAACGACGAGGTGGTGGCGTGTCCCGAAAACACGAGCCTGTCGGGCGAAGGTGAGCCCGAAATAGAGACTGAGACGAGAGATAGAGAGAGAAAGACGAAAGAGATAGGGAGGCATAGGGCGAGAGAAAAGAGAGAGCATGTGGCATAGGGTAGGGAAGGAGGTGTGACAGTGAGGAGGTGAGAATGTCAGGACTCAGCTGGTTCCAGGGGAGCACTGGTACTGCACGAAGCGACCGGTGGCCTCAACAAATTGGAGGAGGGCCGTCCGGCACTTGGGATCGCCAAGGGCCCGTTTGAGAGTCAGCGGGTGCTTGCCGAGAGAGCGGCGCAGTTCGTGTCGTGGTTGAGCAAACCTTCTGCAGGAGCGCAGGTAGTGATCGACGGTCTCCGGCTCCTGGCAGGTCGAACACAGAGGAGAGGAGACCGCACCCGTGCGGGCCAGGTACGCATTGAGGCCAATGTGCTGCGTCCTGAGCTGAGTGAGGATGCTGCAGTGCTTGCGGGGAAGTCGGCGGTAGACCTTGAGTACTTGACGACCGGGCGGGACCTCGCTGACCGTCCGCTGGAACCGGCGGCCCTGGTGTGATGACTGCCAGCGCTGCTTCCACTCGTCCGCGACGCGCGTCTTGTACTGCGCCTTCAACGCCGATTGGCTGCGGGGAAGGTCCTGCAAACGTGTCAGCGACTTCGGAAGCACTGTGGAGTCACCTTCTGCTGCGGCCTTAGCCTCCGTGTCTGCCCATTCATTGCCCTCGATCCCGCGGTGGCCCGGTACCCACACCAGACGCAGGCGAAGAGTGCGGCGCTTGCGCTTGAGGCGGGCGAACTGCGCATGGAAGAGCTCGACAAGCTGCTGGCCCGGCCGTGCACGGCGTGCGCTGGTCGCCTTGATTGCAGAGCGGTTGTCGAGGAGGATATTTGCGCGGGTGACGTGTGGTTCTGCGCCGATGATGTCGAGGGCCAGGATCATGCCCGCCAACTCGCCCTCGAAGACGAGGTGGTGCTGGTCAGGACCGAGGTGGACACGACGAACATGTTGCCGCCCCTGCCGCCCGCGAGCGACCGCAGAGGCCCCAATGCCGTCCTTGAAGCCAGAGCCATCAGTAAAGACGCAAAACTCGCCGCTACTCACGATGTCATCAACCGTGGCGGCCGCACTGCCCTTGTCCTCCCCCTCGAGGGACTCAAACTCCGCTTGAAAGGTCGGATCCCATAAGCCGGGGTCGATGATTTCCATGTCACGGAGCTCGGGGAAAGAATGGAACAGCTCGTGCAGCGATGAGCGATGAAGACGGGGATAGTGGCGGATGCAACGGAGAACTGGCTTGTGCAGTGGGTGGGAGGAGGGCAAGGATACAAGGCGTGCAGCAGCATTGAAGGCAGCAACATTCAGGCGAAGATCAATGGGGAGGAGGCCGGCGTGGTAGTCGAGGGCGATGGTTGAGGTCGACTTGAAGGCGCCTGTGATCATCAGTGCGGCCACGCGCTGAACCTTACCTAGACGCCGCGCCAGGCCAACTGAGCCCTTCGCTCGCGAGGAGCCCTCGACGTGCCGGACAGGGGTGTACCATACCGGGAGCCCATACTCCATCTTGGGGACCACTACGGCCTGGAATAGCTGGCGTACATGCGAGTGTGGCAGGCCAAACGTAGGTCGCGTGAGACGACCAATGGCAAGAACCACGCTGGTCCCCTTCGCGACGGCCATGTCGGCGTGCTCCCTCCATCGCAGGCGGCGGTCGAGGATGATGCCGAGGTACCGGGCTGAGTCCGATGCAGGGACCGTGTGAGAGCCGATCACCAGTGGCAGTGGGCTGTACTTCTGCTCGTTGCGGGTGAAATGAACTAGCTGAAACTTGCCTAGGTCGTAGCGGCACGCGTGCCGTTCCGACCAGTCCGACAGCTGCAGGGCCATCCTGCTGAGCATCCGGATGTTCTCCTCAATGGTGGGGGAGGAGACAACCATGGCGGAGTCGTCGATGTAGCCGCTGGAGGCGCGCTTCTTGTCATTGGGGTCTACGAGCTCCAGGAGGTCAGCGGAATAGAACAAGTACAAGATAGGCGAGAGAGGGGAGCCCTGCGGCAGGCCCGTGCTGGCATGCAATGGTTCCGAGGTGAAGTCGTCGAATTTGAGCTGGGTGCAGCGGTCAGTAAGGAAATTCTCGATCCAACGCACCAGGTCCTCCGGCACACCGCGCTTGCGCAAGTTGTGCAGCAGGCGGGCATGATTGACAGAGGGGAAGGCGGAGGAGATGTCGAGGAAGAGGACCGAGACGACGTCGTGCCGCCGCCAGCCGTCCTTGATGCGCTGTGTAAGGTACAGGACCGCGTCTGTGGTAGTGCGGCCTGCTCTGCCGCCAAAGTGCGTCGCCGGGAGGAGCCCGTGCTGCTCGGCGAGCGCAGCGAGCCGCTGCGCGATCACTGCCTCGATGACCTTACTTGAAGTGTCCTCCAAGGCAATCGGACGGTAGGCCTTCGGCACGAGATAGCTTGGCTTGCCAGGCTTGCGCAGGGTGATCGTTGTGAAGGTCTTCCATTGGGCCGGGTGGTAGCCGAGCTGAAGGCACTTGTTCGCCAGTGAGGTCAGTGTGCTACCAACGATGTACGAGCACTCTTTCAGCGCCGCATTCGGAATGCTGGACGGGCCGGGTGCCTTGAAAGGGGCTAAGTTTGCAATGGCGGCCTCGACTTCGGCAAGGGACACTGGGGGGCAATCTAGCTGTGGAGGGTATGGGGAATCAGTGATATCATCGAGGAGAGCAGGGGGAGGGGTGGGGAAAAACTGAGCCATGAGTGTGTCACGCTTCTCGAGGCAGGTGCGGGCGACCGATCCATCAGGGCGCTGGAGCGCCGGGAGGCGGGCTGCGATTGCATCCTCCGGGGCCTGGACCACGTATTTGCACGCTTGCCAGACTGTCTTCTCATTGGCGTCCTCCACCCACTGTCGCCAGTGAGAGCGCTGCTGGCGCCTCATCACGGAGTGGTAGGAGTTTCGTGCGATGCGGGCCGCAGTGATGTCGGTGGCGGATGCATTGCGCTTCGCCGCCCGGTTCTCGAGACGCTTGAGGGTGCGCTGCTGCGCGGTGAGCTCGGACGTCCACCAGCGTTTGGCGAAGGGGCTGGGCTTGCCCAGCGGGACTGCCTCCTTTGCGGCCTGTGTGAGGGCATTAGTCATGTCGTGGACAACCGAATCAAGCTCCTCCCGCGTGGCTGCAGACTCAGCGCGCGCATCGAGGTCCAGGGCGACCCAGCCTTTCTCCACCAGGCAGCAATAGTCTATCCAGTCGGCATCGCGCCACTGAAGGCGTGCCTCGCGCTCCACAGACGGGACATCGAGGTTGAGAACCGTGTTGATGCAACGATGGTCGGAACCGTGGCCAGTGTCAGTTTCACAGACCGTGACAAGGTCCTCGAGCGTATCCGAGACGAAGACAAGGTCAATTGTGGACCAGGAGCGGTGGGCGTCGGAGAAGCAGGTCGGAGACTCTGGGGGAAGCGCTAGGGAAAGAGCGTTGTCCGCCAGGACCCGGATGAGGGACTCCGAATGCGACTTGCACGTGCGCTTCGGGACCGCGGGGCCC
Organism: Trametes hirsuta; assembly: GCA_001302255.2. NCBI lineage: Eukaryota > Fungi > Basidiomycota > Agaricomycetes > Polyporales > Polyporaceae > Trametes > Trametes hirsuta. Next base: position 173,896 of record CP019382.1, on the reverse strand, counting down.
GACCAGAGGGGGTGATGCACGTTGAAGTCGCCAGCCAGCATGACTGGGGTGCGAGCGAGAGCGGGGTCTTGCAGGGCCGCAGATAGGACCGGGATGGTGCTGTCAGAATTAGGAGGGTTATAAACAGAAAACAAAGCGAGAGAAGTGCATGGAAAAGAGAGCTTAATGGCGGTAACATCGAGGGACTTGATGTGGATCTGGGCATACGAGTCGGAGGGGAGCCGGTTGCTGACGTAGATCGCGCTATGGACAAGATCCTTCGCCGATCGTGATGCGGCGATGCTTGGCAGGACCAGGTTCCAGTGGGGTGATCTGAAAGAGAGCAGTGAGTCAATACGGTACGGGAGCTCCTGAAGGCAAAGAATGTCCCAGCGAGCGGGATCAGTGAGGTTGAGGAGCGACTTGAGGACCTCAGGCTGCTTGCGGCAGTTGAGGCACTTGACTCGTAGGCCCGAAGGGGTTGGGGTGTTCATTGCGGCAGGCCCGCCCTAGGAGGGCGAGCCGGCGCAGGCTTGGGGTGGAAACCGGGGTTGAAGTACGCAGAACCGTTAGAGAAGCGCTCGAAGAGCGCATTCTGAGCAGCCGCTTTGACGCGGCAGCAACCAGCCACTGACTTATGGGCCCCTCCGCAGTTGGCGCAGCAAGGCTTAATGTGAGTGCAGTGGCGCAGGTTGCTGCACTTCGTGCGGGCTGGACAGATGCATTCTCGGGTCGAGTGGTTCCCCGCGCAGCGGGCGCACTTGAGGGCGGAAGGTTCGAGTAGTCGGGGACACGCCTTGGCGACGTGGCCAAATTCTTGACAGCGGTAGCATTGAGTAGGAGGAGGGCAGAACTTGCGTACAGGGCAGAGAGCGCCGCAGAGCGAGAGCGATCGATAGATGAGGGAGTCCGCAGCACCCGCGTCAGACAGGGCGATCACCAAGGTGGCGTCCGCCTTGCCCGCGGCGTGCGAGCGGTGTTCGTGGAGCCAACGCATACTGAGGATTGCATCGGGGGATGGGATGGAGCCTTGGTTGGAGAAGTAGATTGCCTCACGCGCCGACGGCGCGTGCGGGTCGAACGTCGTAGGTACAGCGGCGGCAGAGACGACATAGGACGTGCGCGCGATGGAGGCGTCCGCTGCGAAGTGGCAGACCCAGTCGTCTGCGCGGAGCAGGAGGAGCTTTGCTTGCGCTTCGGACTGGGCCTGGACTAGGACGCTGCCGTTGGAGAGCCTGCGGACACCATGCACGTGGGTGTCCTTCAGGCCCTCCACAGCGGACGTGGTCAGCGCCTCTTCAACCCGAGCCTTGAGCTCCGCGGCCGAGAGAGCGCGTGACGCCTTGGCAGCGTTGGCGTTTGGCAGCGAGATGACTACTTCGAGTTCTTTGGGGCGAGGAGGAGGAGGAGGGCGCTGGGGAGGGGGCGAGGGGTGAGGTGCCGTAGGGGAAGATGAAGCGGAGGGGGGAGGGCGGGGTGTCGCTTTGAACGCGGCCTCAATGGAGGCCTTGACCGCGATTGTAGCTTGGTCCGTGAAGGAACGCACGGCCTGCTGGGTCAAGGACTTCAAAGAGGCCTCGAGTCCGGTAAGCGAGGCGCGGTCAAAGGGAGATGACGTCACCGTGCTATGGCCCTCCCCAGGCGCGAGCGCGCCGTCCGCGTGAGCCACTTCCCGAGTGGCGGAGTCGATGAAGGTGATCGCTTTCGCAGCAGAGAGCAGCTTGTCGAGGCGCTCCTTGCGGCGTTGAGCCAGTGTCGGCAGGAATGTCAGCTCCAAGAGTAATTGGTCAAGCAGAGCAGGGAGTGTGTCAGCCGGAACCAGTGGCGCCAGGTCCTTCGCCCCCGCCGGCCGCGACCAGTCCAGCGAGCACGCTGGGGGCTGGGACGCAGTGGGAGCGGACGAAGGTGTCTTGGGCGGGCGTGAACCCATCGAAGTCGGAGCCATAGTGCAGAGAGACACGTGAGCCACTCGGCTAGATGATGGGGGTAGGAGATCAAGATGTGTCGAAATCCCGGTGTGCAACGTTCATACGCAGCGGCACACGTGACTGGCAGGAAAGCTGCGGTGGCCTGAGCAGTATGTACATACCTTACTCCACCACGTAGGTACGTTAGATTTCAAAGTCCAAACTGAGCGCTTCCCTCTTGATGCGCACACACATGCCTCGAAGCTCGGTCTGGACGCACCCATGTCCGACGCCTCGGAGGCGTCCCCTACGAAAATCAAAACGCTCTGCCTCTCCGTAATTCTCAACCCTCGAATTCGGCCAAACGCCAAGGACCTAAATCGCCACCGTGACCATTACGTTCACCCTGGCCCCACCGGGTCGAATCTGAATATGCACGCCGCGTTGGGATGGCAGCCCAGCCTCCTACACTGGCACCCTTTCACGCGGGGAATCTCCCCGGTAGATCGCGGAATCCGTAGAATGACTCACCAAAGCCGGTCCAAAACAATTCGGAGTTTGAGTACTGTTGGTGAGAAGTTCGTCGACGTATTATTCAGCTATTGTACCGCAGAAACGCTGGCGTTACGCTGCTATAGTGTCACGAAAAACGATCGTGTGGCCACATCGAGGGTGAGTACTCTTGCGTACCAACAATAGTAGCAGGTCAAAATCGACCTCGTCGAGCGGTTATAGGCACGCCGACTAGGCTGGATATTCGAATCTGGCAACAGCGCAAGTATGCGCGATTCGTGACGGCGAAATGATGAGGCCCGGTATCGGCGAATGACAACTCCTTGGTTGGTTTAGTCGCCGGCGCAACCATTGCGCATCGTTACGCTACTCGGGAATTCTCACCAAGGTCTCGCATACCGCGGTCACGTCCTTCACCTTGCCTGGCGGGCCCATGCATCCCATATATTTATCTAAGCGACAGATCGTCGACCGCGGTAGTGTCGGAGGTAACAGATGAAGCGCCAGCGAAGGCAAGGGGATCTATATAAGAGGCGTTGTTGGCGACCCTTAAGGACACGCCTCCGAGCAGCAAGTTTGGTATACCGTAGTCGCGATGGTTGATACTAAGAGGATCACGCTCTACGCTTCTACTGTTCGTCATTTCTTCGTATCACTATTAATGAGGGCTGCATCGCTAACCAATTACGATACAGGACTCTCCCTACCCACACAGGGTAGGTGCTCTTTACCCTTGGAGGAGCGCTACTGATGTAGCGACTAGGTTCGACTTGCTCTGGAGGAGGCAAAGGCGACGTACGACATCATTTGGATCGACCTTTCCGACAAACCAGATTGGTATGAAAAGAAGGTCAACCCTGCGGGCGGAAAGGTAGGCAGCGTTCACAAACGAATGGCACGCACTTATCTATATATCTGTACAAGGTCCCTTACCTTGTCTACGGTGGTCCCAAGCTTGGCCCGGACGAGGCACCCCCAGCCGAGTCTTTCAAAACTGGGGAATCGCTAGTGATCCTCGAATTCCTCAATGACATCTTGCCAAACGCCCGTCTCCTCCCCACCGACCCCACGTTACGCGCGCATGCGCGCCTGTTCTACATAACCATGGACGCTGAGTTCGTTCCTGTGTTCAAGGCATTCGTTTTCGGCGCTGCAACTCCGGAAGACTTCCTCTCGGCCTTGGAAAAATTGCAGGCCTTGCTTCCGCCGGCGGGTTTTATTGCGGGCGAATGGTCGATAGCTGACGCTGCGTTCTCCCCCTTCCTGGTCCGCTTGATGCTCTTATTGAAGGGCAACATCGGGTTGTTTGGGAACGGTGTCGGGGCTGCGACGCTCAAAATCCTCGAGTCGGCTAGGTTCGCGAGGCTGGGACGTTACATCGAGGACAACGTGGCGCGACCAAGTATGGCCAAGACTTGGGAGGAGGTAAGCTCGAGTGAATGATCATACCTGAGAACGCTCCTGACTTGAATATCATTGTCGATGTTTTCTGCGTAGGCCGAGGCAAGGAAGCAGTTCGCCCAGCGTTATGCTCAGCTCCGCGAGGCAGGAAATAATTAGATACTGAGTCTCCTTGCTTCGTCAACCCGAGAAATCTGAATGCGCGGTATAAGATAGCTATCCTCCTTTGTGGCATTTATTGCTAGACATAGCGTTTTACGGATTAGTCGAAACCTTGTCACGAGCGTTTTATTGTGAGCAGTGGAACGCCAAGCTCAACCGTACAGTATGTTTTGCTATTCATCTATAAGGATGCACTTCAAGCTGGTGGGTATGGGACGAGCGAGAGAATGGTTCGGCCGCCGCGCACCAGGAGTAAGGCGCTTCTCCCGAGTGCCTCAAGCGCCCACATTGGAGCCAAACAAGTCACGCGCGTCTGTGGCGGGCCCGCGCGGGCTCGTTTTGCAAGCAGGCTGCAGCTGTCGTCAACGCCGTCCCCGACGTCGAGGTCGCGCTCGACAACGTTCCCTCAACTCCCTTCCACGTTCTTTCTTTTCCTACTGTTGCTATAATGTCTGGCAAAAAGGACTGGTCTGGCTACAACTATGCCGCTATCTCTTCACTTGTCTTGACGGCCGACCGCTCTGCCTTGCCCCGTCGCGACAAGGAACCGGATGGCGCCCCCACGTCGCTCGTCGGTCGCATAGACCCGAAGGAGATGGGATCGCGTGTGCAGCGTGAGGCTCCCAAAGACTTGGCGAAGAAGAAGAAGAAGGCCGCGGAGAGGCAAGAGGGTGTCGAGAAACCCGCAAAGCGGAGGGCGGCGGAGGTGACGGGTTTCGGCTACACAGACATCATTGAGGCGACGGAGGATGTGGAAGGCCTCACGTACCGTCCAAGGACGGCGGAGACGCGAGAAGTCTACGAGCTCATCCTCGCGAGTGTTCATCAGGCTCTCGGCGACCAGGCGCAGGACGTCGTTCGCAGCGCAGCCGACATGGTCTTGGAGGCGCTGAAGAACGAGAACCTCAAAGACTTCGACAAGAAGAAGGAGGTCGAGGAGATATTGGGCTCTATCTCTAACGAGCTCTTCTCCCAGCTCATCAACCTCTCGAAGAAGATTACTGACTATGGCGTTGAAGACGAGGCGGTTGCGGACCCCGACACAGAGAAGAAGGAGGCGGAGATCGATGATGAGATGGGTGTCGCCGTCGTTTTCGACGAGGAGGAGGAAGAAGAGGAGGAAGAAGAGGGCTTCGAGGTTCGGGAAGAGTCTGACGAAGAGGAAGAGGCCGACGCGGAAGGAGCAGAGCCACCACCCGAAACTTTGGAGGGCGACGACGAGCTGGTGATAGGCGGCTCGTCGGCGGCACAGCAGGGGAAGACTCAAGCCGACAAGGACATCGTCTCACCACATTCGATCGACGCATTCTGGGTGCAGCGCCAGATCTCAGAGGTATACCCAGATCCTGTCACTGCTGCCGACAAGGCTTCTTCTGTGCTCTCTATCCTTGGTTCCGAGTCTAGCGTCCGCGACTGCGAGAACCAGCTGATGGAGCTCTTCGACTACCAACACTTTCCCCTCATCCGCAAGTTCGTCAAAAACCGTGACGTGGTTGTCTGGTGCACGAAGCTCATGCGTAGCGATGCGGATGAGCGCGTCAATGTCGAGGTCGCTATGCGCGAGAAGGGCGTTGGGTGGATTTTACGGGAACTGGCTGGCGACCGGAGAGCGAAGAAGACGGATGCGATGGACGTCGACGCGAAACCAAAGGTTGAAGCCGTCCCAAAGACTGCGACGCTCGCGCCTGGTTCTACAGTTCAGCCCCAGGCGACTGTCGACCTAGAGAGCATGGCATTTAGTCAAGGCGGGCACCTTATGTCGAACAAGAAGTGTAAGCTTCCTGAGGGTTCTTTCAAACGCGCGAAGAAGGGTTACGAGGAGATTCACGTCCCCGCACCGAAGTCCAAGCCAACCCACGACTCTGAGCTCGTTCTCATCGACTCCCTTCCGGAGTGGGCGCGCGAGGGTTTCAAGGGTTACCGCAATCTTAATCGCATCCAGAGCAAGCTCTACCCAGTCGCTTTCGGGACGGACGAGCCTCTTTTGCTTTGTGCGCCAACCGGTGCTGGTAAGGTGCGCACTAAGTTCTATTGCTGTAATTGCATGGGTTGAATATACTAACTAATGACTTCATAGACCAACGTCGCCATGTTGACCATCTTGAACGAGCTGTCGAAATACCGCGACGAAGAGTCAGGAACCTTTGATCTGGACGCTTTCAAGATTGTCTACATTGCTCCCATGAAGGCCCTTGTACAGGAGATGGTCGGCAACTTCAGCTCTCGGCTCGGGGTGTATGGCATCAAGGTTGGCGAACTCACAGGCGACTCCCAAATGACGAAGCAGCAGATTTCGGAGACGCAGATCATCGTCACGACGCCGGAGAAGTGGGATGTTATTACGCGCAAGAGCACGGACACGAGTTACACAAACCTCGTACGTCTCATCATCATCGACGAGATTCACTTGTTGCATGATGAACGTGGCCCAGTCCTCGAGTCGGTCATCGCTCGGACGATCCGGCGCATGGAACAGACGAACGAGTATGTGCGTCTTGTCGGTCTCTCCGCGACGCTCCCGAACTACCAAGATGTCGCGACTTTCCTTCGCGTCGACACCTCCAAGGGCCTCTTTTACTTCGATGCGTCGTATCGTCCTTGCGCACTTCAACAGCAATTTATTGGCGTTACCGAGAAGAAGGCCATCAAGCGGTACCAGGTGATGAACGAGGTCTGTTATGAGAAGGTCCTTGATCAGGCAGGCAAAAACCAGACGCTCGTCTTCGTGCACTCACGCAAGGAGACTGCGAAGACCGCGACGTTCATCCGCGACATGGCCATCGAGAAGGAGACGATCACGCAGTTCGTAAAGCCCGAGGGTGCAACGCGTGAGATTCTACTTGAAGAGACAAATAACGTCAAGGACCCCCACCTTAAAGATCTTCTCCAGTTTGGCTTCGGTATCCATCACGCCGGCATGTCGAGGGAAGATCGTGGCCTCGTTGAGGAGCTCTTCTCCGATGGTCATCTACAGGTTCTCGTTTGCACGGCAACCCTTGCCTGGGGCGTCAACCTCCCGGCACATACCGTCATCATCAAAGGTACACAAATCTACAACCCTGAGAAGGGCCGCTGGGTCGAGTTGTCCTCGCAGGACGTACTTCAAATGCTTGGTCGTGCCGGTCGTCCGCAGTACGACACATACGGAGAAGGTGTTATCATCACTAACCACTCCGAGCTGCAGTACTACCTCAGCTTGATGAACCAGCAACTACCCATTGAGTCCCAGTTTGTCTCGAAGCTGACGGACAACCTCAATGCGGAGATCGTCCTTGGCACTATCCGGAATCGCGACGAAGCTGTACAATGGCTGGGCTACACTTACCTGTAAGTATAAAGCTGAAACGTTACAGGGGGAGGCTGACATGTCTTTCGAACCAGGTATGTCCGCATGCTCAAGGATCCGGTTCTGTACAGCGTCGGCATCGACTACCTCGAGGGAGACCCGACGTTGGTGCAGAAACGGGCGGACATCGTCCACACTGCCGCCGCGCTCTTAGAGAAATGCCATCTCATCAAGTACGAGCGTTCTACGGGCCGTTTCCACAGTACAGAGCTTGGTCGGATCGCGTCGCATTACTACGTGACGTATAGCTCGATGGCGACGTATAACCAGCACCTGCGTCCGACGATGTCTACATTGGAGCTGTTCCGCGTTTTCGCACTGTCAAACGAGTTCAAGCTCATTCCCGTGCGGCAGGACGTGAGTCGTCATAATTGCAAATATTATGCCGGTTCTAACACTCTTTCAGGAAAAACTCGAGCTGGGCAAGTTGCTCGAGCGAGTCCCTATTCCTGTCAAGGAGTCCGTAGAGGAGCCCGCGGCGAAAATCAACGTTCTCTTGCAGGCCTACATCTCTCAACTAAAGCTGGAGGGCTTTGCGCTTGTCGCTGACATGGTCTATGTTCAACAGTCTGCGGGCCGCATCATCCGCGCTATCTTTGAGATCTGTCTTAAGCGAGGTTGGGCTGTGCCTGCAAAAGCGGCTCTGGACCTGTGCAAGATGGTGGAACGGCGGATGTGGGGTTCTATGACGCCTTTGCGTCAGTTCAAGGGCGTTCCCGGTGACATCATCCGGAAGGCTGAGGCGAAGCAATTCCCCTGGTACCGCTACTTCGACTTGAGCCCCCCCGAGATTGGCGAGCTCATCGGTATCCAGCAAGCTGGCCGTCTCGTTCACCGCCTCGTCCACAATTTCCCGAAGCTCCAGCTGCAAGCTCAGGTCCAGCCCATCACGCGTACGCTGCTGCGCATTGACTTGACCATCATTCCTGACTTCCGATGGGACGAAAAGATTCACGGAGGCTCAGAGTCCTTCTGGATCCTTGTTGAGGACGTTGATGGCGAGATCATCCTCTTCCACGATACGTTCCAGCTCCGTCAAAGGTATGCTGAGGACGAGCATTACGTCACTCTCACTGTGCCCATGTTCGAGCCTGTTCCCCCGAACTACTACATCTCCATCGTTTCCGACCGCTGGTTGCACGCCGAGACGCGCCTCCCTATCTCTTTCAAGCACCTCATCCTACCGGAGAAGTTCCCTCCCCCGACACCCCTCCTCGACCTTCAGGCCCTGCCACTCTCTGCTCTCCACAACAAAGAGTTCGAGAGTATCTACTCGTCCACCATCCAGACGTTTAACAAGATCCAGACCCAGGTCTTCCAGGCGCTCTACACGACGGACGACAACGTCTTCATTGGGGCACCTACGGGTAGCGGTAAAACCATATGTGCTGAATTTGCCCTTTTGCGACTTTGGAGCAAGCGCGAGCAGAAGCGCGCCGTCTGCATTGAGCCCTACCAGGAGATGGTCGACATGCGCGTGGAGGAGTGGCGCAAGAAGTTCGGCGACCTTCAGGGTGGCAAGGAGATCATCAGCCTGACAGGCGAGACAAGTGCTGACTTGCGGTTACTCGAGAAGGGCGACCTCATCATTTGCACGCCCACACAGGTCTGTCTTTACTCCCTCAGATGGAGTTGAGCCAAGTACTCACTGGCGGTACAACAGTGGGATGTCCTTTCTCGGAGATGGCGTCAGAGGAAGAACGTACAGACGATTGGGTTGTTGATCGCTGACGAAGTCCAGCTCGTGGGTGGAGAGATCGGGCCGACTTACGAGGTGGTTATCTCGCGCACTCGGTATGTCTCTGCACAAACCGACATCAAAACCCGTATCGTGGCCTGCGGTGTTTCGTTGGCGAACGCACGAGATTTGGGTGAGTGGATGGGTGCGCCTTCGCATGCGATCTTCAACTTCCCGCCTAGGTACGTTTTTGTAGTAATTCTTTCGTGGCGGATCACTGATTATCTTTTAGCGCACGTCCCTTGGACATGGACATTCACATCCAGAGCTTCCAAATCCCCCACTTCCCGTCGCTCATGATCGCTATGTCGAAGCCAGCGTACCTTGCGATCTGCGAGTATTCTCCACACAAACCGGTCATCATCTTTGTCCCCTCACGTCGCCAGTGCCGTCTTACCGCAGACGACATCATCACTCACTGTGGAGCGGATGACAACTCGTCGCGGTTCCTTCATGTCGAAGAGGCGGACCTCGCACCTCACCTCGAGCACGTCAGCGACGCTGGTCTCAAAGAGACATTAAAGCACGGCATTGGGTACTACCATGAGGCTCTCGACAAGCAGGACAAGCGCATTGTAGAACGGCTATTCCAACACGGTGCCATTCAGGTCTTGATTGCGTCTAAGGTGTGTGTCTATCATTATTCTTAACACGGCGGATAGCTCACGGTTCACAGGATACTGCATGGAGCCTCCCTGTGTCGAGCTACATGGTCATCATCATGGGAGTACAGTCGTACGAGGGCAAGGAGCATCGATATGTCGACTACCCCGTCATGGACGTCCTCCAGATGATGGGACGCGCATGTCGTCCATTGGATGATGAGAAGAGCCGCGCAGTTTTGATGTGTCAGCAGACACGCAAAGACTTCTACAAGAAGTTCCTTGCGGAGGGGTTACCCATCGAGTCACACCTCTCGACCCACATGCTCCATGACTACTTCCTTGCTGAGATCGCCGTCAAGACGATCGAAAACAAGCAAGATGCGATGGTAAGTACCATCTTGCGTTCCGTGCTCGACCTTAATCTAACATATCCTCCTAGGATATCCTGACGTGGACGTACTTCTACCGCCGAATGACTCAGAACCCGAACTACTACAACCTCCACAACGTCAGTCACCAGCATCTGTCAGACCACCTGTCAGAACTAGTAGAGACCACCCTCAACGACCTAGTCAACTCTAAGTGCATCTCGATCGGTAGGTGTAGATATGGCGTCATGCTATTACGGATACTGACTCGTATCTACAGAGGATGAGATGGACGTGTCCCCACTGAACCTTGGTATGATTGCGGCGTACTACAACATCTCTTGTGCGTTATTCGCTATTTATCTGCTGGACCTCCTTACTGACGTCGCATGATAGACGTGACGGTCGAAGTGTACACTTTATCGTTGAAGGAGCGTACGAAACTCAAGGGTCTTCTGGAGGTGGTCTCTTCATCGGCAGAGTTCGAGTCGATCCCCATCCGCCGTCACGAGGACGTGCTTTTACGCCGTATCTACGACCGCGTTCCCGTCAAATTGGACAAGGCCGACTTCGAAGCGCCTCACTTCAAGACGTTCTTACTCCTCCAAGCCCACTTCTCCCGCCTTCAGCTTCCTCCAGACCTCGCTGCCGACCAGGTTCTCGTCCTGGAGAAGGTTCTCAATCTCCTGTCAGCTTGTGTGGACGTTATGTCATCCAACGCGTGGCTCAACGCACTGGGTGCTATGGACTTGTCGCAGATGTGCGTGCAGGCTTGTTGGGAGACGGACTCGCCATTGAAGCAGATTCCTCACTTTGAGCCAGACGTACGTTGCCTCGCGCTGTGCTGTCTCCGTATATTCACTCATCTGGATTACAACAGGTTATCAAACGGTGTAAGGATGCAGGAGTTGAGACCGTCTACGACATCATGGAGATGGAGGATGACAAGCGGAACGAGCTTCTGCAAATGAACGCCCGTCAAATGTAAGCGCCCACGTGTTCTCCTTGTGAGTGCCCGTTAACGCAAACCCATGTGTTAGGCGGGACGTTGCCATGTTCGTTAACTCGTATCCCACTCTCGATGTCAACTTTGAGCTTGCAAAGGGAGATTATACCGCAGGGGCTCCGATTACTATCCAGGTCGCGTTGTCTAAGGACTCCGACGAGGATATGGAGACCTCTGAGGACGACGAGGTCGTCGTCGCACCCTTCTACCCCAAGAAGAAGCTGGCTAACTGGTGGATCGTTATTGGCGAGCCGAAAACACGGCAGCTCCTTGCAATCAAGAAAGTCACCGTGCACCGCAACCTCGCAGTTCGTCTCGAGTTTTCCTTGCCGCAGGGCCAGCACTCCCTCAAGCTTTACGTTATTTGCGATTCGTACATGGGCGCCGACCACGACATCGATCTGGACCCTATTGACGTCGCGGAGGGTGAGGAGAGCGAGAGCGAGGAAGAGAGTGATGAGGACGCCATGGAGGAGTAGATGTTTCGTCATGTCTCATTTCTGCGCTGCTGTACACGGACCGTTGTAACATAGTGCTGGCGTCTGGCGTCCAGTGAAAATGTATCAGTAGAGCGTATAATGTTGTCTTGTTTCTCGAATCAACGGTCAGGCTTCGTTGAGCGAATGGTGTCTCGATGCACATAAAAAGGGGTCGGTGTACAAGCTTTAGCCGTATCGACTGTAAGGTTACACCGTTCAATGTTCACACATCGCAAACTCTGCCTCGAAGACGCTGTTATTGTGATTCAATGTGAACCCGGCCCGCTCCTTCATGAGTTCTTCGCGGTCTGCTTTAGCCCCCTCTATCGTGATCGTGCCTTCCAGCACGAAGTTCAAGATATGTTCAACCAGCTCCGCCGGGAGCTTTCTGAATGCGCTCGCGCTGTATACCGCATCCCTATACCACTGCGCCTGCTGTGGAGGAACCGAGCTGGTCGAATGAACCGGGGTGAGCGGGTCGACGAGGAAGAACGCCAAGATTTTGCGATGCCCGGGACGCGTACGGTCCGCAAGCGCGAACGACCCGACGCGGTGCTGATAGATGTTCGGGAACGCGACGCACTTGTCTTCCGTGGCGATGATGTGCCCGAGCGCCTGGTTCAGCGCAAGCGTGTTCGTGAGCCCGTACACGACGAGGTACCCTTGGTGGTCCCATTGCTCGTAATTGAGCATCGTTGCGCCCTGGTACTGGCCGTCGCCCACCGCCTGGCGGAACGCGAGCCGCGACGCGGCGATGTTCACGCTGTCGTAGTAGTACAGGCCTGTCGCGACGATTCGCTCGTTTAACATGCCCTCGACGTGCCAAGAGCCGCCTGGATAGATGGGGCGGTCGGGTGTGAGAACGATATTGGCAAGCTTAACGATCACTTGAAGCGTCCGCCCCTTGAGGTCGAGTGTCACTCGGCCTTCGGAGCTAGGAGGCTGGAAGGGCTCCGCATCCGGGAGCTGAGGCCATCGATGGATACGCTCCCATTCCTCGTAGTCCCCGCCCTGCGAATCCGGATATCGGTCATTCAGGTGCTCGTACCATCCCTGGGGGTCAATAGAGAAAGGCGCCGGCGTCGGCGGACTGAGCTCGTCCGAGATGACGTGCTCAAAGAGTGGGATGAAACGTTGAAGTACCGAAGAGATCGTTTGGTACGCAGAAGCGTGTTTCTCTGGATGGAGGTTGTTGATGTAGCCTTGGGGCGAGACATGTCCGTCTGCAGATACGGCGAAGTCGGTGGGGAGCCACTGAAAATCCCCAGAGATCGTAAAGCCAAACGGGAGCGACTCCTCGTCCCGCCCGCGCCTCCATTGGTTGGATGCAAGGCGTTGCATATCTGGGCGCTCGCGAATATAGTCTTTTAAAGCAAGTCGTCGTACCGGGTCGGCGTGCTCGGGCTGCAGGTCACGGACGAAGGATTTGCCGATGCGCAGGCAGAAAAGGGAAGGGTGCACGAGGTTGAGCACCTGCTCGTTTGAACCGGGGTGCCAGTCCTTCTCGTCTTCCGTTACGTCTTCGAGTGCTTGTGCTACATTCCGAATCGCCGCTTTGAGAGGTGGGGATATGAGTGAGGAGGACTCGTACACGAGCGGGATTACCGTCTTCTGCGTCAGACTGTCAACAGCATGATTTTTATCTACAGACGATAAGAACACTAACCATTATTCCAGTGGCCTCGTCACGCTGGCTTGCGAGGTATCGAAGCTCATCGAAGAGGTAGCGCAACTGGGCCTCCGTGATTGGGTCGCGCGGCCATTGCTTCTCTCCTGCACCAGCGTCTAAGCGCTTTTCGCCGCCCCAGAGCTCCTCGACCATTTTGCGGTCGTGATCGACAACCTCGCGTGTCCAGCGAGCGACGATGTTCTCATCGTCCAGCTTCTCCCACCAACGCAGCTTTTGACGGATAGCGTGCGAGAAGCGCCGCAGACGGAACTCGAGGAGCGGCGTAGGGCTGTTGTTAATAAACGTGAATGGCGAGGGGAAGGACAACCCGTTCGGAAGCCCGGCGGCTATCCGCTGAGGACTGGAGGAGAGTGCCGGATTCATGATGGTGGGCGAACGGGGTCAGAGTGTTATACACAAGTGGGCGCATATATGCCACAGGGAATGCCGGACTTCGCCGGCCGATCGCCACATCATGAGACGATCGTAAGCGTACAGGGACATGGATGGTCGGATAGGAGTAGCATCCATGCAGCGATGTCAGTGCGAATCAAAGAGGATGGTGCACCATTCCTGAGACTCGAAAGGTATCAGAGTAAGGACCACTGAGGCAGTATCTAGCCCGAGAGCAAGGGGGGATCAAAGTAGATCAGGGGAGATGGGAATATGGGTCATGGCAGCAGTGTCGACGGAGCCATGCTTGAGCTCATCGACACGATGTTTAAGTAGCGCAAATTGCTTGATCTTCTCTGGAAGCTGAGTGGTGTGTCATGCCATAATCCCGCATAAGTGCTGAGCATGCGACTCACCTGGTAGCCTGCGACAAGGCCAGAAGTGCTCACGACGACAAAGAAGAGTGTCTCACGTATAGAGGCGTTAGCTTATCAAAATTTAAGTGAACATCCTTGAGATCGATTGCGAACACGTACGGTTCATGTGCACCACCTTGTACGACTGGAGGTCGTATCTGAACGGCTCAGACGAAATTTTCGTTTTCTTCGATGTAGCCTTTGTGCGAGCGGAGGTCTTTGCCGTGGAAACTTCCGTTGGGTTGCCGCTTTCGTTGTCACTCGGCGAGGGTACGACCGCCTTAATAAAACTCTCCCATATGGCTTTACCCACGAAACATACTACGCGTGGCCGTTTACGCACGATCTTGCGTAATAGAACCGGCACGCCAGCGGTAAATTCTTCGTTCGCCAATTCAGCTGCCTGGAGTCACAGTGAGCAATTTGGATCGATGGTGTGAACAACAATGTTCTGCAATAATATGGCAAAAAGGGCGGAGCGCTGCGAATCGAAAGCAGTATAACGACTCGGATCGGTAGGCTGACCTGAGCGCTTGGCCTTTCTACGAGATTGGTCTTCCGAGAAGACGATTAGATGAGCGCGGTCCCAGCAAGGCTTTAAGTTCGGACTCACCAATCCCAGGTGATAGTAGTCTGGGAGTGTATAGTCTTCCGTTGCCGGCAGCAGTCTATCCGTGAGCCCTTCAAACCGGTGTCGTGCAGTATAAGTCTCCCCAAGCATGCGTAGTTCATCGTTTACTAACCCGCGCCGTGCAGACATTTCCAGAAATGATTCGTAGGATGAGCGAAGTGATGTCCTACAGTGGCAGACATTTGACCGGGGCTTTATAGGAACAACAATGGTCAATGGGATAACATGTATAGTGACAAAGGGTCCTACTTGATGCCGCAGAACATGACTTCAGGCGTTCGATTGAGCGGCATGAGACAGGGCTGAGTACTTGAAGACATCCCCATGCATCTCACCGTCAAGCATATCTACCTCTTGCCCCAGGTAGTCATTCAATGGATTTAGATGAGCATACTTTTCCGAGGGCGCTATCTTGCGTTTCGCGGATGTGGGTCTTGTCACTTTCGCTTTCTTGGTATGGGATCCGCCGGTTGCTGGAGTGTGGGCTGGTCTCTTTTTCGGCGAACGACTCCCCCTAGGTAGGGCCGGGAGAACGGAATTCACTTCCTCATGCTTTGTAGCGCTTGCTTTTCGAGGGGGGCGTCCCAGCGAAGGTGTAGATTCAAAACGAAACACCGACAACTTATCACGAAGAAGCTGGGTGGGAGTTACGGCCGTGTTGACCGTGTCCCCTTCCGGATTCGCTGTTTCTTCCGTCATCGTATTGCAAACATCAATTACCACTTGAAGTATTTCTCAGCAAAAACGCATGCACGCCTATTTTTGAGCACTTACTTGGGATCCCGCTAGCACGGTCGGCGGGCTTCAAATTCGAGTTGAAGGTCAAGAAGCAGATGACGAGTAACTAACGCGAGCGTCTATCGACTCGACGTCCATTCCCCGTGGGGTAATCGGGATCTCGATCCACGAGCAACACAAGCGCCGACTCGTCCTTCCTTTCGACATCCAACCACCACATCACGCGGGACGACCATGCGACGAACAGCCATGATATTCTACGAGACACTTGGCCTCAACGCATGGGAGACAGACTTGCCTTCTACGACGCATGTGCAGACCTACGCTTTATTTAGCCTCCCCGTATTGCGTTTTCCAGGGGCCATGTGAACTTGTGCTTTATCAGCCTCGATGACACCATCTCGCGTTCACACTACGCAGTCCTGAGCTTAAGACCAATGCGTCGCTCGCCCAGGCCATACGGATGACATATATAAGACTCAGAGATACCCTCGTGAGGGGATTCCGTACGACCACCAAACCCCTCATCATGCCAGACAGAATTGTTCTTTACACGGCCAAGGTATGTGTGTATCCCGGGTCACGCATACTGTTCGAACTAACTCCTCTGTCTGCTCAGATCTGCCCTTTTGCGCAGCGGGTACGTTGATAAGGGAGGTTCATTACCAGTGCGGGCGCCCTAAACACGCATTTGTTGCATCTACATAGACGGAGATTGCCCTCCATGAAGCGAAGGCTCCCCACATCCAGTACCAGATCGACCTCCAGAACAAACCCGAATGGTATGCGCCCAAGGTTAACCCCGCCAGCAAGGTACGCCTATAAGTACAAATAAATGTCCTTGTGCTCATTCTTCTCCCCTGTAGGTCCCCGCCATTGCCTACGGGGGCCCCGACGTCCCGGCCGACCAACCCTCGCCCGAGTCCGTGAAACTCGCCGAGTCGCTCATCCTGGTCGAGTTTATCGCCGACCTCTTCCCCGAATCTGGCCTCCTCCCTGCGGACCCCGTCCAGCGTGCCCAAGCACGCTTCTTCATCGACGGCGTCTCCACGAAGCTCCTCCCCGCGTGGTTCCAGTATTCGCAGGGCAAGGCGTCCGCCGAGGAGTACTACAAGGCCGTCGAGCATCTCCAGGCGCTCCTTCCCGCACAGGGCTTTGCCGTCGGTGCTTACTCCATCGCGGACGTCGCGATCACGCCGTTCTTGGCGCGTGCGCGCGTCACGCTTTTGAACGACCTGGGCGGGTACCCTCAGGGCGAGGGCCCGAAGGTGTTGGCGGAACTGACATCGGGGAACGGACGCTTCGCACGGTTCGGGAAGTATTTCAATGATCTTCTGGCCAGGGAGAGTTTCAAGGCGACCTTCGATGAGGTGAGCGTATTCTATTTCCTGTACTCTCGCTGGCCGGCTAATACTCGTACTACTGTCTTGTAGGCTTATATCACCGAGAGGTACAAGGCCCGTTACGCCAATGCCCGCCAAGCGTGATCGGTTGAGGGTGTCATCTGTACGATACTCGTCTTCGTTGTATCAATCTGAATTAAATGTATCACTTCGTCGGAAGCATTATACCGCTCGTACTAGAGATGCTCGGACAGGCCATGCGCACTACGCATAAGAAAATTAAACAACCCTTTGCTTCTATACGTTACACTATAGCTACACGAAGAAAAGATAAGCATCGAGGCGTGGCGAAACTGTAACAAGCATCTATCCGCATACTGTAAGCAATAGCACAAACGAAATATAATCTATGGCGTATGCAGTCCCGAGCCCTCTATACCATCAACCCGGTCATCGACGACACGTCCTTCTCGTCCACCGTATCAGCACCAGTTCCGCTGTCCGAGTCGTTGAACACGCTATCCGCGCGGGGGATAGTCATCAAGCGCCGGGTGTGGTCCACGAGCGGCGGTGCCCCGGTCTGCGACGCCTCCGTGGGCACGCGCTCGAGGAAGAACACGTCGTCGAGCTGTCGCGCTGGCCACCCGGCGTACGCGGCGCCTGCCATCGCGGTCTCGCCCGAAGTGAGCAGTGTGTGCTCGCACAGCATCGAGTGCTCGTCCATCGACGCACCGGAGAGGAGGCGTGACCCGGCACGCATCGCGCATCTGCCGTAACAAGAAATTAAGCTACGTGTGGGAGACGATGGTTAGAAGGAGGACTTACGAAGAAGCGATGCGCAGCCTGTTGAGCGAGAAGTTGCCGCGCGAGTTGATGTGTGCGACGACGGAGCAGTCGTCGATCGCAACATGGTCGCCCATCTCGACAAGGTCAGGCTCCGTCATGAGCCCACACTTGCCACCCGCAAAGATCGAGCAATCCCTGCCGATTTTAGCGCCCATCGCGCGCAGGTACCACACGAAATACGCGGAGCCAGAAATGCCGCCCAAGATACCGCCATTGTCGAATCCGCGGTGCACGGGCTTGGAGACTACGAGGTGCAGCTGCCAGCGCTGGCAGTACGAGCTCTGGTCCCAGTCGTAGCGGCCCTCGCGCCGGCGGCCGATGATGAGCCACTTGGTGCCGATGACCCACAGAAGCATGAGCACGGACATGCCGCTGAGGACGAAGATGAAGCACGCGGCGACGAGCCCGAAGAGGATGAACAGCTCCGTCGCGCGCCCGTTGAAGAGGTGCAGGTGTGACTGGAAGATCCGGATCGCGTTGACGATCTGCGTGACCGCGACGGGACCCATCGCCCAGTACGCGGCGCTGAACGCGGAGATAGAAAAGTAGATGATGAGCAGCAACCAATAGGGATAGACGAAATAGGACGCTTGGTGGTCGTAGAAGGCGCGTCCGAACGGCGTCGACGGCACCTCGTCCGTGATCTCCTTGTTCGGCTTGCCGAAACAGACCGCCTCGCCGTGGTCATTTCCCATCCAAACAGACCCGTCCCCGTAATCGCCGTTACGTTTCCCCAGTGCGCCAGAGCCCATGACGACCTTGCGTCCAACTTTGGTCCCTGGCATGAGGACTACACGATCTGCAATCATCGACCCAGACCCGATGGTGATCTTGGCGGAGCCGACAGAGTCAGTCGTGAATATCTCAGAGCGCGAGCCGAAGACAACGTTGTCACCGATCTCTAGCAGTTCAGGGTCGGGGCAGTATACGCCAGAGCCGGGCCAGTACACACGCTTGCCAACCTTTGCGCCCATGCCGCGGAAGATCATCGACGTCATCTCATAGTGGGACCCGAGAAGGTCGAACGCGGACTTGACCGTCTTCTGGTCGAGAATAGAGTTATAGATGTACCTCCGCGTGAGCGTCCACTGCGACATCTCCGAGACGAGCATTTCTGTGTGGAAGCCGAGCATGCGTTTGACGAGAATGCCGAGGAAGACCTGAATGACAGAGGGGAAGAGTTCACGACATATACGAGCGAGGACGTGCCAACCAATCCGAGTAGGCGATGCGAACCAGCGAATGATGGCCTCGAGGTTGGAAAGCCCGTCCGCGCCGATCGTTTGTGTGAGCAGCCCAGCCAGTGCCGCGAACCAAGGGATGTACGAGATGAAAGTGACGATGAAGATGATAGGTGCGGCGATGAAGATCTTCATCGACCAATGCGGCTCAGGAGTTTCGGTGCGGTTGAGCTGGTTGTAGTCGTCCGGCGATGGTTCGTCGAAAGAAGAAGCATGAGGGCCGTACACACCACCTTCAGGGATGATCGCACCGGGGCTGATGACGGTGTAGGTATTCACCGCGGCGTTCTTACCAACGACGATGGGATCGAGACGGAAGAAGCCATCACGCTCTACACAAAACCCGCGCACAAGAGCCTTGTCGATGCGGCAGCCGTCCTCGAAGTACAGGAGGTCGAACTCGGCCAGACGCGCGGACTTGTCAATCTTGACGTTCTCGCCGATGTGCGCGCCCATCAATCGGTAGTAGATGAACTCCAGCCTAGGGTGCACGGCGAAGATACCACGGCCCGCGATGCGCACGAATTGGTTGGTGATCCACCACCGCAGATGGTAGTTGCTCCAGAAACGGTACGCACCAGGCTTGTAGCGTCCGATGACAATCCATTTAAAGATAATTGCAGTGATGGGGCAGACGATACGAGCAAGGAGACGGGCACCTATGATGGCTGCGACTAGCGCGCCGACACGCTCCCAATACCCGAGCCCGACGAAGTTGCTGAATCGGGAGAGGATATAGAGTAGCGCTGTCCAAGTGAAGGCCGTCTTCATTGGATGGAAGACAACGACCGGCAACGTTTGGACGATGAGTGCCAGGGGATGCGTCTGTGGACGACTCTTTTTCTCGACCAGCTGTAAAGTCGTGTAAGCGTTATGCGGGCGAAGGCAATGCGCATATACACTGACCGTGCTCGCGCTGGAGTCGATACTACACCTGTGGATGGCAGACTTCTCGGACGAAGACCCACGGCGCTCAGCGACAGTCTCTCCGGACACTTCTTGTTCAATCAGCTCCGCAATACCGTTGATAGTGCTACTAGTAAAGATATCCGACACCTTGAGCGTGACGCCCATGTCCTTGCGGATCTGGTGCGCCAGGCGGCCAAGAAGGAGCGAGTTGCCGCCGATGAGGAAGAAGTCGCTGTCGCCAGCGATTGTGCCCGCATCCTTGTCGAGCAACCCGGCGATGATGTCGCGTACGAGCAGCGCGCGGGGGGATAGGCTTGACGCGTTGCGCCGCTTGATCTCCGCCTCCATGAACTCCCAGTCGACGGCGCCGTCCTTCTTGCGGTCGAACGGGTTTTCGAACACGTAGAGGGAGTCGGGTATGCTGTACCCGGGGACGTGCTTGAGAAGGATGGCGGAGAGCTTGTGCGCGTCGAGCCCAGACTCGGGTGTGACAGAGACAAGGGCCTCTGGTGCACCTTCGTCGATTACGCGGATATCGACCTCCTGCACGCCGGGGATCTTGAGAATCTCTTCTTCGAGCAGCTCGATATCCGGGGAGAGGCGGGAGCTGGGGATGGGCTCAGAGAGCGGGACGTTTTTATCCGGCGCGGTGGCCTCGTAGTATCGGAGCACGGTAGGTGTGTCGTCGGTCATGACGGGGATCCCGAGTCGTGGGGCAAGCTTGATACGGAGCGGTTTTCCAGCGTTGTTTTTGGGTAAATCGTCCATGTATACGATTACGAATGGCCATTTGGACGGGTGCAGCTGAACCTTCAGGATGTCAAGAAGCTCGGGGAGACCGATGCGGGGTTGGTTGGGCTGAGGGACGACGACAACACCAATCGTTTCCTGCAAAACGTCGTGCTCGATGGAGAAGGCGATGGTAGACTTGACTCGCTCCTTTGCAAGGGCAGCGATAGCCTCCTCGATCTCGAATGGCGAGATCACCTCACCGCCCTTATTAATGATCTCCTTCGAACGACCGGTAATGAATAGATAGCCGTCCTTGTCCATGAAGCCTACGTCGCCACCATCGAACCAGCCCTCAGAGGAGAAAGATGAGATGTCGAGGGGCTTTCCGATCTCTTTCTCGTACCCACCGAAACTAGGTAGTCCGCGGAAACAAACCGCACCGGTCGCGCCGATCTTCATCTCACGCTCCAGGTCGAATGGGTCGCGAATGGACATGTACGGCCCGCAAGCGATGCCGGAGCAGCCAGGACGATCGAGCTTGTAGTTGGTAGGAGGGGATGCGATCGGCATGCACTCTGTCATACCGTACGACGGTAGGATGATGGCTCCGAACGCATCCTTCAGCTCTTGCGCGAGAGATGGAAGCAGGCCGCCCGCCGCGTTCGCGATCATGCGGATGCGAGTGTCGGTAGACGGGTGTATATGTGAAGGTCGTGAAGTCAGGATGGCGTGATGCATAGTCGGCGCTGCGTAATACCTAGCACGCTGGTCAGATAGTGCCAGCGTAACGTGGGGCATGGCGGCACAAACGTACCAAGTAGCACCGCGTTCCATGACGATCGGCCAGAAAGCGACGTCGTCGAAACCAGCGCACATAATCGCAGAACCGCCAGAGAACATGGGCGCCCATAAGTTTCGGATAATGCCTCCTACATGGAATAGGGGCATCATGTTCACTGTGACGTCGCGAGTCAGAGCATGCAGGGGTGGGAGTAAGGATACTACTTACTGTTCACATCCTCCGTAGATAGATCCCAAGACTTCGAAACGCAACAAGTCCCGACGATCAAACAACGAAGGTTGTACGGTACAACCTAACGAACAAGTGAGTAATATGTCAAGGGATGTGATCGAGGTGCGTTTACCTTTTTCTTTCCGCTAGTTCCGGAGGTATGCAAGACCAACGACTGGTCCTGGAGGCCGTGAAGCTTGGATGGCGGGGGAAGCACGTAGACGATCTGGTCCCAGTCGGCCTCGTCCTCACTGTCGGTCATGACCGACATATCGAACGGACCGGCCACACCAAGATTCCGCGCATGAACGAAAATGATCTCCGCACCAAGCTCCTTCCGGAGCTTCCTTAGCTCTAGACGATGAGCAGCCTCTTTCGTCGTGACCACCGCCTTCGCCTTCAGTCTGTGCGCGTCCTCGGCCAGCTCACCTGGCGTGCAGTTGTAGTTGACTGGGGCACCGGTGTGATAGCTCGCGACAGCGATGATGGCGACGGCATTCTCCGCGCCAGTGGGGAGAACGAGCATGACGCGGTCGTTGGGTCCGAGTCGTTCGTGCAGCCCGGATGTGGGCAACGCGAAGTTCTTGACGAAGTCGTGCAGCATGGCGTGGGTCAGAGGAGGTCGCGTCATGTCGGGTGAGAAAAGGGCGGGCCGGTCGGTCGTCGCCAGGCAGTCAAGGAGCGTTGACACCATGCCGTTGTCGGTGACGACTTCGGCGATTTGGTCCCCCAGAGATTTCTCCGGAGGCGGCGCCGGTAGGTCGTTGAGGAACTCTAGAGGTACAGACATCGCGTGAGGCAGGGAGGGCGAGCAAGAAAGGGAACGGGGAGTCGTAAAACCGTCTAGTAGGCGTCGAGCGAGCTGGTGGGGGCCAACGCAAGCATATATCATCACAGAGACGCATCTGTGTGATTCGCGTGAGTTCTCGACCAAAGGCTAATACGGGTTATCCGCTCGTCTCCCAGCCACGCAGACGGGGTGACGTGCGGATAGCGGAAGGCCGTCGGCAGGAATCTACTCGAGACGCAGTGGGTAGACTCTGCGGCGCCGCATTGAATTTCCACTCTGATCTAGCCCGAAAAGTTCTCGAGACCAACAGGTCCTCGAGAAGGCCAGTCCGAAACGCGCAACCGACCTGTTCCAGGCATTACAGCTCGCAATATTGACGGCGTGCGGGTGGTGTTATTCCACATTTACTGGAATTACGTTGCGGCTTGAACGAAACAGGAAGTTTCGCTGTGCTGTGGGTCGTCCTGAACCGAGCTATTTAGCGGACAGACTCGGATAGTTAGATCTTGTCCACAAAAGATCCCTGCCGTGAATGTGAGATGGTTCCGCGCCGACCCCCGCCGGCACACGACACTAGACCTGAAGCTCAGAAGCCGTATCGCAGCGCAGTCGTAGCTTAACCGTCGGGGCCGAATGGGTTCTGGAGCCAACGCGGTCCTGGCACATAGGGTCTTCGACCATAACGCGCATTCGAAATTTCACTCAGGCCCAGTTTGAATCGAAACTGCGGCGGATACCGTGACCTGGGATGTCGGGAGTAGTGGCTGCGTTTCCTTCAACACAACTTACTTAGCGTGAATACACGAGTAAAAAGCACTAAATGGCCGCATGAGCAACTAAAGATACAAAAAACGCACACAGACGGTGTTCATGTACGTACCGCTACTCTTGATGACAAGCAACTGACGCCGTAGCTAGCACTCCAACGATCGGTGAACCACCGTCCACATTAGGCAATGGGTGTGGGCTGGCTGAGTCCGGTGTTTTCGGATACATCAGGAAAAATCCGAATCCCTATTTAGCGCTAATTATTGATAATGAGGGCGATTATGGCTTTAGAGCTAATTCGGAAAGTCCCCTCCTAATGAGCTGGCATTATTTCAGATTAGTGACAGTCGCAGCTCTGGGTTCGCCCATCCATCCAAATTCAATAAATTGCACGGCATTCCAATAAAATTAACCACCAAATATATTGATCGAGACCAAGTTACAATAGTACATTTACGGACATTAGTGACTAATACTAACAAGACCGAGTACAATTCACCCAGTGCTACCATGAATTCACTAACCGCCTAGTCACCTCGCCATGGCAAGCCGACGTACTTCCATCAGCACAGCATCGCCACGATTATGGTGAGAAGAGACTATGACCATGCCCAAATACGACATACCAACAAAATGGTCATTGTACCAGACATCCTTCCAAGTCTCTGACGGACTAGCCAACAACTACAGATGTATTAGTACCACAAGAGAGCCACAAGAGTCACAGTAGGGCCACAAGAGACGGGAATGCCACTACTAGAGAGCCACAACAGAGCTAGCACATGAGAAAGCCGCAAGAAAGCCACGAGAGCCATGAGATAGCTACAAGAGAGCCACGAGAGAGCATTGAGCCGAGCCGAGCCGAGCACCAGTCAGTTCCGAGTCAGAGACACCGATTCTCGAAGCCTTAGCACAAGAAAGCCCCAGGTAGTCCCGAACAGTGAGTGCGGAGTCGCAGATGAAGAGAAGGTTATGAGCAAGGATGAGTGCGTACACGTCGCTGTTGATGCCGTATCCAAGCTATAGGCGCCGGAAAGCTTAGGGCAGGGCCCAGGAGACTTCGCAAAAGCGAACAGTTATTGGGCGCTTCCAAAGTTCCTATGCACATTTACCTCGCGGACTGACACCTTGTGAATGTAGGAACATGTAGTCCACAAATAACGAGCCTACGTAGTATACTCAGTCGGATTGGGCCTCAGATTCGGCAGTTTTCTCACAATAGCTCCATTATGAGTCATTATTCCGGGTATATACATATTTTAGAGCTAAATAGGGATTTGGGTTTTTCCTGATGTACGTACCGTCGCGCAGATCGAAATCTGAAGAGGCGGGACCGCAGCCAGGGAGTTGGCCGCGGGTACCTCAAACACGCAAAGCCGTCGGCACTTTCTCCCTTTCAAATGCCACCCGTGCCGCGGCTTTGCCTGTTTGGGCCGGCGGACCTGTCTCGACCTACTCGCACCTCTAGTAGCCGTGACATCGCACCCCGCGCGCAGCATAAGCAGAGAGGCGGTTTACGAGAGGTGAAGGACACACCCAAACGCAGTCTTTCCGCGCACTACCAAACCGGCTGTGGGGAATGGTGCCTTCCCCGACGTGTGTGATAACGAGTGCGGGTTGGAAAGCCTTATCCACAGCGGGTCCGGGATCTAGGCACATCCTTGGAGCGCTATAGGAACGGCTTGGCAAGGTTGATCAAGGGTAGGGGCTACAACGCTGGAGCCGTTGCCTGTGGATAGGTGGTGCTGGTTTCCACTGGTCCCACCATAGAACGTATATTCGTCATCGCGCCCTCATTGAAGACGTATGTCTCTCCTGCAGTGGACAAAAGCTTGTGAGACAGGGTGGTTTCTGAGGTGCCATTCGTGAGTATATGCGCACTGAACGGTGGTCATTGCCATTTTGTTTCGCCTGAGCATTCCAGGCACAGATACATCGTTATTCGCAGCTTGAAAACCGCCACAGAGCTCCTATGTATGTCAGCACATCGGGGTGATACGAGGCTCGCTCAAGGGACAACAGCGCACGTCGGCGAACTAACTCACATAACGCACTTGCTGGTAGTAGTCGGAAGCAAATCTGACAGGCGACAGTCGGACACTATGGCGATCAAGCGCCGATGAGATCTGGCCCACACAGATGGCGTGACATGCATTGGTTGTGTGCGTGACGATGTCAGTCAACATGCGTCGAACACACAGGATCACATACTGCGCGAACAAGATGGAAGATGTATAACGCTACAGAGACGGTCAAAATGTTGTACAACGCAATCCCAAAGTAAAACTACACCTCTCGGGTACTAAGACCTTCAAGCTTCGAGCCGGAGCACGGTCTTAGCTCGTATCCATCCGTGTGTGGTCAACACCCCCTAAATCCCCGCCCGTATCGGCTGGCGGACTTGGCACCCCCGCCCGCTCCAGCAACGCCTTGACGTCTTGGGCGCTCCCGATCTCGTATGCCGCCGCCGCGGTGGCTCCAACGGCGGAGCTCCCCTCCCCGAACGCGCTGCCACCCGCTTCGCCCTTTGCCTTCTCCTTCGCCCGCTGCATGAGTTGTTCGACGGCCCAGTTGAGATACCCCGTCTTGCTCGTCTCCCACGGACGTTTCCCAGGTTCGGGCACTATCCCTGGCTCCAGTACGGCAGAGGATGGGTCCAATGGGGGGAGGGAGGCGACGGCATCAAACATGATGAGGAATTCGTCGGGGAGGGAGAGGAGTGCTTGCATCTGAGGAGCACGGAGGAAAGAGAGACGTTCGAGCCGCGCCCGAGCGCGTTCCAAGTCCTTCCCAGATCTACTGACCGCACGGGCGAATAGCCGCTTGAGTTTCCGTTGCTGTGGGGAGTCAGACGCACTCAGAACGGTCAAAGTTGTTGGCAAATCATTTGCACTTACCGCGTGCACCTTCCGTCTTAATTCGTCAATCTCTGCAAGGAGCTCCGCCTCCTTCTCCGGCGGGTGGTCGAGGTCTAGCCCCGCTTGGTGAGGCACAATGACAGGCAGGTCGGCGGGGATGGCGAATATGTTCCGCATCGACCACGCCTCGAAGAAGTCGAACGCGACGTCCACATGCGACTCCAGAAGGGTCTGAAACGCAACCAGACCCTGCTCAATTTCTTCTGTGGGATCCCACTCCTTCATCTTCTCCGCACGCGCGTCCGCCCAGCGCTGCAGGAACTGTTCCATGGCGTCGACGCTCTGCTTGGCTTCATCGTTGGCTATGTTGATGATGTCGTCGAGGAGAAACTGTGGAATGAAGCCAAGCAGTTCAGGTAGGAGAACGGCGGGTACTGTCGCGGGAGGGGGTCCGGGTGCTACGGGCGCACTCATCGTGTGGGTGGGTGGCGGAAAGTGGGGGCGTGACAAAGGCGGCGCGTCGTCGACGCGTCGTGAACGCGTCGTGTGACATGTTGTCACGATATATTCAACGCCGACGTCACAATGCCTGCTTGGTGCGTGCCGGTGACCGTCCAGGCCGAACAAGTTTCCTGTTCCAGCGCGACTTCTCTCTTAAATTACAGACATCAGCCCCCGCGAATTGGGGAAATGTTTAGGACGTGTATACTCCCCACCCTCTCAGATCTGAAACGAACTTAAATGAAGTATTCTGGGTTCTACCGAAGTAACTGAACAGCGATACGTTTGCCCCTTGAACATCATACATCAAAACCCAGACCTCTCTTCCCACAAAACATACCACATCTCACATCACGGCACCACGCGAGGCGGGGGTATGTCCACCGCCTTCAAATCACCCTCCTGCACCCTCCACGCCTGCACGCCTCCCTTCGACCGGTCGGTCAGGATCCTGCTCCCCGACAGCGGGTACACCGAGTTGTCCGCCACCTCCCTGCTCCCGCCCACCAAGTACACGACGCCCCCCGAGCCGCCCTTCAGCCCGTGCGCGAGCGCGACTCCGCCCTTGAACCCCAAAAAGTC
The DNA here is from genome assembly GCA_001302255.2 of Trametes hirsuta. Lineage (NCBI taxonomy): Eukaryota > Fungi > Basidiomycota > Agaricomycetes > Polyporales > Polyporaceae > Trametes > Trametes hirsuta. The sequence goes on along the minus strand of CP019382.1, from coordinate 146,963 downwards.
GCCCGCCTTGATCGTCTCCTCCCGCGGCGCCTCCTCCTCGCCCTCGCCCTCGCCCTTGCCCGTGCGCGGCTCCCACAGGAGAAGCGCGGCCCCGTCCCCAGCCTCGACGATATAATACCACTCGTCGTCGCAAGTATGGTAGTGCAGCGTCGTGCTCGTCGTGCCCGGCGCGAGGCGGCAGAGGTGCACGCCCGTCCGCGTGAGCCCGGTGCTGTCCCCGAGCGAGAGCGTGTCCCGCTGTCTTGTGCTGTCCATCGGGTGGACGAGGCGCCGGAACGCGGTGGGGGGGAGCGAGGTCGTGCGTACGAGGTAGGGGGGCCGTGACGAGGAGGAGGAGGAGGAGGAGGAGGGGGTGGTCATGGTGGTGGTCACGCCGGGGAAGACGGTGAGATTGTGAGTGGTGCTGGGTGGTGGAGTGCTCGGGTGAGTGCGAACAAGGTTGTCAGACGATGCTGAGGAGGTGCCAGATGTGCAGGTTCGAGGTCGAGGGATTATATACCATCTCCCTCGGGCATCGGTCGCCATACATTACAGTCACCCGGGCCGCATTCACTCGCTGCTATCGTCCCGCAAGAGCGTCCGCGGCTCCCAGCTCACCTAAGAAAAGACCTTGGGGCTCGGGACTCAGGCCCCGGCAGAAGCAGAAGCAGTAGCATCTCATCCGCCCTGAGTAACCCGAAGAACGCGACTGGCTGATCCATGCGATCGACAGCCTAAAAGTCTCTCGAGTTGTCCGTACAACTCGGACTCGGGCGCGGCGTTTGCGAGGGCCTGGCTGCGGCGAACGTCCTCGATTGTAGACTCTACGTAAGTGCGTGCCCGTTGTGACTCGGTGCGCGATACGTCTTCAGCACGACATCGACAACCGCAGCACAGAGCCTTCCCGCACACGTTGGTCCGACCGAAAGCCTCACCGACCCGGACCAACCGAAAGCCTCACAGTCAAAGTACGCGCTCGACGTCCATCGCATTACCGTATTAGCGCCCCAAAAAGGCAGCAAGAGTCATTACAGGAGGGGAGGATGCACAACACCGAATACCGAATAAGTACTACGCGTACCCTATCATCATCGCAGGCGTCCAGGTCTGTCCGAGCCGTGGAGCGTATACCGTGCCGTGCCGTACTACTGTACATCCGCCGATCGTCGTGAGGGGTAAAAGAACACATGACGCATCATCGTACGCGTCGCGCGCGCACAGGGGGGCGACGTCCGTCGCGGCGCAGGGCCGCGCCGCGTGAGGGGGTAACAAGGGGAGGGGTGGGGAATATGGGGGCGAAGAGCAGACATCACGCCATGTCCTGTCCTGGGCTCTGAAAATCTCTACAAGACGGGCGCGTGCGACGCGGGGGGTATCGCGGGGAGCTGGGTGTCCTCGCGGTCCGAGACGCTGCCCTTCTCGATGCTGTCCGCGCGGGGCGGGGCGGCGTGGGCGGCGGCGCCCTCCTCGGCGGCCTGGCGCTTGACGTCGTCGACGTAGTCCATCTTCTCGTCGTTGTAGTTGGTCTCCTTGATGGAGCGGATGACGAGGTACGCGAGCGGGAAGGAGACGAGCATCATGATCCACGACGCGAGGTGCTCGTTGAGGAAGGGCGTCTTGACGGCGTCCATGCCGAACGAGCCCGCGGACCCGGCGGATTGGAGGGCTTTGTAGAGGCCGGCGTAGCGCGCGAGCGTGAAGGGGTCGTTGGTCATGGCGGACATGATCCAGTACGCGAGCGCCTGGTAGCACGCGTCCGAGAAGAAGACTGCGGGGGATCTCGTCAGTCTCCGCGGGGAAATGTGAAGGTGAGGTGAGGGACGTACAGAAGAAGTAGAGCGCGCCCTTGCCCCTCCAGCTGTCGTGGTGGTAGTTGATGTAGTTCGTCGTGTTCAGGTCCGCGCGGGTGAAGGTGACCTGCCAGGCGAGGGCGACAGCCCAGACGATGATGACCATGGAGGCCACGGTAGCGAGGCCGAGGTAGCCGCGCGTGCGGCGGTGGAAGAACTTGAGGTCGAGGACGAAGTAGCCGATGATGAGCGCGCCGATGATGGCACCGGCGCCCTCGAGAGTCGCGTTGAGTGCGCGTGTGGGACCGTCGAAGCGGGCGGTGTTGACGGCACCCTGGTAGGCGTAGAAGTAGTTGGAGGCGAAGAACATCGGCACGAGCGCTGAAGAGGCGTCAGCACCGTCAATGAGATACGCTACCAACGTGGTCGACGCACCGAGCATGCGCCAGTCCTTGAAGAGCCGCATCATGCCGACGACCTCTTCATGGGGCTTGGAGGCGGCCTGGAGCTTGACGATCGTGCCGTCTGACCGGATGACCTTGTTGGGGGGCAGGACCAAGAACGAAGACGCGACGCCGACGAAGATGATCACCAGGAAGGCCTGCCGTCGCTATCGTGAGTGCGGTCACACGACACCCTGGGGAGAGTGGGGGCTCACGATGTATGTCGAGGTCGAGACGGCGGAGAGGCTGCCGCTGCGGATGTTGATGGCGAGGGCGATGAGGGAGCCGATGAAGGAGCCGAACTGGAAGATGGCCCAGAAGACGGCAAAGGCCTTGCCCTTGTCCTTTTCGAGGGGGTAGGACATCATAATCGCCCCCTGCGCGGACCAGAGGAGCGCGGCGCAGACACCCAGGATCGCACCCGCCAGGATCACGAACCATCCCGTGCCCTGCGTCTGGTAGCTGTTCGACGCGGCGTCAGCTTCGGTTCGCGCTGCATGGCACACCGCGGGCGGTCACAGGAGCGCACGCTGTCAAACGCCTGGCCGGCATCCGGGGCCCGATCGACACCGTCCGTGATGGACGCGGGCGGTGCGCAGGCCCCTCCAGCCCGTCGCGGGGACCCGGAGAGCGAGACTCACCACCAGAGAGAACCGACGTAGAGCGCGTAGCCGAGAGTACCGATGAAGAGCGTGATGCGCGGACCGAGGACTGCAGGGGCGGATGAGCGCAGGGAGACGACGCGTGCAGAAAACGCACGCACTGTTGCTGATGCCACCACTGACGAGGCCGGTGATGGCAAAGGTGCCGTAGAGGACACCCTGGGAGGTGTCGGAGAGGGTGATGTCGCTGAGGCCTCCGGCACCGAGGTTGGAGACAGCGCTGAACATGCCCACTGTGGCGAAGCTTCGGTCGCGTAGTACGCGTCGGTGAGCCGAGGAACCAAGTGCAGGCGATCGAGGGGCTCACCAGGTGATGCCGACGAGCACGACCTGCGCCATGGGCGTCCTGTGGGCGCACGTTCAGCGGCGGAGGCAGCACGAGGACCGGAGAAGACGTACGTGTACCACTCGGGGAACTTGAGCTCGACCATGGCTGACCCGTGTGGACTGTCGGGAGCACGGAGAGGCGAGGGACACTGAGCTGTTGTGCGGGGCAAACGCTCGGAGGGACGCCATTGCGCGGAGGGTCTTATAGCACCGCGGAGGAGGGAACGATAAGAGGCCGGATATGGACTGGGGCCAGCAGGGGCCAGCTCGTCCACATGCTCCGCCTGATGCCGCTCTGACACTCCTCGTCCCCCGCCCATCAGCCAACTCTATTCCCGCTCACATGAGCTCCCCCCCGCACGTCCCATGCCCTGCCCGCGCATGCCCCCGCCCCCCTCCATTCTCCTCGTCCAGAACCCGCCCGCTGACAGAAGCTTGCACGACTGTATACATAGGTGTGTTTCGCACGCACACGAACGCCTCGAGGAATGTACATATCGCGTCCTCCTCCGAGATAGCGATATGGGCCCGCCGGCATCCTCCCCACCCTCATGCTCCAACATTCGCTAGCCCGTACGGCAGCACCCAGCAGGCCAGATCGCGCAGGCACATGCGTATCTCTGTTACCCGCGCGCGAACTTTGCATCTCGCTTTCGCCACCCCATCAACCCACCGCGGGCGCGTGAGCCCCCTCGTGGCGAAATTGCAAGACAAGAGACAAAACCACCCCGCTGCAGCCCGGAAATGGTCCTTGACTTATTTCTCTCTCCACAAACTCCGCACGATGCGGATGCGGGCACCGTCGACCCGCTCGGCCTTCAAGCGTGCTCGCGGCCGTACGCCGCGGCGGACATGCTCCGTCTCCGCGCGCTGCGACTCTGTGGCTCAAACGCGTTCAAAACGCTCCGGGCCGACTCGACCTGGGGCCTCAGACAGCTGGGCACGGCGAGCCTGCGAACATTCCGCACTCCGTGTCCGAGTCCGAGTCCGAACCTTCAACGGCGATTCGGCCAAGGCTTTTTGCCTCCGTCTCCGGGCGACCATGACCATCGACCACGTCCAGCGCTCCACGTCCGAGGCTGCCTGAGCACGACGCGTCTCGCGTCTCTCGAGGTGCGGCCAGGCCGGCACACGAGGCGATAGCCCCCGCATTTTCCAGCTGGAACGTCTCTCGTGCTCGCGCGATCGGCCCGTCCAGTGGCAATGCACGCCAGTCAAGAGAACAGCTCCCCCATCCAAGGTACCAGATCCCGTCGTGCAGATGGCCGAATCCCGATGCTAGCGCTATCAAGGCACACGCCCTCCGCTTCAACCTGCGATCACTCACTCCTCTCTTGGGCTCGGGTCTCTGGTCTCAAGGCGGGCAGTCTGAGTTTGGGTCGAACCGTGAACGTCAAGATCATCAGCGAGGTAGGCGGCCGAGTGTGAAAGCGAAAGCGAAATGATGATCGGTCGACGCGCTGTTGCGGCCCGTCGTGTGGTCGAATGTCTCGATTGTCTTGACATACGGTCCCGAGGATAACGCACGAGACACGCGTGCCACGTTGGGTGTTATTGTGTCGAGGAGGCTCTTCTCTCACCAGTGAACACACAGGGGATTGGTATGTGGGACCCCTCGTGTCGTTTTTTCATGCTGCTCGGAGCTCTTCGTTCTGACCTCATACAAACGGCCTTGATCCCAGACTGCACGGAAACTAAGTACACCGTGTGTGCAGCGGGGGTCGAGCCAAGCGGCAGGCTCGAGGCTAGTCTACTTCACGAGGCACTCGGCGCTCCTACACACAGAGCTATAGCCTCTTACCTACGGTCTGTGGTACCACGGCGTTCCGACTAATCCATTATACGATAAAATCTGAACATAGTCTATCTTACTGCAATTCGTGACATTCCAGGAGACGCATCAATAAGCTTCATGCAGAGTAGAGAGTGTGTTCCGCTGATAATCTTATGGATACAGTAGTGGTCATGTTCATGGGGTGCTCTCACTCTGCGTTCCTTCTCCCGCGACGCCGCGGCGCTCTGCTCAAGTGTCAAGTCTCAACTCATGAGCCCCTTGATCCGGCCCTTCACCCAAACGTCCTCCAGCGGGACCGCATACACACCCTCCACGACACCGTCCCGCCTGAACGCCGCGACCAAATCCCTCGCCTCCACCGGGGGCACGTCCCTATCCCTCGTCCCGACCGTGACATGCAGCTGCGCGCGCAGCGCCTCCGGCAGCGTCGCGACCAACGCGGCCGCCTCCCCAGCGCCGTCGCCCGCCCCCCTCGCTTCGTCCGCGTCCACCGCGAGGTCGCACACCGTCGCGGCCATGATCCGGTCGTTCCACACGACGTGCCCGAGCCGGAAGCGGAGCAGCGGCGGGCGCGCCAGCTCGTGCAGCGCCGCGCACCGGTCCCAGAGCGCCTGCGCGCCGGGGAGCGCCTTCGAGTGCACGAGCGTGACGTGCGGCTGGGTGGTTACGCGGTTGTTGGCGGTGAGCGATGCCCAGAATGCGCGGGCTGCGGGAGGGAGGGAGGAGGCGGAGGCGAGTGCGGGCGCGACGGCTTGGTTGAGGTCGACCTCGGCGACGATGCCGAAGTAGCGCGGGGCGGCGGGCGGTTTGGTTTTCTTGCTCGGGGCTGGGGTTGAGGCAGAGGGGTTTGCGTCTTTTTTCTTTTCCTTTCCCTTGGCCTTGTTGCCCTTCTTCGACGGCTCGTAGCGTCGTGCGGCGGCGAGCGCCAGGCCCATCTTCTCCTGGTCCGGTTTCTCCACACCAAGGTACTTGACGCACGCGTCGACGGCGCGCGTCAGCGCATCCTCGAGGCCTTCCTCGATGTCCATTGGAACCACGGCGTCAGCCTCGTCGTCCGCGAGATCCTCCGACTTCTTGATGAACTGCCACAGGATCTGCTCGTGCGACTTGCCCTGCGCGTCCGCGACGAGCGACTGGTGGCGGTCCCCGCGCTCGACGATGTGATCGACACATATCCGGTGGATCTTCGAGATCGGGAGCTCGGACGCCCAGCTGAGCGCGAGCAGTGTCGCCGGAGGGTTGAGAGCGCGCGCGGCCTCACGCAGTTGGTCGCGGTGCTGCCGCAGGTGGTTGTTCCTGAGCGTGGTCAGCGCGCCGGAACAGCGGAAGGCGAGGCGAAGGGGGGGAGACCTACTTATCGGCGATCACCACACGGTGTGCTCCCAGAGCCTCTGTGACTTTCCTGATGAAGACGGGTGCGGGCTTCTTTGCCTGGATGTCGTCGCTCTGGACGTGCCCGAACCCAAACAGATAAGATAGCGCGACGGCGACCGAGGTCTTGCCTGTGGGTGGGTGGGCGCCCGCGCATATATCAGTAACCGCGCTGACGACCGAGACATGATGCTATGCGGCGAAGATAGAAGGCGGGGAGGGAAGAAATGGCACGTACCCACTCCAGGGACCGCGACAGGCACGATGATGACCTTGCCGCTCTTCAGCTTCAGGTCTGCGTCTTTCTTCACTCCCGCCTCGGGGACCTGCTCCGCCGCGCCCTGCGCCTTCTGGCCTTGCTCGCTCTCGAGCCAGCGGAGGAACCGCTCGCGGGTGGCGATGATGCCCCGCCCTTTTGTGAAGCCGCTGAACTGGTCCTTGTCGCGCTTAATCTCTTCGCAAACCCACCTCACGTACACCTTCGTTTCGGGCCGGCGCAGCTTGTTCTTATGCACGTTCGCGGGGTCCGGACCTTTCGACAGCAGTGTCTTCGTGACCTCGCGCCAGTCACGGTACATCATATACGGCTCGTCGAACTTGATTTTGAAGAAGAACGACGATCCGGCGGGATATGGCGAAGCGGATGCGGGCTTGTCGCCCTTCGTTGGAGGCTGGGTGACGTGCGTGCGGACGACGAAGCCCTCGAGGGCCTCTCCGTTCCACTTTCCTGTCCGCCCGATCTCCTCGGTGAAGGCACGCACCTCTGGGATCGTCTTGAGCACCGTCGAGTGCGTTACGATGAAGCCCCACTCTTTCGCGAAAGCGTCGACGACGTCCTGCTCTTGCGTCTGGAAGCGTTTCGAGCACGAGTTCAGCCCGTGAAGATGCAGTCCGGTCTTTTCGGGCCCATACGGCAGGACGTGCTCCTCGAACGAGTCGTCGCAAAGCTGTGTAGAGCGTGAGTGCCGCAAAGTATAGAAATATGTTCACCCGAGAACAGTACCTCGGCAACAGCAGTCCAATTTTTGTCCCAGAGCGTGCGCGCAAGATCCTCCTCCGTTTTACCGCAGTCCGCGAGGTGCTTCCGCAGCCATCGTTCACCGACTTGAGCGTGGCTTTCACTGGCTACACCTGGGACAGCGCCAAGGGAGTGCTTTGAGGTGACGATCAATTTTGTTGGTGTGAGCGCGGCAATGAAGATGATACAACCGTTGGACTTTAGCGTAAGAGTATAAGGCGCGGCCGTGTGTGATTCGAGCGATGTCCACTGTAAGTTATCCCGTCAGTATTGCGAGTCGATACTTCGGGGAGCGTGCATTAGGCAACAATTCCTGGGAGGCTCATGCGCTTACCGTTGTCCATGGAACCTCGCCGATATTGAAGAACTTGTCGTATCCCCTGACGACGATGCGGTGCTTGACATTTCCGGATTCGTCCTTAATATCTTGGGTGAACAAACCCCGAGCCAGTGTCGGAAAAGGAGATGGGATATCATAGTACTTGAACTCGTTCATCTTCCAGCTCCGGATAGTAATCCTAGGATCGCCTGGTGCCTGATACTCAGATGACTTGATCAGCTTGGGAGACTTCTTGGAAATTCGCTCCAGCTCCTCAACCAAGACCGAGTCTTCATCCTCGATACTCAGATTTCCGAACAAGTTGTGGAGCTCATTGGACGGCGCAGGTGCCTCCGAACCAGCAACTACTGGCGGAGGTGAGGACGCTCCTGAGAGTGTGGCCATCCCGGTTCGACCGCTGCGTCTGTTATCGCGTCTAGAAAGCGAGGCGTAAGCCGCCAATATCCTGCACCGTAGCGTGTATCCGTGAACGGAAATAAGAACTGAAAGGTAGCTGGATCGGTGTTGAAAGGAGAGGAAAGGGATGCGAAGGGCGAGTGTGTGTTGAATGATGGACTCGGAAAGACCTGGAAAAGCGATGTCGAGCTGAGGGCGACTCGGCTTTTTAGCCTTATAAGTGTCAGTGTCTCAAACAAACAGGATCGTTAGCGATGACTCGTCGGATGGGCGGTGTAGAGGAGTCAACGAGCTCGATATTCTGGAGGTACCACTGTGATGGTACGGTCAGAAGTCCGCGCCGTTGTCCTGGCTAGCGCTCCTCAGGCCTCGGCCACCGTGGGCGCGTCTCTTCACCGTCTCCGAGTCCGGCTCTCCGCCACCGCTACTCTACCGCTGCCTGTCGGAACCCGCCTATGCCCATACAATCGTGCAGCTGCTATATTCGTCTAGTCTTGTTCCTTTTCTGTTCCTTTCCTGTCTGTGCCGAGACGCTGCAATACCTAGGAGATACCCACGGGGACTGCACTTCGGATTTGCCCCATACCTGCTCATGTAACTCCGGCTTGGATTGCAACCTGGGGTTTCGGAGCTAGTGTTTCGAAGATTACGCACACGTTTCTGTTCAATTTATACCCCCGCCGACGTTATAGTATACCATGGATGATAAGACGGCAGAGATCGAGTCGGTGAGTGTCAGTACGGACGCAAGGCAATAACTGCTTGCCGATACGTGGGCATATGTCTAGCTTGAGCAGAACCTCAACAAGACGCGCCAGATATCCCAACGAATGACTTGTGAGTTGTCGTGGTTATGGAGGGTGGCTCCAGGTTGCATTATTTCCTAGCGATCTTGTTCAGCTTGGATACACGCCTCGTAAAGCTGGAAAAGTCTATTTTGCCGTTGTACAACTCCACGCAAGTGCTCACGAGGCGATCGAACAGTGTGTGCATTTGTTTTTCTGTATAAGGCGCGGCATGCTCAATGGATATCGTGGTACAGACATTGAGAGCGCGCTACAGAAGATCGACGAAATAGCGAGTTACCATGAAGGCGTTGCCGCCGAAGAAGCTCTGAGAGTGTCTGTTGACGGATATTTCTATGCTGGCCGCTGCGCTAACTTCTTGCTACCTTCTTGCAAAAGCCCTCAACGAAGCCAACTGAGCGCATACACGGAGGTTCTCGAGCGAATGAACGTCAGCGTTGCATCCAATAGTGCTCGAGCACTTTACCTGTCCGTCTTTCCGGCCTTCGTACGCACTCGTGAAGCTCACAGCCTTGAGTACAGACGACGTTGTCAACGCGACCGCCCAAAGCCTCCTCACCCTCTCCCGTACGAACAAACGTCCGGCGTTCGGCGCGATCTTCCTCCTCAATAATGTCTCCTACCTCCGAACTGCCCTGATCGTGCGCCCACGCACCGACGTCCCCTCGATCCTGTCGCGACCATCACAGGAACTGCTGGACTCGAACTTCCGCACCGCCAAGGCGGGCTACTTTGACGCGAACTTCTCGCCGCTTCTGCAGGCGAGGCTGATCGACGAAAAGGACAAGAGCAAGAGCGCAGTGAAGGAGAAGTTCACGCGGTTCTTCGACCTCCTCGACGAGGTCACTGAGCGTGATGTCGTCGCGCGCGTTCTCACAGACGATCCGGATGGTCGGGCGACGGTCGTCGAGGCGGTGAAGCTTGTGGTGCCGTCGCTGCAACGGTTCATTCAACTGAACCTGGGCAAAGAATTCAGTAAGAGTGAGTCACTATCCTGTATGTTATTTAAACCATATATTGACCCCGTGGCTGGCAGACCCGCAAAAGTGCAAGTGCAGCGGATTATTATCCTCCCGATATGCAATGTGCTTAATCAGTTCACAGATATCAAACTGCCACCAGAGGAGGTTGAAACATTGATCAAGGGGTTCTACGGGTAGGTGTACGCGTATATTTAATGACTGGGATCTTACGAGATGTGCAGTGGGGGTGTGAGCAGCTCTGGTGCTCCATCGGTCCCACCTCGTGAGAAGATCTCGACAACGTTGTTGCAACAAGCTGGGTGGGGCTAGTAAACTAATGATCCTGTGGTTTTATTTGATACGGTCTGTACCTGCTTGAAGGTGTTCATAGGAAACGGATCAGTATTGACGAAGATACAACCTGTTGAAGGGAGGAAGTCGGGGGTCCGACTTACCCGATTTGGAACGCGTCGCCGCTGCGCACCCACTGGTGATGCATATAGCCACTGCCAAAAGGGGAGGTTTTTCCCGCGCGTCGTGACTAAGCGCCCGCGCGCCGGAGTTGCGACTCCCCTGCCCCTAATGGGGCAACTTGGAGCTACGGGAGAACTGATCCATGCGGGTGGAATCCTTGGGGTTTGTGTGTAGAAACGTGCGTACGTGTTCGTATCTTCTTGTTTTTACGGCCAGGAGTCTCATCAGTATGTCGTATGTCGTGGACTTAGAAGGGAGAATGACTTGGTTCTCGCGTACAAAAAGCCCCATCTTTCACGCTTTCCCTCTCTCTGTCAAACACTCCTGCCTTGCTCAACTCACACAACTCGCTCCGCCAAAGCTTTTGCTCATCTGAATAAACCACTGATATACTATGTCTGATTCGGCTGATAAAGTCGCTGGGTATAGTGCGTTCCTTTTTCTCTCTGCAGTTTTTCGGCTTGACTCATCCCCTTCTTCTTTCTTCTTTCAGCCCAGGAAAATAGCCATCCCGCTCGCCAGGGCCTCGAGTTCTGGGTCAACACTCCCGATTTCGACGACACCTGCGATCGTAAGGCCAAGGAGCGCGCTCTGGCTTCGTCTGATGAAGGCGACTCGTCGGACGACGCTTATACTATCTGGTCCTCTTCAGACATCACCGCCGACATGGACCCTCACGAAGTCTCGAAGCTAGAGGCTTACTACTACTACTATGGGCTTGGTCCCAAAGGCTGCCACCCTCGTCTTATCTACCGCGACTCTGCCGATAAGTTCGAAGAACCGACTGGGCCAGAGACGTATGTTCGTCAGATGCGCCTTTTCGATGTGCCTGGACATCACGAGTTCGCCAAGAATGGGCTATGGAATGAAGTCCGTAACTGGGTACGTGGCTTCTTACATGACACAGTGGCGCCTTTCAGGGCTGACTATTTCTTCGAAAGATCGAGACGATCCTCATCGGGCAGGACATCCAAGTCTCGTCTATCGACTTTGTCATGTTTACATGGCTTGAGAAGCTGGCGGATCGCGAGCTCGAGTCCGAAGACGAAGGAGAGGATGGGGAGGACACGAGGGCGGATGAGGAACAACAGGAGGATATCGACGCTGTCTTTGCCGCTCTTACCGTCGGCAAGCCCGTAAAGCCCCCCGCCGAGGATGGAAAGAGGGTCTACTCCAACGCCACCATCTGGAAAGTTGGGGCCTTGCCCGAGACGCTCAACGGTACTCGTGCTTTCGAGTTGACCGCTCATATTCGTGCTCACCTCGACAGTCTCAATCTCACCGAGAGGGTTGATATCGCGTTTCGTGAGTCTGTCGTCCGCTCCTACCTTGGCAACGGACCAGCTCTCTACCCCCCTGCCGAGACCAATGATCCTCTTCAAGCCTTCATCGACAACATCTCCGTTGTCCACAGCCTCCCGATTTCCGGTCGAAAGACCAGGATGCAAGGCACCCTGGGCCCCTTCTTCCAGCACAATGGCGGACTCTATGCCCTAACCTGCCGTCACAACTTGTTCATGTCCGATGATGGCAACGCAGAGTATCGGTACAATAGTACGTCTTCTTATTTCTTTTATCATTGAAAAACTAGCCTTACTGACTCTCTTGCTTTACAGCTTCTGCTCCTAAGCGCGACGTCGTGGTGATGGGCAAGTCTGCCTTCGGTAGCTACGTTGACTCAGTCCAGGCCCATATCGGCACTCTCAACGAGACAGCCAGAACTCTCAAGGCACTCGTCGAAACCTTGACCGAACGTGTGGCGAGGGGCATCAATCTCCCGACGTCGCAGCACAGGCTCGATGAGAACGAGGCCGAGCTCGTCAAGATCAACAGGAGGATCGTGGACTTCAAGCAATTTTACATCACGTTATCCCGGAAATGGAGGAAGTTGAGCGATCGCGTTATCGGTCACATCGTTTGGACACCTCCCATCGCCGCCGGTGTTGGCCCCAATCGCTTCACGCAAGACCTTTGTGTCATTCAGCTCTACAAACCCAAGTTCCTCGCATTCATAGGCAATGTGCTTAGTCTTGGTGCAATGTTTTTTTTTCACTCTTTTCATCCAACTTTGCTGATTTTATATGTTCCTCTACTCCTTTAGGACCCGAAATCAGCCCCGAAGACTTCAAACGCCTCATGTACGAGCACATCAGTGTGCCCTCCGAGTTCAAATATCCGCCCCACGGTCTTCTTCACATGCGTGGCATGCTAACCGCGAACGACGTCAACAACTCCAACGGCTTGGACTCCCAGAGCGATCGAATCCGCCGTGTCATCAAGCGTGGTTTTGCCACCAACACCACCGTCGGGACTCTCTCTCGTTTCATCTCCTTCGTGCGCAAGTACAACATCACCGACACTCTCGATTCCCTCGAGCTCGCTATCCTTCCTCACGAGAACGTGTCGGGCACGTACTCCAAGGGAGGCGATTCTGGTGCCATGGGTGTCTCTGCGACTGGCGTGTATGTTGGTAAAGTTAGCGGTGGGTCCAACATCACCTATGCTACTCTCTTTGAGTACGATTGGGAACTCATCCTCGGGGAGTTCCCTGGGGCGAGCTTTTACTGGGATAACATCCCCGCCTTCCTTGCTGCCATGGCTGACTAGGTGAGTTCGTCGTTTTCCGATATTATATCGACTGTAACTGATAACTCTTACTTCTTTCAAAAGGTGGCAATTCGAATCGTGGACTTTCATCCTCAGATCGTCTGCAAATGTCATCTGCAAAAACCCACAACGCTCGCGACTGCTTGCGAAGAGCCTCACGAGCCACCGCGAGCTCGGCCCGGAATGCAAGCGCGCCCAAAGGAACGACACTAGTTCCCAAGCGGCGAGATCTCCATGCCTCGGCCTCAGGAGCCGCCGCGAGCGCACGCGAGCCCGGTGAGAGGTCCTCCTACTCGCAATGGGGAGCGCGACCGTGAGACCTGTTTGGAATTGATAAATTGGACAATAAATTCGACCATATCGCTCTGAACAGTATACGACAAATAAATTGATTCTTCAATATTCGACGAGTTACAGATCAGGCGTACAGAGGGGAGAGCCAGGGGTATATTAGCAGCAGAATACATTGAGAAAGGGGGGATCCTCAGGTCGCTGCTGGGGCTGAGTAACACGCCACACGCTTTGAAACCGACCCACGGCGGACAGTGTTGGTGTCGCGATTTACAGCGTAGGTGAGCAGAAAGGTGCGTCAGTGAGGTGGACATCGATACGATACGGAGCGACATATCTACACAGAAAGAGGGGAATAAGAAAGTACCCTAACTACTAGGCCCGCTACCACCGGCGCCTCAAACTTGCGGGAATCTGCGGACTGCTCAGCGCGGTGGGTTGCGTGCGATCAACGAATTCAAAGGAGGAAACGTTGTGGCTTCAAGAAGGCCTTGAGCAACGAGTCGGAGGCGTAGGACTGCACCTTACGTGGCACATGCTTCTCGACGCAGTCGGAGGTATGTTCAATAGCCCAGACCGCCCCGCGACATCTCCGGACAAAGCAGGTAGGGTCTGGAAGACTCGCCATGAGCTCGAGCTCTTCATAAATGTACGGCTTGTACTACTAGACGGACGAGCCTGAGCACATTGGGCGCCAATTCCGCTAGAACGTCGGAGTGACACCTCGTCACGCAGTCGTCACCGTGCGGTAACGCGGCGCGGGGTGAGCACTGGTGAGCATCGACCACGACGACGGGACGGCCGGGAACGACGAGGAGCACGAGCCATGGCCGAGCGCGTCAACCCCAACATGCTCTTTGCCAACTTCAACCAGGACTTTACGTGAGTGAGTCCTCCGACGTGCCCCTTACCACCTGCTCATCTCCGTAGATGCATCTCCGTCGGTACTCGGAAAGGGTACAGTATCACCAACTGCGACCCGTTCGGGAGGGTCTACACTATGAGTGCGTCTACCGGAACCAGATTTATAGAAACGGTCTGACTGTATGGTAGATGACGGGGCACGAGGGATCGTGGAGATGCTGTTTTGCACCTCGCTACTCGCGTTGGTCGGAGGTGCGGACCACCCTCAATTAAGCCCACGCAAGTTGCAAATTGTGAACACCAAGGTACGCATGTCATTGCTAGCGAACCTGCAGTCATATTGTATCGGCGCATTGCATATTCCAGCCTGCGTCGACGTGCGTATAGTCCTAACCGTTTCTACATGCAGCGGCAATCCATGATCTGCGAACTACTCTTCCCCTCCTCCATCCTTGCCGTCAAGATGAACCGCAAGACGCTTGTTATTGTACTCGAGGTGGAAATATACATCTACGACATCTCGAACATGAAGCTCTTGCACGTCATTGAGACAACACCCAACCCCAACGGTGAGTACCCCTCTCGTCAGTGAATTCGCTTCGTACCCACACGCTGCAGCTATCGTTGCACTCTCCCCCTCCGCCGATAACTCGTATCTTGCATACCCGTCTCCTGTCCCATCACCCGCCCAAACATCCACAACACAGCAGCCTGCACCCGCAGCCTCCGCGCCATCAACGGGCGACGTCCTTCTCTTCTCTACCCGCTCCCTCACAGTCGCAAACGTCATTCAAGCCCACAAGTCCCCGATATCCTTTCTTTCTATCAACTCTTCTGGTACGATGCTCGCCACCGCATCCGAGAAGGGCACCGTCATCCGCGTATGGAGTATCCCCGGCGCGGAGAAGCTATACCAGTTCCGCCGCGGCACCCGCGAGGCGCGCATATATTCGCTCAACTTCAACCTCGTTTCCACGCTATTAGTAGTTAGCTCCGCGCATGATACGGTGCATATATTCAAGCTTGGGCAGGGAAGGGGGTCGAGCGTGACGAGCGCGCAGTCGCCGTCAAGCCCGTCTGGCTCGATAGATAGCCGGGAAGGCTCGCAAGGGCTTGATGGAGGATACGACGCGTATGTGGACAAGAAGAAGGGCAACACCGTCTCGTATGTGCTTTCATTTACGCCGCGTGCTCTCAGTACTCATCCCCGGACGCTCGACTGCAGCTCAACATTACGCCGGAAATCACTACACCTCACGAAGAACCTCACGTCTTCCGTAGGCGGATACCTTCCAAATACGCTCACGGAGATGTGGGAGCCCTCGCGAGACTTTGCGTCCCTCCGATTACCAACAAGTGGTGCTCGGTGCATTGCTGCCCTCAGCGGGTGCGCATCGCGAAGTGTTTCGTCTGACTTGTGCTGACTGCGTGCATTGTAGAACAATGCCCCAGGTTATGGTTATCTCATCGGAAGGGTACTTCTACTCGTACAATATCGACCTAGAGAATGGCGGCGAATGCTCGCTTGTGAAGCAGTATAGGTACGTTACCATCGCCCTAATCATTGCTTCCTCGCTCATAAGGCGCATGCAGCTTGCTTGACTCCAACGACGAGAAGAATGACTAGAGTGAGTACTCTAAACGAAGTATGCAGGATGCGGTCGTGCATACCCTTGTGGCCGCTTGGGCGGGTTGCACCTGCTCCCTGCACGCATCGTCGTCGTTCTCGTGCTGCTCCGCACTGTACGCACGCTTGGCCCGAGCGGCCATCCCGCTGCTGCACCCCTCGACCCTCGCCCACATATCCGAGTAGCATTCGCGACCGTTTACCACGATCTTGACGATACCGCGGAGGAGCTATCTTACATGTAATACTAAGTTCATCTCATGTTTCTTTCGTTATTGGGGACACCTGGAATGACATCCGTTGACCTGATATGATGTCCATCGCGCTGCGCGTCGGCCAATGGAAGCATGAACTCTGCGTGCGTCTGTTGGGCAAGCGTAATATACGAAAGTGCAAATGTACAGTAAGTAGTGCTCGTAAGACAAACAATAGGAGCTGCATGGCGCTATCCCACAGTACCTCGTCGGATGGGCGCGGGGTAGAGGAGTCAACGAGCTCAATGTTCTGGAGGCACCACCGTGATGGTGCGTTCGCGCCGTTGTCCTAGCTCCTCAGCGCTCAGCCACCGTGGGCGCGTCTCTTCACCGTCTCCGAGTCCGACTCTCCGCCACCAATACTGTTGCCTGTCGGAACCCGCCTATACCCATTCAATCGTGCAGCTGCTACATTTTCCTAGTCTTGTTCCTTTCCTGTCTGCGCCGAGACTCTGCAATACCTAGGAAATACCCACAGGACACTGCACTTCGGATTTGCCCCATACCTGCTCGTTTGACTTCGGCTTGGACTGCAACCTGGGGTTTCGGAGCTAGTGTTTCGAAGATTACGCACACGTTTCTATTCAATTCATACCCACGCCGACGTTATAGTTTACCATGGATGATGAAACAGCAGAGATCGAGTTGGTGAGTGTCAGTACGGGCGAAGGCAATAACTGGTTGCCGATACGAGAGAATGTGTCTAGCTTGAGCAGAACCTCAACAAGACGCGCCAGATATCCCAACGAATGACTTGTGAGTTGTGTTGTTTATGGTGTTTGATGCCAGGTCGCATTGTTTCCTAGCAATCCTGTCCAGCTTCGACACACGCCTCGTCAAGCTGGAAAAGTCTATTTTGCCGTTGTACAACTCCACGCAAGTGCTCACGAGGCGATCGAACAGTGTGTGCATTTGTTTCTCCGTGTACGATGCGGCGCGCTCAATGGGTATCGTGGTACAGACATTGAGAGCGCTCTACAGAAGATCGACGAAATAGCGAGTTACCATGAAGGCGTTGCCGCCGAAGAAGCTCTGATCCTAAGAGGGTCTGTCAACGGATATTTCTATGCTGGCCGCTGCGCTGACTCCTTGCAAAAGCCCCCAACCAAACCAACTGAGCGCATACACGGAGGTTCTCGAGCGAATGAACGTCAGCGTTGCGTTCAATAGCACCGACTCACGAGACAAGGTGCGGCGTTCCGTTCGTTGTGCGCTGTTTGTGGTGATTATATCTCCCAAATAGGCACGCCTAGTAGAGAGCGGAGCGAAGAAACTGATCCAGCTTTACACGAAGCTCGTTGCGGAGGGGTCGTCTGGGGTACCTCCGGGAGGGGCAGAGTTCACATCCGTGCCGTTCCCCGCGTCGTTGCTTGCCATACTTCAACCTCTCGTAACATTCCTCCGCACACTTCCGCTTCCCGCGACGCATCCTTCCCATCCTGCGGCGCCGGGCATACAGTCCGCGTTGAAAGATGCGCAGAAGGGCTACGGCGATATGCGGGGTGCGTGGGTCCGCAAGTGTCTGGAAACGTTCGGAAAGCGTGTGGTGGATAGGGCGGAAACGATTGACGGTGTAGCAGCAGGCCACGAGGTCGGAAAGTGGACCGAGAACATGCTTACCGTTGCGGACGTACGTCGAACCTCTACCAGTTGCTTTTCTCCTTCGCGTTCTGACCAACACTTGTTCCTTAGGAAGAGTACAACCTCTTGCTCGAGCTTGCACCTCTGTCTTCCCCAGCAGCCATCAGTACGACGTATGCTACGCTTATCTCTCCTCTCACCAACCTTTTTACCTCCACTCTTGGCTCGCTCGGCTCGCTTATCAAGCGCAACCTCAACAAGAACACGTTCCTGGCACTCTCTGCATATTCCTCCCTTACGTCTATGCAGCTCAGATGGAACGAAGTCATGTCACGCCGCGCTGACAGGAGGGAAAATGAGCTAAAGGAGGGTTTGCACTCTATCCGCGCATCATGTCTGCGGAGTTTCCCCGAGTTCCTCGCAGACATTCGTTTGGCAGGCCTTGGGAAAGGCGGCGAGATCGGAACTGGCCTAGCGGACTTTACAATATCGGTACGCACTTTAAGTATACGCACAGTACCATACGGGCACTCATCATATCCTGAGCAGTCAGTTCAGTATCTCGAACGGATACCCGCTGTTCAAGATGCGGCAGCCTCGGCGCTTCTGACCCTTGGCGACGGAAATTGGAAGATGGGTGAAGGGACGCAGATTGGTAAGAGCAAGACTACCGAGGTCGACGAGCAAACAGTGCTCGAGCACTTTACCTGTGCGTCTTTCCGGCCTCAGTATGCACTCGTATAACTCACCGCTTCGACTACAGACGACGTTGTCAATGCAACCGTCCAAAGTCTCCTCACGCTCTCCCGTACGAACAAACGTCCGGCGTTCGGCGCGATCTTCCTCCTCAATAATGTCTCCTACCTCCGAACTGCCCTGATCGTGCGCCCACGCACCGACGTCCCCTCGATCCTGTCGCGGCCATCACAGGAGCTGCTGAACTCGAACTTCCGCACCGCCAAGGCGGGTTACTTTGACGCGAACTTCTCGCCGCTCCTGCAGACGCTGATCGACGAAAAGGACAAGGGCAAGAGCGCAGTGAAGGAGAAGTTCACGCGGTTCTTTGACCTCCTCGACGAGGTCACTGAACGCCACGTCGTTGCGCGCGTTCTCACAGACGATCCGGATGGTCGGGCGACGGTCGCTGAGGAGGCGGTGAAGCTTGTGGTGCCGTCGCTGCAACGGTTCATTCAACGGAACCTGGGCAAAGAATTCAGCAAGAGTGAGTCCGCTATCCTCGACGCTGCTCGAACCAGATACTGACCCCAGGGCTCGTAGACCCGCAAAAATGCAAGTGTACCAGGTTATAATCATCGCGACATACAATGTGCTTAACCAGTTCACAGATATCAAAATGCCACCAGAGGAGGTTGAAGCATTGATCAAGGGGTTCTACGGGTAAGTGTATGCGTATATTCAATGACTGGGATCTCACGAGATGTACAGTGGGGGTGTGGGCAGCTCTGGTGCTCCATCGGTCCCACCTCCTGAGAAGATCTCAACAACATTGTTACAACAAGCTGGGTGGGGCTGGTAGACTAAGGATGCTGTGATTTTATTTGATATGGTCTGTACCTGCTCGAAGATGTTCATGCCCAAACCAATAAGTGTTGTACACTAAATTATTCATCTTCATTGCCTGAAGAACCATCACCCTTGCTTGCTGCATCAGTGCTACTGTCTCCTTCTCCCCAGTAATTATCACCATATGAGAGGAGAAGCTCCTGTCCTGCATTGATCCTTCTCCCTATGATTGTGCATGAGTGTATGTTGGCATTCACATGAATCTGGGGTCACATACTTGCAAAGAATAAGATCTTCTCGTTACCTGCCACAATGTGAGCTACACACAGTGTAAGTTGAGGTCAATATATGTTTCCAAGAGAGTATACTCACGTCTGGCCTCCACATTTTCGGGAACACTGTGTTGAGGATCATTAAGATACCTGGTAGGGTTACCAACAGTTGCAGCATCTACAGACACTGGCAGGTGACCATCTGCCAGTATTTCATCAAACATATAGTTAAGCCCTCTGTGCCTGTTTATTGTCCCTTGAGCTTGATCTATACTAAAAGCAAACATAATGAAATCAAAATCATCTTGAACTTGTGCTACTATTGACTCACTCCCTTGTAGGCCGTGGTATAATTTCAGCCACATACTCTGTCAGTTGGGTGCATTAATTGATTTAGTGGTCAACTGCACTTTAGCAATATGATAGTTCACCTCCAATGAGAGCGTCCTTGGCTATCTTGGCCGTAGCAAATGTTCCTAAACCAAAAGAACCTATCTTAACTGAAACATGCTGGGCTACAAGTTGGTAAAACAGATTATAGGAAATAATAAACAGTGTACTGACAGTAACCCTTCCCAGTAGCAATTGACTGTTAGTGCAAGTATGTTTGGTCCTCTTCCTTCCATGCCCTATAAATTATGTAAATGTGAGTATTTACATTAAGTTACTATCTGGTTGAGTACTCACCAGCACGCTTCCTGAATTGACATGATGAGTTGTGTAGTAGGAGTAATATGGTTACTACTTACATCCTTCCACACATTTCAGGGTCACAGTCCCTGCCTGCCTGCCTGCATATGCATGTTGCACCACATTTATTGGATGGGCACTTGCAGCCCCGAAATTGATTTTTACCTGTCAAATATTATAACCAGACACTCCGTAACAACCAAGTTCCTTACAAGACTTGGTGCACCTGCATCTTCTTGAGCAGTTCCTCTTGTGTATATAACAAACACAGTGCGTTTCTTCACCACAAGGTCCGATGTGTGTGCAGAACTCTCTTCTATGGAGCAGAAGCACAGTCAGTAGCAATCACTGTTGCATATCCTTAATATGCATACCCTGCTTCAATATCATTTTCAAAATTGTTGACTAGCTCCAAGTTATATGCACCACCATCAGGAAAGAACCAACATCTATGATGGAAAACCTACACATTTCAATAAATATAATGTATTCTTAACCTGAACAGTCTAACACACCTCATAACAGCTTGTTCTTACAAGGGTGGCAAGGTGGCATGGCCTCTCATCTGGAAATAGCTTGATTATGCCACATATATCCTCATCTTGTGCTAAGGGAGTTTCCTAGTGGTGATATTCATTAGACAGCAACATATGGAACTTTCTGAATAACAAAATCACAAGGAAGTATTCCATAGAATACTCTTTGAAGCAGCTGTCACTACATAGCTGATGCATTTTACTATATATTTCTTCATTTGTTTTCTTGGGCAGTTTAACAGTTGTAGGAGGGAAAAGGAGGTCTGCACCGGAAATCGATCATCTTCTTTATAGTACTAAGTTGCAGGTACCTACCGTGGGTCATGCATTTTGCAGAGTTGCACGTGAGACTGGGGCAAAAGACGGCAGTGACACCATTTACATCAGAAAGTACACTTGTTGCCGGAGCAGACGGCTTAGGTGCGCTATGAGCTGCTTGAACAACATCATTACCCCAACTATGAAGGTCTCTAAATATGTACGATGAGTAGCGAATAGGTTAGCCGTAGCGACCGTGTCACAACCGTACCTCTTCCCGATAATCGGTTTGACGCTGCCCTCGGGAGGAAGGGTAGGAAGAAAGGACGGCTTGAACCTGTTTATGGTTTCGGCGTCGACGCCAGCCGCTTCTAGGCGTAGGACCGCGGCGGACGCAATAAGCTTGACTAGCGCAAGGAGGCTGAGCATAGTGTAATGAAGTCAAGATTCACGATACAGGAACTTACAGTCCGCGTCAAACCATTCGGTTTGCCATGCTATATGTCTATGCCGTCGAGAAAACCGCTTAATATGACCTTCGAAGCGGGGCTCATCGGCGTAGGGGATAAAATATAGGATTCGTGTATCGCCCCAGTATTTTATACGTTCAAGGGACGGCGTACAACTCTCGTATTTAGGGTAAGATTGGATAGGCCCGGTCGTGGTCTCGTTGGGCAGGACCAGTGTAGAACTTCTTTGAGAAACGGAGGTCCAAATGCTGATTCCCGCATCAAGTGAAGACGGAGACGGGGAACGATCCAGAACCATGCTTTCGTCGAGCTCGTCGTATGCAGACGAAAAGTCGCGTAGAGAGCGCGGTGGACGAGGGGAGGTAGCCCCAAGGGACGTGAGAAGCTGCGTACATTGTTCTGGCTCGCGAGCGTAAAACTCGGCCCAAGCCTCTCGATACGCATTCAAGATGCGGTCAGTTTCCTCGCGCTCTTTGCGAAGTCGTTCCCGGACTCGCTGCGCGTACCGCTCTTGCTGAACGCGCAGGGCCTCCTCGGTGTTGCCTTGACTCGATTCTTGAGACATCCAGACGCCGTGATCGCGGGGCAGGACCGCCCAGTAGCAGAGCGAACAGAGGAAGAGCGTCACAAAGAGCAGGAGGTCATCAAAGTGCAAGCAATGGCCGGGCGAGGCGCATTGAAGCTGGTGGCTGCGGCAGTACTAGTCAAGCTTGTGGCGCGATCACGATCGCGACCAACAGTACAGTCTTGGGCGCCAATTCTGCACCCCCGACCCCAGCCGACCCCACGCCCGCATATATATCCGAGTAGCATTCGCGACCGTTCACTAGTACTACGATCTTGACGATACCGCGGAGGAGCTATCTTACATGTAATACTAAGTTCATCTCATGTTTCTTTCGTTATCGGGGACACGTGGAATGGCATCCATTGACCTGATATGATGTCCATCGCACTGCGCGTCGGCCAATGGAAGCATGAACAATAAAAATTTGTCACTGCGTGCATCTGTTGGGCAAGCGTAATATACGAAGGTGCAAATGTACAGTAAGTAATGTTTGAGACAAACAACAGGGGCTGCATGGCGCCATCCAACAGTACCGCCCGCACAGGCCTTCCTATCCATCCAGTGGTCGACAAATAGCATCTACAAGCCCCCAGCGGAGATGCGCGTAGGCATGCCCGCTCAGAGTCAACAGGGTATATAAAACAAATCACTCGTCACCCCGGCGCGCAAGGAACACGCCCATGTCGCTCTTCGTGCGCTGGATGCCACGGAGACCCACGCTCGGGAACGACGCAACAGGCAGATGTCCCTCGTCCTTCTTCATATCGCCGCCGTCGTCCGGGTAAGCGGGCGCACCACCTTGGAGCTCCTGCACGCCGCCAAAGTCCCCGGGGAAGCCCTCGAAGTCCTCCACGACGGAGAGCGACCGTCCGTGCGCGTGCCCCGGGGCGAAGACGCGTGGGGCAAGAGCCGGCGCGTCCGACGGCGGCGGGGAGACGATCGACGCGGTCTGCGAGGCCGTCGCTGACTGGGACGAGCCTGAACCCGAGACCGAGACGGACACGGACACGGAGTGCGACTTGGGGCGCGTCGACTTGCGTCGGTGTTTCCTCGCGCCGTCTGAGGACGCGTTGGGGGAGGGCGGGACGTGTACGCCCTCCGTGCCGGGGGAGAGGGGTGAGAGGGGTGAGCGCGGGGCGCTCACGGGGGGTTGGTTGGCGAGGAATTGGTGGTTGTATGGCGCGACGCCGCCCTGCGCGAGCGCGTATTGATATGTGTGCGAGTGCGAGTGCGAGCCTGTCCCGGTCGAGCTGGTGCGCGTGTCGCTGGTCGTTTGGGTGCCGCTCCCGCCGGAGCGGGGCTTGCTCTTGCTTTTCCGCGGTCGGCTCGTGTACGACTCCCCGCCGAAGTCTGCGCCGTCGGCCTCGGCTTCAGCGGCGTCCTGCGCGGCGAGGGCGGCGTCGGGGTCGAAGTGGTGCGCGAGCTGGCCTTGCGCGAAGGGTCCGAAGTCTTGCGAGTCTGAGACGGACATTGAGCCGGATCCTGACCCGAGGCTGGGGGAGAAGGGCTCGTTGAGGCCGAACACAGGGCCGCTACCCTGTACGTCCGCGATTCCGTTCCGTTTAGTTATATGGTAGTAAGCGGAGAGGACTGGCTACGCACCTGGAAACCCTCAAAGTCCTCGTTCCCGTTCGCCTGCTGCTCGAGCGCCCTCGCCATTGCCGCCCTCTTCAGCTCCTTCTTCTCGCGCCGTTTCCGCCGCCGCTCCTCCTTCGCCGCCCGCTCCTCCGCTTCACGCGCAAGAGCCTCGGCGTGCCGCGCTACGCTCAGCTCCTCAATCGCGGCCGCATCGAGCGGGGCGGCATCCGAGTCAAGCGTGTCCGTCGAGATCGTCCGCGGGCGCCGGCTTGAGCCACTTCCGCCCTCGTCGTCCGACTCGGGCAGCTGGATGGCGGGCGGGCGACCGAAGAGGTCGTACCCGAAGATGCGGATGTGCTTGGGTGCGCCGTCGCGGTGCCGTTTCTTCTTGCCCTTGCCTTTGGGCTTGCCGCGCCGGCGGTCGCTGCCGATGTTGGAGTGCAGCGAGAGCGTCTCGGCGTCGTCAGAGGCGTCTGCGAGGAGCCCCTCGAGTTCGTCTGGGCGCGCTCGGGGCGGAGGGATGATCCCGTGCGCGAGGGCGCCGTTGAGGACGCGCGGGCGGCGTGCGCGGGGGTTTTCGTCTTCGGTGTCGGAGGGGGCGTCGGACTTGAGGCAGGGCAGGCAGGAGGAGCAGGACGCGAGGGCGGCCTGGAGGGAGTCTTCCCATGAGAAATGGATGTAAGGCATGGCTGATCGTGAAGGCGTCGGGGAGCGTTCGTGGTGAGTGTGCGGCTGCGGCGCTCGGAAGTGTGCAGCTGCGGCGGGGCTGGGGCAGAGAGAGGGGCAGAGAACGGACGAGGGGCGCTACGTGGGGGACATGGACGTGGAACGGAGAGGGCTCGTCTGCACGAGGCAGGTGCTCAGAGATCGTTCAGCCAAACAGCCACACGCCCAGAATCACGGCGTCCGGTAACCTCCTTTCCACCAACATCCGACCACAAATCGTGCCACAAGCTTCCCCCAACGAGTTCAGTTTCATGCTCCAGCGCATTGTCACTCATCAAACACAGGTATACAGGGCTGACTTTCGAAACACTTTGACATAGGTCGTAACCTTCGAAGAAGGGCGGATTTAGTGGCAGCCCTGTCGAGCGGCCCTCCGACGGGCTGACCAAATCACTCTGAATCCCTGAATGGGGACCGGTTCGTATACATAACCCTGTCTCCTCGGGGTTTACACCGAACCCGCTCGTGTATTCGACCAGGGAGTGCGTAGGTAGTGAGTGGACGCGACGAGAACGATGGGACGGATGCATGTAGCGGTAGAAGCACTCCGCGGGACCTCAGGTCGGTAGCAGCCAGCGAAACAAGCTCAGCATCCTAGTCTACAAATAATACAGTACACACACGATAGCGACGTCCACAGTTTTCTTACGCTCAGTCATCAGCATTGCTCTCGGCGTTGCGCGAGCTCCCGCCGGGTGTAGCTTGGTGCTGTATATCATAACGTGTGTAGTTAGCGTCCGTCCGCCCTCATGCTTCGCCTCTCCGCGCACACAACTCGGAAATGCGCCACTCGATACTCACCTGCCTGAGCTTAGCCAGATGAATCTTCAACGTCTCCGCATAGTTCTCAAAGCCGAGCGTGACCATGGCGTAGAGGATGTCCTCGCCGCCGATCGTCTTGCGCTTCTCCATCTGGCACTTTTCCGACGCCTCGGACGTGATGAAGGAGATGAACTCGGAGACGCACTCTTGCACGCACTCCTTGGCCTCCTTCGAGATCTTCGCCGTCCCCGGCACGGCCGCCTTCATGATGCGCGAGACGTTCGCGATCTGGCGGGGGCGTGCGGCATTTGAGCGCGGTTACGACGGCGGCGCGGGCGAGTGCGGACGCGAGCTGGAGAGACGGGACGTACGGGGAGAAAGCGGTCCTGCTCGCGGTACTCGCCGACTTCCTGTTCGGTGATGGGTGCGGGCTCGGGAGGGTCTTCGACGGGCGCGGGGACGACGCCCGAGCCGTCGTCTTGCGGGGCGATGTTCGGGGGCGCGAACTCGGACATGGCGGAGGCCAACGCCGTTTGGCTACGTGGGTTTCACGTCGGCGACGTAGATTGTCGCGCGGGCTGCGGTGCGGGGGACTGAAGTTCGTCGTTCAGGACATGGGTGCGCGGGAGCGCCGCGCTTGCAAGGGGGACATGACGCGTGACGCCCGTCGCAACTCCGTACTTCTCGGAGTCAGCATCCTCGAACTATATATTCGGCTTTCTTGAATCTCAAGCTGATTTCGTCTCTCTCCATGTGAACTTACACCTTTGCCACCAGTTCCCTCCCGTGATTTCCTGGGAAACTATCTAACCGCAGCGCAGACTTCGAGCTCGATTGGAGTAGTCGCTGGAAATGCTCATTAATGCTGGCGCTCCAGACCCATAAATCCAGTAGGATCAATACTTGAGCCCAGGACTCCCTGGAAAACATGCCGCCCCGGAAACGCCCCATGTCCTACGAGTACACCATCCTAAGCAGCTACCCAAATGTTCGTTAATTGCAGAAAGCCGCAAGGGCGTTCCAGAATCCAATGCGAAGCATACTCAATTGGCTGGCGCTTGTCCAGAGGCGATTGAACGTATATTCCCATGCATGGCCTCGACATCCGCCTTGCGGTCAGTAGAGTCATCGTACTAGTACATCAACTGCGGCCCCGAGATAACCATCCAGCCTTACCCCCCTCATCGACGTCTACGCTGTTGGCTTGACCGCGCCCACACAGTCAGACTGACTGGCGACGTCACTGAACGGACCCGGTATGTCGACCTCCAAATCGTCGCGCTCCGTACTCCCCAATACGGGGCGTAGCGCCGCCCACACCGCGTCCAGGGCGACCACAGTTCGCAGCAAGGCCGCCCCGAAGCCCAAGGCCAACAACGCGCGCGTCTTCTCTACGGTCGATACCAACGTCGCCGCGCATGATCGTACGGATCCGTTTGCGGCTCTCGCGACTCTCCGCCGGCTGCTCTCCTTGCTCCCCTCGCGCCTACGCGGATGCCAGTACAAGCTCGCGCCAGAGGAACACCGGCTCGCGGTGCACCTCCTTGGGATAGTCGAGCCGTTCGTGCAAGCACAAGCACCGGGATGCGCGTGCGTGCCGCCCAGGACGCTTTTGCGTCTCCCGACGGAGATCCTGGATGCGGTCGTCTTCTGGGTGGACGACCGGCGCGACCTGAGCGCGCTCGCGGAGACGTGCCGGCGCATGCACGACGTCGTCGTCCCGCGGCACGTCGAGTACCGCGTCGTCAAGTGCAAGGTCAGCTCCGTACGGGTGTGGCATCATTTCGTCGTGCATCGGGCGCTGGCGCGGAACGTGCGGAGGCTGGAGATTCTCGACGAGCGTACGGGGGAGGCCGAGGTCGTGATGAACTCTGAACCTGAAGGCAGGGAGCACAACTGTAAGCCGCACAAGGATTCCTCAGTCAGTGTGAGCAAAAGACTAAGATTGCATATGCAAGTACCTGTAAGCCGCACAAGGATCTACAAGTACTTGGTAAGTAACCATAAGTAAGCATAGGTAAGAGAGACGACTTACTCCTCAGTCAGTGTGAGCAAAAGACTGAGGAGTAGGGGCAGAGACTGTCCTCCTTATATACAAGTCCAGAGGACGCATGAGTAAGCAAAGAAAGGAGGGCAGGTGACCCAGCATACGATGAGTAAGGAGATGGTGCGAGAGTGGTGTAAGGATCGCACCATCATCCAGAACTATCCAGAACTATCTAGAGGTGTCTGGAGATGTCCATAGGAATCCGGAACAGCGTAGAACGCAAAGGAAGAATCCAGAAGTGTCCGGATGGGAAACTACAGTAGAGATGCAGAGAAAACTAAATAAGGAAGGTAAGTAGGAAAGTCCATGCTGTGCAACACAGCCACTGTTGACCACCGGACCGTGTATGGCCAGTACACAACCCGGAAGTTCAACACTCCCACTCGTTCAAGCTGTGGGATCCACCAAACCAACGCCGTCCCGGAAACGCTCCACTATTGAGAGAGGAACGTTCTTGGTCAGGGCATCAGCCAGTTGATCCGCTGTAGCTACATAGTACAGATCAACGCTCCCTCGCTCAACTTGTTCGCGAATATAATGGTAGCGGATCTCTATGTGCTTTGTTCGGCGATCGACCACGGGGTTGACAGACAAGAAGATAGACCCTTGGTTGTCCAAGCACATAGGCGTAGGACGGGTCATGTCGTCCCCGAGTTCTTCACCGAAGGTGCGAAGCCAAGCCAACTGACGAGAGGCATCCGAGGCAGCCTTGTACTCCGCTTCAGTCGAGGAAAGCGAAATGGTTGGCTGACGCCTCGACGCCCACGATATAGCGCCGCCTGCCATCAAGAAGGTATAGCCCGTAGTTGAGTGCCGGTCATCACGGTCCTCAGCCCAGTCAGAGTCCGAGTAGGACAGCAGACCGTCAGAGGATGCCCCACGGTAGCGCAAGCGAAGGTGCTTAGTCCCTTGTAGGTAGCGAAGGACATACTTGGCATAGTGCCAGTGCGCATCCGATGGATTGGCATTGTATTTGGACAACCGCGTAACAGCGAAGTCAATGTCAGGGCGCGTCCCAAGAGTTGCGTAGAGAAGACTGCCGATCAAACTCTGGTAGCGCTGACGAAAGGAGTCGGAAGCGGGCTGCTCAGAGGCTTCTAAGACAGCACCAGCAGGGAGGGGAGTGCGAGCCGGTTTGCAGTCAGCCATATCGAAGCGCTCGAGGACAGACTGGATGTATTCTTCCTGGTCAATGTCGATCGTTCTGGTTGTACGATCACGAGTGACTCGAAGACCAAGGAAGCGCTTTACAGCACCCAAGTCCGTCATCTTGTACTGCTTCTTCAAGGCATCTTTGACTTCCTTGATGTGCTTCCGGTTATCGCCAAGGAGTAGTAGATCGTCGACATAGAGAACTATAGTCGTGACCGAACCCCCCCCTTGTCGCCGATATACGTAGACCCCGGCGTCGGAGTACGTCCGTTTGAATCCCAGGTCAAGGAGAGACTGGTGGATCTTAGCGTTCCATTGACGAGACGCCTGCTTCAGACCGTAGATGGCCTTCTTCAGAAGACAGACGTAGTCCTCCTTGCCCTTTACAACCCATCCCTCAGGTTGTTCCATGTAGATCTCCTCCTCCAAGTCGCCGTTCAGGAACGCAGTTTTAACATCCATCGACTCGATGTCCCAGTCCTCAAGCGCAGCATGCGCGAGGAGGTAACGAATCGACTCAAACCGCGCCACAGGCGAGAAGGTTTCATGGTAGTCCTCTCCCCAGACCTGAGTAAAACCCTTGGCCACTAGGCGAGCCTTGTAACGACCGTCGTGTTTGATGTCATAGACCCAACGATTGGCTACAACTTGACGGTTTTTAGGCCGCGGCACAAGGACCCAAGTCTTGTTCTCCATAAGGGAGTCGTACTCCGCTTTCTCCGCTGCTCGCCACTTGCCTGCATCAGGAGACTTCATGGCATCCCTGTGACTATTAGGGAGCCCAGTCTTGTACTGAGACGCAGCAAGGAACGACAGAATAGCCTGAGCTTCACGAATAGCATGATGCTCTTCAGCGTCTACCTGAGCTGGAGGTTGTTCACCATAGACATTCCCATCTCGATAACGTGCAGGACGAGGCACATTCTCTCGACGAGGACGATCCCGAGCAATGCTAGGACCTCCCACTGGCTCATGGCGGTTACGCTGGTGGACGGGCCTAGGTGGTGGTACGGGAGGAATAGGTGGGTGTTCAGGAGGTAGCTCAGCTTCAGCTTGAGGCGGTTCTGGAGGAGCAGGGGCAGGAGCAGGAACAGGAGCAGGAGGTGGAGGTGGAGGCTCATCCCGAAGAAGATCAGGGATAGGCTCTGGAAGAGGGAATGGAATGGGGAGGTTATCACCCGAGTCCGAATTGGAGACGTCGTCAGAGTGATCCTCAGATTCAGGGAACGGATTATCGTCAGGGGTAACAGGACGATTGCCGGGAAGAGAGCGTGCAGGGAAAGACTCCTCATCAAATATCACATCGCGAGATATGACGATGGAGCGGGTGGCCGGGTTCCAAAATCTGTACCCCTTAGTACCTGGCTCATACCCCACGAAGGTCATCTCGACAGCCTTCTTGTCGAGTTTCCCCTCGCGCTTGGATTTCTGCACGTGAACATAGGCTTTACAGCCAAAGACACGGAAATAGGACACGTCCGGTACGGTCCCATCCCAAGCCGTGATAGGACAACGCCATTTAAGACGTCGCATAGGCTGACGGTTGTAGATATGAACGGCTGTTTCAACGGCGAGTTGCCAGAAACCGTGGCTAAGCCCAGCGTGGTGAAGCATGGACATGGCCTTGTCAACGACAGTACGGTTCCAGCGCTCAGCACGTCCATTCTGTTGGGGCGACTCTGGCGTAGTCTTGTGGTGTTCGATCCCATGGCGCTTCAGATGATCTGTGAACTCGGTGGAGAGATATTCCCCCCCTCGATCAGAGCGTACTCGCTTGATCTTCTTCCCAGTCTGCGTCTCAGCCCAAGCCTTGAAGTTGTCAAAGGCCTTAAAGGCATCAGACTTGTGCTTGAGATAGTAGGCAACGCCCAGACCAGAGAAGTCATCAATGAAGCTCGCGAAGTACAGATAGCCACTCCCAACCGACGCTGTGCGCATCGGTCCATCGAGGTCAGTGTGAACGAGCTCAAGAAGTTCAGTTGCACGCTTCTGGGATGGTGGGAAGGGGAGACGATGGGATTTGCCAAAGGCGCATCCCTCACAAGGTTCATCGTCTGCAGGATCAACATGGTCAACACCCTTGACTTTCTTGGGAAGTTGGCGAAGTGCCTCCTTGCCCGCATGACCAAAGCGGCGGTGCCAAGTTTTGTAGTTTGACTTGAACGTCGCAGCTGCTACCGAGTCAGGGTGGATCTTTCCGCCAGATACAATCTCCAAGGTGAGGTGGTAGAGATTGTTGATGGGAAGGTATTGCCCCTCAAGGATCTTATGACCCTTGATAATGACCGTCGAGCCGTGTTCAATAGCGCCCTTGGGCGACTGATTGAAGATGCTCATTTTCCCTCCTCCCTGGAAGAGAGAGTAACCATTCTTCTCAATGGTGCCAGTGGAGAATAGTCGAGACGACGCCGCTGGGACATAGCAGACGTTGTTCAGATCGACCGTCACTTCAACACCATCAATGAAGGTTCTGCCGCGAACTGTGCCCTCACCCAGACCCTGGACAATACTGCCTTGGCCAGACGAGGCCGTCTTAAAGACTGTAGGCGAGTTGTAGGGCGTGTAGTCCACAAAGTCCTGGAGGTCGTAGGTGATGTGCTGAGAGGCACCAGAATCCATGAGCCAGTGAGTGTGATGCACACCAGCGGCATCAGCCGCACCATAGAAAGAAGCGTGCATTTTAGCCGGATCCTGGGCTACAAGTACATTTACAGCGGGGGCAGCGACGTGAGCATGGTTATTAGAATTGTCCTTTTCCTTTCCCTTGTTCTTCTCCTTGTTCTTGCCTTTGCCACCCAAGTTCTTAGGGCGCTTCTCCGGGTGCTTCTTCCAGCAGGTCGACTCGTGATGAGTCTCACTACCACAGTGAGTGCACGGACCGGAGGGCTTAGGCTTGGTCTTGGAGATCCTGGACGCAGACGCAGATGCCGACTTGCGCATGGATTCCTCTGCAAGGGCCTTCGACTGGATGATGTCGATGGTCAGCTTGTCGAGGTCTGTAGTAGCCATGAGCGCAGAGATCATCGACTGGTAGTTGTCCGGGATCTTGGAGAGGAGGATGAGGGCCTGGATGGTCTCCGAGAGTTCAATGCCGTTGGTGGAGATTTCCCTCAGACGAGTGATGAAGCCACTCATCTGGTCCTGGAGGGGACGAGACTCTGACATGCGACTGTCACTAATGAGGGACTCAAAGAGCCCCCACACGTGAGCGCTATTCGGTTTCCCGAACTTGTTCTTGAGCGCGTCCCACATCTCTTTGGCCGAAAGAGAGGCCGCAGAGGTAGTGGTGCCAGTTGCCGTGGTGGTGGTCTTTGTCTCCAGGAGGTAGTGGAAGGTAGGGGCAGTCCGCATGTAGATCAGACCACGGGCCTGAGCGTTCTGCTTGTCCCAGTCCTTCTGATCATCGGCATCTGCAGGGCGAGTGAGTGTGCCATCGACTACACCCCAGCAGTTCATGAACATCATGTAGCCCTTCATCTTGGCGGCCCAGCCGTTGTACTGGCTAGCCGAAGAGAGGGAAGGAACAGAATCCGGTTTGACGTCTCCCATGGCAAGTAGATAGAATTGGGGAGAGTCGTCGGAGTCGTTGTGGAAATCTAGGGAGAAAGGGAGAGTTGGAGGAGATGGTGGGAGCGGAACCGAAGTCCAAGCCTCTGGTGAAAGAGGGAGAGGGACTGCTGCTTCAACAGGGAGTGCCCAGGATTTGAGAGGAAGAGGATTAGGAACTGTGGTGTAGCGATTGGGACAGAATTCTTCCTCGCAAGGGACCCAACTATCTTTCTCTTCAGAGAAGTGGCGATCAAAGCCGTCTTCTAGGTCGAAGCAGTGTTGAAGACCAGTACAGTCTTCGTAAGAGGATGAGCCCGAGGTGGATGTTTCTGAGACTAGGCCGAGGTTAGCGTCGACTTCGTCTTCAGAGTCCGAGAGGGCAAGTGGTTCCGCAGTAGTTGGCTCCAAAGTGGTTCAGGGAAGCGCGATGGTTAACGATGGTTGTGCACCAAAAGGATAGCGAGTAGGAGCACCTGTTCAGGTGAACCAGAAACCCAGGCAGTCGAAGTAACCCGAGAGTCTGGGTAGAAGTCGCCAACTGTGCCAAGAAATGCTAGGTACGAGGTATACGACACAAAAACTATCGTAAGGAGGGTCCGAACGGTTGTCCTCCGGTCCAAAGCTCTGAAAGAGCCCGGCTACGACGACTGGCAGCTGCAAGTGCAGGGCCTGGCCGAAGTATAGAAGAAGATAGTAAGGCCTGAGTACAAAAGGCCTGTGTACGTATGGAGCTAGTACGAGTGCTATATAAAAGCGCTCAGGGCTGCGACACGAGCGCAGAAAAGTCCCCCTGGCAGCAGTGTCGGCGGCACAGTCAAGAGGTTAGGAATAGGAAGGTGGGGAGGTGCACGAACCGAGGTCGACGAGGGAAGGGTGCGCGCAAGGTGTCGACAGAGAGGAGCAACCGGTTAGAGCGCAGGGCTCATAACCTGATGAACTCTGAACCTGAAGGCAGGGAGCACAACTGTAAGCCGCACAAGGATTCCTCAGTCAGTGTGAGCAAAAGACTAAGATTGCATATGCAAGTACCTGTAAGCCGCACAAGGATCTACAAGTACTTGGTAAGTAACCATAAGTAAGCATAGGTAAGAGAGACGACTTACTCCTCAGTCAGTGTGAGCAAAAGACTGAGGAGTAGGGGCAGAGACTGTCCTCCTTATATACAAGTCCAGAGGACGCATGAGTAAGCAAAGAAAGGAGGGCAGGTGACCCAGCATACGATGAGTAAGGAGATGGTGCGAGAGTGGTGTAAGGATCGCACCATCATCCAGAACTATCCAGAACTATCTAGAGGTGTCTGGAGATGTCCATAGGAATCCGGAACAGCGTAGAACGCAAAGGAAGAATCCAGAAGTGTCCGGATGGGAAACTACAGTAGAGATGCAGAGAAAACTAAATAAGGAAGGTAAGTAGGAAAGTCCATGCTGTGCAACACAGCCACTGTTGACCACCGGACCGTGTATGGCCAGTACACAACCCGGAAGTTCAACAGGTCGTCCCCGCAGGTATTACCGCTACGGAGACCGACTTGGAGTCGACGGACGACGAGCTCGGGATGCACGCGAAGCAGGAGCGGTTCATGCTGGCCGCCCTGGCGAAGATGACGGCCCTGCGCGCGGTCAAGTGGTCGTGCAACCATTCGCTCGTCGCGTTCGAACGCGTCTGGCCAGCACTCGTGAAGTGTGGGAGCATACAGGAAGTGGAGGTGAACGATAACGTGGTCTTTCAGGCCGTTTCACCCGAGGACGTGCCCGCGGATGGGGCTATCCAGAAGCAACGTCCGGCTGTGGTACGGTTTCCGCCAACATAACGTCTAGCATTCACCTGATGTCGGGGTTCGTAGTTGCCTAACCTGAGGAAAGCTGGCTTCCACGGCACGAAGAGTACCTTTGGCGCATCGAAGAACCCCGATCTCGCCCATGTCTCCTCCATGCTCAACATATGCCCGAACCTGGATACCCTTTCGATTAGCTACGTTCCCAGGCGGGGTCCTGGTTTCTTCAACCCCGTTGCCGACGATTTCCTCTTGTGTGGACGGTGGTCCCGTCTCCGCTCCCTGACGCTTACCAGCCTTTGGTGTACGCCCAATGCAGGGCTCGACGCCATGTCCGCTTTCCTTCTGGCGCACGCGAATCTCGAAGTACTGCATCTCGACATCGCGTTCGGCACTGGGGGACACACGGGCAACAGTGGAGCGCTGACTGCGTTCAAGTTCCCTCCGAACTGCCTGCCTCGCTTGAAGGAGCTCAAGGCTAGCCGCGACTTTGCAACCGCCCTCATAGGGAGTCCGGTAGATAGCGCGGAGGGTCGACCGCTCGAAGTTCTGAAGGGTGTCCGTCTGAGCGGGTCCCCGCGCGATCGCGTGTTCTTGGAGAACCTGAAGCTGCATGCCGGCCAGACGGTGCATCGTCTGGAGCTGGCGGGGTGGAATGAGATGGAGGACGTGCGGAAGCTCGCGGAGTGCCTTCCCAAGCTCACCTGGTTGGACTTGGGCAAGAAGGAAGGCGCGGCGGTGGGAAATCCTTCCGGATCGAGCAAGCAGCTCGCGTCCATATCGTCAAATT
The DNA here is from genome assembly GCA_001302255.2 of Trametes hirsuta. Lineage (NCBI taxonomy): Eukaryota > Fungi > Basidiomycota > Agaricomycetes > Polyporales > Polyporaceae > Trametes > Trametes hirsuta. Next base: position 112,680 of record CP019382.1, on the reverse strand, counting down.
CCGTGAGTCTCATCTCTTGAGTTCGGTCTCGTTACACCGCTAACCCGAGACGCTCAGACCGAGTGGGCGACCGCGCTCGCGAACTTCACCGAGCTCACGACGTTCCACGGCGTGCGCTTCTTCTACGAAGTGGCGTCCCAGGATGGCGCGGCTCTCACTCTTTCCGACCAGAGCCGCGTCCGGAAGAACGACGAGGTCGCGTCGGTGCTGGCGTGGAAGTGCCCCAAGCTGCGTCGGCTCGACCACTGGGAGGACGGGTCTGGGAAGGTCATCGTGCTGGTGCGGGACGCTGAGAGGGTGCGCTACCAAGTCAGAAGGACCAAGGCGTGAGATGGCCAGTTTGAAAGAGGTCTTTCAAGTTTGGATAGGATGGACATGTAAAGGCAAGAAGGATCTATGGACTATGCGCGTATACGTGTACATCTCGATGTATGTGCGTTCTTCCGAAGTGCTGCGCATTTATTGCGAGGATGCTCGAGTCTCTAAATGTTGGAAGAACCAGAAAGATATGGCCGAGGTATGACCGCCGCCTCTCGTCAGAGTGGCCGGTTCGGCATGGTTGGACCCGTGGACTCGCGATAGTTACGTAATCTGACTGTATGTAGACGTGCACGGTGTACCTAGACAGCCAGGCGTGACCGCCGTGAAGCCGAATCTGTTTTTCTCTCTCTCTCTCGGCAATTGGCGGCTATTTCCCATCCAGGATTTAGATATTCACCGCCTAACGGTCTTTCTGTTCTGACCACCACCTCCTTGCGCGTGCCTTGAAACGGGGCCTTACATGCGGTATGCAGCACATCATATCCAGCGCACTCAATTTGATGGACAAAGGGCCATTGTCGCACTCAGCCATAGTGGAAACACCAGCACGCAACGATTGCCCAGACCCGTCGTCAGCCACAGTATTTAAAGAGCCCCCGCGAGACTTGGAGTCCCACCGTCAGACTCATCATGGATCCCGAACTGTCCCCCATGCCTGCCTCTCACAAAGTCCCCGCCGAGATTTGGCTCGACATCCTCGACCTCGTCCCATCCACAGCCGACCTCCATAGCGTGAGTGTCACTTGCAAGAAGTTCCACGACCTCAGCGTTCGCGCACTCCACCGCGGCCTCTCTTGGACACGACCGCAACATATCGCGCGTAGCCTGCCCATCTGGGATAACTGCCATGGCATGGACGCTGCCGTCCGTTCGCTCGAGCTGGGCGTGTCGTCGATCGACCGTGCCGTAGGCTTTGATTTGGTCGGCCTGAATGGCCAACTGGAGCCCGCTCGCTCGGGTCGTCGTAGGATCGGTACGTTGGCAGACACGATCAACCACTACAAGATGGACGAGCAGGCTGGCGGATTCGCGTCGCGCGAGTTGTACGAGGCCATGTTCGCGCGTATCCACACCTTCACGAACCTGTCCTCGCTTGCGTTCACCAATATGCTCGTGTACGATGTGCACTTTGAGCTCATCCACCGTCTCCCCGCACTGCGCAGCCTCCGTCTCGAGCTGTGCGTCTTTCAGCCCGGCCCCGGCGGCCAGACGTTGAATCACGCCGACCTCGCCATCACCGAGCTCACGATGGTCAACCTGCGCCGCGTCCTGCTGAACCGCGAGCCGCTCCAGTACGACGAGGACATCACACACGCTCTCACCCTCTGCCTCGCGCGCAACCTGCGCACACTCACCGTCGACTCGTCCGCGGACGTGTTCCGGCGCGTGTTCGGGGCATGGGACGCGCCCCAGCGCGGGTGGACGATCCCTGCGCAGCTCACGCACGTCTACGTCGTCCGCCGCCGCCTCTTCGCGGGCGAGGTGCAGCCGCTGTACCGCGGCGAGAGCAGCTTCCCCGAGACGTACCTCTATCACTTTGCCGTCCAGGCCCACGCGCTGAGGACGCTCTGGACGCCGCTGTTCGCGCCTGCGAACATGACGATCGCGCATGAGGCGCTCCCGCCGCGGCTGCAGTGCTTTGCGGCCCCGGTGGAGACGGCGGCTGCGGTAGCGGGTGTGCGTGCGCTCGAGGCGTTGGGAATCTTCAAGTGTGGACTGGGTGGACGGGAGGCGATTAATGCGTTGGAGAGCGTCGCGGCGAAATCGTCTAATCTCAAGATGCTCATGCTCGAGCTGAAGGCTAACCCTAACCCTAAGGGGTGGGACGAAGAGGTTATATCGGCCGTGACGGACCTGTTCAAGGGGCTCCGTCGGCTGAAGATCGTCTACGAGGGCCCCGAGGGCCCGACCGAGGTGCGCATTTCGTCTCATTCGTCGTCTCGTTCATTGCTGATGGTCCTGCGTAGGACTTCCTCGTCATGCTCGCGCCCGAGTTCCTGTCGAAGCTGCCGCACCTGCACACGCTCGAGCTGTACCCGCAGCCGGGCCAGAAGGGCACGAAGCCGCACTACCCGGTGTTCCTGCACGACGCGTCGTTCGGGTCGCTCGAGGAGGAGCTGCGCAACATCGTGATCCCGTACAACAGGTACTGCCCGGAGCTGCGGCGGGTGCAGTTGTGCTCTGGGTACGTCATGGCGCGGACGTGTACGGCTGGGCGGTGGGAGTTGGAGCGGATTCGGCGCTTGCCAGAGAAGGACGACCTGAGCTACTGAAAGCGCTCTGGTGAAGAGCAATGGGATCCGGTTCGCGTGAGATTAGCATTCTGTGGACTCGTTTTTGCAGAAGTTGCCCCGCTGTGTACTGCTAGTCTGTTTCGGTAGCTGCCTTCGCGTCGACGTCGACGGAGCCGTAGTTACTCGAGTTACAAGAATGCCAAATTTCGGATGTTCTAGTCCAAGGCGGCTCTAAAACGGTTTCAGCCATACGGGCTTGTAGCGCGTAACTGTCCGCCCTGTCCGGTGGCCAGCAAGGGTCAACAAATTGGTTTGTTGCGACGGTCGCGTGGAGCGTGTAGGAACGCGGTCACGTGTCCGACGCGCACGGAACGGAGTGGCGAAGTCGAACATTGACGCCGGTGGGAGCAGCTGGTTGTTCTTGTCGTCCATGTCCCCGCCGCTTCCGTCCCTCGCATAATCCCCTCCGAGCCCAGATACCCCTACTGACAGCACCAGCAGCGACATACCACACCCCACCATGTGGTCCAAAATCAGCAGCGCTCTCAAGCGCCCCGAGACTCCAGCACTCGACACCGAACACGACGACAGCCTCAAGCCCCCCTCCGTCCTCTCCGCCGTCTTCAACCAGCACCCAAACCTCTCCAACTTCCACGAGCCATCAGAGGTCCCCTTCCCCTCTCCCAGCCCTCCTGCCTCGCCGTCCAAGAACGGCCGACGTGGTATCTTCAAGCGCACACCCAAACACTTTGCCGACAGCGAGCAGGCGCACACGCTTCCGCTCAAGCTCTCCATTCCCCATCTCAAGAAAGTAAAGTCCTCCATCACTCCTAACTCTGCCAGTGAGTGTTTTCTTTCTTCCTCTCCATCGATGACGGGTCATTGTCTCTGGGGTCTGTTATGTCGCTCCATGGGAAACCGCGGGCGGTACCATCATCCCGCTGCACTTCATCGTTGACGTACAGGCGGCTGTCTCCGTTCTACGTATGATGTCAATGCATTCTTGGCCATCCTGGGCACACGTAAGGACCCGAATACGGTCTTTATCCAGTGTGTCACATGTATTGTTGATTGCATTCCGTTCTCTTTGTTCGGACCGCTGCTTGCCTCTTGTGCATTATTCGATCGTACCCGCAGATTGTAGCCTCTGACCATGATCCTCCTTCCCAACCTTACCTGGTTGTGGACGGGAGACCGCTCACCACATCACCCCCTTCTTTCTTGTGGCTATCCGCTTAGCTTCGGTATTGATTCTTGTACCCCTCTAGGCTCTGACGCATCTTCCAGCCGTGCCTCAATAGAGTCAAGTAGACCGAGAGAGTCGCAGGACTCCATTCGTTCTCCGGAGGTTGCCCGTGCTCCCAACACTCCTACAGCCGACAAGTTCAACTCCCTGCGTTCGATCCTCAGAGACCGCAATACGCCCGCTACTGGGCAGAGTGTTCGGTTCTTCTCTCGTGACGCGTACAAGATTATTAGTCCCGATGCTTCCAATGCTAGCGCAGCCGGTAGCGAACCAGAGGCAATGTCCTTCGGTGCTCGCATAAAGGCGAGCAGTAGCACACCAGTGCGGCCAACGGTCCAGGATGTCTTCTCCCCGCCGCAGTCCTCGATGATGAAGCCTTTGCCTCCACCAAACCTCTCCAACATCTTTGACCTTTCTCAGGACATGGATGTTCCTCCCATTCCGATCAGCAAAGACGGCCCCATGCTTGATAGTGCAATTGAGCTTCCTTCCGATGCCGATACTGAGGGCACTATCCTTCGTCCAGAGGTTGACGGGGAATTCCGCTCAAGTACACCCTCAAATAGGCCGCAGTCTGGCATGCACGACCGGAGCCAGTCCTTCAGTTTCGGCCAAACAGTCTTCCATTCTCTCGCAAGCGGTGGTCGAGATTCGCCAGCGTCTGCGAACTCATCTGGTTCTTCCTTCTCTCGTGGTTCCCTAAGAATCAAAGGGAACCGCAACCGCGCATATAGCGATACTGTGTTCCACTCCTTTGGGCCTTCCGCTATCCCCAAAGAGCCGGCCCTTCCTGAAGCTGACATCGACGATAGGTCCTCGAGCGCTCTGGTCCTGTACCCAACTCCGGAGTCTCCTGAAAAGGAGAAGGATCCATTTGGCGCGAATGCCAGGGCATATTACACACCGGGCACCGGTGTCCCTCCAACCCCTCCGTCGTCAGCACCCGCTCACGGACGTAAAGCTTCACGTGAAGAAGACCTCATTCTGTCCCTCCGCACTCAACTTGCCCTACAGAGCGAGCTATGCGCACAATACGAAGTCGACCTCGGCGCGCGCGACGAGCTTACGCGTATGCTCCAATCGCGGCTCGACGAGTCGCAGAAGGAATGCGAACGGCGCAAGAACGTGATCCGCAGCTGGCGTAAACGTGTGGGCGAGCTCGAGCGCTGTGTGCACGCTCTTCAGGACGAGGTCGACCGCAGCCGCGAGGAAAGCGCGGAGCGCAGCGTTATGGACGAGGCGAGTGGTCAGGCCCTGCGCACGCTTCACCGCCGCATCGAGGAGCTCGAGCGCGAGAAGGCCGCCGCGGAGAAACGTGAACAACGTACCGTTGACGAACTCAAGGAAACCAAGACTGCACTCGAAGGCGTCAAGGACGAACTTGCGCGCAGAGACGAGGCGGAACGCGAGCTCAAGGACGGCATCGCGCGTGCGAGGGAGCAGATGGAGTCGATGGACATCAGCATGGAGGCGGAGGCTGAGCGTTCACGAGTGTTCTCGACCGCGGCGTGGGACGAAGAGCGGACGGCGCTCACGGCGGCGAACGAGGCGTTACGCGCGGACCAGCTCACGATGCAGATGCAGCTCACGGATGCGCGCGAGGACGCATCGAAGGCGAACGGCGAGCTCGCGGTCCTCAAGGCCGAGCTCGAGGCGCAGTGGCGCGGGACGGAGGTGCAGACGGAGCGGATGGCGGAGCTCGAGCGGGAGCGCGACGAGTTGCGTGCGGATGTGGAGGCGCTGAATGCGCGCATTGGGGAGATGGAGGGCGAGTGGACCGCAGCGGAGAACAGGAAAAACGAGTTGGAGGCGGAGGTGCAGGAGGTGTGGGCGCAGAAGGAGGAGCTCGAGAAAGAGCGTGGGGAGGTATGGATCAATAGATGCGTTTCGTCTGCATGGCATTCTGACTTGGTATTGCAGCTCGACGAGCAGCTGCGTTCGGAACAGGAGCACGCAGAGGAGCTCACCCGTGCGCTTCGCGAACGCGAAGACAAGGTCACCGCGATCGAGCATGAGCAGAAGTTCGCCGAGGAGCGCGTCGCCCGACTCGAGGCGCGCCTGCGCGAGCGCGAGGCGGAGCTCGCCGAGCTCACGAAGAAGCAGTCGGAGCGCGAGAGCGACGCCGAGTCGGCGCAAAGCGAGATCTCGAAGATGAAGCGCGACCACGCGCGCATCGTGAACGAGCAGAGCCGCACGCTGCAGGACGTCGTCGCGCGGGAGGTCGAGGCGCGCGCTGCGATGGAGGCGATGGTGCGCGAGAAGGCGGAGGCGGACGTGCAGCTCGCGAGTCTGCGCGAGCGCGCGGAGGCGCTTGGTGCGGAGGTGGAGCGGCTCAGGAGGCAGGTGCACGACTTGCAGCAGGAGAGCGCGGACAAGGAGGTGAAGCTCGTGCAGCTGGCGAAGCAGCGTGCGCAGGACAAGGAGGACATGGACGGGCTCAACATTGCGCTGTACTCGAAGCAGCAAGAGCTCGAGATGGTGGGTATCTCCGCTCATTCTCCATCATAAGTGTTGGCTGAAGCTTTCCACTCCCTAGATCAAGCGGAAAATCAACGTCCGCGGCACTGCGGGTGGAACACCTGCGTCCGCCGCCAAAGTCCCGCCTCACCGTCGTGAGTCGTCCATTTTTGCCACCCCGAGCGTGGTCAGCTCTAGGCCGCCCTCTGCTCTGTCCGATACTGGCAGCACCACAAAGGAGCGCCGCATGAGCGAGACGCCTTCAACGGCGACCAAGTCTACCCTTGGTAGGAGTGTACGCGCCAACGGCACCCCAAGCACCTCTGGGATCGTGGCGGCGAAGAAGCGGCCCCTCGAAGGCTCTATGGGCCCCCCTCCAGTCTCCCGCCCCTCGTCCATCGTTTCGGCTTCTGCGACACCCACACGTATCCCGTCCGGCCCGTCTGCACGCAGCACCCCGAGCACGATTAAGGCTCCCGCGCACCAGCGGCGTGTGTCGGCGTCCATCCTCGAGCCGTCTAAGCTGCGGGCGTCGACATCAAGCAAGGAGAAGCTCGAGCGGCTGCCGTCGGTGTCGTCCGCGAGCGAGCCGGAGGAGAAGGAGAACTCGGCGCCGTCGTCGCGCGCGAGCACGGGGAGCGTGAGCTCGACGAGCTCGTCTGCGTCCGCCGGGAAGGCGAAGGTGACGCGGCGGATGAGCGCGATGCCCGCGTGAGCGCGCGTGTCATCTGAATGAGAGGAGCAATACCAGCAAGTAGTGAGCAGCGGGGAGGTTCGGACGGTGTTGCTCTGAGTATGTCCCGTGAAGGTCGAAGGTCATCCGCATCCCATCTCTGTATTGATACGTCTTGCATCTCATCCTCGCATCTTTACCGTCATATGGACTACATACTCTCTTCCTTCCTGCCCTCCATCCCCGTCCCCATCCATATTCGGGTTCGGTATCTGTCGATACAATCACTCACTCCCCGCATCCCCCACATCTACATCCCCACCCATGCATGCATCTGATCACCTCTCTTGCCTTGAACTTATGCAGTTATGTACTTCGCTTTCGCTGTGTACTTGATATCGCTGCCTGCTTTCCCCTCTCGCCTCCATCTCGACCCGACCCGTCTCGACTGATCCATTCCCTTCGCATCCTCCTACTCTACCTCTACTTTTCTCTATCCCCCGTTTCTCGTCGCCATTGACACCTCTCTCATCCCTTGCCCGGCCCTCTCGGCCGCTGAGCGCGATACGGTTACCCAGTCAATGTCCCTCCCCCAGTGTAAATCTCGCTGCACGTCCCGGTTCCAATCATCATCGTTGCCATTATCTATATAGCGCGTAGGTCGTAAGTTATCCGATACGTATACACGGGTGTCCGTCCTTGTACAATGCAGCGTCAGGGTTACACTCGCAGAAAACACGGTGCACGAGAAGTGAGAGAAAACGTGAAGAACGGTGTTGGAAGGTCCAGCCTTACGAGATGATATACAAAGCTATAGATACAGCTGGGACGGATGCATCAGTAGTGGCCTCTCTAGATTACAGGATGTCGTAGGGGATGGCAAGCGGAGTATCGGAAAGGCTGAGCGGGCCCGATTCACTCGATGAGGTCTGCATCGAGCAAGTCCCAGCCCTCGTCCTCCTCCACGATCCGCTCCGCCTTGCGCGCCTCACGCCCACTGGTGCCCCTCGCGCGCACCCGCGCAGGCGTAGCCGCCGTCGCCTGCAAGAGCTGGCTAAAGTCGAGCGCGAACGCAGGCGGGGTAGGCGGCGGGAGGAGCGGGCGCGTCGCGTGCGCGCGGCGGCCGAGCTCGGACGCGCAGCAGACGGCCCAGAGGTTGCCGAGCGCGTCGCCGGCGTGCGCGAGCGGGACGTCGACGGCCTGCGTGTGCGCGAGGTAGCACACGTCGTAGAGGAGCATCGCGAGCGCGGTGGTGAATGCGCCGCCGGGGGAGGAGGAGGCGGCGGCGGCTGGGGCTGGGGAGGAGGCGAGTTGCGAGTCGGCGAGGGAGGCGGTTAGGGCGGAGGGTGTAGGCGGGGAGGAGGCGTTGTTGGAAGGGGGCGCGGTGGAAGAGCGGTGGGTTGGGGGGCGGGAGGAAGATGAGGACGAGGATGCGCCGCTGGAACTGGAGGCTGGCGGGGGCGCGGAGGATACGTGGAGAGGCTGCTTTGTTGACCACCTGTTGCAGGGTTAGTTAGTATGTAACTCTGTTCATGATGGAGGCGACGAACCTAGCCCAGCCGCCACTCTCCCCTCCCCGGATGGCTCCAATCCAGGGGATGCCTACACCGAGAAGACCGCCGCCCTTAATGGATCCTGTAGGTGGAGAGGTGGAACGGCTCCACACGACCTCGAACGGGAGTTTGACCCCAAGGTAGAATGCGAGCAAGGTCACGAAATGGATAGTATGCGTGAGCACTGCGTTGATGTGGTCGGGTGGATATCCTATACAACAAATTGGCTACGGCTAGAGTGCAAGGAACAGAATTCGACTTACGTCTGATATCGCCCGGGACTGGCAGAACAAGCCCTCCGATCGTCCATTCGCCTTTGGTTCCCGCTTTGGCGCCCAGAGGTGGGCGCCCTCCGACTTCCACTACGCTGAACACTTCGACGAGCTCTTGAACGAGCCCAGACCGTGCTTTGGCGATGGTGTCGGACAGCGCGGCAAGCTGTCCCTGCAGCTCCTCAATTTGCCTGGCGAGCAGATCAATGCCGCGGGTCTGTATTTGCGTCCCGTAGGGTGCGTTGCCGGGATTAGGTCCAGAGACCGTGCGACTGTGCGCAGAGGCATACGCGCCAGAAAGAGAGGACGGACGTGCGTAACTCTGCGGCGGGGTGGAAGTGAGAGTGAATGGTGGACGAACCGCTTGGGGGGACGTCGAGGTGAAGTAACCGCCGCTGACGGGCCGGGAGGAGGGAAGGGGACGGGGGACGGGCGGGGCATTGGATGGCGATGGGGTGGGTGAGTGAGAGGATATTGATGAAGTCGGACGGCTGGACGTCGTGGCCCGCCCTGCTTGGGGGGATGCGGATATGGGTGCGTGGGGTGGGGAGGTGGAGGTGGACGGGGTGCTAGAGGGGGCGTAAGGGTGCAAGAACGTGGAGGTGGCGATGGCGAGGGTGCGTCTTCGAGTTGCGAGGCTACTTCTGAGTTTTTGGATTCGCTCGCGCACTGCGGCAAAGGTCAGACTCCCGCATGAGGAGAAGGCAGCGGATTAGGGCGTACATCGATCGTTTGTCGCGCGGACCTCGTTTACGCCATCCCATATCTCCTGCACTTTCTCTTCTCGGCCCTTGAGCTCAGCCCTCCTGAGGCGGGCGGGGTCAACGGTAGTGGAGAGGGCTTTCTGCGCGGCGGCGATGTGTGCGTCTCTGTCTGCCGCAGCATGCTGAGTTTGTAATCGGTAGGTGAGAAGACTGCAGAACAGAGTTCAGCCTCAAACATTTAGAGAGCATCAATATTAGACGGACTGTTGCTTGAGACAATTCTCGCAAAAGAACTGGCGCTGCCTGAGTTCGCAGTTGGGACACTCCATACACGATCCGCCGATAGTCCCACCGTGGACGTATGGGTATCCGCAATAATTCACGATGTAGAGCAGAGCCTAGAGATGGGCCGTGCGAGGACGTAGTGCCGTTATTCGAAACAAGAAGTAGCGTAATCCGTAGACTGAAGCAGTCCGAGTCGGGATAGACGGTCGAAGCGGAGGACAAGGGCAGGCTGAGCCGACTTTGTCACGCTCTGCGCCGGAGCCGCGTGTCGTCACACCCATAACGCGACGCGCCAGTCGCGTCATATAACTCCGAGTCAACAAGTCGCGTATAGTCCAGTCACATAGTCGGCAACAGACTGCTAGATCTTCGAAAACATGTATTGCATTGAGATAACGCGTTTTCCCCACTACTAGCTGATGATACACATCCAACCGTGCTACAATCCGTTCCAAAAGTCCGTCGACATCAACCCTCACTTACTTAAGTTCGTAAATAGTATGCCGGTATCAGTTGCGCGCCACCGTCGAGCGGGAGGAACCCATCGCTCAGCAGCCGGAGGGCACAGAGGCATCGTCGTTGTGGCTTGCCGCCTTCACGCCGAGGCCGCGGCTTGCGAACGCCTTCCAGAGCGTGCACTTGTTCGCGCCGCCGTAGCGGTTCTGGTCCGCCTGGATCCACGCGTCACGCGCGGTCAGGAACGTCGGGTTGCACGGCTGCAGCGAGAGCGCGTCGATGAAGAGGTGCAGGAAGATCACGTTGCCCTCCTTGCCCGTCGCGTCCGTCCGCGCCGTCTTGGAGAAGCCCTTGTCCTTCACGAGCGCCGCGTACACGTTGTGCAGCACGTTGGCCCAGATCTCGCCGATGTCGTGCACTTCATTGCGCGTCTTCGACGACGAGTAGCGCAGCGGGTTCACCGACGCCGAGGTCGAGTAGGGGTACGAACGGATGCCCTGCTCGTAGACGTACTCGCCCATCACGAAGTCGGGGACGCTCGAGTCGCCCTTGTTGAGCCAGCTGAACGAGAGGATGTGGTCAGTCAGAGCCGCTCGAGTTGGATAAGAGTATTGGTGCGACGTACTCGGCGAAAGCATCGGACCAGCCCTCACCGAGACCGCCAGCCTCGGTGGTCTGGAGGCAGCGGCCAGTGCCACCACCCGTGAGGCGGTTAGTGAGACCGTGCGTGTTCTCGTGCGCGACGATATCGTTCTCGAGGGCGCCATCGCGCTCGGGGTTGGTGATGTCCCAAAGGAACATGCGCATCGCGCCGCTCTGACCGTCGGGGGGCGTCGAGAAGTCGGCGTTGTCGGTGCCGGCCGAGTCCTGGACGGACACGGTGACGCGGTCGTTGCCCTTGCCGCCCTTGCCGAAGTTGTTCTTCTGGAAGTTGTACGCGGACTCGGTGAAGCCGTACTGGTAGGTGATGTCGTGGATCGAGTTGACGACGTAGAACGTGTTAACACGTGCGGCGTTCACGTTCGCCGTCTTGGTGGGCGCACCGGAGGTGAGGGGGTAGTTGAAGACCTGCCCTGACGAGGACTGGGGCGTGGTCGAGCTCTGGCGGCTCTTGTACGAGACAACGTTGTTGCCGGACGTGTCGGTGGAGGTCGTCGAGCCGTCGTTGTGCCAGCCCTGGGGAGAGGAGGCGGTGTTGTGGGGGTCAGTGAGGGTCTGGAAGCCGTCGGTGGGGTATTCCTTCCAGATGGGGAGGACAAGGTACTGCGAACAGAGAATGAGTACGAGTGCTCGCTCGAGGGGGGACGACGGCACTCACGGAAGCCTTGCTGACGAAGTCGGTCACGGAGACGAGCTCGCCGGAATGGGCGTCGACGAAGGCCTCGTACCACGTGCCCGCCTCCTCGTTGCGGACCTGGAAGACGTGCGTGAGGGCGACGGAGCCGTCGTCCTTGGCGAAGTACTCGAGCGTCGGGGCGGGGAAGTTCTCCGCATCGTGCGCGCCACCGAGCTTCTGCTCGGCCGTGGCGATCGCGTCCGCGACCGCGACGGACGGCTCCGCGACGAGCTTGCCCTTGGGCGTCTTGACGAACGAGCTGCCGAAGGCGACGACCTTGCCGGCCTTGTTGAACGCGACGTTGGCGACCGCGTTCGCGAAGGGGATGCCGTTCAGCTTCTGCTTGATGTAGACGTGGCTCGCGGCCTCGCCCTCGAGCGAGGACTGGACGTGCGCGACGTCGGAGGTGGCACCGACGCGCGACTGGAGGAAGGCGACCGCCGCATCTTCGATGGACGCGTCGGCACGCTTAGACAGAGGGTGGTCGATTCCCTCCCCGAAGGTCTGTGTAGAGCGATGATCGTGAGTAAAGAAGTAGCGGCAGGAGTAAAGGGAAGCGAACCTCGTAGGAGGCCTCGGGGTGGAAAGTCTCGAGCTTGAAGTCCGAGCTGATCTCGCGCGTGCGGTGCGTCGCGTGCTTGGAGCTCGCGGGGTAGGGCACCGCCGTCGCGGTCGTCGCGCAGAGCACCGCGAGGAAGACGGAGGCAAAGACCTTCTTGAAAGCGAACATCTCGGGGGATTGGGTCCGTGAACGGTGCAGAGAGTGCGCGAGGAGCAAGAGAGCGAGACTGAGACTGATGAAAGTCTGTCTAGAGCGAAGACGGGAACGAAGTCGCCTGGAGAACTCGAGGCGAATGTGGTGCAGCTTTTATACGGCGCTGCTATCGGTATTGCCTCCTCGTCCGTGGCGACGCGTCGCGCCCTGCTCCGAGATGAAGCATGCTGCGATGCTCGAGTCCGCGTGGCCTCTGGATGCGCGACCCCGTCGCGCCCCGACGCGAGCTGCATAGGATGTCCTGGGCATCACGAGGTTGCGCGAGAAAGCGTGATAGGGCTCGTCCATCCCCGAGGCTTCCCCCACAAGGTCGTTAGCGTGGTGCTTCGAGAGAGAAGCTCGGATTTTGTGATCCGCCGGAGGGGGCCCCAGCTGGGGAGAGTGATGCGCGAACATTAGATTTCCCGATTATCCGCGACGAGAGAGAGCCCGAACCGCTCACCTGAATCTACATCGGGCTTCTTGCTAACAGTGGAAGATGTTCATCCGTTCCCGCGACAAACTAGTAGCTGTACCTGCAAGTCGAGCATCGTAGGTAGAAGGTGCGACATTGGGTTGCACCTCGTACCATTCTACGGTTGTGCCAGTGAGCAAGCCGATGTACAATGCTATCCACATGGTCAAGGGCGACAAACAAGGGCAACTCGCCGGAAAGCATGCTCCTCCTCAGCAGGCGTCGATGCCAAGCCATCCGCGTCGACCTTCTGCCCGATGACAACAAAAGTCGGTAGAACGACGTTATCTGCAGCCCCGCGTCAGCAGTGCCACAAGGCGATGTGCTCCAGATGGTCACCATCACCGTAGGGAGCTGCAGCGTCGAATGGTTTTGAACATTGCGACAACATCCATGATTTGCGTCCGCGTTGTGGAAGTACAAACATCGGTGTATACCGTCGCACCGACCTGCGCAGGCGTGCCATCACCTTGGGCCACATGCATGGGCGCTTCGGGCCATAGTACAAGAGAGCGTAGAACTTGCTCAAATGAAGTGGAACTAACATTGTACGTATAATTAGAGATACTTACGGAAAAGCTACCAAAGAACTGCACGAAGGACCCGCTCTGAGTTGGCGGTTCACGGAGTCATCCTATCGGAGTCTGGGGGCACATGCAACGCTTTTCCATCCCCGCTAACGCCGGGAGAGCAATGAGCCGCGTCAGCATAAGCAGTTTCGCTGCTGGATGGGCACGGACTTACGGGCGCCGTGGCACTAGAATCGTGAATTGAATATGCCGCTCGTCCGTTTGCGCGCCCGGGATCAACCATGCCAAGCTCAAGCCCACATGGGTGGCAGCAGGGCGGATGCAAACCAGGAGTGCGTGACACATGTCTCGTTATCCGCCCACACACTCTGGAGAGCAGCAGATCTTCGAGGTCGTGTGCTCGAGCGTTTCCGGGCCCACGATCGACTGGCAAAGCTTCAAACCGCGGGGATGGCGAGCGTTGCCGCCGGGCCCAGGACTTACCGGACGCATGCGACCGAGCGGACGATTCCGCCACAACGGAACCTTAGAAGCACGCAATAGTGTATGTACGTGTGGACGCGAATGAACGTGCCGACGAGCGAGATCGTGCGGGGAGGAAGGTGGATTCGCCTGCAGCTGGAAGATACTAGACATGGCCTCTCTTCGATCTCTCGAGTTGACCCTCTGCTTCGAGCTCCCGGAGCGCTGCTGCTGCCCAGCCTGAGAACCCGTCTTTATCGAAAGCCTCTCTCAGTCGTTGCTCGGCCGCGGTCCAGGTCCACCCCTCAACGTCTGCTTCCGAGAGAGACAATAGAGTATCGGAGCTAGCTGCACTCGAGACCGAGCTATCGTCGTCCTCGGGCGCGGGTGGTCGGTGTATCCGTGAAGAGAGCATGGGCATGTGGTTCAGGATAGCTAGGCGCATCCTGTCGGCGAACTCTTGCGTCTTGAAGAAGAGGACATGGCACTGAGACGACGCACATCCCTCTGAAATGGTGTGGAACTCACCGTTTCTACGCCCATATACCGTTTGACTCCCCAGATCGACGTCGACGCGCCTAGTCCGACCAGTAATGTAGCAATGCCAAAGGCTTTCGCTCCATGCAATGGCCCATTAACGGCTTCCACATCCACCGAAGCAGTGTCCCTGGGCACTGTCGACCGGGGTGAAGGTGGACGAGACAGCGGCGTGGGGGTCTTCGTGTTAGCAATGGGGATACTGGTCGAAGTAGACCGGCGAGTCGGTGGAGGGGGTGCGTCGGCCAGCGCCTTGCCTAAGTTCGCGGCGCGGTGTCGGCGTAGCATAATTATCGGGACAGACATTGCTACAGTAGAGAATGCAAGCTGTTGTACGAGTATTTTCAAAGATTGGCCTACAAGCAACGGGCACTGAAAGACTCACGAGCACGACAGGCAGCCATTTCGGGACTGGCTTGCCGTCCTTCCCGAAGATGGCTCTGTAACCCCCGAGCTCAGAGTCATCCTTCCGTGTCGGGGTAGTCGACGAGGACGACGATGGACCAGAGCTGGTCGCCGAGGCGGTCGACATGAACGCTGCAGCTGCGAACGAGACGGTCACGCAGGCATCCGGCAAACGGCGAAAGGCCCTATTCTCACCACGTGAAAAAGTGATCGGCGGCACCTCCATTTTTGGGCAGCGCAACACCCCAGAAAGGATCCTCCACGTGGTCGCGGCAATGAGGCGCCCTGCATTGGCGGTAAAGCGGGAGGTGAGTACGTAGTTCGACCATCATGGCCACGAACGACTTCGTCTCCCTGTAAGGAGAATACGGGATCTGCTGAACAGCTTGTCTGCGTTATTTTTTCCTCGCGTAGGGAAATTTGAGCTAATATAGGCTCATACGATCGCTCTCGACGCCTCTCGTTGACACCTCTCCCGGAACATGTAACTTGCCCCTTCCCTCAGCTCTCGCACGCATCACCCATCGCAGAACATCGTTCCAAATCAATGCGACCTGTAGTTCATCATTTCCGAAAGTCAGTCAGATCGGACCCCAGAAGAGGCTATGCATCCTAAGGGCAAGTTGGCTTCTTGGTTCTCCCCAGGCGCCAGGGCACTTGGGCGGGTGACTGCATTCCATGGACGTCGGGTGTTGCAGGGGTACCGGAGGATGCCCCGCTGCTAAAAGGCAACAAAATTTCTGTCTACGTCACTGCGATAAGGAAGCTGTCAGATCACGCCGATAGCTCCGGGTCGCACAGGGCGAAGGAATAGCGAAAACAGCGCACGACTGACAAGGGACATTCCAGATTATTTTGTAAGTCGGCAGCCTCCAGGCGACTTAGCCACAATCATCAAAAATCGACCGCTAAATCCTGACATTCTTTTCGTAGATACATGGGGGTTGCGACTCTTTACTAGTCGTGTAGAGCCGCTGCACTTTCACGTCCATGACAGGGGCTACACATATGTAGCGGCTTATGGGGGAGGGGACCCTCTCTTCAACTCTGGATCTGGCGCGGACAGACTGCGCAGGCGGTGCCACCCGCCATGCGCCCAAGCACGATCAAGGGTGCCTCGCGAGGTATGGGGGGAATAGCATAAACACCTCACCTGCTATTTTTCGACATCCAGACTCTCTGCGTCTGACCGCTGCCGCCCGCGACATCGGACGCGAGGAGGGGCTGAACCCCGCCATGCCTATAAAAGAGCCCACCCTCCGCCCAGAGTCCTCAGCCCGTCACCGCTCCCCCTCCTTTTCGTTCACCATGTCCGAGTTCTCTGAGTCTCAGAAGGACGGCGTCTCTTTCCCTACGCTTTCCCGTGCCCCGAGACCCACCGGCCATGAGGTTCAAATCCAGTCAGTAGTACCCCCTGTTCCTCCGCAGCGTCGCTTATAGGTCCGTGCAGATATCGGACGCTGTCTCTCCACGTAGAATCCCTCGTGGAGGACAAGCAGAAGGCGGTAAGAGCCCAGACGACCGACCCTGCCTCCGCTATCCGGCGGATAGACGTCCATCGTCTGTCGGTGGACGACGTCTATACTCGCTTTTCGACCTCCCCAGTCGTGGGACTCGAGAGCGGCGCCATCGAACGTCGTTCGAAGGAAGGCAAGAATATCATATCGTCCCCGCCGACACAGTACTGGAAGAAGGCGTTGAACTACGTGTTCGGCGGCTTCAATTTCTTGATGTGGATTGCGTTTGTCGTCACGGTCGTATGTTACGCTGGCCCTCGTCGGTCTCGGACTCTGTCTTACCTAGGTTGGGCAGTTGTCGTATGAGCCACTTGGAGCCCCTAATCCGGCCGCTTTCAACCTCGGCGTCGCTGTCCTGCTTGTACGTTCTTTCCGTTGTGGTATTCCGCAGGCCATGCATACTGATGCATTCATCAGCTACTCGTCATTGTTATATCTGCGACGTTTTATGCGCTCGTGGACTGGCATGCGTCCCGCATCATGAACTCCATCAAAACTCTCATCGCTGAGGATGCCTCCGTGATTCGTGACGGCAAGCACCAGACGGTAGCCGCTAAAGATTTGGTCGTTGGCGACGTCGTCACTCTCGCTATGGGTGATCGCGTTCCCGCAGATCTACGTCTCGTGCAGGTGTCTAGCGACGTTAGGTTTGATCGTTCGCTGCTAACAGGAGAGAGGTGAGTTTATCCACGCATACAATTCCCCTCTTGTCTAACAGCACGAAGCGATATGATCCCTGGAACCCTCGACATCACCTCGGAGAACGCACTCGAGACCCGTAACCTCGCCCTCACTTCGACCTTCGTCGTACAGGGAAGTTGTACCGGTGTCGTTTTTGCTATCGGCGACAAGTCCGTCATGGGTCGCATCGTCGCGATGTCTGGGAAGACCAAACTGGAGCTTACTACCGTGCAAAGGGAGATCTGGTACTTCACCAAGATTGTCTCGACTCTCGCGCTCACGCTCTTCTGCGTCGCACTGATCGTATGGGCTGCGTGGCTGCGGAAGACCTATCCGGGGTATGCCACCGCCAGCCAGGCAATCATCAACTCCATTGGGTGCTTGACGGCGTTCGTGCCCCAGGTATGTGGTCTTATTGGTGGACATTGCCTGTGCTGCCGATCTAATTTTAGGTCAGGGTCTGCCTGTGTGCGTCGCCCTCTCCCTCACGATCATCGCCAAACGTATGGCGAAGCGCAATGTTCTAGTCAAGAACCTTGCCACTATCGAAACCCTCGGGTGCATGTCTGTTCTCTGCTCCGATAAGACCGGCACTCTTACAGTTGGAAAAATGGTAAGTACAAAACGCAACCGGTATCAACGTTGTATCTGAGTCTTCCACTTTAGTCCGTCCAAAACGTTGCCTTCTTCGACTCGGAACACGGTCTCCAAGACATCAAAGAGCGATTCTCGTCCACCGGCGCTTCCGCTCCTGAGGCTTTCAAAGCTCTACACCAGGTCGCACGCCTCTGCAACGGTGCGAAGTTCGACGCCGCAACGGAACACCTTCCCGTTGAGGAGCGCCAAGTTAAAGGAGACGCAACCGACACCGCAGTGCTCCGCTTCGCCGAGAGTCTTTTCATTCCCTCGCTTGACGTCGACTCCGCGACGCTTCTTGGATCATACGAGAAATTCTTTGAGATCCCCTTCAACTCGAAGAACAAGTGGATGCTTACGGCTGTTCGTCGTCGGGACGGCCCGGAGAAGCCCAATCCAGAGAGCTGGATGCTCGTCAAGGGCGGCCCAGACGTCCTCTTCCGCAAGTGCACGCATGTTATGAAGGCCGACGGTACGGCTACTCCCTTAACGCCTGCCGCGCTCTCGACCATCCACGCACTGCAGGAGCGCTGGAGCAGCGAGGGGCAGCGTGTCCTAGCCCTCTGCAGGCGGTCTCTAGATGGGATTGATGTGGCGCCGGGTATGCCCGCGAACGACCTGGAGGAGCTCATGCATTCGCAGATGTATGGGCTCACCCTCGTTGGCTTGGTTGGCATCCGCGACCCCCCGCGCCCCGACGTGGCAGATGCGATCAAGATCATTCGTCGTGCAGGTGTCCGCGTCTTCATGGTCACGGGCGATTTCAAGCTCACTGCGTTGGCCATTGCTCGCCAGGTATGTTTCGGAGAGTGTTCTGCCCGCGTACGCCTACTCACGATCGCGTCCTGTAGGTCGGTATCGTGACCCAGCAGAAGGTCGACGGCCTCAAGGAAATGCGCGCATCTGAGTCAGCACGAAGATTCTTGTCGTTGAAGGCACCCTTGATCAAACCCGCTGAAGAGGATGGCGACCGTGCCCTAGTACTGACCGGCGACGACATCGAGACTCTCGAGGACGCCGACTGGAACATGATTGTGGGCAACTATACCGAAATCGTCTTTGCGCGCACCACCCCGGAGCAGAAGCTCAAGATAGTCGAGCAGACCAAGGCCAGGGGAGATAACACGGTTGCGGTCACTGGGGACGGGGTGAACGATGCACCTGCGCTCAAGGCCAGCGACATTGGAGTCGCGATGGGCAGCGGGAGCGACGTGGCCAAGGAAGCAGGTTCGTCACTGTTAATCGTGCTGCGCATTTGTATTCAAGATGCTGATATACCCTCAGCTGCCATGATTCTGCTCAACAATGACTTGACTTCGATTGTCGTGGCAATTGAGATGGGTCGCCTTGTATTTGACAACCTGAAGAAGGTCATATTGTATCTCATGCCCGTACGTCGTGTGCGTTCCACTGTTTGATCACTATTCTGATCGCGACTTCTAGGCGGGCTCATACTCGGAGTTCATTCCCGTGTTCGCAAACGTATTCTTGGGAATGCAACTCACGCTCAGCTCGTACTTGCAAGTCTGCTTTTCTATCACGAACGACGTCGTTATGTCTATCTCTTTGATGTATGAGAAGCCCGAGGCCGGTACGTCTTCCCCCCCCCCCCCGCGTTCTGCCATTCCTTGTTCCTGATGTGTCGTAGATCTCATGCTTCGCAAACCACGAAACGCGCGGACCGATCGCCTGACGAACTGGCAGTTCTTCGTCCAGGTCTATCTCGTAAGTATACGCGGCTCATTTACGCGCTGCGTTGCCGCTGAACGACCATCAGTTCATCGGTCTCATGATGTGGCCGTCCGCCATGAGTATGTGGTTCTTGTACATGAAGCAGCAAGGTCTGGGCTTCTACGACGTCATCCTGGTGTACAACAAATGGTCGGACGGCTTCAAGGGTTTCACCATCGACCAGCTAACCCGGTTCGTCAACATCGGCCAGTGCATCTAGTACGCAAATCTTCTCAGTTCTCCCATACAAGTCGGCTACTGACCACCATTTCCAGCTACGTGACCCTTGTCTTTATGCAGTACGGCGGCCTGCTCGCTGTGCGCAACCGGCGCGTTTCCCTCCTCCAGTCAAATCCTCTTTGGGGCCATCGGCGTAACTTGGTCGTCCCTGTTGGGATGGTCGCGACCGCACTGATCGCGGTAGTGAATCTCAACGGTCCTGGGCTTCAAAAGGTCTTTGACACGACGCCGATACCGGGCATGTTTTGGGGCATTCCATTCGGTTTTGCTGTCGCTATCCTCACTATAGACGAGCTGAGGAAGTTGCTCGTGAGAACTTACCCCAATGTGCGTGCTTTAGTTCTATGCGTTGGTACTGTGCAGCTGACTTCTACGGCTTAGTCAATCGTGGCCAAAATGGCCTGGTGACGAATAATCATTTTTCAGTAATCTCAATATCATTGTAGTAGTACTCGTAGTCTATTGTGCGAACTGTATAACGGGATGATACTCAAGAAACTACTTTATCTGTGTGGTTGAACCTAGTTCTGTGGCGCTGCCATACTTCATCGGCACGCTCCGCCAGCCTCGAGCGCTCGCCGGAATCTCTTGTACCACGACGTCCACCAACCTGCATGGCATCATCATCAAACCGTCGTCTCCTCAAGGAGGAAAAACCCCGCCTGGTTCGAGACCTCAAGTGCTCACGAGACACCTGATGGACGTGTGTGCATACATTCATTGCACACCGGTGCCGTCCGGCCTGAGGTGTGGAGAACGTAAGACCGGTCGGTGCTGACGTCGGCCCTAGCTTATTTTGCATAACTTTCGTTTCAATCGGCGGGCTTGGGGGCACGTTGTGGTCGCCGCAGTGCCAGAGTACGACATGCTGCTCCTCAGCCTCGGTCACAATGCCTTGCCGTGGGGCTCACCGATGTACGCATAGTGACAGGATCTCACGTCAAGGACTTCATTCAACAGCCACCACCGGTCACAGCTGCCAAGGCCCTGTGGAGAAACTCCAGGCGCGCACATACGGCCTGCTCATACCGTGTGTTCTAGGAACTTGTGGCACCGAGTAGACTGAACAGAACTATAAAATCGCTCACCCAACTACTCCGGCTGTTGTGACTTCTTGTCGACGCTGGCACCCCACAATCAACCTGTAGTCTTACGATGAAGAGCCTTCTTCTCGCCGCATCCCTTGCTCTCACCGCTCTTGCCCAACAAGCGACCATCGTCTCCCCCGCCCCGGGCAGCACGATCACCCCAGGCAGTGAGATCACGATCGAAGTCCATCAAGACGTGAGCACACAACTCCTTTGGTTTCTCATTCGTCTACGCGCTCATCTTAAGCAATGGGTTTTCAGGGTGCAGCCACCGATGATGTGCAAGTAGCCATCATCCTAGGCTTCCGGTCATGTCCAGGAGGCACTTGCGATGGGTTCGACCCTGCAGAGGACGGCGTAGGCACCATCGTGTACTCCGGCGCGTTCAACCCGCAGCACGACCCGAACCAACCGCAGAAGGGGCTCTTCCAGGACTTTAAATTCCAGGTACCCACCGATAGCACCCAGGGTGCCAGCACGTTCAGCCTAGCCCACCTCCAGGCTGTTGGGGTGAGTATTCGCCCCGTCAGACTCGGCCTTCTGCGATACATGCTCATTATGCGCTATATAGGCGGTGAAGATTCCCGAATTCAACGTCAACAACATCGTTGTGACTGTGGGCGCACCCGCGGTCGAGCCTCAGGGAGCGTTTGTGGTCCAGTAGGCAAAAATTGAACATATATTGAGCCTTGGTGGCGTGCATTTGGCCTCGAGGTTCCATGTATCATCCTCCCGGATCCATGGGTCCTACAGGGTGGCGACACCATCCCTCCCTATGTCTACACTTCTTACCACGCATGGTGTCCTGCGTCCAGATAAACACTGAGGCGCGATCATCATCAACCTACTGCACAATCGCAGGAAATACGTGATCACTCACTCCGTCCCTGTGCAGTACGAGCTGGCGTCGCTCGCAAGCCAGGTGACAAGCCCGCGCAATTCATGCGGCTCGCCTATGCGTCCCATGGGGTTCCCGTCCCCTCCGAACCCCGGTATCTCGTTGATAGGCAATTCCGTCATACTAACAGTCATAGACGCGACCTTCAGACAGAGATCACGAGAGAGGAGAGAGAAAGACTGTACCGAGTCCGTAGGTACCCTGGGCTGATGGAGTTGACTCTGATATTCTTGGAGGCGAGCTCAACGGCGAAATTGCGTGCAAGTTGCAGTAGGGCGCTCTTGCCGACCATGTACGGCAGCACTTCGAATTCCTGTAGGTTAGGAATGAGCCATACCTAGTAAGTACGCTGGTCATCACAACGATCGAAATAGTAGAACTGACCCGAACAGTTTGATGTCCCAAGAAACTGGACGCAATGATGATACTTCCGCCCTTCCCGAAGCGCGCCATCTGCTGCCCAGCAGCCTGTGCTGTGAATAGGACGCCGTTGAGGTTGACGTCCATGACCTGTATCGCAGGAGGAAGGGACGTGAATACATCAGACGCGATTACGGTAACAGAGAACGAGTGAAAGTGTACCTTCTGAAACGCCTCTGCGCGAATGTGTAGACAACTGCAGGATTCTCCAGTAATCCCTGCGCCTGCGAAACAAACGTCTAGTCGACCCTCCTTGTCCCCAATCTGTTTCCCTATGTTCCATATGCCTTCCTGTGTGTCACGTTAGTCGGTATCTCGGCTCCCTGCACCCGCCCCACCACAGGTGGTGGCCTACCTGATCCCGGACGTCGCCGTGGATATATTCCAATCTCCCTTCTCCGGCCTTCCCGACCATTCGCGCGGCATAGTCGCGCACCTTCGTCCACTCAGGGCTGGGTGCAGGATCAATATCAACGCAATACACCGCACGAACGCCAGCTTCAATGAAGGCCAAGGACACTTCCAACCCCAGTCCTCTGTTGCCTCCTGTGACGAGCGCGACACGGTCCGTGAGCGCAAACTCGTGCTTAAAAAGGGTCGGCGACGCTGCTGAGGAGTCACAGCTTGCCAGTATCATACTATAAATCTACTCACGAGGCTCGTCGGTTTCAACTCCCTGTAGCACTCTCGCGACTCCGACAGGACCGTAAGGTGGGACGAAAGTCTTTGTTGCCGCCATTGTCAATTATCCTTCGGGTAGGAGGCAGCTAAATGCTCTGTTGGTATCAGGGCGAAAGGCTCGTTGGGACCTACGGCTTGCGACGCCGTGTCTCTTATCACTCTTGCGGGCTAGTCGTCGCCTCGGTCACGTGGTACATGGATGTCGGGGCGTCGAGTACAGAAGGACCCCACCACATGTCTGCAGGGTTCGGTTCAAGGCAGCGTCGGGCAAACGGGGGCGAATTTACGTACCGGTTTCCGGGCAGACACGAGTATGGGAAATCCAAACTTGGGTGTCCGTTTCAGCCAGGGGTCGAGTCTGAATAGTTTCAAAAATACTCCGCCGCGCACCGACACACTTGCCAAAGGGATTGAACCTTCCAGACACTGTGGTGCAGCGCAAAGTTAGCAAGAAATTTGCCCACAGGTTCAGCTTGCTCGTGGGGGGTAAGCAAGGCTACGGGTACACGATGCGTATGGATGATCGGATGGAAGAAAACATACGGTTATATCAACATCCATTGTCTGTCATCAGATGCATCGTGCCCTCTTCATAGGCGAACATGTGAAAAAAATGAGGACTACTGCACCATGAGAAAGGGCGCAGTTGCGCGTCGCTCACGGCATTGTCGGACTGTTCTACGCTGGAACTTCCCTGAGCGATGGTCCAAGTTCCCCGTGATAAGGGTAAGTAACTATACCCTACTCCCCCCGCAACTCTCCGTCGTTCATAAGTAGGCATGTTTCTCAAGCGACGGCGAGGCGTGCGGTTTCCATGTGGATTGCGGCGCGTGGTTCTCGTGAGGCCGAAAAGATCGGAAGCCGTACTTCCATTGGACGCATGCAGTACTACGACACTCTTCTTGGATGCGCGCGAACGCCCAAGCACAAAGGTCGGTTAAAAAGGGCAGTAGGCTGGGGACGTTGGAAAAGAGATGCCTTCGTGTACCGCGTGAAGGATAGAGACAAAGGTGACGGGCCAGTGCCAGAGCGCGGTGGAGCTACTGTGATTAGGGTAGGACTTACGTTGCGCATTGGAAACCAAGCCGGAAGGCACAACAGACGCCAGCGAGTCGACTGCCTGCGTTCCCCAAATTTAAGAGGCGACGTAATCTATTTTTGAGCTTATTGAACATTTTCAGCGTTTCGCGGCGTCATCTACCATCCATGCTGCCCTCCGTCCAGTAAGATGCTGCCGTCACGCATCATCAGCCCTCACGGTAAACAACAAGCGAAGAATAACCACGTACTCGGTCCCGGTACAATACGAGCTCGCGTCGCTCGCTAAGAACGACACGATCCCGCGGAACTCGTGCGGCTCGCCATGGCGCCCCATCGGTCCCCAATGTGCACCGAATTGGGGGTCTACTTGCAACAGTGGGTTCACGAAGCTGTTGTCGTTTAGGCGAGGTCAGCATAGTATAAGTAGTGTTGGAGTATAAGCGGAGAGAGAGGGATGAAGGAAGACACTACGCACGGCGTCTTCAGGAATCCTGGGCTGATTGAGTTGGCTCTGATGCCGTGGCGCGCAAGCTCGCACGCGAAGTTTCGCGTCATCTGGTGTACTCCGCTCTTCGCGACAGAGTATGGCAGAAGTGGGAAGTCCTGCGAGCGGTACGAAATCAAAAATTCGTACGAATGGCTGCATTTTAGTGCACCGTGGGACGTACTGGAATAGCTTGATGCCCGGTCAGGCTGGAGAGGAAGACGATGCTCCCGCCCCTTCCAAAGCGCACCATCTGTTTGCCGGCGGCTTGGGCTGTGAACAGCATGCCGCGCAGGTTGACGTCTAGTACCTGGAGCGCGCAGTACATGTAGTCAGATGCACGTCTGTCGCAGAGGATGTCTCTTACCTTTTGGAATGCGTCGCCCGTCACCGACAAGCAGTCCCCAGGTTCGCCAGAGATCCCTGCGCCTACGAGGCAAATGTCTAAACGACCTTCCTTATCACCGATCTGTTCCCCCACTCTCCACATGCCCTCCTACGCCGCGTATTCAGCTTATGTGACAACGTTAAATTGGACGCCTGACCTGATAGCGAACGTCCGCCCTCACATATTCGAGCCTCCCCTCGCCCATCTTCGGCTCCAAGCGTGTCGCATACTCGCGCACCTTCAGCCACTCCGCGCTCGGAGCGTCGCAGATGTCCACGCAATACACCGCACGAGCGCCAGCCTCGACGAATGCCAGCGTGCCCTCGAGACCGAGTCCGCTGTTTCCCCCGGTGACGAGCGCGACACGGTCCGCGAGCGAAAAGTCGTGGCTGAATAGTGAGGGCGTCGCTGAGAACGTAGGTGGTCAGTTGAACGCTGATATGAAGGTGAGTGGGCTCATACGTACGCGTTGGGGAAGTGTCTTGTAAGGCCTTGGCAACGCCAGCACCGAGGGCAGATTTAGGAGGCTGGGATGAAGGGGGGTCTGCAGTCGTTAACCGCACTGTTGTAGAGAAACCCGCGCGCCCGTATCTGCAGAGTATGGTGCAGCCCCTCGGGGCAGCAAGTAGCTGACGCATAGCACCGCGAGAGATCATGAATGCCTTCGACTCGACGAACGTATCAAGACACGTTCTGCTCTTTAGGTATTCGACCCTCGACTACGGGGCTTCCGATCCCACCGGAGGACTTTGCCTAGACGAGCAACCGGTCAAACGCGGGCGGGGCGAGAACGCTACGCACATCAAATTGGCACATCGGCGGCGAGGAGGGCGTGGTTTCTAACTTCTCTCGTACCACCCTAACGCCAGAGCCGTCGAACGCCTGTACAGAGTGGTCAGCGAACGTGTCAACGCTATCGCAGAGCGAAGTCAAGGTTCGCCGCCCGTACTCACATTTCAGACCTAGGTTCAGATAAATTTAGCCTGTGCGCTACGTCGTATCCAGTAGATAAAGAAGATGCAGTGAACTTGTCGAAATCATTAACATGACGTGCCGTTGTGAGGCTAAATCGCCATCGCGCCATACCAAGAGCCCCCCGTCCCGGCCTGCTATAGCCCTCTGGGTGTATGCATGAGAAAGGGGAACCATAAACGTGTTCACAGCCATAATTGCATAGCGTACACCAGCGCAAGCCCGGGAGAAACATTCCGGGGAGGACAGAGTCGAAGTAACGTTCCAGTCGTTTCAAGTTCACCATATGTGGTGCCCGCCGCTCACGATGATGCTGGAAGCCTCGGTCGTAATGTCAGTTAGCGAGGCAAAGATAGGGGTGTACTCACTCGCTGCCCGTGCAAAACGAGCTCGCGTCGCTCGCTAGCCACACAAACGCGCCACGCAGCTCGTGAGGCTCGCCCATCCGGCCGAGCGGATTCATACTTCCCCACTCCTGTTCGAACTCGGGGCGCGCATCGAGGATTGGCTTAATGAATCTGTAAGGCCTCCCATGTTAGTATGTTTCTTCAAGGTTGAAACACGCCCAAAGGAAGGACGCACCGCGTGCGCATGAAGCCCGGGCTGACAGAGTTGACGCGAATGCGCTCCGGGCCGAGCTCGGACGCGAGCGCACGCGTCAGCTGGTGCACGGCTGCTTTGGAGGTGTAGTACTGCACGATGGGGTGGTCCTGTGGGTGCGCAGGTGGTCAGAGGACGCGAGGGGGTCGCTGTATGCGGGCGAAGGGGGGTGTTACCCGCCTTGAATATCCGGCAGCCCGCGACGCTGGCGAGAAGGACGATGCTCCCGCCGTTGCTGAAGCGCCGCATTTGCTGGCCGGCTGCTTGGGCGGTGAAGAGGACGCCGCTGACGTTTACGTCGAGCACCTGTGACCAGTAGGGCGCATCAACGTCATATGCGAACATGGCTTCCAGCGAAGGAGACAAGCCATGGTACCTTTCGGAAGTCTTTGGCGGGGTAGTACAGACAGTCCGAGGACTGTTCGAGGATCCCGGCCGTAGCAACACAGGCGTCCATGCGCCCCTCCCGATCGCCAATCATCTCTCCTACTTTCCACATCCTCTCCTGCGATGGAGGTCAGCGGCAGCATACGCAACAGCGTATATTGCTTGACGGCTAGACGAAACGTACCTGATCGCTCACGTCGGCGCAGACGTACTCCAGGCGCCCTTCTTCAGCCTTTCCCTTCATCATGCGAGAGGTGCGATCCCGCACAAGGCACCATTCGGGGCCAGGTTGGGTCGGGAGATCGACACAGTACACCGCGCGTGCCCCGGCTTCTGCGAAAGCTAATGCAGCCTCAAGACCGATCCCGCCATGCCCCCCAGAGACAAGTGCAACGCGGTCCTTGAGAGAGAAATCGCGATCGAATAGCGTCGGGGACGTCGCTGTGTATGTTCTCATTGCCGTGCTCCTATTACAAGTAGAGGATCTGAATGACGCACCTGAATCTGGGGCCTGAAGCATCCCCGCGACTCCGACCGACCGCGGAGGCTGGGAAGTCTTGTTGTACTGTGGGCTAGAAGAGCGGAAGGTGCGGGAGATGAGCGTCCCCGTCAGGCGGAGTGGCGCACGACGCGCAAAGACAGCACGCAGAGCTCTCTGGGATAACGATGCCTGAGTAGTTGAGAACATCGTGAAGATGGAGTGAGTCCACGAGGCGGGTCCGCATTTAAAGCTGCCACCTTTCCCTTCTTTCTATAATGATCTGTGGCCTTGAACAATGGCGTGAACCTCGTGGGCGGGGCATCAGATCGAGTGAGCAGGAACTGCGGTTTTGACCGGAGTCATGAGTAGGCCGTGTTAGAAGAAAGGTGGGTATGCTGAGGCCGCACCTGTTGCAGGCGTTGGAAAGGATGCAGTCCGTACTACACCCCAGCGGGGCTTCTATCGCATTAGAAGATAGACCTGACAGCTCCGTTCAATAGAGAATAGAGCGCGTGCAAGGATGTCCTTGCGGGGTGCGGTAATTGGGTGCTTCATGAGATAAGCGAAGAAGGAGCATTTGGCAAGTAGTTTAAGCTTCGAGTGTGGTCCCGTGGCCAGGCTGGGCAGACGTGCTATGGAAGCTGGAGGTATGGGGACCTCTTACGGCACAAGAAGATTGTGGCATGGCCTCGAGTCAAAGGGTATCCTGCATGGATCCAATGGTAGCCGTTTAGAGAACGAAGGAGGTAGGCGACTTACTTACTTTCGTACTCGACGTTCGGGTTGACAGCACTGGGCGTAAAGCTTACGGTTGAAGTGTAATACCTGGCAGCAGCGGGCCAATTAAGTTGAGACTATGTGGCCAACCGGCCCATACTGCAGGATGGAAGGTATTAGCAGGATGGGCGCGTAAGGTCACCTCGGGGTACTAACTACTATAGTCGAAAGATAGAGGACGAGCTCGAGTGTCGAACCAGCACGGCCTGGCTGTGACTATCCACGTGGCAGTGGCAGGGCACGCCCCGTGGTAGGCGCGCGGACACGTTCAGAAGGCGGGTCGCGCACGTTCAAACGTTGTTATTCTTCCCCAAACCACTATGTCACTAACTGTCCATCCCCGCTTGCCCACGTACTACCAGAGCGGTTTTTGCGTCATGTTAGATGCACTTCATCGTTACTTCGAGCAGGGCCAAAAGAGGAGTTGTGGTCCGCCCCTTCCGGAGGCCCCGGGGCCCGACGCCGTAGCTCATTTAGAAGACACTGAGTCCCAGCAGCGGGAGCTGCGCCTCCTTTGGAAGGCGAAAGAGACTGCAGACAACGATTTCGTTATGGCTTGCGACGGTGCTTATTTCCACACGTTGCGAAGGTTTGCTCCTCCCGAAATCAAGCAGCATCTCTTGATCCCCCACCGTGCGTCCCATAAGGGGTTCCCGACAGTATGCTTGTCATCCATTGGGTGATACTGACAAGTCACCGATTCTATAGTTGTGTTCGTGCACACCGCGCACACAGTCGTGAAGAGCTACTTCCGTATCCTTGTCTTCATTCCAGTGGGTCTCCGCGCGGAGGAGCATCGCGAAGCGGAGCCCACTTCTGGCGAAATAGCACGTATGTTGCTGTTTCGCGACTGCATGAATCGTCTCATCAAAGATGAGACTCTCCGGGAGTCTGCCGGTCTCGCTCCGGAGGATTTCAAGTGGCTTGTCGTCCCGGAGAGTGCTGTGAGGGTGCCTTTTTTCTCGAACGAGCAATGTCGGGTATATCTTTTCGACCCAGTCATATACGTACCCTCTCACTGAGACTGTTGCAGGAGCTATGTGAAAACCCGGAGCTACGATCACTCTATTACACCACCAACTATAGACTCGGACTCGTGGAAGGTGACTCCGACGGGTATCTGTGGAAGGCAGAGATCGCCCAAAAGACGATGTCCGAGTCTAAATCGGAGTGACCGTGGGCGACATTCGCACACACAAACCAAATCAAGTGCACCCCCTGCAATTGGCATATACGACGAGTATACGTGCAACTCTTGTATTCCCGGCATGGGATACTCCACTGTACAGTCGTCATGTGTGTCCGCGACACGTTTGATTGACCCTTACGCACCCGTGCTCTGCCGGCACCTTTTTGATAATACCTCAGTATCATTTTGTTCGAGGTACCCGTTAACCACAAACTGTCTACTCTACAACGCCGCTCTCGTGAACACCGTAAATAACCGACATCGTCTCGCACTTTTGGGGTCAACCGTATTTGTTTGACAGCGGCGTCCTTGGCTGCATACAGTGAGTGGGTCATAGATCTCTATCAACTGTGTTGGTTTTTGCCCAACGACACCGGCATTTACAAACTTTGCTCGGCCGCGGAGATTGACCGGGCCTTTTTCTTTTTACTATCCTCGTCCATTGCCCACGAGGGCCGGCCTTGTGCATTCAGTATATGCCGCGCGCGCAATCTCTAACTGATAGGCTGTATAGTAACGAGGCTGGACGAGATGATTACTTGTATAGACAGTGCTTGAATATTGTGTAACTATTAGTCTGGGATGCGATACCGCGGTGCGCACATAACACAAATCGAGTTCCGCGTTGTAGCCTCGTTGCCCCCTGTAACGAGAGCGACACGGTCTGTGAGCGCAAACTCATGCTTGAAAAGGGTCGGCGACGCTGTTGAAGAGTCACAGCCTGCCAGTATCATATCGTGAATCTACTCACGAGGCTCGTCGGTTTCAACTCCCTGTAGAACTCTCGCGACTCCGACAGGACCGTAAGGTGGGACAAAGGTCTTTGTGGGCGCCATTGTCAATTATCCTTCGAGTAGGGGGTAGCTAACTTCGACCTGTTGGCATCAAGGCGAAAGGCTCGTTGGGACCTACGGCTTGCGACGAATCCGTGTCTCTTATCACTCTTGTGGCCAGTCGTCGCCTCAATCACCTGGTACATGAATGTCGTCGGATGTTCCGAATCACACTCATTAACATATCCCACTAGCAGCAGAGTCCGTGATTGAGCGCACACCGTTCATATCAGGAATGCGGCACACTCCAAGTCTTGGATGAGACACTGGTGTGGTAGCTCCGCTATGGTCTAAGTTAGTTTACTACTAGCAATAACATGATAATTGTGGGTGCGGACGTTGTGAACGTCTGCCGTCACGTGACCGAGAGCATTCACATATATTGGTTGCCAAATTGCCTACCTGCCTCCTTCACACGCTTCGCACTTTTCTTCAGCTCAATACACACACTCAATCCTTTTACAGAGCTCTAACGATATGCTTCCTTCTCACGGCACGCAGCAAACTACCCGTCGGCTGCCGACGTATTACCAGAGTGGTTTTTGTATCGAGTTAGGTGCCCTCCATCGTTATTTTGAGCAGGGCCACCAGAGAAACTGCGGCCCACCGCTTCCGGAAATTCCAGGGCCCCACTCCGTAGCCCATATTGAAGATGCCGAGTCTCAGCAACAAGAGCTCCGGCGCCTTTGGATTGCAAAGAAGACTGTGGAAAACGATTTTGCGTTGGCTTTCGATATCTCTTATTTCCCCCCGTTACGAAATTTCGCTCCACCCGAGGTCAAGCAGCACCTCGTGATCCCTCACTGTGCGTTCTGAATGATGTTCCTATAAAGTCTGGAAGTACTGACGAACTGCCGACGCTACAGGTGTCTCCGTGTACACTCAGCACACGCTCACTGGGACCTATTTCCGTCTGCTTGTCTTTATTCCTGTAGGTCTCCGCGCGGAGGAGCACCGCGAAGCGGAACCCACATCTGGCGAAATAGCACGTATGCTGCTGTTTCGCGATCTCATGAACAACCTCATCCCAGACCAGACTCTCCGGGAGTCTGCTGGCCTCGCTCCGGAGGATTTCAAGTGGCTCGTCTTACCGGAGACCGCAGTGAACGTACCCTTTTTTTCGGAACAGCAGCGCCAGGTACGCCTTGTCGAGCCAGTCATCTGCGCGCCCTTTCTGAGAATGTCGTAGGAGCTGCGTGAGAATCCGGGGTTGCGATCGCTCTATTACACCACTAACTACAGACTCGGACTCGTGGAAGATAACTCCGACGGGTATCTATGGAAGGCAGAGATCGCGCATAAGACAATGTCCGAGTCTGACGAGCAGTGACCGTTGGCAGCATTCGCGCACACAGACCAAATCCAGTGCTCCCCCTATTGGCATATACGTGCAGCTCTTGTATTCCCGGTTTGGAATATCCCACTGTACAGTCATCATGTATATCCGCGACACGTTTGATTCATCCGTACGTGCACTCGTGCACTGCCGGCAACTTTTCGCAATATCTCAGTGTGATTTTGTTGGAGGTGCCCCGTAAACTAGAAAATGTGTACTCTACAACGCCGCTCTCGTGAACTTCGTGGAAGGGCCGATATTGTCTCGTATTTTTGTGATTAAACGCATCTATTCGGCGGCGCCGTTCTCGGCTGCATACAATGAGTGAGTGTCGGCCTCCGTACAAACATAAATCTCTATCAAATACACTGATTTTTGCTCAACGGCACTGGCCTTCATATACCGAATTCGGAATGGGGATGGACTGCCATCCCTATCATATACTGTGGTCGGCCGCAAAGAGCGTACTGGCCGGCCTTCCCCCCTTTGTTATCCCCGTTCATTGCCCTCGAGGGCCAACCGAGAGCCTTATGGTGCGCAACACTCAACTCACTTGGCTACGGGTACCGATAGGTCGGGAGGGTCACGAATTATGTGTACTGGCCGGCCTTGCATGTCCGGTAATTATGCCACTCACACAATCTCTAACTGACGGATTGAGGCTGGGCGAGGTAATTGCTTGTATATACAGTGCTTGAATATTGTGTAACTACTAGTCTGGGATGCGATACCGCGGCGCGCACATAATACAAATCGAGTTCTGCGTTGTAGGACGTAATGTAATCCAAAGCCGTCTCCCCATCGCACGGGGTCACAGCGGCCTCCACCCCTCCCCTGCAGGCCACTTCAGATCGTCTCGCTCAAGCACCATCCGCCGCCCATCATCCACGACGGCGACGTCCACGCCACCTTCCCTCCACCGCCGCGCCCGCTCCTCGACCCTCTCCCGCTCCCGCTCGCTATCGTCCCCCGTATTGCTGTCATGGTCCAAGCTGCTCTCGTCATCCGCCGCACCATACGCGCCCCTCCACCCACGTCCCCTCGCCTCCCCTGAGCCTTTCTCGGCCTCCTTCTCCGGTTCGTCGAACGCGCCCGTGTCTCTCCGCACATCGCCCTCGTCGTCGACGTCGTCCATGAGCCGCGTCTCGCCCTCCCCGCGCATCCAGCGCGGCCCGTGCGCGCCGTGCTGCACGAACCCGCGCCGGGAGAACGCGCCCTCGGCCTTGTACCGCGCCGCGTCGAACGCGGGCGCGGCGCGCAGCGAGAGGTTCGTGAACGCCTTCTGCACGCTCCCGATCGCCGAGTCTGTGAACGCGGAGTCGCGCGAGCGATCTCGGCTCTCGCGGCCCCGTTCCTTCTCGCGTTCCTTCTCGCGCTGTCGTTCGCGCTCGCGCGTTGAGGAGAGCGAGAGGTGGCGTGAGAGCATGAGGTTGGACGAGGATGGAGCGGTGGGGTTCGCGAAGGGCGAGTCGGACGGCGCGATCTGTACGCTTTCGGGACGTTTCCGTCGCGGCGGGGGAGGCACGGGTGGCGGGGACGGGTGGTGCATTGACTTGGAGCGCACGACGCGGGGCGACGGCGTCGCAGACGATACCGACCCGTCCGCGTCAGCGGTGTTTGGCGCGGGTTTACGGTCCGGATGGAGCGGAGGCGGCTCCGGCGGAAGTTCCGTGAGCGGGCGAGGAGGGGTGCGCGAGGGTGAGTTAGACTGCGACGCGAAGCGGCGGGCTGGCGGGAGCGGGGGTGGTTCGGACGAAAGCGTCCCGCGGCGGAAGGGGGAGAGCGTCGCGGTCGCGACCTGCTCGAAAGAGCGCGTCGTGCCAGTCGTCGACGCGGGTGGACTGAGGTTCCGCCGCGGAGGAAGCGAGGGCACGCGCCTGTGCAGCGTTGCTGGGCGCTCGGCCGAGCTTGCTGCTGACGCCGCAGAAGATGTGGACGCGCTGCCGGGGCCGCCGACCGCACTTTCTTTGACAGGGCTCTTGCTGCGGACGCGCCGTGTGCCGAAGGTGCCAGAGGAGCTGCTCTTGAGCACCTCCATGACGCGTTCTTGCTCCAGCCGCTGCTCAGCCTTCTTCAGGCTTTGCGCGATGCGCGTTGCTTGCAGTGACTGCTGAATGAGCACATTCGGGTTACTCGTCGATACACTTCGCGCGGGGAGCGGTGGGACGGGAGGCGGTGCTTCGCGGACTGGCTGGGCATGTGGCGCACCCAACGAGGCGTGCCGAGGAGGGGGGATCACCGGGGGCTTTCGCGGGGGTAACGGAGGGAGCCTGCCCTCCTGTGATACGGAGGCTGTGGGGCGTGAACCCAGAAAAGCTGGTGTGCTCGCTGGGGCAGATTGCGGGGGTAGATCCTGCGAACCTCTGCGGTTGAGAAATGGGTTGTTGGGCTTGGGAGGCAGGGACGGCGGAGGCGGACGGCTGGGTGCTGGAGCCGAGGTGGGGGGTGCGACCGGGGGCGCGGTGTGGGAGTTGGCTGAGTTGGCCGCGAAGAATGGGTTGTGATCGGGAGAGGGAGGCTCGGATGTGGTCTGAATAGTCTGGGGCTGGGTTTGAGGAGAGACTTTGGTTTGCTTCCCTAGCGGAGACGGCGATCGGGAAGCTAGTTCGTCCGGGTGGGCTGCACGAGAGGAAGCCTGTCAGTACACAACGAATGAATTCGAACCCAGGACTCGAAGAGGAGCACGGCGATCCTCGCGTCACCAAGAGCGCTATGAATCTTCGCTCTCTTGTCTAGCGCAGAGCACAGGAGAGATGCTGCGGCAGGTAGGCTGCCGCCTAGACGACATGACTGTATGGCCAGGTAAAACTGCCGAATCTCACGGCCGTCCAGAGCAGTTACTCTGCACTTCGCAAGGGACGACGCACGAGTCTCGTTGTCCTATTCTTGCAGCTCTCATGTGAATGCTGTCCATAAGAAACACGTCGAGTCGAAACTGCACGACATGGTCGCAGGGAGGACAACTCGACTTGTAGGCGTGTGGAGGATGGCGGGAACGGTGTGGCAGAAGACATAACTCACCTTGCACGAACACCAGGCTAGGATCAACCTCCTTTCCGCTCAATACATGAGAGACTAGCCTCAATGCGGCAAAGAACTGTCCTCCGGACAAGACATCTGCTGGACCAAGGTCAGGACAGAAGAGACGGAGAATCTAGAGGACGATAAGACAACGCGTGAGGGAATGCATGCATGCACACACACCGAGTCAATCGTGCTGGGCGTGACGGAGTGGTAGCGGCCCCTCAGCCATGCGCGTGCTTCACGCACGCCGACCACGAGTTTGTCATAGTCGGGGACGGGAGCGTGGGCGGGGGAGTAGTCGACGATGTCGTGGATAGAGGAGGTGTAGGTCGCGAACTCGGCGTTGTTGAGGGCAGAGACATGGAGGATGAGCGGACGTGACATTGGGCATGCCGTGGACGTCGTCGCCGTCGTGCGCGGTGGGCGTGGCAGAGTGAAGAGAGCGGCGAGGAGGACGGCTCACCGCGGCAGCCAGGCGCGAGGCGAAGGCGCGCTCGCTCGGCGCGGCACAGCTTGGCGCGGTCGCGTCCCCGCAGGCGCCCGTGCTTGTCTTCCGCTCTGACCACCGCCCCGACACGCTCGGGATGCGCCCTCTCGCGCCCCGCCATCGTCGTCGACGGCGAGCAGGTGCATGCCGCCAGAGTGAACCCAGCGGTCCGACTCCGGGCGCTGTGGGCCGCACAGAAAGATGACTGTGGGCCATGCATTGATCGTCCGAGCGCCGTGTGTTCAGCACACCTGCCCCTACCAGCTCGGGGAGCACAAGTCGCAATCATCTGGGTGAGCTCCATATGCTGCTTCTGATCCCGAGCAAAACTAAATGAAAAGGTCCCGCAACAGCCTATCCGCCCACCGGAGACTCCAACGATCGCACCGCATTCCAGGTATGGCTCCGAATGCCCCAACCGCCGAGCTGGTCGAGGAAAACAAGTCGGGGCAGCGTTTGGCCGCCCCTTGCGCATGCGGCCCGCCGGCTGGTATGCTGCGTGCCTGCACCCCGACGAGTCCAGTCTCTTCGGGCAGTCTACGCGCTCCTATGCGTGTGAAGAGCAGTACCTGGCATCACGGACATCGAAGGTTCAACCTTGAACCTCCGTACTACGTTGCGCACCTCTATGGAATGGATCAGGTGTGGTGAGTGCAAAGTTTCTATTCTATTCGAACGCAGCTGACCGTCGTTTGAGATAATGAGCAGGCGCACACGCCTTCTAGCGTCGCCGCCCT
This sequence comes from Trametes hirsuta, assembly GCA_001302255.2. Taxonomy (NCBI): domain Eukaryota; kingdom Fungi; phylum Basidiomycota; class Agaricomycetes; order Polyporales; family Polyporaceae; genus Trametes; species Trametes hirsuta. Next base: position 77,352 of record CP019382.1, on the reverse strand, counting down.
TCTGACTGCCCATCCGTCAATGGACGTTTACAGCAAGGTCTGATGGCCGCTTGCTCCCTCGCTATATGCGGTTGTCGAGGAGTTCTGTTAATATTTCTGAGGTCCGTCGAGTTGCTTCTATGCCATTTGGAGCTAAGTGACAATTCGTATACGCACCCTCATCAAACCTAGACATCCCGCCAATGAAGTTCCGCCCCTCGGCCATTACCCAAACCCAGGCGAGCGGTAGACTTGTAGCTCGTCACTCGCTGTGCGACTCTGAACTCTGTGGAACAGGCAACCGAATTTCTGGCTTCACCACCACCGACCCTCCGTTGGGTATCCCTCGAAACGTACAGCATGTGAGATTCATATCGTAGCCCCAGCGTGATGCATATCTTCTTGCCCCTTCCTTGCCTATCCCCAACGGTTCTCCCGGCGGTCATCGGTACACACGGAAGTACCGCACTATTGCAACGTTCTGACCCTGTCTGGGGCCCCATGTGTACGTACGTGCCCCACCCCGTCTCACGGTAATCGTTCCCGTGCACTCTCTCGCCCACATCCGCGGACATCTAAACGTGAACTCTGAAGTCTGAAAGGTATCTGAGCTCGCGCGTCGCCCAGGGGTGCACGGCCTGGCACCCTGTACGCCCCCATCACCCAAGACAGTTTCGCGGGGCGACAGAGGGCTTCTGGACCGCCGCCTGACGCTGTCCGCAGCGACGGGCGGTGAGTGTGTGCACGTCCCGGCACGCAAGACAAGACCACCTCCACCATCTGCAATAAGATCGCCCGACAGCCCGAAGAGAAGGCTCGAGATATGCTGAGTCACTGCCCGCGGCCATGGGACCAAGCTCGCTCAGCGCTGGGGCCGTCGATGGGATCACCCCTCGCCGGCCGGTGCCTCGCGCTGGCTTCGTTCCTTCTGCTCCGAAGCGCGCGCGATCGAACGCCTGGCGTTCAGTAGACGCACCCTCCGCTATACCATACCGGGCAATCCCTTTCTTGGCAGAATGCTGTACCGGCGCGCGACGGCGAACTCGGCCGGGCTACCGCAGGCTACTGCACGCTCTGTTGGAACTTGGAAGAACCTCGCGAGCACTTGATTGGAATGCACGGATGCACAGCGAAGTTCGAGCTGCCGCGGGCGTACCGCGCAATCGCCCGTAGGCTTGGAGACTTGGGACTGTTAGGGTCCGCACCCTGGGCGCTGTGCGTATTTCGCCGAGGTGCCTATCCAGCTCACCACCACCAACCACCACCCAACGTCTCCCAACTGTCAGTAGGATCTCCGCAAGTCGGCGATCGAAGTGCATTTGTCTACAAATGCACCAAGTAGACTATGAGCATCGGCACGGCTTCTGCGTCTTCAGCGCGCACGACACAAACGCTCAAGAAGGACTCGCGTATGTCGAAAGACACCGGAGTCGAGGAGGCCGGGAGGGCTGAAAGCGCCTGCGCCCGGTCTATTTCCTCGATCGTCGCGCCCATGTATACACAGAGTCTCAAAAAGACCTGGGCGTCCACTGGGCGTCCTGATAGGTCCTGATACGACTCTCGTTGTTCGTAAGCGCGGCCGGTCAGACTGACGAGCGTCTCGCGTTGCACTCCGCGGCGCGAACGTCAGGGCCAGCGGCGTCCAGTGGAAGCAGGTGGAATTTGACGCTAATAATGCACTCCCATCACTGAACCGGATTCCCAGTGGCCAGGCTCGAGAGAGAGGGGCTGCTGCGGTCGCTCGGCGGCCCCGCCGGCGACATCTTAGTACGTTGACGACAGAGAATATTGCTCAGCGACGCCAGCCGTCGCGCCCAGCAACGCGACATTCTGCGTTCCGGTCCATATGTTCTAGCTGCTGCATGCTTCGCATGTTTTTCCCCCGGGCGTATTCGGTGGCGGGACTGGGATGACTTCACTGCTGGGGCGGTGGCGGCCTCCATCACGCGATCGGATTTTCCGTGAAGAGACCGTTCGTATCGTGGCTAGCACCCGTGTCAAGTGTTATGCCTGTATTGAGAGATAGTCCGACCACCAAACGGAGAAACATAGCACATGGCTGCCGCGACGGCTGGACATATGTCAGGAACCACATATACATCAGAACATATACCATTGCACTCACCGTGAAAAAGACGGGAATAATATTACAACCCAACGTAACGGGTATCGCACACCCCGCCGATGACACCCACCCGCTACTAGTCTGCGTAGTGCCTACCAGACGCTCTGCGCGTGCTGAGGACCGGGACTGGAAGGAATGCTCTGTGGCATAGCAGTCGGCCGAGGCGCCTCCCTGACGGGCTCGGGCTCCTTCCTATACTCTATCTTCTCCACCCGCACTTCACCTTCGATGAGCTGGTATACATAGGTGACAACCACCGGCCCCTGGATATCCATAAGGGCGAAAGAGGGGGTAGGGTCACTGTGGCGACATTCCGTGAGTTCACCGGCACATGCAGCCGGGCATAATGTGGCCGGCGCACCCGTTATAGGTGCCTATCCACGCTCCGGTGGCGGAACCGGGATTGACGAAGAAGCGGCCGTCATATTCCACCGCTTGGAATCTAGGAAGGATATTCCATACTGTTCGTGGAATGCGGATAACAGGTACTCACGTGTGTGTATGCCCCGAAACCAGAACATCAACATCCAGCTGCCTCGCAATTGCGTTCAAGGAGTCAAGGTCGCCCGTGGGGACGGATTGGTGTCCGTGTACGACACCGATACGGATAGGTGAATGTGCGACAGTTACGGATAAGGGGAACGAACTCTAGCGGTTACGGATGTCGGCGACTCGGTCAGACAAAAAGCACAAGCATTTCCGCACCTCGTCATAGTCTCCCCGCACCACATGGACGTCTGGCGAGACCGTCCTCAAGTACTCGTACGTCTCCCGGTCGCAAACATTGCCCGTGCACAGTATTTGTTGGATTTTTCCAGGAACGAGGAGCTTCTTGAACTTTGCGGGCAGATCGTGGACCCTGTGTGGTATGTGGAGGTCGCCGATGACGAGTACGAGGACCATCGTAGGAGCGGATGGAGGGGAACGAGCAAGAGCCTGGCTCTGCCGCGACGCGCAGCGCACGGGGAACGCGCCGTGCCTGTGCGGGCCGCCCACGTGGCAGCGATGTCATGGGCGCTTGTGTGACTTGGATGCCGCACGCGTTCGTCCTTCACTTGTTTGTCCTCGTTCGACCGTCCCCCCGCTCGCTCGTCTCGCGGTCACTCTGTTTCCTGGATTGCTGGCCTGTGGTAGTCTCCTGAGATGTCTCAAAGTCTTGCTGAGGAGTGCACGCCGCTGAAGCGCAAGTATGACGCTTGCTTCAACGCGTGGTTCGAGGGCTACTTGGAGCCGGCGGTCTCTGCGGCCGCGACCGCGGAGCAGCGGACAAAGTTTGCCCAGCAGAAGGCAGCAGAGTTTGAGAGCTCGTGCGGGAAGATTTGGACAGAGTACCGCGCGTGTGTGCAGGTGAGTATGTTGTTTGTACTGCGTTTCCGGGCTCTTGACATCATGGCATGTGGCGCCGGCAGAAAGCGGTCAAAGACAAGGGTTTGGACGCTATGTTGGATCAGGCACGAGCAGAAAATCCCCTGAAAGAGCCTCCCCCACCGTCCCCTGCCGACTCGTCCCGCTCATGATCTACCTTTGTTCACTTGTCGGTGTGCGACTTAGCTTTGATTTGCCTGCAGGCCCAGTTGACTCATGGGCAACAGGTTGGATAATTGTTGCGCTTCTAAAATATCGTAGGTACGCGGTCCCCTTGGAATATTCTCTCTTTTTCTCATGATCCCAAAGTATTTTCTAATGTTGCCAATGATCCCCCGCTCATTCAGCGTGCGAAAGAAACGCCGATCTTTGTACATAATGCATCTTTTCTTGTCTTTGTCACGTTTGCAGCTTCATGTAGAATCCAAAGTAAGTCTCCTACCCCAACTCAACAAGAGTTCTATTCGTAATGCGCTCATGGCTTGACAAAGAAGAATCTACACCCTTTTGCCGGACGATTCGAAGGAAGATGTCCAGTACGGCCTTAGGCGGACATAGTGTTGCAACCTCTTCGCACGGGCTTCCTTCTAATACGTCAAGCGACTGGTAAGGCTAAAAGGTTGTAGGCTTCTCTTCGCGACGACATTGCTCTTAACCCATTCCGGCGAAAATTCGAGGATGGAGTGGTCACTCCACCCACGCCCGCCGGACGTGAAAAAAAATCGGACAGCCGCTCCCAGATGATGCCAAAACATAATAAGCTCACGGCCTTGAAGATGGCATGCGATGCCACCCCTCACGCGTGCGTATATTCAACCGTCATCACCTACAAATTCAGCTCGGGTCTACGGGGACTGGCCTGCAGTGTGCCGCACCCCGCGCGCGCAGATCCCGTTTCACCAACCCGAGCTTGGAATAGCCGGCTCATTTGGGGTGCCTGGAAAAAACACACGCGACGCCGCCATGCGCACTCATGGCCCATCTCTTCCCCGCGCGACCGGAGAACCCGTCCTGACGCCCAGTGCCTCGGCCTCCGCCTGCGCGCGCCGAGCTCCCAGAGCCGCTGCGTTTGTGGGTCCACGGTGACGGTCCCGCTCGCCAGAGCTTCCGTCGACCCATGATCTTCCCCGTTGAGAGTCCGCGGCGTCGCCGTCCACCCGTGCGCCTCCATCGTATATGGCGCTCTGTGAGAAGAAAGGAAAATGCTCGGTGAGCAGCGTCGTAATATGCTCCCAGGCGTCGCACGCCTCCTCTTCGCTGCGCGTCGCCAGAGATTGGCGGTGCCCTCGGGCTTCTCAACGCCTAGCATTGTTCGCCCGAACGGACCGCAGCGGGGCAATAAGGCCCCAGTCGCCCGTACCAACGGTGTTATTCTTGAGCTGCTGGTCGGTCATGAAGTAACATCGCCAGGCAGCGCCGCAATCATGGTTCGGGCATAGCCATGGGGCAACGAAGTCCCCCGGTATTCTAAAACTGCTATATGGGAAGAAACGCTGCAATCATGAACACTCTCCACGGCGGGGACAGCGGACGCCCACTGAGCAGCGACCCTGACGTCGTCGATGGTCGAGCGGTGGCTTCTCGCGCATCATGGCCCGGGACGCGTACGGACGCGCGGATGGACTCCAGACACTTCGAATTTCGTCAGAGGACAGGGCGGGAATGTGGGTAGGACACGCGCGGGCGCCGCCGAGATCTCGCAAATGGAAAACCCAACCCAATCTAGATTCTGACGCGAGTTCGTTCTTTCGTTCGTTCTTTCGCTCGCTCGCGGTTAAGTAACGTTGTCGTCTCGAAGGGACATCGAAGACGGCGACGGCGACGATGCGGCCACAATAATATTGTTGAGGTTCTACGTAAGTCCCACCTTCGCCGTGCGAAAAACGCACCGCAACATCCCCGCAACGCACCACCCGGTTCTCTCTCGGGGTGCCCTGGATGGTCCACGGCCCACGGGAGACGGCCGACGGGGACTCCCGCCAGCATATGGAGGAACGACTAGAAGATGGGGCAAGAGCCCGCCGTTTACCACGCAACCCAGTGAGGACGAGCAACGTCATGTGCATCCAACGTCAACGCGACGCGACCATCGTCCGCATCCCGCAGCGAAGCCTGCCCAAGATGCCTGCAGCCTGCAGCCTGCTCCGACTGCCGTTATCGCGCAGAACGCGCGAGAAGGCTCTCGAGTCTGCGCTTGCGCCGCGCGCACGCAGCCGGTCCCGTACGCGTCGACGTCCCTTGGCCCCCGCTCGCCTCCGCACGACCGCTCGCCACACGCGCAGACGCAGATGGCCCCACCGACTATTACTCGCCCGGGCTTCAGGCCACTGCTTCAAGGCCCGGTTCAGGGTCGCCCGCGCACGCTGCGGGTGGGGCAATAACTTTCAAGGGACGCGAGCGGGAGCGGGAGGGCGCGGCCGGAGCCCGCGACGCGAGCCCTGCGCGAAGTCGTGTATTCGTCTGATGCGGGCCTGCAGGGCGGCGTGAAGTTGCTCAAGTGAAGGGAGACGGTTGGGCGCCCGGGGCGCGGGTGCGGGCGCGGGGCCCTCGACTTACGCGTACGAGGTTCGACTTGGGGCGTTGGTTGCGTATGCATGTGCGTGTACGCCACGGTGGGCGTCCTGTGCCAGTGGAAGCTTTGAGCCTTGGGGTGCCCGTGGTATGGTGTATCGTACGTGTGTACGAGTGAAAACCTCAACAGCCTGAGTACCTCGGACGAGGGGAAGGGACACGCAAGTACTCGAGCTCGCCGCGGCTACTGCCGGGATTTCGATTTCGATGTCAGTGGCAGGGCCGCACCTGGAAGCTGGCGCAGACGGAGGCGAGGCGCAGGCTGAAGCCTGAGGCCTGAAGCTTGAGCTCAGTCCGAGGGGAGCCGGCGGCACATGCGCATGCGCCCACGCATATGCATATGATATGGTGATCATCAGACGCGCCTCGAATCGAACGGCCGAAGAGAATGTTCGTCCGTCCGTTGAGGTCGGAGGAGGGGGGAGACTCTCGGAAACGGGAATTCGAGCGGGGACGGGAGAACTCGAACGGAGGAGTCGTCGACCTTGGCGGCGGTGGACTGTGGACGGGTCCAGGGGAGTGTGCGAGCGGATTCGGATTCCAGAAACAACGTCGATGAAGACTCTACAGGACATAACGTCAACTGGGAGGGCGAGGGAGACAAAGACGCAGTCAAGGGTCAAGAAGACGTGGATTAAATATGTCCAGACGTTGTACAAACAACAGCCCCGAGCACGTATATACGTATGTATGTATGCATGTATGCATGTATGTATGTACAGGTTCTTAGGCTAGACTATGTGCATGATGTGCGGGATACGATACTTGGCGTTCGCGGGGGTGGTGGCGGCGATAGCGGTAGTGGTATTGGTAGTAGTGGGAGGAGGAGGAAGTGGAGGTGGTGTGGGTAACTTAGTATCGGCATCTGCGGCGGACTCGGAGTAGCGTGCGAAAGCAAGACGGCGGGCGCGGGGGAATAAGGATACAAGTAAGTATGTAGCGTTGTGTTAGACCTCGGTATTGTTGCGAGCGCGAGTGTGAGTGGCGCGAGACGAGAGGGGAGACGGGAAAGAGAGCGCCCGGGCGGTCGATCGCGCGTATGGATTGTGGTTGTGGATGTGGGGACATGGTTGTGTGGATGCGGGTGTGGGGTCCGTGCCCGTGCATGCCGATTAGTAGAACGAATACCGTGGACCGTGGACTGTGGACACACTCAGTCGGCCGAGCGTGGCGTAGGAAGATGCGTGGAAGAGAAAGGCCGGCTCGGAAAGCTAATTCGGTACGGTGGCGGCGGCGGCGTTCCCGCCTTATGGGTATGCTGCGAGCAGAGCGGCGGGTGCTTCTGATGGGCGACTCTAGGACGCCATCCCGGACGCGACCATGGTATACAGCATCGGCTGGTCGGCGCAGTCCGCCTGCATCCCGGGTATGTATGTCGTCGAGACCGAGTACTGGTACTGCAGGAACGGATATTGCGGCGCTGGGCCCGGGGGTGGCGGGCAGTAGTACATCGCGTGCGGGTCGGGGTATCTGCGAACACGGAACACGAGCGCATTGTCAACTCGACGCCAAGGCGGCCCGCGTGGATATACGAGGACTCACGAGTGGAGGGCGCCGCCGCCGCTGTGTACGGCAGGCGTATGCGCGGACGGCATGGGCGGCAGCTGGGGTATGGCGATCTGGGGCGCGGGCTCGGCGGGCGAGCAGAGGTCGATCAGCATGTCGTCACCACTGTGTGCGAACATCTGCGCTTCGCAGCCCAGAGAAGACGGGGAAGAAGAAGAGAAGACGGGCGGCCGCTCCTCGGGCGCGAGGAAGGACGGCGACCCGGTGCAGCGGACAGGTCGGGGAGCGTGGACGGCGGCAGAGGGAGGGGCGCCGGCGATGGCGAGGGCGGGGTGGTGGAAGTACGTGGGAGACGGCTGGTGCGGCTGATATGCGTGCATTTCGGGGTCCATCGTGTACGAGGGCGGCGGGGGCGGCTCGTAGAAGTCGGCAACGCCACATTGGTCGTACGGGTCGGACGCCGGGCTGTGGAACCCGTATGATGCCTCGGCGGGGAAGAAGGTGTCGTCCCAGGGCGAGCCGTACGCTGTCGAGGGGGAGGACGACCCGGACGCGGTCGCGGTCGCGCTGTCGTAGTAGAGGAGGTCGGGGGGAGCGAGGTCGGGCTCCTCGACCTTGAGCGGTCTGGGTGCGGCGAGCTGTGGCGCCGCTGTGCAGGGGGGGTAGTCAGCCTCGGGGGACGACTCCTTGGAGTCGTCGGAGATGTCCTCGGACGAGTCGCGCGGCCGGGAGTGGCGCGAGGTTTCCGCGCCGTGGGCGGGGCGTTTTTCCTCGTCGACGTACTCGCAGATGTACCCGCGCGCGAGGCACCGGGTGCAGGCCGGGTGGTCTCCGCTGCACTGTGGACGGAAGTGGCGGTTAGCAGGGTTATGGGCGGCGGTGCGCAGGACAAACCTTGGCCTTGCGCTGGCGACATTTATTGCACGCCTTTTGCGTGCGGCGGTTCTTGAGGGGGGTGGGGGAGCGGAGGAAGATGCACGCGCCGTCGGGGCCGGGGAGGGTGCCGGTCCTGTAGTGGTAATATTCTGGGCCCCAGGGGACGTCGTAGGGGATGAGGTTCCAGCTGTCCTCGGTGTCTACGGCGGGGTCTGTGGGGTAATTTGAGGGCGGGTCTGTGGGGGTGGACGGGGAGGACGACTGCGCAGGGGAAGAGCAGCCCGAGTGGGTCTCTGGGTAGAATGGCCGGGTGGTGCAGTGCTCGAAGGTGATGGTGAAGCCGTCCTGTGCGGCGCTGGGGTTTGCCTTGGGGGACATGGAGGATATTCTGTGGCGCGGGGGGAGGGGGCTGGGAGGGGGACGGGAGCATGGATGTGCGGGGAAAGGGACTTATTATTCGCTGACGGCGCAGAGAGCGCGAACGGCGGGCGTCTGCGCAGATCGCGAGGGGATCTGGGTGCGCCGGAATAGGAAGGGGATCGGGGAGGAGGAGAGGAAGGTTCTGCGCACTCCCTCGCGGTCGCCATCAGCACAACATATCACCGTCCCTCATCGAGATCTCCGCCTCCTCCTTTCCTTTCTCCCGCCCCTTGCGCCTATTATTCCATTCCAATTCCCCGCCACAATGCCCCGACAATGCCCTTTCGACCCGCGCCGTTTGTCGTCGTGCGCACAACATAACAAAATGCCGGACGACACAATGGCCGCCTGCGGGCGCGCGCACACACGCACCCACGAAGCGAACAGCCCAGGGTTCGCCGCTCGTCGTGCCAGACGGACGGGCGCCGATGCCGTTCTCTGGCAAACCGGTTCCAACGCTCGAGGCGTGCGCCAAAAATTGACTATCATCATCGTACCGCTCCCGCCGCCACACACAACCCAGGACAAGATATCGCACATGTCATCATCACCGATGCGGTCACATAGCCCTGGCCGCTCGCAGCCAGCCGCCAGCGGACGTGTACGCCTCAGGGCCCGAGACAGCCACCCAGCTTCATCCAATATTCGCCGTCTCGATCCAAGGGCCCAAGCCAAGAGAGCGTCCACGGCGCCCGCGCGCGGCCCAGCGCACACACGCACGACGCCCTCCCTCGGACGCTCGCACATCCGACACCGCGAACAGACAGCGCTGACAGCCCGGAGCCCTCCCCGCGCACTAGAGGCGTCGGCATCCCGCACCCACTGCACCGCGTCCGCGACGACGATCGTCGCCCACGGCTCGCCGCGTCTCGACGCTCGTCCTCGATATCCCCTCGATCGGCCCGCCCTTCTGTTTACCCCCCGCTCACGTGCGGCAATATACGCCACTAAGTGCCCCCGTCCCATGCGCCAGTGCGCCGGACGGCGCAGGCGGCTCTCGTCGGGCCTGCTGGGCCATTACGACCGCGGGGGGCCGGCGCTGCCGCCCTAGGTCAGTCCGGTTAGATTGAGGGCGTCCCCGTCAGCCTCGCGCGTGGCCGCCACCGCCAGATCGCCCAGGTCGAGAGGCCCGCCTCGACGAGCCGTCAGCTTAATTCCTCAACCAGTGCGCCATCCATCGACCGGGTCCCCCCAACGGCTTGTTCGTTCAGGAACGACGCGTGTCCTCATCATCTTCATTATGGACGCCTCTGGCCGAGCACACACGCCCGCCCGGCGGTGCGCCCCCCGGTCGACGCCTTCGACGTTCTTGATATGCCGATGGCGTGGTGCTGTGACTCCGAGTGCAAGGCCTAGCTGTAGGGGCGGCCACCGGACCGCCATCGTCGTTGTGGAGGTCTGACATCTGCGATGACAGCCCACGCTAGGGCGCCGAGAATAATTTAGACGGTATCCAATGCTACAGGGTCGTGCTGCGAGGCCAAGGCGGGGTAGTGAAACAGGCATTGACAGAGATGGCATAATAGAGCGCGAAAGAGCCGATGGCGGGACAAACATTCAAGTTGGGGGCAATCGGGGAATAACATCTTCGAGGGCTTTTCACGTCGTAGCCGGATCGTGCAGCACCGCGAGCAGATAGCGTTCGTCTGGAGAGAGAGAGATAAAAGAGGGTGGGTGGGAAGGGACAATGGTGCGGTCAGCGGCCCGTAGTCGCCATTGTGCCTGCGGCGGAGGCGGCGGCGACGGATGGCGCACCTGGAGAGATCATAATTTCGTGGCGCTTCGTCCGGATCCTCATGAAGCGGATGTCGTCCTGGGCAAGCCACGCACCACGCATGCGACGGACGCGCGCGCGCGTACGTGCGTCGTAAACGGTAATAGCATATGCATAACGGCGCACGGTCAACACCCACAGGAAACGACACCCAGGCAAGACACAAGGGAAAGGCGGACGGGACTCACCCCCTCGTTGTGCCCGCCGCTGACGTCCTCGAGCCCGGTCTGCACGCTCTGCACGATGCGCGCGATCGCGCTCGCGTACTTCTTGCCCTGCTCGCCCTCGAACACGACGCCCGAGTGGCGGATGATCGTCACCGGCTGCCCGCGCGAGAGCAGCATGTACCCGAGCACGGAGCGGTGCGAGGTCAACAGCGTCAGCGTCTGCTCGAGTTCCGGGGGCGTGGCGTGCGCCGCCGCTGCTGTTGCGGTTGAGGGAGGCGGGGGCGCTGCGGAGTCGGACATGGCTTGGTGGGTCGCCAGCATCGAGCAGGACGGTGGCAAGGCGAGTGGGTTCGACGTGCAGCCAGTCCGTGCTCGTTCAGCTTAGTGCTTATGTAAATTTCCATTTTTGGTAAATCCAATCTATTCCTCCTGCCTGCGAGCAACCTTGAAGGGATTCGGAACAACTTCTCGTATTCGCACCATACGGACCTTCAGCGTCCTCCTCGGGCGTATAACGCGAGACCGCCGCACGTCATTTCAGACTCGACGTCGGCCCGAGGGAGGATTAACATTTCAATTTTCCAAGCCCCCACAACGCCGCGCAGTCCTAGTAGATCCGTTACGCATGCGCAGGCATCAATTCATGGAGGACCGAGTCGCACCGTGCACCGTTTGGACTAGGCCTGACGTCGCTTCCGTCGCCCCGCGCCCCCCGATATCGATGACACCGTCTCTGGTCCAACAAGTTGCCCATTGTGGCCATGTTTGCCCAGTACTGGTGATCCATTACGCCGACACATCCCCGCTGGGCCCTCGCCACGTTCTGACAAACCTGCAATCGAGCCACAGCGCCGTATTTCGTCTATGTACATGTCAATGATAAGTCGATGGGTTGCAACGTGCGACGTCACGGTACGCTCTACGCTCGCGGGGCGCGGCCCAGTGCTCAGGTACCGGGCACGGCCATGACTTATTCGTTCTGACCTGCAGCCTCCAGGGCGGCGCGGGAGCCACGCCCCTGGCGCGCTGAGAGCGACGTCCTCGCTCCGATCGTGCTCGCAATATTTGCACTGTGCAGCCGGGACGCGGACCACCGCGGAGTGCCAGCCACGCATACATTACTTAGACATAGCGTGGCGCTGGCAGCAAGGACTGGGACTAGTAGTAGCGACTGCCAGTGCCAGCGCGCGCGCGCGCGAACCTCCGGAAGCGCATGCGCACCGTGAGTGCGGGACTGCTCGCTCGCGCGGCTGCGCACCTGCATGGAAGCAGTTGCACCCACACCCTGCGGGCGGACCGGCACGCGACTCGCTCGTGGCCCGCGCGCTCTCGGGACGCCGAGGGACGAGAAGGGCGGTCATGGGTGAGAGCCACCGACACCGAGGGGTGCTCGCGAGGCTCCTTCCCCCGCGGCCGGCCGTGCGCGGAGGTACATATGATAATGTTGTGCTGTAATGTAATGCTGGAGGTCGCTGCCGACGTCAGTGTGGGCTTCCATGCGTACGCCCTCTGCGGATCCGTCGTTCCTCGGTTGGGCTTGCGGCGCCCGGTGCGTGCTGTGCGGGCTGTCGATACTTGTAAGGAGAACCGGGAGGGGAGGGGGACGTTGCGGGGATGCGGGCGTCGGGTCCGATTAAGTTAAAAAGCAATTTACATACTAGAGCGTGTACAGTAAGATAGCAGTGTCCGTACCCGGAGTGGCGGCAGCGGCGGTCCTCTTTCCCTCCTCCTCTTCCTCCTCGTCTGTTCCCGCCCTCATTCACCTCGGCTTCCAGAACGGCTTGCCATCGTAGTCGTCATCGTCGTCGTCTAGGTTTCGCCGCCGCGAGGCGGCGGTCTTCTTGGGCCCCGCCTGGAGGCTGCGCAGGCCTTCTCGCGCAGCTTTTGGTGGGGGGTGCACGGTCCCGGACTGGGTGCGTTTGTGGGTCGGCATGCGTGGGTGCGGCTCCTCGTCGATCCGGCTGAGCGGGGACGACTGACCCTCCATGTAGCGCTCGTCGCCGGCGTCGTCCTCCTCATCGACGAGATCGAGCTCGAGGATGAAGTGGCCCTCTTTCCACCGCTCGGGGCCGTCGAGCGCGCGGACGAACTTCCAGCCGAGGTACGCCTCGCATGTGCGGCAGATGTATTCGGAGATCGTGTACGCGCCAGAGTCCATGAGGAGGATCGAGGGCGGGTCTAGGATGACGTTCTTGCTGTTGCGGGGAGGGGGACGCGATCAGTTTGAGGATCTGGTGCGGCTGGAGAAAGAGAGAGAGAGAGACGGGGTACGCACGCAGTCGTGAAGAGGGCGGCTTTGCCCGCGTGTCCTCGGAACGCCTGCGCACGATCGAGGGTCGTCAGTGGCGGGCGGTCGCGATGGGCAACAAGAGCTGGGTTGGGGGACGGACGGGGCACTCACCCGGGACACGATCTGGCTGGAGTGGGCGATGCGGGTGGAGCACTGGCTGCAGACGAGAAAGCGCGGTGGGCCAAGGTGGGCGGGGTCGAAGGAGGGCATGGTGGACTCTGGCATGGCGTGCCGGAGCGCGAATGCAAGGAGCTTAAGGGATGGTTGGGAAAGACGTGGAGGGAGAACGACTCCGGGCTGGCGGCGTCAGGTAGGGACCATGGGCGAGGCTGGATTTCCGACGCCATGTTTTCACACCGCGCGGAGAGCTGGGGCCCGGTCCATCGGTGCCCATCATTTTCCCATGTTTTTCGCCCTCGAGCTGGGGCGACGGAACGTACGCGCCGCTATACTCGTCGCACGTCCAGCGAGGCGTGCGCGTCAGCTTGCGCGGTCGCGGGGGGCTGTAGGGCTCGAGACGGCCTGTTTGCGTTTGCGATGGGTCGTCGGGAGGGGCAGCGCGCAGGAGAGAATGGAGATGCACCGCTTGGCATGATGCGACGAGGGATCTCCCTCCCGCCGTCGGCTGCACCTACATGCTGTGCCTCGCCCCTTTTCCGGCCTTGTCTCCCGAGAATAACTGCTTAACTGCACCACCATCGCAGACGGCTGCCTTGCCTCGCGCGTGCTCGGCCGGGGATGGGGAGAAGAGCAGCGATGCCTGCATCTGCACCGTGTGCCTGCGCCGCGCGGTGTGGGAACGCGAACGACGTCGCCTGCCTGAACGGGAACACGCGCCCCGACGGCCCATCGCGATCCATGCTGGACCAGGATGTCGCCGTCCAGCGGTCCACTCCGCCCACAACCCACCCACTCCTCCTCCACCCCGCACACGCACACACCCTCGACGCTCGCACGCCAGCCCGGAATGACCAACACGCGCCGCGCATTCCTCAGCCGCAACGTGCTCCTCACCGACGGACAGCCCCGACCTGCGACTGTCGTTGTGGATGTCAGCTCCGGCACCATCCTTGATATCATTGCCACCCTCGTACCCCGCAGCAGCTTCCCCGACATTGACGACGCTGATTGGATAGATGCAGGCCACAGCTATCTCCTCCCGGGCCTCGTGGAGTGCGTGGGGGTGCTTTTATCCCGCTCTCTGTACCAGCCCTCTTACTCACGTCACCCAACCTTCTAGCGCGCATGTGCACCTCAACGAGCCAGGTCGGACGGACTGGGAGGGTTTCTGGACCGGCACCCGCGCTGCCGCCTCGGGCGGTGTCACCACCGTCGTCGACATGCCCCTCAACTCGATCCCGCCCACGACGACCACCGACAATCTCGCACAAAAACGCGCTGCCGCCCGCGGCCAGTGCTGGACCGACGTCGCCTTCTGGGGCGGCGTCATCCCCGGCAACCAAGTGCGTTCATCTACCCCCGCTCCCGACAGCGTGCGCTCACACCGTCCGTGGGACAGGCCCACCTGAAGCCCCTCGTAGCCGCCGGCGTCAAGGGCTTCAAGTGCTTCCTCATCGAGAGCGGGGTAGACGTACGTATGTCGCGATATGGCTCAGGGCCGCCCGCTCAAAATACGCCCAGGAGTTCCCATGCGTGAACGAGGCCGACCTCCGTGGCGCGATGACTGAATTGAAGGTGGCCCGCTATCTCTCTTCGCTCCCGCCCGACCGCCCGTTTACCGCTCGCCGCAGGACACGTCCACCGTGCTCTGCTTCCACGCCGAGCTCGAGAAGCCTTCCCCAGGGGGTGCCGCCCCTGAGCCCGCGGACCCGACGCTCTACTCGACCTTCCTCGCCTCACGCCCCCAGCAGCTCGAAGTCGACGCGATCGAGCTCATCACCCGCCTCCACAAGGAGTACCCCACCCTCCGACTGCACATCGTCCACCTCTCCGCCGCGGACGCGCTCCCGCTCGTCCGCGCCGCGCGCGCGTCCGGCCTCCCGCTCACGGTCGAGACGTGCTTCCACTACCTCACGCTCTCCGCGCAGCACATCCCGCGCGGCCGCCCCGAGTTCAAGTGCTGCCCGCCGATCCGCGAGGACGCGAACCGCGACGCGCTCTGGGCCGCGCTGCTCGACGGCTCGATCGACTGCGTCGTCAGCGACCACAGCCCGTGCGTCGCCGCCCTCAAGAAGATCGACGAGGGCGACGTCATGGCCGCGTGGGGCGGGATCAGCACCCTCGGACTCGGGCTCAGCTTGCTCTGGACGGAGGCCCGCAAGCGCGGCGTGGGCGTCGAGCGGATCGTGAACTGGCTGTGCGTGCGCCCTGCGGAGCATGCCGGCCTCGCCGACCGCAAGGGTCAAATCAAAGTGGGGTACGACGCGGATCTGGTGGTCTGGGACCCGGACGCGCAGACGAAGGTCGGTGACGCACTCGAGTGCCGTCTTGCCTCTTCTTCTCGCCCGCTCCGTGTTGCTAAATCGGGGCACGGCGTAGGTTACCAAGGAGCTGCTGAACTTTAAGAACAAGCTCACGCCGTACGAGGGCCTCACGCTCGATGGGAGAGTGGAGAAAACGTTCCTTCGCGGGAAACTCGTCTACGATGGGCTTCAAGGCGGCTTCGCGGGGCTCGAGCCCACAGGCAATCTTCTGTAGCCTAAATGCGAATCTTGAGAGCGAAAGCTGTTGCTTGTGGGATTCATCCCATGGACCATGACCTCTCGTGGGTGCCGGTGACCGGTCGTCGTGGACGTTCTTGCGTCGCATCTTGCATGCTCCGGGTGAAGGGGCTTGACGAACGTTATCATCATGTATGTAAGAAACCGTGCACCGCAGTACCACGCTGATGCGGCCGATAGCAGCTACGCTTCAGCAATGCGACCTGCCAGCGATAACGAAGCACCCGTAGGGTACGTCTACGCACTCTCACTGCTTTGGAAGAATGAGCATCGATGTCATCGAACTGCTACAACGCACCCTGGCCGCGGTGCCCGCGCTCACTCTAACTCCCTCGAAGCCCGGGGGGATGTGATTACGATGACACGCACTTCGCGGGACCGGGTAATGCGCGACCCGCAGTGACGACAGGCGTGGTATTACGACGCAGGGTGAGCCAGCTCTGGGAGACGGCTGGTAGTGCCCTCAAAGCCAGTTACGACATACGGTACTCCCTACGGCTCCATGTCCCTGCGGCTTTCTGTGGGATCCTATGCGTTCCCTGGGCTGCCCCCGAGAGCGTCCACGGTGCCCCTCGGGCGAATCTGGGGTACTCATGATACTTGAGACTTCTCCCGTGGCATCCAGTCCGACCGTCGATAAAATGTTGCTCAGTGCTCACCCCATACACGTACGGCGGCAGACTCAACATACCCATCGTATGGCGACGCGTCTCGCGTAGGTCTCTTACAGCCAACCCGGTATGTGAACGTGAACGCAGGGCGCCCGGCGAGCAGACACCAGTAGTCACCGCTGGAACGGTGCCTAGGTGGTTGGCTGCGATGTCAGGGTGCCTTCAAGTTCATCGTGGCGAACGTACACACGTGTTAGATGGGGGCGTTTTCCAAACCACCCAAGCTTCTGCGCAGTACGTACAGTAAATCGTTGTCGTCGCCATCGATGACCGACTGTATATTACCCGGAATTCGAATCATACACAGCAATAACCTGAACCGCCTGTTCAAAAACAAGCCACAAAACAAATTCAGTGTAGTACAATACAACACGGCAGCACGAAACATGACCAATAGTGGTAACAATAACAGTCGCGGTAGTGAAAAGTGAGATAACAGCCACTCAGACGACGCAGCCGGACCGGGAACCTCGAACCAGAAACCGCGGGCCCGGTTAGAGGATGTTGTCCACCTCGTCCGCCTCCTCGTCCCCGGACGAGTCCATGATGCTGTCCCGCGTGACGTCCCCGTCCAGCAGGTCGTCGATGTCCGCGTCTACCTGCGCCTCCTGCCGTGTGCGGGTTTGGGCGCGGGAGGACTTTGGCGCGGGTGCTGGTCTGTGTGTGTAGGGGGGTGGGGGAACGATTCGTCAGTCGTCAGGTCGGTTGCTTAGAACTTGGAAAGGAGGAGGTTAGACTGACCGTCTGCCTCCCCGGCCCTTCGCCTGGGGCTTCGCGACAGGGGTGGCCTCGACATCCTCATCGTCGTCTTCGTCCTCGTCCTCGTCGCCGCCGGCATCGTCAACGTCGGTATTGTTATGGCCGTCGCCGCCATCTTCCTCATCGTCGTCGTCGTCGTCATCCGAACTTATCACGATAGGTTCAAACGCCTTGCTCACGGCCTTCTTCGACTTCTCGGCCCTGCACACGCAAAACGTCCGTTCTCAATAACACGCCCCCCACAGAAACATGCACGACGCGGTCAACTCACGCGGAACGCTTGGGCACCGCCCGGGTCGGTGCCGGGGCGGGCGCGGGCGACGCCCTGGACGTCTCCGTGCGCGCGTCGTCCTCGTCCTCGTCGGAACGAGACACACGCCTGCGTCTGTGTACGATCGGTCAGCTAACAGAGTAGCGCTGGCTTGATGGGGAAGACGCACTTTGCCTTGTTCTTGCCGTGCCGCGGGGACGGTGGCGGGCTGCGGTCGCCCGAGGTCGCTGCGCTGGTCGTGGTTGTCTCTGTAGCGACGCTCATCGACCGTCTGCGTTGGGCAAGCCGTCGTCAGCACACATCCCCTCAACGTCGCACCGCCACACATAACCAGAGGGGGAAAAGAGGAAGAGGCGGCACGCACCGTTTGCGGCCCTTCCTGGGCGCCTCGTCCTCGTCGTCTTCGTCTGGGATGATGTCGTCGAGGAACTCGAACAGGTCGCGCAGCTCCTCGAGCTGGCGGAACTCGTCCTCGCTGAAGTTGGCGAGCTGCGCCTCGTACTTTTTCGAGAGCGCCGCGTCGAACTTGGCCAGCGCGTTCTTGGCCGTCGTGTCCCGCGGCGGGCGGCGCTGGAAAGGGGTCAGATGAGCAGGGAGAGGAGGGGGGGAGGAGGGGGAGGGGAGGACGTACGGTGCGGAGGTTGGAGAGGAGGAGCTTGAGGAGGCGGACTTTGTCCTCGTCGTCGACTTCGTCGGGGAGGTACAGCTTGCCGAGCATCTGGCACAGCGCCTTCTTGTCGTCCTCTGCAGAAATAATGGCTCGCAAACGAAGAGGGAGGGGATGCTGCACCGGAGACTCACTGTCGTAGTCGACGCTGAAAAGTGCCTTGACGACGTCCGCGGCGAGGTTGAGGTGGATCGGGTCCTTCGCGCTGCCCTTGCGGAGGCCCTTTGCCGCCTCCCTACCGACGGCCGGAGCGTCGACGTCAGCACGCACGCGGATGAAAAGACGCGAGGGGCCCGGGCGGGCAGACGTACTCGGCGCGGACGGGGTCCGTCCAGTCGACGAACATGAGTGCGACCTGCGCGGGCGTGACCATCTCCTCCTCGCCGTCCCAGTCGTGGTACGCTTGCGTGAGACGCTCGTACATAGGGATGAAGATCTGCGCGGCGCGTCAGGGTGGGTGGTTAGGGGGGTGGGGGACGGAGGGGACACGGACAGACGGACCTTGCGCATGCGGTCCTGGTTCGCGGCGGACGAGTACGCGTACACGGGGAAGAAGTACGAGAGGCACTGGCGGAGCTCCTGGTTGCCCGCCGTGTCGGGCGAGATGAACACGAGCACGAGCGTCTGCAGCATCTGTCCCCCATCGCCCACCCGTCCAAGTCAGCATCACCATCGCGCACCGACCCGACGCACAGAAATCCTTTGGGGGGAAAGGCGCACTCACCCGCTCGTCCGTGACCATGCCCGCGAGCATGAGCTTCGCGACGCCGATGACGAGGAGCGCCTGCACGCGCGGACGCTCCTCCGCCTCGAGCAGCTGCTGGAGGAAGTCGACGATGCGCGCGCCATTGGCGCTGCCCGCGCCGAGGAACGCGCCCTCGTGCACCATGAGGATGTCGAAGATGATCTGCAGCACGCGCAACTTGAGCACCTCGGGCGCGGATTGGACTTGGCTCAGGAAGAGCTGGAAGGAGCTGAGCGCCATGCGCTGGGCAGCGGCGGGAGGGGGTGTGTGAGTTAGTTTGATGGGGAAGAGGGGTCAGGGCTGGGGGGGAGGGGACGTACGCGTGCGATGAGGCAGCAAAGGCCTAAGCTCACCAGGCCCTTTTCGCGGAGAGCCATTTCGCGCCGCTTGACGGCGGGGATGATCAGCTCGCCCAGGATACCCTCCAGCGTAGAGTTCTCCTCGAACGTCTGCCACACAAGGAGTCAGCGCGTTGCGCTCAAAGTGAGGAGCGTACGGGTGGGGGCTTACCCCGTTGACGCGCTCGAGCATCCCAATGCAGAGCGCGAGGCAGCGCAGGTCGACCGCGTCCGCGCGTGCCTTCTCCTCTGGGGTCATCTCCGCAACCGGCTTCGGGAGGTGCGCCGCCCCCCCGCGCGGCGGGCGACGGGGGGACCCCATCTCCGTCCCCGCATCGTCGAAGTCCACGTCCTCCTTCACGGTGACGTCCCCGTCGCCCTCGCCGTCCCCGTCGGCGTCGCGGAGCTCGTGGACGACCTCGACGACGACGCGGATGAGGTCGCGCTCGTTGGGGGACATCGCGCGGAGGACGTCGAGCGAGCGCGCGAGGAGCGCCTCGGGGAGCACGTCCTGCGCGAGCATGCCGCGCACGAGCGCGAACGTCTTGCGCCGCCCGATCTCGTCGCTGTAGTCGCGCACGCGCCCGAGCCGGAGGAGCTCCCCGATTGCGAACTCTTGCTCGAGCCGCGATTCCTCGTGCCGCGTGCGCGCGTCTTCGGCGTCGGCGTCGGTCTCGTCGTCGTCGTCATCAGCAGCAGGGGCGGGGGAGGCGGAGACGTGCTCGACGAGCGCGAGGTAGGCTTCTTGGATGCGGAACGCCATTGCGGTTACGACGGGGAGCGAGGCTTCGACGCGGTGGGCCTCTTCCTTCGCGATGCACTGTTCGGCAAAGACACGCGCGAGGAAGGCACGCTCGGGCGTGATCGTCGCCCAGTAATCCTCGCTGCTAAAGTCGATGTGCTCGTATATGTCGACGCGCGTCTGGAACACGCTCGCGAGCGCGTCCTCGGCGACGGTGATCTCCGCGAGGTCGAAGAGCTTGATGAACGCGATGAGGTCTTCGATGACGGTGTCCCCCGAGCGCGCGCCGTCTTCCTTTTTCGAGCCGTCGGCGCGGACGACGTCGACCCAGAGCCCGAGCAGGTGGCGCGCGGCGGTGCGGACGGACTCTTCGCGGTCGCCGAGGCCGTTGCGGACGATCGTCTCGCGCTGGGCGATGGTGAGCGCGCGGGGGTGGGTGACGCCGACGGCCGAGTCCGAGTCGGCGCCGTAGTTGGAGGGGATGCAGTATTTCTCGAGGATGGCGGTGTAGACGAGCTTGCGGATGGGGGCGTCGACGTCGCGGGTGCGGGCGAGGAGCGCGGGGAGGGTCTGGAAGTTGGTGGGGAGGTTGAGGAGGGCGGCGCGGCGGACGTCCCTGCGGAGGGGTGAGATGGTATGCTAGTTAGACGGGACTGGGACTCACGCGGAGGTGTCGTAGGCCATGGCGTCGAGGAGGGTGTCGAAGATGGTGGGTTCGCCGTCGTCGAGCTCGGAGGGGTCTTCGGAGTAGGATAGTTTGGTGAGGGCGATGACGGCTTGGGTGCGGACGGTCGGTTCTTTGTCTCGGAGACGGTCGAGGAGGGAGACGCGGAGAGTGGCATAGAGGTCCTCGCTGAGGGGAGTCAGTGGGGAGTCAGTGGGAGAGGTAGCTACATGCGAGGTGCTCACTCTATTGCGCCGAGGTTTGCGATGGTGTCTGCGATGCACTGGAGGACGCGGAAGCGGACGACCTTGTCCTTTGCGGTGCAGCCCTTGAGGAGGAACTTTACGAGATGGGATAGGAAGCGTTCGGAAGGGGTGTCGTCGTCGTCTGCGGCGTCGGACTTCGTGCGCAGCTCTGCATCTGCGCGGTGTTTGTATGGGAGGCGAGGTTAGAGGAAGAAGACGCACCCTTGTCGGTGATGAACTTGGAGTAGCCTGCGATGAACTTGACGGTCCTGTCAGCGACGGAGGTGCCCTTCTTGACGGGGAGGACGCGGGTGAGCATGTCGTTGAAAGACTCCTCGAAGGCGCGTTCGCCGACGAGCCTGAGGCTCTTTCCGTTCTGGACGGATTCTGTGATGGCGGCAGCGTCAGAGTGTAGTTTGTAGAGGGCGACATAGTTCTTCTGGTGGTTGGCTGCGGTAGTCTGTGCCTGGTCGAATATCTTTGGGAGCGCAGACTTGAGGGAGTCGAGGTCGAACGGGGCCGGCGTGCGTGCAGGCATCGTGCGCGAGCGCGGGAGAGGCGTAGAGTGGGCGTAGCGGACAGAGCCGGGCGACCGCGGCGGGCGAGTTGGACGAGACGCGTCGGGGAGCGTGACGCGCCCGGCACGTGCCTGTGGACGCGTGACAATCGCGTGACTGCCGCGAGGGCACCGCGCGGGCGAGCGAGCAGTGCGGAGAGGGCGCAGCAGCGGTCGAGCTTGGGTCGAGCACACCGCCGACACTCGCCCGGGTCGCGCACACCGCCGACACTCGCCCCGGCCTGCTCAGCGTCCCCGTCCACGCTCGGCTCGACGCCCTCGACATGGCCTCGTCTCTCCCCGACCCCCGCCACGCCCGCCCCGCCCATGCACAGGGGGCTCCCCCGCCCGTGGCCGCGGAGCCCGTCCAGGTCGCCCCGTACCTCACCCACGTCGTCGCCCACCACGGCCAGCTCACGCTCATCCCGCCCCAGAATGCGAGGAGGATGAGAAAGTCCAAGTCCAAGAAGAGGAAGCAGCCCTCGAACAGAGACAGGCGGCCCCAGGATGACGAGCCGCGGTTTACGACCGCCGTCCCTCCCTCGTCCTCCCGCAAACTCCTTCCTGCGTCCGCCCACATCCGCACCCGCAAGCACGCCATTTCTGCTCCTTCCCCTCCTCCCCCTCCTCCTCCCAACACCTACGATCCCAGCCCAGACGGTGCGCTCTTTTTTATTCTCTTTGCACCCGCCCGCTGACCCGGCGTGCAGACCAGGCCATCCCGGACTATCCACCGCCCTCGTTCGAAGACGCCATCGCCTCTGCCCATCTTCCTCCGACCCTCCTCTCCGAGCCAACGCCGTCCGATCTGTCCCAATCCAGCCATCCGTACTCGTCTGGCCTAGCCTCCGCCTCCTCCGCCACGCTCCTCTCCGCCCCTGCCCCCGTCCACGACTCCCCCGCCGTCTCCCTCCCACGCCCGCTCCAGCATGCCGTCGTCCATCTCCAGGCAGCAGCCGCCTCTGCTTCCACCGCGACCCTCCTCTCCTCCGCCCCCCCGCCCTCCGAATCCACCGCGCTCTCAGACATGCCCCTTCTCCGCCCCCCGCCTCCCAGGCCTGTCCCCGTCCCCCCTTCGCCTTCCCCGCCAGCCTCCCGCGCTGCCCCTGCGAGCCCCATCCGTCTCACCTCTCCCTCCACGACCACCCTCGTCTCCCCCGCAACCGCCATGCGCGACCCCCCTGCGTCCCCGCGATCCGCCCGGCTTCCCCAGCGCACACCCTCCCCACACCCATACGAAGACGCGGGCGCGGACGACGGTCAAGACGAAGATGAACGAGACGAAGAGCCCGGCAGCCCCGTCGCGCCGCTCAGCCCGGGGCTGCCCCTGTCCCCCCCCTCCGCACGCGCGCGGGGGAGGTACCGCAGCTCCATGTCCACCGTCTCGGACGTCGTCGAGGAGCTCTCGTTCGAGCCGTACCAGCGCTGGTCCGCCGACCGCCGGCTTGGGCTGTCCCTCGAGCAGCGCGTCCTTCGTGACTTTGAACGCCGCAAGGCGCGGGAGGCGAACGACGCGGGAAGGGAGCGCATACAGGAAGAGACGGCGGCCCCCAATGCGAATGGGAGAAGCAGTACGCCGAGCAGCTCGACGCCGTCGACACCACCGGCGAGTCCCGGTCCCCAGCGGGAGCGGCGTTGTTCACATTGTGGCTCCGTGCGTCGGCGCGAGCGCGAGCGCGGGGACGCCGACTCGGATCTGGACCCGAGCGATGAGGACGAGGACGACGAAGACCGCGGCGAGTACGACTGCGACCTCGACTACGACCTCGACTACGGCGACCATGACCACGACCACGCGAACGGCCACCACACCTACGCCCACGCCCACGCCCGCTGCACCCACGCCGCGCCGCTGCCGCGAGGCGCGGGGAGGTCGCCGTACCTGCACCCCAGCCCCACGACTCGTCTGCACTCGCATTCGCCCGAGCCCGGGTCAGGAACGAGCAGCCCGCCCGCATCACCGCTGTCCCCGAGCATGTCCATCTTCAAGATGCCGACGGCGTGGGCGAGCTCTGTCACGCTCTCCCTCGCGAACACGTTCGGCCCGCATCGCGCGCCCGCGTCCGCTCCTCCTGCGTCTGTCTCCGCGCCCGCTTCTGCCTCCGTGTCCTCGTCCTCGTCCTCTTCTGGACCCGCGCACGCACACGCCCCGGGGCTGAAACGCAAAGAAAGCTTCGGGGTGCGCCGCCTGTTCGGCTCGCTGAAGGGCAAAGAAAAGGAGAAAGAGCGCGCGCGCGAGCGGGCCCGCGAACGCGAGTACGCCGCGCTCGTGCCCCCGCCCCCCACCGCGGAGGCCGACGGCGAGTGCGAGGACGTCGATGGGTGGGCGGTCGTCCCGGAAAGCGCGCACCCGCCGGTGTCGCCTGCGCGCGCGATAGGGACGGGCACTGGTGCGGGTACCGGGGTGGGGCTGGGCGTGGGGGTTGGGGAGGCGGCGTCCCCTACGGCAGAGAGTCCGAGTGCGCGCCCCGGTGCGGGCGCGGGGGCGTTCTTGAACAGACCGGTGCGCCATCGGCCGCCTGCGCTCCCGCTCGGGTCCGGGGACGCTGTTGCTGCTAGCCCGCCGACGCCCGTTTCGGCTGCCTCTTCTTCCCCGGCGTATGTGTACGCTGCAGCGCACCCGCCGCTGTCGGTTCCGACGACCCCCGTGACTCCAGTTACTCCCACTCCTACTACTACCACGACGGCGGCGGCGGCGGGGCGCCCGTATTTACCGGAGAAGTCGCCGTTGCGGCTCATCGCGAGCGCGAACCATCTCCGGAACATGCACGCGAACGCGACCACGAATCCGCCTCAGCAAGGACAAGGTCACGCACACGGCCTAGGAATCACCGCGCCCGTCGTGACGACGTCGTCGCCCCTCGCGCTTTCGGGGCCTGGGACGCCGCGCGCGTTGAGGCCGTCGCCGTCGGTCGTGTGGAGGCCTGTGCCGAACGCCTCTCCTAATGGCGGTGGGCATCTGGGTGGATATTCGGCAGCGGGAGCAGGTGGTGGGTCTGTGCAGAGCTCGCCTGTGCAGCGGTCGCCGCTGGGTCAGGCCCCGCGCGTCCCTACGAATGCGTACCAGGCGCCGCATCCGCCCGCGAACTCGAACTCGAACTCGAGCTTTAACTCGCGCGGGGCTTTGAACTCGACCTTGGATCTGCCCACGATGATGCTCCAGCCGCCGCCGTCGCCCGTAGGCCCCCGCGCATCACCGTCGCCGTCACCTCGCGCTGCCGCGTTGTTGGACACGACGATTCCCCCGCTGGCGCGTAGCGCGCCCGCCGCCGTTCCGTACACGGCCACTGCCACCGTCCATACGCATGCGGGCGAGCAGCACACACCCCGGAGATGGCGCGAAGTCGCCCCACTCCCGGCCCAGGCCCCGGCCCCGCCCCAGCCTGCACCTCCGTCTCTGCCTGCGCGGCGTAAGGTCATGCTCGCGTGCGACACTGGGGCTGCAAGCCCTGCGATTCACGGTCGGAGAGAGTGGGAAGTTGAAACGGAGGGGGAAAGTGCGGGCGGGGAGGGGAGCGTCGGGACGGGCGTCGGGTTCGTGGGTGAGCCGGGCGCGGTCGTGGAGAGCGCGTCGATTGAGCAGCTGTTCGAGCGGGACGCGGCGGGTCGAGCGTCCCCCGCACTCGGTCAGTATCAAAATCAGCCCCAGCAACAGCAGCACCAGCACCAGCGCCAAAGCCGGAGTCAGGTGTACGCGCGGACCCCGACGACGCCTTCGCGCGCGGCGCCTGGGACCCCAGTGACGCCGTCGACGCCTACGGGTGTTGGCGCCGGCTCGGGGTTGGCCCAGCATTATCGCGGGAGACCGCTCCCGCAGGTCCCGCCCACCGCCCTGGCGCAGGCGCAGGCGCAGGTGCCGGAGGCGGGGGTCGAGGTCGATGCTGAGGCGCCTTTTGTGCCCGTGAAGCGCGTCCCGGACGGGTTCCCGGTAAATAGGATGCCTGAGGAGGATGTGGACGCTCCTCCTGCGCTCTTGGAGACCTCTGGGGAGGGTGATGCTAGTTGGGGGTTGGGCCCAGCGAGCGTCGCTGTATCGCCCCCGCCCCCGCCGCCAGCGCAGATGGAGCGGTCCGTGTCGGTCGAGAGCGTGGTGGAAGATCCGCGCGCTATGGTCGAAGGCCCGCGCGGCGAGTTTTTGCAGGTCACGGATCTGGACGTTCTTGCGTCGCGGTTGGTCGATGGCGAGCGGGACGGGCGGCATTACGAGGTATGCTCTGCGCCTCCTTCCTGGGTCACACTTCCTGCTCACCTCCTGTTATGCACGTAGGACCTCCTCCTCGTCTCGGAGATCGTCGGCCCCGCCGCGCCGCCTGCACCCCCGACGGTCGTGGCAGCCGCCCACACCACCGCCCCCGCCCCGGTCCCCCGCGCGTCGGAGAAGGCGACGGTGCCGTACTTGGGTAAGGTGGAGATCGAGCGGCGGCGGGTGCTCAAGGACGGGCGCGTGAAGCTCAAGATGTCGCTGTTGGGCGTCGCGGTCGACCGCTGCGGGGTGTGCTTGTCCCAGTTTAGGCAGGGCGAGAAGGGCGCGCTCACGCCTGTGTGTCGGCATTCGTGAGTGTTTCTTTCTTGCTGTTTTTTGGGTCCGGTTTGGTGTGTGGTCGGCATGTGGTTCTTTGTGGTTGGAGGGCTTGTTGGTTTTTTGACTCGGTGATTGCGTTGTGTGTGGTAGGGTGGCTGAACGTGTTTGCGCTTGTGCAGGTTCCACGAGGCATGCCTCCATCGCTGGCTACGCTCGGCGGGTGTGTGCCCGATCTGCAGGATGGCGCTTTCCATGGACGACTAGGAAGACAGACACGAACGCCGCTCTCTACACTGCTATCTTCCCCATCCTGCTCTCACCATCGTGCTTTTCTCTTCTACTGCTCGTAGATGTTTCCAGTCCATGGTTTCATTCATTCGGAAATGTAGCGTTATGTTGTATTATGCGCATGTTTGGGCCCCGCATCTAGCATTTGTACGTAGAGTTTGTATCGCAACATGTTGGCTGCTAGGAAGGTCCGCCGGCGGGCTGCCTCGGAGCCTGTACTTGTACCTTTTTCCCGAACTCTATCCGTCAATTGTGTTCTGACCGCTCTTTCGCTCGGGTTTTCTCTCGTGAGTGCCGCCAAATGTTCCCGCCCTCTCGAGCCTATTCCGTACCTTATCGGTGTCGACCGTCGTCCGTGGGTAACCATATTATTGGCGTTTTCACGCATCATCTGTGCTGACCTTCGACTTGTAGGCCGCGCTATCACAGATGGACGCATCCCGGTGTCTCAGGATAACATCGCATGGTACGAGGACCTATCATGGACCCGTACATCCAATGCGTTGGCTCTTCATTATGGCACGAGCGGCGGAGGTTGCTTCCTCTTGATATTAGAGGCTCGCCTGCGATCAGTCATGTTGGATGTGGAGAGGCTTTTGACGCTCCCTCGAGTTTGAAGGCTGAGCGTGCTCTCTCTGTACATGCCAGTGTCACACTGACGGTAGTACGGCTCGTGCACAAGCGTGTCATAGGTGCGTTTCTCATTGCATTGCCGCGTCGAAGCGTATGTCGATAACAATCGCTAGGCAAGCATCGGACTACGTCCGCGAGCCCCAACTTGAAGACGCCCCATGCGCGGTAATAGGTCGCCAATCCGCTCTCGCCGGCCGATGCGCTCGGGATGCTCACACGCCAGTTTTCAATCAGTGGTCGCTCCTGCGCAGCCTCTGCGGAGACTCCTTGTTCAGAAACGCCTTATAGGACGACGCTTTCGTGGGTCGTCGAATCATGCATCGTGGCCCCCTTCGAGACCTTAGACGCTATGGCTGCTAGACTCCGTCCACAACACCTCGCGACGTTGAAGAGTTATCGGACGCTAACAAGACTTGGACGAGCGTCGTTGTCTACTACAGCGCGTTTAGCGTCCCCGAGTTCGTCGGAAGCTTCCTCCCGTGGCCCCATTGGTGTGGCTAGAGCGATGCAAGATACTTCACCGACTCGTAAGGATCTCTCGTGTCTGGCGATTTCTCGTATTTTGCAACTGAGCATTACTGGAGACAGCCTCCCCGACGTTATTCAACTCAGATTTCTCCCTTCAAGATAGGGTCGCGCTCATCACTGGCGGAAACAGAGGTCTTGGTCTTGAAGGAGCTCTGGCGTTTATCGAGGCGGGCGCCCGCGCTGTCTACTGCCTCGACATAAACGACGCTCCTGGAGCGGAGTGGACTGCTGTAAGAGACTACGTGTCGCGCATGCAAGGAAAGCAGGGCGAGGGAAGGCTGGAATACATCAAGGCGGACGTTCGAAACCAGGTTCGATGGCTCTGAAGCGCTGACAATGAAAATGCTGACAATTTGGGGTAGGATGGCATGTGGAAGATTGGAGAGCAGATTGGGGACAAGGAGGGACGCTTGGATATATGCTTCGCTTCGGCTGGGATAGCGGGGGACGGATCTACCTGCTTGGACGTGCGCGCTGATGCTGTGCAGAAGGTAAGTAGGGGTAGGGGCGATGTTGACTCTGTAGTGTTCTGATCGAATTCACGCAGGTTCTAGATGTCAACCTAAGTGGGTCTCTGTACACTGCGCAAGCCGCCGGAAAACAGATGGTGCGTTTCGGGAAGGGCGGCAGTATCATTTTCGTGTCGAGCATCGGGGGACATCAAGCAATTCCGGTAAGCTGTTTCGGCGAGATATCAGACTCGCGTTGTTTATGATATACAGAACTTCCGCGCCGTTCAGTATTCCGCCGCAAAGAGCGGTGTCCTTCAGATGACACGGAACTTCGCCTGCGAGCTCGCATCCGAAGGGATTCGCGTCAACTGCGTCAGCCCTGGGCTCATTAAGACGGCGTACGATTACCATTCACCCAGCTCTGTTCACGTTTCCACTACTGACTTCCTATCCCAGCATCGTGAGTCATGTCCTACAGCGGGACGCTACCACTGGTGTGAACTGGAGTCCGATGGCTCGTCATGGAGAGCCGCACGAGTTCCGGGGAGTGGTCTCCTGGCTTGCGAGCGATGCCAGCTCGTACTGCACGGGCACAAAGTGGGTGAATCTCGGCATGGATTCTCACCGAGTCTAAACCTTCCGCACAGCATTTTGGTAGATGGGGGTCATAATGCATGGTAAAGTAGTCCGGCATGTAACGACCATGATGGGTAAATGCTGTGGATCATCCAAGACGTGCGATCGCGAACTCCGTTGGCACGACCTCTCTTCCACGACGGCAGGATCGAGTCTTCTTTCAACTCTAATGCTCCTATCGCCAGAGCGTCATATGTCCTCCAGGATTGCCGATTTGCCAATTGTAAAGATGCACAACTTCTAATCCCATGCGCTGCCCCGAGCAGGTGCACAAACTCCGTGCTCGTGACACCGCTTGGGAACGGCGACGGCCCCCGTTGCTCCGAAGCCGAACAAACGCCTTCCTTCTCTCCTTCGACGGGATAGTAGGCCCAAGAAGCTACGGACGAATTCAAATGGATGCAGGCGAACACGCAGGGCATGTAAAACGTCATGATCTTAGCGGGCACAGGCCGGACAACCTCTGGCAGGACTTGCCGCTTCGTTATTCTCGCTGCCGTCGTTCGACGTCATGACTTCTTACTCTGGCTGCCGCCACACACGCTCCGTGATGCAAACGCAGTCACGTCCTGAGGGGTGATGCGAGTAGAGTTCATAGGGTCTGACAAGGGACCTTCTCTCGTCTGGACCGTGGCACTCGTGACGGATGCCTATGACCTCTTCGTCTCACCGGGTGAGCACGCCCTAGAATGCGGGTGTCCTGTAGTCCCGCACAGCGTGAGTATAAGTGCATGCATGGGCACCTAGTGCGAAGGCTCATCTCGTTCCTAAGCGAGCTCTGCGACGGTCTCCGCCCAAGAAGCAGCTGCCGTTCACGAAACCATGATCGCACAGTGCGCGAAGGTCCGTACTCTCTCCGTGTTCTCCTCGGCAGCACGGTCGAGTCGTGCCCGTTTCTCGACCAGCGCCCTCGTACGCGCCGCAGCATCCACCAAAGGAGGGCCTCTGCCTCCCTACGGCCCGGTCGGCGTCGCTAGAGCCCTCGAAGCAGCCCGTACGTTCATACTTGTGACCGACACCGATCTCCTAACCTTCCCACCCAGGGCCAACCCCTACTCTCTTCGAGCACGAGTTCGCACTCACAGATCGTGTTGCACTCGTCACAGGCGGAAACCGCGGTATCGGACTCGAAATGGCGATGGCGCTCGCCGAAGCGGGTGCGCGAGCCGTGTATTGCGTTGACCTCCCCAAAGAGCCTGGAGAGGAATTCGTGAAGACGAGGGCGTATCTCGGTAAGATAGGGGGCAAAAATGGCGAAGGGCGGTTGGAGTACATTAGCGCGGACGTGACAGACCAGGTGGGTGTGCCATTGAATTTTGAACGACATGCGATTGATGTGGGTAACACCTGCGCACGGTCGTAGGAAGCGATGTGGAAGCTGGGAGAAACGGTTGGGAGTCGAGAGGGAAGGATGGACGTGTGTGTTGCGGCTGCGGGTATCCTCCGGGGAGACACACCTTGCTTGACCTACCCCGAGAAGCAGTTTAACGACGTAAGTGCCTATTCTTGCGAGTCTGTTGTTCAAATTTGACGCGGTTGCAGGTTATAGCCGTCAACGTCAATGGTGTTTTATTCACTGCGCAGGCTGCGGGACAGCAGATGGCCAAATTCGACAACGGCGGGAGTATTATCATGATCGGTAGCATCAGCGGGAGTGGCGCGAACCAGGTGCGTCCCAGTGTCCCCATGATCGGAATGTTTACAACGAGCACTTATCACGAGCCGTAGGGTCATCCATGGGTGTCTTACAATACATCAAAGTCTGCCGTGCTGCAAATGGCACGCAGCATGGCGTGCGAGCTTGCTCCCAAGGGCATCCGTGTAAACACGATTAGCCCGGGGTACATCAATACCAGGTCCGTAACTCACTTTCGATCTACCTTGAAATTGCATTAATTTACTTCGGTATGCGTAGCATGACGCACCAGTTCTTGGAAAAGAAGCCGGAATTGCTGAAGCGATGGGAGAACAACAACCCAATGGGCCGAATTGGGCGGCCAGACGAGTTGCGCGGAGTGGCAGTATGGCTGGCGAGCGACGCCAGTACGTTCTGCACAGGTAGCGAGTAAGTGCTTCGGTAGTGGGGCATATAACACATCGAACCGTGCCACTAACCTATAGATATCAGCATTCTTGTAAGCGGTGGTCATCACGCGTGGTGAACGAGAGAGATCCGGTGGCGAGACAAGACCTTGGGACGCACCAAGTTGATGCAGGTCGAGTAGAATCTACGTTTGTGACATTCCAACTTGAAGGGGTATTATCTCTCATCTCAGGCTGACAGCGGTAACCTTTGAGAGAGATGCCTAAGATGCGTGAGGATTGGACAGTAGAAAACAGTACTAATCAGGGCCGAGTCAAGCACATGCCATTCGGCGTTACCAGGCTGCATGTATCCTTTCATTTATGTAGCTTCAGAAATTCTCGACTGACCATAGTGCCAGAGCCTTCTCCAAGGGGTTACATACACCGAATAGCAACTGGGAGTAAGAAGTTCGCCGAGTAACGTCACTTCGAGTAGTTAGCAAATCTGGTAGGCGACTACTGCCGTTGTATGGATGATTTGGTGATTATCCCGTGCAATCAACGTCGGGGCACTCCCTATGGCACTGAATTTGACAAAATAAACATCACTAATAGGCATGCGACACAGTTCAACTCCAAGTATCCTCCACGTAAAGCCACAATTTCGAAACGGAAGGCAATCCCAATGGATGCACATTTGGAGGTACGGTGGATTAGTCCACAGCGTTATCCTACTCTGATTTGAGTATGTAAACAACATCGTAAGACGATCACACGCACCTTATCATGTACGCCATGATCGTACTAGTACTGGGGTAGCACGAGCGATGACTCGGGCACAACCGTGAAACCAAAGTGTTCGGACTTGAATCCGGCTTCTTGACGGCGGTCAGGGTCCTCAATGAGTTCGTTAGCGGCCTTAACGAAATTCTCGAGGACTCGGCAATCGACGTCAGAAGCATCGTCATCCTGCTGTTGTTCGGAGCGCTTTCCGGTGGGGATAAAGATCACTGTACGGTTATACTTTCCAAGGATACGGTGATTGCACACCAGTACCACTCCTATAGGATGTTTAGCCATTCAAGTTGCGTTATATACCGGAACTATGATAAAACTTGCCGTGGAGAAGTATCATCGAGTTTTTGGCTTCCTCTGTTCCGTAATGTTTTATGACATGTGGGAAGAAGCTGTACATGGAGGCTTGTACAAGTGAAGTCTCCAGTCGTCGTCTACGACGCCAGAGATAGTGAAGCTTTTCGGGCGGATGTTTATGTTCATCTTCCGGAAGTGGTGTTTCTGGGATGCTAATATTCTCGGCAATACCAAAGCCAACTTTGAAATAGTGGTGAAGCGCGGATAGATCAAGAAACCAGCCACTCCATAAATTGGAAGGCTTCGCGGACATGGTGGCCTCCTTAGTATTGGGGGCGACGGCGCTATCGGAGCGGTGCTGGAGTGCTTTATACGGTAGACGTGAATGGTGACTAGTGATGAGAAAGCAAATGTGAAGCTGCAATGGGCTGGTAGAGGCTTCGACTCACCATACTTGACTTTAAATCGACCGGCTTGGCAGTGTGGGTGCTTGTTTTGCATATTCTAGCTGCTTCTAACTATGCGCGTTGCATCTTTCCTACTCGTGTTAAATGTGCCGACCCTGTCGACCCCAATAGACTGAAACTGTATTGCCCGGAATGATAAATCGCGCCCGGCAGTGGGGCCTATTATCCATGTTGATTTGAAGGTATGGAGAAGATATCTCACTCTCCGAAGCTGAGTATGTCTGAGTCAGTGTACCGAAACAACTCGAACATCGGTCCCATATGACAGTATGACAGGCCTGGGACAGTTATGATAATCTCGGAGCGAGTGTTGATGTGTAGCGAAATATCCGGTGTGCGCCGAACTATTGCCATCATTGCGGCCTTGTAATGGTGGCACAGACATCATTTATCATATCAAGCCAACAGTGCCTCGCGCCGTCATGAGCCCACAGCCCTGGCCCGAGTTAACTTGAACCAGTGGTCTGAGGTGGTCTGTCTAAGACTCAGACCTTCCGAATGCTTCCGGAACTTGCTTAGATCAGGGTCTTCGCCCCGGCCATGGCCTATGCCAGCTGGATATATAACACCCAAGGGAGCCCATTACAGACC
The DNA here is from genome assembly GCA_001302255.2 of Trametes hirsuta. Classification (NCBI taxonomy): domain Eukaryota; kingdom Fungi; phylum Basidiomycota; class Agaricomycetes; order Polyporales; family Polyporaceae; genus Trametes; species Trametes hirsuta. The sequence continues at coordinate 44,706 of CP019382.1, read as the reverse complement.
GACTGTGCTCCAACTTCTACTCCCGATCTTCGACAACTTCTCCACTGAGGAATAATTACTGAACATGCCTCTTGAACGGTTTTATGTAGGCGATGCTAGAATCTCGGACGAACTTCGTGAACGGATTGAAAGCTGGCAAATTAAGTTGCCGACAACCCAATTTCAACAATACGGGCCTATCGACAGGCTTTTGAACGTAATCTTCGACCGCGGTGTCGACCTCGTGAAGCCTCAGGGAATGCTTAGGAAGCCGCTCACAAAGAAAAAAGAAGAGGAACTAGAGGAATTCCGCACCACGACGGAGACACGAGCATTGGAGTCAGGTAAAAGTACGGCTCAAGCAGCCAAGGAGGCAAACCGAGTAAATTTCATCACCGGAAGAGGGAAAAAGAAAATAGACATCTCAATGGATTCCACTTATGGAGGTGCGTATCGTTTCCCCGTTCAGAATCTCTGGACTGTGACTTTCCTCCATATTGAGTGTCTAAATTGCAATACATTTAGGACATGTCTATGGTACTACGACTCCCGGCAAAATGTTTCCTGATTTTCTCATCTGTAAAAACGAGGCGCGGCCGAGCACGAACTGGGCAAGAGATAGGATTTATGCGGTAGTAGAGATTGCAACCGTCCCAAAGCCCGTTCGGTTGAGACTCAAGGCCGCTCGTATGGCCGAGGGAGATGATGCCGACAGCTCGGAAGAGGAAGAGTCTGATACACTGCGTATTCCCCCAATCCAGCAGGGAGGTATGCGAGACAGAGCGAGATTGAGCGAGAGAGGGCAAGAGAGGGCGCGGAGGGATCGGGCTCAGCATGCACTGTGCAAATGGCCGCGCGTGAACTTCACCGGGCGCGGATGGGAAAAGCCGATTTCAGCGCTCGTGCGGCTGAAAAGCGTTGAGAGTGGCGACCGGATGACAAGGCTATGAATGTAATCGCGAGTGTATTTCATCTATAAATGGCTACTATGCAGCTTCATCCAGTAGCATGCACGACGAGCCAAGTCTGTAGAGATGAAAAGGGGATGAATACATTACCGTCTGTGTGCTGCATCGCGTGATGGCAAATTGGAGCGTCCTTGGTTAAACATGGTCAGCCGCACCACCACTGCACCACGCTCCTCTCTTGTTGCTACCACCATGACGCTGCTCATCCCCGCTGTCAATTGCTTTGAAACCCGACCTCTCTGGGCTCTGTGTTGACGACACGTATCCTTGCTACCTGGCCTCTACTATAAAACACACCAAATACTTCAGGGAGCTCCACATTTCAGACATATCTCTCCATCCCGTTCGAATCCTCAGATGACAACTGACCTTTCCATCTATTAACCCCCTCTTCCAAGCACGCCATGGTTCCACTTCATTCGGGCTTCTCGAAGTACAAGAAAAAGCGCCGCCGGAGCAGGCACCGAGAGCTCGAGAATATAATTAGGGAATCTCGGGCTGAGAATGAACGGTTAAAAGGTGTGTCAATTGGACTCTTAAAAAGGCCTTATCCACCTGTTGTCTTACAGCGGGTATCCATTCTGTGGATCGTTCTCGCGAGCTGAGTGAAAGCGGGAGCCAGAACGTCCTCATTCAGTGACTGCTTGGATCTGCCGGACACGGTGTCAATCCTTGGTATGAGATGGGTCTCGCTGATAACCCAAGACTTTATCGGTCTATTCAGGTGAGCTGCTGTCCACTACTGTTTGCTCAACTCGAACACAGGTCTCTGATGGGGCATGTCTATAGCACAACTACTTGTTAGGATCGTGCGCGGAAGTCCGGAAAAGCGGAGATGCGGAAAAGCGGAATTCCGGAGGGAAGTCCGGAAGGAACTGAAGTGGAGTCCGGGCGCACCAGAAGGCGAAGACTTGGCGAAGCTATTAGCAACGCCCTGAGCGATCTGCCGGGTCTTCGGATTTAGGACGGGGTTGGCGGAACTCCGGAACGGAGAAGAGTCGAAGGAGAGAAGTCGAAGGAAGAGAGACGAAGACCGACGGAGGTCAGACGGAGGTCGGAGGTCGGAGTCCGGACGGAAGTCCGGCGGAGGTACGGAGAAGGAGTTGGATTCGGAGTAGGAGTTACAAGCAGGAGAACAGGCGAGTAAACGAGTAAACGAGATATTCGAACTGAGGAATACGCTAGCAAACTCGAGGCTTATAATCTAATCGTAGATAGGAGTTAGGGGTCGGAGTCCGGAAGTCGGACTTCCGGTCGGACTCCGCGGAGTGGAGCACCCGACCGGGAGTGACGTGCGATGACGCGTGGTGACGCGCATCCGCACATCCGCGCGGAAGCTAGTGGAGCTCCGGAGCGGATCGCGGTCCGAGCGGAACTCCGACCGGAGTATGAGTAAGTATGATCGGACAGGACTGGAGGGAACTAGAAGGGCCGAGACTCGTACTGGGTGGAACGGGCTGGAGCGGTCTAGGTGTTACAGGACGAACGGAAGTCCGGGCGGAGTTCCGGCGGAGTTCCGGAACTCCGGGCCTGGTTGGCACGGACTGTAACAGTGCCCCCCCTTTAGGCCCGAACCCTTGAGGGCTTCTGACTTAACACCCGTCATGTCAGCCCGATGAATGGAAGCAACGGAGTCCGTGCAGGGTCGCGGAGTCCGAGCGGAATATAAGGAGTGCGACTCAGCGGTGTTCGGCTCTTTGCCTCTCTCCCACAACCACCATCCTCCACGCTTATGTCCTCCAACCCCATCGACCTTGACGCGCAGATCGCGGAGACGATGAAGATGCTGGAGCGGCTCCGGGCGGAGCAGCAGCGCGCTGCGGAGGTGGAGGCGGCGAAGGCGGCGGAGGCGGCCAAGTCCGCAGAGGCGGAGGCGGCGAAGGCGGCGGAGGCGGAGGCCGCGAAGAAGGCGGCGGAAGAGGCGGCCGCGAAGAAGGCGGCGGAGGAGGCGGCCACGGCGGAGGCCATGAAAAAGGCGGTGGAGGCCGCGCTGGCAAGGCACGCCGCGGAGGTGGCGGCCTCGCAGCGCCCGGAGGGGTCGTCCGCCGTGGCAGCGCGCGCGGAGGCGGCGCTGGCGGAGCTCACGCAGCCCGTGGGCGCGGGGGCGGTCACGGCCACGGGGACGACGGAGGCGGCCGTCCAAAGGGCGGCGGAGCAGGCGTACGTGGATGCGTACGTCCGCAAGGCCGTGGAGCAGGGGGACACGGCGAAAGCGGCGGAGTCCGCTGCGGCGGAGAAGCGTGCGGGGAAGCGCAGGGCGGAACCGGAGCCGGAGGAGGACGAGCCGGAGGTCGTGGACCTGTCGGTCTACGGCCCGACGGAGAAGCGGGAGGTCCGCGTGGGGAAGGGCAAGAAGATGGTGGATACCATCTCCGTCGGGTACGTCGGATCTCCGGGGTTCGAAACCCTAAGACTAACTCCTTCTGCAGCGCTTGTGACTTGTGCCAGAAAGACGAGGCGGAGTGCCGCATCGAGGTCCCCAGCCGGAGGACCAAGTCCTGCATCCGATGCAGGAACAAAAAGGCGTCCTGTACCGGAATGACGGGACTTCCGGAGACCCCCCGGAAGCCGAAGAAGGCCCGCAAAATTGGGCCGGAGCACGAGCAGGAGGAGGAGGCGGAGGGGACCCCGAGCCCGGAGCCGGAGGCGGCCCGGGCGCGGAAAACGACTAAGGCGCGGGGTGCGGGGGCGGGTTCGTCCACGGGCGTAGCCCTGGGCAACCGCCGGGTGTGGGGCGCGGACCCGGACGTGCCCGGGACGGACCGGGAGCTCCTCCTGGCCGTCCTGGTGGAGTCCCAGGAGACCCGGAGCCTCCTGCGGAGTGTCCGCAAGGAACTCCGGGAGCTCCGAGAGCGGATGGACGAGCAGTCGACGCGGAGAGACAACGCCATGGCGGCGTATATGCGGGAAAACGCCGAGGGTGCCGATGATGATAGCTACCTCGGTAGCTTGACGGAGGAGGTGTCGGAGGAGGAGGAAGAAGAAGGAGAAGGAGACCGGATGGAGGAGTAGGAAGGCGGAGTTCCGAGCGGAACTCCGGTTACGGACAAGGACTCGGACTCTCGTAGATAGCGTGCCTCCTGCCCACTCTGTATTCGCACCTCGAATGAAGCGGCATCTTGGACTTAGAGAATATCAGAGTGCAGCAAGAGGTCCAGGCTTGGTCGGGTAAGCGGAGTGGAAGTCCGCGACCAAGTCCTGCGCATGTCCGAGCTCCGTGGCGAGGATCCAGGAGGTCTCCTCGTCCGTGCCTTCGTAGCCTGCCCAGCGCACCAGGTAGAGGAGCTGGCAGGATCTCCGGCGGCGGTCGATCTTGGCGTCAAGGATCTCCGAGACCTCGTACTCCGGTTCTCCGTCGACAAGGACCGGCGGAGGCGGAGATTGGACTCGTCCGGGGATGGAGTTCGGAGTTGCGACTTCCAGCTGAGAGACGTGGAAGACGGGGTGGACGGAGCGCATGGAGTCCGGAAGACGGAGGGTGAAGGAGTGCGTACCGGGTTGCGCGATGATGGTGTAAGGACCCAAGAACTTCTCGGACAACTTCTTGGAAGGCCGGGTGGAGCGGATGTGTTCCGCCCGGACATACGCGGTGTCTCCGATGTGGAACTCCGGGGCGGGTAGGCGATGCTTGTCCGCCTGGACTTGGTAGCGCTTCTGAGCTTCGGAGATGCGCTGCCGGAGTTCCGCGTGGAGTTCGTCGAGGTCGACGGCGAACTCCCGAGCACGCGCGGAGGTGAGGTCCCGTTCGGGGTGGACGGAGATCGCGGGGTTGTAGCCCTTGTTCGCGAAGAACGGGGAGATTCCGGTGGTCGCGTTCGGAGCATTGTTGTAGGCAAACTCCGCGAGCGGAAGGAGGCGCGACCAGTTGTCCTGCTGGTACGTGCAGTACATCCGGAGGTACTGTTCGAGGGTCTGGTTGACTCGCTCGGTCTGGCCGTCGCCTTCCGGATGATATCCGGAGGTGAAGTGAAGGCGCATATCGAGGGCCTTTCCGAGGGAGCGGAAGAAGTGGGACACGAACTCGGAGCCCCGGTCGGAGGTGACATGGGACGGAACTCCGTGCTTGGAGAAGACGTGGAGGACGAACAAGTCCGCGAGCTCCGGAGCCGTCAAGGTGTCGTGCGTCGGGATGAAGATAGACTGCTTGGTGAAGCGGTCAACGACGACCAAGATGGCGGTAAATCCGTCGGAGTCCGGGAGCTGTTCGATGAGGTCCATGGAGATGGAGTTCCAGGGTCTCTCCGGAATCGGGAGCTGCTTGAGTGTGCCGTAGGGGAGATGGCGAGGGACTTTGGAGCGGGCGCAGGTGGTACAGGACTTGCAGTAGTCCCGGACATAGAGACGGAGTCCGGGCCAGGCGTAATCCCGGAGGACGAGGGCTTGGGTCTTGTTCTGACCCCAGTGTCCGGCCGTAGGGTGGTCGTGACGCGACCGGAGGACCCGGAGGCGGAGGTCACCGGAGTCCGGGACGTAGATCCGGCCACCAAGGCGAAGATAGCCTTCGTCGTCAAGTGTCCAACGCGGGTTGCCTTGGGCTGCGAAGCGGAGGCCTGCGGCGAGCTCGGAGTCCTCGGGGGACGGAGCAGAGATGGATGTCCGGATGTCCGTGCGTAGGAGTTCCTCATCGTGGACGAGGGACGCTCGGAGTACCGGTTCTCGGAGAATGGTCGCCCGGAGGGAGGAGGTGAGCTGCTCCTGAGTGAAGATGGGTCGGAGGTTGTGTGGGTTGACGACGGAGTAGTCACTATCCCCCTCTTTTGGGTAGACGTCCCAACGGCGAGTGAGCGCGTCAGGCTTAGCTCCGAGTTTTCCGGGGCGGAAGCGGATGATGAGGTTGAACTGCGACAGGAATTCCGACCAGCGTGCTTGGCGCCTAGTTAGGAGTTTGGTGGTCGCGAAGTACTCCAGGTTCTTATGGTCCGTGACCACGTCGACCGGAGTTCCGGAACCCTCCAAGTAGTGACGCCAGGAGCGGAAGGACTCGAAGATGGCCAAGAGTTCCTTGTCGTGGGTGTCGTAGTTCAGCTCCGCACCGGTGAGAGTACGGGAGTGGAACGCGACCGGATGGAGTTCGCCGGAGTCCGTGGTGATGGACAAAATTCCGGCGATGGCGTAGTCCGACGCATCGGTCTCCACCGTGATCTGGCGGTCGGGCTCCCAATGGCGGAGGATGGGGGCGGAAGTGAAGGCCTGCTTAAGGGCTTCGAAGGACTTCCGGCACTCCGCGGAGAAGTTCCACGGAGCGGACTTCCGGGTAAGGCGGGTGAGGGGAAGGACGATCTCGGAGTAGTTGTGGATGAACCGTCGATAGAAGTTCGCAAATCCGAGGAAAGACTGTATGTCTCGGACTTTTCGAGGTTCCGGCCAGTCCAGGATCGCCTTGACCTTGGAGTCCGCCATAGTAAGTCCGTCAGGAGAGAGGATATATCCGAGATACTCAACGGAGTCCGCGTCGAACTCGCACTTGTCCGCGCGAGCGTACAGCTTGAACTTCCGGAGTCTCCGGAGCACCTCCTTGACGTGCTTGCGGTGTTCCTCCCGGTTACTGGAGTAGATTAGGATGTCGTCGAGGTAGACCACGACGCACACGTCCAGGAGGTCCGCGAACACTTCGTTGACGAAGCGTTGAAACGCTGCCGGAGCGTTAGAAAGTCCGAACGGCATTACCAGCCACTCGAAGGACCCGTAGCGGGTCCGGAACGCGGTCTTCCACTCATCTCCGGGGGCGATCCGGACAAGGTTGTACGCGTGCCGGAGGTCGATCTTGGTGTAGATCCGAGCCTTCCGGGGCGTGTCCAGGAGGTCCGAGATGAGCGGTAGGGGGTAGCGGTCCTTCCGTGTGATTTTGTTGAGTCCACGGTAGTCGACGCAAAGACGGAGACTTCCGTCCTTTTTTTTTGACGAAGAGCACCGGAGCTCCGCACGGAGAATTCGTGGGCCGGATGAAGCCGGATTTGAGGTTCTCCTCGATGTACTCACGGAGCGTCTCAAGCTCCGTTTGCGACAGCGAGTAGATGGGTCCGAGGGGTGGAGTCGCCCCGTCCTCGAGAGTGATCTTGAGGTCGTGCGGGCGGTGCTCCGGTAGGGTGTCCGCCTTGGCCTTGCTGAAGACGTCCGCGTATTCGTGGTACTCCTCCGGAATTCCGGAGAGGTCCGGGGGAGCGGAGTCCGAGACGGAGCTACTTCGAGCGGAGGCCGATTCGGGTTCCGTTAGATTCAGAGTGAAGCTTTCGGATCCCGGAAGGCGGCAGGCCCTGGCGAACGCGGCAGCGGACACCAAGGACACCTTGGGGGCCGACAGAGGGACAGATGGGACTTCGGGAGCGGGTTCCGGCGGAGCCGAAGTTGCAATCGAAGGGACAGATACGGGACGGTCTGAGGGCGCGGTCCGGAATTTGATGCTATGCGTCTTCCAGTCAATCAACGGATTGTAGGCGGAGAGCCAGCTGTATCCCAGGACGGCGGAGACGGACTTGTCGAGCGGAGTGACATAGAAGTCGACAGATAGGACTTCCCCGGAGGGGAAGTGCAGAGGGAGGACGGTAGTCCGGGATATGGTTTGGTTGGACGTCCCATCGAAGAGATGGAGACGGAGCGGAGTTACGGAGGTTGTAGGAATTCCGTGCGAGTCAACGAACTCCGAGTCCACGAAGCAGTGAGACGAGCCGGAGTCCACGAGGGCGCGGAACGGAGTAGGAACGGAGTCGGAGAACAGAGATACGTGAAGAGACAGAGGGTCGGAGAGAGCGGACGCGTTGAGCCTAAGACAGAGATCCGCACCGGAGGAGTCAACGCAGTCCCCACTTGGCGCGGAGTTCGGAGGGCTGCGGATTAGTTTTTTGACTCCGTAGGAGTCTCCTTGGCCCCCGAACCGGAGGCCTTAGGCTGCTGGACTTGCGTCGCCCTGGCTTTGGCTCCGGAAGGAGTCTTCTTCGGGCAATCTCCGGCGCTGTGTCCGGCTCCGCCGCAGAACAAGCAGAGGTTGTTCGTGAAGCGGCGCTGACGCTCCTCTTGGGTGAGCTTCCCGTCCTTGCCCAGCTTGTCCGCGTAGGGCTTCGCGGGGGTCTTCGCAGGAGTCTTCTGCTGCGAGGACTTGGACGGAGTTCCGGAGGTGGAGGTGGGACCGGAGCCGGAGTTCCCGCCGGACTTGGCGGGGGACGACTTAGTCTCAGAGGACTTGGAGGTCGAGGATTTGGAGTGGCTCGAGCTGGAGGTCTCGCGCGTCTGCTCCGCCTTGCGTTCCCAGTAGCGGTTGTCCAGCTTCTGAGCGAGGATGCGGAGCTCCGTGAGCGTGTCCGGCTTGCCGACTTCGGAGATGCGGTCCTTCAGGCGGGAAGGGAGGCCGCGGTAGAACTGGTAGCGGAGAGCGGAGGAACCCCAGCGGACTTGAGTTCCGAGACGGCTGAACTGCGTGATGTACTTCGCAATCCGATGTCCGTCGGACATCCGGAGGTTCTCGAGGTCGTGCTCCGCGGCTCCGGTGGCGTCGTACGGACCGAAGTTGGTCCGGAGTTCCTCCTGGAAGGCTTCGTAGTCCGACATGAACACAGGCGGATTTTCGGACTCGCCTTCGAGGAGGTAGGGCTCGAACCACTGGAGCGCAGTTCCTTTGAGGAAGGAAATGGCATAGGTGACCCGTTTCTCCTGGGTGTCGAAGGTCCGGGGCCGCGCTTTGAAGACTAGCTCCAGCTGGGTGAAGAAAGACCGGAGTTTGACCGGGTCCGAACCATCGAACTGGTCCGGCTCTCGGACGTTATGTCTTTCTCCGCCCGGATGTGCGGAGGCTGGCGCACGCGGGTTTTGCACGAGGCTTTGTGCTAACATCGCGATGGCGCCCGCGAGCTGAGTGCTCGGGTCTAGCGGGGCAGGGTCCGGACCCGACTCCGGAGCCGGAGCTCCAGGAAGAGGTGGGTCTGGCGCCTCCGTGTCGGAACTCCGGAGGGGTTCCGACGTAGGGGCGAAAGGATTAGGAGTGGGATCGGAATGGTGGGGAGGAACGGACTCCGGCGTGGAACGTCCGGAGTTGTCTTGTCCCAACACCTGAGCGGGGACAGGTCCCGGAGCTCGGGTCGGCGTAGTCAGATCCGGGCGCAGGATAGGCACCTGGATGCGGCGAGCGGTAAACCCTTGGAAGAGTTCAGGGATGTCCGCCATGACAGATCCTCAGTGTGAGTTCGAATATACTGTTAGGATCGTGCGCGGAAGTCCGGAAAAGCGGAGATGCGGAAAAGCGGAATTCCGGAGGGAAGTCCGGAAGGAACTGAAGTGGAGTCCGGGCGCACCAGAAGGCGAAGACTTGGCGAAGCTATTAGCAACGCCCTGAGCGATCTGCCGGGTCTTCGGATTTAGGACGGGGTTGGCGGAACTCCGGAACGGAGAAGAGTCGAAGGAGAGAAGTCGAAGGAAGAGAGACGAAGACCGACGGAGGTCAGACGGAGGTCGGAGGTCGGAGTCCGGACGGAAGTCCGGCGGAGGTACGGAGAAGGAGTTGGATTCGGAGTAGGAGTTACAAGCAGGAGAACAGGCGAGTAAACGAGTAAACGAGATATTCGAACTGAGGAATACGCTAGCAAACTCGAGGCTTATAATCTAATCGTAGATAGGAGTTAGGGGTCGGAGTCCGGAAGTCGGACTTCCGGTCGGACTCCGCGGAGTGGAGCACCCGACCGGGAGTGACGTGCGATGACGCGTGGTGACGCGCATCCGCACATCCGCGCGGAAGCTAGTGGAGCTCCGGAGCGGATCGCGGTCCGAGCGGAACTCCGACCGGAGTATGAGTAAGTATGATCGGACAGGACTGGAGGGAACTAGAAGGGCCGAGACTCGTACTGGGTGGAACGGGCTGGAGCGGTCTAGGTGTTACAGGACGAACGGAAGTCCGGGCGGAGTTCCGGCGGAGTTCCGGAACTCCGGGCCTGGTTGGCACGGACTGTAACACTACTTCACTTACTATCGCCGTATGCGATATGACAAAAATGACGCTCACAGTCCGACTCGAACAGCGAACCAACACATGTGGGGCTGCCCCATATCGAAGATGTCGACAACGACAATGCAGCTGATGTCTTGTCGTGGGGCGAGGGTGAGCCCACAGCTGAAGACGATTGGGGCGAAGGTCCCGGTGGTGTGGACTACCTGCCTTAGTAGTCGGCACTTCAATGTCGACATCCCTCCTGTACTACATAGTCATTTGTATTGCAGAATAGACTGTTCTTGAGTTTTTATGTGTGCTATTCCCCGAGTATGACGAATCAGCCATCGCGTAGGCATACATATCACCGCCGTTCACATTCAGTTAGTTTTCATCGAATACAAGTGCCGACGGAAACCACTGAAACCTTGCATCGCGCGGCTGGACTTCACACTGTCCGGTTCATCTACTTATACGTGTCCCTTCAACGTTTACATATGAACCTCAACCTCGCGGGTGGTGAAAACACACATCGCGCGCCGCTGAACGGTGTGTTGAATTTGATCCGGTCACATCTTTACAGAGATGCGCGATAAGTCGAAGCCATCTCGCAGTCTGTCGCGTTTCGTTGGAGCGGTCTGGTCTCGCTCAGGGTGTCTGCGAGAGAGTGCGAGATCGGCTCGCGGGGTCTCGCGTGAGCAGTGCCAGAAGGCCTCGCCCTGGTTAGCGCCGGGTTATACGACTTGATCTCGAACACTTCTAGTGCTACATGAGGCCCATCTTCTTCGCTCTCACTCGCACCCATATGGCTATTCTATCTCGTCTTCCCACTCTCTTTAGCGACACTACTTACAGCGCTTTCGAAGTAGCCTCCGCTGATTTCTAAGGCTGGACCATATATACTACGAGTCCACGCCGCTCCAGACCTCAAGCTGGCTCCTTCGGCGCCGGCTAGGTGGGTGGGCGAGGACCGGCTATGCAGGATCAGCAAAGTATATAACTCCCCTCGTCGGCGGTCTCCCCTCCTCTGTGGCCTACCTCGGGGTAGGGGCTGCCGAGTAATACCAAGGTAAGCTATTGTAAGGTAAGCTGGCGTTGTAACACTGATTTGCATTTACCACACGGTAATACAAGGTGAGCGGTAATTTCTAACAACTGCACAGGTGAAGTGCAGATATGGTCCCATGCGCTGCCTCTCCTGGCTCATCGGGTACCGCCATTTTGTCAAACACAGCACATTGCCCACTGGTAGGGGGTCCTGCTTATATGAGACGGCGCTGGATAAGGGCGGTTATAGATGTATATGTATGTAGCGGGACCCTCTTTTGGATTATATAGTAGCTTCCTTGTCATGTAATTATTCTATCAACAGAATGTTAGCTGCAGGTTTACTGCACATACATGTATTGGTTGTATCGAGTCGGACGGTGTAGGATTTAGCCTGATTCGGCTCGGGTAACTGCTCAAGTGCTCATCCGGCCTACCTTTTCGGTGTAGCTCCATGACGTCATTTTTCAGCGTCGCCCCCAGACACCCCATTGCGAGACAGCCTCCCCGTCCCCCGCGAGACCGTCTCGCGCAGTCTCGATCACCCGTGGGACTATACCCTCTCGACATTCCTAGCCTTACCTAAATGCTATTCCGCTTCGCCTACGACTTCGCCTCCCTCTGCGAACTGTGCTCGCGCTATTGCGCAGATGGACGCGTGGTAACGGCGCGGATACTCACTGCGCTTGGACTATCTCATCCAGCCTACAACCTTACTGGTATGTGCTATCCCGCCCCGTACACACTTGACATCGGGGAGCTAGAAAGGGACAATACGCAGTGATAGTGACGATGAATCGGATGAGAACAAACCAAAGGATCTTGAAGTGGCCAAGGAACTTGTCGTGGAACAACTTACTGAATACATGTACAGACTGGGTCAGGATGGAGACAGATGGCAAGGTTACGCTATCGGGATTGCTATCCTAGGCACCGAAGTCGCAATCTTGACCCCATCCTGGCAACTGGATGAGCAGCAGGGGGGGAGCGCCTCGCGCTTTACCTGGGACCAGGTCTCCGACATCACTTTCGTGGATGGAGATCCCAAAGTTAACGAATGGTACTCCTTATACGGTGAACAATTTCGGGAGCATTTAAATCGGTTAAGGGAGAAGGTATCCAACATGTAATACAGTAGAGCATAGGACGACCATCATACCCGGTCAATAGTCTTCGTTGAGAGCAGTTGATGAATAAGAATAGCCACGAAAACGTGGTCGTTATACTCTTGTTCAACGAGTCCGTGGTGTTCGAAGAAAACGTGGGCGATGTCTTAGCGGCTGTACCCTGGGGAGTTCCGACAATTGACTTGGAAGCAGTCTGCAGTCGTCTCGCTAATGGGACACACACCAGCGTTCATCGACGACAACGTTTACCCATCCGAAGTAGACGGGAGCGATCACTCTCTAACGCGACTCCGGTGTGCCGCATGCGACTCATCGTGCTGGGGTGCACCGTATGGCGTCAGGCCATCCGAGTCGTGGGGAGGATCCCGCAGCTTCAAAGGTAACCAGCGACGTAGTACGTACTCCTTCCACAGAGTGCGTCTGTACCTGCGGCGCAAGCTATGTTGTGCAGATACATACGTCTCCTTCTGCCGTCGAAGCACTGGCGGACGACTTCGAGCCTCTTGACGCCGACGTCCGAAGCTGGTGCTTGAGTCTGGACGTCTCGATAAAAGTCGGCATGGGTATTGGGTTCACGTCTCTGTCGTTCAAGCCCGAGGCGCTGTGGCATATAAACTGTCGAGACCGATACTTTTAAGGAATATGAAAGAACAGGGCCGGCCGACTGGCCGCCCAAATGAAGTCGATATGCTCGAGATCGGCCAAAAGGGCCATTTTCGGTGCTACACGTGATCTAAGCGCCCAGGCACATCACCATATATAGTTAAAATTTCTATATAAGTAGCACCGAAAACGGCATGTGAGCTCGAACTGAGATGACGGGGGTCCTGGATGAACAGGGATGAACCTCGTCGCTCGAAGGCGCCGGGTCGGAACAAGCGCCGACGCGATCGTACGAAATTCTGCAGCTCTGAATACTGGGATATAATACTACACAGACGGTTCCGGGTTTTCAAAATCAAAGCATGAAGGCATGGGCCTAGCAATCTCAGTGAGCGGAGACAGATCGAGTCAGAAAAAAAATAGGGCCTAACTGGGAATTGAACCCAGGACCACTCGCAATCGGTCAACACCCAAAGCGAGTATCATACTTCTAGACCATTAGGCCTTGACGGGGTGCATCACCACAATGTATATATTCGGACGCGTGGGTTGTCACAGATAGACCTTGCGTTTAGCATTTCTTTCCATCGCATTACACGGTGTCAGAATCGTAGTATACAACAGCAGAATTCGTCCAAGAGTAAACCAAACCCACAGCCTGATCCCCCATTCAACCTACTCAAACGCTCATTTTCATCGCTATGGTCGGATGCGGGTCGTACCCCTCGACGACAAAGTCCTCACTCGTGAACTCATCGATGCTCTCCACCTTCCGCGGCCACCTGATCTTCGGGAACGGACGCGGTGTGCGTGCGAGCTGGGTGCGGAGCGCGTCGACGTGGTCGCGATAGACGTGCGCGTCCCCGAGCTGAATCACGAGCTCATGCGCGATAGTGTCGGTGACGTGCGCGACCATGTGTGTGAGTAGCGCGTACGAGGCGATATTGAATGGGATTCCGAGCCCAAGGTCGGCGGAGCGTTGGTACATGAGGCAGGAGAGACGGGGCCGCGCGGTGGGGTCGCCCGCTGGGGGAAGGTGGACGTAGAATTGGCACATCATGTGGCAGGGCGGGAGGGCCATCTGGGGGATATCTGTGTCGAGGGCTAGTGAGTAACGAGAAGGGGGAGACTAGAAGAGAGTGAGAGCGTACCTGCGGGGTTCCATGCGCTGAGGATGATGCGACGGTCTGTAGGGTCGTGCTTGATTTTGCGAATGCACTCCTGGAGCTGGTCGACGCCCTTGCCGGAGTAGTCGGCGTCGCAGTCCTCGTACTGCGCGCCAAAGTGCCGCCACTGGAAACCATAGACGGGGCCGAGGTCGCCCTCGCGGCGGTGTCCGAGGCCGCGCTTTTCAAGGAAGTCTTTGGAGCCGTTCCCGTCCCAGATCTTGACGCCTTTGGCGGAGAGCTGTTTGGAGTCCGTGCAGCCGTGCACAAACCAGATGAGCTCCTCGACGATGCCGCGGAGGAAGGTGCGCTTGGTGGTGAGGAGGGGGAGAGTATCGTCCGCGAGGGAGAAGCGGAGGTTGGGGGGCGCGAAGAGGGAGAGGGTGCCGGTGCCAGTGCGGTCTGGACGGACGGCGCCAGTGTCGAGGACGGTGCGGATGAGGTCGAGATACTGCTGCTCGTCGTGCGGACGCGTCGGGGGCGGGGCGGCGGCCATCGCGGTCGGAGAGGAGCACGCGTTGTCGGCGCGCGTTGGCGCGTCGTCTTGGGGGAACGAGCACGGTCACGTGGGGATGCGCGTGGTGAGGCACATGGTTTGTCTCGCAGCCACGCCTCCCTCTCTCTCTTCCTCCTCCTCCTGCGCTCTGCTCCTCGTTCACCCCTTGCTCGCTGTTCTCTACGCCGACCGACATGCCGCCCGCAACAAAGACACGGAATACCTCCGCCCGCGCTACACGCGCTGCCTCGTCCTCAAAGTCTGCCAAACCATCGCCCGCGGTCTCGCCCGACGACCTCGCAGACAAACTAGCCTCCAAACTCTCCATCTCTGATCCAAAGGGAAAGGCCAAGGCGACGGATGTGACACCTGCACAGCGCAAGGCAGACGCTATGCGCGCTGCCAATGCTGCCTCCAAGAGCCTCTCCGCCATCGCAGAGTCGGGCTGGAAGGCCTCCCAGTCAAAGTCCGACAAGTCTACTTCCGCCTCTGCTGTCAAGCATGCCACCACCGCTCGCAAGGAGCTTTCCACGCTCCGCAAAGTGAGCCCTGGGGAGGTCGACATCGAGCGCGCTGCGTCCAGTATAGTTGCGAAACTCATAGCTCTCGAAATGGTTTGTCCTTTCTCTATCCCGTATACCGTATACCGTTGCCTCACGCGCCCCTAAAGTACCATGCCGCGTCGGGCATCCTGCAAGACATGCGTGTCGCACTTGTGTCTCTATACTGTTCCAACGCGCCATCTGCTGCATCGTCCTCAACGAAAGACCTACTCTCCTTGCCTCTGCACGACGACCCTCTCTCTGAACTCTATCTAACTCTCATCTCATCATATCTCTTGCACACCTTTACCATCGCTCTACACACATCTACCGACCTCCATGCTCTCCTCGCTGTCCTTCGTGACCCCACCTCGCCCACACTCCTCGCGTGGGCACCCGCTCTCTTGAGCCTACCAGAGAAGCAGCACGATCACCTCTTTACTCGAGCATACACCATCGCCTCCCGTTTTGCGTCGTCCTCTGGAGCTACTGCCGCACATGCCTACTTGCTGCGCGTATACTCTTTGCTCTGTCTCGCACGTACTCGCCCTTCTGTCATCGCGCCCAATACCTTCTGGGACCAGGCTATCAAGTTCACCGCCGCCTATGCCAACGCTGACCCCGTGAAGCCAGCGGAAGGGGTTAAAACGGTCCTAGTGGAGTCCGCACGCCTTGTCGAGTGCACAGAGAAGCGTAACGACCGTATTGAGTTCATGTCCGGGGTGGCGTTTGCCCGATTCTGCGAATATTGGAGTAGATTCGCCAAGCAGGTGCGTTAGGGGAGCTTTAAAGATATGGTTTTAGGCCGTTTATACAGGGTTGTCCAGGCTGGTGACCTGCGTACACTCGAGCAAATTAGCAGATACACCAAACGTTCTGACGGAGCTAGCGACACAACCTCGGACAAAGACCGCGCGGCCATTGAGATGTCTGCCCTGTCTACTACGCTAGCCCGTGCACTCACCGTCGTCGAGGCGTGGTCAGGTACTTTGGTCCTTCGCTCACCAGAAGGAACGACCTCGAGCTCATCCCACCCTCTCTTACAGACCACTCCGCCGACATCGCTGAGAAGCTGAAAGACGTGTCGAGTGCGCTCAGACGTTGCGGCCCCTCGTTCGTCCAAGCTGGTGATGAGCACGACCGTATTAAGCGGGGCGTCGAGAGGCTCCGGCGCATGGCCATCAAGATTATCGAGCCTGCTAAGGGCGTGGACCCTCCACCTTCGGCTGTACGCGTGTGTGCTCGCGACGTCCTGGAGCAGATCGTTGATCTGCTCTGCGAGAGGGTGAGCTGACCCCGCTGACCCTGGCGTGCTGGAAACTCATCATACCCATAGAGAGATACGTACACATCTACAACCGTCACTGGCGGTGTCGAGAGCCTCTTCACGCTAGGCCGCTCCGCCTTCGTGCTCAACAACCCAGATACGTATGCCACCGCGCGCACGTACGTCGAGCGCGCCGCCATGCTCGTCTCACATGCCGCCTCTTCTGTCGCAACTCCTACATTGTCCCCCGCGCAGCTTGCGAACTACTCGCGTTGCGTCGCTGGCACACATTACAGCTTTGCGCTGCAGCTGCATCAGGGCGCGCGCCTCGCGCACGCGGTGCCGTTCCTCGAACGCGCATGTGTCCTTGCGGAAGACGCGCTCGCAGCTCATCGCGCCGCGGCGGGGGCGGAAGGCAACGGGGAAGGAGAGGACGCGATAGGTGAGGCGTGGCGGCTGCTGGAGGAGCAGCTGTATCGCCGGTGGGAGCTGCTCGGTGTGTGCCATGTCAAGACGGGCGACCGGCAGCATGCATACGACGCGTTCGTGCGGAGCGTCAAGGCGTTCCCCTACGCGCGTTATGATGTTGTTGCGCGTGCGACATCGTCCACGGTCCGTGCTCTGTTCGATGCCGAGAGCGAGGGCGCAGCGTCGCTCAAGCACCTTGGCACGTTGGTGGACCGGGTCACGTATATGGCCGCGTGCGAGTTGTTCCATGCCCCAGCAGAGGTGCCCGTCGCGGCGTGGGCGGACTTTCCGGACGTTGGGGCTGAGGCTAGCACCGATGCGGAACGTGGAAGGGCCCAAGCGAGTGTGGTGGGTGCACTGATGGAACGCCAGCTCGCGGGGTTGGAGGAGTGTAGGTATAAGCAGGGAGTACGAGAGGTGTTACACGCACTCGCGGATGGCGCACAGCGAGTGTACGAGGATGCGGGGCTGCCGGTGCGTAGTTCACGGGTGTCGGTGAAGAAGCTGGAGATGCTGTATTACGTCGAGGGTGGGGAGGGTCAGTATGTTGATGCAAAACAGCTGGCGGGGCGGATACAGGATCTCTTGTCGGACGCGGTACGTCGTTCGTTATCCCTTGAAATTGAGGCCGTACTAACTACTGACGCAGAACGCGGCACACGACGCGTCTCTAGCGCGGTTTGCGTCTGAGCTCCGCGCAACGACGCACCTCTGGCTCGCCGCACACGCGCACAAAGCTCGCACACCTACGCTTGCCTCTGCCGTCGTCGCGCATGCCGAAGATGCGTGCCGGGTCCTCAAGGACATGGTTCCCGCCACGGCGCCGAGAGCATCGCTAGGTGTGGGTAAGTCGCCAGAGGTGGAGAAAGGGGGGAGGAGGACCGGGAGGACGGGGAGGGGTGCGGTGGCGACGAGGACAACGGTTGGCGAACCGGCGAAGGGGCGGACGGGGGTTACAAGGACGAGGGCGGCGAAGACGGCGACTGTTGCGCCGCCAGTGACACCTAAGAGGCGGAGAGGTACGTTTTGTTAGGGCATCTACGTGCTTTGGGCTGACAACACGTTTGGTGATGTAGCGTTGGACCCTGTCTCGTTGAACACGGCGTCGGGCCCTTCGCCGAAGGCCGGCACGACCGCGGTTACCCAGGGGAAGATGGAGTTTGACAATTTCGACGGGCTCATTAAGCTGATTCGTAGGTGTCATTTCATTGCGGTGTGAGGTTGTCAGAAGGCTCACCAGGGATGCCGCAGGCATGGTCTCTCACTTGGTCGGATTGGTGGGGCACGTCCTGACTCGCGTTCAGCTGCTCAACGCCGCTCGCCGGCTGACCGAGCGGCACACCGGAGTCGCGTCGGAAGGTGAGTGCACTCAACTGCATGCTGGAGTGCGTTGTCGCTGATAATTTTCTAGTGTATGTTTCGTTGACGATCGACACCGCCCATGAATACGTCAAACTCGGAAGAGCTGAGAAGGCCGTGTCGGTTCTCGCGCATGTGCTTCCTGCTATACGGAGCGGTACGCTCCCCCAGGAAGTGACCATCCTGTTTTTGTTGCGCTATGCCGAAGCGCAGGCCGCAACCGGGGAGGTGTTGAAAGCGTAAGTCTTGAGCGATGAGTCGAAAGATCTCATTAACGATAAATCATGCAGGTCTGTGACTTATTGCGATGCGGTCGCTGCTGCCGCGGACCTGGTAGTTGAGGAGAAGAGCCCCCCCACTGCTCAGCGTATACGAGTGCGTGCTGCGTTACTCGAGCGTGCCGCAGAAGCTGCGCTGGCGTACGCCGCTATACAAGACGCTAGAGTAGGAGTTCTGATTTCTACGATGTTCCACAGCACTCATACCCTTGTAGGACGATCCCACATCATCTTTGGAAGGCTTGCTTCAGGCTCTTCGGTTATGGAACCGCGCAATCGACACACTCTCACGACTGCAACCGTCCGCCCCCAAACCTGCCACCGAGGACAACCCGTTCGAAGTGCCCAAACCACCCACGGAAGAGCAAGCCATCGCCCAAGTCCAGGAGACGCGCGTACTATCCCCTCAGGCCTCCCGTGCGCAAGCGTTCCTCGACTCCTCCGGCTGGCGGCTCGCCGAAGGTTTGCTCTCTACTCTCCTTGCACTCTCGCAGGCGTATGCCGCGCGAGGTTCTGCGCGCGAAGCCGAGTTCTTCGCTCAACAGACAAAAGACCTTGCCGAGACCCTGCATGCACCCGTCATGGTCGGTCGTGCGCTTGCTCAACGCGGCGAGTTGCAGATCCAGCTTGGGCATCTCCAAGAGGGCCACCAGGCGCTCGTGGACGCCGCCGCGCTCGTCGTGCACCTCAAAGGCCCGGATGCAGCTGATATCAGGAGGCTGCAGGGACGTTGTAGCCAGCTGAGTGCGGACCGGGAGGGCGCGCAGGTCCTGTTTGAGGAGGCGATGGGCCTGTTAGACGAGCTAGGCGCCGTGTTTGCGAGTTTGGACGGGGCGGTCGGGTAAGTATTTGTCTCTGTATAGGTCTGCTCGTTGAAGAACTGACTAACGTGAGTGTAGGGCGAGAAAGAGCCTCGTCGCCTCGCCTAGGAATGCGAATACTCAAACGCCCATGTCCGAGAGCATTCTCGCACCGACGCTGCTTGCGAGGCTGTTGAGGCATCATAGTAGGCCTTGCCCATCTTCTCCTTGCCCATCTAGCTGACCGGCGCATCGTAGTCTCGCTCTTGCACGAAGTCGGGGAAGAGTACAACAACCTACTGCAACGCTTTGCGAAGCTGCCACAGACTGCAGACGCAAAGGTACGCAGGCTACCAACGTACAACTGGCCCTTCAATTTGTTAACTGGCCTTGTCATCTAGGCGGAAGAGATCGCCTTGCGTGCCAAGCTCACGCTCGACGAGGTGTACTCACGGTTCCGTGCCGACATGTTCCTCAGCTCCCTTGCTGAGTCTGGTAAGTCCCGTTCCATGACATTCGGGGAACCTTGACTAACCATACACAGCGATGACGATCCCTATGGGAATGTCAGGCGACGTTGCTCCCTCTTCGGCGTCGCAGGACATGCTGGAGACCCTGGCTACTGCGGAAAAGCTGTTTTGGGAGCATATGAGCTACATCGCTCGCAGGGGGCACGTCTCATCCGTACGCGAGGCCGCAGTTTGTCTCGCGCTGATCAGAACCTTCCGAACAAGCTTGGGCCGCGGAGACGTTCAAACACCCGTTTTAGCAGCCCAGTTGTTAGGTCAGTGGTTCGCGAAGCTGCAGCATTTCCGAAAGCTGACCGAAAGTATCAGATGCGTCTACGGTGACGACGCTTCGGAGAGAGATGCTCGACGTCATTCGGCACAAGTTCCTCAACATGAATGCGATGGACGACTTGCAGTGGCCGCTGATCACACCTAACGGGTCGCCGCTCCCACCGCAGCCGAAGCGCAAGCAGGTGACACGGTTCACCCACTCTATTCTGTCCGACTCCGAAGATGATGAGCCCATGGACGATGTTGACCTCAAGTCTTACTGGGAGTCCATCGCGAAGCGGTATGAAGTCCAGTGCTTTGATGTGGCGAAGATGGCCATCAATCAAGCGGACCAGTTGCCGCCTCACTGGACGGTCGTCAATGTGAGCATCACGGAGGACCGACATACGATGTTCGTCACGCGCCAACGCGCAGGGCGGAAGCCGCTTATCTTCTGTTTACCGCTGAAAGGTCGGAGAGAAGGCCAAGAAGACGAGGCCCTCACATACGACGATGCGCTCGGCGAACTTCGGGAGATCATCCGTTTGAGCGACGAGGGGACTCGGCAGGCCGCAGACGTGAAAAAGGACGACAAAGGCGCTCGCGTGGCGTGGTGGAAGACACGTTCTGAGCTCGACACGCGTCTACGTGACCTGCTGGCCGATATCGAATTCTGCTGGCTCGGCGCGTTCAAGGTCAACCCTCTTTATCTGATGCGCGACGGAGCTGCACTAACGCGCCGTTCTTCTAGACCATCTTCACACCGGTGCCGGACGCGCACCCGGACGACCTGGCGGCGCTTAGGTCGCGGCTGGACGCGGTGTTCAAGGGTAGCCTCGTGTTTCAGGAAAAGAAGCCGAAGTCGCGCATCGGCCTCGACGACGGGCTTCTCGAGTGCTTCTCCACTCTCCCGCCGAATTGCCGCGACGAAGAACTTGAAGACCTCGTGTATTTCATTTTGGACCTATACCAGTTCCACGGCGTCCCTGTGGCTATCTCCGAGGTCGACATGGACCAGGTCGTTGTCGAGCTGCGAAACGCGTTGGAGGAGTACGCAACGCGGCTGAGGGGGCGTGCCTCACAGGAGGACGACGACAGTCATATATTCCTTGTGCTGGACAAGAATGTTCAGGGCATCCCTTGGGAGTCGCTCCCCGTGCTGAGGGGTAAGAGCGTCAGCCGCATTCCCAGCATGGATTTCCTTCTCGACCGGCTCGAGTTCTCGCACTGGCGCAAATGGGAAGACGGGCGCCCGCAGGAAGGTTTAGTCGACCAGGCCATAGTCGACCCGAGGAGGACCTACTTCGTGCTGAATCCGAGCGGCGACCTCAAGGGCACGGAAAGTCGCTTCGCCGGCTGGCTCAAGGAGATGAAGAGCGTGGGCTGGGATGGTGTCGTCGGTCATGCCCCCAGCGAGCAACAGTTCGTAGACGCCCTGACGAACCGCGATTTGGTGATGTGAGTGCTACCGCTCGTTGGTTGTCGGTAAACCGAGTTGACTTTTGCACGTTCGCAGCTACTTTGGCCATGGAGGTGCCGAGCAATATATACGCTCCCACAAGATACGTCACTTGCCGAGGTGTGCGGCGACGATGCTCTGGGGGTGTTCATCGGGTGTCCTCAAGTACATGGGAGACTTCGATCGCGTAGGCACGCCGTACCATTACATGCTCGCAGGCTGGTGCGTTGATCGAAGTCATGATCGTTTCTCCTTGTGATTAACGAGGCTTGTTTCTCTCAGCCCGACGCTCGTCGCCAACCTATGGGATGTTACAGACCGCGACATTGACAAGTTCTCTCAATCCGTGTTCGACGACCTCCGTTTGAACGCAGACGCGGTCAAACAATGGCGAGCCGATGACAATACTGGTAGCCGTACCTCTGCTATGCGCGCGGTCGCGAAGGCGAGAGAAAGCTGCAAGTTGAAGTACCTGACGGGCGCAGCGCCCGTCGTGTACGGTATACCCTTCTATTTGTGATACCGTTTTTAGATTATTCCCAAAAATTCAGCACACAACATAAACTATGCCAGTTTATCTATAAACTATTACCGTGTTCGAAATCAATACACTAGGCCGGGGGCCCGCATCACCATCCGCGCGAGATTGAACAAACGCAGTCGTGGAAGCAGATCCAGCCTTGTAAACCCTCGGGCCGCTGCCACCTCATTGGGGCACGATCAGTACGATGCCAACACGCGAAGAGTGGCCACAAGAAAAAGGATGTAATGCTATGTAAGTAATGGCATGCACTCGAAAGGCACCACCGCGACCTGTGGCGGTGCCAGCGCCTGTGACTGTTCCATCGTTCGGATTTGGAAGTCGGACGTGGATTGAAAGAAATTGAGCTGTGGTGGCATCTGTTTTCTATACTCTCGCTGTGAGCGGACAACTTATCATCAGTCGACAGTAATTTTTTTTTCGAAAAACATAGGCTTACCGTAGGTGTGTACATGTTGTGCCTTCACGTCTAGGCAACTTGAGCGGGCTTACTACCGTGACCGTGGCGTAGTGTTTGTGAGTCAAGCCATGAAGCCAAGTATAATACCGAGTTATACTATTTGACCACCACAGGGACCTTTTGATTCCGGCAGGCCTGTGACACTTTGGCAAAAACCAGTGACCGAGCGACACAGACATCAACTAGAGGGCCGGGATCTTCATCGAAAGGCGACACGAACCATGGGGCTAGGCGGGATTCATCGTCAATGATGTGTAGCACCTGTCATCGTCGTCCGAACAAAATTTAAACATCCGAAGGTGTCAAGTTACGGGCTCAGACCTCAGGTTCGGGTGATTTACACTGGACACTGATCGTAGAGTTTAGAAATGGCTCATTATTAATTTTCGAGAGCGGTTTATCGCACTACAGCGACGAATCTCTTCAGCCGAAGGTATTTTCGCTCTTGAAGCGAAAGGGATTTGCGATGGCCCGTAACAAGAGACACGTCTAGTACCACTCGTTCGTCGTTACGGTTACTAATTGTGGGAGAATGAGCAGACGGCCCCACGACCCGCCGACGAAATCCTCCGTATACCCAATGGCTTGTCTTTTATCCCGGCCCCCTCATGCTAGGTTATCAGTCACCTAAAAAGTGCTAGTGTCTACGCCGGCGTGTCAGCGTGCGATAGTTGTCTCCCAGCATGGAAAGGGGACACGAAGCAGGTAGGAAACCTCGTGGAGCGACAAGCGATGAGCATGAGAAACCGCTGGCAAATACACCGCCAGAGTCGGAGTGCTAGGACTGGGCGCCGCAGCAGACACGGTCGAGCCTGGCCCTTTGGGCGCAATAAGAGACAACGTGCTGTTGAGCTCTTTCGAGGTCGTGAAAATACGTACGCAGAAACGTTGAAATACAGCGGGCCGGCGCACGGAAGTGCGGGTGCGTCTATTCACCAAGTCTCTGGGCGCCCATCTGGCGCCAAAGGGACCGACGGCTGTCTCGCAGTATGTACATACTTTGCACAAACGACGAGAACGCTGTATTTGCGTACGGAATGCGTAGTTGGGTTTTGACTCCCTGCGTGACCGCCCCGGCCGAAAAGAGGGGCTGTCGACGCTCAGGTGGTAGAGGGCGACGATCGACTCGGAAAGCTTAAGCGAGAGGCTTGAGAATTGGCCGAGTGCACCGGGGCGAGACAGGTGTATAAGCTGGTGTGAGCTCGCAGTAGCATCGGGTATGTCGTGGGTACCTAAGATAGAACATGGATATAGTACAAACGCTGAAGACGACGCGAGACGGTGGTCCGAAGAAGGGCGCTCGTGGTGATGACTTGACGCCCAGCGCGAAGGTGACCTAGAAATAAGCAGCGGTTGGACAGGCTCGCCATCGAGCGAGCGAGAGCAGAGCGGTGAGGTCGGGCTGGTGCGAACTGCAGGGCGGGCGAGGAGGAGAGCGGAGGAGGAGAGAGCGGTCGTCAAGGGCGAACCCTGCGGCTGTGGCTGCACGGGCGTCTGCTATTGTTCGTATTTTGATTGGGCGTGGCGTTTGTTTTCTGCACAGACACTCGCGTCACCTTCGAACTCTGGACGGCCGAGAGAAAAAGACAGCTGCAGGCGGCAAGAGCGGGGAGAGGAAGGAGTACAGGTGAGCAGATGATGTCGGGGAATTTGTATGATGGGACGGTCGCGTGGGCGGGGCGTGCGCGATAACAGCCGTCGTCGCTGTCGCCGGACGCTGACTTGTCTTTTGCTTTTCTTTTCTGCGCTGTGCTGTCCAGGATACCGTCCGCCTCCGTTTGTGTGTCCGTGTCGCGCATTCTGTATCTTGTCTAGTCTCGTCTCGTCGTGTCTTGTCCAGCGTGGGCTGCAGCCGTCTCCGTCGACCGTCGCGGCCGGGATGACCCACTTTGGCGACTTTGAGCCGCTGTGCCACCAGGTCCCGTCCTATCCGTGGTGCAACCTCTTCTACCGCCAGGTCCGTCGCTCTCCACTTTTGCTTCGTTCGCCCCTCACGCGGCCGCGGCAGCTCCAGCACCACAATGCGTCTGTCCTCGCTGGCCCGTCCGCGGACCCGGCGACGGCGCCCGTCGGGGTCAACCCAGAATGCGGCATCCCGCTCGCAGGCCACGACGGCTCGCTCGCCAACATCGCCAACATCATCGCGTCCGCCCTCAGCATGATCGTCCTCGCCATCCTCATCTTCTCCACCTCCCGCAGAAAGGCCGCCGTCGGTGAGTGTTCTCGCCTTCTCTTCGCCCCTCCGACCCCTCCTCCGCCCTGCCCGCCATCCGCACCCACAACATGTCTCCGCCCGAGTCCCGTCGCGACCCTCTGCGAATCCCTGCCGTAACGTACCTGCCCGTTCCTCCGCTTAAGCGTACATCCTACGCGTGTTTTGCGCCAGCTCCCCCACGGCCTCGTCCCTCTCCCCCCGTCCACGCGACCATTCACGCACTCACTCTCCCCGACACTCCTTCGCCGAAGCAACCGCCCGCTTCCCGACTCGCGTTCCTCCTCCCTCTCCCTCTCGGCCGTCCTCCGTGTCCTGCATTTCTCATTCTATTCCCCCCAGGTCGCGTCGAATTCCGCATCTTCCTCGTCCTCTACTTCCTCACCCTTGTCTTCCAACTCCTCACCACCGGCGCCTTCCTCCAACAAGGCTCCACCGCCCTCACCGTCCTCACCGCCATCCACGCCGGCCTTGTCGCCGCCACCTTCTGGGCCCTCGTCGGCAACGCCGTCGTCAGCACACAAGTCGTAGAGGATGGCACGCTCAGCGCTTTAATCGTACGTCCCTTCCCCCCCAGCTGCCGCGCTCGACCCGCATGGGTGCGTGCCCCGTACTGCGTACTGATCTCCCCACGCGGCAGCCGTTCAACTTCTTCGTGCTCGCCTTCTTCGTGGCTACGGGCTACATCGCCCTCGACGTCGGCTTCTCGTTCACCAGCGTGTTCGGGCCCTCCGATCCCGCCGTCGATCTCCACAGCACACCCCTCTTCGTGCTCACCAGCATATGGCCCGGCGCGTGAGTCCTCCTGTCTTTCCCTTGAACGTGCGCGCATGCATGCTGACGCGCTGCGCGTGACCGCAGCGCGGCGATACTGTACTTTGCGCTGATGGCCTACGTCGTGCTCGGCATCCTCAATGAGCTACGCCCAATGTGGTATTTCGTCCTCACCGCCGTGCTCTTCGTCCTCAGCCAGCTCGATTTTTTCCTCCTCAGCAAAGTCATTTGCCGGGTACGTCCTTCCGCGTGCTTTTCCGGTTTGTTTCAGAAAAACACACCGATTGTGTATTCTGTCTGTCCACGCCCATGCATGCCCGCTGATCGCTTGCACATAGGGCGCATCGCAAAAGATCGACGGCTCGTTCGTCGCGACCGTCCTCGAGACCGCCGCCGTCACGGTCCTCTACTTTGCGTGGAGAAGCATCACAGAAGGTCCGTCCGCCCGTCCGCCCTGCCCCTCCCCATTCTCCCTTAATTCCGTCCGCGCCGCACCCCTGCCCCTCTCTCCTCCCTTAATTCCGTCCGTGCTACATCCCTGCCCCTCCCTGCCCTCTTTTCCTTCGCTACCCGTCGTCCGTCGACCGTGGCTGACACTCGCACTTCTCCCGCACACAGAAGCGTGGGAGGACGACATGTACTACCCGCGGTGACGGTGACGGTAACGGCGACGGCGGCCACGCCCGTGCCCCGCGTCGTCCGTCCCCCCGTGGTGTGCGGTGGTGGTGGTGGTGGGGGGCGACTTCCGCTCCACAGCTCCAAGCCCAAGCTCAAGCTCAAGTCCGCGCCCGCGTCCGTCTCCGCCGCTTCGTTTTCTTCTTCTCCGCTTCTGCCGTCTTCCACAAGGACCTACGCCGCGCGCGGGCTTTCCCCCCGAGCGTGTCTGCACTCGCTGTCTCTCGCTATGTCGCCCCCCCCGGAGCACGGGCCTCGTGTACTACTTAGCGCCGTTTACGACCGGTATCCCTTTTTTTCCTCTTTCTGTCCTCTGTTGTCTGAATGCCCGTTTTGTCCGTCCGAGCGGGGAAGCGGCACGGGTTACCACCGGCCCCGGCCCTGCGTTCAAGCTCGATATATCCTATTATGTGTTTATACCTTTCACCCCCTTTTCGTTACCCTCTCAACCCAACCCAACCCAGCTCAATACACCGTACCCTCAATCACCCTCCCCCTCCCCGGTCGCCGCGCGCGCGGGGCGCGCCGGCGCCGTTCAATCCCATCACACCGCCGTGCCCTGTTCTTGTCTGGATACCTGCCGTCTCGATTTGTCGCTGTACTTTTTTCTGTTTTGTTTTTGTTCTTTTTTTTTTCTTGACGCTTACGACGCGTGCCGCCGCTGCCGCATTCACGAGTGGGAGAGGAGGGGCGAGGGGGGCTCGCGTGGAGAAGGGAAATGGGAGGACGCGTTCTCGGATGCCGATATGTACCGTAGAGGACTGTCGTGATAGACAACGCCTTTCTGCTGCTCTGGTGGTTTCTCTGCACTCTTGATGTGGGACATATGCGTGTGGTGGGTTGATATGTATGTCCCAGTTGCTGCTCGACGTTAATTTCGTTACGTCGACAGCTGTGTCCTCGGTCCGAGTGCATAGGGTCGGTGGTGGGACGTACCCAGCCGCTGTGCCCGTGTCTGGCGGGGATGGTTGCGATGCAGATCCGGACATGAAATTCATTCTTGGCTTCAAGCATCACCATCCGTGTGCACACACTGTGTATGTCTATGAAGGTCGACCATATATTTTGTCGCGCCACATGTAGCTACACTGTGTATAAACAAGCCGGAACGGTGGGTGTAAGTACTAGCGGTACAGGGAGGGGTTGGGGGCTTGCACGCGCGCGTGTCCTCCTAACGAGGGCGCGCGGCACTGGTAGTAGTAGTAACGAGGTGATGGGGATGACACTTTCGCTCAGAGACGGGACCATCGAGCGCACGGTGCGCGGGGGGACATGTACAAATACAACAACGGCACAATAAGACAACACCACAGAAAAAGGAAAACAGAAGAAAGAGGCGGGGAAGAGGAAAAAAACGGCCGCACGGCGGTCGACCGCCACCGTCACGGCGCGCACGGCGCGGCGGTGGCGGGCGGAGAGCGGCCGGAAAACGGAGGAGTTGCAAGGAGTGTGGGAGAGATCACCGATCTCTGTGTGTACCAAGTGTTCGCGGATATGAACGCGCGGGTGCGTGGAAGACGACGGAGACGGACGGAGCCGAGCCCCGGGCTGAGAGGCATGAGGCGTCCGACCACGACCGCGCACGTCTAGTGTCTGTCTGACGCCGCGGGGGAGAGGGGCGTGCCGCCGGCGCTGCTGCTATATCATACAAACCACGCCAGCCCCGCTCCCGATGACGAAAATAAAACAGTCCCATAAACAGAGACGGAGTGCGCCACGGGGGCGCGCACGCGAGGCCACGCACGCGGGGGGCGCAACACGCGGGGTTTGCCCCGCGTACCGGGGAAGCGGTGGAGTCCGCGGATCCCTCGCGGCTCGGCGCGGACGGGCGGACGAGCGGGCGAGGGGAGGGGAGATCGGCCACGACTACGGCTATGGCGTCCGTCGCGGCCTACAGGCCAACCGCACACACACGCTGCTTGACCTTGTGCTGGACCTCGACGCAAACCCAGTAGTCGTCCTCGTTGCCCTTCTTGCAGCTGCCGACGACGCGGTGGAGGAGCTCCTTCGTCCGCCGTAGGCTCGCGCGGTGACCACTTGACCCGGAAGGGAGTGCTGGCGCGATCATGTCCATGCTGGACTCGGAGGTCACTTTCGACCGCCATGAACTCGGGGTAGCCGGTTCCGGGCTGTGCATATGGTTGTAATGTCGTCGTGCGAGCACCTCACGCGGGTCTGCCGGGGATGACGGGTTGGACGCCGCGGACGGAGAGGCTGAGGACGGACGGAGCGTAGACGATGTCTGCGAGGACTGATGCGAGTGTGGTGACCGTGCCTGGCTCGTGCGCGGTTTCCTCAGTCGCCTGCCGACCTCGAGGGGGACGTTGAAGCAGATGTCGCGCTGGACATCGCGGATGGTCGTCCACGTTGATTCGTGCTGGCTCTGCGGGCGCGGTGTCCGCGGCGGGGGCACGCTCTCCTCCGTGGGTGGGTGATCGACCTCGACGTAGCGCGAGGTCGAAGTCGTCGTTACGGAGAAGGCCGAAGACTGATTGGGTTAAGGTGCGGGGCGTGAGCGTGAGTGCGCACGACCGGAAGACGTACAGCGCAAGCGTGCACTTACCAGATTCATGTCCACGAGGACGGGTGCAGTTCCGAAGGTGTTGCGCGTTAGGCGGTGGTCTTCGTAGAAGCCCTCGTCCGTTACCGTCTTGCTCCCCGCGCTTTGAGGTCGGGGAGTCGGTTCCGTGTACTTCAGGTCGTACGGGCAGATGTCGTGCTGGTGGTGCACCGGGACGTCCGGTCGCCGCGAACGCATCTGGTACGCCTGTTTGCCCCGCTCGACGAGGTCTTTCATCACGCTCTTACGGAAGGGCGTGTTGATAAGGGACGCGAGCGCCATCGAAGACGCTGCGGCCGGACTGTCCGGCACCGCAGGGATACCAGGTGGTACTCGGAGACCCCCAACGTTGCTGAACCCGAGGCACGAACGCGAGTCCATCGCCGTCTCAGCGTCTACGAGCGCGTCGCGCGCGTACGCGAGCGAGTCCAGACCGGCGGATGGATTGGGGTAGCCCAGAGCGAGCCGGTCGATGGTGAGGATTTGTGACTGACCGTCTGCGACGTCGTAGGGCGAACTCGTATGGTGTCCTTTGTCGTTGCACGAGTCAAGCAGGTGCGCGCCGGAGAAGGTAACCATGCCTTGCTCGTCGTCCCAGATGGCGGCGAAGGTGAGAGCGGTGTGCGGGGGAACGAGTTCTGACCACCGGCGCTCCGCGGGTGTCTCGAAGTCTTTCATGTCGTCTGTGTACTGTACTCGGTGTCCTTTGTCAGTGCTTGCGACCGTCGCGAACAAAGAGCACAAAGACGTACTGTGGCTTCTAGAGGATCCGTCGCGTCGAGACGGTTGACAGAGAAGAAGTAGTGGTGAGCCACCGAAGACAGGAAGAGAACAAAGGGAGGAAGTCGTAGTCGGCGGTGAAGACGAAGACGAAGAGGGGGGGCGAAGGGGGTAGTGGGTATGCCCAGCACACGCGGAGGACCTCGAGGGGTAGAAGAGGGAAACAAAGGAAGGTTAATATTAATATTGCGGCGCGCTGTGCCTCATGTCAGACGGCGGGGGAGGACGAGAGATGGAAAGAAGCAAGAGAGCTTCCCACCGCACACCTGTATCAAAAATGGGCACTCGTGGGAGCCCATGCGCGAGGACGGGGCGGAAACGCCTCCAACGCGTTCACCAGAAGCTGATCGGCCCGTCACAGTCCGCCGTGACCGAGTGACGGTCTGCACCTTCTGCCGGCAGTCCGTTTCCACTCTGCGTGAGTCTGCGAAAGACAGCGAGCGCGACCGCAGCGCCCCCTCGACGCCGCGATCCGTACGTCGTGCGAGCTGCCAACCTCGGGCGCAGAGCCAAATCGTGCGCGCCGGCTGCTACCGTGCGAGGACGTAGTCGCGGGCCAGTAAGCAGAGGAAGGCGTCGAGGGAGGTCTGCAGGTAGCCGGATCAAATAATCGTCGGTCCCGGCCCGAGAGAAGTGCAGACAGACGCACCTATGAAAATGCAAGCTTAGAGTTTGTGGGCCATTCGTGCCCCGCGGCCCAGCCCTCGTCACGCTGCGGGCCCCTCATAATTCATGTCGCGCATTGGATGGCAACCAGCGACATCCAGCCCAGGCCTCCCGTAAGGCGTGGTTACCCACCACCTCCAAGCCCTGCGGGCGCGCGCAGAAGAACAGCTGCCTGCGTGAAAAAATAGCGAGCCTATGTTGCAGCTTGTGTGAACCTGATCCTTATCGTCACCCAGCGAAAGTTAAACTAGCAGCACGCACGGGGACCAGGAAGCGCTTCCTGTGAACGCCGGACCCGCCGGCGGGGACAGGGCTCCCGTCGATGATGTCAGCAACGGCGACACGGGCGTTCGTATAGTCGCAGGAAGATACCGCAGGGCGTGCTGGTGTGACGGGCTGGTCGGACAGCCCCTCCGCGGCAGCGAGGGGGTCACTAGGGCTGTCAAGGCAACCCCTTCCACTCCACGTCCGTGAACACCGAGGGTACACAAAGTCACGCACGGAGCTTGCCGTCCAGACCCCAGCGCGGGAAGGCGCGGGAAGGAAAACGTGATGAGCCGCAGCGGTGCGAGATCGACACGAGGGTTCTTTCAGAATCAGGAAAACGGCCTCGAGATTAGTGTTGCGTTAGCGAATGGTGCCTGTTCCGCCCCGAGGCCTTCGTTGTGCAAGCGAAGGCCTCGGTGCTCGACGTTGAGCGAGCCGTCGTCGCTGCAATCTATGCCCGGCGCATGCGAAAGCAAGCCAACGTCAGCCAGCCTGAAACTCGAGAGACACGAGGCGCAATGACGTGCCTCAGAAGGTGGGCCTTGGTACAGGGGTCCGGGCATGGGGATCCTCGTTCGCGGAAAGCCGCGTTCGGGAAAGACGGAGCGAGACTGGCAGAAGTGAGCCTCCTGGGGCGCAGCGTACGCTAATGACGGCTCGGCTAATGAACCGTAGAAGAAGCGCGAGTTAGCCTCCCATGTCGAGCCTTCGATATGAGAACGACGGAGGTTGCAGAACGGCCGTGGGCGCAGGTGATGCACACGTGCCGGCCGCTCGTTATGTATTCCGGCGGAAATGAAAGACGTAGCGAGTGTCCCCTCGCGTTTGGAGGGTGATGCTGATGGCATGCTTGTGGCTTGAACGTGTCTCGTCGGTACGGCCGGGGGCTTGACTCGGTGCGTATCGGGTGCCTCAACTAGGGGCGCGTTCTCGTGGGCCCCACGGTACACGGACCACCGTTCGCTAGTGCTCGTGCAGGCTCGAAGAAGGCGGCTCGACGTGCGACATACCTTTGCCTCGGAAGGCTATCTCCGGCCCTCCCACATGTGTCTTCGACATCAGGTTGACTCACCGCCTTCTCCCTGACTGTCGCTAGACGATTTAAAATGACAGCGCCGGTATATTCAGGGGCCGTTGCAGGAGTGAGTGCCCACAAGCCTTTCAAGGCTGGCAGCTCGGTAGCGACAACGTTCAAATAAAACATGCGCTTCACATACCTTATCCGGAACGGCGCACGCAGTACAACCGATGTTTGACCGATACTGGAGAGGGCGGAACTGGGACGTGCGACTGCAGAGGCGGAGGGGTTGCCTTTTCGCGCCATTTGCATTTCGGGGTAGAGGCGGACGGTGCTTCAGCACAAGGCTGATTGCACTGATGTTCACGCCGACCGTTCGAATCGACAAACTCGCACGTCATCCTGTGCTGGACGCCGTCTTCGCGGATCTATCAGGCGCGGCGGCCTTGGCCCAGGTGAGATACATTCGCACCTATGCGACACTCCTGACGGTCTGTCTCGGGGAGCGGTAACACGTACGACAGATAAAATCAGGGCCCTGCCACAGTGGGGAGGGTATAGGAACGGACGGGTGCCCGTATATGGGCCCCGACGTATCCTGCATGCGAGAGTTCACTCGTAAGGCGCTTCTGTGTGGCGTGGATTGTGAAACTACGAGGGCTGGAAGAGGACGAATGCTCAACTGGAACGCGTGTTCGACGGCGAAGTGACGATGGAGGGGCGACTTGCGGTGCCGAGGCGTCGGGTGGGGTCCTATTGGCCCACAGTGACCGGGCCCTGAGCCTAAATCGAGGTCAGTCGGGATCCGGCGGGAAGAAGAGGTCGGGGTCGATCAGGAGAGAGCAGCATTCTGCAGTGGCGGGCCCCACAACTCCCGACGCCTCGGCGTCGGTGTGCGTTTGATGTTTGTCCAGAACACCCTAGACTACCGGGCTCCTTCGAGGTGGGAGGCGTTCGCACCAGAGCATATGCGTGCGGAGCGCTAGCGTAAGCGAGTGGCAGATCGTTTTCGGTAGTCCGTTGAGCATTGGGGAGTTTGGAGGGAGTCCGCGGTCGAGTCGGGTCGCGTGCGTCGATCGGGCTGGAGGGGAACACATAACTAATGAGGCACATCATGCAGTCGAAGCTGTTTGAGATGGACTGCGCTTGCCTTGTGTAACCGACCTGGCTTCCGTGGCTCGGGTGAGGATGTGGTCGCTGTCCAGACACTGACCTTTGATGGCAGGCCAGAAGGGCCGGGGGGCAAGCGACGATGAAAGCGGGGATGTGAGAGTCTGGAGCTACGAGTGTTGCTTCCAAAAAATAGCATACACTCCTGCACCCGCGTGCGGTGGTCCCGTGTACACAACGCTATGGACATGCTACCGAGCCCCGACTTTTCCTGGGATACGGGGTCGGGTAAGCTTCGAGACTGTACACGCAGGTAAAGACGTCAGACGCACACCTCGGCCCCCTGGGTTTCGCACGAGTGTCCTCCGGGGGCGAGCCCAGCGAGGTGAGCTGAAGATGCGGAGATATACGTTTATGTCGGGTACTGACTAGGTGTGTATGCGTAGGGCCCGGTGTCGGCGTCGGGGCTGCGCTCGTCGTCGTGGTCGGTGAGGAGGAGGGGCGGGGGATGCCGAGGGCGGGCGCGCATTACGATCACGGGCGCCTGAGGGGAAGTGTCCGCCACCGCAGCCTGCGCGCGCCAGTGTCTTCTCCGTCTCCAGCACCCTCGTCCTCGTCGTCCTCCACGTCCCCCGCCCTCTGTCCATGCGATGAGCTCAGCGGGCGGTCTCTCGCGGCGCCGCGTCCCCGCCTCCGCCTCCACCGGCGACGAAGACGTCGACGGTTCCTGGGGCTTCAACGGTGGCTCCGCCTCCAACGGCGGCTCTGTCTCTCGCAGCGAATCTCTCACTTCCCCTGGCCTGCACGCCGGCTCCGCGTTCGAGGGCGGCAGCAAAATTGCATACGACCCCCGCGATTTGGAGCGCCAAGACGAGGATGCCCGACTAGGCGGCAAGCCTCCGCGGTTAACGATCATGGAGGAGGTCCTCCTCCTTGGCCTCAAGGACAAGCAGGTCCGTCTCTGCCCTACTATTGCCCAGCATTCCCCGTTTTATCCCCGTACATGTGCGCCCATACCGCTCGGACGTGAGCTACAATGCCCGTCGGAGCCGAGGACTAGGCGTATACTCGGACGCACTAAGTGGAGTCGACTCGAGCAGCTCATTCAGTCGCTCGGCGTACATGCGCGCACATAGACACCCCCATGTTATTTTTGCCATGTCGGCGATTGGTAGAGCTCACCGTGATTGACCACAGGGATACCTCTCGTTTTGGAACGACAACATCTCATATGCCTTGCGCGGCTGCATCCTCATCGAGCTGGCGCTTCGCCGCCGTATAGCCCTTGTCCGTGACCCCAACCGACGGCAGCTCCCTCTCGCAGAACGCGTCGTCGAGGTCCTTGATGACCGGCAAACGGGAGAAACCATCCTCGATGAGGCCCTCCGGATGATGAAGGGCCAGGAGCAAGAGCGCATGTCCGTAAATAGCTGGATAGACCTTCTCAGCGGTGAGTGGCTCCTTTCCGCTGCACCTCGAGGACGCGTGTGCGCGCGCTCCCTTGCGCAGGCCTCACCTGCGCGACGTAGGCTGATGATGTGTACCGCCCTGCTGCGCAGGAGAGACCTGGAACGTAATGAAGATCGGCTTCCAGCTTAAGCAGGTTCGCGAACGCCTCGCAAAGGGCCTCGTCGACAAGGGCGTCCTCCGCACCGAGAAGCGCAACTTCCTCCTCTTCGACATGGCGACCCACCCCGTCGCCGACGTCCGCACCAAGGAGAGCGTCGTCACCCGCGTCGTCGCCCTCCTCACCTCCACCACCTCCGCCGTGCCTCCCGCCGCGCTCGACAAGGAGGGCACACAGTGCCGCGTCATGCGCGCAATCTGCCTCGTGTCCGCCGCGTACGCCGCGAGCGTGCTCGATAACGCGTTCGGCCGCCTGACGTACGAAGACCGAGAGGCCGCGTTCCAGCGCTGCGACGATGTACTCGCCGAGTTTTCGGCGTGGCCATTCGGGAGCGCGTCTGGCGGCGGTGGGAGCGGTGCGCGCACGGGGACGGGCCGGAGGCGAGAGGCGACGCGCATTGCGATGGGCAGCGCGGGGGTGACCTCACGCGAGGTTGTTCTCGGGCTGGTGCAGGAGGTCAAGAAGGAGATGAGTGGCGAGGAGGACGTGTGTTTCGAGCTTGTAGCGGGGGTGTTGGAGGTGCTCTCAAAACTTGACTCGCTCCTCTGAATCGTCGGCGTCGCTTCGGATATCTGGCTGGCTTTCGTGTTTACTTGTAGTAAATATTATTATCGGATCTCGGTCTGTTTCTGCTCTCGTCTTCCGCTCGCCCCATGCTCAATGACCTGATCCTACCGATGACTTGTTCGCGATCGTCCTAGCGCACGTCGCTTTCACTTGCCTTATAACGGGCCCTCGCTAGGAGTGTCCCGGGGTATCGGTGGTGAAATATTGCAACAGCGATACTTTCGAAAAGTGCCAAGTTCTCACTCAGAACCGAGTACATCGTCATAATTAGATAGCTAGGAACACTAATGAGGTCAAGGCTACAAATATTGATTATTACCGGTAGTACTGTTGCCTCGCGAGCTGCGTCGCCGGGGAAAGCTTTCACACAAGGACTTCGACTCCGATTCTTCAAGAAGGCACTGGCACGGCTCTCTGCGCCCTCTTTCAAGAAACGTCTTCGAGTTTGCCGGGTTGGCAGCGCTGGGTAGCCGTTAAGTTCGTGATGGGCGAACGAAAACCAAGTACCTGGGTCTTGCTCAGCCACAGGAACATGGCTAGCGAACTCCATGAGTCGTTTCCCGGTGGGTTTTGTGTCGTGACGGCTTCCCATATATATTACATGTGTTCCTGAGGCAGGCGGTCATGTGACGGTCGCCGAGGTCGTGTCTCGAAAACCTTGTGCTCATAGGACTGCCGGCGGGCTGCGAACTGGTGAGTAGTACACCTAACAATACACCTATACCGCTACGGTACCCTCTAAAATGAATGGTCGACGCGGGAATATAGGGGACGATGCGGCGTTATAGCACGTCATCTCGGTGGTAATCTTGGGATATGTCTTGAACCGTCAACTGATGCCGAGAGAGGCAGAGGGTCCATCAGAAGCAGCGTTGTCGGAGGAAGTAAATGAGCCGCAGTCAGCTAGAGTTCCGGGCGCTATGAGGAAGGCCCCTTTATGAAGGCGTAGATACGGAGGCACGAGGGCGAGCGGCAGAGGCGAGGCGGCGGTGAGCTCTGAGGCTAGATCGATGGTATGAACGGTTCGTGGACGAGAAGATCAACGACCGTCGTCGTGCACGTCTTCCTCCTCCCGGGGTGCACACCACGCTATTGTTAAACCGTTCGGCGGGTAGCGCCTGGGAGCGAAGGGACAATGATCCGCACCCTTTCGCCGGGACGCTCGCAGAACGATAGGATAAGGTATACGACTTTGAGGACTTCGGCCGACGAGGGAACGCGTACGAGGATAATGACCAGGCTGAAGGACATAGACCATCGCGGTTCGTTCAGACTGCCCTAACGGTAACGGACTAACGTAACGTCAGGAGTGAGGCCTGAGGTTGTGGGTCGTGTGATCGAAAGAGTGGGGGATGAATGAACGCGATTTCACCGTTGACTGAGTCTGAGTCCCAGGGGACACTAGGGCCTGGCAGGTGTAGCCCAGAGTCGGCCTTGAGCAAATATCGACGTCGATGCGGTCTGTCGAGTAGGAGTGTTCAGAGTATCAACGATGGTGAGACGGAGGAAATCAAAGCCGGTCGCGAGAACGTACCGCGATTGGCGCACTTGCAGTGCGGGGGGCCTGTTTAAATCGAAGCGTGAAGAGGGGCGTCCTAGGCATCACGAACAGAGTCCAGTAGTTCAACGTATACCCCGGGCTCAACTGGAACCGTCGGGTGGGAAGCCATTGGCACGAACCAAACCTGAACGACAGCGTCAGTGCCGGTGCCGGCGGGTGAATGGGTATGACGACACAACGGTGGCGGAAGCGGCGGGTTACGATGGATCGTGCGTGATACTAGTACCGTACTTGCTAGCCGTTCCTGGACCCGATCGAGGGTTGGTGCCGCGGGGGGACGGCCGGGGAGTGTGTGGGGTGCGGGTCAGGCCACACAACGTTGTCGGAATAGGTCGAAGTCGGTTTCAGCGAATGGGTCTAACGACCGCCGAGGTCAGCGTCGTGCAGCTTGCGCGGACAAAGCCAGTCGAGCTGAAGGGCGATGGCATCGACCGCTGAGAGTGACCGAGCAATAATGAAAATGAAATCTAATGAAATGGGGACGCTAACGGGATCTCGATCAGCGGGCGGCGGGGTCGGAGTCGGAGCCGGGGCGACTCGTGCGCTGAAGCCCCCGCCGGGACGTCCTGTTGCTCAAAGTCAGCGTTGCGATACGCGATACGGCTAGAGGAAGAACGGATTTGTGGTCTGTTCTCCCCGCCCGTCGTGCAAGCTTGGGTTTCAGTCGGACTTGGTTGCTGAGGAGCGCGGAGGAGAGGAGATCAGACGATCTGGGCGGAAGGAGGCTGCCTGTTCGCGTTCCCACTGTTCCCCTCCTCGCGCGCCCTCGTCCCAGCCGCTCTTAACTCGCCCGTCCTCCCGCGCTCGCCTTCGCGCCCTCCCCTCCCTTTCTTCTCCTTTCCTCTCCGCTTCCCCTCTCCGCTGCTTTCCCGCCGGGCGACATGGCCTCCCGATACCCCTACGACCTGGACGACCCGCTTGCCGCCGCGCTGTCGCCCCCGCCGGGCGAGACGGCGGCGGAGCGCGAGGAGAGGGTGAGGGCGGAGGAGGAGGCGAAGCGGGTAAGCGACGAGATCGACGAGAGGCTCAAGCAGGATCGCGCAGCCTGGAAGAAGCAGAGGAACACGTTCAAGCTCCTTCTCCTCGGCCAGAGCGAATCCGGTATGTCTCCTCCTCCTCCTCCCCTCCCTCCCCCTGTCTCCTGTTCACCCGCCCCCACCTGCGCTGCCGACATCTTGCTCGACGCCTGCACACCGTTCCCATATAACCCTCCCTCTCACATTCATTCCCGTTCCATACAATACTCCACCATGAACGCCACCGCGCGCACACGGCCTGCGGTCGCTCGTTTTCGCGACTCATGTCCGTACATTCCCGATCTTGCACGGGTGCATGGCAACCAACCCCTTTTTATTTACGCTCGACGTCGTTTCAGCTAGTTGACATGCTGCTGGGCTGACCTATCCATCCAGGAAAGTCCACTACTCTAAAAAGTACGTCGCGCGTCCGCGTCCGCGCTCGCACAGCCCGGCTCACTCTGTCGTTCCTAGATTTCCAGCTCGCGTTCGCCCCCAAGGCATGGCGGGCCGAACGCGCATCCTGGCGCGCCGTCATCCAGCTCAACCTCGTCCGCTCCGTCAACTTCATTCTCGACGCCCTCTCACAGGAGATGGCCAAGACGCCCAACCCCACCTCCCCCGCCACCTCCCCATTCCTCCGCCCTGCCACCGCACAGAGTCGCGCCCACGACTACGCGCCATCCTCATCGCCCCCTTCCGTGTCCGCCCTCATCGCGCACGCAAAGTCCGATCCGTCCGGTGACGCCTCAGATACTGCTCCGCAGCCCCCGCTCCAGTTCACGAACGTACACGCGCTCCTCAAGCTCCGTCTCATCCCCCTCCGCCGCGTCGAGGCCGATCTCAAGCAGCTCCTCGGCGCCGCCACGGACGAGCTCGCTCCTGACGGCTCCGTGTCCCCTACGTACGCGGTCGACGACGCGAACGCCGCGGCGCTGTACGATCCCGGGCGACGGCGGCTCGCGGAATTTTATGTGCGCTCGAACAACTCGTGGCGCGAGACGTTGCGCACGGCGTACCAGGGCCGGAATGGTGACGCGCCCGGGCAGGAACACAGCGCGATGGAGCTCGAGGGGCAGTCCAAGCTCGAGGACGCGACGGGCATCATCGCCAGCTGCGCGGAGGACATGCAGGCGCTCTGGAAGGATGCGGTCGTGCGCGAGGTTCTTCGCAGACGCAAGATCCAGATGGAACAAACCCCGGGCTTGTGAGCGCATTACCCTTGTTGTCGCCTTTTTGAGGCTGCGGTTAGAGCGCTGACCTGCGCGCATAGCTTCTTGGATGACATCCAGCGCATCGCGAGGCGCGAGTACGAGCCCTCCGACGACGATGTGGTTCGCGCGCGCTTGCGCACGCTCGGCGTGCAGGAGCACCGGCTCGTCATGGAGCGCAGCATCGGTACGTCGTGTTTCGCTGTCGCTTCCCCTCGCCGCTCACCACGTTCCCTTCTCTTTGCGCGCCGGCTGATAGGGGTGTCGTCTTTAGCTTCGAACGACGTCTCGCGCGACTGGATGATTTACGACGTCGGCGGCTCGCGCACATCGGTACGTTCAAACTTGTCGCAGGGCTCCACCGCGCGCGCGTATGTGCTCAGTTCATTGTATCTAGCGAGCGGCTTGGTTCCCGTACTTTGACGACGCGAACGCGATCCTGTTCCTCGCGCCCATCTCGTGCTTCGACGAGCTGCTGCAGGAGGACCGCCGCGTCAATCGGCTCGAGGACTCGTTCCTCCTCTGGAAGGCGATTGTCCAGTCGAAGCTACTCGCCAAGTGCATCATCGTCCGTGCGTCTCTTCCGTATAGCCTCTTCATTCTGTTGGTTTTACGTTGACGGGTGCTGTGCCTGAAGTGTTCCTGAACAAGTACGATTTGCTCGAAAAGAAACTCCGAAGCGGTACGCCGGTCAAGAAGTACCTCCCCAGCTTTGGCGACCGCGAAAACTCGGCGTCTGTCCTTGCCCAATGTACGTCTCGCCGGGCTGCTGCTTGTTGCCTGCGCTCACCCTACAAATCGGCTCCGTAGACCTGCACCAGAAGTTCAAGGACCAGCACCGAGAGTTCTCGCCAGAGCCTCGACGACCGTTCTACGGTTATGTGACGACCGCTATTGTGAGTCGTCTTTTCGCTCTCTAGTGTCGCCGCGGCTCACCTTGCACTTATAGGACACGAAGGCGACGACGTCTACACTTGCGGCTGGTATGCGCCCGTTTCGCTATGTTTCGCCGTCGCTGACCAACTTGTCTTCACAGTACGCGACGGCATCCTCCGGCACAACCTACGCAAAGCCGAGTTCGTATGAGTGCATGTATTCTCTCGCTCGTCTGTTGGATGGATCGGTTCATCTCGATGGGGACTAGTACCACTGTATCATTAGCTGCTACCAGCTTCTGCGGTTGTGATCTCTGGAGGGCGGATTCGCACTTACTTTATTATCTAATGTACTGCACAAGTAAGTTATGCTCCTTCTGTCTTCAATCATGGTTTGCTCTCTGCTATGGTGGTGCCGTAGTCTTGGACCTGCCTACATCACACAGGGGGGTGTTAACATTTTTGGACCTTACAGACTACACAGCTGAACATCGTGCGACTGGAAACTGTGCAGGTGCGTGATTTCAGGCGCCAAGCCGCACACTCGTTGGATTCCGAGGTTCCTGAACCCACATGGAATCCAACGTCGATGAAGTTGAATTCTTATGATCAGCCATGCATTGGGTGTCGAAGGAGGACGGCCATATTAGCGCCCTTAGATTATCGTGCGCGGGCGTTGCCGCGCGCAATCTTCCCAGAGAACTCGCCTTTGCGGCTCTCCATCGTTTTCCTACCTCACTCCTGTAACTTTTGCTTGACCGCTATATACTCGGTTCTGAACAGCTCGGGCGTGACTAGGACGACGATTTACACTTTTTTGCTCACCCACAAGAGCTTATAGCAACCAAGCAAAAGACGACCGGTAAGTACTCACTATGTCTAACAGAGGCCGTAGACGGGGATCCACGCGAGGCGGAGGGCCCGCCCGTATAACCCGTACACAGCCTGAAAATGACCCGGACGTCGACGCCGCTCTGCAACCGGGCGCTGCTGAGCAGCCCGACGAACCAGAGTCAGAGCAGGCCGACGTTACAAGCGTCCGCCAGAGCGTCCGCGGCTCAACGCCCTTATCAGAACCCCCAGATGACGGCGCGCCAGCTGGCCAACCGTCAGACGAACAAGGGGAACAGGGAACACCGGTTGAGGAGCACGAAGATCTCGGCCATGCCCCGACGGGTGCAGTCTTAGTCGACGAGCTCCTCTCCCTCGTCGACAACGCGAATGAACGGTACGCTGAGGTGCATACTCAGCTAATAGGCTGTCTGAAATCCCAGGAAGAGCTCACGGATAGGTTTGACAACTTACGAGCAATCACTCTCGATCAACAAGTGGGCCTACAGCGCACTCTCGAAAGGGTCCGGGCTCAGTACCCACAATCCCACGCACCAGGCCAGGGAGGTAATCCGACGCAATCACCGCGAACGGATACTTGTCGAAGCGACGCCCCGTATGCCGACACCCAACCGACGCGTTGGAACAAAGCTGCAACCTACTCTTCCGAGAGCGCGAGCCGGATGAGGAATCATCGGCTTATGGGCGTAGACAACACGCCCAGCGGCGGCTGCTAGCCCGAGAACATTACGGGGACGGGGTCCGCGAAAGGAACCGTCGTGCGGAACAGTGGTGGGCCCGGCGGGTAGCTGAGGAGCGTGGGCAGTATGGCCACGTCGATACTGCAGCGGGTGCACCTGGGTGCAGCCGCCCCCGGGGATAGCGACTCGTCGTGGTCATCCGACGATGACCACGGTACCACTGGTAATAACAATAATAATACTAATATTCGCCCCCAATCTCGCCTGAGAGCCGCAACGAGCATAGCAAAAACGGCAGCGACGGCACCGCCGATGGATGGGGCAGACGCACAGGTGCCCTACTGTCACGACGGAATGG
Source organism: Trametes hirsuta (assembly GCA_001302255.2). Lineage (NCBI taxonomy): Eukaryota > Fungi > Basidiomycota > Agaricomycetes > Polyporales > Polyporaceae > Trametes > Trametes hirsuta. Next base: position 3,647 of record CP019382.1, on the reverse strand, counting down.
TGACGGCCACAATCGCCATACCGAGCAAGAGTCACTGCGTATTCCCTCAATCTAGCAAGGGGTGTTCGAGAGAGGGATAATACGTGCGGGAGAGGGCGTTGGGGGTCCGTTGTACCTGTACTAAATACAGCGAACTGTCCTCGTACTCTGTCGAGTTGGGTCGAGCGATCAAGCTTCGTTGTGGGTACTCGTGAGATGGCGTGAGACTGGCTCGCGGGGTCTCTGTAACGACTCGCTCTCCCCGATCGCTTCCCCTTTACAGCCCCCTTTACTCTTGCTTACTTACTTACTTTAATCTCACTTACATCAGCAAATCATGCAAACCTCTAAAAGCTCTGTAACCTCTATGGTAGGGGATACAGAGGTCTTAGAGGTTAGAGGCTTTAGAGGTCTCTTTAGAGGTCTTTAGAAGTCCTAGGGTCATAGAGACATAGAGCATTTAGAACATAGGAGTCTTAGAGAATATAGAAGTCTTAGAGATGTTTTTATTTTATGTATGCAGTAGTAACATGGTGAGTAATACTGTTAAACTTCTCTTTCCCTCACACCATGCACAGTATTAAATGAATTGTATTATATGTGAAAATAAGGCAAAGTATTGGGATATTTACTATGAAGGACCAATCCAATTGGACATATACAAAACTAGGGTTAGTGGGACTTTATATCACAAAAGAGTGATGAGCAGTAATAAATAGGATGAAGATGTGTGATGGGTATTGGTATATTTCAATCATCTGTATACAGGACATTAGAGGTGCTCCATCACAGCCAAAGAACATCCAATCTACCTGAATAAATATCAGACCCAAGTGGTGGGCTGCTGCGATCAACAAAGTCTGGGGCTTCTTGACCATGCATATGAGGAACAGCATGCTGATGAGCATCCTCACAATATGTTGCAGATCTGCGCAGGAAATTGTCGAACTTGCTACTTTCATGCTTGATAAAGTGGCTGATACACTTGCGGTACCAAGACTCAGTTGTCACTTGCACATTCTCCTTGGTAAAAGGCAGTCCTGCAATGAACTTGCCTGTGGCAAACATTGGGAGTGCATGCCTGATCTGCAAAATATGTTAGCAAAATATTATACAAGTAAAGTCAAGCCCAGTATCCACATACTGCAGCAGCTGTCAGAGCTAGAGCACCACCAGGATAGCCATAATCCCTCATTGATCCATCTGTGGCATTGAGATGTATGGCGAATACCTTGAGTGCAAGCTTGGACTGGAGTGGGCCATGAGCAACATGTGGCTATAACAACTTCAATCAGTTTTGAATCCTTGTTATGCTGGGGAAAACACTTACATTCTTGTGGGGTTTAGCCCACAAACCCTCTCCACCATCTGCGTTCGCTGTGCGAACCCACTCAGCGATCGTCTTACTACTTGCTTTTGGTCCGAACTTGTGGATGATTGTCTTCTTCACTACAGCGACTGCACGATTGGCAAAGCCAGTACGCCATTCATATACCTGCTGCTGAATCTGAAATGATGCATGTGAAAACCATTGCAGTGACACAGCAAATGTGAGGGACTTACGACCTTGTAAATGATGTCAGACTTCGTCAAGGCATAGTCTACATCAGGGCATGATGCAGCGAGCGCCTTTGCACACTCGTCGAGCGTCTGATCCAGACCTAACACTATAATACCTGCAATTACAGGTGTAATTGCACGTACGAGGGACGTACGAGTGACGTACGAGGACGTTTACCGGTCTTCTAGGGGGTCTGTGGCTACCAAACCAATGTCGAATCCAAGCCTAGGATCATGGCTACCAGGTCCAGGTTGTTTCATGTAGCTGCACCCCCTGGTTGCTGAGAAAAAGTCCTCGTACGTCGCCCTCGTCCGGATTTTGGCTATTTTTTTGACGTACGAGGGCCGATTGCGCCTCAACCACTTCTTTGGTGGCCTAGCCTTGGTGGGCAATGTTGTAGCCCTCTTCAATGCGCACATTTTGGTGCCCACCACGTGTCAATTGGCCCAGCCATTGCTGAGATATCCTCTGATTATCTGCCATAAAGGCAATTTTGAGCCACCAACCTGACGTACGAGGGCCTTTTTGGGCCAGTATATTCTTATATCCTTTTGTGCTGAGTTGTGGTGTTGTAGCCCCATAATATATAAGCAGAATGCATCCACTTTTGTGTTATTGTGTGCAGTGATTGTAAAGCAAAGTTCTTTCTTGTTGATGCACAAGGTCTGGTCCTGGTATGGGTGACCAACTTTGTCACGTCTTGTATTGACAAACACCCAGCAACAAAGTTGTAGCCCTATTTCATACGAGTAGAACACACCTGGTTTCATTCAATTAGACCCAGTAGTTCTTGCAAAAAAGCTCTTAGGGTTAGGGAGGGGGGAGCCGACGACGAGCGAAGCGAGTCGACGGCGACGAGTACTACTGATGGGGGGAAGGCGAAGCGGGCCAACAGGGGATGGAGTTTCCTCCAAGCCCAGCCTTAGGGTTAGGGTTAGGGTTGGAGGAGCCGACGCCGAGCGAAGCGAGGCGACGGCGACGATGTACAACTGATGGGGGGAAGGCGAGGCAAGCCAACAGGGGATGGAGTCTCCTCCAAACCCAGCCTGTTTCGCCTTTATACGGCTCATCAGGGTTAGGGTTAGGGAGGGGGGAGCACCGACGCCGAAGGCGGAGGTGCGACGAGTACACTGGGGGCGGGGCGAAACAGACAACGGTGGTTGGAGTCTCCTCCAGCCACGACCGTTTCGCCTTTATACGGCTCATCAGGTCTGTTTTGGTGTGTAGATCGGACTTACCAATCACCGATGCACCGGGGAATGACTCAGATCTTAAGTCCGGTGCATCGGGGATTAACGACTAAGTTTCGGAGGCCGGGCGCCGCGGAGCGGCGGCCGGATGTCATAACTGCTTACTGCCGGCGGGCCGAGCGGTTATCACATGTTAATTAGTAATATCTCTTACCCCATCACCGGTCCGGGTCGGTCCGGACCACGTGGCGGCGGACGAGCGCCAGTACCACGCGAGGTGATGTAATAGCTGGATGTCTCACGGTCCAACTATTATGTCAGCCCGAGATGCCCGAGATGCCCGAGACGGCCGATTGAGACGGGCGCTTAGGACTTATACTTTTGGGGTATCTGGGGCGTGCTCTAACCTATGGTTCAATGCACGACATTGAGCGGTCGGTTGGGTTCTTGCTTAACGAGGTTTGCCGTTCCGGGCCCACTTGCCGTTCGGGCGGTGCTTATGACCTTGCGAGCATTACAGCTATCGTTAGACTCCGCCGCCGCCGCCGGTAGGCGGCGGCTTTAGAGCCACGACGTCGTCAGCGTTTAAACTTACCCCTCGGTTCCGTACCGGCTATTGGTGGGCGCTTGCACGCCGAGGGGTGAAGAAACCTGCTAAGAGTCCTCGTGCCGGCCAATAATGATTGGTCGACGTTCGGTACTGTCCAAGTAAGGGAGTTAGCCTTATTTGGACTCGACGTACCGTTAGGGTTCGGTTAGAGTTAGGGTTAGAGTTAGGGTTAGGGTTAGGGTTAGGGTTAGGGTTAGGGTTAGGGTTAGGGTTAGGGTTAGGGTTAGGGTTAGGGTTAGGGTTAGGGTTAGGGTTAGGGTTAGGGTTAGGGTTAGGGTTAGGGTTAGGGTTAGGGTTAGGGTTAGGG